>OY041620.1:6722579-11522579 GCA_955876795.1 Eupithecia tripunctaria
CAGGAGGTTGTAGGTGTTGAGGCAGTTTACGGGCGAAAGTTCTTCTGCGATGCATCGCAGACGAACTTTCGCCGGCTGCGCTACAGAGGTCGGTAAAACATTTAATTTAGGTAAGCATAAAATTCAAACAACTTTTAGTGAGGTGGGTATATTTTTTTATTATAGTGTAGGCAATAATTACAAAATACGAGTAGAAATAAGTTTTAGAATATAGAAAAACAATGTAGTCAGTGAGATTTATGTAAGTAATTAAATTTTAACAGCAGACTTCAAAATCACATATTTGCAAATTAACTAGTTCTCCGAACAATAGACCTCGCGAACACTAACTTTTTAACCTACATTAAATAAAGGAGGAGGTTCTGAATTCAAATGTATTTTTTTTATATTAGTTACCTCAGAACTTTTGTCTGGGTGCTCCGATTTTCATGATTATTTTTATATTGAAGTTGGTGCTTCTTGTGTGGTTCGATTATAATGCAGACGTTTAAAATCTCGTGTACAATTTCCACGATTTAATAGATTTTTTTATCTATTTTATTTTATTTTGTCTACATATTATTCTAAAGACCCCATTTTTGCTTTATTTGGGGGAAGTACGCCTTTAATCAAAAAACCCCGACTATAAAAAAATCTATAGAATCGTGGAATCTGTACACGAGATTTCGTAACGATCGGTTGTAAAATACGACCTGAAGAGGAGTGCGGACAAACCGACAAAGATAAAAAATGCCTAATTGAAACAAAGACATTTGTTCACTAACGTTCACTCAATTAAACCTTGAACTTTGGATATTTCTAAGATAACTTATAGGTAATACGAAATTTATTGGTACTTTTGAAATTATACTTCAGGTGAAAAGAGCAGAGACAACAAAATTTAATGTCACTTTACAATAAACAATAATATTACCTACATCCCGACCTACTTATTCAAACATTTTATTATATTAGTAGCGAAAAAGGTGCGATCAATCGATTGACGATTTTTTAGATAAGCCATTTCAAAAATGTATGCTTTGTCCCGCTCCTATGAAGGCAAAATCCTTTGACTTTGCGTGCTACAAATTTGGATGACGCCTTCGGTTCCCATCCTTTGCGACCGGTGGCTTCTATCCAAAGCAACCGGACAATGTTGTTTTCGGGAAATCTGTAACAAATAAAAACATTTTACAATACGCATCAGCTCATTGTGTAAATTCGATTTTATTTAATTCCTGCACAAAAGATAAACAATCCCGCAGCACTTACATCTCAAATTAACTTTCTTGACGACGGTTGACGTTGACGATTTTTAAACATAGTGAAAGTACTTGCTGATTTGAGATTTTTCTAAATGTATTGAGCTTGACTCCAAGCATGTGAATTTTGATTTGTTGTTAAATATTTCAATGCACTATTGGGGAATTTTATTTTCGAGTGCAGCCAACCCTAAATTTTCGTAATTTTAGGTTATAATAATGAAAATTCACCTAAAACATCGTTTTTGAGCCATGTCTGTATGTAAAAGCTAAGAAATTGTAATTTTTTAACCTTCAGATAGTCAAAAGAACTTGTACTTACGAGTGGAATGTTAATGTTCGGCACTTTTGCCTCACCGTTACTTTTACATCCAAAAACACTACACCGAACCATCGTTGTGTTTCACTTAAAGGTTTAGTTCCTATTTATATTTAATAACTTAAAAAGTTTACAACCACAATATTTTGCGAAGTCCGTTGGCATAGAATGATGTTTAAAAATCGTCAACAAGAAAGTTAATTTAAGATGTAAGTGCTGCGGGTTTGTTTACCTTTTGTGCAGGAATTAAATAAAATCGAATTTACACAATGAGCTGATGCGTATTGTAAAATGTTTTTATTTGTTACAGATTTCCCGAAAACAACATGGTCGGTTGCTTTGGATAGAAGCCACCGGTCGCTAAGGATGGGAACCGAAGGCGTCATCCAAAATGTGTAGCAGGCAAAATCAAAGGATTTTGCCTTCATAGGAGCGGGACGAAGCATACAATTTTGAAAAGGCGTAAGCGCCAATCTAAAAAATCGTCAATCGATTGCCCTTTTTCACTATTATAATGCTACTAATATAATAAAATGTTTGAATTAGTAGGTCGGGATGTAGGTAATATTATTGTTTAGTACACCATAAAAAAAATATACCCACCTCACTAAAAGTTGTTTTAATTTTATGCTTACCTAAATTAAATGTTTTACCGACCTCTGTGGCGCAGCGGGCGAAAGTCCGTCTGCGATGCAGGAGGTTGTGGGTGTGGAGGCAGTTTACTGAACAGTAAGTAATGTAAGCTGAGATGAGCTAGAGGTAGTTATGAGCTAAGTAGAAGCAAAGGGTTGTTTCCCTATAGCTTCGAGTTGACAAGGGTTGATCTCCAGAATGAATAAAACTTCTGAACTTGAAACTTCTAGGAAAAACAGAATCATTAGGTCGAATTTGTACATAAAGGCTGTGACAAAAAGTATGGACCTATTAATAGTATGTCGGTGTAGGAAGGTACCTACAAAGGTTTGGTGGAATAGCCTGTTCTGTAGATGTATCTCCAAATTGATAAACAGGAAAATCGCAAATCTAATCCAATCAGACGTCAAATAAGGAACCTAAAATCAGGGAAATAAAATAGCATGGCAGCACCTTTAACCCCGTCCACTCGTATACTCGGTCTTGCTCACCGGCACACTGGAATGCACACTGGAAGGCATTCCCCAGAATGTGACCAGTGTCACTAAATGATCACCCATAAAATACATTTATCTTACAATATCTTTGCGAGAAATCAAAGTATTTTACTAAAAATATACCAGAACTCTATTTTATTAATTCTTTACCAAGTCTCCGCTAAAATAAAAATTCTTCGTTTTTTTATGACGAAAATTAATTACGACTTAGTTCCCTGCCATAAAGGAGTTAAATTTTTCACTGGTATCCCCTATGTTATTGTTTTTGGCAGCTTTATACGAGACCGACTATAGAGTAATAAATCTATGGTCTGCTCTGATAATCCGAAGAGAGAGAATGAATACAATAACAAAACAATCTAGTCGCACAAAGAAATAAAATACCTACAATAACTTGTTTGGGTCCTTACCAACCGTACTTCAGTACAGCAATTCAACAGCCATTTTCCCAAAATTATAGGCAACCTTGCAACTAAAAGAATCCCATAACGAAGAGGAAATGATCTAGGAAAGTGAAGAAACTGCGTAGTACTAAATAAAATGTCGCCAAGAAAACAACCCCGTAGTCTGTTCAAAATAAGTGTTACAAGAAGTGTTAGACTCATTAACCGCGCAATATACAGAATAGAAAAGAAATATCCCGAAAAAAAATACAATGAGTGTGTCGAAGCATTGTCGTTGAGGTCCTACTTGATCTCGTTGCCACCCAGGTATGTCTTAACTTCGCTGCCTGTGCTATACCTAATGCCTAAAGCAGGGCAGGAGCCAACCAACAAACACACTGAAATAACGCTATTATTTTCTTTTTCAGGATATTTGATGTCCTCTGTTCAGAAAGAGCATGTCAGAAATTGAACAGTGACCCCAAAAATCAGCTTATGGTTCTTACTCACCCAAACATGACTATCTTCCGTAAGTCAAATCTTGACAACAGCATACCGATGCCATTTTGGATAAAATTACTGACAAACTTCCATGACCTAATCATACTTGATCTCAAATTTGTTTGTTCTGATGAAATACTCGAAGTCATTGGCTTGCACTGCCTTCAACTCCAAGACATCAATATTGTCTCCAGAGTAGACATCTCAAGGTCTGCTTTCAATGCTTCTGTACTCATAAGAAATGTCTCCGATGTTGGTCTCCAATCTGTAGCAAAGTTGAAAAAACTCTGTGTACTTGCCATGGATCCCCCGAGAAACAATCAACACAACAAAATAGGAAGGTGTGTCTCACAAACTGGGATCATCAGACTAGTGTGCAGTCTACCTTGCTTGCAGGAGCTGAGAATTGACACTTGTGATATAGGGTCTACTCTTATTAATGCAAACATTCCATTGGGTCCTTTGAGTCTTCGGAAAACCAACTACCACTTTGCATCAGCTGTGGGCATGAGAAAGTTGTTCCAAATCTGTCCCAACTTAACAGAACTATCAGTAACACACCTGTCAGAGAAAAACAATGATGATATCATTGATGAAATCTCATTCAGTGAAATGAAGCTTAACCGGTTGCACTTGTCTTTCTTCACTTTTACTAGTTCACTACAACAACTGCTCATCATGAAAGGTTGTTATCTAACCAACTTTTGCCTTTTGGATGGTGATAAATCATTGGATTTTGATGCACTTTGCTGCATCGGACAATTCTGTCCAAATCTTAACACTTTGTTCCTCCTGACTATGTCACCCAATCTGATTATGATAATACCAGAAGGGTTTGAAAAACCACTTCGAATGTTCTCCAAACTTCAAAAGCTGACAATAGGAAATGGATTTCTCAACCTCCAGCAATTATTAACATTCTTCCTGGACAGTATGAATAACATAGAAAGACTAGTTGTGAAATCTCAGATAAATATAATGTTTGATAGTATCTTGCTCAATCTGCTTCAGAGAGGTTGTCTAAAAAATATAAATTATTTGTGGTTAGACATAACATTTGATGTTTCTGTTGATACAGTAAAAAAAATGATTAATTTATGTGACAATTTGAAAGAGTTGACAGTGGATTTATATGGGGCTTCAGGTGAGATTCATAAGTATATTTCTGATAACAACTTAAACTTTAGGCTGGGTAGCTATTAGTTCTGTATTAGATTAGGTACTTTCACTGAAGGATCAATTAAAGAATTATTTTTAATTTTCATAGTACATGTTATACACACAGTAATCTAATCCAAGCTAAGTTAAGCAAAGCTAGCATTTTAAGGCGTTTTAATTATAAATACATGATTTGCCTATTATTGCAATGTTAAACTTTAAACAAAATTAGATTACAACAACATCAAGTTTATAATGTACCTATGGTGGAATAATTGAAATGAAAATGAAATAAAGTTGGCTAAGAATTGTTTTATATATAATGGATCTAAAACTATGTACATAAAATGGCAGCAATATTTAATTTAACATGTGTATGATAGGATAGGATCTGGTAAGCCTGAAACTGAACAAAATAATTGATTTTGTTTTAATAAACTATAAACCAACTTCAATTAGATAGTTTTTTCATGGATCCCAATAGTCAAATATAAACCAAATTATGTATAAATGTGACCACACGGAAAGCACCAGCTTTCATATAAATAAAGAATCACCTGTTACCTCAGAACTTTTGACTGGGTGGTCCGATTTTCATGATTATTCTTTTATATAAAAGCTGGTGCTTCCCGTGTGGTCCAATTTTAATTTGGTTCTGTTCTGAAAATGGGATCCATGAAATTTCATGAAAAACCTATCAAAAATTAAGTCGGTTTATAGTTTTTTAAAACAAAATTGATTATCAGGATACATTGCTGGATAAGATAATTTTTAATTATATTAGATATTCAAAGCAGCTAGACGTAAAACACCATGATTATGGAAGGTTAGCGAATGTTTTATGCTAGCAAACTGCTGACGATATATCCACGATTCTGGAATTTTAATACCTATGATGTTTGTTATTTACTAGGTACCTATGCCTTTTAATATTTTATGTGTAGGTAAGCAGAAGTATTACTTAGAAGTAGAACTTATTAAGGTGGTTCGCGTTGGCGCTATTTTATATATTTAAATTTTAATATTACTCGTTCTACAAGGAATAGAACTCATTATCATCATGCGCAATCCGCAACCCCACTTCACCCTCTGCCTCTCAAACTTTTGTTCGACTTCACACGGTGGTCCTGCGCCAATCACATCCTGGGGGCCAAGTGGGTCAACTCGGAAAAGGAAAATCGAAGTTTCGTTGTCGACCAAAACTAGCGTTTGCACGAAAACGAATCAGTAACTTCGATTTCGTTCTCCCGGTCCAACTATCGTCAACGCGAGCGTGAGTGTAAAGCTTGTTGTTTCATCCAGCGCAATGTTAGACAAAGAGGCAAAGCGAAAAGAGAGAAAGCGCCTGATCGATCGGTTGGCATTCGGTTACTTTCGCCGCTCACTCGCGGGTAGTTAGCCCTAGGAAGGATAGTGTGCGGAAATTTTATGAAACGTGTTTTTCTTTAGCCGCGTAAGTGCCTACCTACGAGCGGTCCGCCCTGCGATGTTAGAGATGAACAACGGAACGAATGGAGTCCCAAGAACTGGGAACAGAAGCGTAGAGATCCCGCGGCGAGATAGGCAGACGATATCTACAGCGCTGAGCGGCAATCGCTCAGCACATGCTGAGCCAAAACCCTATTTCGGCACAGTCATGGGGGTAAAACTCGATTTGACGCCCAGCATACTAATATGCATAATTTATTATCTCCTCCCTCCTTGTTTAGTTTTGTATGTTTTCATCTGTATGTTTTTTTTCTTTTGTACCTGTGTGTGTGAGTGTTTCGAAATAAATAAACAAACATAAACATAAAAAATTATTTATACCTTAAAATTTAACTATAGTTAGGTTGGTACAATATAATATTCGGTACAGTAAGCCATAGGTTGTTGAATAACACTAAAATAATAAATGTTATTCTATTCTATCTCTAACATCAATAAGTAGTTTTATCATGGGTTCATGGAAAATGGTTCACGTACTTTTTCTGTAGTTATATTCCTTGTAGAAAATAAAAACTTCAAATAAAATTGATGTGGCTCCATCGTAAAGCGAGACACCTCAACATAATTTTGTGAGGTTAGGTAATTCAGTAAACAATAAACAATTTTACATAAACATTTGTTTTATTTTAATTCCCTGGTTACAATATAAGGTACCTATTTGTTAAAATAAATGATGGGTAATTATTTTATGATTTAAAGTCAAATAGGTCTGTAGTAGGCACTGTCTAGTATTCCTTGAAATCTTAGACAACTTTTTAGGCACAACCTATGGTTTATCCATCCAGCATGGAGCATGTTAGTAAATAAACCACGATACAAATAACAAAAACTCACTTGCTTGGCGTCGAGTTTCAGATATAATTGTAAGCAATTTTTAATGAAGGGAGGATCTAAAATCGATAAGTAATGTAAATTACGTATAAAAGGACGCGCCAGCAAAGTGAATTTTAGGTTAAGTATGGGCGGTTTGTATACGTTTATGCCTCATTCAAAATGGACACGGTATAGGTACCATTATTGCCTTATATTTTTCATGGCTAACCTATACGACTTCATTATAATTTAATTAAGTATGTAAGTACTAACATTAACCTTACAATATTTTTATACACGACTACTTATAAAGTACAAGAGAAAGTCAGTGATAGCTCGGCTAATGATAAATTCAAAAAAATCGTGTGCGTCAAGTTAGCCACACCATGGAATTTGGTGGTTTCAACTATGCCAATAAATGTGCCAAAAAATAGTGCCTCTCGATACTTAAGTAAAATAAATAGACCCCACATCCTTGCTTCTACGTGTAAAGACAACAAGTCGTTTTGGTCACTTTCAAAACCATATTATTACCTACTGCCAAACTTAGGCCTGACGACAAAAAATTTCTAATAAGTCCGTCAGTTAGATATTGCACACGTATTTTTTTCTTATGTCATTAAAATAAAAAAAATGAAACTTGTCAAAGTTTGGTGTCGCACTCAAAATAATACCTACCAGTAGCCAAAAGCACTTTACTTTGCAGTTAATTACTTCGAATCATTTATATTTATTTTTTATAACCACGCGGTATTATTATAAATCAACTAGCTACGCCCCGCGGCTTCGCACGCGTTGTTCTTATGGAAACGTTTAAAGGTGATCTTTATTCCACGGGAACTGATTTATGGGATAAAAAGTAGCCTATGTTTGATTCCAGGATTAGAATTATTACCTGTATGCAAAATTTCAGCCCGATCCGTTTTGTAGTTAGTGAACGTCACGGATAAGTAATAATTACATTTTTTTTCATGGATTTTCATAGGTCCCACTGTCAGAACTGCCATCACGAAGCACCATCTTTCATTTTAAAAAATAATCATGGTAATCGGACCACCCAGTCAAAAGTTCTGAGGTAACAAACATAAAAAAATATAATTGAAAAGGAACCTCTTTTTTTGAAGTCTTAAAAAGTGCCACTTTATACTTAGCCGTGACGCGACGTGGAACTTTATTTCTAGTCTGTTCAAAAAGAGAAGAGAAAGTTTGAAAAAATACCTATCCAATATCTTCTGATAATCTACTGATGGACTAATTAGATTTTTTTTTGTCGTCAGGACTTTTGAAGTAGTTTAGTTTACATATATCGACATACCTGCAAGAGGTCTATCACTAATATCCACAAAAACACTGTTGATAATAGTCCAAAATTACAAATAAGGTATTCACAGCCCAGCGTCGAGTCCGGGCTCTACAGCACTGAAAGTGTATTTTAGTCCAAGTTCATCAAAAAGCTCACAATGTGCCCAAAACTACTTATCTGCTAGCTAAATTATCTACTTAAAAACGCAGAATTTTTTTTTCGTGGCATCTATTGTCTGTCTATGTTAAATAGCTTGTTTTTATGAATACCCTTGGAGTTCTGCCAAGTTTTGCACAAAATAATCAAATAACTATATCGTATCCATTTTGAATGGAGCATAAACGCAAACAAACCGCCCATACTTAACCTAAAATTCACTTTGTTGGCGCGTCCTTTTATACGTAATTTACATTACTTGTCAATTTTAGATCCTCCCTTCAATAAACATTACTTACAATTCTATCTGAAACTCGACGCCAAGCAAGTGAGATTTTGTTATTTGTGTCGTACTTCGTTTACTAACATGCTTCATTCAAAATGGATAAACCATAGGTCATAGTAGGCTACCACTGACATTTTTCTAATTTTCTCATAAGATACACGACGCGGTCAAGCAATTTGATACCAGCTTCCCCCCAGGCTTCGTACACGATTTCCCGGATGAAAAGAAGCCTATTTGCTATTCCAGGTCCATCTATACAATTTCAGCCTTATCCGTTCTATACTTTTGTCGTGAACAGGTGACATGTTCAACTTCATTAACCACTTTTGTATTTCACATAAATCATAAATGCGAAAGTTTGGATGGATGGATGCTGGTTAGGTACTTTTTCACGTCAAAACTGAATGGATTGGGCTAAAGTTTGACATAGATGTAATTCTAGACCTGGAATAACGCAATCATCAGTTCTCATGGGATAAAAATGGCCGTAAAGCATAAACATAGTGTAATAATTTTTATTAATAATCAACTAAGTTAAGTAGCTTAGTTGACTTTAAATAACATACCTACAGGCTTCTTTTTATCCCGAAAACAAGGAAGTTGCAAGGGCAGAAGTTAGGCTATATTAGTGTTACCTAAGTGACTTATTTATACTTTATATTCGTACTTCTTTATCAGAGATCTTCAAAAATAACAAAAACCACATGAAAACTAATGTAAAATTCACATCACAATCAGAAGATTAGCTAGATAGCTAATTATAACACAAGCTCTGTTTAGCTTGGGGCTAGATGATGCTGTGTGGATTATTCAACATTATTATTAAACTTACACTTAATTTATTTAAAATTATTATTGCTATAAATAGCGATTTCAGTCCCCATAGCATAAATATGATTTGCCACCAGAAAGCTGTATAGCGTCGAAATGTGCGTCTGCGTCTTCGTGACAAGCCAGAGCGGCAGCGAAATATTTCGCTCACTGTCGCGAAATATTTCACTCAGCTTTCGCTACCGCTCTAAGTTGCAAATAGAGTAGGTAGAGTAGAGTCCGCGCAAATCATTATGAACGGCGTAATGTTAGCTTCAACATTTAAAGTTCCGCGTGACGTCACAACTTTTACGGCACATTTTTGCAAGTTATGAAGTTACTAACCCTAAAACTCGACGCTAAGCGAGTTTTAGTTTCGTGGTTTTTTACAAACATTCTACATCGATTAAGCTATGTATACTTTTAGATTAGATTTGTGGTTAAGTAATAAAGCTACGTAGCTCTGGTGTAAAATCACAAGAGATCTGACAATGTTCATGCTATGAGGAAAGGAATCCGCGATGTGGAACCCGTGTTGACTGACGTAGAGAAATCATTGCAAACGGAGCACCCTGCCGATTCCATGCTATGGACTAATATAATCGGTATTTGTACGATACAAGGATCATAGTCGTCTGCTAATTAAAGGAAGGCCCAAAACTATAGGTCGGTTTGACGATAGAATCGAGAAGTAACCATGACGACTCATTTTTCTTTGGGATTTGGTACAGCGCCTCTATCGTACAGATAGAGAACTAAGCAAATCCCATACAATAATTTGACGTATCAATCTAAATACTGTCGTCGACCAGAACTCAAGTACTCGTAGAAACGGAATCGAAGTTCCTGATTAGTTTTCATGCAAACAACATATAATCTTATGTAAGCGACATAAGAATTGGTTTTGCACCACAACGAAACTAAGATTTTCTTTTCCTGAGTACAACCCCAAGGGCTTGCTATCGTTGTCCTTTCGCCGTCAATAGAGAGCCTTTTCACAATGCTCTGAAGCTAAGCTGCAGAATTGACAAATCCAACCAACTGGATCACTAAGCTATCAAGTGATCGAGGTTGCATTCTAACTGACGAGGAATCAACCAATCAGGAATGGCGAAATGAATCAACTTCAACGAATCAGTATAAACGCATCCTAAGCCTTAGGCCAAATTAGAGTTATATTTTGAGTTGTAGGTACTTTCAATAGAAATGACAATGAATTGTGTAGCACTAACAGGAGCCCCTATTATGGTAGATAAATCGCTTCGACATATTGTCAGTAGGTATCGTCACAGAATAGCGCGCTTTAGGATACAACCTTATATGAAAGAAACTAGAGATGGAAGGAAGTACGTCGTGCGCCGATTGAGAGCACGTCTGTGAGATTCCTCTTTCGTTAGAAACAGTTTTTTGTATAATTTCTGTTCAGGGGGCCTACTCGGAAAAGGGAAATCGAAGTTTCGTTATCGTTGTCGTGAAAAACAAACTCTTATGTCGTATGCACAAGATTAGCGTTTGCATGAAAACGAATCAGAAACTTCGATTTCGTTTTTAAGAGTACGGGCCCACTTTCGTCTTGAATGACGAATGTGGAAAAATTCTAACCCTTACGTAAGTTTCCGCTTTCGTCATAATTTCCGTTAAAACTTCAGTTCCTAGTTTATTCGCGAATAGAATTACCAATCAAGTCTACCTCAAGATTAAGCCCCTTACGTAAGTTTCCGCTTTCGTCATAATTTCCGTTAAAACTTCAGTTCCTAGTTTATTCGCGAATAGAATTACCAATCAAGTCTACCTCAAGATTAAGCCCATTATATCAATCTCTGTGCCAAAAACAGGGCACATACATAAAAAAATCTGATCTAAATTTCCGTAAACGACAATTTTGGTCTAGGGTAGAGGAAAATTACGTAACTTTGTCATCGAATGCGTAAATGATTTCAAATGCACTCCTGAAACTTTAATAATTTACGCAATGTATAACAATGCGATGTCATTATTGTCTGCCTAAAGAACAATCCCCTTGCTTGGCCTACTGGAGTTTCTTTCATTCATTACGTGATGATTTTGCGACGATACCATATTGTCTTAATGAATTGGTTAGCAGAATTGAGCCCCAGGCTTAAGATACGATCATTCATTGTATTCCATAGGCTTTTTAAGCTATTGTATAGCTTCTATCGCGGGCCTTGAGCGCGGGGACCGAATCCAGAAATTCCGTAACGCAAAAACCTTACGCTCCCCACTCCGCCGGGCAAGGAGGTGTGGCTTGAAGGCCGTGCATCGTCTAACGTCGTTTCAGTTCGGCAGTCTTCGACACGGCGTTGTGTGCGTGCGATTAGACGTATTGTACGACTCTACGAAACTCGCACGAATCGAGACGAGCTGCTCCGAAATCGGCGAATACATAAGCAGCTGTTTATGAGAAAGTATATAGGTGTATAGGGTCACCACGCTCAAAAAGTGTAACTTGAATTAATATCAAAGAAAAAGCAATACTGCATGAATAAAATAAATAAATAAAATTATAATTGCATAAGTTGATACAAAATGCTATGCAATAGCTTTACCGTGGCAGTCCCCGAGTGCCACACGTCTTTTTATGTAAAGCTATTTATGTAAGCTATACAACTCAAAAGATTAAGCTCGTTTAGCCATCAGCTTTATAGTTGAATTTGTCACTTTCTCATAGCTAAGCGACGTAAGCTCTCTTGCGGCGCATCGACGCCCGTCTACGGCCCAAAGTAAAAGCCACGTTATAAACTACATTTCAAAGTAGTTTATAACGTGGCTTTTACTTTGGGCCGTAGACGGGCGTCGATGCGCCGCTACTGAAGTCCATTCACTTATCGATCTCACTCAACTTCACCGTATCACCACAAATACCGAGCTTATCAGTGTTCAACCTTTCAATATTCACATAAAACTTCTTTCCATAACGCCGAATTTCCGTCTGTCATATAGCTAGCGGGTCCGCTAGGGTCTCGGTTTGCTATGATTCCTTCACCTCAGGCACTACAGGTTCCTTAACTCTAATAATGGATTCTTTATCGTTATCCTTTTCGTCTTCGTAGAATTCGTTTCGCGCGTCCACCATTTTGTCGGATTCTTCTTGGCTGATTCGGATGTCTGGGTCGGGGTCGTCCCTTATTCGGTACTCGTCGGGGAAGAAATCGCCTGGAAAATCACATCACACTAATATTATAAATGCGAAAGTTTGTATGGATGTATGGATGGATGTTTGTTACCTCTTCACGGCAAAACTACTGAACGGATCGGGCTGAAAATTTGAATACAGGTAGTTCTAATCCTGAAGTCAAACATAGGCGTACTTTTTATCCCATAAATCAGTTCCCGTGGGATAGAAATCAGCTTTAAACATTTCCATAGAAATAACGCGTGCAAAGCCGCGGGGCGCAGTTAGTAACGAAATAAATGCTACTCTCTCTGTATCAAGACTTACCTACCTAGTACCTAATGAAATAAGTCATTATGGTGGATGGTAAAAATTGACCCGGTGGGATTCGGATTCGCTTAAGAGTACACTGTTTGTCATCAGTGAGCGCGGCCAAAATGCATGCTATCTCACCTGTCATTATAGACATACCCGCGCGATGGAATGAAATGCACAATGATTTATGCCGCCGAACAGACTTTAGCAGAAGGGTTATCGGGGGTTATAGGGGTTGGATGGTCAACATCAAACAGCCATGTAGTTACTCTTCCACGTTTGTATGAAAAATGAGCGACTAGTTCCACCTTAAGGGTTCCGTACAATGTTCATTTAATTAGAGGAAGAGATACAGATAGAATAAAATTAACGAAAAATTAAAATACGTACACAACATTTCATTTATCAAGCAAACTTAGAGAATTAGAAACAGTGTCAGTTTCAAAAAATATATGTATGTATATAATCACGATGAAGGTAAATAATACTTAATTGATTTTGTTTAAAAAAAAAACTATAAACCGACTTCAATTATATGGATCCCATTGTCAGAACTGGACCAAATTAAAATGGAAGAAGAATCATGAAATTCGGAAACCCCCAGTCAAAAGTTCTAACGTAACAAAAAAAATAAAATATGTACAGTCAAATTTAACCTCCTCTTTTATCTGAAGTCGGTTAGTAGACTGGTTTAACAGATATAAAAAATTTTTTTTTTATTGTGAATTTTGTTCTGATAATGCAAGTGTCATAAAATAGTTTTCAATTATATTACTTTGGTTTTGTAATTTGTTTACATAGTATATCTAGAATTCTAGAATCGAGTTAATATGTACATATAGACGGTAAATGTAATTAACATTTAATCTATCGAGGAAAAACATATAAGATTGGAAAATTATCAGTTTCAAAATATACCAAGTGAAAAATATGTTCCATATGAAAAATGTTTTCACTTTTTGTTTGGGAAAAATGCCAATAATATTATAAATGTGAAAGTGTCCATCCATGCATTAATGGATGGATGTTTGTAACCTCATCACGCCAAAACTATGAAACATAGGCTTTTTATCCCATAAATCAGTTCCCGTGGTATAGAAATCACCTATAAACGTTTCCATAGAAACAAAGCGTGCGAAGCCGCGGGGGGCAGCTTGTAGTCAATAAATCACAATAGAGTATGTTTGATTCCAGGATTATAATTACCTGTATGCAAAATTTCAGTCAGATCCGTTCAGTAGTTTTGGCGTGAGAGAGAAACATCCATCCATACAAACTTTCGCATTTATAATAGGACTCATGGAGAGTAATGCGTATAATCCCCACGCTGGGCATGCAGATTGGGGATCGCAGTAATAAATAAATAAATATAATAAATAATGCTGGACAATTCACACAGCATTATCTAGCCCCAAGCTAAGCAGAGCTTGTGTTATGGGTACTAGATAACTGATATACATAATACAATACACTACATAGATAGATATTTTTTATTATACATAGAAAACATCCAGAACGCCCTGAACAAATATCTGCAGATCGTACACACATTTGTCCCGAGGCGGGAATCGAACCCGCAACCTCCTGCGTAGCAGGCGGACCTTCGCCCACCGCGCCACAGAGGTCGTCAATGAGGCAGTCCTATGGTAAAATAGTTCTGGAGGAGGCTGCTAGTCCCCGATGGATATCCTTTAGTAGCCTCTTACGACACCCACGGGAAGAATTAGAATTGGGGTGGTGCAAATTTAGAGCCGCCACCACACGGCTTAGATGTATGGCAGGGTAAATAGCAAGTACCTGGTATATGGGTCATCTGGACAGCGGGAGAGTGCTGGCACATCTTCAGATTGTCGTACACGTGCTTGGATATCGCCTCCAAGTACTGCTTGCTGTTTGCGTTGTTTGTCCTGGAAAATAAGTTAGATTGTTCAACTATGATGTTAAGTTACAACAAGGGTTACTACATAAATAGCAGTGCTCGAAGGGATACGGTACGCCCGCGTCTAAACCGCAATGACCCTGAAGATGTCACTCGTTGAGGGATGAAACATTGGTGGTATTCCAACACAAACTAGTTCGTAGTTAACCCGCTTACCCGCTTACATTCACAATGAATAGAAGGTATGTTGAGTCTATTTGAGTTTTTAACCGACTTCAAAAAAGGAGGAGGTTCTCAATTCGTCTGTTTTTTTTCTTTTTTTTATGTTTGTTACCTCAGAACTTTTGACTGGGTGGTCCGATTTGCATGATTATTTTTTTATATGAAAGCTGGTGCTTCCCATGTGGTCCCATTTTAATTTTGTTCAGTTCTGATAATGGGATCCAATAAATTCATGAAAAAACCGTAAAAATTGAAGTCGGTTTATAGTTTTTTAAAACAAAATGAATTACTATTTATGTACCATCGCCAAACATAACGCCTATCCAGTTATAAACTATTTTCCTTTGCGTTAAAA
Source organism: Eupithecia tripunctaria (assembly GCA_955876795.1). Lineage (NCBI taxonomy): Eukaryota > Metazoa > Arthropoda > Insecta > Lepidoptera > Geometridae > Eupithecia > Eupithecia tripunctaria. The sequence continues at coordinate 6,738,072 of OY041620.1, forward strand.
ACAAAAGATATCGAGCAAGCCGGGGTTGGCATATTTTGATATATAATAAGTACTTATATATTTGAATGGTAATTATTGCTGCACGGTAGCGATATTGTACGTTGCTATGTATGCCCTCTACCCATTGATTTCCGGATGCAGCTGGAAGTCAGGCGCGAAGAACTCCAAGTATTCAGTGTAGGGTAGCTCATTGCTAATGTTGTCGTCGACGAGTAAGGACGTCTCGTACGTCCAGCAGCGGGCCACGTTGCGGAGGGTGTATCTGAAATGAAGACCGAAACGGTATGTTGTATTTTTTTATAATGTTTTTCGATCACACATCATTACATTATCTAGCCCCAAGCTAAGCCGAGCTTGTGTTATAGGTACTAAATAACTGATATATTTAATACTAGCTGCACCCCGCGGCTTCGCACGCGTTGTTCCTATAAACATTTTCGTCCCACGGGAACTGATTTATGGGATAAAAAGTAGCCTATGTTTGATTCCGGGATTAGAATTCCCTGTATGCAAAATTTCAGCCAGATCCGTCCAGTAGTTTTGGAGTGAAGAAGTAACAAACATACATCCATACATCCATACAAACTTTCGCCTTTATAATATTAGTGTGACAATAATGTAGTGACACAGTTTAGCTTGTAGTACGCGGCGCAAACGCGTTTCGCTAATTCAACTTCTTCATAAGTTAAGCCGTGTCTCGTCAGTCAATCCACAAAGCTCTCCTAGAGAACACCTACCCTAGTTATGGGTTATAGATTATTATAAACGTTACTTCATAGAGCCCCAATTGAATAGTCCTATCCTAAAAAAGGATTTAGGATAGGATTAAAGAATATCTTTTATTGTAATTTCATGTACTTGTTTCCTGTGTATTGAATATACTCAGTTAATCGTTATCTCTTTTATTACAACCAACCCACAATAGGTAAAAAAAGACATCTAATACGAAAAATATACTACATAGATTTATATTTTTTATTATACATAGAAAACATCTAGAACACCCGTAACATACACATATCTGCAGATCGTATACACATTTGCCCTGAGGCAGGAATCGAACACGCAACCTCCTGCGTCGCAGGCGGACCTTTGCCTGCCGCGCCATACTCATACTCATATATTTATTCGCCGTAGGAGCACAAGGCACACTTGGTTATGTCAATTTACATTTCACATTATACTAATAAAAATAATTCATAAAGTAACACAAAACATAGAAATAAGTATTTACTTAAATAGATCTGCTGTAAATGGGCATTGTCAATAAACTGTATAATTATAAATAAAGACTAGAGCTGCTGTAAAAGGGCATTGTCAAAATTAAGACTATATAAAAGTATAAAGATAAATATCACAGAAGGGGATAAATATCTTAGAGGTACCGTATCAGCATTATAACGCCCACTACTGAACATGCCTTCCTCAAACAAGGGAATCAGAAATAAGGCCAAAAAAGGTATGTTGTATTGGTAGACTCTAGGTAGGCTTCTGAAACACAGTTTTAGGGTTCCGTACCCAAAGGGTAAAACGGGACGCTAATATTAAGACTCCGCTGTCCTTCCGCCTGTCTGTCCGTCTGTCACCGGCTGTACCTCATGAACCATGATAGTAAGACAGTTAAAATTTGAATTTATTTCTTGATTCTTTCAGATGTCGTCAAAATTAAGTAAACTAATTTAAAATGATGCCATGCTTTTTATATTATGAAAGGGACTGCAGCATTTTTAGTGCGCTCAAATTAATTAAGTTATATCAACAATAATATATTATATCAAATTCAGCCAGCGTTTTGGGGACGCTTCCAACTGATATTGATATAAATCATTTGAGCTCCCTGTAGATTGTTTAAAACAGTCTGTAGTGAGCTCAATTATTTCAATTTTAAATTTCTATTATTTGATTGTTAGTTTCTTTGTCAATAAAGATGTTATTAAAATAATAAAAATACATAAATATATCAAAAATCCCATACCCGCCGCCACCAACAACCAAAGTAGGCACGTTCAAGTTCTTGACAAACTTGACACACTCTCCATGCCCACGCGTGGACAAAGAGAAGCAGCCCAGCCTGTCTCCGGCCAGCGAGTCCGCGCCGCATTGCAGCACTATGGCGGTCGGGCGGTAGAACTCCATTACGTTTTGTATCACTGGCTTAAATACCTGCAAATTGAGAGTAGCTTTATATGATAAAAAAAAATGTTTATTTTACCCAATTCAATAGGAGTGGTACATACATTAACTAACAAGATAAATAGAACTAACCAGTAGGTTCTTAAATCTAACAATACATTGGGTAAAAAGGGACCCTAGCTCAGCATTTTGCAGTTTATGGCAATTGCCCAATACTGCGCTGGTTTTTAGTTAGGGTCCCTATGAGTGGCGACAAAACATTACACAAAGATGACAACTACTTACATACCTAATCATAGTAAAATGATCGATGACCAAACTGATCTTGTAGTGACAGTTTAGCTTATAGTACACTAGCTGCGCCCCGCGGCTTCGCACGCGTTATTTCTATGAGAACGTTAAAAGGTGACATCCCACGGGAACTGATTTATGGGATAAAAAGTAGCTTATGTTTGATTCCAGGATAAGAACTACCTGTGTGCAAAATTTCAGCCCGATCCGTTCAGTAGTTTTGGCGTGAAGAGGTAACAAACATCCATCCATCAATCCATACAAACTTTCGCATATATAACTAGCTGCGCCCCCCGGCTTCGCACGCTTTGTTCCTATGGAAACATTAAAAGGTGATTTTCATCCCACGGGAACAGATTTATGGGATAAAAGTAGCTTTTGTTTTATTCCAGGATTAGAACTACCTGTATCCAAATCAGCCCGATCCGTTCAGTAGTTTTGGCGTGAAGAGGTAACAAACATCCATCCATCCATCCATACCTCCATACAAACTTTCGCATATATAATATTAGTGTGATTAGTGTGATGGTACAAAGTAGCTTACCTGCACATAGCTCTGGTCATCAATGCCCTCCTTCAAGGGAACATTTACGGAATAGTAGCGCCCGCTCTCCGCTCCTATTTCATACATATCGCCGGTGCCTGTAAGTTTGTCATAGAGCTTATTGTTAGGATTTTGAAAGCAGATGGAAAAGATTATGTGGGAATATCTTGAACAATATCAAGAAGCAGCCCATAACGGTCCACTACCAAAGTTATTACCACCATTTTTCAGCCTTGTTTAGACTACATACTTACTTTGCCTACGTCACGCTTAATGCGCTGACGCGCGCATGAAGTCGTTTCGTTTCAACTTTCAGCGCGCTGACAGAGCGCACGGCAACGCCCACTTCGCCACGCCCCTCGAGCGCACGGGAGCGCATGAACTGCCTCACCTTTCGAGACAAGGCAGCTCGTGCGTTCCTTCAACTTCTTTGTGAGTGCCGTTTGAGCGTTTCGTTTCATTAATCGCGCCAACGCGCACCAACGCGCTCAGATGAATCGGAACGGGGCTTCGTGCGCCCATAGCTCGTGCAGTGCGTCAGCGCTTTAAGCGTGAATCGGAACGTACCCTTTCAGCAATCTTACATTACTACCTCCCTCGGAAGGAGTACATTTGTGACCTGTGCTACAGGTTTTTCATAGACCTTAACAGACAAGTCTCTCACATCGCTTTTATTACCGATTGATTGAGCTTTTACCCAGTCTTTGCGGTACGCCCGAAGAGGCGCTCTGTTTGCGATATGGGCAGGGAAAGAGTTAGGTACCTACCTATGTCACCTAAATTAAGTATAAGTACCTTGTGAGAGAAAAATAAATATTTTTATAATTATCATTATTATTAATTATATAAATTTATGTTATTTGTAAGGTGATGAATAAGGAATTATCTATCTACAGGGTGTAATCGTTAAGTGTGCACAGGCGATTATTCCGTAACTATTGCAGATATCAAAAAACTTTAAACTGATATCGAAAGTACTTTACCTAATGAGTAAAATGACATTACTAACTTTTTAAAAATAAAACGAGAAATATCCAAAAAAATTACATTAATCACTGCCATACATTTTATTTCTTAGTAAGTACAAAATTTTGTGTTCAAAGCATATGTTCGAAGTGACGTCCTCCTTGTGCAATACAATGACGAGCTCTATTTACAGTTTCTAAATGAACTTTCCTTAACATTTGCGGAATAATTAAAGCAATTGCACGACGTACACGATTCTGTAACTCTTCTAGGCTGTGTACTCTCTCAGCGTATACGTGGTCTTTGACAAATTCCCATAGGAAGAAATCACAAGGCGTGAGATCCGGGGATCTGGCAGGCCAAGGGGTTGCACTATTATTGGCTATTAAGCCATTATAATTGTTTCGTAAGAAATTCATTACAACATTTGTATTATGTGCAGGTGCTCCATCTTGTTGAAAAATTATCGACCTTCTTTCATCGTCTGGAATTGGTTCTAAGAGACTTGGCATATCGTTTTGTACAAAGGAGAAATATCTCTGTCCATTTAAGGTTCCACTGTAAAAATATGGCCCAATGATCCGATCTCCAAGAATACCACACCACACATTAATTGAGAATCGCACCTGAGCTCTAACTTCAGTAGTTAAGCGAGGATTGTCAATTGACCAATAATGCGAGTTTTTCTATTGTAAATGCCGCAGTTTGAAACATTACTTTCATCGGTCCATAAAATTGACCTTACATTGACATAATTATTGACTAGCCAATTGCAATAGACCAGCCGACGAGCAGGATCATCATTGTGCAGCGTTTGAGTAGGTTTTATCTTAAATGCTTTGAAGTTGTGTTTTTTTAATAACTTGTGTACATAATTGTGGGACACTGGAAATGATCGGGCCACTGAACGCGTTGATTCTTGTGGATTATCTACTACGTAGTTAATAATATTGTTATCTAAGTCATTATCAAATTCCGGAGCTCTTGTTCTCGAACCTTTTTTTCTGTTAAAAGATCCATAATTTATCAAATTGCTATCCAACTTACGTAAATACGTACCAGAAGGAACTTCTCTATCTGGGTACTCTCTTCTGTAGGCGATAATGGCCGCCCTATTGTTACAATCATGTTTGTAGTACATTTTTAACATGTCCCTCTTTTCTGTATTGGAATATGCCATTTTTCAATCAATAAATGCAACAATCACGATTATTAACGCAAATTGAAAAATACAATAAATTGGCGGGAACGAGAACCCGCGATAAAGAATTTGAATTTAGAACGAACACCAAAGAGTATCTTTCTTTTTGTTTTTATTTAGTATGTTGCTTTTCAGCTAGTTCAAATCAATACAATATTGAAACAAGGTTTATTATAAAGAAGTGGTAAGATAATTAATCTACACGTGTACCTATCTACTTGAAATTCATTAATACCTTCATATTGTACATAATTATAAAATGACAAGGGTAAAATGAGTAGGTACTATTCCACTTAAAATAAGGAAACTAAAACCTTTCTACTATCTCATACTAAATGTATGGGAGTGATTAAGGTAATTTTTTTGGATATTTCTCGTTTTATTTTTAAAAAGTTATTAATGTCATTTTACTCATTAGGTAAAGTACTTTCGATATCAGTTTAAAGTTTTTTGATATCTGCAATAGTTACGGAATAATCGCCTGTGCACACTTAACGATTACACCCTGTATATATCAGCCAGTGAGTGGATGTATGTGTACTGATGAGAAAAAAGGAAATATAATTGGTGGCGTTTTCGCTGAGAGTGATCTCTTCAAGGCAACTTTCAGATGGACCGGACATGTAAAAACAAAATATATTATGGCACTGAATAAATCTATTTAGGATACTTCTTGAAGATAGGAGTAATTACCTGGGAAGAAGTAGTTTCCATACTTATGAAAGCTCACAGTCATGACCCTGTCCGTGAGGTAGAACGCCTCCTGCACCCCGTCTCCATGATGGACATCAATGTCTATGTAGAGCACCCGAGGATGGTACTTGAGCAGTTCCAGGATTGCTATCACAATGTCATTTACGTAGCAGAAACCTGAAAGTATAAATAGTTTAGGAGGAAGCTAAACAGAATGGCAACAGTGGTTGGCTCATAGGCAAGGGGTCATATGTTAATCATGCAATGGTTTCAAGAAATATTTAAGCAATTTATTTAAACCCCTCTCCCCTTATAATATTAATATTTTCTCAAAATGCAGGTCTAGGTAGTTAAAGCCCAAGATAAAAAAGTCAGTGCATCCCAAGATAAGAAATCGAATAGATTGATTCTTTAACGATAAAATAGACAGATGTGCTATCTCACCTCACAATAGGAGAACAAATTGTTGAAGAAGAAAGGTTAAGCTTCTCAAAACAAGATAATTTAACTACCTCTTGTATCACTGATGTTTGAGAAGTGCGATAATAACCTGATTAATAATAAGAATAAGTCTTACCAGAAGGTTCAAATTTCTTAGCATGATGCAGCCCTCCAGACCAGTTGATGGCTATATCACATGCATTGTTGTTCAGCTTCATAGCACCTTCTAGAGACGCCCCCGTGTACATTGAGCAGAAGTCAAACAGCCCTTCGAACACTGGGCAGTCATCACCTACATTATAGTGTAGTAAGTCTTTTGAATAACCTGAAATGTAAAATAGATTCAGTAGATTAAGTCTATTCAGATCAGATGTTGCCAAAATTCCCATTGTAAATGGCTTTATCAACATTTTACATCTAGGCAGTTAACGGGTTAACATTCATTATTTGCTGCTCACACAGTATAAAAACAGACATAAAATATAACACAATTTGAAAAAGTTTACACAGAATATTTTCATGACTAAAACATTTTTACAATAAATGGGTAGAAGCATGATCTATATTGCTGTCTCTAGTAGGTAAGTGTAGGGCCACTACCGTAAGTAGCTTTACTCACTTTGAATATTTTGAGGAGTGACATTCTGGAGAAACTCAATGTAATCTTCACTATGGAACCGGCACATATCATGCGCACTTGCCCTGTAAGGTTTATAGATTTGCATCTTTTTGTGGAGACCATAGTTTTGGACAAGACTGTGGGTCACTGCCAATCTATGTGGCTTCATCGGATGCCCCGGTCCATAATGGAAGTTCCCGACATCAACATTATAGAAATAAGCTACTCTGTGTTGAGTCATATCGCCACAAACACGTATTCCTTCAGAATGTAAATAACACCAAGAACTATAGCTATCATCAGTAGGTGTTTTGTAAGTTGGATGTCATTCAGCATACTTTTAACGAGCCATTTTATAGCAAATAAGTAAAGAAAACAATGGTCGCACGCTTTGGAAAGATATTAGAATCCTAACAGCAGGGTGCTATATTATCTTTGTTCGAATCAAAAACAGATGCAAGTTATTGTATTCTCTTTGATGCGAACTACGAAAAAGAGACGTAAAAACACGGAAAAGGGCAGAGGAGAAGTTAACTTGTGTTTGCGTTGTGTTTGCGAACAATTTGCGAATGCGAAACAAATTAACTTCAAACTTCAACTTCTTGTGAGATGGCTTCATCAGCCAGCATCGACAGCATCGACAGCATCCCTATTAGCTTGAGCACAATGTGTAGATGGCTTCTGCGTCTGGTTTGGCTTGACTTCACGGCCGTCTCATGCATGACAGGAGTACGCAATAAACTTTATATTTTTATAAAGAAAAGCATTAATTCCGAACAACAACAAAAAACTCCACAAAACTACATATTAGAATAAAATGAAAACGTAAATTAATATAAAATCAAATGAAATAAACATGTACTTATTAGTCTATCCACTATCCAGGCCTTTAAATTTTTATAAACCTAGGCCCAAAATTTATGTGAACCTTTCTGTAAGTTTCTATACAATTATAAAGTTACAGTTCAAATTATACTTCGTAAAAATTAGAGTTAAAGTAACAGTTAAATTCAAATTTACAGTTCAAATTATACTTCGTAAAAATTAGAGTTAAAGTAACAGTTAAATTCAAAGTTACAGTTAAAATTATAGTCAAATTAACAGTTAAATTTACAGTCAATTTTATGGTTAAGGTAACAGTGAAAATTACAGTTAAATTTACAGATAAAGTAGCAGTTAAAGTCTTAGCCAAAGTTACAGTTCAATGTAAATAATTGCGAAACTTAAAAAGTTTTTGGATAAATAGTTTATAGTTTATTTACTTATCATCATAATGTATGTAACATTACAGTTCTACAAAAAAAAACCAATGCGTTACAACATGTAAGTACTTAAAGAATAATACCTACTTAGTAGGTCACTAGGTATATTGCTAATAGGTAGGAAGAAGGTGTAGGACCTTACTTACAGAATTACATTAAATAAAATGTCGTTCTGTTTGCGACTATACCCTTCCGAGCCATATGATGGTCCGTAGCGTAGAGCACTAAATGGTGCTCCTTACGAATAGCATAGCACTAAATGCAGACTAACTTGCGCAGGCTAGAAGCGTGGCTTGTGCAATCATTGATATGATAGAGATTGGAAGCGTGAGGCCAGTGATTCAAGTTGCGCTTCATTCGAGCAAAATTATTAATGAATAGGTAATAATAAAAGTTAATACTAATTCCCAAGAGATATGATAATATTAAGTTATAATTTATTATTATTAGCAAATCATCTCTAAAAAATGATTAATTTAGCTGTGATTTCAAATCGTGTTATTATTATTAGATCAATGTTTGATAATGGTAAAACATTGATCTAATAACATGATTTGAAGACTTAAGAAAAAGACACTCTAACTTACCATAAAACAAATACGCAATCTAATAAAAAACGATATTATACACTAGATTACGAAATTCCCACACTGTGCGTCGCGCGTCGGGGCAAGGCGCGGCGGGACGGTCTTCGTCGTTCGCGCAGCGCAGCCGTAGCCGGTAAGGCGGGGAGGGGGCGGCCGCGCCGCCAAAATCGCGCTTAACAATAAGCCACTGTGTTTAAGGAATCGCGCTTCACAAGACGCGCTAATAATATTAGCGGAAAGAGCTCAGATAATTTTCTGACAGAAAGAGCCAAACATAAAAGAAGTTGAAAATCCTTGAAGGAAAAAAGAAAGGAACAAAGAAGAAGAAAAAAATGCAAATCCTTCAACGAACCGCTCGTTCCGTGTTTATTTCGGCAAAAAAAAGTTATTTGTCGTCATCATTTCTACAAAATACGAGGTAAGTAAACAACTAAAAAAGCGCGGCTTACATAAGTTACAAACCCTTTTTATACGTCTTTGTAATTCGTAAAACTTGTACTAACCTAGCTTAGCTAATAGGGGATTAGGCTTCGCTGTATTATCAACTATTGTTACATAACTCAGCCCAGAATACTAGCTAATCGTACTGTAGTATAATAACAAGCCGTACTTTGTAGTCTGATAAGAGTAGAGAGCGTACTTTCATAGATATTTGCTTACAACCAACTACCATAAAAACCCATCAGTGTCAATTAGTTTTGTTTGTCTATGTAGGTATTATCACCGGCTTATCAAGTCTCTGATCCCTGCGCTAGCCATGATCTCAATCAGTAGTTTTAGAGTCATCAGAAAAGGTTCAGGTAATACTCCATTTGGGTTGCAGTTGCAGGATAAGTTGGAAGTTGCAGGTAGTAAGCTGATTAAAAAAAAGTTTTTTAAGTGCCAATATTGGGTGTAAATTAAGGTAGGTATTATAGGTACCTATCAGATAGATTTTGTGATATGCTTGTCTAAAATAGGTAAGAATGCAAAATTACTTGAGGAGAATGGGTTGCAAAAACTAAAAATTAAAAATTATGATAACACAATAAAACTTCAAAATTATAATCACTTACCCACCTAACAATGCTTTATAATTTTTTATTGTATTAAGATGGTACCCACTTTGATTATTATACATATAGTCATGTTAATCTGATGAGTGATGTGATGTGATGTGATGATAGAGCTAGTCGGTTGCCATGTGAACTCTGTAGTAAAGATTCAAATATTTAGTGTGTCAAACATGGTATAAAGTTGAAATAAATACAAATAATGGGTTCAGGTCTCACTGGTCATGTGGTCTAGCATGCAGAAATACAGTTATTTATTTATTTATTTATTTATTTATTAAAGACCAACAGTACAAGTATCTAAGGTTTACATTATAGTGTATTACATTTTAACAGCCCTTACAGGTCTTTCAAAATATATTAGTTGCGTGATTATGTTCCTAACAATTAATACAAAACTCAAAGAAATTTAAGTGCAACAAAAATCCTTTACATGTACATTTGACTTTTAACAAAATTGAGAAAACTGCTTATTATTAATAATAACATTTGACTTTTAACAAAATTGAGAAAACTGCTTAGAATTAAATAATACAATACCAAGTTCTTATTAAAAAATTTTAACTAAATAGTTTAGTTTTGATAATTATTACTTAACGAGTAGTGAAATAAAGAGATACGAATCAATATTTGATTCGTAATGCTTTACTGGTAATCGGATAATATTAAGTCAGTAATACCCTTTCTAAATTTGTGCTTGCCTAAATAAAAGATATCTACATCGGAAAAACGTTTATTATAATTTGAACAAATTCGGTACATAACGGCATTTTTGGCATAATTAGTAATACTAGTAGGCACCAAAAATAGTTTAGTGTGGCGAGTACGTTTAAGTGGTACATTAAAGTTTAATTTAGCGATAAGTGTGGGAGCATCAAGGTGACTGTTAGCTATGTTATATAATAACATACCATCAAGTAGGGTGCGTCTGTCTTCTAGGGACATAAGTTGAATGATGATTGAATGTTGCAACCATCTTTATAGTTACAGTAAATCCATTTTTTATAGTTAAGATGTTTGATAAATTTCTTTTGTATGTTCTCAATTTTATTTTTATAGGTGATATAGTTAGGTGACCAGATACAGCTGGCATATTCTAGAATGCTGCGAACGTAGGCAAAATAAACGGATTTGATACAAGTAAGATCCGTGAAAGGTTTGCATGTGCGGATAACAAAGCCCAGGTTTTTGTAGGCTTTGTTTCTGATATGATCGTAATGATCGGACATCGTAAGTTTATCATCCAGCAGCACTCCAAGATCTCTTACAACTTTGACTCTTTCAATATATAATTATAATATGAGATTTACAAATTAATACAGTACAAATACTTACAGTTAGGTAGGTACCTACAATTATTTATTTATATAAATTATAATTTAAGATAGCTATACAAATTCCTGTCATATCATTATTAAGATATAACAATGTAACCTCAGAGTTTGGGCTTGTTTGATTTGTCTTGACTAATACTCAGGTCCTCGTCATAACTATGATATTATAGATATATGATATTATAGAGTCAGATGATGAAGCCAAAATGTTTTCATGTAGCCATGTGACTTGACTTTATAGTTCCCCAGAAACTTGTTATTGCTTGTTTTTAAAAAAGGCTAGGAATAAAACCAGCAAGGAAGTTGTTTTTAGGAGTATTCACATTTTCATTCATTCAAAATGGATAAACCATAGGTACTATAATTCGGTGCATAAAAGGCAGCGTACACAGACTGACCAACGAAACATAAAATTTTGTATTGGAGAATTAAAATCTTTATAAAACTTCATCATAATACAACGCACAGCGTAATGTAACGTAAGGTAAGGTATGGATAAACATACTTTCCATCCGCGAATCAAACTCCCGTTCGAAAGCGAAATCGAGACGAATTCGCAGTAGGGCCTTAACTAACTGCTATTAAGGCGCCGCGCCGCTGTATGTGTCGACGTTTGCGTTGATTTTAGCAAGTAGAAAAAAAATATACTTCTGAACAAGCCTCGTCTCCAATTTTAATATAAATAGTATATAGTTCAGGTTCCTAGCTAGATTCTAGCTAGGCTGAAAATATAATTCTTAATAAATAAAAACTTTTTCGGTAAAGAATTTATTTCTTCGATTCTTTTTTGAATTTAGAATCGCTATATTTTGAAAACTACTATGAATACAACTTGGGATTCTTTGGTAAAGAGAGGTAAAATGTTGATCTAGTTTCTTTGTTAAGATAGTTGTTTGATAAGATTTATTATTAGAAAAATTTTGACGACCTCTGTGGCGCGGTGGGCGAAGGTCTGCCTGCGACGCAGGAGGTTGCGGGTTCGATTCCCGCCTTGGGACAAATTTGTGTATGATCTGCAGGAATTTGTTCCGGGCGTTCTGGATGTTTTTCTATGTATAATAAAAAATATCTATCTATGTAGTGTATTGTATTATGTATATCAGTTATCTAGTACCCATAACACAAGCTCTGCTTAGCTTGGGGCTAGATAATGCTGTGTGAATTGTCCAGCATTATTATTATTATTAAAATTATTACATAATTTGTTCAAAAAGCTACAGGCGAACCGCTCATTTTCATGTTGCATTTTCAATCTGATTAGCGTCATAGCGACTTACATTACATCAGCGCTTTAAATTGAAATGAAATAAAACCAGTTAGCCTTTTATTCACCGTTATATTGCGATAGCCTCCATTCGAATTCGGTCGCTTGCCCAGTCAAGTTGTTTCGCTGTAATAATTGACCACCACAGAAATCGAATAAACTTCTATATTGGCAACCTACGTAATTTAGAATATTCTGCGGTCAAATTGAAACTTAAAAATGAATCGTTTAGTTAAACTAGCTCTTATTTTGATAACCACAGAGAGTGTTTTCGTTGATTATAGAGTGAACGCGAAAGGAATGTCTTCTGTAGCACAGTCTTTCACGGAGCACGAAGTAGTGCCAGATGTGGTCGCGAAGGCTCCAGCAGCTTTGATTCAAGTGAGTACTTTTATTTATTTATTCAAACTTGACTTACCTACAGAATTACATACATTCCAAAACGTCTAAAAATTGTTATATAAGGTACCTAAGTAGATTTACTCGCGGTTGCACCCGTGTAGTTCCCGATCACGTGGGAATTCCGGGATAAAATATAGCCTATGTCACTCCCTGAAAAGTAAGCTATTTAATGATTAAAGATTTTTTTAAATCGGTAAGTTTCGGAGCCTATTTAATACAAACAATCAAATCGTCCCTTCATAAAATATTATTATAGATAGTATTTACAAATAAAAGATTAGGTACACCACTTTATCCAAACTTTTATTTTTCTCTAGGTGTCAGATTCAGGTTCGATACCGTTTATTTCTTAGCTGCTTAGGTTGCAACTTTTTCAAGAACATAGCGCAAACGAAGTTTTTTAAGACACTCCTATGCCCAAAGTCCTATGACCAAGTTGCAACGAGAGTTTTAAACAAAATACATAAACCTACATCTTCTTGCATCTCATAAAAACGTATCTCCGAAATGGAAAGAAAACTGCACGAATGGATTTCTTATGCATGGAGTTAAAATAATGTTTATGAGAACGGTGAAGAATCGTGTTTGATAAATTTTTAAAAGCCTTTCGATTACTTTCATTCAACTAGTTTCAACTAAGCCACTAGATTGTAAAATTGTAATCGACCTAGTTTATTAGGCAACTAGTTTCAGCCGCGACTCCACTCGTGTTGGTTCTGTGGAATTGTCGGAGGTTGTTTTATCCCATGGGAACTGATTAAGGGAATAGAAAAATAGCTAATGTGTTATTGGTAGCACTTCAGTTTCAAAATTTCAGCCCGTTCCGTTCAGTAGTTTTGTCATAAAGAAGTACTTACCTAACAAACATCCATCCGTTCAAAACATATCCTCTCCATTTATTGAAAGTAAGTTATGGACTAGCTAAAGATCAGCCAAGATCAAAACTTGAACAAAAGGCTATTCACACAGCAACATCTAGCCCCGAGCTAAGCAGAGCCTGAGATTACTAGATAACTGATATATTAAATACAAAAAATTACATAAACATCTAGATATTTTTTTAGTAAGTACCTACATAAAAAACATTATTGCATACATACGAGTATACATTATTAAATGGTTTTAACTTAGATGGTAATTAGATTAAAGGTTACATTAGGTTACATGTACCCTGTAAGGGCGCAGCAATTGATCTAAAAATAATTAGCATTACAATAGAGTATAAATCAATTTAGTTTTAGAAACATATAAGTCGGAAAATACCTAGATAAACAAGTTGATCTAGATAGCCTGTTATCAAGCCAAACTCTCTTCATATCTTTTATCTTGATATTTTTGAGCAGATGATGCTGTGAAAAATGGAAAAGGAATTATTAATTTATGAAATGACTAGCTGCGCCCCGCGGCTTCGCACGCGTTGTTCCTATGGAAACATTAAAAGGTGATTTTCATCCCACGGGAACTGATTTATGGGATAAAAAGTAGCTTGTCTGATTCCAGGATTAGAATTGCCTGTATGCAAAATTTCAGCCAGATCCGTCTAGTAGTTTTGGCGTGAAGAAGTAACAAACATCCATCCATACATCCATACAAACTTTCGCCTTTATAATATTAGTGTGATGTGACGATGACGGTTTTAACACTTGATCACAGAGACATCATTGAATATGTGCTGGGAGCTAGGTTATTTTCTGGACGGCCGCTTCTCATAAATGGAGTTCATCGCGAAAAGTCCCTCCTTTTCTGTGAAGTAGGCCAGTTGCTGACCTCTTTGGTTCGCTATCCTCTCAGTTCGTCACCGTTCTTCACGCCTACCCGCACGTTGAAGTGCCCCATCACAGCAGTTCAGTGTGCTTTTGAAACATGCATAGCCTTAGAAATAGGTATAGTGTCACACATGACCTCCACTTAATCGTCAGGGCATCCCAAGTGCAGGGAGTATGCCTGAATGACCTAAAGCAACACTAAAAAACCGGCCAAGAGCGAGTCGGACTCTCGCATGAAGGGTTCTGTACCATTAATACCTCTACGCGTTTAGGAGGAAAGAGGTAGTAAGTTAGTTAAGAATAATTTTTATGATACAATTTTTTTTCGCAATTTTTCCTTTTTTGTGCCATAAGACGTTGTGGCTTCGTGCCAAATTTCAAGATTGTCAGTTTGAGTTCGAGTTCACGGGAAGTACCTACCCTGTAGGTTTTGATTTCCTTGCGTGTCGAAAATTTGCGGCATAAACGGTTTTATCTTTTGATTGCGTTGGCAATCAAAAGCGTTGGTTTGATTTTTCACAACTCCAAGAGACAGTAGACCCGAGTATTTGATATAAATTCCACCTTGATGGCAGACAGACGAACGGACAATAAAGATCCTATAAGGGTTCCGTTTTTTCCTTTCGAGGTACGGAACGCTAAATCAAATTAAATCATAATATACGTACACTGTATGGAGGTCTTTTTACACCTATACACTATAATATAACCATTCATTTGAACAGACAATGACAATCCGTTGGTAATTGGATAGGTAGCCAGCAACGGTCAACAGTAATTGAATGTTTGTGAAATGATATATCACATCCTACCATTGTATAATGAATAGAAGACGACCAGCTGCATTCAAAGCTCAAAATTCATGCTCATTAAAACAAGCTTAGTTATTTGATTAATGATTCAATTTCATAGTAATAATGTAACTACAGGCCTATCATGGACGCCATGAAGCCTAGCGAGACCAATCTTTGGTATGGGTTAGAAAGAAGAAAATGGCATGCAATGCGAAAAATATTTAAAACTATACCGTGTCCATTTTGAATGAGGCATAAACGTAAATAAACCGCCCATACTTAACCTAAAATTAACTTTGTTGTCGCGTCCTTTTATACGTAATTTACATTACATGTCGATTTTAGATCCTCCCTTCAATAAAAATTGCTTACTATCAATCATATCTGAAACTCGACGCCAAGCAAGTGAGATTTTGTTATTTGTGTCGTATTTTGTTTACTAACATGCTCCATTCAACGTGGACAAACCATAGTTTCTGACCATGACTTTGCATGCGTTGTTTCTATGTAATCGTTAATAACTTATTTCTGTCCCATGGGAATAAATTATAATGGGATTAACGAAATTTTCAGAGAAGTAAGAAACATCCATCCATTTATTTAATGTGATATTTTTTTCTATTATACCCTAGGCTGTCCATGCTCTAAGCCTAGTACCTACACAAGAGCAAGGGTTTTTTGTAAGAACGTGTCTGATATTTCTTCCTCTTTGTGTTCTGGATGATTTCTAATCATGTATTATAAAGAGGAAAGATTTGATTGTTTATTTGTTTGTATTGGGCTCCGAAATTACAGGACCGAATAAAAAAAAAAATTTCATCTATAAAAAGTTTACTTTTCAGGGAGTGACATAGGCTATATTTTATCCCGGAATTCCCTCGGGAACAGGAACTACCGGGTGAAGCCGCGAGGCGCTGCTAGTCAGGATATATTCTGAGCAATGATTACCTACCGAATCTTTACTAAAGAACGTAACTCTCACGCTTCTTAGCTAGTTGCAGAATAATCTCTACTTGAGTGAGTATAGGGTTTTGACCACGTCGTTTTGTCTATAGTCTACACATTTATCTACCTAAGCAAAAAAAGTTCCTTTACCTTGTCTACCTGACACATCACAATATATTTTTGTTGATTTGGTGGCAATCGCAACGATTTCAAACATTTCCACATCCATCCACATCCACAGCCTGTATCGGTCCACTGCTGGACGCAGGCCTCCCCCTGATAAACGCCTTATTGACGTTCAACTCATGGGGGGGTAATGCCCATAATCCCCACGCTGGGCATGCGGGTTGGGGATCGCAGATTTGTTCTGCGGGAGGCGCTGCTGCCCGCCACCCAGAAGATATCCCTTAGTCGCCTCTTACGGCACCCACGGGAAGAATTGGGGTGGTCCAAATTCTATGCCGCCGGCACCACACGGCGATACCACCAAACATTTGTGTGTGCTTTATTTTTAATTTATTTTTAAAGCTTTGGTGCGTAGAAATCTTTTCCAAGATAGAAAGATGAGTTCAAAGAATCACTAGGCGGAGATATGAAACTTTGAAATCGTTCTAAAATAGGCAAAACACAAGTAATGCTTGGTAACCGTTCAATAATGCGTAACAACGTAGTAAGAATGCATCGTTACTTGAGGGTTACATGAGTGAGTGTAGATTTTGACATTAGTTCCCAAGCATTGTTTTATAATTAGTCTTTACTCAAAACTATACATGAGCATCACTCAAGCATAGGTCGATGACTGAGCATGCTTTCATAATACGGCCCTTAGTGATTTTCCACTTCGTAAATGCACACCACAGACTCTTTAAAATAATATGTTATAAGTATAGTAATTGCATTACTACGTCACAGTAATACAATGATACAAAGATCAATTATTTTAAACCACACACACGCGAAACACATTATTTTATCCGCTTAGTTGAAGTCAACAATTGTCTGACAACCACCAATTTGTGTCTCGTTAGCATTGTGGAAAAATCTACTTGGATAATATCGGATGGATGGATGAGTGTGACCTCTTCAAGCCTAAACTATTAAAAGGATCGGCCTGAAATCTTCCATACTGATAAATCAGGCCTCGGATAAAACATGGGCTACTTTTTATCCTATAAATAAGTTTCGATTCAGTAGAAATATCTTTAAACCGTTAAATATATAGCTGTTTAATTTCAGGTGAGCTACCCATCTGGCGCCGCAGTAAAGCAAGGCAATGAGCTGACTCCTACTGCAGTGAAGGATCAGCCCACAGTGACCTGGGAAGCGGACGCCAACAAGTTCTACACGCTGGCTATGACCGGTAAACCATATTTATTAGTAACACAAACTAGTTGCTCAGCCTCTGACATCTCGCTGGTCTTTGGCCTGTATTATAAAAGCTTGCTCAGTTATCAATCTCTGCTTGAGTGTCGTAAAGCAAGGCAATGAGCTGACTCCCACTGCAGTGAAGGATCAGCCCACAGTGACCTGGGAAGCGGACGCCAACAAGTTCTACACGCTGGCTATGACCGGTAAACCATATTTATTAGTAACACAAACTAGTTGCTCAGCCTCTGACATCTCGCTGGTCTTTGGCCTGTATTATAAAAGCTTGCTCAGTTATCAATCTCTGCTTGAGTGTCGTAAAGCAAGGCAATGAGCTGACTCCCACTGCAGTGAAGGATCAGCCCACAGTGACCTGGGAAGCGGACGCCAACAAGTTCTACACGCTGGCTATGACCGGTAAACCATATTTATTAGTAACACAAACCAGTTGCTCAGCCTCTGACATCTCGCTGGTCTTGGCCTGTTTTATGAAAGCTTGCTCAGTTATCAATCTCTGCTTGAGTGTCGTAAAGCAAGGCAATAAGCTGACTCCTACTGCAGTGAAGGATCAGCCCACAGTGACCTGGGAAGCGGACGCCAACAAGTTCTACACGCTGGCTATGACCGGTAAACCATATTTATTAGTAACACAAACTAGTTGCTCAGCCTCTGACATCTCGCTGGTCTTTGGCCTGTATTATAAAAGCTTGCTCAGTTATCAATCTCTGCTTGAGTGTCGTAAAGCAAGGCAATGAGCTGACTCCCACTGCAGTGAAGGATCAGCCCACAGTGACCTGGGAAGCGGACGCCAACAAGTTGTACACGCTGGCTATGACCGGTAAACCATATTTATTAGTAACACAAACCAGTTGCTCAGCCTCTGACATCTCGCTGGTCTTGGCCTGTTTTATGAAAGCTTGCTCAGTTATCAATCTCTGCTTGAGTGTCGTAAAGCAAGGCAATAAGCTGACTCCTACTGCAGTGAAGGATCAGCCCACAGTGACCTGGGAAGCGGACGCCAACAAGTTGTACACGCTGGCTATGACCGGTAAACCATATTTATTAGTAACACAAACTAGTTGCTCAGCCTCTGACATCTCGCTGGTCTTTGGCCTGTATTATAAAAGCTTGCTCAGTTATCAATCTCTGCTTGAGTGTCGTAAAGCAAGGCAATGAGCTGACTCCCACTGCAGTGAAGGATCAGCCCACAGTGACCTGGGAAGCGGACGCCAACAAGTTCTACACGCTGGCTATGACCGGTAAACCATATTTATTAGTAACATAAACCAGTTGCTCAGCCTCTGACATCTCGCTAGTCTTTGGCCTGTATTATGAAAGGTTGCTCAGTTATTAATCTCTGCTTGAGTGTTGCTTTTCTAAGGCATAAACGTCACACAAGCATAGGTACATCTATGACTGAGTAAGTTTTCATAATACGGGCGTTTTACTGTCGAGTCTACGACACGGAATTTGACACAGATTCGCGCGAAATTAAAATGTTTTTGCGGATCTTGATAATTTCTGCTTTCTGCAAGGAATTAAACTACCAGTACAACCAGATAGCCCTGCTGAAGCCGGGTTTTTACGGCAAGCGGATCCAAGGACTCCGTTTAACTCCAAGAGTAAACTGCATACATTTATTTACTTATTTATACATGTAGTTCTACCAAAAAATAGTCGAGCGGAAAGGATTGATCGAGTAGAAAACTTTGGAACGAACTCCTCTTTTCTTTCGTTTCTCATTTTCCGCTTTTCTTTTAGTCCTTTGTTGTTGTTTCTAGGGAATCTTTTAAAGGTTTCCTTAAACAACGCATGCAAAGCCGCGGGCAGAAACTAGTTTTTAATATCTTTACAAAGTTGAAGATTTTTAATAATAAAACGAAAGATATGTTCAATTTTTTACTCGACTGCATGAAGGAAGGTTATTTTTATACGTAAAAGTACGTTAATACGCAGATCGTTAGCTACGCGATCCATACTGCGCATTTTAGTACTTAACTATCCGCTAGAGACGCTTTAGAAGTTTCCCTACATTTTATTAAGTAAAATAATTAATTTTGTTTTAAAAAAAGTATCAATCGACTTCAATTTTTATACTTTTTTCAAGGATCCCGTTGTTAGAACTGAACCAAACTATTAAGACCACACGGGAAGCACCAGCTTTCATATAAAAAAAAGAATCATGAAAATCGGACCACCCAGTCAAAAGGTCTAAGGTAACAAACATAAAAAAAATACAGTCGAATTGAGAGCCTCCTCCTTTTTTTGAAGTCGGTAAAAAAGAAGTGTATCAGTGCGGTAATCGATATGTGACTGCAGTATTTATTTAATAACATTATAATTTCTCTCTAGATCCCGATGCACCTTCGCGCGCCGACCCGAAATTCCGCGAATGGCACCACTGGCTGGTCGGTAACATTCCCGGCAACAACGTCTCCGGCGGCGAGACTCTCTCCGCGTACGTCGGATCCGGACCCCCGCCGGACACGGGACTGCATCGCTACGTGTTCTTAGTCTACCAGCAGGAGAAGAAGCTCAACTTTGATGAGAAAAGGCTGCCTAATACGTGAGTTAAATAAACCTATGAACATGCTATTTAAGCTATTAGGACGGGATACAGAACAAAATAGTTCCTCACATTGACTCCTACAACAAATAGTTTCTATCACTGACAAATCCGTTGCGGCCCGCCAAAAATACGTTGTCGCCCGACAAAAAATCGTTGCAGCCCGCCAAAAATTGATTGTAGCCCGCCAAAAAAAGTCGCTGCCGATCCAGGTACCTGTACGTGCCTAGGCCCTAAAGTATAACACTAGTAAATCCACCAGTGTTTAGCGAATTAAAATCTCCTGCGCAGTTTAACCGATCCACCTTCCAAGGAGCTTTCCACCAGCAAATCCTTATAAATTGCTGGCCAAGTTGTGCTTCAATATTCAACTTCTTGATAACGGCTGTGCATACGGTTTGTCCATAGTAGTGCAACTTCCATTAAAGTAAGAAGCTTGTAAAGTTGTAAGTAAGTTTTTATTTCATAATCATTATCTACATGCCCTAATTCAGTTGCAAGATTTTAGAACTCATAATTTTAAAACCTCAACCGATTGTGCTGAAATATGGCATACTTATGTAAGTTCGGTGACAATGCAATGTTATGGTACCGTCGAGCTGGTCTGGTGTTTTAGACAGAAGGTGGTCAAAGAAACTCCCTAAACGAAACGACTTAACTTCGTTGAGTTTAGGTTCGTTGGATGTGTCTTCTCAAACACTTTCCTAGGTCGTGGATATAAAAGCTAGTTCTTTAAAAGTGTTTTTTTTTTGTTATAAATATTGATTTTTTTTATGTACTTTCATCATCCTATCTATATTTGTATTTTTGCGACAAGTAATACTATCTTGAATACATTTCGTCGTTGATCTTGTTTATGTCGCGTAGATACCTACAGCTGGACAAAAGGCCTTTCCCCAAAAATCGCCCCTAATGACCAGTGTTGCGTAACCAACATTGCATTTGTTGTTTATTTTAAGTCACTGTAACTTTTTATTTCCATTTCAGTTCTGGAGATGACCGTGGGGGATTCAAAATCGCTGCCTTCGCTAAGAAATACAACTTGGGCAACCCTATCGCCGGCAATCTCTACCAGGCAAAATACGATGATTACGTGCCGCTTCTATACAAGCAACTAGGCGCGTAAACTTCTTATGTTAAGCGTAACTGATATATTCGGACGATCAATTCGATATATATGTCAACATCGGGGTGTATATTTTTGTTTGGTGTTGTTTGCATTTCATGGCGTTTTTGGTTATAAGTAAAGGTTTTGTTGACCGTCCGATTATTCGTCGATAAAGCTTCAACAAAAGGCAATTGTTTTTTTTTAATAATCTATGTTTTCAACAAGTTATTTCCAATTTATAAATCTTGTGCCTCTTTCACCAATTCAGTAGTTACTGGAGGCATGTTATTTCAGTAACCATAGTTTAAATTTAGTTAAAGTTTTTTAAAACATATTAGGCGGGGTGGTGTCTTGATATAACTTGGGAATCTAAGAAAATTCCTGTCACACGGTGTAACCAGTGATTGCATTATATTAGAATAAGGATTAACAATTTTTAAACGTAAATAAAAAAACGTACAAAATAATCAAATTGCTTTTATTTTTCAATCCAAATTCGTCCACAAGTGTTTATTCTGCCTTGGTCTCTTCAAGAAAAGGTTGAATAGGTGTGTCCTACTCCTTCGTGGTATACCAGCCAAATCGTCAATTTCTTGTAGTGAAATTGTGATCAAATGAAGATCTATTGACTATAAAAAAGCCCTTAGTTATCTAGTATGATTAACGTAGATTATTTGTAAAAATTAAAACAACTGACTCAAATCTCAAAAAGTAAATAACTACCTTCATCATAACTTAGCAAGTTTTTGAGAATTCAAATTTGACACTTCATTGGCAGAACATATCAAATAATGTTAGGCGGAATTCCACAATTCTCTGAATAGAATTTTATGATTTAGGACTAAGACAACACTGACAGAAATGGTTGAAGACGTGGCATTGTTTGATGGGTCCAAATTTTAATATTATAAATAATAAATAAATAAATAATAAATAAATAATAAATAAATAATGCTGGACAATTCACACAGCATTATCTAGCCCCAAGCTAAGCAGAGCTTGTGTTATGGGTACTAGATAACTGATATACATAATACAATACACTACATAGATAGATTTTTTTTATTATACATAGAAAAACATCCAGAACGCCCTGAACAAATTTCTGCAGATCGTACACAAATTAGTCCCGAGGCGGGAATCGAACCCGCAACCTCCTGCGTCGCAGGCAGACCTTTTCCCACCGCGCCACAGAGGTCGTCGTGTGTGTATTATGTGTTTAATATTACGTTTCGATCGGAAGGAATTTCTAAAATACCATTGCATATTTTACTGTTTACTGTTCTTATGTTAAGTTTGTTAAATTCTACATCTAAACTCCCAAGCTCTTGTACAAAAGAGGTACGTAGTCGTCGAACTGAGCGCGGTAGAAGTTTCCAGCAACCGGAGCTCCAAGGTTGTACTTTTCGGCGAATTTCTTCGTGGAGAACGCAGCGCGACCGTCGATGGATCTGAAAGTAACAAAATTAATGATTTGATGTCGCATCCCACATAATAGGCCCGACGACTCAAAAATTCTTATTAGATTATCAGATGCTATTAGAAACGTATTTTTCTTTTGTTAATCAAACAAAAATTACCTACAAAAATAAAGCGCGTCTAAGTTTGGGAGTTTGCTTGTCACGTGTTCGTTTATCATCAAAAAATTATAATGTAGACTCCACATCATCATTGATTAATCGAAAAAAGAAACAATACGTTAGGTCCAATGTCTTCTGATGTAACTGACGGATTCATTACAATTTTTGAGTCGTCAGGTCTATTCTTATCCCCCAGACCAGTTTATTCGTAAATGAATTTCCTCACCGAATAAAAAAAAGATGGTTCTTACTTGTTAGTCAACTTCTGCTCATCAAACTGCAATTTCCCCGGCTGCTTGAACAAGATGTAGACGTAGCGATGTATGCCAGTACCCGCGGGCGGGCCAGAGCCGATGTACCCGGATAGCACTTCGCCCGCGGATATGTTGGAGCCGGGGATGTTCCCGACCAGCCAGTGGTGCCATTCGCGGTACACTGGCTCCGGGCCATCGTAGTTGTCAGGGTCTAAGGGTGAATAAAGTAAAGATTAAGATTTTTTTTAGTTTTTGGATTTTTTTGTGCTGTAAAAGTTAATCAATCGTGTAACCACAGCTGCCAATTTGAAGTAAAAAACATAAAGAATACAAAACATAAAAAACCTATTCCGAATGTTTTGTATTTGCTGAGAAAAGTTGAAAATCATGAAGCCCGATTCCCCAATGCGTCGTCTTAAATATAAAGAACAAGGTCTCTCCCTTGATATCCCTTGATAGTTTTAATACCTCTATAGTGCGCATATGTATTCTATCGTAGCAGTTCGTAGCGTTTGCTACCTAAGTAAAACATCAAAAAAACCTTTTTTCCATAATTACATGTACTACAATTACAAATGTACCTAGAAAAGGTCAAATTATATTAAAAATTACACTGACAATGGAATAAATTTGTATTCTATACATGACAGACCCGCGTAGGGTACTGAAAAATTCAACACGCGTGCGCTTTTATACAAGTAACCATATCCCTCATATCTAGAACTAGAAGAAATACCAAACTGCAGTTTACACGAACTATACTGGTGATTTCTTTTCTTTAACATACATTTGCTTAGAAGTAGCTCTAACTGGAATCAAACATAGGCTTCTTATCCCATAAATCAGTTCCCATGCGCTATAAAAAATCTTCAAAATTCTCCGTAAAAACAACACATGCGAAGCCGCGGGTAATTATAAAAGTACCAGTATTAAATTAAGGTGTTGATGATCTTACCAGTGAAGACAAGAGTGTAGAACGCGTTAGAATCTGCCTGGTAGGAGACAGTGGGCTGTTCCTTCACTTGGGTCGGAGTCAGCTCATTGCCTTGAGACGCGATCGCTCCGCTGGGGTACTTTAACTGGAAAAGAAGGTTGTGGTTTAGGTAGGACGCCTGTAACACAGTGGTGGACCGAGGTAGTTACTTAATGGTGAACTGTTATGATGAGTTTGTACTGCCCTACGAAGAAGTAATACGCATGAAGACGTATTGCTATTACGTAGGTAGGTAGGTACAGTTATTGCCATACTGGTGTCTATTCAGATGTTGTTAAAACTAGACTAAACTAATCTGCCAGGACTAAAAATGATGACATCCTTATTATTTTTATCGTTATGACAGGGACAGCGACATTTTTAGAACTGTCAAATTAGTTTAGTTTAGTTTTGGCGACATCTGAATAGACGTTTGCGTTACTATATTTTCAGTGAAAATGTGACAGCGCTCCAAGCGGGAAGTTTACATAACTTTCACATTCACGAGAAAACAGAGTACTGCAAACTTTATAGTAAACAGTATGGCAGATCACACTCGGCAAACAGCAACTGGTACCAACGGAAATCCTGAAACGCCCCGATACGTTACTGCGCACCGTCTTATTTTACTAGTAGCGACATCTAGTTAGGAAAGGTAGCACAAAATATCAAAGGTTGTGTCGTGTCACTCTGGTGTCGTGTTGTTTTAGGATTAGCTAAAATTAGGACTTCGGAATTTCAAATAGATGAAAACGATTCTATGTTTGAAAAATTTGACTGACACGTTTAAAATTAGGATGACGGCTCTAAAACAACATAACTTACGCAAGGAATATGGTTATAGCCATTTTAACTAAATTGAGTTGTTTTAGGTCTGTCAGCTTAATTTCAGAGTTGGCATCCTAATTTTAAACGCTTAATTTTTCAACCATAGAATCGTTTTCATCTATTTGAAATTCCGAAATCCTACTTTTAACTAATCCTAAAACAACAGAATCGACACTATTATCTCTCTTGTTGACTTCTTTTAGCTTAGATAGGTATAATAATCCTTCAACAACCAATCAATGATGTGGTGAAAGAAAGAAAGTAAATATTTATGTTACCCATTATTGTCTTTAAAGACCTTAGACAGACTTGCAGATTAGTTAGGTACTTTATGGTGGGCAAAAATACGACATAAAATACTCGTATTTATAAATAAGTATAACACTTGAGCGGTAGCAACTTATCGCCCTGTTATGATGCTAGATTTTTCTGTCGTGTGGATGGTATTGGTGTGGGAAGTCCGTGTCCACCTGTGTACGTCGTGAGGTTAAGATATTAGGTAAGGGCCTATAGTACTTACCATACCCATTCAGCATGACCTTGTGTTCTTATCGCATTAGTATTGAAACAGTGTTTTGCGATTGAAATCGAAAGGTATTTGGCATTTTATCGCATTTGCGTACGTTGTACTCGCAAACCGATTACATAAATAAATCTTAAGACGATTTAAAGATAAAAGTATACCTACATAATCGGTTACGTCGTTAAAGCGAGACATTTTATCTGAGTAGGTACTTATTGATTTGTTTTGAATTTTTTTATCAATTCAAAACATTGAGTTTTTGGTACTCATCATGCACTTTTTACGTGATAGATAAGTGTACCTACTTACAAAGCTTAAAGTTAACCGCGGTTTGATCACACATAGGCTCCAGCAGAAAACTAGCGTAGATGGTTTTTTAACGCCAACACATGCTGTGAATTGAGAACCTTCTCCTTTTTTCTGAACTCGGTTAAAAATGTGATTTAAGTGGCATCAGTCAGGTTGGGAGTCTGGCGAGCACAAAAACTCCTACTGATAAATTCAGGGCAGAGTCGTTTTTAAGTTTAGATTCACATAAAGTATCGTTTTAAATCTAACTAGCTGACCCGACATACGTCCTGTTATTCAATTCAAACAACAGACAGTTAATTTCCAACGTTCTTAGCAAATACATATATACCTAATGATATGGCTAAGGGTACAAAAAAGTATATAATAAAGGTAATCGTTAAGTTTTCTTACATTTTCTAAGTTTCTGACAATACAATACAATCAATAAGAAATACAACAAAAAAAAAAGAATTATTGAAATCGGTCCAGCCGTTCACGCGTGATGGGGCGTGACCACGGGAAATAGGGATTATTTTTTATATACATAGGTACCTATATATATAGATAGATAGGTAAACGTTTATGGAATATGGAGATAAATCATACCATGCTCTACATGTAAGGACATCATTGTTAAAAGTTAAGTATCTAAGTTTATTCCTAAAGTGTGTAAGCAAAATAAATTATGATAATATTCCCTATCTGCCAATTTTAAGAAGAGAAGACTAGGTCTTCACTTCTTAAAATTGGCAGATATCCATTCATCAAGAACGTCTTCTTGATGAATGGATGGGCCTGATTCCACAAACACAATCGCCTCACTACATTATGACAATATTATCTGGTTATGATTATATGCCCCACCACATTATTGACACGCTATTATAAGTCGTAGAGATTGTAATCTTATGGTAATAGAATACTAAATAAAACGACTAAATCTCTATCTTAATCGTATGGCGCCATTATAGCATTTGTTTAAAAAAGTAGTGAAATTAGTCCCCAGAACCTGCAGTTCACGGAGTGTCAGTGAATTATTAATAACCCTGTGTATGTACTATGTAGGTATACATCATTAAACATCATTGGCTATTGATTTGACAAACGCCATTAGGGCGCTTATCAGTAGACCAATACAGGCTGTTGAGGTTGAGGTTGCAGTAGAGTCTGTTCAAAAAGAGAAGAGTCGTGGGGTTACGGTAAACTAACACTTTCAGTCGTACTGCAATCACAGAGCAGTGTTGTCAACATAAAAGTTGTCGATTGGCACACAAGCGCTCTCAATTCCCACGACTTTTCTCATTTTGAACAGACTCTAGGTATACTTACTTCGATATTAGCAGTGGGTGCAGTGGGTATCACATCCGGCACGATTTTGCTGGCCTCGAACGCTTGAGCTACCAAAGACATGATGACTGAAAAATATGTAACAAAATATTAAGTAGGTACATAGTTATTATCGCAGAATAACTATGTAAATAAATAGTAAATACAATATTAAAGTGTAGGTACTACTTAAAACATATTTTATGTTTACTAGCCCACTTGTTAAATATTGAACAATATTTGAATTCTTGTTCAAATGTAGGTACATAATTAAAAAAAATATACACATTCTACCTATTATCTAAGGTGAATAGACTAAATTACAGGATATTAACTGTTGAGGCTAATATGCATTCTTAAAGAATTTGCCTTGTAGTATTTTAATATCTGTGCCTAGTTTAAATCAAATATAGGTTTACCTACACGAAAAATCGAAAATTACCGTAAAAACTTACCGGTCGGTTTAGTGCGGTCACTCTCACAACACTGTGCAAACACAAGCTATTTTCTTACAGAACTTGAATACAATCAACAATAGCCATTTGATATTTTCATCTCTTTCAAAGTCTTAAAGACGGAAAGAGATGGAAACATTAACTTTAAAAATGTTCTTGATAGGTAAAAGAAGATAATAATGAGTGATTATGATAACCCTGACATTGATCACATTTTTGGACCTCGATGACCGAACACTGTTTTATTACTTATCTTATGTATTTATTGCTAGTTTCTGCCCACGGCTTCGCACGCGTTGTTATTTTCCCATGGGAACTGTTTTGTGGGATGAAAAGTTGCTTATGTTTGATTATAAAATTATAGCTAAATTTATGCAAAATTTCAGCGCGGACGCTTCAGTCGTTTTAGCGTGAAAAGGTAACAAACATCCATCTATCAGATGGATGAATGGATGTTTGTTACCTGTTCCATCGATCTATCCATCTATCTAAACATCAAAACTTTAGCATTTCTAAAATTAGTGTGTTAATATTTAATAACTATCTGATTTTTACAGTTTTGTGCAGTGTTTTAAAGAATATTCATAAAAATTTTAATTAAACGGCAAAAAAAAAATGGCAAATCTTTACCTACCACACGGCATCTAACTATTCTACCAAATTAGTGAGGTAAAAAAACTGGAATTTTTAAAAATAGCAGCGCTCTTATTAGTTCTGTACATTATTATTATTCTAGGTCACTCAGTGTTAAATTAAAATTTTAATAATAGGCGAGGGCAACAACAAAATAAATAAAAATCTTGATAAACATTTATTAACTTTTCGAAACAAAATCTTAAATCAAGTATACAATAGTTAACAGGTCAAAATCACACAATAAACACATAATTTATTCTCCAAGTATAGTTTGTCTAGTACCTATATTTGTATCTTTTTAGCACTAATAAACTTATTATTTTATATGACTTTTGCATAGATAAAGAAAAAATATACTTAGGTATCTACAGCTACCACAACTCATAGTAAATAGGTATATTAAGGTCAGAAACAGTTGAAACTTTACCAAATGAAATTTGCAAATCAACACACAGCAAAATTTTAAAACACGGATTAGAAAAAAACACAGTAGGTAGGTATACCAATCAAAAAATTTTCGACTAGGTTTTTGCCCCAAAATGGCCAACATCGGTCTTCAAAAGACTGGTGGCATTTCATGATAGAATACTGAAATTCACCCAGGCTGATAGGTACCTTAATCTGATGAAAATTCAACGCACAGAAAATTTATAAATTCAAAATTCAATTTGTAGTTCACCAAATAGTTTTTGAACCAGTAGCAAACTCTACCTAGGACCATTTGCACAAAACATAATAGGTTTAAAACACAAAATGTTAATCTGCTATACTAAAATTTATTTACACAAGAATCCCGGCCTACTTCTTACTCTCTAATCATTGTCGATTCGATACACAATAATCAGTCCTCCCATCAATAAATTATTAGACTACTTGGACAGTAGCGAATGCGCTGAAAGTAACTTTCTTTGGTGGTTCTGCACTGCAAGTCCTGATAACAGATCTCTTCTCCTGATTCTTCAACACTGGCTTGAGGTTAGCTACGTCTCCATGCGACTGTGCCTTGAACCTCCCCAAAGTGTTGTTGTTCGTCCCCAAATCTCTGAGCTTATTGGTTAGTCCAGTTAACCTATGCGATATATTCGAATAGTTGGTCTTTTTCGGCTCCATTGGTTTCTTTGGTTCGCTCAGCTTTTTGGGGAGATCTAAGTTCTGCAAGGATGTGAATTTCCTATGATCTGTAGTGAGAAGGTTTCTCTTCACTTCTGTGTTTGGTCTCGGTAATCGTGGTCTTTGGATGAAGTTGTTTTGCCTGAAGGGTAGGGGGGTGAGCTTAGGTTTGGGCTCGGCAGGGAGTCTGTAATATTGGGGTACTGGTTCTATTCTTTGGGGTTTTCTCAGTGTAAGGGCCATGGCCATCTTGGTCGGTCTCGCAAGGCTGTCGAAGGCCGTTGTGGAGAACTGCGATCTGCTGCTCTTCCATTCTTCACGGTCGGAATCGTAGCCGGCAGCTGAAACGCAGAGAAAATAGATTTAAAAAAGTGCAACATGACATAAAACTTTGATATGTGGCGCACTAGAGGCGAATATCTCTACATAACATGTAAAGTGTAACGAACTTTTATACCAAAGCTCAGAGATATTAAAACTAATTAACAGGTTCTGTCGAAATCCTGTTTTGTGTCAAGTATTCACCGCACGAAGCTTGCTTGCAAAAATTACATCAGGAGACTCTTGTTAGCAATTCTAAAGATATTCCGATCGCGTAGATTTCTGTGCTCCTTGCATACTGATTCAGGAATTAACTTCAAATGGTTGATGATCTAGCCGATCAGACAGTCTATTTTCGAAACGACCAGGATGTCAAAGTACCTACAAATGTAAAAATCTAATGGTAAATTAGCAGGCTAAAGGTTTCTTCATCGTTTCTTTACCTTACAAACCGAAGAGATCGAAATAAAAAATACCACTTTATTTCCGTGTCAGTGTATTTTTTAATATGATTTGACCTTTTCTAAGTGTACATTTATTGTATTTATGGAAATACAGCATTTTGAGTTTGAGTTTGCTACAAAGTTTCGTCGACTGAAAACGTCACCTCAATACTCAATATATTAATTGTTGTCATTATCACATTATCCGGCAGGTAATTATTATTAGCTAAGTATCACAATGTGTACCCTATTGGGCGTATCAACAAGTGGAAGGCAGACCGAGGTTGTTTTTAGTAATATTATGTAGGTACTAAGGTGAGTAGTACCTAGATTGCCTAGTGTGCAAAAAACTAAAAAAACTAAAAAAAATGTTGCTTAAAATTTCCACTGGTTTATAAAAATATTGCTGGATAATTTACACAGCATTATCTAACCTCAAGCTAAGCTATGCTAGTGTTATGGGTACAAGATAACCGCTATACCTAATACAAAAACTACATATTGGAGATAGATATTTTTTTATTATACATAAAAAACACTCAAAATATCTGCAGATCGTACAAACATTTGTTTCGAGGCGGGAATCGAACCCGCAACCTCCTGGGCAAAGGTGGATTTTCGCATGCTACAGAGGTCGTTGCTATAATAACCGACAAATTAATTTAAAACATAATTTAATGATTATTTATCGCGTACCTTTGTTTTTTATTTCCCCTACGTTTCTACCGCATTACAGCGATCGTGGTCACGGGGCGACGCGAAATACCCGATAAATAATCATTAAATTATGTAAAAAAATCGCAAAAGTTTAAAAAGTTTTAATTTAAAATAATTTAATCGTACACAAAATGATGTTATTATTCAAACAACATGTACAACCACGGAACTAACAAATACAAAATTCAAGAAGTTAAACTGATCTCAACCCAAATCTGAAGATTCATTGACCAACAGTAGCAATCTTCCTATAATAGGTGAGTACCATAATGATAATCAAGACATTGCATAAGCATTTGATGCTATCGGCAGCACCAAACAAATGCCTGACAAATTGCCTAATTTAAATATGATCCAAGCGTGCAGACCTTTTCTAAATGGCAAGGTGAAAACGTAGTAACGAGCTTAAATAAAATGATTACTTGTCGATTTCAAGCGATAAGAGCCTATGGTATTCACCAGGGGTCCACGCTGGAACCGTTATTTTTATATTGTTAAATACGAATACATTGCGTTCGTTGATCGATTAACTTTTACACTTCGAATAGTAAATAGTTTTTTCTTATTGTTCGCTTAAGCTGGGACGAGTTGACCTTTTATTTTAAAGAGCTATGCATACTAAAATCAAAGGAAAAATAAATAATTCTAAGAAGATTATCTATAGATCATCTCGGGATTTTGACTCATGTTTTTTTGAACTTTCTTGCGTATGAGTGATATTTTGCGGTTTACATATATCCACCAATATGTCGTAACTATGTCATCTCTATGTGTCAGCCCAGCGAAATGAGTCGGTTGATTAACATAGGGCGATTGGTAAAACCACGGTAAACAGCAGTTTCCTAATTGAATAAATAGTATGTTAAAGGGTCAATGAGTATAGGAATTAGCAAATAAACGCTACTCGTTAGTACCTGTAGAATGCCACCGATTCTCAGTGCTTGAATGACAATTGGTCAGTATTAGGTATTTGTAATTAGAAAGGGCTAGAATAAGAATCATTTATTGTACTGTGTTTACGTAGTTGGTCTTATGAACTACAAATCATTGTTCCAATAGATTGTCCTTTCGGACATACAATAATTGTTATGTACTATACAAAAGTAGGTACTTAAAAAGACTTAAAAATTAAATGAACTGCACATTTTCTATCACACAATGTTAACAATAGAAGTCAATATTTATCTAAATTTTGGAGGGATACTCTCAAAGTATTCTATAATATTATAATGGGTTTTTGATACTAAGAATTTTCTTATTTTATTTTGAACGTATTATCGATTTCTTTGATTTCTATTGGTAGACTATTGTAAATTTTAATGACAGAAATATATGAACTTCTGTGGAATGTTGCATTTATAGTAGGCTAGAAAGTGCCTTAGGACTACTAGATAAATCTGTTGATTGGATTGCTTATCGTAGCAAGCATGAGAAAGCAAATTTGATCAGGTGTTAGCTAAGACTCCTGATTTCAATCTATTAAAGATGTTTTAAATAAAGTAGTTCTGACATTATGTATGCTAAACCGTTTTCCCAAATCTTCGCGGGTGTCGTAAGAGGCAACTAAGGATACCTATTTACCCGAATCGGGCAGCAGCGCCCCCTGCAGAACAATTTTAACACCAACCTGCATGCTCAGCCTGGGGATTATGGGTACTACTCCATATGCTAAAAGCCAATAAGACGGTTTTCAGGGGCCTGTGTTCATCAGTGTGATGATGCCTTCCTAGATAATTTAGGCCACGACGACGGCCCGTCTCAACGAATACTAGCCAGATCCGCAGGACATTTACAGTGCACAAGTGTGCGCACAAATGGACTAATGTACTAGTGTATTTATAGGATACCTATATAAGGATGAAAATGAAACCAAACACTCAGACTCTATTTATGCCAAACACCTGGATAGACAACTAGCTCATAAAAATATAACTATTTCAAAGTTCACGCAACACTGACCACCTGTACCACGGAAGCTGCACGTGTAAACGACACGCGCGGGAATCAAACCTGCCCTTCATGCTCTAGGTAACAGATATTGATACTGGAAGCTTCGGTTACCGATCTCGTGTGCGAACAAGTGATCGTGTAGGACATACTCGAAATATTTGCTTATTTCGACGACTTCTGTGGCGCGGTGGGCGAAGGTCTGCCTGCGAACCAGGAGGTTGCGGGTTCGATTCCCGCCTCGGGACAAATTTGTGTACGATCTGCAGAAATTTGTTCAGGGCGTTCTGGATGTTTTTCTATGTATAATAAAAAATATCTATCTATGTAGTGTATTGTATTATGTATATCAGTTATCTAGTACCCATAACACAAGCTCTGCTTAGCTTGGGGCTAGATAATGCTGTGTGAATTGTCCAGCATTATTTATTTATTATTATTATTTATATTTTAACAAAGTGCTAGTGCTCATAAAACAAAATAAACAAAAACAGTAGACAATAGCCTCGTCTTTTATTCAGTTCTGTCAGGCAGGGGGTATAGTGTGACCACTCGGGACCACACAGGGATTTGTTCTCGATAGACGTTACAATAAAAAAAACGTTACTTATAGGTATATCTTTGGTAAAACTCGAGTATGGGTGGGTACTCTAATACGTATATTTATTTTCTTTTCGTCAGCTCGACTGACAAACAAAAAGCCATGTCCTTATGATTTACCGATTAGATTTTTATAACGATTATTATTTATGAAGAAGTCGTATTATTTTTAGAAATAATCAGACATCAAAACGACATTATTTTTAGAATCCGAATATTCAATAGATAAGTTTTTTGTTTTATTTGCTCTATTTGAACAGACGTAGCAATTGTGAAAACTTAATATTTTTTATTGAAATGACAACCTCTTCTCTTATATTGTCCCGCATAGATTATTAAAAATTACAAAATGAAAGAGGCAGTCATTTTCATTCTCAATCTAAAACCACGCAACTAATAGACGGTCTGTAGGTACCTACCTGCCTCAATCATAAACGACCTGTTTAAAGTGTGACCTATCAGAACGGCCCACGTTTTAAGGATGAGATGCGATAGAGTCACATACGCGTAAAAAGATACCCACCTATTTCCAAACCTAACCTCAACATATTGGCACACAACACATACACGCTTCTTCACAAAGGAACATAAAATTATACTCTACACCGCAACTCTAAATAGGTCTAGCTCGTAAAACATATACACACAAATGTCTTAACACTTCAGATTTTCCCGAACCGTTCAACATTTTCTAAAGTTAGCTACTTGCTCGCACGCTTTTTATCGAGATATAAATGCCTCTTCAGCGTATGTCCGTATCCGAGATACCTACGGTCTATCTCCATGCCAAATTTCATTAATATCTGTTCAGTTTAGATTAGGCATAAAAAGGTAACAAACAACAGATAGATAGACAGACGAATTCGAATTCGCACCTGCTTTCAAGTAGTCTATATCTATCCCGATACCATTAACCACCCTGCCAAATTTCATTGAAATTCGTTGAGCCGGTTAGGTGTGAAAAGGTAACATGCTGACTGATGAGACTTACAGAGTTATTTTCGAATTTATGATATTAGTATGAATACGGATTGCGTGGGGAACACGAAACAATATTGTTCAAAATATTTGCCCCAATCGTTGTTTATTATGTACATAAAATACAGTGAGTAAGGATTTTGTAAGTGTAGAGATTTTCCAGTTACGACTTGGGCGCTCTTATTTTTTTACTCCCTCAACAGCCTATATTGGTCCACTGCTGGACGCAGGCCTCCCCCTGAAGAGCGCCCGATTGACATATCTCAAAGGGGGTAATGCCCATAATCCCCACGCTGGGCATGCGGGTTGGGGATCGCAGTTCGTTTTTTAAATATCGATTATGAAATATCGTACGTAACCCAAAGGGAATATAGGTATATATTCCATTTGGGTTTCAAAGATATAATACGGTACATTTTATCTAACTTACCTACTTATTTATGCCGACATGTTTTTCTACGGTTTTAGCTTGAAGAGACTTGTCTATTTAACCTATCGTTTACGCTAAGCGTTGGGTTTAGCAAACTTCAATTCAGGACATGTGATTTCGTCAAGAAACCAGCAGCATTATGTTGAGAGAGTTTATAGGCCTTAAGTGGTTGGAGCTCATTTAGCTAGCCTAGCTAGAGCCTTCTGTCGACCAAAGCGCATGGAAATTGGTACCTATTTCAAATTCAATTTGTGACGTAGTAACTCCTGCCAAAGACCATCGCAAAAGAATATAGCGCTCAACGAAACAAAAGAAGACGCAATTGCTTTTATACAACAACGTTTGGAAATGTTGAGGCGTCTTCTTAAATAAAATGTTAAGAAGGTTAGGAATAGTCCGAACAGACTGGAAAGCGAGACTTTGGGCGTATCAACATAACATGACAGACCCAGCTAATCTATTGACAAAACAGCATTAAACCATGTGGAATGGAGTATGGAAAACTTTTGACTGCAAGACATGACCAGATTGACTTGGCCATGGAATATTAAGTTTTTATACTAACTCTGTGTTAGGGCCCTTTCTTGTTCCTCTATTTTCATTCTGTCTATAAGTCCGTGCCATGTTATGTCTGCCTATAAGTCCGTGCAAGCGAGGTATAAGTCTGTCAGTCTGAGTCAAATAGTGTTTTTTCGTTTTTGGAAAACACCTCATTACCATAGGTAATTGAATTATTTATTTTCACCCGCTCGTAGGCTCCAAATAAGCAGCGTTTCAAGGCCAAATTTAGATCTAAAATCAAAGAAAGGGTATGATGTTTAGTCGATCAGACCCTTTAACAGTCTAGGTAAGCTAACTCAATACATCTCTGTTAGTTTCTCAAACATGCACTCAGGTTGTTTAACCACGTTCCGTTCTCGTGTTTTAGGACAGGTACCTACGTGACAGGTTGGTATGCAGAAATATATATCATATAATGTATATCATAATGTGCCGGTAGGTACAGTCACAGCCTAAGAGAGCAAGGTATGCAGATGAGAGATCCATAATTTCATATACATAAAAACCACTGAAAATCGCTTTACTACACTATTCCTAAATGCACTAAACGCGTTAGACTCCCTCCAGAAGGCGCTGCTCTGTTCAGATCTGTTCCACTCTTATAGGCGTTGTAACTGTTACTGGACTTTAAATTATTTTATTTGTTTGACAGTGTCAATGTCTTTAAATTATTTCTATTTTAGCTACTACTCTCCCACTGCTGGGAAAAGGCCTCACTTTATTTTTAACATTCTGCAGTTGGCTCAACTATGCAATGGTAAAGATAGTTCTAGTTAAAATAAATAAATTGTAGTCCAAATGGTAGTCATCTTTCTATTCTTAAATTGTCATTTTATTTGTAAATTTCAATGTCATAAAACTTATACCACAGTCTGCATGTTTTAATTTTCTGCAACAGTTTAATCGAATACATCAATACTTATAATCGCTTAGATAGCAGTTGATGATTGTGTAATTAACGTGATCGCTTAATGAGGGCAAGCAAGTAATCAATAGACATAAATAATCAGCAAACACGTATTAATAAGTCAATATTACCTGGCCGTGATAAAACTTGTTCAAATGTTGAAAGTTTGGTGGGTACTTCAAAGAAAACCCATGCGCGTTGATGTCTTTTGTATGAAAAAAAATCTTGATAGACTTTCTATAGCTTTTATTGATACTTAGGTAAGTATGTATTAAGGAAGAGAAGAGGACGTGAACAAATAGACTTACTGGATTTTATCTAGCTACCTTACGACATAATTATTAATTATAGGTTCATACTAAAAATTTGTCAAAGACGTACATTTCGTTTTCTGTAAACAGTTGTTATTTTCTTCCGGGCAAGATCTTTTCGCTACTTTCCTAATTTTTACTTTTCCTACTGATTTAGAACATAGATCCACTCAAAAAATAACAACTAACAGGGTAAAGGTTTCTTCGTCGCTTCTTTACTTTAATCTACGTTCCGACGCGACAATTTTATACAAGCCTAATTTTATAATTTGATATGTGTCCTTTTATAAGTGTAATTTATTGTTTTTATGGAAAACAAAGAATTGTGATTTAGATTTTTTGATTTCAGTCAAGTTACACTAGCTTAGTATCGAAAAAATTTAAAAAAGAACAGTTGAGTAAACTTCGAACGTGACTTCGTCTTGATCGGTCTACGTTTACAAAATACATTGAAATTCGTAAAACTAAAACCATCTGATTGCTAACGCATGACTTCTCGTGGTACGTGACTGTACAAATGGTACTTAATTGGCATTACAGGCGCATTCTGAATAAGTGAACGACCTATTACGCGAGTGACCTTGGCTGACAAACCCTCTGTGAATAGGTATGTGACGAAAGTGGTTCATCAGGGTATGCTCACAGAATTACAATTCGACCCCCAATCATGATCATTCTAGACCGAAATTACTTACAACCTCAACCTCAACCTCAACAGCCTGTCCACTACAAGACTGAGAAGCCTGTCCACTGCTGGACGCAGGTCTCCTGATGACACGACGATAACGACAAGGATTACGTCATCTTCATCATCTAAAGTCAAATTTATCAAAAGCTATGACAGACACATTATCTACTACTAGACAGACAAAACAATATCCAACTCCCTGTGGCTGAAGAAATGATTCCCGTGTGGTCCCATTTCAATTTGGTCTAGTCTGACTATGCCATGAGAAAACCATATAATTGAAGTCGGTTTGTAGTTTTTTAAACAACTCGCTAAGGATGAAATCAATTTCTACCGTCATAAACGATGTTTGTATACAACTAAAACAGTAAAAAAAGTATACGTTTGAAAAGTACAAGCTTCTAAACTTTCGTATATCAACACGAATTTTAGCTTAACAATTTTTCCACCAAGATTTGCGCGTCTATAATGCGGACATTAAACTACGTAAATCCAATACAAAAATAAGACGTCACAATCACGTTTCCGTACTATCGTCAACTGGACTCAGAGCTGTGGTCCTTGTGAGAAAAGATTGTACAAGCTTTCATTACAAAAGCTTAACAAAGCTTACAACACTGTTATCTCGTTCGAAGATGGACAAATTGGATGGAAACGACGTAACTCCAATTATCACGAAACCAATCTAGCGATCGGTCGTGTCGATGTTACGAAAAGCTCACCTGAACGGATGAAGAAAAGTTATGGGTAAAGCTAACCGCTTTACTTGACTCATAGGAATGTCTATACTAATATTATAAAGAGAAAAGATTTGATTGTTTGTGTGTTGGATCGATTAAAAAAATTATTTCATTATTACAAAGCTTTCTTTTTAGGGAGTGACATGGGCTATATTTTATTCCTGAATTCCCATAGGTACGGGAACTACGTGGGTGAAACCTTGAGGCTCTTCTAGTATTTAATTCTATTCATAAATTTGTTTCTGAAAAACTTTTTTTATATCCAACAAGGATAATAATTATAGTACATACCTAAATGTCCCTATAAGTGATTTATTTTATTTGTTTTCAAAGTTTTTCAACTAATCTTTTCTAAAACTTTTCAAACTACTTTTTACTTTTGCGTACCTAAGTGGTTCCGCATTAATAGCTCTATAATTAAGAAAAAGTCGTTTATGGTTAATTTAATATCTGCTACTACATCTCATAATTAAAAGCCCCTTTTATTATCTGTTGGTACAGGTGCTTCCGCTATCCTTTGGCTATAATTACTATAAAAGGGTCTGATAATTTTATTTCTCCAACCCTAAGCTGTCAAGTGGGTACTAATGCTTTTAATTTAATAAACGTACTCAGTTGGTACGTGTTTCTAGCAAGAAAAATATTAAATATAATATTTGTTTATAAGACTGTGAAACATCGTTCCCTATTTCTATTCTACCGTTACTATATCTTGCCGCAAGATTAGTTTCCCAATTAAAGGTATTCAGGTATATCAAAAATTTGGACACAATCTGTATATGAGACCACTATCTGTATCGCGCAGTGAGTGACACGCTCATATTTTTTTTTGTCGATACCTAAATAGGTATTGGTTCTTTTTCTGTCATCACAATCAGCCTTTATTAGTCCACTGCTGGACAATATGCGCCATAGCGCACTGTTGAGCTTGCCTTCAGCTTGCCGCATCCAGCATCTGCCTCCAGTCTTTAGGCCGGAGGGCGTCTTACACTACGTTTGCCGAGCCGCAGTCTCCACTGAATAAACTCGATTGTCGGTCAACTCGGTTGTTTGCGAGTTATGTCTTTTTCTGTGCGTAATCATAATGCAACCAACGAGCGGGGAAGTGAATTACATGGACAGATTTATATCATTGTCTGATTATTAAACTGATGTTTAAAATAACAATCAGGGAGTTTTCCGCAATTAATTGCAAAATAAAAACGCAACCGATGAAGACATACGGGAAGCCAAGGATATTACGCGAGAGCAATCAGGTGTAGTAAACCAATTGAATCAGTGCAAATTGCCGTTGCATCGTTTTCTATTGATTTACTTAATGCATCTGTATTGTTTTATTGCAGCTTGCTCCATCTTTTATACTTCTTTACTCGCAGGAAAAAGAATGATGTAATCTGAGTAGAGATGCCCTCTGTAGCATTAGTGTTCGGTTGTGAGGTCACCTCATACAGGTTCCATCTGAAAACCAGCGCTGCCTTGCATTAAGTGCGTCAAGCTGAGGTGGGACCCTTTGACCTACATCGTTACAGCATATATTTTTATATTACCTACTACGCAAGTTTGTACAATTATTACTATCTACTTTACTTATACCTATCTGTTCTGTGTTGTCACTGTATTGTTCAATAACTATATCTCTCTCTTTATCTCTCTACATGGGTTTTGCATAAGCTTATGATAGCGAAATAAGTTTTAGTTTTCTTCTATAGGAGCATTTAGCATCTTGCATGTACGCGATAGTTACATATGCTATATATGTATGTATTCGCTTTGTTAGTAGGTATTATGTACATAGCAACACATAGCTTACCTTTATTGCTAGCCGTCCAAAGATTCGTCGGGCTATTCTTCTTAGGTTTCGCATCTCTGAACATCAGTATATCTGGTACTTTATTAGCTTTAGTATCCTTCGGGATGATGTCTGGTGTTCTGTCTACGTTTACTCTTACGAACTCTCCTTTCAAGACCTTTGGGCTTTCTTTTAAAGCAGGAGGCTGAGGTGCTTTTGCTTTCCTGTGAAACAGACGTTTTCTATCCGGTTTTGATGGAATATCTATATCTGTGTAAATGACACTGTCTATCTCATTATCGTGTGCGTCGTTGCGTATACCAATAAGGCTCATGGGCTGATCGAACCTAAGGTTCAAATTCTTTTGAACTGATATTTGTGTCACATCGTCTTGTAAGAGTTCGTAGTCATCTGAACTGGCTTTTCTATTTCTGAATATGTCGTACGTTTTCTTCTTTGAGAATAATGTGTCATTGCTCGGGTAGATATTTTTCGTCAATCGGTTTCGCATTTTGAAATACTTATACGTAAAGTATATCCGTTTGAAATCTTGTTCGTTCTCGAATTTCAGTACCACTGCTTCTCTTATAGCGTTTTTCGTTACGTAGAATACGAGCATTTTCTCGCAGTTTTGGTAGTTTTCGATGTTGATACAGTTTTCTATGTTGTCTACGGAAATATTTTCGCATTTGCTGGTATTGAATTCTTTGATTAGTTTCGATTTGTCATGTTTCTCGTCGTCTGATCCTTCTTCTTTGGTGAGAAGTTGTAGCTGATCTTTCTCGTTGAAGCCGACGACGATGTTGTATGTTTGTGTTGATGGTTTGGCGATGGTGGCCATGTCTACTTGCTGGGTGGGTGAGTGGAGCTTCTGGCGGCCCACCAGGGCCGCGTAGCCCCCGGAACGGGCCGTCTTTTTGACGGTCATTTTCTTTCTGTAACAAAAGATAATTTCACGTCAGAACGTCACGTAGTTATATATCTAAACGATACAAATACCTCATTCGCAATGGCAGTTAAACGTTTTGAAAACGAATCCCTACAGTTAATCAATTTCATTTCATTTCATTTATTCCACCATAGGTACATTTATTTATACACTTGATATCGTTGTAATCTAATTTTAAACATAATTAATAATCACACTTCACACTAATATTATAAATGCGAAAGTTTGTATGGATGTATAGATGAATGGATGGATGGATGGATGGATGGATGGATGTTTGTTACTTCTTCACGCCAAAACTACTGGACGCATCTGGCTGAAATTGCATACAGGTAATTCTAACCCTGGAATCAAACATAGGCTACTTTTATCCCATAAATCAGTTCCCGTGGGATGAAAATCACCTTTTAACGTTTCCATAGGAACAATGCGTGCGAAGCCGCGGGGCGCAGCTAGAATTATTATATTGTAAGAAAAACGGTTAGAGATGAGATAATGAGTAAGAGATATGGCCGGCCCACTGCCACTTCAGCTTGCTAATTCTTTGAACTATAATAATAAAAATTAAAATTAAAATACGAAAATAACTATTTCATTCTTCAAAATACATTACGATTACGTTCGTTTCGGCAATTGAATTACTTACAATGAATACATGGATAAAAAGAGGCCGTGAAAAAATGTATGCGAAAGAATGAAAGTTTTCAAGACTGCTGTAGGTATGATGCGATAAAATTGCGTGACCAATTTGTGGACATTCGGATACATCCAATCAAATGCAGAACGGTAGTTACCATGCTTGTTACAGCGCAACCACCGTGAAGCTGGCGCCACGCACGAAAAAAAGCAAGAAAAAAAAGCTAGAGTGTCGGGTATCGTCGGAGAATAGTTGTCATTGAGAGAGTGAGAGTGTTGTCAATGCCATCAGCCTTAATTCATCGGTAGAGATATTTCGGCATGATACATCGCTGATCAAAATAAATCTTTTTCCCTAACAATAACATTTTATCAAAAAAAACGACTTCAATTAGAGTTATATATAGTTTTATCATGGATGAAATTGACATGATGTTTTTTTCATGGATGAAATTGTCAGAAATGGACCAGATTCAAAAGGGGTAACACGAGCACCAGTTTTTAAATTAAAAAGACTCATCAAACTCGTTTCACACAGTGAAAAGTTCTAAGGTAACAAACATCAAAAATACAGTCGATTTGAGAACTTCCTTCATTTTTGAAGTCTGTTAAAAATTAACTGTAGCGATAGTAAGGATCAAGTTTTTGTCCAACAGTGGATAACGTAGGCTAGCTGTAGCCGTAGTAAATATTACACGTACTTATGTATACGTAACTTATTGACAATCATTTCTCTAGTCTAGATTCTACCAGACCCAAAAGAGACGTTTTGGCATTGATATGTTAAGTGTAGGTACATAGTTATCTTGGTTTGCCTTGTTGCTTTTTGGTTGTGGCGCTAATTTCATGGTAGCTACCACCGCTCGTGACTACAAGAACAAATTGGTCATAAATACCTCGTTATAAATAACTGCGATTTCTTCACGCTGATTGTAAATCATTCAATAAATTATAACTTTGTTGTCATGCTAAATACCTACAATTATCTAGGTACTTACTATTTGATGTTTAGGGATCTCGACTAAATCATTTATTTTTAGTAGGTACCGGCTTACTTATAGTACCATTTTATTATTGGTTGATTTTCCATTTTATTATCCAATTCCGACATTCATTTTAACACTATATTCAAAGGTTGATTAGTTTAAAGACCTAGATTGTAATATATATTCTGGCAAATACACATGTAAAATTATTATCGAATCCAAAAATGATTTATTGTACAAAAGACCACATGACAAAGAGACATCAGGAACTCATGACCCGTAA
This sequence comes from Eupithecia tripunctaria, assembly GCA_955876795.1. Taxonomy (NCBI): domain Eukaryota; kingdom Metazoa; phylum Arthropoda; class Insecta; order Lepidoptera; family Geometridae; genus Eupithecia; species Eupithecia tripunctaria. The sequence continues at coordinate 6,780,667 of OY041620.1, forward strand.
AGAGGTGGCCTCGTGGATTATAAGTGATCTCTACCAGGCATCTTATGATCTCATTTAAGCACACAATGGACATTAACTTCCAAAATTTTTCGAAAGTTACCGAATTTAATAAAAATATATTTCCCTGCCAAAACTTATTTAATACCTACATGCATTGTTTGTGGTATTGGTACGTTTCTATCGTAATTTTGGATCATTATGGTAATCGAAACAAGTGAAAGCGAAATGTTAATATCGTTTACTTTAGCTATTGGCAATAGTTATTTATGAGTTCGTTGAAAGTTTGCTATCAAATATCTGTAGTAAGTTTTTTAAAACTCTTGCCAATAAATAATCATAGAATACATACAACTGATTACAATCCGAGTATTTTCCAAACAAGGGTGAAAAATAAATAAATAAATGATGCTGGACCATCCACACAGCATCATCTAGCCCCAAGCTAAGCAGAGCTTGTGTTATGGGTACCAGATGAGTATGACTGATATACTTAATACAATACATTATATAGATAGATATTTTTTTATTATATGTATATTGAAAATACCTAGAACAAATATTTTCAGATCATACAAATATTTGTCCTAAGGCGAGAATCGAACTGCGTCGCAGGCAGAACTTCGCCCGCCGAGCCACATCGGTCGTCAAGCTGTTTTAGCCATCGTTGACAAGGTACGTCATCACTTTCCATCAGGCAAGATTGTGGCCAAACGAAGCTAATTGATTATTTATTAAAAAGTCTCCGGCTAAGTGACGTCAGTGAACAAGACACTTCAAGCACTGTGTTTGTTGATGGAAAACAACACGGGGAGTGGAAAAGCTTGGTTGAAAACCGCGACTTTTAGAGAAAAACCATCGCCGATGGTACGCACGACAAGACCTTGTCACTTGGCCAGCAACGTTAGCCCAAAAGCGGGCACAAGACACAAACGTGACGCTGATCTTTACTAGCCACGGGTTCAATTCAAATGTACAAAATATCCCGCTCACGAATGGGTATTTTCAGCCATGGTCAAAAGAACTCAGCTGACTCCTGAGAGTGAAATTAAAATAAATAAAAAAGAGCATTTTGTTGCTACTTATATTTCACTTTGTTTTAAAAATGATAACATTACATTTTTTTGCTTAAGCTGAAGGAGTAAAATCCGTTACTCATGGAGCTGAGATAAGCTGAGTAAGGAGGAGTCAGAGTCAGAGTCAAATCGTTTATTTCTTTAGACTTACAAAATAAGCACTAGTCTAGTCAATTTTTTACTATTTAAACAGCTTAAGGCCAAGCTCCCTTCCGTGCCCCCACTACGGACGGAATCGGATCGGCCAATGATGATTAGAATATGACTCTTTAACTCAATCTTTACAAGGTTCTTGTCTTTCGGAAAAAAGAGAGAAACAGAAAGGGCGACGAATCGACTAAAGATTAGATAATTGCTTTTGCCCTTCGCTTTTGGAGGACACCTATGTTAAAAAGTTGCCTGTACCTAATGATCAAGTATTTTAAACTAGTAAATCGATCAGCGTTGAGAAAACCCACATTATACAACATAATTGAATCTTACAATGTGTTGCAACTGTGTACTAAACTTTGTAAATAAGAGCTGAAATAAGGTCGCGTTGCGCATGTTCTAATCCCACTTTCACGATATAATTTTAATTTTTACATTACATAATTACTTATAACATGAATAAACTAAACGGTTTCGTATTTAAAACAACTTTCGATAGTTAGAACTCGTTTTTGTGTAGCGAAAAAAGTAATGAGGCAAAGACAGCTTCTAAAGTTTTTGAAATAACATTTTGTGTACCAGTCCTTGATTTTGTAAATACGCAATGGATTAAGATTGTTACATAAATAAAGGTATATATTATTATTATACAGATTGTAATATTCTATGTCGAAGAGCTCTTTTGTTATACGTATATATCGCATTAACTAATTAATTTATATGAATAAATAAATTCTCCTTTTTCGCGAAGTTTTTTGTTTTCAAGAAAACACCTTGTCGTGTTCTTCTCGCGTAAGTTTAAAGAACTTAATGGAGAAATATGTAAAATGCTCCGTTCAATGATTCCTGTAGGTACTTTAATAAACCATCCTCATTAGTACCAAGTCAATTCTAAAGTTTACAAAACAAGGAAAAAATATAACAAAGTTGAGAAAATTACAAAATAAAATGACATAACGCATAACAAAAGCCAAAATTGTTCGAAATCGCTTGGTTTCCCAGTGTACAATTAAAACGTGTGTGGAGAAAGGTATAATTAGCCTCGTAGGTAACGTAATATTAAAAAGCTAGCAACAGCGTGTGACATTCTCAGCAAAAAGTGTCTTCCTATTGCACTAATGAATTGATGTCTGATGCAGAGCGATTTCGCCTTTGAAACTAGGTTCCTACTTCACGAAATAATGATTGTCCAAAAACAGTTGGTATTGTCTTTTAGAAGGTAGCTGCTACCTACACAATTGGATGTATTCTAGTTTAACTTAGCTGTGTGGCTTGGAATTTGCACCACACTAACTCTTCCCGTGGATATTGTAAGATTCGACTAAGGGATATCCACCGGGGGGGCGGGCAGAAGCGACAACTGCACAACAATTCTACCACCGAACTGCGATCCTCAACCCGCATGCCCAGCGTGGGATTATGGGCATTATCCCCAAATAAGTTAAACGGTAATATGGCGCTTATCAGGGGGAGGCCTGCGTCCAGTAGTGGAATAATACAGGCTGTTGAGGTTGAGGTAGTTGAACAGCAGCTAAAGAAAGTCAACATTGATCGGTGATAAGATAATCGATAGGTATGAAATGCATCCACTGTGTTTTCGTCTAGAACTCCGTCTAAGCATTGTTTATAGCTAGAGTGCAACATCGCTCCATAATAAAACACCAGCCAGTATAAAATTAATATGTTAACCGATGATTTTCTTTGACAGTTCGTTGACTCTTTTCTTTGCTCTTTGACAGTGAATCTCAGAAAATGACAACTCAATTTGGGTTAGTTACGTTGGCATTTATCAGCGAAATACATAAATTAAGAAGATGTTATTGTCGCACATTACATAGTTATCAACAAGATCTTATCGTTGCAAGATATAACGATCTCTGAAATCCACTTGCTGGTATAATCCGCCTACGTGAGAACACTTTACATAATATCTAGTGCATTTCCGAGCAAGCGAAAACTAGGTGAGCGTGATTAGCTGATGAATAAAACATAATATTTGCAATAGAAGGTATCATTTACTTACTGGCTGACCAGTTATTATAATGCAATGGGACGAAAATATTGCTCGGTTTTGATCACATCGGAGAGGAACCGAGTTAAATAAAGTAGATGCCTACTCGAAAACATTACTTATTTATGTAACTTATTCGTCTTGATGGATGGTATGGATGAACAACCATCACCAGGCACCTACTGATGTATTTTGTTTTGAGATGCTCTTTTTTTCGTGTTCGTGATATCACTAATTCAGGATCAAACTGAAAACCAGCGCTGATCCGCGCACACGAGTGGTTCAGAGCTAAGTTTGACCCTTTTTGACCAACATGGTCAACACAGGCACCTATCTAAGTAAATGTAACTTATTTGTGAACTTCCTACTTATATCTATTGTACCTGTAATGTAGTCACCTGTTTTGGCCAAATAAATGTATCTTTATCTTTATCTTTATCATGGCACCATGATACGGAATAATATAAAGCGTGGCTTATTAAATGGGTGCGTATGGGCGCCCCGTACACATAAAATGCCATGATGGTTACTCTATAGCTCCGATCAGCTTGCTTTTTGTAGACAACGGCCCTTTACTAGTAAAAATCTTCTCTCGAAATAAGTAAATTAATAAATAATTTTGATAATAAGTTACTTGGCCCACTTGCTATTGTTTTAGATATTTCCTAATTTATGTAAATGATTCTACAAGTCCATCAAAAATGCGGCGAATTGTAGCTACTTACCTACCCGTAGATACCACCTCAAGATATACTTTTACCCGTGTTTTACCCACACGATTAAAAGAAAACGTGTGAGGGGTTTCATTCAATTCGAAACAGACGGACACAAGTAAATAACTATGTGAAAGAGCCATTGTCACAGTAAAATCTACTGGGAAAAGATTCTGGTGATAGCCGTTAAATTGTTTCCGTGAGCCAACTCTTTATTTTCTTTTACTTCGGAACTCACACTCGTCGATAAAAATTGCAGAAGGGTCTTCGTTCAGAAGGTTCCAGCAGGCAGGTTAGATTCGTTATTTCTCATGGACAAAGGATCTAATTTCCTTCCGTTTGAGAACACCCATGCAGTGCCTGTGTGATGACTTAAAATTTGCACCACCACAACCTTTTCCGCGGGTGTCGTATTATGCGACTAAATGGTATCCACCGGAGGCGGGCAGCAGCGCCCCCTGCAGAACAAATCTTAAACTGAATTGCGATCCTGAGCCCAGTAAACCTAGAGATTATGAGCATTACCCCATGAGATAAAAGCCAATTTGGCGGTTATTAGCGGGAGACCTGCGATACCTACAATTATTGCGCCAACAGCGATTTCGTGGTTCGCTTACTAAAGGAAATCTTAAAAAAGGTTAGAACTTTGGCCCATCTTCAATCAAAAAAACCATCATCACACATACATATATACGAGTTCACAATCGATTATTGCCGTAATTGCTGGTCACTATTGCTTTCAATAATGTCTTTACGATTGTGAATCTAAGTCCGGCGACTCTGTTTTATAGGGAAAATGGTACTTAATGCATGTTAATGCCAATATTATTATCATCGAACAATGTTTCATCGTTTCAAAGGTGAAATTCGCAGTAAACGCATAGTACGTTACAACAATGAGCATTGTACGAGGCTCCCAGGCGATGTCAACGAAGTTTCCAGATGTAAGAGAGTTTCTTGATTTATCGATTAAATTAAAGAAGTTCATTAATTCATGCTGATTCTCAATGAAATAAAATATATGCATAAGTGGCGGATGTTCTATGTATTAAGAAGGCTACGAACCCCTCCCAAATCTCAGCGGCCGGCCTGAGTGAATTTGTTGTTGTTTCACGTAGAATCGCATCATGTTGGCCATTCCGCGGCATTCGCCTTATTTTGGAATTGTGCTCCCTGTGTCGCATCGCCCCCCGCGTTTGAGCGTGTGGTTGCAAAAATTTGAAGGAATTTCTCAATTTTTTATATTTTTTCGTACTTTGCGATTCATTTTGAATACACGACTGATTTCAGAAATATTTTTGCTATTTACTAATAGTGAATATATTTAGGATGTTTGCAGTGTGACAGATTTTCGAATAAATGTGTCTAACATGCATAAAAAATAGCTTGAAAATGACTCGATTTGGTGGTCAAAATATGGCAAATTAGTTTCACTCTCATTCAAATATCATAATGTTTTTTAAAAAACGAAAACACTACAAACACAGCTATTTGTCATCCGATTATGTATGCAAAATTTCAATACGATCGGAAACGTAGTTTCCAAATGAAGCGGGAAGTACGTTTGTATGGGGGCTAAGGTATCCGTTCTGTTCTTAAGTATGTTCGCCGATTTCTCGTTCAATTATGGACAAATTTTGATGATTATTTTTGTTTTGAATAAATAATAATTCCGCGATGATTCCACATAATTATTTATTGAATTCTAAGTGAGTTTCTAGCGTAAGAGACATCAAATCTTAAATTCACAAATTGATTTGTGTCTAGAAGTTCGCTAGGCTTTCAATTTCCAATCCCTTCACGAATTTTAACCACATAAATCTCAACAAAAATTAAGCTGACAACATTGTCACCGAGTCAACTTTTAAAGCAAACCTTGATAATGTATTTATTAGCCATACATGGCCAGTCCACTGGCAAAAATACTCTACACCTTAACAGTACTAGGTCAATGGTAACTTACGAGAGTGGAAGTTGACCTTTGTTTCTTCCGAGTCACAAAAGGGCATAATTGGTCCTGACCTTCCTAAGGACATAAGGAAGTGTTTTGCGATGGAACGGTTTCGCCATTGGTTTGATATTAATGTTAACTGGCACTGGTGTAAGCTTATTCGTAACTTCTAGTGGATAGGAACGAAATCGTAACAGCTGCACGGCTTCGGGCATGTGTCATAAAAAATATTTTTGGGTTTATGATGAGCAAACTGAGTCAGGTAATTGCAACCGATGTGGCACTATTGAAGATGTTTACCACATTTTAATGGAGAGTGCGTGGGGCAAAGCAATTCGCGAAAGATCGTTTAATTCTATTCATATCTAATGGAAGGCTGCAACAGCATCCTCTCAGAACCAGTGTCCCTGCATACCATTGCACGGTATCAGCATACCGTGCAGTTCTTTAAGAAAGATCATAATCGGATTAGTAATTTAAGACTTAATTCATACGGGTGTCATAAACATTTAAAACCATGTAACCGAAACAAAAATCTGGTATAAAAATTTATAAGAGATTTTAGAAAAATTATGAGATATCTATCTCACTCTTTACTGATATGACTTCAGAGGCAGAGGCTTCTGCTAAACGAATTGCTTCACTATAAAATAAAATAATAACAAGTGCTCTACGGAATCTGTCGTTGTCGTACTATGAGTACCACAAGGATCAAACCTAGGACCATTTCTTTAAATTGTTTATATCCAAGAGTTAGCCAAAAACATGGAGTCTTACCACTGGAGGCCTTGGTCCAGCAGTGTACTGTTATGGGCTCATATTGTTGTTGTAGGGAGATTAATAAAATATAGATATTACTATGACAATAGTCTCAAAGTACCCTTCGGTATTCTACCTGAGATAAAAGAAACGACTGGAAGCACGCACGTTTAAAAGAGTCGAGGTTGAAACCATTCTATCAATATGTCCGGGTAAGTAACGCCGCGAGCACTATCTGGAGTTTCTTTTATCTAAAGATTCTACAGATCTTTTAAGCGATGATATCATTATCATAGTGAAATTATTGGTTAGAGGAATTAGGCCCCTGATACTAAAGAAGCCCGTAGATAAGTAACGACCTTTTTAATATTTTGTCTACTTATTTATCATTTTCACATAGACGCAAGATGATAGAAACATCACTTAAAAGTCGTTTGCAGCAAATCTCGAGTAAAGAAAGTGCTAAGTGCTTTTAAATTTTATAATTTCGGATAATGAACCAATCTCGTTTTAGTGCGCGCACAGGCTTTTGATTTAATACTAGGGTGCATTTACACTGTATCGTAACAAAAATTTGATAAAATATATTTTTGTTAGGTACTTTTTGAAAATTGTAGCAATCAAATCACCTATCGATGTAGCAATTAAATCACCTGCAATTTGTTGGATTATTTTTCCGAATACGTAATGTGATTATCATAATGGCGGATTTGGAGTAAAAACTTTTTGTCGTTTGAGCTATTATGAAAATAACTTTAGTTACCGACAAATACGTCGAAATATTAATTAAAAATAACACGTTAGAAATAGACTTCCATACACTTTTATTTCCCACTAAACGCCTTAGAAATGAAATTACAAAGAGTTTTCATCCCGCATTTCAGAACGCCTGAAATGATGTTCTTTCTGCCTTATGTTTGGAAAAGGATTTAGTAACTTTCTGAGCAAATGTAGTATAAAAAACATTGCTCAGCCATTGTTTAAGATGGTTCATCATCATCATCATCATCAGCCTACTCAGATGGTCGTTGACAAGTAAAGTAAGGGTTAATATCCACCAAAATGTGAAGGATTAACCTTTTGGTCAGCTTAAGTTTATAAAAGTAGAATCAATTAGAATTTTTCTTTGTAAATCTCAAGTTCAAAGATACAGTTCAGTGTTATGAACACCCATGATGACATGTTCTACCACTTTTACTTTATCATGTCGAGAAAGCAGCTGACTATAAATGAACCACACCCACTTATTAATAACTCTATTACTAAAGCAATAAAGCTTATAATTCAGTACAAAATTTTATAAGTACGAATTATCGCGTTGGTGATTATCACAAGAACCGTGATTGATTGTTGGACAAATTGTTGAAAAGTCAGTTTAAATTCGGAACGTTTACGAATATGGATTTAAAAAGAATGGTTTTATCGGTAGCTTTTGTTTTCGGATTACTCTGAATTTGAAAACAAATGACATGGTCACTGGCAGAGTTGTGGCAGCAAAGATACAGCAAGCCAAGAAATAAGAAGTTGAAGTTAACTACATTTGACGTAACTACCTAGGTACCTAGCTGAAGTTGTGTGCACATGGTAAGCCTTTCGCTATAAATCCAAACTGAAACAATCTACAAATCAAGTGCCGTTGTGAAGTATTTTTCACCGAAATCAATATTATAACTCCAAAGATTCTTAGCAAATGGCTTACAATATGCGCAAAACTTATTATCTGCTATCTACACTGCTATTTACTTGTAGAATCTAGAAATAGTAAAAATCCGATATATTTTCGAGCAGCGTCCCAAACTACCGTAATTATTAAAGCTGTACACAGATAGCTCAGGACCAAACGTATTAAATCAATCTATTTGGATTGACCATTGAACTTCAATAAAGGGCTAAAAACACACGCACTATACCAAAATTCGTAATAAATATAGACGATCAACTATGTCTATCAGTCTTTTTAAGTGATGTTATTGTTTGTTTAGCTCGTAACATTAATAGTCTGTTTACAACTAGACTAGACCAGTGTTAAATTAGTAAGTACTTGATAAGTGGGTCATGATTTTATTGGGCTCTAAAATAGACCAGTAACTCAATTGGAATTAGATTTTATGAGTTCAGAAATACAAATATTTGAACAAAATTTTACTGCGTGCTTGTAGGCGTTCCATTTTAACGGGACGGTGGATTATTACATCGATTACAGGACCTAAGTAGGTAGGTACTGTAATCTATCAATTTATTTGTTTTCTATGTACAACTAAATAAGTTATCATTCTAAATAAGATTAAACACAAATTATATATAAAAAAAAGTGGGACAATGATCCCAAAAATGGTCTACAGTATCTGTCATTTCACGAGAGTACCACAAGGAGCAAATCTTGAACCAATTCTTTATACTGTTTGTATATAAGATAACCAAAATTGGGGAACGATTAACAAAAGATAGCTATTGTGATCTGGATGCATAACCATGTAAGAAACACGTATTTTCTTCAGCTCTACTGAAGCTATGCTCGATGTTTCTTCCTACAGATTAATTAACTGACCTGCTACTAGATCTCGAAGATAAAACCAATGAGTTTAATACTTTATTGGATGAAACAATAGAAGTCATGTAATAAAAGAAATACACTTCTAGAACTTTCCCAGGGACATCAAAGTTATCAAAGCGCCTTTACATGTAACAGGTTTGAATATTATCGAATCAGCGGATAAGAATGGCGTGATGAAGCGACAGCGACATCAGGAAGTGAAGGCAAATGTATGCACGGGTGCGGGATAATGGAGAGGGGCTAGCATGAAGAAGGTTCAGCTAACGACATCTTCTATAATATAAAAATGAATCGCTAAATGGTAAGCGCATAACTCAATAACGCCTGGACCAATTTGGCCAATTCTTTTCTAAATGTTCGTTGTTCAATGATGGTATATACGTTTTTTTTTCTAATAATTACCGGGAAAACACCTATAAACGTTTCCATAGGAACAACGCGTGCGAAGCCGCGAGGTACAGCTAGTTGTATATAATATTGTACGATACGACTTCCTTTGTAAAACTAAGTCCGCGCGCGATCTTTATGACAGCTACCAAAACTCCACTCCCGAATTGATTGATCTCCCTATTGCCAGTGTCAGTGTTTTGGCGAGACAAGACATTTTTTTCATCAATTGAAAATATTTTACTATTAATGCCTATTGCACTGAATGTTCAACAAAAAGATGATTTTAATTTTGTTACAATTAATATCTCTCAAAAGAACGCTGGAAAATCACCTTATGAACTATTGACAAAGATTATCATCAAATCTCAAATCTTTTCTTTGTGTTAGGCATTTTTATTTTATTTCGTGCTTAGTTCTGTGTTCATGCTAGTCCACCGATCGGGTGGTCTCAAATGGCTGCGCATAGGCAAATGGACATATATCGGGTGGTCCTCTCGCGCCTAGGCATTCTACTGATGGATGGTCTAACGGACGAGGTAATCAGGCCATTATTATTTGATCTCCGAGCAAAATCTATTGATTATTTGATAACTGTCGGTTCAGAATTGTATTTTTTAGCCCTTTTACTATAGGTGGGGTCGTCGACACACATAATTATGCGACCTTCCACTCCTCTATTAGCCGTTATCTCTAGGTATATTTACTAACACTTTTCTTGTGTGAGAAAAGTGTTGTCATCTTTCTCAAAATATTCATCAACATAAAATTTGTAAATTTATTATGATTTTACTGCCATCATTATTTGATCTACGAGCGAAGTCTATTGATTGTTTGATAACTGTCGGTGCAGAATCGTAATTTTTTTCTTCTAGTCTATACTTTATGTGGGTTCGGCAGAACATGACATGTTTTGATCTTCCACTCTCATCTACGAGTATTAACCGTCATCTCTAGGTATTTACTTACACTTTTCTTACAAATGTCATCTTTCACAGAATAATCAACGTCAAATTTGTAAATTTATTTTGATCCTTTATTATAATTACAATTGTAAATCCTTTTCTTTCCTCAAAATAGATATGAAAGAAACTCAGACCAAGGAATTTCATATCTATTTTTATTTAAAAAAATATCATTGTTTTTCATAGTAACAAAATGTGATATAAGCCGAGTTCCATGTTATATTTTATTCAAATTTTATTCTATTGTCCATTTTTATGCACGTTTTCGAAATATCTGCACAAGATGCATCAGTAGATTTGTTACATAATTTATGGCACTGTTATGTATTCATACACGAGTGTCTATGTCTTGCATTAGGTCATTTACAAATTTACTTCATTTTATAGCTTTGGAGCGCCCATCAAAAATAAATTGCGGAAAACCTTTACATTGTGTACTTTACTGTGTACAGTATGTTACAAAATTGCGCACCGAACCCAAAATACTAAAACTTAAATAAACAGCAACGAAAATAATAAGTGAAGGACCTAGTTGTAACAAAAAGTTATGTATAGGTTATGTATATTAATTTATATGGTATATGATAATTGACCTAGTGTGGGGCACAGAGCCTAGGTTAGGGTGTCTCTACCTACCTCAGATATTTTTCAATATATGTATGAATAATACAAAATATAAAATAAATACAAATAAACAATTATAACAGAGGTATCGGAAAAAAGCTTATGATAGGTATCAGAAACAGCCCTAACATTTTTTGAATATTTCTTAATTTTCGTAATTCGTAATACCCATAATCCCCACGCTGGGCAAGCAGGTTGGGAAACGCAATTTCGTGTAGAATTGTTCTATAGGGGGCGCTGCTGCCCTTCCCCGGTGGATATCGAGTTGTGGTAGGGCAAATTCTATAAGCCAGTACCACACAGCTAGGGGTTAGATAATGCTGTGTAAAAGGTCCAAAATTATTTATTTATGTCCTCGACTCCTACCTCTAAAACTGTCATACACTTCGTCATGGGCATGTCCATTACAGTCACTTATTGTACCATCATCAACGTAATAAAATAAGCCTTATCCATCATTTTGCATGTTACCGTCGTTATGCAAGGTGATGGTTTTGATATTTCACGCTTGCTGTGCGGAAATCTTGCCTCGTGGGAGAACTTTCCTTTGATGAGGAACCTACTAAGGGTTTTACAGCTTACAGTTATTTTATAGAAGGCAAGATCAATTCAATTCATTTATTCCATAGGCATACATTTATATTGCACTTAGAAAAGTCATTTAGTTTAGTTGCTTTGTCAGGTAAAGTATTATAAAATTTAACACAATTCACAGCACACAATTAAAAGTAAAAAATTTAGGCTCAGTATCTTTTGGATTACACATGCATATTAAGTTCAGTTAGCCAGTACGCGATTTGACTAAATCTTGATTGGACTGTATCTTAAATTCTACATCTCGAAACAGCTAGAAGATTAATCTCGATACAACTAAATTTGGAACTTTGGAAGCCCTTGTTTCGAGAAGTAAACCTTACAACTTGGTAGGCAATAGATCTTGGGTAACTATTCTTTGTTTCGATTATGTATCGCTTCAATAAAGTTTCGTTAAGTATCATTGGTTTAAGCTGTAAATAGTTTTTCAAATCTAAAACTGTTAATTTGGTAGGCAAGTTTGAATTTGATGATTTCCTGAACTACTCAAGTACTCTCCTGAAATTTAAGTTCTATGTTTTTTAGTTTTTATTAATATGGGGTAACAAACAATTACACTCTTTGCATATTTAAACAGTTACGTATTCTAATACTAATATCCTATAAGTGCAATCAGCACCGTTACTATAATAATCTATATATATAAAAGAAAGTCGTGTTTGTTACAACACTTATAATATAACTCAAGAACGGCTGAACCGATTTGGCTGAAAATTTGTGGGAGGGTACCTCAGAACCCAGGAGATTGACATAGGATAATTTTCATCCCGTTCCCGGCTGAACGAATCTTGATGAAATTTGGCAGGGAGGTAAACGGTATCTCGGGGACGGACATAGGGTTCTTGAATAAAGCGTGCGAAGCCGCGGGGAAAAGCTAGTAAGTATATAAAAATTGACATGGCAAAAGTTAATCGATCGCGCGCTAGTACTTAGGTTTACGCCTTAGGTGTACGCAAGTAGGATGTTTGATCTAAATTATCTTAAAGGATTTTTATCTATCGCTACGCCATCCCCGATAGATATCATTTTCTACGAGTATATCTACTCTTTTACGTCACTGTACCGAGATAAAGAAGAGGCATATCCTCAGCAGTAGGTGTTACCGGCTGGTTAGATAGACAGATCTCACTACTATTTTCTCTACTATTCTGTATTGAGGCGTGTACCTCGCGTGACGTGACCAAATAAAACTCTCTGAAGACCGATTTGCGCAGCATGAATTCGATAAGCAGGTGCAACAATGGTGCATACGGCAATACAATGGTGATTCACTATTGTTCAGTCTATGCGTCATCCACTGCCAAGGACATGCGACATCTTGTAAGGTGACCAGATTCATTGAATCAAATGAATCACATAGTGAGAACCATTCTGTAGGAAATGAACCAAGTTAGTGCGAAATTGGACTAAAGTTGGCAGAAAGCCAAGGGACTATTAGCATAAAGTGTGAGCCTATTAAAGCAGCTGAGTTAATCAGTAAACTCTGTGTATAAGATTTGCAATGCCTGTAGTATTTACCTATGCTCCTTTTGGATCCATCAGAATGCCTAATGAACTTAAAGTGAGCAGTGGAATCCGATACGAGAACTTGTCGTATCTAATGTTGTTTCCATTTCGACATTGAGATCTGGCTACTATTTGATGAAAACATCTGATTTGAATGACATTTTCTTTCCGTACCTATGCATCTCGCATATGCATATAAGCCTCATATTTATATAGAATACTGTTGAGTTTAAGTACACTTTATGTGCACTCAATATAATGATTATAATAATGATAAAGCTTTGTGTAACTTCTAATTATGGATCATTTTATATTCTCTGCCATTAGCTCATCTCCGTTGACTCAAAACAACCCACGTACATATTATGTGTATTATATTTACTTACATACAACCTAGTGATTTTAAAAGTGTGAAAACATTAACTTACGAAGTCTTATCAACTAGAATTAATAACTCTGATATCCCTCTAAACCTATTCTCTTGATTGTTTTGAAATAAAAGCGGCTAAGTGCTAGTCGGACTCGTGCTCGAAGATTATATTATATCTTTTTTATGGGGGCCATACAACATACATTACTTTACAGTTAAATACCTATTTATTTAATTCAAGTTTTGCGTATTATTTGTGATGGCGGTAATAGAAATACATCATCTGTGAAAATTTAAATTGTCTAACTATCACGGTTTATGAGATACAGCCTGGTGACAGACGGACAGACAGACAGACGGACAGCGGAGTCTTTGTCATAGGGTCCCGTTTTATCCTTTGGCTACGGAACTCTAAAAACTAAACACGGACTTCGAATTCCGCGGGATAAATATCCCTCGGAAATAAAATATTGGGACTACCTCGGGATCTTCCTCTTTACAGTAAGGAAATAATTTTTAAAATCGGTCTATAATTGTCGGAGAAAAAGACAAACATTCAGAAAAAAATACATACAGCCGGACACAGAACCTTCTCCTTCTAGAAGTCGATTAACAAATGATATGGTACAACATACTAATACAGGTAGGAAGGTACCTCCTAGAGAAATCGGACATCAGTCTTTAGAAAGCAAAGAAAAACGATACAAAGAAAACATTAGAAGTAGATAATTTCAAAGTCAATCACTGCTGAATGGAAAATGACTCATCAACTACCACTGATATGTCACAAGTCATCAGCACTTCGAGATTTTAATAGCAATCGACTGACATCTTATTAACGAAGCTTTGATTGTGGAACGAGAAATATTTTGTGGTTGGGGAAAGGATTTTGATACCTCGTTCACGAAACAGCGCAGAAAAGCAACAATAAACAGTTTTGGCAATCTAGTTATAAAAGGATTACTAACTTCTGCTCGTGGTTTTTTAGATTGATATGGTTTTCAGAAGGCGTATCGAAAACAATTGAAAGATTCGTAGGGAAAAATTCGAAACAGATCACGGGAAAATTCGAAACAGATCACGGGACATATCTAAAGCATATACATACGAGTACACATGTCAAACCCAAACATTTTCGGACTATTCTACTATCGCTGTCGACATCGATTGTTAAGGCCCTCAGTCTACACTGAGACGAGACTTTGAAGTAATATTTTTTAGTAGAAGACATGTATTAAAAATAAAAAAATATAATATATTTTTCATATAATTATTTTGTGGGCTTCATATAATATGTATAGTGAAATAAAACTATAAAAAAATTGTATTGGACTCTTACTTATTAGATGCCCAGATTTTTGAATTTGCTCTTCAAGTTGAGGTCTCATCTCGCTTTATCGACCATTAATTGAAACATCAACAATTGTTGGTCTATTTGCTTTTTAAAGAAAGCGAAATGTCAGAAAGTACCTACTCGAGCACTCTCGTTTTCAAAGGCCGTAAAAAATAATCTCTATCAAACGACCGAAGAAATCGGACTATTGTCCAGGCCTTTGTATTCTGAAGTAGGTAGTCTTTTTGCCTCGTGTTTTTTTACCAATCGTAATGAACCTTTTTGTTATAGGTGAGGTACATTCGATAGAAATTGTATTGTATTGCCTACTGTTGTACAGATCTAATGATTGAAATGTGTTGATTACTATTGTGTTGAATAGTTACCGATTGTGTGTTGATACGACTTATAATTTTATTTTGCTTGGAATAGTTTATGGTAGAGTCATCATAACGTGTTGTGTAATATACTTATTTCTGCCGGCGGCTTCACACGCGTTGTTGCTATGGAAAGGTTAGAAAGGTGATTTCTATCCTACAGGAACTGAATTATGGGATAAAAAGTAGCCTATAATTGAATTCTGAATTAAATTACCTGTAAGTATGTAATTTAAGCCCAATCCGTTCAGTAGTTTTGGTGTGCAGAGGTGACAAACATCCAAATAAACGTAATCTCTTTATTCTATAGATGTAGTTCCCATGGGATATAAATCACCCGTGAAAAATATAAGATATGGCTTTTAATAAATTAGTTTATTAAAAGCCAGATCTTACAGAGAATACCACTCTACAGCTGGCCTCATACCCATTTGTATACCTAGTATAAAAGTTTGCGAATTAATTAAGTTTTTTTTTAACCAATCGGATTACCCAGTCAACAGTTCTGAGGTAAGAAACATAATAAAACAGTTGAATTGAGAACATCCTCCTTTTTTTGAAGTCGGTTAAAATACACTGTCAACAAATACAAGATTGCATAAACGGCTTAAATTAAGCAAAGGGCATAGCAATCTTCGATAAGCGATGCATTAGTATACAGTGCCGCCGGTAGACCTAAGTAGTTGTACAAAACAAAACGTAGTAAAATTAGTACTAATAATATTTTGTAGCAGAAACGTGCTAAAGTATCGTTTTCTAAAAATATGAAGGAAAATACACGGAACAATTATTTTACTTCCGTCTTACTATAAATAGAATATAATGCTAGGTACTGTATTATTATAAATTATTGTACCAATACTGTTTTGAATTCGAAAACTGTTTATAGATACGTAGTAAATTTTCTAAAAGCGATTGCATCCAAATTTAAATTGGCTTCAAATTTCGACTATTGAGCAACAGTTCAAAACGTGCGTAAAAAAGGCAATTGTATATTTGAAGTAGAATTGAATTGATGATCGCAATAAAACGTGATGATAAACAAATCGTGGGCTATCTACGACGGTGAGGAAATTATTGAAAAATACATACAAGGTAACTATTGACGAGATTGTTGTCTTTACATTTTTAAAGTGATAACATCTTTAGCTGCGTTGTGCACTTTTTTTAGCATGGGCAATAAATGGTATACTCGGGTCTGGGTCACGTGATGCTGATCTAGCATGTTAGATCAGCCTCACGTGACGACGTAACATGCTTGCATTACCATAATTTTAAATTGCTACTACATTGTAAGCTAGCAGCATACTTAGATGAGCTTTCAAAAGTTACAGCTACCTGTTTAAACAATTCACTATGTTAAAAGAAGATGTCGCTAGTTCCGGGAGAAACACAGAACCCACGGCGTCAGTTGACGTATTACGTATTAGTAGAGTAGTAGTAAATTTCCACAGACAGACAAATTGACAACAAAATGAAAAAGGTACGAATTCGCACTTCCATGGAATATGTTGTACCTACTACCAGGTAGATAAATCTTTAAAAGAGTTAGGTAGGTACCGCTATTCTAAACCAAACCATTTGCAAAATTCTTTACAACAAAAGAATTTTAATTCTTTGAGCCTAGATTTGAGCCCGTTTTGTTAGATTTTTGCAAAGATAACGGTACTTTTTTACCTACTAAATATTCATACACGTTAAGTTTTTTTAATAGCATACTACGTAACGCTATTTTTAAATTTATTGGTACTAAAAGGTTCAATACATCGTGCCTTGTACCACTTACCCTAAAAGACACACGGCCTCGTGGCGAAAATGTAAGAATCGATTTCCAGTGTTAAACGATATGCTGGATGTTTAGCTCCGAAAGGAATCTTCGCCTCTTTACAGTAAGCCAAAACTAACCTGAAACAAAAAAAAAGCTTTATTAGAATTTATGGGAGACAGCTTGAATACGGCGACACTAAAATTGTTCTTCATTTAGCGCGCTGACTGTACTGAATAAATTCGCGACGTAACGTCTCGCTACGTAACGGGAATAATTTATGTCAAACACCCCAAAAGATCACCTGCCTGATAGATGGACGACATATTTTGAAACAGTCGCTTATTGGACGGAGACACCTACATTTGGATAACGAATATAAGACAAGAGTTCTCTTGAATGAGCGGCGAAGCGAAATTGTATGACACTCAGGAAAACTTAGAGTCGACCTGCAGTTCAAGACTATAATGGACTGAGGTCTCCCCCTGATAAGCGTCTTATTGGTTTTTATCTCATGGGGGTACTTTATACCCATAATCCCCACGCTGGGCATGCGAGTCGCAGTTCAGCGATATAATTGTTCTGCAGAAGGCGCTGCCCAACCCCGGTGGATAACCCTTAGTCGCCCACTACACACTACTAAGAGTTCGGGTGGTGAAAATTCCAAGCCGCCATCATGCAACCTCACGACTCAAGATCTTACCCAGGGTTATTGAAGAAGAAGGCGTAGCGAACAATTATTAACAGCAGTCTTAAAAAACATAACGTTGACAAAAGTCTTTTAAAATAAGTTCAAGTCCCTTTCTACTCGATACTCGAAAGTGCCAATCCTGCCCGCAACCGGATCGGAGATCAAACTTAAACAATAAAACAACAAATGTCGGATCTCAGTAACGAGCAATCGAATTTACGTAACAAAACCGTAACGTTACGTAATGATATGTGAGCGGAAACCTGCGATGAGATTGTTGTTCCACATAAGATAAGTGGCACATTCATTTAAATTGTTGAATTTGGATGTATGTACTGTCTAGACGAGACGATAATAATAGGTACGTAACTGTCAATCTGTTGAAAACTATCATAATCATCTTCCTCTAGTAACCCGTTGACGCCCGTTTCAACAGCCTCTACCAGACATGTATCCTAACGCGAAAGTTTGTAAACATGTCTGTATGTACGTTTGCTGCTCTTTCACGCAAAAACCACTGAACGGACCGTGCTGAAATTTTGCATACAGGTAGTTCTAGGCCTAAAATAACATATACGCCACTTTTTATCCCATATATCAGTTCCTGTGGGATAGGCTGGCGAAGCCAAGGGGCGCAGCTAGTTTATTTATAAAATTATGTATTTTATTTATTATGCGTTATAATATTTTATTAAGTATTATTAAGGTATATTTATTATGATGTGCTAATCATTTTAGTCGTTTAAATATACGGATTATAAGGAAACGGTATTAGTTAAATCTACTGAATTTACTTCAAAAGATTTTAGTTATTTTTAAATTAGCGCAAATAATCGCGTGTCTCTGACGCAGGACATATGAGAACAATAAATTAGAAACAAAAACGTCTTTGACTCTGAACATGCTACTCAAACGTCAACTCAGAAAGCAGCCAACTATATCTTAACAAAACACATCAATATATGTAAATAAAAATGAATCGCTAAATGTATTTCTAAGCGCAAAACTGGAGAACCGCTAAATGAATTCAGCTAGTTTAGTCTTATGAAGAGACAAATTTCAAAAAAAATAAAGCGGATATATGTAAAATTCACAGCGAGTAAAGCCGCGAGGCGCAGCTACTTCATAATAATAAATAATACAAACAAATATTTATTTTGAAACTTATAATAAATAAAATATTTCTCTAATTATATTTCTTACCTACGTGTTTGTGATCTTTCTTATCTAGATTTTTAAACACCGTAGAATTACCGTGACTACTTATGTAATACCTATTTTTAAGATACCAATGTATACTCATCCTAAGTGGACTTGTTTGTTCTTTTTGAGTATAAAATAAAGATCTCTAAACCGAAATACTTACATAAAACTACAATTTTGATAGTCCATTGTCAAAATTGTAGTTTTAAGCATTTTAATTTTTAAAGTAAGTATGCAATAGAGAATGTAAAATTATTAAACAACGAATACTCGTAAATTTACACACACCAGGATTCCCTGTCCCATGCGGAATACCAATCACAATTAGCACGATAAATATTACTCAAAAATTCAATAAATCTATTGATTAAAAAAATATACGGGTACTTGGTAAATGGCTGAAAATCTAACAATAAGACCTAAATACAGATGGTACTCACAGCCACAGTACATGGGCACCAAACAGCTAATTTTATAATTATTTATAATTATATATAATTAGCTGTGTGGCTTAGAAGTTGCACCACCCCATCTCTTCCCGCGGGTGTCGTAAAAGGCGACTAAGGGATATCCACCGGGGGGCGGGCAGCAGCGCCCCCTGCAGAACTATTCTACTACCGATCAGCGATTCCCAAACCAGGCCCGCTTGCCCAGCGTGGGGATTATGGGCATTAACCCATATGATATAAACGCCAATAAGGCGCTTACCAGTGGGAGGCCTTCGTCCAACAGTGGACCAATACAGGCGGTTGAGGTTGAGGTACATCATAATATCGAATACGTGTTAGCGCCTATGAATAGAAATGATTTGCGTGTGATTCACACACTTAAGTATTGTATTATTTGTTCACTTGATTGTATGATTGATGCGTTTACTTTCCGCGATCAACTTCCGATGCGTTTCAATTGGTTACCTTTCATTTATCCATTATTTATTATCTACATTTCGGTATTAATTATCGACATTATGATATCACGCTAGGATATTAAAGCTTTTTTGTCGAAGGAAATACTTTTTTCCTAGAAAATCACTCCTCAATTGTTTGCAATCACTTCTCAATAAGCGTATTGTAATGACATTGTAAAAAAGTGTCTTCACTTATGTATTCGTAACCAAAGATTTTAATCGCTACACTCAAACACTGTGGCATTGTCTTTGACACTTTAGGAGTAGATAAAATAAGTATTTTTGTCTATAAACCTAACTGTTATTATTGCCATTTATTGTGGAATTATATTGCACGAACTTTTGTGAACAAGCACACCACAAAAACACACAATTATTTGATTCTAAATGAGTGAGCTCACTTACTTCGCTTGGCAACAAACACCGCGCGGTCTCACTACGGAAAGGGCCTATCTGACGATTTAAATCTTTGCTCGAACTACACTTCGTAAATCACTTGCAAAACTATTTGATGGGCCGTTTTGCTTTAAGTTTGAGAAGGCTGTATGTCTTGAACCATTATAGGCAAAACTTTCTATAATTCGTACGCTGGCAGAACGCCGGCTCCTGGAATGGTACTAAGTAACAGGTCGACTTACATACCAACAAAAGTTGATTTGTTAGCAGTTAGTCCAAGTCCATAATTCGTCCAATTACATAATTTAATTG
This sequence comes from Eupithecia tripunctaria, assembly GCA_955876795.1. Taxonomy (NCBI): domain Eukaryota; kingdom Metazoa; phylum Arthropoda; class Insecta; order Lepidoptera; family Geometridae; genus Eupithecia; species Eupithecia tripunctaria. The sequence continues at coordinate 6,801,308 of OY041620.1, forward strand.
TTGGTGTGTGATTGCAAATGTAAAACAAGAAAAGATTAATCAGCCTACGTATAGTGCTTCATAAAGACGTAGTTTAGCTACGAGTATCCATGTCGATTTATGAAACGAATCGAAACGTTAATATAACGTTAATGATTCGTGAATCTCGTGATTGGCAATGATAGAAAAAATAACATTAATCAATGTTAAGATTAGCATCCATAATTGAAAGCTACCGATTTGTTAAATTGTATCTTTATGAATAAAAATATCTTAAAAAATACATCATACTCAATACATTTGAGATATTTTTATAAAACTATTCTGTTATACCCACAGATATCAGAAAATAAGGTTATACCTGTTAAAAAGTCCTCATACAATAGCCCATACAAAAGAGTTCAACGCACTGCTTAACTAGAGATTACAGCTTAGATTTACAGTTTCTCAAAATATTATTTGCATATTGCTAAACAAATGTCTTTGTATATTAATGTTATTTCACATTTGTTAAGACAGGTACAGTACTTTGACTCCTTGCCATGTCCGGAAACAAAAATAAATAAAATTTACGTAAAATATAACTTTCGCGCTGCTCGCTCGAGTGTTTTAAGTTTTAATTGAATGAAAAAAATATGAATAAGGCAGATTAAAATAATGAAAGCTATTACGAAACCTGCCATTACCAAAAGTATCGTGAGATATTTATGACGGGGCGTTTTTTGAAAGCTATGGACCACCGCAGGAGGCTAAGGCAGTGGTACAAGATGATTTTCAATGACATAAAAGTTTTAAAGCGTGAACAATTTAGATCAAGCAAAATTTTTAAGCTATTGCATAGCTTCTATCGCGGGCCTTGAGCTTGGGGACCGAATCCAGAAATTCCGTAACGAAAAAACCTTGACGTTTGTCTCTTTAGTTCAGCAACTCGCCTCTAGATGGCATTGCAATAGCTTTACTGCGGCAGTCCCCGAGTGCCACACGTCTTTTTATTTTATTTATTAGTATTTCAATTACTATGCCTACTAATTAGGTACCTCTTATTGAACCAGTAAGAACTTGGTGTCTACCTCTAGTTGAACCTAAAATTGGCTTTCAGGCACTTCTAACCGAAATGTAATGTCTTTTCCTGAATAAATGATTCTTTTCTATTCTACAACTGGCGGAATTCAGGACTGGACTTTTTTTCAAACAAAGGTTAGTATTTATCTATACTACCTACTAATACTTACAATAAATTTGAAAGTATGTCCGTCGGTCTATTAGCTTTTGACGCCTAAACTGCGGAACGCATCGTAATGCAATTTGACCTAAAATGGTCATAGGCGACGTGAAAAGCGCGTGTGAAGCCGCGCGCGGAAGCTGGATATAATTTCATATAACATAAATATTATGAATGATTTTTGATCCGGGTGCGTTCTTTCTTATAAAAAATATCTATCTATGTGTGTAATATTAATAGTCTATCGGTTATTTAGTATCCATCACGGAAGTTCTGCTTATATTGGGGCTAGATGACGCTGTGTGGATAGCCCGCATTATTTATATATTCATTGATTTTAAAGGCGGTGACGTGGCGGCGTGGTGTAAAACTTATAGGTTCTTTGATCAATGCATTTCACGCACAACAAAACAAATACTTTAATAATAATATTGCTGCTTATGGGGTAAAATAAAATAATTATCTCTTTAACTTCTGCGTATACTGTTTAAGAATGCGCAATTAAATTCTAGCCAATACTAATTGCGAACATGTTTTCCCAGTAGGAATTTAATGGTTTCAATCTCTACCGCAATACTGCGGTGTGCAAAGCTATCCCTACACACTTCCGTGTTGGCAAATATGCAGGCACTTCCAAGAAGCCATAGACATCGGTTCGATTAATGATCTGATAGCGGAAGCCAGCTTTCATAAGCATGGAGGCGGCAAAAACTCGCGGAACCACTGCCGGGGAAATCATGCATTTCCATCAACGGCTAAAGATGAGAAAGGTGGACCTTGGTTAAATGCTTTTGAAGGGAGTGTCTGTAAGAAGTTGTGTTGTGTTGAGATTTCTAGTACTTTTCTAATTAATTGAGATTGTTTATTTATTTTTTACTAGCTGCGCCCCGCGGCTTCGCACGCGTTGTTTTTATGGAAACGTATAAAGGTGATTTTTATCCCACGGAAACGGATTTATGGAATAAAAAGTAGCCTATGTTTGATTCCGGGATTAGAATTACTTGTATGTAAAATTTCAGCCCGATCAGTTCAGTAGTTTTGTCGTGAAGAGGTAATAAACATCCATCCATACATCCATACAATTCGCATTTATAATATTAGTGTAACAAGGAAAAACAGCAGTAGATCCATACAAGTTATATAAAAGAAGGCAAAACAAGAGGTTATTATGAGGTTTTCTCGTTTAAAAATAATAATAGCTACTTACATAAAACATTTGTAGTTTACTACAAGCTGAGCAAATTGAACTAAAATATACAAATAACGACAAACAATACTGCAATGCATATAAATATAGTTGTATACAACAGTTCGCAGTTGGCTCAATTGTTTTAATTATATTTATATTTGTTATAATTTGTTTCTATTATTTGATTGCAAGTGTCTTTGTTAATTATGGTATCTGTTAATCAAAACTATATAATTTGACTTGTCTAAGAGATTATTTTTTAAGCAGTACTGCACCTATTAATTTAAGTTGTTTTTTTTGTGTACCTATGCTAATTAATTATTACCTTTCTTTAATATCATAATTCGACAGTCTGGAGCCGACTTTGCACCACCCTAAACCTTCCCGCGGGTGTCGTAACAGAAAAGTAAGGGGTATCTAATCTGCTAGGGGCGGGCAGAACCGGCTCCTGCCGAACATTTTTTCTACCAAACTGCGATCCCAAACTCCCCCATTCCCAGGATTGAGGTGTTCAGATCGAGGAGGTTTTATAATTACAATATGCCGTTGGGTATCTATCTTGCTCCTTCAAAAAACGGAAATAAATCTGTAAATCTGGTATTATTTATGTAAATTAATATTCATTATGATATGTTTCCAACAGGTTAACAGGATATAATAAACTGGTTTTATGCATAAACGATCTTAAATTGTCAACCACAAAACAATTTAAAGGTACTTGTAACAACAAAATAAACTTTATTCATCGAGTAATTAGCCCACTTCAGATGCGAAACGCGTTGATAGATCAATTAAATCAATAAAATATCGATTAGTTTGATTATTTTATTATTCAACCGAGGCGGAAACCTATTACAACGAATTTATGCGACGTTGATTTTGTTAACAAAACTTTCCGTTTGTTTTGGTGTCTCTCCTCGATTTTAACAATTCCCTAGCTAGATAGTTGAACAAGAAACTTGTTTTAACAGTTAAAAAAATACAAAATGTAGGTTTGGCGAATCTTTTCCTAATTATAGTTTTAGACTATAGACTGTACGCAAACTTAAATGAGACACATAATACAATCTATTCTCTTTGTTTTCTTATTTTATTTATCCAAACTACTCGGTCTTTTGCTACCTAAAAATCTATTCGATATTAAATTATCATAATGTTAATGTGTGTTTAAAAACAAGCGCTTGGTTAGTAACAGATTCAGGGATTCATTTGTGGTATTCATTGCAAAATATTAGGATGAAAAATATTTTGTTACAATTCCGCGAAAAATCTTCTGTGATTTGATAAGATTCAACAAAATGTAGTTCGCGTGCACCACTGTAATTCCCCTGGTACACATTTTCTAATTCTAATTTATTACTAACTCTAAAGATTTTAAAAATCGCTACATGCCAGTCAAATCACTAAAGATGCTATAGTTCGAAAGCTGCCTGAATAGTTTAGAACAGACGTAACCGCCAAAACGATGAGACAAAATATCACCATAATCAATCAAAATAAACGATTCCAGTCCATACGTACCATACGTATAACAGTAAGTACCAACCTACCTCACCTGTTTGTACTGAATGGAGACGCGCCTAGAAAGTGAAAGGGCGCAGGCGCAGATGATCACCGGTAGTATACCAGTCTGTATAGTACAGTGGACTGCATAAGGATGTACACATTTTAGTACTATATGTAGTATGCAGGGGTTATTACAAAGGTTCAGTAGAACCTGTGTCGTTTCAACTTCGGGCTCCTATACACGGACGGCAATAGTACCATAATTTAGTATGTTGGGGTTATTACACAGGTTCAGTAGAACCTGTGACGTTTCAACTTCGGGCTCCTATACACGGTCTTCTTTTTCACATAATCCCTCCATCTTTTATTTGGTCTTCCTCTCTCCTCGATTTTTACACTGCACGGCAATCGACGTGTCGGGTGCAGTTGCCTTGCCGTGTCGGCATCGTGCCGTCCGTGTATAAGAGACCGAAGTTGGGAAGTCACATACGTTCTACTGAACCTTTGTAATAACCCCAGCATACTACATTATGGTACTAAAATGTGTACATCTTTATGCAGCATCTATGGATGCACGTACAATGCCCACCAATAACTAACACTCACTCTCTCCAGTAAGTCAAAATCAAGTTTAATTTGACAAGTACTTGGTAGTCTTAGTAAAAAGTCAAGTGAAAAGTCACATAAAATGCTGTTGCTGACTGTCCATGTTGTTTTGTGGTTAAACAGCACTGTGGTTTGTACTACATAATCTGTGGTCATGCTCTTTGATCCGCAACCGCACGCGCTCCGTGAGAACTTACAAACACATAAGTAGAGAGTTTTCATTTTGTGCACGGACATGATCATTTTCAGATGATTTATTTTCTATTTATTTGATGAATTACTTATTAAGTCCTATTGCATGCCATTAAACATGTTAACTCAGAATAGCTGGTTTCTGGTCAACTGAGGCCAGAAGGAGTTTCACTTCAGATTGCTGCGCCACGTAAAGAAAGGCATGAATTACCACAACACTATTAATTTAGTACTTATCTTGCAACTTAATAAGTAAAACCCTTAAAATTTAGTTTAAAAACTTTTTCAATCTTAATATAAAAAATATTTACATAAGTTACTTGATCGGTCAGTTCTCATGAAAACACTTGGTAATTTTGTACCAACAACATGTCACGTCAGCTGTTACATCGGAAGTTCGCCTTGAACACCAATTAGCACATTTAGTTCAGCCATCTTGGATGAACAGTTTTCCAGTACAGTACACATTACCTACCACCTATCAGCTGCACGATAAAATTGACCTTACGTAGAAAGGATAAGGTTTCAAATTAGCCTGAAGTTTACGAGAACATGTGGTGAAACTTCAGACGCAGACCATACTGTTCAAAAGTTATGGTTGTGACAACTGAATTAGGATGGACACTGTAATTTTTTCGTTTACGAATGACTGTTTTACATGGAATTTCATTAGAACTTTGATATAAATATACAAATCAACGTGTTCATGTAAAAGTCACAATGGAATCTCAGTGCAAATCGAGCGGAAGTTCTTTATGAGAAAGCGTGCTCTATTTGAAGCTACATTTTCATTCACAGCGTAGTCAAAGCATTAAAAATACTGTGTGGCATTGAATTTGCACAACCCCAACTCTTCCCGCGGATGTCGTGCGTGAGAGCCGACAAAGGGATATCCACCGGGGGTGGGCAGCAGCGCCTGAGTTTCTATAATTCTACAACCAAACTCCATTCCCCAACCCGCATGCTCGCGTGCTCACGTGAGGATTATGGGCACTACCCCCATGAGATAAAAGCTAATTCGGTGCTTATAAAGAAGGCCAATATAGGCTGTTAAAGTGAGAAAAGAATAGAATACATTAGAAAACACTTTATTGCACTCTCAAGTCTAAAATAAACTATATCCAACAAGATGACTTAAAAGTAAGCGACAATTGGCTTATTGCTACAGAGCGATCTCTACCAGATAACCATGGATGGATAGGACCACGGGACAATACAAGGGAATATTTCTGCTTATGCAGGTTTTATAATATTATTATAATAAAAACAAATACTACATGTGAGGAGGTACGGTTGCAGATATTGCTGTATCCTTTAATGAAGTCCATTTCGCCTCTCGTTTTTATTTCTCGCAATCGGTTTTTCCCTTTGTCTTTGATATTTCACACGCAATCAAAGCCTTTTCCAAGTTTGCTTGATTGCTTAGATCTATGATCGTTTCCACAATAGCTCGGATTCAATCTAGATCGCGTGTCAACGACGAAAGTGTTGAAATGGCACAGAATAATGCAGGAATCGAGTAAAAAAGTTTCACTCTACTCAACAGAATGAAGTAAAAAACAGTGGAACATAGACATAAGAATGTAGAAATTAGGAAAGAGCCAACCGAATAATACCTATACCTACGTAGGTACCTAAAAACTATACCTACACTGAAATTAACGATACAACTAAACACCAACGTAAAAAATAGAAAATAACCTACTTACTTACATGTACATGTAAATTGGATGAAGGAAACACAACCGGGGCTTTTTATAATCAATTATTGATAGTTTATTAATTACTCTTTTGAAATAATCATTGGAATTAACTTTTTAATACTTTGTTAATTATAAAAACGTCTAGAACCGCTTTCGCCCTGAAGATGTTCCTTGTTGAGGGATGAAACGTTGGTGTTCTTCCAATACAAATCAGGTTCGTAGTAAACCCGCTTACATCCGTAATGAATTTTTAATACTTTTCTTAACATTTCTGCCTCTAGAAGTCTATCCCCTTGAAGTCTCATAGGTTTGACCCTAAAACTCAAAAACTGATCTTATCAGTCACATCATATAGTACTTACTACTTATTCTAAGCTTAAGCCTCACAGAGTCTTGCGACTAAAATTGTTTCAGCAGAATATAAGCACTTTTCTACTCTTGAATGGTAAGGCATTTATGCTAAGCCGAGAGCTTTTTGCTGCTGTAAAACACAGTACAGTCTCTCTTTTTCGTTAATATTTTGTGTAATTGTTTTTTGTCGTAATGTAAGTTAACTATGTAATATTATGTCTGTTTTGTACTGTGTAAGTAGCAAATAAATGATTGTCTATGTCGATGTCTGCATAGCAACAAACTGGAGTGAAAGAAGCCGGTTGATATTAACAAGTCTCACCTTGGCATGATGCCTGTTCCACGGGTTATGCGATGGTGTCTAGCACCTAAAGTCACGGGCTGAACCTTCGCACTTATGAGCCCATAAATTCTTCAAGTAGTTAAATATAGGTTTCGTGATATTTTTAGAAAATTGCGGTTGTTTTGCGTTTTCCTTGCAGGACTAACGTAGTGACTATAATTTTCTTGAGTTGAGAGGTATTCATAAAAGTTCAGCGATGAGTCGATGACGTACGTAAAACCGTGGGTTACACCTGGGCCAGATTAGCACAGAACTGAGGTGAATGGCATAAAAATAGAGGCCCCGTTGCCCAACAGTGGATCGACAAGGGCTGATGATGATGAGTCGGATAGAACTATTAGTTAGGTATTTACACAGCCTGTGTTGGTCTTCTGCTGGACCCCTCCCCCTGATAAGCACCCCTAATTCCCACGCTGAGCATGCGAGTTGGAGATCGCAGTTCGATGGTAGAATTGTTCTGCAGGGGGCGCTGCTGCCTGCCCCCCGATAGATATCCCTTAATCGCCTCTTACGACACCCACGGGAAGAGTTGGGGTGGTGAAAATTCTAAGCCAACACCATACGGTTGCTATCATACGAAGAACAAATTAACAAAGGTGACTCATCGAAAACTCACTAACATCTCAAAAGGCAACATCTTAAACCAAAGACCTTACTCTCCTTCTAGCTATAAATAATGCAGTTATATCACCTATTATGCCGGTCAAGCCATTTATAATCATGTAGGTGTCTATACAAGGAGTGATAAAGTCACTGATGTCAAGGTGAATGTCGGCACCTGCCATGAATGATAATGTTGATATCAATATCAGGAGCCCAGTAAACACATTAGCTTATTAAAGTCAAGAGTCCACTGGATCAGTATCGGAACGATCGGAGCGTAAGGATAAGTTGTGTGTCGGAATATCTGCCGATACCGATACCAGAGAGCTTTTTCTGCGGATGATGTCATCGACCGTTGGAAAATACGTGCCGATCCGGCGGATGCCGGCAGTAGACGCACCCTATTGTAAATACAGATGACACCGCGTACGCTCCGATTCCGATTTAGTGGAATCGTAACTAAACCAGTTTCAGAAGCTTCAGGCAGGCTTTGTATTCTTGAATGCTGTATAAAACATTCATCTTCCATTAGGACAAGCAACCGAAGATACAATACCAAAGTATCTAATGTTACTAGTAAGTAATTTGAAATTATCATTACTTACCAAAATTATTTTACTACCGAAAACATCGATCAAAGTTTTCTCTGGGGCGCCCGCGAAATACCTGATCGATGACCTAAAAGTAAAGCAAGAGTTTGCCTAAAGGCTAGATACGGTCTATAAACAAAAGATAGTTGTCTTGTTTGCTCTTGCAATATCGGACCACTACTTCAAAACACTACCTTCTCGAATTTATAAACATTCGAATATTTCGTCATCATCATCATACTAATTACATTAAATGCATTTATCATATCAACAGATCATTGACCTTTTTTGAACTCTTAAGCAACTATATCTCCAGATTACTTTACTAATGATCTTCAGATCTTCTGAGCTGTAAGATTCGATGTTGATGAGCCAGTGCTAATTAGCAGCTTCATATAAGACGGATATATCAAAGTGCAGACTTTGATATATCCGTCCTTCTAAAAAGCTGCATTGGGACACAAGTAATTCAAATATACTCCTATAGCGATATGGTTTTAAAGAGTACACTTCTTAGTGCCATTAACTGTTCATTTACGGAAGAATAGTTATTTTTTGTCTTTTGCTACAGATGTTACTACTACCACCGGTTTCATTATCGACAAACTGATATAGTTGAAGTTGACAGACACTTTTTATTCGAAGTTCGTTTTCATTTTGATGTAATATAGTCGACATTTTCATTCGATAAATTGTCACCTTTATTGCTTCATAAAATCCGTCAAATCCATAATTCATAGTCATATTCAATAGTCAATCACGTAAAATGCGTATTTTGAACGGAAAAGTCACTTTCTACCAACAAAAAGCCATCTGGCACGGGATTGAGACTGGAGACTCATTTACGCGACACACAACTCAAAAAACGCTCGTTTGGCCTAAAACCGTGTAGGTACCTACTATTGACACCTGCTGTGAGACAAAAGGTCCACAATAAATTATAAAATAATTCTATATTCGACTCTAACTACACCTGTGTTGAACTGTTCAACAAATCATACCGTAGATTTGTGTCATTTTAAATTGCTTGTGAAGGCTGTGATGATATCTTGACAATTAAGGTTTTTGATGAATGATATCTCCGTACTTCTTTATAGTCTTATCGTAATAGGTCAGCAACCATTGAGATCAAGACTGAGAAGATTTTGACAGATAGTGAGCTGAACACGTAAACCTGACTCCCATAGGACAAAGATTGTATAATACCTACTGGTGGTTTCGTACACATCAAATTCGGCGACAATCCGGCGAATTGGTGCGAAATTTCAGTGTGGCAGCTGTACAAAGTGTTACTATTCGGCGGGACGACTTTGGTTGGTAAAGTATTACAGATTGTTCACACACATAAAAAAATGTGTCAAATTTAAGCAATGAATTGTAACGGTGTTGTTTAGGTATTTACATATCAGTCATCTCATAACACAAGTTCTGCACTGGGGTTAGATGATGCTCTGTGGATTGTCTAGGTATTTATTTATCTGGCAAAAAAAAGAAAGTACAACCGACTCTAAGCTATTGCTCAAAGTTGAGCGATCTACGAATAAATTAAATATTGTATTGGTAAAAGTACATACCTAATATGAAATAATTCATTTTGTTTTAAAAGACTATAAACCGACTTGAATTTTTATTGGGTTTTCATGGATTATATGGATCCCATTGTCAGAACTGAACCAAATTAAAATGGGACCACACGGAAAGCACCAGCTTTCATATAAAAAAAGAAACATGAAAATCCTACCACCCAGTCAAAATTTCTGAGGTAACAAACATATAAAAAAATACAGTCGAATTGTGAACCTCCTCCTTTTTTGAAGTCGGTTAAAAATATGATAAAGACGCTGAGAGTCTTATGATTTTAGTTTTTTTTATGGACATACAACTTTGTTTGACCGCAATCTCATCTGTTGGTAAGCTAAGAAGTGGTCGATGATGTATCACGAAGTTATCTAAGTAACTGCGTCTTGAAAAGTTATCTATCAAATTTCTCCAAGTTACTGGGTACTAAAATAGACGCGCCATTTAGGTTCTCTTGCTCGCTAAAAATAGGTCTTCACTATCTTCATGAGCATGTCGTCGTAGCGAAACTACTTAGTTATGTCTAAACCGAGAACTCGTAAACTATAAAAGTTATTATTAGTTGAACCGTCTTAGAACTTGTAGAAACTCCATTTTATTACGGACTTAAAGAATATAAAACTCGATTTTCAGCAGGAAATATCCTGCATTTAATGTTCCTTTCAAACAATGCTATGAAAATAAAGAACAAATATAATATTGTTTGTTTTCAAAACATGATTCCAAGAACTTAGGTCTACTGATTTAGCTGTGTATTCTTTAAAAAATTTCTATCAAGATGATGATACTGGTCTACCACAGCTACTCAACGGAGAATAGCCATGTGTGCAGTACATATTATAGTGCAGAAACCCAGGTGCTGGTAACTTAATGCACTCATAGAGAGGAAATAGAGAGAGCACCTGGGTTTTTGCACTATAATATGTCCTGCACACATTCTTGCTCTATAGCAAGAACTACCAGTAGAAACATTGTCTTCCAGAACCAGAAAATCTGTGGCGCAGCGGGCGATGGTCCGTGGTTTTGAATTAACTATTTATTTATTTATATATTGGAAATACTAATTCCATAACATGCTCATGATCATCTCCCTGAATTTGATGTCACTTTCGACCAACAACAAGCTGGTCTAAATGGATCTTTATCTAGACCGACAATTACAACCGAATAATAAATGCAACTTTCGCAATAAATTTGATGATAGCAGGATTATAAACACGTAAAATATGATAAATACTGATTTAAATAAACTTTCAACTGACTTCATACTCATGTTTATTGGTGTTATAACGATTTTACAGTTCAGTGACACGATGCTAATTTTATTTATATATTTATAAGGTGTAGATTTATCGTACCGAGAATCTTAGTATAAATGTGCAAAATACGACGACGATAAAAGTTTTTGAGAGCTCGATAGCCTAAAACTTCAATCTCGTTTACCTAAACGTAAAAACATAATGAGATAAATATATTCCGTATGAAACTATTCAATCGCTGACAAGCCACATATAGCATCTGCTAAGAGTTGGCCATTTTTGTTATCTACGTAATGATTTAGTTGCATTTACCTATATCATTTGCTATGTATTTGTTGGTTAACAAAATAAACGCATTTCTAATTTTACTTTTAAAAGTAATTCCTCTATACGACAACAACAACAACTGTTTTCGGTATCGTAAACAAATGCACAACCCGTGTACCTACACGTACCTACTAAGAACTGAAGTTGGTAAAAATTTAGGCTCCTTTCATTTGACCCTTTTATCTTCAGCTGTAAAATTTTGAATTCGAACTCGAATTAACTTAAGTGACCGAGCTCACTTCGAACGTCATTACCACGCTCGTCACTGAGGCGCTACAAACATTATAGAGTTTAACAGAATACAAAACTTCAAACTCACTGCGGATTTCGCTTAGTGTGGTTCGAAATGAGTTTATAGAATGAGCCTGCTGGACGGAAAAGTTCTATTATTTACAGGTAAGGTACTCAGGCCAATGTCACCGACCAATACCCGTGGCGTTACAATAGATCTCTCCAAATAATACCTTAAGTAAATAAAGAGTAAAATAAACACTTTCTCTAGAAACTCGTGGGGACGTCTCAAGTGCTGCGAGCCTGTTTAAGACGTTATGGTAGGTTATGTGCAACTTGCACTTGTAACTGTTAAATGTGGATTTAGGCACGCGCTTGCTTATGTGCTGTGTGGTGCTGGCGTAGAATTTGCACCACCCCATCTCTTCCCGTGGGTGTCGTGGGCGACTAAGGGATATCCACCGGGACGGGTAGCAGCGCCCCCTGCAGAACAGTTCTACCACCAAACTGCGATTTCCAACCCGCATGCCCAGCGGGGGGATTAAGGGCATTACCCTCCATTAGGTAAACGCTAATGAGGCGATTATCAGGGGGCCTGCATCCAGCAGTGGATAAATACAGGCTGTTGAGGTTGTTTATAAATATTAGAGGTTTGATTTTGTTATACAATCAATCGATCAATAATCAAAAGAGTGACAAATTAATGTAACTTTTTTATTTAATTATGTGTTTCTCGCGTTCACTTTAGATTTCTACGAATCCACTTTATAAAAAGTGGATTCGTAGAAAGTGCTAGAAGCAGAAAAAAAACAATAAGTAATTTTGTGGATTGTCCAGCATTATTATTATTATTTAACTACTTAATGCTTGTTAATTGGTGTAAATTGGTTTGGATCTTAATTGACTTCTATCTTCGGTAAACTACGAAGGCAGAAGTTGCCTTCTCCTGCCCAGGATGAAGTTTGGGTACTAATTCCCGAATTCCCGATATAAAGTACTCCGAAATGGCAGTCGATAAAGGTGTACAACTCTTTCACTAAATATTGATTTTTAATTAAGAAAATATCAATCAAATTTGTATTTGTTTCTATCCATTCATTGTTGTTAGTAAGCATATATTTCGTTTAAATTTATTGAGTTGAGCTTTTGGGGCATAAAATAAGTTGCACAAAAGGGAAGACCCGTTGCTAAACTATTCGCAGTTGAGCAATCTCAGTTGCGCTTAAGGAAACTCTCATAAAAAAGGGATTGGGTATTAGCGCAAAAACTATGCGTGTTATAATTATGTTATGATTATGGCTAGTCATCGTTGAGACTGCCGTGACTGAAATTCGGCTAGAGCATCGTATGTAAAAGTTTAAAAAGTCGTACACAGTGATCAAAGAGTTACAGCGAATATTCGAAGAGTCACTACAAAATATTCGAAGAGAGAGAGAGAGAGAGAGCAATCTCAGTTGCGCTTAAGGAAACTCTCATAAATAAAAGTGGTTAGGAATAGTAAAAATGCAGATAGAAGAAGAGAAACATAGTCTATGCTACTTAGTGCGAACGGAAACAGATAATACCTGCTGGAGCAGCAATTATTTCCGTTCGTACCAACTAATCTATGGTTCTTCGTAATGTGAAACGCATGGCATTCCATTTACCCAGTTATTCATTGTTTCTGAAAAGTGTGTCGCCCTTAGATACGCACGTCTCAGTACTAGGGCAGAAGGGCTCGGGTGGCCATGACTGCTTTAATTCTACGGAACTCGTCTTGTGCCTTGATTATTTTGACTGTTATTCGTGATTATATAACGGGTATTTTTTACCGCGTAGGTACATTTTGTTATTATTTCCGCAACCTAATCATTAACAAGTTGCTAAAGTTTAAAACGTTTTATGTCCACTGTCATAAATAAAACCTTTCATACAGCAGTGGACAAAAATGTAGACGTTTAGGTTTTCATCGAAAACAGTTTTTTACTGACGTCCTAGCGCAACTAATTTCATGCATTATAACAAAAATATTGCACTTTTAGGTGAAGTTTTTAACTGTATCTCGAACTTTCTTATGTACTTAATAATAATAATAATAATAAAAGTTTTTACTTCAGGAAAGGTTAACAAAGTACTTACTTACATAAAACTTACTAACTTATTCTCGCATAGGTACATTATATACGGATAAAAAGTAACCTTAATGTTATTTCAGATTTAGAGACTCATCTATGAAAATTTTCTTTTTGTTGACGTTTGTAGAAAAGGAGTAACAATCAGCCAAACTTTTATCTCACTAGAGTACCTACTCGTTTACTCGTGAGTACATTTAGGCAGATTTTAGGCAAATCTGTTCAGTAGTTTTGGCTGAAAGCTGTTAAAAATGTGACTTGTTTAAGTGCTTATTTTGTAAGTCTAATGAAATAAACGATTTGACTCTGACTCTGAATGAAGAAACTCGTATACATCCAAACTTTTCCCTTATCTACGGCACTTTATGGTTACCTGGGTGTGGCAAGTGATGCGTCAAGCTCTCCCATGGCTTTGTGGGATGAAAACTGGTCGTGCTGGGATTTGTAACTAAGTTGTGATGATGAGATAAGAACGCTCTCACAGAGCTCAGACCTGTTATTCTTAGGGCAGATCGTTTAATTTTCACCGACTTCGAATGGGGAGGTCCTATGTTCGGCGTATGTATGTTTTTTACTTTTTTCATTATGTATAATATAAGTACATAATAGATTTTGTTTTCAGATATGCACAGATTTTGAAAATTGTTTCGCTATTGGAAATGATTCCAAATTGGTCCCATGAAAAAAATATCCCAGATACACACATAAAATGAGGTAGGTATTTGTCCCGTAAACCTTAAAAAAACAGTGTTTTAAGAAATTTGAAGTCCGTCTTTAGCTTTTTTTGAATCACCATAATGGCGAATCCTCACTAATCCTTTCAAATACAATTATTTAGTTAAAAATTATGCAGTCTAAATATAAAACATAGTTTTTTATAATTAGACTGATAACTTTTTCCTCAAACAACTGGTCACACAGAATTATTATACTTGTCCAGACTTACAAAAACTTCGTCGAGTCTGCAAAAAGTAGGTAAACTTAGACAACAATGCATACTAATTGTTTCAAGCACAATGCGCCTTGATTAAGCTCAAAAAGTTAAATTATATATTGCATCCATAACCTAACTTTCGCTAAACGCTATTGTTTACAAAAATCTCTGTTTTTTATTAAATCATAATTACAAAAGCATTATAATCTTCTAATTAAAATAAACAATGTCTGCCGTGAGATGTTCGGTTTCTAAAGGCGGTATTCATAGACAGGGCTAATAAACACAGACCAGAGACGTCTGCCGCGCCGTTCCAGCGGAATATGAGAGTCAGAGTCAGAGTCAAATCGTTTATTTCTTGAGTGAGAAGAAATTGTGTATTTGCGCAAAAACTATGTCTGTTATAATTATGTCCTGTGCACATGGCTAGTCATCGTTGAGACTGCCGTGACTAAAATTCGACTAGGGCATCGTAAGTAAAAGTTCAAATAGTCGTACATAGTGATCAAAAAGTCATAGTAAATGTTCGAAGAGTCACTGAAAAATATTGGAAGAGTCAATGTTTGCAAGTTTCTATAAAAACATTGCAATTATCTGGATGTGATTGGAAGCCCTATTATTATAAGTTGCTGTTGTCTTTTCCTTCTGTCGATAATCGAAATTATATCTACTTTTTTAGTAGTTTAGTCATGCTTTAGTAATGTTTAGTAATGCTTTAGTAACGCTTATTTTCGCTTATATAAAAATCCAAGAAAATTGGTTTCGTAATAAGAATAATAAAATATCAGTTTCAGGAATTCCTGCTCACGGCTCCACCACCATAAAAGCGAAATTCTAAGCTGCGTATAAATAAGTACTAAAGACTTCGGACTAACGTACATTACACATACGTGTTTTATAGTCGCGTCTATGAATACTGTCATAATATAGTGGTATTGTACGCCCGGTTCGCATGGTGAAAGCAGCAGATATATCGTTAGGTCGAAACCATAACACACATGTCTTGTCGTCGGGTTAAATTGATTTACATTACACCACTTTACGAGAAAGAAACTACAGAAGTACAGTCAACGACAAATATTGACGAAAGGTGTAAATCCAGAGGGTCTAGACAATGTAACAATCGATGTCGAAAGCGATAGATTATTGAGACTAGAAAAGTCCAAAAATGTATGGGTTTGGCATATGCCTTAGATATGTCACGTGATCTGTTTCGAATTTTTCCCTACAAATCTTTCAATTGTTTTCGATTCACTTCATAGCGAATGCCGGTTGGCTACGGGCTCTGAGGCCGTAGCCACTGTACGACCCTCTTATGACGAAATTCAAATTTCTTATTCGTTTTCGTGCAAACGCTATCTTAGGAGTGGGTTTTGCACGGCAACGTAACAAAACTTCGATTTACCTTTTCCGAGTAGGCCCTTTTATGACGCTTAAAAAAAAATTCGGTCCTTTTTTAAACGAAATAAAGTGATAATTTTTAAGGTTTGAAGGATTTTTATACTTATAGTGCGTAAGCCTCTCGGGGTGACTTCTTGGAAATCCAATAACATCTATTATTAGATTGGTCTATTTCAGTTGTGGCGATATAGAGGTGTTATCATTAATTTTGTTTTAAAAAACTACTTACTGACTTAAATTTTTATAGTTTTTTCATGAATTTTCATGGATCCGATTGTCAGAACTGAGCAAAATTAAAATGAGACCACACGGGAAGCACCGGTTTTCATAAAAAGAATCATGAAAATCGGACCACCCAGTCAAAAGTTCTGAGGTAACAAACATAAAAAAATCAGTCGAATTGATAACTTCCTCCTTTTTTGAAGTCGGTTACAAACGAAAGTTTTCAACATAGGTAACTCAAAGAATTAGCAAGCTGAAGTGGATCTCACGAAGAACCGACAACCGCTGAGGTAAACGAGTTCTTGAGTGTAGACCGCGACTCGGTAAACGCAGAGTCGGACGCCCTCCAGTCAGGTGGGATGACGATCTGCAAAATATTGCAAGCAGATGCTAGATGCGTCAAGCTGAAGACAGGGCGCTATGGCGCTCATCAGGGGAGGCCTATGTCCAGCAATTGACTAATACAGGCTGATGATGATGATGATGAGAGGTGTTAAAATAGGTACACCAACGGAAACTGATGTCCTTCCTCTAGTAGACTTTCACGACATCCATGGATGGAGTTGAAGGAGTCAACGCCGCGACCGCCACGTCTCATTCAAACTGCCATGGCAATGATGACAAAACTACCAAAAGAAAGCTTCGAAGAAAATGGCTTTTAAATATGACTTGCGGCTTCGAAATCCTATTTTTAAGCCGCACATATGTTTGACCAGTTCTATTATGTAAAGTTGCTAACTCACGGCAGAACCTATGTAATTATAATTACTTTCACCTACTTTTGTATTGTTGTGGTTCGGCATCAATCAATCAAAAGTTTTGTATCGCCTTCACACAACGCGTAGTAGCTAATTTTAACTATTAAAGTTTGATAAGCTGGGTCGAAATTTTTGTTTCTGTATTTAGATACCTACACCCGTGAGACGAATTATGTTTATAGCGCGTTTCTGTGTGTATTGCTGACACTCTTTATAGCCCAAAAGCCAAAAAACGGCATATTAAGCTTTTACTGAATAACCTATCAAACAAACCAATAATGTGACATCATGTTCAAAATGCAAAAATAATGAATAGCGAAAAAAATACCAAATTGGGGATTGATTTTTTACTATCAATTAATTGCTTTCGACCCCAATAGGAAGAACAGTCACAAGTCTAATATTTATAAATACAATCTTAGCAATTCTAAGGTTAGTAAATACCTCTAAGTGAGTCAATAGGGAGTTACACACAGTAGATAGGTAAGTAATGGCTTTGGCAGAATATTTACACGCTCTGGCCGCATTCCCTCGGTGTGCACAAGTGTACGCATTACCTTCCGCGCAGTGCAACACAATTTTAAGGCTCTAGACTAGCATTCATAAATTCCAATTTCATTCATAATTCATATATAGCCTTTAGCTGTTTTCGCATGAACCAACAACTGTTGAACTAAAAAGAATCAGGTTCCTTTTACTTTTGACTTAATAATTTTTCGTTGGCTACCGTAATTAGGATTGAAAACACGATATTGGTAGGTTTTTGACGATGTAAATTGTGAAAATATGTTAAGTTTCCAAACGTCAGGTTCAAAGTGTACGTACACACCTAAGAAAATTGTAGAGCCAAAACATTGTTTAAGGCAGTACTTACCTGTCATAATAAGATAAAATAGGTGACGGTACTAGTTTGAGTCGGGGTAGCGCCTTATGATACAACAATAAAACTTTATTTATAATTTAAAAACAATTTATGGTGTAAAATTTGGCCTGTCTCAGTTCTAATTTTGTAACCCATTGAATTAATAAAGTTATTGACTTCTTCGAAAACTAAGAGCGTATACATTAGGCGCTTTGAAGCCCGCCCTTACGAGCATTCAGAACCAAATGACGTGCTCTTGAATAGATGCGCGGTTGGGTGTGTACAGTACATACCGGATAGTTTTCGAAACGCGCGTTACCAAAGCGCTCGTTTCAAAAAGCCCAATGTATAAGTTGTCTAACTTAAGCTCGAGAAACCGTTGAGCTACGTGGCACTGTACGAAGCATTCCTTTACATTGGGAAATGGCGCCCGTAGCGGGAGTCGGAAACATTCTTTGGATAAAGGAGGGGTCCATTACCTTGTTAGCTAGTTCTAAATGCGAAAAGTCATTTTAACTCCAATAAAATAGAGTAAACTATACTGTGCAAACCTTTTTGGGGCTTGTTGGTAGGCTTTGGTTCCTACGAATCAAAAAATTGTTAGTAATTTATAGCAGGTACCTAACCCAATTACTAGAGGGCGGATTATATCCGAAGCGGTGCAAAATGAGTGCAAATTTTTATTAAGAATTATTTATTTAAAAGAAAAATAACTAAATTTTAAAATTCAAAAGCCAAGTCCAAAATTCTTTATTTCAATAAATAAACACTTAGAAAATGTCAATTAGAAAATAAACACATATAAAATGTCAAATTATATGTAATAAAAAAATACACTGACACGGTAATAAAGTGGTAAATTTTGACTTCAGTCGCTTCGGTATGTAGACTAAAGTAAAGAAACGACGAAGAAATCATTAGCGTGTTAGTTGTTAATTTTCGCTTTCTCTTCTTTTTATTCAAGTTTTTTTAAAACTCTGGATAATCTGATATTTATAGTGAGCCTTTTTGCACAGTAAGGTTTTAGTGACAGGTTTTAAGCCCCTAGGCGA
Source organism: Eupithecia tripunctaria (assembly GCA_955876795.1). Classification (NCBI taxonomy): domain Eukaryota; kingdom Metazoa; phylum Arthropoda; class Insecta; order Lepidoptera; family Geometridae; genus Eupithecia; species Eupithecia tripunctaria. The sequence continues at coordinate 6,820,327 of OY041620.1, forward strand.
TTCACTAAAATATTTGTACCTACTTTGATTCATCATCATCATCATCATCATCAGCCTATATTAGTCCACAGCTGGACATAGGCCTCCCCTAATGAGCGCCATAGCGCCCTGTCTTCAGCTTGACGCATCCAGCATCTGCCTGCAGTCTTTCGCAGATCGTCATCCCACCTGGCCGGAGGGCGTCCTACACTACGTTTGCCGAGTCGCGGTCTCCACTCAAGAACTCGTTTACCCCAGCGGTTATCGGTTCTTCGCGAGATATGGCCGGGCCACTGCCACTTCAGTTTGCTAATTCTTTGAGCTATGTCGATAACTTTGGTTCTCTGTCGGATGTATTCGTTACGAATCCTATCCTTCAGAGAGACTCCGAGCATAGCTCTTGTTGCAACTTTGATTAACTTAAGCCATTATATACCTAGTACCTACTATATATGCTACCTAGACCTCAATTCCCACGACTCTTCAAACAGACTCTAACAAGCTATGATAAAAATACCTATACCGTATCCATCGAGCATATAGAGTAAAGTCGACATGGTATTTTTATCATAGCTTATCATAAAACATATAACTAAGTTGTTTTGAAGATATTTTCCGAAAGTCAAAAGTCATGGTAATGGAATATTTATTGGGAAAATAATTTCATAACAGGTTTTTCTTAACCCGGTAATTAAAGCGATGCTAAATCATTGTGTCGTGATTAAAACCGAATGAATAGACTGGTAAAATATTTGTTTGTTCTCTTTTTGAACAGACTCATCATAAAACATATAAGTACATAGGTAGATAGATAGATATAGAGGTATATTATAGATCTGTTTATGCAACAATAAATTACAGTTTGTAACTAGATGTTCGTGATGACAAAACACTTTCTTCGTTGCATTCCATCGGTTATGAAGATATGAGAATCGATCAGTCTACTGCACGACTCGTCGGGAATCTCAGTTTGCTACATAAAATGTATATTTACCAGCAGAGGTATAGTATTTCATTTTTTTGTATTTTTATTTCTCTCAATCGAATTCAAAGAAACGAAAATCAGATTTGAGCAGGCCCTGATGTTTTTTTTATAATTTTTGTTACTAAGACTTCGCTGTCCGCCTGTCTGTCCATCTGTCACAAGGATGTATCTCATGAACCGTGATAGTTCCACGACGACCAGACCAGACGATCCTATCTATCCACGGTTGTCTGGTAGAGATCGCTCTTGAGCGATAAGACCGCCAATTGTCACATATTTTGTAATGTTTATTTTGTTTGTTAATTATGTTTAAGTGTGCAATAAAGAATTTTCTATCTATCTATCTATAGTTAGAAAATTGAAATTTTCACAGATGATATAGGTAGATCAGGGTAGAACTGGACTATAGTGAATAAGAACTGGACTAAGAAGACTGACTGGAATAAGAAGGTAGAAGTGAAAAACCCTAAATATTTTCCGCTTACATTCCCCTTAAATCCTAAATACTAATCACATAAATTAGTTAGCCAGATCCTTAAACAGACCTAGAATTGCCATCGCCAGCAGTCACTTAACATAACATTTGCCTAACTAAACGCAAATACCTTGAGGAATTCCAACTTGGTTTCCGTTTCTTGGAATGAAAATGGCAGTTAATGAAATTGAACCGTTTTTGGAGTTCCGTAGTGGGTGCCCAGAGCATGACTATATGATCGAATCGATACGTCGTCGTAAACGTATCGATTTTTAGAATATAGAACCTTCTTAAAAATAGACATAACTTAGACTAAATTAAAAGTAAAAATTTAAAAATACACTTTAGTAGATCTACTCCATTATATCTTCAGATTTGTCGATTTTTTCAGTTTGAGCGTATTTCTACTAGCTGTGAGACGACACCAAGCAGCAAATTTTTTTTAAATTCATTTGGCTCCTTTATCAGCTTATCATCGTCGTGTTACTTAGGTAAGAATCTTTCTATTATTGAACAAATTGTACATTACACTTCATACAGATTCTCATTCTGTTATGGGTTTTTGATTAAAGTGCAAAAATCATTCTCTATCTAAATTATACCTATATCGTATCCATTTTCAATGGAGCATAAACGTAAACAAACCACCCATACTTAACCTAAAATTCACTTTGTTGGCGCGTCCTTTTATACGTAATTTTCATTACTTGTCGATTTTAGATCCTCCCTTCAATAATAATTGCTTATAATATCTGAAACTCGACGCCAAGCAAGTGAGATTTTGTTATTTGTGTCGTACTTTGTTTACTAACATGCTTCATTCAAAATGGATAAACCATAGGTAGATGTTTTTATTTTGAACCTATGAAAGATCTTTATACATATACTTTGTTTGATAGATTCGCGATTATTTTGGTGGCTTTTAAGACTGGCAAAGTTGTGCATAAACTATGACGACATCTTAGTAAGTATTTATTTGATTAAGCGTCTAAAAACCTATGACCAAAAAAATGAACCAACAAAGCGTACAATCTGCTTTTTGCGTTTTAACAAAAACATGATTCGTCGCGTCATTTATAATTTAGCTTCGTAAACAAGCGAATAAAGTTTAATCAAGTGGCAATTCCTTCAATTTATTGTTAAAACAATTTATCTTGAAAACTGTTGGTACAATTGCAGTTTGCAATTTGATTTCATTCAAGTGACTCATTCCACATTCGAGGTGAATCAAACATTTGCAACAGATGGAACCCACTAAATCAATTGTTAAGGTTAGGTGTATTATTTCTTTCATTATTCCAACCGTTGTCGTTTTAAAGCAAGGCCAAGGCCTACGAACGAATGCCCCCATCCACTATAAACTTTAACAGCGGTACTACAAAAACATCAAAAACCTATCAGCCCACACACGACCACTGCTGGACATATACTTCACCCTACGTCACCACAAATAGCGGTCCTGAGGGCCTAGACAATGTTACAATCGATGTCGAAAGCGAAAAGTCCAAAAATTTGTGTTTGACATTTATGCCTTAGATATGTATGTCACGTGATCTGTATCGATTTTTTCCCTACGAATCTTTCAATTGTTTTCGATTCGCTTCATAGCGAATTCCAGTTGGCTATGCCCTCTAAGCCACCTCCAAAACGCAGGGAGAGACTAAACACTGGTCTGACAAACGTTTAGCTAAAAACAGTGTCGAAACAATTAGACATGGGTTTAACAAGAGTTTAACTCATGTCTAAACCGAGTCTAACTGTAAACCAAGGCAAGACACCTACCCTTACCGATTTGTTTATGTAATTTGTTAAAGCCTTCAAGTAACCTATACCTACCTGTAAGTCCGATTTCATTATCATCATAATCATAATTTAAGTTTAAGCTAAAGTTAAGCCTATAATAATTATATCCAACTGTTTAGACACTATAACACCAGTGTTTAGTCGGTTTTTGTAGCACCGCTGCAAAAGTTTAGAAGAATTGATATTCTGTAGCATGCAACATTATCACTAAGTAGGTACTTAACGACAAGCAACATTTTATCAACTTTGTTTATTGAGCGAGCACGTTATTTTGTTACGCCTTTTTGTGGTACGACCGATTGTTAAGTCAACAATGGGGTAAGCCAGCTTTGTAAACGCAATTTCTATTATTGAAAGATGTTAATAACCTATACACGGTCAAATTGTTCCGACCAGACCACGAACCCAGCGATTAACGCATGGTTATTTCAGATTTTTTTTTTTTTTTTTTTTTTTATCAGAGATAGACCTTCGTTTGACCGCAATCTCGCATGATGGAAAGCGAAGATGCGGCCGACGATGTATCACGAAGGTCTAGAAGATGGCTACTCCGGACCACATTCCGAAACACAACAGAGTTGCTTCACGGACTGGCCCAGTCCGGAGGGTGGTGACAAGCCACGGCCGAAGCCTACCACCAGAGTACCGCTCTTAGCACCACCCAGAGGACACGTGTAGGGTATCAGAGGGTCAACACCTGCGGACGTGAGCGATACTGTCCCCCAAGAGATTATGATAAAAGCAAAACACCCTGAACAAATATGTAATAATAACTCGAATAATAACAACTAACAGAGTAAGGTTTCTTCGACGCTTTTGTACTTAAATCTACGTACCGAAGCGACAGAAATAAAAAAAATAACTTTATTTCCTTGTCAGTGCTTGGTTTTATAACTTGATAAAGTGTACATTTATTGTTTTTAACGAAATATAGAATTTTTGATTTTGATTTTGATAGGTGGCCCTGTGTCCGCCGCGCAATAGAGGTGCTCAAGTCTTCATACGATATATTTCGTCCCAGTTTTCTGTCCCTTCTTTTTTTGTAGGTATTGTATTTATAAGCGTAGATCTATATTTTGATCCTGGCGTCATTCGTCCTTCCATCTTATTTGTGACACTATAATTCTCAACATCATAATTATCATAAGCAGCTTATCCAGCCAATCAGCATGCGATACCTCTACCATCGTCGCGTGCGCACGTTACTAGGACACCAATTTAATTAGCAAAATGATTACCCGTTTGAGCTGCTTTTTGCACGTTGTTCGAGCTCAATGACCGGAACATTCATTCGCTGTGATTATGTGGGTAAAAGGTATCTACTTAGTGTGAAAGGGATTGTCTATCGTTGTATTTTGTCTGAACAAACGTATAAAGTTAGCAATCAAACTCAATTGATAGCGCTTTGGCAATAGATACATACGATAAAACCTTACCTATTTTTTTGTGCTGTGTGGAGCTGGCTTATATTTTGCACCACCCCAACTTATTCCGCGGATGTTCGGGTGTAATATCCACCGGGGGGCGGCAGCATAAATAAATGTAGTTTTAAGCTTGGAATAAAACAGAACGTTTTATGGTATAAATCAGTAGTAGTAGTAGTGGGAAAGAAATAAATTTTAAACGTATAGAAATAACGCGTGCAAAGCCGCGGGCAAAACTAGTAAAAATAATATAAGTTTAATCATAGCCCTTATGCTGACCTAACCTAAAAATCACTTCTTTGACAAAATTTCACTACTTACTTGTCGATTTGAGCTCTTTCCTACGATACGTAATGCTGACAATTATTTATCAATCTATATGGCAAAAAGGGAATTTTGTGTTGTTGTATTACTTACAAACATTGGCTCGAGTTTAGGTATAAAAATTTTAAGTTCATTTTAAGTCCTGTACTGAATCTCTAAGAAAATTATTTTCTCAGAGATTCAGTAAGTACTTCGATCAAACTAGCTCATCGAACTTAGCCGGTCGACCTTTGATAGATTAGTTAGAAAGAAGAGACAATTTGGGACAGTATCTAACTAAAAAAAATGCTATCTCTTGACCACAGTATATGTAAACCTGTTTGTTTGTTGGAAAAAATAGGTAAATAAACACCCTAATAATACCTACTGGTAAAATACGCTTAATACATTATTATTCTTTAATGAGCACTTGTATTTTTAAAATCATGGTTGGGGCGGCATAATCGCATGTGCGACAAAGCCCTTAATCAAGAATAAAAAAAAACATGGTTGATTGTAAAAATTGTATGTGCTACCACATAAACACGCTAAACACATAAAAAATTATACAAATTGCTAACTAAAAATAAATGCTAATATTCTCGATATTATTTATAAATGCTCAGTGGTCGCATCGCTTTCTAATTTTGTTATTTGCACCATTATTTTTTCTTCGAGAAAATAAAGACTTTTTGTGTTATATGTACATTATTTTGAGAACAAAACTATTCCGCCTGATTGGTGTTAACTTATTATTTCTAAAACTTTTCTTCATTACAAAATTACCTAACTCACTAGCTCGATGATACATTCCCACAATTTTCTATATACTAAACCGGTAAAATTTTAACACCATAAAATTCATATTTTGAAGATTTGCATCTATTACCTTGCTACGTTGGACAACCTGTACCTTACATCACAAAGAGTTTTATGTAACCCATAGGTACCTTCTTATGTGCCATCAACGCTTGAACGATGATATACACCTACGATTAGAAGGTAGATACTTCTGTAGGTAGGTACTTGTCACAAAGTTACATCAACGCATAATAAGGTAAGGCAGGTATGTTTTGTAAGCAGCTGTAATTTGAATAAGATTTCTTTTTATAGTAGCTATAAGTAGGGTTATCAATTTCCTTGTGAAATCGCATAATTTTGAGTGGAAAATGATTGTGGAAATGTAAGAGTAGGAAAGAACAATATTGAAATCTACCTTGGAGTTGTCTGTAGCGACTACTCTGAAATTCTTCTGCGTATGATACTTTGTAGAAGTTTGTCCAAAATTACCTGAAACAAAAAACATTTTTTATTTACTTAAATTTTATTTAATTGAGTTGTAGTGTAAAGTGTCTGCTAGTTTTGGACCCTTTTATTGTTTAGCTGTTGGCAGGCAGTCCATTTTGTCTTTTTTGTCTCCATTTTTTGACGTCATCATCCTCATCATCAGCCCATCATCCGATTTTTAATTTGTATATTAGTAAGTAAAACCAAGGTAAAAAATGCGCTCTGCTCTATTTTTCCATATAACTATTTCAATCTTTCCGTAGGCTTGTAAAAATTGTTTCAGAAAAACATTCAATTAAATGCAATTATCTTAACGAATGTGTTCTGTGCATGGACGCCTCTAAATTGGTGCAAGCCACTTTCTCCAAACTAGATCTAAAAGTTCTATAATGATGCTACAATTTTTGTTCTAGCAAGACAGGCGATGTTTGACAATCTATTGTTTATTTGACAATGCATCAATGATATGGGCGGGCGGGTTAAATTAGCTGGGGGTCTAGAAAATGTAACAATCGATGTCTAAAGCCATAGTAGAAAAGTCCAAAAATGTATGGGTTTGACATATTATGCCTTAGATATGTCACGTGATCTTCGAATTTTTCCCTACGAATCTTTCAATTGTTTTCGATTGGCTTCATAGCGAATGCCGGTTGGTTACGTCCTCTGTAATCAAAGGCGGGCGGAAGTGAGTTGGCTGAAAGCGAGGCAATGATTGGGCCTGATTGCTACTATTGATGTTCAGTGTTATTGACTTGACACCCTCGGGTGTACTTTTTATTACATTTTTTTGCATATTATTGAATCTAAATTTCGCGGTAACATATTGACGTCCTCTCATCTATTTTTCATCGTATAATTTTGTGTATAAATTTAGAGAATCGTAGTAAGGGTGGTTATTTATTTACGAATTGACTTGTCTTTACCTCAACCTCAACAGCCTGTATTGGTTGCCACTGCTGGACGTAGGCCTTCCCCTGATAAGAGCCTTTTTGGAATTTATGTAATGGAGGGCAATGCCTATAATCCCCACGCTGGTCATGCGGGTCGGGGATCGCAGTTCAGTGGTAGAATTGTTCTGCAGGGGGCGCTGCTGCCCACCCCCCGGCAGATATCCCTTAGTCGCCTCTTACGACACCCACGAGAAGAGATGGGGTAATGCAAATTCTAAGCCAGCACCACACAGCGCGTTCTTTACAGTTAGAACCAAAACTTCCAAGAGTCAGGAAATTTATTGTTTCATGCACAAATTCCAATATCATAGTCTCGGTTAAACAGCAGATTATTATAGGTATGAAGTCGAAAGATTGCAAATAAAACTCATATCACACAGGACCTGTTCCTCTGCCTTTGTGTCAGTAGTACCATTAATTTGTACCATTCATAGTACAAGTGACACAACTTGTATCCTTAGTACCATTACAGATCAAGATATTCCCCGTGATACCTATGGAACGAGTAATACAACTTTGTATCTCAAGTACCATTAAAGAAAAGTAAAGATATTCCTTGTAATTTAATTTTTGAGATGTATTTTAGTGCCTCAAAAAATAGTTGCTTAACCAATGTATTGGCATAGTATTGGCGACATGCCACACTTGTTCTAAAAACAACATCTTCTTTGATGCTTATAAAGCACTTACATGTTGTTAGTTGGCCAAGTGACATATGACATGTCGCAATGTTGGAATACTGCACAGTATGATCTTGTACCTACATCACTAGATAAATTGAAGTTTAGCTAAGCTAAATATAATTTAGCAACGCGCTATAATACATCTATTCTATGATAATGATGATGATGATTTCAGGTAAATAAATAAACAACTATTGAACGATCACAACCTATGTATTATCTATACTTAAACTATAAACCCTGTTCTCATGTAAGTGGCATTATATAATTTGTCTTTTTGAGAATAAATGAATATAAACGTATAATGTTGGACAATAGGGTATATGCATGGATTTTTTTAATTTTTTTAATCGATTTAGGTTAATACATAAAATATAACAACAAAAAAAAAAATTGAGGTAAGAAACAAAAAGTAAAGTTACACTCAGTTTCGGGTAATAAAAACGCTGCCATGTTAGCCATTGCATTTTATGACGTAAACTCAAAGTCAAAACTTCATGCCCATACAAAATAGTTCAAGCATGACGTCACGCTTGACGTGCCAATAGCCTAGCGTTTAGACATTTCTCTGTTGAGACCTAAAATATCTACTTTTCAATGATTAAATTTCACAAAAAAAACATCATAAAATACAAAAATAAATAAACAGAAAAAAAATATTAGCTTTTTTGAAGTCATATTATATCATACATGCATATTATATCATATTATTCACACAACATTATCTAGCCCCAAGCTAAGCAGCTTGTGGTATGGGTACTAGATAACTGATATACCTACCTAATACAATACACTAAATATTGAGATAGTTTTTTATAGAACACATCCAGAACACCCTGAACAAATATTTGCAAATCGTACACACATTTGCCGCAATCTCCTGCGTCGCAGGCGGAACTTCGCCCTTCGCGCCAGGTCGTCAAAACGTGGTAACAATAGGCGGTAAAATCATCAATCCAGCCATACTCATTCATACGCAATTAATCAGAGAAATTATACGCTCTTGTGTGCAAATTTCATACCATAAAAACCAAGAAAATCATGAAAAACCCTAAGGTTCCCGGAAGCATCATGAACCATGAATTACGGATCAAAACATCTTCATACTTTGTTCGGACAAAATGGACTCTCATGGGAATTTCACGTGCATATTAATGTACGGTGGTAGGTATGCACAATTGTACAATCGGCTATTAATAATAGAGGTGGTCTTAGTGTAGGAATGGTGCTTTAAATAACTACGGATAATGTCCGTCTTCTTATCTGATGGCTGGACGTATTAAAAAAAGAATAGAATATAAGAGAAAAACGTGTATTGCCAAAAATACACAAATAAATTAAGACTTGTATACCTATAAGAATAAAACAAATAAAAAGAGTAAATTCAGCATTTTGATGCAAGCAGTAAAATGCTGAAGTGACCATTTTCAATTTACTCTTTTCGGATAGCTGGTCACCGAGAGGTTAAAGTGAGTATTTATCATAACCTAAGTCATACGACGTAAAACATAATATATTTTAAGCCTTATAATAAACTCAGTAACTAATCTCTAACCCCTAAACCGAAAGAAGTGGATGTAGTAAGAGTCGAATAAGGGAGGTCTGCCAGGCGTTGGGATCATGGCAAATCCTCCCCTATTTGGGAGGAGTAGTGGACATTACTGTGCTGATGAGAAATGTTTTGTGAAATAATTATTTATGCTGGACAGTTCACACAACCAAATCTAGCCCCAAACCCAAGCTAAGCAGAGCTTGCGTTATGTGTGAGTACCAGATAACTGAAATAGGCACTTCTTTTTTATACAACACAACATAGATAGATATTTTTTTCATTAAACACAGAAAGCATCCATCCACCCTGCACAAATACCTACAGATCATACAGACATTTGTCCCTAGGCGGAAATCGAAACCGCAAACTCCTTGGGTAATGCCCATAATCCCCAGGCTGGGTATGCGGGTTGCGGATCGCAATTTGCTGGCAGAATTGCTCTGCAGGGGGCGCTGAGAACGACACTCACGGGAAAAGATGGGGTAGTGCAAATACTAAGCAACAAAGCACCGTCACAGCCTCCCACTTGTGTCGGTTAAATGATGAATGTAGCTGTCAGTGCAGTGTCATTGAGTACACTCAGTGTCGGCATCGATGCATGTCGGTCCGGCCCGAGCAATAAAGAAAACGGTAGTGGCTATGAAAAGGTCGGATAGCAAGCCGGTAGCCGGTTGTATTGTATCGTAACAACTCTATGATTACGCGGTGGTTATTCATGTTGATAATTAACATGTCAATTATTTGCGAAGACGCAATGCTTTGGTCCCGATGCGCCGCTGCTATTGCGTGTTTAGATTATTGATATGTTACAAAGTGTAACTTTGTAACATATCAATAATCTAAATAGGTGAATTGCAGTAAGGGGTTGAAATGAGTTACTGGCGATTTAACACGGGTTATTCTAGTATGCCCCTTTGACAAATGCCCCTTAAGGGGGGAAACTGGAATTTATTTTTTTATGTCTAGTTTTTCCCCTCGACAAAAATTGTTCAAGGGAAAAAACTGGAATTTATTTTTTTGGATTTTTGTTCCAGTTTGCAGTAGCTAGGGTACAAATAGCCTAGTGTCCTAAATAAATAAATAGATAAATAAATAAAAAAATGCTGGACAATAAGTCCGTCAGTTAGATTATCAGAAGATATTGAACATGTATTTTTTATTTTTTTTCGATAAAAAATATAATTAAGATATAGCCAGTTAAGGTTCAGCGTGAACCTTGTGATAGTTTTAGCAATGTGTGACGTCACTAGCCCCCACTCCCAAGCTTTGACGCGCTTTAGTCCAGTCACTTCAGCATAAAAAGGGGTCAACCTCGGAATTCGTGAATTTTCGTATATACCTTCAATTTGGCGTTCTAAAAGTTGTCTTAAAAGTCTCATAAAATCTGGTGTTCTGAGTCGTATGTTATTGAAGGTCTTCTGTCAAAAATATTTTTTTTCGCGATTATTTCTGTTTCTATTGCTCCAATCATAAATTTTACTCAATTTTTTTTTCATGTTATTCGCACACATATTATGTAAATACCACAAGAACTTAATCCCAACTCTTTTCGTGAATACTTTAACAGATACTTAATGCTTATTTTTTTTATACACGGTATAAAACTAAGCAGAAAATAAGTTAAATAAATTCATAACCTTGTCCTCTCATCGCCTATTGTTGCTATTCGCGTAGGATCAATTACAGTAAGTGCGTGTCCGATTGGATTCCCATGAATTAGGATTTCGTCATTCGGTGATAGGTTAGGTACCTGATCATGTAAATCAACTACTTACTTTAACTAACTTAACCCTATAAAAAACGTATGTTTAGAATACTGAAACGCCTGTTTGAGTATTTTTTGACAGTTTTCTTTGAAAATCTGTCAAAAATTTATCTCTACAGTCTACAGCCCTTTGAGACGTTATATCTGAGTTGCGTTCGAGTATTCGGAAATAGGTACCTACCACCCGAGTAGCACAAGTGCTGAATGTTGAGCCATAAGTCGGGCTTTCATCGGCATTAAGCTTCACTAAAGATATATAAGGGTTTCAGATGAGATCCTTCTTTCACAAGGGTAAGAACTGAGCCGCATAACTTAAAACACACTGCTCTATACGGTATGAATCCATAAACTGCGTTAAGACTGTTGTGCAGTCTTAAATCGGAGAGGTATAGAGTTCTTTAGAGCCTGGCTGACTAAGTTTTGCGAAAGAGGGCAGACATATACTATGAGCATCTTAACAGTTGATTTGGCTATTACTGTTCAGTCAATAGTCGCAACTTGCGCTAATAGCAGGGCAAGAAACCTTTAGCTTGTGTATGTTTGGTTATAAGGATAATTATAACCTCTTATGCAGAGCCGGCTGTACAACATTATTTGCTACTACTGTAGGCTGTTTGGTAGAGTAGACTTATTCTCTTATAATGCCATTAAATTAAGCTTGGTGTAGCTACAAAAACACGTTTGACTTTTGACACATCTTCTATGTGCTAGTTCACAACAGAATCGGCATTGCATTAAATTTCATTAAATTACAAATGCCGATAATACATATATATTAATAATATAATAATGTATATTAGCTTCTCTCAATAATGCCTTTATTTAGATAGTTACTTCTTATTCACTAGGGTTCTTACATTACCGTCGACTGCCGCCAACTGCCGTGGCCTGTATTCGACGGGATACTTGCCGTCCGTGTATTTCAGACGTGCAGGCAGATAATAATAATAATAAACGCAGGCAGGCTATAAGAGCTTAAACACCAACACAGAGTCAGTATCTTTCCAAACTTTGATCTGAATCTGAGAATCCCCATAAAACTAAGAGTAACCAGGTCAGTGTAATTTCAAATATGGTCGCTTGACGGCAGGCCTATGGGATCCATAACAAAATACCAATAGAACGGAAACCGGCCGTTGACAAATATATTCTAATGCTAATTTGGAAGGAGTGGACGTTCCAGTTCATAGATTTTGTACACTCATTGTGAGCCAAGCTATAAACCCCAAATAGTCCTATTGATGGAGATTAGATTCTATACTAACGCTATTTATAACGAAATATTTACCATGATTTGAGTTTTGAGTTCCAATATTTGAAATAATATATATATTGGAAAGCTCAAAACTCAAATCATGGTATAATATCCCGTTGTTAATCCGCGTCTTACAGCTTAACGCATCCAGCATCTGCCTGCAGTCTTTCGCAGATCGTCATCCCACCCGGCCTGAGGTAGCTTATTACTTACTTAGAATAATAATCTAAACTGAGACTCCCGCTCCGGGTCGTTCTTGGTGCAAAGGATTGCCATTGCTATTCAGCGAGGTAATGCTGCAAGCATTATGGGCACCTTCGCGCCGGGAATGCTCAGGGGCGGGTTATTCAATGACTAATTCTTTGTGCATGTATTGTGTATTTTGACTATGTTTAAGTGATTATCTAAACTTAATTATAACCAATCAAAACAAGATTTATAAAAATTACCTATCTACTTATTCACGCGGTCATAAATCATGATGACATCTTTTACTCGATGTTTGAAGTTCTTCAATTTAAAGTGTACCTTAGTAGCCGGTGATAAGGACTACCGGTGTTTGAGGTTACTTAAATGTCAATGATGCTTTTTTGAAATCATTATGTCATCATCGATGGTCACACCTTATTCAAAACCTTCACAACAGTTTTGGTTTGTTTCCGTTTATGTTTTGATTATGGCTTACTTTGGGCCGGCTGATGTTTTATTTAGTTCTTCTTTTATGATTTGGTTATCATTATCATCATCCACCCATATTAGTCCACTGCTGGACATAGGCCTCATAATGATCGTCATAGCACTCATAGCGTCCTGTTTTAAGCTTGCCGCGTCCAGTTTTGGTTGTGTTTAGTTTCATTTTTAACCGAATTCAAAAACGGAGGAGGTTCTCAAATCTATCTTAGAAGGGGAAAAAAGGAACGCACGTTAAAAGTGTCGACCTTTTACCGAGGGTAGACATGATACTATTGCTAAAATGAGATGAAACATATGTCAAAATGTGTATGTATGAGCAGGTAAAAAGCAGGCTTTGAATTATGCTTTGACTCAAAGCATAATTTTTTGATCAATAATTGCGTATCGGTATTTTGATGTCTGCCATCAGACTTTGATGGCAAACAATATAAAATTTTTGAGTGATAAAAAAAAATTGCTGTGTTGTGTGCCATCTTTTACTGTATACAGCTGAGGACTGGTCTATTACTTCTCAGTCTACGGACCAAGCTAAGGATTCGATGACGTGGCGATTTTGCGACAATACCATTTACCTTTGTCATAATGAAGCGATTGGTTAGCAGAGTTGGACCCACTGTATACCCTTACCATATCAAAATAAATAATTTCTTAAACTGTGAAATAGTAGCCGCCATGTTATTACATCATTAGGCTGTGTAAACAAAAAAAGTGTCAATAAATACATACAGTCAGCCATTGATTAATTAAAAAGGGAAGATGAGGTACTGGTTTCTCGAAAATGGCAACCTCATATTGTGTAAAATTGTGTGCTCCTCAGTCACCGTCGGACCGGCGGCAGGGGTGGTCGTGATTCGCGTAAAATATTGTTGTCTCGGTCTCACTTCGGTCTTAGATACGTCTTTCCGTCTTTGTTCTTCCTTGAATTGCACAGGACTGGAAATATAACTGTGAGCGTATGTGTTTGCGTGTAGTTGTAACACATGCCAATTTTTGAGTAAGCGCTGGGAGAACGTAACCTATCTTCCCTTTTTAATTAATCAATGAGTGTAATACCCTATTTGGGGTGAGTTTTTAGCGCCATACCACAAGGTACGATGGTATTAGACCAAGTATAAAGACTACGACCGTTTTGAAAGTGATTTCTTCAAAACACCTTGGTTATCACCAGCTAGGTAATCAGCAAACCACTTGCTACAAATTGAATTCTTGTACCATATTCGCTCCGAAACTAGTTCTGCAAATATTAATTTATTCTATTCACCGGTATTTGACCTTACGCTGGCATTTGTGGAGATTTGCGTTAGGAATTCAGTTGTGGTGCTTTACTTGTGAATTGTCTGAGAAGTGATCCAGTTATTTGATTTGTAATAGCCCACAATTTATTTTAGATGTCAATTGTAAACTGTTAAAAGGTACCAAGAAAAGGCTTACGACTGAGATAAGGAAAGGGTTTGTGTTAAATGGTGCTGGTTGTTCCCAAAACTAGCTGTGTGGTGCTGGCTTAGAATTTGCACCACCCCAATTCTTCTCGTGGGTGTCGTAAGAGGCGAATAAGGGATATCCATGGGGACGGGCAGCAGCGCCCCCTGCAGACCAGATCTTTCACCAAACTGCGATCCCCAACCCGCATGCCCAGCGTGGGTATTAAGGGGAAATCCCCCCATGAGGTGGACGCCAATAGGCGTTTATCAGGGGAGGCCTGCGTCCAGCAGTGGACCGTTACAGGCTGTTGAGATTGGGGTTGAGGTTCCCTAAACAGCCATTTGTGATTGGTATTTGGTTGGTGGTCAATGAAAGTCACTGGTATAGTAGGTATGGCACGGACTTTAATCACAAGACACGTTATACTGGTCATTAAAGCCGCCAGATTATGGTATTAATGGTATGGAATGGTTGAAATGCTAAATAAATAATAAATAAATAATGTTGGACAATTCACACAGCATTATCTAGCCCCAAGCTAAGCAGAGCTTGTGTTATGGTACTAGATAACTGATATACTTACCTACTTAATACAATACACTACTTTGATAGATTTTTTTTATCATACATAGAAAACATCCAGAACGCCCTGAAATCTGCAGATCGTCAACACATTTGTCCCGAGGCGGAAACGAACTCGCCACTACCCGTGTCGGACCTTCGCCCATCGCACCACAGAGGTCATCGAGGTAATATGTATTGGTTTGAATTTGAACCCTCGACGATGGCGGTCGATCGCCGATGTAGAAACCGATCACTCACTCACCTAACACCGAACCCTTTAAATCACCCTGAGGATTCCTGTAAGATCTCATAAGTTAGTGTGAATAAGATACCCACGCAAAATTATTTCTTTGTACTAAATTTACGCTTTATTAGTACTCTAATTATCCTGAAAACCTAAATCAGAAACAGAACAGTAAATAAATTTGAACAAATCTGTTTTATTTGTTTTAATCTTGTCTTAGAAACAAGTCAAATATCTACCGTTGGCATTTATCTTTATCACAGACCCACCTGCTGTTACTACCCACTTAATCTAAAATACTTACTGGTACAAGAACAAAAAGAAATGCGATTTGCTGTTCAATATTATGTTACGATCTTTAATTAAGCCAAAGAAAAGCTGTCACTTTTTGCACAAATCACTAATACCATATTGGGTCATGTTATAAACAAAGTAGTAATGTAAGCATTTCGCGATAATGCCTTAATCAAACAGGATTGCGCATGAGTTTAGCAAACAGCGACGAATCGACACATGTTATGTTTGACATGTTGATATAAGTGGGTACATTCTACAAACTGCTAAACAAATGGGGGTTTTTTTCTTTGGTTTTTCATAAGGACCTACAAATACCTAATCTACGGTGAATTTATTGAACACAAAACTGCCTAGATACTGTATTTCTGATCAAAATGGCTTTTTGTGATACAATTTTCTAAAAGGCTATGTATACTTAAACTACAGAAAACAATAAAAATATCCCCTATATTATACGCTATACTTATTTCTATGTCATTTCTGGTCGTGATTTTTGACAGTTATCTATGAAAATCTGCCAAAAGTTCGTCGTTTGAGACCCACTAGAGATTATTCCAATATCAATTTAGACAACCATTATTTTGAATACCTAACTTTTGATTTTGGTATTTTCCCAAAAGAATGGAACAAGATCTCACTAATTAATTATTGTGGTAGACGAATTGCAATAATAATTTACTTTCCAACGGTAAATAGCAAGAACAGGCTAATGGCGAAAAACTAGATTTTACTTCACGGCCGCGATCGGCAGTGTTTTGCTGTTTTGCTAGATAATGCGGCCTCTTGTGGAAATTAAAAACACACTACATTTTCCACGGTGAAATTGTCTCTGGCACATAGATTTAATAGTTGTTCTGTGTCTCTGGTTAGGCTCTACATACAGACCGTTCACCGTCTGATGTCCCCCTGCCGTGATGTTGGTATCTAAACATATGCAAGTAAAACATTAACACCTTCATGGACCAAGACGCAGGTGCCAGTCTCCGTCCCCGTGCAGCGGGCGGCGACGACGCGACCCTGGGTTGCACCGCCGAGACTGGGCAGTGAATGCGATATTAATAGTCTGTGGTGGGTACAAGTTTAGACAGTTTAGATAATTTTGCCGGTAACAATCAAGTGGGGTAAAAGCTACATACCAATATTGTTGGCAACACCGTAGGCAATGCTGTTTAATTTCCAAGGCAGGGGACATCTTACGGTGAACGGTCTGTAGTCTGACTCTTCACTTCACTTCTCATCACAACCCAAATTAAGTTATATTCCAAACGTCCGAGCGTTTATTTTCTTTGACGGAATACCCCAAAGACTGTTTCTTTTTAAAAATGTGATGCGAATCTGTCGACTCGAAAATTATCGGGACTAACGATAGCTTTGTTATTTATCGAGCAGACAGATTAGATGAATAAAAATATTGCATTAAATGATTAAGTTAAGGCCCATACAGCAGTGAGTGTGGCGCCCCCAACTTTATTATCTTACGCAGAAAGTTTTAAAAATCCATCGTTCAGTTTATGGTATATATTATAAGTTATTTATTAATGCCTCTGTAATAGTTTCATTTTGTAAAGCTTAGGCAGAGATACGAAGTAGCGCTTTTTGGCCACCAAACTCTATTTTCGCATCTCCTAAACTATATGAGATAAAATTATTACAGAGGTATTAAAAAATAACTTATAATAGATACCACAAACTGAACGTAGGATTTTTAAAAATTCCTATGATAAACGTAAAATTATGATAAAACAGGTATCGCTGTCATATTGGCTCGGGTATGCGCCTTAAGGAAAATGTAGAGTTCTTCAGTTTAAAAAAAGAACTTGCGAAGCTAAGAGGTTTTTTCGCAAATAAGAAAATGTCCTATGCCTATCACAAAATTTAGCGTATTGCGCCCTCTTAAGGCTTGTTGTAGCTATGTGGTGCCGGCTTGGAATTTGCACCACCCCGACTATTCCCGCGCGGGTGTCGTAATTAAGGGATATTCACCGAAGAGCGAGCAGCAGTTCCGCACCCTGCACAACAATTCGACCAACGAACTGCGATTCTCAACCCGCATGCCCAGCGTGGGGAATATGGGCATTACCTGTTACCCTCATGAGATAAAAGCCAATAAATTTCTTACCAGGGGGAGGCCTGCGTCCAGCAGTGGACCAATATAGGCTGGCAAGGAAGGCTTGTAGAGCTACTTGTTTGTTCATTTTGCTTATCAAACAGGTATTTTGGCTCATGCTCTACCAAAACCTTGGTTTTGTCACGTAAAAACGTCGTAATGTCCTTATTGCATTTGAACAATGCAATGTCGAAAGGCAGATAAGTCTTAGAAACTCTTATTTTCCTTAATCTTATTTGTTCATCCTTAAACTGCCTAGCTTACTTAGCTATTGGAGTCGAGTCTGTTGTTTTAGAATTAGATATATGTAGTATATGGATTTTCATGGATCCCATTGTTCGAACTGGACCAAATTTAAATGGTACCACATGGGAAGCATCAGCTTTCATATAAATAGAAATAGAATTATGAATATCGGACCACCCAGTCAAAATTTCTAAGGTAACAAACATAAAAAATACAGTCGAATTGAGAAACTTTTTTGAAGTCGGTCAAAATTTTGATTTACGAATTCAAATAGACGGTAGCTTTTTAAATTGAATAGTAATCTTATGTTTGACATCAAAACTAGCTGAAATAAGGATTTCGGAATCGTTAGGAATCGATTAAGGAATCTAAATGTATCATTTGACATTCCTAAATCCTAATTAAAATCCTAATTACTAGGATGGGTGACCGCGTCACGTTGAATTTTAATTTTTTTACGAGGAAAGATTTGTATTTTTTGATTTTTATAGATAACGGTACGGAACCCTGATTGCCGTAGTCTGGTTTTAAATTATTTTAGCTTGTAAGTTTACAATGACCAATCACGTGTTTAAGGAGGGGAGGGGGTCGAGTCAAATCTCATCTAATCTTACGTTGGAGAGAGGGGGGTCTCGGCAAATATCACGCAATTTTTTCTGATTGAAACAATAAAATTATACTATTTTGGTCCATTTAATCCAGATTGTACATGAATACAGAAAATTAAGAAAAACACCTCTCGTTATTTATGGATGCAGAGTAGCCCTGCTACGCTGCATTCCACTCGCACATAGTATAGGTCCATAAGAAAGAAAGAGATAGCTCTATATCCCTGGAACCTGTCACAGCCTGACCATAGCTTCATTAGGTTTAGAGTAACACATTAAGCGACTTTATGCTGCAGTTCTGGAATCGGTACAAATGATACCGGTACATGAATGAAAGTGAATGACATTCACTTATGTTGGTAAGTTACTGAGTATGTAGCTGATAACAATCTTGATAATTTAATTTTTACTTTAAATTACTTAGTAACATGCTTTCTTAGTTTAATTAACCTGTGATTAATAGTTTTGTACTGAAACAGCAGTTTTGTTGGTTAAAATATAGGTTTATAGGAGCACTATTAACACAATGTCATACGTGTCCAATCTCAACCTTAACAACCTGTACTGGTCCACTGCTGGACAGAGGGCTCCCCTGATAAACGCCTTATTGGCGTTTATTTCCTGGGGGGTAATCAGAGTCAGAGTCAGAGTAAAATCGTTAAGTTAAAGTTAAAGTTAAATTTTTACTATCTGCAGATATTTGTTCAGGGCGTTCTGGATATTTTCTATGTATAATAAAAAATATCTATGTAGTGTATTGTATTATGTATATCAGTTATCTAGTACCCATAACACAAGCTTTGCTTAGCTTAGGGCTAGATAATGCTGTGTGAATTGTCCAGCATTATTTATTTATTATTTATTTACTATATAAACGGCTTGATAATTAGTAATTACTATCAGGGATGTCCCCACATAATCCCCACCCTAGGCATGCAGGTTGGAGATCGCAGTTCAATGATATAATTATTCTGCAGGGGGCTATGCTGCCGGTCCCCCGGTAGATATCCGTTAGTCGCTTCATACGACACCCGCGGGAAGGTCTGGTTGGTCTGGTGCAAATTCTAAGTCAGCACCACACAGCTACGTGTCCATACATGCGCGTATTTACAGACTGTCCTACAGACAGTCTTTCGGTGCCCTGTTTGGATTAACTTTACCTTAAGTAGCTACATAGTATAGCTATTATCAACGCGAAAGTTTATAAACATGTCTGTATATTTGTTGCTCTTTCACGCAAAAACTACTGAACGGATCGGGCTGTAATTTTGCATACAGGTAGTTCTAGGCCTAGAATAACACATAAGCTACTTTTTATCCCATAAATCAGTTCCCGTGGGATAGGCGTGCAAAGCCGCGGGCGCAGCTAGTAAATAAATAATACTGGACAATTCACACAGCATCGGAGCGGAGCTTGCGTAGTTTGATAAAAGCTACTGTTTATCTCGAAAACTCGTCCGAAGCTGCGTGCAGAAGCTATCGGCTAATAAAATATATCTATAAACTTATATGAAAACCAAATTATCCAGGTACTTGGAATATTAGTGGGTCAAACCACCTGACCATTAGTTTGTAAACTAATCGTGCATAGGCCAGTCATTGACCCCGCTTGGGCAATACCTAGGTATACGAGTACCTCCACGTCTATTTACTAATATATTCTTTTGTTTGGTGTTTTACTAATAAAATAACCAACAAGGCCGTTAAATTGGCTTTGGCTGATTGACGTACGGAGAATCGAGCTGAAATTATGTATTAGTTGCTGCTCGCGGCTTCGCACGCGTTGTTTCTATGGGAACGTTTAAAGGTTACTTGTATTCCACAAGAACTGATTTATGGGATAAGCTTTTATTTGATTCCAGGTTTAGAATAACCTGTATGCAAAATTTCATTCCGACCCTTTGAGTAGTTTTAGCGTAAAGAGGTAACAAACATCCATCCATCTATCCAAACTCTCGCATTTATAATATTAGTATGATAAGAGTATGTATTTTCGATTAAATGCATGGTCAATCTTTTACATCGCGAGTTAACACTAATTGTATATATTATTATAAATATTCACGGGTATTTATCGCGTTTATTTACCTATTTTTCCCGACGTTTCAACAGGTTTACAGTCTGTCGTGGTCACGGGATGACGTGAATATTTATAATAATGTGTTCTGATCGCGAAGTTTAAAAAACTTTAATTGTATATAACCTCGAAAGAAAACGCTGCATAACTTTGATCTGGCGTAACTGAAATCCAAGGAAAATAATCGATCTGGCAAAAGGTCTTACTTTTGAGGATGGGAGCGCGTTTATGTCTTTTGTATGAAAAAATGGGTTGGTAAAAGGATTAAGAATTTTCGAGATAAAATGCAATAACGAAAAGTTTCGATTATTCTTGTAGCTTTTTGAGTAAACTCCATTTGGTTAATCCCTATCGGACATACGTCCACTGCTTAAAGTGCCTCTCCCAAAGAAGGGAGTTTTAAAATTAATATTTTTTTTTTTTTACATGGAGAACAAACATGGTTTTACACATTTTATACAACTTACATACTAATAACTCATAACCATTTATATTTCTCGCATGTACCTCTAGAAACTAGTCCACTCTAGACTATACCTTATCCATCGAGCTTGTAGAATATAGTAAACAAACCACGCCACAAATAACAAATCTCACTTGCTTGGCGTCGAGTTATAAATGTAAGTAATATTCTTGAAGGATGGATCTCAATGTGACAAGTAATGTAAATTACGTATAAGGAGGCGCCAACAAATTGAATTTTAGGTTAAGTATGGCCGGTTTGTTTACTAACATTCTAAATGCTCGATAGATAGGGTATGTATAGGATTGGTCATCGCAGTTGATTCGAAGGAACTGTTTTTAGCCGACTTTAAAAAAAGGAGGAGGTTCTCAATTCGGCTGTTTTTCTTTTATGTTTGTTACTCTGTGTACCTCGGAACTTTTTACTGGGTAGTCCGATTTTCAGGATTTTTTTTATTTGAAAGCTGGTGCTTCCGTTTGGCACCACTTTAATTTGGTCCAGTTCTGACAATGGGATCCACGTAAAAACTATATACCTAATTGAAGTCCGTTTATAGTTTTTTAAAACTAAATCAATTATTCCACTGGTAGGTTCCCTTAATTACGACAGCTACGGATTGAGTTGGAGGGGTCTATTCTCACGTCGCGGCCGCCATGGCGTCTTATCTTACCCACCTGACAAATATTTATCTTTTGTTCATCCAATAGGTATGTAGATCGGTAATAATAATTTGTAAATACATATAAGTAGCATATTTTGCAAATTAAACAGAAAGTTATTCAGCATTTCATAACACTTACGTAAGCAAATCGTGAAATATCTATTGACAGTTTTCGTATTTTATAGTAAGCATTTACGTATTACCTGGTTCCAGAACTCTAAATAGTTTTTGAGCGAATGGTTTACAGAACCAAAGAAATATTGTTTCATCTTTTGTCAAATTTTAAAGCTTTTCATCATTTCTAGTGTCTCTCGTCCGTTTCTTGAACTCGGATTTGCATTATATTTTATAGCTTTTTTTGTTTTCTGTTATTGTTATAAGGATTATATACATAGCTTTTGTTGTTTTCTGTTATTGTTATAAGTTTTTGTTACGTTTTTATGCACCAATCTCATCTCTTCTCTCTTGTCTCGTCTTTGTTTACATAAAATATCTTGGATTCTAGAAACCATTAGGTACACGTGTTTGCCTACTTAGCAGGATATTGATTTGTCACGTATTTCCAAT
This sequence comes from Eupithecia tripunctaria, assembly GCA_955876795.1. Classification (NCBI taxonomy): domain Eukaryota; kingdom Metazoa; phylum Arthropoda; class Insecta; order Lepidoptera; family Geometridae; genus Eupithecia; species Eupithecia tripunctaria. The sequence continues at coordinate 6,842,737 of OY041620.1, forward strand.
GCTTGTGCGGCACTAACCTTGTAAGCATCTGATTTCGAAATCGATCAGCAAATAAAGAGTGGACTTTGAAAAAGAATCTAGTAGGTACCTATAAATTTGTCCTAACCGACTTAAAGAAAGGAGGAGGTTCTCACTTCCACTGTGTTTATAGGGTTCCGTACCTAAAGGGTAAACGGGACCCTATTACCTACTAAAATTCCGCTGTCCGTATGTCACCAAGCCTGCCAGCTGTATCTCATGAACCATGATAGTGAATTAAAATATTCCGGTTAGTCCCGCTATGCTCTAGTTTCGCTATGCTCGACTCAGAAAATACCTACTAAAAAGTTTCGCTATGCACGAAATTCTTCAAGCCTGCGTAAACAATGGAAAGTACAGTAGAAAAGAAAAGTGTTTGGACGGATTGGGATGATTATTTTTACACATATAGTTCAAGTCCTGAATTAACATATAGATGAAACTGCAGAATACTAGTAAAATACAAAAGAGCGTAAATAATTAGTCCGTTCTTAAAGTTAAATCACCTTTATTCATTACATTTCAGTCTTATTAATTACACAAATAAAATACTACACTAATCAACTATTAAAATAAAATATCTATTAAATAAGGTTATAATAATAATAAATAAGTAATAGTAATAGTAATAGTTATATTAATAATATAATAAGGTTATTATTCATTTATCTTTCCAAAAAAAAGTTATTTGGGAGATGGCGTCCAAAAACATTTTTAGGCAGATATCATTATTTTTGTAAGATCTGGTCAAGTTTTGAATTTGGTTATCTATAGCTATGCTTGATTTTTTTCTTGTGTTGAGATTTTGTTTTTTGACTCGGAAGCTGTAAGAAAAAATTGTATTTAAATTATTATTTTACCATAAAATTTTCGTAGTTTGCAGAATTCATTATGAATGTGACCTGTCCTTGTCACCCTGATGATGTCCCTCGTTAAGGAACGAACTGTTTGTGTTCTTCCAACATTACAAGGTTCGTAGTACCCCGCTCACATTCATATTAAATTATTATTGTCTATAGTTATGGTCTCTTTCTGCCATGCAGGCAAACTAACAACGCATTACAAATAAGGTATAATTTTTTTTTTTTCATAAAGAAGTATAAAATAAAACTTACTTGGATTGTTTTATATCATAGTGGCAAGCGTCATTTGCGATTGTTTGCAGAAATAATAGAAAGCTAGGGTTTCTTCCAATAGATTTGTTAAATCTGCCATTCCAAGATTCAGCCAAGTTAGTTGTTCTGTGGCGTTCATTATAGCAACACCAAATAAGGTCTGGATATTCCATCCACTGCGTGACAAAATAATCGTTGAAACTGGTCACTTGTTCGTCATTAAAACTGAAAATAAAAAACTTATTAAATCGAGCTATAGGTATTATAAAACCTTATTTTTATTTTTTATCTTCAAAGATACCTTGTATTTTCATTAAATGTATGTACCTTGTTTCCATTATATAAAGCCACCCGTCTTCAATGTCTTCTTTTGGAAGAAATGCCAAGCTCATGCATTTCTTGACGTGTTTCTTGGTTTCTTCATGTTCCATGATGTTCAAAGATTTCGCTTTTTTAATAACATTCTTCTGAAAATGTATGTTACATCCATTGATTTCAATGCCCAAGAAAACCCTCGCTGCTGCGTTAATTGCTCCTTTTTCATAATCGAACGTGAATTTCGATGGGCCGAATTCAGGCAAAGCTTCTTTAATTAATTTGAACATCTTTTCGTACGTTTCACTTTCTTTGTTGTACAAAAGTACATAAAATAAAGGTGCCACATTCGTTTTCATGTCAGTACTTCCCATGTCTCCATGTATTACATACACTTGTTTAAATGGCGTTGGGCAACCGTCGAAAGTGCCATCTCCAAAGAAATGAGTAACACCTTTTATGTGCTGCCCAATTTCGGTTGAAGTAAAAATAATTATACGGTTCCCGCCTTCACAACAATAATCATTCAACAGATATTTGCGAAATTCTTCCGGTATTATGACTTCAGCTGGGTTGTTGAATTGTGTTTTTTGAACTTTCAGTGATTTATTTCTGTATCTATATAATTTACTTTTAGCTGATTTGTAGTCGGGAACACTTCCTGAGAGATGGTAGCCCATGTCCCTTAATCTCCGCATATGTTTTTCGAAAGTTTTCTGTACCGATATATAATTTGTACTAACTTCTTTCATGCACTCACTAACGGCTATTTGAACCTCATTGTCTTCAAAATTTGGTTCGCATTGAGAGTTGTGTTTGTTTTCTTGAACTATTGCATAACTTTTACTGTCCAGAATCAGTTTACCAGTGCATTTAATTTTATTCCTTTTATTTATACAATGCCAAATAATTGTTTTTTTGTTTTCGCGGAGCTTGAGATATTTGTGCCCGGCATGTAATAAAGTTCTTCCCCCACGTCTACTATCAATTATTTTAAAATTTTGAACCGAACCACTTGAACAACCTGCACCCGACATTATCATAGAAGAAATTCCCAAATTGGTTTTTAGTAATTGTTAATGCCTCTGACATGTTTTCGTGTGAAAGCTTACGTCAATAATACATCAGTCCATAAATGGAATAATTACTGGCCAGTACCACCTAGTTTTACTGAGGAGTGTTTAATCTCTCACTTAGCATCAAGTGTTTCCTGTGTATGAACAGTCAGCGTCATATATAAGGAAACATCCAAAGTGCTCAAATGTAAATCGTCGGAAGGATTGATTTGGCATGTAGATTTGTCAAAAAGTAATTTTCTTTTTTATTTTGTGACTCAAGTATAAATGTTTGTAATCATCATACAAACAAATGCCCCAAGCAGGATTCGAACCTGCAACCTCCGGTTTGACATTCCGGTTGCTATACCATTCTGCCACGGAGGTCGTCAAATAAAAACACTTTCATTATTGAAAAAAAATATATAGTGTGCCACTTAGTCTCCAACTTACTTTTTCATGACGTCAGTACATCGAGGATAACAACGGGGTCTAGTTATAACCATAAATGTAATTAGGAATATTAACTGTATGAGTTATAACACCCCTTTTACACCACATCCAAAACAGCAGTTTTCATAGAATTCAGGTCATCCGCGTATAAGGTATTTTGCGTGTCTGGTACTATGCGTAATTTTTAAATACTGGTAATTTGCGTCATGAAATTCAGGTCATCCACGTATCAGGTATTTTACGTATGAAATTATGGTCATCCGCGTAAAAGATATTTTGCGTTTCTGGTACTGTGCGTCGAAACGGAACTAACCGACAACTAACCTAATTACTCTTATCAGTAAGTTGCAGGTGCAAAATAATAATAATAATAAATGCAGTAATTTTGTCTCTACCTGTTTACATGATAGGGAAAGAAAAGGAGATGGACCAGGTGGTGATTGGCGGAAGGACTCATTGTTATGGTTAGGTACCCTAAAAAACCAGTTCGACACATCGCTGGTTAAATTCCAAACGGCCACAAGGCGAAAAAGGTAAATTTCACAGGAGAGCCCATCAAACTTTTCATCGTGATATTTTTACTTTTTTTACAAATGTATAAATCCTACATTTATGAATTATATATCATTCGATGCGTATTTTTAAACTTTATTTATTTATTAATAAGGAATTGCCGCAGCTGTTATCTACAAAATATAAATATCACATGAGTCCCTTTTGCATATAAAAATGACTGTTGAATCTGTCTACTCTACTAAATAAAACGCCACGTATCGAAAAATAATTAATGTTTATTGAATGTTTTTCTTGAAAAAACTATGACAATCAACCTTAATTAAACACAAAAAGCATATTATGATATTGGGATATAAATAAAGATAACAGGAATAAAAAGGATTTCGTTTTTTTTTGCATTGTGGCCCTTTGGAATTTAATCAGCGACATGTTTCTGATCACAAGTGCTAAGTTTTGACATGTTTTAAATATTAAATGATGATTATGAATAGGATAACATTAACATACCTACTAGGTTTTCTTAATTTACTTTTTAAAAGGTGAAATAAAATATTACACGGTAACAGTTTTTTTCATCATTACCCGCAAATGTGATTTCGTGCATAGCGAGACTTTTTAGTAGGTATTTTACGAGTCGAGCATAGCGAAACTAGAGCATAGCGGGACTAACCGAAATATTCATAGGTGATGTATTTCTGTTGCCGCTAAAACAACAGATAAAAAAAAAATTTGAAGGCTTCCATACAACAAACGTAATTTTTTGCCGGTTTTATAAATAATGGTACGGAACCTTTAGTGCGCGAGTGCGACTTGCACTTGGTCGGTTTTATTCTTATAAGCCTATAACGTCTTTTTAACCGACTTCAAAAAAAGGAGGAGGTTCTCAATTCCACAGTTTTTTTAGGTATGTTACCTCAGAACTTTGGACTGTGTGGTCCGATTTGCATGATTTTTTTTATATGAAAGCTGGTGCTTCCCGTGTGGTCCCATTTTAATTTGGTTCAGTTCTTTCTGACAACGGGATACATAAAAATTCATGATGAAACTATAAAAATTTAAGTCGGTTTATAGTTTTTTAAAATAAAATATATATTTTTTTTGATCTGTTGGTAGGTAAGTCTTTGTTTATATGATACATTTAAATATTTCAAAGAAGTTAAAAAAATTACCTACAACCCTTTCTATAAATAGTCGATGTACAAGGAGATCATAAGAAAGAAGAAGATACGAAACGTGAAGATGCGTTCAATAGTTTTAATTTTAGTTCTTAAAAGTTTAGAAAGAAAATGAAAAAGAAAACAGAAAAAAACATCTTAATTATAGAGACGTCTGTTTTTATTTTACTTTGTTAAAATTATACCTATTGTTGATTTCTTCTTTTGGCAAATAGGCAGTATTGAATAATTGAGTTTGTTTTAAAAAACTATAAACCGACTTCAATTATATGGTTCTCTCTTGGATGTCATTATCAGAACTGGAGTAAATTCATATGGGAAGACACGGGAAACACCAGCTTTCAAATAAAAAAAATAATAATCAAAATCGGAGGATCACCTAGTCAAAAGTTCTGAGGAAACAAACAAAAAAAAACACTCGAATTGAGAAGCTCCGCCTTTTTTGAAGTCGTATAAAAAGATAAATAATCGATGATAGAGAGTAGAGTAGATTGTAAACACGGCCGGGGCGGCGCGGCGCTCTGACTTACGTGAAACGTTGGGAGCAACTCTGAGAAGAACGTTTTTTTTTTCATCAGAAATAGACCTTCGTTTGACCGTATGTTACGTATGAATGTTGCTAATTTAAGGGTTAAATGTTATTCCTGCGTTTGTTGTAAGAAACAAAACTGCACCTACACGCATCTAAGAATTAACATGTAACTTAACCCATTAGATGGTAGTAAGATTATTGTAAGTGCCATCTTCGAAGCAATAGTTATTACATAATATTAACCTCTGACTTGGAGTCACTTTCAAAAGACCTTTAGTAAACCTACTTACATTCACTGAGAGTTTTACCTGAGGTTTCATTGCGACAATTTTATGAAGCTTTTAATTTTAAGGTTTAAATTTTTAATTTGACCTTGTAACGTATATTGGCACCTATAACATTTTTTTTAATAAAATATAATTCCAATAGGTATTATATTACGAGTATATAAGATTTTATATGATGTGCATCCGCACATCATCATCAACCTATAATAATTCAAAGCTGGACATAGGCCTCCTGTAATGATCACATAGGTACAGGGTGTTTAATTATGATTTGACCTTTTCTAAGTGTACATTTATTGTATTTATGGAAATAAAGCATTTTTGAGTTTGAGTTTGATTAATCTGACAAAGAAACCCCGGTCCTTTGTCCTTCCTTTGTACTTGCCGAAAAAGAAAGCACCCCCATTTATCATCATTTTTGAACTCTGTGGCGCAGCGGGCGAAGGGCAACATGTGTCGCAGGGGTTCGATTCCCGCCTGGGGACGATTATGTGCACTACCTGCAGATATTTGTTCAGCGTGTTCTGTATGTTTTCTATGAGTAATTAAAATACAGAGCTAGATAACGCGGTGTGATCTGTCCCATTTTTTTCTGTTTTAGTCCAATTAGAGATTGTTTTCTACGAGAAAAAACAAACTCTACATAGATTTAAAGTTACATGCTCGCAGGGAATTCTGTCTATTACTTTTATTACCCCGCTTGTGATGCAACATACACCTTGAACTTTAGTGTTTGCATCGTACAAACTGATTTACGAACTATTTACTAAGCTACCTACATAACTATAAGTAGGTAAACATTAAATGACATGGTCAAAGGCCTCAAATAAAAACGCTACCTACGTGAATACCTGCCTTTATCTGAAGGTAGACAATAGGGTATATGCATCGATTTTTTTTATTGTTTTAATCGATTCTTTAGGTCATTATTTAACCGAGGAATGATAAGACGCTCACTGAATTTCGCATTAACAAGGTAAAAAAAACAAATCAAAACTACAATCATTTTCGGGTGATAAAAACGCTGCCATATTGGCGCCATGTTTATGTGACGTCGACGTACACACTTGATTAAAACCTTTGGTGACGACCTCGGTAGTGATCATCTCAGGAAAGAGGTTTTCCGAAAAAACTGAAAATAATCGACAATACGAAATGTCAAGTGGGCAGAATAGTGTCAAATCAAGGTGCAGCAAGCAGAATAAAAAAGAAGAAATGTGTACAGTGATGTCACGTCCGCTCTAGTCAATGGCGTAGCGTTTTGAAATTTTGCGATTGTGATTTAAAATATCAATTTTTCAATGGTTAAATTCTACAATAAAAACATCTCAAAATGCAAAAATAAATATGTAGATATGTTTCTATATCAATAGAGAATACGTATATATTTTTTTAGCCATTTTAAAATCACATGCATATACCCTATTGAGTACACGAACATAATGTACAGAAATATAGAGTCTTTGCAGTAGTTAATGAACAAAAAGGACGACTTACACACTCCAAAGCTATGCAAAAGTATAGCATAAGTTCCTTCGCTTTTTATTTCGTGGAACTTTAAGACAGTGTGGGAGGTGGATGGATAAAAGAGTCCTAGGTGTGTCAGTCCCTAAGTATTCTAGACCCCGGTCTATTTGAAAAACAAGAATCAAGAAGAATAAAAAAAGAGTTTCTTTTCTTTTTCGTCCAAAACCAACTTATGTCGTTTTAATAAGATTAGTTTTTACGAGTGGATAAGTATCAGCGAGAAAACACAAAATACAAAATTCGTAATTCAACTTAAATTTACTAGGTAAAAGTAAGTGAAGGTACCAATGCCAGTTTCAGTTCATATTCGGATAGTTTATTGATAAAAAATTTGAGTCACATCCACACTTCTGTGTTCGAAATAAATTCCACGCTCCAGTTGCAAATTAAAAGCAGAACGGATTACTGACCTCCAATGTCTCATCATCATCATCTCTGAAGAACGTCCAATGACCCATACACAAGGACGAAAAGGCCTCCCCCAAGGATCCTCACAATGACCGTTCCTTCACTTCCCGCATCCAGCGGTTAGCTGCAACCTTCGCCAGGTTTCTGACCATACCTAAAGGTAACGAAACGAATATCCTATAACACGCTAGTAGGTGTAGTCGCTTCTCTAAAGATTCTCAAAAAATAAAACGTACAAACGTTCGGAATACATTTAAAACCGTTCGCAGTGTTTATTTGCGATTCTCACCTTGACATTTACGTGGGGATCCTCATTTAATTCGTTGTTTTCGTGTTGCACTGGACTTCGCGTCTTGTTTCTGTGTTAATTACGATAATGCGAAGGTAAATATCTGGACCTTAAGGGATTTACCTGTATATAAAACTGATAGATAGAATCATAGGAATTTAAAATAATCTTAAACATCATAGATAAATGTTAGTATTCGCAAATCGTGAGTTCCATGTGCGTTACGGAATACAATTACAAACTGATTTTGAAATGAGGGGAAGTTAGGGAGGAAGGCTTTTGCATAGCAGTGGTGACACAGAGCGGGCATGGTAGAATAAACTTAAAAAAAACGAAAAATAAAAGAATACCTACCTAAACAATAAGTTGAAGCTGAAGTTGGGACGATTGACTGACTGTTCTTATCTTCGATAAATTCAAAATTTAGTTCGTTTACGTATTTAACATATTATAGAGGCCGACAACACTTTATACCTATTGATACCCACGTGTCCACTTATTTCAATTTAAAAACCATTTCAAGATTTATATCTTGTTTTGGAAACGAGATCGTGTTATATATTATTTCGTTGTTGACATGATTCCACCTGTCAAACCTAACTTTAAGTATTTTCGAATCTTTAACAATATTTAGGTCAAAATACAGTGATTGAGGGGAACACATTTCTATGAAGCGCAAATTTTAATACATGTTTTCGACATAGGCATTGAAAGGTTCAAGAAGCCAGTCTTCAGGTCAACACTTTCTCACCATCTACTATCGGAGAACTCTCTCAAAGCGTTTAGGAGTATCTACATAGTTTACACTACTTGAATTCACTAACTCTTCCTTAGTATACTCTTCATTATTTTACTAACTCTACCTTAGTAGAGTCATAATATATCATATATTCAAAATTCTAAAAGTGTAGGTAGGTATAACAAAAGTTTACACGGCAAATTTGTAAATACTCTCTCCTACTCGATTTTTAAAGTGTCGTTTCATCCAATTTTTTTTCCTGCCCTTGAAATCTAGGCTAGAAGCCTAAGGCAAAGTAAATAAATTTATTTATTTTACTATATAAACTAACATATAATTTACCTTTAGGACCATTTGACAGCCTGCGGGAATTTTTATTTTTAGGCCAACGTAAGAGCTTAGCCGAACTCTTTCAGCGGGTGTCGTAAGAGGCGACTATGGGATACCCACCAGAGGGCGGGCAGCACCTCTTGCAACAATTCCACCACCGAACTGCGATCCTCAAACCGCATGCTTAGCCTGGGGATTATGGTCAGTAGCCCCCCGTGTCATCAAAAGTCCAGCAGTAGACCAATATAGGCTGTTGAGGTTGAGAAAGAACTTAGCTACCTATTTGTTTACTTTATCACTATTGTTAGCAATTTTTGTGGTAACTTGTCGACGAAAACAATTTCGTATGCCAAGGGTCTGCCAATAACTAGTGGGTTGGAATTTGCTCTCTCGAGATTCTCTAGTAAGCGGTTTAACTCTAGATAAAATCTACTACTTACAGCATTAATTGACTTGGTATTTTAAGTGGATTAAATACGGCTGGATTATGGTGTTTTTAGGTCTTTTCCACCCAAACTCTTAACATTATTGAATAAACCTTATAAGTACTTAACTTATTTTGATGAAAATTTGTGACATTTTCTTCATATTAATGTCATTTTACGTGTATTCTCACATTATTGTAATGAATCTTCAAAGGGTTTAACGCTTCTAAACATTATAAAACACCCAGAGCACCCAAAATAAAGAAAAAAGTCCAATGACTTGGAATTTTAAATATAAAGTAGATTTGTGAAGATCATTCCTACAAATGTCTTTATCTGTAAATAACATTCGTATCAGACCTACTTGTAAGTTTGTTTATGTGATTGACATGTTTGTGATGTGGTTGGTATTTTTTTCTTAACTAAGGCCCATACCATACACCAGTGAAAGTGGCGTCTCCAACTATTTTATCTTAACTATTACGTTAAACGCAGGATGTATTAAAAATCCATCGTTCAGTTTCTGGTATCTATTATAAGTTACTTATTAATGCCTCTGTAATAGTTTCATTTTGTAAAGCTTAGACAGAGATACAAAGTTGCGCTTTTTGGCCACTAAACTATATTTTCGCATCTTCTCCTAAACTATATAAGATAAAACTTTTACAGAGGTATTAAAAAATAGCTTATTATAGATACCACAAACTGAACGATGGATTTTTTAAATATCCTATGTTAAGCGTAGTCATATGATAAAATATATGGCGCTGTCATATTGGCTCCTGTATGCGCCTTAATAAAAGCTAAAAGACTTCAACAAGTTTTGTCGCTCGCTATCACGCCTGACGCTAATCAGGTCAATAAGGTTGAAAATGCGACATGAGAATACGCTGTGCGACTGTAGCTTTTGGAATAAATTAATGATTTAAATAAGATATGAATCTTTATCAAAAAACTAAATCTTCATGTCACCAATTTAGAACAATAAATCCGAAGACAAACGAAAAAAAAAGTTGATGTTTATTGTTATCAAAATATTTCGATTATAAATTTTAAAATGTATTACATATTTTGAAAAAATATATTTATTGTGAAAAGTTTCCGCTATTATGTTTTTAGCTTAGCTAGAATCTAGGCAGCACCTGAACTAATATATGTATAGATAAAAGTTGGAGACGTGGCTTTTTCGGAAGTTTTACTTATTTCTACTTGCAAAACGGTACCCCGAGGCACACTAGCGCCGCCAACTATTTTATCTTATTATTACGTTGAAGAAAATAATTCTTTAAAAAAAAGCTTATGAACGGTATCACAAACTGGCTTTCAACGTAATAATAAGATAAAATAGCTGGCGGCGCTAGTTTAAGTCGGGGTACCGCCTTAAAAGTCACAACCTTAATATAGGTTGTTGATTGAAAACCTTGATATGGATAGAAATGCCCAAGACCTAGCTCAGACTAGCTAGCTCATCTGAAAGGTGGCATCACAGCGCGCCCGGTTCCACAGGTCAACACTTTCACGGCACATCCGCCAACGTAATATCGCGTTTATTGACTAGAGATCTGTTTTCTATAATTTGCATATTACCGGTATGCAAACAAACATTTTGTCTTTGATTAAGAGCTTTTGGTTCTGCCTTTAAATTTGTCAGTTGTTCTTGGGTTTTTTAAAAATGTGGCGGGATAAAGAAGGCTGCAAACTTCAATGATTGGAAGTGTTTGGGAGGCTGTTTGAGAACTAACTAGCAGCGGCTATAGCTTTATTTATGACTAGCTGCGCCCCGCGGGTTCGCACGCGTTGTTCCTATGGAAACGTTTAAAGGTGTTATTTTTATCCCACGGGAACAGATTTACGGGATAAGTAGCCTATGTTTTATTCCAGTATTAGGATTATCTGTATGCAAAACTTCAGCCCGATCAGTTTAGTATTTTTGGCGTGAAGAGGTAACAAACATCCATCCATCCATCTATCCATCTATCCATCCACCCATCCATCCATCCATCCATCCATACATCCATACAAACTTTTGCATTTATAATATTAGTGTGAGTAGCAGCGCTTCGCGGTTTCGCCCACGCAGTTCCCTTTCCCGTAAGAATTCCGGGATAAAATACAGCCTATTTTATGTCACTCCCTGAAAAGTAAGCTTACTAATGGTGAAATGTTTTTTTTAAATCGGTCCATTAGTTTCGGAGCCTATTCAATACTGACAATCAAATCTTTCCTCTTTAGAATATTAAGAAGAATTTTTTTTTTGTGTTAATTTTATACATGTAAGTATATTGACACATTTATGTGGTAGGTATAAGTATATACATTTTAAGCAGACTAGGTACACTATTTAATTGGCTAAACCGAAAAATAAATCGGCATTTAAAATAATTGTCCTACTTTTTATAAATAAATACAATACAATACAAATATGACTGCCTGGCACCTGTAAGACGTAAGTAGGTGTATCCAGCCAGAGGGCAGAGGCTGATTTCAAATGACATCATAGGTATCGATCTTTCCAGGCTTTAATTTTTCCGATGAATTTTCAGGATGTTTACTGAATATAAATTGGATTGAGTATAGTAGTAGTAGTAGATATTGAAGCCTTGAGATTGAATTGAGGGAATCGATTGATCCTACAGGTACCTACTCTGCCGTTAATATCAGTGTATCTTTTTTGGACTTCTTCATAAATTCTAATAAGTTCTATAAATTTTGAATGCTTACGACATTATCATTGAACTTCTCATTTAGACGTTGTTGACAAAACCAGTTTCATATTAAAATTCTATATGTGACCAAATCCTTGTATTTAATACTAATTTAAAACTGACTTGACCCTGGCAATAACTAAAACCTTTATTTAGAATCAGTTGAAGCCTGCAGAGGTTAATGTTTAAAATAATCAACGGCATGGTGCTAATTGAAATTACAATTATTTCAACCTAGGCTAACCGCAATTTTAACACGACACTTGGTCCATTAAATATTGTAAAATATTATGTTTTTAAACTTCAATGATATTCCCTACCTTTTTTAACTCTCGCTTTAAATTGAAAGAACATAAACATGGCATTTCATCTAAGTAAACTCAAAGTAGGTAATATAATGATCTTAAATACTCGAACGAAGCTTTTGCAATTCATATCCTCTTAGCAATATTTAACATCCTCGACTACCAATAAATATTTCTAGGTTTCAAAGGCTGCGAAAATTTAACACCTGTCTCGTCCATTCTAAAAGCGAATGTTCCTTCTCCCATCTAAATTCCACATAAATTAAAAATTTATTCTTTGAAATAATAAAATATTTTTTACCTTAGAAACGTTCCAGTATCCGATAGAAGGCACACACAAACACAGTCACTGCGAGTTCATTTATTTCACAATACTTCGTACGTGCTTACCGCGCCGTGGTCGAGTAGGTACTGGCACCTGCCGACGAGACGAAGCAAAGTGAGAGGCTGGTAAGTGCTTTAAGGGATGGCCTGGTGAAATCTTCCTTCCTAGAGAAGGAAAAATGATAGAAACTATGGATGCGTCGATTATGCTTTGGTATGTAAATAGGGATCTAGGAAAATTAAGCGTAAGTCGTTATGTGTCGGTTTCCCTTACAAGTTACACTGCTCAACGGTTGAACGGAAGTTAATGAAATTTGGCGCGGGGATAGGCGGCATCTGGATAAATTGTAGGTATTCTGGGGACATACGTCAACTAGGAAGTTAATGAAATTTGGCGCGGGGATAGGCGGCATCTGGATAAATTGTAGGTATTCTGGGGACATACGTCAACTAGTGGTAAATTCGTTTCTTTGTATTCATGTACTGAATCTAGATTGTATTTTTATGTAAATTTGTATTGTTATTTAGGGTGCATGTACCTACCTACCCAGTTACAACTAACCATTCAATTAGACATATAAATGAATTACAAAACTACCGAAAGGATTGGGCTGAAATTTTGCATACAGGTAATTCTAACATAGGATACTTTTTATCCCATAAGACAGTTCCCGTGGGATAAAAATCACCTTGAATGGTTTCCATAGGAACAACGCGTGCGAAGCCGCGGGGTGCAGCTAATAGTTATACATATATAAATTATGAAATGAATATTAATTTTTATTTGTTAGTGTTAGTATTTTTTTTAATTTCTTTTTACATTTTAGTTTTTTTTTACTCAGAGTTAAAAAGAAAATTATATGAAAAGAAATATCTTTGGATTTTGCAAGTCAAAATGTTATGAAAAATTTGTAAGTTAATAACGTATTAAATTTTTGTACGTAGGTAGCTTAGGCTAGTTTATTCGTAGGTAGGTAAAGTGCGACAAGATCTAAAACCCGATTACCTACCTACGTGCCTGTACCTACTTCCTACGGAAGTCACCTTCTAGTCTGCTAATGTGGCTTTCCTTGGTTGTCTAAGCTGCTTTGACGACGCCTAGCCTCAGGCATCTTCCTTCCTAGCATTTTTTTTTCACTGCGTAGAATACGACCCCAGTTCAGATAAACCGAAAAATAAATCGGGTGATAACTATTTAAAAAAAAAACGAGAATGGTGTCAATTCAGATGTTGTGAAACTAAACTAATTTGACAGGACTTAAAAATATTCCATCCTTATTATTTCAATCGTTTTGAAATGGAATACAAAAATTTTAGTCTTGTCAAATTGGTTTAGTTTAGTTTTGGCGACTTCTGAATGGACACCAATAAAGAAAAAACAAAAATAATCGGCGAAATTAGTGATTAGGAATTTTATATACCTAGGTAATGTATAATTTTATCGTCATGTCACGGCTAAATAATAATGATTTTCAGTGGTAACCTAGTGATATTCAGCGAGGGCTTTGGTTGTATTATCCGCTGGTTTACATATAGGTATGTATGTATATAGTCGTATGTATATCGTATACAAGCGTTTATTATCCCGGACGAACCCCACGGTCACTGAGCCGGTCCTGGTGCCTAGACGGTGTCGAGTCCGAGCCCACTCGGCCGACACTCAGCTCGGACCCGACACGGTGGTGTAGCGTGAGCATCGATCAAAGTACACTGTCTGAAATATCACATTGTATTTTTATGTCTTTACTGACGTTTCGCACACTAGCAAAACTATAAAGCTATCGGTCAAAATGGGTCAAATATGGAGTCGGCAAAGATGGCGGATCACAGATTTATAAGTACAGTACTGGCAGTGCTTATTGCAAAGTTTTCGTTGTGGATGTTTCCTATGTATAATAAAAATATATAGCAATGTAGTGTATATATTTTATTAAGTATATCAGATATCTAGTACCCATACCACAAGCTCTGCTTTTAGCTTGGGGCCAGATAATGCTGTGTTAATTGTCCAGCATTATGTATCTACTCGTAGTACCTGGGTGACCGAGCTTCGCTCGGTTGTTTTTGGTAAATTGTGCTTATTAGAAATTATAGTAGTATTCGCCAATAATCGGCAGGAAGAGTCATATTTTTCAGTTTAATTCTTAAGTTAATTAGGATAAGGTTGATTATTGAAAACACGAATAAAATAGCATTACTATTGGCCAACAGATGTCCGAGTCAAAAGATTACATTAAAGTTAATTATTGAAAACATAATTTTACTAATAAAACAGCATTTTCTGAAAATGAATCCTACGTAGATCAATTTATAGCCCCCCAAACCCCCCTGTATACTAAATTTCATTAAAATTGTTGGAGCCGTTTCCAAGATCCGGATTATATATAGATATACAAGAATTGCTCGTTTAAAGGGATAAGATTCCATTATATTGAATCTAAGAATACTTCATAAAAGACATCTAAGTACTGCAATGACAGAATATGTATGAATTAAACCTTTTTATTAACATTCTTACAAAACTTATTTTCTAATAACCTTAATCCTTAACTTATTTTTAACTTTGAATCCAGTAACTAAAGATCTTTGATGATTGGCTTTAAAAGGAATCTTCATAACAAAAACCAATTATAGTGATAGTGATCATTGATTGTCCATCTCAATCCAATCCAACAGTAAAAGGACAATGTTTTAAATACAGATTTAGAGTATACAAACACCAACCATTTGAGTAATTTCTATAACTGTGGTTTTATATCTTTGTTTAGTATAAGTGCAGGGTTTTGCATGTCCAGTTGGCATTGCGCAATATCACTAAGTGCTCCTTGAATCTTCTCTAGTAATATTTCTCCTTGTCGGACCACCTGTAAAATAACTAAAAGTTACATCGATAGAACTAACAATCAGTAGGTAGATAGTAGTCTAGACTGATTTGGTATGTTCAAGAAATTGTATTATAGTGTACTTCCCACAAAATTTATGGGATAAAAAATAGCCCGTGTGTTATTCCAGACATAGAACTACCTATATGCAAAATTCAGCTTCAGCCCAGTGCATCCTGTTTACAAACTTTCGTGTTTATAATATTAAGTAGAATATAATAAAAATATTCATTTATATAAAGTAGTATTAGTCATCATCATTCTAAGCCAGAATTAGCGACTGCTGAGTATAGGCTTTGTTTTGCTCTGTCAGCTACCGCTACAACAGTCTTACTTCTTGGAATCACGTACATCTCATTCAAGCAAACAAGACTATAAAATATTATGAGTATATACATTTACCATCCTACATACAATAGGTAGTCTATTATTCTACCCATTTTATAACAGCAGGGTGAGAACTTACTTCTTCCAATTGCTCAGCAGCCTCTTTATTCTCAGCCTCTAATCTTCGCAGACTTTGGACCTGAAGCTCTGTAGAGCTCTCTTCACTAGGAAGCGACTCAATAAGCGTGTCTATATCCTTGGCACATCGAGATATGAGCTGCGCAAAGAGCACTGCATAGTCCTCCTGGTTTTGCTGCTGTTGCGGCGTCTGAGACCCACTACGGTCGAATCCAGGGAACTTACTAGGAGTTGAAAACTGCTGTAGTATTCCTATACTATTGCAGAAATGCTCAGCTTGCTGAAATAGTAAATAAAAGTGAGTGCTATGGAGATGGTAGCAGATTTGGAGCGGTCTAGTTTCTTGGGGTAGGCTAGCATTTTACCTGATTTATTGTGTCCTGAAGTTGGGTGAGTCGGTCTGCCATGGTAAGGAGCAATAATTTTTAGTCAAACAGTACACTGCTATTCTTTTTGAGAAAATTAATCCAAAACTAAACAACAAAACGAAAACGAAACTAATTTTTTGACGTTTGTTTGACCGACTGACTTGACAGTAATCTCATTTCGGTAAATAAATCAATGTCAAAAAGTCAAAGAGTCGTGCTAGCAGAATTTTAGTCGATTATTATAAACAGAGGCATCGATTCCTCTATTGGCGTTGAGACAATGGCAAATATTTCGTTAAATAAAAATATGATACGTTTAGACATAAGAAACCAGAACCCTATATAGAAAATAATAATATAAGATCTGAGATATTCACTAAAGAGTTTAGCAACGAATACATCACTACTACACGGACCAAATGATGTTGTGTAGGTAAAATTACATATTATTAAGTAAGTATAATTTATTTATGCAGGTAGGTAGGTACTAACTAAAATAGAAACAAAATAGTATTTACTAAAACGAGTTTTATAATTAATGATAAGCAGTATACCTATAGGGATTCGTCAAAGATATGTAACAAAATATTAAAAATAGCATAAATGGTGTCATACGATCCGAGAAAAATAAATTTCTCAAACATTTTTTCCGGATCAGTAGAATGCGGATATTCAGTAACATCATAGAGATTCCCAGTGATTTTCACTAAAATCTTTAACAAACAAGCAATCTCATTGTACAGGTATCTAAGCTTAGTAAAAATATAGGTATATTTTCAAATCCCTTGTTGATTCAGGTTAAAAATAAGTTAACAATTTTAAATTAGCACTAAAGGATATTTCAAGTTGTAAAAGCGCGTGTGTGTGTGTGTATCTACCGTACCTTACCAAGTAGCAGCACACGGCAAGTACATAGATTTTCATAAGAGGATAGGTACCTATTTCTTGTTGATTTTTATTTTCTACTTGACTTTGAGAGTGTAATTGTTTCATAGCAATATTATTTAATATCTACTATCTGTTACGTTTAATGCTAATGAGCTTATTTTACAAATAAGCTTATTTATGACAGAACTTAGGTAACTGTGACATTATGAAGATGATAGCTAGTACAAATTAGATAATCACTTCACTTAAACACAGCCGAGATAAGTGCAATGGTCATAAAATATTGGAATACTACATTCAGTTCTTAAGGTATAATAAAAACACCAGCTTAAACTTCATGGACAGTACAATAGTAAATAACTAGCTTCACCCCGTGGCTTCACGCGCTCGCTTTGCTCCGGAATACAAAGTATCTTAATATTAGATGAATTCAGGTCTCCAAATCTGCTCCATCCGTCAAGTAGTTTTGGCATGGAGAGGTAACATTTATCTGAACGGTCTAAACTTTCACTTTTAATATTATACTATTAATAGTGTGATAAATAGTAGGGATTATTGCAACAGGATTTATGTAACTCCTAAATAAGTGGCTTAGTCTAGTGCAGTACCGTTTTACTCCCGTTGCCAATCCACCAATGTTCTTCTTATTTATATAATATTATTGCATAAATATGTTGCCTACCAATAATGAAGATTATTTTATGTACGTGATTTTAACCACATAAAAATGATTATTTTATAGTTAATAGGCAAGAAAAGTACGTTAATTAATACAAAACAAAAAGGTCAAAAATATATAAGGTCCTCATCCTTAACCACCTACTTACTCTTACTCTGTGATATGAATTTTCAAAGGTGATTACAAATGAAACTAGTAGGTGGTATACTTACTTTATAACTGACAAATCATTGTCATTATCGTGCTAATGCTCCTAACTTAGTTCTTAATTGGGAATCTTCTGGTAGAGCCAAAGCCCATTTACGCAAACCCACGAGCATAACTGAACTAAGTACCAAAACAGCACCACAAACTGAGTATTTATTCGGCATTTCGTTAAAAAACATTACTTGCCAAAGAAAAGCAAAAACAATATCCGCTGACCTAGCTATTGCTACTGGACCAGCTTGTTCCATTTGCAAAGACATCGTCAGCAAAATTTGACCCAGATAACTAAACAAAGCTAAACCAACCACAAGAATTCGTTCGGTTCCGCAGTTGGGCATACACAGTACACCTAACATAAATGAGTATAGCAGTGTCTGCAATATGGCTATAGCACCAAAGTTCGTCATTATTACAGAAAAATGTAACCCCTTCAAAACTCGAAGTAAAACATACGCGTTTGCTCCAAATATAGTAGATACAAAGGCAGCAACAGCTCCTTTTAAGCTGTTATAGTTGTCACTGTGCTCTGTATTAGAATCCTTGCCGAATAAAAACGGAGGATGTGTTATGAGAATAACTCCAATCAGAGTAAGAATAATAGAAATTGTGTTCCAGATACCACAAGGCTCTTTGAGAAACACTCTGGCAAATAACGCTACAAAAACAGGTACAGAAAATACTATAACTGAAGCATCAGCCAGTGGCATATTCCTGAAGGCATAAAAGCTTAACATCAATCCGACGGTTCCCACTATTGACCTAAGTATTAATAATATTCGTTTTCCTTGTGGAAAGACAGGTTGTTCTGTATAAATCACTATTGGTACGGTAGGAAGTAAGACTCCTATGAAACGAAACATAGCAAGTTGCATAGGGTCAATATTGACGAGGCTTTTTACAATTACTGAACATAGTGAAAAAAACAACGATGATAAAGTGGCTAGTATCAAACCTAAATATGGACATCTTTTTATGAGAGGCCTTTTGTTTTCTAGCAGATTCGGAAGTGTCTCATCTCCACTGCCCACCGATAAATCCACAAGATGTTGAAGTTCCAAATGTTCAGGCATCGCTCTTGTTAATTGATCGTATTACCCCTGAAATTGCATAAACGTTATTGATTGCACATAATTATTGAATTTTATAACTTACTTGATATAGTTTTAAGACGAAAAGAACATGCAAAATGTTTAAGTTTCTTGGTGTTTATGTTTTAAAATCCTTATACATGTATAAAATATGCATTACAAATATATAATGCGGTTACCTACCTGGTTTATTATTAGAATGACTTAAAAATTAAGTCTCGTACAAAACGGCTTTCATTTTTTGGGCGGGGTATGTACTGGTTTGTTAGTTAGCAGCTAATTATTACATTCATTATTGCACCGCTCTTTTTGATGACGATCTTAATTCTAATATAAAATCCAGACTGATGCGGAGTGTAATGTCAACCTAAATCCCAACAACTTAACTTCTGCGCAACTCGTGCAGTGCGCAGACGCAAAGTTGTGCACTTTCAAACTAAAACAATTTAGTCGATTATGCGATCCTACAAAGTCGTCTTGCCATCATCGTCGCGTCGCGTGTTTAGTCGCTCATCACTACTAGTAAATTTGGGGTGCCAACATTTTGCAGCAGTAAATTTGCTTGGGTCGCAGGCTGTCAATGCCAAAGTCAGACCAATAAGACGTCAAAAAAAGAAAACAAACAATATTTTTGTAAAATTGTGTTTGTGCGGTATTTTCTCTATTTTTGTGTTTTATGAAATATGAGTAATTATTGTCAGTCAAAAATACCAGCTGTAGCTGAAGTTTTACTGAGTGAATTAGAGAAACGTGTTAGTTCATCGTCAGAAAAGCAATGTGAGCCGGCTTTGATATTTGTACATTTTCATAAGTACTTACGCTATTTCCATCAGTAATTCTTAGTTTCAGATGACGAATTACTATCCCTTCATTCAATATTCGGCGTAGTTCTACAAAGAGCATTTGATATTTTGGAAAAATACAATACACTTGTATGCTATACCAACAGTTCAAAACGGAGATCTCTCATTGAAATCAAAGGAGAAAAGGACCGTTGCTATAGAGTTTTCCCTAGAATAAACTTTTGTCCTTGTCGCGCATTCCATCACCAAGTTCTAGAGAGAAAAAGTCAGATATATTGTAAACATATACTTGCTGCAAGAATAGCCCGGATATTAGGCAAAATAGAAGAACAAATAGTGACCCAAGAGCAATATCTTATGTTACTTAAGTCTATGTATGAATTAGAAGAGAACAATGGATGAGGGAACTTCGCAATACTATTTTACTGCTTCTATGGACTCTGGAAAAATACTTTGCAGCTTGCTCAAAGCTATACAGTTTCAAGAGGTAGGCATATACTTACATAATACATATTCTTGAGTAAAAGAGAGTAAAATAAGCATTTTCTGGACAATCTAATCATACTCTAGTTTCTACTAAAACATGCTCTTGCAACTTTTGAAAAAGACTATAGCCTTGATAGTTTTGTTTAAACCTTATAGTGGCTACTCACACCCCTACCGCAGAAGCAACATAGGGAGCATGGTGGTAGGAGCAATAATAATAATAATAAATAATAATAAAAACATTTTATTGCAGCAAAATAATACAAATGTAAGACAGATAAACTTAAGCTAACACACATGAAATAGGAAATTTTGTATATAATTTGCTGAGCGAATTTAAAATAGTGACATTCATCGACTTCCTCACTAGGCTAGGCCTGTATCGAGGTGGCCAGACTACATATTTCGTTATTTACATATTAAGTTTTGCGCTCGGCAGTACTTACACACAGTATAGTAAAAGAATAATAGTTTAATTATTTAAACTTATGACAAACAAAATGTCAGAGTAGTCTCTACACACACACCTGTTGATCAGTATTCAGGTATAAGTTGAGCTGAGATGTGTAGAGCAATGGCACCAGTATATATGTATATAAAAGGCAATTTAGGGTCATCCCCACTATTACTCCCTAGATTGCCCATGCAGCAGGGTGTGTAGCCGCCTTTACACTGATCTTAGTCTTAAAGGTTTTATAAGAAACAACTTATACTAATGCTTGTCATGACAAGCATAAGTTTAAGTTTAAATTGGTTGTAATACCTGACGGTATAAAAGGTATGCTGGCTCGCTCTGGGCCTTAATCCCTAATATGTTAATATTACGATTTCCAACACAATGTTGTAATTATTGTCCGTGAAAAATAAAATTGACATTTATCAATAATTGTTATGCATGCAGTATTATATTATTGCTATTTAATGTGATAATGTTTCAGACAGCAGTATTCTGTGCTCTACCAGAAGGCCTAAAACTTACAGTGGAAGAAGGCAAGTGTGTGCAGGCTTCAGCTTATGTACCCTCTGATAATTTCACGGAGTATCATGTAAGGGAAGATGTGGATGTCATATTCAAGGTAACTAAACATTTTATTAAGGTAACTTTTAAAGGTCTATCTAAAGAGCCTAAAGTGCTGTGCCCTCCATGTTGAAAAATGGTTAAACAGTTAGTTAAAAAGTTAGTAATATAATTATTAAAATTTTGTGTTTTAATAGCATATGTACTTATAGTGATATGTTATGTCACGAAAGTTAAAGTTTGATGTAATATATAAATGAACCCGTAAGATTGTATGGATTTCACAAAGATTTAAATCGTAAGATACGCTACGCCCTTACGCCAAAAAACTGTGGTATTGTTTTTTAAAGCGTGTGTTGACCAAATACACGCACAGTATAGTCAATAAACCTAACTGTTATCATTGTCAGAACTTTTGTAAACAATTACACCACAAGAACACAAAATTCATTGATTCCAAATAGGTGAGCTCACTCACTTCGCTTGGCGACAAACATGGCGCGGTCTCACTACGGAAAGGGCCTATCTAACGATTTAAATCTTTGGGTTTTCATAAGTTAAATATTTGTATGTTTACAGATAAGCATAGCAGTGCTCTCAGAGTGTCTAAACATTTTTGGATCCGGTGAAGAATCCAGCTTAAAAATGTATTATAGAAGTGAAGGGTCACCTTTGCTGTTGGTGTAAGTATCAACAATAAATTCGCATTTTGTAATACCTACGTTAAATTTAAATTGTGAAAGCGAGGTGTATGTAAGTAAATGACTGAAACCTGGTGCTGATCCCTTTTGTTTTTAGTGTACCTACCTACTGGAGGTCTACTTTCATTGCGGATTTGTTTCGTAGTTGGCTTGATGACTAATCAAACGGAAATGGATATTTCGTATGAAGTTAAACTACTTTTTAACTTTGGCTTGGAATGTCATAATATATTTTTCATTCTACGAGGCTACTTCATACTGAAATTTCTGTTCTCAGAATGGTTTTTATGTATTAAAAAGTCATAAAGAAAGAAACTAGAGTAGGTCTCCAGTATCGACAGATACGTACCTATGTCAGCGTGGTTAATTGAGTGGAAAAACAAAAGAATATCGCGCTTTTTAAATTTTCCTACCCATACGTTTGAATGCATGCATATGACTCGTTATTCAAAAATCACTAAAACATCTGTAGATATACATAACACTCTTATTTTATATTAGCAGCGCCTCGCGGTTTCCACATTAAAATATAGCCAATATCGCTATATAGGTACTCCCTGCAAAGTAAGCTTTTTAATGATGATAGAATTTTTTAAATCTGTCCAGTAGTTTCGGAACCTATTCAATACAAAAAAACCTTTTTATAATATTAGTATATGTAGATGAAAGTTTCATTAATTTACGAGTAGGTATTAGTTTCTATAACCTTCTAAATAAACCCCTGTGACACTTATCATCACGTGAAAAAAATCTAGCACAGTCGTATCTTTCCAGCCTTCAGCCCCAACAACTTCACAATGTGATGACCGACTGTGAAATAGCCACGCAGACAGCGGACTCAGTTCTAGAGCTCCGAGACGAGGATGCAGCTGAAGTTGCCAAGTTGGTGCTCAAAGCTCCGGCGTTTCTAGGCCTCCTGGCGGATATCGAGCGTTCCTGTGATATTATTGAGTTGAACCTCACGCCAGAGCATCCTAATGTCAGCATTGTGACTTATGGCATGCAGGTTGGTATTCTAGCCCGAAGGGATTGAAGCTACTATACCTTGAAGCCGAGTTGGTGCTAAAAAGCTCCGTTCTTATGGTATTTTGCTTTGGGGACAGGCAGCCGACATTCAGACTATCTTTGTTCTTCAGAAAAGGGCGGTACGCGCTATTTATAAATTAAATCCACGTGACTCGTTGAGGGAATTATTTAAAGAAATAAATATTTTAACAGTAATATCGCAATACATCTATGAAAATCTAATGTATACACACAAAAACAGAGATAACTTTATGAAAAGGTGTGATGTTCACAATAAAAATACAAGAAACAAGAACAAATTACACATCCCATCATATAGATTACGAAAGGTAGGGAAATCATTTGTGGGCAATTGCGTAAGATTCTATAATAATAATAAGCTTCCATCTGAAGCAACTGAGCTCCCTATTCGTAAATTTAAACTGTACATAAAACGAAATCTTATCAAGAAAGCCTATTACTCCGTAGATGACTACGTAAATGATGTTAATGCTTGGCCGGATGTCGCCCAGTTCCATACAGACAATGGTATGTAAGACCAGTTAGACTTAGTTATCCTAAGATTGTATTAGTTGATAAGCGATGGACTTGCTAGTGGTTTCTTTTTCACTTCTTCCGCTAGTGGACAAAAAATTGAAGTGAATTAAAGTCAATTGCACCTTATTTCTTGTTGATAGTAATAACTATTTATCAAGCTGTTTATATAGTAAAAATTTGACTTGTCTAAGTACTTATTTTGTAAGTCTAAAGAAATAAACGATTTGACTTTGACTTTGACTTTGTGGCTACCATGAGTTGTCACAGTTAAATCGCCGGACGTTACTACAGTAGTTACGTAAATACGCATATAAATTTAGATAACCACAGCGCATTTTAGTTCCCAACTATCCGCTAGAGGCGCTTTAGAAGTTTCCATATAGTTTTTTAACTAGTCTGGCGGAAATCGAGCGTTCCAGTGATATTATTAAGTTGAACCTCACGCCTGAGCATTTGCATTTCGTATTTCCTTGTAGACAATTAGTTTACCAAGCAGGTAACTAAGAACAGGAACTTAGGAGTGGGAGTACTACTTATTACCTACCTGACTAGAATCCATTATTTGATATAGTATCAAAGAATATAAGACTATTTAACTCTTTTTGAAGCAAGTAAGCCTGTCTTGTAGTCTAGTATATAGCTTAGCTTTGTTCTTTTTAGGACAGATCCTGCATCGACATGCCGAAGTCCTCAGATATGGTGCAAAGCTTTAGCTGCGAGAATCCTGTCACATTAAAGTACCAGCTGCCACACATAAGACTTATAATGAAGGCATTGGCCATCTCTTCTAAGGTAAACATTTTTCTTATTGGTTAACCTAGGTACTCTAAGATTTTTTCTTCCTATGAGAGCCTCGCGTGGATCAGGCGGCTTAGCATGACCTAGCTTGGTATCTATAGATAACATAATGCACAGATAATTGGCATAAGATTCGTGTCTCGCTAAAGTTTAGTCAATATCAGCGGTGCTGCCAATTTGACGTCAAAATAGCAGCCATTGTGAAAGACCTTATATCTCCTAAAATACTGGGGCACTATTTATTTTGCTTAGGGCACCGGGACGGTATTTAGTGCACATTTATTTTCATAGTTGAAATCTCCAAATTCAGAGCGGGGCTGCTATTTTGACGGACACGGGTTGATGCGTCGCAGTTCGGAACAGATCCCTTTAACATTGGGTCGATACTGTACTTATTTGCATGGGTTAGAAACCCGCCAAAATCATTGATTAATTAAAAAGAGAAGATGAGGTACTAGTTTCTCGAAAATGGCAACCTCATATTGTGTAAAATTGTGTGCTCCCACCTCAGTCACCGTCTGACCGGCGGCGGCACGGGCGGTCGTGATTCGCGTGAAATATTGTTGTCTCGGTCTCACTTCCGTCTTAGATACCTACGTAGCCAATTTTTGAGTAAGCACTGGGAGAACGTAACCTATCCTCCGTTTTTAATTAATCAATGGCCAAAATCGAACAAGTTATTATAAATACGAAAGTTTATAATAATTTGGATGTTTGTCACCTCTTCACGCCAGCTAGATAGGTACGCAAAAATTTTGTATAGATGTACCGTGTCCATTTTGAATGAAGCCTGTTAGTGTACAAACCGCGTCCTTTTATACGTAATTTACATTACTTGTCGATTTTAGATCCTCCCTTCAATATAATTGCTTACAATTAATTATATCTGAAACTCGACGCCAAGCAAGGGAGATTTTTTTTACCATATCGTGTCATAGTTTGTTTACTAACATGCTTCATTCAAAAGGGACACGGTATAGGTAGTTATGGGTCCTGGATTAACTGCAGCAGCTAGCTATCATTAAATATTTCGTTTTCAGGTGGTATTAAGGTGCAGTTCCAATGGTCTACTTCTGCTGCAACTTAAGCTCGAGAAGGAAGACCAAAGACAGATGTTTTCTGAATTTTATATCGTACCTTTACTAGATGATTAAGTTAGTTTTTATTACACAATGCTCACAAGCGCCGATTAGATAGGGTAGGAACAACTTGAAAAATATTAAAATTCAATTGCAAAATATAATATTTATTATTTCCAAATATTACATACATCAAAGGAATGTATATTTTTACTGGGTTGTGAAAGTTAATTTCACATCAAAGATGGTCTTATACTATAGAATGCAGCAACCGCAAAATATGAACTTTTAAAAGAAAGGTAATAAGTAAACAGTAGTTATTATCCAGCAAAATCCGGTAAGGACAAATGCGGAAATCACGTCCACACAGGTCAAGAAAAAAAACATTTCATCTATCCCCAAAAGTTAGCAAAGCTCGAGTTATAATCGCCTCGTGGTGCCGGCGGCATATAATTTGCACCTCCCCAAGTCTTTTCGCGGGTGTTGTAAGAGGCGACTATAGTATATCAACCGGGGACGGGCAGCAGCGCCTCCTGCAGAACAATTCTACCACCAAATTGCTATCCCCAACCCGCATGCCCAGCGTGGGGATGATGCGCATTAGATAACAGCCAATAAAAGCGCTTAATGTAGTGGACCAATATGGGTTGTTGAGTTATATACATAGTTACCAGATATACAAAGAATGTCATACTCATAGGTTAGGTAGTTAATGTATGTGCAAGCTACATGGCATCCAAACATTAGCGAACACCAACTTAATTTTAAATTCAACAATTCTCCCTACATTTTGTTAATTTACAACAAATAATTGTAAAATGTCACATATCTAGTCGACTAGTACTTAAAAACTCATGTAAGTCAATCTTTACATACATTGAATACAAGTATTTAGGTATGTGTCCATTTACATTGATAAATTTTCGATTTATTGTAAAATTTCAATATTCAAAATCGAAATCCCCTGTATCTATTCTGATACTACTATCTACCCTTGAAACTTAGTTTCAGAGAGTCTGAACCAAGTGATTTTATTTTGACACATTAAATTTTCTAACATTAAATATCAATACATGTAAATTTTTATGAAAACCAATAGGGTATATGCATCGATTTTTTTTATTGTTCTAATCGATTCTTTAGGTCATTATTTAACCGAAAAATGATAAGACGCTCACTGAATTTCGCAATAACAAGGTAAAAAAAAAAAAAAAAAACGCTACCATATTGGCGCCATGTTTATTTGACGTCAACGTTCACACTCGATTAAAACCTTTTGTGAAGACCTCAGTAGTGACCATCTCAGAAAAGAGGTTTTCCGAGAAATCTGAAAATAAACGACAATACGAAATGTGAAGTGGGTAGAATAGTGTCAAATCATGATGCAGTGCCAAACATAAAAAAAGAAGAAATGTGAACAGTGATGTCACGTCCGCTCTAGCCAATGGCGTAGCGTTTTGAAATTTTGGGATTGAGATTTAAAATAGCAATTTTTCAATGGTTAAATTCTACAATAAAAACATCTCAAATCTAAAATAAATATGTAGATATGTTTCTATATCAATAGAGAATACGTGTATATTTTTTAGCCATTTTGAAGTCACGCATGCATATACCCTATTACCTACTTTGCAACATAACATTCAAATGTAATTTAAATATTTCTTATGACAAAATTTTACATAGTATACCTTTGTCTCAGTCTGGAATAATCATAGCTAAAAGTAATTCCAGACCTATTAAGGGGCAGTGACATCAACTGATTTCGCAATATATTACAAGAAACTTACCTAACTAAATACATTGCCTAAATTTACCTACATCTTCTTACACACAATAAATAATTATTACTAAATTAGTCTAGGGGCCAAGCCAACATAGTAATTACAAAGTTATTGCACTAAATAAAAAAGCAAACATAAAACGATACTATAAGAGAATAACAAATTCATGTATGGAACTAAATATGTTAAAACAAAACTGTTTAATATAATTTAACATAACATAATAGTAAGAAAACGCTCTAAATCAAGCAGAGTAAAGTATTTTATTATAAAAACTATCGTAGTTTGACGAATTCATTACGGTTGTAAGCGGGTTAACTACGAACCCTCGTTAAGGGATGAAACGTTGGTGTTCTTCCAACACAAATAAGGTTCGTAGTTAACCCGCTTACAACCGTAATGAACAGAGTAAAGTATTCTTTACTTTCCATACTTACCTATGCTTAAATCCAATATGGAGATAATGAATATGCGAATTTACCTGATTTTATTATGCACAGAAAACGCACGAATATACTTTTTATAACCAACTTAAGGAAAGGGGAGTTTCATGATTAACGGAATATTATGTTCAGCATAAATTCTTATCCACATTGTCAGATTTTAACGATATCTTTTGTTAAAAAATGTTTTCCTCAAGCATGGTCCCATTTAAAGGTCACAATCTGATTATGTGTTCCAAGAGAAAACTGTAAGAAATTCAATCTTGATGTTAGTTTTTTTTAATTAAAAACTAACGCTAACATTCAGTCCTATACATTATAACGAAATAGCTTACAAAAACCACCCAGAAAGCTCACTGCACACTGTAATTACAACTTGTAACAAGTAACCTATCTGAGTGGAACAGTCTATTCTGTGATTAAAATAACAATAAATAGTAAAGCTAAACATTGACTAATATATTAAACTAAATTGCAAGGAGCGCCTTGAACCTAAGTCAAAGAACGACGTTACTTATAATTCAACATATCTAGAATTAAGTTGAGTTATTTTCCACCATTATAAAGTTCGATATTCATTTTCAACATCCATAGAAAATAGGTATATGTACTTATTCGATAAACATTGAATATCTTGATAGTTATGCCACTTGGTGGAATGCTATGATGTCTCCTATTGCCTACTAGGATATTCAGTTAGCCATTATGATGCCACATGGTCATACTATACCTATAGTAGTACCATACATACATACAACATAGATTTTCTATGATAGATAATGTACAAGTATGATGTTTATACCTAATGAACATTTATCTAGCCATAATGATAGCTTGTGTTTACACATTACCAAACCAGATCTTTGTTACATGAAAGCGAAAGTATAACAAACCTATCAACATTGCAATACCCATTCCTAAATAAAACTGATTCTCCTACAACAATAAATTCTAGATAGTTGCTTTCTTAGAAACAACGTCTGCGCTCCATCCCCATGTTACACGAAACTATACTGATTGTCCACTGCTCTTATGTCGTGATGTGCCACCAGCAAGGCTTCTAATTCTGCTCGCCGCATCCTTACATCGCTGCCGTGTGTAACTGTGCCAAGCTGAAATTACAAAAACTTTAAATAACAAGACCACTGCCAGAGGCGCAGTGAAAATCATCTAAAATCGTAGTGAATTTATAAAGAGCTGACAAACGTAATTTGATGAATTTTACCGTTTTTAGTAAAACTTGACTAAAACAGACAAATTTGCAAATTAAACAACAACAAACTTACCAAACACAAACTCACAACACACAGGCAAACAATAGTAATAGCAAAATAATAAACAAAGCCATTCCATAAAATAAGTTTAATTTTAATAAAATTTACAACCAAGAAACTAGAGTTAAAGCTCGGAAGAACATGATTTTGTACAAAACAAAAAACGTACAAACTAAATACAGTTAGTATTATTATAACAGTCCATTTTCAATAACTATGGTTATTTTTATGAACTAATATTATTGCTTATAGGACATGTAATATTAAACACTCAAGTAAGATGAGATTTACAATGTTTGTTTAGAATATCAATTATAAATTATTTCTGACTCATATTTTACCACTTACATTTCGTGTACTGAATCTCAAATGGTTAAATTAAGATAACTAAGATTTAATGGCAAACATGGTACGTATCGCTAAAAATGCATATAGATATATGACTAAATTCATCCTACCTATGGTAAGTTAAACTAGAGGTGGTTCTAAAATCGAGTTGGTGTCGGCAAATGTGATTAATATAATATGCAAGTGATTATTCAAGAATTCCCATAAACCTACTAATTTTATATTTGCGATATTATACATTTTATGACGCCATTGAACTTCTGATCAAAACGACTGGCTATGTAATATGCTTAACCAATCATAAAATGCTTGTTTATAATTTTACTAATCTGATATTCTTATTATGATCAACATTTGTTAATAAAGGGCTAAAACATATTTTTGAATTTATTCTGTGCATTTAATGTATGTCAGGTACATACTATAAACAAAATATATATGTTTTTTAATGTGTTATTTATAACAATCATACACAAGTAAGATTGAAGACAGAATTAAGGCCTTTTCTAATCAAATATAAGTGCTTACTGCAAATGACATATAAAAATAGTAAAAAAGTAGTTTATTAGACACACGGAAAAACCAATACTGTAAAAATTAACTATGAACGTCATATAAAACAAAAATCTATATAATAAAGGCGCACACATACATAAATACAATAAACTGAGCACGTTTTAAAGTGGTTTATACTTATAAATAACAATATCAATATCACTGAGCAAAGCTATCTAGAACTATACACAAAGATGCAAATGCGTACAAAACATCTAAGCATGCAATAAATACCAATAAGGGTACGTTCACACCGCAGTCCGTTTTATAGGACCGTGTTATCGTATAAGATGGCGTATGTATTGTATGAACTAGTAGTTCAGACAGACAGGCATTCATGACAGTATCTTAGATCCCAGTGATGTGTAACTCGCAAAACCACTACATCTGCCATCGCCTAATAAGAACGGGCCTGTAAAACGGACGGCTGCTGTGTGAACGTATACAAGGATTTTTAAATAAGATAATTTTATAATTTATTTAAAGTGTAATAAGTTAAACTAGGGACATAGAATAGATTGAAATCGGTGTCATCATTGATGCTATTTATTTACAAAGTGCAAGAATAGGATAGGCTGGTGTGACTCTTAATAATATTAATTAACTATGTTGCATTAATATAGCTTCTTTAAGGCATTCGGTGGGACTGATTATGCCTCAAAATCTCAATTGTATTTAATGCTACTGGGTTAGGTTTGGAAATGTGAATAATTATAATTAAACACAGACACTTAAATTAAAAAAAAATATTTACAAGTCGTCATGACTGGAGTGATGTATAGAACTAAAAGATTTCTATCATGGCAGTAGATATTCTCAAAAAGAGATTGTTCTTAAAGAAATATAGACATCTATAGGTACAAACATTATTTGAGCACTTTGTTTGTAACATGTTTTTACATTATTATTATACAGGCAGGCTTATTAGTGAAATCTGACATGTGATATACATAAGTATGGAAATTATCTAGTATTCTAGAACAATCTGAAACTACAGCCTGTTTCACTGGTGAGTAAGACATATTTTATTATTACACTGTTGTTTCTCAGTAAACTTTTTGGGAAGATATGGTTCATTTTCTGGATGACGAAAGCCAATAGCTATTTTTTGCTGTCTAGTATATTAGAAAGGCTGTGTTACACAGATTGACAATGACAAAATTAGGTAAAGACGAGTTTTATGGATAGGGAAAATACTATTTTGTGGTTTCTAGGTGGAGCCTGTCATATGTTTACCAGGCCTATACCTGTTTCCGAATTCTATTATATAGAGCCTATAAGTTTGTGAGTAAGAAAAAGCTAAGACGAATCTTTTGGAATTAACCTTTGTGTGGTTCACAGGTAGTGCCCACAGTAATGAACCTGAATACCTACTTTGAAACACGAAATAAGTACGAAGTTTTGGGAGACTGATCGAACGAAAACCTTATCAAATTGCTTCGTACGTGTCACCAAATGATAATCCATTTCAGCAGTAAATAAAATAAAGAACCTGGAGCAGATATCCTCTAAACGATAAGGCCGCCCGTCTTACGTCTAATGTAATGTATTTTCACCCGACTGAGCAAGGGTTATGTTTTAATGTATTTTTGTGGTGTAGTCTGTTAAAAAAGAGAAGAGCCGTGAAAATTGAGGGCGCGTGTGCCAGTTTGACAACTTTTGTTGCGTTGACGACACTGCTCTGTCATTGCAGTACGACTAAAAGTTCACCCAAACGCCATGCCACGACTATCTTTCTGAACAGACTCTACAAAAACATTCTTGTCTATTACTGCAATCAAATAAATGATATAACCATTTACACTAAAGGGTCATCGAATCAGTCATCTGTCGTTTCGTGCGATCCGTCGTCCTTTAACTTCGTGATTCTTTTTCAAAGTAGGCCCCGTCTTTGTTTATCAAAAGGTTTAACCTATCTACATTCTAAGGCTACGCAATCTGGCTCACTTGTTGCCGGTTCTGCTCCTGGCAGACGACGTACTCGGTGAGCGTGACGTCAGCAGCTCCTCCAGACTCCAGGGGGATGGCGTGCGCGCGGAAATGTTCCAGCATGTCTAGAACGTTCGGGAACCAGAGGTGTTGGACACGGCATTGACCGGTTTCGCTTAGTGTCATTCGAAGGTGCTTGGCGCGACCCTGGAATAATTAATTTTGTTTTAAAAAACTATAAACCGACTTAGTTTTTTTACAGTTTTTTCGTGAGTTTTTATGGATCACATTGTCAAAACTGAACAAAATTAAAATGGGACCACAGGGGAAGCACCAGCTATCATATAAAAAAAGAATCACGAAAATCGGACCACCTAGTGAAAAGCTGAGGTAACAAACATAAAAAACACTGTTGATTTGAGAGCCTCCTCCTTTTTTTTGAAGTCGGTTAAAAAGTGACAGTTTGGGTAAGTGGTTATCCGATCCGGCTGCGCTAAGTGTGCTGATTATTGTACCAACCAGTGACTGGAAAAAACATGAAAGTATTCTTTGAAAATGACCTATAACAAAATCTCACTTGCTTGGCGTCGAGTTTCAGATATAATTGTAAGCAATTTTTATTGAAGGGAGTATCTAAAATCGACGGGTTTATAGCTGCCCCTCCCCATGACTGTAGCATAATATGTGAGTAGAGATTCGCAGAGCACGTAGTAAATTGTGTAGATGTGCGTTATGTTAGCGGCATGCTTTATTTTTTTGAACACAGCCATTGGTTGGTAGAGTTAGGTCTGGTAATTTTCTAAGTAATGTAAATTACGTATAAAAGGATGCGCCAACAAAGTGAATTTTAGGTTAAGTATGGGCGGTTTGTTTACGTTTATGCTTCATTCAAAATGGACACGGTATAGTAGATACTAGTGCGTGCGCGGGCATCTGCCCGCGCAGCGTTGTCGCTTGTCGCGCAGTTTGTCGACAGCGTTGTCGCTATCGAAACGTTCAAAGGTAACTTCTATCCCATGGGAATCTTGAATAGAATAGAATAGAATAATCTTTATTGTCAAAGGTGAAACACATTAAAATCATAAATATACAAAATTTCAGTGTACAGACTTGGGAACCGACTGATTTATGGGATAAAAAGTAGCATATGTTTGATTCCCGGTCTAGTCCTACATTACATTTCAGGGCGAGTAGTACGAATATTTTTAGCGTAAAAAACAAACAACCATCTATGATAGCCATTTTTAGGGTTTCGAATCCAAAGGATAAAACGCGACCCTATTTTAAGAATCTGCTGTCCATCTGTCTTTTTGTCCGTCTGTCACCAGGCTGTATCTCACGAACAATGATAGTTAGACATTTGGAATTTTCAGACATGATGTATTCATGTTGCCGCTATAACAACAAATATAAAAAAAAAACAGAAAAAATAATATTTAAGGGGGCTCCCATACAACAGACTGACAAATGATTTTTTTGCCGTTATTATAAATAATGGCACGGGTCTGACTGGCAATTGGCCGGGTTTTTAACTCATCAAGACAGAAAACAACAAAGATCTGAAATATTTTTCTCAATTATCTTCTCTCTCACCTGGAAGTTGAACGTAAGCACGTACTCCCCTCTCCTCGTCTCGCTCTGTCTCACGAGGTAACACCCATGGGCGGAGACGCCGCCTGCCAGTACGCAGCCAGCCGCCGCCGCGCGCGCCAGGGTCCCGTGGAACCACGGCCACTCCGCGAGCGAGATGCGGGGGGAAGACTCACAGCCTTCTTCTGCTATTGAACCTGAAAATAATAATTATTCCTCTTTAATTATTTATAACTATACCGTATCCATCGAGCATGTAGAATTTTAGTAAACAAACCACAACACAATTATCAAAAACTCACATGCTTGGCGTTGAGTTTCAGATGTAATTGTAAGCAATATTTATTGAAAGGAACCCAAATCGACTAGTAACGAAAATTTAGTAAAAGGGCGTGCCAAAAAAGTGAATTTTAGTTTAAGCAGTGGGCGGTTTGTTTACTAACATTATACATGCTCATGATACGTTTTAGAGTAGAATACATCCGACAGAGAACCAAAATCATTGACATAGATCAAAGAATTAGCAAGCTGAAGTGGCAGTGGGCCGGCAATATCCCGCGAAGAACCGACAATCGCTGGAATAAACGAGTTCTTGAGTGGAGAACGCGACTCGCCAAACGTAGAGTAGGACGCCCTCCGTCCAGCAGAGGTATTTCAATTCGTCGGAAAGGCTTGGCAAGGATTCGATATCAGAAACTTTACACAAATTAAAATAGCGTTCTAAAGTTCCGACGGAATAGAATTCAAATTCGAATCTTACGTTATCGCTTCAGAAACGAATCGAATGAATTAAAATACGCAGGGGGTAGGGATGACGATCTGCGAAAGACTGCAGATAGATGCTGGATATGTCAAGCTTAAGACAGGGCGCTATATGGCACTCATTAGGGGAGGCCCTTGGACTAATTAGGCCTAGTGGACTAATATAGGCTGATGATGATGACGATGATATATAAGGTTCGCAATTAACCCGCTTACATCCGTAATGAATGATGATGATAAGACTAGAATAGAAGCATACTTGTCTACCTACTTTGAAACACTTGGAGGTGTTTCTAAAGCCCTATTGTGAGAGACAAATAAAATTAATTTACATCTCATGGACCTCCATGAAAGCCAATAAGGTGATATCTAAATGACCATAATCTCCATACTGGGCATGCAGATTGGGCATCGCAGTTTGGTGGTGGAATTGCTCTGCAGACTTCTCACTCTGTGTTATTATTATTACATTATACTTAAGATGTAATTGAATAATTGACAGTCTTTTCAAAGAATAACATCATATATCCTGCTGGCTGTCTGCTCAGACTTGCTTTGTAGGATCATAATGGATAACTTAATGTTCTTTACAATAGGCAAGTCAATCCCCTATGTGACTCAGGTAGTTATGACAGAATTCATACAGGAT
Organism: Eupithecia tripunctaria; assembly: GCA_955876795.1. NCBI lineage: Eukaryota > Metazoa > Arthropoda > Insecta > Lepidoptera > Geometridae > Eupithecia > Eupithecia tripunctaria. Next base: position 6,877,614 of record OY041620.1, read on the forward strand.
AAAGGCAATTGGCAACCTTGTTTGTTTAGGTTGGGGAATGACTAATGAATTATAAATATAATTTCAATAACAACTACATTAATCAAATTGCCAAAACATCCTGTTGTCATAATGACTTGTGAAACAACATTTCTATCAATGTGTACATGTTACATCTAGAATCTTCTTACATGCCTTACAGATTTTTTAATATGTTAACAGTGATCAATAGCTGCCCTATAATAATATCCTGGCCAGCAATACCTAATGTAGCCAACTGTTTTAGCAGAGTTTTTCAGAGTCAGAGTCACATCGTTTATTTCTTTAGTTTGACTTACAAAATAAACACTTAAGACGATTTTTTTTTACTATAAAAACAGCTTGATAAATAGTCATTACTATCAAATAAGAAATAAGGTGCAATTGACTCTAATTCACTTAAATTTTTTGTCCACTAGTGGATGTGAAAAAGAAACCACTAGCAAGTTTATCGCATAACAACTAATACAATCTTTGCATATTTAGGTCTAACACCACTAATTAAATGAGTTGAGAATGAGATGACAAAACTTTTAAAATATTACAGATTAAATTCATTATGCGAGTCTATTTTTTTATTGTATGAAAGGGCCTATTCCCAGCAGTGTCAGTGGGCTGATGATGAGATGAAGATACTAAGCATGTAGTAGTGAGTACTGTGTAAAAGGGTGGCAATACACTATAATCAAGAGATTCCATTTTGAATGGGATTTACTTAGTTCTATGTCCACATGCTAGAGGTGTGCAAATCCCTAATATATATAATAATGTTGTATACATTAACTACACACATACCTAATTCAGCTTCTTCCGGTGTGTCAGCAGCTAAGTCCACATTACTAGAGCTAGTTGGTAGGTCTCTTCTCGGTGGCAGGTCTGGAGGCGCAGGCTCTGAGCCACCCGGTAATGCATCAGGAGGCGGTTGGGTCGTGGGAGGTGATCTCATGCAGTACTTTATGGTGGCGAGCCAGGATTTCATGTCATCTACGTCGGCAGCTTCTATTACATACTCCATGTTATTGTCAGCCTGAAATTAGGAAGAAAAGGTTGCTTGTAGATATTGACATTTATAATATATTAAGCTCATGGTTAAGGAGTAAGGTATGGAGCAAATCTTCAAAGAATCAATTAATAGAAAATTTTCTGAATAATGAATGGTTTTTTATTCAATAATAAAGGATAATTTAACAATAATTCTTTTTAAATACCTAGTATAAGCTCTATGACTCACTTTAGCTACAGGATAAATTAATTTTTATTACCAAGCTCACCTTCAAAACGAAAGTATTTTCATGATCTGGCATTTCCAAAGCAGTTGTTTCCCTGGCCTCAGTTATTAGAAAACAGAACACTCCACTCCGTGGTTTCTGAGCCTTGGGCGGGGAATAGAACTCTAGCATGTAACCGCCAACAGTCTTTACAAGGGCCAGTCTGCACCGCTCCCATTTCTGAGGACCACTCGGCTGTTCCAAACTCTCCGGAGTCAAATAGTTGACTAAACCCTCTTTCCTACATTCTACAACTATCTTAGCTAACTTAGTCTTATTCAGTTTGTTTAGATTCGACGAAAGTTCTACTTCGTCCGAATGCTGTTTGTGAAATAAGCCTTTACCTCTCCTTAGACCTTTGAATGATAGTCTACGGAAAAACGGCTTATGCTGAGTTTTAGGAGAATCAGTGTCTTCTGAGTAATCGCTTTCATCGTGGCCGGTGTGCGTGCCGTTCGGCAGTTTGTGGAGAGCTTTCAGCTTCCCGTATTCCGTTTCGAATTGCTCCGAGAAAGTGTCGATGAACTTTTTCAATAGATCCTTATGTGAGGCGTACGGTCGGGCGGGGTCGTTGGCGCTGGGCTGCACGTACGGCAGACAAGCCTTGGCGAAGTCCTGGGCGGTGGCTCGGGCCTGACGCTCGCAGAACTCGACCCATCCGTCGGGGTCGCCGTCGGACGGGCCCGCCATGGCGAGGAATTTCTTTAGCAGCTCCACTTGTATACCGGGCGTTTCATGTACGAAAACTCTATGGCACTGCAATTTTTTTTCACTTTATCACTGACTAGTGCGGAATTTCATAGCATTTTCCAATCAAAATAGATTCACGATGCTATCACAAGTTTTTCTCGCGAAAACAAGTTTTGTTGCCATGTCAGAAAATGGACGAGAATTTAAAGCTTTCATTCTGAATTTCTGATTTCAATCCGTCGTAATAAAAATCGCAGCAAAAAAAATAAACACCGAGTTCAAGGATTTTTTGTTAGTTGCTAATATCTTGATTTATTTACAACTGAAACATTTTATTTCATAACATATTTTCTGTACAGAAAAAACTACCAAAATTAAGTTGGAAATAATTGTGTGGGTTGTAATTGTAAGTCTTGCTACTCGCTTCTAGGTGTCGCTAGTAGTATTTAGTTTCATTAATTTCTGTTAGATGTCACTATTCTGAACGTTTGAGTTTCCCTAACACAAGATGTCGCTCTAGGTAGGTAGAGTAGTAAGTATGATAAACTAGCAGAATACCAGCGTTACAGCATGCCCTACACAGCAGGCGACATGCTGAAGCATTAAGCTGAGCTATGGGCCATTTCTCTGCTACAATAATGTATTACTCATGCATATTTTATACTCATACTCATATTTTAGTTATTGTAATTTCACCTTTGTATCATGCTTTAGCTCTATCGGGTTTTATTTTCAATGCTTGGCGGTGCGACCGCGGACCGCAGTTGTACCTACGTTAGAGCCACAGGAGGATATTTATTTATATATTTATTTATTATTTATACAGTTAGGTTAGCCTTTAGCGAGTACCTAGTACCTACACTAAAACTTACAAGATATATAAATAACATGAGGACAAATGCTAAGTGCACCAACCTATTACAGGCCGACACAGCATGCAAAAACTAAATACTAACAAGCTCAAATACCTACATATAAAAGAAACTAAAGCAGGTAGTACGTAATTTCACTTTATACAGGGTAGAGCAAAAACCTAGTGAAGACGGTAGAGAAAAAAGAAACAAAGACATCGCTATAAATTATACATACAAAACAAAAACCAAACACACAGTGGCAGTAGAGACAATTTATTTTAATTCCAACAGTGGAAGTGACTTTGTATTAAATCATCTATCATTTACAATGGTCAAACAGCAGTAGGTATGTACAATACCGTATATGTTATATAATATATATTCTTAGCCCATGAAAGTATTAGTAGATCGTAGAATGTACCTATCGTGTCTCTGTGCAATCATACCTTCCAAATACACTCGAGAGCAATGAATCCGGGTCACTTAAAGAATGTTAAAAATCTCGGAAACTAAAAATGATAGGTTAATGCAATAAATTGTATTTAATAGACAATGTAATACTCCTTAAATGAAAGTAAAAAAAATATGAGTCACCATACATTTTATTAACACAAAATTACATAAAGAAAAAAACTGCTGATCTCTCCTTAAAACAAAAATAGGAAACATGAAATTTTTGAACTTTATTACGATTTTCTTGAATTTTAATACTTCGTATTGCCTCCTCGTGCTTCCATTACTGCGTTTACGTGGTTTGGCATGCTGTACACCAAGTTCCTTATACGATTTTGGGGAATATTCTCCCATTCCTCTGTGAGAGCAATTTTGAGCTCACGAAGCGTGATTGGGGGAGGGTTTCGTTGTTTTACGCATCTGCCTAGCTCGTCCCAAGCATGCTCGATCGGGTTGATATCCGGGCTGCGCGCTGGCCACTCCATACGAGTAATGTTCATCTCTTGAAGGTAGTCATTCACAATCCTACCTGTATGAGGTCGGGCATTGTCATGCATAAATATAGCATCCTCACCTAAATTGACCATAAATGGACCAACGTGATCATTGAGGATTTCTTCCACATATCTTACGCTAGTTAAAGAGCCGTTTTCTATGATCACCAGCTCTGTGCGACTTTCAGAAGAAATTCCGGCCCACACAAGTACAGACCCACCACCGTAGGCTACTTTTTCTTCGATGCATGCTTGCTTGAATCTTTCCCCTGGTCTTCGATACACTCTGTGTCTTCCATCGTGCTTGTAGAGCATAAATTTTGATTCGTCGGAGAACATAACTTTTGACCAATCTTCAATACTCCAATTTACGATTTTTAGGATTCTTTAAGTGACCCGGATTCATTGCTCTCGAGTGTATAAGAAGAATGACGCTTACCGGACTCTTATGAGGTTACAAAGGTCCTGCAGTGCATCAGACATGTTCTCCGAGGCAGGAGTTCCGGACTTCTTTGCCATCATGAGATCTCGAGTAGCGTCGTTCTGGAGAAGGATGAATCGCTCTGTTAATGGCATACTGAGAGCTATCTCTGACACGGTAAACAGGGTGTTTGGTACAACGTTTGCCATATGAAAAGTGGGGGTAGGTGGAACCAAATGCAATAGCTTGGTGGCTTTTTAACCCACAAAAGCCTCCCGCCTATTTTTAAGATATTCTTAAAGAATTTTCGACTTCTTTCATTTTACTAAATAAAACGGTTTACAATCTTTTTAATTTACATCTAGTACCTATGTAAAGTATGTTAGCCCTTATTAATAAAATCAATAATAACATGAGATCTAGGCATTGATTTATTAAAAACAAAGATGAGGTACTGGCTTCTCGAAAGTGGCAACCTCAAATTGTGTAAAATTGTGATCTCCCACATCAGTCACCGTCTGACCGGCGGCACGGGCGGTCGTGATCCGCGTGAAATATTGTTGTCTCAGTCTCACTTCGGTCCTAGATACGTCTTTCCGTCTTTGTTCTTCTTTGTATTGCACAGGACTGGAAATATAACTGTGAGCGTATGTGTTTGCGTGTAGTTGTAACACATGCCAATTTTTGAGTAAGCTCTGGGAGAACGTAACCTATCTTCCCTTTTTAAATCAATGGATCTAGGTAACTAAAGCCGCTATGACAATGCAAAGTGTAGAAAAGAGATAATTTAAAATTGAGAGTTCAACTTTGGAATAAATTTGAAAAACAACTTAATTCAAATTTCGTTTAAAAACTTTTACAGTTCATGACCATTCTAACGACATGCCAAATATGTCAAAGCACAATTAAAACGTAACAAAATAAGAGTTTATTCAAAGAATCTGCCATTTTGAATACACTGAAAATGACGATTTTTTGTCCCGTAGTCATGATGTAAGCAGGTTTAATTCGAAAAATTAAATTGAACTGGAGTCAAAAGTTAGACAGGCGTAGGTAGGTGCACTAGTATACTGGTATATTTAAGGAGCATACCCGAGCCAATATGACAGCGATATCTATTTTACCATATTTTTACGTTTATAATAGGAATTTTTAAAAATCCTACGTTCAGTTTGTGGTATCTATTATAAGCAATTTTTTAGCTTTAGCTATTTTATTTTATCTCATATAGTTTAGGAGGAGATGCGAAAATAGAGTTTGGTGGCCAAAAAGCGCAACTTCGTATCTCTACCTAAGCTTTACAAAATGAAACTATTACAGAGGCATTAATAAATGACTTATAATAGATACCACAAACTGAACGTAGGATTTTTAAAACTTGCTGCGTTTAACGTAATAATAAGATAAAATAATTAGGGGCGCCACTTTCACTGGTGTATGGGCCTTAACCATCAACAGTATCACTTTTTATAAAAAAAAAATTAGTATGATAATTATGGTTTTTTGAACCCTCCAATACGTTTTTCGATGGTTTAAAATTTTCGGATGGTGTAATTTTACTATTGGGAGTGCTTTGCGCATTATATTCTGTAAAATATAATAACCCAATTTTCCAACATTGGATATCCGTCCACTTGGGCAACAAGAAGGTAGCTATGCGCTGGGTTCTGACGAAATAAGCACAAACATTCAAAATAAAAATAAATAATCTGTCCCTGTATTTTTAGTATAGATTACTATTTGTACCTACGAGTTCCTAATTTTGTATTGTGTGCCTGAAATAAATTCATTTTTTGTTGTAAGAAATAATTTTGTTGAATTTTGTTGTTATCATTGGTGGCTTCATCGAAAGTGATCATGATAATGTTTGATGAAAATTGATGCAGCGGTTATAAGTTTTTTGTGGTACCTTTGTGCCAAAGAAAATTAAGGTTCAAATAATAGAAAAGTTTAATGATTCAAATTAAAATAGAGCAATTTTGAGTTTCGTGACTTTAATCGAAATATTCTCTAAAATGTGCCCGCTATATACCAAAGTCTATTCGCCCATTCCAGCTCCCCTTAACCCGCCCCTGCCCTCCACTAAACGCCAGCTAACCCATTGAAAGGCGTCCCAAAATACCCAGCACCACTCAAATACGTCATCGCCACCAGATCTTTTCACATAAAGGCCGTCTAGCGATCGTAAACTCCTTGGAACTCACTCGTCTGTGTCAAAATTCCAATAATCTTATTTTGGCGCGCATCAAGAGGCCTGATGAGGGATATACGGCGGCCATCTTGCGGGCCGTTCACCTGAAAAGTGATGATGGTTTTATGAAAGTTTCAGATGATAAAAATATTGCGCCTTGACCACGGAATATCGGTCAGGGAATTGTAACAGTACCTACGTAATATTATAATTTGGAGACAACTACAACGTTATGACGTAGGTAGTGTAAAAAAGGAACCAACTAGTAGGTATATCGAAATGAGTTACCTAACTGATCTCAGGACCTGATGAAATATGAATTCATTGAGTGCTGTAGAATTGTCCAACATTAGGTAGTTATTTACTTATTTATTATTTAATAAACAATGACAGAAAAGCCAACAAGGCATTTATCAGAGGGAGACCTGAGTCCGTCAGTGGACCACTAAGGCTGTTGAGGTTGAGGTTATGGGACGAACTAGGGTAGTTAAAAAGGGTTTGGGGGAGGTGGGGTGCATTGATACAAAGGGCACATTGATACACTAACCTTATCTAAAAATTGAGTTAATGGATTTGAGGTGCGCCAACTCTAATACGTTTGGAAAAACTTCCGAACGCATACATTGTAACCACACTGACCGACTATCAACGTCGGTACGTGTTTTGAGCACTCATAAGTAAATTCTGACGTCATATGTTTTGACGCCCTTCGATAACATCTAAAGAACACCCTTACATGCAAAAGGTAAGTAAAACTATAAATAATTATTATGAGTTTTGTTTTACTATAATTTTTTTTCCTCGGAAAATAGTGAGCCAAAGACCGAGTTTAAGATGTTGTATTTGAAAAACAATGGCATTTCTTACATTTAAGTCTTTCTATACGTAGGAGACAAAGCAAGTGCTGACTTTGGTGATGTTGGTTTGCACCTGCCTACACCAAATTATACGAAAGGCACAACTCGAACCCCATCTATGTATGCTTTTTCTATTAAATTGAGGGCATTATAATGTCCAATAAAAGAAGACAAATAGGTATGTATATTGCTTTTTTAAATTATATCAAGCTTAATAGTTTGATTTATATATTATATAGTTGTAACTTATATTATAAGGCTATTTACAATCTCATCACAATAAACAAGAGAAATCAATGTAAAAGTTTTTTTGATTAGACCATTTTCATTTTCCACCCTGTATGAATGTGCCCCACGTGGTGTATTAAACAGTTTTAAACTGTGACATAACAATATTTAATCATTTAGCGAAACGTACAAAATAATTGAAAAATATGTGTTTATACACATTTTATGGGATTTTTTGTGTATCAATCTGCCCCACTTCTCCCTACTCACGGCACTGCAGCCAAGACAGTTTTCTTTGACTTTTTATTTCAAGTCCAAATGCAGCATCATAAATATAAGATAGGTCCAATACACTTACCTACTTATTTGTACCTACGTTTGTAACTACCTACTCATTTTGGATATAAAATTATTCCGTCTCCCAATAAACAGTGAAAACTTTTCCAGAAGCGCTTTGAAGCCAGCGATGTATAAAATCAGTTGAAAGAACAGTGCTTTACGAGCGAAGAAGACGCGCTACTGTTTACAGAGAAAGCTGTAGGATTCCCACAATGTTGCCTTTTTTGGAGTTTTGAAAAAAAAACTATTTATATCAATATTATAGCAACCTAAAGTCATCCTATTCCAAGCTCAAAAATATAGGTCCACTGCTGGAAGCAGGCTTTCCCCCGGTAAGTGCCTTATTGGCTTTTATCTTATGGGGGCTATTCCATGTAATACCATGCGTGTTGGGGATCGCAGTTCGATGGTAGAATGGTTCTGTAGAAGGTGCTGCTGCCCCCGTGGATATCCCTAAGTCGCCCCTTACAACACACAGAAGAATTAGGGCGGTGCAAATTCTAAACCCACGGCTATTACCTTAGTCTCGTATCTATACCATGTTTTAGAAACAGGTAATAGGTTATATAAATAAATAAATAAATAAAAATAATGCAATGCGGACAAATCACACAGCATTATCTAGCCCCAAGTTAAGCAAAGCTTGTGTTATGGGTACTAGATAACTGATATACATAATACAATACACTACATAGATAGATATTTTTTTATTATACATAGAAAACATCCAGAACGCCCTGAACAAATATCTGCAGATCGTACAAATATTTGTCCCGAGGCGGGAATCGAACCCGCAACCTCTTGCGTTGCAGGCGGAGGTCGTCAATATATAAAATGGGGTTATATAAAATAGGGTTAGATAAAATGGGGTTATATAAAATGATGTTATGTATTTAACAGATTCCACAATAATACAAGATTAGAAGTTTGTTAAGACCTTGGCCGTGCTTATTAAGAAACGAAAGCAGATTTTTTACCTATGTCAGTGGTACAGACATAACTCTTTACTTAATTTCAGTTTAGTACCAGCGTAATCTAACTCACTTTTAAGTTCTTATACAGGGTGCTTTGTATTGGTATTTGTACCAACATAACTTTTGGGAAGCTAGGGGGTTAATGGGCTACATTTCTCCAGTAGAATCAATGTCATAGATGTCTAATTTTTTTTCACTCAGAACTTTTTAATCTACTTTTTTTGTTTGAGTTCTTAATGCCACAAATTAACTTGTGTAAACAAAAATAAATATAACGGAAAGTAGGTACACATGGAAAATTATAAGAATTAATGTTCTTTTCTCTAAAATTCTGGGCGCGTTCAAGCCCCGTCTAGTTCGTAAATTTTTGGGATGTTTTATAAACTTTTTGTTATTTTTTCTTTTAGAATTGTGCAATAATTCATCTTATTTCAAACCATCCACTTTCACTGCGCCACAGAGATCGTCGTTTCGTTACAGTTTTGTTATTATTAAAGTTAAATAATTTTTAATTATAAGTCAGTAAGGAGTAATCTCCATCATACAGAAAGTGTGGCGACAGTAACGTTCCGTTTCTCACATGTATCCGGCGCGGGCGCAGCCGACGACAGACAAATGCGCAGGAAGGAGCGTCGTTACCGCTGTCGTCGCCACGTAAACACTTCTATCTATAGTTTATGCTCACTTCTTTATTGTACTAGCTAAGGAGACTGTTGTTCTTATTGTAATGGATCCGAAATCAATAACATAAAATATCAGCTATAAAACTAATTTAAAAATGTACCTAATGATCATTACGGAAGTAAGCGGGTTAAATAAAAACCTCATTTTGTGGTTGAAATGGAACGTGTAAGTAGTTTCAGCGCTACGTGGGAACATCAAAATCGGCTACATACATACAAACAAACATAGAGCACCTACCTCATAAGCCTCAAGGGTTCCGTGCCATTAATACTTCTACACGTACATGAGGAAAGGGGTAGTAAGTTTAAAACTCTATAAAATATATTTGTTATAATGATAAAAATTTACTGTTGTCGCAATTTTGTAATAATAATGTACTTATAATAAAACATATCTATCTATGTAGTGTGTTATGTATATCAGTTATCTAGTACCCATAATACAAGCTCTGCTTAGCTTGTTGCTAGATAATGCTGAGTGAATTGTCCAGAATAATTTATTATTATTATTAATAATTTTGCCTTTATCTGTCCTATAAGACGTTGCAACGTGCTTCGAACCAAATTTCAAGATTCTGAATTCACGGGATGTAGCCTGCAGATTATGATTCCCTTGCGAGTGTTAAAAAGAGAGCACCAAAGAATAACCCACAGCTTTCTGCTGTTTTGCGCTCGTTGAACAGAGTACAGTCGGGGGTTTCCACCCCGATTTTTATGTCGTCCTACAGGATTTCGCAAAATCGTTTGGTTTGATATAAATAAAGAAATAAAATAGCGGATGATGGTAAAGAAAATAGTTTCAATTGTAAATACTTGTTCTAATTTATTTGTAATATTCATATAAAGAAAATATTAAAAGTAAATATCTTCTGATAATCTGACGAATGACAGTTATATAAATCTAATGGGGAGTTCATGTATGAATATTTAAAACTATGGTAAAAAATTTCGGGAATTAAAAAAACAATTGAATTATGGACCTCTGAGAATAAGCCTTTTTTAAACCAGGGCATTATCCTATTCTCTGTTGTGTCTCAGTGCGCTACGCTGTTTTGATGATATAAATAAGTTTTCTCGGTAGTTGTAAGTCTCTATCTCTCAAGTATTGTAGTCGATCCCGAATAGATACTTTGTTTTATTTTGATCCCGATTTCTTCTGCTAAACTATTCGTGTGGGACGCACTTTGAGTATAACCCCGCCTACGTATACCATCTCGCTTGCTCTCCTGCTAAATATAGATGCGAAAACAAGACGGAGAAATGGTACGCCTATTTAAAAATTCCCTCTTATTTCCAAGGAAAAACACCTCGTAATTTTCAGATATTAAAAACATATGATGTCTTCGTTACGATTTTTTGATCTCGACATGGCTACATGTGAGCCCATAAAATTAATTTTTATGAGAGATAAAATATATTATTTGGGAAGAGACGTTAATTGCATTATCTTTGAGGAGTTTGAGAGCCTAATTTAGCTAAGATAGTTATATTTTTACCCAAGTAGGTACCTTTTTTTTTACACCACACAACAAAAGGCTTTGTCGCAGAGTCGACCACATCGCCAAATTAAAAAAAAAAGTTTAACAGCCGCACTTAGAGACTATGATAATGATAATGATTTTACTTAAAGCTGTAACTTAGTAAAATCAATACAAAAATCTTTACTTAATGGCGGTTTAAGTACCTAAGCATTAACGTCGCTGAGTAAGTCACCTGCCCGTCGACAGACCCGCGTCTAATTCAAAGTAAGTCGTTTCTAATCGGTCTCCACACTCTTCACCACCTTCATCATTCGCACCACTAAGGTCCAATTTCACCGTTAAACGTTACTTTTTAAACGCGTTTTCGAAAAGGAAGTTTTCAGTACAGTGAAATGGGACCTTCGTGTAGACAAACTAAGGTCCAATTTCACCATTCGCTGCTTTTTGAACACGTTTACGAAAACGAAGTTTTCATTCCTATTTGAATGTCAGTCCCTGCTGTTTACTATCGTGTTTGACATTTTGTGGCAGCATTATATATTATTAAAGAATGTAAACTTAGTTTTCGTAAACGTGTTTAAAAGGCAGCAAACGGTGAATTTGGACCTAAGAATAACCAAATGGAACTCGCTTGCGCTTCTTACTTTTGTTTTTGCGTTCAATCCGGGTCTCTTCCAGACAAGAGTGAATAGGTGTCTTCTAAATCGTCGTTAGGCCCGGCTTTCTATCGAGTGAGATTGCGGTTAAATCAAGGTCTATAATCCATTTTTTTATGTATATCTAAATCTCTAATCTAAATCTATAATAACTATATCCTATTAATATCATTAATCTAAAACCGCTGCCACACTGCACATAAACGTGCATTCAAATATGGACATCAACTCGGTATCTTTAGATCCAGTTTACAGTGACAGAAGAGTCCGAGTTGAGAGTTGAGGTTATTCAGACGACCTCTGTGGCTCTGTAGGCGAAGGTGCGCCTGCGACGCAGGCGGGTTCGATTCCCACCTCGGGACAAATGTGTGTACGATCTGCAGATATTTGTTCAGGGCGTTCTCATTATAAATAGAAAACATCTATCTATGTAGTGTATTGTATTATGCATATCAGTTATCTAGTACCCAAAACACAAGCTCTGCTTAGCATAAGGCTGTGTGAATTGTCCAGCATTATTTTTTTATTTCTTTTTTTACGTGCTGCGCGGCAAAACGGAGCTTTCCGGATGTGTAATAAGCATAACCCTCTTGATTTCTTGATACATAGACACTTATCAGCCGAAGGTTACCTCTGCCTACGCTCCACTAATGTTTTGTGTTGTAGGATGTTAATTCTGACTCAAACAAAATACGTTTCAGCAAAATGCAATGCGCAATCTCACTTTAATAGCACATTGCGTTAAAAATGCTTAGCTTCAGCAGGAGCCTGGTGAAAATTAAATAAGTAAAAAAACATCTTTGGAAATTAGTTTATTTACCTACATGCTTTCCCAATACAGAATCGTTTTAGAAGTTAACTTAAAGTTAATTCTTTAAAACTAAGATATTTATAAGGTGAAGTATAAGGGGAAATGGTTCGACGCCACTGCTCTTTACTAGAAGAAAAGCCTGATTTGAATAGAAAGGAAAATATTTAAATTTTATTGATAGATTTCATTTGATTGAAAAATTTTAAGTTTAGTATCTACCATACGTATACAAACATTTATTTTACTCGTATGAGCTCTTTAGCATAAATAATGATGTGTATAAAATATTTTTTAATTTATATAGAGTCTGTTAAAAAAAAAGAACCGTGGCGTTACGGTGAACTAACACTTCTAGTCGTACTGCATTATGACAGAGCAGTGTTGTCAATTGGCACACGAGTGCCCTCAATTCCCACGACTCTTCTCTTTTTGAACAGACTCTTCCCTTATCTATTTTTTATTTGTTCTGACTGTACTCACATTTTTACAAACTGCGTACCTACGCCAGACGCTACCAAGTAATCGCTTATTTTGTTTATTATTTAGGTGTTTAATCTATGGTCTGTGTTCGGCTAAGATTCAGTGCATCTCGATTGTTTAGACTGGGAGTGAGTTTATTCTGAACTGATCGATTCAGAGTAACTGGCTGCGAAGTGAGGGGAAGACGAAAGATGTAAATACACGGACAGTCACATGCACAGAGGTTGTAGCATAAGGCTGTCGACGTAGTTTTATTAAGGTGTCCAGATTAAGTAACAAAACATATGATTAAATATAGTTATTTCATACATTTTATCAGTTTGGACTTTGTTATTTTATGTACAAATAAAATCAGTATAAATGTGATTTTTTATCAGTGTACAAACAAAATCAGTATGGACGATTAGTTAAAATATTATTATGCATTTTATGTTTTAATAAAATATACATGTACCACCGTATTGCGATCCCCAACGCGCATGAACTGTGGGTATTATGGGTATTACCTATGAGATAAAAGTAAGATAAAATAAGGCATATATCTCAGGGCCTGTGTCCAGCAATGGACAAATATAGGCTGTTGAGGTTGAGGTACGAGTCCTGTAAACAACAATTTAAATAATGCGGACGACGGACGGACCTGCTATTTAAAATAAGAGACACAACATGTTAACAAGTTGTAGAACTCAGTTTATTACAAGTTATGGACCACCCTTACGTCAAAGCGAAGAGAAGACTGGTCGAAAATCTAAGGTATTGAGGAAAACGTACTCCTACCCAAAGCGGCAGCGAAATCTGAGATATTATTTTTTTAAATACAATAAGCTGCTTTTAATAAACTGAGTTCTACACCTGCGAATATGGTTCAGTATGATATTGCCAAGACACACATTAAGTTTAGGTAAGCATGTAAAGTTCAGATTGTTACTAAATTTTAATAGTATATGATTGATTTTATGTAATTTACTAGGTGGTCTTCTTGGTGGTGTTCTTGGAAAAATATTTAGACACTTATCAGATTCGTCGGTCGTCGGTTCGACGTTTGTACTTATTCGATTTTTTTAATTCTTGCACAAAAGATAAACAAACCCGCAGTACCTATTAACCTCAAATTAACTCTCTTGTTGATAACTTGCTGATTTGAGATTTTTTCTTGAATAAGTATTGTTCAATTATATCTCTATATCTCGACTTCAAGCATGTGAATTTTAACAAATAGATCATAGAACGAAAAGTTCTGTCAAAAATATCAATCAAAATGTTATCGTGCGATTAACTTATTATAGAACATATGCTTTAATAAAATTTAGCTAACGTTACATTGTTGTGTATTGCGTTCCAACATCGAGACTGCGGCCAAGCTCCGTCGAGTTGGAAGCATCGAACGAAGCGAAAAATTATTTATATTTATAAATTTTATACGAATATAACATACGTTTTCTGCTATTTTTCAAAGAAAATCTTCCCATATCTCACGCTTAAAAATGTATTCCTACCAAGAAAAATACAAGCCGAAATCAAAACGTATTTCAGCAGCCAATTCATCTGCCCACGGCGCAGGTATGAACAAACATCGCAGTACATAATTCAAAGAAAATAAATAAGGCTATTCTCGAGTGTCTGCCATTGGGCGGTGGGCGGTGGGCGGGCGCCGCGCGCGCATCGCGTCCCGACGACAGAAGCGGTCAGGTCGCGCCCGCCGTCGCGCGCGCATCTCGTGATTAACGCACAGAAAACTGATTTATCGTGTCGCGTTGAAAAAATAATCGGCACCAAGTGAGGACATGACATGGAGGGACAGGAGTGGAGGGGCGACTGGCACCACCACCGGCTGGACGGTCAGTGATTGATCCTAGTGTTTATAGCTGCTGATGACAGTCTGCTATTTGGACTGGCGGCGTACCTTCGACGGTGCCAAATCGATGAGGTTCCAAGTGAGGGGTTATTTTTAATTGGCGATGGGTTTGCTAGGTGTTAGTTCAAACGATAGTCAGATTGTTTGGTTGATGAGCTATCCTTTAGATCCCCTTGTGTCAATAGTACCATTGATTTGTACCATCAATGGTACAAGTGATACTACTATGTGTCCTTAGTACCATTGAAAAAGATACTAGTTTATACCGTAGATCTGCTTTGTGTAGACTTCATAACTAAGGATTTCTTGATATAACTTTTGGGCAATAGGCTAACCAGAAGTATACCAGTGATGCTAAGTTAACATTAGTAACTTGTCTAGAGTCCAGATGGAGCTAACTTGTTTTAAGCTTCGCTTGCAGGCAATAAGTATCATTGTGAATTCTCAAATTGGAAAAAACAAAAGACCACCTGTTTTTAGCAGAGTAGGTGCGATTTTTAATAACCATAATGCATATGTTTGATCTTGAAGTGACTAAAACGTATTTGGAACTATAAAGCTCCACATAACGAGCTTTTAAAAATCAACAAGCGAAGCCTTTAAATACAGTTTCTATTAAATTCTTCAAATTAAACCCTATACAATGCCTAAACTCAATATCACAAATAAAAGTCAAGCTCAAAATCGTAACCACATGCGAAAACGGAACTATTTTTAAACAAACTCTTAAAAGCCTCGATAAAAATTCATAAAATATTTCCTGAAGTGGACCGGTTTTTTTCCTATACGTCCTTCTAGGCGGGCTAATTACAACAAAAAAGTCCCACCCCGTAGGCTCATCAATCTCACTGACGTTTTGATGTTTTAAAACCGTTGGAGGTCAATGGGACTAGGTTTTGTCCTTGGATTTGCTTATTATGGTTACCACTATGGCTTAGCGAATTGTACTGAATTAATAGTCATACCATAATAATGGCATTGTCTAAGAGTGACACATTTTGGCGTTTTATCTACCGAGGGACGCTTGTCAAAAGTTTGGCCAAGATTGAAAACATTATACCTACAAATTATTCTCCGTACAAATAGCAACTCGCGCATTACCTAGTTATTCTTTTATCTATGGACGATTTTACTATATCTTTTATCTATGATACCATGCATTGTAAGTTTTTTTGCAGAATTTGGCCCCAGAGCCAGCGTTATTTTATCATATATTTTATTTTTGTTTAACAACGTTTATCAAATGGAAAACTATAACGAGACTTTTCTGTGTTCTAATTTTGTCTGTTACAACTTTTCCATCCAAATTTGATGAAATATGTATGTACTTACCAATACATACATATTTCATCAAATTTGGATAATAAAAACACATTGAAATTGCTTCACACTTTGCTATGAAAGCACCCGCTTCTCTGAGCCAGACGTTAATAAACAAAAATACCTACTCGTAACACCTTCAAAGCATTCTATACTGTAACAAACTTTGAAGCTAACCTCTTCAAAGGCAAACTAATCATCTAAAACTCACGGAAATCAAATTTCCCAACAAAAAAAATGGTAAAGCTAATCGCTTGTCAATCGTCGCACGACAGTCGTCCGCGCGTCGCGTCGAGAGATGGATGAATGAGCTGCGCGGGCGCAGAGAATGCGGCCCGCACATGCCGCGGATCGGTTAAATATTCGTACGACAAGATTTTCTCAGATTTTTACAAATGAATTATAATATTCAACGCACTACCAAGGGTAGCAAATTCGTTAGGCTCTGTTGAGTTCTTTACGGATATGGCTGAAATTTTGCACCTGGCATAATTGGCAATCTAATGGCAGTCAAAGAACTAAGAATGAGAGAAAAAAAAATAAGGAAGAGCGAATACAGACGCGGATAATAGTTTATTTTTGTATTAAGTATATCAGTTATCCAGTAGCCATAACACACAGCCCGCACATGCCACAGATCGGCTAAATATTCGTACGACAAGATTTTCTCAGATTTTTACATAATATTCAACGCACCGGTACCTCACGTACCTAGCGTCTCTCCAAGGGGAGCAAATGCGTAGTATCTGTTGAGACATAGCAGCATATTTGCGCCTCTTGAGATCCTCGGTCTACAGCAAACATATTGACTGTAATAGGCATTCATTGGATGCCTGTCGGAGGAATATCCACCGGGACGGGCAACAGCTCCCCCTGCAGAAAAATTATACCGCCAAACTGCGATCCCCAACCCACATGCCCAGCGTGGGGATTAAGGGCATTACCTTCCATGAAATAAACGCGACTAAGGCGCTTATCAGGAGAGGTCCAGCAGTGGATCAATACTGGCTGTTGAGGTTGAGGATGCCTGTCATCACAACTATTAAATCAAAAGACTGGTGAAGAAATTTGGCAAGAGTTTGTGTAAAAAAATCTGCATCTTATTTATTAGGTATGCTATTTTTTATTGGTGCGTAACGGTAACGTATTATTTTTCTTGCCGACAACGCACAGTTTAAAAACTCAAAGCGTTCTCTAAAAATACATTTCATAATAATCAGATGAATTTAAGTTTCCCTTTCGTTAAATAGTAAATATATCTCGAATACCGTTAGAAGGGTTAAGTTTTTTTAACCCCTAAATGTTTTTTAAATTGGCGTTTGCACTTCAGTTTGCGATCTTTATCGCAATCTGAAGCAGTGACTTTTATGCTTACCACGTGTTTAACTGTGTCTCGTATGTAGGTTCAGAATCGGCTAGTTTTTTGGGATTACGAATGTTGGACGTTTTTTTTGGGTTACTTGGGATTTGACTCTACTTTGCTTGACATAATCGTTTTAATTATTAATATTTGAAAACAGTTTATATCCCGGAGAAGAACTCAATAATCATCACATTAATATTGTATATGCATAAGTTTGAATAATGTTTGGATGTTTGTCACCTCCTCACGCAATTTTCTTTGCTTTACGGATATGGCTGAAATATTGCACCTGGCATAGTAGTTAATCTAATTGCAGTTAAAGAAATAAGAAAGAGATAAAAAAAGAGATAAGGAAGAAAGCGAAGACAGACGGAAATGAGTTTATTTTTTGTATTAAGATATCAATTATCTAGTACCTAGTTACCCATCACAAGCACTGCTTAGATTGGGGCTAGATGATGCGGCCTGAAAAATGTTCAACACTATTTATTTACCTAATTATTATTATTATTATTAGCCTTTTTCATCCCACTGCTGGGCAAAGGCCTCATATTATATATATATATAATATGATATATATATATATATATATATAAGTTATATATATATATAATATATATATTATATATTATATATATATTACATCATACATTTACCTAATAAATTGTTAATGTTACGTAAGTATTCAGACCATTTTTGATGACGATGAAGATTTTACACATTCGGCTTGGTGTTCACTGTAGCCGGTTTATTCTTACCTAACAGTAGCGATCCTGTGTTTATTCAAGTTTCGCATCGTCATCGTCTCGTCTGAGACCACCCGTGACTTTGCATCGTCAGTGAAACTGATGCTCCACATTTTAACGCCTCGTCTTTCTTCCATTATAGGTAACTAGTTTCTGCACGCAGTTTCGCACGCGTTGTTTCTGTAAAAGTATGTCCCCATGGAATTAATAACTATTATTTGATTGTTTTGAAAAAGAAAAACTGACATCAAATTACTCAGTATTTTAGTTTCAATTTTTTTAATTTTGCAGAGCAAATACCATATATCAATGAATATTTTCAATTCTTGGGAATAAAATACGAGATTTTTCTCTATTTAAAAGCAAAAGAATCATTAAAATCGGTCCATAAGTTGGAGAAATCGACATCACTCAAATAAAATACATTTATATCGGAACAAATATTTTATGAAGTTAGTTAAAAAGTACCCTATATTTTTAACCGACTACAAAAAAAGGAGGAGGTTCTCAATTCGTCTGTATTTTTTTTTTATGTTTGTTACCTCAGAACTTTTGACTGGGTGGTTCGATTTGCATGATTCTTTTTTTATATGAAAGCTGGTGCTTCCCGTGTGGCCCCTTTTTAATTTTGTTAAGTTCTGAAAATGGGATCCATGAAAATTCATAAAAAAACTGTAAAAATGTAAGTCGGTTTATAGTTTTTTAAAACAAAATTAATTATATTACTCGTACATAGATACTTAAAGTAGTCTAAGTACGCAGTAAGTTTAGTAAGTAGCCTAGTTAAGTAGTTTGGCGTAATACCTAACAAACAAACACATCCCCACTTTCGCATTTCTAATAATTATTGTGTTTTTTTATATTGGTTCTCTACATAATATGAAGTTCTTGCTCTACATTTTCACATTTTAACTATAATAATGTATTCATTAGGGAGCATGCTCTACATTATATTTGTCTTAGGGACTACCAATGGTGTAGTCTAGTACTAGTATCCCAAGTAACCCAAATAAATAAAGTCCACCATTGTAGTCCCAAAAAACCAATATAGTGTATAAACTTTAGAGCATGCTCTACATAATACATGCTCTACGGTTTAGTAAAAGTAAAACCTAATTTCTAATCTCTATAATGTGACCCTCTTTTTACAAAATTAAAAAGTTTTTTTAGTAGAGTCCTAACTCAAAGGTAACATCGTAAAATGTGTAAAAAGTGCAAGGGAGGATGCATAACATATTGCAGACTACCCTGCCTGCACGTGGCGTAGCGATATCTTATCAGGACATTTGTTTTACTACCCATTCTGTCAGCCTGTCGTTAAGGTGACACTCTTATGCCATTTTTAGAACGGAACTTAGTATGTTATATGGACCTTCATATACAATGTGCCTGGCTACCGGTGTCGGAGACTATAGGGGGGTGAAGTACGGTAAGTTTTATCGACAAATCACTATCCCTATTTTTTTTTTCTCGCTCCATGATAAAATGGCATTCATTTTGTTTTCTTTTGCCTCGAAGCACGGGTGCTTGTATTGTTTTAGCTATAGCTACCCATGCAGAGGTCCTAGAAAGACGATAGAGGTCTCATTTGATAGCCAATAATGTAGGTAATACAGCAATCATAACATTGTTGCATTTTCTATTTTATAATAGAGGAAAAGAGAATTTATAAAACAAAAATAAAGTTTTTATTTAACATTTTTATTAATTTATTAGCTTTTTCATAAAATTGAAACCGTCAAGCTACATGTTTTTGGTTTTTGAACGATAGTACAGAATGTGTGCTTCAAAATAAGTTTTGCATCTTAGCCCTGAATAAGATAGTTTAGAAGTTATGACGAATTGAATATGACCCTTGAAGCTTAAATATCCCGCTAATAAGCAACTAGAGTCACGGTTTCGGGGAATTGCGTGTCCATAGACAATGCTGTTCTTTGTTGTAGATAAGGGCGCGCTGAAACTGAAATGGAAAATGCCAAAAGCGTAAAAAAAAAAAAAAAATTATCATTCCTGGGTTTAGAAAAACTGACCATGTTTAAAATACTGGAAAATACCATTTTTCCAGTATTTTTTCTCACTACCAAAAATTCAACTTTCTTTTTGACGTTTAAGTGACACTCCTATGCCATTTTTGGAACGGAACTTGGTAGGTTATATGAAGGTATTTTACCGTATTTTTTCTCAATACCAAAAATTCAACTTTCCTTACCTTGGCTAAACATAAACCAAAGCAGAAAAGCAACCAATGATCTCCTAAGGTCCAATTTTACACTGTTGTCATTGAATACGTTTACATTGCAATTGAAGGCGTTCAATTTATATTAACCTAGCTAACCACTCTAAACGAGTACAGTGCATTTTACTGACATAAAATGGATCCGGTTTAAGCGCTAAACCGAGTTCAAGAGCTATCATGTCACACAATAGGTATTACGCAATAAAGGCTTGAGTGTGAGTTGACCTGAAGATGTTTGTTTGTGACGAGACAAAGCCTGAAAAGTAACAAAAAAACTTTTGAATCTGGCATTAACATAAAGGTACTACTTATCCGCTAAAATGCGTACAAAGCTAACAGTTACTTGCTAGTTAGATATTAATTACATTCATTCCATTTTGGCCCATTATTCTAAGTTATGGCTAGAAAAAAGTCTGAATTTATCATGGGAACTTGTTTTCTTTTTAATTATATGACACTAAATTGCAATTTACCCATGACTCAAAAATGTATCAAACATTTCCTAAGTGATGCAATCACTTATTGAGTGGGATTCGTTAAACTTAGCACCACTTAGCATCGGAGTATCGGACCACCTATCAAATAAACAATAACTCATCGTGGACGTGCCCTTTCAAATTCTCACGCTTTATAAAATAAACAATCTATTTGGAGTACTGAAAAAATTAAAACAAAAAGTATCGTCCGTATTAGTGGGGGTTGTAAACAAAACAAACAGTCGGACGCGCCGTAAGTCATACGTCCGTTGATGGCGTTTGCAGCCGGCGGCGGCGCCGCCGGCCGGCGGCGGCGGATGGATCGGTGTATCATTCAATGCCTTAGACTTAGTTCAATGCTGAAGTTTTATCTTTGGTTTTAGATTATGACTACTTTTTTGAGTTCGTTTTGTAATGTTTCTTATTATTGTAGGTAACATGTATTTGTTATAAACTCATAAATAACAGTTAGGTAGGGGAAAAAAGAATAATAATAATCTTAGCAATCACGGTACTTACGTACTTTTTGTGCTATTAGATTTTGAAAAAGGCATAATTTTATTTTTTTATAATCACTCGTACTTAAATTCATAGTGTCGTTGCATGAGGGATCTTTTTACACCAAATTAGTAATTATTACGCAGCCAAATACATTTCTTATTAAATCATTGTTTTTTAAATGGCATCCATAATGATTTCCTTATGTAAAGCCCTCTGGAGTATCATCTTTATCTCTCCCTAAAACCAACTTCTCATTTAGGCTTGATTTTAAAAATAACCATTAATTAATTAATCAAGAATTCAACTCGAGTATCAAAATGTAAATTATTTTTTAAATATTGAGCACTTAAAAACAGCTTGTTTACGGTAGCAAAACTTTGTACCTACATATTCATCCTTATGAGAACAAATCATGTTCGCGTAAACAATACCAAATGGTGAGCTAACTAGGCTACTGCCCTGACTTTACTTAGGTATGCACAAATTCTTATATCTATGATAGAAAGAATAGAATAGAATAGAAAAAAACATTTATTTGGACACAGGTTTTTATAATAAAATAAAATGCGTCAAGCTATGGACAAGTACGATATGGTGCTCATTGGGGAGGCATTTCTGCAGCAGTGGACTAATATAGGCTGATGATGATGATGATTAAATGAAGAAATATAATATAATACTTATAAGTATAGGGAAATTTGTAATTCAGAGCAATTCAAAAATAAGATTTTAAAGTGCGGCGAAATGTCCTCATTTTTCAACATTTTTTGTGTTTATCTTTAGATCTTGGTAGATATTTTATTTTTTAGATCATACCTAGGCGATTTGAGTTCGATATTTGCCTTTCTTCACTTTTGTAAGACAGCACCAATTTGGATCGTAACAACTCTATTATAGAGAAAATACGACGAAACAATTGACAATCGTAAAATATTCGAAAATCAACGAACATTCAAATCTTAAACAGAGGTTTCTACTATAGAGAATACCTACGCTTATGCCTACTTCAAAGCAGCTGACCGTCCTTATTACAAACACATTCCGAATTAAAATATTACAATAACATACGACGGAGTGAAGTTTATTTTACTAAGGAGTTATCGCGGTCTACCGAAGACACACGGTTGAAACATATCAATACGAACGAAGTATATTTTTCTTGCGATTATTAATGTCTTCTTCAGGAAATTGAAAAATAAACAGTTCTTATTATTGGGCGTTCTGTGGAAAAATATATGACGGGATATTTGAGAAATAGATCTATAAATATTTATTCGATTCGTATATATTGCTTTGCAGCGATAAGCATTTGTATTTATAAGGCCTTTAATATTTTCCATGTTATATTTTGTACTAGATATCCCCGTGTAACTCAAAACACTTAAAGTTACTTTCATTTTTTTCTATTTAACTACTGTATTAGAGCTAACAAAGCAAATAAAAAATATTCAGATCAGTCAAGCCGTTTTTCAGTTTCAGCCAGAAGTTTAGGCTGAAACTGAAAAACGGCTTGGCTCGCGGCACTCATATCTAGCCAGAACGTATGCAGATTTTAGTGTGACCTTCATTTCATGATTAATAAGGTTACCTTATTTTCGCTATGACAACAAATAGCACTAAAAAACCGGAAATAAGTATCAAACACGATTTCTTCCAAATCATGACGAAGTATGGCGCCAACAAAAAAGTGACACCCTAAGTTTTGTTATGACGTCGTTGGGAGGTGACAACCTGCTTGACGCGTAAATCCCTAAATCAAACCTGCCAAAGATTATCCTGCAGATTATTACAAAACAATAATACACCTAAGTAAAGCCACAGAAGGGATTTATTATAAGTATTTTGAAGTGGGTTCAATCACTCGGATAAAATAGAGACGTATATTTTGGTGAACCGAAGATTCTACGAGTAGTTACATGTTATTGGTAAAAAAAGTGAAGTTAAAATTGGCAAAAATAGATGTAAAAAGGATCAATTGGGTTAATTGATCCTCTTTACGACTATTTTTGTCAGTTTTTGGTTTTGTTTATCTTATATATTATTAAATTTACACATTTATGTGCTATTTGTAAATTTCAAAAATTTTTACTGATTGTTACTCAGTGTCTGTATGTTGTTTCCCAAAACTTTCTCTGTTTTCATTCATTGATTATCGGAAGAAAATGATACAAAAATCAAAACAAAGAAATAAAACCGCATAACTATCAAAACAAAATAAAATCCTAACAATCGTCAGAAACCAAAATAAACGTGTTCCAATATTGTAAGGGTTGTCCAAAATACCTCGCACATAAATCTACTTGTTTCCAAAAACTAATTGGTCTAATTTATCCGGAATACCGTAACGAGTGGGACACAACGCCGGAATGGGATAAATTCGTGGGATAGCTCAGATTTCAAGATGTCACTATTTGTGTGGGGGTATATTTATACACGAATTTAATCGCTTTTATTAAATACTAGCAACGCTTTGCGGTTTCACCCGCGTAGTTCCCGTTCCCTTCCCGTGGGAATTCCGTGGTAAAATATAACCTATAAATATATAACCTATAAAATATATAAATCATCATTAAACAGCCTGCTTTAATTATGGAAGTGATCCCTGAAAAGTTAGCATCATTGATGAGAATTTTTGAAATCGGTCCAGTAATTTCGGAGCCTATTCAATACAAACAAACAATCAAATCTTTAGAGTCAGAGTCAGAGTTAAATCGTTTATTTCTTTAGACTTACAAAATAAGCACATAGAAAAGTCATTTTTTACTTTATAAATAGCTTGATAATAATCAATATCAAACAAGAAATAAGATGCGACTCTAATTCACTTAAATTTTTTGTCCACTCGCGGAAGAAGTTGACCTTTAACTGATTGACCTTTTTATAATATTAGTATAGTTATTAATATAGTATTATATTATCTGTGGTATAGTTAAAAACCCAAGTTTATAATAGTAGGCTATTATGGAGTATGGCCTGAATCTGATCAAATCCAAAAGCACAAAAGAAAATATTGATTGATCTTGAAACAATAGCAATAAAAACAGAAATGGTCAATCTAAATACAATTTTTTTTGCATTTACAAATATTTTATTTTCCTAAGCTTTAGGTAAAACCTCGTGTTTTCTAATTTAAAATCCCTTTATTTATAATGATAATGAGGCAGCTGGGGATCGGTTAACAGTTAACGAGGCTTGCGACACAAATCACCATTAGCGGCCGACGCGGCGGCGGCGGAGCGTGCGCTTGCAGCGCGGCGCCGCCGGTTGCGCCTACTACGAGTAGTCCGTCCGACGTCCGTATACAGAAAGAACGCTTGAAAGTTATAAGCGCTTACCGGCGCTTATCGGCGCTTGACATCGCTGGTAACCTTCGCAGGAAAATATTTGAACGCGCGCCGATAAGCACTGAACGGAAGTGCCGACAAGCATCAACACGCGCTGGTCATCGCTGGGCGCTGCCATATAAAATTAATACACAACTGCGACAACCAGCTTCCTTTGTGTAGAACGGGCCAGCGTTGTCAAGCGCCGGTAAGCGCTTATAAGTTTCAAGCTTTCTTTCTTTCTGTATACGGCCTACGCAGATTTACGACGCCGAAAATCTATCCCTACTATAAAGTATAAGAAATAGGTATGCCCTTCTTAGTTTTCCTCAGTCCATACATTATTTTTATCAATGTTACAAACAGACATTTTAATGTACTTAAATTATAAAAGCAATAACATATGGATAACACAATTATAATATCTGTAATTTAAAGGGCAAAAAAAAAGACATTTGGCATTTACTCAATACGCTCAGTAAATGCCCGGCATAAACCCATCTCTAATCCCTACTATTTGAGATCCGTGCTAGTAAAAATCAAAAGTCATAACTTAATATTTTAACATGTCAAACTAAATTATTTTCAGACAAGGAATCAGATATTTTGGTACTTTGATTAAAACTGCAATAAACAAAAGACCAGTAATTGTTCCTTTGACATCGTGTTCGTGTAGAATTATTAATTACATGAATAGTCCTAATAAATAAATAGGTTAGTAGACCTAATTACCTACTTTATGGTAATAATGCTGGACCCATATTACCTACATTATTGAATATTTAAATACTGTTTAGTAGGTATAAACATGGAAAGCACTCAAACCCGCAACCAATATGTGCAGTTGTCTCCAAATACATTTAGCGAAAAAGATCATGAAATCTTAAAATTAGAGCAATTTCTCTTAAATACGATGTTGCAATGCTTGCACTGCAAATTATAACTATTATTGAATGCGAACGTTGTTTCATTTAATATTAGTTATAATTTGCAAGCATTGCAACATCTGCACCCAGGAAGTGCATCAGATCCAGGGATACAATGCAAAACAAACAGTCCGGAATAGCGGTGCGATGCAGCATCAGTCAATCAGCAGTCACAACAGAAGACAGCGTTCCTAGAACGTGGGGCAGATCGCGGATACACAGTCAAAATCTGATTCGCTGATGTAACCCACATTGATTGGCGGAACAATATTTATGAATACATTTGGAAAAGTTGAGAAATTAAGAAACAGTAGGTATAGGTAGGAACAGTAGAATACCTAGTACAAATATATTTAACTTTTGTTTAAATCTTGTAATTTTCTTAAAAACTCTTTAATATTTTTTCTTTTCTTTACGCGATGATTTTAGGAAAGGAAACAAATAGTTTACGCAATGTAGAATCCGTTTACTATGTTGACACTTCTCGGCTGATCAAAGGTACTAAAAAAGTAGCTGTCTCTGTCTTAACGATCAAAATAATAAGGATGGCATAATTTTTAGTCCTGTTAGATTAGTTTGGTCTAGTTAAGGCAATATCTGAATAGACACCAATATGTCAGACCAGACTGTCTACTAGTCGTGTAGATAAAGGGCCGTTACTAGTCCTTTGCCTCTTTTGTTCTACATTTTTGTAGCAATGCCGTGATTGGCTTGTTAATGAGGCCCGCTTGCTATGTTGACACTTCTCGGCTGATCAAAGATACTAAAAAAGTAGCTGTCTCTGTCTTAACGATCAAAATAATAAGGATGGCATAATTTTTGGTCCTGTTAGATTAGTTTAGTCTAGTTTTGGCAATATCTGAATAGACACCAATATGTAAGACCAGACTTCTACTAGTCGTGTAGAAAAAGGGCCGTTACTAGTTCCTATGCCTCTATGTTCTACATTTTTGTAGCAATGCCGTGATTGGCTTGTTAACGAGGCCCGCTTGCTATGTTGACACTTCTCGGCTGATCAAAGATACTAAAAAAGTAGCTGTCTCTGTCTTAACGATCAAAATAATAAGGATGGCATAATTTTTAGTCCTGTTAGATTAGTTTGGTCTAGTTAAGGCAATATCTGAATAGACACCAATATGTCAGACCAGACTGTCTACTAGTCGTGTAGATAAAGGGCCGTTACTAGTCCTTTGCCTCTTTTGTTCTACATTTTTGTAGCAATGCCGTGATTGGCTTGTTAACGAGGCCCGCTTGCTATGTTGACACTTCTCGGCTGATCAAAGGTACTGAAAAAGTAGCTGTCTCTGTCTTAACGATCAAAATAATAAGGATGGCATAATTTTTAGTCCTGTTAGATTAGTTTGGTCTAGTTTTGGCAATATCTGAATAGACACCAATATGTCAGACCAGACTGTCTACTAGTTGTGTAGATAAAGGGCCGTAGTTCCTTTGTCATCTTTTGTTCTACATTTTTGTAGCAATGCCGTGATTGGCTTGTTAACGAGGCCCGCTTGCTATGTTGACACCTCTCGGCTGATCAAAGGGAACAAAGTCGTCTATTTGGAAGCAAATCTGGTAAGTGAAATGATTCATTGATAAAATGATCTGTTGATTGATTTGGAGGGGCTCAAGACGGTTCTTGGTAATTATGATTCGCATTAGATTTGCTCTCATTGTGTATGATGAAATTAGAACAATGTGATATGACTAATGTTTTTGAAGAGGTTGTTGTTTTTATTGTTCTGCTATACAAGCAGGTTCTACTGCGGGGTAAAAAAGTCCTCCAAACTTTTCGACTTTTCGATCGTAAGAAATCTTTATTTATTTAGGGGCTAGATAATGCTGTGTGAATTGTCCAGCATTATTTATTTATTTAATTAAACTATGTCTACTTAAGTATATTATTTATATTATTCTTGAGGTTGGCAAAGTCAGTTTTAAACCAATTTGTTTGCACAAACTTAAAACCGACACTTAGTTTTAAGTTTGATCACAGTTCACCTTAAGCATAGTATTTGTAGGTACCTAATGTAAATGTAAATACTCTTCAAAGTGTACTAAAACGCTTCTCAAATTTTGAGTATCCACTATAAACTACATATTTCATTATTTATTCTGGTAGCAAATTAGATATATGGAGGGCATCAATATAATCGCCTACCTGATTCATGCAATATTAATATTGATGACAAAGATACTAAACATAATAATTTAATTTTAACAGATATACTTACTGCGTGTGATTATAACGTATTTGTTCGTGGTATGAGGTGCAATTTGTACGGTTGTAAGGGTGCGTAAATCAAATGTGTCCCAACGCCGCACATGTGTGGGCTAGGGCTGCCTCTTCAACTCACGAGATGTCGAGCGAGATGTCTGCTGATAAGATTATAGTATTTATGGCAAATGTTTTTGAGAAAATAACGGTACGAACAATTCAACGGAACTCTCGCAAACTGACGAGGTTACGAAGCTCGAATTCCAGTATAGCAGTTATTCAGCATAATGAACATGCAATTTTTTTGCCTAAATAAATAAAACCGGTCAATCGCGAGTAGGACTCGCGAACGAGGGGTTCCGTACCTATAAGAACGGCAAAGTAATTATGTCTGTTGTATGATAGCCCTCTTAAATATTTATTTTATTTCATTTTTTAGTATGTGTTGTTATACCGGCAACAGAAATACACCATCTGTGATAATTTCAACTGTCTAACTACGAGTATCATGGTGCATGAGATACAGCTTTGTGACAGAAGGAAAAGAAAAACTTAAATCACGGTAAATTATCTCGACCTCTACAGCCCATTATATGCATACATTATATTGGTCCACTGAAACCAGGCTTCACTCTGATTTTTGACCCTTTGACCAAGATTTCCCCCTAAGGCGCCGTATGACTTTTATCTCATGGGGGCAATAACCACAAAATCATCATTCTATACCTTTTATGTATCGTTGGGTATCGTTAAAACTTCCCTCCCATTATCCCCAAGCCGCATAAGGTTATTGTCATTATTGTCACAGTCTGAATGAATGAATGAATGAATGAACACTTTATTGTACATATAAAATAAAATAACTTACATCTAAATAATACAAATGAAAAAGAAAATGGTAGAAGAGTTCTGTAGGGGGTGCTGCTGCTCGCCCCCGAGGATATCCCTTGTCACCTTTAGGACACCTGTTCGAAGAGAGCTGGGGTGGTGCAAATGCCACACGGCCACGAGTTTATAACCATGATGGATCGAAAGGGAGCGTTGCTGCCCGCCTCCTAGGATATCCCTTGCTGCTTCTCACGACACCCGGGGTAAGATCTGGGGTGGTGCAAATGCCACACGGCCACGAGTTTATAACCATGATGGATCGAAAGGGAGCGTTGCTGCCCGCCTCCTAGGATATCCCTTGCTGCTTCTCACGACACCCGCGGGAAGAGCTGGGGTGGTGCCAATGCCACACGGCCACGAGTTTATAACCTTGTTGGATCTAAAAGGTTTAAGGGTGAAAGCATGGAGCAGATATTGAGTATATATCTGCTCCGTGGGTGAAAGTGTCTAGAGGCGTAGAGACAGCCCTATTCAGTACAACTGGAGCGGTCGCATCTTAGATTTATAGCGCTCAATCAATGCGGATTTATCGCTGAGGAAGCAGCCAGCACCTCTTGTTGCCGCAAATAGCCCAACAATTATAATTGTTTCGTTTGTCGCACCTTAAATAAACGCTCTCTAATTAATACAGACCTGTTATGAGAGGCTGAATTTGCAGACGATGTTCGAGGTAAAGAATCTACGCTGGAGTATCTATAATTATTCGATGTTTGTGATTTGAATACCTACATAAAAGAGGAATAGGTAATGATAATATGAAATTCGGGACTAAAGGTAATCTGAATTCCATGTGGAAAATAAACGGTTTGAGGCTTAACAATCCCCTTAAAATCTAATTAAGTTGCGGGAGGGCATTATGAGACAGAAGCTTATAGATCCCTATAACCATTTAACTATACCGTATCCACCCAGCATGGAGCATGTTAGTAAACAAACCACGATACAAATAACAAAAACTCACTTGCTTGGCGTCGTGTTTCAGATATAATTTTTAGCAATTTTTATTGAAGGGAGGGTCTAAAATCGACCAGTAATGTAAATTACGTATAAACGGACGCGCCAACAAAGTGAATTTTAGGTTAAGTATGGGCGGTTTGTTTACGTTTATGCTTCATTCAAAATGGATACGGTATAGGTACTTACAGATAGAGCTCTCTTTTCAATAGGGTAGGTATATGCATATGTGACTTCAAAAAAGCGAATATTTTTTTACGTATTCTCTATTGATATAGGAATATATATCTGTATATTTATTTTTGTATTTAAAGATGTTTTTTATTGTGAAAATTTATAATTGAAAAGTAGATAATTTTAAGTCTCAACAGCAAAATGTCTAAACGCAACGCTATTGGCACCTGAAGCGTGACGTGATAGGTACTTGAACATTTTTGTATGGGCATGAAGTTTTGACTTTGAGTTGACATAATGGGATCCGTTGAACCGTGACGTCACAAAATGTTAGCGTTTTTATCACCCGAATCTGAGTGTCGTTTTACTTTTTGTTTTTTACCTCAATAATTGAATTTTTTTGGCTGTTTTATTTTTTTCGTTTATATATTAACCTAAATAATCGAAAAAAATTATCAAAAAAATCCATGCATATACCCTATTGATGGAAGTAGTAGTAGCCCAAAAAAAACTACGTTGTTATATGATGTGATGTGATGTGACGTCACTGACGTCATTATTTGTCACTTATTTGTTTAATTTGACAGTCAGTCAAGGCTCACCATGAGTCGGCCAACATAAAGATGCGCTGTAAAGCTACTTGTCACCTAAAATGGATTCTCTAGTATTCAAATGGCCATACCATCAAATACATGGACCGTGCCATGTCAAAGGTGGCTGTCCTACATACTGGCAGGTAATTACATCGGCCAATAATGTCTTAATGGCTGCCATTAGGTACAGTGTGTAGTGGGGAGATTTGTAGTGTGATTCGGGTCAATGTAAGACTTGTTTTGGCAGAGTACTTGGTTGCCTTTATTATCTGTCACCTTTTGTTCGGCTTTTAGAAAGTGTGGGATCGGTTATTCAAGATTTAGCAGGATTGAGGCGTATTGTTTTTATGATCTGTAAATATTTGTTCCGTGTCTGGGTCTCCAATTATATGACTACCGGCTAGTCAACATTGAGATTGACCTAAGTGGCAAATTGGGCAAAATCGGTTTGGAGAAGAACCTCTTGTATAAGACAGTAGAGTCAAATCCCGATTGGTTCTTTCAATGAAGTTCTACTCGTATTGCGTCTTCTAGTCTTTTCGATATGTAGACTTTATGATACCTAACTGACTAGTCCAATCGAAAATTTGTCATATCGCGATCAGAGAGAACCTACTTTCCCGAACAGAAATTAAGAGAAAACTTTTTTTTTAAAATATATATGTATAAGTATTGTACAATACAAGTAAGTATGCTGCATGACAATATGATAAAGAGATAACCGTAAATAGAAGGGCATAAGTGTAATATATCATTAATTTGGTACCTTTAACATAAAATCTGCTTATTAGAGCATAATGGTTCTGTGTTGTATAAAACTTTCCAAATTTTTATTTAATTTTACAGATATAAATTACACTACAGGCCATATCGCTAATTTACTAGCGAATGTGTCACATTACCCGAGTGGCAGCACACAAATATCTCATAAACTGACAATTATACGTTTCTCAGCGGGAACGCGCAAAAAATTTATTGTTTCCGACTACATGAACCTTTAAGAAACGATAACGATGTCTCATTGAAAAGTAATGTTTCAAAAAGCAAGGTCCTATTTTATAAGGTAGGTATTTATTTGGTGGTTTTTTTAAACCGTTTTCATTATTCATCCCTTGACAAAATTATGATTCTTAAACATTTTTTTGTATCTATTTAATATACATAATAATCTAAAGATATCTTTGTTCTTATTTGTTTCATATTTATAACTTACTTCATCACCTTATATTTCATGCAACTCAAATTCTTAAAATTGAGAGTATTTTTAATGAAACACGGGTTTAAAAAAAATCACCGACAATTTCATAAGCAGTCCAAATCTCAACGACTTATAATAAAACTATTTGCTTCACAATAAAGAAATTATCCCAAAATAACCGAAGATCATTGTCGCCTCCACGTAAGTACAGTTATCAACACCAAGCTTATTTATAATCCTAGCGTTGACAACAGCCGCTGAAATTATTGGTGCTATTCTAGATGCGTTTCAAGTTTACCCACCATTACGAATTAGTTGAGTGAGATGTCCGCCGGAGGATGGACGTTGGTTTTTATGGGACTGTTGTTATTTTTATGCGCGAGTGTACACGTGTGAAAGTGCTTTAGTTTTTAAGTGTTTTGAGTGGTGGCGCTTTGGAAATAAGATGCTTGAGGTATGGGAAAATTATCTTGATAAAA
This sequence comes from Eupithecia tripunctaria, assembly GCA_955876795.1. Taxonomy (NCBI): domain Eukaryota; kingdom Metazoa; phylum Arthropoda; class Insecta; order Lepidoptera; family Geometridae; genus Eupithecia; species Eupithecia tripunctaria. The sequence continues at coordinate 6,909,762 of OY041620.1, forward strand.
TAGTGTAGGTAATACGCAAAACTAAACCGTATTTTACGAGCAAAGGATGTAAAAAAACGAGTATTTCAATCACGTAGGGTTACCATCTCAAAGCAATTTTACTCCCCTAGGTGCTCCCCGTCTCAAGTATTTTTTCCGATTAGACATTGAAACTAGATTTTCTGGATGTGTCCGAGCTATTTTGTAACATAACCTATTTTTTATTAACTGTGCTTATTGCAAACTCATCGCTGTAGGTAAGCAATAAGATAGGTATTTTTACCTGTTGTGAATAGTTCAAGTATAAGTTTAATCAGTTGAACTAGATAATTACACCAAAACTTCCCGCTATTTCAACTCAGATATTTTTTTGTAAAAGTTGAACTTTCTGGACAATGTTGATCCTATTGGTTCAAATTCCGTTCAACGTTCAACCCATAAATTCCTGTAAAGGCCAGTTATGTATTTGTCTACTGAATTTGCATAGCCTTTGCTTATAATGGCATTCATTGTTCATCAAATAATGAACAATGAATGCCATTATAAGCAACACTGTTTCGTTTTTTTATTAAAACAATCTACATACCAAGTTTTCTTTGTATGTCTCGCTAGCAGACAATGCAGCAATGCATTTTCAGGTTTGAACAATGCATTGCATTTTAATTTCCTGACATTTTAGGGCCCGATCGAATGGGGTAGAACTTACAGATTACATAGAATAAAATATAAGAATAAAATTAAGCATCCGAAAGGAATCCGCCGTGTCTGACTGACTGAGCTCTAAATGAATATTGGTTCGTATCACACTAATATGATAAATGCGAAAGTTTGTATGGATTTATGGATGGATGTTTGTTACCTCTTCACGCCAAAACTACTGAACGGATCGGGCTGAAATTTCGCATACAGGTAATTCTAATCTGGAATCAAACATAGGCATAGATTTTATCCCATATATCAGTTCCCGTGGGATATAAATCACCTTAAAAAGTTTCCATAGAAACAAAGCGTGCAAAGCTGCGGGGCGCAGCTAGTTTATACATCATTCCTTATCTGCAGGTATCGTCTCAAGTCAGACCGGGCAGTGTCCCGCCAGCGTGCAGTCGCTGGTGGAGCGGCTGGGAAGGCATCATGAGCAGCAGGTGCTGCCGCCGCTGCACCATCCCATCAGAACTGATGTGAGTAACTTAGATGGTGCTGGTCGCCCGAGCTTTTAGTTTGCAATTCACGTAGGTAGATGTCAATAAGTCGTATTCATTTATCTGCGTTTGAAACAAAAGATAGCTTTTGTTCTCCCTTTGTGTACAGATAACCAAAGTCTCTCTTTGTGTACAGAGAACCAAAGTTATCGACATAGCTCAAAGAAGTAGCAAGTGACAGTGGGTTGGCCATATCTCTCGAAGAACCGACATTACACGTTTACCCCGAACAGACTTGACGTGTTCTTGAGTGGAGACCTCGACTCAGCAAACGTAGTGTAGGACGCCCTTCGGGCAAGCGACGATCTTCTAAAGACTGCAGGCAGATGCTGGATGGATGCGTCAAGCTGAGAACGGAAAACGCTTTGGCGCACATTAAGGGAGGAACTATGTCCAGCAGTTTTCTAATATTCACATCACACAAAAACAGATATAACTTTTTGAAAAAGTCACAATAAAAATACAATAAACGTGAACAAATTACACATCCCATCATATAGATTACGAAAGGTAGGGTAACCATTTCTGGGTAATTGCGTAAGATTCTATAACAAGCTTCCATCAGAAGCAACTGAGCTCCCTATTCGTAAATTTAAACTGTGCATAAAACGAAATATTATCAAGAAAGCCTATTACTCCATAGGTGATTACATTAATGATGTCAATACTTGGCCGGATGTCGCCCAGTTCCACACCGACAATAGTATGTAAGAACATAAATTTGTTGTGCTAGATTTACTTATATTTACAAATATGACAACTATCTACTCCTAAATCGCATTATATTTAGACTTAGATATGCTAAGATTGTATTAGTTGATAAGCGATAAACTTGCTAGTGGTTTCTTTTTCACTTATTCAGCTAGTGAACAAAAAATTTAAGTGAATCAGATTCATTGCATCTCTGATTTAATAATAAATGCCTTTTCTAATTTTTTGCCTTTTCCTAATTACCTTTTACCAAGATGTTTATATATTAAAACAAATTGACTTCGTCGTCTAAGTGCTTATTTTGTAAGTCTAAAGAAATAAACGATTTGACTCTGACTCTGACTCTGAAACATTAGAAAAAATTGGTGGCCAAGTTCATTGAAATGTTTTTGTCCAGAACACCCTTTGTGCCAGGAGCACCTACTCCCCACTGCAGGCGCTAAGTGAGAGCACTTGCAGGGACCATGGAGCGCAGACGGCGCCGCCTCCGCCGCCGCAGCCGCAGCCCAGACTTCAGGTATCTACCTACATTATTTTAAGGGGGGTTAATGTCTAACTGACATTATAGGCCATTGAGTTTCAGTATTTTTCTTGGTTATCTTGAGTGTTATTTTGTTTTTATGACAAAACTCAATCAGGATACACATGCGGTTTTTGTTTATATGTAAATCACTAGCTGCGCCCCGTGGCTTCGCACGCGTTGTTCCTATTTTCTTTGCTATAAACCTCACGGAGCCCGAGACCTTTCCAACGAATGCAAAACCGTGGAAACCGGTTCGTGCGTTCTGGAGTTATAGCGTCAGGACGGAAAACCCGACTTATTTTTATATTATAGATTATTATCAACAGGGTACCAGTCAACTGTTAGACAAAACCTATCCAAATTATTTTATTCTAGCAGCACCTCGCGGTTTCACCTGCGTAATTCCCGTTCCCGTGGAAATTCCGGGATAAAATATAGCCTATGTCACTCCCTGAACAGTAATCACTTTAATAAAAAGATTTTTTAAATCGGTTCAGTAGTTTCGGAGCCCAATACAAACAAACAATCAAATCTTTTCTCTTTATAATATTAGTATAGAATAGAATAGACTGATATTTTATTAATGGATTCAGGTTTATCAAGATAGTCAACTGCCGTTAGCAAACTGCGTGATGTGCAAAAAGATATTAAGATATTGATTTTCTTAGAAATTACGCCGAATGTGAGGTTAATAACATAAACCTTAAAACCTACGAATTAATATTCGTATTTAATTCAGATCACTTAATTTTTCACAATCACGTTAAATTATAACATGTACACATGTTGCAGCGCACATTTGAGTGAAATATGAACTTGAATATGGTGAAATTGACTACAAAATTTAAAGTTATCGCCTTCTCTATCAGACCGCAAACCAGAACGTGACACTCCACCCAGCCGTATCCCGCTGCACCGCCTCCCTGGAGCTCTCCGGGCTATGGAGCAGTTTCCACAGCCTCGGCACTGAGATGATCGTCACCAAGGCAGGCCGCAGGATGTTCCCTGCTCTGCAAGCGCGGCTGGCTGGCCTGCTGCCCAATGCTGAGTACCTGCTCCTCGTGGACTTTGTACCGCTGGACGATAAGAGATATAGATACGCTTTTCATAGGTGAGTTTCTCTTTGGACCGTATTGTTAGCTGACTGACTTTTGCGTAACACTAAAGATGTTAGTGAGGGTGAGTAAGAAGAAAATTGTTGAGAGTATTTGATTCTCGTTAAATTATTGTGTAACATAACGACCTGAAATATGTACTCTAATTCTAAGATGGAATCTGTTGTCTTGCTACATGGAATCGATGCATGAAGTTGTGTTTTGTTTTGGCTATGTTATGTTTACAAAATAATTTATGACTAGTGACGATAGGGAACTTTGCCGCGTAAGAAATAAAGATCACACTTCTTCACACTAATATGTACAAAATACAAATTGAAACGATTGTCATTTATTAAGGCGCATACCCGAGCTAATATGACAGCGCCATCTTTTTTATCATATTACTCGTATTACGTTTAACACGGGAAATTTTAAAACTCTATCGTATAGTTTGAGGTATCTATTATTAGGAATTGTTTAATACCTCTGTATTTAATCTTGTATAATTTAAACAGAGATGCGAAAATAGAGTTTGGTGGTCAAAAAGTAACTTCGTATTTCCGCCTCCTCAGCCTCAACCTCAACAGTTTTTCTTGGTCCACTGCTGGACGCAGGTCTCCCCCTGATAAGCGCCTTTATTGGCTGTTATCTCATGGGGGGCAATGACCATACATAATTCGTTTAGTGACATAATTTGCAACCCGCTTCCGATAAATATCCCTTAGTCGCCTCTTACGATACCCGTGGGAAGAGTAGTCCACCACACGGCAAGCTCTGCCTAAACGCTAGCTCTGCCTTAACTATTACAGAGGCATGAATAAATAACATATAATAGATACCACAAACTGTACGATGGATTTTAAAATTTCCTGTGCTAATAATACTAAGATAAAATAGCAGGAAATAGCAAAGTATGAAGGAGACCTACCCCCATAGGGTAGAAGATGGCTAAGAAGAAGAAGGTGACGGCGCCACTGGCACTCGTGTATGTTCCATAACGACGTTGTCTTGTCCTCAGTTCAAGTTGGGTGGTGGCCGGCAAGGCGGACCCCGTGTCCCCGCCGCGTATACACGTGCACCCAGACTCGCCCGCACCTGGATCCCACTGGATGCGCCAGCTGGTGTCCTTTGACAAGCTCAAGCTGACCAATAACCAGCTCGATGATAATGGACATGTGAGTATAAACCAATGACCCGCGACACCTCTCCTCGTGCATCCGGACTTATCCTCGCTCGGATCACACTGGATGATGTAGCTCGTTTCCTTTGACAAGCTTAGGATGACCGTAACCAAATAAATATATAGGTAGATAGATAGATAGATAGATAACACTTTATTGTACCACACAAACATAAAAAACAATACAGAAGGAAATGTACAGAATCATGGAAGTACAAAGGGCGGCCTTATCGCTTTGAGCTATCTCTTCCAGGCAACCTTGGGATGGACTGGAGATAAAAGAACAACATAGACGGTGGCATTTAAAAAACAACCAATATGAATATACCTACACTACATACTACATATACCTAACAAGGGTGGTGCAAATTCTATACCTATATAATAAATACCTAATAGGTACAAACCATAATTCATAATGGTTTTCTAACATTAAACAGCTGCTAAGTAGTGATATTTCTCAGTAGTAGAAGACAGAGCGAGATTTAGCAGTGTGCTAAGTAAGCAGACCATAATGAATAAGGGGGTTAGATGCCATGGAAATTGTTAGGATGATATCAATAAATGACTGTGGAGGTCTAAGGGCTTTGTAGTAGAGCGAACATGGGACATAAGCCTTTAAAATTAGCCTACCAACATAAAAAAGTACTTACATACGAATTTAAATTAAGAACCGTTGAATAACTGTCATTGTTGTTTTCACTGACTCGTTTTTTTGCTAAAAAATGTATGGGGATTCCTGTGGGAGAGGCGTGCGAAGCCGCGGGGCGCAGCTTGACGCAATACTCATTTTTGAAAAATCAATTCATTGTCATCGAAAATTGGAGTTGTCCTGTTCACTTCAATGATTGGCTGTAAAATTTTCATTTTTCTTTAGCTGTGGAAATTCACTTACTTCGATGTCAACGTATTCAAGTCATTTCCTTTCCCCTTTAATCAAACACCAGTTGACACATGCAACGGTTCGGACGCAGGCCTCCCCATGATAATCGACTTATTGGCATTTGTCTCATGGGGGGTAGTGCCCATAATCCCAACGCTGGGCATGCGGGTTGGGGATCGCAGTTCGGTGGTACAATTGTTCTGCAAGGGGTGCTGATGCCCGCCTCCCGATAGATATCCCTTAGTCGCCTTTTAGGCGTCCTTTTAGTCACGGGAAGCTTTGGGTTGGTGCAAATTTTAACAGCACCATATAACAAGATACATTTTAATCTTTAAATCCATCTTCAGATAATCCTTAACTCCATGCACCGCTATCAACCACGGCTCCACGTGGTCTACCTACCAGGCGAGACCCAGGCCACGCACACCGGCTCCTTCCAGGAGGAGGATGTACGCACTCGGTATCGAACCTTCGTGTTCCCAGAGACTGGCTTCACAGCTGTTACTGCATATCAGAACCACAGGGTAAGTAGACTCAACGGGTTCTATACCTAGTGGGAGCGGATTTTTGGCATGAAGCCAATGGGTTTGGTAATATTTACTTCATTGCATTAAACTGTCAAAAATCTTTCACGCTGGCAAATGTTTGGAATTTTAATATAAAAACTATCGTAGTTTGACGAATTCATTACGGATGTTCTTCCAATACAAATGAGGTTCGTAGTTAACCCGCTTACATCTGTAATGAATGTTTAGAATGTTTCTTCAATGCACATTTTGTTTGAGTCTTTAAAGTTACTGTAAACTTTGCCCCTATCTGCTTCCGATCTTGCAGTCTACTGAAAATATGTGTGCAGCTGTGGTGTATTGGTGGTTGCAGATTAATGAAAGTATCGTTACACAATTTAATTATTTATCAAATGTTTTTAAGGTACAAAATCTTGTAGGGATTCCTGTTTTATATCCGACCGGGGAGCAGATAGGGACATGCGTAAGGAAAGACGGCTTAATGCACACTGGTTTATTGAACTACCGCGAGGGGCGGCGCAGCCGCACCAACGCTACATGTATAGATAGACTTGCATATCTAACACTTTTCCCCCTCGGAGGAAATAGACAGATTTAGAAACATATAATGATAAATTTAAAAGTACTTCTTATAATCTACGATTGGCCTATCTCTGAGATTGCGACCAGGCTCTGGCGTGTGTGGATGATCATCATTATCATCATTCGCGGCTGGGTGAGGCTGAGGGGTGCTGAATACAGTAGGGCTAGATGGTGCCGTGGAGCTCGACAACGATGACGTCTCGGCTGGACTGCCGTATACAACCGTGGAGTTGGACGGCGTCTGCGCGCTTCCGCATCCGGATCCCGAGGGTGCTGAGTCGGAGCCATGGCTTGTGTCCACGTTAGTGCTGGCACTTTCCTCCACTCCAACTGTTGCGTCGCCTTCAGACGAACTGTTACGCGGAGATTCAGCCGGCGGCGCATCCTCTGGTTCGGGAGACGACGACGGTGACTCACTGTCACTACTGAAGCTGTAGGGTATATCTTTCCCGTCCTGGGGTAAAGTGACATCACACACATCAGCCATTGCGCAATCAGCTGCATCGTTTGCTTTGTACGTATGCAACTGGTTTCTATGTCGTATTATGCATTTTTTGATTACTGGTAGTTTTATTTCGTACATGACTTTTCCGCACTTCCTAATGATTTGACCTTTTGACCAAACGTATTTATTTTTGTTCACAAAGTTTTTAAACCAAACAGTATCATCCACTTTAAAGTCAGACTGCGTTTTGCCGCCAAAGTGTTTAGCCTGTGAGCACTGTTTTTGTTTGATAAGAGCAGGTAACTCCGATGACGAAGTAGGTTTAGCGGTATTTGGTGCAAGTAAATCTAATCGTGAGTGTAGCTTCCGACCGAAGACTAACTCAGCTGGAGAAGTCTCCGTGGTGCTATTACAGGAATTGCGATAATCAAATAAGTACTTAGAAAGCCTATTTTGAAAATCATCTTTGCTGCCTGACAACAGAATCGAGTTTATGCCTTTCTTTATTATTTTAACGAACGATTCTGCTTGACCGTTACTCATCGCATGATAAACCGGCGAGAACAGCTGAGTTATATTGTTTAACTTGCAAAAGTTCGCCAGTTCCTGTGATGCAAAAGAAGCTCCGTTATCAGTTACTATTATCTGAGGTATTCCGAACCTAGACATAAAATCACACAGTTTAAAGATTACCGCTTTAGTAGTAATATTATTATTCATGTTGTAGCATTCTACCCATTTTGAATAGGCATCTACAATTATTAAAAACATTTTGTTATTCATAGGACCTAGAAAATCCATGTGGATTCTGTAAAACGCGTGTGGCGGGTGTGGCCAGGGTGCGAGCGGTGAGCGGGGCGGGGAGGGCCGTAACTGCGCGCAAACTTCGCAAGCACCAACTAAATTTTCTAAGGCTTTATCTATCCCCGGGAACCAAAATCGTGATCTTGCCTCGGCTTTCATTTTGACAATTCCAAAGTGAGAACTATGCAGCTCATTCAATATTTTATTTCGTAGAGCTGAAGGGACAACAACTTTATGACCTCGCATTAAAATTCCATTTTCAAGGGATAACTGCATTCTGCAGAGATAGTAAGGTTTAAGATTTTCGTCATTCATTTTAGGTGGCCAACCATTTTGAATAAATTTTGAGACTTTACATAACAAAGGGTCCCTTACTATTTCGTTCTCTAAATCCTTAGCCGTAACGGGCAAACATCCTTCCAAAGCGAAATTAACGTATGCAGCGACCTCCCTCCCCTCCGCCTCGTGCGGGCGGGGGCCCGACCTTTTGTTCGGGAGCGCACGCGATAAGAAATCAGCTGTGTTCGCCGCGCTGCTGATAAATTCTATTTTATAATTATATGCACTTAAAAATATTGCATACCGTTGCAACCTGTTTGCTGAAACTTCAGGGATACCACGTTTGGCGCCAAAAATTACCGTTAGGGGCTTGTGGTCTGTGCGCAAGGTGAAAGGTTCCGATCTGCCATATAGGTATTGGTGGAATTTTCTTACGCCGAATATTATAGCCGTAGCTTCCTTTTGAATTTGCGAATATTTTTTCTCAGCCACGGTTAACGATCGGGAAGCGTATGAGATCGGCCGTTCTTCGCCACTGATACCTACCTGCGATAAGATCGCGCCTAACCCGACCGGTGATGCGTCAACGGTTAAAATTATTTTGGCATTGTTGTCAAAGTGTGCGAGAACCTTATCAGATGACAGGATTTTTTTTACTTCCTCGAATGCTTTATCCTGCTCACTACCCCAATGCCATTTACAGTCTTTCTTTAATAGTTCATGCATAGGGCTTAGTATTGATGACGCATTAGGTGTGAAATTTCGATAATAATTGATTAGCCCCAGGAATGACTGAAGTTCCGTGACTGTTTTAGGTACAGTCGCCTGCAAAATTGCGTCAACTTTACTCGGGTCTTTTCTTATACCATTTTTATCAATGATGTACCCCAAGTAGGATATTTCCTTTTGAAAAAAATTACATTTATCCTTTCGCAGAGTAAGCCCGGCTTCTTCTAAGCGTTTTAAAACTTCTTTTAATCTGGCCATGTGTTGTGCTTTGTTTGAGCCTGTTATGCAGACATCATCTTGAAAAACAAGGACTCCGTCCAAATTACCTAGCAACGAATCAATTACTCGTTGAAAGATTGATGCTGAGCTAGCCAAACCAAATATTAGGCGAGCATGATTGTATAAGCCCTTAGGCGTATTTATGCAAGTTATATTTTGCGAACTTTCGTGGATTTTGATCTGATTATACGCCATTGATAAATCTAATTTACTAAACTCTTCACCGCCGTGTAGTTTAGTAAATAGTTCTTGGGATGTAGGGAGTGGATATTTTTCTACAAGCAGCTGCTTATTTATAGTGATCGAGTAATCAGCACAAATGCGCACGGTACCATCTTTTTTTAACACTGGTACAATCGGCGACGCATACTCAGAGTAAGAAACCGGTTTTAGTATACCTAGTGCTTCTAACTTATCCAGCTCTTTGTTTACCTTATCTTTTAGAGCGAACGGTACTGAGCGAGACTTACAAAATATCGGTTGCGCGTCAGATTTGAGGGGTAACTTTATCTCAAATTTAGTAAAACAGCCTAATTTATCCGAAAACACGCCCGGATATAACTTCGTTAAGGTTTCAATTACGTCACCATTTACCTCACTCACAATATTACAGCAACGATCGAGAGTGGACACAAGATGTAATTGAAATGCTTTCATAAAGTCACGTCCTAATAGGGGAGGGCCGCCATTGCGAATAACATGAAAGGGCAATTTTACTGTATGGCCTAGATAGGTTACATTAATATGCATACATCCTGTTACTGGCATTTTTGTGCTTGTATAGGTAAGTAAATTTTTCGTAGGTACTGATAACGGAACTTCGCTAAAATGGCTTTTGTATAAGCTTTCTGATATCACAGACACTGGTGAACCACTGTCAATTTCGCATTGAATTTTTTGGCCTTCCAAATTTACGATTTCGGTCATCGGCACCTCACTACGGCAATTAATATTTAAGAGTAACTCACCATCATCTTCTTCCTCATCGGTGTTACCTTGCTCGACGTAATTAACTTTTTTATTCGGGCACATTTTACGAAGATGGCCTTTTTGATTACACAACTTACACCTATAGTTACTGAATCGACACTCAGATGACTTATGGTTCTTATAACCACAAACTGAGCATTTCTCGCCAGTGGAATTACGCGGTCCTTTGTTACTGTTCTGTTGATTAATCTTGAAAACAGCCCCGTCGGCGTCCTGGTTGGCGTTGGAGAGGCCTACCGGCGCCGTCGTGGCACCGGCGCGCGCACAGCGAATACTCTCAGCCAGGTCCACGGCTTTGCTCAGCGTCAATTGGTCGACGTTTTTCGAAAACAGCTTCTCACGCTCACTTCCGGGTAGCATACCCATCACGAACTTGTCTAAAAGTTGATCATCAATATTTTTGAAGACACAGTAACTGGCCAGGCCACGCAGCCGCGCGGCCCACTGCGAATGCGTCTCGCCAGGTTGCTGCACAGCCGCGTAGAACTTGTGCCTTTCTGCAAACGTGGAGCGCTTCGGTAGAAAATGGTCGTCCAAAAGTTTCACGATCTCCTCATAGCTCTTAGCATCGATTTCGCTGGGTGAAGCTAAGTTACACGCTAGTTGAAACGTGCTTTCCGTGAGTGCGCTTAGCAATACCGCTTTCTGCTTGACCCCAGTTTTGTCTCCTGCTGATTCGCCGACTCCGTGGGCGATGAACCATTGTTGAAGCCTGCCTTTGTACAGCTTCCAGTCCTGGGTTAGGTGATCAAAACTGGCGATAGCTCCCAGCGAAGAATTGGTGCCGAACATCACGTTTTTTTTTTTTTTTGATGTGGGTAACTCGTCGTCAATGTTTTATATCCGACCGGGGAGCAGATAGGGACATGCGTAAGGAAAGACGGCTTAATGCACACTGGTTTATTGAACTACCGCGAGGGGCGGCACAGCCGCACCAACGCTACATGTATAGATAGACTTGCATATCTAACAATTCCATTTTTTAAAAGAACTTATTTTATAAAATAGAACTTCAATAGAGTCATGAAAATTTGAAAATTATTTTATTGTTTTCTTTTTCAGATAACACAGCTAAAGATACAAAGTAATCCGTTCGCAAAAGGATTTAGAGACTGTGATCCCGATGACTGGTGAGTATACTTATTTGCGTTTTACTTTATTTTGAAACTCAGCCACGACTTATCCATCTTTATACCCCTTAGCTCAACCTTCATAAAACGCTCATGAAGTCATAAATTACTCGGCAGCATTCCGAACCAAAAGTTACAGGCAAAAACATTAAACTTTTACGACATCTATAATCTCTACCACATTTCACCCAAAGCGCCCCTGTCACAACACAAGCCATGAATCAATTTGCCATAAAGTTACACAGAACCATAGACAATTTCAACAGCCGGTGACAATTTACTTTTACGATCTGGCCGTAGAGTAAAGAGTTACGCGACAGTTATGGCGGACATGCCTCGTTTCCTTTCCCGCTCAAATTAAAAAGTGCAATTATAGTTAACTGGTTTCAGTTTCCTTCTTCAAATGGATTACCTACCCCTTGTTGATTTGATCATTAAGGTAGGTAATAATACAAAAATAATATAATAAAAGACTCACAAATTAAATAGGGACCTATCAGTTATTGAAACTTGTATATATTTCATGAACTTAGTTTGAGTCGGATATTGTATGCACTTACCTACTTATATCATTATTTTTATCTTCAATAATTTGATGTGTAATAACTCAAAATTTTTCTTTATATTCTTTATTATTTATAATGTTTTCTTGAATTTTGCGGGACAAGTACCTACGTGGACTTAAAAATAATTTTTCTAATAGTAAAAAAATCCTCCAAATCGGTCCGACAGACGAACAAAGTATTCTATAACATATAGGTAAAGTCTAACATAGAACCCTGTGTATGTTTCATTTTATTTTTATTTTTATTTAAACATTTTATTGCACTGAAGTACAAAGGGTGGGTACATAAAAGTACATTCTTTCTTCTTTCTTGCTCCTCATTTTTTGAAATCGGTTAATTACACCTACTTTGCATCTGTTCTTCATCCAATCGCAACCTGTAGGTGGGCCTTGCCTGAACGGATAAAGTAAACAAAACACCTAAACAAAGTATAGATGGAGGAGGTGCTATAATTAAATTTAAAGAATAGGCCGTTTTAATATGCACGGTTTGCAAAACAAGGACATTTCTTTAGAAAATAAATGGAAGTTTCGTTAAATAATCTATTAATTTTTATTAGATGGACTAAGTTGATATATCAAGAATTTTAAGAAAACCATTTTGTACCTACCATCAAGAATTTTAGGAATACAATTTTGTGTCTTCCAATTATGTTCCTTCTAGGAAAGCCTGCTCCATTATATTTATAAGCATCTTCACATACTTTAGTGAGACGGTGGCTCAACCAACAATGTGTTGTATTTTGTATGTATATTTGTTTTATCGCTTATATTTTTAGGGTTCGATACCCAAAGGTATGGACCCTATTTATAAATTGTCCGTCCGTTCGTCTGTCTGTCTGTCCGTCTGCCACCAGGCTGTATCTCATGAACCGTGTTAGTTAGTTGAAATTTTCACAGATGATGTATTTCTGTTGCCGTTATAACAACAAATAACAACAAAATCAGAATAAAATAAATATTTAACCATTATCTGTATGGGAGCCCCATACAGATAATGGTTCGGAAGCGCTAGTCCGATTCGCACTTTGATGGTTTTATTTTATACTAGCTGCGCCCCGCGGCTTCGCACGCGTTGTTTCTATGGAAACGTTTAAAAGTGATTTTTATTTCACAGGAACTGATTTATGGGATAAAAAGTAAAAAGGTAGCCTATGTTTGATCCCAGGATTAGAATTACCTGTGTGCAAAATTTCAGCCAATTCCGTTCAGTAGTTTTGGCGTGAAGAGGATGGATTTAAAGTTAGTAAAACCCAAATCATCAACATCAAAAAAAAAATCATCAAAAAAATTTACCATCATTATTCACGTCTTTTTTTACTATCCGTACATTGACGTGCGCCCGCGCATAAAACACGAATGTTTACAGCAGCGGCCCGTTACTGCCGTACGGGCCGCTGCATTGGCTACTGGCTAGTTAGTAGTAAATCTCCCGTCTGGCGTATACGTATACTGCACTCTGATATACATAAACATTAAGAGGCATGTGTGGCCAGGCCACTGAGATAGGTTAAATCTAAATAAAGGAGTCTTTATATAAATGTAAGCGGGCTAACCACAAACCATTGCATTACTCCTACCTACTAGCTCACTGCTACGAACCTGTTTATCCATTTTGAATGAAGCATGTTATTAAACAAACTACGACACAAATAACAAAATCTCACTGGCTTAGCGTCGAGTTTTAGATATAATTGTTAGCAAGGGAGGATCTAAAGTCGACAAGTAATGTAAATTACGTATAAAAGGAAGTGCCAACAAAGTGAATTTTAGGTTAAGTATGGGCGGTTTGTTTACTAACATATTTCATTCAAAATGGACACGATATAGGTTGTGTTGGAAGAACACCAACGTTTCATCCCCTGACGAGGGACTTTATCAGGGTGAGTGCGGATCGCGTTGCGCCTGTACTGCGTTCTTGTGCGCACTTACATTATATTTATAGTGAATTTGATAAACTATGTTTTTTTTTTAAATATAGTCTTGTTTATATTTAACTAGCTGCGCCCCGCGACTTCGCACGCGTTGTTCCTATGGAAACGTTAAAAGGTGATTTTTATTCCACGGGAACTGAATTATGGGATAAAAAGCCTATGTTTGATTCCAGGATTAGAACCTGTATGCAAAATTTCAGCCAGATCCGTCCAGTAGTTTTGGCGTAAAGAAGTAACAAACATCCATCCATCCATACATCTATAGCTATACATCCATACAAACTTTCGCATTTATAATATTAGTGTGATGATTGTTTGGCTTGTATACGAGAGTTACAATATTCAAAACCCTAGATTTTGAATAATGCTGTTTTTTTCCTTCTAAAAATAAAGTCAACTTATTTTGTTTAGAGTTTTGATATATAAAGAAGACAAAACTCTTTGTAATTTTCTTTGCTATTGAAGATTAACAAACAAAATTACAATATCAATACAATATATCCTAAACGGGAATAAAATTGCCATTAAAAATGAATGAGTAATAATATTATTAGGTACAACTAGTATTATAGATTTAAAAAATGAGCTAACTGCAGACTGTTGCTAGCAATCTACAGGTAGTTCAACTGATCCATAAACCAGTCGGAAGATTTGACTATCTTACCCTAATATTTTTTTTCTAAGCTCAAATCAATTAATCAATACCTACGTCAAAAAAGGTCCACATGCATAAACACTTGCTAGCAAAGCGAGATAAAAAATGTCATTCATTATTTTTTCTCGCTCCGACTTCCTGGTACAATCGATTTATACACCCAGCGCGACGTATGATTGCCATTTGTCGTTGCCTGTCATAATAAAGATTCTACGACAGTAATACGACCCCGCCTACAAGGCGGGCGTTAATTTGTGATTATTATTTTTATATATGGATAATGATGACACCTGATGTGGGGTTTTAGCGACATAATTCTACGAAAAACTAAATTGAGTTCACGATGATTCAATAATGGTTTGACTCTTAAATCATTTGTAATCATAGATCTACTTCCTTTCCCCAATGATACCTAGCCTGCTTGTTTAAAAAAAACACTAAATAAAACAGTGGCATTATATTTGAATACGTGCGTTAGCAAAATGCCGACGCACGCGCACACTGATTAAAGAAAATTAATGATTTGTCAAAAAAAACTATTTGTTATTATTATTGTGCAATTACATAGCACAATGTTTTTTTAGGTGTATGTTCGTTGATTTCTAAGTTAATTATGGCCCGATTGTGAAAATTCTTTTGCTATTGCATAAAGAATGATCCCGAATTATTTGCATAAAAAAAAATGTATTCCCGAGGGATTAGTATTATATCTGCAAAGCTTAAAAAACAGTGGAAATATTAAGGAATTTGAAGTTGATTTTAAGTTTTTTAATATATTTAGTTATTGTTTGATACTATTTTGAGGTCCTCAACAGCGTATATACTGGTCCACTGATACACAGCCTCCGTCGATAAGCGCCTTACTGGCTTTTATCTAAAACTCTCGCCCCCGATGTAAAAAAACTCTATTTTAAGATTATAAGCTTAAATTTTGATTCCAGCCCACCAGAACAGACCCAGCAGCGAGGCGTCCCGCGGCGCCGCGAGTCCGCGCCCCCGGAGCCCTGCCCGCAGTTGTCGCAGCCCTACGGAGGGGAGGCCAGCTCTTGTGGTCCGCTCTACGCCACACACGCGCATCCTATGAGGTGAGAGGTGTAGGGTGAAGATTGGGTGACCCCATGCAAAAACACAGTATACAGGGTGGGGCAAATTTTTGGCCCCTTAAGGGTAGCTACCGTTTCTTTTGTAGTTAGAGGGTTTTGTTCTTAGGAACCTTCTATTTTATTTTGAAGAAATTATATTGGCATTTTTAGTTTTGTGAAAAAAAGTACGTTTCCCCCAAAAAAATTCATTTGTCGAAAAAAACAAGTTGGTCTTAATCGACTCTATTTCCAACCAGGAACACTTTTCCCAAGGTAACATACCAAATCAAATCGTAAGCTTTGGCAATAAATAAAAAAAGCAATTCCATACATTTTATATAAAAAAACTAGTAAGTAAAAAAAACAATGTCACTCATTCAATGGTTCTTAATTTAAATTCGTGTGCAACTACTTTTTTAAGTTGGTAGGCTATTCTAAAAATAGCAATATTTTTTCTTCAAAATAAAAAAGAAGGTTCCTAAGAACAAAACCTTCTTACTACAAAAAAACGGTTGCTACCCTTAAGGGCCCAAAAATTTGCCCCACCCTGTATTATAGGTGTAGGTATATTATTATTTATAAATTTATAGTAGAGTCTGTTTAAAAAGAGAAGAGTCGTGGCGTTAGGATGAACTAACACTTTTAGTCGTACTGCAATGACAAAGCAGTGTTGTCAACGCAACAAAAGTTGTCAATTGGCACAAGAGCGCCCTCACTTCCCACGACTCTTCTCTTTTTGAACAAACTCTATGTATTGTATTTTTGTAGGTATGCATTATGTATGTGTTATTGTTTCTTTTTAAGGCGCATACCCGACCCAATGTGACAGCGATTCCTATTTCATCATATTTTTACGCTTATCATAGGATTTTTTAAAAATCCTACGTTCAGTTTGTGGTATATAAGCTATTTTTAATACCTTTTTTATAATTTTATCTTGTATAGTTTAGGAGGAGATGCAAAAATAGAGTTTGTTGGCCAAAAAGCGCAACTTCGTATCTCTGCCTAAGCTTTACAAAATGAAACTATTACAGAGGCATTAATAACTAACTTATAATAGATACCACAAACTGAACGTAGGATTTTTTTAAATTCCAGCGTTTAACGTAATAATAAGATAAAATAGCTGTGCATTCGCTGGTGTGACGCTGGCCTTAAGTAGTACCATAATTCTGATATGACGACCTCTGTGGCGCGGTGGGCGAAGGTCTGCCTGCGACGCAGGAGGTTGCGGGTTCGATTCCCGCCTCGGGACAAATTTGTGTACGATCTGCAGAAATTTGTTCAGGGCGTCCTGGATGTTTTTCTATTTATAATAAAAAATATCTATCTATGTAGTGTATTGTACTCGTATTATGTATATCAGTTATCTAGTACCCATAACACAAGCTCTGCTTAGCTTGGGGCTAGATAATGCTGTGTAAATTGTCCAGCATTATTATTTATTTAATTATTACATGCACACAGACCTAATCCCATGTATTTCCGACGTTTCTATCCATACCAGGTTGTCTGGCAGAGATCGCCAATTGTCACTTAGTTTTAATTATATCATTTATAAATTGTTTCTAAGTTTTAAGTGCGCAATGAAAGTATTTTCTATCTATCTATCTAACACAGTCACTTTTAGAAGACCTCAGTGGCGCAGCAGATGAAGCTGCGACGCAGGAGGTTGCGAGGTCGTTTCCCGCCTTGGGACAAATGTTTGTACGGCCAGCAGATATCTGTTCAGATATTTGTTTGTTGCAGTTTGTATGATAAATTTTGTTGGAATTTGGTATGAAAATTGAGTATATCAGTTTGTGTTAGCCAAAGCTCTGCTTAAGTTGGGGCTAGATGATGCTGTGTGAATATGTGCAGCATTTTGAATCCCTATTCTTTTTTAGCTATTAGCTATTTTTTTAAATAATTTGATACTCTCACCGTGGGATCAATTTTGCACGCAATTTTCCGGAATCTAAAGTATCTATAAACCCAGACTATAAGCTATACCACCTACCAAATTTCATGCAAATACGTTCAGCCGTTGAGCGTGACAAAATAATAAAAATGCACACATTTATACAAATTTTCATTAAATAAAATTAGTTCGATTTCCTTAGTTATTTTTTCATTTTTTGGTTATTTTTTTATGTGTCTTCTAATAATGTATTCGTTATTTTCAGATATCAGCCCCACTCAAGTCACAATGGAACGTACAGTGCCTACTACGCCCACAGGTAGCCTAGCAGTCATGCAAACCATTGTAAACTGGTGTAGATTTGAGGAATCGCTATTTAGTCGCTGAACAATGAATTTTGCCGATAATGTCTACCTTGCACTAGAGGGAGTTTTTCTTTTTTTTTTATGTACCAAAATGTAAACACCTAAATGAAACAGTTACATACAGTAGGTTTTATCTAAGTAAATTGCAATACTTATTCTTCGTTCTACAGCTCGACGCAGGGCTGCCCCTAATAAGCAGGAATTGTTTTTTTTAGTGGATACTAAAAAAAGATTCGAACTCTTTGAGGTACAAGACAAAGATTCAAAGACGGATGGCAGTCTAAATCTGTGGTTGATTCGTGATTCATTACATTTTGGGCAAATATGTAAAAAAAAACTATGCAAAAAAATTACTGTACTTATAAAAAAATGGTGCTACACTTACGAGTAATTTAGAAACTTATAAGTGTTTGATTGTGTTATACAAGTAACGCAATTTATGCGCCATGTAATATGTCAATTTTCAAGTCGCAATGTTTTTTTTTTATCAAAAAATACGAAACAAACGTGTTTATCAACATTTGTAAAGTTACTATTACTACCAAAGACTTCGATATTACCTTAGGTTTGTGTAGTTTTGTGTTTATGAAAAGTACTTATATACTCAGCCTTAAATTAGCCGTCATGAAGTATTAAAAATAAATGTTGGTACGAAACTCTTAGTAATTAATAATAGTACCTAATATTATACTAGATTTAGAAAATGATGTGCCTTCACTATCGAAAAAATAAGCAAGTGCCAAATTGTAACCAAAGGAACTTTAGAATAAGATATTTTTATTATAAGATTTACATTAGTAAATATTTCGGGATATTTATTGCAAACTATTAAACATTTATATAAAAAAACCCTGTTTTTATTAAACACAAATTATATATTTAGGTAATTTCAGCTAGGCCTAGTACAAAATACTTAACACTAAATTATGAATTCTGACTTATAAGTTATCTATCGATATTACATTCATTAAGGTTATGGCATTAAGGAATAAATTAACTTACATCAAGAAAAAGCTGTACTGAAACTGCTCGGGTAACCTTTCAATCTGGGGTGTTCTAAAGTGAGACTTCTCAGCTACACTGTAAGTGGTTACTTGGTTAACGGTAGCAGAACCGGGCTCTTCCCCTCTCTCGACGAAGAGCTTAGTCGAAATAGTCTCTTCGACTTCCTCACCATACAATTCTGGTTCTGGTTCAGGATCCTCGATGATAAAGATGGCAGGAGACATATCAGCATATGGGCTGCAGATATCTGACGTGTACGGGAACGGATCGTAGAAGTTGGGGCGAGGGGTCACAGGCGCACTGTGATGATGAACTGGAGGAGGGGGTATTTGGGTTTCAATACAGCTGTGGAGGTGAGGATCAATGTGAATATGCTTGGAGATTACATCTGGACAGTATTCAAAGGGAGGCACTGTTGATTCTTCGATGTCTTCAGGGTGTAGAACGTATGTGTAGTAAGTTTCGTTTCTCATCGGCTGTTCTTTAACGGGAACGAACTTGATTTCTTGGGTGGCATCACAAGCGTCGTTCAATAAGTTGCTTATTTCCTGAGCATGGTCAGACGCAGCACCCGCGAGGTCTGATAGAATTTCAGGGTCAGGATTGAATTCTATTCCGAATTTCTCAGCGATCTCTTGAGCGGTCATCATCTTCTCGATAGCGATGTTCTGGTTTTCGTTGGTTGATTTGATGTGTTTTAGTAGTCTCATTACCATTTGTGTGCTGTCCATTGGAGTTTCCGCTGATCTCTTGCTACGATCAGTGGTAGTGTTGTTGTTGGCCGTAGCATTCAATGCCATAGCGAAGGAAAGTAAGTTTGCCATTTCACTTTTAATAGCTTCAGCTATTTCTTCAGAAACTTTTTTGATGTTTTCAATCTGCTCTTCACAAGTTTGGTTGCCATTGGTTACTTGTGACATCTTTGTAGCTGATGACGTGGGGAAGGTTGGGAACAGTGCGTTGCTAGTTAGAACAAACATGTCCATAAAGTCTTTGTGAGCGGCATGGAAGTCTTTAACGACTTCGTCGTCGGGTTCGGGCTCAGCTACTATTTCATGTTCTACGTTATCCAGCGGCTCATCTATTACATTCTCTACTTCTGTGTCGGCATGAATGAATGAGCCCTGAAAATAAACAAATATTAAACGTTATGTATACATGTATGAAGGTATAGTAAGGTAACTTTTTTGTATCTCAAATTTAAATACCAATAGTGATAAAATATGATCAATGTTGCGATTACAATCACTTTAAAAACTTTGAAATTTTAAACTTACCTGGACAATTAGGGCTAAAACTAAGAATAAAGGTGCCATGTTGAAGGTGATATGGCAGGCACTTGCTATTCAAAGCTTTTATATGTTAAACTGCTATCAACACATTGGGAAACAGTTTAGAAAATATTTCTTGAAACTGTTCTCGAGAAAACTGATAGAGCATGTTTCATTGCGCAATGGAACTAGAAATTTTCGATAATGCTACAAGTACCAGTACGTTTTGTACGTCTAGGAACTCGCAATTTTAAGTCAAGGGACTTCAGAAATTAGCAGTTTTAAAAATATGAATAGTAAAGTACATTTTTTATTGAAAAAGGAGTGGAATCGGAAGCGCCTTCAAGACGCTGGCTACATCCCCTCGCTTTATGGCAATGCTGATGCCCTGCGCCAGTTACTCACCAGCTCTCACTCGGGTCATTGTAAACTCAGTTTTACTTGATACAACTTTTTGATTCTGGTTAGTAAATTTTTAAGCATCTAAACAGTATCTATTTAACTGTCATCTTGAAAATTTCTTACCTAATATTTGCATAAAATTAAACAAGAAAAATATCAAGGTTTTTATTTTATTTCTTATAATCTAATACAATAAATAGTAAACTAGATTCTATAGAAAGTATTTACATCCATTATATTTTAAATCGTTAATTGTGTTCCAAAGTTAGAAGGATGATGCAATAATTCGCTGTATTTTGGGAAGGCTGGTTGTGAAAAATGTGAAGGAGATGCAAACGCAGGCGACGCGTAACCTCCAGGCACGTTGCAAGTGGGGTACGGTGAAGGGGTTGCTGGGTAATTTGAAGGTAATGACGACAAAGGTGATGGGTAAGACGGAGAGGGTAAAGCTGGAGAGGGGAACGCAGGTGGTCCAAATGATGGCAAACTCAATGGTGACGGGAAACTTGGCGAAGGAAGTAAAGGGTAAGGCGCTGGTGATGGACACGCTGATGGGTATAAGAACTGCGATGCTTGTGAGAAAGAGAAAGGTGATTGACTTACTGATGGATATGCCTGAGGGAAAGGCGACGGTGGTGCCACTGGAGGCAACGCAGGTGGGTAAGAAGCCAAGTTTGATGGGTAAGATAGTGGGCTAGGGTAAGATGGGTATTGAGCTGGAGGTGGAAATGCAGGAGGCAGTGTTGGGCCTAACGGAGAAGGAATTTGGGGATACGCAAATCTTTGAGGCTCAGGGTAAAACCTAGCAAGAGGGTAAGATGAGAACTTTTGAGAGCTTAATTGAGGTAATGCTGAGGGTGACGCATAAGGATACGGCCAAGCAGCACGCGTTATTGGGTGAGTCTCTGTTGCGTAGCCGAATTCGTTTGGCTGGGCCCCTGATTCCAAGTATGGCGATGGAGACACGAAGACCACTTGCGGTGGACCTGATGTGACTATGTATGAAGTCTCTGGAACTGATGTGTTGGAAACCTCTTCAACTTCTGTTGCTGCAGCTTTTGTTGATATGAGTGCTGGAATAAAGAATTAAAAATGAAAATAGCTTATTTGCTTTATTTCTTATGCATTTACATATAATTTGAAAAAAAATTACCAGACAAACACACACATTACATTTTAATAATTGTTAAATACATTTAGTCTTAGTATAAATTTAATCTTAGTCCAGCTTACGTCTGCAGTAAGCTCAATTGTTTCAATTTGAAATGGGTACAGGGCCCTGATTCCACTAACACAATCGCTTCACTATGACAATATTATCGCGTTACAGTCACCGCCATTGACACCTTTTGGTATTCTACTAACACGATCTTTTTTTGTTTATGCCATATCTATGACTATAACGACTATGATTATTATGCCCCACCACATTATTGACACGATATTATAAGTCATAGAGATTGTAATCTTATGGTATTGGAATACCAAATAAATTTACGACTAAATCTCTATCTTAATCGTATGACGCCATTATGGCGCCATTATGGCATTTTGTTTTTAAAATAGTGGAATTAGGCCCCTGGTGTTTTTTTTTCATTTTTAATCAAGAATAAGATTATGTTAATAGTATTAACTGCTGAATCTTTACAATACAATACTCTTTATTAAAAAACCATTAAAGATTCAACAGTGACTTTTGACATAATTAGCTACTGGAGGTCATACCAACTTATGTTTAAGATTTACCAATTAATTAATCAGTATCATTCATCAGCAAATATATTGTGCTAGTTTAATGACTTACGTGAAGCATATAGCGAATTCAGCACTTGATTCAATCGCTCGTTCAAAGACGCCAACTGCAATATATTTTACAAAATAACATTAGTAGGATGCTTTTGATAATATAACAAAAGAAGGTTTTGTCAAAACAAAAAACTATCAGTCTGTCTATTCAAAAAATGGTTAAGAGAGGTCGACTTTTAACCGACGATATCAGAAAAGAAAGAGATTCTCAATTCGTCACGTATGTTTTTATGTATTTACCATCGCCAAACGTAACACCTATCCAGTTCGAAACTATTTTGATTTGCGTTAAAAACAAAAGTTATCGAGCAACCGGGGATGGCAACTATTCACTTCACAGAAAAATCAACCTAGTGATGGTAAGGCGCAATCTTTGCTGACCATATGTTACTTGACATCTCCGCCAAAAATTTAAATCGTTAGAGACGTTCTTAGGTACGCCCAAAAACTGCGGCATTGTCTTTGGATGCGTGCGTTATCAAAATGCCGACGCACGCACACTATGAGTAGATAAAATTAGTGTTTTTGTCAATAAACCTATTACCTAATTGTTATTATTGCTATTTATTGTGCTTCGCACAAACTTTTGTGAACAAGCAAACCACAAGAACACAATTCACTGATTCCAAAAGAGAGCTCACTCACTTCGCTTGGAACCAAACGTTGGTTGTTATTTTTTCACTAGATATTGTATAGAAAATGATTTCGAAGTGATCCCATAGAAATATTAAGTCTGGATTTATTATCGAGGGACTAGTATTTATCACGTAAAACTTTAAAAACTAAAAAAAATCCCAATCATTGGTACAAACAAAACGAACCCAATTATTTTTATTACAATTATGTATGAACATAATTGACAACTTTTCAAAACATTAATTACGGAGTGACGGATTAGTACAGGCGCGTCACGGAATACTTTATGCCTCACAAAATAAAGGGATATAAGTAGGTAACTTTACTTTTTAAGCTATAGCATAGCTTTTATTGTGGGCCTTGAGCGTGGAGACCGAATCCAGAAATTCCGTAACGAAAATAACCTAACACCCCCCACTCCGACCGGCACATAAGTTGATAAAAAATGCTATGCAATAGCTTTACCGCGGCAGTCCCCGAGTGCCACACGTCTTTTTTATAATTTTACTTTTTGGTTTCCTATGTTAGTTGTACAAAAGAAAGGCTAATAAATAAGAGGTATCGTGACTCATTTCACTAAAACAGCGAGAAAATAGAAGTGCCGTAACTGTGCTGACTGCTGAGGGGTGTCGTGGTCGGATAACCTCCAAGTGAGCCTGACTCGCTACTTGTCCCTGGGGATTCGTCCCTGGGGAACGGTAGCAGTCGGGACGGTGCACCCCGGTTCCCACCGCTAATAATTTCACCCCTCGGGGGGATATTGTTAGCGGCGGCCGATAATCCGACGAGGGAGGACAACCCTATAAAATGTCAAAACAAAAATGGCAAGTCTTAATAAAAAATTTGTTCCCCAGGAGGGTTCCGGTTCTACCGGGGAATCCCTCCCCGAGCCTAGCTCGGGCCGCCCCTCGTACTCTGGGGGGGGGGCAAAGAACTGCCTACTTCAAGTAAAAAACAAAAACGACCTAACCAACAGGCCAGGGCAGCATCCTCGGAAGCGCCCAAGCTCAACTTTTTCACGGCTGCATCGGCGCCAAACCTACCAACAACGACAAGGGCTGCATCCGCAGCAACTCCGAGTCCACAAGCACCAACAACGGTTGCACCCTCGGAAGCCTCTAGACCCCTACCATCCACGTCCAAGACCGCTTCCCTCGAGGCACCGACACCGACCGTTTCAACCGTCAGGGCGCCCCTCGGGGCTTCCCCGCGGGAAACGGCAATTGAAATGTCTGACCTTCGGGCCGCAATACCAGACCCAGGGCCAAACTGGAATCTTGTTCCCTCCAGCCGGAGGGACAAGAAGAAGGGTAAAAGACCCCCCAATCCCCCAAGCACATCCCAAAAGGTGCAGGCGCAGACCCGGCCGACGGCAACCAGCGGTGGACGTAAGCAGCTCCCCGGAGCTAAGTCCACGACCCACGTAGGAGGGACTCGTCCCGCCGAAGCGGTCCAGGCACCGGCGCAGCCGAACGCAGCGCCAGTGCCCGTCGACGGAAGCCAAACGCCAACCCAGCGGCCTAAACCCAGAGGGAAACGCGCAGGGAGACTGGCAGCTTTGGCCCGAAAGAACAAACACCCACCGGCTCAGCCACAGAGTGTCAAGCGACCCAGGCCCGACGACAGCACCACGCCGACTGGCGACTGCAAGCGTCAAAGGGCGGGAACGGGTCACAGCAGCAACTCTGTGAGCTACGCAGCAGCCTTTAGGTCACACGACCTCTGCGTGGCTGTTACAGTCGAGCCTTACCAGGACCTAACGGAGGAGCAAGCCACGGAGGTGCGTGAGACACTGGAGGTGCTTATCGTGGAAGAACTCCTCGATCCTGATAACACACCCCAGACCTCGAGAGTCCACTTCCGTGGTCGTGCGCACTATAGCGAGGGCGTCCTAAAATTCTGGTGCATGGACGACAACTCGCTAGCGTGGCTCCGGAAAAAGACCGACACTCTAACATCGCCCATCGCCGGGACCAAGCTTGTCGTAATAAGACAAGCTGATCTCGAGCGAAGGATCCTGTGCGGTCTGTTCGTGCCTACACTGGCAAAGATGCCGATGGAGGCCGACCGGATCCGCAGGATTCTGGCTAACCACAACCCAGATTACAACATTAACTCGTGGAACCCAATCCGAACGGAGAAGCGGAATGACCAGGAGGGTGCTGGCACATACCTGCTTCTCCTCGTTCCCGAGTCCGATGTTGTAAAAGCCCGACAAAACGAGCGACGCGTGTTCTGGCTCCTTGGGAACATCTACCTTAAGATCCTCCAGAAGGATGAACCCAAGGGCGAGAACAACGACGTCCGCAACAACGACCCAACTGATCCTGGACCCAACCCCGGTCCAGAGCCTGGTCCCTCTTCGGGATACAAGGCTGACCCTGACCCGCAACCGGGCCCCAGTACGGGGCGTGTAGCGGTTCCTTCTCCAGCCCCACTACCACCCCAGGGGCTGGACCTGATGGATGTCCAGGATCCACCAACCCCACTATCCGAGGAGCGCTTTCTCGATACGGAGGGGAGCGATGTTAGCGTCAGCGACATCGACTCCTCCCCTATCAAGCGCTCCTAAACCAACAAAACCAACTCCCGATCCACCACTCCCCGCCACACCCTACATCCAAGCCAACCTCCAGCATAGCCTCACGGCCACCGCGTCCATACGCAGAATGCTGGAGGAACACCCTGGCACCGTGGCCCTGATACAAGAACCGTGGATCAGGAAAGGCCAAATCTGTGGCCTCAAAACACCTGGAAGCAAGCTTCTCGCCAACACAACCGTAAGCAATCTCAGAACTTGTATTATGGTTCCGCGATCCGCTAAAACACTTCTAATAACCGAACTCTGTTCCAGAGACCTAACAGCTGCTAGGATTTTCATTTCTCCCAACAACACCGGCCCCATACCGCAGCTTGTCCTAGCATCAATCTACCTTCCAAGCGATGAAGCAATACCAACACCAGAGCTGGTGTCTCTGATCGAGTACTGCGAGAGGGAGAAACTTCAGCTCATCATTGGCACCGACTCCAACGCACACCACACGCTGTGGAACAGCCCAAGGTGCAACGACCGAGGAGAAGAATTGGTAAACTATCTAGTCACTACTAACCTCCTGTTAATAAACAAGGGCTCTGAACCCACTTTTGTAACATCCAGAGCCCAAACCATCATTGATTTAACACTGTCTACCTCACAAGCCTCTTACTCCATCAAAGACTGGCATGTCTCTAACGAGGCCTCATGCTCGGACCACAGATGGATCAGGTTTAGCTTGGATCTGACAATACCGAAACCACAACCTAGGCGTATCCCACGTAAGACCGATAAGACCAAATTCTTCCAATTGGTGAAATCGGAACTAACTAGCAAACTAACCCTACCAGACCACATAACAGTAGGTGACATTGACCAGTATACAAACCAACTAACACAAATTCTTACCAACAGCTATGAACAATCCTGCCCACTGGTCTCGCCCAAAACCGAAGCGAAAGGCCAATGGTGGGGCCCTGAACTGCAAAGGCTCCGACGCAAAGTAAGGAAATTGTTCAACAGAGCTATAAACACTAGACAAGACAAAGACTGGGAGGATTACTACGATGCGAAAAGAATCTACAAAAAGAAAATTCGCTTAAGAAAAA
The DNA here is from genome assembly GCA_955876795.1 of Eupithecia tripunctaria. Taxonomy (NCBI): domain Eukaryota; kingdom Metazoa; phylum Arthropoda; class Insecta; order Lepidoptera; family Geometridae; genus Eupithecia; species Eupithecia tripunctaria. Next base: position 6,936,362 of record OY041620.1, read on the forward strand.
CTGAATGCTGGGAAAGGTTCTGTACCAACATTGTTCCGGGCTCGCACTCGCTCCGACCGGTCGCAATCGTACGCTCTGTGTCAGTAAACTTTAAAAAAACCCGTGAAAAGATGGCGAAATCTACTTTGATTTCGCTTGAAAAGCTGTTGGAAAAGTTTATAACTCCTATAGAACAGAAATTTGTGACAGTTATGAAAGAACTGAAGAAGATAGAAGACAAAATTGACAAACTTGAAAACAAGAATCAGCTGACGACAAATAATGCGGGTAGCGGCAACAATACACCGATCGTCGGACCGAAAAAAATGACGCACCCATCCACGGGCGAACGGCAACAACAACATGCGCGCGACGCGAAGAGACTCACGCACACAGCGACACCTCCTACCACCGTCCCCCCACAGCCACCTCCGCGTCCGAGCGCCAGTCTGCGGCCGGCCGTGCAACCGGCCACACCGCTGTGCAGACCCCCGCCGCAGATACCTAATGCACCGTCTCAAACACGTCGTCAGAGTAGCGATGATGAAACGAATGATGGGTGGAATGTTGTAAGATACAATAAAACGAAGCGCCCGATCAAACGGCGCCCTGTTATTACCGGAAAAGGGTCTGTAGACAACGAACTACAGATTGTAGAGCGAGTGCGGAAGATACATGCTTGTTTTTTCAAGCCCGAGACAACGCCGGAATTAATTACATCTTATATGCACAAAAAAAATCCGGGCACCGGATACATAGCGGATAAACTTAAGCTAGCGCATAATTATTACTCGTCGTTCGCGATCACAGTACCGAGTAGTAAATTCGACTTTTTTATGTCGGGCGAAAACTGGCCGACGGGAACCGAGATCAGCGAGTGGTTTCGGCACAGCGACGGGCGCGCGAGAGGCGCGTCCACCCACGGTCGGGCGAGCGGGCCGCGCCGCAGGCCCAGCAGCAGCGCGCCCCGCCCCGTCGGTGGCGCGCCCCCGTGCCCCCCCGCCGCCGCCGCCGCTGCTTCCACCTCTGGCACTCCAGCAATCCGCGCATACTAACCATCTGACCGTATGCCATCAGAACATTCGGTGCCTCACCAACAAGACGAAGAAGTTAGAAGTACTTTTGACTAAAGAACTCTCGTGTGACGTACTTATTTTGACAGAGCATTGGCTTCAATGCCATGAATTAGTTTCGGTTACGCTTAATAATTATGACCTTATTTCAAAATATTGCAGACCTACGATTCCCCGTGGTGGAAGTTGCATCTACGTCCGGGCTGGAATAAAGGTAATCAACAAGCAAGACTACTGTGACCTATCACAGCAACAAATATTTGATGTATGTGCCGTGCAGCTTGTTATAGAGAATATCCTTATTGTAGGGATATACCATTCAAACCAAACGGATGACTATGCATACCTAAACTTATTTGAAAAACTATTAACTAAAATTTCTAACGAGTGCATAAACACTATTATTATGGGTGATATAAATATTAATTTTCTAAAAAACAATAAATTAAAAAAACAATTGACCGACGTCCTGTCTAGAAATAACTTCAGTCAACTCATAAAGTCCGCTACCAGGGTGGACGGGGACACCGCTACCCTGCTGGACCACGCGTACACGAACCTCCCCGAGGAGCGCGTCGCGGCCGTCTCCGGCGTCGCGTCGCACCTCAGCGACCACGACGCGCAGCGCCTCTCCATCTCGCGCGCAGCCGCCCGCCCACCACCGCAGTGCAGAGAGAGACGCTCGCTATCCGCGGCTAATAAATTAAATTTTGGAAATGCCCTCGCGTCGGTCGATTGGTCTCTGATGGTGGAGAAGTCGAAAGGCGATTGTCACGCGTTCGCTGAGATCATCATAGATGTAATAGTTAATAAATTCAACATATGTTTTCCTATCAAAAAACAGCTCGGCGCCGTGAAACAAAACAGTTGGGTCGATGGTGAAGTAGATAATATAAAAAACCTGTTTTATAACACACTTAACTTGAAAAAAATATTCCCCGCTAATATTGAATTAATAAATATTGCAGAAACTTATTTAAATATATATAATAATTTAATTAAAGATAAACGTACTAATTACTACAGTAAAATGATCAATAATCACCCAAACAAATCCAAATGCATGTGGAATGTGATTAGTACTGAGCTTGGACGGAGGAGCAGCGACAGGGTAGATTATACCGACCTCGTGCGAAACACTGATGGCACTCCTTTTCGCACCAAGACAGAGCTACTAGACGCGCTGAACCTCGAGTTCACAACTGCGGCCAGCAAGTGCGGAGCTCCGACAGCTAACATCGCCTGCGCTCACGCCTCGCTCAGTACCGACTCATCCGCATGCGACGCTTCGCTACGGCTTCAGCTGTTTTCGGCGGATGAAATAGTTTTAATAGTTAATAAATACATAGCGTCAAAAAACAGTACCGACTTGTACGGAATATCATCAAACCTGCTCAAGATTATTGCGAAAGAGATCGCCATAGTTATCGCTCACCTGTTTAACGTCTGCATTCGCGCTGGAATATACCCCGAGCCCCTCAAAAGAGTAAAAATATCCCCTCTTTACAAAGGAAAAGGGAAAAAATCGGAAATAAAATCTTACCGGCCGATTTCTCTTGTTCCCGCCATCAGCAAAATCTTCGAGGTTGGACTCAATAAAAGATTGCTTTCTTTTATCTGCGAGCGGGACATTATGTCGGACAGACAGTACGCGTATAGAGCCGGGCGCGGCACCACCGACCTGGTGAGGGAAGTGGTATGGCGCGTGCTGTGCGCCCGCGAAGACGGTCAGAGCGTAGCGCTGCTATGCTGTGACCTGTCACGCGCATTCGATACCGCCGACCACCACCTCATCTCCGACAAACTCAATTTCTACGGAATAAGGGGCCCGACTCTATCTGTACTTAGCTCCTTCATGTCGAACCGCACGCAGACCGTAGTAGGCGATCACGGCCGACTGAAGTCAGCAGAGTTGATGAATACCATAGGGGTACCGCAGGGCTCGTGCCTCTCAAACACGTTGTTCAGCCTTCTGCTAAACGACCTACCTAAAGCCGTCAACGGGGCGCAGGCCTACATGTACGCCGATGACGTAGCCGTCATTGTTGCCGCGCCGAACACGCTCGAACTGGAGGTAAGGCTGAACAACGTAGTGCAGAGCCTCGAGCGTTGGTTCCGATCGAATGGCCTAGCGCTGAACAGAGACAAAACCTGCTATATGACTTTCCGTCTGAACGGCACACCTAGGCCACTGCTCGCAGTGACTGCTGGAAACACCACCCTACAGATGGTGGAATCCACTAACTTACTTGGTTTCCAAATCGATAGTGGTCTCACATGGGAAAGTCATATAGATGAGCTCTGCACCAGACTAGGCCGCACATGCTTCGCACTGCGCCGCCTCGCCGCGACAGCCACCCGCAGCGTGGTGCTGGCGTGCTACCACGCGACGGTGCACAGCACCATCACGTACGGCGTGGAACTTTGGGCCCGCGCTGCTGACGTTGACAGAGTCTTCGTCATGCAAAAGCGTGCGGTGCGTGCTATAGTCGGAGTGCCAGACGACGTGTCGTGCCGCGATTACTTCAAGGAGTTAGGTATTATGACGCTCGCCTGCGAACTTCTCCACCAGGTGGCGATGTTCACCCACAAAAACATCGGTTTCTTCAAACGTAGAGGCGTAAATACCACCCGCGCTCTCCGCAGCAACAAGCTTGCCCATATTTTGGTCGCACCGAGCCATAAACTATGCAAATCGGAGAGGTCCGTGTACGTCATGGGTCCTTCTGTATATAACAGGCTGCCGGACACAATCCGCGGGGATGCAACCTCCACGGCGGTATTTAAATCAAGACTACGCAAATGGCTACTAGAAAAGTCGTTCTACTCGATTAACGAGTTCTACGATCTACCAATTTGTTAATAATATAATATAGAATAATAATTGATAAAATAGCTAATTTAATTTAATTTTTTATACTGTGAACTTATAATTATGATTTTTAAGTACCATTATTTGTTAAAATAATAGCTACTATTGTACCTTAGTACCTAAGTACACGACATGTAACTTGGTGTTACCAATAAATATATTGTATTGTATTGTATTGTATTGTATTGAAAACAACAATGAGGCAGCCCGCATCAAAACTTTATTAGCAAACGTGCCAGAAAGCACTATCGGGTGCCTCATCAAACCTGATAACACCTACACCAAATCTGACACGGAAACCAGCGAAGTGCTACTAAACACACACTTCCCAGGCTGCCAGGTAACAGACACTGACTCTTGGGAGGAAGTATTAGAGCAAACGCCTACCAACTTTGACTGGACAGCAGCCCAAAATATGATAAACCGCGAGAAGGTTCTATGGGCAATCAACAGCTTCCTTCCCTTCAAATCACCCGGACTGGATAGAATATTTCCAGGTATGCTTAGATGGTGCAGCAATATACTAGCCGACCACCTTGTCAGAATCTTCAGAGCGTGCATCGCCAACAAATACATACCGCTCAAATGGAGGGAAGTGAAGGTTGTATTCATACCTAAACCAGGAAGAAGTGACTACACACAACCAAAGTCCTTCAGGCCCATTAGCCTGACATCATTTCTTCTAAAAACACTAGAAAGACTTTGTGACCGAGAAATAAGAGACAATACACTCTCTCACAATCCACTACACCCCCAACAACATGCCTACAGCTAAGGAAAATCAACAGAATCCGCCCTGCACAGCGTAGTCTCACGAATCGGAGGCGGACTAACGGCGAAACAGCCGACACTGGCGGCCTTTATTGATATTGAAGGAGCTTTTGACAAGACCAGATTCAACAGCATACACAGAGCACTCACCAGATATGGTGTCACGCCGACCTTGGCTGAATGGATAAACAACATGCTCAAGAACAGAGCAATACAAGTCACCATCAATGAAACCACAAGAGGTGTAGTAGTCAGGGGCTGCCCCCAAGGCGGCGTCTTATCGCCCCTACTATGGAACATAGTTGTAGATGAACTAATCCGCAAGCTAAACGGCCGCGGACTGGTTACAGTAGGATACGCGGATGACCTCGCTATCCTAGCGACTGGATGTTTTGAGAATACACTATGTGACCAGATCAAGCTAGCCTTCAAAATCATTGAAACATGGTGCAACGACCACGAACTCACAGTCAACCCAACAAAAACAGAACTAATATTGTTCACAAATAAACGACATTCTGGGAACCTAACACTACCAAAACTGTTCAACACGGAGATAAAACTGAAAACGGAAGTCAAGTACCTAGGGGTCATACTAGACAGCAAATTGCTATGGAATAAACACCTTGACTACAAACTACAGCGCGCCACCGCTACCTTTTACCAATGCAGCAGAATGCTAGGAAAGACATGGGGACTTTCACCAAAAATAACCATGTGGCTCTACACTGCTATCATAAGACCAACCCTAACTTACGGAGCGATAGTCTGGTGGACTAGAACGGAGCTAAACACCGTGATAACCAAACTACAACGCTTCCAAAGAATGGCATGCTCGGCGATTACAGGTTGCATGAGAACCACACCCGGTCCAGCCCTCAACATAATTCTAGACCTAGCACCATTAGACCTGTACATACAACAAGAGGCGACAATGTCGGCGCTAAGACTGCACAACTTGGGGCTCTGGGGAGTCACAAGCAGCCCACATGCTCAGATATTAGACAGGACTATATCATACGAGCCTCTCATAGCCGCTCCATGCGACAAAATGACCATTAAACCAATATCAGATAAACACTATCAGATACAACTCTATGAGGATACGAAAGACCAATCAGGCGCCCACGAAGTAAGAATCTACACAGATGGATCTAAAACAGACACTGGTACGGGCGCCGGGGTCCACTCAATGGACCTCAACATCAACATATCGATAACGCTAGGAAAACACAGCTCCATATTCCAATGCGAATGCGCAGCAATAACCCACGCAGCTACAGCAATACACACGAGAGACATAAACGGCCAACAGGTACGCATTCTCTCCGACAGCGCTGCCACACTCAAGGCTCTGGAGAACAACAGCTGTAACTCCAGGCTCGTATACGAATGTCACTTGGCACTAGAGAGGATATCCACTGCAAATCGGATCATTCTTCAATGGATCAAGGGACATAGCGGATCACTAGGAAACGACGCCGCCGACGAACTGGCACGGAGGGGATCGGAAACAACCGTAGAAGGTCCCGCACCTTTCCTACCCCTGCCATTCTCACTACTCCAGACATGGATTCGGCTGAGAACCAGAAAAATGCATAACGAACGATGGTCACGCCTGCTAGAGTGCAGACAAGCCAGAGCGGCGCTTCCATCAACCTCACCCAGGCTTACGAAGCACCTACTCAACCTAAATAGAACGGACCTGCGCATCCTGATAGGGACTCTAACAGGTCACTGCCCTCTGAACAAACACTTATTCACCATCGGAGCAACGGACAGCCCTCTCTGCAGAGGGTGCCTCAGCGACGACGAATCAGCTGCCCACGTAGTCCTGGAATGCGAGGGAGTAACAGCGCAACGAACAGAAATCCTCAACTTGCCGAGGTCACTCCGCGAGGCCTGTGAAGATCCCAGGAAGATTCTGCGCTTCTGGACGGAGTTAGGCTGGCTGTGCTAGCATAACGCATAATGGACCTAGTAAGAGTCTAAATGCGGAAATAGGAGTACTTCCACCATACCATACCACCATACTGTGCTGACTAGGCTGACCCCATTGTACTCACCTGTGTCTGAGCTGAGCTCGTGCATACCACACACGACAGACCCAACGATATTGTACTCAATCTTATTAACAGCTTCAACATCTTGGACAACCTTTTTTACTCGAGCTATCAGAATGAGTTTGACTTTGATCACATTAGTGGCTTTCTTTGGGAGTTAATGTTCCATGTGCTATGATGCTGGGCTATTTAAATAGTGTTTAATAAAAGTTCTTCCAAATTGATTAGGATCTTCATTTTGATAGTATCTGGATGATAATGCGTGTACCGCGCGTGCGGATACGTGTAAAGATAAACGGAAGTGTTTTCGGAGTAATGATTGCATAATTGGAAACTGAGTATGTGTAGTAAGGTTTTGTGATTTGCTGCTGTAGTGAATCATAAACTAGCCTTTGAAAAACTTCAGCAACCATGATACCTACTAAGTTGTAGACACTGCAGTGCCTTCGTCTTTAATAAATAAAAAAAACCAACGACTGTTTATATTTATTTTACGTACAGGTCAATCTTAAAGTGCCTACTTGTGCAACCTATCAACAAAACTGTTTTCCACAAATCATATCATTGATAATATATAAACTACTACATTATGCTTCTTTTTATAACAGCTACATCCTTAACTTAATAAGTGAGATGTAGCAGACAATGTTGTCTGCTTTTCTTCCATCGAGCAGAATAAATCTCAAGCCCTAGTAAAATAAGAGACAATATAACTCCCGAAGCTGCCAAGGCCAACAAGGATGTCACATCTCCAAAGTTAACTCTTTCAGCTAGCAAGGCAGAACGGCAAGGAGGTTGCAGTGCAAGCAGTCTCGACTGCAATCTTTTAGCCAACCCTACTTCGTGTATCCACATGGAGACAGAGCGGAAGGAGTTCGTCCATTGACCGGATCTTGTAGTCGTTATCCATGTCATTATCTGAAACAAACAGCTCATAAATTTCTGTCATCTGGTAAAAGTTTCCTGTTCAAATCATTATTTTCACGTGAAATATCCAAAACAAGAGGATGTTTGGATTACCTTGGGTATAGTATCAACATACTGCAACTTGCAGATCTGATCATCGGTAAACTTTTTGAAGTATGGGAATATCTGGTTGTACTCCGTATGAAATGCTGTGTTGCCTTCTTGAATGAGATCTACGCCTCGCTCTAGTTCTTGGTAGAAGGAGGACGTAAGTTTCTTCCTTTTCAAATACTCAAGATCAGCCCAAGTTGTTTGAACCTACAAATATTTAATCATTATTAGATGCAAAATATTTTATCCTTGTCCTTGGGTAGTATTTTTTAAGGATTTCTAGAATTAGGTTTTTTGAAAAAAATCGCGTGGATATCTATATCGCGCTGATAAGCCGCTAATCCTATTGCTGTTATGTTAAATAAAGTTGTTGTAATGTGCTGTGTTAAATAAAATCGTAAATAATATATTCACATTGTTATACGCTCTTGTAAAAATGACAATAATTGGCTTTTTTGAACGTTCCTAAGGCCTCCAGAGGCCTAGGGCGGCCAAGACTGCAAATCCGCCACTGAGGCGTCTATCATCAGATAAAAGCCAATAATTTACTTATCAGGGAGGGACTGCGTGCAGCAGTGGACCAATGCTGTTGAGTATGGTAGCGCACACGTACATCAAACATCAGAAGCCGCATATAGTCGTAATCCTCCGAAGCTATGGCATATTTGGAGTTGGCCAGGGACCGCAGCGAGTCGGGACCACTCCGGCCCGAGCTCATGAGGGCAGAGACGATGGCTGAAGTGTAGTACGCGTGGACCAGCATGGAGCAGATAGAGAGGACGATGAAAGTCCAGCGACCAGCAATGCCGTTCGGCACTGCGCTTGCATCTACGTTAGATAGGGCAAACAAAATCTTGTAAACTTTATCAGAATTTCTTATAAAATTTAAATTTAAATTTTTAAGAATTTCTGACAAAATTGTGACTAACACAATTTCAGTAAAAAGTTCTATAAAATACAATGTGCGGTAGGTAGTAGCTACATACTTAGCTCTTTACCAGACTAACCCTTTTACAAGCGCTGTGACTTTACGAGAGCTTACGTAATTAACTTTGGATTTGCATCTAAGAATAAGAATAGGAATATTTTTAGTGTAAAAATTGTGTACATCATACGTACATAAAGTAAAAGTCTTAATTCAAATTAGAGTAGATATCAATAATCTTATCCATTTCGGACATACAATATTTTACAATTCAATTGTACGAAATCGTTTGGGTAGGTAGTAATAGATCTAGGATAGATCTATATCTATATAATTGTTATTATGTAGGTACAGATACTTAATAACAATTACCAAGTAAGTTACCAATATATTACCTTGTTGAAGAAACGTCGCTAGAACAGCATAGTACGAGCTATCTTTTTCCTCTTGACTTCTAGAAGATATCCTCTGTGCGAAAGCTAGGACCACCCCGATAGCCAGACAACAGTACCAGACGCCAGCGGTAAATGGCTCCACGAACATGTTGCTACTGCTTTCTCGCTCAGCTAGGTAGGAGAAACCCACGCTGTAGAACCAGAAAGATATCTTAAAAATTAGAAAGAAACAAAACATTAACCCCCTTATTCAAAATAGTCTGCTAACTTAGCACACTGCTAAATCTCGCTCTGTCTTCTTCTATTTACATAAGTCAGACTGAGAAACATCACTACTTATCAGACCGTTATGAATAAAGGGGTTAGGATACTGACAGAACCCGACCGAAAGAATCAATAATATCACCTTATTTCTGTGTCAGTGTATAATTTGATTTATTTCTATTATTTGATTGTAATTTTAATCACATTATATCACACTAATCACACTTCACACTAACTAATATTATAAAGGCGAAAGTTTGTATGGATGTATGGATGGATGTTTGTTACCTCTTCACGCCAAAACCACTGGACGGATCTGGCTGAAATTTTGCATACAGGTAATTCTAATCTTGGAATAAAACATGGGCTACTTTTTATCCCATAAATCTGTTCCCGTGGGATATAAATCACTTTTAAAAGTTTCCATAAAATGAACGCGTGCGAAACCGCGGGGTGCAGCTAGTTTTCAATAATTTTATAATTTGACTTGTTTTATTAAGGACATAAAGAGTTTATTTACTGGATTTTATTGATGAGCTACAGAGCAAATGACACCAATTGCTAAAAATCGAATATAGCAATAATGCGGATGAGCGGCCATACTGGTCGCGGATCAAGAATCGAGACCCCCAACTCAGCCCGTAGATGTCTGTGAGAGACTAGAGGTAGAACAGCAGCTTCCTTCTGTGTATTTTTAACCGACTTCAAAAACGGAGAAGGTTATCAATTCGACTGTTTTTTTATGTTTTTACTGGGTCATCCGATTTTGATGATTCTTTTTTTATTTGCTGGTGCATCCCGTAAGGTCCCATTGAAATTTGACCAGGTTCTGGCAATGGCATCCATCCAACCGTTTTCAGTTTTAACGTTTTACGTTTTACTACGTTAAAACTGAAGTCAGTTTAAAGTTTTTTTAAAGCAAACCCAATTATCAACACCTCTGCTGCGATCACCAATCCACCTGTTCATTATGGCAAAACCCTCCTTAATTTGGTGAAGCATGTTCAGCAAGACCTAGATAGGCGCTAAGCCGACATCTTTCTTAAACACTAATCTTGACGTTTCTTAAATTATAAATACCTGTCATATACTACAAATTTTACCAGACAAAGCTTAAAACCTTGTCAAGTCTATACCAGATTTGGTAGGTGGTACCTGAAAGGCCATATCGGCATGACATAGTCAAGATATTCCATGCGCTCATGCAGCAAGCGCAGTATGCCCCCGCTCAGATCAGCCTCTCCATACCACAGCTTCAGGAGCATACTGTTGTTGCCCACCGTGGCCCACAGCCGGACTGGCATCAACTTATCTCTGCAAGGTCATTCAAATATAGAATAAATAAATAAATAAAGTAGGACAACTGCAACCTCCTCCGCAGGCAGACCTTCGCCCACCGCGCCACAGAGGTCGTCATATGACAGACGACCTCTGTGGCGCGGTGGGCAAAGGTCTGCCTGCGACGCAGGAGGTTGCGGGTTCGATTCCCGCCTCGGGAAAAATTTGTGTACGATCTGCAGAAATTTGTTCAGGGCGTTCTGGATGTTTTTCTATGTATAATAAAAAATATCTATCTATGTAGTGTATTGTATTATGTATATCAGTTATCTAGTACCCATAACACAAGCTCTGCTTAGCTTGGGGCTAGATAATGCTGTGTGAATTGTCCAGCATTATTTATTTATTTATTTATTTATATTCTCGTAAGATAAAATAAATAAATAATGCTGAACGATCCACACAGCATTATCTAGCTCCAAGATTAACAGAGCTTGTGTTATTGGCACTAGATGCCTGAATTACTTAAAACAACATTACTTACATAGATATTTTTTACTAATATAATACGTTCCCAAAACACCCAAACAGATATTTGCAGATCTTATAAACATTTGCCCTAAGGCGGGAATCGAACCCACGCAGGCAGACCAACGCCTGCCTTACATTAGACTGCGCAGCATATCATGGATTCGAATCGATGAAAGCAGTTTGCCTTGTTTGATCTAAATAAGAATAAAACTGAGAGTAAAAATAAATAAGGGATTTATCTTAGTAAATAAATCTTACGTAGCATTCATGGCTTCAATGACAAGCATCGATGCTCCATATCCGCAGCGAATAGCAGAATCCAGCTCTGTCAAAGTCTCGTCTAGCAAATATTCTTTGTAGGAGCCGTTATACCAGTCTTCGGAATAACACCCCATCTAGAAATGGTATCACAATAAGGTGTCGATTCAGTTGGTACAAAAACGAAACTTATTTGACAACACTAAAAATGATGCTCGCCATTTGTATCGACCATAAAGTCGTGCCTTTAAATAAGTTTAATTTAGTTCTTACAATTACTGAAGCGACAATCTATTGATTTCATAGTTAAATGCCTTTAAAACAGACAATTAGGTAACCGAGAATTTCGTCTCCTGACAAATTGGGATGCGGTATATCATAGGCGGACTTTATGGGCCTGGACATAAAGACGTTTTTTTGTTAATTTTATACAAATTGATAGCCACAGTCATAGCGACATTAGCGACATTGATTACCGGAGAAGCAATACGCAGTGGATATCCCTTCAAGTCCATCTTCCTCAAAATCCTGGGTCGCTCTTGGGTCACCACCAGCCTGGTCCTTTCAGACCAGTACGCCCATGGATGCAGAGACGCCCCTTCACTTGGATGGATGTGGATATCTTCAAGATGGACTGTTTCTGTTCCGTTGACTGGGAATAAGTTAATTGTGATGGTTATTAACGCCACTTTTATATGATAACAATTAACCGAATTATTATTATTAATCAGTTATTTCAGATCATAAAAAGCCAAACAATATCATTATATACTCTTACTTAAAACTATTCATAGTATTATTCATCAAAGGATCTTTACAATGGATTTTAGTGGACCTAGGGAATAAGACCTCCTTTTTAGTTAGACCTATCAAGAGTGGAATAGTAAAATGGTTAAAATTGACAACTTTACCTTTATCTAAATTACCAATTTTTAATTGCATCTCGTCTACCCGAAGGAAAGACATCTCGGCATCGTATCTTACATCATTAACCATATCAGGTAAACTTTCGCCGACCAGTAACCACTTGCAGTGATTTTTAAAATGGTTTTGATATACCTGAAGAAATAAAACTTTTAAAATGATTTATTTAGTAGATAAATTGATGAACCCAACCTTCTTAGCGATTTTTAATTTCATGTCCTTGCAAAAATAGGTGTTAGGTATACCTACTTAAAATCCAAAGGTAAAGCACGTTCTCGTTTATATAAACCAATGCGAGGACAAATATTGAAATTTGAGGAAACAAATGAATCTGACCGATTAATTCCTTTGTGAATTCAATGCGAAGTTTCATAGCAGAGGGTCTAGACAATGTTACAATCGATATTAATAGCGATAGCTGAAAAGTGCAAAAATCTATGGGTTTGCTATACGCCTAAGATAAGTCATATGATCTTTCATTAGTCATATGATCTTTCTCATAGAATTTTTCTATTCTTTTCGAATCGCTTCATTGCGAATGCCGTTTGGCTAGGCCCTCAAGTACGAATATCATACGAGTAATTCTTGATTTCCATTTCCTCAGCCTCCTCAGACCGAAAAGCTGTATTCAGGCCGGAAAGCTGTGCGTTTAGAGTAAGTAAACTAGTTCTCGTTCGTTTGGTCACGAATCTACATATTTTAGCGGCCGCGGCCTAAATTTTTCCCCAAACTCCGAATGTGAATGTCGTAAGAGCAGATTAAAGGAACTACCCACCAAATCCCGGACGACAGCAGCTTTACATTTTTAAACACCCTTACTGCGATCACCATTCCGTCCGTCAGCCAAGCGTGATGATTATTACAAACCCCTGTTGTTTGGGGATGGCATATTCGGCAGTGGATCTATGTGTGTTAATAGGGTGGTGGCGGTGATGCATTTTGTTACCTACCTTTTCCAACAAGCCGTCATTTTGTTGAAAATACAAAACTCCTTCGACTTGGTACTTATGGACATGATTCAATATAGATATATCGCAGGCAAACGTAGCTGTTACACCACATTGCGATAACTGACGTGTGAATCTCATCTGGTCTGCAAAGGAAGTCCTACTAAATTAAAATGAAGACAACAGAGCCTACAGAAAAACCATCATTCTTATGATGTTTTGAAAAATCTTAAATATCTTGTCATCTACCTACGTAGTTTTTTGAAGTTTCTCGGGGCCTTTAATCCCTCAAGAATAAATTATTTATGGAGTCATCAGATGGTCACTATCTATACATAAAAACAGCTGAGCATAGAACCTCCTGCGTTTTTGAACTTTGTTTTAAAAGTAAAAAAATACTGACCAGCTGGTGACCAGCAGGCTAGGACAACGATGCTCTGAACCACTTTATATTTAAAGAAATCAGCCACAATGCAGGCCAACATGATGCCTTCACATCACATTCAGGAGTCAAATGATAAATTTCGTTGTGGTCTAGATTTCCTACTGCCAATGCATACATATTTAATTCCGTGAAAACGATTTGGGCGTTCCTATGCTGGCTAAATTACTGGTTGTAGCGAACGGCCATAGTAAATAATGGTATATATTAAAATGCAAAACGTTGTAGAAACTATGTTTATTTCCCAAATTCGTTTGTAATAAGTTAACAAACTTAATCTAACATTATTCTAGTTGGTTGAAATTCAAACTAGCAAACAAAAATCCAGATATTCTACTAGATACTCTATTTTTATTATCTCGTAATATGTAAATAGGTCATAAGACAATTATTGTTCTCCAAAACACACTACATATAAACCTCTCTTGGCTCATTTGTTTTCTTCGTCAGAGTTAGAAAAAAACAATGCAAAGTAAGGAGCCTATTTATAGTAGCATCCGCATGGTGGTGGAAGCGGCAGAGGTGGCAACGGCTTCGGTTCCAAAGTAATAGGAACTGGAGGTGGTACCATGAACGCAGTCATCGGCAGACCAGGTGGCGGCGGAGGCGCACATCCACATGGCGGCGGCAGCGCGTAGCCGCACGGTGGTAGCGGTGGAGCCGGCGGTACGAGGGAGATGACTATAGGAGCAGGTGGGGGAAGCGCCGGTGCGGGAGCTGGCGGCAGAGGCGCGGGGAGATACAGAGGTGCGGGAGGGGCACAAGGAGCAGGCAGGTATGCTGGAGGTGGAGCGGCATATACTACCGGCGCGGGTGGTGGAGGTAAACACAATGGTGCAGGTGCAGGTGGTAAACAAAATGGCGGAGGAGGTGGCAGACAAAATTGCGGGGGTGGTGGTAGGCACAGAGGTGCGGGCGCGGGGGCAGGAGGCAATATAAACGGGGGTGGTAGACAAATAGGTGCCGGTGCTGGAGCTGGTAATAAGATCGGCGCGGGGGGAGGTGCGGGTAAGAAAAGAGGTGGTGGAGGAGGAAGTAGCAGGGGTGATGAACATGGACATGGCGGAGGACCGGCCGGCATCAGCACGATGGTTGGAGGTGGAGGCGGCGGGAGCAGTGGTTCCAGACATGGCAGCTTTTTTTCTGATATAGAAAAACATAATTTAAGGACATAAACTTATAATTTACTCAATCAATTTAAAATAAAACTTTATTCAATTTGAGACATCTCTTTATTGCTGAGGTAGAGTATCTACATACCAATTTTTTCAGGCAGTAGGGGCTTCAATAATCTGCAAAAGAGAAATAATAGCAGTTAAAAATTAAAATCTTTTGAAAAATATGAATTATTCAAAGCTCGGTGTAGTATTAGTTGGGTGGGTTATAATAAAGGAACTTACGATGCTAGTACCGCTTTTTTGCATTCCTTGAGTTCTGTCAAAGCTTCCAACTGAAAAAGAAGAAACTAATTAGACACCACTTTACTTTTAGAAATAGATAAAAATACTGATGCTTTGAAAAATTATCTACCAAACACAGTTTCTTATCACAACACGCCACAGCACAAGAAGAACTGATTATCACGATAGCAATGGAGGACCAAAACACTTTTTGACCCCCCATGTTTTGTTTTTCCAAAACTGTTTACTAAGCAAAGCTTTGAACTCCTATGCATTTATTTTATACAATATCCGTATTTAAAGAATTCCTGATAACTTTCTGTGTAATTTACGTGATGATAAAATTTTAAGCCATGGTGATGTAAGATCAAATCGATTTTATGGCATCCTATTGCTAAATCACGATATAAGGACTGCTTTGATAAGATTGAACGTGCTGATACAAAGGGTCGAAATGTCGCAAACATTGACAAACATGACATAAATATAATTATCTATATAAAATTACCTACTGTCCTTTACCTAATTAAGTAAACTTATCTATGAGGCATAAGAACGTTTTGGCATAATATGAAATATTTAGGAAATGTACATCATGAAATAACAGATGTTTTTTTCAATCAATAAATCAACTCGAATCAATGCTACTCTTTCATCAGATAAGCATACACGTAAACTGTTTCAAATCAATACATTTATTGTAAATATAGATTAGCACAAAACTGGAAAGATATAGACGTGTTGAACATTAGTTAGGAAACTTTTAAAATTATGATCAGAATGATTCGTATTTATCTATTCTGCCGCTGCGACTGAACTAAAAACAATTGACGTACAGATTATGAGTTCAATTGTTTTAATTTAACGTGCTATATCTCAAGATCCAGTAAAGATAACTTGCCATTATTTAGACTGGTATAAAAGACAGTCGGAACATTTTGTTGGGTTTAAACTAAAAGTGGAATGATAAGATGGGTGACCCACAAAAACTGCTGACAATTGCATCCGCTGTGCTGTTGATTTTATTTGTTGTAAGTAAAGCCTACTTTTGCTCCATTTTTTATACAATTCTGAACTTTTTATTGATTTATAATGTGTAATGTGGTGCTAAACCTACAAAGCTCCGTGGATCAAAAATACTCCCATAATAGCGAGAAGTCACTATCAAAACAATCAGACTACAGTTTGTGTTGCAGCAGTGCTTTCTAGGTGTACGAAAATTATACGAACTTACTATGAATAGATATATATTTTACCCTAGATTTCTATCCTTCTAACTCTGTTCCCAAGAGTATTTCATGACAGGAACTATATATAGGTCCTAAAAAAATTGCGGCATTTAATATTGTATTTATTACATTACAGATACCTGTGCAAGGGTTAAACTTGGGCCTCATAGCCGGTGACAACAAACGCCTCTCAAGCCCGCTGCTCATCAAAAAAGTGTCAAAACTTTCTCCCGTATTCATTAACATCAATGGTGGACATAAAATTGGCAAATCACTTTCACCGATACCGAAACTACCTCCCAAACCACCCCCTTTAAGACTTACGAAGGCAAATGTACCGAAACTAAAGCGGTCTCTGCTTGCATCACCTCTTTTACCACCTCTGTTGCCCCCTTTACCTATCTTACCAATTTTACCAATTCTGCCTCCTATTTTACCACCCATCTTGCCTCTTTTACCACGTCTACCTATAACACCGCCGTTGCCAATATTACCTCGCGTTCCTTCGCTATTTAGATTAAACGATCCTTTAAAACCGCTCCGAGTTCCAATTCTAAGTAAATCTCCTTTTAGTTTAGATTCTAAACTAAATCCTATAAATTCGAAAGGAAATGTTATAGCCAAACTTATTGATTTGAGGTTAAAGGGCTCATTGACTACTGAAGAGTTTTTGAAGTTCAGAAAGTTACTAGTTAAATCATAAATTTTAATGAAGTATGAGTAGGATGTGTTACATCGTACGGTGAGACGACATCAAATAAAACTTTTTACATAAATTATTTTTATTGTCCTTCCTTTAATTTAATTTCGTAAAACTATTAAATTTACTTAATTTACTATATCATGAGTCTATTTGTAAGAAGTGGAGCTGTAGTAAATGTACCAACAGCAGTATCTTATCGAAACACTCTCCTATGGGACTCTCCTATCTCTCCAACTGCATTCGAGACTCTATTGGTCATTTTTACACCTCTCCATCTATCAACAATTACATCTCACGATCATATAACACTTGAGCATCTAATCACTAAGTTGGACCCGCTTAGTGTCCATGAATGATTTGAGGCGTCCGAGCAGGTCTTTCGCTTTGTTCAGAAAAGCCACGACCGAGTAGGCGAAGGGACGGTCTTCGGCGCGACTGGTGAAGCACGGCTCTGGCAGGCGAGGGTGAAAGATCGATTGACGCATTAGTATGCTGCTCTGAAAATAATATTGCAAGTTTAATATTTTGAACAAAAGGATTAATTAACTCATTAAAGCATATTGAAGACATAACAGGTTATACCCGGAAGAAGCCATCAAATTGTTGTCTAAACAACAAAAATATAGATATGGAAACCAGAACACATTTTTGCCGTTGGATTAACCAAACTTTTTGACGTTAGCACACACACTAGCTCAGCTTAGCTGTGGGTTAGATAATATTAAATCACACTTCACACTAATATTATAAATGCGAAAAAGTATACAGGTAATATAAACGAAATTTGCAAACAGGTAATTCTAACCCTGGAATCAAACATAGGCTACTTTTTATCCCATAAATCAGTTCCCGTGTGATGAAAATCACCTTGTGCGAAGCCGCGGGGCTCAGCTAGTAGACTATAATGATCACGTCTGTGGGTCTCTTTATTCTACTTCTGGTTTTCGCTTCTATATCTTCTGCAACAAAACCTCGCAACTATATTATTATATACCTATATTTATATAACCTGTATAATAATATGGCCTGTAATGCACATTCCATTGTTAAATAAATGAACTGAACTGAGTAAACTCTACATAAATGAAGTTCAAGGCTGGTCAGCAGTATTTTCAGTAATAAAGGTAAAGTAAAATTTCACATTATTGTATGAATAGTAGATGAGATTTTATATTAGCTATCAGCCTACATATACATAGACTCTTTTGTTGCAATTATTTTAATAAGTAAACACTATGTAGCCTATATCGTACTCATTTTAAATGGAGCATAAACGTAAACAAACCGCCCATACTTAACCTAAAATTCACTTTGTTGGCGCGTCCTTTTATACGTAAAATTGTTTCATTACAATTGTCGATTTTAGATCCTCCCTTCAATAAAAATTGCTTACAATTCGAAACAATATCAATACCTATCTGAAACTCGACGACAAGCAAGTGAGATTTTGTTATTTGTGTCGTATTTTGTTTACTAACATGCTTCATTCAAAATGGATAAACCATAGTTAGATATATGATAGGCTAGTTAAAATAAACAAACCTCGACAACACACACAGCAGCCACAACCAATATCAACAGTAGAAAGCTTCTTAGCCTCATTCTCATAGTAAAACTTCACAACCAAGTATAGCACGAGGGAACCAGCATAAAAACCACTGGTCAGCCACTCCATAGCCTAAGAACTTGTATTCTGATCAATATATATAATATAACGGATCAGAATCAGTAATGGATCAGAGTATGTTTGATTTAATCACGTCTGGATGATAACATCACGAAAATACGTGAGAGAAATATTTATATGCCATAAAATGGTGGCAGAATTTGTTACTGCGAAATGTGAAAACACAATCTACCTTGACCCATTAATTTAATCATTTCAAACGAATTAGTATTATACATATAGGAAGTATGTTAGTACACAATTCAGTAAATTGTGTTACTAACTTACTTCCGGTATACGACAACGCGCGCATTGCCTGCAAGAGTAAAGGTGCTTACGGTATATTTAGTTCCTTTCGATGTACATAGGTATAGTAGGTACTATTATACGTCACTATTTTAATAGGTAGGTGCTTGCATGTGGCTCCTACCGACTGTATAGGCTATATAAAGTGTTTTTACACATTAAAAATACACGATACAGTTTCAATGACCTTGCTGACAATGTAGGTCGCCCGTTGCCACATTAACAAAAACGCTGACCCATCATTCACAGCTGTCGATACGTGATGAGAGCATTCCGTAACGAAATGTAGTCCGAGCCGAGATGTATCGCTGTGTGGCGATCGTGCTACTTTTGGTGGTTCGTATCTATTGTGATATTATTTGAAAGTGAGTTTATAACCACCAGCATAAAGTTACACGTGTGTGTTATCTGTTGATCCTTGGTGATTTGCATTTGATGTGTACAAGGAGGCTATAGCAGATATCTTGGTGAAAGCCGGAAGTTTTGTTTTGGTATACGTGCGGACAAAGATTGTGTTGAAATTTACATGGATTCGGTATTTGGTGCACTTTGTGGTAATGTAGTGATATTATTCTACTAATATTATAGAAGTGAAAGTTTGTGGATGGGGATGGATGCATGAATGTTGATTTTTTTTAAAGTGATGATTATGGAACGGGCTATCTTTATATAAAAAAAGCGTGCAAAGCCACCAGCAGAAGCTAGTAAGAGATACTCGTATATAAAATTCTACAGGACATAGAATTAGATTGATGAATGACGTCCAACTAGGTTTACGCTTCATTCTTTTTTTCAGATGCCAAGAAGTAGGGGAGCCCCGTCACCCTTACGCTTTACTATTGACTGTTCGTCAGAAGAAAGGGTTTGTTTTTTTACATTAATATTCAAAAGATGTAAAAGTATGTAAGTTCATGATATATAGGGGTTGTGTCTCTTTTTGTCAAAAAATATTTGTCATTGTCAATGTCAAAAAATATTTTACATAAAGAAAGCATCAATGTCCCTCTTATTGGAGAGTGACACATATATTATGTTTTATAAAAATGACGCGTGAGCCAAGCCCTGAGCAGAAGTTATGCAGGTAGCTCAATATCCTCGTGTTAGATATGAAGGAGTTTGTTGCTATGGGGATTTATTTATTGAGTTTCATGTTTATATCTATGCGATCTCTGCGCAGGGGAAGAGAAAGCCGTATATTTCATATTATAGTACAAATATATTTCAGGAATCCTACGGCAGATCATCAGGTTTTCGTCGGAAACCCTCAACCAACTCGCGTTTCGACGTCAACTCATTTTGCAACCTTATCCACAACGCAATACCGGATGGCATCAAAGATGGCCGCTTCGTCCTTCTAGATGATATGGACCAATCAGGGCAAGGGGACACCCAAGACCCTATATCCGTAGCTCCTCCACAAGGATTCATACCAAAACTTACGTTCCCTAAATTCAAAACGACGAAGCTAAAAGTTCCAAAGTTAAAAGTGCCAACATTGAGAGCTCAAGACGAGTATTCGCCACCTCGGATTGGTCGGCCGATGTCTTTTGCCTCAATGCGCAGTTCCAAAGAGGATGAGAGTAGTGCAGAACGTATGGAGGTGTTCAAGAAAGGAGTTCAGAAGATGTTGCACGTAGTAAAAGTCCTGGGGCAGATTGATCAGTATTTGTCAGAACGGACGAGGATTGTGATTGATAAACTTACGAAGACCTTTGCTGATTGATTTGAGTTTTGAATTATATTATTTTCGTTAGAAACTAAAACGTATTTCTATTTGTTGTCTTTGTAAACTTGTTTATGATAATTAAATACCGAATTAAAATTCGAAGTAATTCTACTAATATTATAAAGGCGAAAGTTTGTGCTGTTGTGAAAATGATTGGCTGAAGACAACGCTACTACTGGCTGGATAAATATCGATCTATAATTTTGCACGCATAAAGATATGATCTTGGAATACCGTATAGGCTACATTTATTTTATTTCAAAAAACGCGTGCGAAGCCGCGGCCAGAAGAAATTCTATCATAAAATATTTATGACGGTTAAGCTATGTAAATGCGTCCTTTCGAAAATTAGGTTACTAATTTAATCGAATATGAATGCTAGGTCACGAAGTCAAGTGAAATGGGGCTTTGATAATATTCATACAGAATAAGGATTATTGGGTTATTTTATGGTAATAAGCTGAGCTAGTGTATAAAGATGTGAAGAACTACCTTTGAGTTCTAGGCTGACTTATCGTTTGCCACTGGTAAGTTTATTCCAATTAGTTAATTCATTTCTCTAAATTGTTACACGAAGTTTTGATAATACAGTGCGTAAGCTCACACACTCGGGGTGAATTCAAAAATATGAAATAAAGTCTTGAACATTTTTAAGGATATTTTGTAAGAAATATCTTATTTTTTTTCTGTTTTATGGGACTTGAACCCGCAAATATCACTTTGGGAATGTAATTCTAATTTACGGGGTAAAAAAAAGTTGGGATATTTTTTTCGTTTTCATTTTACAACACATCTCTGCACGCACGTTATTTATCTTTAATCTCGGCCATTGTATTCTTAAGTCTTTTTGATTCAGAGTTAGAACTCATTGCTAAGACATGGACCAACAAGAGAATCTACTAGCCGGTCTAGAGTTGGACCACTCTGGGGACCAGCCTCTGAATGGCGATGCTATTGTCATTAGCGGCATGTCTTCGCTGATGCCAGGCTGTGAAAATCTCAAAGAATGGGCTGAAAAACTTTACAACAAGGTAAGTTATTATTATTTATTAAGGTACTATTATATTTATTCTACAAGGTTCTACATGGAATTATTGATGACCTCTGTGGCGCAGAGGGTTGAATTCCCGCTTCGTGACTAATGATAAAATGAATGACTGATAATTGTTCCATATGTGTTAGAAAACACCCGGAACATATAACTGAATGAAATATAAAATGCATAATAAAAAAACATCTATGTAAGTAGGTACGTACGCGTATGTAATGTTAGTACATTCATGATTATATATTTGATGACATATTGTTTCGTAGGAATATATCAAATATAAAACTTATCTATTACTACTTATAGAACATGCTCTGCTTACTTTAAGGCTAGATGAATGAATAAAATTGGCGTGTAAATTGTCTAAAATACAAATACAAACTCGTTTAATTATAAAATAAAATTGTAACATCTGATTTAGAAGTTAAATCTCCGTTTCCTTTCCTACAAAGTACCTACAACCAGTTTTACAGAAAGACAGATACTTCCCATAATCCATTGTGATTTTTTGATTTATTTCTGTACTAGTGCGCCCGGCGGCTTCGCACGCGTTGTTCCTACGCAAACAACAAAAGCTGATTTTCATCCCACGAGACCTGATTTATGGGATAAAAAGTAGCCTATGTTTGATTCCAGGATTAGAATTACCTGTATGCAAATTTCAGCCAGATCCGTCCAGTAGTTTTGGTTTGAAGAGGTAACAAACATCCATCCATACATCCATACAAACTTTCGCGTTTATATTATTAGTGTGATCTAGGAAAACATGGTGACGTCAAACAACACCCGTTGGAAGTACAGCCACCCGGAACTCTCTCTGTACAAGGGCGAGGTACCGGGCATAGACAGATGTGACAGCCAATTCTTCATGATCAACTCTAAAACGGGTCATTCTATCGACCCTGGCTCGAGGAAACTGCTTGAACAGGCGTATCAGGCCTTATTTGACGCAGGTAACTTCAGTAATTTGATTTTTTTGGCTGGTTTTTGTTGCGGCTGATTTTTTCGGCTACACGTCTACCTCTACGTATACATATCGGTCCACTGCTGGAAGCAGACGGAGGAAAGCGGATAAGCGCCTTTTTGGATTTTATCATATGGTAATAATGTCCATAATCCCCACTCTGGGCATGCCCAGCGTCCAGGGCGGGGGTGGGTTCGGGATTGCAGTTTAGTGAATGATCTGTTTTGTAACAGGCGCACCCTGGCTCATCCCGGCTCATCCCGGTGATACCCCTTCTTACGATACCCGGGGAAAGAGTTGGGATGATGCAAATTAAGCCCATAGCACACGGCCACCGTACTATGGTTTGTCCACGTTGAATGGAGCATGTTAGTAAACAAAATACGACACAAATAACAAAATCTGACTTGCTTGGCGTCGAGTTTCAGATATAATTGTAAGCAATTTTTATTGAAGGGAGGATCTAAAATTGACAAGTAATGTAAATTACGTATAAAAGAACGCGCCAACAAAGTGAATTTTAGGTTAAGTATGGGCGGTTTGTTTACGTTTATGCCTCATTCAAAATGGACACGGTATAGGTCCTCCATTGTAATTAAATTGACAATCGTTTATATTTTAGGTGTTTCTCCAGCTGAAATCTCACGCAAGCGCGTGGGAGTATTTATTGCTGCCAGTCACTCTGAAAGCGAAAAATTCTACAGTAAAGCCATACCAAGTGGTGTTTTCGGGTAGGTACCTACAGCTTCATAACACGCCTTCTTTCGGTCTCTTTAGTCAACGATCTCTCTGCCCGTATCTTTTGTACAAAAATTGTTTGCCATGGAAATCCATAAATTCGAAACCATGTCTCATATTTTCATGTCAACATGTCATCTGATTCCATACGCACTATGCGCATTGGCGGTGTCGCTGTGATACGTCTTACATTATTTAAAATTCAATAGGCACATATTTTTCAGGAACAATCGCGCAATGTTTGCGAACCGCATCTCATACTGGATGAACGTGACAGGCCCGTCCTACGTCATCGACTCTGCGTGTTCAGGATCCGTGGTAGTGCTGGAGAAGGCCCTGCAAGCCATTCAGACCGGCCAGTGCGAGGCGGCTTTCGTAGGCGCTGCTACACTGATCTTGCATCCCATGACCGTCATTCACAACAACAGGTCAGGCGCCTAGTTGTTTCGTTATAGCCAGCCTAACTGTGTTTTAATTGAATGCTATCAAAAATTTATAGGAAGCTTCAAGTCAATAATGATTAATATAACCGCTCGTGACATTTCCAATTTCAGAGCTGTGCCTCAGAACTTTGATGGGAAGACAAAATGCTACGATGTCAATGCTGATGGTGCATCTTTAAGCGAATCAGTCAGCGTCATATTTCTACAAAAGTACAAAGATGCTCGCAGGTAAGCTTAAACACCATCATTGCGTGATCTCCTTAAAACCAATCATCAGCCTATACTTGTCCACGGTTGGACCTTACCCTCCCTTAATGAGCACCACAGCGCACCCTGTATTTCCATCTGGCCGGAGGGCGTCCAACACAAAGTTTGCCGCGTCGCGGTTTCCACTCAAGAACACGTTAGAGCAAAATGTGTTTGTCTTAATTCGAGACAAATGCATCACATTTGTCTCGAATTAAGACAAACAAATCAACATTCATTTCAATGTTATCACATGTAGACTCATAGCCAGTTACTTGTATGCTGAAGTGATGTTGACAAGAGGTTAAAGATTAATTCGATAATTATAGAGACGATCGGCGTACGAATAACCTGCTGTACGTCTGTTAATAAACAGAACCTCATGTCGAGTTTTTCCTACGAATGTTATTCTTTTCAGGGTCTATGCGCAACTGTGTCACGTCAAATGTGAATACTCTGAAGGGTTAGATAAAGACTACTCGACCAAGTTAGGGTACCATCGAAAACCTGAAGTAATATCCAAGTTTTTGAGAAGATTTTATGAAGATGCAGGTGTTTGTCCATCTTCAGTGGAATATGTAGAAGGATTCGGATCAGGTACCCAATAATACACTAAAAGAAACACCCTGGCGAAACTAGATAGAATCCATTTGACTAAAATGTACTTAAAATGGTTAAAAGATTAAGATAAAGATTAAAGAATGGGATTGCGCATGACGTCTTGACGTCTCATGACGTTTGACTGAGACCGTCTCGCTCACAGCATAAGAGATGACGTCAGTCATTCTATAAGTATGCAGGTTAAAGTGATATTTATAATCAAATTTAGAAATGTAATAAAGAACCTCCGTTACAGCTGATCCTGAAACCGACAAGTCTGAGCTGCAGGCGATAGAAGAAGTATTCTGCATGCAAAGAACTAACCCGTTGTTAGTAGGAAGCGTTACTTCGAATATGGGACTCGCAAAACCTGTTTCAGGGTTGAATGGGCTTATAAAGGTATGGTTTAAAAAAAATACCGTTCTCGGTTTATTCGATAGTGAATATTGCAGTGACATTAAAGCTCGCTTAATTTATTTAATAACGCTGCCACACAGCAAAAATATGCATTCAAATATAGGCTTCAACTTGTTACCTTTAAATGAATTTTACAATAACAAAATGACTTCCCACAAGTTTGAAACGCAAGCTCTGTCACCTGACGTAGTCTATATAAATCAACAAATATTTCAGATCCTACATGCATACCAAACGGGTGTTTTGGCAGCAAATCTGAACTGTGACAATCCCCGACAAGACATTCTGGCTATCCGCGATGGACGAATTCAGATCGTGACCGACCACCGTCCAATTCGACGAACTTACACAGCTCTGAACAACTTCAGTCTGTCTGGTATGAATGGGCATGTTTTACTCAAAGGACACTATAAAAAGAAGGTTAGAAACTTTGGCTATCGAGGCAGGTTGAAGAGTCAATGACTAATTTTATTTTCCTCATCATATTAAAGTAAATTACTTTGACGAACTCTATTATATCTCTACTCACTTCCGTGTCAGTGTAATTTTTAATATGTTTGGACCTTCTATAAGTCTGCATTTATTGTATTTAAGGAAACAAATATTTTTTGACTATAATTTGAATTTGACTCTATGGCGCAGGAGAGAAGTTCCACCTGCAACGGCGGAGGTTGCGACTTGCGGGTTTGATTCCCACCTCGCGACAAATGTTTTTACGATGTTAGATATTTGTTACGTGTGGTTTCTATGTATAATAAAATCTAATCTATCTTTGTTAGTAATAATGTGCATAAGTATTAACTATATGAGTTATATAGTACAACACAAGCTCTGGTTACATGATTATAGACACAGAATTCGTACTTATTATTACGATTTCTGTGGGTATAGATTATGCTGTGTAATCCACACATCCCAGAATTACTTATTAATTTAGGGCAGTAGAGCTACAGAACCCATCTTACAAGTAGCTTCCACCCAGAGACCGCAAAATAATTTAATAAATATTAATTTTCACAGGATTTATCAAAATACAATTGTGATCTACCGTATTTAGTTACGGTATCGAGCAGGCAAGAATCTGGTGTAAAGAAAATACTGAACAGCCTCAAGAGTAGTAACTTGGATGCTGAAGAACTGGCGTTGTTGCGCGAGTTGTACAAAATGCCCACTTTTAACCACTTGGGACGAGGGTTTGGACTGTTTGGTAAGATTAAACTAAAGTTTTTCTTAACTCTATGGGTTTTATATGTACTCGTATGTGGTATGGGTAAAAGCAATGATTATGTTTTCCTAGTGTCAAATATACCAATCAGGTTTAGTGTTTTTGACACACATTGAATTAGTTAGTAGTAGACTTAATACTACGGATGTAAGCGGGTTAACTATGAACCTTATTTGTGTTGGAAGAACACCAACGTTTCATCTCTTAACGTAAAAAAAACACAAATAAGATAGATAGATAGATTACTCTTTATTGTACCTCACAAACATAAAAACAATACAGAAGGAAATGTATAGAATCATAGACGTACAAAGGGCAACCTTATCGCTTTGAGCGATCTCTTCCAGGCAACCTTGGGATGAACTGGAGATAAAAGAACAATATAGACGGTGGCATTTAAAAAACAACTTAAGGAACAGAAATCAATATGAATATACCTACAAACATACTACATATACCTAACATGCTTTATACTGCCTACCTACATACATAATGAATATTATGATGTAAATTAACACATACAAATAAAGTTCGTAAAAATAAGGTTCGTAGTCAACCCGCTTACATCCGTAAGGAATTCGTCAAACTACGATAGTTTATACTATTAAGTCTGCTTAGCTAGGCTAGATGAAGCTGTGTTGATTATCCAACATAATTATTTGTTTTATTTAGGTACCCAGCAGTGCCTGATCAATTTCTTTCTGCCCTGAGTAGCCAGTGTTTTAGATTTAAGTTTTTCGCACACAATATAATTTATATTTCTTGTTATATTATTGGATACTACCTGCGTCCCGCGGCTTCGCACGCCTATCCCACGGAAACTGATTTATGGGATAAAAAGTACATCCGTTCAGTAGTTTTTGCGTGAAAGAGCAACAAACATACATACAGACATGTTTACAAACATTCGTGTTTATTATAATAGGTAGGATATTCGAATTCATAAATTGTATTTATTATACTCTTCTTCTTACTCTATCCTGCAAACATAATATTATTGTATTATATTTGTAGATTTTTTTATTTTATCTACTGCTTTCAGCTTCGAATAATGGTAAAACTGTGACTTTGAGCGAGAACGTGAACGAGTATGACGAAAGTGTACGACAGGTGTGGTTCGTATACAGCGGTATGGGGTCGCAATGGGCTGGAATGGGAACCCATCTAATGCGCATACCGATATTTGCTGAGGCCATCCTACGGTAAATATATGCATTAAAGCATTGATTAATTAAAAAGTGAAGATGAGGTACTAGTTTCTCAAAAATGGCAACCTCATATTGTGTAAAATTGTGTGTTCCCACCTCAGCCACCGTCAGACCGGCGGCACGGGCGGTCGTGATTCGGGTGAAATATTGTTGTCTCGGTCTCACTTCGGTCTTAGATACGTCTTTCCGTCTTTTTTCTTCTTTGTATTGCACAGAACTGAAAATATAACTGTGAGCGTATATATTTGCGTCAAGTTGTAACACATGCCAATTCTTGAGTAAGCGCTGGGAGAACGTAACCGATCTTCCCTTTTTAATTAATTAAAATAATAAAAAGCGAACAAATCAATTTTACGAAAATATAAGAGCTCTGTAATAATGATCATTCTACTCAACAAAATCATAACGTCTACGGTAGGTACATCGGTTGCACCGATTAGAATTTTCGATTAGTAGGTATGTTGTAAATTTCACTGCAAAAAATAATAAAAATATTGATGGGTGTTACATAAAATATTTCTTTTTTTGGTGGCTAAAGTTATTTAGTGTATTCTAAATTATAGAATACCCATGACGCTTCGTATAGGGTGGTTCCCTATTTTTATTTCCAAAAATTAGGTGGGGCATTTGTTGTGACTGACTGTGACTGTGACCCTCTAGGTAATTTAAGATGATGAAATTGATTTTTTCAAATTGATTATTCAATAGATTTTTTCAAATATACTACATAATGTATAATGATTTTCAGCTGTGACAAAATACTAAAACCAAAAGGCGTCAATATTGTTGAAATAATAACGTCTAACGATGAAAAAATATTCGACAATATTCTGAACGCTTTCGTTGGGATCACTGCTATTCAAATTGGCCTTACCGATGTCCTCAATGCTGTTGGGTTGGTGCCGGATAAAATTATAGGTAAGAGTTAGGGCCTCTTTCACCACCCTCAAGTAAAGTCTTGAGTAGGCTAACCACTAGATAAAGTCACCCGTAACTTCACATGCCAATTTCACGATGTTCGAGTAGCACTAATCATATCATTATCTGACCAGTAACTTACTCGTCACAACATCTGCCAATTAGCGAATTTACTCTACAGTTCAAAGCTGTAAGTTTTCATTTCGTGTCAATACTTAACAGATAATATCCAACGATTATTTAGAATATATTAATAAAAATGGATTTTTTGACCTATTTGATCATCAATTAGATGAATTAGAAGATTCTACGACGCAACGAGTACCTACCTAGGATTCGTGTATTTAAATTCCGTGTTGATTATTTTACGGACCTAGATGAAACTGATTTTTTGCTAGATTTCGCCTAAAAATATGCAGTAAACAAAGTGTTTATCTTAATAAAACACAAAATAATCCCTAAATCGCAAAGGTGAGTGGTTTTTTGTCATTAATCAAATGATTTAATTAAATACCTAACCTATAAAATCTACTGACATTCTCGTCGAAGCATCGTTTTGTTTATTTTCCAGCACATCTTGGTATTTCTGCACAAGATGCACTAAAATATCCCTCTCATTAATAGAAAAGTTTGCACTTCTTTCCCTTTTAACTTTATCCATGATAGAAAATAAAGAGAAATAATCATACGCACGCACGACACAACGCTTTTCAAAAACTCCCTCCAAAACACCAAAACAAAACAAATGACAAGACATTTGACAACAACGTTTGACGTTTATTGAACTATGATTGAACGAACGGTAGGGTATGATTTTATACGTCATTCACTTAAAAGTTGTTACTCGAGGCTCAATTTTCGTTTGTGAAATGGACAAAAGATACTCGTGACTTTTACTTGCCAATTAACGTTATCTAAGAAGTAACTACTCAACACTTTATTTGGAGATCGTGAACGAGGCCCTTAGACTATGAAATTATCAACTGACTGTTTAACGATGAAAACTAGTGTAGTTTGACTCTAGTATTCATTGTTTTGTGTTGAAAGAATACTTACGTACCTTAACGAGGGGCTCGCATGATTCGATTTAGATTTATTTATTTAGCTCGCATGTACATGGTATACATCTTAGGTCTTAATATATGCTTAGGTCAATGGTACATGTACCTTGTAGGGCACTAGTTCTTAAGTAGTTTGGTAATAATTTATACATTTAAATTGGCAAAACTAAAATTAGAACTTCGAACTCTGAAGTTGCTGGTTAATTGATATAACGTATAATTTATACATTTAAATTGGCAAAACTAAAATTAGAACTTCGAACTCTGAAGTTTGCCAATTTAAATGTATAAATTAATACCAAACTACTTAAGAACTAGTTCTAATTGAAGAACAGGTACGTATACGTTACGTATACACGTACCTGTTCTTCGAACTGAACCAAGGATCGTAGTTAACCCGTCATAATAATCTTACTGTCTGTTATTTTATCACCTGCAATAAAATTAATATGATTCTTCCAGGACACAGTGTAGGAGAACTGGGCTGTGCCTATGCAGACAACTGCTTTACAACTGAAGAAACAATATTGCTCTCATATAGTCGAGGTCTGGTTTCCATTCAACTCCCCTTTATCAAAGGGTCAATGGCTGCTGTAGGCTTGGGGTACAAAGAGGTACATATGTAATAAGTACACAAAATTTATAACATTTTACATTTATAATCTTTATTAGTAGTAACAACTGTAAAGAAGCAAAAGTATGTTAAAATTAAGTGGTGGAATTTTCACCTCAGGTATCCTAACCTACATCAATTTAAAATCTCTCCTGGCTGTTCTTAAATGTAGTATGTAGGTGTAGGCCAAGCCACAGTGATTTTTATCTAGGGTGGAATAGAGAAAAAAATACTCATCGACTGCGCAAAATATGTGTTACTAATAAAAAATTGTACCTACTTATAATTCAGTTCTTCAACATCAATAATTGACGACACAATAAATAAATAAACAATTGTAGCATGCTGGACAACTCACACATCACGAGAACTATAATTTTTGTCTATTCTATACTAGACAACAATCACTAAGCTTTGCCTACTGGATAAGTAGAAAGAACTATATTTTTTGTCTTTTCTATGCTAGACAACAATCCCTAAGCTTTGCCTACTGTATAAAATACTTAATTGTATGCTCTATCGTAGGTATCAAAGCTATGCCCAGCAGAGATAGAAGTAGCGTGCCACAACGGGCCTGATTCTAGCACACTGTCAGGGCCAGCTGAAATCATGAAAGAATTTGTCAAAGAGTTGACTGAACGAGGAATATTCGCCAGAGAAGTAAAGTGTGCGAACATCGCTTATCACTCTCGGTACATTGCTAAAGCAGGTGAGATATGATTAGAAATATGTGAAGTTATATTTTTTTGGTTGAGTTTTTATAATACGAGTATTACAGACTTGTAACGCAACATGTCTTTTTGCACAAAAATAAGACATAGAAATAGGAAAACAAATGAAAAACAAAACCTAAATAAAACTGTTTTTTCCTCAATGTCTCAGTTTTCATTTGTTTAATTTCTGCTAATTACAGCTGATTCAACTTGCATGACAATTGTCGAAAATATTATCTTATTACTCACCTAATTTGACTGGCTAATATATTTTAGTAGATACATAACTGTTTGTTATAATGTGAGTCACAAAAAAAATTACATTTTTACCTACGTACTTACAATGAAAGTTTTGCAATAGATGGGTACATTTACGTAGTATAAGACATCTCTCTGTGAAATACCTAAGCATCCAATTAAGAATTTAATACTTTCAGGACCCCTATTTCTGAAAATGGGACAGTCCATTATCAAAAAACCAAAGCTGCGAAGTAAATGCTGGGTCTCAACGTCTGTACCCATAGAGGGGCGGAAAAAACACCATGCCATCTTTTCGTCAGCAGAGTATCACACAAACAATTTACTGGTAAATGTATTGAGAAGACACTATTCTTTGATAGGGTCCCACAACTAGATAACTACTGCATATAAGAAGATTTGCTTTTATCTTTCACTGTCATTTTGAATTCCATTACATGGACAAACATCAACGTTTTGAATTCCATCCATCCAACCGTTCATACATCTAAACATCCAAACTTTCGCATTTATAATATACTAGCTGCGCCCCGCGGCTTCGCACGCGTTGTTCCTATGAAAACATTAAAAGGTGATTTTCAGCCCGGGAACAGATTTATGGGATAAAAAGCCTATGTTTTATTCCAGTATTAGGGTAGGAAAAGCCTTCCGTGTGTACATAACATAAAGATAAACATAAGATAAAGATCATTTTTGACGATAGGTACACAAAAAATAAACATAAAAAGCCTACTTAATTAGACGTATAAGTTTGACTTGACTAGTAAACAGTTTTGCTGTAGAGGGGGCAATAGTCGAAAGATTTTAAAATAATATGGTCCTTAATAGTATATTGTTAGTAACAATGTACTAAGGACTTATATATTTTAAAAACCTTTAACAATTTGTTACCCAAGGGGTGAAATCAACTTATTTAGTCCCTAGACGGCGTTTGGCGCCCGAGCGTAGCGAGGCCGCTAATAGTCGAGAGTCTTATTAGGTTACTTTCACCTAGGTAAATAATGTGCTTTTCATCACAAATACAATGAAAAAGCGAGAGCTCAATTAATTTTAATTTGTCATTGAAAAAATAGGAAATATTTTTATTTTGAAATAGTTGAAAGTAATTAATAGTATATGGTAATTTACTTAATTCAATTGTACATCGCGCTGTATGAATTGCGTCTAACCAGAAGGAGAAACTATCTCACAAGAAGTTGAAGTTGAGTGGCTGTATAGAAAAATCAAATGCATGGTTGAATAGAAATGTGACGTGACGTGAAAAGAATTAGTTTCATCCCGTTTCACAGGTAACTATAACTATAGACCTACTTTCCGAGTATGAGTGATGAAAATAATATTTGAATCTAGGTTAGGTGACGTTTCGATAGTGCCGGGTAACTTCGTAGGGAAATTAATGTCAGGTTACTGTCGTTTTCAAAACTCTTTATTGCTATATAGCGTTTTGTCAATTAAAAGATTTCTTAATTCTAAGTAAAGCCTGTTTTCATAGAAAGTATAGATCAAGAGGTCTCTTTACAGTGAAGACTGTGTGACTGACTTTGGTCAATTAGTTTCGGAGATACGAGTATGACGAATTAAGCTTACCGTTAAAAAAGTGGGTGCGCGTTGAAATCTTTTATACGTTATTCCGGTCCGGCGCGGCGTAGCACGTGCTTCGAAGTTCTACGAAATATCATATTTATCTACTGGGAAGAAAGGAAAAGGGTAAAAGCCATAGTAAAATAAAACTATTTTTCAAACACGCAAGCACTAAAACACCATTTTTACCATAGATTTAAATTGTTAGATAGGCTCTTTTCGTTGACGACGTTGTTTTTATTGACAAACGAAGTTTGTGAACTCACGAACTTGTCTATGTCATTTGGAATCAGTGAATTGTTTTTGTGGTGTGCTTGTTCACAAAAGTTGCTATGTGATACTGATTGCACAATAAAATACAATAATAAGGTTTATTGTTTATTAAAAGTGAAGTTTATTGCCAAAAACACAAATTTTATCTGATCATGGTGTGCGTGCGTTGGCATTTCGTTAACGCACGCATTCAAAGAAAATGTCACAGTTTTTGGGGGTGCATTTAACGATTTTAATCTTTAATTTTCGCACTGGACTTAAGATAAGATGTCATAATATATAGTAGTCGGTTCTTTAGTATTTTCATAACAATAAAAATATGGTTATTAAGAAAAACTAAAAAACCGAATAACCCGTATAACCTATTAGTCGGTTTTTTAGTTTTTCATAACAATCAAATTATGGTTCTTATGACAAAACTAAAAGACCGACTCCAAATTCCTTAATGTTCATACTGGTTTTTAAGTTTAGTTTTTATTGAGAAATATTAATCGCGAAGGAATATTTTTTTAATGGTCCTACCTCGGGACTATTCTATATACTAACGAAATAATTTTAAAAATCGGTCCTAATTAGTTAAGCGCACACAAAAAACATACATAAATATCATCATAAACATCGTACCTTCTCCTTTTTTAAATCATTTAAAAATAAAGTACACCTTAAGAACTTTCAAGCTAAAGTATGTTTCATTACCGTTACACAAATTTTATAAAGTAACCCCTGAGTTGACTATACGCAATCTTATTTTCGTGCTGTTCTAAACAGAGTCCGGTACTCTTCGAAGAGGCGAGCAGACTGGTTCCGAACGGTGCAGTTCTGGTGGAAATAGCGCCTCATGGTCTTTTGCAAGCAATCCTCAAGCGCTCCCTACCTTCTGACTGCACGAATGTATCTCTCACGAGTCGAGCACACAAAGACGCTACAATTCATCTGCTTGAAGTTCTTGGAAAGTAAGTAGTTGATTCTACTATAAAAAAACTATTGGACGTAGTTTGACGATTTCATTACGGATTTAAGCGGTTTAACCTTACTCCTTCAACGCTAATTCTTTCAACATTTCTTTCTTCCAACACAAATAAGTAGTTTATTCATTTAGAATTTATTTATAGTCATTAGAAATGTCATGTTAATAGTAGGTACAACGTACTTATTTATGTAATAATGTCATAAGATCAAAGGAAAAGAAAGAAGAGTATATGTCATGTCGTATAAAGCATTAAAAGAGACCGTGGACGAAAATGCATTATTCATTAATCAAGTAATAAGAATTTATAAAGATAATTTATTTAAGTCTCATTTTATTAGCTTTGTGGTTTCAGATTGTACATGGAAGGATGTAATGTGGACACAAGTATTTTTTATCCAAAAGTGAAATACCCTGTTTCAACGAAAACCCGCCAACTTTCTCATTTGGTAGAACATCTTCACGATATGAAATGGTAACAAATTTGATTATGTAGCTAAACTAATGCATGGTTTTTTTGAAGCCATAATTTATTTACTTTAAATTATTTTTAGGAAATTCTGCTGCTACACACCCCCTGAAAAACAATTTACGTCTACTTACAAACCTATTGTTACAGTTTATGATGAAGAGTACAAATATTTGAAGGGATCGTTTGTTGAAGGTTTGTTAAAAGAATTCGTAAAAAAAATCTGATTGCAATTCTTAATTCCATATATTTTCTGTTTTTTTAGGAAGGAATATTTTCCCTTTTGCTGGAATCCTAGTATTCGTATGGGATACCTTAGCTATGTCTCTGGGTAAAAAAAGAAAGCTATCAGTTGAATTCAAAGATGTAAGATTTTATGATCAAAGCCTACTGGTTGACTATCGTCCAAAAAAATATACCATCACTTTGTTGAAACAAAGTGGTAGATTTGAGGTAAGTTAAAATAGATGGGTAAAGGTTGGTACTTGTTACTATAACTACGAGTATAGTGTTGCCAAATTTGTGTAAAATATTGAAACGATGATGATCTGCTGGTACCACAGATTATTATAACATTAACAAACGGTGCCAATTTTAGTTTCAGAGTCAGAGTCAAATCGTTTATTTCTTTAGACTTACAAAATAAGCACTCAGACAAGTCAAATTTTTACTATATAAACAGCTTGATAAATAGTAATTACTATCAAATAAGATATAAGGTGCAATTGACTCTAATTCACTTCAATTTTGTCCACTAGCGGAAGAAATGAAAAAGACAGTTTATCGCTTATCAACTAATACCATCTTTGCATATCTAAATCTAATATTGTTGGTGTGGAACTGGGCGACATACGGCTAAGCATTAAATTCATTAATGTAATTATCTATGGAGTAAGAAAAAGGCTTTCTTGATAAGATTTCGTTCCTGTACAGTTTAAATTTACGAATAGGGAGCTCAGTTGCTTCAGATGGAAGCTTGTTATGGAATCGTACCCAATGTCCCATCCTCCTCCAGTATTTTGCGCTTATTTGAATACCCCTATATTGTACTACGCTCGTACAATATAGAATACCACACACAATTATGTTAATTTACAGGTCATTGAAGAGTCAAATTGTATGATAGCTGAAGGTTTTATAATGACTTCCAAGACAAACTCTTTCAACGAATTCCCCAAAACAAAT
This sequence comes from Eupithecia tripunctaria, assembly GCA_955876795.1. Lineage (NCBI taxonomy): Eukaryota > Metazoa > Arthropoda > Insecta > Lepidoptera > Geometridae > Eupithecia > Eupithecia tripunctaria. Next base: position 6,972,058 of record OY041620.1, read on the forward strand.
GAACATCTTGAATTGGCTAGATCTGATGTTTATAAGCTGTTGTTTGAAAAGGGTTATGAGTTTACGTAAGTAATTATTAAAACATTCATTTGTTTTTTTTTCAATAGTTGTACGAAACCGTGAGCAGCCCAAATCATTTTTATTATTTGTTAAATTTTTATTTGACAGGCTTGGAATTCCTAAATCCCTTATTCATAATGGTCTGCTCTGCTACATAAAACTGCTGCTAAGTAGTAATATTTCTCAGTCTGAATTATGTCAATAGAAGAAGACAGAGCGAGATTTAGAAGTGTGCTAAGCTAGCAGACCATTATAAATAAGGGGGTTAGAGTTTAAGGCCCATACAGCAGCGAAAGTGGCGCCCCCAACTATTATATCTTATTATTACGTTGAACGCAGGAATTTTTAAAAATCCTACGTTCAGTTTGTGGTATCTATTATAAGGTATTAATTAATGCCTCTGTAATAGTTTCATTTTGTAAAGCTTAGGAAGAGATACGAAGTTGCGCTTTTTGGCCACCAAACTCTATTTTTGCATCTCCTCCTAAACTATATGAGATAAAATTATAAAAGAGGTATTAAAAAATAGCTTATAATAGATACCACAAACTGAACGTAGGATTTTTAAAAATTCCTATGATAAACGTAAAAATATGATAAAATAGGAATTCCTGTCAGATTGGCTCGGGTATGCGCCTTAACGAGTTTTGACGTACATCATGCCTTACGTTTTGAATATAATATAAAATTATTTCTTTCTAAAACGTATGTAGTTATGTTCTACATTGTCAGAGAAAAATACTAGAAAATACACTTACCAAAAATCTATTGCTGATAATGCAACGTCTCTTACTAAGTAAAAACTTGAGATAAGAGCGTGGGCTACTCTACCTCGGCAGACCCAGAGAGAAGAAAAAGAACTACTTATGCCATCTTCCGAGCAATCGTTAAAATTACAGTTATTAACTAAACCACAAAGTTAAATCATATCTGTAAATTTTGTTCCAGGGATGAATTACAAAGTGTTCATAAAGCTAATCTTGCACTCACAAAGGCTGAAATAGAATGGCACGATAATTGGACTACCTTCATTGATGGTATTTTTCAAATTTTGACGCTACGCCAAGATAATAACGGTGTTTCTCAACCTGATTGTATAAAGCGTTTTATCATAGATACAAACATGCACACTGAAGCATTATCAGACATTAATAATGTCTTCATTCCACTAAAACATTTTGACATCGAAAATATGACAAGGTAAATTTTACACTTGAATACGCACATTTTGATCAACTCTGGCATGAAAATGACTATAAACCCCTTTCATTGTTTATTAGGTGTGGGGGTGTGATAATAGACACTGTTATATTTAAAAAAAGAGTGACAAGTACCAATGAGAACATTGGTTTCAAAACACTTAAATATATTCCATTTGATGATGAAAATATTGACGTAAGTAGTCACAATTTTGATCTATCAATAAAATGGATGAGTAATATCCTACTAATTAAATATTTAATTCTTACACAGGTTTTAACCAATTTATACATTGCCATACAAATTGTAGCCGAACATTTTGGAAGCAACTGCATAAAAGTCTTATCAGTAAATAATAACCACAAAACTGATATATTGTGTAAAATTGAAGATATTTTACAAAGTAAACCCGAAATAAAAATTGATATAACATATATGTCCGATATTGAACTTAACAAGACAAGCCAAGAAATTGAAAAACCAAATATTGTATTCATAAACCCCGAAGGTTTCGACAAGCAGGTAGGTACTCATTAATTAAATTTAAAAAGAATATCGACTTGCAAACTCGTGAAACCAAATAAATGACTAACAAATTTTCAGATTTTTAACCAACTACATCATAAATTTGAGAGAGACACATTTTGGCTACTACTTGGAGTGGAAAGAAATTACGTTAACCCTAAGTTTTATAAATCAATCTTTAAAGCGGGTCGTAGAGAAACGTATCTGGAAATGTTCAAGAGTGTCCAACCACAAGTAGCCGAAAGCATTGTATTTCCTGTGAAAAATGCAGCCGATTTAGATCGCCTTCGAAAATTACGAAAAGATCTAACTTCGAAACAATCACTAACTGTAGTGACATGTTATCCACCAATACCTGGAGTCAAAGAAATTGTTCGGCAAATGAGAGTAGAAAATAACTTCCAAGCATACTTAGCAATGATCAATGGTAGAAAGGCAGAAATTGACCTGAAGAAGCTTCATAATTTGGAATTAGCTGTTAATGTTTACCAAAATGTGCGTATTTTACGGTCGAATTATCAAGCATTATCTATAAAAAAAAATTACTGTTTATTGATATACTTTTCTTACAGGATAAATGGGGTGGTGAATATTTTGTACCGTTGGCGTTGGAGGGAATACAAAAAAAAACTGAAAATATTGCTCTGCATATCCAAAACTGTGGTAATCTCGATACTTTGCATTGGGTGGACATAAAAGACCTTGAAGACGAAACTTTAGTTACAGTAAGTGGGTTAAACTTAAAAAAAATCAATTTAATAAACCATGAAAACTAAAGGTCAACACCAAAACCACTGAATTCGGAAATGAAATTCAATTTACTAAATAGTTTTTTTTCGTAAATGCTTCTTTTATAACTAAAAGTTTTTGGGAGTTTGGCCTCGTTCAACAATTTTGTACCTTACCTACTTTAGTTTATGTTTCACTGATTTACAGGTTCACTTTGGTGGGTTGAACGTTTTTGATGCTAAACTAGCAAATGGTGAAATATGTGCTATAAAAAACCATCGTTTTGGCATGGATTTCAGTGGCTTGACTGAAAGGTACCAAAACAAAACTTACTAAATAGCTAAAATTATACATTTATCATTGGTTCTAATTTTTATTTGATTTCAGAAAAGAGCCAGTAATGGGTATAGTTCCTGATGGAGCCGCTCGTAGTAAAATAAGCTTCAGAGACGGCTTGCTATGGCCTGTCCCAGAACATTGGAGCTTGGAAGATGCTGCGACCGTGCCTCTTCCGTATTGTCTTGCATTTTACTGTTTGGTAAGAGCACCTTATATCTGAACCCTGTTCCACTTTTGCACGGGTTCCATGTTCGCACACCCAATCTAATATAAAAAATGGGACGTCGTCGACGAGACTACACTATCGACAGACCGACCTCAACTCTAAAAAAAAACTCATGACCATAAAGTCATGACTAAATTTATGTTGAGACTCAATTTCTTTGCAGCGCATTAAGCTACACCTTGTCCGAGGTATGAATGTTTTGATCCATGGAGGAACTGGGGCACTAGGACAAGCTGCTATATCTATAGCATTGGCTTACAACTGTACTGTGTTTACCACAGTCAGTGACATGGTAAAGAAACGATTCTTGAAAAAACTCTTTCCTGATTTACCTGGTAAGCAAAATATATTACGCTGAATTTATGCTCATAGTGGTCTCATAAGATATTTATTGTTGTGTAAGTAGTTGGGTTATTCAATTTTGCATGATTTAGCCATAAAAATCACACTAATCACACTAATATTATAAAGGCGAAAGTTTGGATGGATGTATGGATGGATGTTTGTTACCTCTTCACGCCAAAACTACTGAACGGATCTGGCTGAAATTGCATACAGGTAATTCTAATACTGGAATAAAACATAGGCTACTTTTTATCCCATAAATCTGTTCCCGTGGGATGAAAATCACCTTTTAATGTTTTCATAGGAACAACGCGTGCGAAGCAACGGGGCGCAGCTAGTACTAAATAAAAATAAGACGGTCGTCGACGAGACTATCGATTAACTGAAGTCAGGGCACTGAAAGTGGGCACTCATAAAAAATATCGTAGCATTGAAAAAATATGGTATTATTTTTCAGAAACCAACATTGGAAACTCTCGAGATGGAACCTTTATGCACATGGTGCAAAATCTAACAAAAGGAAATGGTTGTGAAATAATCATCAGTAACGTCAAAAGAAATCTCAAAAATGTGAGTGTTCTGGCAATATTATTAACACGTCCTCTAGATTTATCCTCTAGATAACCCGCCTGGTTAATATTAAATAATATTCTAAAATAATGTTTTTTTTTTTCATATAAATAGTTTATTTTCAGATTGTTCTTAATTCTTGGATAGTTTATTTGCATTTTTATTACATACAATTTAAATACATATAGATTTGTGAAGGTAATTCCTATAAAAGTCATGTTTACCTGTAAGTAACATACCTACGTATCAGAACAGAACCTAATTTTAAGTTTTTTTTGTATGTGATTGATATGTATGGTTGGTAAACCTCTTTTTCAATAAATAAAAAAATAAACACGTCAATTGTTTACAGTTTCCAAAATCTGGCTAAAAAATATAATAACTTGCCTATTGCACAAATTCCGATTAAGCTCTGCGAAAGAGATTCACCATAAAATGTAAGGTGCTTATTCTTAATTGTTTCAGACAACTCTACATTGCTGTGCTATGGCAGGCACCACTCTTGATCTGGTACAAATTCATGAGCGTGAGAATTTTGAATATACCATGTCATTCATGACCAAGGGCAGGTCTTATTGCCCGGTCGACTTTAAATCGGTTTTCATTAAGAATAACGAAGATATTCTAAAGGTGAATACGTAATGAAAATAAACTTCGATTTGTAAATATGCTTTTTGATATTTTTACACATGAATTATCTTTTAGAAGCTACGATGGATGGTCAGCGACGGTATAGTCAATGGTTACGTACGTCCACTCTCTCGAGTGACATATGAACCGTCCGAGGTTTCACGTGCTTTCCGCTTACTAAGTGGTAGCTGCCACCGTGGTCGTGTGCTGCTACGATTTAAGGATGAACAGACAGCAGTTAACCCGCGGTAAACGATTTCTAAACTTGAGATTGGATTAAGCCTCCAAATAATTGTAAGTGTGTGCTTAAGGCTAGTATTCGCGTCATCATTAAATAATGACATCGTTTGCCCACAGGATCTTCTGTCTCTCTGAAGCTACATATCTAATTGTTTGCGACTCAGAAGGGTTTGGCTTTAGATTGGCCGATAAACTTATTGCCTCCGGTGCTAAAAAACTACACATTCATCTTTCTGCACCACTGCCCCATATCTTCTATAAGCTCCAGTAAGTCACGTAATTTATTTTCTTTCTATTTAATTTTAAACTTGAATTTGATTTTTATTTATTTAAAATATGTATTTAAATTTAAATTAAAATAAAGTAAAATGTTATCTATTAGCTTAATAGCTAGTGTTAGCATGTCCTATTATTAATTTCAGACAGTGGAATAAACTAGGTGCTGTAATAGAAGTCACTTCAAAAAACCTGGATAATAACAGTAAAATAGAGACACTTCTCGAAAAATTGAATTCTATTGGACCAGTTGATGGAATTTTCATCATACGAGACGACGCATCACTTTTGTTGAAACTTGATCAAAAATCAAGAAAACTTTGTCCAAATCTAAGGTGATAAAAATAAACCGAAAAAAAGAAAGAAAAAGCTTAATTATTATAGCTCAATAGTTTTAATTGTAAATACTGGTTCTAATTTATTTGTATGTAATCACATATTCATAACAATATTTTTATTGATTATAATATTGTCTTTTCAGATATTTCGTGGTTATTAACGGACAGCAACCGGTTTTAAACATATGTCAAAAAAGAATCTATAGTGGTTTTCCGGTCGTAGCCATCAACATTTTTATTCAAAAGGTCAGAAACCAGCGCTTGCGTGCTAACCTTACAAAATAAAGCGAAAATAATCTTATTTTCCTTAGATTTCATTAGCAGAATCGTTTATGGAGAGAAAAGAATATCCCAATGATATATCATTTCCCCACGAAAGATCCTATGATGAAGATGTCATGTCAAATAAGCACGGTCAATGTTGGTTCTTTGCCTGTATTATATTTTGATAGTCTAGGAAAACAAGCACTTATTATTAGTGAAGTAGAACTATTTTTTAACAAACATATATAACGCCCGTTTAGAAATGAATACTAACCTACCTCTAATTTTTACAGTTTAGAACAGCAAATCAAGACGCATATGAATTTGGCTGGAACAGAGCAGTGGAAATTATCGAAATAGCAGTACAAGCTAAAGAATTCAACATATTTGTCTGCACTAAACGAAATAAACAGACAAGCATATTAGAAGAAATAAAAAATATTCCAGGTACCTGGGATCTGAGTTCATCAACTTTATTAACTTTACACGATAAAATTTTATTGTTTGTGTTCGTTGTGATATAGAAATGTAATGTTTCAGGGGTAAAACTCGCAAGTGGTAGAAGTGACACAATCGCATTGGAAGTGCTAGAAGATAGAAGATCACAAGAGGATAGCGAATTACAAAAAAAGAAATTTAACATAAAAGTGGACACAAATATTGCTTCAAATTTGACTTTCGGAGAGTAAGTAGGCTTGCATAACGATTCTAAAATCTAACTAACTGAACTTATTCCAACGAATTATTGCAAAAGTTCTAAAGAATATTTAGCAATATGTCAGTACCTAATTAGAATCCCTTTTTTAAACAACGTTATTATAAACTCAACAAAATTACATATTTAACACAAAACCAGCAAATTAATGCATCAATCTAGTCCCAAACTAAGCAGAGCTTGTGTTATGGGTAACACAGGTACAACAGGTATCATCTAAATAGCAGGTCTGACTTATGGTATTAATTTGCAGGTTAAAAAAGTGTTATCGGGATACAAACTTCAATGAAGAGAAACTCGGAATAGAAGTTTATTTCAGAAGCATTTACCCTGATGAACTCATAGCAAATATCGAGCTTGTACCAATTGAAACGGTGCTGAAAAATATGAATATGGTCAGTGACAAACTATGAAATTTATAATAATAAGGAGGATTTTTATTTTTGGATGATTGTACTGAATAAACTCAAAAACTGCTGGTTCTTTTACCATTATGTATAATACTGCATTATTCCTGAGTGACATAGGCAATAATGTTTAAAAAATAAATATCTACCTGTGCAAAGACGGCATGAACCGTTACTTTTTCATAAATTTACGGAATTCATCAAACGCAGTCCATATGTTATTTGAGTTTTATAACATAACAATGATTTTACCTTTCAGCGTGCTGATGACCTTATAATAGAAGATGCTCATATGTTCATTATACCAGGGCTTGAAGGACATCATGAAAGGTTCAAAACGCTCTGTAAACGACTGAAAATAGCAGCTGCAGTTTTACAGCTTGGTTATGAAAACCAAAATGAGACTATACAGGAAACAGCGCAAAGATTTTCGAACGTAATTATTCTTCTATCATCATAGGTAGCATAGAAGTTTAGTTATAAAAGTGTTGTAAACTGCCTTTATTAATATTGCAGCTGATCATGAACAAGTTGAAGTATAAGAATCACTTCTATTTACTCGGATACGAATATGGCGTGCCTGTTGTACTTGAAATCGCTGCTATTTTAGAAAGTCATGGTGAGTTTGTCACATAACATAAGTATACTAAAAATTTATAAGGAGATATAGATGAATTTCGAATCAACTATGTAGGGACAGTTCTGTGTGGAGATTATAGGCCCCCGTGAGATAAAAACCAATAAGGTACTTATCAATGGGAGGATGTAGGGAGGTGTTTTATGTAGGGTATTTTCATACGTTGCAGGTATGACAGGAACTGTTTATTGCTTGGGTGGATCCCCTGAAGAAATTCGCGGAGATATCGAAAACAAACTGGACGGATTTTCTGAATGCAAACTTCAAAATCACATTATACAACACTTTTGTTCGTTGGCAACTCAAAATGCCCACCTAGATTTATCAGAACCTTTGAATACACAAAATTTCGAAGACAAAGTTCGATTATGCATTAAAAAGATTCAAGATCAAACTCCATTTAATCGCCAGTACATAAGTGATGTCATTATCTCAGCTTACAAACGTATTTGTTTCATTCGTAACTATAAATACGATCTTCCTGCTTTGAAATCGAAAGTCATTTTGATTGGAGCCATAACTCCTACATCGAATTTTCCAGTCACAGCAAGTTTTGAGCTCCATGTTCCACTACAGGATGTTCTTGGGGATTTAAAATGTCCTTCAATCATCAATAAGTATTTGGAAATCAATGTACTAGAAGAGTTTGACAACAAAAACCTATGTCAGAGCTATCTCACAAACAGTGATGACGCTTTCGTCAAATGGATGCTCCCTAATGAAATATGAAAAAAACATAAAACGTTTGCTTACATATAATATAACAGTATGTAATACATATGTATGTTTTTAATTTTATTGTATATAAAATATACATTTCTTTTTTATGGTGTTCTACAGCTAACACCGTAATTCGGTATGTCCTTCAGCCTTTGTCTTATCGTTATGTAGGTAATACAGTCAACAACTAACATAACATATCTATGTATATGTTGATTAGTTATTAGTTATGTTTATTCCTAAGAGCAAGTTTGGATGCTATATTCCCAGCTAAAAAGAAGCCTACGATACCTAAAATTTATGTTATGAAAATTTATTCATTAAAAATATTCGTCTATCTATTATTAGTACGATTGGTGAAGGAATTTTATGAAATAAACACTGTTGACAACAAATGCATTTTTATTGATTAAAATTGTGATTTGTTCCCCAAAATATGTAGACAAATTCCGCCCTAAGTCAATTCAAAAGGCACACGCAGGTGTGTACCTACTTTTCGTCACGGAGGATTCTGGTGGACCCATGAATTTACCAGGATCCCCTTAGGAATATATCTAGCGGACCCTGGTGGGATCCTTACCCGTCATTAATTAGAGGAGTGATTTGTGAACGGACATTTCAGTTTGTTCTTAAATTAAATAAAAAATATTTTGTTACATGTGCCGAAATTCTAGGCCCTTTGTCTTTCAGAAAGTTCTTAACATTATAGTAGGTTTTAATTAGACAGTAGGTATTACATTAACATCCCTAAGGTATAAAGTTTGTGTAATATAAAAATGAGCGGGACTTAAATTAAAGTAAGGGTACATTTGGTGAATGATGAAGGAACATAGTAATCTTTACACTAGAAGATCGTGCTATTAAAAAAATATTATATAAATTAACGTCCAAATTTGATTCACGGGCTTACACCAAATTATACTTAGATAAATAGGAACTCGTTTTGCTTTTTAATATTCCGTTGTCATATATGTGTCGGCATTCAAAAGATATGATTCACAAATATTTTTAGTTTCGAATGCATTTAAAATATCTTCAGGGAGATGATTGTTGATTAAAGAAGCACAGCGGTTATCCCTCGTCACATGCGCCAGAGGGGTGGTGAGGTTATGGACAGTAATCGGCTGCTGAGAGAAACGTTGAAGAGTACAAGGAACACTTGCAGTTGAATATGGACTCAATGCTCTCAGGACCACAATTTTAGATTTCAAAGGTTTTAGTTTTGGGGTGTATCCGATCGTAGTAGTTATTCGTGTATAAGCTGATTCTAGCAGCGACCGTGCATATTGTGCTGAGTGAGACACGTGTCCAAGAAGTGTTTGCACGCATGTGTCTACACGTTGCATCCATGGAATTCCCTCCATATGTTCCATCGTTGTTGCGCTCATCCCAGTCATCAATGTAAACATGTGTTTTACTAGCCCGATTTGTAATTCTTCTTTATTTTTATACCCGAGTAGTTCCTCTTTCATCAGGGATTTGGTCTCATCTGGACCATCACCAATACAGAAGACTGTCCCGATATGTCCTAAAATCATAGGTTTATTTATATTTTTGATTAAATTTACTAAGATATAAAAAATTATATCACAATGCTTACCATATTTTTCTAAAATTGAAGCCAATTCCAAGACCACTAAAACTCCTGTTTCGTAGCCCACGAGCAAAAAGCTATGATTGACTTCTGTTCTTTTAAGCAGAACCTATTAACAGAAAACAACAAACTTATAAAGGATACTCGAAATAACAACTCAGGTCAGCTAAATTTAAAAAGCACGCACAGTCGCCCGAAGCCCAAATTTACCCCACATTGGTGATAATTGCCTTATGAGGCAATTGTCAAAAATAAAAAATTTAAAGCAATACTAATAATTAAATTCCACGGTTTTGTCTATTCAATATATCCTACATGAAAGACAAGATCTGTTATTCCCCAAATAACTTATGACCTTGTTAAAGGCGTCTTCGTGATTACTTTAGTGCCAGCCTTCCTTAGTTTTTGCCTGCAGTTGAGACTTGCAGTCAGCAATTTGCCGTCCGTGTATTTGAGACGTGCAGTCCGTCTTCGTGCTCTATTGCTGCCATCGTATATATAAGTAGGGTAATTTTTACATACTGTAACTATCAGAAGGTACCTGCGAATATCTGAGCGCTAGTTGTTCAACAGTCTCGTGCAAATGGTCAAGCCCCGGCTGCAGCACAACCGCTGGCAGCTTCAGGCGCTCACAGATGGAGCGGAACCGTTCGTGGTGACCTTCCAAACCTGGCACTATACACAGGATTTGTTGCCTTACGTCAAACTCGTCGTCCCTCTGTGAATTTTTAGTATTATGGTGATATTAGTATGAGTATTCGCTATTTTTGTTATAGTATTGTCTTAGTCCTGTTAATATTATGAAATAAATAAATGCGGAAGGACTACCGCTACTCAATTTAGCTCGCGGTAAATGTTATAATAAGTAGTTGTAGGTATAGAAACTTTATAATAAAACCTTTAAGTGAATGGCTTTTATAGGCAAAGAATTGAATTGAAGAAAAAGTAGTGTTACTTAAAGACAAAACTCGTTCAATATGCTCAGTGTGAACTAACATACTGTTTACTACAAAGCCCGCTTGGAGCGATGTCACATTTTCATAGAAAATAAAGTAACCCAAACGTTGAAGTAAAGAGTATAGTTGTTCACACTCTGCATACTGGTCAATACTACACCATAAGTCAAGTTAAAAAGTAATACGCGAGCAGAAGTTCAGTAGAGATATGTGAAATCTTTCGCGTTTATGTTACCCCAGTAGCGTTGTTGTTACAGAGCAGTGTCCGGTGTGGAGGTTAGAAAAGCATGGTCCTATCCGTAGAAACACTATTCACAATAGTGTGAAAAACCGTGTAGGGTGTTTAACGTAAGGAACGAATTTTCCTACCCAATAACACTAGTGTTGTAAAGGAATTAGTAGATTGTACACCGAGGTGAGAAAGTGGCCTTATTCCTATCGATGTGTCTTTTGAGGCATTTTTTATCTCATGCTAAATGCGTGGGAAATAAAATTCCATAGAGTTTTCCCTGCCGCGTTTCAGGACGCCAGCAAAGATGGGTTTTCTACCTTATGTTTGGAATAGGAATAAGCAACTTTCTTAGCAGATGTAGTATAATTATTCTTCCTAACCTTCACATTGCTTGGAACAGTAGATTAAATTGACAGGAATATGAATATGTCTTATCTAAGTATAAAAATGACTAAGCAAAGAAGAATACGTTTTAGAAAGACTAAGTAGTACTTGCCATAGTAGAACTATTTGTAAGTGTGGGCATGTACACCATTTCAGCAGTCGCAGAAAGCTCGTCAGGGTCTACGTATGAGAAGAATGTTTCTAATCCCTTTACCACGTCAAACTTTGTGTCAGTTAATTTTTCCTCGATTTGTTTTATGCTGAAATACAAAATTATTACCGCATGACGTTGGTTGATAAATATACATGCAAAACTCTGAATTAGGGCTGTTAGTGGCTTCACCAAAAAAAGAGCTAGGATCATAATATAGATAGGTGGCAAAAATTCCATAAATTCAATTTCAATCTCACTTCGTTTGTGACGTTGTGTGATTAATATTTATATTATATTGTAAAATATTATCGATTGATAAGTTATTTCTGATTTTTCTCGTACTTGGTTTACGCACCATCAGGTGAGATTGCGGTCAAACAAAGGTCTATTTATCGTAAAAAATAAAAAAAAACGCTCTATCGCGTGTTTCGTTTTACTGAATGATTTCAAGATTTACCGTTCTATAGACAAGGATGCAATATTCTCTGGATTCATTGAAATACTATGCACGTCTCTCAAGAATGATGCTATGTTTTCTGACTTTTCTCTATCGATACCCATATCTTCAAGTGTTTTGCTGTTATTGTCGTCAGGAATTTTCATATCTACAACAAAGTTATTAATATGTTATAACCCTTTAATGTTATTTGATACATTATGTTGTTTGGTTATGCATGCTTTTTACTTACCAAACAACCCTGCAATTTGCTGAACTAAACTTTCTTTTGGTCGCGTTTTCAATTGACTAACAAGTGAGGGGCAACCACTTAACAGAGCTTTTTCCGTAGTTTCTTTTAAACCTTGATACCATATCAAGCCTTCTTCGTCTTCATCCTGAAATCACAAAGAGTAGCTATTTAAAATAATAGAAGATATTTACCATGGGGATAAAGCAATGTCTTACGTCAAGTGTGTTAATTAAATCCTGTTAAAAGAAGATGACGATTAAAATATTATACAGAGCAAGAATACTCTAATTCTTTTCATACTCAAAGAAATCTTGTTCTCAAATGAACCAGATATTCCTTCGTCTGTTAAGAGGACTTTAAAAGTCCGTTGTCTAAAATTTGTCATCTGTTGAGTGGACTTTTCTAGTCCGTTTCGGCTGTGCAGTTTTGGTGAGATGTCTTAACCTATTATTTTCCTGCTCTAACTTGCACAAAGTGTAGAGAGACAATGGTAAACTACCACATGTTCACTCTTTAAGCCCCAACAATACTATTGTTTGATTTTTCAAAAGTCGCCTCTCATTGACGTGTGTGTGAAAGTTTCAATTGTCCAGCATTATTTGTGTGTAGAGATAATCTAGGCCTGACGATATAAAAATTCTAATTACTAACAATCTGTTAGATTGTCAGAAGATATTGGAAACGTATTTTCTTATGTCAGTTATATACAAAATGATGAAGATGATTTGTTATTAATGACATTAAAATTCCGAGTGACGTCACGCAAGGTTAGGTAAAAAGTGTCACAATTTGTCGTTTCCCAAATTTTGACGTGCTTTATTTTTGTAATTTTTTGTTTGATTGACAAATAAAAAAATATGCGTCCAATGTCTTCAGATAATTCGATTTTTTTAGTCATCAGGACTAAGTCGTAGTTGTGCTATACCTTGTGTCATACCTACTAGATATAGTGACATACTAATTATACATTAGACTACATAGATAGATATTTAATTAATGTATGCTACATGCACATGTAAATTTTATTATAAAACTTGGAAGTTGAGGAGGCCCGACTTGAGACACTGGATAAGTGGTTAAAATCACATACCGTCTCCAACATTGATAAATCGAGAACTGTGGCTGGTAGTTTTTCTTTGGCTCTTCTGATTGATACAAATTGCGCACCATCATCACCATTATTACTGAACATCAAAAAATATCTGAAAATATTTAATTCCACATTTTATTGAGTTCTGATAATCACCTCATATACACCTTACAATACACTTTGTAGCTTTTAAGCTATTGCATAGCTTCTATCGCGGGCCTTGAGCGCGGGGACCGAATCCAGAAATTCCGTAACGAAAAAACCTCACGCTCCCCACTCCGCCGGGCAAGGAGGTGTGGCTTGAAGGCCGTGCATCGTCTAACGTCGTCGTTTCAGTTCGGCAGTCTTCGACACGGCGTTGTGTGCGTGCGATTAGACGTATTGTACGACTCTACGAAAATAGCACGAATCGAGACGAGCTGCTCCGAAATCGGACGAATACATAAGCAGCTGTTTATGAGAAAGTATATAGGTGTATAGGTATTTATGTACAACAGTGAATAGCTGTACTTGTAAAATTCTTATCGGTCACTACGCTCAAAAAGTGTAACTTGAATTAATATCAAAGAAAAAGCAATGCTGCAAGAATAAAATAAATAAATAAAATTATAATTGCATAAGTTGATACAAAATGCTATGCAATAGCTTTACCGCGGCAGTCCCCGAGTGTCACACGTCTTTTTTCTTGTAAGATATCAATTTGATGAATTCCCTTACCTTAAAGAAGGACATAGTTTTCTTATGGCTATATCTATCGTTGTCAGCATTGTATTCTTTAGACAATAATTAGCAGCCAAATAGATGCCATGAATAGGTCCTGATAAAGTCGCTTTATTAAAGAAGTTAGTTAAGCTAGTTTCGTCGCTTAGGCTTGCTGATGAAATCAATACTTGGACATCAAGTTTGTTCCACGCCCTGAAATAGAGGTAAAACAAATCGTAAATATTTGGATTTGAAAAGCCTAATTGTCCGATTTCCTCAATTTCGTAGCTACCTACCGTTGTTTGTACAGCAAATATTTGGATAGTTTCGTAAAATGCAATTGAATTTTCTTGGCTCCTGCACTGATTAACATGTCAGCTAACTGCACTCCTAAGGGTTGCTCATCGCAGAGAATTATGTGATTGCCATCGTCAGTGAGAATTAACCTGGAAATATATAAGTTCGTTTTCAATTTCAATTTTAAAAAACCTTTTTTCGCTGACTATGTAACAGTAGGTACAGCAATATTATAATTTATATAGCAAGTCAAAAAGTTAAAAGTCTTAAAGTGAGTTGGTAGCCAAACGCTAATCCATCATCAATAAAAAATGCTTTTTATAAAAAAAAATTAAGCTTTATTGATTATGATTAGCTTTGAAAATACAAAAAATAAATAACGAAAACATAGAATATAAGTAGATCTAATACTTCTAAATAAATATGTAGTAATAGCACAATGTAAACAATATATATGTCAGTGGCAATAGCATAATGTGTCTCTTTACCTGTTTTGTACATGGGGCTGTTGGTCGTGCATCCGCAGTAAGACTCTACCGCGTTGTTGGCTCGCGGCAAGCAGCCGGAAAGCTCGCGTCACTTCTCCCGGTGCATACGTCACTCGTGACAAAGGACGCACTTCGCCACTCGCGATCCCGGCACTCACTAATAGTTGGAGTTGCTGAAAGCATAGTATTTCAAAGGTAGAGGACACTAATGAACCCGGTGAGTCTCTTCTCATGAGTCCATCAAAAGTCAGTTGCTTGTTCGGATATAAGATATACGATGCTGATTTCATCTAGAATCAGCTCTGAGCTTGCCAAAGTACTATCTGCAGGATACACGGGACGGCTACAGTGGCGCAGAAGGGAAACATGTATCATTAAAGGGCAGCTCAGTGTTGGCAGCTTGTGATAAGCAGTTGACGGTGGAAAACCAGAAAATAATTACAAAACAGCATGAATTATTATTATTTTCATTATAAAGTAGTTTTCAACTTATTATTCGACCTTTTTAGTCATTAACTACTATATTCTTAATTACTTCCGGTACTGATTTAAGGAAAACACGAAGTCAAGAAACTCGAGATATTGTTAAGTTATCATAAGAATCATAATTGTAATTTAAAAGTATTTAAATAGTTTTATGAGACAGTTCTGCAATTTTTGTATCGAAGCTTGGAATTTTCCGTTGTTTACGCTAGCCGACCGTGTAAAGTAAGAAATGGTTCGTTGCTTCGGGCACTTTGTGTTCGGCGTTCGAGTTGGCAGGACCTAAAGATAAGTAGTAACCATGATAATAAGTGCTTGTGTTCGTAACAGTTATCAGTTTTATATTTTGAGTATTTATAATTATATATAGATTGTAACGCTGCTGTGGTGACCTCAATAAATATAAAATAAATACGATAAAACCGGCACAATACCGGTTGTAGAAAACGACAGTTGTTGACGTTCAAAATAAATTATTTTTTTAATACATCAAGTATTAACAAAATAAAGTTGTCAAAATAAAATAAACTGTTATTTCAATGTTATGATGTCTTTTATGTTTTTCCCTAAAAATTGCGCCCATAGTTCCGCCCTTTATTTGACGATGGTGAAACTACTCTCTTACGGATGGTGGCGAAGTGGCACGAGCGGACTGCGTCGGGACGCAGTATCCGTATCCGTACTAATTGTACAAGCGCAAAAGCAACTCTGTCATTTAATTAAACTTGGTGGGGGGGTCAATGGATACTCACTCTTATAGAGTTCTGACTCAAGCGAATACTTTGGACTGAAAGTATGACAACAAGGATTGGAAAGAAACATGATCAATCCACGATTCAAAGATCGGAAGATGGAGGGGAGGGAGAAAAGATGAATACCAATGTGGTGGAAGTAACAATCTAAATATGCAGACTTAAACAGACTGTCAATTTATTCTGTGATAAATAGACTGACAATCGAACCGATAAAAAAGGCAAGTCACGTGCACACAGTGGAGGTCGCATTTTTCAAATTACAATCGGAACTTTAACCAAACGGGATCAATCACCAGAAAATCCCCAAAAACATGCCTCCATCTGGATGTAGTACACAAAACTACTCGCCTCCAAATCCAAATAATATTCTATGTTGGGGTATGTAGTATGTACGTACCTTCAGTTCTTCAGTTTTGGGATTTTGAAAAATGTTAGAAATATCTACTGTAGTATAAGTCCTCTCATAAGTTAGGTGAAACATTCCAAAGTTAAAAATGGGATTGTTCATAATCTGTACTATGTCAATCGTTTGGCCACTGGATCTGGTGCATTTTAAAGAAATCTGAAAAATATGTAAATTTTACGTGTAAGTAAAAGTATTTTTAATTTCTTAGTAGGTAAGGTACCATCCAAATTGATTTTAAAATGCTACTTACATCTTTAAGATCTTCATTGAGGCAGCAATAGACTAGAGAACATCCTTTACCATTTGTTGCATCTAAAACCATGTCGCCAAAGGTAGAATTCCTTGAGTTTCCAATATTTTCCGCTAAAATAAAACAAATACTTGTATGTACTTACATTGGACAGTCATCGCTAAAAGAATTGAACATAGAGCTCTAAGCTTTGCATTTCAACGTGGTGACAAATAGCATGCCTTGATGCAGATTGGCACCCACAAACTCCAACTCTCAAACTAAAGTTTAAACCTTTTATGATAACCCACGTAATTTACTGTTGAAAATAAAAATAGACTATAATAGACAAGTAGGTTGATGATGATGATAATCAAAAATAGTCTTTTCAATAGAATTAATACCTTTAAGTGTGGGAAAAAGCCTTAGCAAGAACCTCTTCTTCTGCACATCACTGACCGTAGTAAACACTTCATATCCTTGAGCTAAACATACGGATATCATTGCTTGCCCTAAGGCTCCAGTCCCACCATGTATCAATGCCGTTCTTTCCATCTCCATAGCGAAGTTCCTGGTAGCCTGGAATCAATAAATTTGGTACCTACATGGTCGAAAGTAAGTAGTATTATGTAGGATCCGTCGCAGAGGCGTTGTTAAATAGTAATATCTGTGGTATTTGTAAAAATCTTGTAATAAATAAATATCCTGGGTTTTATAGCTCCAACGCAACGTCGCAATACGTTGAAACATAAGGCTGAACTTTTTTTAATTATACTGAAAAACCAGCTATTTAGTGAAATTTCTAATCAGTTTTAGAGAAATGGTAAATAAACTATTTAAGGCTTGGTAGACAGTACTTACTACTTTTATCCGCGCTCTCTTTCTTACCGCAACCCTCTAGCTCTCTGCAACGTCTACCACGAAACGTACGAAGATGGTATGTTACCAGAAAGATGGATTAGCACAAGATGCTGAACGGGTTGGCTTATTCAGTAAGGATTATGGTAGCCACGATTTTCTGACAATCACAGAGCTGCCTGTGCATATCTTGACTAGATTCAATTAACGTTTTCCTTAAACCGCTTATAGATTTTACTAAATCACTTTTTTTTCAGTAACCTACTAAATAGAATCAATATGTATGATTGTTTCACCATTTCTCCGTGACATTATCAATGCTGAGCCTCACTGAGCTCACTTAATACTTACGAGCTTAATAACAACGCAATAGTAAGCAAATAAATAGGCGAAAGGCACCGTGGCCGCATCTTCTAGGCTCCAGTGTGAAGGCACAGGCCACATGAGCTCTGGCCGTGGAATCACGTGACTTTGAGCAGTTCCTTGTGCCAACCCCATAACCCTTTCACCGCTGAAAAGTTACCAAGTTTAATGGAAGAAACGTTGATTCGAAACACATAATTTATTACTTTTTTAAAATACTAAAACAATGTTGGGCAATTCATAAAGAATTATCTAGCATGGTTAGGTTAAGTTAGTACCTAGACTGATTATACTATTGTGTACACAGATATTATATTATTGTTTATAATAATTGCGTTTAAATATTAGACGAATGGAAAATATAGTACTAAATAAAAATAAATAAAGATTTACTTTTTAATTTAAATAAAGGTGTACCTTTCTGTGACCCCGCTATATTCCATACCAAATCCTTTGTCGTCATTTCCGGCAGGAATGATTCCTATTGCTCTTTGAACATCATTTACGTTGATTCCAGTGTAGTGGACCTAATCAAAGATAAAAGTTCAAGTCAAGTGCAATTCGGACTTGTGCGCCGAGTATTCCGAATAAAAAAGGTAGGTACACGTAATCAAAAAAATCAACTCATACGCACAGTACAAAGTCACCGAGTGACGAAGTAATTAAAATGATATTTTTTTATTAACTAATTAACAGTTTTCGGTTTTATGCGTTTACTTGTGCTATATGAGATTGCTCTTGCGAAATTTCGTGAAATACCCTATACGTTATGTTAAGGTCCTATGCGAGGAAAATTTTGATGATAAAACTACAAATTTACGATTTTTGGGTACATTTTTAACAGCATTCAAAGTTTTTGAGGATCACTGATAAATGCGGCTCAGCAACATCATCTCTTCGACGTAGCTTATATTGTCGGTCCATTGATTAACTAAAAATTTACTTGGAGATGTGTCAATTACCTCAATTGCCCCTTTGTCTTTAAGTGTTCGTGCTTCCGCCCATTTTAAAGTGTCCAAATTTCCTTTGATATCGTTTCGCAAAATAAAGCTATATCCATTTTCTGCTTCGTCTAGGACCGGCATGTAGTACATACCACCCCAAATGCCCTGCAAATGTAATTAAAATAACAAAAAAGTAACTTTGTTTAATTGTAGGATCAATCACATAGTATTCTACAAACATACTTTGTCAAGAATATTGTAAACCAAGTCTCCGGGTAGTTTAGTCAACTGCTTGGTATCTTTGACATCGCTAACCATTATAAGATTGATATTGTTTCGCGTTGAATCCTTCCTCCAATGCTTTACCAGACTTTTGAGACCAGATATTGGTGGGTAAGTAGTTAAAATAATAAGACTATTCTCTGAGGACAATTTGCTACGAGCTGCGATCAAGCTGGGAAGGTCTTTCTCAGATCGGATGATCACCGACGTGGTAGAAACAGCCTTAGGCGTCGGTAGGTAGCGAATAAGTTCTAAGCGTGAGTCAGTTTCTTTATTACATAACATTGATACTACTTTTAAATCTCCTGGATTGTTGAACTTATTAACAGCATTAAAACAGTTTTCGTTTATTATAAAAATATTGCTTCGGGATGAATGTCTGAGAATGCGCAATACCTGCAAAACAAAACTGGCTTTATATCCGATCCTAATGCACACGTATCTATTTTTAGATTAGTGTGTTTGCAATATTCACCTCGTCATCATTTGCAAGGTTTTGTACTAATACAATATCAGCATCCTTGACAATAGAATGAGATACATTTTTGTTCACTCTTTGGTATTCGATTTTTATTCCAGGAATTTTTAATGCAGCAACTTTTTGCATTTCATTGAATAATACAATATCTTTTGGTCGATTGCTTAATCCAATGACTTTTATGACATCAACATCAATACTTTCAGATACAATTTGTACAAATATTTGCAAAGAAGTCAGACTCTGTAACATAGAAGATAATGTTACAAAACAAATTAATCTAGATCTAGGTTTGCAGGCAGAAATATACATATAATTGAATACTCACATCAATGTTGGAATGGAACCGTGGTACAAACTTCAATGCGCTTAATCCTACCTCTTTTACTTTCAATGGAGGCAAGTCATGGAATATGAGATTTTCCATCAAGACACCTCCACACCTAATTCAAAAAAGCCGATTAATATCAGATCTAATCAGAAGGTACGTTTGTAAGAGAATAACATGTTTCAATATAAGTTATGTTACAAGCCAGATCATATTTCATTAATTATTTTGTGCTATTCTATTATTGCTTGTGATGTGTTTCGTGTACCTAATGAACTAAATAAATAAAAAATAACTTACCGTGTGTAGTTATTAATATTAGACACATATGCTCTAGCGACATCAACATTATTTATTCTTGTAACAAAATTCTGATGATCAGTTACATCAATAACCATTTGCCTCATGTGTATTGGTTCTGATACTGTGTTGTGTGTATGCTTCAATGTATTGAGTTGAAGCATTCCATCGATAAATGTTACCCAATTATCATTCCATATTATATCAGCTTCTGATAATGATGCGTTTGCGTTGTTAATACTACGGAACTGCCCGCTGTTGGAAATTATATTATTTTGAATACCTACCGAGTTATTCTTTAATAAAAACTTCATGTCTCCTTACACTATTTAAAAAAGTATTGTCTGAGAAGCTATTTACAGCCTACAAGAGTAAAAGTTAATAGTGTTTACACCTCATCCTAAAGCGGTGACTTAGCTGCTCAAAATTGGTGAGCCAAATAGGTTTTAGCTCAATGTATATGACGACCTCTGTGGCGCGGTGGGCGAAGGTCCGCCTGCGACGCAGGAGGTTGCGGGTTCGATTCCCGCCTCGGGACAAATGTGTGTACGATCTGCAGATATTTGTTCAGGGCGTTCTGGATGTTTTCTATGTATAATAAAAAATATCTATCTATGTCGTGTATTGTATTATGTACATCAGTTATCTAGTACCCATAACACAAGCTCTGCTTAGCTTATGGCTAGATAATGCTGTGTGAATTGTCCAGCATTATTTATTTATTTATTTATATATATAAGAAACGACCGAGTGCGTGTTAAGCCACGTGCAGTGTAGGGGTTCGTAGTAGCATGGTTAAGATATACAAGCTTATTTATCTGTTTTACACTACTAACAACCTCGTGTACACTAATTCGGAGCTGATATTACTCATATTTGCCGCAATTTTCGTACTCGGCTTTCGGAAGACAGAGTTTGATATTCTATATTACTTTAGAGTAAACACCGTTTTCTGTATTTGAACAGCAAAGTCGTTGATTTAGAATAAATGAGGTGAAAATTATATAAAAAAATTCAAGTAATTAAAAAAAATCGTAAAATTGCTCTACCCACTTTTTGGTTTTGACTATTATTTAAATAAGGGGTGTTTAAAAGGATCTGAATATCAAACCTGTATAAATATTCTCTTTCGTAAAATAAGCGGTAAACATCATGACTATCAAGGTTCAAGACGTCTTCTGCAGTGATATGTTTATAGGCTTTGGAAATTGACTTCTCTCTGCTTTTGATGTATCCAGTCACTATTTTCAATTCATCGTCCATTATCTGAAAAACAATATTTAACTACATTTGTACACAGAAATTCTCTAAAAAATTAGGTAAACCATTTAAGCCCAATTCATTATAATAAAACCGGCCAAGTGCGAGTCGTACTCGCGTACGAAGGGTTCCATACCATTATCTACAGGTATAAAAACGGCATAAAAGCATGCCTATTGTATAAGCCCCTTCAATGTTTATTTTATTCTGTTTTTTAGTATTTGTTGTTATAGCGGCAACCGTCTAACTATCACGGTTCATGAGGTACAGTCGGGTGACGGACGGACAGACAGACAAACAGACAAATGGACAAATGGACAGACGGATGGACAGCGGAGTATGTTAGCATAAAGGCCTTATGATATGACCTCTGAACATGATACAGAATTAGATCTGATAATACACTACCTCGAATTGACCATTGCCTCTCTGAATGGAAACAACCAGCTTAGTGATCTGTTGGGAATGCATCAATGGCTCTGCATGGAAATGTACATCACTGAAGACTACGTTAAATTGTCTCTTGGGCACTTTCAGGGTCATGGCAAGAGTATCCCAAGCCACAACCAGCGCATATGAGAAGGGTAACGTATTTTTTCCTAGAATATTAAATATCTTAGGCAACGTTTTCTCGGTTAAATTTATGATTGAAAATATATAACTAACACAGAAGAAACTTTAAAAAAACATTAAGATAGATAACTAATCTGTACTACAGTCCACTAAACAAAAACATTACTTACCTCTTATTACATGCCCCTTCAAATAGCTATGTTCATCGTCATGAACAGACGCTACAAACTTGCAGGATGCTGCAAAAAATCTACAAGGTGGTACATAGAGTGCTAATGCCCTGAAAAAATTATAAAAATGGTTAAAGTTCTTCGGCAAAGAACAAAGTGGCAGCTGTGGACTAAATAGACATTACCATTTCTCATTATGAGCCCAATCAACCAGATTTGAAAGGAAAGGTGTACCAGTTGACACTGGGAACTCTACTTTCGGATATAAAACTTGAACCTTTGGATGAAAACCTTGCACGTACAACCTAAAACATAATACCAAAACTGAATCTTAAAGTTCTAAATCATATTATCCTCAACAAATGAGGATTTTTTTTTAAATATTTGTACTGACTTTCCTACAGCTTCCAAAACCAAGCGAGGATTATCGGGATGTCCACGCCTTGTTAATGGAATGTTAGTACATGTCTGTGGAAGAGATCTCTTTAGGATTGCTTGCAGAAGCCCGTGAGGTGCTATTTCTACCAGGACCGCGTTACTAGGGATCAGTTTGCTGGTTTCTTCGAATAAAACTGGACTCTGAAAGCAAAAACAATCTTATTTTCAGCAACATTACAGCAAAAAGTGCGTTTCAGCAACAATATACGTATAGGTGAGATCATACCAGTAAGTTATTGGTGTGATACTCAGCAGAAGAATACTTGGCTACTTCTTCATCCCATCTGTCTTTAGGTACAGATGTCGATAGCCATTTTGCACTACGCTCTCTGGGTGTTTTGATGACTTCTTTTAAATATTTCAATAACCCAGGACCTAAACGATAGAAGAAGATACTTTATTATTTTTTTATACCTAGAGGTACTATTAAAATTTGCGGTTGTTTTTTTTTTCTTTTGGCAATTATAAAATTCATAATTATACTTACCCGCCTTAGCAATATACCGTGAGTGGTAAGCTATATTAGAGCAAGGGACTTCTCTCGCGAATATGTTCTTATCAACCAATTCACCGACAAATAACTGCATTACATTAGCCGGTCCCGACAGCGTACAAGAGTCAGCACTATTGCGACAGGCTATTTCTATTTCTGGTGGACAAAGCTTTGACATCTGAAAATGCGAAATATTAATTAATAAATTCTGCCCACAGCTTTGCAAGCGTTATTATGGAATAGTAGTACCATACTCTTATGATATCACAGGTCAACTAGAAACATCAATTTCAGCACAATGAACGGATTGTGCAGTTTTGGCATGAAGAAGTAACAATCATCCAAACTTTCGCATTTATAATACAACTGTGATATTCTTACTTCTTTGAGGACTTATCTCATAATGTTATATTATTAAGAATTGCTTTAGGTGAAGAAAACAAATTAAACGAATCAGTAAATAATGGGAAATAAATTGGTGCTTTTGTAAAATACTTTACTTCTTGATATCCCAAGCCAACAGCAGCCATAGATCCTTTGATAAATGGCGTTTCTAAAGAGACCCGACCACGGCTGTAAGCTGATAGTATCATCTCTTCTGCAGTTAGGCAACCATCAGCGTATGCACATCCCAGTTCCCCGACACTGTGACCTATGAAAAGAAAAATATTAACATGTCGATCATGTAATACCAATATTGGTATGACCATGGGAAATATCGCCCTTTCAGCTGTCGCCACCATTTTGCAAAATGGCCGGAAGTGTCGGGAGCTTTTCTGGGTGGTTCGCGCGGTATCGTCGAGTGTGATTCAAATGACGATATCTCTAAAGTTTTGTAGGGAACTATACGTCTATTTTATATTGTTGGAATCGTTATGTAATAAGCTAACACATTAAACATTTGTTATAGTCATGTATTTGCAATGTATTAATAATTCCAGCTTGAATTCAGGATGAGACAATTTTTGCCAGTTTATTGTAGAAAAGTCGTTCTAAATACTTAAAAAACCATTTTTTTCTACAAAAAGTTGTTGTTTTATTTACAATAATATATACACTACATTAGCACAATAAAAGAAACTAGCCTTCTAATACAAATTTTTCACAGAAAACGGCTTACAAAAACATGGATCATACCGAGCGGTTCGCGCGACGCATTTTTTAATCTGAATTTTACGCGTATGCCTTGTGTTATTTGATAATTTTATGGTTTGTAACAAATAACAAGATACCTAACTTTATATGTGGTACCTTATTATTATATATTTATATTTTTTTTTATATATTTATATTATACCTATTACGTCACAGTTCAACAGTATCTCCAGGAGATACCCGACAACATCCATGTTGTCGTATCATCTCTCCTGGAGATATCCCGACAACCGAAGGGGCGGCGTGTTCTATTTATTATTTATTACCAATAATATTATCCGGTTCCAGGCCAAGTTCTTTTAGGACATCAGTAAGTCCAATCTGCACGGCTGCAATGCCGACGAATGAGTGGAGAATATTGTCGAAGATTGTCTTGTCGGGCGACGTGATGATGTGCACAATGTCGATCCCTTTTGGCTCCAGAACTTTGCGGCATCTAAAATTACAAAATATCATCAACAGACCTTATTAGAAGTCAACATAGGTTAGTTACCTAATCGGATAAATAAAGTAACGAATAAAAAAAATTCTCAAACTATTTACGAGACGTTTCTGCAGCGGGTCATTTACCCTAATCAAGCTCCGGCATAATATGGTACGAATATTATATAATATAATGTCGTAAATTTTTACCGTTCTATGGCGGCGGCGAAAATGGGCAACCGCATCAGCTCAGTTCCCATACCAGCCCACTGAGAGCCCATTCCGCTGTACACAAACCACAGAGGACGTTTAGCATCGTCATAGTAGTCTACTTCCTCAGATAGGCATACTGTCTTTCCATCTTTTGTGTCTGAAACCATTATTATGTTATTATACAGGGGCACAGAGGGATAGTATTCTAATAAATTTTGGCCTTCACATTTATTGATGAGGTTGGGTCATCAAAACTGTCGTTAACCATAAACTGTTTAATTTAAACTTACCAAGAACAGCATAGCCTCTTCCCAAATGACCACCAATTCTATCTTTATGTATATTCTGAAGTAAAGCCAGTTGTTCAGGGTCAATAGGCTGCGATTTCAGTTCATCTAAAGCTCTTGTCACGGAGGAGTCTTGTCTACCAGACATTGTAACCAAGTATGGAATGTTTGTTTTGTAGCGTTGAAGGTCCTGATAGAAACATCCAGAAACACATTTTAAAAATGATCGCATTTACAATTCTTACATACATAGATATGTTCACATCATCACCTTTGGTTTGTGCTGCCCATGTAATAGAACATGAGCATTAACTCCAGTCACAGACAAGCCGTTGACAGCTGCAAAGGTTCTCCGGAATGGATGATGATCGTTCAGCACCTGAATACGACCCTCGCTAATCGCAGTCACGTCACTTCTGGCAGTCTCGCAATTCAGATTTCCTGCTATTTCTCCTCTATGATATCCTAAAAGGACCTAGGAGGACAAGGTTTTTATTTTATGTTAGTTACCCTAGTGGATTTGCTAAAAAACTAGTCCTTGATCTCTTAACAAGAATTACATAAAATTGAACACTTTTCTTCTGTTCATTGGTTGTGAAAACACGATTCAGTAAAATATTTACGATAAAAAAAATACATGAAAGTGCACTGTTTTGCACATAATTTTCTCTAGATCTCAAAAACTATAGACAATTTTATTGTGATTTGTAGGTCATTACTAATTTTTAACCGACTTCAAAAAAGGAGGAGGTTCTCAATTCGTCTGTATTTTTTTTATGTTTCGCAGGTCCTCCTGACTTCAGAACTTTTGACTGGGTGGTCTGATTTCCATAATTATTTTATTTATATGAAAGCTGGTACTTCCCGTTTGGTCCCATTTTAATTTTGTTCAGTTCTGACAATGGGATCCATAAAAATTCATGAAAAAACTAAAAAATTTAAGTCGGTTTATAGTTTCTTAAAACGAAATTAATGAGGTTCCTCGGTAGGAATTTTTCATAAGTGGCACTTTTCTTGTAATAGTAAATATACAAAAACATCATTTTTGCGACTTTGCCGTTTCAAAAACGTATGCTCTGTCCCGCTCCTACGAACATATAATCCTATGACTATCCTTTTCACAAAATGGCGCGCACTGCGTCCTCTTAAACACAATCTCCATTCTACTTGTTTGCTTAGGTTTTGCACTGTAGACTAATTATCTAATAATTGGACGTTGGAATAATAATGCAAATGAAACCTTTGTAATTGCGGATATCCCTGATGCAGCCTCTCCGTAGCCAATATTTGACATAACACTGCCAAGCATCAAGGGTGTTTTCCTATTACCACAGAATATCTTGTCAAATGCTTCCAATTCTGACTTGTCTACATCTGGCAGCGCTGCAAAAATAAGAACCAAACTAGAACCATTCAATATGTACATATTCTATACATAGATTGAATTCGTAGATAGAAATTGTAACCACATAATCATCGATCAAAGTTTTCGCAGGAGGTCGCGAATCGCGAAATACCGCACATAATATAAATTGTAAACATTATAATTTCCATCCTATCTATACAATCTCTTACCTGATCCAAATCCTTCTACATATTCAACAAGGTTCGGTGCAACACCAGCTCTGTCGTAGAAACTTTTGAGGAATGTAGCGGTATCATCGGGATTTCTATAAAACCCATATTTGGGACCAGTTACTTCATTTAGTATTTTAACGTATTCACATTGTACGTTTACTACTTTGGCGTATATTCTGAAAAATTATACTAACGGTTATTCAGTGCTAAAAAAAATTACAAAAACTAATTTAAATTACAAATATCAATGAATCAATTGAACAGAATAACGGTATCATCGTGTACGTGAATAAACTTAGTATATTTAATCGTACCTATTTGAAATACACCTATTGCATATACATATATAAAGTTGTTATTGTTGAGTGTTGTGTGGGTTGTCCACGATTTTTTTTATTATGCTATCATCCAACGACCTCTGGAGGAAGTGGATGATAAATATTGTAAGCTTTGATAAATTGAACAGTAGGTATCAATAATAAGCCGTGAAGCACACCAGGGCAGCAATAAAGACTGGAAAATGTATCCACCGACCGGTACCAAAGATCATGTCAAGGAGAACCTGAACCGATTGAGGAGTTCTCCTGAAATGCCGAGTTGGTAAAGTTTCTTGCATGAGATCGTATTCGTATATCAAACGCTATGCTACAGTCGGAGTCAACTGCATCGACCGCTATGTGCTGATCGTAGAGGTATTTTGCGTAACCACTATGTACCTAAAGTTGTAAGTGTTTATGTTACCTCAAAGCGTGCTTCGCATTTTGGAGAAAAAGAACATTGATAGCTTCGGATTTGGCACACCCACAAGCTTCTTGATCATAAGATCTTGTTTTTCCGTCTGGGCTTAGATTCATAATCCTGAAACCAAGTTGAACAATTATCTTCCGTTAAACCCCTTATAAATCAAACTGGAACTCAAATTAATTGCGACTTTAAAAATGTATTTAGTAATAATACGTATTTTGTAAAATACGTTGACAAAGTTCTCTACGTTGTTTAGGGACGTCAAAGGTTGGATTTTTTCTCCAGAGTAATAGGTACCTTCCATGATGCACTGAAGACTGCGGGTGGAGACAAAGGTTAGCGCCGCCCACTATAGCGGCCTCGCATTCTCCACGTGAGATCGCGAGGTAGGCCTGCTCCAAGGCCGCAGTTGAGCTGCAGCATGCGTCGTCGATGCCGAGCGAAGGACCTTTAGCGTTCAGCCAGTACGAGACACGATTCGCAAACATTGCTTTGCTGCATCTATTTAAATACATAAGTCATCAGTGTAAGCTCATTTGTTTGAGTATCTTAAAAATTGTGAAGTACGCGGGCTACGCGGCCATGGAACGTGGAGGGCACGGGCAACTAATAATATTGAGAAAGGAAGCTTTACTTAAAGTAAACATTCCTTTAATATTAAAACTAGCTTCTAACCGTTGCTTCGCACGCGATTTTTAAGTTGCTTGTCCGTCCTCGGGATACCGTTTACCTCTTTGCACACTTTCATGAAGATCCGTTTAGCCGTTAAGGCGTGAAAAGGTGATAGACAGAGAAAAATTATGAACATAATTATGTTAGTCAGGTACATTACATACCCCGCAATACCCAATCCACTTCTGGAGCTGGCAACGTAGAAGCAGGCTTTTTCTGTTTCGGAAAAACAGGATCCAATGTATACGCCGACTTTCTTGCCGGAAAGTTGCTCTGGACTGATTCCTGAAATCATAAGGGAGTCACTAACACCTTGTTACAGGATGTTTGCCAGAACGTGCGCCATGAGGTGACTTATAATGTTACATTCAACCTCTAAAAGATGTAGGTAGATGAAGAAAACAAGTAGGTAGGCATAAAAACATGACGCGTGTTTAACCTTCCTATACCCGCGCGTTGGTCTATTAGACCGACAAATTACTTTTCGGTGTTTTTTGACGCCAGGACAACTCTTTGCGCTGGGAGCTTCCTAGTAGCTGCATGATTCGTTACCTTCTTCAATTTGGTGTGACGCGAGCGTTGGTGCGGATAGTGCGTGTCGCAGTATACGGCGTCGATCGGTGCGTGGGACCGACGCGAGTATAGGTGTTACAATTCTGGGTAGGTAATCGGTTTTATTATTCATATAATGATAGGTTTGTTTTTATTACTGTTGTATGTAAACTATATATATGGTATATAATATATATATTTTTTACTTTTAGCTAGAAATTTCACTGGAAAATGGACTATAAACGCATACGACTTATGTTGGAGGACGAACTTTCGAACTCCAACTACGAAGATGACGATGACGATCATATTGAAATGGAAGGACAAGGTAGTAGTACTGAGCAGGATAGTGATTCTGATCGTGAGCTGGCAGAGGTGCCAACTTCTAGAAATTATTACATCGGCAAAGATAATCGAACAAAATGGAATAAAACTGCTCCGTCAATGCCAGTGCTCTGATTGCCATAGTGAGACTTCTGCGGACAATTAAAAGCTTTTTAATATTCCTCAACTTGTTATCCTTAAGATTTTCTAGTTTTTTTTAGTTTTTTATGAGAATAAGTATAGTTTTGTTCAAGTTTTCGTAGTAAGTAAGAAAAAAAGGCATTTTTTCAGAGACTGTTTAAAAAGACTGTAAATTGGTAATAAAGCAAATATTTCTATAACATTGGTCTATTTATTGCAAACACATCCCTGAGTAATGATAAAATATAGTTTTAGTAAATCTTTCTATTCAAAATACAGAAAAAAAGGACTCGAACTTTCGGTCCACAGCACCGTACGCGGGTATATTTGTACTTTTTTTTGGCGCGGGTATAGAAAGGTTAACCTTATTGCAATATGATTATTTTTGATTGATTTTAGAGACAGATTTCGCTAGTAAAAGTAGACTAGCGCTAATTAAGCAGCTATTAGGCGTGACAATAGATACCCACCTTAACTGGAAAAATTACATAGAAATACTAAACAAAAAGCTAGCCAAAGAAGGATGGCAAGGTTCCATACATCTGCTGACCCAACTTTTTTGGCGACGAGCATCACCCCGGCCTTATAAAATAAACAATACGTACCTACCTAAAGGATTCAGAAAATACTTCTTTCTCCCAACTTGTAAAATGTTTATTCTATAACCTTTTACAAGTTGGGAGAAAAAAGTTATTTTAGGTTACATGACTGTTAGGCTGCATTTTCATCCGCCAAAGAATGCCTTCTAAAACGAGATACCCGAAGCCGACAATTAAATACATCGCAAAGATATCTTAAGATCTTCAGTCAGTCAGTTGAATCGTAATCCAATCAATTTATCCAGGAGAATGCCGTGGTATCAATTTGTAAGATTTTCGTCGAAAAAAGTAGGTAGACAACAAATCTATCTACTCGCCAGGAGACAATAAGTTATTGTATTCTCTTTGACAATGGTGTCTATTCAGATGTAGCCAAAACTAGACTAAACTAATCTGACAGGACTAAAAATGATGCCATCCTTATTATTTTTATCGTTATGACAGGGACAGCGACATTTTTAGAACTGTCAAATTAGTGTAGTTTAGTTTTGGCGACATCTGAATAGACATCAATGTCGTTGTTTCAATTTGTGTTACTTGATTTACGATGACATTGACAGTCACAAAAGAAGTCACGTTCTAAGCTTTATGTCGGCTACCTAGCGTTTCTTTGTCGCACAAAATAAAAATAAAAATATATTTTGACTCTCAACAGCTAAAAATGTAAATGATGGTTAGAAAAACTTTAAAAAAATTATTTATCCGTCATTAGTTATTACATGTCTGCACAGCCCTTGTTTGTTTTTATTCGTGCAGGGGCGGGTGTTGCCATCCTTCTTTACATACGCCCTTAAAGAGAAACACTAACTACGAAACTGCACTATCAGCATATTACGAAAACGCATATGCCTGGTTTACGTTTTTGCCATTGTTATCTCTATGGAGATAGCGTGGATTAAACAAAAAAGAATTATTACGTAATAAAATCAATGAGCTCGATACCTTACCTATGTGATTATAACCACCTCAGCTTTCTAATTTAAATTACTAAGTGAGTGAAATAATTATTTAATATCTACCTATCTTAATCTATCATTTTAAATGTATAAATTCTCTTACAGTGCCCTACAGGGTACATGTACTATTGACCTAAGCATACATTAAGACCCAAGCTGTATACCATGTACATGTAAGCGAAATAAATAAATATATTTCGCTAGTAAAAGTAGACTAGCGCTGACGAGAACGCACGGCACTGTTTGAGGTTATTGACTTTCTTAGTGTTTCTATTTCTTTAGCAATTTAGTTTTGTACGATGATGATACGTAAGCCCTCCGTCTGCGAGTTGACTCGCACTCGGTCTTACCTGCATCGTAGATAGCCTCGTAGCTCTGCTCTAGGACCTTCCGGGACATGGGATCCATGCTGTTGCTGAGCCTGTAGTGCACCTTGAAGAACTGAGCATCAAATCGATCTAGATCGGGGACGTTGCCTGTATACTGAGCTACCTCGGGGTGGTTGTACACCCATCGGAGACCATCGGACGATATTGGGTTTATCTGTAGATAGATAAGGCTTTCAAGGTATACAATACATAATCTAAATAAAGATGAGATATAAAGCTGGGTAGCTTTAGGTTAGGTTCACCTCAGTCTGCCGACAAATATTAAAAATGTCAACGTTTGTGAGTTTATGCGAAGATCTTAGAAACTACTAAGCAATCAAAATTAAATTAGGTACAGGTACAAAGTTATAAGTGTTGTTGTTGTTGCTAAACAAATAAGTAAACTTATTTGTTTAGCAACAGAATCGAATCGCTGTGTGATGCCAGCTAAGAATTTGAATAACCCAACTCTGCCCGCGGGTGTAGTAAGAGGCGAAAAATGGATATCCACCCCGTTCGGGTAGCAGCTTCCCCTGCAGGACAGGTCCTGTGTCCAGTCCAGCAATGGACCAATGTGGGCTGTTGAGGTGACGGAGAACGGAATACCTTCCAAGCTCTCTTGGTTGGTCTCTCATAGAGAAATTAGTGGCTGTACCTATAGGTATTTCTGTTAGGTCACCTTTTTCCTCCTAAAAGCATGTGCAGCAACAATGCACACCTTAACAAAAGCAAATCTACCTTATTATAAAGAATATTCTCCAGGTCCCGCACGTATCTGGCTTGCGGGTAGAGTCCAGCCATCCCTGATATGACCACCTCGATTCCACTAGGCGTCTCTCGCACTTGCAGTGGGACTTCGCCTTGTGGTGTCGGTGCCATTTCAAAGTTTTAGCTGTAAAAATTAAAGAAGTGATAGAGAACTACGCGCTTAATGACATCATTAAGCGCGTAGTTCTCTATCACTTCTTCTTCTCTATCTCTATCACCTAGGTCTCTATCTCTTCTGGGTAGTTAATGTGCCTATCTATCACTTTAAACTATATTCTTTATAATTTTGTAATTTTTTTTGTTTGGAGGATTGGAGGAGAAAAATATAGTTAAGCAATCATCATCATCAACTTATAATAGGCCACTGCTGGAGGTATTCCTCCTCCAATGAGTGCTATAACGCCTCTGTTCAGCTTGCCGTATCCAGCATATGCCTGTAGTCTTTCGCAGTTTGTCATACCGCCTGGGTCGTAAGCTATATAAAAGCAAGCACTTTTAACTCTCGTTGTCTGTTTATTGACTAAGTAGTTTTCCTCTATATTGTTGTAAAAAGTTGTTGCTTTTAATAGAAATATGGCGAAATATTGCATTGGGGCAATCACTTGTTCTATATGTCCTAAACCGATGAATAAAATTTAAGGACTTTCAAGTCACTACTTACAAAAAACTAATGGTGCATTAAATTAAATTACCGTAAGTGGGTACTTAATGTAAAAATTTATGATCACAACAACTACACAGCATTTATCCAACTGAACTGTCGTTTTGAAATGGTTTTATTTCCTATGAGAATTCTTATACATTTTACGAACTTACCTAAGGTGAAAAAAGGTTGAATATTTTTTCTAAACAATAGGTAAACTGAAAATGTATCAATATTCATTCGGTCTAGGTGTAGGTTAAAGAACTCGCATTAGCGGTGCGATATTACTGTATTACGGAGGTGAAGCGCAGGTCCTCCGGGTGCAAGGGCTTGCCGCTGCACTACCGGCGGCTCCTTGAACCTACATACAGAAATACAGAAATACAGAAATACAATTTATTGGTAAAATCAATTTACATGTCAGGTTTGCTTAAATTAGTTGTTATATACACATTGTAAATACATATACATCCTGTCAAAGATGTATGTTATGTAAACAACCTCATTTTGAAGCATAATGAGAGCGGGAAAAGCGCACCGCAACCTATTTCCACGTCTATAATAGTAGTTCACCGAACAGTAGACCTTAAGAAGATAAACTGTTTTTTCAACAATTAATAAATGAGAGAAATATCTTAGTAAAAACTATACACTTAAAATAAAAGACTTCATACACCCTTTTATACACGACGACGGCAGTTGACGGGTCTAGTTAATTTGTAGTCGGCAACTTGCCGTCCGCCCTGGCCCTCACGGGGTAGGGGAGCGTCCCCCGGGTGGCGGATGGGGGAACGGTCTGTAGTACAGCCTAGCTACGCTACCGACTAAGTCCGATGGACTCGCTGACCGACGAAGGCGTGGTCCTCCAGCGTTACTGGGGGTTGTGCGGAGGGTTAACAGCCCACCCACGGAAAAAATAAACCTTGTTATGAAACCTATAAGAGAAGAAATACGATTCGATCCAAAACCCCACGCCTACTGGCTACGAACAATGGACTTCCGAATAGCTTCATGGAATGTACGTAGCTTATACAGACCTGGCTCCATGTACCAGGTAATGAATGAGCTGCAGCGGTATAAAGTGGGCCTAGCAGCCTTGCAAGAAGTGAGATGGCCAGGCAAAGGTGAGTGCAACGTAGATAATAAAGCAACCTTATTCTATAGCGGCGCTGAAGCAGGACGCCATAGCAACGGGACGGGTTTCATGATCAATAATGAACTCATGAATAATGTTATTAGATTTGAAGCAATATCAGACAGAATATGCCTACTCAGAATTAGAACGAAATTCTACAACATTACTTTCGTTAACGCATATGCACCTACTGAGATGGCTGAAGACGATCTCAAAGACACATTCTATGAGGAACTTGACCTGGCTTTCGAGGAAATTCCTCAGTACGATGTCAAGATATTGTTGGGTGACTTCAATGCCAAAATTGGCTGTGAAAACTGCTTTATCCCCACAATAGGCAAACATAGTAAGCATCAGGTCTCCAACGATAATGGCGTTAGGCTCATAAGCTTTGCAACATCTAGAACGATGGTCGTAAGCAGTACTATGTTTCCACATAAGAACATACACAAAGGAACCTGGAAATCCCCCGACGGACGTACCGTGAACCAGATCGACCACGTCCTAATTAATAACAGATATAAAAACACGGAGAGGCGCGGACTGTGACAGTGACCACTATATGCTGGGCATTAATATTAGAATCCGAATTAAAGTAGATAAACAACGCCGAGGCTACAAAGAAAACACAATAGATATAGACAGACTTAAAGATCCTAAAGTTAAAAAACAATTTCAACTTGAACTGAACAATAAATTCAAGGAACTAACAGTAGACGACAACATCGATGAGGGGTGGGGTACTATGAAAAATACGGTTAAAGATATGGGTTATAAAGTCCTCGGTGTTAAAAAACGGAAAAAGAGGAAGAAATGGTGGACTGCGGAATGCGACGAGGCTCTGCGTGAAAAGCGCAAATTTCGAATATTGGCAGAGCAGAACACTGTTTGGAAGGAAAGATTTGTGGAACTCCAACATGAGCAAAAAAGGGTCATCAAGAAGGCTAAAAGACAGCATTTTCAAAATCTTGTATTGGAAATTGAATCACTAGCAAAGACCAACAGCTCAAGACATTTTTATCAAGAAATAAGATCGCTTAAGAAGGGCTACCAACCTACAACACAGATGCTTGAAGATGACGATGGTAATCTTGTGACTGACCCAGAAAACATTAAATGCAAGTGGCGAAGCTATTTTCAACAGCTACTGAATTGCCCCAGACCTCCGGAGCCTATCGATGAATTAACGCCCGAAGTAAATGAAGCAGAAGTAGAGCCTCCCTCTTTCCAAGAGTTTCATAAGGCCATAACTAAGCTCAAGAATAACAAGGCTCCTGGAATCGATGGGATACCGGCGGAATTGTGGAAACATTGCGGTAAAGCCGCGCTCTCGGTGTTCTATAATCTGATCAGTAAAATTTGGGACTCAGAACAACAACCTCAAGAATGGAACGTAGCAGTGTTATGTCCTGTGCACAAAAAAGGCTGTAAGAAGAAGTGTTCGAACTACCGCGGTATAGCGCTTTTGCCCTCAGCATATAAAGTCCTCTCTTATATCCTCCTGGATAGACTCGAACCGTACGCGGAAAGACTCATAGGTGACTATCAAGGCGGATTTAGACGAAATCGTAGCACAGTGGACCAGGTCTTTCTGCTGAAACAACTCATGGAAAAGAGATGGGAATACGCTCAGAGCATTCATACCGTGTTCGTTGACTTCACTAAAGCCTATGATAGTGTGGACAGAAACTCCGCCTATAATATTCTGCTCAACTTTGGGATACCAAGTAAACTTGTCAGGATAATACGAGCAGCTACAAACCAAAGCAAAATGCGTGTCAAAGTTGGGACCGAATTGTCTGAAGACTTTGAAGTAGATACCGGCCTTAAGCAGGGTGATGCATTGTCTCCCATGCTATTCAATCTAGTCCTAGAATACGCGATCAGAAAAGTCATGACAGTAGACGCCGGTATTCAACTCAACGGACAGCATAAGGTGATTGGCTACGCGGATGATCTAGCACTTCTAGGCCAAAGCAAGGAGCAGGTAGCAGCGCTCGCTCAAACATTGGAAGTAGAAGCTATGAAGGTAGGTCTCAAAATTAGCCACGAGAAGTCAGAATACCTCCACATGAAGCGCTATAAGAACGTCAGACGGCCACGTGAAGACCTTCATGTTGGAGATATAGCATACAAAGGAGTGGCTCAGTTTAAGTACCTAGGCTGCACTGTCACTGATACCTACTCGAGGCAGGAAGAAATAGACATTCGCATACAAAATGCCCTTCGATGCAGTGCAGCTCTTCACAAAGTGTTAGTGTCCAAGATTCTAAGTAGAAAGACCAAGATACGAATCTACAAAACTGTAATTAGACCGATATTGATGTATGGCTGTGAAACGTGGACCCTAACATTGAAGGAGGAGAATAAGCTACTAGTGGCAGAGCGAAAAATCCTGCGCAAGATCCTGGGACCTACCCGCAGAGATGACGGAAGCTGGAGAGTCCGGAAAAACCTGGAGATCGAAGAGCTCGTGAACGAACCTAACATCATCGGCGAAACGAAGGCACATCGACTCCGTTGGCTCGGACACTTAGAGAGGATGGGAATGGATCGGAACGTCTACAACGCCTATCTCGGATGCCCCGTCGGTCGAAGACCCGTGGGACGCCCGCGGTACCGCTGGAAAGATGTGGTGGAAGCGGACCTGCGTGAGCTACAAGCGCAGGACTGGCGGGAAACTGCGCAGGACAGGGAAAAATGGCGACTTCTCATATCGGAGGCCAAGACACACTTTGGGTCGTTGAGCCATAGGAGTAAGTAAGTAAGTAACTTGCCGTCCGTGTATTTGAGACGTGTAGTCCGTTTATAAAAGCCCTTAGTAACGTAGGTACACAAAACAAATAATTACCTATACTAGTATAGTATTATATTATCTGAGCCTATTTATGTTTATTTATTACTGAAGTTATTTAAACGAGATTTTTAACTAGGTAGTTTGAGTACCATGTTTTTTGTAAAGACGTAGTTTGATGCACATACAAACAGGATATCCCGTAATACCTACGAGCTACAAACAGTAATTCAAATCTAAAAGAAAAGTGTAGGTAGGTAAGTAGGTAGGTACCTAAGTACCTATGCCCGAAAATAAGCAAAACCCTCATAACTAAAAGGTACAAAAATACAATAAATACAAAATAATGCAGGTATTTGTTTACGCTAGCGAACGAAGCAGAGAAGAATATACCTACTTTTCTGTTCCGTTATTTATCCAGAATGGATAAAATCTTGTTTGTACGTACAAAGCTGCTTTGGAATGGTAGATAGATACTATTACAGTTCACTTCACTTGAGGCAGGATATCCTGGATATCGTAACAGGCTAATTTACAGATCAACGCCGAATTATTGATTTTATCAAAAGCCTTAGAGAAGTCGTTGTAGTTAGCATCCACCTGACCAGTTTTGCCAAAAGCACCACACAGGTAGTGCTTCTATTCGAGAAGGTTTGAGGTCGTAGAT
Organism: Eupithecia tripunctaria; assembly: GCA_955876795.1. Classification (NCBI taxonomy): domain Eukaryota; kingdom Metazoa; phylum Arthropoda; class Insecta; order Lepidoptera; family Geometridae; genus Eupithecia; species Eupithecia tripunctaria. The sequence goes on from OY041620.1 coordinate 7,009,244, forward strand.
CTATTCTTGATGAACCTGTGCAAAGTGGCTCTAAGTGGTAATACAAAGAGTCATAAACCAGAAACTCGAAGAGCTTGCCAACGCACGAGAGTATAACGACCTGTAGAGTACGGACATACTGACAAAAATGCCAAAATGGCTAGTTGATTGACCTCATTAACATTCGGTCAACTACGTCCAAGTTTGTAAGACTCCAGACAGAGTATAATTAATACTAACTTATACAATGGACATTGGACACTCAGGTACGTTCAGTTAAAGCTCCAAATGCAAGGAGTGTACGGCGCATGCACATTATGCACAAGGCGCAGGTTGACAGACAACGGCGATGGTGATTTATTTCAGATTTATGGTACATACGAAATTCTGTTTTAGTTGCAGTTTTAGTGAGACGAAAATAACAAATTAAAATGCCTTTGAGTTAGATTTCGCATCTGTCTCACTTGCACAAATTATATTCAAGAAATGACCAACGTCACACACAGTTGGGCCGCGATGCGGCTTTTGTATGGAGAAATAAGCGAGTGCCCGGGGTGTGCTCTTGATCGATTTTACGAGGAAAGATACATTCGAGTTCAACTTCAACTAGTCAGAGTTTTTAACCGAATTCACAAAACGGAGGAGGTTCTCAATTCAACTGTTATTTTTTTTTTATTTTTTTTTTTTTTATTTATTAACTTAAAATAACATTACATAGAAAACTAATAATAACACTAGGTAAACCACAGAGGTTTGTGAAACAGTGCTATTAGCGAGTCAGCCGAATAGCTACCTATCAGATAGGTTTGACAAAAATAATAGCAGTGTGATTGATTACATAGGTACTAAAAGAGTTACAAATTAGACAGAACTAGGTAGCTACAGTTATTAAGATAGGTACAATATATTTCTTTATTATCTTGAGGTTAAGCTCATAAAATGGAATTGGGTGAGATCAAACTCTTTGATACCGATGCAGGTTCGATAAGAAGTACGATCTGAGTTTATATTTTATATTTGTAGGTGTTATAGTGTTCAGTAGTTCGATGGGAAGTTCATTTACTAGCCGAGGTATCAGATAACTGGCCGTCCACTCGCCGTACGCATTATTTGCGCGCGAAGTGACTAACCGGTTTCGAGTGACCGCTCGAGTGTGTATAGGGTGACTAACAACTTGTCTAATGGTTTCATCAAAGAAATAATTTATAATAATAATAAATCTTTATTTCAGACTTCATACATAGGTCCATAGATTACACTAAATTGGTAGGTACAATATATATAATCAAATAGTCAGCTTAATTAACAGAGTCAAATCGGAACACAGCAACACAACAATCAAAACAAGAAAAAACAATAATTATTTGGCAATGTTGTACATTATATTATTATTATTAGTATAGGCGTGCATCCTTGAAGAGTGATACATATAAATGCAGTCAAACCTATTAGCGAACACGCTCAGAATGCTGTTGGAGCTGGCCCGGACCCTGCGCACCAGAGATGCTCCCCGCTTACGCATGGTGGTGTAGAAACAGTCCACGCGCGCTTCGGCGAACATCCCTGACGCGCTGCAGAACCGGGGCAGCCCCATCAGCACCCTGAATGCGTTATTATACTGCACACGTAGGGCGCTGTACTGTTTTTGCGTATGATTCACCCACAGGCTGCATGTGTAAAAACTAGAACAATTTACCTCTCTAGAGCAGCGAGCGAACCTGCGGGCTATCATGTTCGCTCTTACAGACAGCGCCCTCCGTTCTCTCTCAATGTCTGCATCGTCTTTCAGGTCAGAGGTTAAGAGATGTCCCAAGTACTTAAATTCTCTAACTTGCTTTAATGGAGTTCCATATAACTTTATGGGCGGTATGTTATTTACGGGACAGCTTCCTCTGGCCTGGAAAACCATGCATTCACTCTTTTGCACATTATATTTTAGTCCATGTTCAGTAGCGTACGTCTCGCAAATCTTTAGTAGTTTACCGAGACCACACGTGGATGCGCTCAACAGCACCATGTCGTCTGCATAGCTTATGTTGTTGATGCAGACACCGTCAATGTGACAGCCGACACGGCTACTGCTGAGCTCAACCATCAGTGCGTCCACATACAGGTTGAAGAGCTTTGGAGACGTCAGCCCGCCCTGTCTCACACCGCACTCCAGCCTGTATGTATCCGAGTAAGCGCCTGACCATCGCACCATATTGACCTGGTTTTGATACCAGAACTTAAAAATGTTACTAAGAACTGGTGGCATTTCTAGTTCATTTAGCTTTTTCCACAGTAAGTCATAACTAACCAGGTCGAAAGCTTTGGATAGGTCGAGGAAACAGGCATGAATGGGAGTCTTGCGATCGGTGTAGTACTTAACAGTCTGCTTCAGGCTCAAAATAGCCGTATCTGTTGATAAACCTGGTCTAAAGCCAAATTGACTATCCTTAAGTGTTAGATAACGACTAAGTTGAGCATCAAGCAGACTGTCCAGTACCTTGGCTACAATGGTGGCTAACGAAATCGGTCTATAGTTATTCTTATCACTAGTGTCACCAGTCTTATTTTTAACGATAGGTACCACCACAGTTTTCATCATTTCATCGGGTAAGTATGAGTGTCCCATACATAAGGTAAAGAACATAGCAAGCACTCTGGGCAGATGAGGACCCGCGTTCTGTAGGTGTTCTATGCTGAGACCATCATGGCCAGGAGATTTACCACGTAACATACCTTTTATAACTTTGTGTACATCAATGGCTGTGAACCTAGTTTGTAATTCCTGGCCATTGGCTCCTACATCGATTACCGACTGTGATGGTCCCAAGGGCGAGTGCACGGTAAAGTGATCCCTGAACATTTCTGCTATGGCATTATTGTCTGTGAGACCAGCAACGCTCACAGGAAGACCCGGTTTACTGTTCAGTTTATTTGTAGACTTCCAAAAACTACGAAAATCCTGTTTTAAGTGTTGTGCAGTAATATGATCCATTTTAATTTGTTCGCTATTAGTTTGACACCACCTTAACTTCGCTTTAAAGATTTTTCTGCTTCTGCATTTAGGAGAATCATATAATTAAATTGAGTATGGACGGGCAATATTTTACAATGCTCAAAGAGACCCAATTCATCATCTTTAAATTGTTGTTTGACGTTATGGGAGACAATTTTTTTTAGTATTCTCAATTGAAGATTATATATTTGATTGAGGTAAGTAGTGTAAGTACGACCATAGCTAATAAGTCCATATTGAATATAGGATTCCGCTAGCGAGTTATAAAGCATAAGTTTGACCTTAAAGGGTATACGGTCCTTGAGTATTGCCATATTAGCTAGAAAGTGCCGAAGTCTATTGCAGACACGCTCAATGTGATTGGACCATGTGAATTTGCTATCTATGAGTATGCCTAGGTACATTTCACTACTGACAATGTCTATAGTGGGACATTTGCAATTATCGTTTGATATGGCATGCAAGCACCTGTGGTCGTGGGCAACTAGATTGTTAAGTGGATGCTTTTTTATGTAAGGAGACTTTACTACTAACATTTTAGTTTTATTTGCATTCAATACTAATCCTGCATCGTGACACCATTTAGTTATGTTGTTAAAATCGATTTGTAGGAGGTCACGTGCTTTTTTAGGGTCATCATTAACTGCTACAAGGCACGTATCGTCGGCAAACTGGTAGCATGTGGTATGCTTGATACAATTGCTCATTTCGTTGACATACGATAAAAAATGAAGCGGTCCTAAAACGGACCCTTGTGCGGTACCCTCCGTAACTGTAACGTAGTCGCTGTACATATTATCAATTTTTACAGTATATTTACGGTTGTCAAGGTAATTTTTACACCATTCTAATAGGGGACCTCTGATTCCGCAGTTATCTAACTTCTTTATTAGCTGGGCGTGTTCTAGGGTGTCAAACGCACGGGAAAAGTCAATTAACAAGACCAGCACGTGTTTTTTATTATTTAAGTTATCGTTAACTTCGTCTGTGAAAGTAGTTAGGAGGTCTTTTGTACCCTTTCCTGGTTGAAACCCAAACTGATTCCGGTACAAAACTTCATGTTTCTTATAAAACTCATGAATCTGTTCACTTATATATTTTTCAACTATTTTATCAATGGAAGAAAGCAGCGTTATTGGTCGGTAGTTGCCGTAGTCGTTATGCTTCCCCTTTTTATAGACTGGTCTGACGCAGCCTACTTTTAATTCATCTGGATATATCCCTGATTTAACACTATAGTTTATTAAGTTTGCTATAGCAGACGTTTTTATGTTTCATACCTCAGAACTTTTGACTGGGTGGTCCGATTTTCCTGATTCTTTACATATATGAAAGCTGGTGCTTTCCATGTGGTCCCATTTTCATTTTGTTCAGTTCCACAATGGGATCCATGAAAAATCATGAAAAAACTATAAAAATTGAAGTCGGTTTATAGTTTTTTAATACAAAATTAATTAATTGTATGGGTATTTTTATGGATTCTGACTAGATGCAATGCATAACCGATCCAACTCTAAAGATATTGATAAAATCACTTGTCTAACTCAAGCTAACACCTACAAACTTATTAGCGACCTACATTTAAGTATAAGATGTTTTTACAATAAGGATGAATTTTATGATATTCCTTATTTGATTTCGCTTGTTTAAAAAACTTTAAACAGACTTCAATTCCGGTATTCATATATCAGAAATGTTTATTTTCCTTTCGAATAATATGGGTTTGGTAGACGATTTAATTTTTCTCGTGAAAACATCTATTATACTTATAGTTATATGTTAGATACATATACATAAACCTCTACATAAAAGCTATATCACGAGTCTAATTTCGTTTGATTGCACATGGATGATACTGCTTGCGCTCGTTGCCATGAAAACTATTCTACTCTATATATTTATAGATCTACTCATAGAACGAAAATTCTGATTCGTTTTCAATAAAACCAATAAAATTCAGTACCTACTTAGGTACCTAATCAATATTTTATTGCTTAAGAAAAATACTAAGGTTTTACAGAGTTTTGTAAACATTCATTTTTATAGAAAAACGCAAGAAAACTTTAAAAAAATTATAAATCTAGTGAGTTTAGCCTATTTCCTGAACTAATGAAATATATAATCAGGAAATGTATATGTATATATAACCAGGAAGTAGGTCTGATCCCACTAACCTTAGACCAGTATCATTCAGCAAATTTATTTACATAAGTTTTTTAAAAACTTATTTTACATCAACGGCCTATGTATGAATGTCAAAGACTTCATTGAAAGTAATTTTTGAAGCTTCGAAGAAGTCTTACAGACGTTTTTTGAGACTTGTTAAATGAAAAGCGATGATTTTTCGAAATGTTCCTATAGACATTTTATTCTCCGGGAACTACCATTTGTCTCACTTACAAAACTTAATTAACAGACAATTTGAAATCGGTTTTATGTTATCGAAACAATTAAATTATTGAGTGGCATGTTTCTATTTTTAATATAGGTTAGGTAAGATAACCTTTATTGTTGGTATTTAGTAAATGGTGATGGAATTTTGTTGAAAAAAAACACTGAATGAAACATAATAGTCGCTTTTATTAAATAAAAAAGTCAACAATCGTGTCATTTAAAGATAATTGTTTTAAATGACGCCCAAATTCAATTCAGTGGCTGTCCTTACACCAAGTAAAACTAAAATAAATATAAGTATATATACATAAGTATACCTGCTCATTGTTACATTTTAATATTCCGTAGCCATAAATAGAGATGGGTAACCACTAGGGATGCCAGATGTCCGGTATTTAAGCGTACAGTCCGGTATTTTCGAGGCCTGTCCGGTAAAAAATCAATGGTCATACCGGACAGAACAATGTCCGGTATTTTGAGGAAAGTCGGTACTACTGGTCAGAAGCGCCTACAAAAGTAGACATTATGTTATCCCTCAAACGCAAAACTCGCGCGCGTAACGAACGCCTTCCTCGAGCGCATTTCCAGTGTGATGGGGAATATATGGACCAATGAAACCGCCTTGCTCTAGAGACTGTGAAAACTGAATTGTGTATTTTTTCAACATATACTCGAGCTGCGATGCTTTTAAAGAAAGTGTTGTATCAAATAAAACACTATTGAAAGCGGTTGCGTCAAATGCAAAATATGATAAAAAAAGTAAGTAGGTACTACCTAAAAGTACCTAGGTACAGTACAACATACATAAATTAGTTTTAAAAGAATGATTTAACTTTATTATATGATATTTTGTATGAGTTTTTTTTCCGAAGAGCCTACCTTTATTTCCTATCATTGTTTAATAAAGACTTTTTCAAAGTGAGCGTAGTCTTGGAGACCACAATTTTATGACTGCATCAATTTATATGGTTAGATTAATAAATAAAACACCCGTAGTTTGTTCGACCTAGCTACACACTAACCCCCCCCCCCCCTCGTCCGGTATTTTTTTGCGACTCACCTGGCAACCCTAGTAACCACCCGGGTTATAACCCATGAGTGGGTGAAAACAGAGTTATCACCCAATTCATTCCACCCATTGGGTGGTTTGAGCGGGTGAAAATGAATTATGTAGAAATTAATAACAATAGGGTATATGCATCGATTTTTTTTATTGTTTTAATTGATTCTTTAGGTCATTATTTAACCGAGAAATGATATGACGCTCACTGAATTTCGCAAAAACAAGGTAAAAAACAAATCAAAACTACAATAATTTTCGGGTGATAAAAACGCTTCCATATTGGCGCCATGTTTATTTGACGTCGACGTTCACACGTTCGATTAAAACCTTTTGTGACGACCTCGGTAGTGATCATCTCAGGAAAGAGGTTTTCCGAAAAAGCTGAAAATAACCGACAATACGAAACGTGAAGTGGGCAGAATAGTGTCAAATCATGGTGCAGCAAGCAGAATAAAAAAAGAAGAAATGTGTACAGTGATGTCACGTCCGCTCTAGTAAATGGCGTAGCGTTTTGAAATTTTGCGATTGAGATTTAAAATATCAATTTTTCAATGGTTAAATTCTACAGTAGAAACATCTCAAAATGCTAAAATAAATATGTAGATATGTTTCTATCTCAACAGAGAATACGTATATTTTTTTTAGCCATTTTGAAATCACATGCAATATACCCTATTAAGACTAGCAGGTAGTTTTTCTTTATTGATTCGATATTTATATTTCATCATCATCATCTCAATATAATTATGTTAAGGTTTTTACATATTTAGAAAATAAATAGATGAAACTGAATTTGTTTCCTTTTTTTAATTTTTTAGCTGCTTAGTAGAACGCTAATTTCCATTAGATAAATTAATTATATTATGTAATGTAGGTACTAAATGAATTTATTGCAACACCCATTTTCACCCGGCAGAACGGGTGAAAATGGGTTAAAATCGGGTTTAAACCCAAATCACCCGGTTATAACCTAAGTGGGAAGAATGGGTTTTTACCCATTACCCATCTCTAGTCATAAATGTGTAAGCATTTAAAAGATATGACTCACAAATATTTTTGGTTTCAAATCCATTTAAATATCTTCAGGGAGATGCTTGTTGATTAAAGAAGCACAGCGGTTATCCCTCGTCACATGCGCCAGGGGAGTGGTGAGGTTATGGACAGTAATCGGCTGCTGAGAGAAACGTTGAAGAGTACAAGGAATAGTTGAAGATGAATATGGACTCAATGCTCTCAAGACTACGATCTTAGATTTCAAAGGTTTTAGTTTTGGGGTGTATCCGATCGTAGTAGTTATTCGTGTATAAGCTGACTCTAGCAGCGACCGTGCGTATTGTGCTGAGTGAGACACGTGTCCAAGAAGTGTTTGTACGCATGTGTCTACACGTTGCATCCATGACATTCCCTCTAAATTATTCATGGTTAATGCGTCCATTCCAGTCATTAATGTAAACATGTGCTTCACTAGTCCAATTTGTAATTCTTCTTTATTATTATAAGCAAGTAGTTGCTCTTTCATCAGGGATTTGGTCTCATCTGGGCCATCACCAATACAGAAGACTGTCCCAATATGGCCTAAAACCAAAGTTTTATTTAGCACTTAGATGACAATAAACTAAATTATTACCAACAAAAATTCTTACCATGTTTTTCTAAAATTGCAGCCAATTCTAAGACCACTAAAACTCCAGTTTCGTAGCCCAAGAGCAAAAAGGTGTTATTGACTCCTGTCCTTTTTAGGAGGACCTATTTACAGAAAACAACAAAGTATAGCATTATCGAAATAACAACTTATTAAAACAGCAAAATTAAAAAAGCAAGCCCGCTCACCAACAATAATTAGCACACATGAAGCCGGGAGATAAAGAGATACATTTAAATTCCTCGTTGTACCAGTTCATTGTATGTAATTTACAAAAGTGACATACACAGCGATATTACATTAAATTACACAGTGTATAAAGACATACGCAAGCTACTCATATAGCTAGTTAGTATTCAGAAGGTACCTGCGAATATCTGAGCGCTAGTTGTTCAACAGTCTCGTGTAAATGGTCAAGCCCCGGCTGCAACACAACTGCTGGCAGCTTCAGGCGCTCACAGATGGAGCGGAACCGTTCGTGGTGACCTTCCAAACCTGGCACCATGCACAGGAATTGTTGGCGTACGTCAAACTCGTCGTCCCTCTGTGAAAGTTCGGTATTATGATGTGATTATGATATGAGTGTAATAAATGCTAACACGAGCGGGAGGTACTTACTACAGCTACCCAATTTAGCATAGCTGTTTCAAAGGAGAAATAGTTCTTTTTTTTATGTTGGTTAAAAATATGTACTTGCCATAGTATAGTTATTAGTAAGTGTGGGTAGGAACACCATTTCAGTTGTCGCAGATATTTCATCAGGGTCTACGTATGAGAAGAACGTTCCTAATCCCTTGATCACGTCAAACTTTGTGCCAGTTATTCTTTCTTCGATTTGTTTTATGCTGAAATGCAAAATCTTATCTTATACATTTAAACGAGAAATTCTTGTATAAATTTTTTTTAAACGATTTTCATGAAATTTAGTATACAAGGGGTTTCGTGGGCGATAAATCGATCTAACTAGGATTCATTTTTAGAAATGTCGTTTTATTCATGTTTTCAATAAACTTTCATCAACTTTACCGTAATCACTTGACTCTTCCTAACATCTATTGGCAAATAGTTGTACTATTTTATTCGTGTTTACAATAATCGACTTTATCAATATTACCTTAAACACTAAACTGAAAATATAACTCTTCCTGACATCTATTGACGAATAGTGATACCATAATTGCTAACAAGCACAATATTACAAAAAAAACCGAGCGAAGCTCCGGTCATCCATGTACTACAAACATGTAAACAAACATGTAAACATGTAAACGACCAAACTCAGACTCAGAGACCAGGGTCAGTTTCGATCACATTTTTCTGTTTTTTATTAAATCTGTATATGGGTATGAAAATTTCCCTTAAAATTATGAATAGCCTCCCTAAGACCCTTTCCCCACAGTGGTTTAGGTTATGCCTCCTTACTGCCCCGTCCATAAAATCCACCATGTTGATTTCTGCCGTTGATTTATTTTTCATACTAACTTGGTTTACCCTATATCCCGTATTCTCAAGCCTTAATTTAGGTGCTGAATATTTTAAAGATTTACCGTTCTATAGACATGGACACAATATTCGCCGGATTCAGTGAAATATTATGCACGTCTCTCAAGAATGATGCTATGGCTTCTGACTTATCTTCTTCGATGCCCAAATCTTTAAGTGTTTTGCTGTTATTGTCATCAGGAATTTGCATATTTATAACAACGTCATTATTTGTTAAACCTTTTTTGTTATTAAATCCAATATCTAATCATATTAACATGCTTTGCAACCTACCAAACAGCCCTCCAATTTGCTGCACCAAATTTTCTTTTGCCCGCGTTTTCAATTGACTTACAAGTAAGGGGCAACCACATAACAGAGCTTTTTTTGTTGCTTCCTTTATGCCTTGATACCAAGTCAAGCCTGCTTCGTCTTCAACCTGAAATCACAAAAGGACATAAAGCTATGACTTCTATCTAATTCTTGGGCTTCGCTTAAGAATGTATGCATGTCCGAGAGAAATAGAGCTTTATCCACGTGGAGAATACTCTACTATTCACACGTAACGCGAGACGAATGTCGGCTTTCATCTCGTCTTTTTATGTCATTAAAAGTAATAGACTATTATAAGGACTATAAAACAATTACTTTTCGTCACGGGCGACACTAAAATCTCGTAACTAGAAGAATTTAAGTCCGCCCAAGACGAAAACTGCGCTTTCCACAGGGAGAATACATTATGTACTCTACTTTTCACACGACCTGCGCGATGATCGTAGGCTTTCTAGTCTTTGTTTAATTTTTAATGAAATATTAATAGGTGCCTGACGATATACCCAAATGAACGAATCGTAAACGATCAAACAAAGTGAGCCTCCAATCTGAATCGAATGTTCTGCGATTATTTTTTTTGTTTGGTTAGACATACATACATACGTAAAAGCTGTTGTGTTTGTTTATGAAGTTTAATAATTTTCGAAGATATCTTGTTCTCGGAAGAAACAGATATTTTGAAAAAACTTGACTTATTTTGAGGTAAGCTTTATAGTTTATTTCATAAAAAAACTTGGAAAAAGACAAGGAGGACCCGCCGCCGCCTCGAGACATTGGTTAAGGGGTAAAATCACAAACCGTCTCCAACATTGATAGATCGAGTACTGTAGCGGGAAGTTTTTCTTTGACTCTTCTTATCGATACAAACTGCGCCCCATCATCGCCGTTACTGAACATCAAAAAAGTTCTGAAAATGTTAAATAATTTGATCACCATACTTACACTATCCTAAAAAAATACACTCTGACATTCCTTGTATCGATCGAACGAGATATTCATTTGTAGCAGGTGCATCAAAGAAATTACTCACCTTATAGAAGGACATAATTTTCGTATGGCCATATCTATCGTCGCCAGCATTGTATTATTTAAACAATAATTAGCAGCCAAATAGATGCCATGAATAGGTCCTGAAGAAGTCGCTTTATTAAAGAAGTTAGTTAAGCTAGTTTCGTCGCTTAGGCTTGCTGATGAAATCAATACTTGGACATCAAGATTGTTCCACGCCCTGAAATAAAAAAAATCTATCAATAATCAACACTTGGTTTTAAAAAGCTTAATTGCCCGACTTCCTCAATTTCGTAGGTACCTACCGTTGTTTGTACAGCAAATAATTGGATAGTTTCGCAAAATGTAATTGAATTTTCTTGGCTCCAGCACTGATTAACATATCAGCTAACTGCACTCCTAAGGGTTGCTCATCGCAGAGAATTATGTGTGTTCCATCGTTAGAGATAATTAACCTGCAAATTTTATAATGAAATATAATGGACCGTGACTGTTACATTAGATTTCTTGAACTAAAATGATATCATTCGGGAGTTTAGAACGAAGGCACAATATGGCTGCATAAATATAATTTAAAAGAAGACTAAAGAACGCAGACATAATAAATTAAAATAACGATCATAGAAGTAGTTGAAGTACACGCTATTTATGTGACAATAGCATTAATGTGTCTCTCTAGTTTTACCTGTTTTGTACATGGGGTTGTTGGTCGTGCATCCGCAGTAAGACTCTACCGCGTTGTTGGCTCGCGGCAAGCAGCCGGAAAGCTCGCGTCACTTCTCCCGGTGCATACGTCACTCGTGACAAAGGACGCACTTCGCCACTCGCGATCCCGGCACTCACTAATAGTTGGAGTTGCTGAAAGCATAGTATTTCAAAGGTAGAGCAAACAAATCACGCATCTATAACACCAACCATATTATGATAATGATAACTCATAATAACATCTTTCTTTATAATTTTCAAATAGTATCTAAGAACCACCAAAAATTGGTGTATTGGATGATGTTGTGTAAAGGAGTAATCTGCCTTACCATTTTATCCAAAGAATAGTATTTATAATTGGTGTACCTTCAGTTCTTCACAATAGGGATTTTGAAAAATGGCAGAAATATCGACAGTAGTGTATGTCCTCTCGCGTGTAAGGTGAAACATTCCGAAGTTATATATTTGATTATTCTGAATCTGCACAATGTCTATCGTGTTTCCACTCATTGCGGTACATTTTAAAGATATCTGAAAGTGTATGGTAAATTCATAAATAAGAACCGAAAAAATCAAATTTTCGTTTCTTTCTCTGGATTTGATTGGACCCAATTAAGGTCCATTCTTAGTATCACAAACAAAATATCAAATAATAGACCTTTGAACTATAACAAATTTTTGGTCCAAATTCAGCAACTTTACAAGCTGATATTCGCAAAAGCCACCATGACCTAGACTTCATAATCGGTGATCGTTCCTACCTGTATGGGGGACATACGCACACTTTACTCTCAGCCAATATAAAATGACGAAAGTCTGGCGGTCGCAGGCTATATTGTTACTTACATTCTTAAGATCTCCATTAAGGCAGCAATAGACAAAAGTACATCCTATACCGTTCGTTGCATTTAAAACCATATCTCCAAAGGTAGAATCTCTAGAATTTCCAACGTTCTCCGCTAAAATAAAACAAAGAAATAATATTTTATTTTGAATTGCTGCAGACTTAATTGTTTACAAAAATATATTAGTGCCATGTCCTAGATATAATACCGGCAGTGTAACCCACGAATACTCAAACGAAACTTAGATTATTAGAATAGTCAAAAAAATAGAAAGACACCTTTTGGTGCTCTAGAACTGAAAATGTGTAATTCAATTACTAAGCGAAAAATACATTCCAGGATATCTGCATCTGCAGCACAGAACCTTATGTGTCACAGTATGTATATTAGGTTCGACTTTGTCTCAAATGACAAATTTTGGTCAGATTTTTATTGAAAATAGTCAAGTTGTTGACGACCTCTGTGGCGCGGTGGGCGAAGGTCCGAATGCGACGCAGGAGGTTGCGGCTTCGATTCCTGCCTCGGGACAAATATGTGTACGATCTGCAGATATTTGTTCAGGGCGTTCTGGATGTTTTCTGTATATAATAAAAAATATCAATCTATGTAGTGTATTGTGTTATGTATATCAGTTACTTAGTACCCATAACACAAGCTCTGCTTAGCTTGGGGCTAGATAATGCTGTGTGAATTGTCCAACATTATTTATTTATTATTTGTTATATTTATTTAAGTATGTAAGGCTCGACTACATCTTAAATGACATTATATTTTTGACAGATTTTGAGACATGATGAAAATCTGACAAAAAATTGTTATTTGAGACCACAGACGAAATAAAAAATCAAGATGGAACGTCGCGGGCCAACGCGACGCACTGATGCCGGTTTCGTAAACATGTGCGCGTTTAATGAGTGTTGCGGTGTAGTAAAAACGAATTACCCTAATATTATATTATATAGCAGAATGAATGGATAAGTTAAGCACTTTTAAGAGATAAGGTCTAATAATAATATCAAACATTGGTTTTAATGGCCTTTTTGTTGGGTAATTTCTTTGTAGTCTCGTCCATGGAGAAGAATTGTAAGTGGTAATTTAGCTTTAGCTTTCTATTATACTAGCGACCCGCCCTAGCGGCTTAGCAAGGGTGCAATTCTAATTTATTTTATTATACATAACCTTTTTTTAGTCTACTTACGTATAAGATGATTCCATTCTGCTTTTTGTTTCATGACGATATATTTTTAAACCCTATAACAACACAGTTCGGCACTTTTTATTTAAAAAATACGAAATATTTTAGCGTGACACTCCGCGCGCCGGCATAGCTCGAGTGACAAGGTAAGGCGTAGTTTCGTTATATGTGTGTGCGCGTAACTGTGTCTGTACACGGTGTAGTTTTACCGGCATCGGTGAGTCGGGTGGCGACGTTACGTCTTGGTTTTTATTTCGTCTAAGTTTGAGACATAGTCGAACCAACGAAATAAAATGTAATATATTAGGTTCTGTGTAGATGTCCTGGAATGTATTTTCACTTAGTAATTGAATGGCACATTTTGACTTCTATTTATCTATTCTAAGTTGCACCGCTAGGTATCCTCATCCACAATTCCACAAAAAAATACATGCTAATTTCGGTATTAAGTACACACGTGCACAAACCTTAAAACTTTTTAACCGAGGATAACCAAAAGATGATTATGATATCGGTTCGTCAAAACGGGCCGAGCTAAGATGAAGATTGACACCTTCGAACACCTCACCTTATCTAATTCTCTATAAAAGCGACACCCATTTCACAGGTTTATTATTTATAATATGGTAATGGAGTAGGTACCTCTTAGTTTGGGGAAAAGTCTTAGTAAGAATTTCTTCTTCTGCAAATTACTGACTGTAGTAAACACTTCATATCCTCGAGCTAAACATACGGATATCATTGCTTGACCTAAAGCTCCAGCGCCACCATGAATCAACGCCGTTCTCTCCATATCCAAGGCAAAGTCCCTCGTAGCCTGAAATTAATATCACACTAATATTATAATGGCTGTGTGGTGCCGGCCTAGAATAGCACCACCCCATTTCTTCCCGTGGGTGTCGTAAGAGGCGACTAAGGGACAAAAACCGGAGGGCGGGCAGCAGCGCCTCCCGTAGACCGATAATATCACCGAACTGCGATCCCCAACCCGCATGCCCAGCGTGGGGATTATGGGCACTACCCCTCCAATGATTGCACACGCCAAAAAGTGGCCCCTAGTTCCCGGCCGCCTCGCTATTCCTGGCCATGGTAGCGGCCATGGTAACGGCGGGGCAGGGGGTGCTAAGAATCCCCGGGCTACGGCAGGCTACCGATCATTACTTAAAAACTTGACCCTGGCTACGTTTAACGGACGCACTCTGAGGCTTGATCACCATCTAGCGCAGTTGGAAGTGGAGTTAGAGAACATTAAATGGCATGTTCTGGGGTTATGTGAAGTCCGTAGAGAGGGGGAGGACACCGTAACCTTAGACTCGGGCCATCTTCTCTACTTTCGCGAGGGTGATAAAACATCCCAGGGTGGCGTAGGCTTCCTCGTCAACAAGGCCCTCTCTATCAACGTTCAGGAAATCTCCAGTGTGTCGACCAGGGTAGCGTACCTGATCCTTCGGCTGTCCAAGCGGTACAGCTTGAAGGTAATTCAGGTTTACGCACCGACCTCGGCACACTCGGATGATGAAGTGGAGGATATGTACGAAGACATATCCAAAGCCTTACATAACACCACCAAGGCTCACTTCAACGTTGTTATGGGGGACTTTAACGGCAAGGTGGGAATCCGGACTGGCAACGAATCCCGAATAGGCTCGCATGGTTATGGAGTTAGGAATCACAGGGGGCAAATGCTTGTCAACTTCCTTGAGAAGGAAGGGCTGTTCTTAATGAACTCTTTCTTTAAGAAACCGCCCCAGAGGAAGTGGACGTGGCGAAGCCCCGACACTGTGA
Organism: Eupithecia tripunctaria; assembly: GCA_955876795.1. Taxonomy (NCBI): domain Eukaryota; kingdom Metazoa; phylum Arthropoda; class Insecta; order Lepidoptera; family Geometridae; genus Eupithecia; species Eupithecia tripunctaria. The sequence continues at coordinate 7,024,679 of OY041620.1, forward strand.
CTAAAAATGAGATCGACTTCATCATGACGGATAGCAAGCACATATTCAGAGATGTCTCAGTGATCAACAGGTTTAATACCGGTTCTGATCACCGACTGCTCCGAGGCTCTCTGAATATCAACTTAAAGCTTGAAAGAAACCGTCTGATGAAGTCCACGCTCCGACCTAACCCAATCCAGATCATGGCGGGCACCGAGAAGTTCCAGCAGCTTCTCGGGAATAGATTCATTGCCTTGGATCCCACTGATGACGCTGACGAGACCCTACACAATCTGGTCGAAACGTTGAGGAACGAGGGCATCAGATTCTGCCAAAAGCAGCGTACTAGCAAGAAATCCAAACTCTCGGATGAGACTCTCGGGCTGATGGCAAAAAGACGGGAAACCACCCAAGCGACTTCTTCAGACAGGTCAGACCTGAACAAGCGAATTGCGAAGATGGTACGGCGCGACCTTCGGAGCTCCAACACACGCCTCATTGAAGAGGCAATAGAGCGAAACCGAGGGTCCAAAGTATTCACTCAGCAGCTTGGCAGGAGCCACCTGACGAAGCTTAAAACGCACGATGGGAGGACCGTTTTGTCGAAGCTGGAGATATCCGCCGAGATAGAGGATTTCTATGGCCGATTCTACGCTGCACATGCCCCTCGTCCCCACGGAGTCGACCACGATTCAAGAGCCACCCTGACACGCCACTATACCGACGAACTGCCAGACATCAGTCAAGACGAGATTGTGCTAGCTCTGAGGCAGCTTAGAAATGGAAAAGCCCCCGGTGAGGACGGCATAACATCAGAGCTTTTAAAAGCCGGAGGAGCCCCTGTTATACAGGAACTACAGAAACTCTTCAACGCCGTCTTTCACAGTGGGAGAACTCCAAAGGCGTGGAGCGGGAGTTTGGTGGTGCTCTTTTTTAAGAAGGGAGATAAAACCCTCCTTAAAAACTACAGACCCATCTCACTCCTGAGCCACGTCTAGAAGCTGTTCTCACGAGTGATCACGAACCGTCTCGCCAGGAGACTCGACGAGTTCCAGCCACCGGAACAGGCCGGGTTTCGCGGAGGATATGGCACCATAGACCACATACACACAGTGAGGCAGATTATACAGAAGTCCGAAGAGTATAATCAGCCCCTGTGTCTGGCCTTTGTGGACTATGAGAAGGCCTTTGACTCTGTCGAAACCTGGGCTGTTCTGGAATCCTTACAGCGATGCCAAGTAGACTATCGTTATATCGAGGTGCTGAGATGTCTCTACGACGCCGCGACCATGAGTGTCCAAGTACAGGACCAGCAGTCCAAACCCATCCAACTGCGCAGAGGAGTGAGGCAGGGGGATGTTATATCCCCGAAACTGTTCACGAGCGCCTTGGAAGATATGTTTAAGACACTGGACTGGAAAGGTAAGGGCATCAACATAAACGGCGATTACATCTCACACCTTCGATTCGCTGATGACATAGTCGTAATGGCGGAGTCGTTGGAGGAGCTAAACCGGATGCTGGACGGCCTAGCTTTAGCCTCACGATGCATCGGTCTCGGCATGAATTTGGATAAAACCAAAATCATGATCAATGGCCTCATTGATCCGGGACCGGTCGTGTCGTCGTACATGGCCACCCTCTCGAAATTGTTTCCGAGTACACTTACCTTGGACAAATTCTGCAGTTGGGTAAAAACAATTTTGAGAAGGAGGCCAAGAGGAGGATTCAGCTAGGCTGGGCAGCGTTTGGAAAGCTACGTCGAGTCTTCTCGTCATCCATACCGCAATGCTTGAAAACGAAAGTTTTCAATCAGTGCGTCCTACCCGTCATGACCTACGGAGCTGAGACGTGGACACTCACGATAGGGCTGGTCCACCAGTTTAAAGTCGCTCAGCGAGCTATGGAAAGAGCTATACTCGGAGTCTCTCTGAAGGATAGGATTCGTAACGAATACATCCGACAGAGAACCAAAGTTATCGACATAGCTCAAAGAATTAGCAAACTGAAATGGCAGTGGGCCGGCCATATCTCGCGAAGAACCGATAACCGCTGGGGTAAACGAGTTCTTGAGTGGAGACCGCGACTCGGCAAACGTAGTGTAGGACGCCCTCCGGCCAGGTGGGATGACGATCTGCGAAAGACTGCAGGCAGATGCTGGATGCGTCAAGCTGAAGACAGGGCGCTATGGCGCTCATTAGGGGAGGCTTATGTCCAGCAGTGGACTAATATAGGCTGATGATGATGATGATGATGATGGATATTATAAATGCGAAAGTTTGTATGGCCGTATGGATGGATAGATGTTTGTTATCTCTTCACGAGAAAACTACTAAACCGATCTGGCTGAAATTTTGCATATAGGTAATTCTAATCCTGGAATCAAACATAGGCTACTTTTTATCCCATAAATCAGTTTCCATGGTATGAAAAGCACCTTTTTCACGTTTCCATAGGAACACCGCGTGCGAAGCCGCGGGGCGCAGCTAGTATTGTATATTCCTTATTAATAAAGTTAGTTAATTCTGAGAAATTGTATGTACCCTAATGTTATACAATAAATAAATGAATGAATGGATAATGAATAATTTGCTAAGGTAAGTGTAATTGTACAATGTGTGGTTGTATGTACCAATGTGGAGCCTAATATGACATGACTTACGGGTTTAATAACTATGCAATAGTAAGCAAATAAATAGGCAAAAGGCACCGTGGCCGCATCTTCTAGGCTCCAGTGTGAAGGCACAGGCCACATGAGTTCTGGCCGTGGAATCACGTGACTTCGAGCGGCGCCTGGTGCTAATCCCATAACCCTTTCTCCGCTGAAATTATTACCAACTTTGCTTTATACACAAATATTTTTTGGGTTAACGATATCTTTAAAAAACATCTTTCTTTGTTGCAATGCTGCTCAGTCGTCATATTTTTCAGACACAGACGACACATATATTTCGGACAGGGTCGGCTTCTTTTGATACTTATGCTATATACGTAGCTACGTAGATTTTACGAGAGCAGATTATCAGTAGACACCCTGTATCCCCCTTTAATCAGTAAAACCATAATTGTCATGCAAAATAAAGTATCCACCTATCTGAGACTCCACTAAATTCCAGCCCAAATCCTTTATCCTCATTTCTAGGTGAAATGATTCCTGGTGCTCTTTGAACATCATTCACATTTATTCCAGTGTAGTGCACCTGAAAAAAATATACAAACATAAGTTACGACTTTCAGTCATATACTACATAGTAGATGTACTGATAAATACTTACACCTACCTTAAAATCGTCTAAATCTAGAGATCAGTGGATTAGAGTTACCTTTACTACACCAGTGCCTTTATTGACTGAGGGTGCTTCCACCCATTTCAATGAGCCCACATTCCCCTTGATGTCATGTTGTAAAATGAAGCTATGAACAGTTTCTGCTTTTTCCTGGACTGGCACGTAATACACACCACCCCATATTCCCTACGAAGATTAAATGAAAATGTATACTTTACTTAATATAGGTTTACTAAATGTTTTCACTAGTAAGCATATTACAAACATACTTTGTCAAGAATATTGAAGACCAAGTCCGCGGGTAGTTTAGTCAACTGCTTGGTATCTTTGACATCGCTAACCATTATGAGGTTGATGTTGTTTCTCGTTGAATCCTTCCTCCAATGCTTCACCAAGCTTTTCAGACCAGAAAACGGTGGGTAAGTTGTAAGGATAATAAGACTATTTTCTGGGGACAATTTGCTTCGAGCTGCGATCAAACTAGGAAGTTCCTTCTCAGACCGGACGATCACCGAGGTGGTGGAAACAGCTACAGTTGTCGGTAGGTAGCGAACAAGTTCTAAACGTGAATCAGTTTCTTTGTTAGACAACACTGACACTACTTTTAAAATTCCTGTGTGTTTATATTCATTTGCAGCATTAAAGGAGTCTTCGTTTATTATAAAAATATTGCTTCGAGACGAACGTTGGAGAATGCGCAATACCTGCAACACAATTTAAATTTCCTTTGAATCTGACCCTAACTTTAATTCATTTATTTTACTTTATATTTCCCCGTCATTAATATTCACCTCGTCATCATTTGCAAGGTTCTGTACTAGAACAACATCAGCATCCTTGACAAAGTTCTCGGACGAATGTGTTGTATTTATAGACACTTTTCGGTACTCTATTTTTATTCCAGGAATTTTTTGTGCGGCAACTTTTTGCATTTCATTGAATAATCCAGTTTCTTTGGACATATTGCTTATTCCAATAACTTTAATTTTATCAACATTAATATTATCAGAAACGATTTGCACAAATATTTGCAATGAAGTCAGAGTCTGTAAAATGCAACAAATAATATTAAAACATATTATTATTAATTCAGAAATATATGTATCTAGGTTTGTACTTACATCAATGTTGGAATGGACCCGCGGTACAAATTTCATTGTTCTTAATTCTATTTCTTTGATTTTCAATGGGGGCAAATCATGCAACTGAAGGTTTTCCATCAGGACACCTCCACACCTTCAAAAGTAAAAGTTGGTTAAAATCAGGCCATACATTTTATTACACTAAATTTAATTATTATCATAATTGTTATCGATGAGCCTCACATAATGCAGGCTGAGTTCACTGAATGCTAACGGCATTACATGGCCATGTCGAATGACAATACTAATTCGTTGGTCGAAATAAAATTCAGTAAGTTTTCCGACCTACTATAACCTTTAGGGAGGCCTAAAAACACCAGTGGACTAATATAATATGCTGATGATGATTCCGATCACGTGTGAAGCCAACTTTCTATGAAGTTTATCAGCCACTTTCCACCCCTCTACTCAAATAAATAACCTCGGTTAAGATTAGAGTCATTTCGCCGTCAAAGGGACTCAGCTAATTTTGATGCAGTGCCTTTACTTTACTGATGTCCCTGCAAGATCAGCGCAAGTGACAGCGCTAACTTTTAATAATCGCCAACTAAAAGTTAACCTATCTCCGAGGGAATCAGATTCAGAATATCAAATTTTACAATAATATTATCATGGATCAATAGGTGAATTTGTGAGAACAAACATATTGCAATAACTTACCGTGTGTAGCCATTGATATCAGACACGTGTGCTCTAACAACATCAACATTATTCATTCTTGTTACAAACTTGAGATGATCAGTTGCATCAATAACCATTTGCCTCATGTGTATTGGTTCTGATACTGTGTTGTGCGTATGCTTCAATGTATTGAGTTGAAGCATTCCATCGATAAATGTTACCCAATTGTCATTCCATATAATGTTGGCTTCTGATAATGTTTCGTTTGCGTTGTGAATACAACGGAACTGCCCGCTGTTGGTAATTATTTTAAATTGAATACTAATACTACTGAGGACAAAATGGGTTTAATGATCCTCTAAAAATAATAGAAATAAAAGATGGCGGTGGTTACTGTATTTTTATAGTTAAGTTGTTTAAGGCTGAGAGATTTGAAAATTGAGCAACTGTTAACCAGCAACAGTAGGTGTGGTAAAAGTTCCAAACTTTCGCATTTATAATATTATTGAGATTTATTCTAATGGGAGTAGCTTATGGCGTAAATATATGAATTATCTGAAAATCAAACCTGTATGAATATTCTCTTTCATAAAATAAGCGGTAAATATCATGGCTGTCAAGGTCCAAGACGTCGCCTGCAGTGATATGTTCATTGTCCTTGACAATTGACTTCTCTCTAGTATTTATGTATCCAGTGACTATTTTTAATTCGTCATCCATTATCTAAAAAGCAATATTTACTACATTTTGTATACGGATACATTATTTTTATATCTTAAAAAATAATGTATCCATCTTCGCTATAAAACCACAAAAAACCTAATAGGTACGTTTCTTAGCATTAAGATACAATATGATTATGTTTTGACTTGTACACTACCTCGAATTGACCATTGCCTCTTTGAATTGACACAACCAGCTTAGTGCTCTGTTGGGAATGCAACAATGGCTCTGCATGGAAATTTACATCACTGAAGACTACGTTTAATTGTCTCTTGGGCACTTTCAGGGTCATGGCGAGAGTATCCCAAGCCGCAATCAGTGCATACGAGAAGGGCAACCTATTTTTTTCTGAAAATATTCAACATCAACGGCAAAGTTTTCCAGTACGTACTACGGTTAAATTTACGATAGAAAATATAATTTCGTAGAAGCAACACAGTGTGAAACTGTGAAAAAACATTGAGATAGGTACCTAATTTATATCCAAAACAAAAACACTACTTACTTCTTATTACATGTCCCTTCAAATAGCTATGTTCATCGTCATGAACAGACGCTACAAACTTGCAGGATGCTGCAAAAAATCTACAAGGTGGTACATAGAGTGCTAATGCCCTGAAAAAAAATAAAAATGTTTAAAATTCTTCGGCAGAGAACAAAGTGGCAGCTGTGGACTAAATAGACATTACCATTTCTCATTATGACCCCAATCAACCAGATTTGAAAGGAAAGGAGTACCAGTTGACACTGGGAACTCTACTTTCGGATATAAAACTTGAACCTTTGGATGAAAACCTTGCACGTACAACCTAAAACATAATACCAAAACTGAATCTTAAAGTTCTAAATCATATCCTCAACAAATGAGGACATTTTTTTAAATATTTGTACTGACTTTCCTACAGCTTCCAACACCAAGCGAGGATTATCGGGATGTCCACGCCTTGTTAATGGAATGTTAGTACATGTCTGTGGAAGCGATCTCTTGAGAATTGCTTGCAGAAGCCCGTGAGGTGCTATTTCTACCAGGACCGCGTTACTAGGGATCAGTTTGCTGGTTTCTTCGAATAAAACTGGACTCTGAAAGCAAAATCAATCTTATTTTCAGCAACAATACAGCAAAAAGTGCGTTTCAGCAACAATATACGTATAGGTGAGATCATACCAGTAAGTTATTGGTGTGATACTCAGCAGAAGAATACTTGGCTACTTCTTCATCCCATCTGTCTTTAGGTACAGATGTCGATAGCCATTTTGCACTACGCTCTCTGGGTGTTTTGATGACTTCTTTTAAATATTTCAATAACCCAGGACCTAAACGATAGAAGAAGATACTTTATTATTTTTTTATACCTAGAGGTACTATTAAAATTTGCGGTTGTTTTTTCTTTTCTTTTGGCAATTATAAAATTCATAATTATACTTACCCGCCTTAGCAATATACCGTGAGTGGTAAGCTATATTAGAGCAAGGGACTTCTCTCGCGAATATGTTCTTATCAACCAATTCACCGACAAATAACTGCATTACATTAGCCGGTCCCGAAAGCGTACAAGAGTCAGCACTCTGACATATCTCTCACATCTGAAAATGCGAAATATTAATTAATAAATTCTGTCCACAGCTTTGCAAGCGTTAATATGGAATAGTAGTACCATACTCTTATGATATCACAGGTCAATTGATGTTCCTTATCAATTTCAGCACAATCCGTTCAGCAGCTTTGGAATGAAGAAGTAACAATCATCCAAACTTTCGCATTAACTGTGATATTCTTACTTCTTTGAGGACTTATCTCATAGTGTTATATTATTAAGAATTGCTTTAGGTGAAGAAACCAAATTAAACGAGTCGGTAAATAATGGGAAATAAATTGGTGCTTTTGTAAGATACTTTACTTCTTGATATCCCAAGCCAACAGCAGCCATGGATCCTTTGATAAATGGCGTTTCTAAAGAGACCTGACCACGGCTGTAAGCTGATAGTATCATCTCTTCTACAGTTAGGCAACCATCAGCGTATGCACATCCCAGTTCCCCGACACTGTGACCTATGAAAAGAAAAATATTAACATGTCGATCATGTAATACCAATATTGGTATGACCATGGGAAATATCGCTTATGCGGCGTGTTCTTTTTATTATTTATTACCAATAATATTATCCGGTTCCAGGCCAAGTTCTTTTAGGACATCAGTAAGTCCAATCTGCACGGCTGCAATGCCGACGAATGAGTGGAGAATATTGTCGAAGATTGTCTTGTCGGGCGACGTGATGATGTGCACAATGTCGATCCCTTTTGGCTCCAGAACTTTGCGGCATCTAAAAATACAAAATATCATCAACAGACCTTATTAGAAGTCAACATAGGTTAGTTACCTAATCGGATAAATAAACTAACGAATAAAAAAGTTTCTAAAACTATTTTACGAGACGTTTCTGCAGCGGGTCATTTACCCTAATCAAGCTCTGGCATATTATACGAATATATAATAATGTCGTAAATTTTTACCGTTCTATGGCGGCGGCGAAAATGGGCAACCGCATCAGCTCAGTTCCCATACCAGCCCACTGAGAGCCCATTCCGCTGTACACGAACCACAGAGGACGTTTAGTATCGTCATAGTAATCTACTTCCTCAGATAGGCATACTATATTTCCATCTTTTGTGTCTGAAACCATTATTATGTTATTATACAGGGGCACAGAGGGATAGTATTCTAATAAGTTTTGGCATCCACATTTATTGATGAGGTTGGGTCATCAAAACAGTCGTTAACCATAAACTGTTTAATTTAAACTTACCAAGAACAGCATAGCCTCTTCCCAAATGACCACCAATTCTATCTTTATGTATATTCTGAAGTAAAGCCAGTTGTTCAGGGTCAATAGGCTGTGATTTCAGTTCATCTAAAGCTCTTGTCACGGAGGAGTCTTGTCTGCCAGACATTGTAACCAAGTATGGAATATTTGTTTTGTAGCGTTCAAGGTCCTGATAGAAACATCCAGAAACACATTTTAAAAATGATCGCATTTACAATTCTTACATACATACATATGTTCACATCATCACCTTTGGTTTGTGCTGCCCATGTAATAAAACATGAGCATTAACTCCAGTCACAGACAAGCCGTTGACAGCTGCAAAGGTTCTCCGGAATGGATGATGATCGTTCAGTACCTGAATACGACCCTCGCTAATCGCAGTCACGTCACTTCTGGCAGTCTCGCAATTCAGATTTCCTGCTATTTCTCCTCTATGATATCCTAAAAGGACCTAGGAGGACAAGGTTTTTATTTTATGTTAGTTACCCTAGTGGATTTGCTAAAAAACTAGTCCTTGATCTCTTAACAAGAATTACATAAATTGAACACTTTTCTTCGATTCATTGGTTGTGAAAACACGATTCAGTAAAATATTTACGATAAAAAAAATACGTGAAAGTGCACTGTTTTGCACACAATTATCTCTAGATCTCAAGAACTATAGAAAATTTTATTGTGATTCGTAGGTCATTACTAATTTTTAATCGACTTCAAAAAAAGGAGGGGGTTCTCAATTCGTCTGTATTTCGTTTATGTTTGTTAGGTACCTCAGAACTTTTGACTGGGTGGTCCGATTTCCATGATTATTTTTTTTATATGAAAGCTGATGCTTCCCGTGTGGTCCCATTTTAATTTTGTTCAGTTCTGACAATGGGATCCATGAAAATTCATGAAAAAACTAAAAAATTGAAGTCGGTTTATAGTTTCTTAAAACGAAATTAATTAGGTTCCTCGGTAGGAATTTTTCATAAGTGGCACTTTTCTTGTAATAGTAAATATACAAAAACATCATTTTTGCGACTTTGCCGTTTCAAAAACGTATGCTCTGTCCCGCTCCTACGAACATATAATCCTATGACTATCCTTTTCACAAAATGGCGCGCACTGCGTCCTCTTAAACACAATCTCCATTCTACTTGTTTGCTTAGGTTTTGCACTGTAGACTAGTTCTCTAATAATTGGACGTTGGAATAATAATGCAAATGAAACCTTTGTAATTGCGGATATCCCTGATGCAGCCTCTCCGTAGCCAATATTTGACATAACACTGCCAAGCATCAAGGGTGTTTTTCTATTACCACAGAATATCTTGTCAAATGCTTCCAATTCTGACTTGTCTACATCTGGTAGCGCTGCAAATATAAGAACCAAACTAGAACCATTCAATAAGTACATATTCTCTACATAGATTGAATTCGTAGATAGAAATTGTAACCACATAATCATCGATCAAAGTTTTCGCAGGAGGTCGCGAAATACCGCACATAATATAAATTATAAACATTATAATTTCCATCCTATCTATACAATCTCTTACCTGATCCAAATCCTTCTACATATTCAACAAGGTTCGGTGCAACACCAGCTCTGTCGTAGAAACTTTTGAGGAATGTAGCGGTATCATCGGGATTTCTATAAAACCCATATTTGGGACCAGTTACTTCATTTAGTATTTTAACGTATTCACATTGTACGTTTACTACTTTGGCGTATATTCTGAAAAATAATACTTACGGTTATTCAGTGCTAAAAAAATTTCAAAAACTAATTTAAATTACAAATATCAATGAATCGATTGAACAGAATAACGGTATCATCGTGTACGTGAATAAACTTAGTATATTTAATCGTACCTATTTGAAATACACCTATTGCATATACATATATAAAGTTGTTATTGTTGAGTGTTGTGTGGGTTGTCCACGATTAATTTTTTTTTTATTATGCTATCATCCAACGACCTCTGGAGGAAGTGGATGATAATTATGGTAAGCTTTGATAAATTGAACAGTAGGTATCAATAATAAGCCGTGAAGCACACCAGGGCGAGCAGTCTCGACATAGAAAACGAACGAGAAAAGGTTAAATTTGTAATATTCATATTGATTTAATGGTAAATCAATTTGAATATTACAAATTTATTTTTCCAATGGTGGAACTATTCATTTTTGTCAGCTGTTTTGGCAAGCGACCGCCATCTTTACGATTTTTGTCGCAAACATTACGCGTTCGGTAAAGGTAATTGCGAGCAAATTAGACAGCCCGATAAGTTTGTAGCAATCCTTTACCGAAATCGTAGAGTTTGCGACAAAAATCGTAAAGATGGCGGTCGCTTGCCAAAACAGCTGACAAAAATGAATAGTTCCAATGGTAAATCAATATGAATATTACAAATTTAACCTTTTCTTTATGTTAATCTACTGTATAATTATGGAAATAAATAGTTATTGAATCATTTAAAACTTGATTCTTGCAAAGAAAATCAAAATACGTTAAAATACATTCGGTAAAATTTTGCGACCGATGTCGGTCGTTATCTATGTCGAGACTGCTCGCCCAGGGCAGCAATAAAGACTGGAAAATGTATCCACCGACCGTTACCAAAGAGCATGTCAAGGAGAACCTGAACCGATTGAGGAGTTCTCCTGAAATGCCGAGTTGGTAAGTTTCTTGCATGAGATCGTATTCGTTTATCAAACGCTATGCTACAGTCGGAGTCAACTGCATCGACCGCTATGTGCTGATCGTAGAGGTATTTTGCGTAACCACTATTTACCCAAAGTTGTATGTCTTTCTGTTACCTCAAAGCGTGCTTCGCATTTTGGAGAAAAAGAACATTGATAGCTTCGGATTTGGCACACCCACAAGCTTCTTGATCATAAGATCTTGTTTTTCCGTCTGGGCTTAGATTCATAATCCTGAAACCAAGTTGAACAATTATCTTCCGTTAAATCCCTTATGAATCAAACTGGAACTCAAATTCATTACGACAGTAAAAAGAGAGTATTAATAGACGACTATACGTATTTTGTAAAATACTTTGACAAAGTTCTCTACGTTGTTTAGGGACGTCAAAGGCTGGATTTTTTCTCCAGAGTATTAGGTACCTTCCATGATGCACTGAAGACTGCGGGTGCAGACAAAGGTTAGCGCCGCCCACTATAGCGGCCTCGCATTCTCCACGTGAGATCGCGAGGTAGGCCTGCTCCAAGGCCGCAGTTGAGCTGCAGCATGCGTCGTCGATGCCGAGCGAAGGTCCTTTGGCGTTCAGCCAGTACGAGACACGGTTCGCAAACATTGCTTTGCTGCATCTATTTAAATACATAAGTCATCAGTGTAAGCTCATTTGCTTGAGAATCTTAAAAATTGTGAAAAACCCTTATGTACGCGAGCTACGCGGCCATGGAACGTGGAGGGTACGAACTGATAATATTGAAGATAGGAAGCTTTACTAAAAGAAAACATTCCTTTAATATTAAAACTAGCTTCTAACCGCTGCATCGCACGCGCTTTTTAAGTTGCTTGTCCGTCCTCGGGATACCGTTTATCTATTTGCACATTTTCATGAAGATCCGTTTAGCCATTTAGGCGTGAAAAGGTGCTAAACAGAGAAAAATTATGAACAAAATATGTTAGTCAGGTACATTACATACCCCGCAATACCCAATCCAGTTCTGGAGCTGGCAACGTAGAAGCAGGCTTTTTCTGTTTCGGAAAAACAGGATCCAATGTATACGCCGACTTTCTTGCCGGAAAGTTGCTCTGGACTGATTCCTGAAATCATAAGGGAGTCACTAACACCTTGTTACAGGATGTTTGCCAGAACATGCGCTATGAGGTGACTTATAATGTAACATTCAACCTCTTATGATTATTTTTGATTTATTTTAGAGAGATTTCGCAGTAAAAGTAGAATAGCGCTAATTAAGCAGCTATTAGGCGTGACAATACATACCCACCTTAACTGGAAAAATCACATAGAAATACTAAACATAAAGCTAGCCAAATTTACATACGCCCTTATAGTATCATGAAGAGAAACACTAACAAGAAACTGCACTATCAGCATATTACGAAAACGCATATGCCTGGTTTACGTCTTTGCCATTGTTATCTATGGAGATAGCGTGGATTTTGGCGCCCTGTTTATTAAACAAAAGAAATTATTACGTAATAAAATTAATGACCTCGATACCTTACCTTACTAACCACCTCAGCTTTCTAATTTAAATTACTTGACCCTGTGAGTGAAATAATTATTTAATATCTACCTATCTTAATCTGTCATTTTAAATGTATAAATTCTTTTACAGTGCCCTACAGGGTACATGTACTATTGACCTAAGCAAAGATTAAGACCCAAGTTGTATACCATGTACATGTAAGCAAAATAAATAAATATATTTCGCTAGTAAAAGTAGACTAGCGCTGACGAGAACGCACGGCACTGTTTGAGGTTATTGACTTTCTTAGTGTTTCAATATCTTTAGCAATTTAGTTTTGTACGATGATGATACGTAAACCCTCCGTCTGCGAGTTGACTCGCACTCGGTCTTACCTGCATCGTAGATAGCCTCGTAGCTCTGCTCTAGGACCTTCCGAGACATGGGATCCATGCTGTTGCTGAGCCTGTAGTGCACCTTGAAGAACTGAGCATCGAATCGATCTAGATCGGGGACGTTGCCTGTATACTGAGCTACCTCGGGGTGGTTGTACACCCATCGGAGACCATCGGACGATATTGGGTTTATCTGTAGATAGATAAGGCTTTCAAGGTATACAATACATAATCTAAATAAAGATGAGATATAAAGCTGGGTAGCTTTAGGTTAGGTTCACCTCAGTCTGCCGACGAATATTAAAAATGTCAACGTTTGTGAGTTTATGCGAAGATCTTAGAAACTACTAAGCAATCAAAATTAAATTAGGTACAAGTACAAAGTTATAAGTGTTGTTGTTGTTGCTAAACAAATAAGTAAACTTATTTGTTTAGCAACAGAATCGAATCGCTGTGTGATGCCAGCTAAGAATTTGAATAACCCAACTCTGCCCGCGGGTGTAGTAAGAGACGAAAAATGGATATCCACCCCGTTCGGGTAGCAGCTTCCCCTGCAGGACCGGTCCTGTGTCCAGTCCAGCAATGGGCCAATGTGGGCTGTTGAGGTTGAGGAATACCTTCCAAGCTCTCTTGGTTAGCCCCCCATAAAGAAATTAGTGGCTGTACCTATAGGTATTTCTGTTAGGTCACCTTTTTCCTCCTAAAAGCATGTGCAGCAACAATGCACACCTTAACAAAAGCAAATCTACCTTATTATAAAGAATATTCTCCAGGTCCCGCACGTATCTGGCTTGCGGGTAGAGTCCAGCCATCCCTGATATGACCACCTCGTTTCCACGAGGCGTCTCTCGCACTTGCAGTGGAACTTCGCCTTGTGGTGTCGGTGCCATTTTAAAGTTTTAGCTGTAAAAATAATGACATTAAGCGCGTAGTTCTCTATCACTTCTTCTTCTCTATCTCTATTACCTAGGTCTCTATCTCTTCTGGGTAGTTAATGTACCTATCTATCACTTTCAACTATATTCTTTATAATTTTGTAATTTTTTTGCTTGGAGGATTGGAGGAGAAAAATATAGTTAAGCAATCATCATCATCAACTTATATTAGGCCACTGCTGGACGTATTCCTCCTCCAATGAGTTATAATGCCTCTGTTCAGCTTGCCACATCCAGCATATGCCTGTAGTCTTTCGCAGTTTGTCATACCGCCTGGGTCGTAAGCTATATAAAAGCAATTCTTGTACGGCACTTTTAACTGTCTTTGTCTGTTTATTGACTAAGTAGTTTTCCTGTATATTGTAGTTAAAGTTGTTGCTTTTAATAGAAATATGGCGAAATATTGCATTGGGGCAATCACTTGTTCCATGTGTCCTAAACCGATGAATAAAATTGAAGGACTTTCAAGTCACTACTTACAAAAAACTAATGGTGCATTAAAGTAAATTGCCGTATGTGGGTACTTAAAGTAAAAATTTATGATCACTACAACTACACAGCATTTATCCAACTGAACTGTTTTATTTCTTAGAGAATACTTATACATTTTACGAACTTGCCTAAGGTGAAAAAAGGTTGAATATTTTTTTCTAAACAATAGGTAAACTAAAAATGTATCAATATTCATTCGGTCTAGGTGCAGGTTAAAAATTCGCATTAGCAGCGGTGCGATATTACTGCATTACGGAGGTAAAGCGGCAGGTCCTCCGGGGGCAAGGGCTTGCCGCTGCACTAACGGCGGCTCCTTGAACCTACATACAGAAATACAATATATGGTAAAATCAATTTACATGTCAGGTTTGCTTAAATTAGTTGTAATATACACATTGTAAATACATATACATCCTGTCAAAGATGTATGTTATGTAAATAACCTCATTTTGAAGCATAATGAGAGCGGGAAAAGCGCACCGCAACCTATTTCCACGTCTATAAATAATAGTAGTTCACCGAACAGTAGACCTTATGAACATTAACTGTTTTTTCAACATAAGAAATGAGAGAATTATTTTAGTAAAAACTATAAGTACACTTAAAATAAAAGACTTCATTCACCCTTTTATACACGACGACGGCAGTTGCCGGGTGTAGCCGGGTGTAGTCGTAGTTTTTGAAGTCGACGGGTCTAGTTAATTTGTAGTCGGCAACTTGCCGTCCGTGTATTTGTGACGTGTAGTCCGTTTATAAAACCCCGTAGTAACGTAGGTACACAAAACAAATAATTACCTATACTAGTATAGTATTATATTATCTGAACCTATACCTATTTATGTTTATTTATTACTGAAGTTAAAAAATATAAAAAATATTACAGAAACGAGATTTTTAAGTAGGTTGTTTGAGTACCATGTTTTTTGTAAAAAATTACTTTGTAGTTCCTGTAGGTAGAAGACGTAGTACATATAAACAGGATTTCCCGTAGTACCTACGAGCTACAAACAGTAATTAAAATCTAAAAGAAAAATCCCATAGATACGAATCAGTATAGGTAGGTAAGTAGGTAGGTACCTAAGTACCAATGCCCGAAAAAATAAAAACCCTCATAACTAAAAGGTACAAAAATACATTAAATACAAAATAATGCAGGTATTTGTTTACGCTAGCGAACGAATCAGAGAAGAACCTACCTACTTTTCTGTTCCGTTATTTATCCAGAATGGATAAAATCTTGTTTGTACGTACATAGCTGCTTTGGAATGGTAGATAGATACTATTACAGTTCACTTCACTTGAGGCAGGATAACCTGGATACCGTAACAGGCTAATTTACAGATCAACGCCGAATGATTGATTTTATCAAAAGCCCTAGAGAAGCCGTTGTAGATAGCATCCACCTGACCAGTTTTGCCGAAAGCACCACACAGGTAGTGCTTCTATTCGAGAAGGTTTGAGGTCGTAGATCTATTCTTGATGAACCTGTGCAAAGTGGCTCTAAGTGGTAATACAAAGAGTCATAAACCAGAAACTCTCGAAGAGCTTGCCAAGGCACGACCTGGTAGTACCTGGTCGTTATACTCTCGTGCCTTGGCAAGCTCTTCGAGAGTTTCTGGTTTAATCCGTACTCTACCAGGCTGGTAGAGTACGGATATACTGACAAAAATCCCAAAATCACTAGTAGATTTACCTCATTAACATTCAGTCAACTACGTTCAAGTTTGTAAGACTCCAGACAGAGTATAATTAATACTAACTTATACAATGGACCTTACGACCTCTATGGACTACAGTCGCGGCAGACAGACAACAATGGAAGGAGTTGGAGGAGGCCTTTGCCGTAAGGCACACCGAAATAAGAGACATTTTAATGTAACAGTGTTTCTTTTAATGTTAATTTAAGATTGTAAAATTTCGGAAATAAACGCTATATTATTATTATTATTATACAATGGACACTCAGTTAGGTACGTTCAGTTAAAGCTCCAAATGCAAGGAGTGTACGGCGCATGCACAAGGCGCAGGTTGACAGACAACGGCGATGGTGATTTATTTCAGATTTATGGTAGGGGAAAGGTGTCCTCGTTGTCACAAGTACTAGTTGTCACAACGTCCATATCTCGTCTATGACAACTATTTTAATATACGAGTAAGATGTAAAATCCTACCCACCTCAGAAAGTGTCATGGCTGCTGGTCGCTCGGATTGCATTGAATATAGAAAAATGAAAAATATTGTATAGTGAGTAAAATTTTATACTATTTGTTATAAATACTACTTTGCATTAATGTTGGTGAAGATTTTGGTGTATTCTTATATATTATCATACAAATGGTGTTATGATTATACCTATTGCAATTACTTGAGGTTATTTTTTTGTTTCATTGATAATGGTGGACTAGGTACATGTTGTCTCAGTTGGTCGGAGGCTAAAATAATAATAAAGTTTATAATAGGGTAGGTATATGCATGTGATTTCAAAATGGCTAAAAAAATATATACGTATTCTCTATTGATATAGAAACATATCCACATATTTATTTTAGAATTTTGAGATGTTTTCATCGTAGAATTTTACCATTGAAAAATTGATATTTTAAATCTCAATCGCAAAATTTCAAAACGCTACGCCATTGCCTAGAGCAGACGTGACATCACTGTTCATATTTCTTTTTTTTTATTCTACTTGCTGCACCATGATTTCACACTATTCTGCCCACTTCACATTTCGTATTGTCGGTTATTTTCAGATTTTTCGGAAAACCTCTTTTTCGGAGATGATCACTACTGAGGTCGTCACAAAAGGTTTTAATCGAGTGTGAACGTCGACGTCAAATAAACATGGCGCTAATATGGCAGCGTTTTTATCACCCAAAATTGATTGTAGTTTTGATTTGTTTTTTTTTACCTTATTATTGCGAAATTCAGTGAGTGTCTTATCATTTTGCGGTTAAATAATGACTTAAAGAATCGATTAAAACAATAAAAAAAATCGATGCATATACAGTCCAACCGGAAAAAGTAGAAAATAAATGAGGGCGCCACAATTGTTTACAATTTACATGGTATCACCATATACTACGTGACTCGTTGAGGGAATTATTCAAAAAAAAATAATATTTTACGGTAATATCGCAATACATATATCAAAATCTAATGTATACACACAAAAACAGAGGTAACTTTATGAAAAGGTGTGATGTTCACAATAAAAATACAAGAAACAAGAACAAATTACACATCCCATCATTACGAAAGGTAGGGAAATCATTTGTGGGCAATTGCGTAAGATTCTATAATAAGCTTCCATCTGAAGCAACTGAGCTCCCTATTCGTAAATTTAAACTGTACATAAAACGAAAACTTATCAAGAAAGCATATTACTCCGTAGATGACTACGTCAATGATGTTAATGCTTGGCCGGATGTCGCCCAGTTCCACACAGACAATAGTATGTAAGACCAGTTAGACTTAGTTATCCTAAGATTGTTTTAGTTGATAAGCGATAAACTTGCTAGTGGTTTCTTTTTCACTTCTTCCGCTAGTGGACAAAAAATTGAAGTGAATTAAAGTCAATTGCACCTTATTTCTTGTTGATAGTAATAACTATTTATCAAGCTGTTTATATAGTAAAAATTTGACTTGTCTAAGTACTTACTTTGTAAGTCTAAAGAAATAAACGATTTGACTTTGACTTTGACTTTGACTATGGCTACTACGTTTTGATACTTAATATTTTCAAATATACTTAAAACACATTGCAGTTCTTATTTGATAACATTTTACAAAAAATATTAATGCACATTACATAAAGGTTTGTCCTGAATAAGAATAAAACCCACTTTGCAAAGTAAAGTAAAAATAATATTTTTTTATTATATACATGCATTAAAGAAATCAAAGACTCCGTTTGTCCAGCGCGTCGATACCGAGACGAATAATAATAAGTTACCTACCTACTCGAAAAATAAAATAAATTCACCTCCACTAACCTTAGGCAGAAACCTTGTCAGGCTCTGCGCAAACTGTCTGCGTCAAAACAAATCGTAGACAATTTTGAGTGTCATTTTCGTAAGGTTCTACGTATCTACGGGGGAGGCCGCGAAATTTTTGATCGATGAAGCATGACGATACTTTTTAAAAAAATACAGGCATAATTCAATTTTGCAAGGAAAAGCTGAATCTGGCCACAAACTCACTTAAGCGGCCACACTGGTCTTTCATAAAGAGTTGCCAGTTTATAGTAAATTTTAGTTCCATATTAATTAATTTCTACTCTTTCTGGTCGGACTGTACCCTATTACTGAAAACTATTGGTTCTTTTGTTTTAGGTACCTACCAAACATGCCTAGAAATCGCAAAAGAAAGACCAATCGACCCCAAACGTTTGCTGATGTCATGATGCAAGCTGTGAAGGCAGTAGGTCCTGGAAATTCGATTCGAAGTATTGCCAAAGATTATAATATTGACTATCACAAACTCTCTCGCTAGAAAATAAAGGAAAAAGGTGACTCTACTGAGTTGACTTCTGTAGGCTATGTAAAAATTAGACAGGTGTTCACTGATGCTGAAGAAAATATGTTATCAGAGTACATACAGAGGGCTGCGGATATATATTTTGGGTTGACTCCAGTGGAAATCCGTAAATTGGCATTTGAGTACGCTGTTGCTTTGATTTCCTGACACGTGGATTAGAGATTCTATGGCGGGTGAAGAATGGCTGAGAAGATACCTATGTTGCCATCGAGAACTTAGCCTCCGAAAGCCAGAGGCTACCAGTCTCGCTCGTGCAACCAGTTTTAACTCGCATAATGTCAATCTGTTCTTCGATAACCTGTCGAATGTCTTGGAGAAATACAAGTTTGAAGGAAATGATATCTGAAACGTAGACGAAACAGGTATTACCACTGTACAGAAACCGCAAAGTATTATTGCTAGAAGAGGTATGAAACAGATTGGTGCCCTGACGTCAGCCGAGCGCGGCACATTGATCACAATGGCACTAGCCGTGTCAGCTACTTTGAATAAAGAAAAAGAAAAAGAAAAAATTTAAAGGGATAAAGAAAAAAAAAACAATCAGCAGCAGCGATGAGGATGAATCTCATGACGTACCTACTTTGTTTGGTTTGTCTCGAACCTTTGTCTGCCAGCAAACCAAACGAAGAGTAGGTACAATGTACTAAATGTAAACTCTGGGCTCATACAAAATGTGGGGGCCAGAAAGTTTTGTTCTATTGCTGCCGAGACTGTGCTTTAGAGGACGAGAGTGACAGTAGCAATACAGTGTGACAACATGGACCTCTTGCTACTACTCTATATATTTATAGATCTACTCATAAAACGAAAATTCTGATTCGTTTTCAATAAAACCAATAAAATTCAGTACCTACTTAGGTACCTAATCAATATTTTATTGCTTAAGAAAAATACTAAGGTTTAACAGAGTTTTGTAAACATTCATTTTTATAGAAAACTTTAAAAAAATTATGAATCTAGTGTGTTTAGCCTATTTCTTGAACTAATGAAATATATGTATATATAATCAGGAAGTAGGTCTGATCGCACTAACCTTAGACCAGTATCAGTTCTGCCTATTCAGTTTCACATCAATGGCCTATGTATGAATGTCAAAGGCTTCATTGTAAGTAATTTTTGAAGCTTCGAAGAAGTCTTACAGACGTTTTTTGAGACTTGTTAAATGAAAAACGATGATTTCGAAATGTTCCTATAGACATTTTATCCTACGGGAACATCGATCAAACATTTTCGCGGGGGAGGCCGCGAACTTTTTTGATCGATGTCCGGGAACTACTATTTGTCTCACTTACAAAACTAAATTAACAGTCAATTTGAAATCGGTTTTATGTTATCGAAACAATCAAATTATTGAGTGGCATGTTTCTATTTTTAATATAGGTTAGGTAAGATAACCTTTATTGTTGGTATTTAGTAAATGGTGATGGAATTTTGTTGAAAAAAAAAATGAAACAGAATAGTGGCTTTTATTAAATAAAAAAATCAACAATCGTGTCATTTAAAGATAATTGTTTTAAATGACGCCCAAATTCAATTCAGTGGCCTTCACCAAATAAAACTAAAATAAATAAGTATACCTGTTCATTTTTACATTTTAATATTCCGTAGTCATAAACGTGTCAGCATTTAAAAGATATGACTCACAAATATTTTTGGTTTCAAACCCATTTAAAATATCTTCAGGGAGATGCTTGTTGATTAAAGAAGCACAGCGGTTATCCCTCGTCACATGCGCCAGGGGAGTGGTGAGGTTATGGACAGTAATCGGCTGCTGAGAGAAACGTTGAAGAGTACAAGGAATAGTTGAAGATGAATATGGACTCAATGCTCTCAAGACTACGATCTTAGATCTCAATGGTTTCAGTTTTGGGGTGTATCCGATCGTAGTAGTTATTCGTGTATATGCTGATTCTAGCAGCGACCGTGCATATTGTGCTGAGTGAGACACGTGTCCAAGAAGTGTTTGTACGCATGTGTCTACACGTTGCATCCATGACATTCCCTCTAAATTATTCATGGTTAATGCGTCCATTCCAGTCATTAATGTAAACATGTGCTTCACTAGTCCAATTTGTAATTCTTCTTTATTGTTATAAGCAAGTAGTTGCTCTTTCATCAGGGATTTGGTCTCATCTGGGCCATCACCAATACAGAAGACTGTCCCAATATGGCCTAAAACCAGAGTTTTATTTAGAACTTAGATGACAATAAACCAAATTATTACCAACAAAAATTCTTACCATGTTTTTCTAAAATTGCAGCCAATTCTAAGACCACTAAAACTCCAGTTTCGTAACCCAAGAGCAAAAAGGTGTTATTGACTCCTGTCCTTTTTAGGAGGACCTATTTACAGAAAACAACAAAGTATAGCATTATCGAAATAACAATTTATTAAAACAGCAAAATTAAAAAAGCAAGCCCGTTCACCAACCATAATTAATTAATTAATTAATTAGCACACATGAAGCCGGGAGATAAAGAGATACATTTAAATTCCTCGTTGTACCAGTTCTTTGTATGTAATTTACAAAAGTGACATACACATAGCGATATTACATTAAATCACACAGTGTATGTAGTTTACAAAAGTGACATACGCAAGCTACTCATATAGCTAGTTAGTATTCAGAAGGTACCTGCGAATATCTGAGCGCTAGTTGTTCAACAGTCTCGTGCAAATGGTCAAGCCCCGGCTGCAGCACAACCGCTGGCAGCTTCAGGCGCTCACAGATGGAGCGGAACCGTTCGTGGTGACCTTCCAAACCTGGCACCATGCACAGGAATTGTTGGCGTACGTCAAACTCGTCGTCCCTCTGTGAAAGTTCGGTATTATGATGTGATTATGATATGAGTGTAATAAATGCTAACACGAGCGGGAGGTACTACATCTACCCAATTTAGCATAGCTGTGGCAAAGGAGAACTACTTCTTTTTTTTTAAGTTGGTTAAGAAGATATACTTGCCATAGTATAGTTATTAGTAAGTGTGGGTAGGAACACCATTTCAGTTGTCGCAGATATTTCATCAGGGTCTACGTATGAGAAGAACGTTCCTAATCCCTTGATCACGTCAAACTTTGTGCCAGTTATTCTTTCTTCGATTTGTTTAATGCTGAAATGCAAAATCTTATCTTAAACATTTAAACGAGAAATTCTTGTATATATCGTATCTATAGTGTATATAATCTGAACGTCGGAAATGGCTCCGACGATTTTCATGAAATTTAGTATACAAGGGGTTTCGTGGTCGATAAATCGATCTAGCTAGGATTCATTTTTAGAAAATGTCGTTTTATTCATGTTTTCAGTAAACTTTCATCAACTTTACCGTAATCAATTGACTCTTCCTAACATCTATTGGCAAATAGTAGTACTATTTTATTCGTGTTTTCAATAATCGACTTTATCAATATTACCTTAAACACTAAACTGAAAATATAACTCTTCCTGACATCTATTGACGAATAGTGATACCATAATTGCTAACAAGCACAATATTACAAAAAAAACCGAGCGAAGCTCCGGTCATCCATGTACTACAAACATGTAAACAAACATGTAAACATGTAAACGACCAAACTCAGACTCAGAGACCAGGGTCAGTTTCGATCACATTTTTCTGTTTTTTATTAAATCTGTATATGGGTATGAAAATTTCCCTTAAAATTATGAATAGCCTCCCTAAGACCCTTTCCCCACAGTGGTTAAGGTTATGCCGTTGATTTATCTGCCGTTGATTTATTTTTCATACTAACTTGGTTTACCCTATATCCCGTATTCTCAAGCCTTAATTTAGGTGCTGAATATTTTAAAGATTTACCGTTCTATAGACATGGACACAATATTCGCCGGATTCAGTGAAATATTATGCACGTCTCTCAAGAATGATGCTATGGCTTCTGACTTATCTTCTTCGATGCCCAAATCTTTAAGTGTTTTGCTGTTATTGTCATCAGGAATTTGCATATCTATAACAACGTCATTATTTGTTAAACCTTTTTTGTTATTTAATCCAATATCTAATCATATTTACATGCTTTGCAACCTACCAAACAGCCCTCCAATTTGCTGCACCAAATTTTCTTTTGCCCGCGTTTTCAATTGACTTACAAGTAAGGGGCAACCACATAACAGAGCTTTTTCTGTTGCTTCCTTTATGCCTTGATACCAAGTCAAGCCTGCTTCGTCTTCAACCTGAAATCACAAAAGGACATAAAGCTATGACTTCTATCTAATTCTTGGGCTTCGCTTAAGAATGTATGCATGTCCAAGAAAAATAGAGCTTTATCCACGTGGAGAATACTCTACTATTAACACGTAATGCGAGACGAATGTAGGCTTTCATCTCGTCTTTTTATGCCATTAGAAGTAATAGACTATTATAAGGACTATAAAACAATTACTTTTCGTCACGGGTGACACTAAAATCTCGTAACTAGAAGAATTTAAGTCCGCCCAAGACGAAAACTGCTCTTTCCACAGGGATAATACATTATGTACTCTACTTTTCACACGACCTGCGCGATGATCGTAGGCTTTCTAGTCTTTGTTTAATTTTTAATGAAATATTAATAGGTGCCTGACGATATACCCAAATGAACGAATCGTAAACGATCAAACAAAGTGAGCCTCCAATCTGAATCGAATGTTCTGCGATTATTTTTTTTATACGTAAAAGCTGTTGTGTTTGTTTATGAAGTTTAATAATTTTCGAAGATATCTTGTTCTCGGGAGAAACATATATTTTGAAAAAACTTGACTTATTTTGAGGTAAGCTTTATAGTTTATTTCATAAAAAAACTTGGAAAAAGACAAGGAGGACCCGCCGCCGCCTCGAGACATTGGTTAAGGGGTAAAATCACAAACCGTCTCCAACATTGATAGATCGAGTACTGTAGCGGGAAGTTTTTCTTTGACTCTTCTTATCGATACAAACTGCGTCCCATCATCGCCGTTACTGAACATCAAAAAAGTTCTGAAAATGTTAAATAATTTGATCACCATACTTACACTATCCTAAAAAAATACACTCTGACATTCCTTGTATCGATCGAACGAGATATTCATTTGTAGCAGGTGCATCAAAGAAATTACTCACCTTATAGAAGGACATAATTTTCGTATGGCCATATCTATCGTCGCCAGCATTGTATTATTTAAACAATAATTAGCAGCCAAATAGATGCCATGAATAGGTCCTGAAGAAGTCGCTTTATTAAAGAAGTTAGTTAAGCTAGTTTCGTCGCTTAGGCTTGCTGATGAAATCAATACTTGGACATCAAGATTGTTCCACGCCCTGAAATAAAAAAAATCTATCAATAATCAACATTTGGTTTTAAAAAGCTTAATTGCCCGACTTCCTCAATTTCGTAGGTACCTACCGTTGTTTGTACAGCAAATAATTGGATAGTTTCGCAAAATGTAATTGAATTTTCTTGGCTCCAGCACTGATTAACATGTCAGCTAACTGCACTCCTAAGGGTTGCTCATCGCAGAGAATTATGTGTGTTCCATCGTTAGAGATAATTAACCTGCAAATTTTATAATGAAATATAATGGACCGTGACTGTTACATTAGATTTCTTGAACTAAAATGATATCATTCGGGAGTTTAGAACGAAGGCACAATATGGCTGCATAAATATAATTTAAAAGAAGACTAAAGAACGCAGACATATTAACAAAACTTATAAAGAACGACGACATAATAAATTAAAATAACGATCATAGAAGTAGTTGAAGTACACGCTATTTATGTGACAATAGCATTAATGTGTCTCTCTAGTTTTACCTGTTTTGTACATGGGGTTGTTGGTCGTGCATCCGCAGTAAGACTCTACCGCGTTGTTGGCTCGCGGCAAGCAGCCGGAAAGCTCGCGTCACTTCTCCCGGTGCATACGTCACTCGTGACAAAGGACGCACTTCGCCACTCGCGATCCCGGCACTCACTAATAGTTGGAGTTGCTGAAAGCATAGTATTTCAAAGGTAGAGCAAACAAATCACGCATCTATAACACCAACCATATTATGATAATGATAACTCATAATAACATCTTTCTTTATAATTTTCAAATAGTATCTAAGAACCACCAAAAATTGGTGTATTGGATGATGTTGTGTAAAGGAGTAATCTGCCTTACCATTTTATCCAAAGAATAGTATTTATAATTGGTGTACCTTCAGTTCTTCACAATAGGGATTTTGAAAAATGGCAGAAATATCGACAGTAGTGTATGTCCTCTCGCGTGTAAGGTGAAACATTCCGAAGTTATATATTTGATTATTCTGAATCTGCACAATGTCTATCGTGTTTCCACTCATTGCGGTACATTTTAAAGATATCTGAAAGTGTATGGTAAATTCATAAATAAGAACCGAAAAAATCAAATTTTCGTTTCTTTCTCTGGATTTGATTGGACCCAATTAAGGTCCATTCTTAGTATCACAAACAAAATATCAAATAATAGACCTTTGAACTATAACAAATTTTTGGTCCAAATTCAGCAACTTTACAAGCTGATATTCGCAAAAGCCACCATGACCTAGACTTCATAATCGGTGATCGTTCCTACCTGTATGGGGGACATACGCACACTTTACTCTCAGCCAATATAAAATGACGAAGGTCTGGCGGTCGCAGGCTATATTGTTACTTACATTCTTAAGATCTCCATTAAGGCAGCAATAGACAAAAGTACATCCTATACCGTTCGTTGCATTTAAAACCATATCTCCAAAGGTAGAATCTCTAGAATTTCCAACGTTCTCCGCTAAAATAAAACAAAGAAATAATATTTTATTTTGAATTGCTGCACACTTAATTGTTTACAAAAATATATTAGTGCCATGTCCTAGATATAATACCGGCAGTGTAACCCACGAATACTCAAACGAAACTTAGATTATTAGAATAGTCAAAAAAATAGAATGACACCTTTTGGTGCTCTAGAACTGAAAATGTGTAATTCAATTACTAAGCGAAAAATACATTCCAGGATATCTGCATCTGCAGCACAGAACCTTATGTGTCACAGTATGTATATTAGGTTCGACTTTGTCTCAAATGACAAATTTTGGTCAGATTTTTATTGAAAATAGTCAAGTTGTTGACGACCTCTGTGGCGCGGTGGGCGAAGGTCCGAATGCGACGCAGGAGGTTGCGGCTTCGATTCCTGCCTCGGGACAAATATGTGTACGATCTGCAGATATTTGTTCAGGGCGTTCTGGATGTTTTCTGTATATAATAAAAAATATCAATCTATGTAGTGTATTGTATTATGTATATCAGTTACTTAGTACCCATAACACAAGCTCTGCTTAGCTTGGGGCTAGATAATGCTGTGTGAATTGTCCAACATTATTTATTTATTATTTGTTATATTTATTTAAGTATGTAAGGCTCGACTACATCTTAAATGACATTATATTTTTGACAGATTTTGAGACATGATGAAAATCTGACAAAAAATTGTTATTTGAGACCACAGACGAAATAAAAAATCAAGATGGAACGTCGCGGGCCAACGCGACGCACTGATGCCGGTTTCGTAAACATGTGCGCGTTTAATGAGTGTTGCGGTGTAGTAAAAACGAATTACCCTAATATTATATTATATAGCAGAATGAATGGATAAGTTAAGCACTTTTAAGAGATAAGGTCTAATAATAATATCAAACATTGGTTTTAATGGCCTTTTTGTTGGGTAATTTCTTTGTAGTCGTCCATGGAGAAGAATTGTAAGTGGTAATTTAGCTTTAGCTTTCTATTATACTAGCGACCCGCCCTAGCGGCTTAGCAAGGGTGCAATGCTAATTTATTTTATTATACATAACCTTTTTTTAGTCTACTTACGTATAAGATGATTCCATTCTGCTTTTTGTTTCATGACGATATATTTTTAAACCCTATAACAACACAGTTCGGCACTTTTTATTTAAAAAATACGAAATATTTTAGCGTGACACTCCGCGCGCCGGCATAGCTCGACTGACAAGGTAAGGCGTAGTTTCGTTATATGTGTGTGCGCGTAACTGTGTCTGTACACGGTGTAGTTTTACCGGCATCGGTGAGTCGGGTGGCGACGTTACGTCTTGGTTTTTATTTCGTCTAAGTTTGAGACATAGTCGAACCAACGAAATAAAATGTAATATATTAGGTTCTGTGTAGATGTCCTGGAATGTATTTTCACTTAGTAATTGAATGGCACATTTTGACTTCTATTTATCTATTCTAAGTTGCACCGCTAGGTATCCTCATCCACAATTCCACAAAAAAATACATGCTAATTTCGGTATTAAGTACACACGTGCACAAACCTTAAAACTTTTTAACCGAGGATAACCAAAAGATGATTATGATATCGGTTCGTCAAAACGGGCCGAGCTAAGATGAAGATTGACACCTTCGAACACCTCACCTTATCTAATTCTCTATAAAAGCGACACCCATTTCACAGGTTTATTATTTATAATATGGTAATGGAGTAGGTACCTCTTAGTTTGGGGAAAAGTCTTAGTAAGAATTTCTTCTTCTGCAAATTACTGACTGTAGTAAACACTTCATATCCTCGAGCTAAACATACGGATATCATTGCTTGACCTAAAGCTCCAGCGCCACCATGAATCAACGCCGTTCTCTCCATATCCAAGGCAAAGTCCCTCGTAGCCTGAAATTAATATCACACTAATATTATAATGGCTGTGTGGTGCCGGCCTAGAATAGCACCACCCCATTTCTTCCCGTGGGTGTCGTAAGAGGCGACTAAGGGACAAAAACCGGAGGGCGGGCAGCAGCTGGAAGGTGCTAAGAATCCCCGGGCTACGGCAGGCTACCGATCATTACTTAAAAACTTGACCCTGGCTACGTTTAACGGACGCACTCTGAGGCTTGATCACCATCTAGCGCAGTTGGAAGTGGAGTTAGAGAACATTAAATGGCATGTTCTGGGGTTATGTGAAGTCCGTAGAGAGGGGGAGGACACCGTAACCTTAGACTCGGGCCATCTTCTCTGCTTTCGCGAGGGTGATAAAACATCCCAGGGTGGCGTAGGCTTCCTCGTCAACAAGGCCCTCTCTATCAACGTTCAGGAAATCTCCAGTGTGTCGACCAGGGTAGCGTACCTGATCCTTCGGCTGTCCAAGCGGTACAGCTTGAAGGTAATTCAGGTTTACGCACCGACCTCGGCACACTCGGATGATGAAGTGGAGGATATGTACGAAGACATATCCAAAGCCTTACATAACACCACCAAGGCTCACTTCAACGTTGTTATGGGGGACTTTAACGGCAAGGTGGGAATCCGGACTGGCAACGAATCCCGAATAGGCTCGCATGGTTATGGAGTTAGGAATCACAGGGGGCAAATGCTTGTCAACTTCCTTGAGAAGGAAGGGCTGTTCTTAATGAACTCTTTCTTTAAGAAACCGCCCCAGAGGAAGTGGACGTGGCGAAGCTCCGACACTGTGACTAAAAATGAGATCGACTTCATCATGACGGATAGCAAGCACATATTCAGAGATGTCTCAGTGATCAACAGGTTTAATACCGGATCTGATCACCGACTGCTCCGAGGCTCTCTGAATATCAACTTAAAGCTTGAAAGAAACCGTCTGATGAAGTCCACGCTCCGACCTAACCCAATCCAGATCATGGCGGGCACCGAGAAGTTCCAGCAGCTTCTCGGGAATAGATTCATTGCCTTGGATCCCACTGATGACGCTGACGAGACCCTACACAATCTGGTCGAAACGTTGAGGAACGAGGGCATCAGATTCTGCCAAAAGCAGCGTACTGGCAAGAAATCCAAACTCTCGGATGAGACTCTCGGGCTGATGGCAAAAAGACGGGAAACCACCCAAGCGACTTCTTCAGACAGGTCAGACCTGAACAAGCGAATTGCGAAGATGGTACGGCGCGACCTTCGGAGCTCCAACACACGCCTCATTGAAGAGGCAATAGAGCGAAACCGAGGGTCCAAAGTATTCACTCAGCAGCTTGGCAGGAGCCACCTGACGAAGCTTAAAACGCACGATGGGAGGACCGTTTTGTCGAAGCTGGAGATATCCGCCGAGATAGAGGATTTCTATGGCCGATTCTACGCTGCACATGCCCCTCGTCCCCAAGGAGTCGACCACGATTCAAGAGCCACCCTGACACGCCACTATACCGACGAACTGCCAGACATCAGTCAAGACGAGATTGTGCTAGCTCTGAGGCAGCTTAGAAATGGAAAAGCCCCCGGTGAGGACGGCATAACATCAGAGCTTTTAAAAGCCGGAGGAGCCCCTGTTATACAGGAACTACAGAAACTCTTCAACGCCGTCTTTCACAGTGGGAGAACTCCAAAGGCGTGGAGCGGGAGTTTGGTGGTGCTCTTTTTTAAGAAGGGAGATAAAACCCTCCTTAAAAACTACAGACCCATCTCACTCCTGAGCCACGTCTAGAAGCTGTTCTCACGAGTGATCACGAACCGTCTCGCCAGGAGACTCGACGAGTTCCAGCCACCGGAACAGGCCGGGTTTCGCGGAGGATATGGCACCATAGACCACATACACACAGTGAGGCAGATTATACAGAAGTCCGAAGAGTATAATCAGCCCCTGTGTCTGGCCTTTGTGGACTATGAGAAGGCCTTTGACTCTGTCGAAACCTGGGCTGTTCTGGAATCCTTACAGCGATGCCAAGTAGACTATCGTTATATCGAGGTGCTGAGATGTCTCTACGACGCCGCGACCATGAGTGTCCAAGTACAGGACCAGCAGTCCAAACCCATCCAACTGCGCAGAGGAGTGAGGCAGGGGGATGTTATATCCCCGAAACTGTTCACGAGCGCCTTGGAAGATATGTTTAAGACACTGGACTGGAAAGGTAAGGGCATCAACATAAACGGCGATTACATCTCACACCTTCGATTCGCTGATGACATAGTCGTAATGGCGGAGTCGTTGGAGGAGCTAAACCGGATGCTGGACGGCCTAGCTTTAGCCTCACGATGCATCGGTCTCGGCATGAATTTGGATAAAACCAAAATCATGATCAATGGCCTCATTGATCCGGGACCGGTCGTCCAGGGATGTTATACGTACCATAATTATGGTATTTGTACCATAATCCAGGTGTTAGTACCATGTACCATAGTACTTCCATTATGGTACGCTTATGTACCATAATTTCCTGTCATCTCAGGGTGGGTCCAGACCATACTCAAAATACTTTAAGTTTTCTGGCCTAGCTTTCTGGGCTGGATAAAAATACATTCTAGATTCTAGTTTCAAGGCAAAAGGGTGTTAATTCAGTTTCATTCAGCTTGTGCCTATGCTTCTGCGTTGAAATTGTAAAATAAAATAAAATAGAGGGCATCTCTTTCTACATTCTGCAAACTGAGCGAGACTTCAGACCCAAAAAGATAAAAAGAGCGCTTGCAGTGTAAAACCACATAATATAGTATATTTACAAGAAAACTACAGCACCTAGGCAAAAACCCAACCGAGGAACCAAAGAATTAGTCCTACGAATCATAACAAAAAAATTCTATAGACCGCAAGGTTCTTGAGATCTACAGCGGAAATTAGGTGCAAAACAGTGCACTCTCATGTTTTTTTTATCGTGTTTTTACAACCAAGCAACCGAAGATTTTTTATTTTATTTTATTCTTGTTTTTTACCACGGGGATCCCGTGATTACTGAGACCTAGGCCTAGTTTTTTAGCAAATCTACTAGGCTCGAGCATTGTTTCAACCATCAGTGTAAGTTTAATAGAAACCGAAGGTAGGTACCATAATTTTTGTTTGTGTACCATAATTTTGACAGGCCGATGTCATAATTCCTGAGTTGGCATCTAACATCACTGCGGTCGTCGTACATGGCCACCCTCTCGAAATTGTTTCCGAGTACACTTACCTTGGACAAATTCTGCAGTTGGGTAAAAACAATTTTGAGAAGGAGGCCAAGAGGAGGATTCAGCTAGGCTGGGCAGCGTTTGGAAAGCTACGTCGAGTCTTCTCGTCATCCATACCGCAATGCTTGAAAACGAAAGTTTTCAATCAGTGCGTCCTACCCGTCATGACCTACGGAGCTGAGACGTGGACACTCACGATAGGGCTGGTCCACCAGTTTAAAGTCGCTCAGCGAGCTATGGAAAGAGCTATGCTCGGAGTCTCTCTGAAGGATAGGATTCGTAACGAATACATCCGACAGAGAACCAAAGTTATCGACATAGCTCAAAGAATTAGCAAACTGAAATGGCAGTGGGCCGGCCATATCTCGCGAAGAACCGATAACCGCTGGGGTAAACGAGTTCTTGAGTGGAGACCGCGACTCGGCAAACGTAGTGTAGGACGCCCTCCGGCCAGGTGGGATGACGATCTGCGAAAGACTGCAGGCAGATGCTGGATGCGTCAAGCTGAAGACAGGGCGCTATGGCGCTCATTAGGGGAGGCTTATGTCCAGCAGTGGACTAATATAGGCTGATGATGATGATGATGATGAATATTATAAATGCGAAAGTTTGTATGGCCGTATGGATGGATAGATGTTTGTTATCTCTTCACGAGAAAACTACTAAACCGATCTGGCTGAAATTTTGCATATAGGTAATTCTAATCCTGGAATCAAACATAGGCTACTTTTTATCCCATAAATCAGTTTCCATGGTATGAAAAGCACCTTTTTCACGTTTCCATAGGAACACCGCGTGCGAAGCCGCGGGGCGCAGCTAGTATTGTATATTCCTTATTAATAAAGTTAGTTAATTCTGAGAAATTGTAATGTTATACAATAAATAAATGAATGAATGGATAATGAATAATTTGCTAAGGTAAGTGTAATTGTACAATGTGTGGTTGTATGTACCAATGTGGAGCCTAATATGACATGACTTACGGGTTTAATAACTATGCAATAGTAAGCAAATAAATAGGCAAAAGGCACCGTGGCCGCATCTTCTAGGCTCCAGTGTGAAGGCACAGGCCACATGAGTTCTGGCCGTGGAATCACGTGACTTCGAGCGGCGCCTGGTGCTAATCCCATAACC
The DNA here is from genome assembly GCA_955876795.1 of Eupithecia tripunctaria. Classification (NCBI taxonomy): domain Eukaryota; kingdom Metazoa; phylum Arthropoda; class Insecta; order Lepidoptera; family Geometridae; genus Eupithecia; species Eupithecia tripunctaria. The sequence goes on from OY041620.1 coordinate 7,056,811, forward strand.
CTTTCTCCGCTGAAATTATTACCAACTTTGCTTTATACACAAATATTTTTTGGGTTAACGATATCTTTAAAAAACATCTTTCTTTGTTGCAATGCTGCTCAGTCGTCATATTTTTCAGACACAGACGACACATATATTTCGGACAGGGTCGGCTTCTTTTGATACTTATGCTATATACGTAGCTACGTAGATTTTACGAGAGCAGATTATCAGTAGACACCCTGTATCCCCCTTTAATCAGTAAAACCATAATTGTCATGCAAAATAAAGTATCCACCTATCTGAGACTCCACTAAATTCCAGCCCAAATCCTTTATCCTCATTTCTAGGTGAAATGATTCCTGGTGCTCTTTGAACATCATTCACATTTATTCCAGTGTAGTGCACCTGAAAAAAATATACAAACATAAGTTACGACTTTCAGTCATATACTACATAGTAGATGTACTGATAAATACTTACACCTACCTTAAAATCGTCTAAATCTAGAGATCAGTGGATTAGAGTTACCTTTATTACACCAGTGCCTTTATTGACTGAGGGTGCTTCCACCCATTTCAATGAGCCCACATTCCCCTTGATGTCATGTTGTAAAATGAAGCTATGAACAGTTTCTGCTTTTTCCTGGACTGGCACGTAGTACACACCACCCCATATTCCCTACGAAGATTAAATGAAAATGTATACTTTACTTAATATAGGTTTACTAAATGTTTTCACTAGTAAGCATATTACAAACATACTTTGTCAAGAATATTGAAGACCAAGTCCGCGGGTAGTTTAGTCAACTGCTTGGTATCTTTGACATCGCTAACCATTATGAGGTTGATGTTGTTTCTCGTTGAATCCTTCCTCCAATGCTTCACCAAGCTTTTCAGACCAGAAAACGGTGGGTAAGTTGTAAGGATAATAAGACTATTTTCTGGGGACAATTTGCTTCGAGCTGCGATCAAACTAGGAAGTTCCTTCTCAGACCGGACGATCACCGAGGTGGTGGAAACAGCTACAGTTGTCGGTAGGTAGCGAACAAGTTCTAAACGAGAATCAGTTTCTTTGTTAGACAACACTGACACTACTTTTAAAATTCCTGTGTGTTTATATTCATTTGCAGCATTAAAGGAGTCTTCGTTTATTATAAAAATATTGCTTCGAGACGAACGTTGGAGAATGCGCAATACCTGCAACACAATTTAAATTTCCTTTGAATCTGACCCTAACTTTAATTCATTTATTTTACTTTATATTCCCCCGTCATTAATATTCACCTCGTCATCATTTGCAAGGTTCTGTACTAGAACAACATCAGCATCCTTGACAAAGTTCTCGGACGAATGTGTTGTATTTATAGACACTTTTCGGTACTCTATTTTTATTCCAGGAATTTTTTGTGCGGCAACTTTTTGCATTTCATTGAACAATCCAGTTTCTTTGGACATATTGCTTATTCCAATAACTTTAATTTTATCAACATTAATATTATCAGAAACGATTTGCACAAATATTTGCAATGAAGTCAGAGTCTGTAAAATGCAACAAATAATATTAAAACATATTATTATTAATTCAGAAATATATGTATCTAGGTTTGTACTTACATCAATGTTGGAATGGACCCGCGGTACAAATTTCATTGTTCTTAATTCTATTTCTTTGATTTTTAATGGGGGCAAATCATGCAACTGAAGGTTTTCCATCAGGACACCTCCACACCTTCAAAAGTAAAAGTTGGTTAAAATCAGGCCATAAATTTTATTACACTAAATTTAATTATTATCATAATTGTTATCGATGAGCCTCACATAATGCAGGCTGAGTTCACTGAATGCTAACGGCATTACATGGCCATGTCGAATGACAATACTAATTCGTTGGTCGAAATAAAATTCAGTAAGTTTTCCGACCTACTATCACCTTTAGGGAGGCCTAAAAACACCAGTGGACTAATATAATATGCTGATGATGATTCCGATCACGTGTGAAGCCAACTTTCTATGAAGTTTATCAGCCACTTTCCACCCCTCTACTCAAATAAATAACCTCGGTTAAGATTAGAGTCATTTCGCCGTCAAAGGGACTCAGCTAATTTTGATGCAGTGCCTTTACTTTACTGATGTCCCTGCAAGATCAGCGCAAGTGACAGCGCTAACTTTTAATAATCCCCAACTAAAAGTTAACCTATCTCCGAGGGAATCAGATTCAGAATATCAAATTTTACAATAATATTATCATGGATCAATAGGTGAATTTGTGAGAACAAACATATTGCAATAACTTACCGTGTGTAGCCATTGATATCAGACACGTGTGCTCTAACAACATCAACATTATTCATTCTTGTTACAAACTTGAGATGATCAGTTGCATCAATAACCATTTGCCTCATGTGTATTGGTTCTGATACTGTGTTGTGCGTATGCTTCAATGTATTGAGTTGAAGCATTCCATCGATAAATGTTACCCAATTGTCATTCCATATAATGTTGGCTTCTGATAATGTTTCGTTTGCGTTGTGAATACAACGGAACTGCCCGCTGTTGGTAATTATTTTAAATTGAATACTAATACTACTGAGGACAAAATGGGTTTAATGATCCTCTAAAAATAATAGAAATAAAAGATGGCGGTGGTTACTGTATTTTTATAGTTAAGTTGTTTAAGGCTGAGAGATTTGAAAATTGAGCAACTGTTAACCAGCAACAGTAGGTGTGGTAAAAGTTCCAAACTTTCGCATTTATAATATTATTGAGATTTATTCTAATGGGAGTAGCTTATGGCGTAAATATATGAATTATCTGAAAATCAAACCTGTATGAATATTCTCTTTCATAAAATAAGCGGTAAATATCATGGCTGTCAAGGTCCAAGACGTCGCCTGCAGTGATATGTTCATTGTCCTTGACAATTGACTTCTCTCTAGTATTTATGTATCCAGTGACTATTTTTAATTCGTCATCCATTATCTAAAAAGCAATATTTACTACATTTTGTATACGGATACATTATTTTTATATCTTAAAAAATAATGTATCCATCTTCGCTATAAAACCACAAAAAACCTAATAGGTACGTTTCTTAGCATTAAGATACAATATGATTATGTTTTGACTTGTACACTACCTCGAATTGACCATTGCCTCTTTGAATTGACACCACCAGCTTAGTGCTCTGTTGGGAATGCAACAATGGCTCTGCATGGAAATTTACATCACTGAAGACTACGTTTAATTGTCTCTTGGGCACTTTCAGGGTCATGGCGAGAGTATCCCAAGCCGCAATCAGTGCATACGAGAAGGGCAACCTATTTTTTTTCTGAAAATATTCAACATCAACGGCAAAGTTTTCCAGTACGTACTACGGTTAAATTTACGATAGAAAATATAATTTCGTAGAAGCAACACAGTGTGAAACTGTGAAAAAACATTGAGATAGGTACCTAATTTATATCCAAAACAAAAACACTACTTACTTCTTATTACATGTCCCTTCAAATAGCTATGTTCATCGTCATGAACAGACGCTACAAACTTGCAGGATGCTGCAAAAAATCTACAAGGTGGTACATAGAGTGCTAATGCCCTGAAAAAAAATAAAAATGTTTAAAATTCTTCGGCAGAGAACAAAGTGGCAGCTGTGGACTAAATAGACATTACCATTTCTCATTATGACCCCAATCAACCAGATTTGAAAGGAAAGGAGTACCAGTTGACACTGGGAACTCTACTTTCGGATATAAAACTTGAACCTTTGGATGAAAACCTTGCACGTACAACCTAAAACATAATACCAAAACTGAATCTTAAAGTTCTAAATCATATCCTCAACAAATGAGGACATTTTTTTAAATATTTGTACTGACTTTCCTACAGCTTCCAACACCAAGCGAGGATTATCGGGATGTCCACGCCTTGTTAATGGAATGTTAGTACATGTCTGTGGAAGCGATCTCTTGAGAATTGCTTGCAGAAGCCCGTGAGGTGCTATTTCTACCAGGACCGCGTTACTAGGGATCAGTTTGCTGGTTTCTTCGAATAAAACTGGACTCTGAAAGCAAAATCAATCTTATTTTCAGCAACAATACAGCAAAAAGTGCGTTTCAGCAACAATATACGTATAGGTGAGATCATACCAGTAAGTTATTGGTGTGATACTCAGCAGAAGAATACTTGGCTACTTCTTCATCCCATCTGTCTTTAGGTACAGATGTCGATAGCCATTTTGCACTACGCTCTCTGGGTGTTTTGATGACTTCTTTTAAATATTTCAATAACCCAGGACCTAAACGATAGAAGAAGATACTTTATTATTTTTTTATACCTAGAGGTACTATTAAAATTTGCGGTTGTTTTTTCTTTTCTTTTGGCAATTATAAAATTCATAATTATACTTACCCGCCTTAGCAATATACCGTGAGTGGTAAGCTATATTAGAGCAAGGGACTTCTCTCGCGAATATGTTCTTATCAACCAATTCACCGACAAATAACTGCATTACATTAGCCGGTCCCGAAAGCGTACAAGAGTCAGCACTATTGCGACAGGCTATTTCTATTTCTGGTGGACAAAGCTTTGACATCTGAAAATGCGAAATATTAATTAATAAATTCTGTCCACAGCTTTGCAAGCGTTAATATGGAATAGTAGTACCATACTCTTATGATATCACAGGTCAATTGATGTTCCTTATCAATTTCAGCACAATCCGTTCAGCAGCTTTGGAATGAAGAAGTAACAATCATCCAAACTTTCGCATTAACTGTGATATTCTTACTTCTTTGAGGACTTATCTCATAGTGTTATATTATTAAGAATTGCTTTAGGTGAAGAAACCAAATTAAACGAGTCGGTAAATAATGGGAAATAAATTGGTGCTTTTGTAAGATACTTTACTTCTTGATATCCCAAGCCAACAGCAGCCATGGATCCTTTGATAAATGGCGTTTCTAAAGAGACCTGACCACGGTTGTAAGCTGATAGTATCATCTCTTCTACAGTTAGGCAACCATCAGCGTATGCACATCCCAGTTCCCCGACACTGTGACCTATGAAAAGAAAAATATTAACATGTCGATCATGTAATACCAATATTGGTATGACCATGGGAAATATCGCTTATGCGGCGTGTTCTATTTATTATTTATTACCAATTATATTATCCGGTTCCAGGCCAAGTTCTTTTAGGACATCAGTAAGTCCAATCTGCACGGCTGCAATGCCGACGAATGAGTGGAGAATATTGTCGAAGATTGTCTTGTCGGGCGACGTGATGATGTGCACAATGTCGATCCCTTTTGGCTCCAGAACTTTGCGGCATCTAAAAATACAAAATATCATCAACAGACCTTATTAGAAGTCAACATAGGTTAGTTACCTAATCGGATAAATAAACTAACGAATAAAAAAGTTTCTAAAACTATTTTACGAGACGTTTCTGCAGCGGGTCATTTACCCTAATCAAGCTCTGGCATATTGTACGAATATATAATAATGTCGTAAATTTTTACCGTTCTATGGCGGCGGCGAAAATGGGCAACCGCATCAGCTCAGTTCCCATACCAGCCCACTGAGAGCCCATTCCGCTGTACACGAACCACAGAGGACGTTTAGTATCGTCATAGTAATCTACTTCCTCAGATAGGCATACTATATTTCCATCTTTTGTGTCTGAAACCATTATTATGTTATTATACAGGGGCACAGAGGGATAGTATTCTAATAAGTTTTGGCATCCACATTTATTGATGAGGTTGGGTCATCAAAACAGTCGTTAACCATAAACTGTTTAATTTAAACTTACCAAGAACAGCATAGCCTCTTCCCAAATGACCACCAATTCTATCTTTATGTATATTCTGAAGTAAAGCCAGTTGTTCAGGGTCAATAGGCTGTGATTTCAGTTCATCTAAAGCTCTTGTCACGGAGGAGTCTTGTCTGCCAGACATTGTAACCAAGTATGGAATATTTGTTTTGTAGCGTTCAAGGTCCTGATAGAAACATCCAGAAACACATTTTAAAAATGATCGCATTTACAATTCTTACATACATACATATGTTCACATCATCACCTTTGGTTTGTGCTGCCCATGTAATAAAACATGAGCATTAACTCCAGTCACAGACAAGCCGTTGACAGCTGCAAAGGTTCTCCGGAATGGATGATGATCGTTCAGTACCTGAATACGACCCTCGCTAATCGCAGTCACGTCACTTCTGGCAGTCTCGCAATTCAGATTTCCTGCTATTTCTCCTCTATGATATCCTAAAAGGACCTAGGAGGACAAGGTTTTTATTTTATGTTAGTTACCCTAGTGGATTTGCTAAAAAACTAGTCCTTGATCTCTTAACAAGAATTACATAAATTGAACACTTTTCTTCGATTCATTGGTTGTGAAAACACGATTCAGTAAAATATTTACGATAAAAAAAATACGTGAAAGTGCACTGTTTTGCACACAATTATCTCTAGATCTCAAGAACTATAGAAAATTTTATTGTGATTCGTAGGTCATTACTAATTTTTAATCGACTTCAAAAAAAGGAGGGGGTTCTCAATTCGTCTGTATTTCGTTTATGTTTGTTAGGTACCTCAGAACTTTTGACTGGGTGGTCCGATTTCCATGATTATTTTTTTTATATGAAAGCTGATGCTTCCCGTGTGGTCCCATTTTAATTTTGTTCAGTTCTGACAATGGGATCCATGAAAATTCATGAAAAAACTAAAAAATTGAAGTCGGTTTATAGTTTCTTAAAACGAAATTAATTAGGTTCCTCGGTAGGAATTTTTCATAAGTGGCACTTTTCTTGTAATAGTAAATATACAAAAACATCATTTTTGCGACTTTGCCGTTTCAAAAACGTATGCTCTGTCCCGCTCCTACGAACATATAATCCTATGACTATCCTTTTCACAAAATGGCGCGCACTGCGTCCTCTTAAACACAATCTCCATTCTACTTGTTTGCTTAGGTTTTGCACTGTAGACTAGTTCTCTAATAATTGGACGTTGGAATAATAATGCAAATGAAACCTTTGTAATTGCGGATATCCCTGATGCAGCCTCTCCGTAGCCAATATTTGACATAACACTGCCAAGCATCAAGGGTGTTTTTCTATTACCACAGAATATCTTGTCAAATGCTTCCAATTCTGACTTGTCTACATCTGGTAGCGCTGCAAAAATAAGAACCAAACTAGAACCATTCAATAAGTACATATTCTCTACATAGATTGAATTCGTAGATAGAAATTGTAACCACATAATCATCGATCAAAGTTTTCGCAGGAGGTCGCGAAATACCGCACATAATATAAATTATAAACATTATAATTTCCATCCTATCTATACAATCTCTTACCTGATCCAAATCCTTCTACATATTCAACAAGGTTCGGTGCAACACCAGCTCTGTCGTAGAAACTTTTGAGGAATGTAGCGGTATCATCGGGATTTCTATAAAACCCATATTTGGGACCAGTTACTTCATTTAGTATTTTAACGTATTCACATTGTACGTTTACTACTTTGGCGTATATTCTGAAAAATAATACTTACGGTTATTCAGTGCTAAAAAAATTTCAAAAACTAATTTAAATTACAAATATCAATGAATCGATTGAACAGAATAACGGTATCATCGTGTACGTGAATAAACTTAGTATATTTAATCGTACCTATTTGAAATACACCTATTGCATATACATATATAAAGTTGTTATTGTTGAGTGTTGTGTGGGTTGTCCACGATTAATTTTTTTTTTATTATGCTATCATCCAACGACCTCTGGAGGAAGTGGATGATAATTATGGTAAGCTTTGATAAATTGAACAGTAGGTATCAATAATAAGCCGTGAAGCACACCAGGGCGAGCAGTCTCGACATAGAAAACGAACGAGAAAAGGTTAAATTTGTAATATTCATATTGATTTAATGGTAAATCAATTTGAATATTACAAATTTATTTTTCCAATGGTGGAACTATTCATTTTTGTCAGCTGTTTTGGCAAGCGACCGCCATCTTTACGATTTTTGTCGCAAACATTACGCGTTCGGTAAAGGTAATTGCGAGCAAATTAGACAGCCCGATAAGTTTGTAGCAATCCTTTACCGAAATCGTAGAGTTTGCGACAAAAATCGTAAAGATGGCGGTCGCTTGCCAAAACAGCTGACAAAAATGAATAGTTCCAATGGTAAATCAATATGAATATTACAAATTTAACCTTTTCTTTATGTTAATCTACTGTATAATTATGGAAATAAATAGTTATTGAATCATTTAAAACTTGATTCTTGCAAAGAAAATCAAAATACGTTAAAATACATTCGGTAAAATTTTGCGACCGATGTCGGTCGTTATCTATGTCGAGACTGCTCGCCCAGGGCAGCAATAAAGACTGGAAAATGTATCCACCGACCGTTACCAAAGAGCATGTCAAGGAGAACCTGAACCGATTGAGGAGTTCTCCTGAAATGCCGAGTTGGTAAGTTTCTTGCATGAGATCGTATTCGTTTATCAAACGCTATGCTACAGTCGGAGTCAACTGCATCGACCGCTATGTGCTGATCGTAGAGGTATTTTGCGTAACCACTATTTACCCAAAGTTGTATGTCTTTCTGTTACCTCAAAGCGTGCTTCGCATTTTGGAGAAAAAGAACATTGATAGCTTCGGATTTGGCACACCCACAAGCTTCTTGATCATAAGATCTTGTTTTTCCGTCTGGGCTTAGATTCATAATCCTGAAACCAAGTTGAACAATTATCTTCCGTTAAATCCCTTATGAATCAAACTGGAACTCAAATTCATTACGACAGTAAAAAGAGAGTATTAATAGACGACTATACGTATTTTGTAAAATACTTTGACAAAGTTCTCTACGTTGTTTAGGGACGTCAAAGGCTGGATTTTTTCTCCAGAGTATTAGGTACCTTCCATGATGCACTGAAGACTGCGGGTGCAGACAAAGGTTAGCGCCGCCCACTATAGCGGCCTCGCATTCTCCACGTGAGATCGCGAGGTAGGCCTGCTCCAAGGCCGCAGTTGAGCTGCAGCATGCGTCGTCGATGCCGAGCGAAGGTCCTTTGGCGTTCAGCCAGTACGAGACACGGTTCGCAAACATTGCTTTGCTGCATCTATACATAAGTCATCAGTGTAAGCTCATTTGCTTGAGAATCTTAAAAATTGTGAAAAACCCTTATGTACGCGAGCTACGCGGCCATGGAACGTGGAGGGTACGAACTGATAATATTGAAGATAGGAAGCTTTACTAAAAGAAAACATTCCTTTAATATTAAAACTAGCTTCTAACCGCTGCATCGCACGCGCTTTTTAAGTTGCTTGTCCGTCCTCGGGATACCGTTTATCTATTTGCACATTTTCATGAAGATCCGTTTAGCCATTTAGGCGTGAAAAGGTGCTAAACAGAGAAAAATTATGAACAAAATATGTTAGTCAGGTACATTACATACCCCGCAATACCCAATCCAGTTCTGGAGCTGGCAACGTAGAAGCAGGCTTTTTCTGTTTCGGAAAAACAGGATCCAATGTATACGCCGACTTTCTTGCCGGAAAGTTGCTCTGGACTGATTCCTGAAATCATAAGGGAGTCACTAACACCTTGTTACAGGATGTTTGCCAGAACATGCGCTATGAGGTGACTTATAATGTAACATTCAACCTCTTATGATTATTTTTGATTTATTTTAGAGAGATTTCGCAGTAAAAGTAGAATAGCGCTAATTAAGCAGCTATTAGGCGTGACAATACATACCCACCTTAACTGGAAAAATCACATAGAAATACTAAACATAAAGCTAGCCAAATTTACATACGCCCTTATAGTATCATGAAGAGAAACACTAACAAGAAACTGCACTATCAGCATATTACGAAAACGCATATGCCTGGTTTACGTCTTTGCCATTGTTATCTATGGAGATAGCGTGGATTTTGGCGCCCTGTTTATTAAACAAAAGAAATTATTACGTAATAAAATTAATGACCTCGATACCTTACCTTACTAACCACCTCAGCTTTCTAATTTAAATTACTTGACCCTGTGAGTGAAATAATTATTTAATATCTACCTATCTTAATCTGTCATTTTAAATGTATAAATTCTTTTACAGTGCCCTACAGGGTACATGTACTATTGACCTAAGCAAAGATTAAGACCCAAGTTGTATACCATGTACATGTAAGCAAAATAAATAAATATATTTCGCTAGTAAAAGTAGACTAGCGCTGACGAGAACGCACGGCACTGTTTGAGGTTATTGACTTTCTTAGTGTTTCAATATCTTTAGCAATTTAGTTTTGTACGATGATGATACGTAAACCCTCCGTCTGCGAGTTGACTCGCACTCGGTCTTACCTGCATCGTAGATAGCCTCGTAGCTCTGCTCTAGGACCTTCCGAGACATGGGATCCATGCTGTTGCTGAGCCTGTAGTGCACCTTGAAGAACTGAGCATCGAATCGATCTAGATCGGGGACGTTGCCTGTATACTGAGCTACCTCGGGATGGTTGTACACCCATCGGAGACCATCGGACGATATTGGGTTTATCTGTAGATAGATAAGGCTTTCAAGGTATACAATACATAATCTAAATAAAGATGAGACATAAAGCTGGGTAGCTTTAGGTTAGGTTCACCTCAGTCTGCCGACGAATATTAAAAATGTCAACGTTTGTGAGTTTATGCGAAGATCTTAGAAACTACTAAGCAATCAAAATTAAATTAGGTACAAGTACAAAGTTATAAGTGTTGTTGTTGTTGCTAAACAAATAAGTAAACTTATTTGTTTAGCAACAGAATCGAATCGCTGTGTGATGCCAGCTAAGAATTTGAATAACCCAACTCTGCCCGCGGGTGTAGTAAGAGACGAAAAATGGATATCCACCCCGTTCGGGTAGCAGCTTCCCCTGCAGGACCGGTCCTGTGTCCAGTCCAGCAATGGGCCAATGTGGGCTGTTGAGGTTGAGGAATACCTTCCAAGCTCTCTTGGTTAGCCCCCCATAAAGAAATTAGTGGCTGTACCTATAGGTATTTCTGTTAGGTCACCTTTTTCCTCCTAAAAGCATGTGCAGCAACAATGCACACCTTAACAAAAGCAAATCTACCTTATTATAAAGAATATTCTCCAGGTCCCGCACGTATCTGGCTTGCGGGTAGAGTCCAGCCATCCCTGATATGACCACCTCGTTTCCACGAGGCGTCTCTCGCACTTGCAGTGGAACTTCGCCTTGTGGTGTCGGTGCCATTTTAAAGTTTTAGCTGTAAAAATAATGACATTAAGCGCGTAGTTCTCTATCACTTCTTCTTCTCTATCTCTATTACCTAGGTCTCTATCTCTTCTGGGTAGTTAATGTACCTATCTATCACTTTCAACTATATTCTTTATAATTTTGTAATTTTTTTGCTTGGAGGATTGGAGGAGAAAAATATAGTTAAGCAATCATCATCATCAACTTATATTAGGCCACTGCTGGACGTATTCCTCCTCCAATGAGTTATAATGCCTCTGTTCAGCTTGCCACATCCAGCATATGCCTGTAGTCTTTCGCAGTTTGTCATACCGCCTGGGTCGTAAGCTATATAAAAGCAATTCTTGTACGGCACTTTTAACTGTCTTTGTCTGTTTATTGACTAAGTAGTTTTCCTGTATATTGTAGTTAAAGTTGTTGCTTTTAATAGAAATATGGCGAAATATTGCATTGGGGCAATCACTTGTTCCATGTGTCCTAAACCGATGAATAAAATTGAAGGACTTTCAAGTCACTACTTACAAAAAACTAATGGTGCATTAAAGTAAATTGCCGTATGTGGGTACTTAAAGTAAAAATTTATGATCACTACAACTACACAGCATTTATCCAACTGAACTGTTTTATTTCTTAGAGAATACTTATACATTTTACGAACTTGCCTAAGGTGAAAAAAGGTTGAATATTTTTTTCTAAACAATAGGTAAACTAAAAATGTATCAATATTCATTCGGTCTAGGTGCAGGTTAAAAATTCGCATTAGCAGCGGTGCGATATTACTGCATTACGGAGGTAAAGCGGCAGGTCCTCCGGGGGCAAGGGCTTGCCGCTGCACTAACGGCGGCTCCTTGAACCTACATACAGAAATACAATATATGGTAAAATCAATTTACATGTCAGGTTTGCTTAAATTAGTTGTAATATACACATTGTAAATACATATACATCCTGTCAAAGATGTATGTTATGTAAACAACCTCATTTTGAAGCATAATGAGAGCGGGAAAAGCGCACCGCAACCTATTTCCACGTCTATAAATAATAGTAGTTCACCGAACAGTAGACCTTATGAACATTAACTGTTTTTTCAACATAAGAAATGAGAGAATTATTTTAGTAAAAACTATAAGTACACTTAAAATAAAAGACTTCATTCACCCTTTTATACACGACGACGGCAGTTGCCGGGTGTAGCCGGGTGTAGTCGTAGTTTTTGAAGTCGACGGGTCTAGTTAATTTGTAGTCGGCAACTTGCCGTCCGTGTATTTGTGACGTGTAGTCCGTTTATAAAACCCCGTAGTAGGTACACAAAACAAATAATTACCTATACTAGTATAGTATTATATTATCTGAACCTATACCTATTTATGTTTATTTATTACTGAAGTTAAAAAATATAAAAAATATTACAGAAACGAGATTTTTAAGTAGGTTGTTTGAGTACCATGTTTTTTGTAAAAAATTACTTTGTAGTTCCTGTAGGTAGAAGACGTAGTACATATAAACAGGATTTCCCGTAGTACCTACGAGCTACAAACAGTAATTAAAATCTAAAAGAAAAATCCCATAGATACGAATCAGTATAGGTAGGTAAGTAGGTAGGTACCTAAGTACCAATGCCCGAAAAAATAAAAACCCTCATAACTAAAAGGTACAAAAATACATTAAATACAAAATAATGCAGGTATTTGTTTACGCTAGCGAACGAATCAGAGAAGAACCTACCTACTTTTCTGTTCCGTTATTTATCCAGAATGGATAAAATCTTGTTTGTACGTACATAGCTGCTTTGGAATGGTAGATAGATACTATTACAGTTCACTTCACTTGAGGCAGGATAACCTGGATACCGTAACAGGCTAATTTACAGATCAACGCCGAATGATTGATTTTATCAAAAGCCCTAGAGAAGCCGTTGTAGATAGCATCCACCTGACCAGTTTTGCCGAAAGCACCACACAGGTAGTGCTTCTATTCGAGAAGGTTTGAGGTCGTAGATCTATTCTTGATGAACCTGTGCAAAGTGGCTCTAAGTGGTAATACAAAGAGTCATAAACCAGAAACTCTCGAAGAGCTTGCCAAGGCACGACCTGGTAGTACCTGGTCGTTATACTCTCGTGCCTTGGCAAGCTCTTCGAGAGTTTCTGGTTTAATCCGTACTCTACCAGGCTGGTAGAGTACGGATATACTGACAAAAATCCCAAAATCACTAGTAGATTTACCTCATTAACATTCAGTCAACTACGTTCAAGTTTGTAAGACTCCAGACAGAGTATAATTAATACTAACTTATACAATGGACCTTACGACCTCTATGGACTACAGTCGCGGCAGACAGACAACAATGGAAGGAGTTGGAGGAGGCCTTTGCCGTAAGGCACACCGAAATAAGAGACATTTTAATGTAACAGTGTTTCTTTTAATGTTAATTTAAGATTGTAAAATTTCGGAAATAAACGCTATATTATTATTATTATTATACAATGGACACTCAGTTAGGTACGTTCAGTTAAAGCTCCAAATGCAAGGAGTGTACGGCGCATGCACAAGGCGCAGGTTGACAGACAACGGCGATGGTGATTTATTTCAGATTTATGGTAGGGGAAAGGTGTCCTCGTTGTCACAAGTACTAGTTGTCACAACGTCCATATCTCGTCTATGACAACTATTTTAATATACGAGTAAGATGTAAAATCCTACCCACCTCAGAAAGTGTCATGGCTGCTGGTCGCTCGGATTGCATTGAATATAGAAAAATGAAAAATATTGTATAGTGAGTAAAATTTTATACTATTTGTTATAAATACTACTTTGCATTAATGTTGGTGAAGATTTTGGTGTATTCTTATATATTATCATACAAATGGTGTTATGATTATACCTATTGCAATTACTTGAGGTTATTTTTTTGTTTCATTGATAATGGTGGACTAGGTACATGTTGTCTCAGTTGGTCGGAGGCTAAAATAATAATAAAGTTTATAATAGGGTAGGTATATGCATGTGATTTCAAAATGGCTAAAAAAATATATACGTATTCTCTATTGATATAGAAACATATCCACATATTTATTTTAGAATTTTGAGATGTTTTCATCGTAGAATTTTACCATTGAAAAATTGATATTTTAAATCTCAATCGCAAAATTTCAAAACGCTACGCCATTGCCTAGAGCAGACGTGACATCACTGTTCATATTTCTTTTTTTTTATTCTACTTGCTGCACCATGATTTCACACTATTCTGCCCACTTCACATTTCGTATTGTCGGTTATTTTCAGATTTTTCGGAAAACCTCTTTTTCGGAGATGATCACTACTGAGGTCGTCACAAAAGGTTTTAATCGAGTGTGAACGTCGACGTCAAATAAACATGGCGCTAATATGGCAGCGTTTTTATCACCCAAAATTGATTGTAGTTTTGATTTGTTTTTTTTTACCTTATTATTGCGAAATTCAGTGAGTGTCTTATCATTTTGCGGTTAAATAATGACTTAAAGAATCGATTAAAACAATAAAAAAAATCGATGCATATACAGTCCAACCGGAAAAAGTAGAAAATAAATGAGGGCGCCACAATTGTTTACAATTTACATGGTATCACCATATACTACGTGACTCGTTGAGGGAATTATTCAAAAAAAAATAATATTTTACGGTAATATCGCAATACATATATCAAAATCTAATGTATACACACAAAAACAGAGGTAACTTTATGAAAAGGTGTGATGTTCACAATAAAAATACAAGAAACAAGAACAAATTACACATCCCATCATTACGAAAGGTAGGGAAATCATTTGTGGGCAATTGCGTAAGATTCTATAATAAGCTTCCATCTGAAGCAACTGAGCTCCCTATTCGTAAATTTAAACTGTACATAAAACGAAAACTTATCAAGAAAGCATATTACTCCGTAGATGACTACGTCAATGATGTTAATGCTTGGCCGGATGTCGCCCAGTTCCACACAGACAATAGTATGTAAGACCAGTTAGACTTAGTTATCCTAAGATTGTTTTAGTTGATAAGCGATAAACTTGCTAGTGGTTTCTTTTTCACTTCTTCCGCTAGTGGACAAAAAATTGAAGTGAATTAAAGTCAATTGCACCTTATTTCTTGTTGATAGTAATAACTATTTATCAAGCTGTTTATATAGTAAAAATTTGACTTGTCTAAGTACTTACTTTGTAAGTCTAAAGAAATAAACGATTTGACTTTGACTTTGACTTTGACTATGGCTACTACGTTTTGATACTTAATATTTTCAAATATACTTAAAACACATTGCAGTTCTTATTTGATAACATTTTACAAAAAATATTAATGCACATTACATAAAGGTTTGTCCTGAATAAGAATAAAACCCACTTTGCAAAGTAAAGTAAAAATAATATTTTTTTATTATATACATGCATTAAAGAAATCAAAGACTCCGTTTGTCCAGCGCGTCGATACCGAGACGAATAATAATAAGTTACCTACCTACTCGAAAAATAAAATAAATTCCCCTCCACTAACCTTAGGCAGAAACCTTGTCAGGCTCTGCGCAAACTGTCTGCGTCAAAACAAATCGTAGACAATTTTGAGTGTCATTTTCGTAAGGTTCTACGTATCTACGGGGGAGGCCGCGAAATTTTTGATCGATGAAGCATGACGATACTTTTTAAAAAAATACAGGCATAATTCAATTTTGCAAGGAAAAGCTGAATCTGGCCACAAACTCACTTAAGCGGCCACACTGGTCTTTCATAAAGAGTTGCCAGTTTATAGTAAATTTTAGTTCCATATTAATTAATTTCTACTCTTTCTGGTCGGACTGTACCCTATTACTGAAAACTATTGGTTCTTTTGTTTTAGGTACCTACCAAACATGCCTAGAAATCGCAAAAGAAAGACCAATCGAGCCCAAACGTTTGCTGATGTCATGATGCAAGCTGTGAAGGCAGTAGGTCCTGGAAATTCGATTCGAAGTATTGCCAAAGATTATAATATTGACTATCACAAACTCTCTCGCTAGAAAATAAAGGAAAAAGGTGACTCTACTGAGTTGACTTCTGTAGGCTATGTAAAAATTAGACAGGTGTTCACTGATGCTGAAGAAAATATGTTATCAGAGTACATACAGAGGGCTGCGGATATATATTTTGGGTTGACTCCAGTGGAAATCCGTAAATTGGCATTTGAGTACGCTGTTGCTTTGATTTCCTGACACGTGGATTAGAGATTCTATGGCGGGTGAAGAATGGCTGAGAAGATACCTATGTTGCCATCGAGAACTTAGCCTCCGAAAGCCAGAGGCTACCAGTCTCGCTCGTGCAACCAGTTTTAACTCGCATAATGTCAATCTGTTCTTCGATAACCTGTCGAATGTCTTGGAGAAATACAAGTTTGAAGGAAATGATATCTGAAACGTAGACGAAACAGGTATTACCACTGTACAGAAACCGCAAAGTATTATTGCTAGAAGAGGTATGAAACAGATTGGTGCCCTGACGTCAGCCGAGCGCGGCACATTGATCACAATGGCACTAGCCGTGTCAGCTACTTTGAATAAAGAAAAAGAAAAAGAAAAAATTTAAAGGGATAAAGAAAAAAAAAACAATCAGCAGCAGCGATGAGGATGAATCTCATGACGTACCTACTTTGTTTGGTTTGTCTCGAACCTTTGTCTGCCAGCAAACCAAACGAAGAGTAGGTACAATGTACTAAATGTAAACTCTGGGCTCATACAAAATGTGGGGGCCAGAAAGTTTTGTTCTATTGCTGCCGAGACTGTGCTTTAGAGGACGAGAGTGACAGTAGCAATACAGTGTGACAACATGGACCTCTTGCTACTACTCTATATATTTATAGATCTACTCATAAAACGAAAATTCTGATTCGTTTTCAATAAAACCAATAAAATTCAGTACCTACTTAGGTACCTAATCAATATTTTATTGCTTAAGAAAAATACTAAGGTTTAACAGAGTTTTGTAAACATTCATTTTTATAGAAAACTTTAAAAAAATTATGAATCTAGTGTGTTTAGCCTATTTCTTGAACTAATGAAATATATGTATATATAATCAGGAAGTAGGTCTGATCGCACTAACCTTAGACCAGTATCAGTTCTGCCTATTCAGTTTCACATCAATGGCCTATGTATGAATGTCAAAGGCTTCATTGTAAGTAATTTTTGAAGCTTCGAAGAAGTCTTACAGACGTTTTTTGAGACTTGTTAAATGAAAAACGATGATTTCGAAATGTTCCTATAGACATTTTATCCTACGGGAACATCGATCAAACATTTTCGCGGGGGAGGCCGCGAACTTTTTTGATCGATGTCCGGGAACTACTATTTGTCTCACTTACAAAACTAAATTAACAGTCAATTTGAAATCGGTTTTATGTTATCGAAACAATCAAATTATTGAGTGGCATGTTTCTATTTT
This sequence comes from Eupithecia tripunctaria, assembly GCA_955876795.1. Lineage (NCBI taxonomy): Eukaryota > Metazoa > Arthropoda > Insecta > Lepidoptera > Geometridae > Eupithecia > Eupithecia tripunctaria. The sequence continues at coordinate 7,074,510 of OY041620.1, forward strand.
TAATATAGGTTAGGTAAGATAACCTTTATTGTTGGTATTTAGTAAATGGTGATGGAATTTTGTTGAAAAAAAAAATGAAACAGAATAGTGGCTTTTATTAAATAAAAAAATCAACAATCGTGTCATTTAAAGATAATTGTTTTAAATGACGCCCAAATTCAATTCAGTGGCCTTCACCAAATAAAACTAAAATAAATAAGTATACCTGTTCATTTTTACATTTTAATATTCCGTAGTCATAAACGTGTCAGCATTTAAAAGATATGACTCACAAATATTTTTGGTTTCAAACCCATTTAAAATATCTTCAGGGAGATGCTTGTTGATTAAAGAAGCACAGCGGTTATCCCTCGTCACATGCGCCAGGGGAGTGGTGAGGTTATGGACAGTAATCGGCTGCTGAGAGAAACGTTGAAGAGTACAAGGAATAGTTGAAGATGAATATGGACTCAATGCTCTCAAGACTACGATCTTAGATCTCAATGGTTTCAGTTTTGGGGTGTATCCGATCGTAGTAGTTATTCGTGTATATGCTGATTCTAGCAGCGACCGTGCATATTGTGCTGAGTGAGACACGTGTCCAAGAAGTGTTTGTACGCATGTGTCTACACGTTGCATCCATGACATTCCCTCTAAATTATTCATGGTTAATGCGTCCATTCCAGTCATTAATGTAAACATGTGCTTCACTAGTCCAATTTGTAATTCTTCTTTATTGTTATAAGCAAGTAGTTGCTCTTTCATCAGGGATTTGGTCTCATCTGGGCCATCACCAATACAGAAGACTGTCCCAATATGGCCTAAAACCAGAGTTTTATTTAGAACTTAGATGACAATAAACCAAATTATTACCAACAAAAATTCTTACCATGTTTTTCTAAAATTGCAGCCAATTCTAAGACCACTAAAACTCCAGTTTCGTAACCCAAGAGCAAAAAGGTGTTATTGACTCCTGTCCTTTTTAGGAGGACCTATTTACAGAAAACAACAAAGTATAGCATTATCGAAATAACAATTTATTAAAACAGCAAAATTAAAAAAGCAAGCCCGTTCACCAACCATAATTAATTAATTAATTAATTAGCACACATGAAGCCGGGAGATAAAAAGATACATTTAAATTCCTCGTTGTACCAGTTCTTTGTATGTAATTTACAAAAGTGACATACACATAGCGATATTACATTAAATTACACAGTGTATGTAGTTTACAAAAGTGACATACGCAAGCTACTCATATAGCTAGTTAGTATTCAGAAGGTACCTGCGAATATCTGAGCGCTAGTTGTTCAACAGTCTCGTGCAAATGGTCAAGCCCCGGCTGCAGCACAACCGCTGGCAGCTTCAGGCGCTCACAAATGGAGCGGAACCGTTCGTGGTGACCTTCCAAACCTGGCACCATGCACAGGAATTGTTGGCGTACGTCAAACTCGTCGTCCCTCTGTGAAAGTTCGGTATTATGATGTGATTATGATATGAGTGTAATAAATGCTAACACGAGCGGGAGGTACTACATCTACCCAATTTAGCATAGCTGTGGCAAAGGAGAACTACTTCTTTTTTTTTAAGTTGGTTAAGAAGATATACTTGCCATAGTATAGTTATTAGTAAGTGTGGGTAGGAACACCATTTCAGTTGTCGCAGATATTTCATCAGGGTCTACGTATGAGAAGAACGTTCCTAATCCCTTGATCACGTCAAACTTTGTGCCAGTTATTCTTTCTTCGATTTGTTTAATGCTGAAATGCAAAATCTTATCTTAAACATTTAAACGAGAAATTCTTGTATATATCGTATCTATAGTGTATATAATCTGAACGTCGGAAATGGCTCCGACGATTTTCATGAAATTTAGTATACAAGGGGTTTCGTGGTCGATAAATCGATCTAGCTAGGATTCATTTTTAGAAAATGTCGTTTTATTCATGTTTTCAGTAAACTTTCATCAACTTTACCGTAATCAATTGACTCTTCCTAACATCTATTGGCAAATAGTAGTACTATTTTATTCGTGTTTTCAATAATCGACTTAATCAATATTACCTCAAACACTAAACTGAAAAATATAACTCTTCCTGACATCTATTGGCGAATAGTAATACCATAATTGCTAACAAGCACAATTTACAAAAAAAACCGAGCGAAGCTCCGGTCATCCATGTACTACGGGTATAAACGACCAAACTCAAACGACAACTAAGAAACCAGGTTCAGTTTCGATCACATTTTTCTGTTTTTTATTAAATCTGTATATGGGTATGAAAATTTCCCTAAAAATTATGAATAGCCTCCCTAAGACCCTTTCCCCACATTGGTTTAGGTTATGCCTCCTTACTGCCCCGTCCATAAAATCCACCATGTTGATTTCTGCCGTTGATTTATTTTTCATACTAACTTGGTTTACCCTATATCCCGTATTCTCAAGCCTTAATTTAGGTGCTGAATATTTTAAAGATTTACCGTTCTATAGACATGGACACAATATTCGCCGGATTCAGTGAAATATTATGCACGTCTCTCAAGAATGATGCTATGGCTTCTGACTTATCTTCTTCGATGCCCAAATCTTTAAGTGTTTTGCTGTTATTGTCATCAGGAATTTGCACATCTATAACAACGTCATTATTTGTTAAACCTTTTTTGTTATTTAATCCAATATCTAATCATATTTACATGCTTTGCAACCTACCAAACAGCCCTCCAATTTGCTGCACCAAATTTTCTTTTGCCCGCGTTTTCAATTGACTTACAAGTAAGGGGCAACCACATAACAGAGCTTTTTCTGTTGCTTCCTTTATGCCTTGATACCAAGTCAAGCCTGCTTCGTCTTCAACCTGAAATCACAAAAGGACATAAAGCTATGACTTCTATCTAATTCTTGGGCTTCGCTTAAGAATGTATGCATGTCCAAGAAAAATAGAGCTTTATCCACGTGGAGAATACTCTACTATTAACACGTAATGCGAGACGAATGTAGGCTTTCATCTCGTCTTTTTATGCCATTAGAAGTAATAGACTATTATAAGGACTATAAAACAATTACTTTTCGTCACGGGTGACACTAAAATCTCGTAACTAGAAGAATTTAAGTCCGCCCAAGACGAAAACTGCTCTTTCCACAGGGATAATACATTATGTACTCTACTTTTCACACGACCTGCGCGATGATCGTAGGCTTTCTAGTCTTTGTTTAATTTTTAATGAAATATTAATAGGTGCCTGACGATATACCCAAATGAACGAATCGTAAACGATCAAACAAAGTGAGCCTCCAATCTGAATCGAATGTTCTGCGATTATTTTTTTTATACGTAAAAGCTGTTGTGTTTGTTTATGAAGTTTAATAATTTTCGAAGATATCTTGTTCTCGGGAGAAACATATATTTTGAAAAAACTTGACTTATTTTGAGGTAAGCTTTATAGTTTATTTCATAAAAAAACTTGGAAAAAGACAAGGAGGACCCGCCGCCGCCTCGAGACATTGGTTAAGGGGTAAAATCACAAACCGTCTCCAACATTGATAGATCGAGTACTGTAGCGGGAAGTTTTTCTTTGACTCTTCTTATCGATACAAACTGCGTCCCATCATCGCCGTTACTGAACATCAAAAAAGTTCTGAAAATGTTAAATAATTTGATCACCATACTTACACTATCCTAAAAAAATACACTCTGACATTCCTTGTATCGATCGAACGAGATATTCATTTGTAGCAGGTGCATCAAAGAAATTACTCACCTTATAGAAGGACATAATTTTCGTATGGCCATATCTATCGTCGCCAGCATTGTATTATTTAAACAATAATTAGCAGCCAAATAGATGCCATGAATAGGTCCTGAAGAAGTCGCTTTATTAAAGAAGTTAGTTAAGCTAGTTTCGTCGCTTAGGCTTGCTGATGAAATCAATACTTGGACATCAAGATTGTTCCACGCCCTGAAATAAAAAAAATCTATCAATAATCAACATTTGGTTTTAAAAAGCTTAATTGCCCGACTTCCTCAATTTCGTAGGTACCTACCGTTGTTTGTACAGCAAATAATTGGATAGTTTCGCAAAATGTAATTGAATTTTCTTGGCTCCAGCACTGATTAACATGTCAGCTAACTGCACTCCTAAGGGTTGCTCATCGCAGAGAATTATGTGTGTTCCATCGTTAGAGATAATTAACCTGCAAATTTTATAATGAAATATAATGGACCGTGACTGTTACATTAGATTTCTTGAACTAAAATGATATCATTCGGGAGTTTAGAACGAAGGCACAATATGGCTGCATAAATATAATTTAAAAGAAGACTAAAGAACGCAGACATATTAACAAAACTTATAAAGAACGACGACATAATAAATTAAAATAACGATCATAGAAGTAGTTGAAGTACACGCTATTTATGTGACAATAGCATTAATGTGTCTCTCTAGTTTTACCTGTTTTGTACATGGGGTTGTTGGTCGTGCATCCGCAGTAAGACTCTACCGCGTTGTTGGCTCGCGGCAAGCAGCCGGAAAGCTCGCGTCACTTCTCCCGGTGCATACGTCACTCGTGACAAAGGACGCACTTCGCCACTCGCGATCCCGGCACTCACTAATAGTTGGAGTTGCTGAAAGCATAGTATTTCAAAGGTAGAGCAAACAAATCACGCATCTATAACACCAACCATATTATGATAATGATAACTCATAATAACATCTTTCTTTATAATTTTCAAATAGTATCTAAGAACCACCAAAAATTGGTGTATTGGATGATGTTGTGTAAAGGAGTAATCTGCCTTACCATTTTATCCAAAGAATAGTATTTATAATTGGTGTACCTTCAGTTCTTCACAATAGGGATTTTGAAAAATGGCAGAAATATCGACAGTAGTGTATGTCCTCTCGCGTGTAAGGTGAAACATTCCGAAGTTATATATTTGATTATTCTGAATCTGCACAATGTCTATCGTGTTTCCACTCATTGCGGTACATTTTAAAGATATCTGAAAGTGTATGGTAAATTCATAAATAAGAACCGAAAAAATCAAATTTTCGTTTCTTTCTCTGGATTTGATTGGACCCAATTAAGGTCCATTCTTAGTATCACAAACAAAATATCAAATAATAGACCTTTGAACTATAACAAATTTTTGGTCCAAATTCAGCAACTTTACAAGCTGATATTCGCAAAAGCCACCATGACCTAGACTTCATAATCGGTGATCGTTCCTACCTGTATGGGGGACATACGCACACTTTACTCTCAGCCAATATAAAATGACGAAGGTCTGGCGGTCGCAGGCTATATTGTTACTTACATTCTTAAGATCTCCATTAAGGCAGCAATAGACAAAAGTACATCCTATACCGTTCGTTGCATTTAAAACCATATCTCCAAAGGTAGAATCTCTAGAATTTCCAACGTTCTCCGCTAAAATAAAACAAAGAAATAATATTTTATTTTGAATTGCTGCACACTTAATTGTTTACAAAAATATATTAGTGCCATGTCCTAGATATAATACCGGCAGTGTAACCCACGAATACTCAAACGAAACTTAGATTATTAGAATAGTCAAAAAAATAGAATGACACCTTTTGGTGCTCTAGAACTGAAAATGTGTAATTCAATTACTAAGCGAAAAATACATTCCAGGATATCTGCATCTGCAGCACAGAACCTTATGTGTCACAGTATGTATATTAGGTTCGACTTTGTCTCAAATGACAAATTTTGGTCAGATTTTTATTGAAAATAGTCAAGTTGTTGACGACCTCTGTGGCGCGGTGGGCGAAGGTCCGAATGCGACGCAGGAGGTTGCGGCTTCGATTCCTGCCTCGGGACAAATATGTGTACGATCTGCAGATATTTGTTCAGGGCGTTCTGGATGTTTTCTGTATATAATAAAAAATATCAATCTATGTAGTGTATTGTATTATGTATATCAGTTACTTAGTACCCATAACACAAGCTCTGCTTAGCTTGGGGCTAGATAATGCTGTGTGAATTGTCCAACATTATTTATTTATTATTTGTTATATTTATTTAAGTATGTAAGGCTCGACTACATCTTAAATGACATTATATTTTTGACAGATTTTGAGACATGATGAAAATCTGACAAAAAATTGTTATTTGAGACCACAGACGAAATAAAAAATCAAGATGGAACGTCGCGGGCCAACGCGACGCACTGATGCCGGTTTCGTAAACATGTGCGCGTTTAATGAGTGTTGCGGTGTAGTAAAAACGAATTACCCTAATATTATATTATATAGCAGAATGAATGGATAAGTTAAGCACTTTTAAGAGATAAGGTCTAATAATAATATCAAACATTGGTTTTAATGGCCTTTTTGTTGGGTAATTTCTTTGTAGTCGTCCATGGAGAAGAATTGTAAGTGGTAATTTAGCTTTAGCTTTCTATTATACTAGCGACCCGCCCTAGCGGCTTAGCAAGGGTGCAATGCTAATTTATTTTATTATACATAACCTTTTTTTAGTCTACTTACGTATAAGATGATTCCATTCTGCTTTTTGTTTCATGACGATATATTTTTAAACCCTATAACAACACAGTTCGGCACTTTTTATTTAAAAAATACGAAATATTTTAGCGTGACACTCCGCGCGCCGGCATAGCTCGACTGACAAGGTAAGGCGTAGTTTCGTTATATGTGTGTGCGCGTAACTGTGTCTGTACACGGTGTAGTTTTACCGGCATCGGTGAGTCGGGTGGCGACGTTACGTCTTGGTTTTTATTTCGTCTAAGTTTGAGACATAGTCGAACCAACGAAATAAAATGTAATATATTAGGTTCTGTGTAGATGTCCTGGAATGTATTTTCACTTAGTAATTGAATGGCACATTTTGACTTCTATTTATCTATTCTAAGTTGCACCGCTAGGTATCCTCATCCACAATTCCACAAAAAAATACATGCTAATTTCGGTATTAAGTACACACGTGCACAAACCTTAAAACTTTTTAACCGAGGATAACCAAAAGATGATTATGATATCGGTTCGTCAAAACGGGCCGAGCTAAGATGAAGATTGACACCTTCGAACACCTCACCTTATCTAATTCTCTATAAAAGCGACACCCATTTCACAGGTTTATTATTTATAATATGGTAATGGAGTAGGTACCTCTTAGTTTGGGGAAAAGTCTTAGTAAGAATTTCTTCTTCTGCAAATTACTGACTGTAGTAAACACTTCATATCCTCGAGCTAAACATACGGATATCATTGCTTGACCTAAAGCTCCAGCGCCACCATGAATCAACGCCGTTCTCTCCATATCCAAGGCAAAGTCCCTCGTAGCCTGAAATTAATATCACACTAATATTATAATGGCTGTGTGGTGCCGGCCTAGAATAGCACCACCCCATTTCTTCCCGTGGGTGTCGTAAGAGGCGACTAAGGGACAAAAACCGGAGGGCGGGCAGCAGCTGGAAGGTGCTAAGAATCCCCGGGCTACGGCAGGCTACCGATCATTACTTAAAAACTTGACCCTGGCTACGTTTAACGGACGCACTCTGAGGCTTGATCACCATCTAGCGCAGTTGGAAGTGGAGTTAGAGAACATTAAATGGCATGTTCTGGGGTTATGTGAAGTCCGTAGAGAGGGGGAGGACACCGTAACCTTAGACTCGGGCCATCTTCTCTGCTTTCGCGAGGGTGATAAAACATCCCAGGGTGGCGTAGGCTTCCTCGTCAACAAGGCCCTCTCTATCAACGTTCAGGAAATCTCCAGTGTGTCGACCAGGGTAGCGTACCTGATCCTTCGGCTGTCCAAGCGGTACAGCTTGAAGGTAATTCAGGTTTACGCACCGACCTCGGCACACTCGGATGATGAAGTGGAGGATATGTACGAAGACATATCCAAAGCCTTACATAACACCACCAAGGCTCACTTCAACGTTGTTATGGGGGACTTTAACGGCAAGGTGGGAATCCGGACTGGCAACGAATCCCGAATAGGCTCGCATGGTTATGGAGTTAGGAATCACAGGGGGCAAATGCTTGTCAACTTCCTTGAGAAGGAAGGGCTGTTCTTAATGAACTCTTTCTTTAAGAAACCGCCCCAGAGGAAGTGGACGTGGCGAAGCCCCGACACTGTGACTAAAAATGAGATCGACTTCATCATGACGGATAGCAAGCACATATTCAGAGATGTCTCAGTGATCAACAGGTTTAATACCGGATCTGATCACCGACTGCTCCGAGGCTCTCTGAATATCAACTTAAAGCTTGAAAGAAACCGTCTGATGAAGTCCACGCTCCGACCTAACCCAATCCAGATCATGGCGGGCACCGAGAAGTTCCAGCAGCTTCTCGGGAATAGATTCATTGCCTTGGATCCCACTGATGACGCTGACGAGACCCTACACAATCTGGTCGAAACGTTGAGGAACGAGGGCATCAGATTCTGCCAAAAGCAGCGTACTGGCAAGAAATCCAAACTCTCGGATGAGACTCTCGGGCTGATGGCAAAAAGACGGGAAACCACCCAAGCGACTTCTTCAGACAGGTCAGACCTGAACAAGCGAATTGCGAAGATGGTACGGCGCGACCTTCGGAGCTCCAACACACGCCTCATTGAAGAGGCAATAGAGCGAAACCGAGGGTCCAAAGTATTCACTCAGCAGCTTGGCAGGAGCCACCTGACGAAGCTTAAAACGCACGATGGGAGGACCGTTTTGTCGAAGCTGGAGATATCCGCCGAGATAGAGGATTTCTATGGCCGATTCTACGCTGCACATGCCCCTCGTCCCCAAGGAGTCGACCACGATTCAAGAGCCACCCTGACACGCCACTATACCGACGAACTGCCAGACATCAGTCAAGACGAGATTGTGCTAGCTCTGAGGCAGCTTAGAAATGGAAAAGCCCCCGGTGAGGACGGCATAACATCAGAGCTTTTAAAAGCCGGAGGAGCCCCTGTTATACAGGAACTACAGAAACTCTTCAACGCCGTCTTTCACAGTGGGAGAACTCCAAAGGCGTGGAGCGGGAGTTTGGTGGTGCTCTTTTTTAAGAAGGGAGATAAAACCCTCCTTAAAAACTACAGACCCATCTCACTCCTGAGCCACGTCTAGAAGCTGTTCTCACGAGTGATCACGAACCGTCTCGCCAGGAGACTCGACGAGTTCCAGCCACCGGAACAGGCCGGGTTTCGCGGAGGATATGGCACCATAGACCACATACACACAGTGAGGCAGATTATACAGAAGTCCGAAGAGTATAATCAGCCCCTGTGTCTGGCCTTTGTGGACTATGAGAAGGCCTTTGACTCTGTCGAAACCTGGGCTGTTCTGGAATCCTTACAGCGATGCCAAGTAGACTATCGTTATATCGAGGTGCTGAGATGTCTCTACGACGCCGCGACCATGAGTGTCCAAGTACAGGACCAGCAGTCCAAACCCATCCAACTGCGCAGAGGAGTGAGGCAGGGGGATGTTATATCCCCGAAACTGTTCACGAGCGCCTTGGAAGATATGTTTAAGACACTGGACTGGAAAGGTAAGGGCATCAACATAAACGGCGATTACATCTCACACCTTCGATTCGCTGATGACATAGTCGTAATGGCGGAGTCGTTGGAGGAGCTAAACCGGATGCTGGACGGCCTAGCTTTAGCCTCACGATGCATCGGTCTCGGCATGAATTTGGATAAAACCAAAATCATGATCAATGGCCTCATTGATCCGGGACCGGTCGTCCAGGGATGTTATACGTACCATAATTATGGTATTTGTACCATAATCCAGGTGTTAGTACCATGTACCATAGTACTTCCATTATGGTACGCTTATGTACCATAATTTCCTGTCATCTCAGGGTGGGTCCAGACCATACTCAAAATACTTTAAGTTTTCTGGCCTAGCTTTCTGGGCTGGATAAAAATACATTCTAGATTCTAGTTTCAAGGCAAAAGGGTGTTAATTCAGTTTCATTCAGCTTGTGCCTATGCTTCTGCGTTGAAATTGTAAAATAAAATAAAATAGAGGGCATCTCTTTCTACATTCTGCAAACTGAGCGAGACTTCAGACCCAAAAAGATAAAAAGAGCGCTTGCAGTGTAAAACCACATAATATAGTATATTTACAAGAAAACTACAGCACCTAGGCAAAAACCCAACCGAGGAACCAAAGAATTAGTCCTACGAATCATAACAAAAAAATTCTATAGACCGCAAGGTTCTTGAGATCTACAGCGGAAATTAGGTGCAAAACAGTGCACTCTCATGTTTTTTTTATCGTGTTTTTACAACCAAGCAACCGAAGATTTTTTATTTTATTTTATTCTTGTTTTTTACCACGGGGATCCCGTGATTACTGAGACCTAGGCCTAGTTTTTTAGCAAATCTACTAGGCTCGAGCATTGTTTCAACCATCAGTGTAAGTTTAATAGAAACCGAAGGTAGGTACCATAATTTTTGTTTGTGTACCATAATTTTGACAGGCCGATGTCATAATTCCTGAGTTGGCATCTAACATCACTGCGGTCGTCGTACATGGCCACCCTCTCGAAATTGTTTCCGAGTACACTTACCTTGGACAAATTCTGCAGTTGGGTAAAAACAATTTTGAGAAGGAGGCCAAGAGGAGGATTCAGCTAGGCTGGGCAGCGTTTGGAAAGCTACGTCGAGTCTTCTCGTCATCCATACCGCAATGCTTGAAAACGAAAGTTTTCAATCAGTGCGTCCTACCCGTCATGACCTACGGAGCTGAGACGTGGACACTCACGATAGGGCTGGTCCACCAGTTTAAAGTCGCTCAGCGAGCTATGGAAAGAGCTATGCTCGGAGTCTCTCTGAAGGATAGGATTCGTAACGAATACATCCGACAGAGAACCAAAGTTATCGACATAGCTCAAAGAATTAGCAAACTGAAATGGCAGTGGGCCGGCCATATCTCGCGAAGAACCGATAACCGCTGGGGTAAACGAGTTCTTGAGTGGAGACCGCGACTCGGCAAACGTAGTGTAGGACGCCCTCCGGCCAGGTGGGATGACGATCTGCGAAAGACTGCAGGCAGATGCTGGATGCGTCAAGCTGAAGACAGGGCGCTATGGCGCTCATTAGGGGAGGCTTATGTCCAGCAGTGGACTAATATAGGCTGATGATGATGATGATGATGAATATTATAAATGCGAAAGTTTGTATGGCCGTATGGATGGATAGATGTTTGTTATCTCTTCACGAGAAAACTACTAAACCGATCTGGCTGAAATTTTGCATATAGGTAATTCTAATCCTGGAATCAAACATAGGCTACTTTTTATCCCATAAATCAGTTTCCATGGTATGAAAAGCACCTTTTTCACGTTTCCATAGGAACACCGCGTGCGAAGCCGCGGGGCGCAGCTAGTATTGTATATTCCTTATTAATAAAGTTAGTTAATTCTGAGAAATTGTAATGTTATACAATAAATAAATGAATGAATGGATAATGAATAATTTGCTAAGGTAAGTGTAATTGTACAATGTGTGGTTGTATGTACCAATGTGGAGCCTAATATGACATGACTTACGGGTTTAATAACTATGCAATAGTAAGCAAATAAATAGGCAAAAGGCACCGTGGCCGCATCTTCTAGGCTCCAGTGTGAAGGCACAGGCCACATGAGTTCTGGCCGTGGAATCACGTGACTTCGAGCGGCGCCTGGTGCTAATCCCATAACCCTTTCTCCGCTGAAATTATTACCAACTTTGCTTTATACACAAATATTTTTTGGGTTAACGATATCTTTAAAAAACATCTTTCTTTGTTGCAATGCTGCTCAGTCGTCATATTTTTCAGACACAGACGACACATATATTTCGGACAGGGTCGGCTTCTTTTGATACTTATGCTATATACGTAGCTACGTAGATTTTACGAGAGCAGATTATCAGTAGACACCCTGTATCCCCCTTTAATCAGTAAAACCATAATTGTCATGCAAAATAAAGTATCCACCTATCTGAGACTCCACTAAATTCCAGCCCAAATCCTTTATCCTCATTTCTAGGTGAAATGATTCCTGGTGCTCTTTGAACATCATTCACATTTATTCCAGTGTAGTGCACCTGAAAAAAATATACAAACATAAGTTACGACTTTCAGTCATATACTACATAGTAGATGTACTGATAAATACTTACACCTACCTTAAAATCGTCTAAATCTAGAGATCAGTGGATTAGAGTTACCTTTATTACACCAGTGCCTTTATTGACTGAGGGTGCTTCCACCCATTTCAATGAGCCCACATTCCCCTTGATGTCATGTTGTAAAATGAAGCTATGAACAGTTTCTGCTTTTTCCTGGACTGGCACGTAGTACACACCACCCCATATTCCCTACGAAGATTAAATGAAAATGTATACTTTACTTAATATAGGTTTACTAAATGTTTTCACTAGTAAGCATATTACAAACATACTTTGTCAAGAATATTGAAGACCAAGTCCGCGGGTAGTTTAGTCAACTGCTTGGTATCTTTGACATCGCTAACCATTATGAGGTTGATGTTGTTTCTCGTTGAATCCTTCCTCCAATGCTTCACCAAGCTTTTCAGACCAGAAAACGGTGGGTAAGTTGTAAGGATAATAAGACTATTTTCTGGGGACAATTTGCTTCGAGCTGCGATCAAACTAGGAAGTTCCTTCTCAGACCGGACGATCACCGAGGTGGTGGAAACAGCTACAGTTGTCGGTAGGTAGCGAACAAGTTCTAAACGAGAATCAGTTTCTTTGTTAGACAACACTGACACTACTTTTAAAATTCCTGTGTGTTTATATTCATTTGCAGCATTAAAGGAGTCTTCGTTTATTATAAAAATATTGCTTCGAGACGAACGTTGGAGAATGCGCAATACCTGCAACACAATTTAAATTTCCTTTGAATCTGACCCTAACTTTAATTCATTTATTTTACTTTATATTCCCCCGTCATTAATATTCACCTCGTCATCATTTGCAAGGTTCTGTACTAGAACAACATCAGCATCCTTGACAAAGTTCTCGGACGAATGTGTTGTATTTATAGACACTTTTCGGTACTCTATTTTTATTCCAGGAATTTTTTGTGCGGCAACTTTTTGCATTTCATTGAACAATCCAGTTTCTTTGGACATATTGCTTATTCCAATAACTTTAATTTTATCAACATTAATATTATCAGAAACGATTTGCACAAATATTTGCAATGAAGTCAGAGTCTGTAAAATGCAACAAATAATATTAAAACATATTATTATTAATTCAGAAATATATGTATCTAGGTTTGTACTTACATCAATGTTGGAATGGACCCGCGGTACAAATTTCATTGTTCTTAATTCTATTTCTTTGATTTTTAATGGGGGCAAATCATGCAACTGAAGGTTTTCCATCAGGACACCTCCACACCTTCAAAAGTAAAAGTTGGTTAAAATCAGGCCATAAATTTTATTACACTAAATTTAATTATTATCATAATTGTTATCGATGAGCCTCACATAATGCAGGCTGAGTTCACTGAATGCTAACGGCATTACATGGCCATGTCGAATGACAATACTAATTCGTTGGTCGAAATAAAATTCAGTAAGTTTTCCGACCTACTATCACCTTTAGGGAGGCCTAAAAACACCAGTGGACTAATATAATATGCTGATGATGATTCCGATCACGTGTGAAGCCAACTTTCTATGAAGTTTATCAGCCACTTTCCACCCCTCTACTCAAATAAATAACCTCGGTTAAGATTAGAGTCATTTCGCCGTCAAAGGGACTCAGCTAATTTTGATGCAGTGCCTTTACTTTACTGATGTCCCTGCAAGATCAGCGCAAGTGACAGCGCTAACTTTTAATAATCCCCAACTAAAAGTTAACCTATCTCCGAGGGAATCAGATTCAGAATATCAAATTTTACAATAATATTATCATGGATCAATAGGTGAATTTGTGAGAACAAACATATTGCAATAACTTACCGTGTGTAGCCATTGATATCAGACACGTGTGCTCTAACAACATCAACATTATTCATTCTTGTTACAAACTTGAGATGATCAGTTGCATCAATAACCATTTGCCTCATGTGTATTGGTTCTGATACTGTGTTGTGCGTATGCTTCAATGTATTGAGTTGAAGCATTCCATCGATAAATGTTACCCAATTGTCATTCCATATAATGTTGGCTTCTGATAATGTTTCGTTTGCGTTGTGAATACAACGGAACTGCCCGCTGTTGGTAATTATTTTAAATTGAATACTAATACTACTGAGGACAAAATGGGTTTAATGATCCTCTAAAAATAATAGAAATAAAAGATGGCGGTGGTTACTGTATTTTTATAGTTAAGTTGTTTAAGGCTGAGAGATTTGAAAATTGAGCAACTGTTAACCAGCAACAGTAGGTGTGGTAAAAGTTCCAAACTTTCGCATTTATAATATTATTGAGATTTATTCTAATGGGAGTAGCTTATGGCGTAAATATATGAATTATCTGAAAATCAAACCTGTATGAATATTCTCTTTCATAAAATAAGCGGTAAATATCATGGCTGTCAAGGTCCAAGACGTCGCCTGCAGTGATATGTTCATTGTCCTTGACAATTGACTTCTCTCTAGTATTTATGTATCCAGTGACTATTTTTAATTCGTCATCCATTATCTAAAAAGCAATATTTACTACATTTTGTATACGGATACATTATTTTTATATCTTAAAAAATAATGTATCCATCTTCGCTATAAAACCACAAAAAACCTAATAGGTACGTTTCTTAGCATTAAGATACAATATGATTATGTTTTGACTTGTACACTACCTCGAATTGACCATTGCCTCTTTGAATTGACACCACCAGCTTAGTGCTCTGTTGGGAATGCAACAATGGCTCTGCATGGAAATTTACATCACTGAAGACTACGTTTAATTGTCTCTTGGGCACTTTCAGGGTCATGGCGAGAGTATCCCAAGCCGCAATCAGTGCATACGAGAAGGGCAACCTATTTTTTTTCTGAAAATATTCAACATCAACGGCAAAGTTTTCCAGTACGTACTACGGTTAAATTTACGATAGAAAATATAATTTCGTAGAAGCAACACAGTGTGAAACTGTGAAAAAACATTGAGATAGGTACCTAATTTATATCCAAAACAAAAACACTACTTACTTCTTATTACATGTCCCTTCAAATAGCTATGTTCATCGTCATGAACAGACGCTACAAACTTGCAGGATGCTGCAAAAAATCTACAAGGTGGTACATAGAGTGCTAATGCCCTGAAAAAAAATAAAAATGTTTAAAATTCTTCGGCAGAGAACAAAGTGGCAGCTGTGGACTAAATAGACATTACCATTTCTCATTATGACCCCAATCAACCAGATTTGAAAGGAAAGGAGTACCAGTTGACACTGGGAACTCTACTTTCGGATATAAAACTTGAACCTTTGGATGAAAACCTTGCACGTACAACCTAAAACATAATACCAAAACTGAATCTTAAAGTTCTAAATCATATCCTCAACAAATGAGGACATTTTTTTAAATATTTGTACTGACTTTCCTACAGCTTCCAACACCAAGCGAGGATTATCGGGATGTCCACGCCTTGTTAATGGAATGTTAGTACATGTCTGTGGAAGCGATCTCTTGAGAATTGCTTGCAGAAGCCCGTGAGGTGCTATTTCTACCAGGACCGCGTTACTAGGGATCAGTTTGCTGGTTTCTTCGAATAAAACTGGACTCTGAAAGCAAAATCAATCTTATTTTCAGCAACAATACAGCAAAAAGTGCGTTTCAGCAACAATATACGTATAGGTGAGATCATACCAGTAAGTTATTGGTGTGATACTCAGCAGAAGAATACTTGGCTACTTCTTCATCCCATCTGTCTTTAGGTACAGATGTCGATAGCCATTTTGCACTACGCTCTCTGGGTGTTTTGATGACTTCTTTTAAATATTTCAATAACCCAGGACCTAAACGATAGAAGAAGATACTTTATTATTTTTTTATACCTAGAGGTACTATTAAAATTTGCGGTTGTTTTTTCTTTTCTTTTGGCAATTATAAAATTCATAATTATACTTACCCGCCTTAGCAATATACCGTGAGTGGTAAGCTATATTAGAGCAAGGGACTTCTCTCGCGAATATGTTCTTATCAACCAATTCACCGACAAATAACTGCATTACATTAGCCGGTCCCGAAAGCGTACAAGAGTCAGCACTATTGCGACAGGCTATTTCTATTTCTGGTGGACAAAGCTTTGACATCTGAAAATGCGAAATATTAATTAATAAATTCTGTCCACAGCTTTGCAAGCGTTAATATGGAATAGTAGTACCATACTCTTATGATATCACAGGTCAATTGATGTTCCTTATCAATTTCAGCACAATCCGTTCAGCAGCTTTGGAATGAAGAAGTAACAATCATCCAAACTTTCGCATTAACTGTGATATTCTTACTTCTTTGAGGACTTATCTCATAGTGTTATATTATTAAGAATTGCTTTAGGTGAAGAAACCAAATTAAACGAGTCGGTAAATAATGGGAAATAAATTGGTGCTTTTGTAAGATACTTTACTTCTTGATATCCCAAGCCAACAGCAGCCATGGATCCTTTGATAAATGGCGTTTCTAAAGAGACCTGACCACGGTTGTAAGCTGATAGTATCATCTCTTCTACAGTTAGGCAACCATCAGCGTATGCACATCCCAGTTCCCCGACACTGTGACCTATGAAAAGAAAAATATTAACATGTCGATCATGTAATACCAATATTGGTATGACCATGGGAAATATCGCTTATGCGGCGTGTTCTATTTATTATTTATTACCAATTATATTATCCGGTTCCAGGCCAAGTTCTTTTAGGACATCAGTAAGTCCAATCTGCACGGCTGCAATGCCGACGAATGAGTGGAGAATATTGTCGAAGATTGTCTTGTCGGGCGACGTGATGATGTGCACAATGTCGATCCCTTTTGGCTCCAGAACTTTGCGGCATCTAAAAATACAAAATATCATCAACAGACCTTATTAGAAGTCAACATAGGTTAGTTACCTAATCGGATAAATAAACTAACGAATAAAAAAGTTTCTAAAACTATTTTACGAGACGTTTCTGCAGCGGGTCATTTACCCTAATCAAGCTCTGGCATATTGTACGAATATATAATAATGTCGTAAATTTTTACCGTTCTATGGCGGCGGCGAAAATGGGCAACCGCATCAGCTCAGTTCCCATACCAGCCCACTGAGAGCCCATTCCGCTGTACACGAACCACAGAGGACGTTTAGTATCGTCATAGTAATCTACTTCCTCAGATAGGCATACTATATTTCCATCTTTTGTGTCTGAAACCATTATTATGTTATTATACAGGGGCACAGAGGGATAGTATTCTAATAAGTTTTGGCATCCACATTTATTGATGAGGTTGGGTCATCAAAACAGTCGTTAACCATAAACTGTTTAATTTAAACTTACCAAGAACAGCATAGCCTCTTCCCAAATGACCACCAATTCTATCTTTATGTATATTCTGAAGTAAAGCCAGTTGTTCAGGGTCAATAGGCTGTGATTTCAGTTCATCTAAAGCTCTTGTCACGGAGGAGTCTTGTCTGCCAGACATTGTAACCAAGTATGGAATATTTGTTTTGTAGCGTTCAAGGTCCTGATAGAAACATCCAGAAACACATTTTAAAAATGATCGCATTTACAATTCTTACATACATACATATGTTCACATCATCACCTTTGGTTTGTGCTGCCCATGTAATAAAACATGAGCATTAACTCCAGTCACAGACAAGCCGTTGACAGCTGCAAAGGTTCTCCGGAATGGATGATGATCGTTCAGTACCTGAATACGACCCTCGCTAATCGCAGTCACGTCACTTCTGGCAGTCTCGCAATTCAGATTTCCTGCTATTTCTCCTCTATGATATCCTAAAAGGACCTAGGAGGACAAGGTTTTTATTTTATGTTAGTTACCCTAGTGGATTTGCTAAAAAACTAGTCCTTGATCTCTTAACAAGAATTACATAAATTGAACACTTTTCTTCGATTCATTGGTTGTGAAAACACGATTCAGTAAAATATTTACGATAAAAAAAATACGTGAAAGTGCACTGTTTTGCACACAATTATCTCTAGATCTCAAGAACTATAGAAAATTTTATTGTGATTCGTAGGTCATTACTAATTTTTAATCGACTTCAAAAAAAGGAGGGGGTTCTCAATTCGTCTGTATTTCGTTTATGTTTGTTAGGTACCTCAGAACTTTTGACTGGGTGGTCCGATTTCCATGATTATTTTTTTTATATGAAAGCTGATGCTTCCCGTGTGGTCCCATTTTAATTTTGTTCAGTTCTGACAATGGGATCCATGAAAATTCATGAAAAAACTAAAAAATTGAAGTCGGTTTATAGTTTCTTAAAACGAAATTAATTAGGTTCCTCGGTAGGAATTTTTCATAAGTGGCACTTTTCTTGTAATAGTAAATATACAAAAACATCATTTTTGCGACTTTGCCGTTTCAAAAACGTATGCTCTGTCCCGCTCCTACGAACATATAATCCTATGACTATCCTTTTCACAAAATGGCGCGCACTGCGTCCTCTTAAACACAATCTCCATTCTACTTGTTTGCTTAGGTTTTGCACTGTAGACTAGTTCTCTAATAATTGGACGTTGGAATAATAATGCAAATGAAACCTTTGTAATTGCGGATATCCCTGATGCAGCCTCTCCGTAGCCAATATTTGACATAACACTGCCAAGCATCAAGGGTGTTTTTCTATTACCACAGAATATCTTGTCAAATGCTTCCAATTCTGACTTGTCTACATCTGGTAGCGCTGCAAAAATAAGAACCAAACTAGAACCATTCAATAAGTACATATTCTCTACATAGATTGAATTCGTAGATAGAAATTGTAACCACATAATCATCGATCAAAGTTTTCGCAGGAGGTCGCGAAATACCGCACATAATATAAATTATAAACATTATAATTTCCATCCTATCTATACAATCTCTTACCTGATCCAAATCCTTCTACATATTCAACAAGGTTCGGTGCAACACCAGCTCTGTCGTAGAAACTTTTGAGGAATGTAGCGGTATCATCGGGATTTCTATAAAACCCATATTTGGGACCAGTTACTTCATTTAGTATTTTAACGTATTCACATTGTACGTTTACTACTTTGGCGTATATTCTGAAAAATAATACTTACGGTTATTCAGTGCTAAAAAAATTTCAAAAACTAATTTAAATTACAAATATCAATGAATCGATTGAACAGAATAACGGTATCATCGTGTACGTGAATAAACTTAGTATATTTAATCGTACCTATTTGAAATACACCTATTGCATATACATATATAAAGTTGTTATTGTTGAGTGTTGTGTGGGTTGTCCACGATTAATTTTTTTTTTATTATGCTATCATCCAACGACCTCTGGAGGAAGTGGATGATAATTATGGTAAGCTTTGATAAATTGAACAGTAGGTATCAATAATAAGCCGTGAAGCACACCAGGGCGAGCAGTCTCGACATAGAAAACGAACGAGAAAAGGTTAAATTTGTAATATTCATATTGATTTAATGGTAAATCAATTTGAATATTACAAATTTATTTTTCCAATGGTGGAACTATTCATTTTTGTCAGCTGTTTTGGCAAGCGACCGCCATCTTTACGATTTTTGTCGCAAACATTACGCGTTCGGTAAAGGTAATTGCGAGCAAATTAGACAGCCCGATAAGTTTGTAGCAATCCTTTACCGAAATCGTAGAGTTTGCGACAAAAATCGTAAAGATGGCGGTCGCTTGCCAAAACAGCTGACAAAAATGAATAGTTCCAATGGTAAATCAATATGAATATTACAAATTTAACCTTTTCTTTATGTTAATCTACTGTATAATTATGGAAATAAATAGTTATTGAATCATTTAAAACTTGATTCTTGCAAAGAAAATCAAAATACGTTAAAATACATTCGGTAAAATTTTGCGACCGATGTCGGTCGTTATCTATGTCGAGACTGCTCGCCCAGGGCAGCAATAAAGACTGGAAAATGTATCCACCGACCGTTACCAAAGAGCATGTCAAGGAGAACCTGAACCGATTGAGGAGTTCTCCTGAAATGCCGAGTTGGTAAGTTTCTTGCATGAGATCGTATTCGTTTATCAAACGCTATGCTACAGTCGGAGTCAACTGCATCGACCGCTATGTGCTGATCGTAGAGGTATTTTGCGTAACCACTATTTACCCAAAGTTGTATGTCTTTCTGTTACCTCAAAGCGTGCTTCGCATTTTGGAGAAAAAGAACATTGATAGCTTCGGATTTGGCACACCCACAAGCTTCTTGATCATAAGATCTTGTTTTTCCGTCTGGGCTTAGATTCATAATCCTGAAACCAAGTTGAACAATTATCTTCCGTTAAATCCCTTATGAATCAAACTGGAACTCAAATTCATTACGACAGTAAAAAGAGAGTATTAATAGACGACTATACGTATTTTGTAAAATACTTTGACAAAGTTCTCTACGTTGTTTAGGGACGTCAAAGGCTGGATTTTTTCTCCAGAGTATTAGGTACCTTCCATGATGCACTGAAGACTGCGGGTGCAGACAAAGGTTAGCGCCGCCCACTATAGCGGCCTCGCATTCTCCACGTGAGATCGCGAGGTAGGCCTGCTCCAAGGCCGCAGTTGAGCTGCAGCATGCGTCGTCGATGCCGAGCGAAGGTCCTTTGGCGTTCAGCCAGTACGAGACACGGTTCGCAAACATTGCTTTGCTGCATCTATACATAAGTCATCAGTGTAAGCTCATTTGCTTGAGAATCTTAAAAATTGTGAAAAACCCTTATGTACGCGAGCTACGCGGCCATGGAACGTGGAGGGTACGAACTGATAATATTGAAGATAGGAAGCTTTACTAAAAGAAAACATTCCTTTAATATTAAAACTAGCTTCTAACCGCTGCATCGCACGCGCTTTTTAAGTTGCTTGTCCGTCCTCGGGATACCGTTTATCTATTTGCACATTTTCATGAAGATCCGTTTAGCCATTTAGGCGTGAAAAGGTGCTAAACAGAGAAAAATTATGAACAAAATATGTTAGTCAGGTACATTACATACCCCGCAATACCCAATCCAGTTCTGGAGCTGGCAACGTAGAAGCAGGCTTTTTCTGTTTCGGAAAAACAGGATCCAATGTATACGCCGACTTTCTTGCCGGAAAGTTGCTCTGGACTGATTCCTGAAATCATAAGGGAGTCACTAACACCTTGTTACAGGATGTTTGCCAGAACATGCGCTATGAGGTGACTTATAATGTAACATTCAACCTCTTATGATTATTTTTGATTTATTTTAGAGAGATTTCGCAGTAAAAGTAGAATAGCGCTAATTAAGCAGCTATTAGGCGTGACAATACATACCCACCTTAACTGGAAAAATCACATAGAAATACTAAACATAAAGCTAGCCAAATTTACATACGCCCTTATAGTATCATGAAGAGAAACACTAACAAGAAACTGCACTATCAGCATATTACGAAAACGCATATGCCTGGTTTACGTCTTTGCCATTGTTATCTATGGAGATAGCGTGGATTTTGGCGCCCTGTTTATTAAACAAAAGAAATTATTACGTAATAAAATTAATGACCTCGATACCTTACCTTACTAACCACCTCAGCTTTCTAATTTAAATTACTTGACCCTGTGAGTGAAATAATTATTTAATATCTACCTATCTTAATCTGTCATTTTAAATGTATAAATTCTTTTACAGTGCCCTACAGGGTACATGTACTATTGACCTAAGCAAAGATTAAGACCCAAGTTGTATACCATGTACATGTAAGCAAAATAAATAAATATATTTCGCTAGTAAAAGTAGACTAGCGCTGACGAGAACGCACGGCACTGTTTGAGGTTATTGACTTTCTTAGTGTTTCAATATCTTTAGCAATTTAGTTTTGTACGATGATGATACGTAAACCCTCCGTCTGCGAGTTGACTCGCACTCGGTCTTACCTGCATCGTAGATAGCCTCGTAGCTCTGCTCTAGGACCTTCCGAGACATGGGATCCATGCTGTTGCTGAGCCTGTAGTGCACCTTGAAGAACTGAGCATCGAATCGATCTAGATCGGGGACGTTGCCTGTATACTGAGCTACCTCGGGATGGTTGTACACCCATCGGAGACCATCGGACGATATTGGGTTTATCTGTAGATAGATAAGGCTTTCAAGGTATACAATACATAATCTAAATAAAGATGAGACATAAAGCTGGGTAGCTTTAGGTTAGGTTCACCTCAGTCTGCCGACGAATATTAAAAATGTCAACGTTTGTGAGTTTATGCGAAGATCTTAGAAACTACTAAGCAATCAAAATTAAATTAGGTACAAGTACAAAGTTATAAGTGTTGTTGTTGTTGCTAAACAAATAAGTAAACTTATTTGTTTAGCAACAGAATCGAATCGCTGTGTGATGCCAGCTAAGAATTTGAATAACCCAACTCTGCCCGCGGGTGTAGTAAGAGACGAAAAATGGATATCCACCCCGTTCGGGTAGCAGCTTCCCCTGCAGGACCGGTCCTGTGTCCAGTCCAGCAATGGGCCAATGTGGGCTGTTGAGGTTGAGGAATACCTTCCAAGCTCTCTTGGTTAGCCCCCCATAAAGAAATTAGTGGCTGTACCTATAGGTATTTCTGTTAGGTCACCTTTTTCCTCCTAAAAGCATGTGCAGCAACAATGCACACCTTAACAAAAGCAAATCTACCTTATTATAAAGAATATTCTCCAGGTCCCGCACGTATCTGGCTTGCGGGTAGAGTCCAGCCATCCCTGATATGACCACCTCGTTTCCACGAGGCGTCTCTCGCACTTGCAGTGGAACTTCGCCTTGTGGTGTCGGTGCCATTTTAAAGTTTTAGCTGTAAAAATAATGACATTAAGCGCGTAGTTCTCTATCACTTCTTCTTCTCTATCTCTATTACCTAGGTCTCTATCTCTTCTGGGTAGTTAATGTACCTATCTATCACTTTCAACTATATTCTTTATAATTTTGTAATTTTTTTGCTTGGAGGATTGGAGGAGAAAAATATAGTTAAGCAATCATCATCATCAACTTATATTAGGCCACTGCTGGACGTATTCCTCCTCCAATGAGTTATAATGCCTCTGTTCAGCTTGCCACATCCAGCATATGCCTGTAGTCTTTCGCAGTTTGTCATACCGCCTGGGTCGTAAGCTATATAAAAGCAATTCTTGTACGGCACTTTTAACTGTCTTTGTCTGTTTATTGACTAAGTAGTTTTCCTGTATATTGTAGTTAAAGTTGTTGCTTTTAATAGAAATATGGCGAAATATTGCATTGGGGCAATCACTTGTTCCATGTGTCCTAAACCGATGAATAAAATTGAAGGACTTTCAAGTCACTACTTACAAAAAACTAATGGTGCATTAAAGTAAATTGCCGTATGTGGGTACTTAAAGTAAAAATTTATGATCACTACAACTACACAGCATTTATCCAACTGAACTGTTTTATTTCTTAGAGAATACTTATACATTTTACGAACTTGCCTAAGGTGAAAAAAGGTTGAATATTTTTTTCTAAACAATAGGTAAACTAAAAATGTATCAATATTCATTCGGTCTAGGTGCAGGTTAAAAATTCGCATTAGCAGCGGTGCGATATTACTGCATTACGGAGGTAAAGCGGCAGGTCCTCCGGGGGCAAGGGCTTGCCGCTGCACTAACGGCGGCTCCTTGAACCTACATACAGAAATACAATATATGGTAAAATCAATTTACATGTCAGGTTTGCTTAAATTAGTTGTAATATACACATTGTAAATACATATACATCCTGTCAAAGATGTATGTTATGTAAACAACCTCATTTTGAAGCATAATGAGAGCGGGAAAAGCGCACCGCAACCTATTTCCACGTCTATAAATAATAGTAGTTCACCGAACAGTAGACCTTATGAACATTAACTGTTTTTTCAACATAAGAAATGAGAGAATTATTTTAGTAAAAACTATAAGTACACTTAAAATAAAAGACTTCATTCACCCTTTTATACACGACGACGGCAGTTGCCGGGTGTAGCCGGGTGTAGTCGTAGTTTTTGAAGTCGACGGGTCTAGTTAATTTGTAGTCGGCAACTTGCCGTCCGTGTATTTGTGACGTGTAGTCCGTTTATAAAACCCCGTAGTAGGTACACAAAACAAATAATTACCTATACTAGTATAGTATTATATTATCTGAACCTATACCTATTTATGTTTATTTATTACTGAAGTTAAAAAATATAAAAAATATTACAGAAACGAGATTTTTAAGTAGGTTGTTTGAGTACCATGTTTTTTGTAAAAAATTACTTTGTAGTTCCTGTAGGTAGAAGACGTAGTACATATAAACAGGATTTCCCGTAGTACCTACGAGCTACAAACAGTAATTAAAATCTAAAAGAAAAATCCCATAGATACGAATCAGTATAGGTAGGTAAGTAGGTAGGTACCTAAGTACCAATGCCCGAAAAAATAAAAACCCTCATAACTAAAAGGTACAAAAATACATTAAATACAAAATAATGCAGGTATTTGTTTACGCTAGCGAACGAATCAGAGAAGAACCTACCTACTTTTCTGTTCCGTTATTTATCCAGAATGGATAAAATCTTGTTTGTACGTACATAGCTGCTTTGGAATGGTAGATAGATACTATTACAGTTCACTTCACTTGAGGCAGGATAACCTGGATACCGTAACAGGCTAATTTACAGATCAACGCCGAATGATTGATTTTATCAAAAGCCCTAGAGAAGCCGTTGTAGATAGCATCCACCTGACCAGTTTTGCCGAAAGCACCACACAGGTAGTGCTTCTATTCGAGAAGGTTTGAGGTCGTAGATCTATTCTTGATGAACCTGTGCAAAGTGGCTCTAAGTGGTAATACAAAGAGTCATAAACCAGAAACTCTCGAAGAGCTTGCCAAGGCACGACCTGGTAGTACCTGGTCGTTATACTCTCGTGCCTTGGCAAGCTCTTCGAGAGTTTCTGGTTTAATCCGTACTCTACCAGGCTGGTAGAGTACGGATATACTGACAAAAATCCCAAAATCACTAGTAGATTTACCTCATTAACATTCAGTCAACTACGTTCAAGTTTGTAAGACTCCAGACAGAGTATAATTAATACTAACTTATACAATGGACCTTACGACCTCTATGGACTACAGTCGCGGCAGACAGACAACAATGGAAGGAGTTGGAGGAGGCCTTTGCCGTAAGGCACACCGAAATAAGAGACATTTTAATGTAACAGTGTTTCTTTTAATGTTAATTTAAGATTGTAAAATTTCGGAAATAAACGCTATATTATTATTATTATTATACAATGGACACTCAGTTAGGTACGTTCAGTTAAAGCTCCAAATGCAAGGAGTGTACGGCGCATGCACAAGGCGCAGGTTGACAGACAACGGCGATGGTGATTTATTTCAGATTTATGGTAGGGGAAAGGTGTCCTCGTTGTCACAAGTACTAGTTGTCACAACGTCCATATCTCGTCTATGACAACTATTTTAATATACGAGTAAGATGTAAAATCCTACCCACCTCAGAAAGTGTCATGGCTGCTGGTCGCTCGGATTGCATTGAATATAGAAAAATGAAAAATATTGTATAGTGAGTAAAATTTTATACTATTTGTTATAAATACTACTTTGCATTAATGTTGGTGAAGATTTTGGTGTATTCTTATATATTATCATACAAATGGTGTTATGATTATACCTATTGCAATTACTTGAGGTTATTTTTTTGTTTCATTGATAATGGTGGACTAGGTACATGTTGTCTCAGTTGGTCGGAGGCTAAAATAATAATAAAGTTTATAATAGGGTAGGTATATGCATGTGATTTCAAAATGGCTAAAAAAATATATACGTATTCTCTATTGATATAGAAACATATCCACATATTTATTTTAGAATTTTGAGATGTTTTCATCGTAGAATTTTACCATTGAAAAATTGATATTTTAAATCTCAATCGCAAAATTTCAAAACGCTACGCCATTGCCTAGAGCAGACGTGACATCACTGTTCATATTTCTTTTTTTTTATTCTACTTGCTGCACCATGATTTCACACTATTCTGCCCACTTCACATTTCGTATTGTCGGTTATTTTCAGATTTTTCGGAAAACCTCTTTTTCGGAGATGATCACTACTGAGGTCGTCACAAAAGGTTTTAATCGAGTGTGAACGTCGACGTCAAATAAACATGGCGCTAATATGGCAGCGTTTTTATCACCCAAAATTGATTGTAGTTTTGATTTGTTTTTTTTTACCTTATTATTGCGAAATTCAGTGAGTGTCTTATCATTTTGCGGTTAAATAATGACTTAAAGAATCGATTAAAACAATAAAAAAAATCGATGCATATACAGTCCAACCGGAAAAAGTAGAAAATAAATGAGGGCGCCACAATTGTTTACAATTTACATGGTATCACCATATACTACGTGACTCGTTGAGGGAATTATTCAAAAAAAAATAATATTTTACGGTAATATCGCAATACATATATCAAAATCTAATGTATACACACAAAAACAGAGGTAACTTTATGAAAAGGTGTGATGTTCACAATAAAAATACAAGAAACAAGAACAAATTACACATCCCATCATTACGAAAGGTAGGGAAATCATTTGTGGGCAATTGCGTAAGATTCTATAATAAGCTTCCATCTGAAGCAACTGAGCTCCCTATTCGTAAATTTAAACTGTACATAAAACGAAAACTTATCAAGAAAGCATATTACTCCGTAGATGACTACGTCAATGATGTTAATGCTTGGCCGGATGTCGCCCAGTTCCACACAGACAATAGTATGTAAGACCAGTTAGACTTAGTTATCCTAAGATTGTTTTAGTTGATAAGCGATAAACTTGCTAGTGGTTTCTTTTTCACTTCTTCCGCTAGTGGACAAAAAATTGAAGTGAATTAAAGTCAATTGCACCTTATTTCTTGTTGATAGTAATAACTATTTATCAAGCTGTTTATATAGTAAAAATTTGACTTGTCTAAGTACTTACTTTGTAAGTCTAAAGAAATAAACGATTTGACTTTGACTTTGACTTTGACTATGGCTACTACGTTTTGATACTTAATATTTTCAAATATACTTAAAACACATTGCAGTTCTTATTTGATAACATTTTACAAAAAATATTAATGCACATTACATAAAGGTTTGTCCTGAATAAGAATAAAACCCACTTTGCAAAGTAAAGTAAAAATAATATTTTTTTATTATATACATGCATTAAAGAAATCAAAGACTCCGTTTGTCCAGCGCGTCGATACCGAGACGAATAATAATAAGTTACCTACCTACTCGAAAAATAAAATAAATTCACCTCCACTAACCTTAGGCAGAAACCTTGTCAGGCTCTGCGCAAACTGTCTGCGTCAAAACAAATCGTAGACAATTTTGAGTGTCATTTTCGTAAGGTTCTACGTATCTACGGGGGAGGCCGCGAAATTTTTGATCGATGAAGCATGACGATACTTTTTAAAAAAATACAGGCATAATTCAATTTTGCAAGGAAAAGCTGAATCTGGCCACAAACTCACTTAAGCGGCCACACTGGTCTTTCATAAAGAGTTGCCAGTTTATAGTAAATTTTAGTTCCATATTAATTAATTTCTACTCTTTCTGGTCGGACTGTACCCTATTACTGAAAACTATTGGTTCTTTTGTTTTAGGTACCTACCAAACATGCCTAGAAATCGCAAAAGAAAGACCAATCGAGCCCAAACGTTTGCTGATGTCATGATGCAAGCTGTGAAGGCAGTAGGTCCTGGAAATTCGATTCGAAGTATTGCCAAAGATTATAATATTGACTATCACAAACTCTCTCGCTAGAAAATAAAGGAAAAAGGTGACTCTACTGAGTTGACTTCTGTAGGCTATGTAAAAATTAGACAGGTGTTCACTGATGCTGAAGAAAATATGTTATCAGAGTACATACAGAGGGCTGCGGATATATATTTTGGGTTGACTCCAGTGGAAATCCGTAAATTGGCATTTGAGTACGCTGTTGCTTTGATTTCCTGACACGTGGATTAGAGATTCTATGGCGGGTGAAGAATGGCTGAGAAGATACCTATGTTGCCATCGAGAACTTAGCCTCCGAAAGCCAGAGGCTACCAGTCTCGCTCGTGCAACCAGTTTTAACTCGCATAATGTCAATCTGTTCTTCGATAACCTGTCGAATGTCTTGGAGAAATACAAGTTTGAAGGAAATGATATCTGAAACGTAGACGAAACAGGTATTACCACTGTACAGAAACCGCAAAGTATTATTGCTAGAAGAGGTATGAAACAGATTGGTGCCCTGACGTCAGCCGAGCGCGGCACATTGATCACAATGGCACTAGCCGTGTCAGCTACTTTGAATAAAGAAAAAGAAAAAGAAAAAATTTAAAGGGATAAAGAAAAAAAAAACAATCAGCAGCAGCGATGAGGATGAATCTCATGACGTACCTACTTTGTTTGGTTTGTCTCGAACCTTTGTCTGCCAGCAAACCAAACGAAGAGTAGGTACAATGTACTAAATGTAAACTCTGGGCTCATACAAAATGTGGGGGCCAGAAAGTTTTGTTCTATTGCTGCCGAGACTGTGCTTTAGAGGACGAGAGTGACAGTAGCAATACAGTGTGACAACATGGACCTCTTGCTACTACTCTATATATTTATAGATCTACTCATAAAACGAAAATTCTGATTCGTTTTCAATAAAACCAATAAAATTCAGTACCTACTTAGGTACCTAATCAATATTTTATTGCTTAAGAAAAATACTAAGGTTTAACAGAGTTTTGTAAACATTCATTTTTATAGAAAACTTTAAAAAAATTATGAATCTAGTGTGTTTAGCCTATTTCTTGAACTAATGAAATATATGTATATATAATCAGGAAGTAGGTCTGATCGCACTAACCTTAGACCAGTATCAGTTCTGCCTATTCAGTTTCACATCAATGGCCTATGTATGAATGTCAAAGGCTTCATTGTAAGTAATTTTTGAAGCTTCGAAGAAGTCTTACAGACGTTTTTTGAGACTTGTTAAATGAAAAACGATGATTTCGAAATGTTCCTATAGACATTTTATCCTACGGGAACATCGATCAAACATTTTCGCGGGGGAGGCCGCGAACTTTTTTGATCGATGTCCGGGAACTACTATTTGTCTCACTTACAAAACTAAATTAACAGTCAATTTGAAATCGGTTTTATGTTATCGAAACAATCAAATTATTGAGTGGCATGTTTCTATTTTTAATATAGGTTAGGTAAGATAACCTTTATTGTTGGTATTTAGTAAATGGTGATGGAATTTTGTTGAAAAAAAAAATGAAACAGAATAGTGGCTTTTATTAAATAAAAAAATCAACAATCGTGTCATTTAAAGATAATTGTTTTAAATGACGCCCAAATTCAATTCAGTGGCCTTCACCAAATAAAACTAAAATAAATAAGTATACCTGTTCATTTTTACATTTTAATATTCCGTAGTCATAAACGTGTCAGCATTTAAAAGATATGACTCACAAATATTTTTGGTTTCAAACCCATTTAAAATATCTTCAGGGAGATGCTTGTTGATTAAAGAAGCACAGCGGTTATCCCTCGTCACATGCGCCAGGGGAGTGGTGAGGTTATGGACAGTAATCGGCTGCTGAGAGAAACGTTGAAGAGTACAAGGAATAGTTGAAGATGAATATGGACTCAATGCTCTCAAGACTACGATCTTAGATCTCAATGGTTTCAGTTTTGGGGTGTATCCGATCGTAGTAGTTATTCGTGTATATGCTGATTCTAGCAGCGACCGTGCATATTGTGCTGAGTGAGACACGTGTCCAAGAAGTGTTTGTACGCATGTGTCTACACGTTGCATCCATGACATTCCCTCTAAATTATTCATGGTTAATGCGTCCATTCCAGTCATTAATGTAAACATGTGCTTCACTAGTCCAATTTGTAATTCTTCTTTATTGTTATAAGCAAGTAGTTGCTCTTTCATCAGGGATTTGGTCTCATCTGGGCCATCACCAATACAGAAGACTGTCCCAATATGGCCTAAAACCAGAGTTTTATTTAGAACTTAGATGACAATAAACCAAATTATTACCAACAAAAATTCTTACCATGTTTTTCTAAAATTGCAGCCAATTCTAAGACCACTAAAACTCCAGTTTCGTAACCCAAGAGCAAAAAGGTGTTATTGACTCCTGTCCTTTTTAGGAGGACCTATTTACAGAAAACAACAAAGTATAGCATTATCGAAATAACAATTTATTAAAACAGCAAAATTAAAAAAGCAAGCCCGTTCACCAACCATAATTAATTAATTAATTAATTAGCACACATGAAGCCGGGAGATAAAAAGATACATTTAAATTCCTCGTTGTACCAGTTCTTTGTATGTAATTTACAAAAGTGACATACACATAGCGATATTACATTAAATTACACAGTGTATGTAGTTTACAAAAGTGACATACGCAAGCTACTCATATAGCTAGTTAGTATTCAGAAGGTACCTGCGAATATCTGAGCGCTAGTTGTTCAACAGTCTCGTGCAAATGGTCAAGCCCCGGCTGCAGCACAACCGCTGGCAGCTTCAGGCGCTCACAAATGGAGCGGAACCGTTCGTGGTGACCTTCCAAACCTGGCACCATGCACAGGAATTGTTGGCGTACGTCAAACTCGTCGTCCCTCTGTGAAAGTTCGGTATTATGATGTGATTATGATATGAGTGTAATAAATGCTAACACGAGCGGGAGGTACTACATCTACCCAATTTAGCATAGCTGTGGCAAAGGAGAACTACTTCTTTTTTTTTAAGTTGGTTAAGAAGATATACTTGCCATAGTATAGTTATTAGTAAGTGTGGGTAGGAACACCATTTCAGTTGTCGCAGATATTTCATCAGGGTCTACGTATGAGAAGAACGTTCCTAATCCCTTGATCACGTCAAACTTTGTGCCAGTTATTCTTTCTTCGATTTGTTTAATGCTGAAATGCAAAATCTTATCTTAAACATTTAAACGAGAAATTCTTGTATATATCGTATCTATAGTGTATATAATCTGAACGTCGGAAATGGCTCCGACGATTTTCATGAAATTTAGTATACAAGGGGTTTCGTGGTCGATAAATCGATCTAGCTAGGATTCATTTTTAGAAAATGTCGTTTTATTCATGTTTTCAGTAAACTTTCATCAACTTTACCGTAATCAATTGACTCTTCCTAACATCTATTGGCAAATAGTAGTACTATTTTATTCGTGTTTTCAATAATCGACTTAATCAATATTACCTCAAACACTAAACTGAAAAATATAACTCTTCCTGACATCTATTGGCGAATAGTAATACCATAATTGCTAACAAGCACAATTTACAAAAAAAACCGAGCGAAGCTCCGGTCATCCATGTACTACGGGTATAAACGACCAAACTCAAACGACAACTAAGAAACCAGGTTCAGTTTCGATCACATTTTTCTGTTTTTTATTAAATCTGTATATGGGTATGAAAATTTCCCTAAAAATTATGAATAGCCTCCCTAAGACCCTTTCCCCACATTGGTTTAGGTTATGCCTCCTTACTGCCCCGTCCATAAAATCCACCATGTTGATTTCTGCCGTTGATTTATTTTTCATACTAACTTGGTTTACCCTATATCCCGTATTCTCAAGCCTTAATTTAGGTGCTGAATATTTTAAAGATTTACCGTTCTATAGACATGGACACAATATTCGCCGGATTCAGTGAAATATTATGCACGTCTCTCAAGAATGATGCTATGGCTTCTGACTTATCTTCTTCGATGCCCAAATCTTTAAGTGTTTTGCTGTTATTGTCATCAGGAATTTGCACATCTATAACAACGTCATTATTTGTTAAACCTTTTTTGTTATTTAATCCAATATCTAATCATATTTACATGCTTTGCAACCTACCAAACAGCCCTCCAATTTGCTGCACCAAATTTTCTTTTGCCCGCGTTTTCAATTGACTTACAAGTAAGGGGCAACCACATAACAGAGTTTTTTCTGTTGCTTCCTTTATGCCTTGATACCAAGTCAAGCCTGCTTCGTCTTCAACCTGAAATCACAAAAGGACATAAAGCTATGACTTCTATCTAATTCTTGGGCTTCGCTTAAGAATGTATGCATGTCCAAGAAAAATAGAGCTTTATCCACGTGGAGAATACTCTACTATTAACACGTAATGCGAGACGAATGTAGGCTTTCATCTCGTCTTTTTATGCCATTAGAAGTAATAGACTATTATAAGGACTATAAAACAATTACTTTTCGTCACGGGCGACACTAAAATCTCGTAACTAGAAGAATTTAAGTCCGCCCAAGACGAAAACTGCTCTTTCCACAGGGATAATACATTATGTACTCTACTTTTCACACGACCTGCGCGATGATCGTAGGCTTTCTAGTCTTTGTTTAATTTTTAATGAAATATTAATAGGTGCCTGACGATATACCCAAATGAACGAATCGTAAACGATCAAACAAAGTGAGCCTCCAATCTGAATCGAATGTTCTGCGATTATTTTTTTTGTTTAGTTAGACATACATACATACGTAAAAGCTGTTGTGTTTGTTTATGAAGTTTAATAATTTTCGAAGATATCTTGTTCTCGGAAGAAACAGATATTTTGAAAAAACTTGACTTATTTTGAGGAAAGCTGTATAGTTTCTTTCATAAAAAAAAACTTGGAAAAGACAAGGAGGACCCGCCGCCGCCTCGAGACATTGGTTAAGGGGTAAAATCACATACCGTCTCCAACAATGATAGATCGAGTACTGTAGCGGGAAGTTTTTCTTTGACTCTTCTTATCGATACAAACTGTGCCCCATCATCGCCGTTACTGAACATCAAAAAAGTTCTGAAAATGTTTAAATAATGTGATCACCATACTTACACTATCCTAATACAAATACACTCTTACATTCCTTGTATCGATCGAACGAGATATTCATTTGTAGCAGGTCACTCATCAATGAAATTACTTACCTTATAGAAGGACATAATTTTCGTATGACCATATCTATCGTCGTCAGCATTGTATTCTTTAAACAATAATTAGCAGCCAAATAGATGCCATGAATAGGTCCTGAAGAAGTCGCTTTATTAAAGAAGCTAGTTAAGCTAGT
Organism: Eupithecia tripunctaria; assembly: GCA_955876795.1. Taxonomy (NCBI): domain Eukaryota; kingdom Metazoa; phylum Arthropoda; class Insecta; order Lepidoptera; family Geometridae; genus Eupithecia; species Eupithecia tripunctaria. The sequence continues at coordinate 7,107,784 of OY041620.1, forward strand.
TTCGTCGCATAGGCTTGCTGATGAAATCAATACTTGGACATCAAGATTGTTCCACGCCCTGAAATAAAAAAAATCTATCAATAATCAACATTTGGTTTTAAAAAGCTTAATTGCCCGACTTCCTCAATTTCGTAGCTACCTACCGTTGTTTGTACAGCAAATAATTGGATAGTTTCGCAAAATGTAATTGAATTTTCTTGGCTCCAGCACTGATTAACATGTCAGCTAACTGCACTCCTAAGGGTTGCTCATCGCAGAGAATTATGTGTGTTCCATCATTAGAGATAATTAACCTGCAAATTTTATATTGAAATATAATGGACCGTGACTGTTACATTAGATTTCTTGAACTAAGATGATATCATTCGGGAGTTTAGAACGAAGGCACGATTTGGCTGCATAAATATAATTTGAAAGAAGACTAAAGAACGTAGACATATTAACAAAACTTATAAAAAACGACAACATAAAATATCATAGAAGCAGTAGAAGTACACGCTATATGCGACAATAGCATGGTCTCTCTAGTTTTACCTGTTTTGTACATGGGTCTGTTGGTCGTGCATCCGCAGTAAGACTCTACCGCGTTGTTGGCTCGCGGCAAGCAGCCGGAAAGCTCGCGTCACTTCTCCCGGTGCATACGTCACTCGTGACAAAGGACGCACTTCGCCACTCGCGATCCCGGCACTCACTAATAGTTGGAGTTGCTGAAAGCATAGTATTTCAAAGGTAGAGCAAACAAATCACGTATCTATAACACCAATCATATTATTGATAATGATAACTCATAATAACATCTTCCTTTATAATTTTCAAATAGTATCTAAGAACCACCAAAAAATGGTGTATTGGATGATGTTGTGTAAAGAAATAATATTAATATTATCCAAAGAATAGTATTTATAATTGGTGTACCTTCAGTTCTTCACAATAGGGATTTTGAAAAATGGCAGAAATATCGACTGTAGTGTAGGTCCTCTCGCGTGTAAGATGAAACATTCCGAAGTTATATATTTGATTATTCTGAATCTGCACAATGTCTATCGTGTTTCCACTCATTGCGGTACATTTTAAAGATATCTGAAAGTGTATGGTAAATTCATAAATAAGAACCGTAAAAATTCAAATTTTCGTTTCTTTCTCTGGATTCAATTGGACCCAATCAAGGTCCATTCTTAGTATCACAAACAAAGTATCAAAATAGACCTTTATACTATAACGAATTTTTGGTCCAAATTCAGCAACTTTACAAGCTGATATTCGCAAAAGCCACCATGACCTAGGCTACGTTCCGATTCACGCTTAATGCGCTGACGCGCGCATGAAGTCGTTTCTTTTTAACTTTCAGCGTGCTGACAGAACGCACGGCAACGCCCACTTCGCCACGCCCCTCGAGCGCACGGGAGCGCATGAACTGCCTCACCTTTCGAGACAAGGCAGTTCGTGCGTTCCTTCAACTTCTTTGTGAGTGCTGTCTGAGCGTTTCGTTTCATTAGTCGCGCCAACGCGCACCAACGCGCTCAGATGAATCGGAACGGGGCTTCGTGCGCGCATAGCTCGTGCAGTGCGTTAGCGCTTTAAGCTTGAATTGGAACGTACCCCTAGACTTCATAATCGGTGATCGTTCCTACCTGTGTGGGGGACATACGCACACTTTACTCGCAGCCAATATAAAATGACGAAGGTCTGGCGGTCGCAGGCTCTTAGTCTATATTGTTACTTACATTCTTAAGATCTCCATTAAGGCAGCAATAGACAAAAGTACATCCTTTTCCATTCGTTGCATTCAAAACCATATCTCCAAAGGTAGAATCTCTAGAATTTCCAACGTTCTCCGCTAAAATAAAACAAAGAAAAATATTTTATTTTGAATTGCTGCACACTTAATTGCTTACAAAAATATATTAGTGCCATTTCCTAGATAATACCGGCAGTGTAACCCCCGAATACTCAAACGAAACTTAGATTACGAGTATTAGAATAGTAAAAAACATAGAAGGACACATTTTGGTGCTCTAGAACAGAAAATGTGTCATTCAATTACTAAGCGAAAAAAAAGTTCAGGACATCTGCTTCTGCAGCACAGAACCTAATGTGTCACAGTATGTATATTAATAGGTTCGACTATGTCTCAAATGACAAATTTTTGTCAGATTTTTATTGAAAATAGTCAAGTTTTTGACGACCTCTGTGGCGCGGTGGGCGAAGGTCCGCCTGCGACGCAAGAGGTTGCGGGTTCGATTCCCGCCTCGGGACAAATATGTGTACGATCTGCAGATATTTGTTCAGGGCGTTCTGGATGTTTTCTGTATATAATAAATAATATCTATCTATGTAGTGTATTGATTTATGTATATCAGTTACTTAGTACCCATAACACAAGCTCTGCTTAGCTTGCTAAAATTATTTATTTATTATTTGTTATATTTATTTAAGTAATTGAATGACACATTTTGACTTCGATTTATCTATTCTAAGTTGCACCGCTAGGCATCCTCATCCACAATTCCACAAAAAAATACATGCTAATTTAAGTTTTAAGTACACACGTGCACAAACCTTAAAACTTAAAACTTTTCAACCGAGGATAACCAAAAGATGATTATGATATCGGTTCGTCAAAACGGGCCGAGCTAAGATGAAGATTGACACCTTCGAACACCTCACCTTATCTAATTCTCTATAAAAGCTACACCCATTTCACTGGTTTATTATTTATAATATGGTAATGGAGTAGGTACCTCTTAGTTTGGGGAAAAGTCTTAGTAAGAATTTCTTCTTCTGCAAATTACTGACTGTAGTAAACACTTCATATCCTCGAGCTAAACATACGGATATCATTGCTTGTCCTAAAGCTCCAGCGCCACCATGAATCAACGCCGTTCTCTCCATATCCAAGGCAATGTGCCTCGTAGCCTGGAATTAATATCACACTAATATTATAAATGCGAAAGTTTGTATGGCCGTATGGCCGTATGGATGGTTACCTCTTCACGCCAAAACTACTGAACAGATCGGACTGAAATTTTGCATACATATAATTCTAATCCTGGAATCAAACATAGGCTACATTTTATCCCATAAATCAGTTCCAGCGTACAATCACCTTTTTCACGTTTCCATAGGAACAACGCGTGCGAAGTCACGGGGCGCAGCTAGTATTGTATATTCCTTATTAATAAAGTTAGTAAATACTGAGAAATTGTATGTACCCTAATGTTATACAATAAATAAATGAATGAATGGATAATGAATAATTTGCTAAGGTAAGTGTAATTGTACAATGTGTGGTTGTATGTACCAATGTGGAGCCTAATATGACATGACTTACGGGTTTAATAACTATGCAATAGTAAGCAAATAAATAGGCGAAAGGCACCGTGGCCGCATCTTCTAGGCTCCAGTGTGAAGGCACAGGCCACATGAGTTCTGGCCGTGGAATCACGTGACTTCGAGCGGCGCCTGGTGCTAATCCCATAACCCTTTCTCCGCTGAAATTATTACCAACTTTGCTTTATACACAAATATTTTTTGGGTTAACGAATTCTATAAAAAAACATATTTCTTTGTTGCTCAGTCGTCAATTTTTCAGACACAGACGACACATATATTTCGGACAGGGTCGGCTTCTTTTGATACTTATGCTATATACGTAGCTACGTAGATTTTACGAGAGCAGATTATCAGTAGACACCCTGTATCCCCCTTTAATCAGTAAAACCATAGTTGTCATGCAAAATAAAGTATCCACCTATCTAAGACTCCGCTAAATTCCAGCCCAAATCCTTTATCCTCATTTCTAGGTGAAATGATTCCTGTTGCTCTTTGAACATCATTCACATTTATTCCAGTGTAGTGCACCTGAAAAAAATATACAAACATAAGTTACGACTTTCAGTCATATACTACATAGTAGATGTACTAATAAATACATACACCTACCTTAAAATCGTCTAAATCTAGAGATCAGTGGATTAGAGTTACCTTTATTACACCAGTGCCTTTATTGACTGAGGGTGCTTCCACCCATTTCAATGAGCCCACATTCCCATTGATGTCATGTTGTAAAATGAAGCTATGAACAGTTTCTGCTTTTTCCTGGACTGGCACGTAGTACACACCACCCCATATTCCCTACGAAGATTAAATGAAAATGTATACTTTACTTAATATAGGTTTACTAAATGTTTTCACTAGTAAGCATATTACAAACATACTTTGTCAAGAATATTGAAGACCAAGTCCGCGGGTAGTTTAGTCAACTGCTTGGTATCTTTGACATCGCTAACCATTATGAGGTTGATGTTGTTTCTCGTTGAATCCTTCCTCCAATGCTTCACCAAGCTTTTCAGACCAGAAAACGGTGGGTAAGTTGTAAGGATAATAAGACTATTTTCTGGGGACAATTTGCTTCGAGCTGCGATCAAACTAGGAAGTTCCTTCTCAGACCGGACGATCACTGAGGTGGTGGAAACAGCTACAGTTGTCGGTAGGTAGCGAACAAGTTCTAAACGTGAATCAGTTTCTTTGTTAGACAACACTGACACTACTTTTAAAATTCCTGTGTGTTTATATTCATTTGCAGCATTAAAGGAGTCTTCGTTTATTATAAAAATATTGCTTCGAGACGAACGTTGGAGAATGCGCAATACCTGCAACACAGTTTAAATTTCCTTTGAATCTGACCCTAACTTTAATTCATTTATTTTACTTTATATTCCCCCGTCAGTAATATTCACCTCGTCATCATTTGCAAGGTTCTGTACTAGAACAACATCAGCATCCTTGACAAGGTTCTCGGACGAATGTGTTGTATTTATAGACACATTTTGGTACTCTATTTTTATTCCAGGAATTTTTTGTGCGGCTACTTTTTGCATTTCATTAAATAATCCAGTTTCTTTGGACATATTGCTTATTCCAATAACTTTAATTATATCAACATTAATATTATCAGAAACGATTTGCACAAATATTTGCAATGAAGTCAGAGTCTGTAAAATGTAACAAATAATATTAAAACATTTTATTATAAATTCAGAAATATATGTTTCTAGGTTCGTACTTACATCAATGTTGGAATGGACCCGCGGTACAAATTTCAACGTTCTTAATTCTATTTCTTTGATTTTCAATGGGGGCAAATCATGCAACTGGAGGTTTTCCATCAGGACACCTCCACACCTTGTAAAGCAAAAGTTGGTGAAAATCAGGCCATACATTTTATGACACTCAATTGAATCATTATCTTAATTGTTATCGATGAGCATCACATAATGCAGGCTGAGTTCAGTAAATGCTGACGGCATTGCATGGCCATGTCGAACGGCAATACTAATTCGTTGACCGAAATAAAATCAGTAACTTTTCCGATTAACAGCAGTGGACTAATATATTATGCTGATGATGATTCCGATCACCTGTGAACTTTTTATAAAGTTTCTCAGCCACTTTCCACCCCAAACGACTCAAATAAATAACCTCGGTTAAGATTAGCGTAATTTATTATGCGATTACCGTCAAAGGGACTCAGCAAATTTTGATGCAGTGCCTTTACTTTACTGATGTCCCTGCAAGAACAGCGCAAGTGACAGCACTAACTTTAAATTATCCCTAACTAAAAGTTGACCATCTCCGAGGGAATCAGATTCAGAATATAAAAATTTACAATAATATTATCATGGATCAATAGGTGAATTTGTGAGATTAAACATATTGCAATAACTTACCGTGTGTAGCCATTGATATCAGACACGTGTGCTCTAACAACATCAACATTATTCATTCTTGTTACAAACTGGAGATGATCAGTTGCATCAATAACCATTTTCCTCATATGTCTTGGTTCTGATACTGTGTTGTGCGTATGCTTCAATGTATTGAGTTGAAGCATTCCATCGATAAATGTTACCCAATTATCATTCCATATAATGTTGGCTTCTGATAATGTTTCGTTTGCGTTATGAATACAACGGAACTGCCCGCTGTTGGTAATTATTTTAAATTGAATACTAAAACTACTGAGAACAAAATGAGTTTAATGATCCTCTAAAAATTATAGAAATAAAACATGGCGGTGGTTATGTATTTTTATGGTTAAGTTGATTAAGGTTGAGAGATTAAAAAATTGAGCAACTGTTAACCAGCAACAGTAGGTGTGGTAAAAGTTCCAAACTTTCGCATTTATAATATAAGTAAGATTTAGTCTAATGGGAGTAGCTTATGGCGTAAATATATGAATTATCTGAAAATCAAACCTGTATGAATATTCTCTTTCATAAAATAAGCGGTAAATATCATGGCTGTCAAGGTCCAAGACGTCGCCTGCAGTGATATGATCATTGTCCTTGACAATTGACTTCTCTCTAGTATTTATGTATCCAGTGACTATTTTTAATTCGTCATCCATTATCTAAAAAGCAATATTTACTACATTTTGTATACGGATACATTATTTTTATATCTTAAAAAATAATGTATCAATCTTCGCTATAAAACCACAAAAACCTAATAGGTACGTTTCTTAGCAGATACAATATGATTATGTTTTGACTTGTACACTACCTCGAATTGACCATTGCCTCTTTGAATTGACACAACCAGCTTAGTGCTCTGTTGGGAACGTAACAATGGCTCTGCATGGAAATTCACATCAGTGAAGACTACGTTTAATTGTCTCTTGGGCACTTTCAGGGTCATAGCGAGAGTATCCCAAGCCGCAACCAGTGCATACGAAAAAGGCAACCTATTTTTATCTGAAAATGTTCAAAATCAAAGGCAAAGTTTTCCAGTACGTACTACGGTTAAATTTACGATAGAAAATATAATTTTGTAGAAGCAACACAGAAGAAACTCTGAAAAAACATTGAGATAAGGTACCTAATCTATATCCATTAAACAAAAACACTACTTACTTCTTATTACATGTCCCTTCAAATAGCTATGTTCATCGTCATGAACAGACGCTACAAACTTGCAGGATGCTGCAAAAAATCTACAAGGTGGTACATAGAGTGCTAATGCCCTGAAAAAATTTGAAAATTGTATAAAGTTCTTCGACATATATGAACAAAGTGGCAGCTGTAGACTAATAGACATACCATTTCTCATTATGAGCCCAATCAACCAGGTTTGAAAGGAAAGGAGTACCAGTTGACACTGGGAATTCTACTTTTGGATATAAAACTGGCACTTTTGGATAAAAACCTTGCACGTACAACCTGAAAAATAATAATACAGTAATTGAATCTTTCGCATCTAAAGTTCTGAATAATATTCTTAAATGAGATCTATTTGTGTTATTGAATGTACTGACTTTCCTACAGCTTCTAAAACCATGCGAGGATTATCAGGATGTCCACGCCTTGTTAATGGAATATTAGAACATGTCTGTGGAAGCGATCTCTTTAGGATTGCTTGCAGAAGCCCGTGAGGTGCTATTTCTACTAGGACCGCGTTGCTAGGGATTAGTTTGCTGGTTTCTTCGAATAAAACTGGACTCTAAAAGCAAAAACAATAATCTTCTTTTCAGAAAAAAATTAGCAAAAAGTACGTTTTAAAAACAATATATAGGTGAGAACATACCAGTAGGTTATTGGTGTGATACTCAGCAGAAGAATACTTGGCTACTTCTTTCTCCCATCTGTCTTTAGGTACAGATGTTGATAGCCATTTGGCACTGCGCACTCTGGGTGTTTTGATGACTTCTTTCAAATATTTCAATAAAGCAGGACCTAAACGAAAATACTTCATTATACTTATATACGTACTTGTGTGTGTGCTTTTCTCTTTTTTTGACATACATAAAATTTATATACTTACCCGCTTTAGCAATATACTGTGAGTGGTAAGCTATGTGAGAGCAAGGGACTTCTCTCGCGAATATGTTCTTATCAACCAATTCTCCGACAAATGACTGCATTATATCAGCCGGTCCTGATAGCGTACAAGAATCGGCACTGTTGTGACAAGCTATTTCTATTTCCGGGGGACAAAGCTTTGACATCTAAAAATTGGAAAGAACTATGTACTTATATGATTCAATATTTCAACAGCACATTCCGTTCAGTAGCTTTGGCGTGAAAGTAACAAACATCTAAATTTATGCATTCTTAACATTAGTGTGATATTCTTATGTCTTCTACTCGTTATAATAACATAATACATATTGATAATTTTTTTAGAACTACTCAAAGTGAAGAAAGCCGATCAAGCCAATCAGTAAATAATAGGACATGAATTTGGTCGTTTGTAAGATACTTACTTCTTGATATCCTAAGCCGACAGCAGCCATAGATCCTTTGATGAATGGCGTTTCCAAAGAGACCCGACCACGGCTGTAAGCTGAAAGTATCATCTCTTCTGCAGTGAGGCATCCATCAGCGTATGCACATCCCAGTTCCCCGACACTATGACCTAAAAAAAATTATATTATCAACATGTTGATTATGGAATAATAATATTGGCAAGACCTTGAAACATATCGCTTTAGTATCGTGTTCTATTTATTTATTTACTCTTACCAATAATATAATTCACCCTTCTGATGTTAGACGTAAGATTACATTTCAGATTGTCAAATTAACAGTGCCGAAGAATGCATCGATGCCATGTCAACTCTCTTTTGTCATTTAAGGTTAAACTACCCACATCTATGTTTGATAAAAAATTGTTTAGAATATACTTTAATGTTTAGCTGTACGTAATTATGTATTATGTATAACTTTTGTGTTCTCATATAAGTGAATACCTATGTAATTCTTTTGAGAATAAAGTTTCTATAAACCTATAATATTATCCGGTTCCAGGCCAAGTTCTTTTAGGACATCAGTAAGTCCAATCTGCACGGCTGCAATGCCGACGAATGAGTGGAGAATATTGTCGAAGATTGTCTTGTCGGGCGACGTGATGATGTGCACAATGTCGATCCCTTTTGGCTCCAGAACTTTGCGGCATCTAAAGAAAAAAAAAAGCCTAGCATCAGTAGGCTAAGAACGTTAAGGAAGTCAACATAGGTTAGGTATCAAATCGGATAAATGTATAACAAAATAACCAGAAAATAATCTAACGAATTAAAAGGCTGACCTAAAAATTTTACGAGACCTTTCTTCAGCGACAACCCTAATCAAGCACTAGCAAAAGGTACAATTATATCGTAAGTGGTATCTACCGTTCTATGGCAGCGGCAAAAATGGGTAACCGCATCAGCTCAGTTCCCATACCAGCCCACTGTGAGCCCATTCCGCTGTACACGAACCACAGAGGACGTTTAGCATCGTCATAGTAGTCTACTTCCTCAGATAGGCATACTGTCTTTCCATCTTTTGTGTCTGAAACCATTATTATATTATGACATCCCTGTGAAACTTAATAAATTTTAATCTTGTTTTAATTTTAGTAGGTAATGTGATGAGGTTAGGTCATCAAGATTGTCGTTAATTATAAACTTGAGAATAAGACTGTCGAATTCCAACTTACCAAGAACAGCATAACCTCTTCCTAAATGACCACCAATTCTATCTTTATGTATATTCTGAAGTAAAGCTAGTTGTTCAGGGTCAATAGGCTGTGATTTCAGTTCACCTAAAGCTCTTGTCACGGAGGAGTCTTGTCTGCCAGACATTGTAACCAAGTATGGGATGTTTGTTTTGTAGCGATTAAGATCCTGATAAAAACACCCAGAAATACATTTTAAAAATGTTCGCATTTGAAGTCATCAAGGCTAGGCCAAATCAACGCGTTCAGCTCGCGTCCGCGGTATAGCAATCAGTTGTTGTGTATGGAATGGACTTGTAGCAATATGTGTTCACATCGATGCGTCCTCTGATTGGTGGCTTCGGCGTACAGTGCTGTCTCTGCACGCAACTATTATTTGCAGAACTTTTGTTTATATTGGTGTACCGTAAAATGGGGATTTTGGTACAATTTTATATCAATGATTGCAATAACTTCGATTTAGATAAGGTCACCACACATTATGTATTTTTTATGGATAGATCTCGTAGATCTATAGAATCATATGACACATCTTACTTCCATAAAAAAATCTATCTGTTTCAAATATACGGAGTATGGGTTCAACGCCATGGTGCAAAATATAAAAAATTAGAAATATTCAAAAAAACTTACGAGGTTAGCAAAGCCTGGTAAGCCGCCTGAACAAGCGCGTCAGTGTGAACAACTTTTGCTCGTGCAATAATCGCAACCGTGCATGCTACCGCGAACGCGAGCTGAACGTGGTGGTTGGCCTAGCCTTTACAAAATGTTCACAAATACCTTTGGCTTGTGCTGCCCATGTAATAAAACATGAGCATTAACTCCAGTCACAGACAAGCTGTTAACAGCTGCAAAGGTTCTCCGGAATGGAAGATGATCGTTCAGCACCTGAATACGGCCCTCTCGAATAGCAGCCACGTCACTTCTGGCAGTCCCGCAATTCAGATTTCCTGCTATTTCTCCTCTATGGTATCCTAATAGGACCTATGAAGTAAATTTAAACTCAAGCTCAATATCTACCACTTCTTCGCTTAGTGCACTGTAAAAAACTCACTTAATAATCTGCCTTTTGGATAATAATGCAAATAAAACCTTTGTAACCGCAGATATCCCTGATGCAGCCTCTCCGTAGCCAATATTTGACATAACACTGCCAAGCATCAAGGGGTTTTTCCTATTACCACAAAAGATCTTGTCGAATGCTTCCAACTCTGACTTGTCTACATTTGGAACCGCTGCAATTATAAGAACCAAACTTAAATAAGCTTCAATCAATAGGATGAGAAATTAGAATCGTCTATAGACCTTACCTGATCCAAATCCTTCTACATATTCAACAAGGTTCGGTGCAACACCAGCTCTGTCATAGAAACTTTTGAGGAATGTAGCGGTATCATCAGGATTTCTATAAAACCCGTATTTGGGACCAGTTTCATCATCTAATATTTTAACGTATTCACATTGTACGTTTACTACTTTGGCGTATATTCTGCAAAATAATTCGTTCGCTGTTTAAATTATTTTTACAAAAGTTTATAGGTACTCAACAAATAAATTCAAGAGAATAAGTCAGTAAATGTCAAGTAAAAGTATCATGTACCTACGTATAAATAAACCTAGCATGTACTACTTATATGACATATACCCCATATTATCTATATTGGGTATATGTCAAAGTGACGTAGAGTAAGGAGGAAGTACATATATCTAATCTACACTTGTCAGTGTTAAGTGTATTTAACGTAAACTACTCTAGTTATTTATTATGTTAAGTTAAGTTACCTCAGAGCATGCTTAGCATTCTGAAGAAAAAGAACATTGATAGCTTCGGATTTGGCACACCCACAGGCATCCTGATCATAAGATCTTGTTTTTCCGTCTGGGCTTAGATTCATGATTCTGAAACAAAGTCGATAAATTTTCTTGAGTCAAAAACACTAACACACACTGAAACTAAAAGAAAATGCATAATACTCTTTTACGGACCAGCTCTCAATCTCTTAAAAAGAGAAGACATAGAGAAACGAGGGATCTAGTTTCTCTCTAAAGTACATACCTTCCATAATGCACTGACGACTGTGGGTGTAGACAAAGGTTAGCGCCGCCCACTATAGCGGCCTCGCATTCTCCACGTGAGATCGCGAGGTAGGCCTGCTCCAAGGCCGCAGTTGAGCTGCAGCAAGCGTCGTCGATGCCGAGCGAAGGACCTTTGGCGTTCAGCCAGTACGAGACACGGTTCGCAAACATTGCTTTGCTGCATCTGTTAAAAAACCTTATCTTCAGGGTAGGCTCATTTGCTTGATTACTTTATAGATGGAAAACCCCTAGCTAAATTCAGTCTGTGAGCGCGTTGAAATCTTTTATTTGCTACGCAGGCTCGGATGAGCTACGAAGCTTAACCTACGATAATAAATATAAAATGATGTTTAACATCTTTACATTACGGAGCAGGAATCAGTCAAGTACTTAACATACCCCGCAATACCCAATCCATTTCTGGAGCTCGCAACGTAGAAGCAGGCTTTTTCTGTTTCGGAAAAACAGGATCCGATGTATACGCCGACTTTCTTACCGGAAAGTTGCTCTGGACTTATTCCTGAAATTATAATTGAATCATTAACACCTCATGATCATTATGGCTGCTGTTCGGCAGAACATGTGCCATAGAGTTACCACCGAAGCCTCCAGAAGACTGAAAATCATCACCACAAACTAGCTTCGGCTTGGAGTGGCCTAATGCTGTGATTTTATTATTTCTAAATCTGTAAAGAGGTTCTCATTCTTCGAGCTGAAAACTAATTGTTTAGATAATGCATTGTACTTGTGGGAAAAAGCTCAAATCGACACGGAAGTAGGGACTTTTTTTTTTATGGGGTCCGTGTTTACAGATTCTTGAGTAAGGCTGGAGTACATACATATGTACATATATGTGGTGAGGCTTGACTAACCAATTACTTTATTTCAATTTAGCGCGGAAAAGCAAACCAAATTAAGGCATGTGTGTGAGTATCAAACCCCCAACCCTAATTCTTCCCGTGGATGTCGTAGAAGCGACTAAGGGATATACACCGGGGGTTGGGCTGCAGTGCATAAGAGGGGAAGAATTATAGAATTATAAGAGCACCAATAATTTTCAGCAGCTTCTCGGGAATAGGTTTGTTGCCGCTGTTCTCACGAGTGGTCACGAACCGTCCCGCCGCCAGAAGACTCGACGAGTTCCAGCCACCGGACCAGGCTGGGTTTCGCGGAGGGTATGGCACCATAGACTACACACACACAGTGATGTAGATTTTACCAGAAGTCCGAAGAGTATAATCAGCCCCTGTGTCTGGCCTTTCTGGACTATGATAAGGCTTTTGACTCCGTCGAAATCTGGTCCATGCCAAGTAGACTGTCGTGATTTCGAGGTGCTGAGATAGACCATGGCTACCCTCTCGAAATTGTTTCCGAGTACAATTACCTTGGGCAAATTCTGCAGTTAGGTAAAAACAATTTTGAGAAGAAGGCCAAGAGAAGGAAGGCCAGTTAAGCTGGGCAGCGTTTGGGAAACCACATCGAGTCTTCTCGTCATACATGCAAAACTTGAATACTAAAATATCAGTGCGTCCTACCCGTCATGACCTACGGAACTGAGACATGGACACTCACGATAGGGTTGGTCCACCAGTTTAAAGTCGCTCAGCGTGCTATGGAAAGAGCTATGCTCGGAGTCTCTCTTCGTAACAATACATACGACAGAGAACCAAAATTATCGACATAGCTCAAAGAATTAGCAAGCTGAAGTGGCAGTGGGCCGGCAATATTTCCGGAAGAACCGACAACCGCTGGGGTAAACTAGTTCTTGAGTGGAGAGCACGACTCGGAAAACGTAATGTAGGACGCCCTCCAGCCACGTGGGATGACGATCTGCAAAAGACTGTAGGCAGATGCTGGATGCGTAAATCTAAAGACAGGGCGCTGCGGCATTCATTAAGGTAGGCCTATGACCAGCAGTGGACTAATATAGGCTGATGATGGTCAGGAGTATCTAAACAAGTATCGCAGATCCATATTTTTTAGGCTATCTGCAAATCTGAGTTTCTTACGAATAAAAAGTAAACCCGCTTTTCCTGCTTACCAGCATCATAGATAGCCTCGTAGCTCTGCTCCAGAACCTTTCGAGACATGGGATCCATGCTGTTGCTGAGCCTGTAGTGCACCTTGAAGAACTGGGCATCGAAGCGATCGAGATCGGGGACGTTGCCTGTATACTGAGCTGCCTCGGGGTGGTTGTACACCCATCGGAGACCATCGGATGATATTGGGTTTGTCTGAAAATAGAGTAAATTTTATTCTGTATTATTAATTGCGGCAGATTTTTACGCGGATCTTAAGAGGCACAAGTATGCAAGTCTCGGTGGAGCCTACACATTTTCTCCTCTTGGAGTCGAGACGTCTATTCCGGTTTCAAAAAAAGTCTGGTCGAAGCAACGTGGACCCGCGAGCTGGTGAGTATCTTTCACAGAAAATCAGCATTGCCACACGGGCGGCATATAGCAGCGAAATTCAGCCAGCGTTTTGGGGACGCTTCCGATTGTTATTGATATGTAATAGATAGATACAGAGACAATAGATTTGCAACAGTCTACAGTTGGCTTAATTGTAAATTAGTTTTGATATGTTTCTATAATTTGATTGTAGTTTTCTTTGTTAATAAAGCTTACGTTCTTTATTGGGTGTTGATTCTAATGTCGCCAACTACTACTACTCAGTTTAAAAGCACTAAAAATTAAGTCATATTTTTCATTTAGATCGTTATGAAAGACACGGTAACATTTTGAGTCCTGTCAAATTAGTTTAGTTAATTTTTGGCGACATCTAAATCGACACCTATAGAAAATGTTCCCTCATGTTTTAGGCTTTTCGCGAGAGACAATTAAATGCTAATTATAGATTTATTTATCTGAATACTTATCGTACGTATCCTTAAGACTTAAAAGTTTCCACCACACACGTGACCTCGGTCTCAATAGCTTAAAAACAACGGCCCTCAGGTGCTGGCTTAGAATTTGCACCATCATAACTCTTCCCGACGGTGTTGTAGGAGGCGACTAAGAGTTAACCAACCTGAGGGCGGGCAGCAACACTCCTATCCACTACCGAAATGCGATCCTTAATAAGCATGCCCATTGCCCACCCAGCGTAGGAATGATAAGAACCAAATAAGCTGCTTATCTGGGGACCAACAATGTATTGGTAGAGCCAGTTGATGTAGATATATTTTACGTTATTTGAGGGTATCCGCTAATGCGTTGAGGTTTCTGGTTATTATAGTTTACACTTGAGGTAATTTCTAAAAAATCAAAAAATATCCAAATAAAATGTTTTCGGCTACGTGTAGTGCTTATCACATCCCCGAGGGAAGACGAGGCTTCCGCTGATACAGCTGCGAAGCCGGCCCTTACTAGATATAAACATAACCTGGTGAAGCCGGAATCAAAACTAAAAATCCACCAATCCAACTCGATGGCGGTAAAAATTGACAATAAAATCCTTAAAAACTTAAAATGTCTAGAAAAAAATAACACTTACAAAAGCAAACTGAAAGAGATGCTCATAAAAAATTGTTATTACAAACTTGATGATTTCTTCAATGATCCTTTTAGCGACTCGCAAATTAAATTATAAATTAGTGTAAATATTAAGTTCGTTATTATTAATTTTAAGATACTGCGCGATACCTGCCACCTGCCAGTTCTCCATTGCAACACCCACAATGGGTACATACATCACTAAGACCTGATTGCATGAACGCAATAAATACTGAATACTGAATACTTATAAACTAACCTAAGACCGCTACTTGTTCTTAGTTTCTGAGCTGTTTTGTTGTAATGTTTCTTTCAATAAGTGTGCAATAAAAATAAAACAATCTATCTTTCCATCTTACCTTGTTATAAAGAATATTCTCCAGGTCCCGCACATATCTGGCTTGCGGGTAGAGGCCAGCCATCCCTGATATGACCACCTCGTTTCCACGAGGCGTCTCTCGCACTTGCAGTGGGACTTCGCCTTGTGGTGTCGGTGCCATTTTTATAGCTGCAAAATATCTTGTCGGTAAGATCTGGTAAAAAACTGTCATTGGTGTTATCAATTCAGATGTCGCCAAAACTAAACGAAACTAATTTGACAACCATCCATAACGATCTAAATAAAACGGATGACATCGTTTTTATTGCTGTCAAATTAGTTAAATTTAGTTTTGACGGCATTTAAATTGACACCATTGTTTAGGTAAGCAAAGATTTTAAGTCGTAGATGCAATACTTATGTGCTCATTTTGTTTTGCACTTAGAAGTTTAACCACTTGTTTGCATACTCAAACAAAAAGCATCAAAAAGTAGGTAGGTACGTATGAACCGAATTCGATCAAAGGTTCTATGTATTTTCCTCGATTTCTTCGTCAAGTATGGACGGATTTGGATGATTCTTTTGCAGTTGCTAAAAGATGACCCCGAGATGGTCCCGAGGGATTTATATCCCGAGGTAATCAGTACCTAACTACATAAAAAATAAGGGCTTCGACGTCGTGTTAGCTTTTTCGAAACAATCGGCGCCTTTATATTTAACGACCTCTGTGGCGCGATGGGCGAAGGTCCGTCTGCGACAAAGGAGGTTGCGGGTTTGATTCCCTCCTCGGAACAAATATGTGAACGATCTGCAGATATTTGTTCAGGACGTTCTAGATGTTTACTATGTTTAATAAAAAAATATCTATTATGTAGTGTATTGTATTATGTATATCAGTTATCCAATACCCATAATACAAGCTCTGCTTAGCTTGGGGCTAGATAATGCTGTATAAATTGTCCAACAGTATTTATTTATAAATTTATAAATATTTCTGTGCGGCGAGGTATTAACGTACCATAAAAAAATTCAATTTTAAAAATAGTAGAGTATATGTATTTTAAAACTAGATTATAAAGGGACATTACTAAAGTAAATGAGAATTAACTGAAGTTTAAGTATTGTACCTACATACATATATACATATGGCATAGTATTACACAGATGTTTTATATAAAACCTTATTATTTGCCAAGATTTGTTGGACATTATATTTTTTTCAGAATAGTGGAGGGTTATTTACCATAAATATTATAGAGTTGTATACTTACCCCTTTATTCATAATGGTCTGCTAACATAAGACAGCAGCTAAGTAGTGTTATTTCTCAGTCTGACTTATGTCAATAAAAGAAGACAGAGCGAGATTTAGCAGTGTGCTAAGTTAGCAGACTATTATGAATAAGGGGGTAAGTGCGTAACGTTTACAAACTTACGTACTCGTAGTTAAACTCTTAATTAAAGTGTGAAATAGTAAATCTATTAAACTCCTACCTGTTATTAATGAAATGAATTTACTGTAGAAATAGGTGCAGCACAACACATAACTAACTGAAACGGCGCTGTCGACTTATTTTTATTACACTAATTATAATAATTATAATTATAATAATTATAATTAGTGTAATTATAATTAGTGTAATAAAAATAAGTCGACAGCGGTTTTGCATTTCAATATCTATTATTATTATTGTAATACAAAACCGGCTAAGTTCGAGTCCGACTTGTGCATGAAGTGTTTTGTTCCCAAAATGCAAATATCCGTGTCAACTTCAACCTCAACAGCCTGTATTAATCCACTGCTGGACGTAGGCCTCCCTTGATCACCGCTTTAGTGGCGTTTATCTAATAGAGGGTAATGCCCATAATCCCCACGCTAGGCATGCGGGTTGGAGATCGCAGTTCAGTGGTAGAATTGTTCTGCAGAAGGCACTGCTGCCCGCCCCCCTTGGATATCGCGTAGTCGCCTCTTACGACACCCACGGGAAGAGATGGGGAGGTCCAATTCTAAGCCATCACCACACAGCAATATCTGTGTACTTTTATTAAATCAAGCATAAATCGGCAAAATACACGTCTCTTATTAGAGTTATTTGTAAATACCACATAATACCCACAATTTATTTTAATTTAGGCCCTTCATGACATACAGTCGGCTGACAGACAGGAAGCGGAAGTTTAGTAATAGCGGGTGGTGACGGCACTCACAAGGTCAAGCAAGGGTTAAATATTTTTTTACAACAATAGACTGGCAATTTATTAATAATTCATTGATACTGTGAAACCCTATTACGGAAGGGCATTATAACGAAACTAGCATTAGGATAAGTAATACAACTCAAAACTTACAGGAGGTCTGTAAGTTTTGAGTTGTATTTAACCTAAAACAATAATACAACGACCAAGTGCGAGGTTAATGCCATAGATAAGATATTAAATTAACCTGGTTTGTGAAATACGGGCCTGAAAAAGGTTTTGAAAACTTGTAGTGCCTATTACAATACAGCTCGTTAGTAAGTACATAGGTACCTGAAAAGTCATTTGTTTCCTTATTTTGACCCATAAATAATAATTTTGAGATTCCATGAACGTGAGTACTGACATTACATACACGTATGTAAATAATGTATTGTATGTAGGTTCATGTTTAAAAATTATATTTGTACCAATGATGTTTTAATATAATATCATTGATTTGTCCCTATACTTAGTTATGTAGGTATATTAGTAGGTTGTATGTTAGTTTTTAGGGCACTGAAACGATTTACATATCTATAGCGCGTCCATCCTTTGGCGCATTTAATTATAAATAGGTAAAAAGTAAAGTTAAAAGTTCAAAGTCTCGAACACCGCCGCAAGGTTGCTTGTCTCTCGATCTTTTAGAGGATACATTTTGGAGAATGCTCACTTGAACTACATGACCTGATCCCACCATCCCCCTTCCACTCCAGGACAAGCAGACGCACAGCGCAATACCATCCATACTTGGTGGATGTACCCTCCACTCGCACTAAGCGGTTTTCCTCCACCTTTATTATTCGCACCGCAAAGGAATGGAACTCGCTCCCTGCCTCTGTTTTTCCGGCCAATTACAACCTGGGTCTCTTCAAGACAAGGGTGAATAGGTATCTTCTAGACCGTGTTACACCGTCGGCCGCATCTTCGCTTTCCAAAGGTCTATTTACCGTAAAAAAAAAATGTAATTAGGTAGGTATAGATACTTTATGAGCTGATCTTCATAAAAATCAAACCTACCTACTGTACCTATACCATATAAATAGACAAGATTTTTTCTTATGCTTATTAAGCTACCTATAATAAGTATAAGAAAAAATCGTATTTTTTGGTTCGGTCAAAGTTCAAAGTAGGGTTCGGGTTCGGCAATGAGGTTTTAGATATTTAGTGTACCTAGGATACCTACGTCACGGCGGCCGGCATACGAGAAGGCGACAACCGCAGCACCCAAGCGCGCCGCCAACACTGGTGGGCCCGCGCTAGTGCGCGCGATATATTTACGTATGCCGCCGTGCCATCCCGCTCGCACACGACTAGCGCTGTCTCGAGAACCGGCAATGGAAGGACGGCGCCCGCGCATCAAGCCTCGTGATTGGAGCAAACACATGTCTTGCTCTTCCGTACATGGCATGAGGAATGATTTTAATTTAAGATATATATAAGCCTGGTTCCTCGAATAAACAGTTACAAAATTTTTTTTTTACATTCAAAAATTTTTTTTTTTTTTTTTTTTTTTTTTTTTTTTTTTTTTTTTTTTTTTTTTTTTTTTTTTTTTTTTTTACATTCGTTCGCTCGCGTTCGCGCGGGCAACACGTACCGTCCGTCCGTTAGAGCTCCCCGTAGCTCCAACCCGGCCATTGTCCGCCTCGCCCTCGCTTGCGCAGGTAGCTAGCCTGCTTCTATTGTTTTGCTCACACAAAACAATTAAACCAGTTCTTCTCAGAACTAACCTTTCTGTTTCTCGAAGTATTTAGTTCGCTATAGAATTGAATATCTTCAAGACTTTTAACAGCAAACGTTAGCGTCCCGCTCTTTTCAGCGACGCTTTTTGCGAGGTTCTCGTTTTTTTCAAAGCGGTCTCCTCTGTCTTGTTTCTAGGACTTATCAAACAGTAAATCCACGCCTTCAGTGGTCGACCAAGGGATACGTAACCGTGCCAACGAACTTGGTTGGGCGCTGACCCGAAGCGCCTACTTTACTTCTTCAAAGTAAAGTAGAATTCGGCTGGGCCTGGGACCACCGGCCTTGGGGGAGCACCCTCGCCGACCCCAGGTAGCGCTAGGTAGTTACTCACCCCTTTAGCCCCGTAAGAGTGGCATAAGGGACACACAATTAGGTAGGACACGCAGGTACACACCCCCCCCCCCTGTCTAACCCGACAGGGAGGGATCACTCACATCTCCCGGGTGTCCCCCCCGGGCATAGGGACTTTCCCCCGTGCTCTTAAAGCATTTCCCCTGTCCACTATGGACATTACCGGTTTGTCAGTGGAGAACCTGCGTGGATTACTCCACGCAATCTTCACGCAGCACCCCTCCCTGTTGAATGACGTTTTGCACTCTCTCCGCCCCCTCCCCGCCTCCACCCTTAAACCGGCGATTCCGGACTCCCCGGATTCGCCGGATGCGTCCCCGCGGGCTCCCTCTCGCTCGCCCTCTCCCGAGGTCGACGAGATGGAGGTCGCTGACGACGTCTCCCACACGTCCGATGAGGCATCGGCTTCAGACTCTGAGCCCGAACACGCTTCTCCCCCTCCCTCCTCCTCTTCTGACGACGGCTTTGTCACCGTAGACAGCCGTAAGAGGAAACTGGGGAAGAAAGGGAAGAGCGATCCCCCCGCCAAGACACTAAATCTTGGCGCTTCCTCTCCCCCTCCCGCGGCCCCCACGACCGCCACTACTCCCGTGGCCCCCGCGCCCCTGTCCTCTCCCCGCAAGGAGAGACCACCCCCACCTATTTTTCTCCGCGAGAAAGCCAAATGGGCTAACGTGGAGAAATTACTCCAACTTAAGGGCATACATTTTGTCAAAGCCCAATCCGTTAAGGAGTCTATAAAACTCCAATTACAGACGTCGGATGACCACCGACGTCTCACCACCCTTCTCCGCTCCGAGAGCATAGGCTTTCATACCTATGCTCTCGAGAGCGAGAAATCCTTGCGGGTCGTCATTCGCGGCGTTCCCGCCGAATTTGACGCCGCTACGATTAAAGCAGACCTAGACTCCCAAGGCTTCCCCATCAGGGAAGTCCACCGGATGTATAGCGGCAAAGACAAACGCCCATTTGACCTAGTATTGGTCATTCTAGACCTTTCGCCCGAAGGGAAAAAGATATTCGGCCTTAAGACCGTATGTCGCCTCTCCGGCCTTTCGGTAGAGGCTCCCTTCCGTTAAGGCCCCCCCGGACAGTGCCACAGATGCCAACTCTATGGCCACTCTGCGCGCAACTGCAATGCGCGTCCGCGTTGCGTCAAGTGCCTGGGCGACCACGGCACCGCTGACTGCAAACGCGCACGCGACGACCCGACCCCGCCTAGCTGCGTGCTCTGTAACGCCGAGGGACACACCGCGAACTATCGCGGTTGCCCCAAGGCGCCGAGAGCTAGCAACAAGGCTCGCTCAAGGGCCCCGGAGCGCTTTGCCCCTTCCGCCCCTCAGTACACCAAGACATCCTCAAAGGTGTCTACGGTCCCCTATCGCCCCCCTCCCACATCGGCATGGGCCAAACCTTTGGCCTACACAAGTATAGCCCCTAAGGCTAAAACTAGGTCTCCCCCTCTCCCCCGCCCACAGGAGCCAACTCGCGCCCCTGCTCCCACCCCCGTACCTCAGCCCCGCCCCTCAAAACCCGGTCAATCAGCACCCGCTGCTGCTTCGGCCGGCCTTGGGGGACCCGCCCCCGCCGTGGACTTTGGAAAAGTCACTGCGCTCCTGCGCAAACTTAGCCAAGCCCAAACGGCATTTGAAAAACTGATGATCCTCTCGGATCATCAGGAAGTCATGTCTTCCCTTGACAACCTCTCTTTTAAGTCTCAATAATGGTTTCACAACCTGAGAGTCTTAAACCCCGCTCCATCTCGTTAGCGTTTTTCAATGCTAACGGACTCAAATCCCAGAGAGAACTCGTTCATCAATTTCTGGTTAATCACCAAATCGATATTTTCCTTGTGCAGGAGACCTTCTTAAAACAGGGCACTAGCAATCCTAGGATTGCTAACTATCAAATAGTCCGAAATGACAGAACGAACGCCCCCAAAGGCGGTACTGCCATTTATTTCAAGAGGTCCCTGCACTGCATACCCCTTGATCCCCCTCCCCTCCAAGACTTAGAAGTCTCTGTCTGCAGGCTTGCGATGACCGGTCATCAATCGGTCATCATTGCATCCTGCTATCTCAGCCCAAATAAGAAGCTTCTTAAAAGCGATCTTGAATCAGTCCTCAGTCTCGGAAGCTCAGTCATTCTGGCTGGCGACTTCAATTCCAAAGACCCGATGTGGAACTGCCGCATTCGTAACGGAAACGGCCGCAGCCTTTCCCGGTGTCTTGGCTCCCTCGATCTAGACCTGATCGTCCCCATGTGCCCTACGCGGTACTCTCCCAACCCCCGTTTTGGTAACGAGTACTTGGACCTGGCACTGCTACGGAATGTATCCCTCCGGATGCAATCCATAACGGTGATGCAGGAATCTTGACTCGGACCACCGCCCGGTCGTGATGAGGCTTGGCCCCCCTCCCAATGTCACCCCTCCCACCAAGACAGTGGTGCAATGGTATAAGCTTGAGAACGCTCTCAAGAATATTCATTCACCCGCCTTGGAAAAAATCCCCGACGATATTAGCTCCCTAGACGACATCGCAATTGCGGTTGACTCTTTGACTAGTCACGTCCAATCCGCTATTAGCGAATCATCGAAACAGGTGCCGGCGACGAACGATCGCCGCTGGGACCTGCCAGATGATATCAGACGGCTGATCACTGAGAAGAACGCAGCGACTCGCCGCTTTAGTTCCTATCCTACGTATCTCAATCGCTTTAGAATGAACTCGCTTCGCCGTAAGGTTAAGAGAGCCATTCAAGAGCACCGAAACTCCTCATGGGACGAACTACTTTCAAAGATCAAACCGGGTCACCAGGCATACTGGGACTTGGCGCGATCAATGAAAGCAGATGGCGTCTCTATTATGCCCCCGCTTTTACGTCCGAATCACCAAACGCCAGCGTTTGAAGATAAGGATAAAGCCGACACTCTGGCCGAAAGCCTGGAAGCCCAGTGCTCCCCCAGTCTCGAACCTGTCGACCCTGTCCACCTTGATACGGTGAACAGTGAAGTCGAGCGCTTAGCGTCCCTACCCCCTTCTGCCACCCTTGACCACGTCAAGGCGGCTGAGGTCGCAGCGATCATTAAAGATCTCCGACCGAAAAAGTCCCCCGGCTCGGATGGCATCAGCAACAGGCTCCTTAAGAGATTCCCTGTTGCCCTCATCTACCTCCTCGTAAGCATCTTCAATGCAGCCATATCCACTTGTTCTTTCCCTGATGTCTGGAAGGAGGCCAATGTCATTGGCATCCACAAACCAGGCAAAAAGGCGAACGAACCTTCCTCCTACCGCCCTATCAGCCTCCTCAGCTCCCTGGGGAAGATCTACGAGCGACTCCTTCTGAGTCGTCTCTGGGCCCACGTCAATGAGCACAAGCTCTTACCCGATGAGCAGTTCGGCTTCCGAGCTCATCATTCTTGTCCCCAACAGGTGCTCCGCATCACGGAGCACATCCATTCCATGTGGCATCACACATGGCCAGCCGATACGGGAGCTGTCTTCCTCGACGTAGCGAAAGCCTTCGACAAAGTCTGGCACAATGGCTTAATTTATAAGCTTTCCACTCTTGGTGTGCCCGACAGACTCGTACTCATCCTGCGAGACTACTTGTCGAATCGAAGCTTTCGTTACCGCGTGGAGGGCACTCTCTCTGACCCCCGACCCGTCCGAGCCGGAGTTCCCCAGGGATCCGTTTTAGCCCCACTCCTCTTTACGCTGTATACCAGCGATATCCCCCGCCACCATAAAGTGGAGCTCGCCCTCTTCGCGGACGACACAGCACTATACGCATCCGACTCGAATTCGAGTCGGGTGAGTATGAGGCTGCAAGCCGCACTAGACAAACTAGGTGCCTGGTTCAGAAAATGGCGCATAGAAGTAAATCCGACGAAGAGTGCAGCAGTGTACTTTTCGCGGAATTACCCTAAGCCCAGGACCCTCTCCCTATTTGGTAAACCCATTCCCTGGGTTAAATCAGCCAAATACTTAGGGGTGATCTTAGACCGCCGCCTTAATTTTAAGCCCCATCTCCACGCTGTAGCCAATCGCGCTAAGTTCATACTTGGCCGATTGAATAGCCTCCTTAGAGCGAAGAGTAAAATGTCCCTTAGAAATAAGGTGACACTTTACAAATCGGTCATACGCCCAGTCATGACGTACTCCTCTGTAGTATTCGGCCACTCAGCCAATACTTACGCCCTTCAGGTTGTCCAAAATAGATTTCTGCGCAAAGCCTCGGGCTGTCCGTGGTACATGCGCAATAACGATCTCCATCGCGACTTTAATCTCGAGTCCATCGCCCATTTCATAAAGACCGCCTCCCAGCGGCATTATGAATCGGCCCCGGATCATTACAATCCCTTGATCTCCACAATACCCGACTATCCCATTGATAATCCTCCCACGAGTTCTCTCCTCCGTAGACCGAGACACGTTCTCGGTGACCCCGTTGACCCACTCACCGCCGCTAACCCGGAGGTGACGTCAACCGATTCGTTACCGCACACTACACAGCCGACCAAAAACCGACCCCGCCGGAAGCGGGGTCGAAGAATTCCCTCCTTCCGCCCGCAGGTGCATTCGTGCACCTAAGGCGTAACCTCCATGCCCTCTCGTAGCATCTGGCGACAGCCCAAGCCGAGGCTCGCACCTAAGTGGTGGCCCTTGTGCGTGTCGCCCCAACCTAAAATTTACCGGCGAGGCGCCATCTGCGCCCGCCAAAAGTCCGGTAACGCTGTCATGGCCATCTGCGGTCAACAGCATCATAGCCCATTCGAAAAAAAAAAAAAAAAAAAAACGAATAAACAGTTACAGTTACAGTTATAGTTACAGTTCAGTTTACAATCAAATCGACTTTCACTTCTAAACCTAAAAGTAGTAGGCAAGTAGGACCCTTCCCACAATGGTGACCCCGACGAGTACCAACAGCCCGACGAGTACCAACAGTCCGACGAGTACCAGCAGCAACCCACGTTTGGAGCTACTATTAAAACAAATTGAGAAGCTTACAGTGGAAGTCGCACAGTTACGTGAGAGAAGAAACTTTCGGCAACTAGACAGATGGCACGACCGCTCTCGTCCAAAATCAGCCAGTAGAAACATGGAAGAAACTTCAAATGCCGTCAGAAAATTAGAAGAGGCATCTAGTTCGACGGGCATCGGTGTCGACACATACAAAATGAACCGCCTAAGCGTCACTGACCGTCAAAGTGGTGAACGCTTCCTCATCGATACAGGCGCCGAAATATCAGTCATCGCAGTAAGAATGAAGAAACCTACACCTACAGAATTCAAACTCTACGCGGCAAACGGAAGTTGCATACATACCTACGGAGAGAAGACACTTCAGTTGAACTTGGGCCTACGCCGGAACTACACATGGACCTTCGTCATCGCGGATGTCAAAAGATCTATTATTGGAGCAGATTTCCTACGTCATCACAACATACTGGTGGACCTACGAGGAGGAAGATTGATCGACGGGCTGACCAAGCTATCCATCAAAACACTCTCTACGTACTCAAGCGATACATCCATCCACATCATCAACGAGAAACATCCCTTCGTCGACATTTTGAAACAGTACCCGGACATCCAGAGACCTATGTCAATGAAGAAGCCGCCACCGCATGACGTCACACATCACCTAGAGACCACTGGACCTCCCATACACGTCCGACCACGACCTCTACCACCGGACAAATACATCGAAGCGAAGAAAGAATCAACAAAGTCAACCATCCAGCAGCCCATGGGCCAGTCCTATGCACATCGTCAAGAAGAAGAATGGACAACTACGAGTCTGCGGAGATTATCGACGCCTCAACGCTATGACAATCCCTGACCGCTACCCAATACCAAGAATACAAGATTTCACATTCAGACTACATGGGAAGAAAATATTTTCGAAGATCGACATAAAGAAAGCCTACTATTGGATACCGATGAACAGCAAAGAAGACATCCAGAAGAGCGCCATATCAACGCCCTTTGGATTATGGGAATTTAGGTCAATGACCTTTGGACTTCGCAACAGTGCACAGACGTTCCAGCGCTTCATGCATCGTGTACTACGTGGCCTGGACGAGTTCACATTCACCTACGTCGACGATCTACTGATTTTCTCATCAGACGAACAAAAACACAAGCAGCATCTACATGAAGTTTTCAAGCGCCTCACAGAATATGGATTGAGCATCAACACGGATAAATGCGAGTTTGGAAAAACGACCCTCAACTTCCTCGGCTACAGAATATCAGAAGAAGGAATACAACCGCCAGACGACAAGACAGAAGCCATAACAACGTTTCCAAAACCAAAAACTATTGAAGAACTAAGAAGATTTCTGGGAATGTTAAACTTCTACCGAGACACTCTACCTAAACAAGCAGAGCTACAACGAAAACTCAACAAATATCTACACAATACGAAGAAAAAGGACAAAACACCGATCATATGGACACCAGAAGCAGAAGAAGCATACAAACAATGTCGCGACAGCATCAAAGAAGCAGCTACATTGGCGTATCCTGTACCTGGAGCACCGTTACACATCATGACAGACGCCTCGGATAAATGCATGGGTGCCGTTCTACAACAGAAGCATGAAAACACATG
This sequence comes from Eupithecia tripunctaria, assembly GCA_955876795.1. Lineage (NCBI taxonomy): Eukaryota > Metazoa > Arthropoda > Insecta > Lepidoptera > Geometridae > Eupithecia > Eupithecia tripunctaria. The sequence continues at coordinate 7,134,116 of OY041620.1, forward strand.
GAGACCAATAGCGTTCTACTCGAAGACCCTCAGCGAAGCTCAGCAAAAATACAGCGTGTATGATCGAGAACTCTTAGCGATATACACCGCTGTGAAACACTTCCGACGCTACATCGAAGGACTCGACGTGGTTATCTTCACCGACCACAGACCACTTACGTACGCCTTGAAGAAAGCTCCGAGCAACAGCGACACTCCACGAAGAGAAAGACAACTACAATTTATCAGCCAGTTTTGCACCGAAATCAAGTACCTGAAGGGAGGAGACAACGTAGTAGCCGACGCACTATCAAGAGTGGAAGAAATAACCTGCACTTCAACAATCAACTACGAGCAATTGGCGAGAGATCAACAAGAAAATGAAGAACTGAAGAAAATAAAGAACGCAAATCATTTGAAGTTTGCTAAGAAGACCCTACCAGGCGTTACCCTACAAATCACATGCGAGACGACCACTGGACGACCAAGACCATATCTACCTACATCGTATCGAGAAGCAGCATTCAAAGCACTTCACGAACTTAGCCATCCCGGAGTAAGAAGCACAAGAAAACTGATGACGTCACGATACTTTTGGCCACGGATGAACACAGAAATCGCACAATGGACCAAGAATTGCCTGAAATGTCAGAAGAGCAAAATCACACGTCACACAATCACGCCACTAGGACAATTTGAAGAGGCTGGAAGATTCGACCACATTCATGTAGACATCGTCGGACCCCTACTACCGTCAGAAGAATGCCAGTACATCGTGACAATGATGGATCGACGCACCAAATGGCCAGAAGCAGTTCCAGTACAAAACATCACCGCAGAGACAATAGCTAGAGCAGTCTACGAACACTGGATATGTAGATTTGGATGCCCACTACGCATCACCACGGATCAAGGACGACAGTTCGAGTCAACTTTATTTCAAGCCCTTATGAAAAGGATGGGAGTGACACGCCTACGTACAACGAGCTACCACCCTCAATCCAATGGACAAATTGAACGCTGGCACCGGACGCTAAAAGCAGCACTCATGGCACGCGGAGCAACTACCACATGGACGCGAGAACTTCACACCGTTCTACTAGGACTACGAGCTTCACTGCACAAGAACACCGACCTTAGTCCGTCCCTGCTCACATATGGATCAACGATAAGGCTACCTGGAGATTTCTTCGTTCCTACAAAATCAACAGAAAACGACCAAGAATTCGTCAAGAAAATAACGGAGACCATGGCAAATTTATCACCCAGCGGACAGAAGCAAGCACAGCAGCGAACATTCATCCACAAGGACCTGCAAACATGCACTCACGTTTTTCTACGCGTTGACTATGTCAAGAAGCCACTAACGCCACCATACGAGGGACCATACAAAGTTATCGCAAGACAAAGAAAATGCTACAAAATACAACTTCGAACACGAACAACAGTCGTGTCAATGGATCGCCTGAAACCGGCCTACATATACGACAGAACGAGCGAGGAGCAGCAGGACACATCCACCGCAGCGGCACCGGCCTACAGTCACCACAGGACCAGCGCTGAGCAAGACACGCCCACCACAACGGCATCAGCAGGGGCACCAGCAGCGACGGCAGCAGCCCCACCAGAACAGCCCTACGTGACGCGCTACGGCAGAGTCGTTCATCGTACCGTACGATTCTCTTGAAGGGGGGTAATTTAGTGTACCTAGGATACCTACGTCACGGCGGCCGGCATACGAGAAGGCGACAACCGCAGCACCCAAGCGCGCCGCCAACACTGGTGGGCCCGCGCTAGTGCGCGCGATATATTTACGTATGCCGCCGCGCCATCCCGCTCGCACACGACTAGCGCTGTCTCGAGAACCGGCAATGGAAGGACGGCGCCCGCGCATCAAGCCTCGTGATTGGAGCAAACACATGTCTTGCTCTTCCGTACATGGCATGAGGAATGATTTTAATTTAAGATATATATAAGCCTGGTTCCTCGAATAAACAGTTACAGTTACAGTTACAGTTATAGTTACAGTTCAGTTTACAATCAAATCGACTTTCACTTCTGGTTACCAGCGCTGTCTAACGCCGGTAAGCGTTAATAAGTTTCCAGCTTTCTTTCTGTATACGGCCTCACGCACCTTCCAAGCCTGCATTTAAAATAAGGCTAAAAAAAGTTCCTGACGGAATCAGCGTTTTATGAACTAGAAGTAATATATATAAATAATAAAATACCTCGAGCTACCGCTCTTATAATGTATATTTTATATAAATTTTATTAATAATTAATTAATAATAATACGATTATTTTTTTATGTAAATGACATGTTACTATGGTGTAATAAATATATACTGTATTCTGGGTAAGTTTACATAAACATTATGTATGTTGCTTCAAAAATTGCAAAAACTTGTTTACAAACTACCTATGCGCTAAAAAGAGATAGATGTATTTACAAGATAGTTAGAAAGCAAAATTGCACTAATATTAGTTAGTTATTAACTGTTGAAATACAATTGATATTCATACTCGTAATGGTTTTGTTAAAAGAAGACTTTTTTGAAAACAGAGATAAATCTGACCATATTGATACCATAACCACAGAATCATACATAATCAACATGCACTAAGAATAACATTCGGCAGTATTTAATAATGAAAAACTACTACTTACTACCGTGATCAAATGCGACGTGATCATATCCAGCGTGATCAACTGGGAACAACCCGGACATACCTAGGCCACCCCTAATGAGCGCCTTAGCGCCCTGCCTTCAGCTTGACGCGTCCAGCATCTGCCTGCAGTCTTTCGCAGGTCGTGATCACACCTGGCCAGAGGGCATTCTACACTACGTTTGCCGAGTCACGGTCTCCACTGAAGAACTCGTTTACCCCAGTGGTTGCCGGGTCTTCGCGAGATATAGCCGGCCCACTGCCACTTCAGTCTGCTAATTCTTTGAGCTATGACGATAACTTTGGTTCTCTGTTGGATGCATTCGTTACGAATCCTTTCAGAGAAAGCTCGCTGAGCGACTTTGAACTGATGGATGGACCACCCTATCCTATCTTATCTTGAGTGTCTACGGCCCGTATTATGAAAGCATGGTCGCTCAGTCATCGACCTATACTTTAGTGATGCATAGGTAGGTATAGGTTTGAGTAAAAGACTAATTTTAAAACAATGCTTGGCCTTGGCTAATGTCAAAATCTACACTCATGAAAAGTAACGATGCGTTCTTACCACGTTGTTACGTATTACTGAACGGTTACCAAGCATTACTTGAGTACCTAATTGCCTATTTTAGAACAATTTCAAACTTTCATATCTCTGCCTAGTGATTCTTTGCTAACTCGTTCATGTGTGGTCGTAGAAATCTTTTCCAAGCATTCAAGCTCAACGGAGCTTGAATGCTTGGAAAAGATTTCTACGCACCAAAGCTTTTTTTTATTAAATAAAGCGCCAAAAATGTTTGAAATCGTTGCATTTCGTTTCACAAAACCACCAAATCAACAAAAATTGAGTCAGGTTGCTAGGGGAAAGGAACGTTTTTCTCTACTATTATGATAAAGCCTCACTCACACCGGCGCGAATTTATAAGCGCGACCTTTGGCGTGCGATCTTGTGATATTTGTTTGCAGTACATTTTGTACTAAAAAGCATTACGTTGACACACACTGCCGTTATTTTATCGCCGCGATTCGACTTGTCCGAGGCGTTTCCGCGTCCTGCGATTTTGATTCTTGTGAAGCTCCAATTTAGCTTTTTAGTCCACAAAGGCTAGATAAAGGGGCTGATTATAATCTTCGGACTTCTGTATAATCTGCCTTACTGTGTGTATGGCTGTGTGGTGCCGGCCTAGAATAGCACCACCCCATTTCTTCCCGTGGGTGTCGTAAGAGGCGACTAAGGGACATAAACCGGAGGGCGGGCAGCAGCGCCTCCCGTAGACCGATAATATCACCGAACTGCGATCCCCAACCCGCATGCCCAGCGTGGGGATTATGGGCACTACCCCCCCAATGATTGCACACGCCAAAAAGTGGCCCCTAGTTCCCGGCCGCCTCGCTATTCCTGGCCATGGTAGCGGCCATGGTAACGGCGGGGCAGGGGGTGCTAAGAATCCCCGGGCTACGGCAGGCTACCGATCATTACTTAAAAACTTGACCCTGGCTACGTTTAACGGACGCACTCTGAGGCTTGATCACCATCTAGCGCAGTTGGAAGTGGAGTTAGAGAACATTAAATGGCATGTTCTGGGGTTATGTGAAGTCCGTAGAGAGGGGGAGGACACCGTAACCTTAGACTCGGGCCATCTTCTCTACTTTCGCGAGGGTGATAAAACATCCCAGGGTGGCGTAGGCTTCCTCGTCAACAAGGCCCTCTCTAACAACGTTCAGGAAATCTCCAGTGTGTCGACCAGGGTAGCGTACCTGATCCTTCGGCTGTCCAAGCGGTACAGCTTGAAGGTAATTCAGGTTTACGCACCGACCTCGGCACACTCGGATGATGAAGTGGAGGATATGTACGAAGACATATCAAAAGCCTTACATAACACCACCAAGGCTCACTTCAACGTTGTTATGGGGGACTTTAACGGCAAGGTGGGAATCCGGACTGGCAACGAATCCCGAATAGGCTCGCATGGTTATGGAGTTAGGAATCACAGGGGGCAAATGCTTGTCAACTTCCTTGAGAAGGAGGGGCTGTTCTTAATGAACTCTTTCTTTAAGAAACCGCCCCAGAGGAAGTGGACGTGGCGAAGCCCCGACACTGTGACTAAAAATGAGATCGACTTCATCATGACGGATAGCAAGCACATATTCAGAGATGTCTCAGTGATCAACAGGTTTAATACCGGATCTGATCACCGACTGCTCCGAGGCTCTCTGAATATCAACTTAAAGCTTGAAAGAAACCGTCTGATGAAGTCCACGCTCCGACCTAATCCAATCCAGATCATGGCGGGCACCGAGAAGTTCCAGCAGCTTCTCGGGAATAGATTCATTGCCTTGGATCCCACTGATGACGCTGACGAGACCCTACACAATCTGGTCGAAACGTTGAGGAACGAGGGCATCAGATTCTGCCAAAAGCAGCGTACTAGCAAGAAATCCAAACTCTCGGATGAGACTCTCGGGCTGATGGCAAAAAGACGGGAAACCACCCAAGCGACTTCTTCAGACAGGTCAGACCTGAACAAGCGAATTGCGAAGATGGTACGGCGCGACCTTCGGAGCTCCAACACACGCCTCATTGAAGAGGCAATAGAGCGAAACCGAGGGTCCAAAGTATTCACTCAGCAGCTTGGCAGGAGCCACCTGACGAAGCTTAAAACGCACGATGGGAGGACCGTTTTGTCGAAGCTGGAGATATCCGCAGAGATAGAGGATTTCTATGGCCGATTATACGCTGCACATGCCCCTCGTCCCCAACGAGTCGACCACGATTCAAGAGCCACCCTGACACGCCACTATACCGACGAACTGCCAGACATCAGTCAAGACGAGATTGTGCTAGCTCTGAGGCAGCTTAGAAATGGAAAAGCCCCCGGTGAGGACGGCATAACATCAGAGCTTTTAAAAGCCGGAGGAGCCCCTGTTATACAGGAACTACAGAAACTCTTCAACGCCGTCTTTCACAGTGGGAGAACTCCAAAGGCGTGGAGCGGGAGTTTGGTGGTGCTCTTTTTTAAGAAGGGAGATAAAACCCTCCTTAAAAACTACAGACCCATCTCACTCCTGAGCCACGTCTATAAGCTGTTCTCACGAGTGATCACGAACCGTCTCGCCAGGAGACTCGACGAGTTCCAGCCACCGGAACAGGCCGGGTTTCGCGGAGGATATGGCACCATAGACCACATACACACAGTGAGGCAGATTATACAGAAGTCCGAAGAGTATAATCAGCCCCTGTGTCTGGCCTTTGTGGACTATGAGAAGGCCTTTGACTCTGTCGAAACCTGGGCTGTTCTGGAATCCTTACAGCGATGCCAAGTAGACTATCGTTATATCGAGGTGCTGAGATGTCTCTACGACGCCGCGACCATGAGTGTCCAAGTACAGGACCAGCAGTCCAAACCCATCCAACTGCGCAGAGGAGTGAGGCAGGGGGATGTTATATCCCCGAAACTGTTCACGAGTGCCTTGGAAGATATGTTTAAGACACTGGACTGGAAAGGTAAGGGCATCAACATAAACGGCGATTACATCTCACACCTTCGATTCGCTGATGACATAGTCGTAATGGCGGAGTCGTTGGAGGAGCTAAACCAGATGCTGGACGGCCTAGCTTTAGCCTCACGATGCATCGGTCTCGGCATGAATTTGGATAAAACCAAAATCATGATCAATGGCCTCATTGATCCGGGACCGGTCGTCGTACATGGCCACCCTCTCGAAATTGTTTCCGAGTACACTTACCTTGGACAAATTCTGCAGTTGGGTAAAAACAATTTTGAGAAGGAGGCCAAGAGGAGGATTCAGCTAGGCTGGGCAGCGTTTGGAAAGCTACGTCGAGTCTTCTCGTCATCCATACCGCAATGCTTGAAAACGAAAGTTTTCAATCAGTGCGTCCTACCCGTCATGACCTACGGAGCTGAGACGTGGACACTCACGATAGGGCTGGTCCACCAGTTTAAAGTCGCTCAGCGAGCTATGGAAAGAGCTATGCTCGGAGTCTCTCTGAAGGATAGGATTCGTAACGAATACATCCGACAGAGAACCAAAGTTATCGACATAGCTCAAAGAATTAGCAAACTGAAGTGGCAGTGGGCCGGCCATATCTCGCGAAGAACCGATAACCGCTGGGGTAAACGAGTTCTTGAGTGGAGACCGCGACTCGGCAAACGTAGTGTAGGACGCCCTCCGGCCAGGTGGGATGACGATCTGCGAAAGACTGCAGGCAGATGCTGGATGCGTCAAGCTGAAGACAGGGCGCTATGGCGCTCATTAGGGGAGGCCTATGTCCAGCAGTGGACTAATATAGGCTGATGATGATGATGATGATGACTGTGTGTATGTGGTATATGGCGCCATATTCTCCGCGAAACCCGGCCTGTTCTTCAGGGGTACTTTAATTCATTCGATTCGTTTCCGAAGCGAAAACGTCAGATTCGAATTTGAATTCTATTCCGACGGAACTTTAAAACGCTATTTTGATTGTCATAAGTTAGCGCCCCCGCCGCCGCCGCGCCGTCGTCGTCCCCTCCCCGCCTTATCGGCTACGCAAATGATGGATGACCGATCCGCGAACTCGCGCCGCAGCCGCCCCGCAAGATGCAGCTTCAAAAAAAGCCAAATCTCAGCTTCAAAAGAAGCAAAATCGCAGGACGTGGAAACGCCTCGGACAAGCCGAATCGTGGCGATAAAAAAGAGGCAGTGTGCGTCAACGTATTTCAATTCAATTCAATACGTTTATTTCAGCTTAGATACATATGAGTACATATTTCAGCCATATTTATAAGATAGAGAAAACAAAATGAAATCAAACCAAGATAACAAAAAAAAAAGATCTTAAATTAATGGAACGTTATCATAAGCGCATGACACAATGTGTGCGCGTCCAGTGCTCCATGAAAGCGCAGTCCGTGTCCAGCCTTTCAGCTATAAGTTTCAGGTAGTTACTGGTACCGCCCCTGACCCGGCGCATCAGGGATGCTGTTCTGTTGCGGATGATTGCATAAAAATCATCAACGCGGGACTCTGCAAACATCCCGGATGCGCTACAGAAGCGGGGCAGTCCCAGTAGCACTCTGAGTCCATTATTATACTGGACGCGCAAGGCATTCCAGCATTTCTGCGTGTAGTTAACCCACAGACTGCACGTATAAAAAGATTCGTATGCTACCTAGTACAAATTTTCTGCAAACATATATCGCGAAATCGCGCGACACAGGTCGCGTTTAAAAATTAGCGCCTATGTGAGTAGGGCTTCTATTTGCAAATAATTTGCATGCATAAAATAAGAAGTTGAAGTTGCTTGCATGCATGCATGTCGATTTTTTGCAGTTTGCTTGCAGATTGAATTCATCAATAATATTGATTAATATTCTAAATTTTGTGCTGCTTACGTGGATGTTCTACGAATATAACCGAATCGTTCGTTGTTTTCTTACTCTTTCACCAAGTAAATCTGTAAAACATGGAAAACTTGTCGATCGGTAAGTATTTATAACTCGCGATTGTAACCTCAACTTACACGTATGCATAATACTACTTTAATATTAATGTAACGTTTTTGCATTTGTAGCCGAGATTTACACGTCGGATAAAAGAGGAAACGATGAAAGCGGTGATGGGACGGAAGGAAAGCCGTTCAAGTCTGTTCTACAAGCGATGCGATACGCCGGAAAAGAACCTTTCCCTACCATTTACGTCGACGCGAAAGAAGAAGGCAAAGTATACGAACCAGCTGCAAAATCTCAGCTAAAGAAAATCCAAAAACTATGGGTGAGAGAAAGCCACAAAGCTGCAGACAAAGCAAAAGCCCAGGAAGATACTGAAGAGAAAAGACAACAGAATCTTGAGGAAGCCAAAAAGATTGTGATAGAAGAAAATCCTAGTCTACCAAAGGCTAAAGTTGTGAAAATATCTGAAAGTAAGTTTATTCTTAATTACTTTACATCCTTATTATCTTGGATCACAGGTTTTATACATTTTTCCTTTCCTTTCTTCTTTTAATGGCGTCTACGTCTGGGTTGACATAATTTCGCCAATATCCGTATTATTAGAGTATAATTCAAATAAAGGCAACATTGTTCGGAATTCCTATGACTCTTCTTTCAAGTGAAATGTGTCAAGAGTTGCAATTGTTTATGCTATTGCATCATTCTAGTAAGTAGGTACCTACTTACTGATAACAAAATTGACTGCTATTAATAGGTATTTTGCAGCATTCATCAGGCCTTCATAAAGTTTATGACTATGATACAGGATGATTTTTTGAGAGGGGCAGTGATGGCCAAGTCTGAAACGAGAGTTAGAGAAATGTCATAAAAGAAGTCAAAGCCTCGATTTAGAAACAATAACTGCATTTTTTTTTCAAACATTTTACTTTTGACTAAAATCATTGGGTTGATTTCCATCAAATGTAAAAGAATTTTAGGAATTCTTTTAAAGGGACACCCTAAGCATACCTAAAATTCTAGGGATTTGATGTTAGTTCATTATAAACAAAATGTTGTTACAACCGAGGTCATTATATATGAAATCCAGTGTAATTATTTCTTTATTTTTAGCCGAAGCCAACAGAGGTGAGCGCATCTGTGTGAAAGGGTGGGTGCACCGCATCCGGAGACAAGGACGCTCACTCATATTCATCACTATCAGAGATGGGACTGGTTACTTGCAATGTGTGTTGCATGGACAGCTCTGCCAGACATACAACGCACTGTTGTTGTCAACGGAGTCTTCTGTGGCCTTATATGGCAAACTGGAAGTTGTGCCTGAAGGAAAAACGGTATATAACTAAAGTTTGACCTACAGTTTTATAACTGTTCTATAAACTTCTCAATGAGCGTTTTAAAAACTTTCGAGTTATATAAGCTAATAATATTGCCATAAACATACTAATCATAACAACCATGGCATTTATAATAATCCCCTCCCAAGTACCAAGGCGCTTGTAAGTGCCTTGTAAGTACCAAGGTGCCAGCTAACAGAGGAAGGGCAGCAGTATTATTTTTTTCATTCCTGTGTATTTTTAACACCACTGTGATCACCAATCCACCTGCTTAGCCTGGTGATTATGGCTTGGAGAAGGTATGTGTGAGGAGGTGTGTGCTGTGGACGTGGGCACGGCCAGGCCAGACACAAAAAAGGGGCCGAACTGTCTCATTGAGGCATCAACCCCATCCACACCTGCAGAAAATCTGGAACGCAGCTGTCACTCACCCAAAGTCCTGTTCTGATACTTCAAGGACCTAGGCTGGCTAGGATCTGCTTAGGCAGGGGGATAATGCACAATACACAATGCGAGAATTAGGATTAGAATTAGTAAATGTGTGCTAAAGAGGATGCTAGTCTTAAAAGTACCTATAAAAATGTTAAAATAATTTTGATAGGCACCTGGTGGGCACGAACTGACCGCAGACTACTGGGAGCTGATAGGCCTAGCCCCACCGGGCGGTGCCGATGCCATCCTGAATGAGGAAGCCTTACCCGATGTACAGCTGGATAACAGGTGACAGAACATACTCACTAATCTTCAAAGCCTCTTCAGGCCAACACGGTATTCGCCACCCAGACCAGTAACGGTAAATTTCACTTGAATCTCGCGCTCCGTTACGCGGTCATCATTATCAGCATCACCAATGGCCTCCACATCCATGAAGGATGGATTATTGTAATGTTCGTTTCGGCTGGTTTAACGTAAAGTCACTTCTACTTATGTGCGTCCGTAGAAGTAGTAGATGGTGGTCGAATTAAGACAACAGGCTGCAACGGCTGCTGGGTATGCGGCAGCCGTTGCAGCCTGTTGTCTCAATTCGCGCGTCAGCAATATTCTCGGATTTCGCTATCACTCATTGTAGTGTCCGCATTGGTGTGAACAGGCCTTTCGTTGGCTCACTTCACCCATAAATGCTTGCAAAGCTTACCAAAAGAATACCAGTGCATTTCATTTTATTTAGTCCCCGAATACGCTACTTAGATTTAAGCCTAGGTACTTGAGTACCTAACTGATTTTTGTGAGTTTTGATTGCGAACTGTCAAAAAACAGCTGCTAGAAACTTGCATAACTAAAACCTAAGTTGCGTTTGGATTATTCGGAATTATATGTCGAAAGTTGTTTCAAAATCAAAGATTACTGGATCCGTAGGCTACCTAAACTTTGCAATGAACTGTTCAAACTGTCAATTCAAATAACAATGAACCTTATCTTCCCCTCAACAAGGCACATAATGATCCGCGGCGAGAACACATCCAAGGTGTTACGAGCGCGCTCGGCCGTGGTGCGCGCCTTCAGAGAACATTTCCACGCACGGAAGTACACAGAGGTGACTCCCCCGACGATGGTGCAAACGCAGTGTGAGGGCGGCTCTACACTGTTCAAGTTTAGTTATTTCGGGTGAGTTCAGACTTTTTGTATTATGCACCTCTGCACACAATAGGTTATATGCATGGATTTTTTAAATCGATTATTTAGGTTAATACATAAACGAAAAAAAATATAACAGCCAAAATTTGATAAATTAATGAGGTAAAAAACAGAAAGTAAAACTACACTCAGTTTCGGGTGATAAAAACGCTGCCATGATAGCCCTTGTATTTTGTGACGTCACGGATCATCGAGGCCCGTTATGTCAACTCAAAGTCAAAACTTCATGCCCATACAAAAATGGTCAAGTATGACGTCACGCTTCAGGTGCCAATAGCGTTGCGCTTTACATTTGCGGTTGAGATCTAAAATATCTACTTTTCAATGATTAAATTTCACATTAAAAACATCATAACATACAAAAATAAATATACAGATATATTTCTATATCAATAGAGAATACGTAAAAAAATATAAGCTTTTTTGAAGTCACATGCATATACCCTATTGTGCACAGTAAATGACGTCCTTGGGGGGTAAAGTAATGTGAAGGTCCGCCTGCGACGCATGATTGTGGGTTTCGTGTATTTTGTACGATCTGCAGGTATTCATTGCAAGTAAATAAAATGTGCTAAAGTAATGTAATAAGAAGAATAATGCTGGACAATCCACCCAGAATCATTTATCACAAGTTTAGCAAAGCTTGTGTAATGTATTATGTATATCAGTAAGGCCCGTATTATGAAAGTTTACTCAGTCATAGAGCTATGCTTGAGTGACGAATAATACGATAGACGATAGAAAAGCGTTGCTCAAGCATAGTAGGATGACTGAGCAAGGTTTCATAATACGGCTAAGACTCCATAGCCCTGCTTAGTTCGGGGCTTGATAATGCTGTGTGTATTGTCCAGCGTTAGTTATTCTATGTAAAAGTAAAGGTATTTCTATACCATGGGAACTAATTATATACTCGTGGGATAAAAAGAAGCCTATGTTTTATTCCAAATCGAAACCTACATCTATAGTTTCAGCCCGATCCATTGAGTAGTTTTGAGAAGTAAGCGTACATCAATGTAAACTTTCACATTTATAATATCAATGTGTTAATAATCTATATGTTGTCATTCCAGTGAAGAAGCATACCTAACACAAAGCTCCCAGCTATACCTGGAAACATGCCTGGCGTCTCTCGGGGACGTGTACTGCATCGCGCAGTCTTACAGGGCTGAGCAGTCCCGGACTAGGAGACATCTTGCGGAGTAAGTTTACTTCAACAACACAAAACTCCCACCTGGGCGAGCAGTCTCGACATAGATAACGACCGACATCGGTCGCAAACTTTTACCGAATATATTTTAACGTATTTAGGTTTTCTTTGCAAGAATCAAGTTTCAAATGATACAATAACTATTTATTTCCATAAATACAGTAGATTAGCATAAAGAAAAGGTTAAATTTGTAATATTCATATTGATTTACCATTGGAACTATTCATTTTTGTCAGCTGTTTTGGCAAGCGACCGCCATCTTTACGATTTTTGTTACGATTTCGGTGAAGGATTGCTACAAACTTATCGGGCTGTCTAATTTGCAATTACCTTTACCGAACGCGTAAAGTTTGCGACAAAAATCGTAAAGATGTCGCTTGCCAAAACAGCTGACAAAAATGAATAGTTCCAATGGTAAATCAATATGAATATTACAAATTTAACTATTTCTTTATGATAATCTACTGTATTTTTGGAAATAAAAAGTTTTTGAATCATTTGGAACTTGATTTTTGTAAAGATAATCAAAATATATTCGGTAAAACTTTGCGACCGATGTCGTTCGTTATCTATGTCCAGACTGCTCGCCCTGTACCTGTAAGACACAGGCCTGAGCAGTCCCGGACTAGGAGACATCTTGCGGAGGAAGTTTACTTCAACAACACAAAGCTCCCACCTGTACCTGTATGACAGGGCTGAGCAGTCCCGGACTAGGAGACATCTTGCGGAGTAAGTTTACTTCAACAACACAAAGCTCCCAGCTGTACCTGTAAGACACAGGCCTGAGCAGTCCCGGACTAGGAGACATCTTGCGGAGGAAGTTTACTTCAACAACACAAAGCTCCCACCTGTACCTGTATGACAGGGCTGAGCAGTCCCGGACTAGGAGACATCTTGCGGAGTAAGTTTACTTCAACAACACAAAGCTCCCAGCTGTACCTGTAAGACACAGGCCTGAGCAGTCGCGGACTAGGAGACATCTTGCGGAGGAAGTTTACTTCAACAACACAAAGCTCCCACCTGTACCTGTATGACAGGGCTGAGCAGTCCCGGACTAGGAGACATCTTGCGGAGTAAGTTTACTTCAACAACACAAAGCTCCCACCTGTACCTGTATGACAGGGCTGAGCAGTCCCGGACTAGGAGACATCTTGCGGAGTAAGTTTACTTCAACAACACAAAGCTCCCACCTGTACCTGTATGACAGGGCTGAGCAGTCCCGGACTAGGAAACATCTTGCGGAGTAAGTTTACTTCAACAACACAAAGCTTTATTACATACATAGGTACAGGTGGGACCTGGAAGACACAGGGCTAAGCAATCGCAGACTATGAGACATCTTGCGGAGTAAGTTTACTTGAAGGGTGTTTTAACTTTTAAAGATGCACAGTAGAAATGTGAACTCCCCTTTCGTTTACTGCAAGAGCGTGAAAAGCTCTTTAACGCCTCTGGGCTTTATCAACACAATATAATCGTCATCGCGTCTCATATGCTCCATTATGCACTGCTGGGTCACGGTAATGTTATCTGTTTCTATACAGTATGCTATCTTCATACAAATTCATTATATTCTGTGACTGTAGTCACTGTTCTTGTAGGTAATTATTTCAAGAACAGGGCCGAGTCACACTACTGTATTGATAACATTACCGTGGCTGGGTATACACACTAACTAAAGGAAAAATATTTCCTTTTTTTTTCGTTTTTTATTTATGCCATCCTTCTCTGTCCTGTGCTTTTTAACCGACTTCAAAAAAAGGAGGTTCTCAATTCGACTGTATTTTTTTCCGATTTTTATGTTTTTTTTATATGAAAGGAAAAATGTGGTTTCTTTTAATTTGGTTTAGTTCTGACAATGGAACAAAATTATTAATTGCAATCGCTTCTTCCGACCCATTTCGGTTTCCGTCTAAGTCTCACCTCTCAATGAGAGGTGAGACTTGGATGATGAGATATGATATGAGAGGCTCTCATATCATATTCTTTATGTTCTAGGTACAGCCACGTCGAAGCGGAATGTCCCTTCATAACATTTGAAGATCTGTTGAACCGTCTGGAGGATTTAGTGGTGGATGTAGTGGACCGAGTGCTAGCCTCGCCAGAGGCACACCTGGTCAAGGAACTGAACCCTAACTTCAAGGTATGCTCATTATTCCTGTCATCATCACCATTGCCAAGATGACCTCTGTGGCGCGGTGGGCGAAGGTCCGCCTGCGACGCAGGAGGTTGCGGGTTCGATTCCCGCCTCGGGACTAATATTTGAACGATCTGCAGATATTTGTTCAGGGTGTTCTGATGTTTTCTATATGTATTAAAAAATATATATTTATGTAGTGTATTGTATTATGCTTCTGTATTGTGTATTGTATTAAACTTCTATCTATCTATTATGTTTATCAGTTATCTAGTATCCATAACACAAGCTCTGCTTAGCTTGTTTCTAGATAATGCTATGTGAATTGTCCCACATTATTATTTATTAATCACGCTAATATTATAAATGCGAAAGTTTGTATGGATGTATGGATGGATGTTTGTTACCTCTTCACGCCAAAACTACTGGACGGATCCGGCTGAAATTTTGCTTACAGGTAATTGTAATCCTGGATTGATTCCAGGATTACAATTAATTGTAATCCTGGAATCAAACATAGGCTACTTCTTATCCCGTAAATCAGTTACCGTGGAATGAAAATCACCTTTTAACGTTTCCATAGGAAAAACGCGTGCGAAGCCGCGGGGCGCAGCCAGTTAACTATATCATAACAAATCTGTGTTCAACTTACAGAAACCAGAAAGACCTTTCAAAAGAATGGCGTACACCGAAGCCATCGAGTACCTAAAAGAACACAACATCACTAAAGACGACGGGTCGTTCTACGAATTTGGAGAGGTTCGTACTAAATACTTTTTACTTTACTATAAAACTCTAAACCACTTGCATTCAGTTTGTTTTCTCTGCGACACATACGAGTAGATCTGATAAGGGGTCCTTCGCTTATTCTAATATAATATGTAAAGATCCTCTGATCGGATCTATTTAAGAGATGATGGTTAAATTAATATAGGACACTGGCGGGTGGGACCCTCCAAGCTAGCGAGAGAAAATGTTTAGTGGAACTCTATAGAATTTCACTGACCTAGTGATGATTATATATTAAGAACGGAACGGATACCTTACCCCCATACAAACGTACTTTTCGCTTTATTTGGAAACTACGTTTCCGATCGTATTGAAATCTTTCCATACATAATCTGATGACAAATAGCTATGTTTGTAGTGTTTTAGTTTTTAAAAACTATTATGATCTTTGAAAAGAAGAAGAGTACACTGTTTGCCATCAGTCACTGCGGCCTAAATGTATGCTATCTCACCTGTTATAGACATACCCGCGCGATAGAATGAAATACACAATGATTTATGTCGCCGAAAAGACTTTATCACAAGGGTTATCATAGAAAAACTATTTATTGAATGTATCTATTCAAAATAAATTTAATTTAACTTATTAATAACTAAACTATATCGGTAAACCCTTCATTTTACAGTGTTCTTTCCCCGTGTGTTATTTATTTCCGCCCAAACTTAAACTAAAACTCGTGTTGAAATACGAAAGTTTAGAAACTTGTAATTTTCAAACGTATACTTTTTTTACTGTTTGGTATCGGTCAACATCAAACAGCCTTGTAGTTACCCTTCCTTAACAAATGAGCGACTAGTTCCACCTTAACAGTATAGATGATTATAAATTCGAAAGTAATTCTGTGTGTAAGTCTGTTAATTTTCATGGCTAAATGGATCTGGCGATCTGGGAGGTAAACGGTATCTGGGGTGGATATTTTTTATCCCAGCAAAGCATGAGGGAAGCCGCTGGTAGAAGCTAGTTATATATAAAAAGCTATTCTTGATCCACTTTAAGATCAATGACCTCCCACTTTAATAATATTTACCTAAATTATACTATAATCTATATATATATATATATAAAAGAAAGTCGTGTTAGTTACACTATTTATAACTCAAGAACGGCTGAACCGATTTGGCTGAAAATTGGCGGGGAGGTGGCTTAGAACCAGTAGACGGACATAGGATAGTTTTCATTTCGTTCCCGGCTGAACGGATCTTGATGAAATTTGGCAGGGAGGTAAACGGTATCCCGGGAACGGACATAGGCTACTTGAATAGAGCGTGCGAAGCCGCGGGCAAAAGCTAGTATTAAATATATATTTATTTGTCAACAGGACATCCCCGAAATGCCTGAACGTAAAATGACGGATGCTATCGGGGTACCGATTCTCCTATGCAAGTTCCCGGCTGAAATCAAATCGTTCTACATGCAACGCTGTCCCGAAGACAGGAGGCTGACCGAATCCGTGGATGTACTGATGCCGGGCGTCGGCGAGATTGTCGGCGGGTCTATGAGGATATGGGAATATGAGGAGCTGCTTGAAGGTTCGTTTATGACTGTAGTTATGCTAGATTATCGCGTATGATGTATTAAAAAAATGTCCCAACCAAAGTTGTGCTAAAGTAGGCGGGGCTTAAAAGTCGGGCTCAGCGCGCCATCAGTCGGATATTTATCTTGCAAGCGAACACACGTCCAGTCTGCACAGACGTTTAAGTGAGTATCTTTGTGAAATAGTTGTGAATCATCATCCCAACATGTGTTGTGAAGTGGTGCAGGAGCCATATAAGATTTAAATGCCCAGGGATCACTTTTCACTAGTAAATAGTAGCTAAATTATAATTACATGCATAGATGTTCAAATGCGTCATCAAAATGAAATGTTCAATACTATGCAATGTTCAAATGCGTCATCAAAATGAAATGTTCAATACTATGCAATATGAAGTCAGTAAATTTTTGACTTCGTATTTTTGTTATTAATACAAAACAATATTATGTATGAATCCGTGGATGTTCTGATGCCGGGCGTCGGCGGGTCTATGAGGATATGGGAATATGAGGAGCTGCTTGAAGGTTCGTTTAAGACTTAAGTTATGCTAGATTATCGCGTGTGACAATAGTGTCAATTCATATGGCACAAAATCTGAACTAATTTGACATTATAATAATTTAACTAAAAACGATGCCATCCTTTTTATTTCGGTTGTTAAGAAAGGGAAGGCAACATTTTTAGTGCTTCAAATAAGTATAGTTTTTGCGTCAACCGAAGCGATACCATTATACATGTCCAAAAATATATGCTTTTTTGGCATAATGACATGACAAGTGATTGTCAAATACGGAATGAAGTACCTATTTCATCGTTATCGGTGAAAATAAAATTTGAAAATCACTTAAAAATCTTAAAATCAACAATTAGAGAAATTCATAGTGGTACATTTTGCCAAAAAAAGTATACTTTAAATTTAATTGATTGTAAACCAAATTTATTACCAAATTTAATAAACGATTTGACTCTGACTCTGACTCAATTTAATTACAGGCTACAAACGCGAAGGCATCGACCCAGCCCCGTACTACTGGTACACAGACCAGCGCAAGTTCGGTGGCGTCCCTCACGGTGGCTACGGACTGGGGCTAGAGCGGTTCCTCTGCTGGCTGCTGGACCGGTACCACATCCGCGACGTCTGTCTCTACCCACGCTTCTTGGAGCGCTGCACGCCCTAGGCGCCTATCCACACTACCCCCGCCTTAACACACGCCCCACACCCCTATACACACTACCCAGACCCCTATCCACACTACCCACACCCTTAACCACACTACCAGCGTCCCTAGACACTACCCACACCCCTATCCACACTACCCACACCCTTATACACACTACCCCCACCCCTATCCACACTACCCTCACCCCTATCCACAGTATCCACCCTACGCTACGCCCTGACATACTTTCCTAATACCATTGCCGCTTTCGGCTATTTTTTATATATCTAATAACATTATATTTGTCTGTCGGCTTCGATTTAGGCATAGATTTCATAATATTTTCATCAAAACTTAATTCGTCAAGCATTTTCCGATAATTAATGTTTTTTTTTATTTCAAGCTAAAACAGTTACAGCGTGTGGTAAATAATAATCTCGTATTTATGCCAGTATCTTTCAAACTTTCTTTCAATAATATTATATTTTTAGCGGATTTATTCGCTTTGCTTTGGTGTGATTTCATTGCCATATAAAACTTTATAAAAGACTTGGCTTTATCTATAAGAAAGTGTTAATTCTTCTTTATGCAAGCTAGAATATCATCTCTATTCTATATTAATAAGAAACAAGTTGTTTTGATTTTATTTTTCTAATAGGTATCTATACTTTGTTTTTGTACCATAACATAATGCGATGCATTTGATTTGCATTTAAATATTAAAATAATGTTCATGTATATTGAATGCGAACATGTTTAAGAATACAGTTGCTTAAAGTTAATAAATGCAGTTTTATTATTTAAATTATCATTTTAACCTATCGTCCCGGAAATTCTAAACGGAAAATAACAATCTATACGAATATTATAAAGAGTAAAGATTTGACTGTTTGTTTGTTTGTATTGAATAGGCTCCAAAACTACAGGTCCATTAAAAAAAATGTTTCATCATTAAAACACTTACTTTTAACGGAGTGACATAGGCTATATTTTATCCCGAAATTCCCACGGGAACGGGAACTACGCGGGAGAAACCGCGAGGCGCTGCTAGTTATAAATAAAACAAGGAAATAGTATTAATGTAAATGAGTATTTATTACTAATTAAAAAACAGTAGGTATATAACTAATAGTTGAATACTTTGGCAAAAGAACATTCTTATCAGCATAGTTGACAATAAATAACATATCGAGATATTTTTTCCTTTATTTGCAATGTGATTGCACTTTTGTCTACAGCATATTAACTCAGTGACGACATACAAGCATTCTTCACCCTATAATTGACGTGTTATGCACGTAGGTACTTATGGTTTATCAATTTTGAATGAAGCATGTTATTAAACAAAGTACGACACAAATAACAAAATCAATGTAAGCAATTTTTATTGAAGGGAGGTTCTAAAATCGACAAGTAATGTAAATTACGTATAAAAGGACGCGCCAACAAAGTGAGTTTTAGGTTAAGAATGGGCGGTTGGTTTACGTTTATGCTCCATTCAAAATGGATACGATATAGTTGTTTAATGTTTTTAATTCCATACTGCAGTCAAATTCGATTTTTAATAATCTGACAGCAAGAACAAACGAAGAATTGAAAAAAATAGGGCGTACTTTAGTTACATAATTTAACTTTTTCTAAGTGTAAGTACATCTATTGTAATGGAAATAAGGAATTTAGAACGCGCGGTCTAGCTGTGTACCGCGGCAGCAGAAAGGTTAACACCAATTAATGTCACTAACGCCCGAATACTCAAACGGATTGTCGCGATTTTTTTTAACAGTTTTCAAAGAAAAACTCAATATTTTGTCACTTAAGACGTGCTTAAATCTAAGTTGCGTTGCGTCAGTAATTTCTTCTGTGGAATGACGAACTATATAAAATCTCTAGTTTTCGCTTGGTATGTAAATGCGTTGCTAAAGTAAAGGAGTTATTTATTCAAGGCAGCCATTCTGCGTCCGCGTCCAGACTGCGGACCTTTGCGGGTGTCTCCGTGAGATCCTCCTTGCTGTGGTCGGTGATCTTGTGGTACACTGTCTTGCCGGCGTCTACTGCGTATTCCACGCCAGTGGCTGTAGGAACAGATGAAATGGTTACTGAGATAGACTAAGGGTACGTTCCGATTCAAGCTTAAAGCACTGACGCACTGCACGAGCTATGCGCGTACGAAGCCCCGTTCCCATTCATCTGAGCGCGTTGGTACGATTCATGAAACGAAACGCTCAGACGGCACTCACAAATAAGTTGAAGGAACGCACGAGCTGCTTTGTCTCGAAAGGTGAGGCAGTTCGTGCGCTCCCGTGCGCTCGAGGGGCGTTGCGAAGTGGGCGTTGCCGTGCGCTCTGTCAGCGCGCTGAAAGTTGAAACGAAACGAATGCGCGCGTCAGCGCATTAAGCGTGAATCGGAACGTAGCCTAAAGAAATAAAATATTCTACTCAAACGTAGCATGTTTGTAGGTAGGTACTGTCTGCGATATTTCATGTCAGCTTGTCAAGGGATACATTCCTGACCGCGCTGTGAACGCCTAAACCAGCGCACTACGCCGCGCTTTCGGGTTAAAAATGGGGGTTCTTAATAACTGTGCCCCAAAAATAATCTATAACATAAAAATGAATCGCTAAATGTGTTGGTAAGCGCATAACTCAATAACGGACCTGGAATTGGCCCATTCTTTTTTTTAATGTTCGTTGAAGTTCAAGGATGGTTTTTACGGAGAAAAAATCGAATAACTGCCGGGAAAACACCTTTAAACGCTTCCATAGGAACAACGTGTGCGAAGTCGCGGGGCACAGCTAGTGATGTAATAAAAAAATATTGTAGGTATTGTCATCTTCGATAGACAATACAAGTGTCGCCAAAGTAGGTACCTAAACTAAATTGACTGACCTAAAAACGATACAATCTCTTTCCAAAACGATCAAATAAAATGGATGGGAACATTTCAGAGGTTTCAAATTAGTCTAGTTTTGGCGTTATTTGAATTGACAATTATAGACTGAAGTCTGTGCGAGCTATGTGGTGCTGACCTACAATTTGCACCACCCCATCTCTGCTCGTGGGTGTCGTAAGAGGCGACTAAGGGATATCCACCAAGGGCGGGCAGCAGCGCTACCTTCAGAACAATTCTACCACCGAACTGCGATCCCCAAACCGCATGCCCAGCGTGGGGATTATAGGCATTAACTCCCATTAGATAAACGCCAACAAGGCTAAACATTCGTCTTACAGTACCTACTAGGAACCCCAGACATCCCATCACTAGCATTTTCAACACTCCTTTTTGCAACTCTAATAAAGGCCTACAGGCTCCAGTAGTTCAGCTCTGTAAACTATATAACTATACCGTCAAACAAGTTCCAAATAGACATTTTCAGTGATAACCTCAATAAATTCAAATTTAAAGTGCTGGAACATTTCCGGAATGAACAATATGAACATAATGCTTCTTAGATCTCACTTTTACTTAATTAATAAATAAATATATGTGTTACTTACCAATAGCACCACCAGTTTTCCTCACTGCCTCGCCGATGTTGTGGGAGGAGAAAGTCTCAGGGTCGATGTTGATGTTGACACCCTCTGGGTTCTCAGGGTTAGGGCATTCCTTTTGCGAGATCACGGACAGGGAGAACGGGTCTATTCCGTAGAGAGACAGCTTTGAACGCAACTGTAGAACGAGAAAAATACTTAATTGGAGAGGCATTTACCCAATCATAGATAAATAAAAATTGTGTTCTAAAAAAATCTAATAGGTCCATCAGTTAGAGTCGGAAGATAAAGACATACCTAGTACACGTATTATTTCTTTTGACAATTAAATAAAAAATTACAAAAATAAAGCGCGTCAAAGTTTGGGAGTGTTAAGTTAGTGACGTCACACCTTACTAAAAAGTGTGACAAGACTGACAAGTCACGTACCGTGGAACTATAACTGGCTATAACTTTATAATGATGACGAACTAATCCGAATCTTTAGGGTACTAGCCTATTGCGCATAATATTATCTTAGTTTTTCAAACGGTTTTGGTAAAATTCTAGAATGGGTTCAGATTTCTTTAAAGTAGATATTTGTTGCTGGACTCGTTTAACATAGTATGTAGAACTTTTTGTGCAATTCACTCGACAGTATGTTGCAGTGAATTAGATTATAAATATACATTCCTCAGAAAATCTATACACGTTTTAACATTTTTGAAGTTAATTTCTTCCCCTTTATTGTTTTTTTGAACCAGGCTGGAAAAACACGTCTCTTGCCGGCCATCCCGTTGACTATACCAGCCAAAATATCTTTTTCAGTAGCAATAGTTTCAATAATAATACCACAAATAATACCTATACCTATATTATGCACAATACAATAAAAATGCGAAAAATATTTTGTATGGTGTCCCACAAGGCTCACACCTTAAGCCAATATTTTAAATTATCTTCAGTAAAGACGCCGCAGAATATCTTAGTTCATTTCGAGGCTTATGTCAACAAACAGCAATACTAAGATTTTTTTTTTAACTTAAACTGAACTTCAGCAGGTACCTTATCAGTGTAGATCTTGTCCAAGTCCTTAGTCCGGGACAGGATGGTAGCGGACTGGCGGTGAGCGAAGGCTAGCTTCTGGCAGGTGAAGACGGCGGCGTAGCTTGAGTAGTCCGTCGATATGACCGTGTAGCTCGCTGATCCAGCTACACCTGGGAATAACAGACATTTATACCTACTAAACTAATAATACACATAAATCATTTATTCACCAAACATGTATGTTTGGTGAACATAGGGATCCAAACTAAGTACAAGGCTTGCGTTTCGGTTGACAGGGTAGCACTAAACTAAAATAACTAACACTATCATGGCCCAAGACACAGACGAGCTTCTCCATCCAGATATAAATAAATAATGCTGGACAATTCACACATCATTATTTAGCCCCAAGCGAAGCAGAGCTTGTGTTATAGGTACTAGATAACTGATATACATAATACACTGCATAGATAGATTATCCAGAACGCCCTGAACAAATTTCTGGTAGATCGTACAAACATTTGTCCCGAGGCGGGAATCGAACACGCAACCTCCTCCTGGCCAGACCTTCGCCCACCACGCCACAGAGGTCGCCACGGCTGGCCCCTGTGGGTCTTGCCGAGGATGGGCTCAATTAATGTGTTAACCTCATCCTTTCATGCATGACCACCATTGATCACTTAGGCGCAATAGAAAAACGTTACTAAATGTATATTTTGCTACTCTTGTGTCGTAACACATTCAAAAAAAACAAATGTTTGCAATTTGCCGATCGGATCGGATAGGTTGGTAGGCTAGGCACCAACCTATCCGATCCGATCACTTTATAATAATTATAGGGTTAAAATAAAAGTAATACTCACTGAGTGGGAAGTTCACCCTCATCTTTGCTTGTACCGACCAGTCTGGAATGGTGAGAATGCCCTTGTACCTGAAATAGACATACATGTTGTTTATAATTTTACAGTGAAAATAAAATGGCTTCTCGAAATTTAAATGCACACACTATGCAGCGGTGCTTTCCGGGTCTTTGTGCGATCTTTCGGTCGGAGTTTCGGCCACAGGGGCGGCGGCGGCGGACGGTTATTTTTCTCAATTTGTATAGGTACTCAAACTAAAGCATAGTGATGGATAGATAAAAAAATCTATTCATAAGCTTTTAGTCATGCTTCAGCGGGGTAAAACCCAGGATATTAAGTATGCTGTAAGATCTGCAGCTCCAACAGGGATAATTTAATTCATTCGATCCATTTCCGAAGCGAAAACAGTCACATAAGCCAGATTCAGATTTGAATTCTATTCCGACGGAACTCTAGAACGCTATTTTGATTTGACAAAAGTTTCCGATATCGAAACCGTTGTCCCTTCCTTTCCGACGACTTAAAATACTCCTGCAGTTCATATTTTCCAGGCTCTATCCATAATGATGAAGTTATATGTGTTTGTGTGTGTTGTGCAGTTGGAAGCTGTAGACGTTTTCTGTATATGTGTATAACGGGAGAGTTGCCATGTGGCTATATTTTTCTCTATTTGTATACCAACTCAAGCTAAAGCGAACTAAGACTTACTTGTACTCATGCTTGAGTGGAGTAAGCCCCAGGATAAAATGCTGTGAGATCTGCTCCAGTTCGTATTTCCCAGGCTCGGCTGTTTTAGTGAAGTTATACGTGATGCAGTTGGAAGCTGTTGATGTTTTCTGGATCACGTACCATGTTCCCAGGAACTGGAATAGAAAGGGTTCTTATGATTATGAGTCTCATAAATTATAATCCAAGCCAGCATCAATCAGAAATGAAATGAAATAATGTTGGACAATTCACACAGCATATCTAGCCCTAAGCTAAGCAGAGTTATGATGGGTACTAGAAGCATATTCATACAAATAATAAAGATATTTTTTTATTAAACATAGAAAACATCCAGAACGCCCTGAACAAATATCTGTAGACCATACATTTGTCCCGACGCGGAAATCGAACCCGCAACCACCTGCGTCGCAGGCGGACCTTCGCCCACCGCCACAGAGGTCGAGAAGGTACCTTTCTTTATTATTTAAATTTAAAAACTATCACTGACACCAGTTTGACAAACAGTTTTCCCCCTCACCGATGTTTGGAGTTTAGTTTTCCCCTGGGAGAATGAAACCGAATCCCTTGGGCGACTTTCTTTACGTCTGAGGAGGAGAAATACGATGCTGATGAATTTTTATAAACTGGCGCGATAGTCTTTTTTTTAACCGACTTCGAAAAAAGGAGGAGTCCTTTCGCCTGTGGTGGGTGTCGGTGGTCCGATTTTTGTGATTCTTTCTTTACCATTTTAATTAGGGAATGAACCACAGTGGTTATCAGTATAATCATTTTTTATTATTTATCTGTACAGCAATGTCAAAATAACAGAATTTATCAAAAAAAATATTATGATATCATCGATGAAAGTTTTCGCCGGGGCGGAGCATACCCCTGATCGATGTATGATATGTAAAAAATGACATTTATGAAATTTATTCATTTTGTACGTAATGGTAAGTCTTAGATTATTCAAGCTTCAAATACCTGCATTATTCAACCTTTGGCAGTTTGTTGTAAGTTGATATGAGGTTCTACAAAATCGGATCTTCTTCCGGTTTTATAAACATGAGAACCATTATTGTGAATAAGTAATTTAAGTCGTGATTTGAATAACAATGGCCATTCCGTGAGATTGAATTATCCACTTACATTACAAAAATGTTTACAATTCCTTTCTTCCGTCTTTGGTTAACCTACCAGAGCTACTAGTATGCTGAATGTGAACGGCCTTCGATCGCCAAACACACAAAGTTACAAAGTTTGTGTCCATCTATTTTACAAGGAAATGTGCTGAAAATGGATCACATTAGAGTCTGTTCAAAAAGAGAAACGCCGTGATTGAGGGCGCTCGTGTGCCAATTGACAACTTTTGTTGCGTTGACAACACTGCTCTGTCATTGCAGTATTGTTGCAGTACGACTAAAAGTGTTAGTTCACCGTAAAGCCACGACGCTTCTCTTTTTGAATAGACTCTACCTAACGAATACTTTTTAGTAAACAGTATGGTATTTCCACAGACATCGAGGACACACACGATCTACCTAGAAAAATAAACCGATTAAGTGCGCGTATACTCGCACACGGAATTTCGTCCCATCGCATCGTTCCAACTCATTTCTCAAACGAAGTTTCAAAAACAACACCTGCTTGCGGAGACCCCTTTTAATTTTCCAATTCATTTTTAGTATTTGTAACATTTTATAAGTTCATGAGTTAAAGAGAAGGACAGACAGTGAAGTGAGGCATAGTAATAGGGTTTCGTTTGCACCCTTCAGTAAGAAACCCTAAAAACTAGGTAAGCTTGCAACTATGGTTGAATGAAGTAAACAAAATACGACACAAATAACACAATCTCACTTGCTTGGCGTCGAGTTTCAGATATAATTGTAAGCGATTTTTATTGAAGGGAGGATCTATAATCGACACGTAATGTAAATTGCGTATAAAAGGACGCGCCAACAAAGTGAATTTTAGGTTAAGTTTTGGGCGGTTTGTTTACGTTTATGCTCCAAACAAAATGGATACGATATAGGTTAGCTTTCAAGGATTTGCACAGATGACAAATTACCGACTGCAAGGCAACTGAACCACTCAACTGCAGGTGACGACGGCAGTTTAACCTTGCAGTCGGCAACTTGGCGTCAATGTATTGAGAAGTGCAGTCGGTGTAGAGGAAAAAAAACTAGACCTGGATCAAAATCAACTAACAATGACTTCCTACTTTATTATGGAGAAGTTTAAAGGTTATTTATATCCCACGGGTACTGATTTATGGAATAAAAGTAGTCTATGTTTGCTTCCAGGACTTACCTGTATGCAAAATTTCAGCCCGATCCCTCCAGTAGTTTTGGCGTGAAGAGGTAACAAACATCCATCCATCCATATATCCATACAAACTTTCACATTTATGATATTAGTGTTAGTGGAAATGTTAAAAAAAACTAAGTAGGATAGATCTCAGTAATCACGGGATCTCCGTGGTAAAAAACCAGAATTACATAAAAATCTACATTTTTCTTAGTTCCTTGGTTGTGAAAACACGATTCATTTAATCATCTTGAGTATTTTTTACGATAAAAAAAATCATGAAAGGTCTCTTTTGCACCTAATTTGGTCTAGATCTCAGAAACCCCGCGGCCTAATTCTTTGGTTCCTATGGTTTATCCATTTTGAATGAAGCATGTTAGTAAACAAAGTACGACACAAATATCAAAATCTCACTTGCTTGGCGTCGGGTTTCAGATATAATTGTAAGCTATTTTTATTGAAGGGAGGATCTAAAATCGACAAGTAATTCTATAATATAAAAATAAGTCGGGTTCCTCCTGACGCTATAACTCCAGAACGCACGAACCGATTTCCACGGTTTTGCATTCGTCGGGCTCCGTGTGGTTTATAGCAAAGAAAATAGGAACAACGCGTGCGAAGCCGCGGGGCGCTGCTAGTTACGTATAAAAGGACGGTCCAACAAAATGAATTTTAGGTTAATTATGGGCGGTTTGTTTACGTTTATGCTTCATTCAAAATTGACACGGTTAGGTTTTTTCATAAGTGGTGTAGTTTTCTTGTAAATATACAAAAACATAATTTTTGCGCCTACGCTGTTCTAAATATGTATGTTCTGTCCTGTTGCCCGCTCCTATATCCTATGACTATCCTTTTCACGATTTATGTGGTCTTATCAGTACTGCACATGGTAAGCAACCTATGTCGTATCCATTTTGAATGGAGCATAAACGTAAACAAACCGCCCATACTTAACCTAAAATTCACTTTGTTGGCGCGTCCTCTTATACGTAATTTACATTACTTGTCGATTTTAGATCCTCCCTTCAATAAAAATTGCTTACAATTATATCTGCCAAGCAAGTGAGATTTTGTTTTTTGTGTCGTACTTTGTTTACTAACATGCTTCATGCAAAATGGATAAACCATAGATATGAATATGAAGTCACTGCCAGCCGCCTCCGTGCCAGTAATTCTTCGGTTGCAATGTCATGGATTTCTATTTATGGAACGAACGAATCTACGTGTTGTTGACGTTTTATGTTTATAACAACAATACGCCGCAGAACGTGCAATCCTACTTTGGATTTATTGTCATAATAATAGCTAAGTACCTATCTAACAAAGGCAAAAATATAGATTTGAAAGAACTTTGTTATGGCATAAGAATAGAGACTATTCTTATGGTTATGTTATCCTTTCGTGTGTTGAGGTAAGTATGAGGCATTTTTTTACAGAAAAATGTAGAGCATAAGACCTACTCGTAATTTCTGTGGTTCACACAAACATCCCACAGAAACCTTCGACTTTGTTTAAAACCCGGTAGTAGGTAGCTAGAGAACATAAGTGTGAAAGATGCTCTGCTACCTTATTAGTTAAAATAAGGCGTATAAAAAAATTGTAGAGCATTCAGCGGTGTGTCTACCGTGAGTTTTGACAATCTATACCATTGATTTAAAAAGGGAAGATAGGTTACGTTCTCCCAGCGCTTACTCAAAAATTGGCATGTGTTACAACTACACGCAAACACATACGCTCACAGTTATATTTCCAGTCCTGTGCAATACAACGAAGAACAAAGACGAAAAGACGTATCTAGGACCGAAGTGAGACTGAGACAACAATATTTCACGCGAATCACGACCGTCCGTGCCACCGGTCAGACGGTGACTGATGTGGGAGAACACAATTTTACACAATTTGAGGTTGCCTCTTTCGAGAAACCAGTACCTTATCTTCGTTTTTAATAAATCAATGATCTATACTCGCTAGCGACTATAGTTAAATAATGTATGGAAACTTCTAAAGGTATTTACGTAACTACTGTAGTGACGTAAGGCGATTTAACTGTGACAACTCATGGTAGACACACAGATTGATAAATCCCCTAGACCTTTCGACTTAGTGCGGTTAACAACTTTGCTGTGTAAATATTTGAACGATTGAGTTGGAATATACATACATACCTACTAATTTATTTATGTCATGTTAAGCAAGATAAGTATTTAAGATATTCTTGAAATACCTAAGTACCTACTTGTGTCAATACCGTTTTGTTATCACATCGTAGACAGGGTCACAAGTTCCTTGCCTCCGACTCAATGAAATCGTTGTCTGCTTACGATATCAGCATAAAACAAAGAAGAACCTACCTACTTACCTAAGAGTTCAAACTTTTTTGGTCTTAATTTAGTTTAGTATAGTATAATATAATATAAACAAATATTTCCCCTATTTCCTTAAAACTCTGCTCGTACGACGCGACCACAGATCTCAGAAAATGTGGACGCGACGTATAGCTCAAGCTTCCTTAGCTTGGGACTAGAATCTAGCCTTATCTATACCGTATCCATCGAGCATGTAGCATTTAAGTAAACAAACCACCCATACTTAACCTAAAATTCATTTTGTTGGCGCGTCCTTTAATACGTAATTTACATTACTAGTCAATTTGAGATCCTTCTTTCAATAAATATTCCTTATTACGTCTGAAACTCGACGCCAAACAAGTGAATTTTTGATAATTGTATCGTCGTTTGTTTACTAACATTCTACATGGTCGATGGATACGGTGATGCTGTATGGTTTGTCCAGCATTATTTATTTTGTTTTATTAAAATGATTTCAAACTTTTGACTCATCCAACGCAACTTGTTTACAAGTTGGATTAATTGAGTTTGTATGCAAAGAATTTATGACTGGGTTCAAAGTTTCAATCATACACAAACATTAGTCACGGTCGATCCCATAAAACTGGCCTATAAAACCAGTATTTTTATTGAAAACTCAGCGAGTAGGTATAGCTATAACAAATCCACATGATAAACTACAAAGCAACTTTTTGGTTGCAATTCGTATACATAATAAAAAATATCTATCTATGTAGTGTATTGTATTATGTATATCAGTTATCTAGTACCCATAACACAAGCTCTGTCTAGCTTGGGGCTAGATAATGCTGTGTGAATTGTCCAGCATTATTATTATTATTATTATTATTATTATTATTATTATTATTATTATATATACTTTTAAATAACAACAAACAATGACTTCCTACTTTATTGTTTATTATGTTACTGTATGGAGAGGTTTAAAGGTGATTTATATCCCACGGGAAATGATTTATGGCATAGGTACAATTTAAAAATTATATAAACTTCGAGGGAATTCATATTTGAAAGAGAATCTAGCTTGGCTGAACTATACCAATCCCGATTCGATCTTTGAAGTTAAACACATTAAATAAACTGGACCACATACCTGGCTCATTTGAAACCCTGGCATGGGTTCAACGACCGGACACGTTCCCAAATGGTAGGTATGGCTGAGGGCGGTACCGCATACCCCCAGTATGACAAGCACGCTGATAACTCTCTTCATCTTATTTTTTTCTAGTTTTCGTGCGCTCTGCTCGAGATCCCGTCTCCAACTGATGCTACGGGCAACTATGGATGTATATTCGTACTACAATACAATAATATATGAGGTAGGTAGCACGCTCCATTCAGATAGGATGACCTTTTGAGCGGTGTTGTTATAATTCTGAGAAGTTTTGGTTATGTAGAGCGAGTTAAATATTCTATTTTGTAAATTCGATTTAATTTCGTTAATCTGCTTGACTGTCTATACCTTAAGTGGTATACCTACAGGGTGCTTTTGTTTAAATATTAACTTTTCTGATCATATATATTAAAATATGTATATATTAAAAAATATAATTATTAAAATGTCGACAGTCTCTTCAACTAAACTTCAGCTGTCCTAATGAAAGTGATCATTGTACATTGTTACCTAAGGGTTCAAGGTAACTTATTTAGTCCCGAGATGGAGTTTAGCGACCGAGAGCGCAGCGGAGGGCGCTAATAGTTAATAGTTCGAGGGACTAAATAAGTTACTTTCACCCAGGGTAAACTGTGCTTTTCATCACAAATACAAGATGAGTAAAAATAAATAAGTTATTCTATTAATTATTTATTTATTTTTACTCTTCAAAGTAATAAATGATTATAATATGGTAATAAAATATAAACAATCTACAGGTAACTGACCTGATCTATATCCACACAATTTAACCGTTAATTTTCGTTTGAAGTTTAAGCCTTTGATTTACTTTTCATCACTCATACTCGGAAAGTAGGTCGGACGTTGCATGGGAAGCGGGATGAAAGTAATACTTTTCGTCCCTAGGGATGAAACTTATTGACAAGTAGTGAGAGCTGTCACGTCACCATGCATTCGAGCGTTATATACAGCCACTCAACTTTAACTTCTTGTGAGATGGTTTCTGCGTCTGGCTTGACTCAATTCATACAGCCACCCAATTATAGCGAGATGTAAAAATAACATAAGGTTAAGTAAATTTACTTACTATTATAACTCACTTTCAACAATTTCTTTAAAATAACATAGATTTCGGAAAAAACATTTAACGTTTTCAATGATGAAGATTAAAATTAATGGCAGAATAAAATAAAGGCGTTTCCGAGTATGAGTAATGAAAAATAAATTAAAAAGTTAATACGTACGTAGGTACCTACAGATTTATTTTCCTAAACATTGCTGGGTGAACTACGGCACCTCGACACGACACACGCTATCTCGATGCACGGAACGTGATGGACACAATGTCCACGGAGGACCATTTATTTATTTATCTATTTATTGAAAAAAGGTTTGCAACCACATACATATCAATCATTTACAAAAAACCATCGATCAAAAATTTCGCAGCCGGGCCGGCGAAATTTTTGATCGATGCAATAAACTTAAAATTAGGTTCAAAAATTAGGTGATATGCATGTTACTTACAGGTAAACACGACATTTGTAGGAATTACCTTGACAAATCTATATATTATGAAAAACTTTAAATCTATCTATATTATATAAAAGAAAGTTGTGTTAGTTACACTATTTATAACTCAAGAACGGCTGAACCAATTTGGCTGAAAATTGGTTAAGAGGTATCTTAGAACCAGGAGACGGACATAGGATAGTTTTTATTTCGTTCCCGGCTGGACGAATCTTGATTAAATTTGGCAGGGAGGTAAACGGTATCCCGGGAACGGACAAAGGCTACTTGAATAGAGCGTGCGAAGCCGCGGGCAAAAGCTAGTTTTATATAATAAAAATCAAAATAAATAATGAACCATAAGACCATATGACCATTATAACCATAAAGAATGGACACCACGAATCAGATTACCTGCTATACCTATGTTTTATTCATTTTGAATGAAGCATGTTAGTAAACAAAGTACTACGACACAAATAACAATATCTTACTTGCTTGGCGTCGAGTTTCAGATATAATTGTAAGCAATTTTTATTGAAGGGAGGATCTAAAATCGACAAGTAATGTAAATTACGTATAAAAGGACGCGCCAACAAAGTGAATTTTAGGTTAAGTATGGGCGGTTTGTTTAGTTTTATGCTCCATTCAAAATGGATACGATATAGGTAGCGTTAGTAGATAGTTAGACTTCTACAGTCTACACTACAAGGTTCGAGATGAGTCACACAGAAGCCATACGGCAAACATATATGTAGGTAGGTTCTATGTAAGCGTGTCAGAGTTACCGGTAAGTGACTCATACACGCAAATTGCGCAAAATGATTCTGTTATACAAACAAACAGATATTGATGACTGATGCATAATCCAAAGTTTAATGTCCGGACCGAATGCAAAAGTGACTTGAGAATATTTTGGTTAGGCTTGTTTTAAAAGAGGCAATTTCATAACAGGAAGGATTGTGGTTTTTGTCTGGTTGGGTGTTCTGACGAAAGAGCTTCGGTCTGATCTACACGATCCAATTCTAGGGTCGTGTGTAGACAACAGGGTGTCTTTTTTCTATGAAATTTAAACTGGAGTAGTGTGAGGTTCAATAGTAGGACTACTTTTATACCATTTACATGAACGAATTCTTAGACGAGCAGCGGTTCGATGTAGTTTTGTGCTCAGACGAAATAAAATTGATTTTGTTAGAGGTTTTGTTATAATGGGATAATCAGCGGTTGAACATACTGACCGCTTGACCAACGAGGCAGTCGAGTTCTGTGTATCACACCCATAACTACAATAACTATTTACCTACATCAATAGTTATTATTATAACTACAAGAGCAATTTTCCTATTAGTGCCCCTTCCCCTAACAAGACGAGACAACGTGACGCATCACATCGCTTCAAATACTGTTTCCTGTTCTTGTTTTGTTTAGTTCTCGGTAAATTATTTCTGAGAAGAGATAACAGTGTTGTTTTACTTTACTGAACATATTTAAAAACTGTTGTTTTTGTTTCTATAATGAGGTTATTTCTAAGAAGGCACCTTTGTACTGCCTGGTCAGTTTTATTGAGAAAATAACTTATTATTTCCGAAAAGATGTCGAAGTCTCAATGTTCGTCAACAGATGAAGGTAAATACTAACACAAGTGTACTGTTTTTTTGTTGGGTCACTTATTTGTTGTGTGTGTATTGTTACCTACGTGTTTGTGAACTTTCTTATCTAGATTGTTAAACACCATAGAACTACCGTAACTTTACTAAAGTAATACTTATTTTTGAGAAACCAATGTACCTATACTCATTCTAAGTGGACTTGTTTGTTATTTTTGAGTATAGATAGATACTATCTTATACTCAAAAAGAATGCATCTTTAAAGCGAGGTATTCATCATATCATAAGAAATTCTGATGCAATGAATACCTCGGTTTAAAGATCACTATTTTTTTAATGGATTATAGTTACAAATAAGTTATATTTTAATTATTTTATTGTATTGATGGGCCAATAAGGACATAATCTATATATCTATATATCTATCTATGATATATATAGATAGATTATGTCTTTATTGGAATAAGTTCTACTAGATTATAGTTATATATACGTTTTATTTAATACAATACAATAATCAAAATATAACGTATTGCTAACTATAATCTATTATAAAAACTACTCTACCGCTACTCTACCGATTGGTGGCAAAAATACATTGTGTTTTTATATTTTAGTTAGGTAGATAGATAACATTTTAATTGGCTCATCCCCAGTAATTATTCAAAAGTCTACGAAGTCCGTTTTATTTTGAAAATATATATATAAGATTAAAAATTTAAAAAATAAACGAATGAGATTCGGCGACGCGTGACCCGACAGCTGGTGAGTATCTGGCGCAACGTCATACAGTGATTGTAGCTTTTAGGTCCTTTTGTTTAAGTACTTTTTGCCAACTCGAATAACTATATTACATCCATAATCCAGGTAATGTTGATTGATTTTTTTCACCCTGCACTTAGATACAGGTGATAAGAAGTTATGGTACCTATGATAATTGTTTGGAAACCAAAAACAACGCAGAATGGGGGAAAAACTAATAATTTATTTGTTATTCACTCAACATGATTGTGTATTGTCTTTTTTATTTAAATTAAACTAAGGTTCATAAGGAAACTCGACAGTTGTGATTGATTCTTGCGGACAGTTGATCACAGCCACTTTCTTGCCCAATTTGATGTTGACCGTTCTGGCAGACCCTCTGAAAAATAATACTTAGTGAGAATTATCATACACGACTCCAACTTCGAGTATTGGAAGGGCCTCATTAATATTTTTACTGCAACGAATAAACTCAGCAAACTGTAAAAAACTTACAACCTGACTAAAACACTGATTCTGATGCTTCCACAGCAAGTCTTCATAAAGAAGAGCCTCTGGTCCATAGAGCATCTACTAATTAATCACAAAGTTTTGATGGATGGCTGTTTGCTACTTTGTTACCTCTTTATGCCAAAACTATAGAACGGATCAGGCTGGAATTCAGCACAGGTATAGGTTATTGTAATCCTGGAGTCAAACAAACTTTTATGCCATAAATCCATCAATTCACATGGAATTAAAATAACCTTTAAACGTTTCCATAGAAGCAACGACCCGGCGAATAGACTACAGTCCATTCGCTGAATCGAGCTAGTAGCTAAGTAAATACTACAGAACTCACGAATTAGACAGCACCACAACAACAATATTCTCCGGTGTAAGAACAGCGACGCTCTCGAAACTAGTAAAAATTGACTTCTTGTTCCAACCCCCGATCCTGACTGACCCCCTGGGTATGAACTTGGCGACATGCCCCATAGCGTAGAACATGGGCTGCTTGTGGAACTCATCAAGTTCCGGGTGAACTATTATAGGGGAGTCTACGTAGTTTTTGTCCCAATTCGGACCCCCCTCTTTGTTCAGGCAGAGGTTCCAGTCGATCCAGCCAACAGACTTGTGGTTTAAATTCTGAAATAAAGAGGAGTAAGCAATTTAGGTAAGTAATAATATATAGAAGAATTAGCATGTTGTGGAATATGGACTAACCTCGGAGTAAAAATAATCATCAAGACGATGTTACGTTTAGAATTTGACTTGCCAAAAAAATATATAAGCGCGTCATGACTCATACTCATGAGCTAGCTTAATATCAAGTTAAAAATATTTTATTAAATTCAGATAACTTAATCCATAGTTAGTTAGTAGATTCTTAAATTCTAGGTTAGTAACTAAGGTAGGTACTTATTCCAAATTAAAATTATCAAAGCAGCCCGTTCATATCTTTTGTAGAGAAAATCCGAATTTAGATTTGCGATACAAATTGTAGCACATTTATGTCTTTTGTACAGTAAATGAAAAGTTACAAAAGACATCAATGTTTTTTTATTTTTTTTGTTTGGCTATCGTTATGCACATTGCAGAGTATAATAATTACAGGCCCTGTAATTATTTATCATTCTCTTCTAACAACTAGCCTCTTCCAACCACTAATCTTGAACATGTAAATTCTGGCTAGTTTGTTTCGATTTCCAGCCTTTCTTTATACAGGAACCGATTGTCCGCTAAGACTGTTAGGTGTTTTAGTTCAAAAATAAATACCTGTGCAAATGTTGGTACTTACCGTTATAATGTCAGAGATGTATCTGTAGGCTCTATCCCAGGATCCTGGTGACACATGCTTCTCTAACACAGGGATACTGCCTGAAAATTAAACAAAAGATCTCATTGACTTGACTTATATTATTTTGTCTTGGTAGAGCAGAGATGTTAATTCGTTAGGAATGTACAGAAATATCGTGTGTGTAGCTGTTACTAATCTTAACTTTAAGCATTCTAGTTCTTTAATAGTTTAACTAATACAATATGGATCTCTGTCATTCGAGTGTTTTTTTTATAACCAAGTCAAATATTATAATTTTTCATCAAATATAATTTCCTTGTTTCTTCTAAAGGACTAAGATGCTGTTGTCTGCAGATGACCATGATAGCGTTACCGGACTTTTGGCGGACGCAGAGGGCTCCTCGCCTTCGGTAACATTTGGTTGGAGCGACACGTACACGCAAGGACCACCACTTAGGTGCGAGCCTGCGAGCCTCTGCTTGGGATGTCTCCAGATGCTATATGAGGACATGGAGGTTTTGCCTAATGTGCACGAGTGGGCGGAAGCGGGGAATTCTTCGACCGGCGGGGTCGGCAGTGGTGATTGGGTCAACGGGGTAACTGAGAACGTGTCTTGGTCTACGGAGGAGAGGTGACTTTTCGCATTGAAAGTGACGCATATCGTAGTCAGGGTGAAGAGTTAGGTTAGGAAGCACTTACGAAGCACTTATTCACTTCCTTCTATCAGATGTTTGATAAATTAGAATAATTTAATAAAATAAATATTATATACAATTTTGAGATTTTGAGAATTTTTTTTTGAGATATATTGAGTACAGAAAAGTCTCTAATGTTAATTCGGTCGGTAAGTACTCATACACATACCTTCACAAGCTTCAGTGTTAAGTAAGAACTTGTCGGGGTAAGCCCGCATAGCTTCCACCTGTAGAGCAGCAGGGGTGATCATATCCGCGTAATAGTGAAGGCCGACGCCATCTATGTAGTCCAGGATCTTTGGCTGGTACCTGATCATCTGTAATTATTTTTTTAAATGATTTATTTCCAAAAACTGTTTCTACTTTTACCAGAGTAGTTAAAATCACACTAATATTATAAATGCGAAAGTTTGTATGGATGGATGGATGTTTGTTACCTTAATTAAATGATTATTTATCGGGTATTTATCGCGTACCTTAAAATACATAATAAATACCCGATAAATAATCATTTAATTATGTTAACAAATCACGAAAGTTTAAAAAATGTTTGTTACCTCTTCACGCCAAAACTACCAGACCGATCTGGCTGAAATTTTGCATAAAGGTAATTCTAATCCTGGAATCAAACATAAGCTACATTTTATCCCATAAATCAGTTCCCGTGGGATGAAAATAACCTTTTAACGTTTCCATAGGAACAACGCGTGCGAAGCCGCGGGGCGCAGCTAGTTTGTCACAAAGCTTCAAATTATGTCAACAGATTATAATAACAT
Source organism: Eupithecia tripunctaria (assembly GCA_955876795.1). NCBI lineage: Eukaryota > Metazoa > Arthropoda > Insecta > Lepidoptera > Geometridae > Eupithecia > Eupithecia tripunctaria. The sequence goes on from OY041620.1 coordinate 7,171,014, forward strand.
AAATTACAATTCACATGCTTGGATAGAGATATAATTGGACATTTTTTGTTGCAAAAAGGATCTTAAATCAGCAAGTACCTTCCATATGTTTAAAGATCGTCAACAAGAAAGTTATTTTGAGGTTAAGTACCACGGATTTGTTTATCATTTGTGCAGGGTTTAAACAAATCGAACATAGTTTTTACCATATTCCACCAATAGTAGAGGAATAGTCGTTGATCGTCTACTGCCAAGATCTTAGTGTCCTTGTAGCTGGAGTTTCGTATCGTAGGGCCCAAGTTGTTCACTATCCAATCGCCCTAAGAATAAAACAAATTTATTTATTTATAAATAATATACAAGTAAAACATTTATCTAATAAAAAAACAAAATGGGAAAGACGACCCTAAAAAGAGATATCTTCCAGCAAACCTTATTATGAGAGAGATGAAGTTAAAAAGTGCGGAATAAAAATACATAAGATTTAATTTTAATCTACTTACCAAAAATACCAAATATAATTCAATACATAGAATACTATAATTACCTACGTATAGAGGGCGTCCCACGACCATGCCACATGGAGGAAAAGTACCTTAAATATTGAAGATAGAACATTTTACTGGAAGAAGACTTTATTTTTATTTTAAAAACAAACAAAACTGTTTCAAAGTATTTGAAAAATGGCTTGTCTGAAACGGGAATCGAACCCGCCGAATTGAAAAAAAAAATCACTTCTTATTTTCCGATACCAATCAAAAGAATATATATTCCCAAATAAAGGGGGACCATGACATTTTACTCTTTATTTAAAATAATTACATTTTCCTTAAAGTAAAGTTAATCTAATTTAGCAAATGCTCAAATTCAAAATAAAGTCATCTTTCAGTAGAATGCTCTATCTGGAACGCCCTGTATAAATTAAACAAAATACAACAGTCATAAAAATAAAGATAAAGGGGCTAGCACGCATTTGTGTTAGATAGGTACAAAGTTCAAAAATGATGATGATGAGTTAGCAATTATCTTGACTTCTGCGGAAATGAAACACAGCGTTCGCAAAATAGATTTATATGGTAACCTACTTTACTTTCATCATAAGTAGACATAATTTTGACATGATAGCTCGCACGTAAGTAAACCTATAACACACCTACGAATAAAGAAGCGGAGAATCATCGAACAACATTTTTTTGCGGTTCTGGACATAGCAAAATGAAATGTCAGTTGTGTTTTTCAAAAACCAATTTTATACTTCTCGTGCCCGAAAAGTGTCAATATAGCGTTGCTTAGCGGTACTAAAATTCGAGTATGTGTATTCGCTCTGTGTAGGTATAGGTGAAAAGTAATTTTTCTTTTAATTGTTCTCTAAAATCATCAGACAAGCATGAGATTTGTCCTCAAACTGAAAGCGCCTTCTTGGTGGCTGGGTGATTGTTGGATGTATAAGACGGGTGATTCTTCCTCCATGAATTAGCGTTGCGCGTTTCAAGACATTTAAGTAGCGCGCGACAGCCACCGGTGGCTGTGGTCGGTGGCCCATGTGCGCGGAGCCTAAAAATCCATTATGAATGTTAAAAAAGTAAGTAAAAAAGTAAGGTATAATAGAAATATCTTTTAACCGACTTCTTCTATGTTCGTCTGTGTTGTTCACCGATTTCCCCGTCAGTCAACAGTTATGGACCGATTTTAAAAATTATTTCGCTTATTTATAGAGAATGGTTCCGAATTGATCACATAAAAGTTTTATGCTCGATGGATTTTGTTTTATTTTCTCACAACCAAACTAAAAATAGTGTTCAACTCGGACTAAAACCACCCATTCCATTCGGTATTTTCATCCTCAGTATAACAACCTCGTATGATGGTTTATCCAAAAATCTAATCTATCCATGCCTACCATAGTTTCAGCTGTCCAGCCCAGCGTGCTGAATGAAGACAGCCCCAGCAGGGCGTCTGTCGGTTCATTCGTCGTGCTAATTCCCCAGATGGGCACACCTTCAGCTGTGTATTTGTCAATGAACCTGAAACAGAAAACAATAACAACCAATTTATCGAAAATAACCTACTTAAGTGCTTTGATCAGTTAGGCCAAATTTTCGATGGCAGTGTTTCGCTGCCTTTTTTCTTTGAAATTAGAGTTAAGATTACGGTACTTATAATAATTAGCTCTTGTTAAAATAATTTGAAGATATAACTAGTAGTTCTTTAAATGGCTAAAACTTATATAGTTTTTATATATATGCACAGATGTCAATACTGCATGTGGTAGCATGTGTGTGTCGTTCCCGTGGCTCAACTTCTTTCATGTTTATGCTAACCTTTTAACGTTCGTAAATTTTGTAGTATTTTGTTTCGTCTCGGCCTGCCACCAGGGGTAGGCTTGGTGGTAGGTATTATAGGTAGGTAGGGTAAGTAGCGCAAGCCATCTACGTAAATGTCGCGATTTATGTATAATCAAAATCAAAGCTTCTCTCCTCTTGTCTTATGTTGAATAGTCAGTCCCAAAACCCACGTTTGAACTGTATATAAGGCAAAAACATTATTTTTGATAAGTCTCAAAGTTTAGATTACAGTCAAAAAAGTACAAAAATTCGCAGTTTCCTTTATTTTTACATAGATGTAACTTACTCCTATGAAGAAAGTAGTTTCACTTTTTAGTTATTTATCATATTTCAATGAAACTTTATCTACGTTTTCCCGTATAAATGTGTACTTGGGATGATTATGGTATATTTTATTGCTAAAGAGTATTTTTTTAGAGCAAAAAACTAATTTATAAATAGGAAATTGCGAGCGGGCTGGTTGTTCCGCAGCTCTCCCTTTATCGCCTTCCCCGCGCGATCCGATCCCACTTAGCAAATTTTTTTTCACAGGATTATTAAATAAGAAACCGAAGAAAAATAAGTAAAATTTTATGAAATTCTTGTTTTTACCACGCGATTACAGAGATCTAAGCCTAGTTTAGCAAATCCGCTAGGTTCGGCTCTTAACCTAACTTAAACATACTTGTAGTGATAATCAGCATAGGTCTGATAGTATTCAGGCTTCAGCCGACTGTTTCCCGAGAAGGCATTGTTGCTCTTCATCCAGGGTGGAGGAGACCAGGTCGCTGCCAGCACATGGATCGGCTCCTTCGACCACTGCATAGCGGCTTTGATGAACGGGATCTGTTGATGAGGTTGTGAGATCAAGCACTTCGCTTTGGTATTCTATATGTTTATACCCAGCAACAGCAACGTCAATTATCCTTTACTATCATTCAAAAACGGATTGTAATTGATAAAGTAAATAACAGTCAAATAATATGTAATCGAGATTTATGATCAAGTTTAAGAGACAGGTTTACACAATGTCAATTAAAATAGACATTATTTTTAACCGACTTCAAAAAAAGGAGGAGGTTCTTTTCTCAATTCGTCTGTATTTTTTTTATGTTTTTTACCTCAGAACTTTTGACTGGGTGGTCCGATTTGCATGATTCTTTTTTTATATGAAAGCTGGTGCTTCCCGTGTGGTCCCATTTTAATTTTGTTCAAATATGATAATGGGATCCATGAAAATTCATGAAAAAACTTTAAAAATTGAAGTCGGTTTGTAGTTTTTTAAAACAAAATTAATTATAATTGCAATTGTGTCGTGTCTTTCTCAAACTACGTCACCTACTCTACACCGAATAAGAAATACGCAATTTTTTGTTTCGCTTCGTTTTGTTTTATACGCACAAAATGTACGAATCGAAACAAACAATTGCGTATTTTGAATGAATTAAAATAGGCATTCATATTCACTTTGAGACAAGACGTTAGGGCAAGATGTAAAATTGTAGAGAAAGAATTGGCTCAAATAGAATATGAATTGTTTGATAGTCAAAAAAACCGAGATATTCTGGTAAATTCGGTTACAGTTAACCGAAGTTGAAATATTAAAATCTAACATATTCCTGAAAATACTGAACAGAACGGCTACGCTTCCAAACTCGAATCTGTGTGTCTACCATGAGTTTTCACAATTTATAACTATCTGCGCATCTACGTAACTACTGTAGTAACGCCAGACGATTTAACTGTGACAACACATGGTAGACACTGCACTGACATCTCGCATGAGCGTGGGATGGGAGGATATTGTGCATGTTCCTCTGCCAAACCTTCTTAATTAGAGATTGTATACGAAGGCCATTGAAATGGCTTTCAACTACTATAAAAGCCATTCAAAGGCTTTCAAATATCAGTATAGGCTGGGTGGTAGCGTAATTCCACAGCAGGCCCTAACCAACCTAGCTCAAATCCCTGAAGTACCTGCGCAGCTTTGTTTCAGCTTTTCTAAAGGTGATGACCACAGAAGTCGTAATAATAGTACCTTATTATTACGATTTCTGTGATACCTTAAGGCCTACCTTATATTGATAGTCCTCATAGCTAAGAGAGTAGTTTGTCAGCTTCGTATCGTTGACTGGGAGTTCGTTGTAAGCGTACGGATGGGTGGAGAAGTCGCAGCCTCCTATCGGCACGCGGACCATGTTGTACGAGATCCCATCGGAACTGAAGTAGGACCTGGATATCACACATTAATATTATAAACTAGCTTTTGCCCGCGCCTTCGCACGCTCTATTCAAGTAGCCTATGTCCTTCCGCGGGATACCGTTTACCTCCCTGCCAAATTTCATCAAGATTCCTAGCTACACCCCGCGGCTTCGCACGCGTTGTTACTATGGAAACGTTAAAAGGTGATTTCCATCCCACGGGAACAGATTTATGGGATAAACAGTAGTTAATGTTTTATTCCAGGATTAGAATTACCATTAGAATTAAATTTCAGCCAGATCCGTCCAGTAGTTTTGGCGTGAAGAAGTAACAAACATCCATCCATCCATCCATCCATCCATCCGTCCATCCATCCATCCATACATCCATACATCCATAGTGTGATGTGACGTGATTGTTATTCTTTTGTAAATCTTTGTTCCTAATAAATTATTATTTTTGTATATTTAATGATACCTTACCAATCCGTTACTCTAAAATTGCTATGAAGCTGAGCTAACTGCAGGCTTTAGCAAACAATCTAAAGGAAGTTCAACTGATCCATAATCAATACCAATCGGAAGCGTCCCCAAAACGCTGGCTGTATTTCCCCACTGAAAATTGGTAATGCTGTAGGTATGTCCGACTTACCTAACGAGAGATTCCTGCAGCGGCTGCGAGAGGTTTTTCCAGTTGATGCCAGCAGCATCAGTGACCGCGCCTCCGAAACCGAAGATGGTCTGGTACTTTCTGCTCGGGTCTAGTGTGAGCGACACCTTGCAACCTTCTGTGGAAGCAGCGGTTTATTCTTTCGTGCTTTTTGGGCTTATTTTGTTAGATGACAAAATTTCTGATGATAATAGATCACCTTTTAAGACAACAGCCGGCCTAGCACGGGGATTCCTGTCTAGGGCTAGAATAAAGAAAAATGACATCGCATCGTCATACATTGCAATAATTCAATAATTTACATTATTGAAGTTGAAGGAATGAATTTCAAACAATTTACGCATTCGATGACAAAGTGACGTATTTCTTTTCTATTCTACCCTAGACAACAATTCCTTTGCTAGGCCTACAGCAGGGGGAAGAATTGAGTCGGTGCAAATTCTGAGCCGGCACCAAACAGCAATCGATAGATATAAGACAGTAGATATCAGACATAATGTACATTATGTAATAAATCCGTTTACTAAACCACTCACGGTACTTTTTTACTGAATTTCACCGTTAGGTACTTACTGATACTTTTTGCGGTAACCAGTGTGCCAGTTGTTTTTTTGAAGCGAAGGCCATCCTGTATACAACAAGAAAATCAAAATTAGGTAGGTTACTATCGACAATGCTGCCAGCATTCAGAGCACTCTGCCTATCGGTAGGAAATCCCGTAAATGCAAGCGACTGCTCAGAGGGTTTAGCCAGCCGGTGAGCCGGCATTGGCTATGAAGCGAATCGAAAACAATTGAAAGATTCGTAGAGAAAAATTCGAAACAGATCACGTGACTAAGGCAAACCCTGGCAAACCCATACATTTTTGGACATAGAAACGTCCAAAAACGTATGGGTTATATCGCTTTCAACATCGATTGTCACATTGTCTAGGCTCTCTGATTACTCAGTTCCTAAGGCCCGTATTATGAAAGCTTGCTCTGTCATCGATATATGCTTGAGCAACGCTTTTCTATGGCTTAAACGTCACTCAAGCATAGCTCTATGACTGAGCAAGCTATCATAATACCGGCCTAAGTCAATTGTACGCGGCATATTATAACACACCTAATAAACAATTTATTCGAACCATCGAGATAGAATTATAAATCTCGATGATCCGAACACAATAAAAACCACAAGCATCGTTGACGACCGTTCACGACAAATCATCTCGCCGGTCAGCGTCATCTTTTAACTCTGTCTCGGTCACCATTTCACTTGGCTTAATAGGTACCTACCTTAGATGATATATACGCCACATAGCTCCCACTGATCCGAGGCGCTCTGGTTACTGAGTCGCAGTAGGTAGAATTGCAGACACAAACCACTGACTGGCCCGAAACGTCGCGGGCGGCGCACGGGTTATCTAATAATCAATAACCATTTATAGGGTTAGGAATAGTTTTAGCTGTAACATTTATTTATCATAATAATACTATAAGAATTTAACAGGTCTAGTAAGAAAGCACGAAGGGACGTTTGTTGTTCTATAGGTTGAAAGTTTAAGTGGGACTTAGGAATGTCATATTTTGCAACACAAATAGAGTCGCAAAAAGCAAGAGAATGGGCGGTGGTCTTCCGTGTCCTTGTGTTTTTTGAGTGATGAGGTAACTAATTATAATACCTAGGCCATCATCATCATATTTACTATCCAGTGACAGATTTTACCTAATACTAGGTGCCTCCCGAAGATTCGCTATTCACCTGCGGTCCTGCCTAACCCCTTTAGAATAGGTAGGTACCACCTATTATAAGAACCAACTTGTAATAAATATAGTAAACATAAAAGAAAAATTAGGTATTACAAATTAACAAATTTAAGAAGAAAACCTATCAAACAAAATATTATAAACAAAGTTGATAAGACAAAATAAGCTTTACCTCCATGAACAGATCCAAATAAAAACACCACGAATATAACAGAATATAGCGTTACCATTTTAGCAACAAAACCACTCAATACTTTATCTTATCATTGGTACAAAAAAGTAGATTTCGTGAATTTGTGCAAAAAGATGCTGCAAGACGAATAATCAGTATGAATGTCGTCGAGCGACTCGTGGTCAGTGCTCAATCGACGCCCTCTGTGGAATGGACAATCTGGCGCATCGGGTGGAGGTCCGCCGCCACCGGCGCAGGAAGTTGCGGGTTCGATTCCCACCTCGGGACAAATATGGTACACCCTGTAGATGTTCCGTGTTTTCTGAGTATTTCCTATGTAAAGTATATCTAACTATGTTTGTATTAGGTACATATCTTATGCCTTCCTTAGCCGAAGACCATTTATAAAACATTTATGTCTCTTCTAGGTCTATATTATACATATGTATGTAGTATCTAGGTTAGTGTAATATATCCGCTGTACGCTTTCCTTAAAAATTAAATAAATTATTTGGGTTCTAAATATAACTTATGCAAAACACAAGCTCTGTTTGCTTTAGGGCTAAATGATGTGGCGTTGAATATAAAGCATTTTTTTATATAATCTGATGGTTCGAGCTCTGTGCAGTTCTAAGGTTTTGTTAACTTATGACCGCGGTTTTACTCATGTTGACATTAGAACGTCGATTAGTCATTTTATGATTTGAGAGACATACTCGAGTCAAAGTGGCGCCGCCGCCTATTTTATTTCCTGTTTTATATTATAAGTAATAATATGATAAAATAGGAGGCGGCGGCATTTTGACTGGGGTATGCGCCTTAAGTGATTGTTACTAGCGAGTGTAAACTCATTTTGTGACTCACTCAATGATCGTTATCATACATAAAATTCATGATAATATCGAGTCATGAACATTTATCTACTAAATAAATAAGGTAAATACATACTTAACACAAATTTTAATTAAAACACTTATAAACATATAACACAGTATTTATTTACTTCTGACGTAAAATATAGATCATTTTATATTAAATTAACCTTACGCTAACTTACGACTAATATTTACATTTATAATTTTACATTTCACAATTCTGATTTCATGTCATAACAAATAATATTTTGTTATGATCGTCATCGTTATTTTATCAGTAGCCGACCTCAAGAGGTCTGATGACGCCTGCTCTTGATGTTTTCTATAAATATTTACACAAAATACTAAATCTGTCGATTTCTCATAGGTAAGGCAGACACAACTTTCATAAAATTCAGTAAGACCGCAAAACCTTCGAAAATGTTCTATTCCCTTGTACACATCATTCTACATTTATAAGGAACCCTTTCCTTGAGTGGCGCCTCTACAAGAATATCATTATTTTCTGATGCAGACTTTAACATATCAACATTGGTATTACCTATCTTTTCTGTATCAACATTTTCAATATTTTCTTTTACAGACTTTTTCGGATCAAAACTAGCCAATCTTGCTTGCATAGCATCTCTTACTTTAGCTAAGAACGAATCTTCAGTACTCTTGGGCCAGACAAGAGGCTTTATTATTGGCTCTACATTTTTAATTTTAGGCTCATTATTTTTTATTGATGCTGATTTTAGCCTATCAGCATTGTTTTCATTGAATCTAAGCCTATCATCTCTCAAACCCTTATGGCTTATAATTCTAGGTTTCGCATTTACGACGGGATCCGTGTTTTGGAGCTGTGGAAACTCTTTGTGTGAATTTGCAGATTTGAAATTATTTTTAGATATAACTGGATTTGATATCAAGGGTTTGGATTCTGAACGTAACGGTTTTGCATCACTCAGCATTTTGGGTCTTGGTAAAGCCAATCTTGATTTCAATGACTCGCCGTTAGGACTTTGAACAATAGGTTTGGTGGACTTTGTCGAAGGGGTTGTCCTATAACTTTCAAGAGGTGCTGTAACTGGAGCCGGGGTGGTTGTAGCAAAGGTGATTGTCACTTTGCTCGTTTTATCTTTAAATGCACTCGGTTTTCTGAGTAAAGGTGTTTTTATGTCTTTTAGGCTAGGCTGCTTTAAAAGGGTCAATGGTTTTCCTTTGAAATCAGAACCTTGTCTTATGGTAGGTAAACGTTGAGATAAAGGTGTTAACAGTAACTTTTTGGGGAAATCTATCGAGGATCTAGGCATTGGTGGCTCTACTTTTGTTGGAACTAAAGAGCTTTCAGAGCCATCAAGACCCCTTTGTGGGTTAGTGTGTAGTCTTTTCAAACTTTTCCTGGTTGGGGTTCTTAATACGCTGTTTTCCTTTCCAATACCGAATGGATCAATTTCTTTGGAAGATATTGTACTGGCTGATGTCTGAAGCCGTGCTGGCTTTGCTTTTATTTTTCGGAAAGTATTTAGTTCCTTATGATTGGAGCTTCTACCAGTTGAGAGGGTTGGAGTATGTATAGGAATTGCTAAAGGCTTTAACATGGATCTGTCTAAAAAGTCTTCGTGTATTGAAGATAACCGGTCGTTCAAATCGTAGTGTATTGCTTTTAACTTATCATTCACATCTTCGAGTAAATCTTGAGGATTGGCCAACTTATCGTTCAGTGGATTATTAAGTCCTCCAACGTTTAAACTTGATCTCATTCTTTGTTGTAAACTCTTGAATGTTTTTTCCGCATTGCGACGAATTTCATCAATATCTGGGAGACCACTCGACCGAAGATGACTATTTCTAAACAAATCTAAGTTAGGTTTAGAAGAGCCGAGTAAGTTGTGTGCCCCGGAATGTATTGTGTTTCGTAGTTCGTCCAAACTAGGCATGTTACCTAGAGGCTGTCCAAGTAAGTTTGATTGAGGTGTAGCTTTTCTTGAAGCTGTCTTATCACCAAAAGTCAAGGAAGCCCCAAGTATATTACCTTTATTGTTACCAACCCTTGATTCCAGTTTTACTGGCTTAAGCTCTAGATTTGTAGGGATCGGTAATTTAGTTCTGAAGTTGTTTAAGTTCAACCTCGGTACTTTAGAAATCATATCTTTTTGTGACGATGATAGTGGATTAAGCTGGAATATGTCTACATTCAAATCCTCTAACGGTTTTAAAGATGGTACTCGAAAATGGGTATTACTGGCTGCGGAAGACATCTCAGGTACATCATCCGTACAATCTGCACCTTCATCGGAAATATTGTGTTCGGCGCTTCTTTCATTTGTGTCAAAAACACTAGCCAATCCCTCTCTTAGATCTTCAAGAGTTGGTAGTTTTAAGACTTCAGTAATGGGTTTTGCTAATAGATTTAACGGGTCATCTTGGATCGTTGGCGGGACGATAATGTTTTGTAGAGCAGATCCCACGCCAAGCGGATCTAAGATTGGAAGTAATGGAGATGCTTGCTTCTCATTCAGATTTAGAGGATCCAAGTCAATAGAAGATCGTAACTTATCACCAATATTAAATGGATCTAATTGAATTGATCCCAGGTTCTTATTTAAATTTAGTGGATCAAGAGGATTTAAGTTTTGAAATAAAGAAGGTCTCGTCTGATCATTCAAATTCAGGGGATCTAATAAAGCAGGAAGAATACTAGGGCTCGGAGCACTTGCCTCAGATGACATATCATTTAAATTTAAATCCTGAACTGCAGATTTTGATTGCTGGGTGGATTGTTTTGTTTTATTTTCATCCGAAAATATACAAGGTTTGTCTCTAGCAATTTCTGCATTCGCATACTTGGGAACTCCTACATCAGAAATAGAAGATGCTTCATCATGTAAGTCTAAATCAGTATTATTAGTTAGTTCCTGTTCCTCCCTCGATTGCTCTGTATCATCTTGTTCTTCGTCTTCCTCCTTTAGGGTAGCACTTTCTTCATTATTTGAGCTCAATTGAAGTAAATCATTTGATAATTTTTGTAAATCTTTAAAAGTAACTTGTTCCAGCGCTTCTCTCTGGTCTTCGGTAGAAATATTTACTTCTTTAGAAGTTTGAGTTTTGGGCTCTTGGTCAAAATTATTAGTAAGAGCAGCACTTCTGTTTTTTTCTTCCTTAACAGGGCCTGAATTTAAACTACTCTTTTTCAAGTTTTCTAAAGTTTTTCTTACATTATCCCGTATACTTGATAATGTCTCCGTGATCTGTGGGATAGTATTTATTTTGGAAATCCTGTCTTTTTCATTCAGCAAAGGGCTTGGTTCTTTATTTTTTGTGTGATCCTCTGGAAATTCATCATATAATATAGCTTCTTGAATTTTGTCGACGGGGTCATCTATATCTTGGTTTGATTCTGGGAGTAAAATAGTTTCTTTGGTGTCCAGATCATTAAATGGAATCCCATTTTCTATGTTATCGGTATTCATGACAGATTCTGCATTTGCTATGTCTGTAGTTTCAGAAGCTTCATTACTGCTATTTTCTTCTTCATTGTTAGTGACATCTTGAATTTCAGATAATTGCGTAGGATCTAAATTTTCATTCGATTCACTATCTGCTTGTAAAACCTTGGATAGTGACTCTGTCGTAGTTGCTATTATTTCTTCAGAAGACAAATCTTTGCAATCGGGTTTATCTGAAATAACTGTTTTTGGAATAGGTACTATTGCTGAAACCGATTCTGATGGACTCGTAAATGCGTCTTGTATATTTTCTTCGTTAATTTTATTTTTGGAACTTTTACTACTTTCGGTTTGTTCAGGCATAAGCACTTTTTCGTTCATTTCACTATCATAAGTAGAATCATTATTAGTATCACTGTTGGAAGACAGCTCATTATTCAGGAGCTTAGATTTAAATAACGGTATTTTTGATGATATTTGCGGTATTAACTCTACATCTCTAAGATTTAGAAGATTCTTAAGCTGTGGTCTGTTATTTAACTGAGATAAAGCGTTTCCTTTTGGAACATTTTCTATTTCATCTTGAACAATATTTGGAGATGGGGTATTTGTGTTAATGTTGATTGTTTTTCTTAAGGGAGTATCCACTTTCATTTTAGGTATAAGTGGCAAGTTGAGTCTTTGAAAAAGATTTGATCTGCTTTTCAACGGATGGAGGACTGTGGGATTCTGAATAATTGTGGCATCTCTCAATGGAGTTCCAAACCTGAATAAAGACCGTGGTGTCTCATCGACATTTTTATCTGCGATACTTTCTTGAACATTGCTAGCGCCTACATTGCTGTCCCTATCCCATAAATGCATGACACTCGGCTTTCTAGCTTTAGGATTACCCAAGATATTGGGCAAAGTTCTGAAAGGCTGTGATACAGTGCGTGCTCTACCTAAAGGATGGTTACAACGATTTTCTTTTACATTAGACGCTTCGGAGACAATATCATCGTTATTTCTTGGTTTAACAATAATCACCACGTTTCTGCTTTCCTCTGGTACCGCGTCACGTGCAGCGTCTCTGGCGAGGGCGTCTTGGTATTCCTCTTCGGTTGCTTCGCGAAGAGTTTCAAGCATGGATGCAGCTAGCCCAACTTCAGGCTCGAGAAGATTTTTCACGTCGTCTTTAGGAGTGTTCGACCTTTAAAATAAGTAATGTTTTATTATGTTTATGATATGATTTATTTCTCATAAGATTGACAGATTTCAGAGGCCTCACAGTCCCGTAAACCAAGAAATAAGCGATAAATGTACGAGCCGCAATTATTTTTTTCAATCATTGGGTTTTTGTTTTAAAAAACTATAAACCGACTTTAAATATATGGTTTTCTGGTGGATGCCATTGTCAGAACTGGACTAAATTAAAATGAGACCACACGGGAAGCACTAAAAGCAAAAATATGTGCTCAATATCTTCTGATAATCTGGCCTATTTTGGGAAAATCTGAATTCTCGTATATACCTTTTATTTGGGCGTTCTGAAAGATGCGTCAAAAGTGGAATAAAATCTGGTGTCTGTGTCGTAAGTTATTCAAGATCAAATGTCAAAAATAACAGTTTTTCATCTCACTTATTTAAATATTGTAGAACATAAAATTTGAGACAAATTTTATCCAATAACTTTTTTCATGCTGACAAGCGGTTTTGCGATAGAGGGCATACTGCGATTCTAGGTCGATCGTGAATTTCTGTGAATACCACCTTAAATTTTGAACAATTTGTATTATATAAAAGTTAAGTTGTTTTTGATAACATTTATGACTAAAATGTCTAAATAATAGAAATATATTCATTTAATTGTACTTACTTACATTTTGTTATTTAAGATGCAATAAATGAGTTATTACTAAATAGAAAAAAAAATCATTAAATTAACCAAAACCCTCTATCACAGAAACGGTTGAGCTCATGTAAAAATCAAAAATGTCGCTTATTTTATGCTCTACCATTTTCTCCTCAATCTATTGAGGGCGCTCTAGTATATGCATAGCTTTTTTAACGATTATTTAGGTTATTAGATAGATTGTGATAGTTCTCTGGATAAAAATGTACCTCATGAACGGAACAGAGTTCAATCTCCTCCCAGCTCCACTCCTCGTCGGGGACAGCATCGACGAAGCCCCTTCAGAATCAGCATTGCGGCCGCGGCATGGGCAGTCGTCCACCAGCCTAGCCTGGCTGGCCAGCAAATCTGAACCCTTCGGACACGGGCAGCATTCTATCAGCTCACGGGTGCGGCGGGGAGAGGGCTCATCTGTCGCTGGTTGAGCTTGGGACACCACCTGGATGAGACTGCATTAAAACTTTGGAAGAACGAAATCACTGTACATACTTTGATCGAAGATTAAAAGTAAAACTTACTTAGATCTTTGAAATATGTTTGGGGTATTGCAATATCTAGTTTGGTAGGTATAAGCGAACTACCAATTAACTAGAATATATACAACTATATACCATGGGATGGGAACTGAACCCCGAATTCAGATGACGATATCGAGACGTCATCCTGGTCTCTTTTTCTATAAAATTTAGTACAGTGACTCCATCGTGTGGATCTATCCACAAACAATCCACACATAATTAATTTTGTTTAAAAAAAATATAAACTGATTTAAATTTTTATGGTTCTTTTATCAATTTTCATGGTTCCTACGGTCAGAACTGAACAAAATTAAAATGGAACCACGTGTACAAAGCCCTGTTTATCATGTGTCCGCGAGTTAACGACACAAAAATTAGGTGAAATCAGAAGGTGCCAACTCTCGGACATCCATCGCGAGCTTCACGTCCGCGAATTGACGACCAAGTCCGATGCTATCATAAACCGAACTCGGGGCTCTGATTAGAAGGAGGTTAATTATAAAAGCGCCCTTATTGAACATTTTATAGGCGTAATTAATAAATAATACGTAGCAAGAGGCTCTACGGCGGCGTAGCAAGAGGCTACGCCGTAGCACTGCTACGAGGTCGTAAGGTCCTAAAAAGTGCTACGTGACTGTAGGCATAGGCAGTGCCGGATTTACCTAATCATGAACACAGTTTTAAGACAGCACGCAGCCCTTCCTTACAGCACTGAATTTACTAATAAAGGCGGATTGCTAAAGTTTGCCCTCAACCAACAACCCTAAAATTCACCTTTGTAAATAAATTTCATCTATTCCTTGGTCCCTTTCTATACAACATACAATGCCCTCAACGTAATAGTAAGTGATTATTGTATTTAATAATAATTAGCACACATATTGCCTGAAACACAGGATTACCTAGTTCAGGCTAAATTGTTATACTTAGCTATATTTAATAGTTTAATGTTCTCTATGTTTTGTCTTTTTACGAGAGAGTTTTTTGAATAAATTTTATTTATTATTTTTATTTACCCAGCGCGGGGCAAACGGGGGTCTGACCTGGGGAGTCCTTGAGTTGCATAAAGGTAAATTCAATGGGATAGTGGGAATATTTCGACTTTTTTCAAAATCTTTCAAAAAGCATGAAAACACAATAATTAGGTTAGTTTAAAAAACTATAAACCGACTTCAATTTAATGGTTTTCAAATGGATGCCATAGTCAGAACTGGATGACTGGACGCCTTGTTGGTGTTTATGTAATGGAGGGTAATGCCCATGATGCTCACGCTGGGCATGCGGGTTGGTGATCGCAGGTTGGTGGTAGAATTGTTCTGGATGGCGCCCCGGTGGATATCCTTTAGTCGCCTCTTACGATACCCACGGGAAGAGAAGGGGTGGTACAAATTCTAAGTACCACACAGCTTAGGTACTTATATAAAAGCCAGTATATAAAAGCCAATTATGGCGCATATCATGGGTGAATCTAGCAGTGGACCATTATAGGCTGTTGAGGGTTTAACTTGGGTTGAACTTGCCTTTTCCGAGGTAGGTAAATACCTACCCCCAAAAGGCAAGTTCAAGTAGAAAGGAAATACTTACATGATAACAAAACGCCAACAAAACCACTCGCCACATTTTCCTCTCTCGCCAACATGGGTCCAGTTACTAATGAGAGCAGAACCATTGCCCAGGAGTTATAAAGTCTATCGATCTCTGATAGTCATTGATATGATAGGGAAGAGCCTCGATAGGCACGTGCTTTAGTCGAACTAAATAACGTGACAAAAAGAGATGCATCGGCAGAAAAGTGTTATCTAATTCTTTAGAGCATGATAATGACCTAGATTAGATTCATTGATTCATTCATTGATAGAGTTTTGAGGATTGTGTGTGATTTCTCTCAGCTGCTTTTGACCGGAACTTTACTTAACTCTATCTAGATATGAGTAGGTAGCTACCTACCTACTACGTGGACGTTTTAGGTACAAGTCTTCACACACGGCAGATATAATGTACTTAAAGATGTATAGGTAATTATTACAATATTTACACTATACAATACACTAAATTATAAATGCGAAAGCTTGTATGGATGTATGGATGGATGGATGTTTGTTACCTCTTCACGGCAAAACTAGGTACTAAACCGATCTGGCTGAAATTTTGCAAACAGGTAATTCGAATCCTGGAATCAAACATGGGCTTTTTATCCCATAAATCAGTTCCCGTGGGATAGAAATCACCTTTAAATAATATTATGAGATAGAAATCACGTTTTCATTGGATCAACGCGTGCGAAGCCGCAGGGCGCACGATACATCTTTCCATAGAAATCACCAGGAGCCCACACGGCAGCTATAATATATACATACTTTTTGTATAACTAAAAACTGTAAACCGACTTTAATTATATTGTTTTTTTTTAATGGATCGCAATTTTAGAACAACCAAATTAAAATGTGACCACACGGGAAGCACCAGCTTTCAAATAAAAAAGAACCATAAAAATCGGACCACTCAGTCGAAGTTCTTAGGTTACAAACATTAAAAAAATACAGTGGAATTGAGAACTAAAAAATTAAGCCAATTAAATTAATTCCTCCTACGCCGCAGGCGAACCTTACTTCACCCACGGCGATCGTCAATCATCGGCATTCTATAATTGAAGTTTGTTACAAAATTAAATGAGTAGTGAATTGGGTGTCGCATTCAACCGAACGTCATTACCGCGCTTCATGTTTAAATAACACCATTGAACTCCAACAGGAAACCACTATGTAATAAATTCGCGGAAGGCGGGAACAACTTCCTCGAAATAGTTCGACTACTTCACGGTAGATGCCGCAACTACATGATGAATGTAGTATTGCTACTACATAGTAGATGTCGTTTGATTGGCAACATCAGTTTGTTTCAACTTTACAAACTCGAAAAACAAAAATTATGTTGAGCTTGTTTGTAGGACTGTCTTGCTCGCACTATGCGAACACTAAACTAAAAAAGGAAAGAGATAGCTTGAGAATCAATAACAATGCTTGAATTGTGGAGTCTGAATACATGTGGTAAACAAAACAAATTCGAAAAATTTGAAATTCGGTTGCAAAACGTTGTAAACGATCAAGAATTTGCCGATTTTATATAAATTTCCTAGGATTTAGCACGATTTCCTCATTTGATAGTAAATACATTTAATTACTATAATAGTGTGATTGTGAATGAGGTCTCCAAGATCTCGTATTTATGTGAAGTTCATAAACAACTAACGGTCCTGGAAAGATCACCCGCCTTCCGTTGCTAAAAAATATCACAATTCCAAGCCACAATATGGATGATTTTCTGAAAATAGAGAAGATCGGCGAAGGGACTTACGGTGTAGTGTACAAAGGAAAGAATAAAATCACTGGCCAAATTGTGGCTATGAAGAAAATCCGCTTGGAATCCGATGATGAAGGCATTCCGTCTACTGCCATCAGGTATTGTCGAATTTTGCTATATATTTGTACAAACACTCTAGTTTCGATTTAGAGTAAGGTTACAAACAAGATAGACTACCTATATCAAGTTCTAACCTCATTACTTTCATTCAGCCTTCTATTGGCACCTTGCAAGCAAATTGCACAATAAATATTATCTTTCCACAATACTCAACAAATATTGTATATACATATATTTGCTGTGAGCTACCTGAGGGCTAGAGGTACATATTTCGAAGCAACAATGATAACCTCCATGGCAGTTGGCTACTATATCATACATTTAAACTTTTTCAGAGAAATATCTCTTCTGAAAGAGCTGAACCACCCTAACATAGTGAAATTAGAAGATGTGCTTATGGAAGAGTCCCGCCTTTACCTCATTTTCGAGTTCCTTTCCATGGACCTCAAGAAATACATGGATACACTTGGAATGGGAAAGGTATGTGATTAGTGAACAAAGATAAATTAGCCTGATTAAAGGTTTATGTAATTAGATAGAGCTAAACTCGGACATTGTAAAAAACTCATTGGCAAACAATGTCGTTCTAAGTATAAACAAACTTATAAGCCCATTCAATGCCCAGCAGTGCCTTCTGCAACAGTGCAGGAAGAAGATTGGTAATGTTTCTGGAGCACTGAAAATGATTTGTTTTGTTTTAAGTATAAAGTTCATAATAGGTACTAGTGAGAATTAAAAACTTAAGATAAACATAAACCAAAGGAATTTCCGCTATGAATAACAATGTCTATGTCCGTGTTTAACAATGTCTGTTTTCAAAAGACTTAACTGTTTTGTTCTGATATCAATGATTATTAAAGCTAAGATCTAATACATCTAAATTATGTTTCAGTTCATGGACCCATCTGTGGTAAAGAGCTATTTGTACCAAATCAACAACGCCATTCTGTACTGCCACCAGCGAAGGATCCTACATCGAGATCTCAAGCCACAGAACCTGCTTATCGACAAGACTGGCATTATCAAAGTTAGTGACACAAACACTACTTAAAGTTGGGTAGTCAGTCCTTGCAAAGGAGAGATCCCCGATGACAAATGATCTTGAGATGAAAACTACTATGATGCACAAGAACAATTAAACAATGCTCGACAATTCACACAGCATAAGCTAGCATCAAAATAAGCAGAGTTTGTGTCATGGGCACGAGATCCCTGATGTATCTCAAGATTGTGCAATAATTTGTCTTGAATCAACCCACAACTTACTGCATCAATTTATAAATAACTATTCACCGTGGGACCTAAACCTTTAAAATCTATCTAGATTTCAATCTTCCTATAATATTGTATTTCTGAAGAAAAATGTTGCTGGCTGACTGTCCCCTTATCCTTTGAATAACTTTTACTACAACTTTTGAATCCATCATGGTTATTAAAACTTAAGTCATTTACAACAATATATTTACCATTATTTGAGTTTTGAGCTTCACAGTATTTCGCCAAATTTATGCGCCATGATCACAGAAACTACAAAACTCAAATCATGGTAAATATCCCCTTTTAAATGACTTTCGAACTTCTACTTAGCCAAAGTTTTATTATTATGCAAAGGGTTAAACATGTTCTTGAATAGAGGGGCTCGGAAACAAACATAGTTTAGGATGTGGTATGACAACCTGCAAAAGACTGCTGGCAGAGGCTGGATGCGGCAAGGGGGTGTCGGGGGATATCAGTAGGGAGGCCTATGTCCAGCTGTGGACTCCTATAGGTTAATGATTTGGTAATTTGTGTATTGTGCATTACAGGTGGCTGATTTTGGTCTGGGTCGTGCATTCGGAGTACCAGTGAGGGTGTACACACATGAGGTAGTCACCCTTTGGTATAGAGCACCTGAGGTCCTGCTTGGCAGTCAAAGGTATACATATTATATATTTTAAGTCCAACCTTAAAAGGTGATGTTGAGATAGTTAATCATCTAAACTCAAATACAGCAAAAATGATAAACATGATACAAGCACAGAATTGAAGTCTTTTAAGAGGCATAAACCTGTCCACTATGTCTACAGAAAATCAAATCAATTTTGATACTGTTTGATACTTTACGGCCGCGCTAGGCTTGCAGTATGGTTGAAGCCTAATGCCTTGTTTACGAAGACGCGGCGCGTGAATTCAAACATACCTATGCCGTTGGTAGAGTGTGTTTACGAAGAAACGATGTGTTTGATTTTATCCGTTGCACGCTTCGGCCACTGCCACTCTTCAATCACCGTAGATTGCGATTATGTTTGTGTTTACGCGTGCGATGACAGGGCCGCTGCATGCACCGCTGCTCTATAAACGGAGCAAAACGCCCAAGCTGCCGCTCGACGCCTCGCGTATCCGTAAACAAAGCCTTAGACACCAATAAAGTGCGTCGTCGCCGCTAATAGTGTTATCATTTGATTTGTACAGATACTCATGCCCAATAGACATGTGGTCAGTGGGCTGCATATTCTCAGAGATGTCGTCCAAGAAACCTCTGTTCCAGGGAGACTCGGAGATCGATCAGCTCTTCCGCATCTTCAGGTAATCATTGAACTTTTTGAAAAAACTAAAACCAGAATTCAAGATTCCTTAATTTTACTTACTTAAATTTTGCGGGAGAACTACTTTTCTCTCGGTAATAGAGTGGGTTCATTCTCTTTATATATATTTAACTAGGAGCACCTCGCGGTTTCACCCGCGTAGTTCTCGGAATTCCGGGATTAAATATAGCCTATGTCACTCCCTGCAAAGTAAGCTTTTTAGTTATGAAAGAATTTCTTTAATCGGTCCAGTAGTTTATAAGCCTATTCAATACAAACAAATAAAACAATCAAATCTTTCCTTTCTCCTTGTATAATATTAGTATAGATGTACAAAGCAAAGAATCACCAAAATCGGTCAATAGATGAGAGTTGGACCTACTAATTTAAATTATAATACATAGACAAAAAATCCATGAACAAATGGAACTGCTTTAAATTTTAGTATTCATCTTTAATAATTTATCCGAAAATAAATAAACAAGCGGGATAATTGATATTTTCAGAATGCTACGCACACCCACTGAGGAGATTTGGCCGGGCGTGTCTTCACTGCCGGACTACAAGCCTACATTCCCCAACTGGAATACATTCAATCTTCACAATCATGTGAGTTTTACTTACTTTTAATTATAGCGCGCAAGAACTGCATCACTTATCGACTGAACTGAAACGGGGATCGGGACAGCTGGCGATCTCTGGTAGGCCAAGATCGACTTCGCAGGGTGCTCGCAGCACACTCGTTTCCTTTGAAAGCGCTCGCCATCGCCATGCTCTTAGCAAGTGGGTTGATTCGACAGTAGCTTAGCGCGTGACTCTAAGATTCATTTCATAATCCGAAAACAGACAAACAGCTTGCAGTATGGGTGGCAATGTGCCTTTTTATACATTCTTTTCTCATCTAATTTGTATGCAGTTTGTGGGAATAGGTAGATACGGGCAGCACATTCTGGTCGTTGAGGAGGCTCAACAGATCACACAGAGTTCAGAACCTCCTCTTCTGCGTACAATCCCTTAGTGCTCCTATATACGCTGTGGTAGGTTTAAATGTTCCCGTGGTTCGACGATAATGGAGGAGTCACCGGAGATGTTTTAGTGAGTTTTACGTTTCTCTCGGGGCGTCGAGTCCCACATAATTCTGGTCCCCCCAGTTTATTCATTTACTTGCTATTAAAAACATAAAAACAAACGGACGGCGCGTTGCCTTGCCGTCTTGCCGTCGACCATACGTTGCGTAGCTCCTAAACTGTGTGTATATGGTGCATAAACTTGTAAGAACATAAAAGTCATTAAATCGTTAATCTGGTTGCAGGTACAAAACCTAGACGAGAACGGTATGGAGCTCCTACAAAAAATGCTGGTCTACGACCCAACAAAGAGAGTCACCGCGAAACAGGCCAGAAAGCACAGCTACTTCCGCGACGTGAAACTGCCCCCCGGCCTTACCGTCAACTCGGCCTATATTCGCTTCAAAGCTGACAACGATACGGAAACGGTGCAGTGCGTATAATAGTTAATTTGTTGTAGATTCATAAGCTCTATGTACTGTGTTCTGAACATGGATACTCTATAATTGAAATGCTAGCGAAGACTGCCGATATCATTGTTGACTGTTTTGGGATGTTTGTATGCTGGCATGAGCCCCAAGCGTGAATTAAAGCTGAAAGAATTGTTCCCAGCCTGTTATTGACTATGAAAAATATATTTTGACGCGCGTATATAGATTGTGGGAGATCGCGGGTACAAGCTAGTTTGAAACAACGTTTATTTAATTAAATAGAATTGTGTTCAGTTTTCTTTTTATTGGGTTTTCGATTCAGACGTGGTCTAATCTAACATTTTGACTTGGGACTGTATTTTTTTAAGTACTAATAGGCACTTTTGTTCTAAGTCTGCTATACAGGGTGGATTTTTGTTATGGGAGTGGATGTTCAAATCTGAAATCGTGAGAGTTAGAGAAATGTAGTGAAAGGACGCAAATACCCGTGAATATTTATAATAATAAGTAGTGAAAGGAGTCAGAATATTTTTGTTTGTTGATAAAATAAAGACTAGGTATACTTTTGTGGCAGATTTCAACTTTAATTTAAAAAGTGTTTTATGATAATAAAATAATCGATGTATTGTAATTTATATGTATATGTATATGTATAATGATAGCTAATTTGATAAATTGATAAGCTCTGCTTAGCTTGGGGCTAGATAATGCTGTGTGAATTGTCCAATACTATTTATATTATTATATAAAATATTCACATAGCTCATGGTATTGATTTGGCCATCCACTCCCTTCTTAAAAAGCCACTCCGTCTAGCTTATTCAATAATAATTGTTTTTGCATGTCAGCTAAAAATGTGGCCTTCTTTATTGGTTTAGATCAGAGCTTTTAGGTCTTATTTATTAAAATATTCAACATCTTAAAAAATAAGGCTTGAAAGCTCTCAATCTTATTTTAAATGTATGTTTTTTATTATTCCTACGATTCGTATTTGAAGTTGTGCCAATAGTTTGGTTGGGAGTATTGTCCGTTTATATGTTTGTAATGAATGCGTTTAGCGAATTCGATCAAAACAATGTTGTACATAGAAAAATTGCCAAATAAGAACTACATGTATGTAAAAAATAACTTGCATTGTCAAAAAATTATAACGTTGACTCCGAAAAATAATACTTCAACAAATTTAGTTACAATTTACATTGAATAAATGTGAGTTCTCAGTAAACAGGAGTTACATTATTGGGAGCAAAGAGAGTTAACCGACTACTTTTGAGACATTGCAACAGCTAAATCAATTATATCTATTTGAGAAAATAATGTATTTCGAAATGTTCACAAGTATATGCACAGAATAACTGGTATGAGTCCTGTAAATAAAGAATGGGATTAAAAATGTTATATTTGACGAGTATGATGTAGGGAGAACAGCATGACATTTTTAATCCCAATGTTCATCGACACTATTGATACTACAATTAGTTTAGCAATAATTCAATTTGGTTTAGTGAATTGCATATAAGTTTGTTATAATTATCACTTAAGTATTTTTGTAACTCAATAAAATATAATTTTAGTAAATGCTTTGTTTTATTAAAACACGTTTTTGTTAAAAACCTTTATTGAACGAAATAAAACTTCTTTTATACATAAAATAAAATACCTAGAAACTAAAATCTACAATAATATTCCAAGCCTCTAAAAGAGTTTAAAAAAATCTATCAGACATGTTATAATGTACCTTGTATTCATATAAATGTCACATTAAATTAATGTCTACCGCATTATGGTACATAGTTACTATCACAAGTTAATTTAATATTAGAGAAAATTCTATATTAGTGCGTCAGAACTTACTTAATCGTAGGTCAGAACAATAAATCTATGCTACTAATTGACAAGCGTCCTAGGCATCTTCTATGTGATCAAATATCCTATTACTCTAGATTTGAAATTCCATATGGAAAATAAGCCACAAAACCTGACATTAGACTATATATGACTATAGATTTGGGATTTTATGACAAAACACTTTATTTTGTAATGTTAGATGAAAATTGTTTTTCCCAAGTTGTCCAAAATCAACCCTTTCGACTTAGCACACTCTTCTTGGGAAAGGAAAATGGAAGTTTCGTTTTCATGCAAAACCAACTCGAATGTCGCTTGCCTATGATAAGCGTATGCACGAAAACAAATCAGAAACGTTTCTTTCTGATCTCGTTTTAAGGAGTACGGGCCCTGGTAGATACCTTATTGACTCGTGTAGCTACGTGAACAAGTTAAAATGTATTCGAAGTGTTTAGTGATGGATAGTGTAAACTTGAGGGTGGTTCTGCTGAGGCTGCTGTTGTAGAATGATGCGGTGGGCCACGCCTCCCAGGTCTTGCTGGCTCAGACCCGACACCACAGTCGCTGGTTGCAGCTGGAAACAAGGTATGATTTTAAAACATTTACAGTTTTACTCGATATAAAACTCGAGGCACGTCTCTGATGTGTAGGTACTTCTCACTCGCGAGAAAACCATATTTGTCATCAATTGATAAGTACCTTCATTGCTCCTATGGTTTATCCATTTTGCATGAAGCATGTTAGTAAACAAAGTACGACACAAATAACAATCTCACTTGCTTGGCGTCGAGTTTCAGATATAATTGTAAGCAATTTTTATTGAAGGGAGGATCTAAAATCGACAAGTAATGTAAATTACGTATAAAAGGAAACGCCAACAAAGTGAATTTTAGGTTAAGAATGTGCGGTTTGTTTACGTTTATGCTCCATTCAATGAAGGTACTTATTAATCTCCAAACCCTCCGATTATAATAGGTATTACTATAAAAAATATATAATGAAACCATGGGATGTTACAATAGTATTATAAATTTATTTGATTTGATTATCTAATTGAAGATCCTGGAGTTATCAATTCAGCTCGGACATTTGTTGAGCGCGTGTTTATGATTGTGCAATAACGCCGCTACGAGATTTCGAGCGGGATGACATGATATGATTTTCTCGAGAGTGAGAAGTACCTACAGATCGGAGACGTGCACCGAATATTATATACGCCAAAACTGTTTTTACCTAATTACATGTTAATGAAACAACCAGTCGAAAATTAAAAGACATAACTAAAGAAATACTTCTAGGTTTCTTACCAAAACATCTTACAAAAAAATTTACTATCGAGAAAACTTTCACCCAGCGTGTTTTTAAAACACGTAATTCAAGACAACATATTATTTCCCTAATTATGAAGGTTCTGGGAAATATAACGATTTCAAAGTAAAAAATGGCCAAACTTGCTTATTATGCGTATACGCTGTTTTTATACCACATAACTGCGGTTTACAACTTTTTACCGTTAGACACGGCTTTGACTGAGTTAAACTCTTGTTAAACCCATGTCTAACTGTTTAGACCCTGTTTAGCTAAACGCTTCGTAGACCAGTATTTTGTTGGATTTTGTAGTAAGTAGTATAATTTGTAGCAATATAATGCTGAGTCGCAAGCCATTAAGTATTAAAGCCTTCTAATTTGTTAGTTGTTTTTTTTATACTACGAGTATGAATAAAGATGGCTTTTTTCTGGATTACCGCTGTAATACTTAAAAAAAACTCTAACAGGTCAGGTCTAATCATCATCAGCCTATATAGTCCTCTGCTGGAAATAGGCCGCATCATCTGCTTATAAAAGTCACTGCTCGACATAGGCCTCCTCTCAACCTCAACCTCAACCTCAACAGCCTGTATTAGTCCACTGCTGGACGCATGTCTCCCGCTGATAAGCGCCTTGTTGACGTTTATCTCATGGGGTTAATGCCCATAATCCCCACAAAGGCCAAAAAGCCAAAAAATCCTCTGATGAGCGCCATAGCGCCCTGTCTCCAACATGCCGCATCCTGGAATGCCGAAGTGAAGCGTGCTATGGAAGGCGGCTTCCATATCACATCTCCGTTGGAACGTCAAATATATTGAGTGTTATTTACCTGCAAAATGTTAGGTAGCATGGTTTGACACGAAGAAGTCGCGACATGTAATTGTTGTTGTTGGACTTGCTGTACTCCAACCGCCTGGAAATAATAAAAGTGGAATTTACAATCCTAAGCAACAACCTGTCAACAAAATAAATATTTATATCATAGCTTACATAAAATAATAATACTTAAAAATGCGGTCAACTGTCAGTACCCTACTACTATAGACTAATTATATTTTTCATTGCATGGATACTCTTATTCAAGTTGACTATATTTATACAGACTTCTGTAAAGCCTTCGACAAAGTAGACCATGAGCTCCTGCCAAAAAAAGCTTGCATTTAATGGAATTTGAGGAAAGTTATTGAGATGCTTCGCTTAGGTAAGAAACAGAACTCAACGTAACGTCATAATCCATTTATGGCACCTAATCACTTCTCAGATAATTAAAGTTACGCCTGACGTCGCTCAAGGATCCATACTCGGACCGTAGTTGTTAAGGTTTTATTCACAATCATAATCATACATAAAGCAAATCTAGTAAAGTAGAATTTTGGTTAAACATCGGCTCATGCGATATATTGAAAGGGAACTTTATATTTTATTCCAGGGGAGTTAAGGTTCAGATCTACTTACATGTATCTGTATCGGCTGATGTTGCTGCTGCGGGTGAATCTGGATGGTTTGAACGTGAAGTTGCTGCGGTTGCTGCTAAAAAAAGAACGAAGTTATCGAAGGTTCAGGAGTTCAATGTGAGTCTATTTTAAATATGTTAAACTATCGTGGTTTGATGAATTCGTTACGGATGAAAGCGGTTTAGCTACGAATTTTATTTGTGTTGGTTGAACATCAACGTTTCTTCTCTTAACGAGAACTTAATGCATAAGTATGCTTTATTATCATGATCTTTTTAAGACTCGTGTTTTATTAGCTTCTATTGACAAGTTAGTTATTATGACCGTATACGATTCAAGCTTGGGAGACAAAATAGCCATCCATCTGGACAAGCACCTGCAAAGCCCAGACGAGTTAAGAGACAACACTCTGAAGAAAATCTTCCAGTTCCTAGCTGAACACACAAAGTGGCGATCACAATAGACACATGGCCCCAATGACACGAAAGCCTTCCTTCCTCCTGCTCAACAGCCTATAATAGTCGTCCACTGCTGGACTCGGGCCTCCCCCTGATAAGCGCCTTATTAGCCTTTATCTCAAAGGCGGTAATACCCATAATCCCCAAAAGCCACACAAAGCAAAAAAATAAAATAGTGCAATACAACATCAAAACATGTAGGTACCGTGTTAACCTGTTGCGTTTGTTGCAACTGCAGCGATTGTACCGACGATATCACCGGGTAGGTGTGCTGGCCAGACTGTGGACAAAATAATCTGGTTATTCACTCGTTTTCATTCACAAGCTATTATAATAATTGCGCAAATACAATGGCGTTAGCCTCCCATGAGATAAAAGCCAATAAGGCGTTTGTCAGGGGAGGCTCGCGACCAACAGACTAATATAGGCGTGAACCAAAATAATGAAAGTACGTAACAAATTAAAAAGAACTGGAAGCCTATTTTAATTAAAATTTAAAACTAATTGTAGTTTCGTTATTTTCGTGAAATTTGATACTCTGAATTCAGTGCACTCGTATAATAAGAGTTCCCAATTAGCCGCCATTTTTGCTGCCATTAAACTTACATAATATACAAAGAATCCTAGAACAAAGGTTAATCTTTGTTCTAGGATTCTTTGTTCTTAGCTGTTTTATCGGTGAAGCCATTTCCTGAATGAAGTTGTCGAGTTTCCACATTTATATTTTTGATGGGATTACTTTCATAGAAAGTAAGTAGTTGCTGCAACTGTTGCTGCTGCATGTGTTCCTATTAGACTTTACCTGTACACCGCTGACGGTGATGCTTTGCGGCATCTGCTGGTGTATAGGCACGGTGAGTTGCTGCACGCCGCTGACCTGCAACACTTGTTGCTGCAACTGTTGCTGTTGCATGTGTTGCTGCAGTTGCTGCTGGTGCATGTGTTGCTGTACATGTTGAACCTGCAAATCATGTGGGTTGGTTAGGTGTGAAAACAAATTACAACAAAAACCTGAAAATTCAGGAATAGATTACGGTAAAAAGATTTATATACCTACCACAATTCCAAAATATAGTTTAAGGCAAAATGACTTACATTAACGTGAAACTGGGGTAAAACGACGCAAAAAAAGCGCTGATTCCGAATGTGTATAGAACTCAATAACGCCTAGAGTGGCGTTTGAGTCAAATAGCCTTTTACCCGTCGATATAATTTTAATATATATAATATATAATAATCAGGAAAATCGGACAACCCAGTCAAAAGTTCTGGTAACAAACATAAAAAACACACGAATTGAGAACCTCTTTCTTTTTTGAAGTTGGTTAAAAAATAAGAAAATCAACAATGATAGATTGCACAAACCTGGACGTGTTGTTGCTGATGTTGCTGTTGTTGTAGTTGTTGTTGTTGATGTTGTTGTTGCTGCTGCTGTTGTTGTTGTTGATTTTGCTGCAAAAAACATTTGATATAATTTTTTATCTGAAATTCGTACTCGTACACCCCGTTGTGGATAGGTTTCCTGTAAAATTTTCGGGAAAACTTGTTGAATAGTGATTTCTCTAACTCTAAGTTTTTGATCTGTTACAATTTTTCGGACGTTACCTATCCCTAAGTAGAAAAACGACTGCTTTGTACAATTGACTAATAAAATAAGGTAATAAGCAAAAATGGCCTTGTAGCAAAACGTCTGGAAATTAAAAACAATAACCGACTTCACTTTTTTTAGTTTTTTTAAAGATTTTCATGGATCCCGTTTTCAGAACTAAACTAAATTAAAATGGGACCACACGGGAAGCACCAGCCGTCATATAAAAAAATAATCATGAAAATCGGACCACCCAGTCAAAAGTTCCGAGGTAAAAACATAAAAAAAAAAATACAGTCAAATTGATAACCTCCTCCTCTTTTGAAGTCGATTAAAAATATAGTTTACCAATCTTTATTAAAAAATTAAAATAAAAAAACAACCTCCACAGTTGATCTGCCAAAGAGGGTAAATATTTAATTATTATAAATCCCCTCATTTAAGATTTTTGACGCACACCCCATTAGAACTTA
The DNA here is from genome assembly GCA_955876795.1 of Eupithecia tripunctaria. Classification (NCBI taxonomy): domain Eukaryota; kingdom Metazoa; phylum Arthropoda; class Insecta; order Lepidoptera; family Geometridae; genus Eupithecia; species Eupithecia tripunctaria. Next base: position 7,199,438 of record OY041620.1, read on the forward strand.
GTCTCAACCTTATTAACACCTTTATGGCCCAAGACGCAGGTGCTGTTCCCCAGCTTCGTGTAGCTGCGGCGCTGAATGCGTTAATATAAATAAATAAATAATGCTGGACAATTCACACATCATTATCTAGCCCAAAGCTAAGCGGAGCTTGTGTTATGGGTACTAGATAACTGATATACATAATACAATACTAATATAATAATAGCTATTTTTTATTATACATAGAAAACATCCAGAACGCCCTGAACAAATATCTGCAGATCGTACAAATATTTGTCCCGAGGCGGGAATCGAACCCGCAACCTCCTGCGTCGCAGGCGGACCTTCGCCCACCGCGCCACAGAGGTCGTCAAATAGCAGCTATAGCGCTCAAAAAGGGCCCACTTGCGGCCTAGTTGCGGAAACCAGCCCAGAAACAAGTAACAAGTAAGTAGCTATAGCGCTCATTTTACCTGCTGCACGTGCGTCAACATGTGTTTCTTGAGGCTGTGTAGGTACATGTACGATTTGACGCACACCCCACACTTAAACTTCTTGGGCGCTGTCGCCTGCATCGTGGGGGCGCTGCGGACCGTCAGTGTGGTGTCTTGCAGCTGTTGGGAGGGCGTTGCTGGGGGGGGGGGAAAGATAGAGAAACATTTATTAAATAACTCAGTTGCAACACGGAATACAGACTTACAACCCGGTCACAATATCTGTGCACCTGACCTCGTGACGTCATATCGGCGGTCTGGGTACGGTGTGAAAAAAAGAGGTAAGAAAAAATTACTAACCTTTTCAAATCAATTTACCGGGGAGTGCGCGGAGAGGTGACAGGGGAAGCGGGAGAGGCGCCGCATTCCAGCGAGGTGCATAGATGCAGTTTGAAACTGTTTCGCTTCGCGTTAAAAACAAAAGATATCGAGCAAGCCGGGGTTGGCAACTATTCACTTCACAGAAAAATCACCCTAGTGGTGGTAAGGCGCAATTTTTGCTGACTATACCTAATAGATTATATATAGTTTTTGGTTGCCTGGAAGAGATCGCTCATAGCGAAAAGGCCGCCCATTGTGCAACGTTATTTGTATTTGTAAATTCCTGTACTGTCTCTGTTTGTATTTGGTGTGCAATAAAGAATATTTGTATTGTATTGTATTGTATTGTAAGTGTGAGTTACCTTGAGCCAGGGTAGTTTCTCCTTGCACCTCATTCCCTTGAGACACCCCTGGGATCGCTTGTTCGGAGTTCGTTTGGGGCTGTCCGTTTTCAGAGGTGGAGGATTCGCCTTCGGACTTCGATTCGTGAGTTTTCTTGTGCCTACTGTAGGATTTGGAATCCATGTACCCTGTGGATAAGTTTGAAGATTGAATTATAAATATTAACTAGAGGACATTTTATTAGTAGGTACGTAACGTTCCTAAAAGTTACAGATTCTCTCCTTGACGCAATTAATTGCTTGATGCAATCGAAAGCAATCGAAAGCCATAAATAAAATTACATAATTATGTAATTTTATTTATGGCTTTTATTGATTGCTTTTGCATGAGTTCACAAATAATCAGATTGTTGAAGCGTTGTTACTTTGCGGAAATTTATTACAAAATATGATAGTTTAATCCTAAAAATATAATCGGTCGATGTTTATTCAAAGAGCGAATAGTTTTTTTTTCTATGAAAACCACAAAATGGCTGTAACACAGATTATATAATATTATACTGCTCTAGGTAACTTTTTTCATTCGTAATGTTATGTTACTTCCATACCTGTCTACTATTCTATCTTATTGTTTAAGGCCCATACACCAGCGAAAGTGGCGCCCCCAACTAATATCTTATTATTACGTTGAACGCAGGAATTTTTAAAAATCCTACGTTCAGTTTGTGGTATCTATTATAAGCTATTTATTAATGCCTCTGTAATAGTTTCATTTTGTAAAGCTTAGGAAGAGATACGAAGTTGCGCTTTTTGGCCACCAAACTCTAGCTAGCAGACTATTATGAATAAGGGGGTAAATACTTACCAACCAGTTTCTACCTCCTATTATAAACCCTATGTCTTATACAATAAGCGCGTAGTTTTCCTTTCCCGCATATACAGCAGTATTACTTATCCCCATGTGGTACCGGCGATGCATGGCCAGGAGAGGCTGAACTGTTGCACACCTCCCACTCGAATAGTTTCTTCTTTCCACTATTAACCTTCTGTCCTAGACAATAAGAGCTAGTATTACCTTTCCCGCAAGTACTGCAGTTGTATTTCTTCTCCCCCATGTGGTACCGGCGATGCATGGCCAGGAGAGGCTGAACTGTTGCACACCTCCCACTCGAATAGTTTCTTCTTTCCACTATTAACCTTCTGTCCTAGACAATAAGAGCTAGTATTACCTTTCCCGCAAGTACTGCAGTTGTATTTCTTCTCCCCCATGTGGTACCGGCGATGCATGGCCAGGAGAGACGCAGAGCTGAACTGTTGCGTGCACATGTCGCAATCGAAAAGTTTCTCTCCAGTATGCTTGGTGTTGTGAATTCTGAGCTCGGCACGGGTCGAGCAGCCTTTCAGGCAGATTGCGCAGACAAACCTGAAAAGTAGGTAAGTACAGTTAATACTTTTTAATATAATACCTACCTACCTAATAGGAGTGTTCTAAAAATGTCGCTTTTATAACGAAATCTAAAACCGACCACTGCCATCTCAATTCGAGCTGTTTAGAAAAGAATATTATTTTATGTGTAACTTAATCAACATAAACAAACGTGACTTCAAATATATACAAAGCATCTGTCGATTAAAGTCACAAAACGGTCTCTGTCTCAGCATGAGCTGGTTGCAAACACGTTACAAACAACGCAGGCCTTCCGACAGAGCCGTTTGTGACGTCACGGATGATAACAGTCATATTATCTACTACGACACCAAACAGTCAAAAATATATAACAATAAAAACATACAAAATCATTAAAAAACAAGCAACAGTTGACAAATAACTCCTAAAGAAACAAAAAGAAACAAAGCACAAAAATAATACAGCGTGGGTTGTTTAGTATTCCTTGTCTGAAATTAATTTCAGGAATCAATAAACGTAGTTATAGAAAAAAGTTAGACAACGCTAATCCTTTTATAGTACAGCCAGAAAATTACCTTTTCCCGCCGTATGCGTCAGTAGGTAGGTATATGGTTGGGCCAGTAACGGTATAACTTGGCTGGACAGATCTTGCTGAGAAATTTCTCTTATAATTCTTTAAGCGAGTTAAAAAATGGAGGAGGTTCTCAATTCGACTGTATTTTTTTGTTTGTTACCTCAGAACTTTTGACTGGGCGGTCTAATTTTCATAATTATTTTTTTATTTGAAAGCCGGTGCCTCCCGTGTGTTCCAATTTTATCCCATAAACAAAATCAGTTATCAACATTGATTAATAAAAAAGGGAAGATAGGTTACATTCTCCCAGCGCTTACTCAAAAATTGGCATGTGTTACAACTACACGCAAACACATACACTCACAGTTATATTTCCAGTCCTGTGCAATACAAAGAATAACAAAGACGGAAAGACGTATCTAAGACCGAAGTGAGACCGAGACAACAATATTTCACGCGAATCACGACCGCCCGTGCCGCCGGTCCGACGGTGACTGAGGTGGGAGCACACAATTTTACACAATATGAGGTTGCCATTTTCGAGAAACTAGTACCTCATCTTCAATTTTTAATTAATCAATGGTTATCAATAAGTAATTTCATGACAGTTAATGTGATACCTTTTCCCGCCAGTGTGTGTCAGTATATGGTTATTCCTGGCCGAGGAAGTAGTAAACTTGGAGGGACAGATCTTGCAGAGGTACGGCTTCTCTCCGGTGTGCGTGCGCCGGTGGTAGATCAGCGCTGACTGCTGGGTGAAGCGACGGGAACAGAACTGACACTCATACGGACGCTCGCCTGGAAAATAATGGATTATTAGAAGAAATTTTCCCGGGCCGACCAGTGCGTCGCTGGAAGGATGATATCATCGGGGTTGCAGGAAACAAATGGATACGAGCAGCTCAAAATAGAGCAAACAGGCAAGAGATGGAGGAGGCCTTTATCCAGAAATGGATAAACCCTTAAAAAAAATATATATGAATTTAGATATTTTATTTCATAATTAATCATTGATTTTTTTTAAATTGTAATCTGTAAATTTTATTCTTGATAAGCGTGCATATAAAACATAAGTATTTACAAATAACTATTGTACAATTTTAATGTAGGGAATAAAGGCTATTTTTATTTTATTTTATTTATTAGAAGAAATTTTAGAGGATGATGGATTATTTTGTGAAATTATATGTTACGGTGCAGCGGTGTGACCGGAAACTGCTAACTAAGACTTTCAAAACGAAGATTTAAAAAAATGTTGTTATCTTCTTATTCTTGTCCTTTTACTCTTGTAATTTTTAATAGTATAAAATATGTCAAAGGTTTTTTTTAGCTAAATTAGTGTTTTTAAGCCGGGCTTCGCAACTATTCACTACACAAATCACCCTAGTAGTGGTAAGGCGCAATTTTTGCTGACTATACGTAGATACATCCTTTCCGTAGCACCCTGTATACATAGAAGTATCATGAACTCACCAGTATGCACTCTCATATGAGCATTTAGCTTCGACACCTCATAGAATCCCTTACTACAAACGCTGCAGATGTGGTTCCGTATGCCGCGGTGCTTCTTTACGTGCTGGCAGAGTGTTGAGTGGCGTCGGAAGGACTTGTTGCATTCCGTGCACTTGAGAGGCTTCTCGCCAGTGTGCAACCGGAAGTGGACCTTGGGAGAAGGTGTTAAGGTTTAGTGTTGGTCGTAGATTAGCTTGGTATTCTGGAATACCAAGCCTTATGGAAAGCCATATGGCTTAAGCCATATGGAATCATGGAAAAGTATCTATAAATAAGTAACGGTCGGTAAAAGTCGTATAGATTGGGATTGACTATTACCGTATCTCTCATACTGAAATATGTTCTATGCATGAACGAGGCTGTCATTTGGCCGAGATCTATCTAATCCAAACTTAGGTACCTATGAGATGGAAAGATAACCAAAGATGGAATCTCTAAGAACAAGCAAAGTCTTTTAACCTCAAGTTTAAGGTTGGTGAGGTAGAGTCAGAGTCAGAGTCAAATCGTTTATTTCTTTAGACTTAAAGCCTTTAGACAAGTAATTTTTTTACTAAGTATATAAACAGCTTGATAAATAGTAACCTTAATAAATGGTAACCTCCTTCGTTCGATGCAATTAAAAACTCTTTAACGAATCTGACTTTGTAAAGTTTTATGATAGACAATGTCTAAAATGACATCCAAAACTCAAACCTAGCAATATTTAAAATAAATTTAAGGCTCACTAAAAAAACTGTATAACTCCTTGAAACACATCTTTAACGGAGCGTATAATACGCAAGTTATATCTACAAATTTGTAAACAAATACTTCCACAAGGTATTATTTATCCCCGACGAAATGGGTTACGACTACTACGGAATACTCGGCGTGAAGCGCTCATGCACCCAGCTCGAAATAAAACGCGCCTACCGACGCCTGGCCATCAAATACAACCCGGAAAGGCACGACAACGACGAAAACATGAAACGAATCTTCGCCCTCATAGCAGAAGCTTACGAGGTGCTAGTGAACCACAAACACAGAGCGGTGTACGACCAATACGGGGAGGAAGGCTTGAAAAAAGGCGTCCCGGGGCCCACGGAGTACTACCAACCTTACACGTACCACGGTGAACCCCTACGCACATTCCATGAGTTCTTCGGAACATCCAACCCTTACGCTGATTTACTAGACTACTATGAAAACCCTCCTCCAATGTTCGAGTCACCGCTAGGTAAAGGCTACAAAGAAAAAGATGCGACAATCGTTCGACCGCTTGCGTTATCCTTAGAGGAGGTATTCATGGGAGGTTTGAAGAAAATGAAGATACAAAGGCTCGTTTTCACGGATGAGACTTGCTCGGAACTGAAGTTGCGCGAGAAAGTGCTTTCGATCCCTATCAAGCCTGGCATATACCCTAATACAGAGGTTAGGTTCAAGGAGGAAGGTGATCAAGGACCCACTAGGATCCCAGCCGATGTCATCTTCATAACAGAAGACCGGCCTCACGAGACATACGTTCGCTCTGGCCTCAGCGATCTCCTGTTTGTCCAGACAGTGACTCTAGAGGAAGCGTTGTGTGGACTCTCTCTAACGTTAGAAACTTTGGATGACAGAATTTTGCGCATAAAACTAGATGAAGTTATCACGCCAACGTATGAAAAAATAATCGAGGATGAGGGCTTACCCGTACCAGCTTGTCCAACCAAGGCGAAAGGGAACCTTATTATACGATTTCATATACAGTTCCCTGATTATTTGTCTAAGAAAAGCCGAAAAGCTTTCACAGATGCTTTTAGAGTGAGAGACGAAGAAGAAAAAAAGTTTGAGAAGCTCAAGTGCGGTACAGTTTCTACTACGTCAATTTATTTCCCATAATTATATATAATTATTTTTTGTAACGAACATGGCTTTTAATGTTTTCAGAACTCACCTTCAAATCAGTAGGATTGTAAAAGCTCTTATTGCAATTCGAGCAAATATACGGTCTTTCTCCTCTATGACGAGCCATATGCGACCGTAAAGCGTATCCGCTAAAGAATCGTTTATCGCAAACTGTGCAGTGGTGATGTTTCTGCTCGAAGTGGGTCTGACGATGTCTGTAAAGGAGTGTCTTCGTTGGGAAGGTCCGTTGGCAGACGGAGCAAGTCGGCTGCTTTGCAGGACGCTGTTCATGCGTTCTCATGTGCATCTTTAGCATTCCCGGACCCTGAAACAATTTCACTTGTCTTTTTCTGCTTCTGGAATGGGTATTCTATGCAAACAGGCAGAAAAAATGGTTCTCTCCTTGGTTTTGCTTTTTTACAATTCGAAGTACGTTAGGTACATGTAATTAATACTCTGACGTAGGATAATAGATTTCTTTGTTGCTTAACGAACACATTAAAAGCCGCTACAAAAAATACAAGGGAACACTGGAAGACGCAGAAGTTAACAACCAGTAGGTTAAAATCCAACAAAAACTCACCTTAAAGGTTCTTTCACAGATAGGGCAGCTTGGAGGCTTCTTACAATTCGCCTTGAGCCAGTTAGTGTGATACCGCATATGCTGTTTTAGCCACCTGGCGTGTTTGAACTCTTTGTGGCAAAGATTACAGACGTGTCTTCCGGGAGAGACTGACGATGTGGCTTGGAAGACCACGAGTTGCATGTAGTTCTCATCGTCAGAGTTCGTGGTTTCCTCTTCGGGTTTGTCTGTGGTAGCCACTGGCTCTGCCTGCAAGTCAAGTGAGGGACGCAATGGAAAATTTGTTGCAGATTCGTTAACGTTTCTGCATGTATGGTTGCATCGCAGTATAAAGTCAAGTTTCAGAACTGCGTTACATCTGTGTTGCTTTTCTGTGGGAAGTTTTGTAATAGTCTTGACACGCACACGCATAGGGTCTTCAAAGTTTCAATGCACAATGAACTTGAAGACCCACGATACCACCAGGGGTATCGTGGGTCCGCAGATATTCTGCAAGGTGTTAATGTAGGCCTTTTGCTTAGTAGATGCCTGGTGCTAATTCGAACTAAATCAACAAACATTTCATCCTTGATGGCTTACTTACTAGTACTCAATGTTAAATTTTGCACCACCACCACGAGACCCCGTAATTTCTTAACACTAGGTACAACTTTATCAAGTGTTAAACTGTACCTAACTCCTACTCAATTCAGTCTGGGGTTTATCGTGGAACCAGCCAGACTTCCTTAAACTAATTCATAGATTCTTTACCTTCTCTTCCTCTGGCTTGGCCTTCGGCTCCACCTTCGTCTCCTCTTCCGGGGAGGGCGAGAAGAAACCATCTAGCAGCTGAGTGGGGTTGGTCAGTGGCACTTCCACGTATTGCATGTACTCGTCAGCGCATGCCATGTTCAGCAGATGTTTCTCTTTCTGTTGGCGAAATATTTGCGATGTTATAATGTGATAACGGGCTACTACAGAATCCTACCACTGCGCGTGGCCCGACACGCATGGCCGATTTTATTTAATTTAATTTTGTGGTGAAAAAGTTAAATAGGTACCTATCTTCTAGAATAGGTATCTTTGGGTTTTTAGCAGCCACCTACGCTATGCCTCTTCGGCAAACCTAACATGTGACTTCATTCTTCATTGGTGTTTCCTCTGATGCACTTATTGCAGGCGAAGACTGGAACGGTAGACACTTACACACCTATTATAGACAGGATAGAGAAGCTAATAGTGTCGAATTCTTTCTTACCTCTTCTTGTTCCCTCTTCAACGCCTCCTCAGCGAGCCACGTGGCGTGTTCTCTCAGTATAACATCATTCCTCTCGACGAGGTCCTTGAAGGCGTAGCAGCGCGAGATCTGATGCACGCATTGTAGGCACAGCTGCGGCGGCAGACCGTCTCCCATTGATACCTTCGGCGAAAAAGGTAATTTAAAAATAGAATCAATTCAACGAATAACGAGATCCCTTTCGGTAAACCAACCTAGTAGGAGCTCAAACCAAGGAATATATTCCTTGGTCTGAGAGTGGGAGGAAGCCTAGCAGATGTAGGTATCAGAAAGAAGAATGGCAATACCAGACCCAGCCCGAATAAAAACCTAGTCATGTTCTCAGGCTTCGAACATGACTGATATTAAAAATTCGAAAGTACCCATCTCTTGTCTGTCTATCCGCCTGTGAGAAGACTACCTACTTACCTAATTGAAAAGCGCTTATGAAGCGGCGGACACATTGGCGGATCCAGGGGGGGGGCCATGGGGGCCATGGCCCCCCCCAAAAGGCCCAAGAGTTCCATACTTTCGACTCAATTTTACGATTAAATTCAGATGCACTTTTACACGGGCCACGGCATACCTACTCTTAGGTAGGTTATGTAGGTACCTACTTTAAATCAAAGTACAGAAATATATTTTTTAGGTAAGTCGGTACTTTACATACTAAATTCAAGAGGTTAATTTCTTCTCAGTATTACCACGTCCATCGACACGTTCAACGACTTTGAAATGAACATAGGTAAATGATATCTATTTCTCTTCTTCCGCTAGTGAACACAAGTGAATTATAGCCAATTGCACCTCATTTCTTATTTGATTGACAGTAATAACTATTTTTCAAGCTGTTTATATTGATAGAATGAGAACGCATCCGAATTAGTTTTTAGTTTGGTTTCCATTCCACCCCTCTGGTTGCGACACTGGACTTCCTTCTTACTTACGTCAACACGTAATGTGTGTGGATTGCTCGTATTTTTCTTTTAATAAAAACTTAGTTCTAAATTACAAAAACGCTCTTTATTTGACTAAAACCTCCATATATATTAAATAAAATTACTCGTCTAAGTATACCTCGGTATTGGATTTAACTTGAAAAGATAAGTTAAGTAAAAGAAAAAGTAGTACAGTGTGCGCGCATGTTACTCGCGAGTACGCGAACTTGCGAAGAAAGAAACGTACGCGTTCCCGCTTTCGTAACATTCAATTCAAACAATTTAATACACAATACAGAGAGATGGCAAAAATATCACTGCTTTTTGCATTTTAATTTGTTTTTTGCATTGAGGTGTTCTTGCCCTTTATTAGCAGAGCCCTTTTAAGAATACTTAGCTAAATAAGTACGTACGTTAGAGTTATATCGTACTCGTAACGTATCGAATATTTGTAGTTAGTTCAATGTAAAACTAACTAACAGATGTATCACCACGGGCGTGGCGAACATCTTTTGCCTCTCTCAACGTGGCCTGGATCTGAACTAAAGCCTCCTTTCAGTTTTCAGTTCAGTTGCAAAATATCAAAATATCTAACAAAACGACAAAACAGCAAAAAAATTCGGTTACATTGTCCTCTGTTTCGTTGTCCATTTTTAATAATACATGGTCTCGATCTCACAATAAGATCATTTTGACTACTAACGCGAGAAGTCTTTCAGGGCTGTCTCTGCTTGCTGATTGTTTTTCATACTGATGTGTTTCTCCCACTGCGCACTTACTTTTCCCTAAAAGCCTCAAAAGTCTTCCCGGAAAAGTCCCTAAAAAATTCGCGGCTCGCTTCGCTCGCCGTGGTTTATTGTTGGTAGTGATGCGTGACTCAAATTCTTGGGCTACGACCTCGCCTTATGAAGGTACATTAGGTATATTCTTTGTTTTTTTCACCTGACCCCCCTTTACAGAATCCTGGCTATTAGTCCAGTCATTTAAGCTTAAATTAGGTAAGAATCTCGGAATTTGAGATACCCAGCTGCAAGTCTGTAAATACTTGTATATCGACACCCGAAAAGTTGTCTCAAAACCTACATATGGTAGGGTGTGCGCAACTATTACATTTCAAGGTCAAAGGTCACGAAAAATAGTTTTTTTGTAAATATCTCATTTCCTATGGGTTTCTTGCTATTTGTATGTATGAATTTATTTTGTGAACCATTGTGAGCCCTGGCAACAATGATCTGTTTCCTCTTCTAAGTAGTTTTAGTGAAGGACGCGGGTTCAAGTCCCGTCAAAGTAAAAAAAAATTGGGATATTATTAACCCCCCCCCCCTCCCCCTCCCCCCCTACCTGAGGCCTGCGTCCAACAGTGGACCAATACAGGCTGTGGAGGATGTACGAGGTTGTGATTTTTTTACCCTATATCTGAACATTGTCAAATTGGCCCCCCCCAAAATAAAATCCTGGATCCGCCCCTGGGCGGACATGGAATAGATGTTTAGAATAACGAATAGGGCGAATACTTTTATTAGCGGTAATGATCTTTGCCGCGCACTTTTTGAATTTGGAACATCTTAGTGTTCAGCTAATCAGAAACTTTTATGAACATCGAACGTAAATATTGTCTGAATAAAGACTGGCTGGTACGACGGCCAGTCAGCGCCCAACTGAATAAAAAAATAAGAAATCAAATTAAGAACGCGCGACCTACAAGCCCGCGTTTTCGTAAATTTTCACGGATTCGTGGTTTTGTTTTGAAAAATGAGTTCTTCAGGAGACAGTGAATAAAATATGAGGCGCCTTTTATTTTCTGATAAAGGATGATAAAAAGTAGAGTGGCGACTCGGGCGCAAAATAAATTTTTGCATCGGGCGGGCTCGCTACTTTCAATCAGGATTCTACTACGATTTTTATGCCACAACAACAGCCATCACTTTTTATAAAGATTTTCTTAGAATAATGGCATTTTGAACCCTCCATCCAGTACATAAGTTTTTCGATGATTTTTAGATACCTATTTGAATTATTGGATGGTATAATTGTACTAATTGAATTATCGGATGGTATAATTGTACTAATACAAAGAGTCCATTGAATTATCGGATGGTATAATTGTACTTAACAAACAAATCAATAAACAATTTAAATATTTTTACACCTAACGTAAACCTAGAGTGAATACCTATTAAGTTCCTTTTGCCACATTTTCACTTTCTAATGTGAGATTATGGTGAAACGCTTGATGTTTTACACAATGAAAAAAAGTTTCATTTTTTTGCGAATAATTCGAAAGTAGGTACTGAATTATTGATATAATTGGTCCATCATCGAAAAATTTATGTATTGGGTTAAAAAAGCCATCATACACTAAAATATTTTAAAAAGTGATGCTGTTGGGGGTTAAATATGCACTTACGCCTGCCTATATACCCTTTGACAGAAGTTATACGGAACGCCTGCTTACATACCTATATCACTATTACAGGATAAAAAAATCGTCATTTTCAGGGTATTCAAAACGACAGATAGGTACATTAAAACAACGCTTATTTTGTTGTTTTTATGTTGCTTACCTACCGTAACTGGTTTTTACTAAATAAAAATTCAAAATTCATAGAGTCTTTTGAGCGTTAAAAAAGCCGGCAAGCTATTTATTGCATTTGGTTCCACCGCCAGTTTTCATATGGCAAACGTTATACCAAACACCCTGTATAAAATATAGTAGTAAGGTACTAGGTACCTACGTACCTAAAAACTACTTAATATAATTCTTTAAATCAGTGTTAGAGAATAATCCTACTAACTACTAGCTAGCACGACACGCAATGTTTTGTCTCAGCGTTTAGGTGCGTGCGAGTGCGTAGAACAACAAAGACAGAAACATTTCTCAACCAATTTTGAGAATCCAGCAATCCCGCCCGTTGCTCTACCTGGCGATCCCAGTTCAGTTCGAATGCCTTCTAAACAAAGATGACGCGATGTGACGAGACGACCCTCCTATTGACACGCGCTATACGCATTTCGTGCGAGTGTGATAGAGACAAAAATACATTCCAAAAATATCCCAATAATAATTTGTCACCTCACCTCTATTTTCGCAATGCCCATCAGTATCGTCGCAGTCAGCTGTTCGAACAAAGGTCTCATGTCCCTCTTCACCTCCAAACATGCTCTACAAATCTGGTCGAACCTCAAATTCCGTAATTTGGTTGACATATTCCCTCTAACTCCAGCCATTTTGAGCCGTGTTCGTTCTTATTTGTTGCACAATTTATGACTCTACATTTTCATTGAAACAATAAAATTTACTAACTATTTATGAGCAAACTAATTACTATTTTCTTTGCATAACGCACAAAAACTTTACAAATATTGCTAAAAAATACAAGTTAACAAGGCAATTCACCACTATACGTTTGCGAAACCAAATTCCAATCCAAAGAAAGAAAGACAACTGCGTGCAATGGATGGATGGGTGGGGTGAACTAACTGTGTGAAAGAGATCGCTAGTTGAAAAACACATTTGTTAAAAAGAGACAGATAACTTTCTAAAGCGCTCGATAAACTCACGTCGGCAAACAATTTGGTACAGCTGTACCGTTCTTTAACCAATAGAAATAAGGTTCATTTTGATCTATCATTTCCAGTTACGCTTTTGCGCTGTCTCGGAAAAGGAACAAAATTATCAAGGCATGTGATTTTCTGTTTCACTATACAGCTGAAGGTCTCTCTCTCTCTCTCTCTCTCTCGCGCGACGTTAGCGCAACGTTAAAGCAACTGCTCTACCTACATAGTGGCAGTTGCCTAAAATATAACTAAGTACCTATTGTCAATCCTATCCTATATCATTCTGCTGCTGTTCTCCAGTTTTCTTGGCTAAACTGAGGATTAGGAACGACTCTTATTGACTCTTGAGTGTGGTTTAGAAGAAAGAACCATTGACTACCATTGATTTGACTACATATTTTTCATTCGCTAAAAACAAAAAAAATCCCTTTTTATGATGTACCTACTGCCCCGATATCCCCCGTCCTACTTCATCCAATAAATTTTCCTCACATAAAAACTTTTAGCTTGTTTTGTAAAGAAGCTGTAAATACTAAATACCTAGCCATCATTATTAATTTGTTTTGTCTGTTTATTTGTGTTTAATTTATGCTTTAAATTTTTGTTTGTTTTTATGGCACAAATTAATGGTACTTTCAAAAAGTGTTTTTGTTTGTTTTTATGTAAATTTCATTACCTATAGTTTTATATCAACTGTACATAAGTTTATGAATTAGGACTTTTGAGATTTATGTGTCAGTGGCAGCACGCACGCACAGCACAGATATGGGCTGCGGTCCGTTTATAGTTTACAAGACTATCAGAGCGCTAAAAGTGCTCAAAGTCGGTCCGTATTCATTTAGCGCGATATCAACAGTTATCGCTCTATGATAAACGGACCGGGTATAGACGCGTTATAACCTCAATAGTTCTAGAGTGATTTGAAAATTTTCGTTAGGTGGTTGATTTTTTGGAAACTAAAATGGATCAGCGACTTCTTCAATCATGATTATTTTATTGTATATGTTTTTCCTTACAAACTTTCTGCATCTGGTTTTAGAAAATATCACAATTACAATTTTGACAGGTCGCTCACAGCGACCATGCTCGGTAGCATATCGGCGGTATGAGCGCAATGATTTATTTACCTATTTATTTATTTGAACCACCAACAGTTAATACACAGCAAAGTTACACAATGGAATAGAGTAAGCTTGGTTTAGAGCGCTTGTGCTCAACTAATTTATAGGCGGTTACATGGAAAAACATTATTGAACCGAGTGAACTTTAGTTCACGAAGGTACTCTGGGTCAACATTCTCGTTTTTTTGTTAAACCGAGTGAACTTTAGTTCACGAAGGTACTCAGGGTCAACATTCTCGTTTTTTTGTCAGTATGTCTGTACCTACTCCTTTACAGGTCGTATTTTACAACCGATCGTTACGAAATATTGTGTACAGATTCAACGATTTGGAAACTAAAATGGATCAGCGACTTCTTCAATCATGATTATTTTATTGTATATGTTTTTCCTTACAAACTTTCTGCATCTGGTTTTAGAAAATATCACAATTACAATTTTGACAGGTCGCTCACAGCGACCATGCTCGGTAGCATATCGGCGGTATGAGCGCAATGATTTATTTACCTATTTATTTATTTGAACCACCAACAGTTAATACACAGCAAAGTTACACAATGGAATAGAGTAAGCTTGGTTTAGAGCGCTTGTGCTCAACTAATTTATAGGCGGTTACATGGAAAAACATTATTGAACCGAGTGAACTTTAGTTCACGAAGGTACTCTGGGTCAACATTCTCGTTTTTTTGTTAAACCGAGTGAACTTTAGTTCACGAAGGTACTCAGGGTCAACATTCTCGTTTTTTTGTCAGTATGTCTGTACCTACTCCTTTACAGGTCGTATTTTACAACCGATCGTTACGAAATATTGTGTACAGATTCAACGATTTTATAGAATTTTTTTGTCGTCGGGGATTTTTGATTAAAGTTTTACTTCCCCCAAAAAAAAGGCAAAAAGCGGGCTTTAGAATATCTCCACTTTGAGACATCTGATTTAGATGATTTTATTTTTAAATAAAAGATAGATATTTTATATAATTCTCATGAAAAAATGGTAAAGATTTGATCAGTATCTTAGGCACGACCAGCAGATCAATAGACATAAAATGCAATATGCAACCGTCGTCGCGCCCGCCGCGTAACATTTCAAGAGTATACCTACCTCTTATTATGGTCAAGCGCTTACTTGCAGTTTGTGCAGTAAGAACTACATTAATTTTTACAGAGATGGCGATCATGTACCTAATTGAAAGAGTTTTGGTTTCAAAGATTATTTCATAGTAGTAGCACAGGTAAACAATATAGAGGTAAGTTACCCTCATAAATAATTGGTGAAAATCTGATGAAAGTTATGGATCTGATAAACAGTACCTCAAAAATATTTTGATTTGCTACCTAATGCTAGCTATACCTACCTAGTTACGCTACCTGTTGGTTCATCTAAATAACATTTAGTGTGTGAAAGTGAAGTCTTATACCTATGAAACTATATTATTAAATAAATTTTCAACAACGGAGCTTCGCAAAGCAAATTCATAAATTGAATCAACTAAAAAATTTCTTTGCTATTTACTAACGACTCCTATTCTCTTTCTTATCAATTTTGAATCGATGAATAAACGCCATCTATTAAAAATACCTAGGAACAGGATTTGGTTTTCATTGACTTTAGACTTTGTTTGTTGTTTGAAGCTGGTGTTTGTGTAACAGTTTGGCGCGTTATTATTGTGTGGGTTAAAAAGGAAAGGAAGCATGAGAAGACTATGACTATAACGTTTCACAATCAACTGTAGATGCGCTAACGGATAAAGTTTATCCGTTTATCATAAACGGACAACATATATGTACATATTTATGTGATTGCTTCAATCGATTTTATCTATACCGCAGCCATGGTTGTATTTGGCAATAGGGTATATGCATGTGATTTCAAAATGGCTAAAAAAATATATACCTATTCTCTATTGATATAGAAACATAACTACATATTTATTTTTGCATTTTGAGATGTTTTTATTGTAGAATTTAACCATTGAAAAATTGATATTTTAAATCTCAATCGCAAAATTTCAAAACGCTACGCCATTGACTAGAGCGGACGTGACATCATTGTACACATTTCTTCTTTTTTTATTCTGCTTGCTGCACCTTGATTTGACACTATTCTGCCCAGTTGACATTTCGTTTGTCGATTATTTTCAGTTTTTTCGGAAAACCTCTTTCCTGAGATGATCACTACCGAGGTCGTCACCAAAGGTGTTAATCAAGTGTGTACGTCGACGTCACATAAACATGGCGCCAATATGGCAGCGTTTTTATCACCCGAAAATGATTGTAGTTTTGATTTGTTTTTTTTACCTTGTTAATGCGAAATTCAGTGAGCGTACTTATTGACCTAAAGAATCGATTAAAACAATAAAAAAAATCGATGCATATACCCTATTGGAACAGATGTCAGACACTGACACAGCAACTAGCAAGGCCTAAAATAAGAAGTTGAAGTTGATATGTTTCACACGACAACGACAAAAGAAAATTGAGAATAAGTTGTTTACTGTTCTTTTCTAGTTCATGTGTAATATTCTTACGAAGTTATTGTATTCTGTTTGTGTAATATTATTACCATTGAACCTGATTCAGATACACTGATAGCAATGGTGACTGCAGCAGGAACTTCTTGGGAAGGTAAAAGCTACGTTAGGCCCAGCCGGTTATAAACATTGCACTTTGTTTTGTTGTGACGTGTTGTACTATCGGAGATTGATGATGAAATCTTCGTTTTACCTACTACGAACAGTAACAGTGTAAAATAAATGAACCTATGGTCTCAAATCCAATATTAATTTATTTAAAAAAAAAATTATACCTACCTGAACCTTTATATTAGTACACTGCTGGACGCAGGTCTCCCCCTGATAAGCGCCTTATTGGCTTTTATCTCATGGGGGTATTGCCTATAATTCCCACGCATGACATGCGGGTTGGGGACCTGTCTGGCACTTATGTACTACACAGTGAAATAATTGGTCAATCATTTCCTAACTTTCAGATCTAAGAAAGCAAGCCAGACTGTTAGAAAATGATATAGACGTGAAGCTGGTAGCATTTAGTAAGCTTGGAGTCAGTCCTAGTACTGCTGGCCTTAGTGGAGAGAGTGCCCCGCTAATAAATAGCGATGACATGTTTGATACAATGTCCATGGAGCTTCAACAGCTACTCAATAAGGTTGGTAACCACCATATTTTGATATGTTATCTCACCTGATCACACCTGCATAGCATTGTGTTTATACTGGTAACTTGTAATACAGGTTTTATAAAGCTACCTCTAGCATCGGCCCCTTACAAAACAGGTTAGTACCTAATTTTATAGATTATTATAAAAATATGAGCACAAATATTTATAAGGTTTTTGTGTGTGTAAATATCTTTCTTTTTTATTTCATTATTATTATTATGGCAAAATAGGGGGCATTGTTTGCGTGAATTGGAACATGGGATGCCTTTTCAGCAGTGAATGTAAGATGCTATGAGGAGGATCTCATTGGATATGGATGTTTGTAAAATGTTGGAGATTATCATTAAAAATAAATTTTCCTTTACTTTCCAGTTATCAGCAATCAATGAGAAAATGGCCGATATAGCTCCTTCTGGGACAGCTAATATGCATACTATAACAAGGCATAGAGAGATTCTTATGGTAAGGCAGATTCAGAAATAATAAAATCTTTAATTATGATTGTTGTGTGGAAAGGGAGGCCTTTGCCCTGCAGTGGGATCATACAGGCTCTTAATAATAATAAATTATGATTACTGTCCTGAGGGGGTTCAAAGATTTTAGTATGGATGGTGGGCCTTACATTGACAAACTGTTTGTTTTATTGAAATCACCGTGCCCTAGAGATTTATGGGTTAAAAAGTAGCCTATGTTTGATTCCAGGATTAGAATTACCTGTAAGCAAAATTTCAGCCCAATCCATTCAGTATATTGGCATGAAGAGGTAACAAACATCCATCCTGTTTTGGATCTATGATATTATTATTTGTAGATGCATTATTTACATTGTTGAAATGAGTGTTTTGTTGGTTCAAGAACTATGGAACTTACCAAAATTTTATCAGTATCCCATTAATACTTTATGTGCCCACAATGCACATGCAAAGTATAAGGTCCTGGAGATTGGAAAGTAAAATAAAAATGTTTAAAAATTACACAAAATTTAGTTTGGGGTAGAGATTAAAAAAAACGGTGAAAGAAAACATGGTTTTTTTCTAGAGCAGGTTTTTTTGCAAAAGTACGAAATTATATTGACTTGCACTTAAAAGCACTTTATATTTCGCAAACGGATCCCTAAATCGAAAAAAAAATTCAACTACCTATAAATGACTTAAACTTTTTGCGAAGAACTTTGATGCGATGACTTTTGGGATAAAATAACTGGATTGTACAGTTTATTAAAACCCATATTAGACACTATTACAATTGTAGAAAGTGACATTCCACAGATGTCTCATGTTTTAAGCTTGTAACTAATATTCAAGACAAAGTGGACGATTATGTTGAACAATAGCTCTCTCTCGTTGAGATCCGAGGAAGAAAATGTCGGAAGTTTTAAAAAATAGAAAGCAATTCGCTATGTATGACGTTCACAAAATCGCAAATTTACTGGATCCTCATTTTAAAGGATGCGATCTTACTCCGGAAGAAGAAACCATTGCCATAGAACAAATTTATAATGGTGCTCTAAAGATACCAGATATCAACGAGGATACAGTATTGGCAGAGCTTGCAAACTACATTGCAAAACAAGATTTTTTTTCTAAGGCTTTTCTGTGGTCATCGGTGAACAAATTGAATTCCATTGCTTGGTGGGCAGGACTTAGCAAATCAAATGCTTTATCTAAAGTTGCTGTTAAATTCCTACCACATCGGCAGCGTGCGAGAGAACGTTTAGTACGTACAGCGTACGTATTAACATATTATTGATTTAAAAGTAAACATAATAAGATTTAGTGTTTTATTTCATTTCAAATATATAATTTATTATATCCTGAAAAAAAAACCTAATTTAGAAAAAAACGATGGTGCCATGTTTTTTTTTCAAGATTTTGAAATAAAACTTTCTGTTTTTTTTCAATTTACTTCTCTAGTTTGCCATCCCATCTTACTTTTCATTCAAACACTCTTACATGATTATGGCATTGTAACAGATCTTTCTTTCAAACTTTTAACTAATTTAATTAGATATCTTGTGCACTATATCTAGGTTTCTATCACAACAAAAAATAAAAATTTAGAGAAAACAAATTCAGTATCCCCAAAAATCTGCTTTTTTTACAAAATTTTACCTAAACTTTAGGACGATGTCGTTTTGTATCTCCATTACATTTGCAAGGTTTCTTTACTTTTACAATTAATGAGTACATTTAATGTACTCATTAATTGTAAAAGTAAAGAAATTATTAAGATAGAAACCTTGCAAATGTAATGCAGATACTAAACGACATCGTATAAATTTCACAAACTTGCAAGGCTTACTTAAACACGTATTTCCTGGGAAAAGTTTTTTGAAATTTCCTCACACTATTCTTCCTAAAATTACTCACCCGCGAGTGAGCGGCGAAAGTAACCGAATGCCAGCGAGCGTTCAGGCGCATTCTCTTTTCGCTTTGCCTCTTTTTCTAACATTGCGCTAGATGAAACAACAAGCTTTTCAATCACACTCGCGTTGACGATAGTACGAACAAGAAGGGCCCCCTTAAGTCAAGTTTAGTTAGGAGATGATAATGATAATTATTAATATAAAATCTCATATAGTTTGAATGCATTTCCAATATAAATAAAGTTCATAATTAACATGGATACATCTTATGTATGGTTATAATAATGAAAAGCATTAAAATTTACTTACCGCTAATTTTCTAGGATTACCAGCAAGAGTTCACAAAGACCTCGGCTCGTGTGAGCGCGCGGCGAGAGCGCGAGGAGTTACTTGGAGGAAGCAGCCCGCCACCATCCGCTGTGTCGGGGCTGAACCGACGCGACCAGTACGCCAAGGAGTCTGGACATCTTCACAGGTTTTTGAATGAATTTTTACTTACTTACTATTTTCTGGCTTCGGGTACTAACGCGTTACTACCATGGACACGCTAAGGATATGGATTTATGCAATAAAAAGTAAACTTTGTTTTATTCCAGGTTCAGACCTACATATAAGCAAAATTTCAGCCTGATCCGTTCAGTAGTTTTGGAATAAAACATAGGCTTTTTTTATCGTAGTTCCTATGGGAAAGAAATAACCATAAAACGTTATCATAGAAAAAACGCGTGCGATTTCGTGCAAAATTTCAGCCCGATCCGTTTAGTATTGGTTTTGGTGTGTTCTACACACCAAAAACAAACATCTATCCATCCAAACTTTCGCATTTATAATATCAGTGCGATGTGCAAAAGTTTTGTAACCGACTCCTTGAAATTTTAATTTTGAACCCGCATTTTATTTGCATTTTTTTAAAACCATCTTTAAATCCTACCAAAAACCATACAACCAGTAACAACAATGTAGCTGTGTTCTTATTCTATTACAGTTCTCACATCTTAGTGGACGAGCAGATTAACATTGCGATGGAAGCGCGTGAGCATCTTGCGTCGCAGCGGCAAGCCTTCAAGCGCATGCAGACTACATTCAACAATGTAGCAAACAGGTATGCAGAGTCCATTTAAAATATTCCTATGTAGTACCATTATATTATCTGTGGTAGTACTAATATTCTCTACACTTTTTTTTACACGAGTAAAAATTTGACTTGTCTAAGTGCTTATTTTGTAAGTCTAAAGAAATAAACGATTTGACTCTGACTCTGCTGTCTAATAAGACTTCAATGGGATAGATAGATAGATAGATAGATGGAATATACTTTATTGCACAACAGTTGTACATAGACGAACATAATGCTAGATAGCATTCTCTACCTGCTAACCTTTGGGTAGTGTGAACAACAATTTAGTAGGTAGTGCTATAAACATAACAAAGAAGAAAGCTAATAATAATCGTGGGAGGGCGGCGTCACGGCGAATAACTATATCAATCAATCGTGTTACGCGATAAATGTTTTATAAAAATGAGCAAGGCTTTCTGTATGGAACTTTCGACTGCATCTAATATGTCAGGATGGCCGAGCGGTCTAAGGCGCTGCGTTCAGGTCGCAGTCCACTTCTGTGGGCGTGGGTTCGAATCCCACTTCTGACAAACTTTTTGCGCGTTTCATTTTTATTTTTCCTTGTTTCAGATTCCCCATGGTCAACAGCTTGATCTACAGAATAAATGCTCGTAAACGCCGCGACTCTCTTATCATTGGATTGGTTGTGGCTGTATGTACGTTTCTTATGTTGCTTTATGCATTCCATTAGTTTAAGTAGGAGCGGACCGATGCAAAACTGGTCTCATATTTTTCTCATACAGTCATCTCTTGTGCTGATGCGTTAATTAATCCTTGTCAGTGCAATTTAAATACACACATAGCTAACAGTTTTAGTACAGTTGGGCCCTTGAAATTGCAGTAATAGTACGTCAGTAGAATTTCACCTTGCTACAACATCAGAGTATTCTGCTAAACTAATCGCTTCACTATGACACTGACTGGTATCGTTACAGAATGGCATTCTACCAGGACCTGTGTCAAAATTGACAAGCTTGAAACCATTCTATTAATCTCTCCATGCCAATACAATAAGCACCACACGCAATATCTAGACCTTTCTTCCAAGGATTCTACGTGTCGATAACATTATCATAGGAAAGCGATTGAATAGCAAAATTGTGGCCCAAATACGCGTTTAATCAAAATCTTCTAGTTCCTAAACTTAACCATTTTACAATTCCTCAACAGCATTTTTAAAGTAAATCATCCCGTAATTATGTTATCAGTCCATGGATTCTTTAAATTTTTTGTTATTATCTTTATTAGGTCTGGTTTTTTTAAACTTATTATTTATGTAAATTATTTACTGTAGGATTTAAGAAATTTGCATCAAAAAAATTGACTTAGATTCTTGGGGCAGCTTTAAAAGCTGTGCAGAATTTAAAAGGCCTACATTTAAAAGGTCTTTTTGATGCAAATTAGACATTAATATAAGTGGTACTTATTCTAAATGTTACTCATATAAAATATTTTATCAAAATGTTTTTTTTATTGGAAGCAATATTACACTATATTACAAGTATAGTATTAAAATATACCTATATGTGACGATATTTTGTAGTAGTAAAAACAGTAAATGGAATAGAGTACACATAATCAAATCATACTTTAATATGTTCCAAAGAAAATGGAAAAATGACTAAAACCGTAAGTTTATAGGTTAATCTTAGAAAACTATAATAAATACAAAAGTAGGTACTAAAATACAATGAAGAAATACCTACTTAATAGTATTACCTATTTAAAAAGATTGTGAGCACATTTAAAATTTCTCATCTTTTTATTTATGCTTAAAACATATGTTATATATACATAAGAGATTTTAATCTACCTTACAAAATATTCAGTCTAATATATATATATATAATAAGTCCGTTTATAAGTACGCTAAGCTGCGAGATACCTATCTCGCAGCTTAGCGTACTTATAAACGGACTGCGCCCTTTTTAAATAAATAGACTGCACATCTCAAATACACTGACGGCAAGTTGCCGACTGCTTGCAGTCAACTGCAGACGACAGTTGAGCCTTGGATCAACCGTCGTCGTCTGCAGTTGAGTCGTGAACTTGCAGTCTGTTGTCAGTCTTGAGCCCTTACTAAACTAGCTAAGATTGTTTTTTATGATCAAAGATCACAGAAAATAAACAATAAATAAATTAAAATAATAATCAGTAAGTACACTTGACAAGTGCCTTTAAATCCTGCTCGGTTCGGTTCCGTATGCCGCGGGTTTCTTACAATATGTGGACAATAGGGAACAATCCTACGTATACGGCGACACGACGTCAGTTAACTGCAGTCGACGGCAGACGTCGACTATCGTCGCATGCAGTCGGCAACTTGCCGTCAGTGTGAATTCTTCGTAGATTTGGACTTAAAAGTATTGTTGTAATTCTACCCAAATACATTACATAAAAGTAATCACTAAGGGCAAATTAAGCTACTTTTTAAAAACTAAAATAAACAATAAAATGACAATACTAAACTTAGGTTGCTAATCAGTCGCTCATCTTTTCATACAAACGTGCAAGGGTAACTAAACTACTACGCTGTTTGATGTTGACCACCCAAAATTAAGGATAATATCAATTCATATCGTCATTATCTGTTTGTATTGTTTGTATACAACTAAACTAAGTATACATTTGAAATATAGAAACTTCTAAACTTTCATTTCAAAAACGTATTTCAACACGAATTTTAGCTTAACTTTGGGCGAAAATAAATAACATACCGAGAAAGAAAACTCTAAAATACAGGTTGTATTAGAGCGACATAGTTTAGTTATTAAAAAGTTAAAATAAATTTATTTCGAAGAGATACCTACACTATTGTTTTTGTACTTATTATAAGTTAACCCTTGTGCTAAGATGTTTTAGGAGGCCGTTTTACCAATAAATCATTGTGCATTTCATTATCGATGATGATATGATCTACTCTTTTACCAGGAATGCTTAAATGAAGCTGCAGGCAAAGTCGAAATGCAAGCGTTTTTTAAAAGAACTTTTAAAAAACGCCTTACAATGAAACGTCTTAAATGTTTCATCAGTGTTGTGACTGGGACAGTACGATTTCATTATGTACGTTCCCTCTATGAGCCTTCAAAGTTACGTTCTGGCTAAAGCTCTGGTCACACAGGTTACATTTAAATGGCTTCTCTCCAGTGTGAGATCTAATGTGTTTCTGAAGATCATTCTTTGTGGCAAACTTTTTCAAGCAGGCGTCGAGAGGACATAAGAATTTTCGGTTGTGTGTTAGTTGATGAAAATATAGCTTTTTAGCAGTAGAATACAATTTGTTGCACGTCTGGAATAAAAATAAAATATTACTGAGCAAATAACCCTTTCTAAACTTTTTTAAATTTAAATATTTTCTGGTTTCTGGGTATTTTCTACGTTAAAAAAATTCTGCACATGCCTAGTCACGGTGCTCAGTGGATAATAACTATAATTAGGGTTCATATACACGGACCGCAAGTTAGCTGCACCCGTCGACTGTAGGCGACGCGACGGCAGTCGTCAGTCGTCACTGCAGTCGGACTGCAGTTGACCCTGACAGTAGTCGGGAACTTGCAGTCCGTGTATGAGCCCTTAGTAAACGGATATCACGAACTCACCTCACATACATGGTCGCGTTCTGTTTTAATAGTGATACCATCTTTACTACTTGAAGCAGATGATGTTCTTTTTGTTAATATCTGAAAGCATGTTGACATGAAAAGATTTCCAACATTATTATACAAATAATATATACCTCGTAATTTACCCCTTCTTACGAGGTGTCGTAATGCATATCAAGACACAGACATAAGAAAAAAATTAAAAAAATGTTCAAAAAAAATTTGTGACAGGCTATATAATTTTATCCCGGAATTCCCACGATAACTGGAACTACGCGGGTAAAACCACGAGGCGCTGCTAGTAATTTATATAGTTATTCTGACTATTATGATGATTTCTACGAAAACGTGAGCGGACTTATATTTGCCAAGTTTGTGAGCTAACAAACTTCATCTAGCAACAAACACGGCGCGGTCTCACTACGAAAAGGGCCTTTCTAACGATTTAAATCTTTAGTTCAATGGGCACCTTTACGCGTTGTATTTTATTCAGAGATATTTAATTATTATCAAGTTTTCTTGAAAATAATTGTTTTCTCGTATTATCTTACTTTTATTTGATAAATCTTACCATAGATTTGCTGCTACTAGGTTTATCTTCAACTTTATTGTGCTTTTCTGAATCATCTTCTTTAGTGGCTGTGTTTACTATTGATGATGATGATGTCTGTAAACAGTATCACATTTCTTTAAGCACTTTTTACCCCCAAATACGCAAACTCATCTCAGACTTTCTGCGCTGTCGCGATTTTCTGCCAGTTTTCAATGAAAATCTGTCAAAAATTCGTCACTTGAGACGTGCTTATATCTGAGATGTGTTTGCGTATTTGGGCATTATGAATTAATGCATCCATTTTTTAATAATAAATAATAATAAAAGTATTTATTCGTAAAAAGAGGTTAGTTAGTAGTTAGATGGATTGCAAGAGAGAAGAATTTCCCAACTTTAGTTAACTACTATTCTAGAAATGTCCAATAATGTCCATTGTGTGAAAAATTTATTTTATATGTCCAAAACTCGAACTTGCATAGAGATCACAAAAATTAAGCCAAAATGAACTTTTTAATTTAAATAAAATAGATTTACCACTGTTTCTGTTGAGCTAAACAAGTCTGTTCTTATAGAGATCTTTTTAGACGCACCCTGCAAACAATTTAGAAGAAAAAAACATCACAAATTATACATTAGGTATTGTATTCATCAACATTCGCAACTTTATAGGAGCTTAACATTATGTCCAGGTCCACTACCGCAATTCTTAAGAATGTACATTCAAATATTAAGATACTTTTTGAGTGATAATATTACGTACCCCAAAAGTTAAGCCCTATTTATTGTCCAGTTTTATTTATTATTTCATATTAAAATGATCAAAAGTTTGTCCCAGATCTGGACCACACCACACAGCACAGAAATGTAGGTACATTTAATTAGTCTTAATTCATAACATGACAGCAGCACATCTGCCTGCTATTTTATGCTGTCATGTTATGAATTAAGATGTACATTTCTGTGCTGTGTGGTGTGGTCCAGATCTGGGACAAACTTTTGATCATTTTAATATGAAATAATAAATAATACTGGACAATCAATAGAGTATTGTCTAGCCCCAAGCTAAGCAGAGCTTAAATTGTGTTAATATAAATAATGCAGATATGTTTTGTTACACTTACACCTTCACTGTCTTGTTTTGATGATGATGATTTCCTTTTCTTATGACGTTTTTCAATTATTCTTAGAGATTCATTTGGTTTATCTTCTTCAAAGATAATTCTATTCCTAAAAGATCTGTTTCCTGAACTACTAGATATATCAGACTGTTCAGTGTTTTCATTCTGAAATAATAAATCATTGATTTGTAATAGGGCAATGCCAGCATAACACAATAAACTAGCTCCAGGCCCACACTGCATGCTGTTTGTATGCAGCATCGCCCCCTGCAATCCTTGAGGGATAAAGCAAATTTTGGATAGCTAAAATTACACTAATACTATTAGGGAAATCTTGGAGTTGTTTGTTACCACACCACTACTGGATGGATCACACTGAAATTTCGCATAGTTAATCCTGGTCCAGAATATTTAAAATTGATATTCTAGGCTACTTTAAAGTGGGCAGATGCTAGTTATTTATAACTTTCTTGATATTGTGGGTTAAGGTGCTATGAAGTGGCATATAGATGCGAGGCTGTCCAGTAAAGATGAAATCAGCAGAGAAGGTAATGGTCTTCAACCTAAAGCTTAAAATTGTAATATGGTTCTGCAGATTGCTTCGGTGATACACCTGAACCACACAGAAACTGTATACAGTCAAAACCTTCATGGCCCAAGACGCAGGTGCTAGTCTGCAGCACGTGTAGCTAAGGCTGGGCAGTGAATATGTTAATACAGAACCGAGCAAACTGATCTTATTAGAAAAATAAAACAAGAAAATGTACCTGATCACTATCACTAGACGTGCGAGTGGAGATGGTGACTATATAAGGAGTAGATACCTGATCACCCTCTTGAAGCATCTGTAGTCTTTTATCATTGGTAGTAGAAATTTCTCGCAGCACCTTAGTACAGTTGATTATATCCCGGCAGTTATTGCAAATTGTTTGTGGCATTCGATCTGCTGGTTTAACCTAAAACCTTGGAACTTTTAGTAGTGATAGCGTTGAATTAAGTATGAAGTTCAATTAAATTATGTATGACTTACAGTTTCAATCGTTATTGAAGGATAAAACAAAACAAGATCTTTACGATTATATGGTAAATCAGAAAGGGAAGAAAGTAAGAAAGTATGGTGTACCTTTACGCCAGTAAATTTTCGAATATCTCGAGACCAATCGACAGGTTCAAAGATGTTATCCGCTCCGGGTTCGTCGAGGCAGAGTCTGCATAAATCGTAGAGCAAAACCATTGCATTCTCCATTCTCGATATCTTTATTATTTCGAGAGTCGAGCATAAAAGAAAAATTTACTTTCTCTTTTGAACCGCAATACAAAAAGAATAAATACCATTCGCTTTGTATGTGCCTTTATTTATGTACCAACCAAAGGTTGTGACGTGACGAACGACGGACGGAACGGAACGACAATAACATAACAAAACAATTTCAACTTCTTTCTTAATGGCGCCGATTGCTTTTCACTCTGCCAGCTTTAGAAACAATCAAACTAAAAAATACAAATCTTTCCTAGTAAAAAAAACAAAAGACGTTTGGCACTCGGGAACTGCCGCGGTAAAGCTATTGCAATGCCATCTAGAGGCGAGTTGCTGAACTAAAGAGACAAACGTCATATTTCAAAAAGTCATTAAAAGTTCTACTATTCATCGATAGATGGCAAAACTAAAAAGTATCACCGCTGTTCCGGTCGGAGTGGGGAGCGTGAGGTTTTTTCGTTACGGAATTTCTGGATTCGGTCCCCGCGCTCAAGGCCCGCGATAGAAGCTATGCAATAGCTTAAAAAGTCAACGTGACGCGGTCACCCATCCAAGTACTGACCGCACCCGCCCGACGTTATTTAACCTCGGTGATCGGTTCTCAAGGTGATAAGGACGTTGCCCCCCTTAATTATATAAATTATTTAACTTTTGATAATTGTATTAGCGGCAACAGAAATACATCATCTGTAAAAATTTCAACTGTCTAGCTATTACGGTTCATGAGATACAGCCTGGTGACAGCGAAGGCTTAGTAATAGGGTCCTGTTTTACCCTTTGGGTACGGAACCCTAAAAAAAGTGATCTGGCTCCACTCTTCTTTTTTCGCTCTGATGCATCATGGTTTGACACATTAATGAACGAATAGTTGCCCATCGCTATCAGTGTCAATTTGGTTCTCCGTCTCCGCTGGGCATTGAGAGGAACAGGCCATAGATTCTCTTTAGGGCTAGTACTATATGAACTCTATGGTTAGTGGCATGATTCATAGAGTTTTTTTAAAGTCATGATTACACAAACACAAAGGGCCTACTCACATCGCGCTATTTTGTGATATTTGTACATTTTGTACTAAAACGCATACGTTGACGCACACTGCAGCTATTTTATCGTCGCGATTCGGCTTGTCCAAGGCGCGCTAGAAAATCGCCGAAATCACGCTTCACAAGACGCGCTAATTAATTCGCGTCTGCGTGCTGAGGGCATAATAGTGTAGACAAAACAAATTATAAATTTACTTCAACTGTTTGTCTCTGAGACTTGTCTGATGGAATGTCAGGCTAAAACATAGAGATTCTATATTAAATCTCAAAGCGCTAAAACAATAGAAATCTGTCACTGTCACGTGTCACCCGAGTAAAATGTGACAATGACACAAGATTTGCATGACACCTCAGATACAGCATGATGTTTCTTTGATAAACTGGTAGATACTAGGTACTCGGAAGCCAAATCACGGAACCAGCTTACAAATTTTGCACCGAACACCCCTCTCCGAATTTGTTGCGGGTAAACACGTCCGCTCACATTCGCAAAAAAACTTTGTGTTCCTACGAACCCACACTAGACGAATTACTTAAGTAGGTACCTAGTTATGTATGTATAAGGACACAACAGAAAAAAAACACCACATACAGAGTAAAAAATAAAGTGGTCATAAGTCTAAGGCTAAGGAAAACTTTTAAGCTAGATAAAATCAACTTAAATTATTAATATAGTGGAGCAAATTTGAGATCATCTATCATTTCTTGATTTTAGGTAGGTTTGTAACGTATCGGTTATTATGTGGAGGTTTAAATTAATTTCTAGAGCGATATAGTGCTTACAGTGGCAAGATAATGTAGGAACACAAACAAAGATTTCATCGTACCTACCTACATAAGTGCCTACCTACCTACGCAATTGTCTAGACGTCAACTTATACAAAAACTAGTGCTGGGAAAGTGTTCCTACGAAATCAGACCGATCATCATCATCACCAATAAAGACTGTTATTATTAAAAAGTAAAAATATTAATTATTGTTAATGTACAGTGCGGTATTTATAATATTCGCCGAATATATACCTAATTTACTATCTACATTTACTGTGCAATAAATTGTCGTGCATTATAGTGACCCCATCTGTACTCTGTGCACATGTCATGTATGTTCAAAGCCAAATGGCCGTTTACCGGTGCCGTCGAAGCAAAAATATAATTATGGCTCGTTTATCCACTCACCGGCCGGCGGCACCGGCGGCGGCGGCACCGGCGACGGCCCGGCGCGGCGGCGGCGGCGGCGGCGATGGCCCTGCAAAAGTGCAGGTGTATTGTATATGAATTGTAAAAGTGTGCGTGTGTGCCAGTTCGTGCCGTGGCGCCGCCGCGCGCCGGGCCATCATCGCCGGGCTAGTGAGTGGAAAAACGGCCGATATCTTTAAAACCGCAGGAGGAATTGGCACTATTGTAGCTTACAATAGTGCCAATTTAAAATTATAGTAATGCAAGCGTGTTACGTCACCGCTGATCTAACATGGTAGATCAGTCTTAGGTGAGCGATACGAAGCGATGCGAACTGGCATGAGTGAGAGCCCGGGCGGTGATTGACAATATATACCCACCAGATTATAAATCAAGTGACTTTTTATGTGTGCGTTGAGCTTTCGACAGGGAAGCGATTTGGTACATTTTTAAAACTTATATCTACCTATCTATTCTATGGTTACTAGGGTTTGGTCCCGGGAATTCCCGGTTCCGAAATTCCCGGGAATTCCCGAAATTTTTGGCCCATTTAAGAACCGGGAAATCCAAATTCATTTCCCGGGAAATTTCGGGAATTTCGGGAAATTTATATACTAATACCGAAACGACATAACTTAATATATTTCATTTAGTCTTATAGCATTTCAAATATATCGGGTACCTACGCGGTACTGGGCAGGGTTGACATGATTTATATCACTTCATTTCAATCAGTAATTATTTTTCCTGCAATAAAACAGTAAACAGCATTCACCAAAATTACTCTGAGAAGTTCGGCTAGTGTTGTCAGGGTGCAGAACGATATATCAGAGCCCTTCCGAAATTTCGGTGGTCCTTGTCAAGGACGTTCTTTCATTCCTACTCTTCAATATATACTTGACAAGTTCAGAAAAACTCAAAAATTTAAATGAACGATACCATTCCTTAGAAATCAGTTCAAGTTCTGGGTTATGCCGATGATTTGGATCTGATAGGGCGAAATTAACTGCCATGAAACATGCTTACCACGCCTTGTAATAAGAGTCAAGAAAGGCAGGAAAAAGCTAAATTAAACGTAGTCACCTTCTGTGTCCAAATTGGTGTTACCAATAGTTATACAAGCTTCTCATTTTCATTTAATTTTTTATAACAATTGGTATAGTTCGACCGAAACCGCTGTACTGTACCGCTCCTTAGGAAAGTGCGGCGAGGTGGGGACCGGGGAAAAAAGAGCAAGAGTACACATGAGATCGATATTGTCGGATAGCTCTTAGGATATCGTAGGTAAACGAAATGTTTATATTATGTAACAATTATATTCTTCTATACCTAACTAAATTTTCTACAGATATTCTGACATAGATTCTACTTCAGTTTCGCCATTGGAAGTTGAATTGGAGTCGTTCTGCAAATTTATTATTAATGGATCGATAATAATATTAAATCTACTATCGCGATCACTTTTACATTCAAAGCTTTCTTTGATGGTCTTGACATCACGAGATAGCGCTCCCCCATCTTTTCATATTTATCTCGTGTGCATCTGACATACAGTACGGTACAAAAACTACCTATCGCCGCCGTGAGCGTTGACGGCATACTGATGGATCTCAGCGACCGACGAGGGCCTATGTCCCCCCCCCCCCCCCCCCCCGTCTCGCCGCGCGCATAACTCAGGTAGCCTATACAAACAAGGTGGACGCGGAAATCAATAGAACAATTCAAGCCGCTAATAGATTCTTCTTCAACCTTTTCAAATATTTACACTTTAGGTTGATCTAGAAGATCTAAACTACTCATTTACAAAACGCTACAACGTCCAGTTCTTACGTAAGCCTCGAAAATGACTTATGGGTTCTAACCAAGAAAACCGAAAGTCTCGTGTTTGAAAGAAAAATATAAAGACGAATCTTCGACGCTGTACCTGGATGGTGACTACTGGTGGCAAACCTGATGGCCGACGACCCCCTGGAAGACTGATACCCAGGTGGGTCGATGGAGTCCAACAGGACCTAAAGGCAATTGCAGATCTAAGCCCACCCGCGGCTGTAAAGTCAGGGTGGTAAAAATGAATGGAAACAGTCCAAAATGTATAAGAGAGTGCCCAAATCAAGCTTCCGTGTGCATGCATAATGTACCTTCATTTTGAAGAAAAAAACTTACGTACTTTAAGTGATTGAACCTTAAACTGAATCAACCTTTCGTAATAAATCTTTGAACTGGATAGACCAAAGCGTGTTTTGATTGTGATAAAAATAACAATTTTAAACCGATTAATTTGATTTAAAATACCTTTTTTGTAACAATTAATTCATATATTCGGCGATTTTTCACACAAAGATACTTTCTGTTTATCAAGATCAAGTCCAGCCTCATGGAGTTTTGCTGCCTTGAGAGTGTTGTTGTAGGTAGTGCAGTAAATGAAGGTGCTGGATTCAGTCACGACTCTTTAGAACGAAAAGTTTTAAAGCTTGTTGTCGAACGAGGGAACAAAACACATCGACCACATTGAATTAAGAACTTGACATTCATTTTAACAGCTGTATAGAAATACAGCTCTAATATACCTTATATCGGATACCTATGCAATAAAAGGTATGTTATATCAGGTGATATAAGCGACATGGCTTAAGAGGCAGTTAAATTATCTAATTTCAGTAAAAATACAAAATAAATATATTTCCCGGGAATTCCCGGGATTTCCCGGTTCCGACTTTAACATTTCCCGGGATTCTCGGTTCCTTGAAAAACCGGGAATTTGCAATCCCTAATGGTTACTAGTCACCGAAGAGCATCAAAATCAAATTAGCTCTATCTTTCTAAAAATTTGAGCTACCTATCGATAAATATTACTATACCTATATAATAGGTATATAATTATTTAGATCGATGAAAATATCCACTCCATTCGATTAGAACCAACCCTCTTGCTTAGCTCAGTTTTGGGCTCAGATGAGAACATCCTGTTTTACCTACACCTTAAAATTTTTACTTTAGTTTTTGATTTTGAAAAAATCACAACCTACTTAATTACGTAGTTATTGTATACTCTTTGCTACATAAACTAGGTTTATGAATCACTACGTGCTTCTGATTTGTGGTAAAAGTGAAAGTATCGAATACAATAACGACCTTCATTAGTAATTATTTCGGTTACCTACATGTTATTGTATTCTCTTTGACCTACATAGGTACCTATTAAAAAATTATTACTTATTCAAAAATTATACCTACATTCGTCGACCAGTTCAAATATTTACCGGTACCTACATACCTAGCTGAGGAGCGCATCGCATCTCGTCGAGATTGAGTGAAAAATTATTGTTGTGAGCATGGATTGTTTCTATGGGCGGCTTGGGTATTTGTGAGGCGCTATGTACCCCTTCAAAAGCTGATAAGTAAGTAGTTAAGGTTGAGATTGAGTTTATAGCATTGGCTATCCTGTGGAGCCTATCATAAATTAATGTTGTTTTAAAAAACTAAAAACCGACTTCAATTTTTATAGTTTTTTCATGAATTTTCATGGATCCCAGTCAGAACTGAACCAAATTAAAATGGGACCAGACGGGAAGCACCAGCTTTCTTATAAAAAAAGAATCAGGATAATCAGACCACCCAGTCAAAAGTTCTGAGGTAACAAACGTAAAAAAAAAAAAAATTGAGAACCTCCTCCTTTTTTAAAGTCGGTTAAAAAAAGACTGCGTAAGGACTCTGGACGGGGCAGTTATGTCTGTAGTCCCCAAGTTTGGTAGAACCACAATAAACTATTCGGTACCTAGGGTGGGTCCCTCACTTATTGGAAATAGACTGATAGATAACTGTTAACGCATTCACTGCCCAGCCCAGGGCCGCAGTACCTACCGCTGGCTGTGCCGCCCGTGTCGGCGCTGACCGACGTACGTCTAGGGCCATGAAAGTATTAATGGACGGATGTCTTTTATGTAGTTATAGCCTATGACTGCAGTCGACGGCAGGTGTCAAATCAACTGCAGTCGAGCCTTGTAGTCGGGAAATTCCCGTCCGTGTATTTGAGACGTGCAGTCCGTGTATAAGAGCGCCTATATAGGTAAAATCGTTGTCCAGCGACAACCTACCAGAGTAAAAAAAAACTCCTTACTACACAGTACACACGCAGGAGTACTGTGTAGTAAGAAGGAAAGTAAAACGAAGTACGTAGAATCATTCACAGTACACATACGTCCAATGGTGAACGTGTCTCCGCTCTGCCAAACAAAAGGGGATTTGCCATTATCGATATGCTTTGTTATTGACATATAGCTCATAGAATTAGCAAGCTGAAGTGGCAGGCATATCTCGCAAAGAACCGATAACCCGGTAAAAAATGTTCTTGAGTCTCCACTCAAGAACATTTTTTACCGGGTTACCACGACTCAGCAAACGTAGTGCAGATCGTCTTTCAGGTGGGATGACGATCTGCGAAAGACTGCAGGAGGATGCGGCAAGCTGAAAACAGGGCGCTTTGGCGCTCATTACGACCACAATCCTATGTCCAGCTGTGGGCTAACATTGGTTGATGATGATGACAATGCTTGGAAGGCTGATAGGAAATGTAGGTTTATGAGCCTACATTTCCTATCAGCCTGCCTACACTAAGAATACGAGAGCAGTAAGCACACGCAATTTGGAAAATTGTCCCCATTCAACAGTAAAACTTGTCAAACCAAACCAAGTAACATTTCACTATAGTTTATACAATCCGAAGGACTAATTTCATAGACGAGGGCTGAGGTCGAACGCCTTATCATTAGGTATTGGCTCGGCAGTAACCTAGTATTTTTCCTACACTTATGCTTAACAGTTATTTATCGTTTCGCTAGCTTATCTAATTATTTTCCAAGTGCTTACCTACTAAGCATTTGTCAATGTTTACAATCGGTAGCCAAGGGAACCTGATGCAGCCATCGATCGAAGCGAACCAGTTCTACGACCACTATTCGTCTAGTGAGATAGTATGTAGGTTAGATAGCAATCGTTTTCTACAGTTTACGTGTTGTTTTTACGTAATTTAGTACGTAGAACGTTAGTACGTAGTGTACGTACTAACAATTTGTTAGGAAAGATAGCAAAACCTGCCTTCTTTGCCTAGTTGAAAGCGTGTTTATTTGGATAAAAATAATTAAAGGCAAAGTACCTTTTCAGTAACAACATTTTGACCGTCCTTTTTGCCTGTTCAGAGAGAGCAAAATTGCGTGTACTTACTACAGAAGTACATTTCATAAAGGTCCTACCAATTTGTGTTGTATAATTTTTTTTCAAAATTCTTAAGATCAAAGATATTGCAAGAAAGCAGCAAAATAGAAAGTATTAGATAATTCGTAGAGGTTGTAGCGTCGTAGGCCCATAGCTACGAGGACCTACGAGCTTCGTAGAGGGTCTACGCACCGTAGCGTAGCTCGCGTAGCCGCGTAGCAGTGTCGCTTGCAACGTGTAGCAAGTTGCCCGCTACGATAGGGCGGGCGGATATTTTCGAACTCGACGTTTTATAGTGAAAAAAACTTTGGTGAGTTTTTGGAATTCCCATTAACCCTTGATTGAATATTGGTGGTGTAAAGAAAGAGGAGTATCTGTGTATATTTAGTGGCCTCCCTCATAGTTCTCAAACAAATGCTTCGATTTATATGCAATTTCTTGGTTGGTATTTTGTATTTGTTTATTTATAAAAACTTAATTTAATCTTAAAGTTTTACATTTTCTAAACCCGTCAGGATTAGTGCAGAATGTTACATTCCTCGGGTTAGGTACAATTATTGTTATCAAGTGTACCTACCTAGGTGCGAGCATCTTCATAAAAATTAGGTACACTTAAGAAAGAAAGTGTATGTAGTGTACCTATGTGAAAGTGTATGTGTATGTGTATGTGGTTTTAGCTGTAGTTAAGTATAGTTCTAAGCTAAGATTGTTGAATATTAATGCAGCCATTCAAATATGGTGTTCGGTACCCGAGTTTTAAAGTTATGTTGATCTGCTTATAATGTTGTAGCTCTGAAATTAGATTACAATAGAAAATATCAATAAAAAAGCTCACTAGAATTAAGAGAAGTTTGTGCTGCTGTATCTAGAGGGAAACTCAACCATATAGTACGAAGTAAGTCATGGTTAAAATCAACCTAATTGAAAATACATCTGTCCCCGCCATATGTTTCAAAAGTAGGCCACTATAAAGCACATAGTTGAAGGCTATCTGGAATCTATCTATTGAAGGCTTTTCACTATCTATTGAATAATGAATGAAACAACGTTGGACCTTCAGTTCCAACGATTTCGACCTACTTACAGAATAGTTTAATTCATTGACTGGTGATCGCTGTACGATAACTTTATACATGTTTAAATTAATCTTTTAATGGTATCGAGCTTTAAGCTTGATATCATCTATACTAATATGATAAAGGGAAAAGATTTTATTGTTTGTCTGTGAGGCAATATTTATATTCAGGGTCCTAGACTGTCCTGAGTCATCATTGGTCTCGTTCTGTCTAAAGTGACGAGTAAGGTGATGCCTGTGGTTCAGAGTCAGAGTCAGAGTCAGATCGTTTATTTCTTTAGACTTACAAAATAGCACTTAGACAAGTCAAATTTTTACTATACAAACAGCTTGATAAATAGTTATTGCTATCAAACAAGAAATAAGGTGCAACCACTAGCAAGTTTATCGCTTATCAACTAATACAATCTTAGCATAACTAAGTCTAACTGTTCTTACATACTATTGTCGGTGTGGATGGTTTGGCTGGTTTGGTGCATTTTCTGGCGTGTTTGTGCAGCCCGATGCGCAAACGCATCCTGACTTATTTATTAAT
This sequence comes from Eupithecia tripunctaria, assembly GCA_955876795.1. NCBI lineage: Eukaryota > Metazoa > Arthropoda > Insecta > Lepidoptera > Geometridae > Eupithecia > Eupithecia tripunctaria. The sequence goes on from OY041620.1 coordinate 7,235,619, forward strand.
AATATATTAATTAATTGATACTAATTTATTCAAAATAACTTAGGCTTAGAAGGATAACAAAGAGATTCAACTTAAATTCTACTGGTATTAAATATTGCGTGTAGGTACCTGAACTAGGTAAAAACCTGTTTTTCAGGCATAGTGAGTGCTAATACACAGATAAAATAATCAGATAGAACTTAATAATTAAATAAGGCAAAATGGTAAAAAAAATGTTGAATAATCACGTTAGTTTTACAAGAGCCTATTAAGGGAACCTTCCAGATAAATAATTCCAGAAAGAACAATTCTTAAAACGTATCTACTTTTCCCATAGTGTCTGAACTTCCCTAAAAAGACTAATTAGTGTTATGTCTGAATTTCGAAATGAAAGAATCGGAGGGAGGATTAGGAATTTGGTACAGTCGTAATTACAGTAATTATGACGACAACCCAGTCGTAATTATTCGACATTCGTGATAACGACTATCGAACCCTAGAAATGCTCAGCTTGTTCATGTTGCTTGCTGTTATAGCCAGACACATTGGTCCACCAGGTCCACGACCTGAGCAATAGCTTAGAGGTATTTGCTATATGCAATTAATATTTACAATTCACGTTTTGATGTCTGTTTATATATATCTCTCTCTCATTTATTTCATTATTTTTAGATAAACTTAAGTGAAAGATAGCAAGCAGATGCTGGATGCGGCAAGCTGAAGACACGGCGCTATAGCGCTCAATAGGGAAGGCATAAGTCCAGCGTAGTGGACTAATATAGGTTTATGATGATGATGAGATAAGCTAATTAACTAAGGGCCAGTTTTACAATGTCCGGTTAAAACTAACACATCAATTATTGCACGATAAAAGTTCCCGATAATAAACGTTGCTATGGACGACTTTATGCGACCTCAACCTCAACAGCTTGTATTGGTCCACTGCTGGACGCAGGGCTCCCCCTGATAAGCGCCTTATTCGGGGTTTTCTCATGGAATATCGATGCTGGGCATGCGGGTTGATGGGGATTGTAGATTGATGGTATAATTGTTCTGCAGGGGGTGCTGCTGCACGCACCCCGGTGGATATCCCTTATACGACATCCGCGGAAAGAGTTGGGATGGCGCAAATTCTAAGCCAGCACCACACAGCTGCGACTACTTTATGCGACAGTTACCGCTATTTGGTATTTGTAAAACTTATGATGTTTATCCAACGGATTAGTCACAAATAGCTTATTTGGATCGTATGCAAAACTTATCATGACATTTTAAAAAGGCCCTAACACTAACCATGTTTTTTATCTTTCGTGTAGAGTAGAAGATGGCTGAGCGAGGCAGTAAGCGAGGCGACGGGGCTCCGTTCTACGCGCCCCCGCGCCGCAAGACCTCGGCTGAGATCATCAGCGAAGCCCGAGCAGCTGTTTATGGCGGTGAGGAGACTCTGCACGAGTTTTTTAAATAAATAAAGAATACTGGACAAATCACACAGCATCATCTACTCCCAAGCTAAGCAGAGCTTGCGGTTTGAAGATACAATATGACTGATATACACGGTACACATTACAACTTAGTAGTACCTAGTAATTTTTTATATATATGTATATATAAATGAATTGCTGTTCGTTAGTCTCGCTAAAACTCGAAAACAGCTGAACGTTTTTATCTTATCTTTGTCTTGAAATGTTCGTGGAGGTCTAGGGAAGGTTTAAAAGGTGAGAAAATCAACGCGTGCGAAGCCGCGGGGCGCAGCTAGTTGTATATAAAAATTACCCAAAACACCTGGAACAAATATTCCCCGCAGTTTCGCACGCATTGTGTATATGGAAATGTTTTCTATCCCATGGGAACTGATTTATAGGATAAAAAGTACCTAGTCTGATTACAGGATTACAATAACCTGTATGCAAAATTTCAGACCGAAAATATCAGTATGTTGTCTGAGCATAATAAAAAAACTACTTTCTATCTATCGTATTGTAGGTAAATCAAGTAAAAGTAAAAGTAGTTAAATCAGTTATCTAGTACCACAGAATCCCGAAGTTTTCCGTGCTAGTACCCATAACAGCAGCTCTGCTTAGCTTAGGGCTAGATAATGGTGTTCAGTTGCTGCCAAAACTAAACTAAACTCATTTGACAGTACTAAAAATGTCGCCGTCCCTGTTATAACGATTCAAATAATAAGGATGGCATCAGTTTTAGTCTTGTCAAATTTGTTTAGTCTATCTATACTATACCGTGTCCATTTTGAATGAAGCATAAACGTAAACAAACCGCCCATACTTAACCTAAAATTAACTTTGTTGGCGCGTCCTTTTATACGTAATTTACATTACTTATCGATTTGAGAACTCCCTTCAATAAAAATTGCTTACAATTATATCTGAAACTCGACGCCAAGCAAGTGAGATTTTGTTATTTGTGTCGTATTTTGTTTACTAACATGCTTCATTCAAAATAAATAAACCATAGTTTTTACTACATCTGAATTATTCTGAATAGACACCATTGCTGTGTGAATTGTCCTAGTATAGATACTAACTAAACATGCTTTCATAATACGACCCTTAGAGCCCTATTATACTTTGTTCTAAGTTTTCCTTTACCCAGTAAAAAGTTAATTTCACAAAATGAACGTAACCTTTGTCATGAGCGAAATGTGTCGAGTCACGCAAGTTCTAACGATTTCGTTTCATTTAACTTTGACGTCAAGAAAGGCACCAGATTTAGACCTTTCCTACAGAGATGGGTCTTTAGTTTGGCACTGATAACAAACTTTACTCTTTTTGAGTAGGTACTAGATAGTTAGGTTCTACGATTATTTCAAGTTTACTTGTAAGAAAAGAGTTACTTGTTTATCATTGAAGTACTACTACTACCGTACTACAACTCACTGTTATCTATACATATAGGTACATATATATATATAAACTAGCTGCGCCCCGCGGCTTCGCACGCGTTGTTCCTATGAAAACATTAAAAGGTGATTTTCATCCCACGGGAACAGATTTATGGGATAAAAAGTAGCCTATGTTTTATTCCAGTATTAGAATTACCTGTATGCAAAATTTCAGCCAGATCCGTTCAGTAGTTTTGGCGTGAAGAGATAACAAACATCCATCCATACATCCATACAAACTTTCGCCTTTATAATATTAGTGTGAAGTGTGAAGTGTGATGAATTGCTGTTCGTTAGTCTCGGTAAAACTCGAGAACGGCTGAACGGATTTATCTTATCTTGGTCTTGAAATGTTCGTGGAGGTCTAGCGAAGGTTTTAAAGATGAGAAAATCAACGCGTGAGAAGCCGCGGGGCGCAGCTAGTTTACCAATAATATACAAAAACTTCTGAGATGTATCAATCAATACAAAGAGATGAAGTTGTACACACACGTTTTTTTAACTTAGCTCAAGGTAAACGCATAAGTCTCATTTCAATTGTTTAAAGAAGCTATAATATAGAGACCTCCCCTATTACCTACAAGTTGTAAATAATACGAATTACCTACCAACTATTTATATAAATTATATGAGGCTGATGGATAAACCGAATTAGGTGCGGTTTATGTTAGCTGTAAAAAAAATAAGTTGATAATAAGTAGTAATTAATAAGGTGCCAAATAAATTACCATCTGCTACAGTTTCATAATAAAGCTTTTGGTATTTCCTATGGGGTTGTCTGACACAATTTCACCGCCGCGTAACGAAACCATTTAATATCTGTATAACTTTTACTTCGGCTTGTAACCGGCCTATAAAAAACGTGGGTGCCATGAATGTTACCTTACCCATAAAATTACCTATAGTCTATTCACCCGAGCAAAAGATATAACGTAAACAAACCATTGTTTTCTTCCAACCAAGGCCACAAAGAAAAACATAGGTTGGTTTATTTTTCATTGTATTGAAATGTGCTGCGGGCAGAAACTAGTTGTATCTTGTTTAGTTGTCTTAAGAAATACATAATATTTAATATTAAAAAAAATTAAGGACACAAAATGTATTTTACATGGGAAAAGCCTCCTGAAATACAGTTGATACTAGTTCGGGAGACTATAGATTCATTTAAACAAAATGTATGTTTACTTGTGTAAAATAAAATAAATGAATGTTACTTTTACTTTGGTGGCGTTTGCGGTGGTGGTTACTTTGGGATGACGATATGCGAAAGACCGCAGGCAGATGCTGGACGCGTCAAGCTGAAGATAGGGCGCTATGGCGCTCACTAGGGGAAGCCTATGTCCAGCAGTGGACTACTATGGTTGATGATAATAAAGACTTTTACTTTTTACCTATGTAAAAAAATATCGAAATTCAACGAACCGTTATAAAACAGTCGTACATATGTGGAAATCGCGGCTAAAATCAGAATTAAGTCGATTCCCTCAAGGTGTTTAACCTAAGGTCGTGCGGTCAAGTTGTTACAGTCCGTTGCTACGGAGAAATCACGTGGCATAGTTAACTCTTATGTCTTGCACGCGATTCACGATCCCTTTGCTTGCGCTATAGACGGTATAGCTATAGGAGATGTTAGGCTAGGCGCAAATGAACCACGCTGCTGGCGAGAAGTTGTTTAAGGTAACCGCGTGGAGACGTATTTTGTTGCCCCTAAAGTTGCTCGTAAAATAACCGAAAATTTCCAAATTAGATAAAATAAAATGTTTACAATCTTAGAGCGGCAAAGGCAAACAGAACCTCTGTAATTCGTCCACATTCTAACTCTTCAGCGTCTTCATAGTATAACTTCAAGCCCCACCGCAGCGCATCTCGAAGCTACGTGTTATCCGTGTCTGGCTTCGTATAGCAAAGAAAATTGTAACTATACCGTATACATTTTGAATGTAGCATGTTAGTAAACAAACTACAACACAAATAACAAAATCTCACTTGCTTGGCGAGTTTCAGATATAATTGTAAGCAATTTTTATTGAAGGGAGGATAAAATCGACAAGTAATGTAAATTACGTATAAAAGGACGCGCCAACAAAGTGAATTTTAGGCTAGTATGGGCGGTTTTTTTACTAACATGCTACATTCAAAATGGACATGGTATATGTGATAACATCCACTCTACTGCAACCACAGAAATCGTAATAATATTATAACGATTTCTGTGACTATAATGCACGAACGTTTTACGCACGAATACGAGGTTAATGACGACGACGTCATTACTACACGTGGCTTGCTCGAATATGACACTCAAGCAAATCAACGCTGTCAACTCTATGCACGCGGTACACGCGTGCTGTCTCGCCTCTGTTGGCATGGATTTACAGCATGTTTTACTACCTCTGCATGTTTTGAACCACAGATCTCAGAAACTAAGCTATAGCTCTGTGTTTTGAACAGAGATGAGCGCCACGGTGAGCGGATCCGGCGCCACCGGCGGCGTGCTGCGGGCGCTGCGCACGCGACGGCCGTTCACGCCGCGCGAGCCGCAACGCACGCTGTTCAGCGAACGCGCGCGCAAGAAGGAACCTAGGCCTCCTAGCGCGCTCGAGTAAGTACTTAAGGCGCATACACGAGTGAAAGTGGCGCCCCCACCTATTTTATCTTATTATTACGTTAAACACAGGAAGTTTTAAATCCATCGTACAGTTTGTGGTATCTATTAAAAGTTACTTATGTAATAGTTCAACATCTGTAATAGTTTCATTTTTAAAGCTTAGGCAGAGTTACGAAGTTGCGCTTTTTGGCCACCAAACTCTATTTTCGCACCTCTTCCTAAACTATTTAAGATAAAACTATGACATTTGTTTGTATTAAAGAAATGCTTATAATAGATACCACAAACTGTATCTACGATGGATTTAAAATTTCCTGAGTTAAACGTAGTAATATGATAAAATAGGTAGTGCTGTCATATTGGCTCGGGTATGCGCTATATAAAGAGACTCCAAACAACCTCGGCCCTCAGCTACGAGGCTTTCCCATATTCAATTATGTAAGTAAAAGTGTTCTTGAGTGGAGACCGGTAGCGTAGCAGAGCTGGATGCGTCAAGCTGAAGACAAGGCGCTATGGCGGATTTCTTAGGGGAGGCCTATGTCCATCTGTGGACTAATATGTTGTTGATGATGATGGTGATGATGATGATGATGATAATAATCATACATGTTCGTGGATTAATAATACCTACTCCGTCCACGCGATTATTTTCTTTGACTTACTGAAATAATGCAATATTTAGTTATTACTTAATAAGAGATGCTGTTGTTGGCGTTCCTTTTTAATAAATAAATAAATAAAAAAGACGACCTCTGTGGTGCAGCGGGCGAAGGCGACTTAGGAGGTTGCGAGTTTGATTCCCGCCTCGGGAAAAATGCTGTTACGATCTGTAAATATTTTTTCAGGGTGTTCTGGATGTTATCTATGTGTAATAAGAAATATCTAACTATGTATCAGACATCTAGTACCAAAAGTCCCATGACATAAGCTCGGCTGAGCTTGGGGCTAGATGATGCTGTGTGGATTGTCCAACATTATTTATTTCTTAGACACGTTATCTGTGTCAAACCAGTCACGAAAATAAACGCGTGGGTGGATAAAGTATAATATTGCTCTGTTACGATTTCCGGATCATTGAAAGTCATCGCCGTGATAAAAATGATAATTTCTAGCTACTTATTTACATTTTTAGTTTCCAATATGTTACCGATTAATCGTTCATGAACGCAATATCATGTTGCGCACTATTTCGCGTCATGCATCATCGTCAGGATGGCCGAGCGGTCTAAGGCGCCAGACTCAAGGTTCCCTTGCCCGCTGAACGCGGGTTCGAGTTATTCTGGTCCTCTCTGAGGGCGTGGGTTCGAATCCCACTTCTGACAAATCTTTTTGCAGTGTACAATGTCATCGACACATTCGCAATATTAAATAAGTTTTCCTATGAATTTGTTGTTTAACATGGGTCTCAGTTTGACAAAAATCACTAGTTCTTTTAAAGTACATCTAGCAAACAATTTGTACACATTTATCTAATACTAATATTATAAAGAGGAAAGATTTTTTGTTTGTTTGTTTTTTGTATTGAATACTCTGAAACTACTGGACCGATTTAATTATTTCACCTTTAAAATGCTTACTTTTTCGGGAGTGACATGGGCTATTATATTTTATCCCGGAATTCCCACGGGAACAGGAACTACACGGGTGAAACCGCGAGGCACTGCTTACTAGGTCTTGATTGTTTTAAGTGTAGGTCGGTTTTTTTAGGCCTTGAAGGTAAGTTTTTTGTACGAGTTCCTTTATACAGTCTATGAAATGACTGAACAATATCCTGAAAACGGCTTGAGATGGCCTATAAGTGCTTAAGAAGCCTTTTTCAATATGTTGAATTTTGGCTGAATGTTTATAAAAAAAATCCGTTACTTCGAATTCGCGCGGATTTTCATTTTTATCACTTTGGCCATGACCTAACTTTCAAGGTCAAAAATAAATCTTTCTTTCATTTCCTACCTAACCATAGGTTGTAACTACTTTCGACTTTTGACTGCAGTCTAAAGTGCTTGTTATCGGTGGCATGCAATATGCTTGATGTAGTCGCCATAAACCGCATAAGTGGAGGTTTTATTAGTAGTTGCAGAGCCGTTGTGGGCACTTGTGGGTGACAGAAGCTCAAACAAAAGAGAAATAAAAAGCTTTTTGTAATGTCATTGTTCAACGGGGAAAAAAATCATCTTGCTTTATTTATGGTAAGACGCTAGAAAGACGCTGTGCGATCTGCAAGAGCACACCTTTTTGCAAGAGATTCACGATTATTTTCAGTGCATTTGATTAAACAATAGGTCACAAGGAAAGTTCCAGGGGGCGCTCCCGGAAAACAAAAAACGAACTTTCCGATTACATGAGGAGTAGGGTTTACGTATACCCTACTATGTCACATAGATTTTCACGAAATTAATCAGCAACTTTGATTTTCGGTTTAACAAGTACGGGTCCAGATGCTAAGGTCAGATTTTTTCCACAGTTTAAAACATCTGAGCTTGTCCGAGAGTCGTGAAGATGTCCTGACGGCATGCTTGCACGTTACTGACGAGGCGGCTTTGGACGCTATGCTAGATCAGAATAGGAAGAAACCAGTGGTAAGCGAGTGTTTTGTATTGAATATTAATGTTAGCTATAGCTCTAGCAGTATACCGGGTGGATTTTTGGACAGGGCAGCAGCTGCTCTAGAAGTTTGGTATACACGGTGGATTTTTGGCCGGGGCAGTAAGGGTTCCACTGGTAAGAGGTGTAGCTACAGACAAATAGTCTTAGAAGCCTGTCCATTGGTTCGCTTATTCCGTTGATCCGCCTTAAAACAGCCAACCTAAGGCGGATACTCAGAAATGCGTGTCCATTTGGGGTAGATGAACACGCTTTTCCGAGTATCTACCTTAGGGTGGCTGTTTTAAGGCGGATAAACAGAATAGGTCCATTGGGTACCTCTCCTCACGGCCCGTCAAAAAAATCGACCTGTATATTGAAGTTTTTGATACTAACAATACCTAAGTTGTGAGTCGAGACGATAGTCGAATTTTAGGCACCAACCCTTACTATCAAATAATAATTATTTTATTAGATTGTAGAGTCGCATGAATCCATATTAATATATATCCAAGTGCTATAAATGTACCTAACAAGCTTCGATAAAGAAGACACGTTTGTCAGAATTATCTTTCTTATTTCTATTATTATTTTGTCTTACTACATACAGTATGGTACAATCATAAACATTTTCAAGGACCTATACATTACATGATGGATGCTGCAAGCTAAAGACAGGGCATAGTGCCCTCAATGTATAGGTCCTTGGAGAATGCCAACAGTCTAACATAGGTTGATAATGATGATTATTCTACATTTTAGTTGCCAAAACAATCGCGCTCTATGCAAGAAAAATCAGGCGATGGATGGAAACCCCTTCCAAAGTTACCGCATCTTAGCGGTCGGGCTAAGCCCTTACATCGAAGAAACACACAGGCAGAAGGTTTGAAATAACAATACATAAATCGTAGCTTTTACACTTAATTTAAACGATAATTTACAGCTCTTGAACGTACCTGAGCGTCCTCCTAAACTAGAAGTTGGTGTTTTATTCAGCTTGCGTGGAATTCTCCACTAGGTGGACTGCATTGGCGATTGTAGGTTCTTTAAAACATGCCGCTGCCTAATTACCTAGTCGATGGTCGAAATAGGCCGATATTATCCAAAGAGAGAGAAGCGGTTGTTTGTAAAATGGATCAATGACATCTCCAGAACCCGAGTAACTGTTCTGTATAAACTGATGATATTGTTACATAATTTAGCACACATTATCACTATTGGTTCCGGTAGCCATGTGGGTAGCGATTTAGAATTTGCACCTCTAACTCCTCCCGCGGATGCCAGAGGCGACTGTGTTTACACCGGGAGGCAGGCGACAGCTCAACCCCCAGAATAAATCTACCACCGAATTAAGATTCCTAACCCAACCCGTATGTTCAGCATGGGGCATCACTCCCGATGAGATAAAAGCCAGTAAGGCTCATCAGGAGGAGGCCTGCGTCCAGCTTTGGACCAATATAGACGGTAGAGGTTTTGGTTATTTTTACACATCTCAGTTCCGGTCATCTCTGGTTGAAACCGGTCCATGTCTTCAACTCGTCTTAGCCCTTTCCTCTTAATCTTTCAGAGCCAAGGTCCGATTCTTCGCTGTTGATGACAGTTTCACTGACGCAACCCCGTGGTGGTCACGGTGTAAATAGTGCTAGCGTTAGTGATTTCAGATCCAATCACTCTAGAAAATGTAAGTCACGTTTATATCTAGAGGGATTTTTTGAATTTATTATGAATGTAAGACTAGATAATTATGTTCGTAGTTGAGCCGTTTAAATTCTACTTATAACAAACTAGCAGCGCCTCGCGGTTTTACCCGCGTAGTTCCCGTTCCCGTGGGAATTCCGGGATAAAATATAGCCTATGCGCCTATGTCACTCCCTAAAAAGTAAGCATTTTAATGAATGGATTTTTTTACATCGGTCAATTAGTTTCGTCTTTGTACAAACAAACAATTAAATATTTGCTATAGCCTAGTAGGGTCATTGCGCCTGTTTGCGTCCAATTAGCGGAGTTGTCAGATTCAGATATCAAAAAAAATATATTTCTGTGAGCTCTTAAGAATAAAACTGATTTCACCACATAACTAATATACTCTATTTTCACATGGAAAATAGACTTTCTTCTTAAATTTAACTGTTAATTTTAAAAAAATATTTTAATCCGAAATACCTCATTTTACCAGTTCTCGTCCAAAAATTCCAGTTTGCGACCCTATGTTGCCTAGTTCTCGACCACCATATATCTGATAGGAAACTAACTTATAATAATCATAATCATCAGCCTGTTTTAGTCCTCTGCTGGACATAGGCCTCAGAGTCCTGAAATCTTGGTCTTGTGGTCTCGTCGTTGGGAACGACAGGTATGTGCAACGTATAATCTGCCATAGTCTGTTGTCCAATGTCCTCTCATCGTGCATTTTAAGTTTCGTCAGGTGGCTCCTGCCAAGCTCCTGAGTGAATACTTTGTACCCTCGGTTCGGATTTGTCTGACGAAGTCACTTAGGTGGTTTCCCGTCTTTTTGCCATCAGCCCGAAAGATTCATCCGAAAGTTTGGATTGCTTGCCAGTACGCTGCTTTTGGCAAAACTTGATGCCCTCGTTCCTCAACGTTTCAACCAGATTGTTAAGGGTCTCGCCAGCGTCATCAGTGGGATCCAAGGCAGCGAACCTATTCCCGAGAAGCTGCTGGAACTTTTCGGTGCCCGCCATGATTTGGATTGGGTTAGGTCGGAGCGTGGATTTCATCAGACGGTTTCTTTCTAGCTTTAAGTTGATATCCAGAGAGACTCCGAGCAGTCGGTGATCAGATCCGGTACTGAACCTGTTGATCACTGAGTCATTTCTGAATATGTGCTTGCTATCCATCGTGATGAAGTTGATCTCATTTTAAGTCACAGTGTCGGGGCTTGGCCACGTCCACATACGAGCCTTATGGATGTTGTGTAAGACTTTGGATATGTCTTCGTAAATATCCTCCACTTCATCATCCGATTGTGCCGAGGTCGGTGCGTAGACCTGACTTACTGTTCCCTGAATTCCTGTCAACATACTGGAGATTTCTTGAATGTTGTTAGCGAGGGCATTATTGACGAGGTCACCTACGTCACGCTAGGATGTTTTATCACCCTCGCGAAAGTAGAGAAGATGGCCCGAGTGTAGGGTTACGGTGTCCTCCCCTCCCCCTCTCTACGGACTTCACATAATCCCATAACATGCCATTTAATGTTCTCTAACTCCACTTCCAACTGCGCTAGCACCCCTAACCCCAGGTCTGGCATGGCGCCCGTCAACGCAAGCACAGCCGCTGGTGTCGCGGGGCACTTTGGACCTTTTTGTGGGCTATCTATCATTAATTGAGGGTTTGGGCCATGACCCACCGGCCACCACGCGCTGGCCCAGTGCGTGTTAGTGGGTTGTTTTGTCATTGCCTCGTTTGTTGGTTGCATTTAGGAATTAGGAAGCACCGCGGGCAGTTGAGGTTGGTATGGTATGGTATGGTGAGTGTACTCTTTTTTCCGCACTGAGACTCGGGATGGTCCATTGTGCGTGTTTGTTTGCTAGTCTAGCCAGCCTCACTCCGTCCAGAAGCGCAGAATCTTCCTGGGATTTTCACAGGATTCGCGGAGTGACCTCGGATGGTCACGGATTTCATGTCGCTGTGCTGTTACCCCCTCCAATATCAGGACTACGTGGGCAGTTGATTCCTCGTCACTGAGACACCTGCAGAGAGGGCTATCTGGTTACTCCGATGGTGTAGAGGTGTTTGTTTAGTGGGCAGTGTCCTGTGAGTATGCCAACAAGGACGCGTAGGTCTCTTCTGGTCAGGTTCAGTAGCTTTGGTGATGCAGCCGGAAGCACTGCTCTTGCCTGGCGGCACTCTTGTAGGTGTGTCTATCGTTCGGCATGTGTTCCTCTGGTTTTTTGCCTAATCCATGTTCGGAATTGTGAGAATGCTAAGGGGAGGATCGGACGTGGGCCTGTTGTAGGCGTGTCCGACCCTTTCCGTGCTAATTCGGCAGCAGCGTCGTTACCAAGTGATCCACTATGTCCCTTGTTCCATTGGATGGTTATCCGGTTGTTGGTGAAAATCCTCTCAATTGCCAAGTGACATTCGTGCACGAGTTTGGAGTTGGAGTTGCAGCCCTGAGTGTAGCAGCACTGTCAGAAAGGATACGCACGCATTCGTTGTCCATGTTCATTCTTTGCACACCTGTGGCTGCCTCGGTTATAGCTACTCATTCGCATTCAAATATAATAAATAAATAAATAATACTGGACAATTCACACAGCACTATCTAGCCCCAAGCTAAGCAGAGCCTGTGCTATGGGTACCAGATAACTGATATTTATATAATACAGTACACCAGATAGATAGATATTTTTTATTATACATAGAAAACGTCCAGAACGCTGGCTATCACTAGCTACGAGTATACAAAAATACCTAATAAACATTAACATTTATTAGTATTCTATATTTAGGACTCTGATGACTGCCACTGTGTTTTATTATACGCAGATGGTCGATATTTGGTCTTATACAGTGGTTTCGACCACAATATTTTTTAAAAAATTGCATATAGCTTATTTCAAATAAAGTAAAATTGAATGAAATATGTTAAAAACACAATACTGGATAACTCAATGATTTAATATACAAAATTCTGTTACATAATTGTTAATTTTACATAATCAATAAAGCTAAGGTCGAAATCAGGACGTCATTTAACCTTGTCCAATTCCCGACCATAAGAAATTTCATAACTCAGTATCTTATTGTTCGTTGCTCCGAGCCTGGACGTAATATGGGTTTTAGATACCTTACGAGCATAAGGTTCAAATTTAATTAAATGTTTGAGTAAATTTTTATACAATAATTAATACAAGAAACCACCTTATTGACACGATATGCCCGATTCGCGTCCAGCCCGGTCTAAAACGGGACTTTCTCAAAATATCGTGGAACAGTTCTCGTCCACGTAATATTTTAAATTTATTGACTATAATTTAGACAGAATTACACAAATTCATATTTTTTAATCCAAAATGAAGTCACTCTCAAAATAATGTAAAACTTAGCGTTGAATTTGCGACACGCTGCTATTTTTTGCGTTGATATAGACACGTTTGGTCTTGCTGACGGTGGACCACAAATTGATTGGTTTGTTTTACTTATATTTCTGGTGCTAGTTATGTGAAGTTAGCTTGTATGCTTAGCTTACACATCTGGGTTGTTGATATAATTTAATGTCTTTGTGTGAGAGTGCAAATAAGGCTATTTTCGATAAAAAGTAACCAGTAGTGCCGCGAAAGGTCGTGAATGGGGCCTGGACGCGTAACAGGCGCTCCTACCCTATCTGCCCTCAGGTTCGCACGTGTTGTTTCTATGGAAACGTTCAACAGTTATTTCCATCCCATCGGAACTGATCAACATAGGCTACGTTTTATTCCATCTATAGAATTCATTCTAGACATGTACATACATGTCTAGAATGCCGATCCATTCCTTAGTTTTATCGTGAAGAAGTAAAATCCATCCATCTAAACATCCACACTTTCGCATTTATAATATTAATGTAATGTAATAATTATCTTACACCCGTATAATTTTCCTGACGAAATATTCATAGCATACAAAATCGAATGCCTTGGAAAAATCAATGAACATTATTTTTGCTGTAGCAATCAGAGAGGCAGAAGCGAACTTGGAGTCGTCACCAGCTCGTCGAAAACAGCTGGCCGCTTCGAAGTCTCAGTCGTTTGACACGAACACTCGGATAGCAGATAACATCGGTGTCAAGCCGATCAATTCTAAATTACCCAACATGTCCAATGAACGGACGGAAAGGTGAGAAGAAAGGTCTATTGCCCGAATACTCAAACGCTAAGTACTCGGATTTTAAGCACATCTCAAGTTGCGATTTTTTGTCAGTTTTTCATGAAATCCTGTCATAAATTCGTCATTTGAGAGGTGATTATAATATGAGTTGCGTTTTAGAATTCGGGGTACCTAAACTATACACTAGGCAAACTCGATGAATACCTACTTGATGTTCAAATAACGAAAACTCACTTTCTTGGCGTCCAGTTTCAAGATAAATTCGTAATTGTGTATTACTATTGTATTATTATTACTAATATATTTTTCTAGATTTGCTTATCTCTATCTAATGGTTATCACTTATCTATGTACTTACATTTTTTATCTTTTTTACTTATCTACGTAAATAATAAAAGTACTTAATTAAGTCACTCGATAAATAAATCTCTTCTGAAATAAATAACAGAAGTTATCATCAAAGGCGTGGTAAAATAATTCAACTTGAGAAAGTAATAATTTCAAATCCCACTTTTAAACATGACTCACACACAACACAGACGCGAGAAAGGCATGCAAATTCAAAATTCATGTATTTTGCATTTTACCCGGGCTCATGTTGGTAGCTGTAATCTATTCTTAAGACCTTTGTACAACATGGAAGCAATAAAACATTTGAAACTTGAAACTTGAGCAATCACTTACCTTTAAAATGTGGTTCAAAGCTCAGCGGTAGAATCAATCGGTATCAAACAAAACTACCATAGCAATAAAAAACTGGGTATACCTGTAAAAGATTGTGTTTTAAACATTGATTAATTAAAAAGGGAAGATGAGGTACTAGTTTCTTGAAAATGGCAACCTCATATTGTGTGAAATTGTGTGCAGTCACAACCTCAGTCACCGTCGGACCGGGGGGCGGTACGGGCGGTCGTGATTCGCGTGAAATATTGTTGTCTCGGTCTCACTTCGGTCTTAGGTACGTCTCTCCGTCTTTGTTGTTCTTTGTATTGCACAGGACTGGACTGTGAGCGTAACTGTGAGCGTAAGTGTTTCCGTGTAGTTGTAACAAATGGCAATTTTTGAGTAAGCGCTGGGAGAGCGTAACCTGTGTTCCCTTTTTAATTAATCAATGGTTTTAAACAATAAATTCTCCTGACTCTCTCAGCATGAGCATCCTAGAGCTATGCGACCGCCTCTCCCAGCGAACCGTCCACGTCGAGCGGACACTTCACCAGCTGGACACCTTACTACGACGATTGGAGGTCAACACGCCAGCCTCGAGTCTAAGAGAGCTGGTGCTACGCTCTCTCTTCTTGCATATAGACAGCCAGAACGAACGGGTGTCGGTCGCGATAGCGAGGGCTTTGCTGACGGTAAGATTGATGAGATTGCTTAAGGTAAGGCATGTTAACTTATATTCTGCCCCAGAATAGATCTATTTTGTTTCGTTTCGTTTACGTCGTCGTCGTTGGCGTGTTGACCTCCAATGATCTTACCATTAAGATGATTGCTGGTCAACACGACAGCAGCGTAGAGTCCGTGTCCGTGACGATAGCAAGGGCTTTGCTGACGTTAAGATTGATGAGATTGGTAGAGGTAAAGCATGTTAACTTATAAACAACCCCAGAAAATATCTACTCAGGAACATTGTTATTACTGGAGGTCGTCACGTTGGCGTCATCTAAGAAAACTGGTGCTACGCTCGATCTTCTTGCTTAAAGATAGCCAGAACGAACGGGTGTCCGTGGCGATAGCGAGGGCTTTAGATAGATAGATAATTTATTCATTAAAACTTCGTTACATATGTTGGTTAGCAATGCCTTAAATCCTATGTTAGGTTTATCTGGCACTGGGTTCTCATCTTAATTTACATATAACTTTGTCCAATAATTTAAAACTAAAACACTTAATTATTTAATAAATCTAAATCACAAAAAATAAAAAAAAAACTCATAAAATTTACTATTCATATCAGCGACCGGAATGATGCTAATAATAGGTTCGTTCATTGGGCGTAAGGCTGTCGAAAGGGTGTCGGTCGTGATAGCGAGGGCTGCGACGACGGTAAGTTTGATGAGATTGCTAGAGGTGAAGCCTGTTTACATATAATCTGCCCCAGAAAAGATCTATTTAAGAAAATTGTTATGGTAAGATGATTGGAGGTCAATGCCAGCGTAGAGTCTTAGAAAACTGAACGAAAGGGTGTCGGTCGTGATTTTTTATATTATTTTTATTTTTTCGTTTATTAAGGCACAAACAGTATACAATTTTCTTAAAATTAACAGTATATATAACTAGGTATACACCAATCAAGATGCCACTAATAGAAACATTATTTAGAATAAAATAATAACAACGTTACATATGCTAATCTGGAGCAAGGTCTTTGCTGCGACCACGATAAGATTGCTAAATGTAAAGCATGTTAACATAAAGTAGTAACTGCATGCCTTCATTAGTATGTACCTTAAAACATTTTGATTTGGCATAAAGAGATTTTTATTCTTTATTAAAAACTACACCGTAAAAGATCTAGTAAGAAACATTGTTTTGGTGGGACGGCTGGAGTGCAACACACTAGGGTCGAGTCCGAGTGAACTGGTGGTACCATTGTGTATTGGAGGCTACGTTCTCTGTTCTTGCGAATAGACAACCAGGATAATAGTGTGACGGTGGCTTAGTAGTAGCTAGATTTTACCGTCAGCAAGGGCTTTGCTGACGGTAAAATCTTGAGGTTGCATAATGTAAAGGATAGTAAAGTAACCACCTGAGAGAGGTTTTTGGCCAAAAAGGAGTGACTAAAGTGACAAAACAAGCAGGAAAACAATACTGATTCTTTAATATTATTGTTAAAGATTTAGGAACATAAACTCACAGGTAGAAAAAGAGGGAAAAGCCACTGTTATCCCAATTTTCATCAAATTCGGTAAAAATATAACAAACATGTATGGTTCACAGATGCGCGTAACAGGCAAAAATTTGGCGGCTGCCTTGAAGTTGGTCTTCAAAATAGCAAAGAATGATGATAACGACCACTTCTTTAAGGACACGGATTTGCTCGGTGAGGATTTGCTTATTATGTCGTATTTTATTTTCGACGATAATTCGTTACCATGAAAATGTATGTGCCATGAACAAAATTGTCGAGTTCCGGTTTACATGCTGATACAGGGACTCTACAATTTTATTCATTTATGTGAAAAACAAACGGCTTTTAAAAAACTTTATGTGTAGAAACAATAATGGTATAAATTAAGCTTAACATCACATTGTTTGAGTATCTTTCTAGTAAGAGTCCCTGTTTGATATTCGTGCTACCACATACATTTATGAACTTTGCTATTTTGGAGCCTTGCTCTCCCTCGTAAATATTTGCTTGAATCTGCCAAATAATCTTGGCACATATTTTCTTATAAATGATTAAATTGACCATTCTGATAATATTAACTTACGTAAAAATAAATCTTCAGAACTCCAGATCCTAACTTCATTTGGGCATTAAGAACAGAAAATAGTTTATGCAATAAATAAAATAATAAATAAATAAATAATGCTGGACAATTCCCACAGCATTATCTAGCCCCAAGCTAAGCAAAGCTTGTGTTATGGGTACTAGATAACTGATATACATAATATAATAATAAATATCTATCTATGTAGTGTATTGACACTACATAGATAGATATTTTTTATTGTACATAGAAAACATCCAGAACACCCTGAACAAATATCTGCAGATCGTACAAATATTTGTCCCGAGGCGGGAATCGAACCCGCAACCTCCTGCGTCGCAGGCGGACCTTCGCCCACCGCGCCACAGAGGTCGTCGAATACACATGAGTATGAAACTAATACAATAATTAATTGTAGAGGTGGGCACTTACCTGCTCAATATTTATGTATATATTTTACCTTTAGAGCTCCTAGTAGAAAGCTGCGGCAGAGCAGATCCGCTGACAGAGAGCGAATGCTGCGTGTACGGCGCGGGGGCTCTGCGTGTGTTAGCGCTGGAGCCGCGGCTGTGTGTGCGCGCGCTCGCAGCCGGTGCCGTGCATCTCGCCGCTATACATCTGAAGCTGCTCAACACTGCTGTAAGTAGAATACTGTTGATGTGTGTGTATATAGAGTGACAAGTAGAGTGCTGCGTGTACGGTGCGGGGGCGCTGCGTGTGTTAGCACTGGAGCCGCGGCTGTGTGCGCGCGCTATACACCTGAAGCTGCTCAACACTGCTGTAAGTAGAATACTGTTGATGTGTGTGTATATAGTGACAAGTAGAGTGCTGCGTGTACGGTGCGGGGGCGCTGCGTGTGTTAGCACTGGAGCCGCGGCTGTGTGCGCGTGCTATACATCTGAAGCTGCTCAACACTGCTGTAAGTAGAATACTGTTGATATGTGTGTGTATAGAGTAAAAAAAATATCTTGTTGTAAATGACTTTAGCATTTTCTTGTAGCTTGACCGGTTATGGTAACTACTCTTACTGCCCCCTTTCGAAAAAATCTGTAGGTAGAGTATAGGTAGAAGTAGTTTAAATAGCTACCTATTTGTTAACCTTTTTATGAATAAATATTTTTTTAATTTATTTCACTTTCACTATGCCACAGAAATCTGAAAACCCTCGTTCAGTATCCGAGCAATCAACCCACGCGCTGTACCAACTGACGGGCGCACTCCGCAACCTGGCGAGCGAACCGAGCGCAGCCAGCGATTTCATAGATAGCGGCGCGCTAAGCGAGCTGCTGTCTGCGCTGCAGCTGCATACCGACAATGATGTGCTGACTAACGTAGCGCGCTGTCTGAGGTACCATTTCATAGATAGTGACGCGCTAAGCGGGCTGCTGTCTGCCCTGCAGCTGCATACCGACAATGATGTGCTGACTAACGTGGCGCGCTGTCTGAGGTACCATTTCATAGATAGTGACGCGCTAAGCGAGCTGCTGTCTGCGCTGCAGCTGCATACCGACAACGATGTGCTGACTAACGTGGCGCGCTGTCTGAGGTACCATTTCATAGATAGTGACGCGCTAAGCGAGCTGCTGTCTGCGCTGCAGCTGCATACCGACAACGATGTGCTGATTAACGTGGCGCGCTGTCTGAGGTACCATTTCATAGATAGTGACGCGCTAAGCGAGCTGCTGTCTGCGCTGCAGCTGCATACCGACAATGATGTGCTGACTAACGTGGCGCGCTGTCTGAGGTACCATTTCATAGATAGTGACGCGCTAAGCGAGCTGCTGTCTGCGCTGCAGCTGCATACCGACAACGATGTGCTGACTAACGTGGCGCGCTGTCTGAGGTACCATTTCATAGATAGTGACGCGCTAAGCGAGCTGCTGTCTGCGCTGCAGCTGCATACCGACAATGATGTGCTGACTAACGTGGCGCGCTGTCTGAGGTACCATTTCATAGATAGCGGCGCGCTAAGCGAGCTGCTGTCTCCGCTGTGTTGGCTAACGTGGCGGAATGTGAGATGTCGGTACCATTTCAAACTTTATCCTCGTGGAGACGAATTTACTGAACAGGTAATCATTTAAACGGTCAACATATTAATGAGGTTTTGGTCGGCCATTAGGTTAGTGTCCGCATTCTAAGAAAGTTAATGCTCTCCTATCTTACACAATCGTTCTCTTGTTTGGCATTTTGTTGTCTTGCAGCGCACTTTCCTTGCAAGGTGCCTAGCGTTGTAAGTATCAATACACCGAAATAAATAGAACATTGTACATCCAAAGGTCCCTATTCCTATCGAGTGTGTCATTGGGTCTTTCTAACTTATTTACGTTTGGAAAAGGAATATGCAACTTTATGAGCAGGCGTACTTAAGTTTATTTATTTACTTTGCCTCCTCCTGCTAAACGCCTTATTGGCTTTTATCCCCAAACTGGGCATGCGGATTGGTAATCGCAGTTTGGTGGTAATAGAATTGTTCTGCAGGTCGCGCTGCAGTCCGCCACCGACGGATATCCCTTAGTCGCCTCTTACGACCCCATGGGAAGTGTTAGGGTGGTGCAAATTCTACCGGCACAGCATCCACTATCACCATACTACTCAATACTCAATCACACTAATATTATAAATGCGAAAGTTTGTATAGATGTATGGATGGATGGATGTTTGTTACCTCTTCACGCCAAAACTTCTGAACGGATCGGGCTGAAAATTTGCATACAGGTAATTATTATCCTGGAATCAAACATAGGCTACTTTTTATCCCATAAAAAGTTCCCGTGGGATAGAAATCATCGTTAAACGTTTCCATAGTAACAACGCGTGCGAAGCCGCGGAGCGCGTCTAGTTACTATGTATATTTATATGGCTCTTTGATGAACGCCATTTTGTAGCTTTAAGTTACCTATTTTTTCAGTGTGTGTACCATGAGTTGTCACAGTTAAATCGCCTGACGTTACTACAGTAGTTACGTAAATACGCATATAGTTATCCACAGCTCATTTTAGTACCCAACTATCCGCGAGAGGCGCTTTAGAAATTTCCATACATTTTTTTTAGTACAGTCGCTAGCGAGTATAGATTGTCAAAACTCATGGTAGACACACTGGTCTTATTAAGTATATAGTTTATAATGGTGTTGGTAATTTAATTAGTTTTAGTACATACATATTAATGTTTAATTTTTAGCTAAAAATAAAGCATTTCTTATCTTATCTTATCTTGTCTTATCTTATCTTATCTTATATATTATACTCAATTGATGTTTTCTCTCGCAGCATCCTCTCAATGCAAGAATGCTGTTGCGTCTGGCTGTGCAGCGGCAGCGCGAACGCACGCACGCTGGTCCGCACGCTGGCCGCGTGCGCCGCGCGCCCGCCGCTGACCGTGCGTCTCGCCTACACACTCGGGAACATGGCCGCGGCAGACGACCGGGCTAGGAATTATGTACGTATCTTCATCATAGTGTCCTCATTTTTATCAACCGACTTAAAAAAAGGAGAAGGTTCTTAATTCTAATGTTTTTTTATGTTTATTAATTACCTCAGAACTTTTGAGTGGTTGGTCCGATTTTCATGATTATTTTTTTATATGAAAGCTGGTGCTTCCCGTGTGGTCCATTTTAATTTGAGTTAGTTCTGACGGTGGGATCCATGAAAATTCTTGAAAAAAATATAAAAATTGAAGCCTGTTATAGTTTTTTAAATTATCGCATTAATGATGCGATAAAAATTCGGGCATATTTAGTAACAAATAGTTTCTGCTCACGACTTCGCACGCGTTTATTTTATGGAATATCTATCCCATGGGAACTGTTTTATCAAGGTCTTCATCGTCATTCTTAATATATATTTTTTAAATATATTTGTATCTTGTCTCTGCAGATTTACAATGAACAAACTAGCATAGACGTTCTGCTTACTATCTTGGAATCATACACGAGACGAAACGACCAGGACAACAAAGCTGTGGATCCTGATTTAGACATTATCGGTATGATCGCCTACAGCTTAAGAAAATTGGTATTTCGTATGTCCCACAGACAACTGTAGGGTGACTTTGTTGAGCATATACTTACAGGGTGTCCCATAATGAGTGGGTAACCTTGAAGGTGCATGTGCGGAGGGGCAAGGCCAATGAGAAACATTTATTTTTACTTGTCGATATTTTTATTCTTTCCGCTTTTTATATGAAAATGTTTTTTGTTGGCATTGCCATAATTAAATAAATAAATTAAGAAACACCAACAAGATTGACAATTCTTTATTTTATAAAATGACTCAAAATACAAGATTGGTATAATGAAGACTTGAAGATCATTCTCTCGATTTCAGATACGGATATAGGTGGTTCAGATGACTCCAATGAAGATGTACTTATCAAGGTAATGTTGTGGAAATCAATTTTGTGAGAGACTCCCTATTATCGCACTAATCTTCAAAAAACCTTGTCAGTCAGCGGAAGAATTTCGCAGACTGACAAGACGATTTTCGTTGTGATGATACTCACATGATGTGATGATGATACTCGCTCTTAAAAGGTTTTCATATAGTTATCTCAACGGCACGACCTCGTAATTTCAGATTTTTACTCAGCCTCGCGTTTCCATGAATATTGAGTACAGTATTATGTTCATAGATTATTATTTAATGGGTTGTATGGGCATACCCACACTGAATTAGCATTTTGTAGAGCAATCGATTTCGAATCCAAAACTCGTCTGGTCTTTGGGGATTTGTAAAAAGTGCCTTATTTTTAACTTTATTTTATGTTTATTACCTCAGAACTTTTGACCTACCCATAGTCTACTATTCAGATAGGATTTTGATGATTCTATTTTTATTTGAAAACTGGTGCTTCCCGTGTGGTCCCATTTCAATTTGGTCCAGTTTTGCCAGTTTTGCCAGTTTAGCATCTATGAGAAAACCATATAATTGAAGTAAAGAAGTTTATACAAACCAACTCAATTAATAAGCGGCAAACGTAGTGTAGGGCGCCCTCCGGCCAGGTGGGATGACGATCTGCGAAAGACTGCAGGCAGATGCTAGATGCGTCAAGCTGAAGACAGGGCGCTATGGCGCTCATTAGGGGAGGCCTATGTCCAGCCGTGGACTAATATAGGCTGACGATGATGATGAACTCAATTATTGATACAAGTGGTTTTGTAGCCCTAATGCTATCAATATGTTTGTTAGACTGTACGAGTGGTGGCCAATCTGTGCATGTCAGAGAGGGCCGGCAGAGGCCTGGCAGCCTCGCACGCGGGCAGAGTTGTCAGAGCCTTGCTGGCCTGCTTGGAACTTGCAGAGCAGCCTTTAGAAGGCGTGAGTATTACTTGAATATTCTACCTATCCCCACCGAGTATCCCTTGAAGTGGAAATAAATAAATTGTATATTGTGGAACAAAAACAACGGTAACCTGGTTATAAAATGAAAACGATGTCATCCGCTGAAGTTTGAAAAACTGTGTCGCAGATGACAACGCTCTCCTCCGAAAGTATATGGATAGCGTTTCAAGACAATACAAAATTAGAGCAAGTTTTAAGTAAGATTACAATTTAGTTTCAAGAAAAGAAAAATAAGGAAACTAACCCATAAGTGATTGTATGATTATATGGGAACTTCGAGTGGAAACTAATCCATCGGTAGATTAGATGAAAACTTGGTGTGAAAACTTAAACATCGTGGATAAGAATGGAAAAAAGTTAGAACTAATCTATTCATGGATCTGCGTAATGGATTAGAATGGAATAGGCCTCCATTTCCTGTTTATTTAATTTTGTTTATTTATTTAATTTGGATAGCCATCAGCTTAAATAATTACAATAGAATTTAAAATAGTCATAGAAAGCTATAACAGGCATTCGCTAAAAGAATCATAATAAGTAAGCACTAAAGTTTGTGTCGTCGACAATTGTTTCATTAAAATTAAAAAAAATGAAGATTTACCCCCTTATTCGTAATGGTCTGCTGACATAAAACAGCTGCTAAGTACTGTTATTTCTCAGCCTAACTTATGTCAATAGAAGAAGACAGAGCCAGAGTTAGCAGTGTGATATGATAACTTAGCAGACTATTATGAATAAGGGGGTAACATTCTACATCATGTGCAAAGGAAGTTGCAGTTACCCTACCCAGTCCCGCCTGAATGTCGTGTTGTATTTTTATTGTTGTTGTATTGAGATTGAATCCCACGTTTTGTCAGGACTTCGCATCGAAAGAGAACAGCAGCCTATCAGAACGGCGAGAAGAGTTGGCGACGGCTGCGTTGGCGACGCTGAACAACATAACGTACTACAGGGAGCCGCCCGAGCCACCGGATCCTTTGGGCCGGGTTCTCGGAGAGATTTGTAAAGGTGAGACTGTTGGCGGTACGAATCTAATCACAGAAATCTTAATAGTAATTATTACGATTTCTGTGCACCTAATATAGCTGTATATCAGAACGTCAAGAGTTCGCTACGTCGGCGTTGACGACGCTCAACAACTAACGTACTACAGGGAGCCGCCCGAGCCACCGGATCCTTTGGGCAGGGTTCTGGGAGAGATTTGTAAAGATAAGACTGTTGGCGGTACGCATCTAATACAGCAGACTATCAGAACGTCAGGAGTTGGCGACGGCTGCGTTGGCGACGCTCAACAACATAACGTACTAGAGGGAGCCGCCCGAGCCACCGGATGGATCCTTTAGGATGGGTGCTTAGAGAGATTTTTAGAGGTAAGACGGTTGGCGGTACGTATCTAATACAGCAGGCTATCAGAACGTCAGGAGTTGGCGACGGCTCCGTTCAACGACATAACGTACTACAGGGAGCCGCCCGAGCCACCGGATCCTTTGGGCAGGTTGCTCGGAGAGATTTGTAAAGGTAAGATTGTTGGAGGTACGTATCTAATACAGCAGACTATCAGAACGCCAGGAGTTGGCGATGGCTGCGTTGGCGACGATAAAACACATAACGTACTACATTGAGCCGCCCGAGCCACCGGTCCTTTGGGCAGGTTGCTAGGATAGTAAACAGTAAACAGTACGTACTACTGGGAGCCGCCCGAGCCACCGCCACCTTTTGGCTGGGGGCTTGAAGAGATGACGACATCTATGGCGCAGTGGCGAAGGTCTGCCTGCGACGCAGGAGGTTGCGGGTGCGATTCCCGCCGCGGAACAAATATTTGTACGATCTGCGAATAATTTGTTCAGGGCGTTCTGGATGTTTTCTATGTATAATAAAAAATGTCTATCTATGTAGTGTATTGTATTATAATCTAACGTCAGCAGTGGCGTCCAGCAGTGGACCAATACAGGCTGCACGGGGATGGTAGAGCAGCTACGGTAAACGACCGTTGAAGGTGTATACTGGTTTTCACTTTCTTAGTTAAACAGCCTGTGTACTACTTAGGGGGACAAACTTAAACTTACACCAACAACGTTTTTCCACAGCAACTTGCCGCTGGCTGAACGGTCGCGGCATAGCGTCCTGTGAGGCGGTGCGGGCGCTCGGCAACCTCACGAGGGCGCAACATCTGGCACAGCTAGTCGTCTTACAAGGAGCTCTGAACTCACTGGAACCTTTTCTAGATCTAGGTAAGTTCTATGCCTTTTAACCTATTGCCTAGAGAAGTGTGACTGGTACCTAAGCTGTATTTACTGTAACTGATAATGATGGGTAGGTAGAGTCCGTTCAAAAAGAGAAGTCGTGGGAAGTGAGGGCGCTCGTGTGCCTATTCGACAACTTTTGTTGCGTTGACAACACTGCTGTGTCATTGCAGTACGACTAAAAGTGTTAGTTCACCAAAACGCTTCTCTTTTTGAACAGACTCTACTTAGACGTATTTTTAGGTCATAAATTCATAATATGTTTCAATAACTTTACCTCTGCCTAATGTGTGGCAACACGCTGTAATTGTCGACTAGACAGACAACCCTTATATGGTTTAAAGTGTCGTTATTAATAAAGAAATACAAATACAAAAATTATAGCGACCTTATCTTGCTCATCATCTCTCTTTGTGGTGAAATGTTATCCACTTGTTGCTGGCTGAAGGGTCGCGGCATGAGTCTTAGGCCCGTATTATGAAAGCTTGCTCAGTCTTCAATCTCTGCTTGAGTAACGCTTTTCTATAATATAAATGTTGCTCAAGCATAGCTTGATGACTGAGCAAGCTTTCATAATACGGGCCTAAGAGGCTGTGCGACCGCCATAAAAATGCTAACCTATTCGTAGTCCTGAAGTAAATTTTTGGGGAAAGCTCATGTCGAAACCAAGACAGTTTCGGACTCTTGGCTAAGCAAAAATACGACTCTATTCTATAATATAACCTAGCTACTATTAAAGTAACATCATAAAGTTTGTTAAACATAACTTTACGATACAGGATTTATCCTAGTGTAAAGTTTGCCTATGTGTGAACTAATAACCTAAATAAGCTACCTACGCTTACCCTTATAAATAAGTATGTCTAAGCTGTTTGTGTCTCAAATAAATGATTTATTATTAGTATTATTATTCACAGACGACGCAAGCGTCCGCTGCGCAGCCGCTGGCGTGCTAGTAAACGTGTGCGGAGCGGGAGCGGACAGCGGCAAGTCCGGCGAGTTAGCCGCCCGCGCGTTAGACAGCGCAGCGGAACGCGGCGACGCGTCTACCGCGACGTTACTCGCGCGCGCGGTGTGGAACGCGCACGCGTACCACCCGCTGCCAACCGTGTACGCGCACCAAGCGGCTCATGCGCTGGCGATGTTTATTGGTGAGTACCTTACCATCATCATCAATGACCTTTACATCCACGAAGGATGGTTTATGTAGTGTTCGATTTTTGGCACTTACGTAGATGACTTGTAAGGCCTATACGGGAACGACAGATGCGGCCGCAGTATTGGCATCCGTGTACCCCGATAGATAATGGTGGATCTACGGCAGCCGCTGCAGCCCGTTGGTGCCTCAGTAATCGCTTGACCAACACGGAGAGTGGCAGTTACCGGTGATAAGCTCGCGTAGATAGACCTTACCAACTATACTGTGTAATTGCTGCATGTATTTATAAACATTTAAGTTGTGTTCCAACTAAAATTAGGGAAACTAAGCTCTTATTTATCGACGGAAACTGTCTATTAGGTATTTTTAACCGGCTTCAAAAAATGGAGGATGTTCTCTATGCGACTGTATTGTTTTTTGTTTGTTACTTTAGAACGTTTGACTGGGTGGTCCGATTTTAGTGATTATTTTTATTTGAAAGCTGGTGCTTCACATGTGGTCCCTTTTTAATTTGGTCCAGTTCTGACATTTTTAAATAAAACCAATTATTAATAAACGTTGTTTTCTCTACGAGTACCCCTATCTAAACAAAACGGTGTAACTTTTAAACTAAACGATCAATTAGGTACTTAGAAACAAACTCAGCAATGATTGGAAATATGCAACAAGAGCTCCTCATTAAAATTATGAAAAAACAAACAACCTTCAATCAAATGTTAGTAAAGCAGTGGATGCTGTAACTGATTTTCTTTATTTCACCTACAAATTTATAAAATAACTCAATAAAATTACTGCTTTTCAATAAAAAAATATTACTTTACGTTATCTTTTAGATAGTAAAAATTGCTTGTACATATCTCATAACAATTATGTAGGTACATACCTCTATATCTTATCTACCACTGAAACGAAAAGTACATATATCCACCCATTGTAGTTGGTATTGTTTCACTCAAAAATCGTTCATACGCATATTCCTTGTCATTATTTAGAGGAGGTTGATATGCACAGAAATCGTAATAATGAGGTATCTACATTAATAGGAATTCTGTGTTGATACGAGTAGGCTAACAAGCAACATCAATTATAAAACCAACTCTGTTTCAAACAAAAGGTTTGATCCGATTGTTAACCCGCTTAAATTCATAATGAATTCGTCAAACTACAAAAGTTTCTATAGTAAAATAAAAGGTTTGATCATATAAAATGATACCAAATTTCGATCCTGATGTGAATCACCTATGCTACTTTATTTAATTAGGCGCCAGGCGCATTTTGCCGCAATCAGGTTTATGAGTTCTAATTATTACCGCAATTGGTAAATGAAGGGTATTAATAATAGTTTTACTGAACACGAATACAAAGTTCCCGTAACTTTCGATGATAATCATGTCGTGACGTCAACACCAATGCGTGGGTAGATGACGCGGTCTCTCCATAGCGTATTTACTAATTTCGGTTCGCCGTACATCGACTCCGTGGCGCAACGGTAGCGCGTCTGACTCCAGATCAGAAGGTTGCGTGTTCAAATCACGTCGGGGTCAAAGTCTTGTTTTGTTTTTTGTCATTTCATTTTTGTCCTCTCTACTCTTGCTAGATAAAATATCGTTTCTAAAACTCGATATTCTTTATGTAGACATAATTATATTTGGTTTAAAAAACTATAAGCCGACTTCAATTTTTATAGTTTTTTCATGAATTTTCATAGATCCCATTTTCAGAACTTAACAAAATTAATATAGGACCACACGGGAAGCACCAGCTTTCATATAAAAAAGAATCATGAAAATCGGACCACCCAGACAAAAGTTGTAAAAAGGTACAACTTCGAGTTAGAAAACGGAGAACGGGAAGTCGAATGAAATTATCAATGAAAGCTGCCAAAACCCTCATTTTGAGCGAACTTCTGTAATTGGCTCCAATGATACAGTGACATATAATATTTTCCACTAATATTTCTTTGATTTTGTAAGGTACTTTATTTGTTTACAAAAAGTATCAGCGAGTATCCATATACCTAAGGCAAGTACCTAGCCAGTAGCGTCTTGGGAACGCTTCCGAATGGTATTGGTAGGTATGGATCAGTTGAACTACATGTAGATTGTCTGCAGTTAGCTCAATCTCAATTGTTTCAATTATAAATACTTCCTAGTTCTTATTTATTTAGGTACCTTTATTATTTTATTGTTATATTCTTTGTTAATAAAGCTTTTACCTATTTATTTATAATTTCTAATCAGATGACGAGTCAGTGTTCGCTCCGTGCCAATCATCAAGATGTAGAGGAGACCGACGCGCCAGCGACCCATCCCTGAAGTCTTCACTACACGTTAGTTTATTTATTTATTTCATTTTAAGTAGGTATTTGATTTAAAAAAGACATTTATTTAGTAAAAATAATATAACAAATTATTTATTTTACTTTAATGAAAACGGTAACACACCACTTACATTAATTAAAGATCACATTTTGATTAATTACCTATTATGTAATGAAAAAAATATAAAATAGATTTTATGCAAACAGAATAAAACAATTATAACTATCTATTATTTACACTTTTGATTAAATATATATTAAATATATATATTTTGATTAAATACTCGATCAGAACACACACACCAGTGTTCTGAACGAGTATAACAATATTAAATCCCGTATTTCTTTACCTCTCAGGTAACATTCGACTTCGACAAGCACGAGCAAGTATCTTCAAGCTTCTCCAAGCGTTTCCCTCGCACCCAGAGCTTCGACCATCACCTAGAGCTGGGGTCTTCTGAAGACGAGGGTCTCTCAGCCGAAGACCTTGGCTTCGAGGAAATGGAGGGCGGCGAGGAATGTGACTGCGATCCGTGTGTGAGACTGACAGCTTGGGAGGAGTTAGTGGGGGTTGCTATACCACTGCTGGAGAAATTACACCCGCCAAAGGCTGATGCCTCTGTTGGCACGACCAGTGACTTTGAAAATGCAGAGATTGTTGAACTGTTGAGGTTTAGTTGAAAACACCTGTCTGCTTTTATCCCGTATCTTGCTTGATTTTAATCCTTCCCTTTAATAGGACATGATTTTTCATACTCGGGATTGACGGTTATCAACGGTTTATCTATGTCTTAGATTTTATTACTTACTTACTTACTCCTATGGCTCAACGACCCAAAGTGTGTCTTGGCCTCCGATATGAGAAGTCGCCATTTTTCCCTGTCCTGCGCAGTTTCCCGCCATAGATTTTAGATTTTGTTAGATTATATGTATTATTAAAACAAAATATTTGGGCCGATTCTGGTATCGCATTTTAACAACAGTTCTAACTCTGATGATACGAGGATCTTGGTTTGTGGAAATGGTGGGAGGTGAGGGACGAGGAGTGACTGGGATCCTTTATGAGACAGACAGCTTGGAAAGAGTTGGTGGAGGTTGCTACCACTGCTCTAGAAACTACAGCTGCCTACGGCTGGAAGGAATTAAGCTGGAATCCACTTCATCATCAGTTCTAATTCACCAACCGTAACAGCTTTTCCATGGAGGATCCCAGGTTTCCAGCAAGAATTAAATTAAAATAAACAAATAAAATTAAATACCGTACGTATCATTTTAATTATCCACTACATAAAGAGGATGTTTTATGCTCGGATTTGTGTATGTTTTGTTTGGCAATTTTTCCGCCGCTTGTGAACAAATTTTGATGTTTTTTTGACTTTTATACCTAATGAGATTTATCCCGGGTGATCCAATAATTTCTTTTTATTCCCGAGACACCGAAAAAGTTGTATTATTTGTTCAGTAATACTAATTTTTTTTATAAATATTTAGAAAGATGGAAGTCGATTTGTTCTTTCAAAACAATTTTTAAGCTATTGCATAGCTTCTATCGCGGGCCTTGAGCGCGGGGACCGAATCCAGAAATTCCGTAACGAAAAAACCTTGACGTTTGTCTCTTTAGTTCAGCAACTCGCCTCTAGATGGCATTGCAATAGCTTTACCGCGGCAGTCCCCGAGTGCCACACGTCTTTTTTTTTATTAAATTGGGATTCCTGTCTGGGGCTTTCCTGTCTGGTTCTGTTGTTGCATTTTATTAAGGAGCTATGCAAACAGAGCAACTTTAATTATAAATCAGTCATAAAAAAGTTTTAGTGAAAATCGCCTATTTTTTTGAAATCTGTAAAAAAAATTATATCAGAGATTATATTTTTTCTCAAACTATAGGTAGATTGTTAAGAACATTTTAAATTTTTAATTCTTTTTCGCAGAAAATAGTACAATATGATGAAACATTAAAAAAAATGATCAGCTTCTTCCAGCTCACTCAACTGCCACGTCCAAAATGTTCATGTCCATTATTTAGTTACTCTGTCTGCATAGCGCCTAACTAACATGTTCATAATACTATTCTTTATTGCACAGTACCTATGTAAAACATTTTAAAAGAAAAATAATAAAAAATAACGGCAAAGGCGATATTACAACTCAAAAATTCGGTGTCAATTTTCTTTCACATTTTGATTGATGATTTTAGTATTATTCCTTTGATTCAATATTAGTCCCGCAAAATTTAATAAGCCGTGTATATATTTAAATAATTTTAGGTCGGTTTTCGTTTTTTAAAAACAATTAAATTATCATTAGCATATTTTATCGTAATTTTATTTCGTAATCATTTTCCAGAAATAATTTTAATTCATATATTTCACCTCGGGATATGGAAGTCGATTTGTTCTTTCAAAACAATTTTTAAGCTATTGCATAGCTTCTATCGCGGGCCTTGAGCGCGGGGACCGAATCCAGAAATTCCGTAACGAAAAAACCTTGACGTTTGTCTCTTTAGTTCAGCAACTCGCCTCTAGATGGCATTGCAATAGCTTTACCGCGGCAGTCCCCGAGTGCCACACGTCTTTTTTTTTATTAAATTGGGATTCCTGTCTGGGGCTTTCCTGTCTGGTTCTGTTGTTGCATTTTATTAAGGAGCTATGCAAACAGAGCAACTTTAATTATAAATCAGTCATAAAAAAGTTTTAGTGAAAATCGCCTATTTTTTTGAAATCTGTAAAAAAAATTATATCAGAGATTATATTTTTTCTCAAACTATAGGTAGATTGTTAAGAACATTTTAAATTTTTAATTCTTTTTCGCAGAAAATAGTACAATATGATGAAACATTAAAAAAAATGATCAGCTTCTTCCAGCTCACTCAACTGCCACGTCCAAAATGTTCATGTCCATTATTTAGTTACTCTGTCTGCATAGCGCCTAACTAACATGTTCATAATACTATTCTTTATTGCACAATACCTATGTAAAACATTTTAACAGAAAAATAATAAAAAATAACGGCAAAGGCGATATTACAACTCAAAAATTCGGTGTCAATTTTCTTTCACATTTTGATTGATGATTTTAGTATTATTCCTTTGATTCAATATTAGTCCCGCAAAATTTAATAAGCCGTGTATATATTTAAATAATTTTAGGTCGGTTTTCGTTTTTTAAAAACAATTAAATTATCATTAGCATATTTTATCGTAATTTTATTTCGTAATCATTTTCCAGAAATAATTTTAATTTATATATTTCACCTCGGGATATCCCATGAGTAGGTATTGAGATCTAGGTCAAGTTTGATGGTGCCTAATGCAGACAACAGAAGCTTCAGCGTTCGAGACGTACCTAGAGTATGATTTTAGGGTCGTATTTATTTTCCCACTGGCCTGAATTCTAAAGCAACCTCTAAAAAAATAACGTAAAAAAAATACTTTGGTCTGTGTTAAAGTATTTCGTTCGTAACAATGCCTAGCTTTAATCGACTCGTCAAATATTGGCCCCAAATATAAAGGAGCGTCGACGAATGGAATTTTGTAAATAGCTGTACATTTATGATAGTAAAAAATCATGTTCGATTTTAAACTGTCCGACTACTCAAATGCAACTCAAATTTAAACTCGTCTGAAATGACGAATTAAAAAAAAAACACATGTGTCAAACAGAATTTAAAAAAATTACAAGACGTGCGTTAGATCCGAGTTGCTTTTTATTATTTGGGCGTTGGTCTTTTGTTTGCTTTTCGTTAGCCAAATGCTTATTAAGTAGATTACCATTAGTTTTTTAACCGACTTCAAAAAAGGAGGTTCTTAATTCGAAAGTTTTTTTTACGTTTATTACCTCAGAACTTTTTATTGGGTGGGCCGTTATTTTCATGATTCTTTTTTTATTTGAATGATGGTGCTTCCCGTGTAGCCCCATTTTAATTCGGTCCAGTACTGACAGATCCATGAAAAAACTATTTAATTGGAGTCGATTTATAATTTCTTAAAACGAAATCCATTATTTGGTAGCCAAATGTAAAATTAGTTATTTCTTCGTGCTATAATAAATACCTAATGGTAATGTATATTCAAACTGTTACTTACTTCTAGTTGTTATTATATTATGTTTTTATGTTTATCCTTTATTTACTTTTGCGTCTGGCTGGAAATGTTATACGCAGACCTAAATCAAGTTCTGACCGAATTACTGTCCATTATGTATAATAAAAATAATCATTCTTAATTAATAAAATTATGTTGATATTTTCGTGTTTTATTTATGACTGTTCCTAAAATTGTTATTTCTTTAGCTAGGAAATGAAATTGATATTATATTGACAGAGAAATTAAATTATAAACAAATAACCATGAGAATATAAAAAAAACAAGATTATTTTGCCAAATTCAGAAGTTCAGAAGTGGCCAACCCTGCATGCTACTGCCGTAGCAGGCAGGGTTGGCCACTTCTGAACACAGAAATATTAATATTGCGCGCAGCTCGGATGGCTGCGGAAAAAAGGAGATGACGTCATGGTCACGTCTCGTTACGTTACAAACATCAAATAGACTCGCCGCTCTGATCACTGCCTCTTTTTTGCGACAAGGATGTAAGGACACGACGTGTAGGAGTGGAGTACGACAATCACGATAATATAAAAATCTAGAGCATACCACCAGGACGTATCTAAGCTATAACGAAACGGAAGCACTGTTCGAAAAGTTATGTTAGGTTTTCCTGTCTTCTCTCCTATGATTTTCATGTATCTCTACATCCTCTACATACTTTACTATTTAATATTTAAATTATACAGGTTCACACATAAACACACACACACACACACACACACACACACACATACACACACACACACACACACACACACACACACACGCGCGCGCGCGCGCGCTCACTTCCCAAATAACTAAAAATAAATAAAAATCTACTTTTATATTTTTGTAAATAATAAGCTCTATATTTTAAGTAGCCTTATATAATAACTACTAGCCGAACTTAATGTACGTTCCAAATTCTATTGTTTGCGGCAGAGCGAGATTCCCCTAACACAGGTAAAATACTTTACTTAAAAGGGGGTCTCAAACACTGTTATATAATGTATTTTAAGTTTCCGAATAAAGATTTTGTATTGTATTTTGTATTTTGTATCTGGTTGCGCCTAGAGCAGGAACGTTAGAAGTCTCCCAAGACTGAAGGCCTATACCTGGTTGCAGCTGGTTGCGGATGGTGATGATGAACCGCTTCTACTCCATCCATACCGGAGGAAGGAAGTCGGCGTCGATCGGAAGAGAGGATGGGTTGGTTTGGCAACTCGGGTGGCGCAAGCGGACGGCCGGACCTTCGACGCCTGCACATGTCGCTAAGATACGCCCAGATATACAGGATGTAGTATTTGTAGTTGAGTCTTAGAGACACGATAATAATAAAAATCTAGAGCATACCACCAGGACGTATCTAAGCTATGACGAAACGGAAGCACTGTTCGATAAGTTATGTTAGGTTTTCCTGTCTTCTCTCCTATGTTTTTCATGTATCTCTACATCCTCTACATACTTTACTATTTAATATTTAAATTATACAGGTTCACACATAAACACACACACACACACACATACACACACACACACACACACACACACACACGCTCTGGTTACTTTACCCAGGTACTTTCCCCAGGTTCTTATAGACTTAAATACTTCTTCACTTATATAATGGGACTATCAGGCAGCATGAAAGACTGACGTCATCATTCATGCTGTCCTGATCAGTTCGAATCCGATCTGAGCAAGACAGTCTCAGTAACGATGACGTCATTTGCAATCCCATTGCAAGTAATGCCTAATTTTTTCCAGTAGTTATTAAAATATTTTAACAAATTGTTCGTTGTGAAGCTATAGTGATCTAGACAATGAGATAGGTACCAGGACTGCTCAGGTTTACCGGTGTAGGTGAATTTGATCTCTAGAGGTTAAGGAAACCAAAACATTGTTCTAGCCTTTTGATGTAATAAAAAAAACTCTTCATGAGTTTAGAGATGACTCTACATTATTCGTTTATGTAGTTAGTTGTAAATAGGTACCTACCTACTGACACTGCATACAGCGCAATTATTGCCGTAGGTATTACGTATTGGCTCATCACATCACTTCAGTAATATTTGCCTAGTCTCGTTCTCAGATCAATATTGACCACCGACAATCATTTAAGTAGTACCTACATACCAACAATATTGCTATTTCTGTTTCAAGTTCTAAGTGTTTTATTACTTTCAGTACATATCATAGTACTTATCTAGTAAGACACAGTATTACTAGTCAATATAGTAAGTACAGATGTAGTAACGCCCTGTATAAGCGGCGGAAACTATGTGATGTTATAAGATATTCCTAGCGGTGGATCGGACCAATCATTGAGCGTTTGTTGATACGACAACATCTACTCAATCAGGTATGTTTACATTACACAAACTACCTTTCTATAATTAATCTGCACGCAACAAGTAGATGTGGAGAGTAGCAGTCATATGTACCTACAAAGTTGATTAAAGGTTAGAGTACTGTACTATTATGAATATGAAGATATTTATTCATTTTGCGCCGGTCAACATCTGATCTGACGATAACTGTGACTTGAGTGAATTAATTTGCATTTGCAAGCAGGTGTATTTATTTGCAAGGAAAGATCGATAATTGAGAACACCGATCATTAAAAACTTAATCCGTTTCGATAGGTACCCAATGGTAGAGCCCAATAGTGGTGAATCATCGCGTTATGATAGGTCATTTCTTATTAGCTTATTGCCGAATATTCACTAATACAAAACATTTGTCTAAATCACACAATTAAGAAAATTTCAAATCGCAATTTCTCCTAATTTACTAACGACCCCAGTTTATATTGCTTTCAGAGAGTCTTTAGAGTTTTAGTTACGGTTTTCCTATCATAGAGCAATAACGTTGCAAACTTTAGCTTCATCAACTGGACATTTCTAATTTTTAAAGCATTTTTATCTCAACATTTGAAAGCCACTCACTCGCTCTAATATTTTTATTCCCGTATTTCAAGAAGGACTACATTGAAAGATAACTGTAGATTAAGAAAAGTAACATCCGTAAAGAGAAATATCAAATAGAAAACAGCGAAAAGAAACTGTTGTTCGACAGTGCATCAAAACATACCACAGATACTCCAATTGTGTTAGCGAAGAGAGAAAAGGGCTACTACGTAAAAACCAAGGAATTAAAAGCAAACATGGCTCGCCTAGTACTGTTACTCGTGGGATGTCTGTTGGCGCAAGCATTTGCAGTACCGGCTGGGAAAAGACAGCAAAACAGACGGCCGTTGAGATCGGATGCAGAAGCTGAAGTGGTAAGTATTAAAGTATATTGTAGTATTATAGTACTATTAAAGTAAAGTTTACCTGAATCCTATTTATATTCCTACTAGCTTCGCACGCGATGTTCATATGGAAACGTTTAAAGGTGATTTTTAACCCACGGAAACTGATTTATGGGATAAAAAGCCTATGATTTTAGTATTAGAATTACCTGTATGCAAAATTTCAGCCCGATCCGTTCAGTAGTTTTGGCGTGAAGAGGTAACAAACATCCATCTATCCATAGATTTATACAAACTTTCGCATTTATAATATTAGTGTGATTTATGTCCTTGTTATTAACACCAAAGTTATTTACAATGGGAATTTATCATGATTTGAGTTTTGAGCTTACCAATATGTCGGCACAGTTTCATGCGCCTTATTCACGGAATAATTGACAAGCTCAACACTAAAATTATGGTAAATATCCCGTTGTAAATGACTTTAATATATACCAGATTTTTTAAATCTAAGGATTACCCAATCACCTATCCTGGTCACCAAATAAACTTATAAAAGCCACTTTTCGATTTTGCCAGAAAGATAACTGAGCACTGAATGGCTTTGAATGAGGGCCGGAATTTTACAAGGAACGACACAGTAACGTAAATGAGCACATCACGCTCCATCACCGAACCTTATAACGTCAATGCAACGCCCCGCGACATTATCGCACCATTCCACGTTGACCACAATAACGACGTCTTGACGTGACGTCTTGACGGTGATGAGGTAACTCTTATACCGGCGCTTCACGCACCCACGATAATATTTTCCTTTTAACGCATTTACTACCATGTCTCTACAGTGTAATCCCTAGGGGCACGCCGCAGCTGAAGGTGGTTTAACACATCCATGTGCATTGTTGGTAATTAAGGAGTTTACTTCCCATCTTCTCTCTTTTTCTAGATTCCAACGCTTATAAACTTTGACTTTTAATTCGCAGAACTTCAGCGCTAGTGCAAATGTCGGCCAGAGCACATCGTCGACGAGCAGTTACGACATTGACAACGATGATGATGACGACGACTTTGAAGACAACATGCAGGTGGCTCCGTCGACGGGCGGCGGCAGTAACATCATGAGTCTACTGAACTTGGCCACTGCGCTGTTCCCATCTGCTTCGGGTGCTAACGTGAGTAGGGGGACTTTACTCCCCCAACGTGGACATGGGTGACAATAGTGCACAGTTTTTAACCGACTTCAAAAAAGGAGGAGGTTCTCAATTCGACTGTATTTTTATGTTTGTTACCTCCGAACTTTTGACTGGGTGGTCCTATTTTCCTAATTTGGTTTAGTTTCGACAACGGGATACATGAAAATTCATGAAAAAAAAAAAAAAATTCAAGTCGATTTATAGTTCTTTTAAAACAAAATTCATTATATAAAAGTGTCTTCACTACAAGAAGACACCTTTATGAAAAGTAACTCAACCCTGTTAAAAACTTTCTATCAGTCATCTATCAGTTATCGAGAACCCATAACACAAGCTCTGAATACTTTAGGGCGAGATGACGCTGTGTGAATTAAATTTGCCCTTGCTTATTTAGCTGGGCAATACAGCCCGTGTTTTGGGGACGCTTCTGACTGCTATTGATATGGATCAGCTGAGCTACCTGTAGATTGTTTGCAACAGTCTGCAGTTAACTCATTTGTTTCAATGTAAATAGTAGTTCTGATTTGTTTTTATTATTTGATTAACAATTTCGTCATTTATAAATTTGATGGACGTTCCACATCATTATTTCCCCGGGAAACCATAATAAATATGAGAAATGACAAAGCGGCCGCTTCCGCCGAAATGTTTCAACATACGCACTGATACTATCTACTATCCTTGACACACGCAAATAACAGTGCACCACGTGTTTCCTGCAAGCAGCAATCAGCAAAACATCCGACACCTTTCACGGCCACCACAGGTCGGCACGGCACTCTTCAATGCACCATGAAGTTTTTTTAAGCACGATTTGGTCCTTCTTTTTTGCGAAAAAAGAACTTTCACCACCTTGGATATGGTTGATCCTTAATGTGCACAACACAACCTTTCGGATTTGTTTTATACACTTTACCAATAACTCGAGTTTAGTGCACTTTACTTTAGAAGATACCTGGTAAAGGTAAGCTTTATAATTTTTTCTTCCCTTCTTTTGTCGCTAAGTATAGTAAGTATTTTAATATTTGTGGTTTCGCTTTCATTCAGAATCTCTTGGGTTGTTTTCATCTCCATTTTATTTTATCATTTTCAGCTCGAGACAGCAATCAGACGCTTAATCAGAGATTATTTTGTCCGTAACCCAATAATGCTGCGACGTCAAGACATCGCTGATAATATTATTGAAATCGACTACATAAACAAACTGACTCCTCCCTTCCAACGGCAGGAGACCGAAGAAATCGGTAATGATACCGACGAATCAGAAGACACTAACGAAGATGAAAGCAATGGCAATGATGACGATGATGATGATGATGATAGTGAATCAGAATCGAAAGAAATTGAAGATGATAATGCAGCTGAAGAAAGCATTGAAGAGAATGCAAATGGGAATGATAAATCTTCGAAGCAGGATTCTGGTTTGAAAGACAATGATGACTCGGATTATTCGGATGAGCCGCCCGGTGGTGGGGATGGGCAAGGGGGTGGTATTCTCGGACTTCTGGCTGGATTGAGTGGTGGGGTGAGTACAACGTTACTTTTGGACAACCAATTTTAACTTGGGGTCTCCAAAACCTTACCAACTCAGATCATTAGTTTTGTTTGAAGAATAAAGGGTAGCATTAATAATTTGATTATCAAAGATAGCATATAGAATTTATTCGTCGATTGGTTCCCGTAACAATTCCTTATTTATTTTAGGAAGATGGACAGTCAGACCTGGGTTCTCTTTTAGCAGCAGTCAGTGGAATTGTTGGAAGCCTCAGCGTAAGTCATTTTTATTGAAATCATGTATTGTGCAGTTATTCAACACTTAATTTATTTTCCTAATTAATCTATGTTTTAGGGTGACGGCTTCGATCTAAATTCTCTGATAGCGACTGCATTTGGACTTTTCGTCGGATTGTTGGTAAGTTCTCTAATTTACTTTACCTATCTAAGGTAGAGTTTGTGTAGAGCTGAATTTGAAGACTCTTAAAGTGTTGCAGAGTCAGAGAGGTTTGCCTCCAAGTGGATCTCAGTGTCCTTTACTGAAATTAATTGACTCTATTTTAGTCAAATTATTAATTGTATCATCTTTTTGTCTAGTCCGAAGGTGAAGAGAACCCTGGAGCAATCATCGCCAGCTACCTCCTGACATCTTTGGACACTATCACTGGCGGAGGAGCGGTAAGATTCAAAACACTATTAAACAATTTTTGAAATACGTATAGTAGGCCAGTTGGGATGACGATCTGCGAAAGACTGCTGGCAGATGCTGGATGCGTCAAGCTGAAGACAGGGCGCTATGGCGCTCATTAGGCGAGGCCTATGTCCAGCAGTGGACTAGTATAGGCTGATGATGATGATGATGATAGTAGGGGAGTTCAATATGGGATTTTGGTATATCTCGAGCGTGGAGGCGCTTATCAGGAGAAAGCTTGCGTCCAGCAGTGGACCAATACAGGCTGTTGAGGTTGTGGTTGAGGTGTTGGTTTGAGGCCGGTGAAAGGGTTTCCTCATATAATATTATTTGGTTTCTAGCATCCGGAGTTAACCAATAGGTCCCGACGTCATTATTAAAATTCAATAGGTCCCGACGACAACACTCGAGCAAATACTCATTTGGCATCATGGGCTCCTCTACTACATGTAGTGACACCAATACACTAAATGTTGACTTCGAAATAATATTGACAAGAGTTTTTTTGCAGGAAAACAATGGACAATATTTTGGAAAGTTCTTGTCGACATTGTTAAAAGGATCTAGTGCGGTATGTTCATCTAATTCGCTCTATCTTCTTGTGTATCTCTTCTTCTTTTAATTAGCGACCAACGAACTTCTACTATTTTTGCCAATCGATACATATTTCTTTAAAATATTGAAGATGCACCTGGTAGCATGGAGAGCATTGCTTACTTAAGTAAGCAATGCTGTCCATGCTACCCGGTCCTGCCCTACCACTGGCGATCTCTAGTGATCGTCACTTGTTCCGCTCTTGTCGCTCTAGCGGCACCTCGGATGACCAATAGGCATTTGGGCGACCCATGTAAGCTCTGCTGGCTGCCCGAACCTCTCCCATTTATTTGGATTACAGAGCCATCGGAGTCTCGAGGATTCGGTTTCGCCTATGATGTTCGGCTCGGACATCTTCTATTTCATTTTTTTTTAAAGTCTCCAGCTGCCATATCCTCCTGCTGCTGCAATTCATACCCGCATATTAACAGTTTGGCTCAAAATATATTTTTTTAGCCAAGGCTTGAATGGAGAAAAATGACAAACTTCGTTTAGCAACTACCTAGCCCAACTGTTAATATGCGAGTATGAATTGAATATCAAATTATGTATTTTACGCATTCATTTCGCCTTTGTCATTTCTACCTCAGAAAGTTCGTCGTCTACAATGATCAAGCCATGGTATTTCTAAACCATAGGTACCTATCTATAATATCTACAAGTGAAATCTTAACATCAAATGTTCCAGGTGAGCGATGAATCCGTGAGCGGTGAAGATAATGGCAACAAGATGCCGATGGCAGACTCTGGGAAGTTCTTCGCAAGTTTCCTCATGGGTCTGTCTGGAGACATGAGCAAAACCAGCTCGGGAGGCAGTTCCGCCTGGCGGAGATGATGATGACGATGCTCACTGTTTAATTTGTACCAGTTGTTATAGTTGTAGTTGTAAATAAATCCTTGTGTAATTACTTTGTGTGATTGTTAATAGTACCATAAATATTAAAGTGTTCTATGTGAGTATACGTCCGCGTCGTATTCCTTTTCAGTAAAAAGAACCACGTAAGCCATTTTCACCTGTCCAACAATGTATTCATTTATTTACGCACCTTTAAAAGCATCCATAAGAATGCACTTTTTTATTTTTCCCTATTTGTGAAATTGTAGTCTGGATTTGCTATTGTATATATAACATGTCAACTATGCTTACCTACACACTCTCTCGCTCCATTGGTTCTCTTATAAAAATCACGTGCGCCAATTTCTTCACTTATTTCTTTATCCAATATTTAACAAAATATGACATTTCATTATTTCTTACTCCACCCTTTTTTAAATTTTGTTGTTCCTGGAAAAATCACCAGCACCAAATTCTTCCCTCATCTAATTTCCCTCAGCATTCTAACATGGACTTCATTCCCCAGACACAGGAATCGTCGGAAACCTCAGCCCAGGGTGCAGTGGATCAGCTCCAGTCTCCTCTCTGGGCCCTGAAGATGGACATCCTCCGAGCCTTCCTGCAGTTTGGAACCAGAATCTTGGGGCTGGCGTCTACATCTTTCACCAGAGCTGTTACGGTCTAGGTATTCTGGT
Organism: Eupithecia tripunctaria; assembly: GCA_955876795.1. Lineage (NCBI taxonomy): Eukaryota > Metazoa > Arthropoda > Insecta > Lepidoptera > Geometridae > Eupithecia > Eupithecia tripunctaria. Next base: position 7,276,849 of record OY041620.1, read on the forward strand.
GTTCGACTAATATAAGTACCGATGTAGTTAAAAGTTAAGGTGATAAAAAGGTGCCATATTAAGTTTTCAAGTAGGCACAGTCAAATGTTTAAAAATATATTGGAGCTATTTCTAAATTTTTTATAGAAATCTCACTCAGGGTGTTTGCTCTAAAGACCTTTCGTATTCTTTGTATTTCACTAAATGGTCTTTCGCAAACTCTTCCCCAAATTATTTAAACTGAAAACATTGAAAAATTACTTTTTTTCTATGTAGGTATTTGATATAAATGTGTTGTAAATGACTAAAGCTTGAATAAAACTAGCATTATATATTTATTTTACATTAATCTTACACTATAAAAAATAGATCGAAACGTAATGTTATTTCATTCCATTCCTGATTCCTTCCATCTTTAATAAATTAAAACTAGGCATTTACAATTGAACAATCGAGCTTTCTACAGCTCAACTGTTTCTGTACTGTTAATAATTTCTGATCCTCCACTTATCTTCATAAGGTTTACTACACATTTGTAATAATGTATATTCCAAATATCTGTGTAACCTGGTGTAACCCACCATCCTACTTTATATACTTAGGTATATTAGGTATATATATAGCAATTTTATATGTTTAGCTCCCACGGAATGTGTTCACTGGTGACCTGTGCTACAGGCTTTTCATAATCCCTTAACAGGCACGTCTCTCACAGTTCAGCTTAGGTTGATCTTAACGCTTTCACTGACCAGCATCTGCGGTGAACCCGAAGGGGTACGCATTGGCAGTGAAAGTGTTAAGTACCTTTGTAATTCTTGTTTCTAACTTACCACCTACCACATATAAGCTTTAGCGTGATTTACCTTACTTTTGTGAGAGAAATAAATATTTTATTATTATTACATTTATTATCTTTCGGCTTTTAAATTCTAATTTCTGCGACTGGTTCTATGGTCAGCTCGGTTATCTGAAAAGAGTTTCCAAGGAGTAAAAAAACATAGGTATTTTAAATTATTTTGAATAATTATAGAGATACTATTTAACATTCATTCTATTGAGCGAAAATGTTTTTGTCGATGATGCCCGTCCAGTTGTTTCACTAGACCTGCCAGGTAGGGCATTATCACCTTATCAGCACACACGTTCACTGCTGAACATGCCCTTTTGTTTTGCCACCACGGTTGGGAGGTAGATAAATGATCGCGATCACGGTGTTAAAAATACACAGAAGTGAGCTACTGCCCTTCAACCGTCTTTTACGACATCCACGGGCTGTGTTCCGCCACGTCCAACACCTACATAAGTACCCTTAAGGCCCATACACCAGTGAAAGTGGCTCCCCCAACTATTTTATCTTACGTTAAACGCAGGAAGTTTTAAAAATCCATTGTACAGTTTTGGTAGTCAAGCTGTTTATTTATATATTAAAAATTTGACTTGTCTAAGTGCTTATTTTGTAAGTCTAAAGAAATAAACGATTTGACTCTGACTCTGACTCTGGTATCTATTATAAGTTATTTAATAATGCCTCTGTAATAGTTTCATTTTCAGAGATACAAAGTTGCGCTTTTTGGCCACCAAACTCTATTTTCGCATCTCCTCCTAAATTATATGAGATAAAACTATTACAGAGGTATTAAAAAATAGCTTATAATAGACGCAATAATTAATTTTATTTTAAAAACTATAAACGGACTTCAATTTTATAGTTTTTTTATGACTTTTCATGGATCCCACTGTCAGAACTGAACAAAATTAAAATGGGACCACAAGGGAACACCAGCTTTCATAAAAAAAGAGTCATGAAAATCGGACCACCCAGTCAAAAGTTCTAAGGTTACCAACAGAAAAAAAACAGAGGAATTGAGAACCTCCTCCTTTTTTGAAGTCGGTTAAAATATGATAAAATAGGTATCGCTGACATATTGGCTCGGGTATGCGCCTTAAAGAACCAGCTGTAAGTGTACAGTATGATACTAACATTGACATGTGCTGGAGTAGAGAGCGCGTAGAGCACAGCGTCCGCCACGTCTCGCGGCTGCAGCGCCGGCCGAGTGCCGTCGATGATCGGCCCCGCCAGGTCGGTGGCCACAAGACCTGGAGATAAACTCTGAAACACATACAGTATAATGTAGAACATACCTCAAGAACAACCTCAACAGCCTATAATGGTCCGCTTTCATGAAAATCGGACCACCCAGTCAAAAGTTCTGAAGGAACAAACATAAAAAAACGCAAAACATTCTGCGGCACCCTTCATTGCAAAAATACTTACAGTAGTTTTAATCTTGCTGTGGTAATGCGCCAGCTCGGAAGCCAGTGCCTGGTGAAAGGCGGTGACGCCGTGCTTCGAGGTCGAGTACACGTTCAGGAATGGAGCCAAGGGCACGTAGTGGCCTGCGATACTACAACCAAAAATAACATAATTGAGTTTGTTCTAAAAAACTATAACCTACAACCTTCACAGTCTGTATTGGTCCACTGTTGGACGCAAGCCTACCCCTGATAAGGCCTTGTTTGCGGTGGTAGAATTGTTCTTCCGGGGGCGCTGCTGCCCGCCCCCCGGGGATATCCCTTAGTCGCCTCCTGCGACACCCACGGGAACAGATGGGATGGTGCAATTCTAAGCACCATACGGCTTCAGACCCACCATACAGCTTGTAGGTATGAGTACCTTTTGTTATTATTAGGCGAGTTAAAATTCGTTTACGAATAGACTGGTCTGCGGGGGAAACCAGAATTATGTGGAACTCGACGCCCTGAGAAGGACGTAATACCAGAAAAAACTCTCCGGCATCCCTCTTTCGCCATTTTCGCCGAACCAGGGGAACATAATAACCTCCGCGATCAGACTGGCGTCCCCTCTTCCTCCCATACTTATCCGGCGAGCCCACCATTCCACACACTCCATTCTTCCGTCCCCTATCTACCCTTTATTGTGACACAAACAGGACACAAACAGTTGCATGCGAATGTCGACTGCTGTGCCCAAATGGGCATTTCTCCCCTCATACTACCAGGTGTGGGTCTCACAAGGTATGAGTACCTACCAACCCCTAAGAAAGCATTTGAAGAAGCCATTTCAATAATGCCACAGCCATCTCACCTGTTTACAGTGAGGATGTGTCCATCAATGCCATGTCTCTTCATGCAGCTGACTGCTAGCTTGGTGCAGATGATTGGGCCCTTCAGGTTTACATCTACCATTGACATCAGGTCCTTTTCTGATAAGGACTTGCCTCCAACATCTAGAGGAAAAGGATTGAGATTATTATCATTGATCTTTTTCAGGATCGTCTATTTTTGACCCCTTAAGGGCAGCTACCGTTTCTTTTGTAGTTAGAAGGTTTTGATCTAAGGAACCTTCTATTTGATTTTGAAGAAAAAAATATAGTGATTTTTAGTTTTTAGAAAAAAACGTACCTACGCTTCGCCCAAAAATCGACTCTATTTCCGACCTGGGCAAGCAGTCTCGACATAGATGACAACCGACATCGGTCGCAAAGTTTTACCGAACATATTTTATCGTATTTTGATTTTCTTTTCAAGAATCAAGTTCCAAATGATTCAATAACTATTTATTTCCAAAAATAGAGTAGATTAATATAAAGAAAAGGTTAAATTTGTAATATTCATATTGATTTACCATTGGAACTATTCATTTTTGTCAGCTGTTTTGGCAAGCGACCGCCATCTTTACGAATTTTGTCGCAAACTTTACGCGTTCGGTAAAGGTAATTGCGAGCAAATTAGACTGCCCGATAAGTTTGTAGCAATCCTTCACCGAAATCTCGGTTGCCATCTATGTCGAGACTGCTTGCCCTGATACATATATAAATAAAATTCAGTTTTGTCTATTCTTATGACAATACACAACAAAGATAGATGTTTTTTAACCTGTATGTACATATTTTTGTTGCTCTTTCACGCAAAAACTACTGATCGGATCGGGCTGAAATTTTGCATACAACTAGTTGTAGGCCTGGAATAACACATAGGGGTACTTTTTATCCCATAAATCAGTTCCCGTGTGATAGGCGTGCGAAGCCGTGGGGCGCAGCAATTGAACTATAAGCTAAACGCACCAGTGATAAGTCCCTCGTGTAGAACTCCAGCGTTGTTCACCAAGATGGCGATAGGACCAACGTTCTCTTCAATCCACTTGAAGGTGGCTGCGATGTCCTCAGAACTAGACACGTCGCATTTTCTGGAGGTAATGGTGCCTTTACCCTGAACTGATGGTCTTAGTTTCTGTAATAAATGAATCAGAATTAGAATCAGAATATTTTTAATTTTGTGTTACAATAAATATTATTTCGTTTTAAAAAACTATAAACGAATAATATAAACTTATAATTTTGTTTTAAAAAACTATAAACCGACTTTAATTTTTATAGTTTTTTCATGAATTTTAATGGATCTCATTGTCAGAACTAAACTAAATTACCACACGGGAAGCACCAGCTTTCATATGAAAAAGAATCATGAAAATCAGACAACACAGTCAAAAGTTTTGAGGTAAATAATATAACAAAAACAGTCGAACTGAGAACCTCCACCTTTTTTGAAGTTGGTTAAAAATAATGGTACCGGTTTCACAGTCTGTCCAACGGGACGTACAATACGACATAGGTAGTTAGCACATAACATAATGATACAAGCCATTTACTAAGGTTATTTTTAAACCACATGGTATAAAACAAAGTCACTTCCCGCTGTCTGTAGATATGCTTAGATCTTTAAAACTACGCAGCTGATTTTGATGCGGTTTTTTAACCTTTATTCAAGTACACAGTAGAAATGAGAACCTCCTTCCACGGTCATTGGGATCATATGTATATTCCCACGTAGAAGACCCAACTTTAGGCGAGACTGCCTAGCTAAATATCAAAGATTCTGTGGAAACTTTCAGGTCAAAACAACGGAAATATAGTCTACTTTCCATTTTTGGGACTCAATTCTACGTAACTGATTTTTTCGCAGCATAGCAAAAAAAAACAGAGCGTGTTTTTTTACTACAAAAACCGCGTCACAAACCTTTGACGTTGACTGACGGTGACAAAGGACATTTCATAGTAGAACGTTGTCATTAGAATTAATTGCCTTGTACTTTATGTCAGCGTTCAGAAATATGTGAATTAATTTGGTTTGACCATTTACAAGTAAAAGACGATTTGAGAGGTGGGAAGTCTTCCTCCCAATGTTTTAATAAGGGTTAATAGATAGATTCAAGAGTAAGGTTTACTCGGTCCATATTGCATGAACACTTACATCGACTAGCTCGCTCCTCCTGGCAAGGCCTACCACCCGCAGGCCTGCGTCGGCGAGGGCGATGCTTGTGGCGGCCCCTATGCCAGCACTGGCCCCCGTCACGACCGCCACTTGTTTCGACCACCGGTCCATGCTAAAATGCTTGATTTATGGGCCAAACACTTCAGGAAATTAAGGAATATTCTACCGGTTACTTTTTTCTGATTAATTTCATAATTAAATGAATTAATTTCATTTCATTTCATTAATTGTTTGCTTTTGAAGGTCAAATCTCATTTCAAAAGCAAACAGCTCTCTTTCTTTTCGTCATTAGTTAATTCGCTTTTAAATCCATCATGGTTAAACACAATCCTTTACAAAAAAAACGCTCAAAATTCAAATCATACCTAAATATCCCGTTGTAAATGCATGCCTCTACTGTAACTTGCGGATAACGGGGCTGGTCATAATTTTAGTATTTAGTTACTTTACTATTAACTGATAATATTTAGGTATGATTGTTTGTTATCCTTAAGAGATAAAAATAAATAAATTCGGTGTGTAATACATTATTGTGTATAAATATGTTGTATATAGATTTAATAGTAGGTATTTAGATAGGATCATATTTTAAGGTTGAGTTGATCTGAACAAGGCAAGGTGCCTTGTTCCCAGCTATCACTGCGAACTTGCAAGAAGGCACTATAATCGTCTTGCTCCGATTCTCTACAAGAAAATTAATTTAAAACTGAAAATCAAATCCCTAACTAAACAAAAGCTAAAACAATGTGTTTTTGACTGGCTTAAAGGCTATGACTATGATGGCAAATGTATTTTAAAACGACTTAAAATCATGTAAATTTAGATCAACTTGTAATGATTTCGTGATTGCTTCGAATAAAATTGTGAAATCTAGGTTATTTAAGCCTTATATTTATGATAAAATCATTAGAGTAATTTATGACTTATTTAAATCTACATAATTACTATGTATTCGCTTTATAGATAGTTGACGACTTCTCGTGTTCCGCCTATTTTGTCTTTGGATTAGTCGGTGCAGTCTTGTCTGTGGTTTGACGACGTCATAATTTGAGCAAAAGCCGTTTTGGAGGGAAAAACACGAGAGGTCGGGCATTCGGTGGCCAGACTTGGCTGAGGAAAGAGCTCTTAAAATATTGAAATATAAGTACTGTTAATTAATAATTATTTAATAAAGCTACAATATCAGTAAAGACTATTTTATTCTATAAAATCTCAGAAGTGGCGGTTGAACCAAGTAACGGTAAGTCTAGTGCACTATTTATTTTCTTATTTATTCTTAAAAACACCATGGTTATATTTCACCACGCGCTGGTCAGATATTATCGTTATAATATTTTAGCAGTTTTAAAAGTAGATTATGTACCGACTTCACTTTTCAAATTCGTGCTGTTATATTCACGGAACGGTCGGTACAACGCCGAAACTATCCGGTCGTGATGACAGCTTACATTTTTTTGAAATGGTGAAGGGTACTTGGTATTTATAATGTCTTGCTGAACAGAGAGTGGTATTTTAATTCTGTAGAAAATGAGTGCAGTTTCCTGACCTACCTGCAGTTGAATCGATGTCAACACGTAATGGTCGGTACTAAACCGAGACTATCCTTTCGTGGTGACTCCTTTCGTTCTGAATTGGTGGCCGGTATCTGCACTCATATTGGAATATTATTGTATTGCATTTCGTGGGGGTGTTTGCATGGCTGGTCGGTATTTCACCGAAACTTTCCAGCCATGCTTAAGCACTTTGCGGATTGCTGTGCTGTATTTTTTTTAGTTTTGTTATCAATTTCTGTACAGTGTATAATAGTGTAAATTATTACGTGTTTTGTACATAATATCTGACCGGTCCAACCTTATTGAAACTATGCAAATCGTACATGTTTTTTATTTTTGTATTATTTTTCGAGGTGTACCTACCTAATATGCGCATAGGATTTTTGTGGCTATGTACGTCATTTACAAGGGCTATAATTTAAAGAGGCTATGTATGCCTATAGAGAGCGAAATGTAGAACCTGTAATGGTTATGTAAGTCATTTACAAGGGCTATATTCTTAAAGGGCTATGTATGCCTATAGAGAGCGAAATATAGGACCTGTAGTGGCTATGTACGTCATTTACAAGGGCTATGTTATTAAGGGGCTATGTATGCCTATAGGGAGCAAAATGTAGGACCTGTAGTGGCTATGTACGTCATTTACAAGGCCTATGTTTAAAAGGGGCTATGTATGCCTATAGTGAGCAGAACTAAGGATCTGTAGGTGGCTATGTACGTCACAATATCAATAATTCAAGGGCAATGCTTTCAAAAGTTTATACCTATCTCTATAGAGACCTACATAAGCTAAGACGTGTATATTATTGGCTATGTTCCATTAATTCATGGGGTCCCTTTTTTATTATGATTATGTACTTATGTCATTATTAGAGAGCGCCATGGGACTATATTGGCTAAGTACGCATTACACAGTTCAAGGAAATTGTGACTTTAGTCAAAATTAATAAAATGGATTTTAATTTGTTAAGCAAAACAGCTAGTTTTTTATAAATTATTTACAAACAATAAAATTAAAGAACTCATTGATTTTATTATAAGTACTGCATTCTTTTCAATTATCATTCAGTAGTTTATAATTTATAAATATTACAACGATGTGATATTAGCAATACGACAGATACTTCTGACCAATAGGGTATATGCATGTGATTTCAAAATGGCTATAAAAATATATACGTATTCTCTATTGATATAGAAACATATCTGCATATTTATTTTTGCGTTTTGAGATGTTTTTATTGTAGAATTTAACCATTGAAAAATTGATATTTTAAATCTCAATCGCAAAATTTCGAAACGCTACTCACATTGACTAGAGCGGACGTGACATCACTGTACGCATTTCTTCTTTTTTTATTCTGCTTGCTGCACCTTGATTTGACACTATTCTGCCCACTTGACATTTCGTATTGTCGATTATTTTCAGTTTTTTCGGAAAACCTCTTTTCTGAGATGATCACTACCGAGGTCGTCACCAAAGGTTTTAATCAAGTGCGTACGTCGACGTCACATAAACATGGCGCCAATATGGCAGCGTTTTTATCACCCGAAAATGATTGTAGTTTTGATTTGTTTTTTTTACCTCGTTAATGCGAAATTCAGTGAGCGTCTTATCATTCCTGGGTTAAATAAAGACCTAAAGAATCGATTAAAACAATAAAAAAAATCGATGCATATACCCTATTGTGATTAAATTTTTGAAATCGATTTATTAATATGAATTTATTGGTTGTTTGCGAGGTTATGGAGTCTGAAAGCGTCTACACTCCCGAGGAGGAACCGATGCCATCTCCAACACACGTTCTCAACGAAAAATTAAATCCAAGTCCAAACATGCGAGGAGGCGTGCAAGGCAAAGGCGCAGGTCTGTCTCAAGCTCCTCGGCATGGAACTCATCCAAATCTTCGGACAGACCAAGAAAGAAGAAGCGAATATCGTCTGAAAGATTGTCTACAAGGGATGTACTAAAATTAATAGGTAATAATCGACCAGATCCGGATCGTGGTAGGCTAAGTAACAACTACCTAAGCAATGTGGTCCCAGAATTCGACCCATCAAGTAGAGCACAAAGTATTGATAGCTGGATTAGGAAGGTTAACAAATGTGCCTCTATTTATCAGTGGGACCAAAAGCAGACCATACATTTTGCTTTACAAAAACTTACGGGCCTTGGTAAGAAGTGGTTTGAAGCCCTTCCAAGCGTAATTTTCACTTGGATAGAATGGGAGGCTAAATTAAAGTAAGCTTTTCCAAATGAGCAAAGTTATGGTCAACTTTTGGAGGAAATGTTAGCCCGTATTAATAGAAATAATGAAACCCTTAGCGAGTATTTCTACGATAAGTTGATGCTCCTTAACACGTGCGAAATTGTAGTTAAAAAGGCTGTAAGTTGTATAGTCCACGGTATACTTGATAAGTCGATCAGACACGGTGCACAGGCTTTACTATGTGAGGAACCCGAGGATTTGTTAGGCTTCCTTAGCTCACAACGCGTGTCTGATAGTTTACCCAACAGTAGGAAACACAGCTGTGATGTACCTCTGCTTTCAGATGACGCTCCGTCAACATCTGGTAGTAATTCTATAATTTGCTTTAACTGTCGCATAAAGGGACAGGGACATCCTTATCAGAGGTGCACTAAACCACCAATCAAATGCCAAAAATGTGAAAGGATTGGTCATGATAACGAAAACAAGTTTCAGCCTTTGGCAACTCGTTCGTTTTCCACGAGCAAAGACATTGGGAAAACAGTCTTAATTTAAATCTAGCTTAGTTCTTCCTTGGGTACTTAAATTAAATTTAACTTTAACATTAACTTGCTTTTAAAAAAATAAGGACAGTGAACTCTTCACAAATACCTTAGGAATGTTCAATTTGTTTCCCACAGTTCATGAACCTACAAGAATAACCTCTTACTCAAAAACTTGCATCGATAACATAACTAATATGAAACGCTATGAGATACAGGTATTAGATCTAGGTATTTCTGATCATACTTGCCAAATACTAAGCACTACAACAAGTTTAAATTTTAAAGAAAAATTCTGGTATGTTGAAAAATATAACATAGATAAATATTTAGACATTTTTACAAAGTACATAGCGCAATTGAGTTTCTCTAAGGTATATTGTCAAACAAATGCAAACGCGGCATATAAAGTATTTATTGATCTTGTGAAGATGATATTTAGTCTCAGTATTCCTTTAGAAAAATGTAAAATAACATTTAAAAAGAAAAATAATTGGAAAACTAAAGGTATAAGTATAGCTAGTAAAAGAAAACGTATACTTTATTTAGAAATAAAACAGGAAATGGCAAGGCGAGGCCGTAAATATATATAAAAAATACTGTAAAATAATGAAAAATGTAATTAGAATATCTAAGAAAATTACCAATATAAAACTTATAAAAAAATAGTACAAACAAATGTAAAACTACATGGGGAATAATTAAACAATATACAAGTCAGCATAATAACATACATACAACGATAGACAAATTAAAAGTAGATAAATTAGAAATAAGAGAATCCTCAAAAATTGTCAAATCTTTTAATGATTTCTTTATTAATCTTAATAAAACAGATAGTCAATCCTCTAATCAACATAGGTATTCAACACAGAGTAACTATAATAGTATTTTTCTTACACTTGTAGATTATGACGAAATAGTGAAAATGGTAAGACTTGAAAAATAAAAAAGTGCTGGAGTAGACAATATCCCCATTCAAGTAGTAAAGAGTAGCATCCACTTAGCTAAACCATTAGCCTATATTATAAACCTATGCATAGAAACTGGTATTTTTATAGAAGATCTAAAAAAAAAGCTCAAATCATTCCATTACACAAAAAAAGGCGATAAAGCGACATGAGAAATTATAGACCAATAGCAATTTTATCTTGTTTTTCCAAAATAATTGAAAAAGCTTTACATTCAAGAATAGTATCCTTCTTAGATGCTCATAATACCATAAATGAAAATCAGTGTGGTTTTCAAAAAGAAAAAAATACATCACTCGCAGTTTTTAAAACTTTAAAAAAAAGTAGGAGAAGAGTCGAACAAAAAGAAACATGGTATTGCCTTGTATCTTGACATGTCACGCGCGTTTGACTGTGTAGATCATAATACTCTTTTAAATAAACTGGAACACATTAGTATAAGAGGTAACGCTCTAGAGCTTTTCAAATCACATTTGCAGGGTAGAAGTCAGTCAGTTGTTGTTAACACCTATAACAAAGAAACTAAAACTATAGAAAGGATACAATCAGATTTTTAAGACCTACATGTCGGAGTTCCACAAGGAAGTATTCTAGGCCTCTGCTGTTTTTAATATAAGTAGACGACCTGCCAAATACAACAAATCTTCTCTGTGTTATGTATGCAGATGATGCTACTCATATTCCGATAAATAAAACTATACAACAATTAGAGTCAGTTGTATACTTTACTTTAATAAATATTATAAAATGGTTAAAATCAGTAAATCTTAAAATAAATTTGGAAGACAAACTATCTACGCTTTAAAAACTATAAAACACCAGATATAAACTTAAACATTTCATATAATAATATAAATATACAGGAAATAAATGAAACCAAATTTCTTGGCGTTAACATAGACAACATTCAAGAAGTAAACTCAAAAATATCAAAATATTGTTATGCTCTTTCGACACTATCATACAACTGCACGAAACAAATTGCAATAAATGCATATTATGGACTCGTAGGTATTTCCTCATCTCTGCTACGGAATAATTTTCTGGGAGAACTCTGTAGATATAGAATCTACTTTCATCATGCAAAAGAAGTGCTTGAGAGCTATTTTCAACTTGCAAAGTACTGAATCTCTTCGGAATATATTTAGAGATAATAATATTTTAACCTTAATTGGAATATACATAATGGAAATATGTTTATTTATAAAAAAACAACAACCAAATATTCTTTGAAAATCACTCTAATCGACATAATAACCTACGCATAAATTATAAGTATAATATTTGTATGCCTCAAGTAAATAATGCAACATTCCACAAAAGTTCATATATTTCTGCTGTTAAAACAAAAGTTCATATATTTCTGCTGTTAAAATTTACAATAGTCTACCAATAGAAATTAAAGAAATCGAAGATAATACGTTCAAAATAAAATTAAGAAAATACTTAGTATCAAAAACCCATTTTAATATTAAAGAATACTTTGAGTATCCCGCCAAAATTTAGATAAATAGTGACTTCCTATTGCTAATATTGTGTGATAGAAAATGTGCAATTCATTTAATTTTTAAGTATTTTTAAGTGTTAGCGTTATTAGTTAGTGTTAGTTACCTACCTTTGTATTAGTATAGTACATAACAATTATTGTATGTCCGAAAGGACAAACTGTTAGAACAATTATTTGTAGTTCATAAGACCAACTATGTAAACACAGGACACAATAAATGATTCTTATTCTTATTCTAGTAGAGCTTACTTCTAACAAAATTAATCATCTGAGACATCAGTATGAAATGAAAATGAAAATCTATCTATCCGAGTGTAATGATTCCTTTTTTTGTTAGATTTAATGATCTCAAGTTTGATCTACCTTTAAAATGTTTGCAACAGTCTGCAGTTCACTAAATTATTACAATTGTAAACACTGTTTTAATTTGTTTGTGTTCTTTGTTTATATTTTTTTTTGATGATCTAGATGTAGAGAATTATAACGACTTTGTTAATTTGTGAACCTCAAAATTAAAATTAATTTAACAATTTTATCATAGATTACGAATTGAAATATTAGCATACATTTAAGTTTGATTTTATTGTAACCATGCTTCAGGAGATAGCATGTTGACAGATGGCCGAGTGTAATGATTTCGTGATTGCTTCGAATAAAATTGTGAAATCTAGGTTATTTAAGCCTTATATTTATGATAAAATCATTAGAGTAATTTATGACTTATTTAAATCTACATAATTACTATGTATTCGCTTTATAGATAGTTGACGACTTCTCGTGTTCCGCCTATTTTGTCTTTGGATTAGTCGGTGCAGTCTTGTCTGTGGTTTGACGACGTCATAATTTGAGCAAAAGCCGTTTTGGAGGGAAAAACACGAGAGGTCGGGCATTCGGTGGCCAGACTTGGCTGAGGAAAGAGCTCTTAAAATATTGAAATATAAGTACTGTTAATTAATAATTATTTAATAAAGCTACAATATCAGTAAAGACTATTTTATTCTATAAAAAAACTCAACCTTAAAATATGATCCTATCTAAATACCTACTATTAAATCTATATACAACATATTTATACACAATAATGTATTACACACCGAATTTATTTATTTTTATCTCTTAAGGATAACAAACAATCATACCTAAATATTATCAGTTAATAGTAAAGTAACTAAATACTAAAATTATGACCAGCCCCGTTATCCGCAAGTTACAGTAGAGGCATGCATTTACAACGGGATATTTAGGTATGATTTGAATTTTGAGCGTTTTTTTTTGTAAAGGATTGTGTTTAACCATGATGGATTTAAAAGCGAATTAACTAATGACTAAAAGAAAGAGAGCTGTTTGCTTTTGAAATGAGATTTGACCTAATGGTCAAATCTCATTTCAAAAGCAAACAATTAATGAAATGAAATGAAATTAATTCATTAAATTTTGAAATTAATCAGCAAAAAGTAACCGGTAGAATATTCCAGTCAGTCACTTTAGCAATCCACATAGGAATCGCGAGATATAGAGCAGAATTTTGGAAACTTCATTTTGGCGTTTTCAAAGTTGTCTCAAAAGTCTTATAAAATCAGGTGTTTGAGTCGTACGTTATATAAAAAAACAGTGGTTTATCTTTGCTAATTTTATACTTAAAGTGGAAAGGAAATATTTGATTGTTTGTTTGTTTTGAATCCAAAATGCTTTTTAATTCGAATAGGCTCCGAAACTATTGGACCGATTAAGGCGAGGTGGTTTGAATTCCCAGGTTTTCAAACCATCTTATCTCTTCTAAAATGACTAATTTTGTGCGTTTTTTTTTATGAATATTAAAATTGAACATATATTCTTGAATTTTGTGATTATAGAAACGTGAATAATATAAATTTCCTCGATAAAAAAATCATAAAGATGACACTAAATCAAATTAAAAAAAATCGATACAAAGATTTTTATTAACTAGTAGATCTGGAAAAAAAAATCTAGTATAGTTATTATTTATCTCTGTGAAAGAAAACTATCCAAATCTACCCATACATGCGCTCGCGGCTGCCAGTGCCCGTGGCGTCGAGACGTCACGCCGTTTGTCGCAGACACCCACCCGCATTTTTTATTGGTGCAGTGCATATAAAAAAATGGGAAATAAATAGAATAGGAGAAAATTTAAACCTAAGACACGATACAGAAAATTTAAACTGGAAAAAAGTAGCTACACTTTTTATGGCAGTACCTAGATACTTCTCATTATTTTATCAGATTGTTGACATGTAGGTACTACCTACTGAAGTTATAAAGTTAAATTTTGTAGATAGGAGGTAGGTAAGTGATTGACAAAGAAACTTTTTATTTGTGTAGTACCTAGTTTGTTTGCGAATCACTTATAACGGTAGTATGTAATAATGAGTATGACACCCATTTACGATATAAATGATTTCCTACGATGTCGTCAATTTCTAAGCATTTGTTACCTACAGTCATTGTTTTGAAGAATTATTTCTTCATAAAAAGCTTACTTTTCAGGGCTTTATTATTTTTTATTATTTTATTTATATACCTGGAATTCCCACGGGAACGGGAACTACGTGGGTGAAACCGCGAGGCGCTGCTAGTCTATTATAAAATTGTAAAGCTTAATCGTAGAGTACTCTAAAAAATGATTCTAATAAAACGTTTTATAAGAAACATTTTTTCATGCGCTGAACCGTTGTTTGCGATCAGGAAATATTGTCTTATTTTACATTCGACCTTGAATAAATTACGACTTAAACATCCGATTTGATGCTACTTTTAACACTCAAACCCGTTATGACACCATCTTTACTTATTTATTACTTACGTTATTTTGCCTCGGGGGATCCTGGTGCACTCACGAGTTCTAAGGGATACATCTAAGGGATCCTGGAGGTCTTTCTCAAAATTACGGTCTATACAAAAATAAATCTTTAAATCTCGCTATTCTGAGGGTCCACCTCAGAATAGCAACCTTTTTATGCTGGAATGACTGGACTAGAAAGGCACTATAAACTATAAATTGAAAACATTCTGGTTACCTTATTGCGCAGATAACTTTTGTATATCCAACTGTAGTGCCTCAATGCGTGCGCGCCACTTAACGTAGGAGAGGTAATGCAGCGAATAATCAATTGCAGTAAGTCAGTACGTACAGAGACCTGAGTAATTGAATAAAGTGCTGCTACACCCATGCTCGTGATATTTTTTGTGAACAAAGAGGTAACAAAACCAAATGTGTTTAATGGATAGACATGCTACGACTCGGTATGATCAAAAATTCGGAACAAATCGCAGAAGCTCGAAGCAATTTCTTGTTTTGACAGATTGCAATAATCATTAATCACACGAGTACGTAGGCACAGGCACCTCTTGTTGAATATAGACTCTTTCGAGTCTGGTGTCCTTATGAGACCTTACCCAAACATACATCCAACTCACACACAAACACATCACAACTCACCTCCACACCCTCACAGATACACATGTGATGAGAAAAATAAATGATTTATTATTTATTATGATTTATTGCTGTCATAAAAATTGTTTCGACGATATAACACTAAATTAATCATTTTTCGCATTGATTTAAGGTTTTTAATAAATCAATGATTTTTCGTCAGTTTTCAAACTTATATATATATATTAAGATAGGTTCTTGTGTTTATTGCATAGAGTCTATTTACTGAGAGTTGAGAGAGTTTATCATGTTTTCTGTAGGTGTCAATTCAGATGTGACAAAACCAAACTAAACTAATTTGACAGGACTAGTAGTGTCGCCGTCCTTGACAAAACGATCAAAATAATAAGGATGACCATAATGTGTTACTTAGTGACTTAGTGCTGTCAAATTAGTTTAGTCTAGTTTTGGCGACATCTGAATAGCACCATCATCAGTTTTTGTTAAGTTTTTATGCCTTTGTTTACAAAAAATATCTAGAAATCCAGAGTCGACTATAATTTGTTTACTTAGCCCAACCTAACCTACCGTTTGTATAAACCACAGAGCTATAGAGAGATGGCAATCCTGTGCGCTAAGTACAAAACCTACTGACGCAATCCAAGCTCACGCACACACAGTTAACAAAATAAAAACAATACTTTGCGTGGTGTGCGTGTCATGCACACAACGCATGGAGTGCAACTATTCGTTTGCACAATAGGTTGCAAGTGACGTTCGTAAAGCACCACTATAGACATAAAAATATGCGTTTACGATAGGGATTGTTTGTCGATAAAACGTGAAACTACTTGGTCATCGTTTTTACGCTATGAATTGAAATAAAATTAATAGGTAATTCACTAATTGAGTAAACATGATTTCATGGTGATGAAGTGAGTAAACAAACATTGCTTATCTTTTTTATGAGTTAATAGACGTTATCATAAAATGAAATACAGATCTGTGTATTAAAAAATATATAATAATAAAAGATTTATTAAAAAATATATGAATACTGAATAATTATAATAAAAGGCTAACAAATTTAAATGGTACTATTACCAAAATATCAGATTATCTTGCGAATAAAAAGCTTGGGACGAGTTTTTCTCCAGCTCAAAATTAACAACCTAATAAGGTGAAGGTTTCTTGTTCGCTTCTCATATTACATATTAGACCGACCTTTGTACAAAGGTCAAATCCAAATGCGTAAGGATACGCCGTCAATATAATCAATAAGAGGTATTAAAAATGACAATCTTCATCGACAAAGAACACACTGGAGGCACATCACTAACTCACGACTACGAGTAGTGGTCGTACCCAGTGTTGCAAAAGTTCCCCGATTTTTTGCATTTTCAACTTATGTTATATAAAAATAGTAATTCGAAGGAAAAATGGAGAAAAATATGCTAAATACGGCAACAAGTATTTATCACAAAATCGATAGTCTGTCAAATGAAAGCAGATACTTGACTTTTCGTAACTTTTTACATGGCAACTAAAATGAATGAATGAATAAACGAATTTTATAGGTTAGTATGTCCATATTTTTTGATACTTAGTTCGAATACATACGTTTATTGTCTGTTTACCTAAAAACTGTTTTGTTTATTTTAATTCATAAATAATTATTTACCAAGTATCAAAACATGTCATTAGAAATTTGACATAGTAATTTTGATATTGCCATACTGACATTTTTTCAATTTGCCGCCATTTTTCTGTCTACTTTGATTTGAAAGACTCATCGAGTTTAGGATTCTAACCATACTGACATTTTTAGATGGAAAGACTCTATGCACAGCGACAACCACGTCTAATTATGCCCTGGAAATTGCCCGAAAAAAATCTCCCGTTTTCTCCCGATTTTTAACTGAAAAATTCAACGTTTTTTACTTTTACAATTTTGCAACACGGTCGTACCACGCGGTTGAACGTATTCTGTGAGCTTCAATATGTTAATTATCCATTGCGGCATTGGAACTCAACGTTCGAATAGTCATTAGTACAGAGCAAGCATTGTAAACAGCTTACAACAATTATCCCAACTGGCTATCAGTCATCATAATAAGGACGTTGCGAATCAAGACATCAATCAACTTATAATTATTTATAAAGTTTTAGTATGAAAAACATATTATTTTCAGTACTTACCGATGGTATGTGATTCCATTTGACATAAAGTTCATTATATCACTTCTATTTTTGCAAATAACTATATTACAACTCGGCATTTTCCTCTGACTTGAATATCCGTCCTGGCCAACGTTCAAACTTCAACTAAATGACAATATTACTGCCGTGAGCGATGTGTTCTCGTTTTGAGCATATTACTGCGTCACCGGCCCCGCCCCCTTTTCATATCTTCTTAGTTTCTGAGATCTGTGGTGTAAATAGTAGGTAGGTAGGTAGTTATAATTCGTTTCTCTTTGTGATGACTAAGTGAGGGACCAGAGAGACTGGAAGACCTTGGAAGGCCACCACTTTTTTTTTACGGTAAATAGACCTTTGTTTGACCGCAATCTCACCTGAAAAGCGAAGATGCATCACGAAGGTCTAGAAGATACCTATTCACCCTTGTCTTGAAGATACCCAGGTTGTAATTGGCCGGAAAAACAGAGGGAGGGAGCGAGTTCCATTCCTTTGCGGTGCGAATAATAAAGGTGGAGGAAAACCTTGGGAAAACCGCTTAGTGCGAGTGGAGTGTACATCCACCAAGTAGGTATGGATGGTATTGCGCTGTGCGTCTGCTTGTCCTGGAGTGGAAGGGGGATGGTGGGATCAGGTCACCACTTTCACCACCAAAGGTCCGTACGGGATAAAAACTGCTGTGTAAAACGTAGGTGAATAGGTACCTAGTTTAATTTAGTTATAGATTTATTTATATTATTTACCTACTTAGATTTGTACTAGCTGGTAAGGAAAACAAGCTGTTTTGATTTTTATTTTAGGTAACCTACCTTCTAACAGGAAAAAGAACTTGGTTATGTACGAATAACAAGGGTAAAATTTGAATAAATAACTATCCATTGTTTTTGCAATTTATTTTATAAACATAATTTTAACAGATTTTATCGTATTACCTATGCTCGCATGAAAATAAATATAGGTATAAAATAAAATAATAATAATGTAATTTAAAAACCTAGTTTAAATAATTTATTTCTCAACTGGTTTTTTTTAAGTTTTACGGCATAAATAAATTAACTTGGAAATATTTTTACATAATACATAGATTTTTTATTATTCATCGAAAACACCCAGGAAATCCTCAACAAATATCCGTAGATCGTATAAACATTGATGCTGAGGTGGGAATATTGCAATATTTTCGTTAAAAAACAACTTTCCCTTATAACCTTGTCTCCATAACTGGTTGAATAGTTAATTCTGTAATCTGAAACAAAAATAAAATATATATATAAATATTATTGTAAGAAACTCTCTTAAGTATGACAATACAAAATACTTGTATAGCTAAGTATAACAATAAAGCCTAAACTAGGTAATCCTGTGTTTCAGGCAACATCCTCACTTTCACCGGCGAACTAATCTACCAGGTGGCTCTGTTCACGCACAACAATTTGGACCTGTTCCAACGCCGTGGCCGACACGCCACCCGAGCCATGCGGAGTAACAAATACCACCACCTGGTCACACCTAAACACAAGCTAAAAAAATCTGAGAGGTCAGTGTATATTATGGGTCCTTCAGTGTACAATCGGCTGCCTGACCGGATCCGGGATGCAGCTTCCATATCTATTTTTAATACAAAATTAAGAAAGTGGCTTATTGAATTAGTTTTGTATGACATAAATGAATTTTATAAGTTGCCACTATCATAGCGATAGTAATTATTATTTTATATTTAATTTAATTGACATGTAATAATGGTACTTATTATGAATAAAATCTGTATCTGTATCAGGCAACAAGAGTAATGTAGCACTAATTGGACGACCTCTGCGCGCAGCAGTCAAAGGTCCCCCTCCGATGCAGGAAGTTACGGGTTCGATTCTCGCCTCGGGACAAATATTTGTACGATATGCAGATATTTGTTCATGGCGGTCTGGTTGTTTTTTAAAAAAAATAAAAAACAAGTCGGCTCACATTGACATCTGGCGGAGTTGACAGAGCATAGAGCACCGCATTGGCCACGTCAGAAGGAAGAAGCTTGGGCATATGCTCCTCTTCAGGACGCGCCATGCTGGTACGGGTGTAGCCAGGGGAAATAGCCTGTAGAAAAAAATGTCGTTAAACACTTTTGTCATAGCAAACGAAGGCTTTGCTCTAAAAGCATTCATAAATATTTACCATGACTTGTGTTTCCCTGTAATAGGCCACTGA
Source organism: Eupithecia tripunctaria (assembly GCA_955876795.1). Lineage (NCBI taxonomy): Eukaryota > Metazoa > Arthropoda > Insecta > Lepidoptera > Geometridae > Eupithecia > Eupithecia tripunctaria. The sequence continues at coordinate 7,296,689 of OY041620.1, forward strand.
GCTCTATTATACAGAGTGTTTGGTACAAAGTTTGCCATTGTCACATATTTTGTAATGTTTTTTTTGTTTGTAATTTATTTTAAAGTGATAAAGAATTTTCTATCTATGAAAACTGGGGGTAGGTGGAATCAAATGCAATGCTTGGTGGCTTCTTTCATCACGGGCCACGGGAACCTAGTTAATGTGGTACTGAAATACTGTAATTCTGATCCTGCTATTGAAATACGCAAGTTCGTTTGCCATCGAGTTGTTGAAGGCGCTCACAGCATGCTTGGCGCTGGCTTAGACAATATGTAGGTAATGAGGGCGTACACAAGTTGTTATGAATGATAATGAGACTCCGATAGATCGAGTGGATCCTATATTAGGCCTAGATTGAGACTGACTCACAGTAGTTTTGATCCTGCTGTTGAAATGCGCGAGTTCGTTCGCCACCGAGCCGTTGAAGGCGCTCACTCACAGCATTCTTGGCGCTGGCTTAGACAAGATGTAGGACGTATACAAGTCGTAATGAATGATAATGAGTCTCCGATAGATTGAGTGCATTCTATATTAGGCCTAGATTGAGACTGACTCACAGTAGTTTTGATCCTGCTGTTGAAATGAGCGAGTTCATTCGACACCGAGTCGTTGAAGGCGCTCACTCACAGCATGCTTGGCGCTGGCTTAGGCAAGATGTAGGACGTATACAAGTCGTAATGAATGATAATGAGTCTCCGATAGATCGAGTGGATCCTATATTAGGCCTAGATTGAGACTGACTCACAGTAGTTTTGATCCTGCTGTTGAAATGCGCGAGTTCGTTCGCCACCGAGCCGTTGAAAGCGCTCACAGCATGCTTCGTGCTTGCGTACACATTCAACACGGGCGTGAAAGGGATGTAATGGGCGGCCAGGCTGGGACACAAAAACAATGTTTTATGCGTGCGTATACATGTTATATAATTCAAATCATTCTTGGCCGAATGTAAGTTAAAAAGCGAATTAGAAACATTGATTTATTAAAAAGGGAAGATAGGTTACGTTCTCCCAGCGCTTTGCAAAAATTGGCATGTGTTACAACTACACGCAAACACATACGCTCACAGTTATATTTCCAGTCCTGTGCAATACAAAGAAGAACAAAGACGGAAAAACGTATCTAAGGCCGAAGTGAGACCGAGACAACTATGATTCACGCGAATCACGACCGCCCATGCCGCCGGTCCGACGGTGACTCAGGTGGGAGCACACAATTTTACACAATATGAGGTTGCCACTTCCGAGAAGCCAGTAACTCATCTTCACTTTTTAATAAATCAATGATTAGAAGTCAATAATTTTTCACAAGACTATTCCTTTGAAAGTGCGTTCCTGTGAAATCGAGCTCTTTCCTCCTATTTATTTTCTGGGTATTTTATATGTATATTAAAAATATCTATATCTATTTAACGTGTTGTACTTATTAAGTAAGTAAATCTGTCATCTTGACCCATAAGCCATATCCATCCATCATCTAGCCTGAGCTAAGCAGAGCTTGTGCTCTGCTAAGCTCAGGCTAGATGCTGCTATGTGTATTGTCCAGCATTTGTTTTTTACCTGCTAATGTTAACAACGTGGCCGTCAAATCTATGTTTCTTCATAGATGCTATGGCATGCCGGGTGCAGAGAATTGTTCCCTTTATGTTCGTATCAATGCTGGCTATTATCTGTTCGTCGGTGAGCGGGTCGGAACCTATTTCTGGAACGTCACACAATATTTAACTTTACCACATTTTTTCCACGTAGGTGTGTAGTGTAGCAAGTAAATATCAACCCCTGAACAACGATTGAAATCATTAGACCTTTGCGTAGTGCAAGGAACTTATACCTACCCAACTTATAGGTAGGTACCCAGGTTGGGTATAAGTTCCTTGGCGTAGTGAGACCGCGCCGAGGTTGTTGCACATAGCTCACTCATTTGGTATTAGTGAATTGTGTGTTTGTGTTGTGTTTGTTTACAAAATTTTGTGAAATGTGATTGCTTAGTAAATGACAGTAATAACAGTTAGGTTTATTCACAAAAACACTAATTTTATCTACTCATAGTCTGCGTGCGTCGGCATTTTGTTAACGCAGACATTCAATGACAATACCACAGTTTTTGGGCGTAAGGGCGTATCGAACGATTTATATCTTTGTCCTCAGGGGCAAAAATGCTGAATACAGTAGCTCTCGTAGTTCTGCCTAAGGGCTCATTAACAAGGACTGCAAGTTGCTGACTGCAAGGCTACTGCGCCGGCAGTCGTCGACTGCAGTTCAGTGCAGTCGGACTGCATTCAAGGTCAACTACAGCCGACGGTGATTGGTAGAGACTTGCAGATCGCAACATGCTGTTCGTGTATTTGAGACAGCAGTCCGAGGCTCATATACACGGGCTAAACGTCTCAAATAGGTACACGGACGGCAATTGCCGTGTAGCTGTTACTTATATGTTCCACACCGACAACAGTATCCACATCCACACCACAGCCTGTATCGGTCCACTGCTGGACGCAGGCCTCCCCCTGATACACCCTGCCTCAGCATGTTGCAGTATCAGGCATTTGCCCAACAGTATGTAAGAACATAATTTAGTCGTGTTAGAGAGAGTGAGAGAGAGATATAATTTATTTATCCAAAAACACTTAAATTGGTAGGTACAATGCAGATGTATACTAAATAACTTAAAACAATTTTACTGACTAGGTACTTGCACTAAATACAAGGTGGTAAAGTGGTAAAGGGTAAATTGGTCCCTGCCTCAGCATGTTGCAGTATCCGGCATTTGCCCAACACTGCGCTGTGAAAACCAGCGCAGTGTTGGGCAAATGCCTGGTGTTAGACTTAGACATGCAAAGATTGTATTAGTTGATAAGCGATAAATTTGCTAGTTTTAATAAGCGATAAATTTGCTGGTTTCTTTTTCACTTCTTCCGCTAGTGGACAAAAATTGAAGTGAATTAGAGCACCTTATTTCTTATTTGATGGTAATTACTATTTATCTACCTGTTTATATAGTAAACATTTGACTTGTCTAAGCGCTTATTTTGTTAGTCTAGAGAAATAAACTATTTGACTGACTCTGCTTTAAAGTTTGCAATGTATCTACCGTTCGTATATTTGAGACGTAGTCCGTTTATAAAAGCCCTAAGGCCCGTATTATGAGAGCTTGCTCAGTCTTCAATCTCTGCTTGAGTAACGGTTTTCTACAGCATAAACGTCACTCAAGCATGGCTCGATGACTGAGCAAGCTTTCATAATACGGGCCTAAGAGCGCTTAGCGTCTAGGCCCGTACTCAAACGAAAACGGAGTTTCTGACTTGTTTTCGTGCAAACGCTAATTTCATGCGAACTACATAAGAGTTGGTTATGCTTATGCACGACAACGAAAACGAACCTTCGATTTTCCTTTCCCAAGTAGGCCCCCTGATATTTTAAAGGTTATTCTTTTGATGATATAGGTAACTAACTAATAAATAGGTAAAAAAAAACTTTGAGGTAAGGTTCAGTGCCTAAGTTAAAGCTAAACATGATGCGTCATGGAAGCTAAAACCTCAGAAAACTTTGATAGGTAGTATGTAGGTACAAGTACCTACCTACAAGGAAAATCTTGAGTGAGATATCATTAGATGAAGTATGGGGAAATACCTACCAACCGTTAGGTTTCTACTTATCTCTAGGGAAACAGGTTACACATACATTATATAGTAGTTAAGGTTTTTGTACAATATGTAAACTCCAAGTAGGTACCGTTTCTTATTGTTATTAAGTTACGGCCGAGCCGCGCTTCATTAACACTTTCATGGACCAAGACTCAGATGTCCTTCTTCACCCTCGTGAAGTCATGAAGCAGGGCGCAGCCGGCGGCGGCGGCGTCGTCGGCGCGCCCAAGGCCGGGCAGTGAATGTATTAACGCAACCTGAGTTGTTGCGGTTACGAAGCGCGGCTCGCTTCGCTCGTCTTGCTGTGACGGTGATCTAGTACACTTGCGCGAAAAACTCCTCGTATCTCTCGGAAAGACAACACAGAGAGTTGATTTCACCAATGTATGTATGTGTAGGTAATTATGGTCTCTTTCCTGTATATATATATCACCTTCCCGTACCTCTCCAACTTCCTTCTGCATATTTATTTATTTAATACAAGGAAAACCAGATGCTTTTATGTACAGAGTTACCAATTGATAATACCAGTAAGCTTATCGAAGGTTTTCACGGGCAGTTATCAGAATAGTGCAACAAATTAAGACTATGAACAATGTGACATATATCACATATAGATAGTGTTTTGAGTTATAGTACAATATTTTTAAGCTAAGCAATTTTCATCATCATTATCATCATTGACGCCAAAAAATTCTCCACTGAGCCACCGTGTGGCCGAAGTGACACTTTTGCAGAATAGGTCAAGGTCAAATTGCTTACATATGTGGTTAAAATTGTTACTTTCTCGCCAAAAGAAGGAATTTTGCATATCGACTTCAACATACGTAGTACTTACAATACAACGATGCTGGGAAAAATCACAAAATATCGTTCGAAATAGACGTCGCAGAGAGTTGCACATATCAACATTGTGTATTTATTTCGCGTAATAATTATATACATTCCCCAAATCAAAATAAAAAAATAATAATTATACATAAACACAATAAACTGTATAATTTTATTTTATTTTATTTTATTTTAACAATATTCAGGAAATTAACAGCTAACTTAATGAATAGGTATAGTGACTAAATACTGAAGGCTAATTAAAAATTTCCACAAAAAGCGACTGAAATAATACTAATTTAAACAAAGTTACAGGACGACTACTTATAGGTGAGAAATTCCTACTAATTTTGTTTTAACAAATTACTTAATTACGAAGATAAACAAGAAGATGCATCAAAAAATTTACCACTCACTATTCTTTTTATTTTAGTGGAGGGATTAAAGAAAATATCTATATTTACCCCTCTAGAAAGAACGTTAAAACATCTGCATGATCTTATCAAAAATGTGTTCTGCCTGTAGTTGGTTTTACACGAGGGAAGATGAAAAGTTTTAGGGTATCTGTGAGTTCTAAAGTTTGTGTTAAGTCCGAGCTGTTGCAGCAGCTCCGCGCAGTCTACTTTACTATTAACAATGCCAGATAGATAACTTAGATCCGCTATGGCCCTACGTTCCTGGAGAGGCAAGAAATGAAATTTCCGACATCTCGTATAATAATCGGGCAAAAAGATTTTTGCACGAAACTGCACGTAACGTAGGAATCTTTTCTGTATGCCTTCCAAGCGAGAGATATACATATCATACCTAGGGTTCCATACCTGCGAACCGTATTCCAAGTGGCTGCGCACATAAGAACAGTAGAGGATCTTAAAGGTTTTTATATTTGAAAAATCGCGGGACATTCTAAGGATGAAACCTAATGCTTTCGATGCCTTGCCTACTATTAGGTTGATGTGTTCATCAAATAAGAGTTTGCTATCAAATGTTACGCCCAAATCTTTTATCTTACCAACTCTAGTTAAATCTGCGTTTTGTAGTGTATAATTAAATTTAAGGACATTAGGTTAACGGGTAAAAGAACAGACGTAGCATTTAGAGACATTTAAATCGAGCTTGTTGAGAGTGCAATAGTTTTGAAGTCGGTCTAGATCATCTTGGAGGCGGGCCGCATCGACCGCGTCTTTTACAGGGTGAAGGATTTTCATGTCATCCGCGTATAGCAGAATCTTTGAATGAGCGAAACATGATGATATATCATTGACCATTATTGTAAAAAGTAAAGGTCCCAGTAAGGATCCTTGTGGGACACCAGAAGGGACCCTCATCGGCGAAGATGAGTACCCACTGAGTACGACAGTCTGACAGCGGTTACGAACGTACGACGAAAACCACCGAAACAAGTTGCCGCGGATACCTATCCTATGCAATTTTTCCATGAGAATCAAATGGTCTATACGGTCAAAGCATTTACTATAATCTGTGTAGATAATATCCACCTGAGAGGGCTCAGACATATGTTGAGAGAGATATTCACTACATAGCAATAGGTTCGAGGTGGTAGACCTCCCTCTGAGAAAGCCGTGCTGGTTCGAATCTAAACTGTGTTTAAGTGTTGGATAAAGCTGAGAGTACACTAGCTTTTCCATGATTTTAGCAAATAAGCATAACTTAGAGATAGGCCTATAATTCTCAACCATATTTCTGGGCCCTTTCTTGTGTATCGGTGTTATGTGAGCAGATTTCCAGACTGTTGGTACAATGCCTTCGTTGAATGACCTACGGTATAAAATAGATAGGGGGGTGGTTAAGCTACTAGCACAATTTACAATAAAGACAGCTGGGATATTGTCGGGCCCTGCAGACTTGCTAAGATCTAAAGATTTTAAAAGCCTAAACAATTCGCCTTCCAGGACTTCTATGTCGCAGATGTCGGCTGAAGAGGTACATGGCTGTTGGGGAACGAAAGGCACTTCGGGATCCAATGATGTACTAGGAGTGTTAGCGAGGAAAGTAGAGTGAAAAAACTCAGTAAACATGTTACATATTTCTACGCCTTGATCAGACGATCGGCCTTCGTACTGAAGAACGGACGGATAGGCATTAGTTTGGTTTTTACTTTTCACATAACACCAAAACGCGCGTGGATTATCTTTTATACAGTTTTCAATGTTATTTATGTATGTGTCAAACATTTCATTCTCCATTGTACGTGCACGCTCCTTTAATAATAAAAACGAGTCGCGGTCATAAGCGTTTCCGTACTTTTTATATTTAGAATGAAATTTGTATTTTTCTTTAAGTAATTTTATCAGTGGACGCTTATACCACAATGGATACTTACAGGACGGTGTGATAATTTTAGATGGTACAAAAGTGTTACGTAAATTGTATAAAATATTGTAAAATAAAGAAATCGCAGCTTCAATACTACTGCCGCTAAGTTCGGTAAGCCAGTCATATTTGTCTAGCTCGGCGCGAATCAACTGGAAGTCAGCGTTATTGTAGAAAAACTTTGTGTAAGATAAAGGTTTTATGGTGTGTAATTGTACGAAGTCCGCTACGACTATTAATGATTTATGGTGGGGGTCTTCGGCAACTAAGGGGGAATCGCAACATTTAACCGTGACGTCATGGTTTGAGTATATTAGATCAAGCAGACGTTCATTAAAATTAAATAAAGAATTGTATTGAAGCAAGTTACATGTACTAAAACTATCAAAGAGATCAAATTGGAGTGAACCCTGAATGTTTCCTGGTTCTAGCGAAACGCCATCGTTACTCATTGTCCACGAAACATTTGGTAGGTTAAAGTCACCAAAGACCACAAATTTATCAGATACATTTTCGAGAACTATGTTTGTTATATAAATAAAATAAAATATAAATAATGCTGGACAATTCACACAGCATTATCTAGCCCCAAGCTAAGCAGAGCTTGTATTATGGGTACTAGATAACTGATATACATAATACAACACACTACATAGATAGATATTTTTTATTATACATAGAAAACATCCTGAACAAATATCTGCAGATCGTACACACATTTGTCCCGAGGCGGGAATCGAACCCGCAACCTCCTGCGTAGCAGGCGGACCTTCGCCCACCGCGCCACAGAGGTCGTCCCGTGTTAGATTTTCTATAAAGTTTGATAACTGCAAGGACATTGAATTACCTGCATTTTGGTTACAAATGTAAACAGTGCAAATATGCATTTTATAATTAGACCTAGGTTTGCGATTGTGCAGTGTTAGCGTGACCCAAATATCTTCTGCAGAAGAGGACCACTCATCGTTACGACATTCAGCCATAAGATCGCGACGTACGGCTATCAGAACACCACCTCCAAGTGACTGGTTCGTTTGACTGTACTTACGGTCTCGCCTCCATATAACATACCGATCATCAAATAGTTCACAGTTGGAAAAAGTGTCATTTAGCCACGTCTCTGTCAGGCAGACCACATCATACGAAGCAAGATTTAAATTTCTATAAAAAAGAGAAGTTTTCGTGCGCAACCCTCGGACGTTTTGATAGTAGAAGCTAATCGGCATCATTTTTAATAAAAAATGCTGTTAGGCTTTGAAATGTTGCCGAGATTAAAAACTGGCGTGTAAGTGACACAAAAATTAGGCATTTAGGCAGATAAATTGTTAGAATGAAGGTGTAGATAATGCAGAAATAGCGTATTTGGTTGCGAATAGTTCGCATAATATCATTAGCGGGTAGCGGCAGAAACAAGTGCACAACTGAACGGCCCACGGTAACTGCGTAATGCTCAGTGCGTAAACAAGTTTGCAAGGCAGGGGTGAACAACATATGGTAGCGGATGTTTTTACGTTCATGATATGAGATATAGATATTGTACATAAATATTTTAACGAATTTGTAAATGAGTGTTTTAGCTAAATTATTGTATATAATTATTTTAAATATTTTTATAAGAGGATTTAAAGTTTTTTTAAATCTAATTCTGATCTTATATTGATCACAGGAGATCCCGCGTTTTTTCGCACAAAAACCTTGCATCCTTTGACCCATGTAAAAGCATAGCCCCGTTCCTTTGCGAGAGCCTTTGTTTTGCTAAGAAGAATCTTATTTTCAAGGGTAAGATGGTCGTTCACGTAGATGCGGCTGTCTCCCAGTAATCCCAGGTCGCCTGCAAGCGTGGTGCATTTTTTAGCCGCGGCTACAAAATCATCCTTGATGTATCGAGTATGGATAGCAACGACTATGCTCTTATTATTTTTATCATTGCGCATGGGTACTCTAGCAATGTAGTTGATTTGCTCCTTGGGGATCGTGCAGTTTATATGCGCTCCTATCTTGTTGACGACGTCGAATAGGTTCTCGGAGCTGGAGATGGGTACTCCCTTAATTTCCAGATTGTTGAGTCGTGATCTCTGGTCATTCTGCTTCACCTGTGCTTCAAGGTTATGAACTCTTAGCTGCAATTGATCAATACCCTGCTTAGCTTTCTTAAGAGACTGGATTTCTTTGTCCATTTCCACGATTTTATCAGAAAGACCGACCAATCTACGATCAACAAAGTCTATGGAGCTTTTGATTTCCGCCAGTTCAGGTTTCATGAGTACGAGCTCAGACAGTTCAGCTTTCATGCTTTTAATACTCATATCCAGCATAGGTAAGATTGCCACCTTCAGTGATAGACTCTTCAGCTCTGCTAAGACAGAATCCATATCACCTGGTGTCGGAGAATTAGGTGTAGAATTAGGTGTAGCTGTTTTGAGACCTTTGCAAGAGGCACACTTCCAGGTGTTCTTCCTTTCTCCCAGTCGACGATATCCTTGCTCGGTGATGCCCGCGCACGGGAAGTCAAAATGACCTCGGCAGCCGAAACACTCCGCTCCGTCGCGGAACTCAGCATCACAGCGAGTGCAACGAAACATGTCTAGGTTCGTAGGTACCTACTAAATACGTGACTACCAAGGTTATGACCAAAGGTTTGGTAGAACTGGTGTTAGTATGCACGCGGGGGAGGCGCTTGTAAGCGTGCGCACGGTTCGTCGTCCACGAACTGACTGGATAATGTACATACATTACTTAGAAAAGGTCAAATGATAAAATTAAGCACTGACAAGGAAATAAGGTGATATTTTCTTTCGCTTCGGTACGTAAACTAAAGTAAAAAAGCGACGAAGAAACCTTTAGCCAGTTAGTTGTTATTTTTCGAGTTGTAACAAAACCCGTCCCAAGCTTTTTTATCCTCCAGATAATCTGATATTTTATGGTACAACTTTTACCCTACCTCATCCACTTCCTTCCCCATAACGAGAAACATAGTTTAACGTAGAACTTCGTAGCACGCTCTACGTTGCTACGAGGAATCGGCGTAGCATACAAAAGACTTCAACGCGCACGCACTTTCTTACTACACACAAAAGGGCTAAATACCTAGCACAATGGAAAATCCAATACCTACCCCACCTTATCTCATACCAATGCAACGAAAACAACAATCAAAAGTGATCCTTGAGATACAATACGTAAGATGAAGGGGTTCCCTATGTGACTGTGAAAACGACCGAAAATTGTTTCACCGGCAAAGTAATCATTGATGTAACTATACTTACTTCCTTCGAATCCTTTTTTCTGCTAGTTTTTTTGTTCCTTTTTTTGTTGTTTATGATCTTGCATCGCTATCTTGTTAAGTCATCTTTTGTTTGGTCGATGTTATGTTTCTTCGAAAATGTTTTGGAATTCGTCACAACGCTGAGGCTGGGCAGTGCATGCAGTACCAACATGTGTGTCTACCATGAGTTGTCACAGTTAAATAGCCTTACGTTATTACATTAGTTACGTAAATAAGCATATAGTTATCCACAGCGCATTTTAGTACCCAACTATCCGCTAGAGGCGCTTTACAAGTTTCCGTACATTTTTTTAACTACAGTCCCTAGCGAGTATAGATTGTCAAAACACACCGGTTTATTTTTATTTTTTGTTTGATAGACAAAAAAAACAATACGTGTCTTATATTATATCTTATGATAATCTAACTAGTTAACTACTACAATTTTTGAGTCGCCAGGCCTATTGTGTAGCTACAGCTACCAGAGCCTTAATTAAGTCAGGTAAGGTTTTTCGTTAAGAAAAACAGGTGCACTGTACATCTAAGTCTTAGGCCATGAAAATTTAATTCAGTTTAGTAAAATATTTGTGGTATTGTAACTCCCAATTTACCAGTAATCTGCCCCCGGTGGAGCACGCCCGCGTTGTTGACGAGGATCTGTACCCCTCCGTAGTGCTCCTCGACCCAGCGGAACTCGGCCGCGACCTGCTCCGGCTTGGAAATGTCGCACATGCGGAAAATTATGTTCGCTTCTTGGTCCTGGGAATTATAAGTAAATACTTAGGTAATAACTTATGGTTTGTTTACTATAGAAACTTTCGCAGTTTGACGAATTCACATCACGCGCTCAACGCGCGCTCACGCGCAGTGCTCGAAGGGATGCGGTACGCGCGCGTCTAGAACCGCACTCGCCCTGAAGATGTCCTTCGTTAAAGGATGAAAAGTTGGTGTTCTTCCAACACAAATAAGTTAACCCGCTTACATTCATAATAACCTTATGGTTTATTTACCTTTTCCTGTTTTTCCTTCCTGTTATTAAATAAACTAGGTAGATATTATTAGAATAGATGTTAGATACTTAAAAAAGAACTATCCCCTTATTCATAATGGTCTGCTGATATAGAACAGCTGATAAGTAGTTAGTTTATTTCCCAGCCTGACTTATATCAGTAGAAGAAGACAGAGCGAGATTTAGCAGTGTGCTAAGTTAGCAGACTATTATGAATAAGGGGGATGTATAACTAGGTACCTATAATTTGTATTTGTCTATTTCTGTCCTGTGTTTTTATTTGGTGTGCAATAAAGAATATTTGTATTGTACTTATTATACCCATGCAGAATAAAAATACTAATACGCACTCCTGCGTTGGCCAGCGCCAGTGTTATAGCAGCGCCGATGCCGGCCGTCACCACAGCAGTCTTGTCTTACCAACACTCGGAACATTACTTACAGTAACAATATGGTGCTGCCACTCTAAGCCAACGACACGCATTCCTGCGTTGGCCAGCGCCAGTGTTATAGCACCGCCGATGCCGGCGCCCGCGCCCGTCACCACAGCGGTCTTGCCTTGCCAACGATCCATGCTACAAGAAACCGTCAAACGAGCAGCTTGATTCAGTGATGATAGCATTTCGTGTTTGGTACGTGTCTACTACAACTTTTATCATCAAAATTGAATCCTTCCTACACAAGTTAAATTAAATACAAAGTCAAAATAATGGGTCAAATAACAAAGTATGCATAAAAAGATGACATACATACAGTAAAAAAATCATAGGTAGCCAGATTAGCTTACATACCTACCTACCAAACTTAATGCGTTACTCATAAGATGTTAAGTGTGCAATGCTAAGTAGGTATGGTATGGGTGGGTAGGTACCACCGATGATCGCGAATAAACATTTGGTGTGCCATGTCCATTTGTGGACAAGATAAGAAAACCATAGTAAGTAGGCAAGGTACCTACAATACATGTTTGCAGGTCAAGAAAAACTGTAGCTAAATTAATTTTAATTGTTCCTAAGTCTAAAGGAGGATGAGCACAAATGTATGGCGCCTGGGCCTGGCACCAATCGAACTGATTGATATGTCGTTAGAAAGCTCTGTTTCTGTAGAATAAGAATAACTAAGGGGCTAGTCCCGGTCCGTTGTCCGTTTTGAGTAATTCCACTTTGAAAGTTGTTTATTTTGATGACTTTTTTGACCCTTTCTATTAAAGTACTACTAAAACGGTGCATACCTACCTCAATAAATCAGTTTTTTTTGTACATTTTAGCATTGTATTGTATTTACAATATAACATCATCATCACCATCAGCCTATATTAGTCCACAGCTGGACATAGGCCTCCCCTAATGAGGTCTTCATCCCACCTAGCCAGATGGCGTCCTACATACGTTTGCCAAGTCGTAGTCTTGACTCAAAAAGACGTTTGGTATTTTCCTTGATCTAGCCCTCTTCGGCACATTAGACAGTTCCGGTAACGATACATTGCAATATAATCGGTAATAAAACAAAATAAAATAACAAGGGTTTAAAAAGGTGCGAAATAAAAATCATTTGCAACTTTTTACATACTAGCGGGAATAGTACATTGTTTCACTAGGAGTGAAAGTAAATTATTTAGTCCCGAGTAGAGATGGCTTTATGCCGGGCATTAACAGGGCGGATTGAATAAATGCCTAATAAACGTATTTTTATGCCTTATAAATGCCCGATGACAGGGCAGAAACTACGTTTCATCGAATGAATAGATCGAAGAAGTCGAAATAAAAAAAAGAAGTCAAGTCAAGGTAACCATGTAATTCCATTATCACTATCACGTATGAGATACAGGTATAGTAGGGGAGCCCAAGCGGGGATTTCGGGATTTACTAAAGCGCGGCAGATTAATATACAGGGCGATACCTTGTATCCGGTTAAGTACCTCCACCAAATACGAGCTCCATATATAAGGCCACCCGTGAAGGATAAAGGATCAGATTAGTAAAAAAAAATTGATCATTAGAAATTCTCGAGCGCGTCAGATTAAGGTAGGGTGAGTTAATTACATGCTAAAAAGTGTATATTCCACTAATCTGACAATTTGAGAGTGACGTAAAGGGGAGGGCAGCAAAGTTGTAAAAAAAAAACGTCATCCCGACATTCTCGAGCGTAGCCAAATTTTTTGAAGGAAATAAATCAAGGATAACGAAAAATATATAATCTGACGATTTCCGCAAGCCGAAATAATAAAAAATCGTCGATAAAGTTTAATGCGTGGAGCTGGGTGATACCTATATTTCCCTCTCCGCGTTTCTACTCCTCTCTCACTTTTTCTTCTTATAAATACAAGTACTACTCAAAAAACATACACTTATTTATTTGCATGCTATTTCCTGAGCTTCTCAATTAATTAAGTTCAATGATTTAATAAATTTAAAAAAAAAACTTTTTTATCATATTAGGGAATCCCTTTAGATAATCGTCAGATTATGAGACAGACAGCACGTCTTGAACATAAAGATGAACAACATATATCTTAATCTGACGCGCTTGAGTATTTCAAAATGGCGAATTTTTTTTGCACATTATAATAATGGCCGCGGCATCATGCAAATGATCAGATTAACATACGTACATAATTAAAAATACGTAGGACATTGATGCTATCAATATCTGACGCGCTCGAATATGTCCATGCAACAGTATTTTTTTACATATTTAAAAATCTATAGCCGCTTCCCCACCGATGAAAAGGTATATATTATATAACATTTTTTCTTTTTATCATCTAAGCTTTGCAACCTAATAGATCTCTATGACGCTCGAGTAAATCCCCATTTAGCGTCGTGGGCTCCCCTACTATAACAGGATACCAAAGGAATCGATGTGATCGACTCGACTTTTGTAATAGAAAACATATATTTTAAAAAGTAAGAAAAGGGTAAAGGAACGGTTTCTTGAGAATTGCATTGCATAGGGGCCGTGATAGGGTTAATCCGGCACTGAGTATAGGTACCTATGTATCTAGTGCTTATAATAAGTAGGTATAAATAAAGCTAGTAACATACCTCGATTCAATCCCTCTAATCAATATTATAAGCAAACCTTCAACCAAACTCGAAGAGATGTTGTCTTGGACTGGCTTACCTACTCGCGTTCTCTGATACAGGTAAATTTATCGAATAGGTACTGTCAACTCTATGAGTCAGCTGCTCGGTTCTGTACAAACTTCCCAAGTTTCCAATTTGTTTTTTTTTACTCGGATCTTGTTAGAAAAACTCCACAAACATTGATTAATGAAAAAGAGCAGATGAGGTACTAGTTTCTTGAAAATGGCAACCTCATATTGTGTAAAAATGTGTGCTCCCACCTCAGTCACCGTCGGACCGGGGGGCGGCGGCACGGGCGGTCGTGATTCGCGTGAAATATTGTTGTCTCGGTATCACTTCGGTCTTAGATACCTACTACGTCTTTCCGTCTTTGTTCTTCTTTGTATTGCACAGGACTGGAAATATAACTGTGAGCGTATGTGTTTGCGTGTAGTTGTAACACATGCCAATTTTTGAGTAAGCGCTGGGAGAACGTAACCTATCTTCCCTTTTTAATTAAACAATGTCCACAAACCATTGATTTATTAAAAAGGGAAGATGAGGTACCGACACATTATTTATTATGGATTCGGTCCCCGCGCTCAAGGCCCGCGATAGAAGCTATGCAATAGCTTAATAATTCGTTTCGTTTACTTGTATCAATTATTATTATTATAAGTAGTCATTGGACTTGTCAGAGTGCAGTAGATGAATTATCACATTTATCACAATTACAATACAGTTACTATTTTTTTTCGTATTCAAATTGAAAACTTCGGAGTGTATTTATATTTTCGGGGCTGACTGTACCTACCTAAGTCAAAGTATTACGGCCTAAATGCACAATGGGAAATTCATAACCTTATCTCACACCAATGAAACTTATACATGAAGCGTAAGTTAATGCTAATTAGCATTAACTTACGCTTCATATATGAAGCGTAAGTTAATGCTAATAGCATTATCTTACGGTTAAAGAGTTAATGCACTTAAGTGCATTAACTCTTTAATCAAAGACTTCAGAATAAGGTAGAGTCAGAGTCGGAGTCAGAGTCAGAGTCAAATCGTTTATTTCTTTAGACTTACAAAATAAGCACTTAGACAAGTCAAATTTTGACTATATAAACAGCTTGATAAATAGTTATTACTATCAAACAAGAAATAAGGTGCAATCGACTCTAATTCACTTCAATTTTTTGTCCACTGTAGGTACCTAATGGTCACTTTTTTGGACACTCAATGCTTGGATAAAATATAGACGTAGACTTCTTAGAAGTGGCAATTGTGTCTGGTTTGAAACTTTTCTGCCAGTCAGTGTCGACTTAATGGAAATTTCTTATTTCTTTTCTTCTTGTCCGTAATATTAAAGTAAAATAAAAATAAAGTCAACGTTGTTCGGTAATAAAGATGATAAAGGAAGTGAATTCTTCGATAAAATGCTAATCGTAAATAACAAAATTATAGGCAAAGTGGTAGGGTAAGGTTCTGTTAAAGAAAGGGATAAAATGTAACACGATGATAGAATTACTGACTAATGGATGACTTAATAAAAGATAAACTAAAAAGACTTGGGTCATTTTTGATATTGATAGAATTAAAATCAAAACTAATGATCTACTAATTTCCTTTTAAAATGCAAAGGATAACCAGTTTGACGTCGTTAAAAAATATGGATCTTGCCTTAGATTTAATTGGATTGACAAATATAAAAAAAATATGTCTATTATGATATTGAGACAGCTAACACCATGAAAATGTCTATTTCCAATTTTTTATTTGTCAATTGAGAGTGATAATTTAAATTGATCGGGAAACTAAGGACCAGGTTAAAAAAACATACGTAGTCAATTTACAACATATATTTTTAATGAATAGCCTACGTAATAGAAAATCATTCGACAATCGTTAGTACTTAACTAATTTAATCTATCCGAACGTAAACCATTCAAACTGCATGTTACAATTTCTTTTATAGGAACATTTGCACCTTAACCTATGTAAAACATTACACTCATAAAAAAAGATCTGTGTAAACCAGTATAGCTATCACTATTGGTGTATCTGTCGCAGCCGGAACGTAGAATTAGCCCGTTTGTAAAACGGCTAGGCCGTTTACAAAACGGCGCCATTCAGCTAAATGCCTAGGCCGATTGTAGAACGATCGGTGAAATCAACGTTCTACAATATGGCTGATCATCTGAATTAGCCCGTTTAGGGAATGACTAGGCAGTTCACCGTGCTTAGGCCTTCTGCCTAGATTTCTGTGTACGAGGCTCCGTCTGCGCAGAATCTACAGTAAACCTACATATTATATTTTATTACCGGCTATGACATCAATTATCTGCCAAGGAAAGTTGCCTAAAAATTGGGTTCGGAGGTTAGCTCAAACAGAGACAGCGATACCTAACTACCTACAGTAGAACACAATTTTAAAAGTTGGTCGTTTAGTACCTACCGTGCATACCATAACATGCATTTAAACAGCTGTTATTTTATCTTTACTACATCCTCAACCTCAACAACTTGTACTGCTAGACGCAGACTTCCCCTGATTAGCTCCTTATTGGCGTTTGTACCATGAGGGGTAATGACCATAAACTTCACGCCTGTGCTCCACGATTGGCATAGGGATTAGGGATTGCAGTTCGGTGGAAAATTGTTCAGCAGGGGCGCTGCTGCAAACCCTCGGTGGATATCCCTTGGGGTTGTGCAAATTCTAAGCCAGCACCACACGGCCACATTATTACATTACCTACCTACTTCATTTTTATTGAAGTATATTAAAGATTAGATTTTACAGAAGTTAAATTTTATGCACTGATTTTGATTATTATATAATATTATTAATAATCTGAGGCACTGTGACACTACTATGGGATTCAAATAAAATACGTTTTACTTTAATCCCATAAAATACATTTCTTTGGTACCTACGTTTCAGTGTTCTGAAGTTTGGTTAGGAAATATTTATGCAGGTATTTCTCGCACAAGCAAAACCGCGCGCCATTACTACTAATTAGTAATCCATGGTATAAAAAGATATAGCCGTTTTACAATCGGGCTAGGTTTGAGTCAGCCAAATCGTTGAACGTTGAGCGTTTTACAATTGGCCTAGCCATTTAGCTGAATGGCGCCGTTTTGTAAACGGCCTAGCCGTTTTACAAACGGGCTAATTCTACGTTCCGGCTGCGACATATCTATGGTTTGTCCATAACGTTGTATCGTATTAATTTAACATCACCAGCTGTGCGATTACGCAAAAACCACCCATCCTTTACTGATATTTGAAAGCCATTTGAATGACCTTGAAAGCCACTTCAATTGCAATCACAAATAACGAAGGTCAAAGGGCTTCCAAATGTCAATATAGGATGTATGGTTTAAGCGTAATTTCACAGCATCACCCTATTCTACTAACAGTCCAGTCAATGAGTGCTCACAGGGGCGGAAAAGTCGAAAGCAGAAAGTTAGACTTCGGAACTTTTGGGCTATAGTTAAAAGACAAACAACATACTAAAAGAAAACCCCTGTGAGGGACCCATTTTTTAGTTTTTTGCTTAGATATTGTTAACGATGCGTCATTGGAAATTTTGTCTGAATACATAATGAAAGCTGATAAAATTCTGTCCAACTTTGATTTCATACATCACTAACCGTCGCGTCATTTACTCAAACAAAAGTAAAATGCCAAAACGTGATATTTTGTGACGATACCAGTGCCAGTGTCATACCCCCGAATACTCAAATGCAACTCCAATTTAAGCTTGTCTCAAGAGAAGAACTTTAGATATTTTTCATTGAAAATTGACACAAACCCGCTCGACTGACTCGATGACGCTGATTGACGTGCTTGCATCTATGTTACGTTTGAATATTCGAGGGTATGACACTGATATCGTCACTGGTATCGTCAAAATATCACATTTTGGCAGTTTACTTTAATTAGATGAAAGAAACTACAGATGGAAAGACGCTTGTCAAACTGTCAAGGTGGAAATCGTTCTATCAATCTCTCCGTGGAAATATCCGTACGCACTATCTATACTTTCTATCATCTGACGATTCTGAGACGATACCATTGTCAAAGTATAGCCATTGATTAGCAGAATTGGGCCCGTTTCTATTCAAAGCCCATCATTTCAAGATTTTGTTTTCAAATTATTCTCAAAAGTAATGTCTTAGCGGCTAGCTATGATAATGACCATGGAATGCATTAAACCAACAGAATCTGCATGATTTATAAACGAATAAAGTTTTATGTTATTTTTTGATTCCAGTTACTTTTAATCAGCGGTCTAGAGTCTAGACAAAGTATTTTTTTTTTAAAGTAGCTACATATATTGGTTCACATAACACTTATTTCGTATTTCGTTTTTAAACAAGCACAAAGTTATTATTTCTCAATAGGTAAAAATCATTTCAAAAATGCTTTTAACTTGGTAAAATATTTAACTAAAACAATTAAGGATCATATCAACTGTATTTATTTGAATAAGTACGTCAAATATGCCATTAAAATGTTTACTCGCAGATATTATGTACATAAAAACTGTTTAAATTACAAACTTCCAGAAATGTATTTTTATAAATTTTAAAGGTAAAATTTTAGTTTAATTTATCAATTTTATGTTAGAGATCAATTTTCTAATACTTACAAGAACGACCCTCTAACTATAGTTATTTAATTTCCAATTATTATCTACATACATAATATTTATAATAAAATAATATTTACAAGGTGCAAATTATTTTTAATATAATCAGGCTAGTTTATTTTACTTTATAATTATTAAATTTAAGCAATATCAAACTTCGAATAAAAATCTAGTCACAGACTAAGCACTCTCTAAAATAGTTCTAAAAGGATCGAAAACGACGCCATTTTCTATCACCCTCTCTTTCTTCCGCAAGTCATTAAAATGTCTCATGATTGTAGTCTCTTTCGCTCGTAGTATCGACTACGACCAATGGTTGAAACTTAAAGTACATCTTTACATTGTATTACTCTGCGCACGTATGCGGCATACTTCAAAGCACCAGGCATTATTATAATATGTACAAAGCCATTCATTATATTGAATTTACAACAAGATTACTTCGGTTTATAAGAAACGAAATGAAAAACTTTTGGTATAAAAATACTTTGTTATATATTGTTACATATGTTATATCGATTTTTCTTAAAAATGCATGGGTCCTTCGAACCGGATAATATCGATTAAAATCTGTCTGGAAGAACCATTTGCGATACTCATCTATAAGATTTGAGATCTAACACTAAACAATCCTGTTGTAAAATCAATATAAATCGCTGTCCCTATTTATAAAATCCAATATACGATATGAAAACTAATAAAAGTTTTTGATTTTATAAATAAAGGGTACAATCCATTATAAGTACACAATTATACCACTGACAAAATTGGCCCTAACTTAAGATCTAAAATATATGTTCTGAATTAACTTCGTGTTATACTAAGTATATGTATTAATATGTTTTAATCACTATGTTATTGCGTACGTTATCCCTCACTGGAACAGGCTTTGTATTTTCAGTTTGGGCAAGTATTGCTGCTTAAGGATTCTCACCTGGAACAAAGCGGTTTCATAAGTTTTATTGATTGCAACTTTGGTATCGAAGAAAACAGGGACTGTTTTGTTGTTTGTTGCTATTTCTAAAGTCTAGTGAAGCCTTGCATACTTTGATCAAGTATTTCGCGGCCTCCCCCGTAGGTACCTAGAACCTTACAAAAACGACACTCCAAATTGTCTACGACTTGTTTTGACGCAGACATATTACGCAGATGGTTTAGTGCTTATGGAACAAGAGATTAGTGGAGTTGTTTTTTTTCTCCCTGAATATAGTAAACGCTGTTTTACAGGAACAAAAATATTCAAGATTAAATTACTATTGCAATTATTTTATAAATGTTTGAATCAGTAATAATTGCAAAGTAGTATTTTTATAATCAAAAAAAATATCGCAAGAACACATAAAATAACAATAAAATGAAAATCAATAAATGTAGGTTTACTTTGGCCTAAAATTGTACAAAGGCAAACCAAAATAGTAATATTATAGTGGGTTTTTTTCGCTTTACTGAAAATAGGAAATCCCGTACTATTTTGTGTCTTGGACCTGTGATTTTCGCAAGGCATGCTTTCTATCCAAGCGCAAAAATGACACTAGTTGAAATGGTAGGCTCACATGCAAAAAGGTTTCTCTTTTGATACAGACAGTTTCAGGGTGCGTAATGTGAATCTATGGGGGGCCGGCGAAAACGTTAATCGATTCTTGCATTTTCTTTATTGAGTTTTAGGTCGATCTTATCCTAGGATGGGGTTAATGTTTTGCAATACCCATTTATTATATATTTCTCAACATATTTATTTATTGGTAACCTATAAAAGAGTCATCTTTGGTCTTAAAAACATAGTTGAAAACATACCTTCGGGTAGGCCGTTTCTGCCAATTGTAACGGATCTTTCTTCTCTTCCTGTAACAAAACAGAAATAGAATTGAAACTAGCATGCATTTAAACTTACGCGTAGAATATATAATTTCACCACACACCCACTCTTAAAAGCATTAAAAAAACAACTAAGATCGCAAGCGCCTATCCTACACACCTGAGTTACACGCAAAAATCTAAGGGCTGAGGAAAATGCGGTAAAAATCACGTATGCGGTAATCTGCGAATACCGTTCCCTTAAGGTGTAAAATCAGATGCGGTACTCATAGATACCGCATCAGTGCGTGTAAATCCGCATCTATTTGAGTAAACAGCAGTCGGAATCGCAAGTATGTATCCGCATCGCGCGTCAGTTACCGCATCCGTATTAATTACCGCATCCGCGTATCAACAGCCCAGTATTGCCTCGTCATCTTCCTCTGCTTCGCTCGCACTGATCTCAATGGGGGAAGATCGCGAGGTCCTGTGCTGCGAGCTCGACGGTGACCCAGGATACGATGAGGGTTGCCAATCGATGACTTCCTCCTCCTGATTGGAACGATGGAGGTGTGAGAACCGAGCTGCGTTTCAAAGAGCTTGCGAGACAGTGCGGGTGGGTTGTGAGAACAGCGAGCTATGCTTAATTGTTACAATATTTAAAGCGAAGGAGAAAGTTAATTTGATGTAGAGATCAAACATGCTAGATAGTTGTTAGTCAAGAGAGAATATTGATGCTAACAAATAGATAATCGTCGTGTCAATTCAGATGTCGTCACCAAATCCGACAGCACTCAAAATTATGTCATTTTATTTTGTGGACAGTATGAATAAGTGTCATGTATTCAGCCCAGGCCACGGATAAAGGGTTTGAGTTTCGAGCTTTCCAATATTTCGGCACAGTTTCATGTGATCACGGAATAACTGAGGGTACTTCGAGTGAATTTTTATTGTTAGATAAATGGATCTATCCTAATTTTTTGTCTTTTTGGAAAACTGAAAACTCAAAACGTTTTAAATATAGAGTTAATAGTAAATAACTTTGGGCTCATATACACGGCAGTTAACTGCAGTCGCCTGCATTCATTTTGACGACCTCTGTGGCGCTGGTTCGTTTCCCGCCGCGGGACAAATATTTGTACGATCTGCAGATTTGTTCAGGGCGCTCTGGATGCTTTCTATGTATAATAAAATAAAATATCTATGTAGTGTACCGTATTATGTATATCAGTTATCTAGTACACATAACACGAGGTCTGCTTAGCTTGGGGCTGGATAATGCTGTGTGAATTGTCCAGCATTATTTATTATTTATTATTCGAGCCTTAGATACAATCGGCACCTTGCCATGTATTTGAGACGTGCAGTCCGTGTAGGTACTAAAGGTATTTGAGACGTGCTCTAGGTTCTTGTGTAGAGCAACAAGCTGAGTCAGGACCTGTTAAACCTACACACACGCGCTCGTTTGCCTGCTGAGGGGGCTACCTACTACCAACCCAATAGGTACTTAGGTAGGTACCATCGCCATCTCTCTACCTAATTTGCATATCGTAACCGGTCAAGCATGTTGTTTCACCTATATTTTTGTCATCTTTTATACACATGTTTTCTGCAAATAAATATCTTTATCTTTATCTTTACCTACCTACTAGTGTTAGTTTTAGCTTTCCATTGATTGTTAACTGTGTCTGTTCGTGTTATTAAGTAGTCTTTTATTTATTTTATTTGTTGTGTAGTGCAGTGTTTAATAAATAATTTTCTTTCGTTCTTTCTTTCTCTGTTTCTGCATCAAGCGGCAGTTACAGGATCAGTGTGTCGGTTGATTTTAGTGAGGTATCTTACAGAGAGCTGCTGCTTGGGCGGGCGGCCGCGCTTGGGCGGACGGCTGGCGGCAGTGGCTAGCACTCGGAGCTGGTGAGCCCGCAGTAAGTGCTCCGTGTGCTCGCTCGGAGACGAGAACCGCATCCCGCATGTACTGAACACGCATGCGTATTCACTCTCTGCAAGGAATGTTCGAGATGGTTTAAGATTATACAGTTAAAGAGGATGGAGGTTAGCTGACCGGAATGAGGTTCGACCAGCAGCGGAATGACAAAAATTCCCACGACGACGTTTCTCTTTTTGAACAGCCTCTGCTTATAGGTAAACACGACATTTGTTGGAATGACCTTCACAAATCTACTTTATAAATAAATAGCGCCCGTCCCGGCTTCGCACGAGGGGAAGTTATTTTTTTAGTCATACATAATACATATGTTATATATATATATATATATGTTTAGACATACATATACATATGCCTTTGTTACTCAGGGATAATGTAGTAAGTCACACTAATATTAGGTCCTTACATATGAAATTGGCGTTTTTCGTACTGGCCACTTTAATCACAAATTTCTCCTCTTTGGTAAGGAATTCCAAATTCAAATTTGTACAGCTATAGACTCATGTATTTGTGCTTCGATGATCGTCATTCATTTGTTTTTTTTCTTCTGTTTTTTTCTGTTTGCGTCACTCATTTTACAAAATGGAAAACTTAAAATATCGCATTATTTACGAGTACGAGTTCCGCCGTGGCACTAGTGCTGCGGAAACAACTCGAAGGGTGAATGATGTGTGTGGCGGTCGTGTTGCAAAAGAAAACACAGTTCGTTTTTGGTTCCAACGTTTTCGTTCTGGAAATTTCGACCTGCAGAACAAGCCCCGTGGACGGCCTGAGACTCAAGTTGATAATGAAGAGTTGAAGGCTATTGTGGAAGCGGATCCATCGCAAACCACGTCCGAGTTAGCTGCAGGCTGCGATGTTAGTGATAAAACTGTTTTAATTCACTTGAAGCAAATTGGGAAGATTAAAAAGCTTGAAAGGTGGGTACCTCACGAATTGACTGAAGCAAACCGGCAAACGCGCGTCGACTGCTGCGTTACATTACTAAACCGGCACAATAATGAAGGTATTTTAAACCGAATCATTACCTGTGATGAAAATTGGGTTCTTTACGATAATCGGAAGCGCTCAGCGCAATGGTTGGATCCTGGCCAGCCAGCCAAATCCTGCCCCAAGCGAAAATTAACCCCAAAAAAGTTACTTGTAAGCGTTTGGTGGACTAGTGCCGGTATTGTTCATTACAGTTTTCTCAAATCTGGCCAGACTATTACGGCTGATGTCTATTGTCAGCAATTGCAAACCATGATGGAAAAGCTAGCGGCTAAACAACCTAGGCTGGTCAATCGCTCCACGCCACTGCTGCTTCACGACAACGCTAGACCACACACTGCGCAACAGACGGCTACTAAATTAGAAGAGCTTCAATTGGAAAGTCTAAGACATCCTCCGTACTCCCCGGACCTTGCTCCAACAGATTACCATTTTTTTCGAAATTTGGATAACTTCTTGCAAGGGAAAAAATTCAACTCCGATGGGGCAGTCCAAATCGCCTTCAAAGATTTTATTGATTCCCGTCCGACTGGTTTTTTTAGTAAAGGGATCAATGAACTACCTATAAGATGGCAAAAGTGCATAGAAAATAATGGTTCATACTTTGATTAATTAAATATATTATATTAAAAAATATTCGACTTCTTGTTCCTCCCATACAAAACGCCAATTTCATATGTAAGGACCTAATATTATAAATGCGAAAGTTTGTAGGGATGTATGGATGTATGGATGGATGTTTGTTACTTCTTCACGCCAAAACTACTGACCTGGACGGATCTGGCTGAAATTTTGCATACAGGTAATTCTAATCCTGGAATCAGACACAGGCTACTTTTTATCCCATAAATCAGTTCCCGTGGGATGAATTTTTTTAACGTTTCCATAGGAACAACGCGTCGAAGACGCGGGGCGCAGTTAGTATGTTATAAGTAGAGATCGGATAATCGGATGCATATTTACCTAAACTTCATTTTTGGCTAGTAAAATATGGAAGAGGCTTCTTAGGATACTTTTATTAAAAATTAAATCCCGGGATTCAGGGATTGCCTAACTTATCGGATGTATATTTCGACGACCGATGTGACGCGGTGGGCGAAGGCCCGCCTGCGACACAGGAGGTTGAGGGTTCGATTCCCGCCTTGGGACAAATGTATACGATCTACAAAAATTTGTTGCGGGTGTTCTGGGTATTTCTATGTATAATAAAATAATATCTATGTAGGTATGTTATGTATTCAATTATGTATATCAGTCAACTAATACCCATAACACAAGCTCTGCTTAGCTTAGGGCTAGATGATGCTGTGTGGATTGCCCAACATTATTATTATTATGATTATATTTCCAGCAAGCATAGCGACGAATGCAGTTGTAGTTTTAGGTCGCTACTTGCGCATACTCAGGTATAATTGGCCATCTCACTCGCACACATACAAAATGCCTATCCTACCTGGCAGGCCCCGCACGACCTACCCCCGTTCGTTTGGCTACTTACGTATTTCGCGGATTTCTTAATGATTTTATCAATATTGATATCTATATACGTATATTTGGATGTCTCACCAAGTTTCTTACAAGACAGCGTATAAATATTCTGATTTTGTATGATCGTTTTAATGAATTGCGTGTAAATTCGCGTAACTGATAAAAACGGTATATTTCGGGTAAGGTTGGGTAGGTATACAAAAAAAAATATCAATTTTTATGTACAACTGTACTATATAGCTATACACAAGTTGTTGAAAAAAATAATTACACTCGAGTTATTGCAAAAGTCGCCGCTTCTGACAGTTCGCCCTACAAACTCAAGCGCGGTTTGGCAAGCGGTATTACGATTTAAATTAGCAAAAAAATAATTTTCTGAATGCTTTTCGATTTTTGGCATGGTATTACGCCATACGTATTAGGCCTTGTTGGTCATTTGTTACGATTCCCTGAGGCCCGATTTGACAATCGTTACAAATCTCGTCAAAAATCACTGATAATAAAAGTAGGGAAAAGCAAGCATATTACGTTGTAACAGGGCAACTGTCATTTGTGTCAAATTGGGTTTATTACAATCAAACGGAATTAAACAAAACTTGAATCCCGGGATTCAAACTTTTTCGCGAAAAATAGCGGGATATTTCGATTAAAAAGTGCATTCCATAATAGCGAACATCACATTTGTAGGTATATATGCATCCGAATATCCGATCTCTAGTTATAAGCCTTTGTTACTCAGGGATAATGTAGTACATATTAGTAAGTAGCCGGGACGGGCGCTAGTTATTTATAAACTAGATTTGTGAAGGTCATTCCAACAAATGTCGTATTTACCTGTAAGTAGAGTCTGTTCAAAAGGAGAAGCGTTTGCGTACTTCCACTGCTATCTTATCTTCATCTAATGGTGAAATAATGTTTTAAATCGGTCCATTCGTTTTTGAGTTAATACGTTACAAAACAAACATAAAAATATATAACATTTATATATTTAAAAACTTCAAGAATCAAGTAAGAAAGATTAGTAAAATAGATTATCATCACTTTCTCTTCTCTTAAGTGTGATGTTGGTAAAACGCTTGGACACCCGCAATATATCTATATATATATATCTCTAGATCATACCATAGACGAATAAAACACAATTATGTCTCATTCGTCTATGATCATACTTACATACATCCACTGCTGTACATGCCTCTACGGGATTTGACATAATCATCAAGCTTGAGGGGGATCGGTGATAGCAGTGAGGGTTAAAAATTCACATAAAGAAACCGATGCCTTTTCCATTTGTCGGCTCTTAGGACATCAAAGGGCTGAGTTGAAGAGTTCGATTCTTAGGCATCGTCCTAATTGGGAGCGATCGTACGATGGTGCGATGCGTTTTTCATCTCACGATCAAAGTGGTCGTGCCATGACCTTAGGCCGCGACCGCCACAGCAAAATCACATCACACTAATATTATAAATGCGAAAGTTTGTATGGATGGATGGATGGATGGATGGATGTTTGTTACTTCTTCACGCAAAAACTACAGGACTGATCTGGCTGAAATTTTACATACAGGTACCTAATTCTTATCCTGGAATCAAATATAGGCTACTTTTGATCCCATAAATCAGTTCTCGTGGGATAAAAATCACACTATAACGTTTCCATAGGAACAACGCGTGCGAAGTCGGGCGCAGCTAGTAGATATTAAAAGATAGAATTAGGAAGCTCCTAAGGCCACCGTCTCGAGGTCAGCGATTGCGGGACGGCGGCGGCGCGGTTAGCGGCGAGTTTCTATGCCATTATATGAAACTGGACATGAAGGTAGCGGTGCGAGGAGCGGCGCGGGTCTGCGTTACCGCGACGACGCCGCCGCCCCACGCCCGCTGACTTCGTGTCCGAGGCCTTAGTATTACTTCACTATACTCCGATTCACCCTGTATATTTTTTGTGAACAAAGATGTTACAAAACCTACAGAATATTTTTGGAAACATTTTCACGACTTTGGTATCATCGAAGCTTTATAAGCTCAAAACAATTGTCGGATTTGAGAGCTTTCATTCTTTAGTATTGAAATTCAACAAATTTTTCGATGCGCAGTTATTTTACTATAGAAACTTTCGTAGTTTGACGAATTCATTATGAATGTAAGCGGGTTAACTACGAACCTTGTTTGTGTTGGAAGAACACCAACGTTTCATCCCTTAACGAGGGACATCTTCAGGGCGAATGCGGTTCTAGACGCGCGCGTTCCGCATCCCTTCGAGCACTGATGTCCAAGATCTGATGTACAAGATGTCCCTCGTTAAGGGATGAAACGTTGGTGTTCTTCCAACACAAACAAGGTTCGTAGTTAACCCGCTTACATTCATAATGAGTTGAAGTTATTGATTAAATTTTTAGTGATAATCTTCCTGTTCTGTGTTATTGACATAAAATATCTTGGATTCTGAATTGGAGTATAGGTTCCACGTGATGAAAAGAGTGAAGTCAGGGTTGTGAGATGATGGTGGCGCATGTGATTGGTTGATAACAACAGCTACATACAACGCACCCTTACTCTCAGTATCGACGATCTCTATCTCGTCGGAGCCGTGCTGTGCAGCATGCGCCTGCAGCATCCGCTCGTTGGGGAACGACACGTCGCAGATGGCGCACGAGCGACGGATCGTCTTTATGTCGCCGTGGACTGTACGGCTGGAACAACAAATAATAATAAGTAAATAATGCTGGACAATTCACACAGCATTATCTAGCCCCAAGCTAAGCAGAGCTTGTGTTATGGGTACTAGATAACTGATATACATAATACAATATACTATATAGATAGATGTTTTTTATTATACATTGAAAATATCCAGAACGCCCTGAACAAATATCTGCAGATCGTACACACATTTGTCCCGAGGCGGGAATCGAACCCGCAACCACCTGCGTCGCAGGCGGACCTTCGCCCACCGCGCCACAGAGGTCGTCGAAAATTATTTTATTACCTAACTAGCGACCCGCATCCCGCGTCCAATCGTTTATTTCTTCTGGAGTTCGACTATTGGATTGTTTAGGACTTCGATACTCACCAATGATTGCAGTACAAGCTCTGCTTAGCTTGGGGCCAGATGATGCTGTGCGGATATATTCATGATGCTTTATTAACCGGCTTCAAAGAGTTTGTGTTCGGTACAATTAAGTATGCTTTTTTATGTGAAATGGCTTTTGGATTGTTTACGACTTCTATACTCACTAATGATCGCAGCACAAGCTCTGCTTAGCTTGGGGCCAGATGATGTTGTGCGGATATATTCATGATGCTTTAATAACCGGCTTCAAAGAGTTTCTGTGTCCGGCACAATTAAGTATGCTTTTTTATGTGAGATGGCTTTTGGATTGTTTACGACTTCGATACTCACTAATGATCGCAGCAAAAGCTCTGCTTAGCTTGGGGCCAGATGATGCTGTGCGGACATATTCATGATGCTTTATTAACCGGCTTCAAAAAGAGTTTCTGTGTTCGGCACAATTAAGTATGCTTTTTTATGTGAAATGGCTTTTGGAATCTTTAGGACTTCGATACTCACTAATGATCGCAGCACAAGCTCTGCTTAGCTTGGGGCCAGATGATGCTGTGCGAATATATTCATAATGCTTTATTAACCGGCTTCAAAAAGAGTTTCTGTGTTCGGCACAATTAAGTATGTTATTTTATGTAAAATGGCTTTTGGATTGTTTAGGACTTCGATACTCACCTATGATTGCAGCACACGCTCCGCTTAGCTTGGGGCCAGATATATTCATGATGCTTTATTGCGGGAAATCTATTTATAAATAATTGAATCCTATAAAAATGAAAAAGTTTCCTCACCGATGATTGGTCATATGGTTCCTCTGTGAGAACTGCTCTCCACAAACATTGCAGTCGTAGGTGTACTCAATGGGGCGTCCGGTGAGGTGCCTCTTGCGGTGCTGGTTGAGGTTCGTGACCTGGGCGAATGCCTTGTCGCAGCCAGGCTCAGCGCAGACAAACGGACGCTCGCCCGTATGTAAGCGAACGTGGTTGTTCAGGTTTGTTACCTATTGTGAGGGAACAGGGTTTAAAATAGACTGGCAGAAAAATTACATGTTACCCTTGTTCTATTAATTCGTTTTAAAAAGATTACCTGCTCAATCCTGAGTATTTTTTGAGAGTTAGAGTAAGAAAATAGCTTAAATAACCTGAGTAAATGCTTTCCCGCACTGGTTGCATTTGAAGGGGCGTTCATTGGTGTGGATCCGGAGATGAGCCCTTAGATTGTTGGATTGGGAGAAGGCTAGAATCAAAGTACAGTTCATTAGTCCCTACATTAAACCTTGCAACACAAACCAGATTTAAAAATAAATAATGCTTAACAATAGGGTATATGTATGCGACTTCAAAAAGCTAATATTTTTTTTTACGTATTCTCTATTGATATAGAAATATATCTGTATATGTATATTTCTATATATAATTTTGTATGTTATGTTTTTATTGTGAAATTTAATCATTGAAAAGTAGATTTTTAAGTCTCAACAGCAAAATGTTTAAACGCAACGATATTGGCACCTGAAGCGTGACGTCATACTTGAACATTTTTGTATGGGCATGTAGTTTTGACTTTGAGTTGGTACAACATAAAAAAAATAAAATTCCTAAATTAAATCTTATTAAGTATATTAAAATAATAGACATCGGGGACTCGATGATCCGTGACGTCACAAAATGAAAAGGCTAACATGACAGCGTTTTATCACCCGAAACTAGGTGTTAATTTAAAATTTTTTGACTGTTATATTTTTTTCGTTTATGTATTAACCTAAATAATCGATTAAAAAAAAATCCTGCGTATAACCTATTCACACAGCAAAATCCAGCCTTAAAGTAAGCAGAGCTTGATATGCTGTGTAAAATGCGCGGCATGTTTGTTATTATCAAATATCATAAAATAAAACCATTTTTTTCCGCGAAAGAACGTCTTTTAAAACAGCGTCCTAGTTTTAATCACCTATCTTTGCTGTTTTATGGCCTTTATACAAGCAATTCTTGTGTATATATATATATATACTAGCCGGATCTAGGAAACGGCTCCAACGATTTTCATGAAATTTAGTATACAGGGGTTCTTTTTCAAAAAAATTTGTTTCATTAGTTTAATAATATTTTCAATAATTAACTTTATCATAATCAATTGACTCTTCCTGACATCTATTGGCGAATAGTCATACTATTTCATTAGTGTTTTCATTAATGAACTTTATCCCAATCACCTTAGGAATTAAGGTAAAAAATATGACTCTTCCTGCCATCTATTGGCGAATAGTACTACTATAATTTCTATTATGCACAATTTACAAAAATATATATATATATAATTTATTTTAATGCTTAGAAGTGTTATGCATGTAATTTGATATTAGTAAATATGTAGGTACTCAATATTCAATCTATTCAATTCAACCAAAGTTTTGGCTATATGAACAAAAAATATTTATACCTATACTGTATCCATTCTGCAAAGAGCATGTTTACTACAAATAAACAAATCAGCTGTTTTTTTAGGGTTATCCCTACATAATGATGCAGGCCTAGCAGAATTACAATGATTTCACCCGTAAATTCTATTAGATTGTAACTTTTTAAATATTTACGTCAATTTAATGCAAAATCTAGTTATTTAAATTCACAAAATCATCAATATCTGGTGAAACAAGAAGATTAAATTCACCAGAAAATTTTGACTTTATAGCAGTGCCAACCATAACGAATCTAAGTTTTGACGTCCTGGGTGGCAAACAATAGGGTATATGCATCGATTTTTTTTATTGTTTTAATCGATTCTTTAGGTCATTATTTATTTTAACCGAGAAATGATAAGACGCTCACTAAATTTCGCATTAACAAGGTAAAAAAAACAAATCAATCGTTCACACTCGATTAAAACCTTTTGTGACGACCTCGGTAGTGATCATCTCAGGAAAGAGGTTTTTCGAAAAAGCTGAAAATAACCGACAATACGAAATGTGAAGTGGGCAGAATAGTGTCAAATCATGGTGCAGCAAGCAGAATAAAAAAAGAAGAAATGTGAACAGCGATGTCACGTCCGCTCTAGTCAATGGCGTAGCGTTTTGAAATTTTGCGATTGAGATTTAAAATATCAGTTTTTCAATTGTTAAATTCTACAATAAAAACCTCCCAAAATGCAAAAATAAATATGCAGATATGTTTTTATATCAATAGAGAATATGTATATATTTTTTTATACATTTCGAAGTCACATGCATTATACCCTATTGACGATTCCGAATTTAATATCTAACCTTACATTATTCATACAGTGTCAGTTATTATGAATAGATTGTCCCAGAAAAGAGACACATGTATTGAAAAATAAAGTGATGAAAGGAATTATACAAAAATAAATATTTCGTTTATTTTCCTTTAAAGTCTTATTTCATCTTTCTTTGGCTTTTATTCTATTCTAGATAAGAAATGATTTAAAATTGACATCAGAACACCATCAAAGCTCAAAATAGCAGCCACACATGGTTCACCATCATTATCTGGTCTTGATAAGTCTTCTTGATATTATGTTAATTATTAATTTTCTGTGTTTATTTATATATTAATGTGTCATCAATTACGCCACCGTCAGCTTCTAAACGTACCGATCCTATCCATCCAAAGGTTGCCTGGAAGAGATCGCTGTTAGCGATAAGGCCGCCGATTGTGCCTCTCTAGATTAGTTAGCAGTAATTTCTTTGTTTGTGTTTGTTATGTATTGATAGTGCAATAAAGTTATAATCTATCTATCTATCTATCTACTTACATAATATGTTATGGCTTGATAGGTTATATCACGGAATTAAGAGCCAATTCTGAGGGTTATATAGGCAAGTACTAATTTGTTTTTGCTATCTTTGGTTTAATTAAATTTAATTATGACATCAATTATGCATATCCATAATGCCGCAGACAAGAGCAGACCTAATTAATAAAATGTTTTTTACCCCTTCATCAGCTGATCGAACTGTCAGTTGCTTTGTTGGTAAACATGCTCTATGCAGGATGGATAAGGTATAAGCATGATTATTGTTAAAGTTATGGAATAAAAGGCTTTTTATTTATATTTTATATCTAGTTATCTACCTTTACTGCAGTAGGTGCACACAAAGCGCCTCTCCGCCTTATGGTTCCGGATGTGGTTCTGAAGTTGCTGGTTTTTCTGGAATGTCTTGTGGCATAGGCCACAATAATAAGCTGATTCAGCGTTCTCCTGCAATCGTCATATTCTTTACCAGACTTTGTCCCAGTTTAATTGGAGTAATTAAGAAATCCCTACTAAGACCTCAAATCTTTAATTCATTATCAGTTTAGGCAGGGGTTTCATTTCGATTCTCTAAAATCTTTGGTAGAAGGATAAATAATAGGATTTTGTTTATGTTGATTGTTTAGTACAATAATCTTATTCAGAAATGTTTATTTAAAGCTATTTGATATTGTGTTTGAGGTACAGAGCCCCAGGTAAAATAAACCAAATTAGTTTAGGAATATACCTGTGCTTGAGATGTTTCCGAAGTATTGTCTGTGTTGTCAGTATTGTCTTCGAGAGTGACCTCAGGCACCAACGGCTGACATTTGAAGCAAGCATGTATGCCTTCTTTTACAGTTTCAAACAATTGCTGAAAACATAATAAATTCAATATTTGAAACAGTGTTGTTAAGTGGAATGAGGTAGTGTCTATCATGCATATGAAATTCGGGGATAGGAGATACAAATTCAAAACAAATGGCTAGCCAATAAACTTAAAACAACATAAAATAATGTTCAAGTCGTAGCTGTTTTTTTTGCTGTACAAAATACCTGCACAGTTTGCCAAGGTTCACTATCCAAATAAAAAAAGGAATTCAGCGTTTTTTTATACAGCGCTGAGCCAGACGTAAAAAAACAAGCCAAGCGACCGACGACCGACCGACGAGTAAAAAAATACGCGGGCAGGTTTCGAATGTTTTTTACCAATATTTCTCGACGATGCAATGCAATTCTTATGTTGCAACAAAGAGAAATTGACACCGGTACCAATTTTAGAGTCACAATTGCCTCAAATGCCTCCAAATGCGTTATTTTAGTAACAAACTCGTAAAGAAAACAAAAAATAATGATCGGAGCAATATGAAAGGAGGGCTATAAAAGTCCTAAAAGGCACTTACGTCTGCAGGTTTATGACAAATTCCACATGTATCCATTGTGTACGCACAGTTTGTTATGAAATTTATAAGAAAAATGCATTAAAAACCCGAAAATCATTAAATTTCCGCAGTGCTCTTGAAGAAAAATTGCAGGGCGGAGCGGGCCGGGGGGAATGAGTGAGTGAGTGAGGAGAGGAGAGGTGAAGGTAGGGAGGTAGGGGGGAAAGACAATCAATCCTTTTTTTTTGCGACAATTTTTGAACGCAGCCTTGACGCGCAGCGAGCTAGGGCTTGAATAAGATCGTTTATGTAGCTGAATTTTGAAGTAATTTACTTCACGTCGAATTAATTTCGCAAACACGCGCTAATTTATCAGAATGACGACGACGACGGTCAGAGGTTTACTGTTGACTAGCTTGGAGTATTAATATTCCTTGGTTGGACTAGACGCAACTGGATGAACAGACTGAACTGGTGGACGACCGATATCGTAGGTAGGGTTGCCACCTAAGATTTAAATCGTTAGATAAGTAGGCCCTTTCCGCAGTGAGTGAGACCGCACCGTGTTTGTTGTAAAACGAAGTTTGTGAGCTCACAAGCTTGTCTTTGTTATTTGGAATCAGTGTATTGTGTGTTTTTGAGGTGTGCTTGTTCGCAAAATTTCATGTTATGTTGTGATTGCTATGCTATGAGTTAAGTTTATTGACAAAGGCACTAAATGTATCTAGTCATGGTGTGCGTACATCGGCATTTTGTTAACGCTCGCATTCAAAGACATTTCTACAGTTTTTGGGCAGAAGGGCGTAGCTAACGATTTAAAATTTTATATACTAAAGTATTCTACGATATTCAATTTAATTCGTTAATTTAAACTCGACATAAAATTACAGAGTATACTCCAATGCGTTACATCTAGGACATCTAGGTACTTGCTAGTAAAATAAAATAGGTAACTTAGATATTATTAAAGAATAACAAATTAGAAGTTGTTTCGGGCTAACATAACGTACTACGTAATAAAACGTAATAATAATATAGCTCATTGCATTTTCGAATGCAACATAAAACGCCAAATTTTAATGTCAATTGCCAACTAGATTTTTTTAGCACTGTTCTATCAGTTTTATTTGTCAGTTATTTTTCTAGTATACATAACTCTTAGTATGGAATCTATTCATGCATGCCTGATTGTGCTTTGTTTTCCGTTAGGTACTGCTGCAAGTACTTTTTTAATGCAATTTGTAATTAGCGATGTGTCGTTCGATCATTCACAAAGATCGATATCATTGTTTTTGCCGGCGGCCTATCATCGCATCTCTTCGATTTATCGTTTTATTTCGATCATGCATTTTGTGATTGATTGACCCGTGCGAGATCGGTTCTTTGCGTCGCGTCGCGTCGTCATCTTCGTTTCGTCGGTTACTGACTGATAATATGGTTCTTGTAAAAACTTTTCCAGTACTCTGTTTAAATCATTCGAGATCATAATAATCATTTATGGTAGATATTTGACCAGAATTGAGATATTTAGGTACCTACCTACTTTTACGTTTCAAGTTTTATGTAAGTATGTTTATTTACAGTAGATAGTCAGATGTGCAAGTACCTACCTACTTAACTTTTTTTATTGATTTAATATGCGGCTTTCCTTGTTGTTAAATACTTTACATAATAGGTAGCACGTAGAGTAGGTTTCTACATACCTACTTAGATATATCCAAGTACTTACATATAAGTAAGCACCTACTACTCAAAAAACAAGGGCTTTAATACCTAAGGACCGTAATGCGACAATAATTTTTTATTATTTTATTAATCAATCTGGCTGTGAAAAAATGAGACAAGTCCACAGAATGTGTCCTACTCGCACGCAAGTCGATCTTTGCATCAAGTCGCACGCGTCTCGGTCATTTCACCAATGATCCGAACATTGGAATGATCGGGTCTTTTCGTTGAGACTGTTCGGCTCAATCACGCGCGGTTCGTGATTGCAATCATATGAGCCGTTCGTTCATGATCGACACATTCCTATTTGTAATATCTTCTCCCATTTACAAGGAACTACCAGACTCGTTGACTATGGAGTCAGAGTCAGGGTCAAATCGTTTATTTCTTTAGACTTAAAAAATAAGTACTTATACAAGTCAAATTTTTACTATATAAACAGCTTGATAAATAGTAGCTACTATCAAATAAGAAATAAGGTGCAATTGACTTTAATTCACTCAGTCTCCAACATGATCATGATTATGGCCTCGCCCTCGTGCTTCGGCTAGTTAGATCTCGGTCTTAGCTTAAGAGGTGGCAACCCATTGTTAGGTATATACCTATAATGCAATATGGTCAAACCATTCTTATTCTAAGAGCTCATTCGCACGAGCTGATTTTTACCGCGCGTAAAAAAACTGCTCAAATAGAACAAATGCATATCTAAGTAGCTGTTCGCACATCAGCGTTTTTAAAACGCGACGTATTTTTATCGCGCAGTGATCTACATATTTCCAGCGTTGGGCGTTGTGCGTTTGAATGAATAGACCAAATGAATCTACCTACTAATATTCACACGCGCGGTAAAAAAACGCGGGCGCAGCGTTCAGTGTGCCGTGAGCTGTCTTAGCGGATGGGCGCGCGTTACTCGTTTGCGTATAATGTCGATACCTATGATGTCGTGGTTTATAGATCCAGAAATGCTAATTATAGAGGTGAAGTCTCGGCCCTACCTTTATGCCAAATCAATGGCAACGTACTCTACTATATCCAAGAGAGATGCCTGGATAGGCATAAGCCAAAAACTCTCCGACGACTGGGAAAGCCTTACAAATGAGGAAAACTAAACTAAAAAATACAATAATCCGCTACACTATGAATGGTTCTGTGAATCGAGAAAAGCTTGCATCAGCCTACAGAAACTCTGCTATCATAATTACATTACACTGATCGAAAGTTCTGTTAACAAGAATCCGAAATTTTTCTGGTCTTTTGTAAAAAATAAAAAAAAGGCAAATGGATCATACCCTTCACCTATGAACCTCAATACCAAAACCGCTAATAATGGCGTCGGAATATGCGAGCTTTTTTTTTTTTTTTTTTTTTTTTTTTTTTTTTTGGACTCGCTAGTTGTTAGCATTTGCCACAATCGTTTTTTTTTTTTTTTCTATCTTTTTTTTTTCAAATAAAAAATTTGGGAAACATTTTACCCTTATAAAAAAACCTACTACGAGAATATATAAGTGATAAGGATCAGGAGAGTTAGGTTAGGATAGGAAATAATAGGATGAGATTAGGTACATTATAAAAATTAAAAAACATATGTACATACTTTGTACACTATATATTTATATTATTTGTACAAATAAAGGATGCTAAGGACTGATAAACAGAGGGGTCTAAGGAGGAAAGCAGGGAGGCAATATTAACAGGAAGCGGAATACGAAGGGAGATGAGATCGTTATAGAAGGAACTGTGGTCGTATTTGTTACAAGAAAAAAATATATGGTTTTCATCACCAAATTCATCACCGCACTCGCAAGAAGGGTCACCTACAATTTTCATGCGGGCTAGATGGGCTGGGGTACACGTATGGCCCAGCCGCATCCTTATGAGAACTGTTGTTGCACGTTTACTTAGTTTAATTTTAAAAAACCAAGGCTTGAGTGGGACACTTCTTTGTATAAATCTGTAGTGTTTGGCCTTGTTGCTCACGTTGCCCGCCCAAGACTCATCCCAAGCATTCCTGAGATAAATCCCGGGTAAAGCAAGTAGATCTTGGGAAAAGTTTTTGTAGGGGAAAAGGTCTCCACAC
The DNA here is from genome assembly GCA_955876795.1 of Eupithecia tripunctaria. NCBI lineage: Eukaryota > Metazoa > Arthropoda > Insecta > Lepidoptera > Geometridae > Eupithecia > Eupithecia tripunctaria. The sequence continues at coordinate 7,333,720 of OY041620.1, forward strand.
TCCACAGCCTCATTAGCCAGTTTATCTGCCAGTTCATTGCCGACTATACCGCAATGGCTTGGGATCCACGCGAAATGCACTGAATATCCATACTCATTACATTGCAAGAGCTTAGTTCTAGAATCCATTATAATGTGGTAATAAGTTTTGGATCGAAATGGGTATTTTATTAGTGACTGTAACGAACTCATGGAGTCACTAAAAATAACTGTATTTTTAAGTTTCATCATTATTATATATTCCAGGGCTTTCAAAATCCCATAGCATTCTCCAGTAAACACTGATGTTTCTGCAGGAAATTTAACTTTTTGTACGATATTATAATCTTTGTGATAAATACCAACGCCGACTTTCCCTATCTGGGAGTGCTTGGAGGCATCAGTATAAATCTGATGCCAACCACGCCAGCGATCATCAACGGCAGATTTAAAATATATATTAGCATTTGTATCATCGCGGTCTATGTTTAGGTCAAAGTGTATCGTAGGTGAAAATGTTAAAGCCTTATAACTACAGTTGAAGATGGGAAGAAGATTAGCTTGGTGAGTTGGAGCTGACATTGTGTTATGCCTGTTAAAACTATGCGTTAAAAGTGGAGGTCGTTTATGTTTCCAATATGAAGAAGTAGTCACGAGGTGAGAAAGCTTTTGAATTTTGGGAAGAAGTTGGTGATTTGATAGCTGGCAGGTACGGAAAAAAAATCTATCGGATAGATACTGACGCCTTAAATGTAATGGAGATTCCCCACATTCCGCCTGTAATGCAACAATGGGACTAGATTTCATGGCCCCCAAAATTATTCGCATTGATCTAGACTGAATGCCATCTAATTTTTTAAAAGCAGCTGCTCTACCCGGTTCTAATAAGAAAGTGCCATAGTCTAGTGTACTTCTAATGAGAGCATTGTATAGGAGTTTTAAGGAAAACGGATGAGCCCCCCACCAAACACCTGTGAGGCATCGCAATAAATTCAAATACTTCTCACATTTCGCAACAACATATTCACAATGTGGGTGGCCTGTGAGTTTTGAATCTAATAATACACCTAAGAACTTAGCATAACTATTTACAGGAATAAGAACATTGTCATAATATATTTTAGCCGGTATCGGGTTGACCTGGCGCGTGAACGTAACAACGTTACTTTTAGAGACTGAAAGTTCTAAACCATGCTTATCCAACCATAGCTTAAGAAATTTCAGTGCACAAGTTACATCAGAGGAACCTGTATGAATGGAACTGCAAGATATGTATACAAGCAAGTCATCTGCATACTGTAATATACTAACCATGTCATTAACAGAAGCTTCTAAATCATAAGTATAAATACTATAAAGGAGGGGACTCAATACAGAACCCTGTGGTAGACCCTTCCACGCGACTCTTGAAATCTCTGAAGAATTTAATTTTTTTTTTTTTTTTTTTTTTTTTTTTTTTTTTTTTTTTTTTGGACTCGCTAGTTGTTAGCATTTGCCACAATCGTTTTTTTTTTTTTTTCTATCTTTTTTTTTCAAATAAAAAATTTGGGAAACATTTTACCCTTATAAAAAAACCTACTACGAGAATATATAAGTGATAAGGATCAGGAGAGTTAGGTTAGGATAGGAAATAATAGGATGAGATTAGGTACATTATAAAAATTAACAAACATATGTACATACTTTGTACACTATATATTTATATTATTTGTACAAATAAAGGATGCTAAGGACTGATAAACAGAGGGGTCTAAGGAGGAAAGCAGGGAGGCAATATTAACAGGAAGCGGAATACGAAGGGAGATGAGATCGTTATAGAAGGAACTGTGGTCGTATTTGTTACAAGAAAAAAATATATGGTTTTCATCACCAAATTCATCACCGCACTCGCAAGAAGGGTCACCTACAATTTTCATGCGGGCTAGATGGGCTGGGGTACACGTATGGCCCAGCCGCATCCTTATGAGAACTGTTGTTGCACGTTTACTTAGTTTAATTTTAAAAAACCAAGGCTTGAGTGGGACACTTCTTTGTATAAATCTGTAGTGTTTGGCCTTGTTGCTCACGTTGCCCGCCCAAGACTCATCCCAAGCATTCCTGAGATAAATCCCGGGTAAAGCAAGTAGATCTTGGGAAAAGTTTTTGTAGGGGAAAAGGTCTCCACACTCCACAGCCTCATTAGCCAGTTTATCTGCCAGTTCATTGCCGACTATACCGCAATGGCTTGGGATCCACGCGAAATGCACTGAATATCCATACTCATTACATTGCAAGAGCTTAGTTCTAGAATCCATTATAATGTGGTAATAAGTTTTGGATCGAAATGGGTATTTTATTAGTGACTGTAACGAACTCATGGAGTCACTAAAAATAACTGTATTTTTAAGTTTCATCATTATTATATATTCCAGGGCTTTCAAAATCCCATAGCATTCTCCAGTAAACACTGATGTTTCTGCAGGAAATTTAACTTTTTGTACGATATTATAATCTTTGTGATAAATACCAACGCCGACTTTCCCTATCTGGGAGTGCTTGGAGGCATCAGTATAAATCTGATGCCAACCACGCCAGCGATCATCAACGGCAGATTTAAAATATATATTAGCATTTGTATCATCGCGGTCTATGTTTAGGTCAAAGTGTATCGTAGGTGAAAATGTTAAAGCCTTATAACTACAGTTGAAGATGGGAAGAAGATTAGCTTGGTGAGTTGGAGCTGACATTGTGTTATGCCTGTTAAAACTATGCGTTAAAAGTGGAGGTCGTTTATGTTTCCAATATGAAGAAGTAGTCACGAGGTGAGAAAGCTTTTGAATTTTGGGAAGAAGTTGGTGATTTGATAGCTGGCAGGTACGGAAAAAAAATCTATCGGATAGATACTGACGCCTTAAATGTAATGGAGATTCCCCACATTCCGCCTGTAATGCAACAATGGGACTAGATTTCATGGCCCCCAAAATTATTCGCATTGATCTAGACTGAATGCCATCTAATTTTTTAAAAGCAGCTGCTCTACCCGGTTCTAATAAGAAAGTGCCATAGTCTAGTGTACTTCTAATGAGAGCATTGTATAGGAGTTTTAAGGAAAACGGATGAGCCCCCCACCAAACACCTGTGAGGCATCGCAATAAATTCAAATACTTCTCACATTTCGCAACAACATATTCACAATGTGGGTGGCCTGTGAGTTTTGAATCTAATAATACACCTAAGAACTTAGCATAACTATTTACAGGAATAAGAACATTGTCATAATATATTTTAGCCGGTATCGGGTTGACCTGGCGCGTGAACGTAACAACGTTACTTTTAGAGACTGAAAGTTCTAAACCATGCTTATCCAACCATAGCTTAAGAAATTTCAGTGCACAAGTTACATCAGAGGAACCTGTATGAATGGAACTGCAAGATATGTATACAAGCAAGTCATCTGCATACTGTAATATACTAACCATGTCATTAACAGAAGCTTCTAAATCATAAGTATAAATACTATAAAGGAGGGGACTCAATACAGAACCCTGTGGTAGACCCTTCCACGCGACTCTTGAAATCTCTGAAGAATTTAATTTAATCACTCGTCCAGCTAGCATGTTTTGAATAAAGTTGGTCAAAAAAGGCGGAATTTTCAAATAAATGAGTTTTTTAATCAACACTTCAATTAAAACATTATCATAAGCAGATTTTATATCTAAAAAGGTTGCTACAAGCGACTTATTCAATGAAAATGCAACTCTAATGTCTGATAAAAATACACTAACACTGTCCATCGAACTTCTACCCTTTCTAAAGCCATATTGACTTTGAGGCAGAAGATTCTGACTTTCAATAAACCACTCAATTCTATTTTTAACTAGGTGTTCAACAATTTTTAAAATAACTGGAGATAGGGCTATGGGTCGATAAGAAGCGGAATCGAATGAACTTTTGGTTGGTTTTAAGAATGGCAATACTATTTGGATTTTCCATTCTGAAGGAATGTCACCTGTCAACATGACAGAATTGATAATTGTGAGTAAATATTGCAAAGAATCCTCACCAAGATGAGCAAAGAAAGAATATGGAATGCCATCGTGGCCAGGAGCCGTATCACGGGTCACTGACAAAATGCCTTTCAGCTCATCAATAGAAAAGGGTGCATCAAGTCCATTTGGACACACAGGATTTTGTGGAAGTGTTGGAGTGATAAATAATTCCCTTGGTGGCACTGTTGCAGGAGCCAAACGGTCTATGAAGTTATCCCTCAGGAAAAGAGGCAATGTAGCAGAAGCAGATTCATTAACTCCCGATCTATAACGTCTTATGTTCGCCCAGACTGCTGATGGTTTTGTTTTTGGAGAAATGGTTGAGCAAAAACTTTGCCAGCCTTGTAGTTTCTTATGTTTTAATGTTTTCTTAGTTTTAGCCATTACTTCAATAAGTTTATTAAAATTATCTTCTGACATTTCTTGATTATAAATAAACTCTGCCTCTTTTCTTTGAGCAACAGCAAGACTACACTCAGAATCCCACCAAGGAGGGGATGCTAACTTGTCTGAAGTACTATTTTTGAGAGGAAATGTTTTATTAGCTGTTTCTATCAAATTATTAATAAAAATATTAGCGCATGTAGAAATTCCCTGGGATAAAGGAGGTAAAGTCTTTATCTTATCTTCCATGTCGGACTTAAAATCACACCATTTATTAGGAATAATTTTATATTTCATCCTGGGTGGTGCTTTAGGAACATTATTAACTTTAAATTTAGTAAATTGTAAAATAATAGGAAAATGATCACTACCATGTGTAAATGGTTGTGTTTTCCAAGTAATATCTAAGGCTAAGCTAGGAGAGGTAATTGATAAGTCAACAGCACTAACATTTTCAGAGGGTTTTGTACGCCGAGTTTGAGAGCCGTCATTTAAAATACACAAGTTTTGTCTATCAAATATATCAAGTAAATCTTTACCATGAGTATTGGATAAAGAACTACCCCAAGTTCTATGGTGGGCATTGAAATCTCCCATGATAACACATGGTTTAGGTAGTGATGAAAGAAGAGTTTCAATTTCATCATAAATATGAGATGACGGATGTGGTATGTAAATAGAGACAAAGCAGATTTTATCAATAATGCAAGCTACAGCAGTAAAATTATCGGTGTTATGGGCAGGTAAAACAAATTGAAAAAAGGAACAAGAATTTTTAATAAGAAGAGCGGTTCCACCCCATCCATCAGGTCTATCATCCCTGAGGCAGGAGAAACCGCTCAATTTAAACACAGATCCTGGCTTAAGCCAGGTCTCTGTGATGGCAAGTATAAAAGGATTAAATTTATTAATTAAATATATAATCTCAGACTTTTTACTTACTACACTCCTGCAGTTCCACTGAACTGCGGATCTGGTGTGATCCATTATGGGTGTTTAAAATACTAATTGTGTCTATTATTTTGGCAACGTTGGACGGTTCTATTATATTGGACTGTAATAATGTAGTTAAAAGGGCAATAACATCATTTATATTTAACTGTTTATTTTTGTTGTCCTCTTTCAGAGCACAACCATTGGACTGTGTCGACAAAGGTTGACTGGTCAGATCACGGTGGACCCTTTGGTCATAACCCTTGTTGGATTTTAGGGGCAGGCGAGGTTTTAAGAATACTGTCTTTCTGGAAGATGATGGAACTTGATTTATTGTAGGAGATGAGATTGCTTGGTCTTTGTTTGCTGTTAAAACTGCAGCATAAGAATGTGTCAAAGGTGGATGAGTTCTTGATGCCTCTGCATATGAGATACACTTATCTGCCATTGAATGTTTAATTTTGGTTTGTCTGGTATATTCTGGGCAAGACCTACTAGTTGCATAATGAGCACCACCACAGGAACAGCATGACAGACTGTCTTCATGCATGTCACAAGAATCACCAGAGTGTTCTTGGCCACACTTGAAACAGCGTGGCTTAGATCGACACTGCAGTTTGGTATGACCAAACCGACAGCAGTTGTAACATTGTATGGTTGGGTAAGTGTATAGTTGGACTTGCAAGGCTGTATAGCACATGTAGATACGGTTTGGTAATACTTGTCCATCAAATGTTACAACTACTGTTTGAGTTGGCTTCCAAACCGGAGCTCCACTAACAATTTCTTTGAAGTTGATCCTTCTTACTTTGAGGATTTTCCCACAGCCATTAGGTACTGTAGTGCACTCCATGATCTCTTCTGGAGAGATGTCTGTAGGCACTCCACGAATAACTCCCATACGAGAGACATTATAAGTTGGGATAAATGCCTTGAAATTATTTTTCTGTAAACTCTCATGGTTAATAAATGCATTAGCATCAGTGTGATTATTAAATGCAAGGGATACTTTGTTTCTGCCGATTCTTTTAACACTACCGATGACAATATTGTGAATTAGGTTGCGTTTTAAGAACTTCCCAAAGATAATTGGGTGGAGGGTGGTGCCATCGTTTGGTGACTCGGTAACACGTTGAACATGAACATTAAAAGGAGCGCTATCTGTGGAATCATAATGAGTTCGAGTAACCACAACTGGAGCCTGCGATGATGAGTTTGGTGGAGAATTTGGTGTTGGGGTTGAAGCAACAGGGGTTGCGACAACCGGAGGAAGGACTTGCTCTTGGCTTATTATGGTTGCATCGCTATCACTAGTAAGCGGTAGCAGTTTCTTGTCACAATGACATCCTTTTGATCCATTGGTCCCATGTTTCCGCTTCTTTTTATTACAAAGATTGCACATCTTATGCAAAGTTTTTTTGTTACATTTAAGCTTTCGTTTTTTTGTACACGCCGACGTCTCTGTTTCCATTCCAGAGGATTCATTGCTATTCAATATAGTGACATTGCTACCGACCTGAGGGACCGTGTCCCCAGGATCCGGCGGCTCCTCAAAGTCCATCAGAAAATAAGTGGAAAAAACTTACCAGAAGTTATATTATTTACACTATTCTACTATATATACAATAATTATGAAAATAAATAATCTAAACTAACTCTACTGATCAATATTTACAAGAAAAATTAAAAATTTAATTTCGGTGGGAAAAAAACGCGACCGCCCTGTTTGATGCTTCCCGCCTTTTTTTTTTCTGCGAGCTTTTTGCTGAAAACTTTGCATCAGTTTACTCTGTTTCTGCTATGCCAGCCAGCACCTCAAACTTGGCCAATATTCCTGCAGATTATTCAACCACGGAGATCTCTTCAACTCTTTGCTCATTTCATCTAAGCATTGATGACATCGAAAAAGGACTTAAACATCTTGACGATAAGAAGGGAGCTGGAAGTGACGAACTACCACCTATCTTCATCAAAAACTGCGCATCTTCTCTCTCTACACCACTGTACACTATCTTTAACTCATCCCTACAAAATGGTTGTTTCCCATTTTTGGAAGGAGGCCAAAATAGTGCCAATTTTTAAATCAGGCGATAAGAACAATGTGGCCAACTACAGGCCCATTTCTATATTATCAGTCTTTGGAAAGGTTTTCGAGAAACTCGTCACTCATCATTTATATTGGCATTTCAAACAAATAATTACTGAATCTCAACATGGTTTTATGAAGTCACGCTCCACAGCTACCAATTTACTCTGCTACGCCTCAGAACTTACCAACTCAGTAGATAGTAGAACTCCTGTAGATGCAATTTATACCGATTTCAGTAAGGCGTTCAACAAAATCGATCACCTAATTCTTCTGCAGAAACTGTCTAGACTAGGCGTTTCTGGTAGTTTCCACAAATGGATCTCGTCATACCTCCACAACAGGCAACTCAAGGTAAAGATCATGGGCTATCAGTCGCAACCATTTTGCGCTAGCTCAGGGCTCCCACAAGGTTCTCACTTGGGACCAATCTTATTTAATGCCTTTATTAACGACATCACCACATGCTTCCTTAACTCTAAAATATATTTATACGCAGATGACATGAAAATAATTAAACCAATTCATACAAATAACGATACCCTGGCACTTCAAGACGATTTAAATAGGCTTTCCTCCTGGTCGAGGAATAATAGTATGCCACTAAATGTCAATAAATGCTTCCACATCCACTTCAGTCGCAACAAAACTCCCAATAGCACCATATACTCGCTTAACGATTCTGAATTAATAACATTAAACGAAATTCGTGACCTAGGTATAATTTTTGACTCTTCTCTAAAATTTGACAGTCACATTTTAAAAACGACTACGAAATGCTTTAAGACTTTGGGTTTCGTAATAAGAAACAGCAAAGAATTTAAAAACGCATCTACTAAAATAAAACTTTTTAACACATTGGTCAGACCCATTCTAGAATACTGTTGTCTCATCTGGAACCCCAATTATGAGATATATTCCAAAAGAATTGAAAGCGTTCAGATGCGTTTTTTGTATCACGTCTCATATGGTGATAATCAAGCAAAAAAAAACAATAGCTACAGAAAAAGGTTAAAACTCTATGGAATCAATTTGCTTTCGACTAGGAGAACAATGTTAGATTTAATATTCTTACACAAGCTCATTAACGGTCATATAGACTGCTCCGAACTAGTTGGTAAGCTAAGTATAAACTCCCCATCTCGTTTGCCCAGAAAAAACGCCTATAACCTATTTACCACCTCTTTCTCAAACACAAACTTAGGAAAGTATTCTTCCCTGTCACGACTCTGTAGGCATTATAACACAATTTCTAAAAGGGATGACATAGACATAGACATCGCGGAACCTCTACCTAAGTACAAAAAGAAGCTTCGTGAAATTCTTTTCCAAATTCAAACTCATAGTACCTACAAATAGTTCACTTATATACAGAACTCCTTTTTAATTTTTATTCCATTATGTACCTACTTATATGATACACACACACACTAACTCACCCTGGTAGCCCCTGCTGCCCGGACTCCTATGAGACCGGTGTTCTCAGGAGCGCCAAACACGTTATCTAAACTTTACTTTTTATGGTGCCTACTTAGCTGCACAACACTATAGTACCAACGTCCGTAAGCATTATTCGCGGTAGAATTATTCTCAGGCCACTGTAAGCACTATATCGCTCTAGAAACGCTCAAGAAATTAATTTAAATCTCCACATTACTGATACATTATACCTACCTAATATCAAGAAAATGTAATTTGATCATTTATATTTAGCTTCCAGTACCTACATACTATATTTATGTTAATTAATTTAAGTTTATTTTATCTAGCTGATAAGTTTTCCTTAGCTTTTATTCATATTTTTATTACTTCTAATTCTACTACCTACCCTATTTCTGTTATGTTCATGTTTGTCTTTGCATTGTTAGTTTAGTCGACCCATAATTTAGCCCATGCTGTGGCACTCTGTATTTAGAAAAACACTAGACTTAAGACCACTTTACATTTTTTTTTTACTCTGTATGCGATGTGTTTTTTCTGTTGGGTGTCCACAAATAAATAAATAAATAAATAAAATAAATAAAAACCGTCAATTCGTCAAATGTTGTTATAGACATTCGAAAATAATTGAAAAATTTACTGGGATAGATATAGACGAAGACTTGAGACAATCTCAAGTCTTCGTACAGTAATTAATATAAACTGCCCTTTTATGAACCTCTGTTCATTCAGCGGATGCACCTAGAACGCCTTCTGTATCCTTCTTCGCCTTCTGGCCACACAAACCGCTATTGCTAGTAATTTGCCCTTATCCATTTTCACGTGGTTCTGAAGCGCGAGGCGAGGCAAGCGTTCGTATGAACACTCACATCGCGAGCGTTAAAAAAAACGCCAACACCTGGTTTTATTGCGGCGGATTTTTCACGCTCGTGTGAACTAGGCCTAAGATTTCTAAGGTTGGATGTTCATGCTTTCATGATAGGTTAGAGACACAAATAAAATTAGGCTTTGGTCTAGCTAAGTAAGCTACGATGGAAATTGGAATTTCACATTAGTTATGCCTCAGCATTATGTAGGTAACTGGCAAATGACAATTGAGAACAAAAGAGCAGCAAAATGTGATGAGTGGTTATTGCTCGTTGGTCGTTGTACAACACAAATAACAATAGATCTACATGTTCCTCTATGTAGATTACCTCTAGATTATTTGCAACCCTCAGCAGTTAGCTGAACTGTTTCAATAAGTTCTGAATATTTTTTCAAATATATTCTATTTTCTTATTTGTAATATTCATTGTAAATAAATTATTAAAAGAAAAATTCAGTTTTTACATCCTAGTTTTTATGCATAATAACTTATTAATGAGACCCAATTAAACCTCAATAATTTATAAATATAGTACCTACCTCTGATAACAATTATTCACAAAATTAAATAAACGAGTAGTAATAATAAATCGAAATAGACGAGAGGTACCTCAAATTACGCCATCTCTATTATACTCATTAGCATTAGCCATCAGCCATTTTATTCCCCAACAGACAGAATATAATTGTTTTTGTTTCAAAAAACTATAAACCGACTTAAATTATGTAGTTCTTTCATGGATCCCATTGTCAGAACAAGACCAAATTAAATGGGACCACACGTGAAGCGACAGCTTTCAAATAAAAAAAGAATCATGGGAATCGGACCACCCAGTCAAAAGTTTCGAGATAACAAACAAAAAAAGGTCAAGAGAAACTTCTTTTTTTAAGTCGGTATAAAAATGCTGCGTTCACTAAATAATATTTTCAGTCATAAAATATAAATGCCAGTGTCATGTTATTCAAACATCAACAGTCAGTGACAGTGAGTCAGTCAGTCAGTTTCAATTTTGGTACTTGCACCAGGGATGTTATACGTACCATAATTATGGTATTTGTACCATAATCCAGGTCTTCGTACCATGTACCATAGTACTTCCATTATGGTACGCTTATGTACCATAATTTTCTATCATCCCAAACTTTTTTGACGTACGTTAGGGTGGGTCCAGACCACAGTCAAAATACTTTAAGTTTTCTGGCCTAGCTTTCTGGGCCGGATAAAAATACATTCAAGATTCTAGTTTCAAGGCAAAAAGGTATTAATTAAGCTTCATTCAGCTTGTGCCTATGCTTCTGCGTTGAAATAGAGGGATCTCTTTCTACATTCCGCAAACTGAGCGAGACTTCTGACCCAAAAAGATAAAAAGTGCGCTTGCAGTGTAAAACCACTTAGTGTAGTATATTTACAAGACAACTACACCACTTATGAAAAAACCCAACCGAGGAACCAAATAATTAGTCCTACGAATCATAACAAAAATATTTTATAAAGACCGCAAGGTTCTTGAGATCAAGAGCAAATTAGGTGCAAAACAGTGCACTCTCATGTTTTTTTTATCGTATTTTTTTTAATGAATCGTGTTTTTACAACCAAGGAACCGAAGAAAAAATGTTGAATTTTATGTAATTCTTGTTTTTTACCAAGGGGATCCCGTGATTACTGTCTAGTTCTAGGTTTTTTAGCAAATCTACTAGGTTCGAGCCTTGACTTAACCATCAGTGTAAGTTTTTTAGAAACCGAAGGTAGAAGGTACCATAATTTTGACAGGCCGATGTCATAATTCCTGAATTGCCATCTAACATCACTGACTTGCACTGCACTGCACCTACACTCAAGCAAGAGCAATTTTGTAAAGTTGAATACCTACTTTGGTTGAATGATGCGAAATTCGTCTTGGGAAATTAGTTTTTCTGCGCCATTCTCCGCAGCATTTTATCATTAGATAGTCCGTGCTATGTAAAAGTTATTTCGTTCGAGTTTAGGTTGTTTCATGGCAGCAGGTAAAACCGTGCATCAATGTAAAGTGTTCTCCGCATTGTACCATATTATTTTACCTTGAAAAATGACTGAGAAGGCAGTCGCAACGCTGATAACCAGCGGAAACCAGCCCATAGTTAAGATAGGGCACTACACCCTAGGCGCAACACTAGGGGTGGGCACATTCGGCAAAGTAAAGATTGGAGAACATCAGCTGACGAAACACAAAGTTGCTGTGAAAATCCTCAACAGACAGAAGATAAAGTCGCTCGATGTCGTGGGCAAGATCAGACGCGAGATACAGAATCTCAAGCTGTTTAGACATCCTCATATTATAAAGCTGTATCAGGTAAACAATTGAAATGACCTTGTGTTTTGTACTTGTACATTACTATTAATAAACATTCATGCAAGAATCAATAAAAAACAACATTTTAAATTTTAATGAGGCTAGAAGTAGTAACGAGTATGTTTCTACTCTCTTTATCTTTAACAGAGTTAATGCCTTACTTCTAAAATATTGACATGCCTGTACTACTGCGAGATACCTATGCAGCTCTACTGTATTCTATCAATGTTTTTGTACCATGTCTTATGTGTGAATAAATATTACTGAATACTAAATTTCATCTGTAGCTGGTTCAATAATATTGCAATATGCAACCACAGTATGATCACTTTGAATTTTTGTAATACAATATAGAAACACTGCAATCAATACATGAATGAATACCTACTAATTGTTCTCCTATCCCCAGTTCATCCCAAGGTTGTCTGGAAGAGATTACTAAAAGCGATAATGTCACTTTTTGTACTTCCTTGATTCTCTACATTTCATTCTGTAATGTATTTAACGTTTTTGTGGTACCGCAACCTCAACAGCCTGTATTGGTCAACTGCTGGACACAGGCCTCCCCCTGATAAGTGCCTTGTTGGCATTTATCTAGTGTGGGGTAATGCCCATAATCCCCACACTGGGCATGCGGGTTGTGTGGTACAATAAATAGTTATCTATTTACAAAACATGTCCTTAATATTTCATTTACAGGTGATATCCACACCAACAGATATCTTCATGATAATGGAATATGTATCGGGCGGTGAACTATTTGACTACATAGTGAAGCGAGGAAAGCTTCAAGAACATGAGGCTCGGAGATTCTTCCAACAAATCATATCTGGAGTCGACTACTGCCACAGACACATGATTGTGCACCGCGATTTGAAACCAGAGAATTTACTGTTAGACCACAACATGCATGTGAAGATTGCAGACTTTGGACTGTCAAATATGATGATGGACGGAGAGTTTCTGAGGACTTCATGTGGATCACCTAATTATGCTGCTCCTGAGGTAACATCAAGAAATTGCTTTTTATTTTCTATTTCCGTATGCAGTTCTGGGCTGAAGTGCCTCATTGAGGAATCAACCCCATCCACACCCACAGAAAAGCTGAAACGAAGCTGTCAGTCACCTAAAGTCCTGCTCCGATACTTCAAGGAGCTGGGCTGGTTAGGGCCTGCTTAGGCAGGGGGATAATGCACAATACACTCCTATGCGAGACGTCCGTGCAGATCTTAGTTCCCCCACTTAGAATTAGAATTAGAATTAGATGCAGTTCTGCATGCATTGTTTATATGGAAAAGTTTTGATACATACCTTATGTTTAATTCCAGTATTAGAATTATTACCTCTATGCAAAATTTCATTCTCAATTCAATCAAATTTGCTTGATCTGTTCAGTAGTTTTATCTTGAAGAAGTAACAAACATCTTTACCATTAAAAGATTAGTATGATTCTCTGACACTTGGAAAGAAGATTACCATCTCTAAATCATACCTTGCCTTATCTTACTCAATGAGTTACAGATTAAAAATTGTTTATTGAATGTTAGAGGTATCATAAAAAGTTACTTAAAACCTAAGATTATCTTTAAGAGCATGAAGAATATCATAATAGTTATCTTGGGAAATAAAACTAATCATTTATTATCAGGATCAACCATACTGATTGTTTATGGGCTCTTATACACGGAATGCATGTTTCAAATACACGAACGGCAAGTTGCCCGTTGACTGCCGCCGACTGTCGACGGGTGTAGCTGTCTTGCAGTCAGCAAGTTGCCCGTTGACTGCCGCCGACTGTCGACGGGTGTAGTTGTCTTGCAGTCAGTAAGTTGCCCGTTGACTGCCGGCGACTGTCGACGGGTGTAGTTGTCTTGCAGTCAGCAAGTTGCCCGTTGACTACCGGCGACTGTCGACGGGTGTAGTTGACTTGCAGTCAGCAAGTTGCCCGTTGACTGCCGGCGACTGTCGACGGGTGTAGTTGTTGATTGATTTGAATGCATTGTGCAATGCCGTGTATAAGAGCCCTAAGGCTGTGTTAAGTTATATGCAGTATTTGGTACCCAGAAAGAGCTATATCGGTATGTTTCGCAGTCAGTGGTAGGATAACTGCATAACTAAGTAGAATTAATTCACTAGCATTTTGGTTAGAGAATACTGTTGATCTGAACAAACCTTTATGGTAACCTAATTTAGTACACGGTCTACATGGTCGATGGATACGGTATGGATGGATCCATCGAACATGTAGATGGTACAAACCACGACACAAATAACAAAAATTCACTTGCTTGGCGTCGAGTTTTAGATGTAATTGTAAGCAATATTTATTAAAGGAAGGATCTCAAATCGGCCAGTAAAATAAAGTAGCTAGGTACGCATAAAAGAACACGCCAACAAAGTGAATTTTAGGTTATGTTTGGGCGGTTTTTTTACTAACATTCTACATGTCGATGGATGAGGTATAGTCTGGAAAATTATTACTATATCGTATCCATTTTGAATGAAGCATAAACGTAAACAAACCGCCCATACTTAACCTAAAATTCACTTTGTTGGCGTGTTCTTTTATACGTAATTTACATTACTTGTCGATTTTAAATCCTCCCTTCAATAAAAATTGCTTACAATTATATCTGAAACTCGACGCCGAGCAAGTGAGATTTTGTTATTTGTGTCGTACTTTGCTACTACTAACATGCTTCATTCAAAATGGATAAACCATAGGTACCTACTTATACCTATCTGTTTTGTGTTGTAACTGTTGTTCATTAAATGTATCTCTATCCCTATCCATCTAATTTCTCCATCAAACTTTACTGCCGGACCTTCTGGCGTTTCCAGCATCAGCATTTTTATTTTATGCCAGCTTAGTAAAATACCAGCTATATATATTACATACATTTATTTGTATTTATATGTAGACCAAGAATGGCACAGACATAACAGGCAGGTTATGCAGTCGGATTTCTTATTAGAGGTGATCAAAAATTTTGTTTTTTGACAGGTTATATCAGGCAAGCTCTATGCGGGTCCAGAAGTAGATGTCTGGTCATGTGGTGTTATCCTCTACGCGCTTCTCTGCGGGACGCTCCCTTTCGACGACGAACATGTTCCTACCCTCTTCCGAAAAATCAAATCTGGAATATTCCCTATCCCTGAGTACCTGAACAAGAATGTAGTCAGTCTGCTATGCTGTATGCTGCAAGTGGATCCCATGAAGAGATCCTCAATCGATGATGTGAAGAAACACGACTGGTTCCTAAAGGATTTGCCCGGATATTTGTTTCCATCCCCGGTAGAGCAGATAGTTAGTATACCTTTTTGACTATAACTAACAGAATGGGTATTGGTTAGTTTTTGCCCACAATCATGACCTACCTACCTATTATGTCATCAATTCTGTATGAGTTGATGACATAAGAGGTAGGTAAGAGGTTTTGCTTGACAATTAATCAGAAACTACGATTATTGTTCCCCTTGCTGCGTGTGAGTAGATTCAGGCGTAAATGTTTTTAACCGACTTCGAAAAAAGGAGGAGGTTCTCAATTCGACTGTATTATTATTATTTTTATTATGTTTGTTACCTCAAAATATTGACTGGGTGGTCCGATTTTCATGATTCTTTTTTTTATATTAAAGCTGGTGCTTCCCGTGGGATCCCGTTTTAATTTGGTTCAGTTCTGACAATGGGATCCAAGAAAATTCATAAAAAACTAAAAATTTTAATCGGTTTATAGTTTTTTAAGACAAAATTATATTACTATATACATTAGGTATGAATTCCTTTCACAAAAAGAACTTATCAAAACTTGATATTGGTGAGATGGAAATTGTATTTCCAGAAATTGGGGTTTAATCAATGAATCACCCTGCTCAAAGGCATGCAAGGGTTAAGTCCCGAGTAGGATCTTGGGGACTTAACCCTTTAAGAAAGTTTAACCAACTTTGAACCTTAACCCCTCAGGACAACGGCGTGATCGACACGGAAGCAATCGCAGAGGTGTGCGATAAGTTCGCAGTGAAGGAGCACGAGGTCCACAACGCAATGTTGAGCGGGAATCCCCACGACCAGCTGGCGATCGCGTATCATCTGATAATTGATAATAAGCGGATAGCTGATGAGGCGGCGAAGGCGGAGATTAAGGACTTCTATGTTGCTAGTGAGAACTCCTTTTTATATATAGATTAGCTGTGCCCCGCGATTACGCACGCGTTGTTCCTATCGAAACGTTTAAAGGTATTTTCCCGGCAGTTATTCGATTTTTTCTCACATTTTAAACCTTCCCTAGAACTCCACGAACATTTTAAGACCAAGATAAGATAAATCCGTTTAGCCGTTCTCGAGTTTTAGCGAGACTAACGAACAGCAACTCATTTTTATATAATATAGATAGATTTACTTCTCAACTAAGTAGGCTAAGTAGAGGTATCACGATTTGATCATACAATTTATTTCAAAATATTAAAAAAAAGATCATTCCCATTCCCCAGAAATAGTTTTTTATAAGTATTATTTAATTTCTCAGAAACGATTACGATGCGAGCCGCGTACGCGCTATAATAACAAAAACCCTATGAATATAAGTCTCGTATGGTTCATTCATTAGTTAGCTCTTAGTCTCAGTGCCGGCGTTAGGGGGGGGCGCGATGGGGCGACGGCCCTGGGCGCCAAATTTGGGGGGCGCTGAGGTCTGGGGCCTCGGCCTCCCGGCTCACTGGCTGTGTAGTGTACCCTCAATGGTGGGGATACCGTGTTCGAGCGTGGCGCAAGGCTGCTGATTTGTATATTGGTCTCTCGACTCGAGCGTCGCTCGATCATACAACGAGAAAACCGTCCACAATATTTTGACTGCTACAGAGTACAGAGTGCACGTGCACGAATTCTTTTTCTTACTGACTTTGTAATATTGTTCTTCAAATATCCCAAACCCTTTATTCCTATTTATTGTATTAAAAAATACTTTTTAATTTTTCCTTCAAATATATATTTTTTTAGAAGTACCTAAAAAACGGGTTTTCCTATTGATAATATTTCATTAAAAATGTCAGACCAAAGGATAAAAAAAAGCCTTCCGGTGCGGAATATCGGAAACGTAAGCGTGAACAGGAGAAAGAGTTTCACAAAATCAAAAAATTAATGAATATTGATAAATACATTTCAACAAAATCGCAAAAAGAGCATGAGCCAGTTTTGATTTCCTTAAGTGGGCGCCTAAATATTACTACCCGGGGTGTCAGTGGCCCTAACGCCGCTGCTGCTTAGTCTTACCAAAGAAACGAAATCTAATTAATTAATTTAGATAATGGATATAATTATATGTCGCACAGATACATTTCTATAACAAAGTGTATGAATAGCGGCCTTCCATATAGGTAGGTCGATACCTCTGTAGATGCATATCTACAATAAGCAGGTATAGTTCAGCTCACCTGTCTGTTACGTCATTATCTTACCTTAAGGCTATGTAGGCGAGGAGGGCCGCGCTTTTGTGATTTTTAAAACCATCGATAGAGACATACAATATAGTCCTTATAATTTCGAAAAAGAGCGAGGGGGGGGAGGCTACGAACCACTCCCAAATCTCAGCGGCCGGCCCGTGCGGATTTGTTGTTATATTTTCGTACTTTCCGATTCATTTTGAATAAACGACTGATTGATTTATATATTTATTTCATATTATATATTTATATATTATTGATATGTTTCATAATGGTGAATATATTTAGGACGCAGCGCGACAGATTTTCGAATAAAGGTGTCTATCATATACAATACAATACAATATATTTATTGGTAACACCAAGTTACATGTCGTGTACTTAGGTACTAAGGTACAATAGTAGCTATTATTTTATCAAATAATGGTACTTAAAAATCATAATCATAAATTCATAATATAATTTTTTTTTATTAAAAATCAGTTATTTTACAAATTATTATTATATATTATATTATTAACAAATTGGCAGATCGTAGAACTCGTTAATCGAGTAGAACGACTTTTCTAGCAGCCATTTGCGTAATCTCGATTTAAATTCCGCCGCCGTGGAGGTTGCATCCCCGCGGATTGTGTCCGGCAGCCTGTTGGTACGGAAGGGCCCATGACGTACACGGATCTCTCCGATTTGCTTAGTTTAGTGCTCGGGGTGACCAAAATATGGGCAAGCTTGTTGCTACGGAGAGCGCGGGTGGTATTTACCCCTTTACGTTTGAAGACACCGATGTTTTTGTAGGTGAACATCGCCACCTGGTGAAGAAGTTCGCAGGCGAGCGTCATAATACCTAACTCTTTGAAATAATCGCGGCACGACACGTCGTCTGGCACACCAACAATAGCACGCACCTCGCGCTTCTGCATGACGAAGACTCTGTCAACGTCAGCAGCGCGGGCCCAAAGCTTCACGCCTTACGTGATGGTGCTGTGCACCGTCTCTCTCTAAGCTATATATAAAAAATAGCTTGAAAATGACTCGATTTGGTGGTCAAAATATTGCAAATTAGTTTCGCCCTCATTTAAAGTTCATAATGTTTTTAAAAACACTACAAACATAGCTATTTTTCATCCGATTATGTATGGAAAAATTCAATACGGGGACGTAGTTTCCAAATGAAGCTGAAATTACGTTTGTATGGGGGGGCTAAGGTATCCGTACCGTTCTTAAGGCGGTACCCCCGAGGCACACAGGCGCCGCGCCACCTGCCGCCGCGCCGCCTGCCGCCGCGCCGCCAATTTTATCTTATTATTAGGTTTGAAGAAAAGAATTTAAAAAAATGATAGGCCAGATTATGGTACTTACCATAAGCTTTATTTTAATACCTCTGTTATAGTTTTTTTTTGTATAGTTTAGAAGGAGATGCGAAAACAGAGTTTGGTGGCCACCAAGTGCAACTTCGCATCTCACACTATACAAAAAAAAAACTATTACAGAGGTATTAAAAAAGCTTATGATAGGTATCACAAAACGGCCTATCATTTTTAGAAAATTCGATTGTTTAACGTAATAATTAAATAAATAATGCTGGACGATTCACACAGCATTATAGCCCCAAGCTAAGCAGAGCTTGTGTTATGGATACTATATAACTGATATACATAATACCTTTGCCCACCGCGCCACAGAGGTCGTCGGAATAAGTTAAAATAAAGATAGAGAGAGTTAGAATTACCTGTTTGAGTCGGGGTACCGCCTTAAACAAAACTGAACCTCGTTGTCAATAAATGCAATTTATTTCCATTCTGTATTCGTTTATGTTTTCGTGTTTCTGATAACCTCTCTGCTGGCACGGAGCCACGCATGGGTTTTTCGATTTTAACGCCTGACTGGCACGGAACCACGGATGGGTTTTTCGTTTTATTTTTTTGTTTCTTCACAAAATCTGGTGTGCATAAAATAATAATTGTATTGTATTTCCAGACAGCCCGCCGACACAGAGCATCGAAAGCTCGCCGCGGCCACATCCAGAGCGTATAGCTCCTCTCCGGGACTCCTCTCTGCCGCCAGCCGCATTGCCGCCGCAGGACAAGTCTAGAGGCACACCTGTTAAACGGTACACTCATTCATAATAATAACACTAGCAGCCAGCATTTCATACAGCACATTCCTACTATAACACTAGAGGCCCGCCTGTTAAAAGGTACTGGTACTGCGCCCCGCGGCTTCGTAGGCGTTGTTCCTGTTGGAAATGAGTAAAGGTGATTTTTATCTCACGGGAACTGATTTATCTTCTTCTATATATATAAAAACGATTTTTATTTTTCTAATACTGTGTACAAGGTTCTTACGGAAAAAAATATAAAGAAAATCTCTCAAACAGGCGGTACGAAGTTCGCCGGGTCAGCTAGTAGGATATAAAGTAGCCTATGTTTGATTCCAGGATTAGAATTACCTGTATGAAAAACTTCAGCCAGATCCGTCCAGTAGTTTTGGCGTGAAGAAGTAACAAACATCCATCCATCCATCCATCCATCCATACTAACTTTCACATTTATAATATTAGTGTGATATTTAACATTATCAACTGATTATTTTCAGAGCGAAATGGCACTTGGGTATCCGATCGCAGAGCAAGCCCAACGACATAATGCTGGAGGTGTTCCGAGCTATGAAAGCTCTGGACTACGAGTGGAAGGTCATCAACCCGTATCACGTCAGGTCATTCTCTCGTTCCTTCTATTATTCTTTCCGTTTTATTATGTTTAGTGGAAATAGTCCAGGGTTTAATATGGTCACAGATAATATAATACTCGTACTATACGTTTGGTTGATTGATTGAAAAAACTAAAAATTTGATTGCTTTAAGAAAAATAGAAACTTCTTTGATGATGGTGATGGTGAAGCGTTAGGCTCACATAACTTCTATATAAAAAAAGAATGATTTGATTGTTTGTTTTCAAGATTTGATTGAATAGACTGGATCGATTGAAAAAGTTCTTTCATCATTAGAAAGCTTACGTACTTTTCAGGGAGTACACACATAGGCTATATTTTATCCTGGAATTGATTATTATATGAATTTGATTATTATTATTATTATTAATCCCGCAAAACATAAAAAAGTAGTGTTAACTACTGAGGAATTCGAAGTCGGTTGAGTGTTTCTAAAATAATGAAATTATATTTATTATTAATTGAATTACACATGGACAGTATTATATTATCTGTTACATGGATACGGTCCCTTACTTATCAAAGTGATGGTGTTTATTCTCTGTACCTTATGAGGGAATTTATCCTCTGACCATACATTACAGACTGCCAATGATAGAACTTGCAATAGGGTATAAAAAGCTAATATTAAGCTAATACGTTTTCTCTATTGATATAGAAATATATCTGTATATTTATTTTTGTATTTTAAGATGTTCTTATTGTGAAATGTAATCATTGAAAAGTAGATATTTTGTCTCAACAGCAAAATGTCTAAACGCAACGCTATTGGCACCTGAAGCGTGACGTCATACTTGAACATTTTTGTATGGGCATGAAGTTTTGATTTTGAGTTAATATAGGGGATCCGTTGAACCGTGACGTCACAAAATGCAAGGGCTATTTTATTACTCGAAACTAGTTTTGCTTTTGTTTTTGACCTCAATAATTTAATTTTTTTTCTGAAATATTTTTTTTCGTTCATTTATTAACCTAAATAATCGAAAAAAATTATAAAAAAAATCATGCATATACCCACCCTATTGTGGAAGTACAAACATTCTTCTGTTTAATGTCAACTAATTTCATAAAATACTATCCCCCTTACTCATAATAGTCTGCTAATTTAACACACTGCTAAATCTCGCTCTGTCTTCTTGACATAAGTCAGACTGAGAAATAACACTACTTAATTAACAGCTGTTTTATGTAAGGAGACCATTATGAATAAGGGGTTATGTCTTTTATTCATTCTGCAGGGTACGAACGCTGAACAAAACGACGGAGAAACATGTGAAGATGTCACTCCAACTGTATCAAGTGGACTACAAGTCATATCTGCTTGACTTCAAATCTCTTTCTGGCGAGACGGAGGACATAGGTATGTTTGTGGGTTGTATGGACAACATTCATCACATATAGTATACAAATAATGGGCACGTACTCTAAACGAAATCGAAGTTTCTGATTTGTTTTCATAGAATCTCTAATCGAGCTAACGCAAGCGACATAAGAGTTGGTTTTGCACGATAACGAAAACGAAACTTCGATTGTCCTTTTCCGAGTAGGTCCCCAGATCAGCCACTCATTTAAATCGAAATTCTAATTAGTTACAACGTGCTTGGAGCTCGCTGTTTTGGTGATGAGTTGAAGCCATAGTATATTGTCTATAGTATAGTTTACTGCCTCGTTGGTCTAGCGGTTGCGTGTTTAATCGCTGATGATCAGGTCCCGCGGATTTAAATCCCTGGTCGGGCCAAGAATTGTGTTATTGGGATTTTTCTAACAAGAAATATTCACAGTATCAGCCCGGAGTCAGGAAGTTGGCGGGTGTTACACCACCATGCCTGGGCAAGCACGTTAAGCTGTTGGTGCAGCGCCTAACCTCTCCCCGGTCGTGTCGGTCTGCCGTCCCATCGGATCATGAGAGTTATAATAGAGAATGGTTAGTCTTCGTTGAGACTGGCCACCGTGGCCGAAATTCGGCTAGGAGGGCACCATCATCATCATCATAGTGTCTAAAAACATTCTGTTTGGTATTCTTATAGATGACGAAGCCTCGGCGTCTCCCGTCGCACCGCCGCCGCCGCCGCCGCTCGTCCCCACACAGTCCCAGGGACACCACACAATGGAGTTCTTCGAAATGTGCGCCGCTCTCATCATACAGCTCGCGCGATAGCAATACCAACCTTAGGCATGTTAGAATTAATACTAAAGTCGTACGACAATCATGCTAGTGCCATATGATTATTGTACTGGCAGCGTCAAATTCAAGTAGAGAGGCAAATGCGTTTCCGAGAGTAGATCCGTATTTACGGAAATAAAGTTTATTTAATTTTTTCATAGCTTGGTATTGTTTAATCAAGATAGTATTCTAGAATTAAATTGTAGTAATGTCATACCTACATAGCTTCATACTCATTTCTGATGATAAATCATCCCGCGCACATGGGTATAGCTAATCTCCGTTAAGACAGGCAGCGGTGGCCTTCGGCTATAAATAATCTTTGTAATAAGATATTTTTATTAATGATTTTTTATCGCCTACCTTGTGTAAAATATTCATTAATTTTGTTACCAAATAGCGAAAGTTTAACAAGTTTTATATTGAACAACAAAATGCGTATGGACGTTAAATTCCTTTGATTACTTTTACTGAGGGGTGGGTGAGCGCCGCAAATCCCAATAAAGACAACACGATCACGTCTCGTTACTAACAACAAATAGCAATTACACCCCTCTCGATGTAATCCTTGACAATGTTGACTCTTGCTGGCCCTGATTGTGACGCTGACTGTACCGTACATATTGTATTCAGTGTCGGAAGTTACTAGGATTTATATTGTTATGATTTTACGATTATTAATCGTGCACTTTTTTTGTATTTCCCCCTCGGTTTTCATCGCGTTGCAGCGATCGTGATCACGGGGCAATTGCAACGCGATGAAAACAATTAAAAACAAAAAAGGTGCGCGATGAATAATTTATAAGTACTTATATTAATTGTTAATATGTTAACAAATCGCTAAAGTTTAATGTTTTGTTATGATATAAATCAGTGGAGCAGTATTTATTTTAGTTTAGATGTAGGTAGGTAGCCATATAAATTAATTAGTCAAATTTTGCATATTAGCTTGTATGTATAATAATTGTATATGTACATATATAGGAAAATTAAAATTAAATCAGTACTTTTAGCATGAAAATATTGGCTTGTCTGTTGCTTCCTTCTAGAATTACGAAGATTTTTATATAGGTACTTAAAGTAGTCGTGGAATTTATAGACCGTGAAGTGTTTGGTTGGTCACGCGTGAAACAAAGGGGTTTTGACTCTTTTCTAGATTCAAGTAATTAACATGGCAGTTGAGAAGTTTTACGCACATTGTAAGCAATTTACTATGAATCTTTGCTAAAACGAACTTTGAATCAATTGTAGTTGGCTTCGGTCCGTTATTAGGTCACAAGACTATCAGCGCTAAAAGCACTCAAAGTCGATCCGTATTTGAACGCGATAACGAGAGATGTGGCTATATGCCAATTTGACAGATCGTTCCCAGTGACCATGATTGGTAGCATGGGCGGCGTTGTGGGCATAATGTCATCTATGACGTTTACTGTAGACGCGCTAACCGATAACGGACCAGTGTTGTGTGAGCACTATAATCGATTTTATTTACGGACCGCAGGGCTAGATATTAATAATAAATCTCTTGATTTCTCTCTCGACTCCAAAACGACATAATGATTAATACTTTTTTTAGCGTGGGTTCATAGCAGATGGCTTACAATGTACGCAAAACTTCTATCTGCCATTTAAATTACTTGTAGAACGTTGAGTAAACACCAAAGATTTATTATAAAATTCGTGTTTTTGTTAATAAAGTCAAAAGTTTTGATTGCCATTTATTGTGCAATCTCATTGCGCGAACTTTTGTAAACAAGCACACCACAAAAACACAATTCACTGACTCCAAAGGGGTGAGCTCACTCACTTCGTTTGGCGACAAACGCGGTCTCACTGCGGAAAGGGGATATCTAAAGATTTAAACATTAATTTAATTTATTTTTGATAAACACTCGATTTATAACATAGATGATAGCGACCATCGTCTGTACGCAGGATCCGGGTCAGCTCCAACAGCATTTTCAGTTTAATCGCCAATAGGTTTGACTGCATTTATAATCACCACTCTTAATTTATTATGTAAAATAATGGCCCCATGTACCTAGTCTCTTATACATTATTTTAAATTTTAATTAAATAGACTTGTGTGTGTGTTATAGCAATTGGCTTACAATTAACGCAAAACTTCTATCTATATATCTAAATTACTTATACCTACTACCTAGAATAGAAAAAAGTCGTTAATCGTTCTTTTTTCACATGCGGCCAACCAATTACGGCCTTCCGCTATATTTTCTTATCTCGCAACATGAATTAACAATTCTTCTAAAGATAATGTTTTAAATCAAGTGCCTTTTATTTAAAAATAATTGGCGCGTAAAGGTAGGAGTGCATTAGTCGGTGATGGTATGTTATTTATTAAAAACAGTTTAAATCTGTAAAGAAATTTCGTTTAAATATGTATCGAGTCTTTGAAAGATTAGCTAGCTTTTACGCGTGTATTTTAATACGAGTTCTATATCCTTTAAAACACCAATTAAATGCCTTAAGGTGCGTCCCGATTAAGTAACATATATATTCGTCACTTTCCATCAGGTGAGATGGTCAAACATCAACAACTATCGTTAAAAAAGTAACAAAACAGTTACTGTAAAACGGGGTGAATAGAGACTCCAGGGTAAATAGAAATGTACGATTACTGATACTGAAGCAAGACGTAACCTGGCTAGTAGCAGTGCCTTAGTCCGGGACTATTTGCCTTATTTGTCATTCGATCTGACCTGCAAAAGGATGTTTTGCTCCAGTGTTGAAGAATGAATAAGAATATTATTACCTTAAAAATTAACCTCGACAGCCTCTATGGTATACTGATGCACGCAGCCCCCCCCCCCCCCCTGATAAGCGACTTATTAGCTTTTACCTCATGGAGGATATTGCCTATAACCCCACGCTGGGCATGCGGGTTGGGGATCGCAGTTCGGTGGTAGTAGAATTGTTCTGTAGGGGGCGCTGCTGCCCGCCCCCAACGGATATCCCTTTTACGACCCTCTTTAATGAAAAATTATCAAAAACTACTATACGCAATGAGCTAATTCTATAGTCCATTTTTACTCACCCCATTTTACCCAGTATTAAACATTTTATTTTTGTGGACGTCTTACACAACATCTTACTTAATCTGGACGAAACTTTAAAGAACGTATCTACTATGGAGTTTCATTTACAAAATCAAACACTACTTTAAAACAGAATACTGTAATTTATTACAGATCTAGAATTATATTTAAAAACGACTAAAGAAAACAAACAAACGGATGCAATGAATACTATTTGCTAAAACAATAAATAAAACAGTTCTTTTAGATTTGTAACATAATAATGACTGTGTACATCACTGATGCATCACACCTCGAATGTGATAAAAATCATTAATCGTGAGTCGCTTTTTAGAGGACAATTGAATGAAATACGGATATTAATACATGGTGCCCTGTTACATTGAGTCGAAAGGGATTCTGGAGCCCAAGAGGATTAACTGTCAAGTGTTTTTTTGTTGAATGTTCCAGGATAATTTGTCTAGAAGAAGAAATTATTCAAAAAATTATATATTCTTTGAATTACCAATATCTTATACCTTTAAACGGATAATTCTTGTATATATATATATATTATATATTATATACATTTATAATCCGGATCTCGGAAACGGATCCAACAATTTTCATTAAATTTAGTAGGTATACAGGTGGTTTCGGGGGCGATAAAGCGATTTAGCTTTTCAAATATTCATTTTCAGAAAATTTCGTGTTATTCGTTTATTGTTTTCAATAATTAACTTTATCGTATTCAATTGACTCTTCCTGACATCTATTGGCAAATAGTACTACCAAAAAAACGAGTAGAGCTCGGTCACCCAGGTACTGATAATAATGTAAAAAATACCAATATAATAGGTTTTTTTAACGTACGAAATTCAAAATATCGTACTAAAAGTTAATCCCATCGGGATCCTGACTCCCCCCTTTCCCTTCCGACTAAGTACACATGTTTCGTGACACCCTGTATACCCTGGAAACTAAACACAAGGATGAGTCTTTTTCTATTTATCTATGGAAATTGGCTATGGTGTCACGTGGAGGGCGCGGGCGGCGGCGGGCCCGCCTCGTCTGGCTTGCTTTCTAGGGAAAAAGGCGGAATCCGACAGTCGAATGTGTAGCCGTCCTCTCGCTCCATTCTGAATGTGCCCCTGGAAATATATTTACTGTTATTAGTACTCACAACGAACTATAACATGACTAGTTAACCTAGATGTACAATCATTTGGGGGGTAACGCCAATAGGGTATATGCATGTGATTTTAAAATGGATAAAAAAATATATACGTATTCTCTATTGATATAGAAACATATCTACATATTTATTTTAGCATTTTGAGATGTTTTTATTGTAGAATTTTAACATTGAAAAATTGATATTTTAAATCTCAATCGCAAAATTTCAAAACGCTACGCCATTGACTAGAGCGGATGTGAGATCACTGTTCACATTTTTTCTTTTTTTATTCTGCCTGCTGCACCATGATTTGACACTATTCTGCCCACTTCACATTTCGTATTGTCGGTTATTTTCAGCTTTTTCGGAAAACCTCTTTCCTGAGATGATCACTACCGAGGTCGTCACAAAAGATTTTAATCGAGTGTGAACGTCGACGTCAAATAAACATGGCGCCAATATGGCAGCGTTTTTATCACCCGAAAATGATTGTAGTTTTGATTTGTTTTTTTTACCTTGTTAATGCGAAATTCAGTGAGCGTCTTATCATTTCTCGGTTAAATGATGACCTAAAGAATCGATGCATATGTATACCCTATTATCTCCACGCCTGGGCATGCGGGTTGGGGGGCGCAGTTTGGTGATGGTATTGTTCTGCTTGGGCGCTGTTGTTTGATGAGAACCTGCAAGTCTGTCCCGCGGACCGTCTCTAGCGTCCCGCTCATAGTCCAGCAGTGGACTCGCATACTCACCACATGTGTCCAGAAGGCGCCTGCAGGCTGACGTGGCTGGAGTACTGGAAGGCCGGCGAGTGCTTCGCTAACACCGGCTCCTGGCCGACCACGCCGCGCCCGCGGACCGTCTCTAGCGTCCCGCTGAGTGAGAAGATGCGCCAATGTCGCTCGCGGAGCTGCACTGCTTGGGGGCTCAGGTTTTCTAGGCGGATGCAGTAGCGCCACTGAAAATAAACCACCATTTTTTTTTTAAATGATGGTCAACCATTTGGTCTCACTTTAACCTTTTGACCAAGTGTAAGTGAAGATGTTGCCTAAGATGGAGCACGCTTTCCCAGAAGGAACTTATTCAACCTGGAATTGATGACTCCAAGTTAACCAGTTTATACATATAATTGACTAGCTGCGCCCGCGGCTTCGCACGCGTTGTTCCTATGGAAATGTTTAAAGTTGATTTCAATCCCACGGGAACTGATTTATGCGATAAAAATTTTAAGCCTATGTTTGATTCCAGGATTAGAATTACCTGTATGCAAAATTTCAGACCGATCCGTTCAGTAGTTTTGGCATGAAGAGGTAACAAAAATCCATCCATCCAGACATCCATACAAACTTCCTAACCCATAAAACGAATGTGATAGTGTGATATTAAATGATACTAATAATAGGTACATATACATGATATAAGCTGTACCTATCCTAATGTACCCAGAACCTATAAAATAGAAAACGGCGAAATTTTGGATTTGGTTGGGTACTTCATCACGCCAAAACTCCGTATAGGATCGATCTGAAACTTTATACAAGTTTAGATTTGAAATCTAAACCTAGGAATAACAAACTAGGCTTATATTATTTACTTTACATCCAATAAAAATGCGTGCGAAGCCAGGGCAGAAGCTAATCTTTTTCTTCTTCCGGTCCTTATCCTACGCTAGGTGGGGTAGACACATGTCTGTTTCCTCCACTCTGCTCTATCAGCCGTCATCTCTGTACTCACACCTTTCTTAGCCATATCCTCTTTCACACAATCCATCCATCTTTTCCTCGGTCTTCCTCTCCCCTTGTCCCTCCACATTCAAACCTAACTCTTCTCGTCACATGATATTCTTTCCACCGCATAACATGCCCAATGCCCAGACCACGTTAACCTGTTACCCCTCTTCTCCGCAGGCAGAAGTTAGTATAAATTAAATATAATATAAATATGAATCGCTACATGTGTTGGTAAGCGCATAACTCAATAACGCCTGGACCAATTCTTTTTTTAAATGTTCGTTGAAGTTCAAGGATGGTTTTTACGGCGAGAAAAATTCTAATTATTGCCGGGAAAATCCCTTTAAACGCGTGAGAAGCGGCGGGGCACAGTCATAAATAAAATTGCATTTTATAGTGTTTATCATTCTACACATGACGCCAAACAATCTCGGTAAAGATTCGCGTGTTTGGCACACAACTTCTGTCTACAGTGTTGTGTGTATGTACCTATGCATGCCATAAGATAACAACGATACTAATAGATACACCAGTAAATTATGAGATCACATGACTGACATGGATATCACTTAGAATAGAATTCCATGGCGTGTCTGCTATTTGACTTTTATCTGGTTAGCACATGAATGAAGCAGTGCAAATATGTATGAATTTGTATCACTCGCGTGATAATAACAGGTAGCTGAGGTGTCACTTAAAGTATGACAATTTAAGTCTAGGTTTAGGTTCTGCGGCAAAAAGGGGTGTAATTTTTCAAAGTTGCCTTTCTCGTTATTTTATTTGTGTTTGTGAAAACCACGACAGAATTAATAGTTATTTTTTTTTGAAAGAACAGATTTTACGCTAACTCGAAAAAATTACGCTCGCTTGGCTCTACCCTAAATAAGCTAGCAATATAAAAATACTTACCTAATACATAATATTATTACCCACGCCCAGTGGCGGATTAGCCATTAGCAGGAGTAGTTAATGTTATGGGCCCCGCGTCTCTGGCCAAAATAATAAAATAACTAAATTTCGCGGCAATTTTTTTGGCAAATTTTAAAACATAGAATTATGTGGTTTGTCTTAGGTATGAGTGCAGCTTGCTCCGCTCACCATTGCTTGACAAGCTTTGAGTCAACCACCAAATATTAACCGTGAAAAACACGTACATTTTGCGAGGCTCGCTCCTCTCGCTGATAAAATTTAAGGCTCCTGCTTTTTGTTTCAAGTTTGAACCCGTTAAAGTTCTTGCACTCTGTCTACCACTAAAACAAATCTAACGAGAACTTTGCAATTCAAGGGGCCTCAGTTCACATTTGCTACGGGCCCCATGCTGGCTTAATCCGCCACTGCCCACACCACAGCTCATATTGGTCCACTGCAGGACAGAGGCCTCCCCTTGATAAGCGTCTTATTGTTACAATATATATATATATATATTACAATATTATATACACAATACATAATTATAATATACCCAATACATAATATGAAGAATCTCACCCAATACACAGCGGAGTTCTGCGACTCCCGACTACCCATGTAGAAAGGTATAACAGTGACTCGCACGCCCTCTGTCGTCTCTCGGTGAACATCGCTCAGTTCCAACCAAGGGTGGTTCTTCTTCTGCCACGCTCGAAGCGTCTCTTGAGCTATGAACGGTGGGTCTGTGGATGTATACGAAAATAAATTAGCCTAAGGGCTCATGTATACACAGACTGCAAGCGTCGGCACTGCAGTCAGGGTCAACTGCGCAACAATTGCCTTGCAGTCTGTAACTTGCAATTCGTGTTTAGGCTTAAGATACTTTAAAAATGAATCAGTGCTTGAGTGAAGACTATATTCGGCTCGTATTCAAAATGAGCGGCGAAAGAGTATGCGCAAGTAATTGAATTTATTTCATAGATAGACTGACATTAAATATGTCGGGACCTTTATTTTAATTTAAAATACATAAAATCAAACTTTTCTAGGTAAACAATTAGTTAGGTAACCTAGAAAATGGTTTATCTAGGTCAAGGTACTAGGCCGCTGCATGGTATATGAATAAAAGGTTGTTACTACTACCTATTTATTGTTTTGAAATGTTAAGACAGAGATGTGAAAAAAATGTTTGGTGGACTGGACACCACCAAGAGAAACTCGCACTTGTGCCTAAACTATACAAAAGTGGATGTGCTAGTGTGAATACGGGATTGTCTTAACAAAACTAGGTAGTCGCCACCAGAGTCACTTTAATTCTCTCTTATTCACAATACAATTCATTATATAAATTGCGGGTTAACTACGAACCTTGTTTGTGTCGGAAGAACACCGAACAGGTGATAAAATAAACAAGTATGCGCTTACATTCATAATGAGTTCATCCAACTACGAAAGTTACTATAGTAAAATAATAGAATACAACCGATCTGAGCGTCTGGTCGAAGGCGTGACCTGGTAAGTATCTGGCGCAGCGCATCAGCATTGCCATACAGCGGGGGCAATGCTGATGCGCTGCGCCAGATACTTTATTTCTATTATTTGATTGTAATTTTGTTTTTCAATACCTAAAGAATTACTCACAGAATACAATCAGAACTAACCTTTCTCTGCATTATGCATAAGAAACTTATCAAAGAGCTCATGCTGCAATGGAACCCTTTCAACAGATGCGTAAGGTATAATATCGTCGTGGGCCACATAGTCCAAGCCAGGGATTGCGTATAGACTCCGACTGGACTCTTGGTTACCGAGGAAGGTCACTGCCTCAGTCTGTGCACGCTAAAACAAAAGCAAAGAATATATACTATTAATGTAACGTAAAAGTTCTGGTTCTTTGGTAACAATGCGAATTTTTAACTTAGTTACGAGTGTAACAAGATAAATAGGTACCTAACAATTTTTATAAGACATGTATGGGTGCTTAATTGTTGTTATAAAAAAAAAGTTGTAGTAAATTGTGGTAAGTTAGGTATGGTGCATCAGTGTGTGTAAAAGCGATCAACTCAAAAGGTTCTCAAGCAGAACTGTCTGATAAATAAATAATTCTGGTAAATTTTTTCTACCTTGGTATAATGAATTCAAATCATGATCATCATCAAGTTCTCAGACGGAGGTGGTTGTTACAAAAAACAGGTATTTTGTGATTTAAGATTTCAAATATGAATAATTGAATAAGCTAGCAGTTGTGTGTAGTTTACCACATTGCATGGCATTTCCTATATTTAAATTACATGTAGAACCTACAAAATTTAAAATGCCTGTTTTTATTCACATGTCACCCACTGCTGGGTCTGGTATAGGTGTAATGTAATTCTTGCCAAAGTGGACAAGCCGATTAGTCAAAGCAATCATCAGTATTAGCCTATATTCATCCACAACTAGACATGGGTCTCGTCTAACCTTTAGCTTGCCACATTCAGTAAGAGCAATAATAATAATGATCATGTTCGGCAGGACACAGACAGTGGCATAGCAGCGTTTATAACAGGCATTAAAATGTAGTTTGAAAATGAATGTTGAAATGTGCATGTTTTTTTCTTATAGGAATCAATGTGCTAGGAACAATTCCTTTTTTAAACATTATCGCATCACCAACAACTGTCAGCCACCAACCTGCTGTGTAGATAACAGGGTCAGGTGATCATCAATTGATTAAAAAATAATTGTTACTTCATCAAATTATCTGTTAGCTTATTTCAGCAATATAAATCAGGACTTGATTAGTATTTTGTTTGTTGATAAACAGTTTTACAAGGTCACACAAAAATGGATGTTGCTATGTAATAAATATGTTGATTAAGGTGTTATTAAATAGACAATGGAAGTCTCTTTAGTATTGTTTTTAAAGAGACTGTGATTTTGTTATTTGTCACCAAGCTAAAACATCACAAAAGCTTTGTTATTCATTGACAACATAAACCATTATTATGTTATTCATATACCTTTTTCTTCCACTCGGGTCTCATATCGTTGATTGTTTGCACAGTCAGAAATAAAATATAAATAAATTAATATTTTAAAAATAATATGTTGGAATATCCAGGCAGACATTGCTTCAACTAAAATGTAGCAGGGTATAAAAGGTTAATATAAAAACATAAAATACATGGGTTTTTTTAAGTGCAGAGATTTGACACAAACTGAAGCAAGTTTATGAATGACAAAACTTATCACACACATCACTTTTCAAATTTGACTTATTACATGGCAAGTTTACTAGAACCTGTTATTTTAACACCTTCATGGCCCAAGACGCAGGTGCCAGTCTCTATCTGCGTGGAGCTGCGGCGCGCCCCTGCGGGTCGCACCGCAGAGCTGGGCAGTGAATGCGTTAACCTAGCACAACAACAAACAAGGTTGGTACTTACTATGTATGGTGCATCCCGTGTGTCAATGAGTACTTGGTAGAAAGTGTGAGTTCTGCCCTTCACCTCTTTCCCAACATTCGATAGAGAGTCTCCTGACGCCTCAGAGTTAGTTGAGGAGACGGAACTGTCCTTTTTGCTGGTTGCATCCCTATCATAAACTCTGGCCAACCATGGGAAGAGTATCACACCTCTATATCCAAAAACTTTATGGAGAATTAGCTGGCCAGTATCATATTTGCCTGAGGACCGAGGTTGTTCTAGTTTTCCTACTTCAGCTAATCTAAAAATTAAGTTAAAGTTTAGAGGTTATGTACCTACTACGTAATATTCAGTAAATCGTCTGATTTGATATTTTTACCTGGTATAATGAGCCACTTGAGTTAAAAGCGTTTTAGATGATGTTGATCTCATAAGTTTTCTTGGTAGGAATCTCACTAATAAATCCATTTTATCCTTTTTTTCATATTTTTGTTTGAAGACAGCTGACAAAGATTTTGATTTGAATTGATTGATTGTATGACATTTTGTCTATCTATGGTTTTTGTTATGTTTGGTGAGCATGAATTAAGCCCTCCACACACAGGTGCTTAATAATTAGCACGTCTTGTGAAGCGCGATTTTCTAGCACGATTCCTTTCACACAGCGGCCTCTTTTTAGCGCGATATCCGCGGCGCTGCCAAGCGCACCCCCACCACCCCCTCCTCGCCTTACCGACTACGCGAAGGGCCGTCCTGCCACCACGCCGCACCGCGCTGCCCGAAAGAA
Organism: Eupithecia tripunctaria; assembly: GCA_955876795.1. Taxonomy (NCBI): domain Eukaryota; kingdom Metazoa; phylum Arthropoda; class Insecta; order Lepidoptera; family Geometridae; genus Eupithecia; species Eupithecia tripunctaria. The sequence goes on from OY041620.1 coordinate 7,367,144, forward strand.
GGACCCAAGACGCAGCTTCAAAAACAGCCCAATCACAGCTTAAAAACAAGACGTGTGGCACCCGGCGACTGCCGCGGTAAAGCTATTGCATAGCATAAGCCATTAAAAGTTCTGCTATTCATCGATAGATGGCAAAACTAAAAAGTATCATCGCTGTGCCGCCGGTCGGAGTGGGGGGTGTTAGGTTATTTTCGTTACGGAATTTCTGGATTCGGTCTCCACGCTCAAGGCCCGCGATAGAAGCTATGCAATAGCTTAAAAAAAATCAAAATCGTAGGACGCGGAAACACCTCGGAGCGGCGATTTTCTAGCGTGATTTCTTACACTACAACATCTTTTATATAAGGGCGATTTTGGGGGCGCGGTCGCGCGCTGATAGTCTTGTGAACTGTAAACGGACCGTAACCATTCTGTTCACAAAGGTCAAATTTTGAAAGTTCAAAGTCCTGGTTTATTTACATCGTTTTTTGTTTTCATTTTATTTTTATTATTTTTATCTCATCATAAAAATCCCAAATAAATCATAATGCTTGTAATATTCTCTAAATTCATCAACATGGGTAAGTAAAACAGGGTTTTCTTTACCAAAACAAACTTTGTTTACAAAGTTTTTTAATGTATTATTTTCAGCTCCTACCTGTGTGCGGCAGTCAAGGAGCATAGCGTCACTCTCCGCTCTACCGGACACGTACCAAATGCTATACAAAACCTGCCGAGACTTCGCAGAAGGCGAGCTAAAGCCGAACGCAGCTAAATACGACCGTGACCATCTCTACCCTAGTGGTGCGATCAAAAAGATGGGTGAACTGGGCCTTATGGCTATAGCCACACCCGAGGAGCTTGGCGGGGCTGGGTTGGACTACCTGGCGTACGCTATAGCTCTAGAAGAGATCTCCAGAGGTTGTGCCTCAGCTGGGGTGATCATGTCCGTGAACAACTCACTCTATCTTGGACCTCTGCTGCACTGGGGAAATGATAAGCAGAAGAAGGACTTTGTTACTCCTTTCTGTAATGGTATGCTATGTCTATCATATTCTTTTGAGATATTACCAAAGAAAGCTGAAAAAGAAACATTCTTTCTATGCACCTGCCTTTAAATTTCTGTATCATTGATGTTGTTTTAGTAAATTACTTTTTTATTTTAAGGGGAGACTATTGGATGTTTTGCTCTCTCTGAACCTGGCAATGGCTCAGATGCTGGTGCTGCTTCCACCACAGCCAAGGATGGTGGAGACAAATGGATACTCAATGGAACAAAATGCTGGATCACCAATGGTTTTGAGAGCAAAGGAACTGTAGTGTTTGCTACAACAGACAAGAGCTTAAAACACAAAGGGATATCAGCATTTGTTTTACCAAAGCCCATCAAGGGCTTAGAATTAGGAAAGAAAGAGGATAAACTTGGTATCAGAGGATCTTCTACTTGCTCTCTTATATTTGAAGATTGTGAGATTCCCAAAGAGAATATTCTAGGACAGCCAGGATTAGGCTTCAAGATTGCCATGATGACTTTGGATGCTGGAAGAATTGGCATTGCCTCTCAAGCTTTAGGGATTGCACAGGTATTGTCCTGCAACTTAGAAGACTAACAATTTTGTTAGTCTTCTAAACAAACCTTTTTGTTACTATCCATTGCTAATAACAGTGACCTTTTCAGGCATCCCTGGATGTTGCAATTGAGTATGCATCAAAGCGTTTAGCCTTTGGAAAGCCTATTGTCAAACTGCAGGCAATTCAGCACAAGCTGGCTGACATGGCAATGAGGTTGGAGGCTGCTAGGCTGCTGACATGGCGCGCAGCATGGCTGAAAGATAACAAGCAGCCGTACACTAAGGAGGCAGCTATGGGAAAACTGGCTGCATCTGAGGCAGCAACTTTTCTGGCACATCAGTGTATTCAGGTCAGTTTAACTTTCGTATTTTCTGAATACTTTGGACAAGCCTTTTTTGATATGCCACAGCTTCTATCTGTTATAAGTCTACAGCAATGAAATCTTGCGGATACTAATCTAATCTAGCAGTACAGAATAATACAGCAAATACTGCTATTAAAGTTTAGAACAGCTAGTAAAGTGTTGTTAAACTAATGACCTCTGTGGCGCAGTGGGTAAAGGTCTGCTTGCGATGCATGAGGTTGCGGGTTTGATTCCCACCTTGGGACAAAAAAATTGTATGATCTGCAGATATTTGTTCAGGGTGTTCTGGATGTTTTCTATGTTTAATAAAAAATATCTATCTATGTAGTGTATTGTATTATGTATATCAGTTATCTAGTACCCATAACAATAGCTCTGCTTAGCTTGGGGCTAGATAATGCTGTGTGAATTGTCCAGCAATATTTATTTAGTTTTATTTAACTACACTGTATGCTCTTAATTGCAGATACTGGGTGGTATGGGCTATGTAACAGACATGCCTGCAGAGCGCCATTACAGAGATGCAAGAATAACAGAGATTTATGAAGGAACATCTGAGATTCAGAGGTTGGTCATTGCAGGCCAGTTGATCAAAGAGTATGGTCTGAATTAAATAAGTGTATTTTATGTAGAATGCTAAGACAAAAGTGTAAATGCAATCATATTATGTAGTTTGTAAGTATATAAAATGACTGTAACTAATATAATCAATCAACAAGAATGAACAAGTATGGTGGTCCCTGTATAGTAATAATAATTTAACAAAATCTTTTTATATTCAATCTTGTAGTAAAAGACTGCTATTATGAACCAATTAATGTTTAAACTCATGTAAAAAATCATACTCAGTATTTTAGATATTTTTAGAACTATATTTAATCCATAAAATATAAAAAATGGAATCAAGATTTATAATAATAATACAAGTGAGTCACATAAATAAAATGCTGATTTTGGCTATTACTGTTTATTGACCTGGTCCAGATAGGGATTTGTCCATGAACTTCCTCTTGGCAAAGCAAAGCCACCATTTGCTTGGCTTTCCATCATCAGTGGCAAATACCTTAACAGAAAACATTCTATTTAATATCAAAGTAATAGTACAGTTTTTGAATAAAATCTTGAATGTTTTCATGCAAAAGATTTCTGTAGTGTGGAAAACAGAAAAATTAAAATTTTGACCTACCTTTTCAACAACCCTGTTGCCAGTTTCATGCCTCAACTGTTGTAGGTATTGTCTCATCAAATCTGAAAAAGATTTCACGTCATACAAAAATCAGGTAACATGATGATCTGATCTTTTTTAATAAAATTATTATTAAAAAAGATCAGCTTAGCTTAGAGGTTCTTTGACTAGGCTAAAATAGAGAAAATGTTATAGGTAGGTTGCACATTGCATAAATTATTTAAGTTGAATCAAATCAAAAACTCACATTTCCTTAAGTACTCTAAAATATATACTTTGAAAAGGTGATTAAAAAATTATACACTGACACAATGTTCTGAAATCCATCTCAGGCTTTTTATCTTACTACATGAAGGAAAGAATTTTAAAGATTTAACCCTTTCATGTCCATTTTAGTATAGGGTAAAAATTGCAGTGCCTGTCTTAATGCACTTACCACCTTCTTGGGCACTAGCAGGTTTCGAATAAACAGCATTCAAAGGGAAGCCATGCTCTCCTGGAATGTCAAATTTGGAAATAGCGAGCATATACATTTCTTGTTGTCCCTGGTTCTTATTGGAACATTTCTGGAGCTTCTTGAGACACTCAGAGATATAAAGAGTGAGGTAAATCAGGACTCTGTCTGAATCCGACTGAAAGAAGATAATAATGTTAATAACTCTTGATAGATGTCTATTGGTCTGAAAATTTAATGTTCTCTAGTTAGTGTCCTAGATCCTAAATTAGGAAGACACTGGATAAAATATTCAAGAAGAAAAGTATTTTAATACATTCAATTAGTAGGTCAGTACCTTGATTTCATAAAATCGGAAGAATACGTTTGCCTTGAAGTAGTTTAGGGCTTCGTCGACAATATCGAGCTCTATCTTTGGATTAGTGGGCGCTGGACCACGGAAGGTAGTCCGAATTGGCAGGAGAGCAAGGCTCCCAACGGATTGCGAGTAGTCTACCAAAGTGGAGTGATATGCCTGGAAGTAATTGGGCAATTATTAGAATAATAAACGTTCAGCCAACGCAAGTAAGCCTATTTTTATTACAAGATAAACTTACTGGCATTTTGACTTCTGTGATTGTTTTTCACCTGGACTATTTTGATCGAATGGTAACGTTCACCACGAAAATAATAGTATTTGAAGGCAGGAAACCAACTATAACTTTGTTATGACACAGGAAAACTCGAGATAAAAGGCGTAGACCTCGGTTTATGATTCATTTGAGCAAAAGCAAAATGCTGAAATAAAAACTTTAAAATTATTTTGTTTAGTGAATGACACTGACATGACTACTACTCACAGACAGTATCTGACACTGACTGACGATGACGGTTACTATCAACCGTGCGTTCCGAGATAAGCTATTATCGATGTTAGCGATCTCAACGATATTTGACGTTCCGAGTTAGTTCTCACGATTATAATAATAATAATAATAAATCTTTATTTCAGACTTCATACATAGGTCCATAGATTACACTAAATTGGTAGGTACATAATATATATAATCAAATAGTCAGCTTAATTAACAGAGTCAAATCGGAACACAGCAACACAACAATCAAAACAAGAAAAAACAATAATTATTTGGCAATGTTGTACATTATATTATTATTTGACAGTTGAGTGCTATCCTATCTCGGAACACTCAATGAACGTGCTCACGGTCACGTGTTGCTTCATCGCTTGTCAGATGCTTGTTAGTCAAAAAAATAAACAGCAGAACAGTTCAAAATCCAGTAAAAATGGCCGAAATTCGAACTTTTTGTTTATTATCAAATGAATCCGATGACTCGGTTGAGGAGTGACAGCGACTAATCCAATTTGTGCCCTCTCGTACTGCTCTTGAGATAGCATTAAAGTTATTCTCCGACCGTTGACTTCGTCATCCATACGAATTTCCATTTCTCTTTAAAAAACTTGCAAACAAATAAACTTTGTTATCAAACAAACAATATCAAGGAACATAAATAAATACTCTTCGTGGAAGGAGGACAGGATGGCGAAGAAAATAAATGCCAACTGTCAGTTTTGACAGCGCGCTCACAGTGATTTCTGTTTGTAGGATGGTCACTGATATCGCAAAATGGCGCATGTAATGACGTCATCTATGACGTCACACGAGACATCGTTGTCGCGCCTACGGTAAGTCGGAACGCTTGATAGCGCGCTAATATCGATATTGGCGCAACTCGGAATGCAAGGTAAGTTTCATACCTAGAAACTTGATAGTAACCGTCATCGTCCGGCATATCATTATAGCATGTTAGGCTACGCTATAAATTACAATCTTGCTTTAAACAAGTACTTTACACGTGTACTTACCTTCCATCATAGATTTTTTATAGAACATACAAGCTCGATGTCTACCACCTTTCGCCTGTGGAAGGGCTTGGTATGGCATAAAATAAAATAAAACAAAGATGGCGGATACAATATGTGGACGTAATAAATCTATGATGTGGACACAAGCCTACACAAGGCTGCCAACAGATCCGCCGTTTATAAACCTTACAATTTTTTTTTTGGGATTTTTGCATTGATTTAAAAAGGGAAGATAGGTTACGTTCTCCCAGCGCTTACTAAAAAATTGGCATGTGTTACAACTACACGCAAACACATACGCTCACAGTTATATTTCCGTGCTGCAATACAAAGAAGAACAAAGACGGAAAGACGTATCTAGGACGCGCTTCGCGCTTCACAAGACGTGCTAACTAATTAGCGTCTGTGTGATGAGGGCTTTTAGCATGGTTTAATAAAACCTGTTGGGTTTTATTTTATAAGGTTTCTACCATGGCTTTTAGTAAGTAAGCGATTGCGGTGCGGAGCGGCCGGCGGCGCGGCGGCGGCGCGGGCGGGGCGGCGCGGCGCGGGCTTCTTACAATGACCCTCACTTTCTTCACTTTTAGAAAATCACTCTCCCCCTTCTCCGATCGCATCGATCAAAGAATAAAAAAGAGATTGTTGTTAGTTTTTTTAAAAGAAAATTCATTATATAAAACAACGTTTTGTCTCTGCAAAACATCCTATATAAACTCTATGCGTATGCTGCAAAAGTTCTCAGACGAAATTAAGCTACACGTACGTTTTATATTTGATACACCGTCGGCCGCATCTTCACTTTCCATCAGGTGAGATCGCGGTCAAACAAAGGTCTATTTACCGTAAAAAAAAAAAGCAGAGCAAGAATCTTTTGACATGGACGACGCGACGGACGGACAAAGGACGGACACTGCCATGAAAAAAGAAGTATAAATTGGAACGTAAACCTAAACTGTCAACGCCAAATTCATCAGCTGTTTTTGTTTTGCCTGCGCGCGCGTTGTATTCTCTTTGGCCTGCGCTTTCATTGCTTGCGTGCGCGTGCACGTGTTTTATTTTTGTCGACTACTCAATTAAAAGATACATTGTATTCTCTTTGACTCAAAAGCACAGAAAACAGAATGGCTGATGAAACACAAAGTAAAGTATCCTCGTTAGTAGCAGACATTATAAAGAAGAAAGCCAGTAATAGTAAAGAAGTTTTACCCAACAAAAACGGCGATGTCGCAACATCAGGGAAGACAAATTCTAAACCACCAGCAATCAAAGGAAAACCTAAATCTGGAAGATTTTGGAAGACAGAGAAAGAAAGGTGACTTAGCTTTAGCAGCACGTAAACTGTTAGATTATTTGAGTCATCATTAATCAAAGCTATTTTTTTATTTTAGGTTTTCTACAATAAACAAAACAAAGGGTCTTAGACAAGACTTTGCAAAGAAATCAGCCCTTCGTATTGAACTGCTAAGGACTAAAGAACTTTCAAAGCAGCGTTTGGAAGAATTCAAACAGCAACAAGAAGTGAAGAAAGAACGTAGGAGAGAAAATATAAAACGCTCAGCAGAGAACAAGCAGAAAGCAGAAGTTGTGCAAGTTATTACAAACTCTGCCAAATTGAAGCGTATGAGGAAAAAACAACTCCGGTTTATTGAGAAAAGGGATACTAATAAAGCAGTTGAAGCTAGCAAATAAATAATAGTGCCTATTACTTTGTTTGTTTTTTTTTCACTGCCTCGATAACATAAGATAATAATAGCCTCCTGCTATATTATATAGGTACTCAGCCCATGATCTGATTACCTACTGCTGAGTCCCTCACACTTTATAAAAAACAGCATTTTTTTTATTCATATAATATTTTTATTAGTTATCTAACCGAGTACATATAAAAACATTACATGTACACCTGAATTTTTCATAGGATCAATGAAGTGTTTTTTGTAGGATATTTACATATACATGAAAAGTTAATGCTCAGAATTTTGCATCATGCTGCATAATTATTTGCAATGTACATAGCTTAACAAAACTTAAGCTACATCAAATTATAATATTAGATAATAACCTTCCAAGCATTCACCTCTCATATGATATATTGGTAGTGAAACAGTTATGATAATACATAGGTATATGGATGTATATACATAATTCATAAGCTTGTACATATTTACACATGGAATTTCATTGATGAATATTGATAAAACCTCTATAAAATACACCAAAAACGATTTCTTGAATACACTTATCATTAAACATTTTAAACCTCTGAGATAATACTTATATAATATGTAAGTATCGAACATAGAAAACTGTACCATAGTAAATACAAAAAAATCATAAGATGTTATTTTTCAAAGCCTCAAAAATACCATTTATCTCTGTTTTAAATACTGCTCAAGATAAAAATGTTATTAATTACACTACATAACACTAGTAAAAACATCAGAGCAAATTTGTTATACTTACATTATTACACATTTATTAAAAAATCATAAAAAGTTAATAATATTTTATTTACCAGAATGAAATCACACCACTAAATCTCTTAAAATGTAGTTCAACATTAACTATTAAATTCCATGAAATAATTTATAACAACTTTAACATTGTTATACCTAATAATAACAACATTACATAGCTTATTATAATCTAAAAAGATAGATTATCTACTCATTTTTGTTCATGGGTCTCGCACAAATCGGAAGTAACTGACATTTCTACAAATATTTAGGTAAATGTACTCTAGCCATTCTCAACAAATAATGTGAGTTAACAACTCGCGTCACATATGAATTTAAAATTCTTTTATAAACATTTGTTTGGAATATAAATTTTAGGAATAAGGGTCAAACCGACATGTATTGCATATAATGCAAAAAAAAACAACAGGTTATTTTTAGGTAAAGTATGGATGGGAGCTATGTATACAAACATTGTATCATCAGTTTGGCCTGAGTATACATATAAAAACCAAATTGTAACCGCAGTAGTACCTTTATTGGTAAACATCGTTTTGTGCGAAACCCGGTAACAATTGAATGCATAGAAAATATACGAAACATCAGTCTAAGGCAGTGACAATAAAGTTTGATCACAACTGAACAAATTATGATCACGTAAAACTAGATAAATAGGAGATATAAAGGATAAAAACTAGAATTGGGAAAAGGAAGTCAATTTGTTCTAAGTCGGCCCTTTCGAACTTTGGTCGAAAGTTTTATGTATATCATTATTCCAAATGTGAGCCAGATAAATCGACTGATTAAACCATAATTTATGCACCATGTGTGAAACCCTTTACAAGACAGCAAAATTAGTAAAAAATGAGATTCATAGAATTCTTAAATCTATTTTATAAGTGGATTGTTCATTGCTTACCACTCTTATCAGAAATAACACACTTCTATGGCAAAACACTGAAATCCAAAGAGTAATAAAAGTAGCTATGCTTACCTCTACAATTGATATCGGTCTGAACATATATTTAACTGCTAAACGATAAGATTTCAAAACTTTCTTCAATCCTACAATGCTGAACTGAAAGACATTATTTTCTTCATAATTTCATATTTCACAAACAAACGTCAAGAGCCAACTATTAAGCGTTTTTTTGCTCCGGTACTTACATTACCTTTTTCACAATGATTTAAGGCTGACCATTGCCCAAAAACTCAAGACTGGAGTGCAAAATAAATTACGTATAAAAGACCTTAAAAACGTGGTATAAAAGATGAGTATTTCTGATATTACAATAGAAGTATTCGATAGAGTTTTTGAAGAGTTAACTTCGCACTGGTCTGCTACTTCTTACGTTTATAATTAATTACATATCTTCAGATTACCCGGTACAGTACACGCCTAATATGTGCAAACTAAGGCGGGCACTGTATATTTCTCTAACTAGAAGTTTATTAACAAAACAAAAGCATATCAACTAACTTAAAAATACACTTATGTCTTTATAATAATTGTAAATATTACGCTTTTATCCAAAACAATAACAAATTGAGTTAAATGTTAATATTCTTGAACGAGCTCAATAAAAATTGATGTTGTTCTATACTTGATCAGTAATCATACTTGACGCTAATTCTAATATCTTTGGATATAATAGAATTTATATTCAATTTGTTATTGGGGTATGAACTCTGCGCGGCGCTATAAACATCAATTCACAGCGGCTTTTTATTATGTACAGCTAGCTATACAGAACAAAAATATGCTATATTCGAACCTAGTTGTAAAATAAAAATAAATTTGTTAAATTCCAAATCTGGCGCGCTTTCCATGTCTGAAGTTGTCGAGATTCTTGGAATACGCGCCTGAGTAAATTTGCAGATCGAGGCGGATTCTCTAAGAATATTTTACGAGCTGCATAACCTCAAGACATTTTGATTATATTGTTCGTACGTCTTTTGAGCATACATTTGCCTTGTTAGACAGCCGATAATAAACATTTATTTATCAATTAAACAAATAGTGTACTCGCACTTAAAACCTACATGCATAAGAATGTCTTTAGATACTTTCAAAAAATTTAGTTTTTTATAATTAACACAGGTAGTCCATCTAAAAAAATATGTGCTTTGCGTTAGTAATTTTTGAATCTACATGAATGTATTTAGATACTTTCTCAAAATTAAGTTTATTTTAATTAACACAGGCCAATCTAAAAAAATATGTGTTTGCGTTAGTACTTTTTTATGACGTTAACATATTCACTGTCCGCGTTCAAGGTGCGACCTTAAAGGACGCATCACGACTACGCTCTTTTCAGAGAGCGTCATAGGCACGGACGCGTTACGTAACACTGTGACAGCAACTGACAAAGTTCACCAAAGTGTTAAACCGGTGACTAACCTACCTATTGAATCTTTAGATAAAGTTTTCGTTCGTCGACTCTTGGTGAATCACTAACGAATGACTTACTGATAGCTATCTGTACATAGGCGATATTCGACGGTCCGTCTCAGTTGAGTGAAGTCCTCGGCGATCAAACGTCGAAATCCGCGCCGCCTTTGCCGTTCGGTGGAATGAATGGTTCACTCCACATTCTTCTGAGATCACCCTGTAGTCAAATATACTGTATTAGTAATAGTAAACATTAAATTAAGTAGATTTGATGCTCATTCTATATGATTCGAGATTGAGTCGCGAGCAGAACGGATTGAAAGAATTCTTTATGTCTTCTAACGAATTTACACGTTTCAAAAATATATATGCGCAGGGAAGGTTAGTATTTAAAAAAATATATTCCAGTGCTACGTGGCAAGCAAAGCGAGCCACACACTTTCATGGAGCGTGAAGCCGTGTTCACATTAAAATTTGGTCTGACGTGTCGTGATGGCAACTGTTCACATCTATAATATGACGCGTTATGATGTATTTTTTAATTAGATAGTAGTAATAATGTTCTACTCATTACCACGCACAAGACGTTTCACGTACTAAACTGCGGCTGCGCACCTGATATCCTCTTCGATTTGGCTTCAAGACTTCAGCGGTATCGAGTAGGCTACTCAATACTGCTAAAGTCTTGAAGTATGGGTAGCATAGTTGGGCAACACTACCTTGACATACGCCATGGTGAGGAGTGGCAGCAGTGTGAAGGGCACGAGGTACAAAAGAGCAGGCTGCGCCGCCTTGAACACCTCGGCCGACACCGTCGCCGTCAGTAAACCCAGGAAATAACCCAGGAGGGAACAGTGGAAGTATGTCAGTCGTGATCCCTGCAGAAAAATTGTATGGTTAAATAATAGACACAATAAGATTCATCCTTAATACTCAAACGCAATTAGATATAAGCATGTTTGAAGATGGTTAAGGATGGTCCAATAAATCTATTGTAGACTCCAAAACTACAATTAATTCAAATATATTTAACACACAGATTCATAGCAAACTAGCTGCGCCCCGCGGCTTCGCACGCGTTATTCGTATGGAAACGTTTAAAGGTAATTTTTATTCCACGGGAACTGATTTATGGGATTTAGCCTATGTTTGATTCCGGGATTAGAATACCTGTGTGCAAAATTTCACGTAGATCCGTTTAGTAGTTTTGGCGTGAAGAGGTAACAAACATCCATCCATACATCCATACTCACTTTCGCATTTATAATATTACTTTAACTGACGGAATAATTAGAATTTTTGAGACGTCAGGCCTATGGCGCATTACTTATAGAACCTATAAAATAGTAAAAACTCTATATTTTTTCGAACATCACTGACCACTCAGGTTAGGAACCTTGATTACATTTAAAGTGTTAATTCAACACCTCCCTCAACTCACGTCAACAATCTATATTGGTCCACTGCTGGACACAGGGGGAGGCCCCTGATAAGTTACTTATTGGCTTTTATCTCATGGGAGGTAATTTCTACGTGGTGACAGGTTGGCGAAATCGGATAGGCTCACTCACGTGCTGGGACCTGCTGTTTATAACTGACTACCGAAACATGTAGTCACTGCATCTAGCTTATGTTTATACAAAAACAAACTTAAGGTATGTATGGCTTATCGAGAGGGCGTACTATATGGTCCAGGATTTTCTTGACAAAAAACTGTGATATGACATTCAATTTGCATTTAAACTACATTATAACGAAATCAAGTTACTAATTGTACGTATATGAATAATTATTTTACTATTTATATGTATAATAGTAAAATAATTATTCATTTATTTTTTATGTTAGGTATATTGACTTATTTTATTTGAATGATGTGACTTGTTAATTCTTTTACCAATAAAATGACTATTTGACTATCTGGCTGGGCAGTGACGAGTTTTTGGCAGATTTTCATTGAATACTGTCAAGCAATTGCGAGCAGAGGTGTACTAGAGACTAGAGCAAAAGGTCTCTAGTCTCTAGTAAACTATTAAAGGCTGATGAGGAACAGGATTGTAAAGAAGCCACCCTAGCGTGTGTGCCGGCATGGGCTTTCATTAGCAACTTGAGCGATTTGGTGAAGACAACAGCTATCTAAATTTTTATCTAATTTGGAAAAATCTGAATAGACACCAATGTTTAAATTGAAAAGAACTTACCATAGATCTAGGGCCGGGCACCTGTCCCATTTGGCACACGAGAGTAGCCTTCTTGTAGGCGTCGTACCGCAGCACGAAACATAGCAACAGACCCGGCATCACGATGTCGCCCAGACCTGTCCAACACAAGATAAAGATATAAATAATGTTAACCAATTCACACAATATTATCTAGCCTCAAGATAAACAGAGCTTGACTTATGGGTACTTAATAATTGATATACCTAATATAATACACTATTAGATAGATAAACATGTTTTACTATACATAGAAAACATCCAAAACACACTGAAAAATATCTTCAGAACGTACAAACATTTGTCCTGAGGTAGAAATCGAACCCGCAACCTCCTGTGTCGCAGGCGAACCTTCGCCCACCGCGCCACAGAGGTAGTCTAATACTTTAAAACTTACGCTCGTGTTTACATAGTAACAGATTAGTAGATTATTGTTTGCCAGTCATCTTAGCGATTTGTTAACATAATTAAATGATTATTTATCGGGTATTTTTTATCGGGTAACGTAAGGGAAATAAAAACATAGGTACGCGATAAATACCCGATAAATAATCATTTAATTAAGTCATCTTAGCGTTAATAGATGTTAATATTGTATTAATGAAGCTTGAGCGCTAGCCATAAACAAACAAGAAATAAGTAACCACAAGTAACCTTAACATAAGTAAACTGTAAAATAATGTGTGTATCGTCGACTTTTTGAAAGATGTGTGTTTTTATATAGCCTTAGGGTTCTTATACACGGACTGCACGTCTCAAATACAAGGCAATTTGCTCGTCGCCTGCAATCGCCTACAATTGAGCCTTGCAGTCGGCAATTTGCCGTCCGTGTATTTGAGACGTGCAGTCCGTGTACAAGAACCCTTAGGCTATATATTTAACATGGGAGAAGCCACTGACTCCTGAAATACAGTTTTTACTAGTTCGGGAGTCTATGGATTCATTTGTATAGTGTATGTTTACTTGTGTCAAATAAATGAATTTATTATTATTATTATTATTATTATATAAAAATACATATTGTATTGCCCTTACCGAGCATTGAGAAGTGTCCCTGATGGTGCATGGAAGGGAAGACCAGCTTGGCCGGTAAAGAAAGCTTGGGCGCGTCTCGCATAGCTCCGCCAAGCTGCAACCGCCGCGCTACCACGTTCATGGGATTCTCAGCCGGCCTGCAATGTAAAAAGGATGTGGATGTATAATTATTTAGCCAACACAACGATGGTACTTATTTATCTCAGTACCCCAATTTCTGCTTAAAACGTCAAGAGTTTTCGTTAGGCGAAGGAACCGGATTAGCGCGATAAACTTCCTACATAGATTCATTGTAGGATGGAACTCTCATCAGTACACAAACGTCCACTGCTGAACATTTGGGTTTTGCCATAATCACCAAGTTTGGCAGGCTTGGTCATCGCAGAGAAGTGTTAAAAATACACGGTAGGTTCCCTAAGTCCACTCTAAGACAACCACGGACTGAGTTGGAGAGTCAATTTTAACGCGGCGAACGCCACGGCCATTGCTGGAATGTAGTTATTCAAGTAAGTGTTATGGTCGAAGTGGATACCAGACCATGACGTTAGTAGTGACAATGTTACAGGAGAAAACCCATCGTACAGAAACAGACCCGTGAGCAGGAGAGTCGATTCTTTGAACGAAGTTAGCCGGATTAGCGCGATGAACGTCGCACATAGACCCATTAATTGAAAGCTAGTTACCTGGTAGCCACTTTGACCACGACATTGGTAGTAACGATAGGAGAAGAAGACCCAGAACACATCGTAAAGCAGCAGCTCCGTGAGCATGAGTCTTCACTTCGAGCGAAGGTAGCCGGATTAGCGCGATGAAAGTCGTACATAGACCCATTAATTGAAAGCTAGTTACCTGGTAGCCACTTTGACCATGACATTGGTAGTGAAGATGTAAGAGGAGAAGAAGACCCAGAACACATCGTACAGCAGTAGCCCCGTGAGCAGGAGAGTCGACACTTTGAGCGAAGGTAACCGGATTAGCGCGATGAATGTCACGCAGAGACCCATGCCCATTGCTGAAACAATTGCAAGAAATTATGCAGGACATTTTACACACAGAATGCAGATAATGTTTGCGATTTTCATAGCATGGGATTTGCAAGCTACGATACGTAAAATAAAAACAATGATGACAATGCGAAGGTTTTCTCGCGTCATAATAAGGTACGAGCACAATCTGTAGTAACTACCATAGACATAGAATTTTCCACTATGGTAACTACATTCAAGAATGTTTACATTATTGTATGATATACGAATGTAACATCTGCAAATATTTATTGATATCAAAAAGAATTTTCCATAACTGACAGCTTTACTAAATCAGCAACGATCAAAGAAGAACACCTCTGACTAAGCAAATACAGTCTAGAAGCTGATCGACCCTCCTGTATTGCAGAGAGGAGTCAACAGTAGATGGTACATACCGTCCATCAGCAGCCAGTGTCCAGTCAGCACCCAGACGGCCACAATGGCGGCGGCGAGTAGCGCAGCGGCGAGCTCGGGCGGCGAGTAGCGGCCGCAGACCGCGCCGCGGCTGAACGCCCCTCCGCCCGCCACGTATTGGCAAAGAGGGGTTAGAAGGAATGCTAGCGCTGCACATGCAATTACTGTGAACAGATGATAGATTATGAATGGCATAGCCGGTCCACACTGGGCGATTGGCCCAGCAGTTTGAAAATTATATGGCATTTAAGGGATAATGCACAACGACAGCGCAGATCGCACTTCTCTGCTTGATGGTAATTAATGAAATAAATGCGGATGTAATCAGCGCAGCCGGTAGGGATAAAAAAGCCAATCTTATTAAGTACCACACTTTGTTGTGGACTCTGTTAAAACCAAAACTTTAACAAACTGAAATATCCCTAATTTTCGATCGCCAAAACAGTTTTTATCAGAACTGAAATAGTACATTGTACATCTAGAAGAGAAAGGGCCCAATTCCTATCGAGTGTATCATTTGAGGCCTGAAGCGCAGTACAAAGGATATTTAATTAAAGGTACACTTACTGGCAGTACAAATGGCGACGAGCGTCTGCATAGAGTCGAAGAAAAAGAACATGATTAGTAGCGCCACCGACGAGCCGAGAGGGAAACAAAGCGCCTGCATGGTGTTCAGTGTTTGCACGTCTGAAAAGAACACTTCACTTGTTATTCTTTTTTACATGCTCGCAGACACATTCATTGGGTTAGGGGTGAGCAGTTTAGTGCACAATTATGTGAGAAACAGTGGAAGCTTATTTTTTTTTACTATGAAACGTTTTCCTAAGCTGAGTTTCTGGGCGGGATTCCGATACAGGGTAGGTTTTGCGACTCGTGCATGTTTATTTCCCTCTTTTGGTCTATTGTTGTTGCAACGAACCCTTTTTATTCTAGTTTAAGTTTTAGAGGATATTTTTTTTCACTTTTTGAGTCACGGATGTTCGAAGTAGTGACAGAGTGGGGTTAAGTCTTTGCATCTAATTGACCAAAATATTTGCGTACTTCACTACCTACCTTTCTTTTGTACGCGCTCGTGTCCCCTTAAAGGTAAATCATTTGGCGAGAGTGCATTCCTCTCGTTTGTTCATCACTCTGCGAGTATCACATCACGCTATCACACTAATATTATATAAGCGAAAGTCTGGATGGATGTATGTTTGTTAATCTTTCACGCAAGAAACTACTGAACGGATCGGGATAAAATTTGTCATACGGGTAAATCTAATCCTGGAATCAAATATAGGCTACTTTTATCCCATAAATCAGTTCCCGTGGAATAGAAATCACATTTAACCGTTTCCCTAGAAAGAACGCGTGCCAAGCCGCTGGTAGAAACTAGTCAACACAATAAAATGCAATTGAAACTTGTAGCTAGATAGTGTTAGTAAATACCGCTATCGTAATGAAAGGAAGGTCAATATCGTAGTACGATAACATCATAATGTTCGACATGACAATGTGATGCCGCAGCCACCGTTATATTAAGCGGCGTCACATTACAATACTTTTTGTTCGTATCTAGGGTAGCCCTTGATGTTGCCCGTTAGTGGCCAACAGACCAAGGAAAAAGCTTCGAATTTTCGCTTTGATTTGTTTGAAAGTAAGGATGGTTTGCTTCTAATGTCTAAATAAACAGAGGCTTTTCAATTGGTACATACCGTCAATTTAAAATCAAAGGGTTATTTTATAAAGAAGGTTGGTAGAAGGTTGTTCAAAAGAGTTGAGGAGAAAATGATTTTGATGTACACCATTCAAAATAGCAAAGGGAGAATGATGGGGCATCTTATACAGATGTCAGCTTCACAAGCTAAGAAACATTATTGAAGGAATGGTAAATGAAGACGAGGAAGGGGCAGACCAAGAATTACTATATGAGTCAAATCAAGAAAAAAGCAGCTGTCATCTATACTTAATATTATAAAGAGAAAAGATTTGATTGGTTGTTCGTATTGAATAGGCTCCGAAACTACTGGACCGATTAAAAAAATTATTTCATCATTAAAAAGCTTACTTTTCAGGGAGAGACATAGGCTATAATTTATCCCCGATTTCCGAGAAAAGTGGAGGATATTGCATCATTGGACCGACAAGAGCTAGGCTATTTAGTTTATAATAATAATCATTGCTGAATTTCTTGTCCCGTGTTTCCCACGTTACAATCTTGGTGTTTATTTTGGAGTTATACGAAGTTGTGAGATATATCCAGCAGGTATTAATAAAATCGACCGACGACATACCAAAACATCGATTGATGTCAACGAATATAACATAAAACAAAGTATTGTCACAATAATATAATTATGTTTCCGGTTCAAGGCGTTCTCGGGTAGCCCATTAGCAGTGTTTTTCTCTATAGTTAGGTACTGTTGGAAACATGCGACCATGAAGATGTGGTGTAGATAAGAGATTATGTCACTCATCATGATCAATCATTTGAGTAAACAAGTCATTAATTGAAAAGTACAGAATTAAACCCGATTCGCTCCTCGCTTTTTTGTAGCCAAATGAGGGGGTAAAGAGGAGGGGCTTTCGATTAAGAACCTTTCAGAAATCAGACGAAGATTTTGTTCTTCTGATAGAGTCCCTGCCTACCACATAGATACGCTCGAAAAACTAGGTAAAATAGCTACGTTCATAACACGCAGCCCATCGGTGCGTGCTTTCAGCATAAAAGATAAAAAGAACAACAAACAAACTGTGCAACACGTACGCAGTGTCGATTCGGTTAACAGAAAAACGGAACTAATTTGCCAGCACTAAAATGCCGCTGTCCACAATATTTAGTTCGTAATTTTATGGACGGGAACGGGAAGAATTACTTTAATATTCGTATAATTTCGTTAAATTAAAATAAAATAACAACACAGAGAGAACTGAAATATTTTTAACCGACTTCAAAAAAGAAGGAGGTTCTCAATTTTCATGTGGTCCCATTTAAATTTGGTCCAGTTCTGACAATCCATGAGAAACCCATAAAATTGAAGTCGGTTTATTGTTTTTTTTAAAACAAACCCAATTATTTATATAGCTAGGAAATCAAATTGCTGAGGTAAACCATAGATTCTGGCTGACTAATATTACAAAGAATATCATGAACGACTAAAGTTATGAAGAAGGATCGGATAGGATAGGATAGGATAATGTAAGCACTGAAAATATATTATAGTATATTTTTATTTATAAGGAAAGGGACTTTGAGTCATGAAAAGTTCAAAATAGGCAAAAAATTGCTTTGAAACTATTCATGGAAGTAGGTAGTCAATTACGTAAAGGTTAGATAATCTTGTACTAATGGTGCAAAGCCGCAGGAATTTACCACTAAAGCCATAAATGACTGCTTTCTAGCAGTTCTGGATAATATTAGAGTGGAGCATTCTCTGAAATGCGACGCGAGACATTTGAATCGGGAACTGCCGACAGATCTCAATTTAGAAACAAATTAATCCTACAATCGTGGCATCGTTTGAAAGGTCAGAAGTAAATTAGGAGCACTCTAGGTTTTTGTGTTGTGCGCATTCTAATGCAATTTTCTAGCGAGTGACGTAATGCAGAATTTTACGTATTTCTTAGTAACATCATATTTCTACAAGCTAACTTAATTTAGGTATTAGGGCCTCATACGTTCCTGAAAAAAAAAACATAACTTGCTTAGGTGAGACAATTGATATTTTGTTTTAAACTATCTAGAATTCATACAGTTACATACTTTGTGTACCTAATTACCTATGCACAAAAATTGCGTCTTTTTTAAAACGTTTTTCAATCCTGTGCAAATCGATGTACGAAATTGCCAATATTTGCACCATATAACCTACGTTTACCGCATCCTCTGACGTAAATTTGATTTAAAGTTAATTCGATACTTTTAAATATGGATATATATATTATATATATATATTATATATGGATGGTAAATGTTGCAAATATAAACCACCACTACCAAGTCATAGGCAATTTGTGCCCAGGCTCGGAACATTTATCAGCAGTCAGATCACCATGCTCGCACATCTGTTCCGCGACGACAATCATACCCGCTCCATGCGTGATGAACTCATCTCATTCTTACATATTTCACCACCTTTGTCTAAAAACTGAAGTAACATCATTAACATTTGCAGCCGGATTTGATTGCTGGCTGTTTACTCCTACTCAGAAATGGATAATCCGAAGTTTCGTTTACATTGTCGTGCAAAATCAACTCTTATAATATCGCTTGCGAAGATGAGCGTTTGCACGAAAACGAATCGGAAACTTCGATTTCGTTTTGAGGAGCAACTTTAAGTAATCGTGTTTTTCACCGAATATTAATCTGTGGTATTAGGTTAATAACCTCCTCCAGTATTTTACACGAATTTAAAAACACCTGTATAATCTTTGGGTCGATTTATATGACGTATATCCACCCCTTCTTCAGTGTCAAGGCTTTTCTTTACGTTAATGGATAAGTAACAAGCTCCTTTAAATCCTTGTTATCTGTACAAAACTTACTGCTATTCCCCGAGGTGGAGGGAGACGGTACGCCTCCGAGCAGTGATGCCTCCTTCTCCCTCTCGGCTCGCTCCCGAGCCTCTCTCTCCATGTTCAGGGAACGGAAGCTGCCGTACACTATGAGTAGCATCGAGATGAGGCACGCCGAAACTCTGTAGACAAGGAAAATAATAGGTATTATTGATACCGCGGCACTTGCATTTTTGTCAAAGCCCCCGTTCCCACTTGTCGGATGTCGGGCCCGGATTTTAATCGGATGTTCCAGTGGCAGAACATTTTATATGAAACTACTTGTCGGAAACCGATTTTCATACAAAATGAAATGTCCGATTTTCTTCTTCGAAATGGAAACGAGCTTTAATGTAAGAGCCTCATCACACTGGCGATTCGCGAGCGATTTCATTCAACGAAGCGAGGCAAACGAGGCGAGTGCGCAGCGAACACGCTGCGACGACGATGACGAGACGCCCCGCCGCCGCCGCCGCCGCCGCCGCCGCGGGCACGCAACGACCTCGCGTCGATAGCAAAGTCGCAGCTCGCAGTAGGTATCACCAAACGAAATGCCTATCCAGTTTGAAAGTATTTTTCTTTGCGTGCAAAAACAAAAGATATCGAGCAAGTCGGGGTTGGCAACTATTCACTTCACAGAAAAATCACCCTAGTGGTGGTAAGGCACAATTTTTTACATCCGCCTTCAAATCGCTCGCAAATTGCCAGTGTGATAACAGGTTTTACAGGAGATTCTATTATGTTCTACAAAGAACCAATAGACTTTCTTGTTACAAACTTTTATTGAAAGAGGTAATTTAAATAATTTTTGGAGCAAATGGTACGATTTTTAACATATTTTATTAATAGAAGACAAGTAGGTACTATTCTATAAATAAGATATGCTTTACAAACTTTTATTGAAAGAGGTAATCTAAATATTTTTTGGAACAAATGGTACGATTTTCAACATATTTTATTAATGGAATAGTACCTAATTAACTAAGAAAATTACAACCCAATAATAAAAATATATATATATATAAATTAAAGAATTGATTTAACCGCAGATTGTTGTAAACAATCTACAGGTATCTCAGCTGATCCTTAACAATACCAGTGGAAAACGTCTCCAAGACGCTGCTGGCTGTATTGAATAGAAAGGTGAATCCCAAAATGTCATACGAGTATTATATTCAAAGATTCCGCCCTGACACCAAAAATGGTGGCATTGTCTTTCCATGCGTGCGATAGCAAAATCCCGACGCACGCACGCACACTATGAGTAGTTAAAAATTGTGTTTTTGCCAATAAACCTGACTGTTATCATTACCATTTATTGTGTAATAATAATATTGCACGAACTTCTACGAGTATGAAAAAAATACACAATACACTGATTCCAAGTGAATATCTATCTAATTTCGATTTCCTTTTCGTAGCGAGAAAACGCCCCGTGTTGTTACACGGGGCGTTTTCTCGCTACGAAAAGGGCCTATAAATCTTTGCATACAATGCATAAACTTTTTAATTCAGGTACCGCGTGAGCCAAACCTCGAGTTGAAGCTTGTATAATACTAATAGCACATTAGCTAATCCATACTTATATGGATGGATAGTATTGACTGGTTAATGTGCTACTCGACGCCCCGCCGCCTAATGGCTTAGGGTGCTTATACACGGACCGCACGACTCTTATACACGGATGTGTCGGTCGACTGCAGGCGATGGCAGTCGACGTTTGCAGTAGAAGCGTGCCGCGTCAGTAGACTGCGAATAGTGTAGAAAGTAGGATAATACATGTGAACATGAACAAGAAATAATTGATTCCGTTTTAAAAAACTATAAACCGACTTCAATTGTAGTTTTTTTCATGGATCACATTGTCAGAACAAAAAAGAATCGTGAAAATCGGACCACCCAGTAAAAAGTTCTGAGGTAACAAACATAACAAAAATGTCGAATCGAGAACTTCCTCCTTTTTTGAAGCCGATTAAAATACAAGTGCATTGCGGATAGGTACAAGAGTGTGATATTGATGCTTAATTATAAACGTTTAGCAGTCAAAAGACTGCAGACCGCCGACTGTAGTCAACGAGACGGCTGTCGTCGACTACAGTCGATGGGTGTAGTTTGCAACTTGCAGTTTCGTGTAGGTATATGGGCCCTAATCATCGGATTACCAATCTCAAAGATAAAAGCATCATCAAATTTCTCACCAGCAATTGTTTCACATAGAAACAGAAAGCGATTATGTTACATTGACATTATTAATTCCTCACATGCGATGCACACCACTTTCTCCGTGTCAGCACTTTAAGAATTTACAAGTAGGCAGTGGCCACTCCATTTTAATGATGCCTGCTTCCAAACTGTATTTTGTGCAGGTCTTTGTGTTGGGTATAATGAGCACTAGGGCCTTAGGAGATGAACTGGCTTTGACGAGTGTCTCTCTCTTCTCTGTATGTATGAAAGAGACACCGGTACTGGCCAACATAATTGGTCATATTACTTATCATGGTGGGACTTCACATGGGTATTTGAGTTCGTTTTTGGGTGTTTTTTGTATTTGGAAATATATGACGTTCAGACGAACAGCAAAATGAGGAAAACACGACACATGGCACTCAAATGATGCTGACTATGCATAAAAATCGAACCCGGTTAGTAATTTTCGTAGATAACATAAATATGACAAAACTATACTGATTCTAGATTGTTATTATCACAATTTGTTAAACTAATAGAACACCTACATTACATAATGTATACATTTCTAAGTTTCCAACTGCTTTGATGTGCCTCGAGAAACCGACAAGCGCAAGGTAACGCGTATTTAGTATTGGCCTTATTTGTCAAATACGCAAATAAGGCGAACACTTTGTCAAATAAACTGTCCACACATGGTAATTGTTTGCCAAATATGCCGAATACAAATAGCCATGTGAAGAGCCATAATGCCTCCATTACATTACATCGTCTGCATACAAACATTTGTCGGCGGGATCGAACCCGCAACATTCGGCGTCGCGGACCTACGCCCGCGGCTCGCGATTTCACCCGCGTAGTTCCCGTTCTCGTAGAAATCCCGGGATAAAATATGTCACACGTAATACTCCCTGAAAAGTACGTTTTTTAATGGTGAAAGATTTTTTATCATCGGTCCAGTAGTTTCGGAGCCTATTCAATAAAAACAAACAAACAATCAAATCTTTCCTTTTTAAATATTAGTATATATCTGTGGTATAGATAGACCTTCGTTTGACCACAATCTCATCTGATGGCAAGTAAAGTCGTCATATCTCGTTATATAAGTGACTAGTTTATGCCCGCGGCTTCGCACGCGTTGTTCTATGGAAACGTTTAATGGTTATTTTATTACTATCCCATGGGAACTGATTTATGGGATTTTATAAATAAATAAATAATAATGTGGGACAAACCACACAGCATAAAAAGTATTGATTCCAGGATTGCCTATGTTTGATTCCAGGATTAGAATTACCTGTATGCAAAAACTCAGCCCGATACTTTCAATAGTTTGGATTTTTTTTTTTTGGTTAGATAACAAACATCGATACAACAACAAATCCATCCAAACTTTCGCATTTATAATATTAGTGTGCTAGTGTGATAATTGAGGTGTTCTAAGCAGTTGACTCTAAACTCGGTAGGAAGTGTCTTTTCAAAAAGGGAAGAGTCGTGGGGTTACGGTGAACTAACACTTTGAATCGTACTGCAATGACAGAGCAGTGGTTGTCAACGCAACAAAGTTCAAGTCAGTTGTCAATTGGCACACGAGCGCCCTCAATTCCCACGACTCTTCTCTTTTTGAACAGACTAGCAATATGTGTTATGGATGTCCAACTAAAAAGCCAGGTACAATGTACAGGGAGCGGCAAAAAGCTCATCAGAAAGTTGATTGAAAGGTCGAGCCTCAATCAACGACGTAAGCAAACATGGCTCTGAAAATAGCGGGATATTGATTGGTAAAGTCGCAGCAAAATTTAGCTTTTAGCTTTGAAGTAGCTAATTGTGGACGAAGCTTCAGCGAAAGCAAGATTATCATTATAAAACTGTCAAATTTATTTTGAAGAAGATAATTCTGTACGACTTCGATGAATGAAATATTAATTTTAAACTGACAAAGGTATTTAGGTCGAAAATCCCACCAGAATAGATCTCATCGCTACGCTTGCTTTTTAAAAACAAAATGTTGCTTAGTTATTTCAGGAAAATATTTAAGTGTTAGAAACTTAACCTTCATCGTGCAATTATAAACTTTGCAAGAACAATTTACGTACTAATACGTCTTTGCTAATATTAGCTAACGATGGTAATCTTTATTGAAATAAAAATTAATTTTTTCAATAGTTTATTTATTAACGCATTTACAGACATCGGTCCGCAGGTTCTCCGGCAGTTTTTTAAATAAATCCACTAAAGACATCTGCTGCTTGGGCCGTGAAGAGATTTTAGTGTCATTTAATTCTATTTTAGTGACCCAAACCAAACCTGACCCGAAGGGGATCTCATTATTCATTAAACCTAGCAGATAACTCAAACAGGAGCTTAATGGCTTTTAACTTTAAAGCTGTAGCCTGGTGACTGTTAAAGTACCACACTATAATAAATACCGACCATACAGCACAATATCGTCAAAGGTAGATAAATAAATATCCATTATGTAATCAAATCACTGTTGGATATGGATACGCAAACACGGGTGAGTTCTCAGTGTAATGTAAAGATAGGAGCACACTGGATACGACCCGATCATTTGGTAGGTAAGTTGCAGATGTAACCGCTTTTTAACAGTACAGAGAAGGCAGAAGTGGGTAACTAGATCCAGATAGCATTGTAACGAGCTTTTTCCTGAGGTGATAATATCTAAAACTCATGGATGTTTAAGAAATAAAATGGAAAAGGGCTGAAAAGTGTGTCAATGCTTGTATGTCTCTTGCCTTGATTTGAGGCACAAATAAAATGACAATTTAGACGTTGATGAATGGTTGTTAGCTCGCCCTATAATTGCCAATAAAACATAATGAAAGTTAAACCAGCACGGGGTGTTAATAATTGCTTACGTTTTGTTGTCCGAAGCGTAAATTAATAGTTTTCAGCTGTGGTTTTAAGCGTTAAAAACGAAGACAATAAAATTTCAAAGGGAAAAGTCCTATCAGTCGAGATCGGCCATTACCGATAGTAGAAAACAGGAACTCTAGACGAGTAACGATTGAAAGGAAGTTAAATCGATTTACATCAGACAACGAAAACAGAACAAAAGGTTCAAACGATAGGCGAGAATTTAAAAGTATATACCAGTATTTTGTTTCATAAATAATTAATGTTGTTTTAAAAAACTATAAACTGACTCCAATTTTTACAGTTTTTTCATGAATTTTCATGGATTGCCAGAACTGAACAAAATTAAAATGGGACCACACGGGAAGCACCAGTTTTCATATAAAAAAATAATCATGAATATCGGACCACCTAGTCAAAAGTTCTGAGGTAACATGTAACATTCATAAATAAATAAAAAATTGTCGAATTGAGAAACCGCCCCTTTTTTGAAGTCGGTTAAAAAAAAATCTATAACGAGCCGAAACGGAAGTAGGTACTTCTGCGTTGTTTTGGAAACTCTTAACTTAACAATTTCATTGCGCATGAAGATAATAATAATAAACAATGTTGGAAAATTCACAATAATAATAAATAATTAATTAATAATAATAAATAATGTTGGGAATGCACTCAGATGAATAAAAAAGCAAGATAGAGTTTCGCCGGCCGAGTCACCGATGGCGGCAAAACTAAGCCTAGCCGTGTACATACACAGTTACACGCACAAACGTAAAACGAAACTAAGCCATACCTTGTCAGTCGAGCTATGCCGGCGCGCGGAGTGTCACGATATAATATTTCGTATTTTTTACAGAAACAATGTCAAATTGTGTTGTAAAATGGTGTAAAAACCAATCTTCAATACACAAGAAGTAGGATGGAATCACATTTCATACTTAAGTAAACTTAAAAACATATATTTTTAGTAAATCAACTTTATAAATTATCATGACAACTTGGAACACAAAACCGCCACAAGTGCTGCCAACACTAAGCGTCACAAAAGTTCCCGTTTGTTGAGGAAGTTATTAATGTGACGTGAAACGTAATGTTATGTATTAATTTACTTAGGTACCTATTTTTTTTTACCCGACTACCAACGGAGCATGGATAAATAAGGTTGGCATCGTTTGTATGTTTGTAAGTAGCCGGTTTTATTTTCTCACGTAGCGCTGAAACTACAAGTCCGATTTCAATAAATGAGGAGTCTAATGATTCGTCTTGATGCCCCGGTAGTTATAGGATAATTAATAACATCAGACGAAATTGGGGTCTAACGAGATATCGTGGTCTAAGTGGGTCTAAAAGTTAAATGTTAGTAAATATGCTCGACTAAGGGATATCATTAAGGACATGCAGAGACAAGGACATTTTTATTGCAAAAAAGGTATTACCTTATTACCTTGCCCCCAGCCCTCCTTCCCCTTTTGTAAGTGGTACTGAGGGTTTTCGATTGCAGGGAACTAGAGGCTTATTTTGCATCGAAAAAAAAAAACCCACTTTCCTCTCACCCCCTTTTCTTAGCCTCCGTTGAGATCTCCCGAACGCAGTGACTTGAAAGATATATATTTATTGCTGTAGAGGAAAAATAATATTAAATTCAAAACAAAGGTTGCCTCCCTTACCGTCGTATACTCCTTTTATGTAAAAATACCAAAAATTGGCCTAAAAATTGTGAAACTGTTGTGCGTAAATAATGTAATGAAAGCATAGTGATAAGTTAGTGAAAAGCAATATAAATCAGTTGATAAAAAGATTTTAAAACGATTTATTGGCAAAGACAACGTTTTCTCTAACTTGGAGACTGAGCACAGTTATGCTGGCCAAGAGCATAAAATAAGCGATGCATCATCGAAAAATATTTATGTACCTAATACGTTTCCACCATATTTCGAAATTGGAAACAATTTCCAGAACGGTGGACAGTAAATGACAGTTCTACAGAAAACTTACGCAATATAAAGGCCATTAAAACCAATGTTTGATATTACTGTTGTTTTATTGTCCCCCTTTCTAGTCGGAATAAACATACCTACTTATATACTACCTCTAAGTGAGGTAAATATACAATTTGAAAAAATGTTATCTTATCTACTATTTACTTATCCATTCATTCTGCTAATACAATAAAATATTAGGGGTAATTCGTTTTTACTACACGGCAACACTCATCAAACGCGCACATGTTTACGAAACCGGCATCAGTTTGTCGGCCGGCGTCACTCTGTCTTGTTTTTTTACTTCGTCTGAGGGAATGCACATGAACGTGTATAAGTCGGGTAGTTAAAGATTGTGATTGAAAAGTCATACTATCCCGCTACATAACCTAGCTGGGCGGGCAGTGAAAGCGTTAACTGGCCCAGGAATAGGGCTGATACGTTTGTGTGTGATGGATGAGTGATTACATCATGTAGAGTCTACATGATGAACTACATTGGAGACGCTTGTCTTGTTCCGCGGTTGTAAACGCTTCATTTAAAATTTCCCACATTTGGTATTTTTTGTTTGATTACATTTAAGTTATGGCTTCCGTATCGCATATAGGAAGTCCGTTAATATGCTCAGTCGTAAAACATCCATAAAACTCTGTGATGGCATCAATCAGTACGTACTAGGTAACATACAGGGTGTCTGACCCAGTAATTAAATGAGGCGACCGCGTGGCGACGACCGACGACGCGCCAATGAAGCCTAATAGCTTCGGACAGCTTCGGACCCTTTCAATTAAATATACGTATAAGGGCGTAGGTTTCACTTCATTTTTAACCGACTTCAAAAAAAGAGGAGGTTCTCAACTCGACTGTATTTTTCTTTTTTATGTTTGTCATCAACCTCAGAACTTTTCACTGGGTGGTCCGATTTTCATGATACTTGTTTTATTTGGAGATTCCCGTGTAGTCCCATTTTAATTTGGTACAGTTCTAACAGTCGGATCCATGAAGAAACTATATAATTAAAGTCGGTTTATAGTTTTTTAAAACAAAATCAATTATACATATTATCAATTATCATATGATGTTTAAAACAAAATCTCATGTCCTATCGACTGAACGCGATAAACTTAAAACTATTGAACGGATTTTCATAAATTTTTTACCGATCTTAGTGAGTCTTGCTTGAGTAAGAATCAGAGATTCAGGAGTCTTATTTCTTCTTCTTCTATTCTTTATATAATGAAGGTGTATATGACAATAATTGTTGAAGAGCTTTGCTGGCATGCGGCGCGTCAACAGAACCTACTTCAAATTCCTTAATATTTATACTGTTTTTTAAGTTTATCGGGATAAATACTTATCCTTCGAGAATAACATTTTTATGGGACCAATTCGGGATCATTATCTATACAGTATTTCCACAAGCGGTCCATATGTAATTGACGTACAAATCGACGAACACATATAAAAAATACGGATATTCATTTTTTATATTATTATTTTTTATAATATTTAATTACGAAAAAAATATTTTTTATTTTTGAAGTTGGTTAAAAAATCTATTAGACAGATCTGTGCCCGTACTCTACAAACGCAATCGAAGTTTCCGATTCGTTTTCGTGCTAACGCTAATCTTATGCAAGCGACATAGTTTATAAACTTCGATTTTCCTTTCAGAGTAGGCCCCCCGCTTGCCGGGCAAATGCTAGTTCACTTTACTGTTCCTTCGATCGCGGGTCGATGACTCCTTGTGCTCAATAATTATTTCTGTGATTAGTTTTCTGGAAAGTATCTGATAAGGACTTTCGAGATAAGGCAATCAGCGTAACGTTATAGCTTTTCATTACGAACAGTGCTCAGGCTGGTGAACCAAGCATTAGGCTGACTGTCGTTTAGTCGTCATCATCATCATGATCAGACTATATTAGTCCACTGCTGGACATAGGCTTTCCCTAATGAGCGCCATAGCCCCCTAAGCTGGACGCATCTAGATGCGTCAAGCTAGGTAGACTGCAGGCAGATGCTAGCATCTGCCTGCAGTCTTTCGCAGATCGTCATCCCACCTGGACGTAGGGCGTCCTACACAACGTTTGCCGAGCCAGTCTCCCTCCACTCAAGAACTAGTTTACCGGGTGGTCCGATTTTTATGATTCTTTTTTCATAATGAAAGCTGGTGCTTCCCGTGCCGTCCCATTTCAATTTGGTCCAGTTCTGACAAAGGCATCTATGAGAAAACCATAAATTTAAAGTCGGTTAATAGTTTTTTTTAAACAAACCCAATTATTCATACATGTGCATCCACCGTAAACTGTGTCAGCTAAGCTACCTAAAATGAAAAGTGTATCCAGTATGCGAGCTAAACTTAGTTTAGCTGGCGGTGGACGATCGGCTTTACTTTATGGAAGGATATTCATGCGGTCGTACGTAACCAGAAAATACCGTGATGTGGGAGATTGGTGCCAATAAATTGATGTCCTTACTCGTGCGAGGATTAAAGCTTTGATATGGATCAGTTGAGCTACCTGTAGATTGTTTGCAACAGTCTGCAGTTAGCTCAAAAGTTTCAATTGTAATACTAGTTTTAATTTATTTCTTTTATAATAATAATAATAATAATGCTGGACAATTCACACAGCATTATCTAGCCCCAAGCTAAGCAGAGCTTGTGTTATGGGTACTAGACTAGATAACTAATATACATAATACAAATACACTACATAGATAGATATTTTTTATTATACATAGAAAACATCCAGAACGCCCTGAACAAATATCTGCAGATCGTACAAATATTTGTCCCGAAGCGGGAATCGAACCCGCAACCGCATGCTTCGCAGGCGGACCTTCGCCCACCGCGCCATAGAGGTCGTTTTATTTCATTCTTTTTCAATAAATAGCTTTAGATAGATAGATAACTACATAATAGATTCAAGCGTTACTTTGCGGAAATCCATTATATATTATTAGCCCGCGTTGTAGAATATCTCAACGCCAACTACATCGTTGGTTCTTATCGAAGAAGGTTTTTCGCGGAATTGTTGCTAAATATTTTCACTCTTTATTGTACCAAACAAACACAAAATTCATTATTTCCTTCTGTATTGTATAAATTGTATACAATACAGAAGGAATTAAGGAAAATAATCAAGTAAGTACAAAGAGCGGCCTTATCACTTTGAGCGATCTCTTTGAGGCAAACCTAGGATGGACTGAATAAGAGAACAATATAGACGGTGGCGTTGGAAATGAAAACAATTAATACGATATACCTACTATATTATTCCTACTTAATTATTCTTTATTGTGATTTGAGTAAAAAACATATTAGTGATCGACAATAGTTATTTGTTCAACAAGTGAGCAAAACGGTTTTTTGTTGCACGTGTCGATTTTAAATCCCGAGCTAGCGAAGCACTCTAGAGTAGAGTCACGAGCGTATCGAGTGTCCCTAAAGTGTACGAGCGTAGCGAGTGTCTAAACGTACCAGCCGTCGCCCTAGACGGAACTCCTCTCAAGCGCGTGTCAAAATTTAAATATCTGGGCCACTGGGTCAACGAGGACCTAGTGGATAATGATGACATGGAAAGAGAGCGCAGGGCGTTGGCCGTCCGATGTAACATGGTGGCTCGCAGGTTTGCTCGCAGTTCCAGGGAGGTGAAGGTAAAGCTCTTCAAGGCATACTGTAACTATATACCGGCAGCCTGTGGGTGACCTATACGCAGAAGGCGTACCTAAAACGCACTGCTCGTGCAATATAACAATGGGTTTAGAGTGCTGATGGGGTTGCCACGTTTCTGCATGGCTTTCACGCCATCATAAGAAAGCTTTGTGCGTCGCTCTTGAAACGACTGCGTGGCAGCTCCAACATCATTCTAAGCACATTGGTGGACAGGTGGGACTCTTCGTTTATGGGGCACTGAATAAACTTGGGTCTTCTAGCTCGTGTGGTGATGGCTTGGAATTTGCACTACCCCAAGTCTTCCCGTAGGCGTCGTAAGAGGTGACTAAGGGATATCCACCAGGGGGCAGGCAGCAGCGCCCCCTTCAGAACAATTATACCACCAAACTGCGATCCCCAACCCACATGCCCAGCGATTACCCATAAGATAAACGCCAATAAGGCACTTATTACGGGCCTGCGTCTAGCAGTGGACCAATACAGGATGTCGAGGTTGAGTTGGTCTCCTGACGATGTCTATGAAAAGACGTAATGACTGTATGGTGCTACTAGCTGCGCCCCGCGGCTTCGCACGCGTTGGAACCCATGGAAACTTTAAAAGGTGATTTTCATCCCACGGGAACTGATTTATGGGATGAAAAGTAGCCTATGTTTTATTCCAGGATTAGAATTACCTGTATGCAAAATTACAGCCCGTTCCGTCCAGTAGTTTTGGCGTGAAGAAGTAATAAACATCCATCCATTCATCCATACATCCATACAAACTTACGCATTTATAATATTAGTGTGATAGTGTGATTATGATTAGTGTGATGTGATAATATACACCTTTACATTATAACTGCCGTGTCTGAAGCCCTCTCAATAGATTTTACGATTGCTCTAGAAGGTTTCACGATTGCCATTCGTGGAAGCGTGAAAAATAAGCAATTTGGCGCTTAAAACGGTGAACAGCGTGAAAAATCCGCCATTAAGTCAGACACTACCTTATAACAAAAGACTGCACGCTCTCACGCTATGTCTAATGATTGGTGAAGGCTTTAGTAGACTAGACAGCTAAGAATCACTAATTCACAATATTCGGTGCGTATTTTAACC
Source organism: Eupithecia tripunctaria (assembly GCA_955876795.1). Classification (NCBI taxonomy): domain Eukaryota; kingdom Metazoa; phylum Arthropoda; class Insecta; order Lepidoptera; family Geometridae; genus Eupithecia; species Eupithecia tripunctaria. The sequence goes on from OY041620.1 coordinate 7,398,460, forward strand.
GACTTTGAAAAAAGGAGGAGGCCGAGGCATAATAATAAAACCCAGTTCTTGTCTTTTATTATGGTCGAGAATGTGGTCGAGGTTCGATGTTCGGGTATACTACCGATTTTCATTAATTTCTCCGACAATAGAGGATAAAATTTTCTGAATATTTTGGTTTTGAATAGAGAATGATGCCGGGGTAGGGCTATACTTTAATTTCCGAGAGACTTGCGAGATTACTATGAGTTTCGAAAAACTTAAAATAGAATAGAATAGAATATACATTTATTCAGCACACACATAGGGACACACAACACAGAGGGAAAGTAAAATACAGAACAAATAAAACTAGTACTATGACTAAACTTAAAAATTAAACAGCTCTACGAGATATTGGTCTTTCCCTTATGCGCGGTACTTTTTTGAATTATTAATAGTTTTATTTTAACTTAGATTTGAACGCGTTAAAACACTGTGTACTAAATCTAAAAAACAAAATACCGAATAAGTATCTAAGAAAAATCGTTTTCGACGGGATTTGAATCCTACTACCTTCCCTCAATACGGGAATTAGCGCATTCCCGTATTGAGGGAAGGTAGCAGGAAGGACAAACCGCGCGAGGTCAAGTGACGTAGTTTGAGTAGTAGACCGTAGTAGTAGACCTTCAGACTCTAGTGCCGCGCAATGGATGTTTTGTTTGGGATATTATTTGAAGAAATTACTCCTAGAACTTACCTATAATAACAAAAACTGGGTAATTCTAAAAGGAATACGAACTCCATTGTAGTTTTGTAAAAAAAATACATTAAATTATTATTAGGTAAGTAAGCACTTACAATTCCATGTTACTAAGACTTGTTGCTTAGGCTCTACTGAAGTGTAGTTCACACAAAGGATAAGTGAAAACTAACGTTCAATTTAAGATGATGTAACTAACAATAACAGTGTTAAATTTTAATATTAGGTATATACAGAACAGGTGTGCAAAATGTACTCAAAAAGCAGTCTCTTAGCAAACTTACCTAGTAAGTAATGTCCATGATGAATAGTATTCAAATGACAAATGAGGTGAAATTCTTTCATAAACAGGTTGTTTCAGCTGGTCTTTTATAATGAATGTGAGTAAGTAGTACCAATATATAATTATGAAGTGTATTTTAAATAATTCAAAGGCTAACAAATGTTGTATTGTTAATGATGTCGTAATTTGTCATTAGGGGTGAAGATTCATTCATTCTCCGGTGGGAATTACAGTATATGTATTTCAAATCTTGATACATAATTGGACCAGTTCTCTGGGTTGATATGATAGCATTCTTAGGGCACATACCCGAGCCAATATGACGGCGCCACCTATTTTATCATATTATTAATTACATTTAACACAGGAAATTTTAAAATCCATTATAATCAAAATATTGGATAACATATGAACCACCTACAAAAAAAACATTAAGTACCAGAACAAAGCACTTAGCACTTAGTTTAGTTTAGAGAATAAAAAAACTCACTTGGAGGAATCCATAATTGAATATGCCCATTTGTATTCTTGGTACTCCATGTTGGCTCCGACCTGTGCCATCTTGGCTCACTATGACAGCCAGCTAAGTATGGATGTACCTTGCAGGGCTATGGTTTCTGTGCCTGTAACAATCAAAACATTTTTTGACAATTTCTCCCTCTTTCGATTAAGACCCGCAGGGTACATTTGGTATGCAATTGATAAGTCATCCTGTTTGGTTTATATTATAGCATGTGAATTTAAACCTATGTATAAACAGACTGGAATATTTATGTTCACACTAGAGAATGTTTTGTTTTTTTCTTGTTTCCTACTCAATGTAGTAAGCACATTCCGCTTTCAATTAAACAGTTCACACACACCATAACCTAATTGTTCTTCGTCTCATGTAAATTAAACATAAAATCAAACTGATTTGCGTAGTATAGGTTCAGCCAACGGTAAAACTGTAGAACAAATGGCTCAAAAACCTTTATTATTTATTATTTTACAAGCAAACTCTATGTTTGCATTTTTATGGATGCAGAGGCCAAAGGGTTGTTCTTAACTGTAGCAGTTCAAAATTCATTATTCCAAAAGCTTTCACTGTGCAGTGGGTCATATTCACATAAAGCAAGTTAATATTATACCCAAGAAAGATAAATATAAATAAATTTCTACTGACAAATGCAACAGCCAAAATCAACAAGTTAACTATTATTTAACTGATTATTCTTAAGCTTCAAGGAACAATATCAGCTGCAGGAATAAACATAAACTCACTAAGATAAAACACTGTTAAGGCAACAATTCCAATAATATACAAGCTCCTTCTATTCAAAGACATCAATGCAACTATTAGACCAACGCTGACAATACCGAGTTGAATGTTATAGAATAGACTCTCATAACATGTAATGTGATCTCCAATAGTGATCATAATAACACTAAATCAAAACTTAGACAGGCCAAGGAGATTTTATGTGAACAATAACATAAGGTAACTCTTTTACTTGAGACTCAGTTTGTTATTTGAAATATGATAAAATACAATTATTATGTGTTAATGTATTAGTTTGACATTGCTATGAACCTTTGGGGTTCATATTAATTTTGATAAAACTTACTCTCAACTGTTTTAACATAATAACTATTTTGTTTTTTATTAGTATATTTATATTTTTATATTGTTTATATAAGGCTTTAGTACATAGTCATAATTTGTTTACCATATTTGGAAAAACAGCCTAATGTTTAAGACCTACATTTCATATTATAAACAAAATAACACAAAAGTACGAAATAAGTAGAGCACGGAATAAAATAGGTACACAATGCATCAAGTGAAAGGATACTACCGAAATGTAATTACACCTTTTGTCTCACAGTAAGTAAATACTCGATTTAAATATATTTTTGTTGAAACCGGATAACAGTCGAAAAGTTCAACATTATTGAGTACAAAATCTCGGGTAAATATAACGGGAACACCGAAATTAATTAATTACGAGAGCTTTTAGTAAAAAACATAACTTACCTATCTTGATACCCTCAATAATTGCACTCTGTTTTCAGTCCCGTGATTCCATGCTTTAAGACACGAACTATAACAGTTCCAAATACCTTTTCACATCAGGTTTATTTGATTTTCATATAATTATTTACGAAAATAGTACACAGCTTACGCTCGATCGACAGCCATACTGTCATAGAGAAAAACAATATTTTTTGTTGACGGATTTTAAATTTTTCGTTCGGAAATCCGATTAAAAGCAAGACGTAGGGTCTATGGTTAACTGGTGGTTACATGATGGCTGATGGTTGGTTGACAGCGAACTGTCTAGTCAATGTCAGTCATTTGTCAAACAAAAAAATCAAAACATAACCTATTCAAATAGAATACAATAAAATAACTTTGTAATTCGTAACCTATTATTTTCCAAATCTTGATCAAAATAAATTCTTTTTGTGAAAATGCGGCTCACTTTGGTTTTATTTCGACGAAATCGATTACCAAATGGCAACCTATTCCGAGGAAAGGATCGTCTCGTTAAGAAAGTAGAACCCTTTCATTTACGTCGTCTGCAGGAAGATTTCGCTGTTGAAGAAAAAAATATGCTCTATCTGCGCTACCCATATCTTACGGAGGTTTGTCCTCTATTAAATAACTAATAAACTAGTAGCTCGCAGCTTTGCATGCGTCGTTTCTATGAAAAAGCAAGGTTATTTCTATCGTACGCCTGTTTCATTCCAAATTCAGCCGATCCCTTCAGTAGTTTTGGTGTAAAGAAGTAATCATCAAATTTTTCGCATATTTAATATTATTTTGCCCAACTGCTACTTTTCAAAGCATTTAGTTTCTACCAGATAATCCAATTTCAACTAGACGATAACAACTTGTGTGATCAATATAACACTAACATAGAGGTACTCATACCTGCTCAGTTTAGACCTAAAAAATCACACATATGCGAATGTTCGGATGTATTGATGGGTGGATGTGTTGTACCTTCTTCATGCAAAAACTACTGAAGCAGGATGAAATTTTGCATAAATGTAGTTCTAGGCCTGAAATAAAACCTAGGCTATGTTTTATCCCATAATCAGCTCTGATGGGATAAAAATAATCATAAAACACAAAAGTAAGAAGCCACAGGCAGAAACGAATACGAATACGAATAATTATGTAAGGTGTGCGGTGCGGGGCATTTGATATTGAAAAGCGCTGTTTTACAACACCCATTTTTCCATTGGCTGAAGGGTTAATATTGAACCAAGACAAGTTTTGATAACCCATTGCTTGCTATCTTAATTTGCAGGAAGAAAGCCATGGGCACGCCAAAGCCTTGGGGAAACCAGAAATGAAAATGGAAGCACTATTGGAAAGAAAAAGAAAGGTTTTCAAACAAGATGTTACATTATATGAGCGATTGGGACATTTACGTGTTAGTGAAGGGTGGGATAATTGATTTGTTATGTAGTGTAGTTTAGTATAAATGTAAATATTTCAAAAATCTTTTATTTAACTTGCCCTGTGTGGAACAAAACTTGCAACTATAAGACCAGTTATCGTCAACCACTTGAGCTGAAATTCAGCATACATAAGTTCACTGGGATGGTACCATCAAGCTGGTCTGATGATGGAGGCAGTTGGTGTTCATAGTACTTTCTAAACAAAATTACTTAACCCTGTTGAGTTTGGGTTTGTTCGATTTGGCTTCCCAAGCTCAGGACCAAAGAGCTGGGGAAGCCAAATTGAACAAACCCAAACTCAACAGGGTTAAGTAATTTTGTTTACAAAGTACTATGAACACCAACTGCCTCCATCATTAGACCAGCTTGATGGTACCATCCCAGTGAACATAAGTATGCTGTAAGCTTGTTTGTAAAATGTTTTAACCCAACTTCAAAATTGAGAACCTCCTCCATTCTCAATTTGATAGATATATTTTATTTTTGTTACCTCAGGACTTTTGACTGGGTGAACTGCTTTTGATGATTTTTTCTTATTTGAAAGCTGGTGCTTCCCGTTTGGTCCCAATTGATCCAGTTCTGACAATGGCATCCATGAGAATATTAAAGTCGGTTGTCAGTTGGTTCCATACCGTAAGGGTAGAACATGAACCTATTACTAAGCCTGCCTCCGCTGTCTGTCTGTCACCAGGCTGTATCTCATGAACCATTGTTGAAATTTTCAGAGATTATGTATTTCTGTTTCCGCTATATAAAACAATACTAAAAAAACAGACTAAAACAAATATTTGGGGGCTCCCTTACAAGAAACAGTTACAGTTACTAGAATAATTAGCGCCATCTATGGTACTAACACTAAACTAAAAGTTAACAGCTACTCGTCGATAGATGACGCACTAAACATTTTTGGGGGTTTTATGGATAATAAATAAATAAATAATGCTGGACAATAATTCACACAGCATTATCTAGCCCCAAGCTAAGCAGAGCTTGTGTTATGGGTACTAGATAACTGATTATACATAATACAATATACTATTTTTTTTAATATACATAGAAAAACATCCAGAACGCCCTGAGCAAATGTCTGCAGATCGTACACAAAGAGAATATACGAGTACACAAAGAGAATATAAACACATTTGTCCCGAGGCGGGAATCGAACCCGCAACCTCCTGCGTCGCAGGCTGACCTTCGCCCACCGCGCCACAGAGGTATATATAAATAATGGTACAGAACCCTTTGTGCACTAGTCAGACTCACACTTTGCTGGTTTTATTTTTTAATTTAAAGATTAAATTATATTTTAAATGACTGTGGCTTTGCTCATTATGTATCTGTCTTACACAATAATGATAAACGTCAATTTTAATCAATCTGACGTTGGCGTAGTATAGTTTGACTAATCAGTGATCATAAATAAGCTAGTTATTTGTAATTGTGCAAGCGGGGCTAAGTCTTGGTCTCCTATTCGGTAAAACTAGGTACTATCCTTAAAATCATATGAGTTGGCATAAGCAGACATATGGAAAGACTAGTGATAAGGTCCAATATAGAAAAAAAAATTGCAAAGATATAATGCAAAATAGCAAGAAATGCCTTTATTATGAGTACATACTCTTGACATAATATTGTATCACAACAAATCACAAAGATAAAAGCAACATCTAACATTCTATATCACAACAAAAGATGCTAAGCTAACTTAAATATAATTGTGATGTTGGCTAAGCTATAACTGTATTTGTTAATAACAAATTTAGTTTATTATTAGCTATATAATTTCTTAACATGTTTAAGAATATCAAAGAAAGAGCATATTAGACAGTACATACATAACTTGATTCATTTTTTTAACTCAGGGTTTTGCATATGAAAGATCCTGGCCTACCTGTTTCATATAAAAAGAAAGATTGCTAACATCAACAATCTTTAATTATTTTAGTATACTCAAAAGGACCTACACTGCTATCGACTGACATAAAATGCATAGCAGTAAATACTTGCAATAAAAAGTGTCCTTGATAATAATATCATTAACATTAACATCATTAATCACTTAACAATTAAATATTCTAACTTTATCATAGTAAAACTGTACCATAAGAGTTTTTCAAATCTCTTGGTCCAAATAAATATTTATCAAGTAGAAAATACTGAGACTTCTAATACATAGACTTAATTGTTGAGATTTTTCGTCCAGGCGAATGGATCATCTTTCAAATCTTTTTTATAAAGTGTTTTGCCTTGATGTAGATATTCAGCGAACTGGGAAACAACTGGATCCCGCATGCACGATGCTACAGCAATAACTTTATCAACTGAATCAAAAAAGAATATAACAAACTTGAGTCCCTCTACATCGCCTTCTATTTGTCTATCAACAGGGCGGCCGCAACCAGCGTATCTTATTGACTTCCCAAACAGTAAAGTCCAAAAGTATGGAACAGTTTGTAGAGGCGCTTCTTTCTTGAGAATGTTCAGAGCAGCAACACGACCATGGTACTGGGCCAAACCAACATGCCCTATGCAAAGACGCTGGTTCCCATAAGCGGCGACGGGTGCGTTAGCAATATCGCCTCCAGCGTAAATATGTTCGATGTTAGTCTGCAACCTGTTGTTTACGGGAACCGCACCGTTCGGTTCCAAGTTGATACCGCTATCTCTCAGGAAATCGGTGTAGAATGTGGTTCCAACTCCCAAGATAAGCATATCAGCGGGAAGCGTGGTCCCGTTTTCGAGTTCTACCGAGGTTATATTACCGTCCTTGCCGTTGCATTTTTTTATTGTTGTCTCGAAGTAGAAAGTTATACCCTTGCTCTGGCACAGCTTCCGAAGGCTACCGCCGATTTCGTTTCCGAAGACCTGCCCTAGCGGAGCGGTGTCTTTGCCGACAACAGACACCGATTGGGCACTTGAAACGCACGATGCAGCTATTTCTATACCAATGAAGCCGAGCCCCAAAACAACGACATTTTTATCTTTCTCTTTACCCAGGGCGTTTAGGATGTCGATGTTATCCTGAAAGTCTCTAACTGTGAAGACATTCTTCAAAGAAATGCCGGGTATTTCGGGCACGCGGGGCTTAGACCCAGTTGCGATGTACAGGTTCGAATATTGGAGTTTTTCTCCATTGTTCAGATGCACCGTTTGCTCACATGAGTCTATTTTCGTCGCTTCGACACCCTTTAGAATATTTATGTTGGAGCTTTCATAGTACTCTGGTGTCCGGGCTTGTAGCGTTTCAATGTTTGTGATAGCGCCTAGTTTGGAGACTTTGATTCTGTCGTAGGGGAGGTAGTTCTCCTTGGACACGATGGTGATGGATCCTTTGAAGCCTTCATTGCGGAGAGTCTCGGCGCAGGTGGCACCGGACGGGCCGCCCCCGATGATCACTACTGTTGTACAATCGCATGGACCACTGCTTTCCAACTTCTTGATTCGCTTATTCGATTTCAAGTCGCTTATCTTCGCTCGAACCTGGAATGTAGTGAAACGAATTTTAAGAGTAGGAAGCAATTGAGTTTGTTTTAAAAAACAATAAACTTCAATTGTCTGGTTTTCTCATAGATGCCATTGTCAGAACTGGACCAAATTGAAATGGGACTCTACGGAAAGCAACAGCTTTCAAATAAAAAAAGAATCATCAAAATCGGATCAAGTTCTGAGATAACAAATATAAAAAAAAATACAGTCGACTTGAAAAATTAAGTCTAGGTACTTTTTTCCTATTTGTTACTTATGTCATGCTTGTGTCTACTTATTTAAAATGATGTTATGCATAACGCATTCACTGCCCATAATCTAGTCAATAAATTCTAAACGGTGTACCTAAAGCTATTAAAATTTATCTCGAAAAAATAAAATCTTTCATTTTAATAACGAAGTTTAGATGACTGAGGTGAGGCGGGTAGATCTAATTTGAGCGTTCCACTTTCGAGACGTTACTCAATCTCCCGTATTTGACTTACCTACATCTATGACCTACATGCTCGTCGAACGCAGTTAATCTATACTATTATTATAAAGAAAAAAAAAATATTTGTTGATTTGTATGGAATAGGCTCATCCTGGACAGATTTCAAAAATTATTTCATCATTATAAAGCTTACTTTTCAGTGAGTGACATAGGCTATATTTTATCCCGGAATATCTACGGGAACGGGAACTACGCGGGTGAAAGCCCGAGGCGCTGCTTGTAACTAAAAAAAAACAATTTTTTTGCTCTTAATTATTTTCCATATTCTGTTTTTTTGGAAGTATTTGTTGTTATAGCGGCAACAGAAATACAGCCTGGTAACAGACGGACAGCGAAGTCTTCCCATTTTACCCTTTGGATACAGAACCCTAATTGGTTTTAATTTAAAACCTCTATAGTTTTGAAATGCGAGATACGATAACGAAACGGCGGCGGCGTAACATCATTTAATTTCTTTTTGATTTTATTATTTTCATGCAAAGGGCATTGTAGAGTATTCTAATAAAATTTCTTTTCCATTTGCGTCAGGTTACCGTGTTACAATGGTCCAAAAGGTAATCCCAAACGGAGTGGATATCAAAACGACCGATACCCCTTTTGAAAGGGTCAATAGGGTAACCCAGTCGAATGGGTTTGATAGGGTTACCCCTACGAGCGGGTTATCTATTGAAAAGGTAACCCCAACAGGTAGAGTTTTTAAATTACCTCTTCGAAAACCCCTTCAAAGGGTAACCAAATCAGTCCCTGGTTTTAATCAGCATGATTAATGAAAATACACTAGACTTGCGACTGATACCTTATCAGAATTCACCAGAAAGTTACATAGTCTCTTTACTACCTAAGATTATGTAGTTAATTTTCCTCCTTTGATCAGAAATCGTCACCGCCGCCGCCGCCTCTGTGATTTCCGTTTGATAAGAATTTTTACTGAACTTCAGTATTGATACCCATTAGAGTAGTGTTTTAAATACCTACAATTATTATCATATCCTACTAATATTATTAACGCAAGTTGGTGTGACTGTTTGTTACCACGTATCTCGTTAACCACTTAAAAGATAAAATTTGGTGTGTAGATAGTTCACATAGGTTCTAGCGGCTAGAATCTAGCCTAACAACTAGGGTAGGGATAAAAAAAACTTAACTTCTGAAGGCGTTAAAAACGGTGGTAAATTTATATGGAAAATTGTTATTTCTTGGTTCAATTAACTCCAAACTTGGTATAAATAAACTGTAAAGAAAATCATGAATTACGTATCTTATATTTTTACAAAAACTAGGGGTAGTTTTGACTAGGGATGTGCAAATTATTTTTTAAATTTCCACGCGGACTAAGCAGCGGAAAGCAGATACACCTACTATTTTCTTACTCCACTCAATGCTCAAGGTGACCTAAGAAGTCGCAAGGCCAACAAGTTTGAGCCAGGTTACTACGTTAAAGTATTTAACAGACAGCCTTTATATTAGGTCCTTACATATGAAATTGGCGTTTTGTATGGGAGGAACAAAAAGTCGAATATTTTTTAATATAATATATTTAATTAATCAAAGTATGAACCATTATTTTCTATGCACTTTTGCCATCTTATAGGTAGTTCATTGATCCCTTTACTAAAAAAACCAGTCGGACGGGAATCAATAAAATCTTTGAAGGCGATTTGGACTGCCCCATCGGAGTTGAATTTTTTCCCTTGCAAGAAGTTATCCAAATTTCGAAAAAAATGGTAATCTGTTGGAGCAAGGTCCGGGGAGTACGGAGGATGTCTTAGACTTTCCAATTGAAGCTCTTCTAATTTAGTAGCCGTCTGTTGCGCAGTGTGTGGTCTAGCGTTGTCGTGAAGCAGCAGTGGCGTGGAGCGATTGACCAGCCTAGGTTGTTTAGCCGCTAGCTTTTCCATCATGGTTTGCAATTGCTGACAATAGACATCAGCCGTAATAGTCTGGCCAGATTTGAGAAAACTGTAATGAACAATACCGGCACTAGTCCACCAAACGCTTACAAGTAACTTTTTTGGGGTTAATTTTCGCTTGGGGCAGGATTTGGCTGGCTGGCCAGGATCCAACCATTGCGCTGAGCGCTTCCGATTATCGTAAAGAACCCATTTTTCATCACAGGTAATGATTCGGTTTAAAATACCTTCATTATTGTGCCGGTTTAGTAATGTAACGCAGCAGTCGACGCGCGTTTGCCGGTTTGCTTCAGTCAATTCGTGAGGTACCCACCTTTCAAGCTTTTTAATCTTCCCAATTTGCTTCAAGTGAATTAAAACAGTTTTATCACTAACATCGCAGCCTGCAGCTAACTCGGACGTGGTTTGCGATGGATCCGCTTCCACAATAGCCTTCAACTCTTCATTATCAACTTGAGTCTCAGGCCGTCCACGGGGCTTGTTCTGCAGGTCGAAATTTCCAGAACGAAAACGTTGGAACCAAAAACGAACTGTGTTTTCTTTTGCAACACGACCGCCATACACATCATTCACCCTTCGAGTTGTTTCCGCAGCACTAGTGCCACGGCGGAACTCGTACTCGTAAATAATGCGATATTTTAAGTTTTCCATTTTGTAAAATGAGTGACGCAAACAGAAAAAAACAGAAGAAAAAAAACAAATGAATGACGATCATCGAAGCACAAATACATGAGTCTATAGCTGTACAAATTTGAATTTGGAATTCCTTACCAAAGAGGAGAAATTTGTGATTAAAGTGGCCAGTACGAAAAACGCCAATTTCATATGTAAGGACCTAATATTATCTTGTACCTATCTTAGTAAAGGTAAATGACTATTTAGTAGGTAGATTGCTATCGATATCTCAATTCGATAACTCGATGATGTACTTCATTTTAGTTATCTAACAAACAATTATACATTTATACCTACAATAAGGTATAGCTAACGAACGCGATTCTTGGAAGATTTTGAGAAGACCATATTTTGCTAGCAGATAGGATATATGGAAAAAAAAAGACGTGTGGCACTCGGGGACTGCCGCGGTAAAGCTATTGCAATGCCATCTAGAGGCGAGTTGCTGAACTAAAGAGACAAACGTCAAGGTTTTTTCGTTACGGAATTTCTGGATTCGGTCCCCGCGCTCAAGGCCCGCGATAGAAGCTATGCAATAGCTTAAAAACACATTTAATTATGTCTAAAATACCCTCGGACACCCGCAGGCTATGGGGTGTACGAGAGTATTTTAGACAAAATTAAATGTGTTTTTTTGGTAGGGCCACAGCCACAACAGCACAGCTGAAATCCGAGGTTGTTCTCCCGCCCGACACGTAAAACTCCCGCCCGAGCGAAACAAGGTACCTACCTACAAACTTATCTTTGCATAAATAATTACCTAGTAGGTAGGTACCTAACCTACTATTTAATCAGCGGCAAAGATTGCAGGCATGCTGGATACATCAAGCTGAAGACAGAGCGCTATGGCGCTCATTAGGGAGGCCGACCTATGTGCATCTGTGGACTAGTTATAGGCTGATGATGGTGATGATGCCTTTCCGTTAATTCTGGGGGGCAGGAACACAGGCCCTACGATAGTCCTCTGATGGATCCCTACCTAACCTACCCAGATGTTTACCAAACATCTCACTTGATGCCCGCAGTTTATCGATAGCTACCTAGGTAAGCATTTGTCCATACCTACTCCCTCGCACTAAACATAATGTAATCATGATAAAAAAAACACTAACCTTATTAAATGCCTCCTCTAAGGATAACTATTATCTAACAAACTCACAATAATAAAACACACAACACCAATAATTAATAGGTATAGGTACACACACTGATCTGCCTAGCCAACGCGCTGCGGCAAACATAAACTTATCTGCCTAGCCAACTAATAATTAACAAAAGAAAATCACGAAACATAAACATAGTAACCATGTTTATGCACCGCGCAACTGTTCAGACTGAATAACGAACACGTAGGTACTAGGTACTATACTAACTAAAATGGTTTTTCGGTAAAAGTCAAAGAGTTTACACGCGCGTAGGTATGCGGCCTTTGCTTAGCCCGCCCGCCCCGCCGCGCCACGCCATGCCCCAAACGTACAAACGTAGGTTATAGGTATGTGTGTATGTACAAACGTAGGTAGTTACTTATTGTAGACAAAGTAAAATGTGTTTAAAATCATGGACCTAGCAAAATTCACGGACGGAGTCTCATTAAGAAATAAAATGAAGCACTCGATAGTCTGTCCACCCTCAGTACGTACACGAACACACTCACACATTGATATCATAGTCTGTCCATCGACTGCCAGCCATTACGGCTTTAGACGTCAACAGATGTACAGCGTTGTAAACAAATGTAAATAACGAAAAATGCATTCTTGTCTTCTTGTCGTGAAATGTCGCGGAAACCACAGTCGTTTCGTCAACATAAAACACGGGATCACATCCACAAATAAATTTATTGGTTCATCAACATATTACTTCGATGTGACACAAAATTATTATCAACAGAAAAATCAAAACAAAAACAAAAACTGTCTTCACTTTTGAATCTGTAGGATTCCGTCCGTAAATTTATCTACGTCCATGTTTAAAACATTGATTAATTAAAAAGGGAAGATAGGTTACGTTCTCCCAGCGCTTACTCAAAAATTGTCATGTGTTAGAACTACACGCAAACACATACGCTCACAGTTATATTTCCAGCCCTGTGCAATACAAAGAAGAACAAAGACGGAAAGACGTATCTAAGTCAGAAGTGAGACCGAGACAACAATATTTCACGCGAATCACGACCGCCCGTGCCGCCGCCGCCGCCGCCGGTCAGACGGTGACTAAGGTTGGAGCACACAATTTTACACAATATGAGGTTGCCATTTTTGAGAAACTAGTACCTCATCTTCCCTTTTTAATTAATCAATGGTTTAAAATGTTAAAGTTTCTAATGAATTATTGGCATACTTCAAGGTCATGGCTGCAAATTAAAGTACGTATGGTTTATCCATATTGAATGAAGCATGTTAGTAAACAAAATACGACACAAATAACAAAATCTCACTTGCTTGGCGTCGAGTTTTTTTCAGATATAATTGTAAGCAATTTTTATTGAAGGGAGGATCTAAAATCGACAAGTAATGTAAATTACGTATGCGTATACGGACGCGCCAACGTATGTTTACGTTTATGCCCCATTCAAAATGGACACGGTATAGGTAGGTACAAATCACACTAATATTATAAATACGAAAGTTTCTATGTATGTATGTATGTTACTTCTTCAAGCCAAAACTACTGGACGGATCTGACTGAAATTTTGCATACAGATAATTCTAATCCTGGAATCAAACATGGTCTACTTTTTATTCCATAAATCAGTCCCGTGGGATAAAAATCACCTTTTAACGTTTCCACAGGAACAACACGTGCAAAGCCGCGGGGCGCAGCTAGTTATTTACGAAAAGATAAGTTTGTAGTCTCGTCTCGGGAGTTCTAGGGCATTTACACGGACTACAAGTTGACACGGACTGCAAGTTGTACACGCATCGACTGCGGTCGACGGCTTCCATTGGCTGCAGTCGACTGCAGGCGACGCGTCGCCTGCAGTCGACTCCAGTGCAGCCAATGAAGTGCCGTCGCGACGGCACTACCCGGCACGGGCCCCGGCCCATGCCGCGTGCCCGTGCCGCACGGCGGCGCGCAGCCGCGGCGCGCGCAAGGGCGTGGCGCGGGCGCGGGCGGCGGGGCTACCCGAAGGCCTTACGCGCGCGCGTCTTTGATTTTTACCGACAAAATTTAAAAAAAGGAAACTTGAGTCTTATGATTATTACTTTAGAACTCATAGGAGATATGACAGCGCGATTTCGGTCGGCGGCTACTCAAAGAAATATTCGGCTTTTATAAAGGGATATAATTTTACCTAATTTCACGAATGTTTTTATTATTTTGTTTTAGTACGTGATCCTGGTCTGAATAGTCGCGCGCGGTGTTAACGTACCTACTGACCGTTTCGTGTATTTTTTGATAATTATTAGAAGCAGTTTAGTTTATTAAGTTTTCAGTATTTTAGTGAGTTAGTGTTATTTTTATTTATTATTGTTAGGAAGGTACCTACCTACCTACATTATGTTTAGTGCGAGGGAGTATGGACAAATGCTTATGTGCTACGGTGAAGCTAGAGGAAATGCGTCACAAGCCTTGCGAATTTACCGGGATAGGTACCCAAACCGGCAACATCCGGTTGATGCTAGAGTCATCACGGCGGCCTATCAGAGGGTTCTGAGTGATGAACGGATTACTCCTCAAAGGCGCGGGGGTGGCAGAGAGGTAGGAGTTCAGGTGCAAGAACGGGTCTTGGACCTTGTCAGGAGAAACCCTCGTGTAGGAACGCGGACTGCAGCAAATCTGCTTAGAGGTCGTGGAACCGTAGTATCCCACCCGACTGTGCACAGGATCTTAAATAAAATGTATGTATATAGAGTACCTACTCACTCATTTTCTTTCACTATTTTTTCGTGACTTTCTTCATTAATAATAAATGCACTTTGTTCATTCATATTCAAAACACTTTATACACAAATTTTACAAGTACAGCTATTCACTGTTGTACATAAATACTTATACACCTATATACTTTCTCATAAACAGCTGCATAAGTACGAGTATTCGTCCGATTATATTATACGACGCACACAACCCGTGCCGAAGACTGCCGAACTGAAACGACGTTAGACGATGCGATGCACGGCCTTCAAGCCACACCTCCTTGCCCGGCGGAGTGGGGGGACCTCAGGTTTTTGCGTTACGGAATTTCTGGATTCGGTCCCCGCGCTCAAGGCCCGCGATAGAAGCTATGCAATAGCTTAAAAATTTAAGCACATTAGGGTGTTCGCACACCATTATTGGTGTGGTAGCTTTGGATGGTCGTCGGACAACGACAACCATCAATAAAGGTGACCGCGCACCTCTCCACGTCGCGTCGTCGTCGTCGTCGCAAGAGCCGCAGTTATTTTTTTATAGAATTCGTACCTATACTTACTACAATATTTTGATAAAATGCGGATCGTTCGGCGCGGATCGTACAAAGATTTATGAAATGCAATATCTGCGGCGAGTGCGGTACGTTAGGGACAGGTGCGCGTTCGCCATGATGATCGCATCGGTGGTGTGGTAGATCTATCGATCGCGATAGCTATCGATTAAAGTTGACTAACCAATTACTTACACCATCGAACGATTGCTGTGGTAGTAGATCTATCCAAGACGACTAATCCCAATCGACTAAACAATAATTAATTTTGTTTTAAAAACTATAAACCGACTTCAATTTTTATAGTTTTTTAATGAATTTTCATGGATCCCGTTGTCAGAACTGAACCAAATTAAAATGCGACCACACGGGAAGCACCAGCTTTCATATTCAGCAACAAAAAAAAAGAAACAGACGAATTGAGAACCTCTTCCTTTTTTGAAGTCGGTTAAAAATAGTAAATATCGATCAATCAATTGGTGTGGCACCACCCTTAGGCAAATGTGTGTCCAGTCCACTGAGTCATTTTGTTATTTATTAAAGACGTCCTCCTTCCGCAAGGTTTTGCGGTAATGATCGCGGTTCTCTGATTTATAAGCTAAATAGAAGATACCTAGGTCTGTGTACACATAATTTGCTACATTGGTTTAAGTTGACGTTTAATGCCTGAAAACTTGTAAGAAAAACGTTAAACCACCTCTTTAAAATGTAACATCTGTTGGTGAACTGGGGTCTAACAGATGCATTCAAGACATTCATGTTTACATAAACTATCACTATTCATTTATTTTTTTAAACCTTTACTAAATGATAGATAAGTAATCATCTAATCATCAACATCTTTGAGAGCAGTTGTAAGTGATCTTATGCAAATATTGTTTCATATAAAAATGAGGTAAGCTATAATTTACCTTTTTTAGTGCCATGTTATGTTGAGTCATGCCAATCGAGTCATCTTGTGACTTTACTTTATCTCATTCAATAATAAATACCTTCATAAGCTCCAGGAAACTTGGTATAGACAAATTTTTAAAATCTAGCACAGGAGGAGGTTCCCAATTCAACTGTAATTTTTTATTGTTTGGGTTTGGGTTTATTCCAAAATGAATGTATACCTATTTAATCCATACATATTTAACTTATATACCATAGTTAAAACTCAGGACACAAGTTTGGGATTTGATGTAATTTGTACAATATGCAGCTAAATTTTAATAATGATTTGAGGTCAGAAAATTTGCATATTTTGAAATTAGTTTAGCTTAGAGGTCAAATGTTACATGTGACCAAAATTATTGTCCATATTGTGACATGGCGCATGACAGACACCAAGACGAAAATATAGTATAATTTGCAAAACTTACTTTGACCTCTCCTCTTTCCGTCACAGTGACTTGATAGCATGGCAATGAATCAAATCCGGGGAAGTCTTCTATATCACCAGTCTTGATACTGAAGCAAGCTCCATGCCAGGGGCACCGCACTCTGCCATTACCCAAAGCTCCATTAACCAATGGAGCCCCATAATGAGTGCACTTTGTGCCTACTGCATTGAACTCTCCATTCTGTTTTATTAGTAGAACTTTGCCATCTTCACCGACATCAAAAACTTTCATTTCATTATTTTTAAGGTCATTTTTATCACAGACAACTGATTCCACATAGTTTTCTTCTCTGTCCAAGGGCTGAATTGTTCCTGTGGTACCTGAGGATAATAATATGCATTAGACATTGAAGATATTGGTTTTTCTATATTACTTTGGAAGTAAATCTAAGCTTAAACAACAATTTTAAAATAAACTATGTAAAAAAAAAAGTTCCTGCCAGTGTAGTAACACATGGGGCACCTGGGACCTTGACCCTCTTAGAATTGGAATGCATGGAGAATAAAATCATTGTAAATTACTGGTGGATTTATTTATTACTTATTTATCCTTATCTAGTAGGTAGGTAGGTTAGAAACCTCTATGTACATAACTTACTATTATTTTTTATTTGTTTATTAAACCACCAACCTGTTGGTGGTTCAAATAATAAATAATAATAGTAGTAGGACACCAAAATTTACAAAAAACAGGACGAATAAGTTCCTATTACCTACAATATTAATAAAAAACTTCCGAGTTCTTCGAGAAGAGGTACTTACAGTTTTCATTCCCAGTTTGACAGCTAATTTGGTAACCTCTACCAAAAGTAGTACCCATGTTGCTAGATATTACTCGAACGGAGTCTAAAAGTAAAATAAATTAAATTCCTCAAATTTAGTATAATCTGAAAAAGCCGCACTAAAGTCGGTCAGTGATTGGGCAGAGATAATTATTTTGTAACCAATCCGAACAAATTAGCGAGAATGATAAACTTGCGCTAATTAGAACCAAACATATAGATTATGTACGGCTTACAAAAATGAAAGTATTTACCTTGTAAGTTATATTTTTTGGCCTTGTTCAACAAAACACTTGATCGATAGCAAATGACAGAAGTTCGGAAACTTCGGACAGAAAAATGGAAGGTATTCAACAATTGACTGCAATTCATATTGAGCAACATTCAGTAACATTATCATGTAACATCCGACCAACTTTTTTTTTATAAACTAAAATTGGAAGTCTCACTATAGTTTGACTATCAAAAGATGAATTTGACAAAAAGTTGCAAAAAAATATGTGTATGGCTGCCCTAAGATTCCTCAACCTCAAAAGCCTGTATTGGTCCACAGATGGGCGTAGGCTCCTGATAAGCGCTTTATTGGCGTTTAGCTCATGGAGGGTAATGCCCATAATCTATAAAACGCTGGGTATGCGGGTTGGGGATCGCAGATTGGTGATATAATATATTTGTTCTGCAGAGGGCGCTGCTGCCCGCCCCCCTAGGGTACAGGACAGAGGTATTTTTGACGTGATAACGTCTATTTTATCGATGAACATGGTAGCATGTTCAAAAAGTGTCACGTTGTTGATGATATTGTCATGACGACTGAAGCAGTGAAGATTAAAGTTTCAATTGCGTCTAATAGATAGCGTTGATAGCTAACTAACACCAGAATGGCAAGCAAGGCATAGCATAACATAAGTCATTAAAAGTTCTGCTATTCATCGATAGATGGCAAAACTAAAAAGTATCACCGCTGTGCCGGTCGGAGTGGGGGGTGTTAGGTTATTTTCGTTACAGAATTTCTGGATTCGGTCTCCACGCTCAAGGCCCGCGATAGAAGCTATGCAATAGCTTAAAACAGTATTTAATAACATTTTCAATAGATCAAGTAAATGACGTTATTCTTACGAAGTTATTGTATTCTCTTTGGACGATAACACGTTAAATTATCGTTCCTAAACCGACTTCAGAGACAACCATTTTTCTCTATGCCCATAGTAAATAATTATTCTCTCTCTTTATATCTAGCCCCAACAACCTAAGCTAAGCAGAGCTTGTTTTATATTATGGGTACATAGTACATACAAGATGAAAACTTTATCTTTTAAGATAGACAATGATAGATACTATTTAGCTGTGTGGTGCTGACTAAGAATTTGCACCGCGCCCCACCCTGAGCAGATATCTCTGGAGATCGTACAAACATTTGTCTCGTATCGTGTGGCGGGAATCAAACCTTCGTTCGTTCTTTCCGCTTTTCTTCTGTTTGCATCTTGTTAGAAGAATAGGTATTCAATTAAGTTACAGAACGTACCTAGCACAAATTCAATTTCACACATTTCAGTGACAACGTGACATAAACATTTTTAAGTCAATGTCAGTTTATTGCTATTTCGACGACAGACAGATATTTTGAAGAAGTTGTAGCTGGTGTCAGCAGAAATCAGTGATCGCGTGCCGTAACGAAGTAGAAGACATTACTGAAGAATGACATTTCAAATAACTGAATTTTAGAGTTCAAAAAATGTGAAAACCGAAGTTGTAGTAGATGCTCTGACGAGCATACCCACTATGTGTTTTTTATTGTAAATTATGTTAAAAAAAATATCGAGTGACGCGCGCTGAACTCCAGTTTCAAGTTTCAAGCGTTTTATTGCTTTCATGTTGTACAAAGGTCCTATGAATAGGTTACAGCTACCAACATGAGCCCGGGTGGGGCACTACAAAATACATATTTTTACTAAATTCTAACCTTATTATTATATATATAATACTATACAAAAAAATTGCACACATGTTTCAGACTTTTACAGCTCATGGCAAAAAATGTAAGCAACACAAGGCGAGAGGAGCGAGCCGCGAATGTTTTAGTGTACGGCGCGTACGGCTATCAATAACGACTCACTTTTTTGCCTGTTGCAGCTAATATAACGTAGGAAATTAAAAAAAAGATCGGCGGGCGTCAAATCGACTTGCACTTTGTGAAATCAGTAATTTTTATTTTTGCATGCATTTGGCCCCCCTGACACTTCTGCGGCCCTTGGTTTAGAAGACAATAAAAGACAATTTATCTTTGCAATATAGTGAAAATAAACTCTAAGAAATGAACATAAATGAAGTCTCAAATATTTACTGACTTCAATTTGCAAAGTATTGACCATAAAGTAAAAAAAATACGGACTTGATATTGCATAGTATTTTCATTCATTTCGGTAAGGTAGGTTTATAAGCATCTTTTGATATAATTATAAATTTGCTACAACTTATTGGTGAAAAGTTCCTGGACATTTGAATCTTGCTTGGCCCTTGCATCACTTTACAACAAAATGTTGGCATAGCGCAAGCTCTGATTATCTTGATGATGTGTGTAGGTATAAAAAAACAAAAGGTCCACAACGATGGTCGAGAAGACTTATCGGACAAGATTTCATATCTAATTTACAGAAGTATAAATACATTGCTTAGAAAATATTGCTGGACATGGACATTTATCCTATATAAATAAAATATGCTGTTTGAAATATCCATGTTAAGTATGTTGTTGTTAGTATTTATTCCTTGGGTACGGAACACTTCTGTTTAATAGCATTATCGGTATTGGCACTTTTTTTTATCTGTGATGTGAATTGATTGCAATTTTGATGGACGACGGACGTGGCTCGTAGAGAATTCTGTGTTGTGTATTATGTTTTTCTAATCAGAATTAGATTCAAATCGATCAAAATGTCTGATGCGGTGGTACCCAAGGGTCAGCCGACACCTGGCGAGCCAGAAAAAAAAGGCTGGCTGTTCAAATGGACCAATTATTTGAAGGGATATCAGAGAAGATGGTTCGTGTTGTCAAATGGATTGTTATCTTATTACAGGTAAATCTCAGCTACTGTTAAAATAATTTGTTAGTAATAGATCTCTATGCCTACTTTTGTTGCCTTCCTTGCACACCCATTTGTATGGCGTATTTGGAAAACAACGCAGTGATGTCAGGCTAGAACAGATTGCAGAAGTTCAAACTTTATTTTGCTGATTGTTTTACTTTAGAACCAAGTTTTGGTCGACAATAAGGAGAATACGCCAATCATGTACACAGCCAGTAATTTTATACTGTTTTCACAACTTACTAATTGACAGCTGATCTCAAGGCCATACAGCACCATTTAGACATACTTCCTGCCTACCTACCAGTGAACAGATACCTACTGTAAGAGGCTAAATGATTTTGTAATTTTGTAGAATGTCCCTCCAATCCTTAACATAGATAGTGCCTATTGGCATCTGTTCAAATTCTAATTACTGATTGATTACATTTTTCTGTACTCTATATTTTTGTGTGACATCTCATAATTTCCATTTTTATAATCCCCTATATCTTACGATATTTCCTAAATCTGTAAGATTAAACAATATTAATTTGATATATTCTTGTTTCAGAAATCAGGCAGAAATGGCACATACATGCCGAGGGACAATCTCATTGCTGGGTGCGTTGATTCACACTGCAGACTCGTGCACATTTGTCATCAGCAATGGAGGCACACAGACCTTCCACATACGAGCTCATGATGAGGTGGAGCGTCAGAGCTGGGTCACTGCTCTGGAGTTGGCTAAAGCAAAGGCAATGTTAGTATTAACCCTCTACCACCTACCACCTAATCTTGTCACACAACCACCTACCATACGTCTCCTAGACGGGCGAGTGAAAAGTGCTTTATATGTAAAATCTAAGGGTGAAAGGTTTGTTTTTTTATTAAAATTTATCAAAATACTATCGAAGTATTTATTAAAGCAAACAAGGCACAGAAAACACAATACATTTTCTTAAAATCTTAATTTATTAAAAAGAACTCTTAATTTTATCAAAAAAAATTGTTATTCAGAAAACGAGTTCTATAAAAATAATCACATGAGATAGGAACTTTTTTCTTTCTGTTTTTAAAAATAGAATAATCAACAAGACATATAAAATCGACACTTTCTCATTATAATCACATCTTTCGCAAAATTGCAAGGCATCAATCTAACAGATTTTCCCGACGAAAATTCTTAGAAATAGTTTTTTTTTTCGAAGTCTCGGAACGCATTTGTCACAAAGGCTCTTCATCTTCTGTAAAACTTGAGGTTGAGACAATAATGCCATGATTCTCCTAAGAATTCGATTTTTCACTTTCCGGATTCGATTGCAACTATTTTCCAATACATTACCTTAATCATTTGGTAAGTTTTCGTCATCAGACGGATCTTGCTCTAACCAACGTTCAATAACACTATCAATAAAAGCCATTTAAAACTAAAACACAAAAAAACAAGATTTGAAAATAGTCACGCAACCACCTACCAACCGTCCCACAGACGAACAACAACAGTTTTTTAGTTACCAGTGTCAAACGCGCGCACCTCTGACCACGATGAGCGTTTGCGTGCCACCGAGGGACGAGGCGAGAAGGTACAGGGACGCACAAGTTGACACGTGCTTTGCACGCCAAAATATTTGCGATTCTAATTTACTTGCGTCTGTGAGACGTATGTCGGGTGGTTAAGGGTTAACTACTGATTTATTAAAATTAACAAAAGACCTCACATTGGTCTTCCTAAGCAGACACTTTAGAATGGGCAAAGGTCATCAGATTGTGTAACTTAACCATATTAAAATTCATAAGTTTAAGGGGAAGAACAAAATTCTAAATAAGTTCCCTTATTACATCTTCATATTTGCAATGCTTCAATCAAGTATTATTTTAGTTTCCATGACAACCAGATTATTCCTTTATTATGTAATGCTTCAGCTGTTGTGTTGAGTATATTTAAGTGCACAGCAATGTTTTTAAATCATACTGTAATTGATTCAAGAATTCACAGACAGTTAGTTATTTTATTTTCAAACTCAGAAGGTTAATATGTGTGTTTCCATTTCTTAGATTTTATCTGTGCAACGTTACTGCACTAATAGTTATTCTCAGGCAGATAATGTACTTTTGCCTGGTAAAACAGGTAAGTATTCCAGGAATTGACATACTTAATTTTAACAAATACATTTCCAGATAGGCTTTGCTGCTGTAGTTTTAAAGGCCTTTGCAAAATGCATTGAAATGCCAAATATTTAATCTAAATATAAAAAGAAAGTTGTGTTAGTTACACTATTTATAACTCAAGAACAGCTGAACCAATTTGGCTGAAAATTGGTGGGGAGCTGCAGCAGCGGGAGGTAGCTTAGAACTAGGAGACAGACATAGGATAGTTTATATTTCGTTCCCGGCTGAACAAATCTTGATGAAATTTGGCAGGGAGGTAAACAGTATCCCGGGAACGGGCATAGGCTACTTGAATAGAGCGTGCGAAGCCGCGAGCAAAAGCTAGTCATTTTATATATTTAGCGAACGGTATAATGAAATGATGAAACTTTATTCATCATTGTGATGAAGTTTAGGGCTTAGGGTTTTAGGGCTTTTACAGCTCAACTGCTATACGCCGCTGCGCCACGGTACTTCGGCATATTGGGCTTTGTGCAATGTTATTTATGTATCAATTTTATAAATGTCATGTCTTATCTTGTTCCGTAGCCGAGCACAAGAGTCGGACGACGACGAAGACCAGATGTCTTCGGGAGCCGTCGTCGTGGGCGGCGGGGAAGGGGAGGGGGAAGACGCTAACGGCATTGCCAGGGAGCTGGCCGCTAGGTCAGTCTGGTTTATTTACAAACATTTCACTAAATTAGCTCTTAAAAAGGGGCAATTTGGGTGATTTTGCTTTGTATGTTTCTGTGGACATAATACGAGTATATTTGAGCAACTCGCATATAACTTGCAAACTATTGCGTTAAATGGATATGGATCAAAAATAGATCTACAGATTGGTTTTGCTGGGAAATTTATGAACATTTATTCAAGGGTCTAGATTTTCTAATATTTGGGGATGAGAAGCTCGATTTTTTTAGTACATTAAAGAAACTAAAATGTAACGCAAATTTACAATCAATTTATTTTTCCGACTTTTATGTATAGGTTTGAACGAGAAGCAAGTAGTTGTGCTGCCATTTATGCAGTACTTACAAAAAGTGCAATATAAGTCTACCTCTTGAACACTCTATCTATTAAAAAAATCGCATCAAAATCCGTTGCGTAATTTTAAAGATCTAAGCAAACATAGGGACAGACAGACAGCGGGAAGCGACTTTGTTTTATACTATGTAGTAATAGTGATGCCCTTTGTATGAGTTGACTCTAGAATATTAATATGATATTGAGTAAGCACTTCACTAAACGAAACAATTAAAAGTAGCAAATAAAATCGTTCTTAAATTAATGTTTTTATTGTGAAGAACTATGACTGCGTACTAATAAAACTGTTTTATAGGTTCCATGACCTGCGAACATGCTCTGAGCTAGTGGCCAGGCATGGGACGGCCTTGCAACGGTCACTGGTGGACTTGGAGATACCACCGACAGATACAACGAAGCAGGTGTCAGAGCGAGCGACGCTGTTTAGGATATCTTGCAATGCAATGATGAATGTGAGTTAATATACCCTAGCTAGAACTCAGTGGCGCATCGGATGAAGATAGGCTTGCAGGTTTCTGTATGTTTGATTTACGCCGCGGGACAAGTAGTATACCTATTCGTTATGAAAGACGCTGTCGGTCAACCTGCGCAGTAGGCGATTTATAGGTTTATGTGGAGGTATGTTTTAAATTGCTTTCGATCAGTATGGAAGGACTCGTCTCAAATCTTGATGTTTTTACCTACATGAGGCAAAATAAATTTGATGTGAACTTATTTTTTGAAAAAGTGATAACTTCTGTGAGTTTCCCTCTATCTGAAGAAGAGAAAACAAATATTAAATCATTTTGTGCAACATACACTAGTAACATAACTCGAAAATGGAGGGCATCTAATAGTTCAAAAGATTATTTTTTAAAGAAGTTTGGTAACTGGTTAGATAGAGAGTGATGAACTGTTGGGTGATATGGTGAGACATGACGATGAATCAGATGTTGGACCCAGTACATCGTCAGGATTTGCAGTGCCACAGAATGTATCCGTGTCAACTTCAACAGCCAAATTGACCCCTCGAAAACATTTTTCTGACCTCAGTCCATGACAAAAAAAAAGAAGAACAGATGATCTACTTTATGCAAATGATTTTGATACACTTGCTTACGTTTTAGTTAAGAAAGCTAGTGAAAATGAAGATAAAAAGGACTTTGCAGAATTACTAAAACATTTGATCAAGCATCCTGAAGATGCATCAATGCTGCGGTCTTGTCTTAAACCCGTAAAGCAAAGGTGTCCTGCTGATAAAGCCCTAGGTCTATCTACGTCACTAAAATTGTCAAAATGGCAATATATTACATTAAAAAAGGCTACAAAAGATATGGGAAGTGATTTGTTCCCATCATATGATAATTTAGTAACTGAGAAAGAACAATGTTACGTGGGAAAAGAAAACATGACTATAACCGATTCAGAAGTCAAACTTACACTGCAATCTATTTTAGATATTACTGTGAATAGACTCTTCAAAACTCTTGAAACTGAAACAGGCAGTAACTTGACCCTTATAAGTAAATGGGGATTTGACGGTGCATCTGGGCACAGTAACTACAAGCAAAATTTGGATGGTGATGATTCAAGCATCTTTATGTGTTCATTTGTTCCGTTAAAATTGGTGAAAGATGACACTGGTAATTTAGTTTGGGAAAATCCTAAGGCATCATCAACATTTTATTGTAGGCCTATATATTTCAAATTCGCAAAAGAAAACGATTTGAATATTAAAGAAGAGATGGCCTCAATTGATTCTGAAATTGCGGGTCTCAGACCAACTGTTACTGAAGAGTCCTGTCTCGTCAAGCATCAACTTCACCTGACAATGATAGATGGTAAGATAACCTCGCATCTTTCAGACACCTCTACAGCGACATGCGATATCTGCAAAGCAAAACCAAAAGAGATGAATAACATCGACTTGGTTTCGCAGAAAAGTCAATGTGTGGAAATATTTAGGTTCGGCCTGTCTTCCCTTCATGCACGAACAAGATGCATGGAATGCATCTTGCACATTGCGTACAGGCTTGATTTCAAAAAATGGCAAGCCAAAGGTGAGGACATGAAACAACTGTTAGCCAACAGAAAGAAGAATATTCAAGAGAAGTTTCGGTCTGAACTGGGACTTCTTGTGGATATTGTTAAACAAGGTTCAGGAACCACTAACGACGGAAACACTGCCAGAAAATTCTTTGCTTCATCCGAAGTAACTGCGCAGATCACTGGTGTCGATGAAGAGCTCATTAGAAGATTTGGAGTGATTCTTCAGGTAATCTCAAGTGGAGAGTTTGTTGACGTGGAAAAGTTCCGAGAATATTGTAAAACAACAGCTTATAGGTATGTCGAGCTCTATGCATGGTATTATATGCCCTCGAGTGTGCATAAATTACTCATGCATGGTGCTGACATAATTGAGCACAATAACTTTATCCCAATCGGCAAACTCTCTGAAGAGGCATCCGAGGCTCGCAACAAAGATTTAAAAATTTTTAGAGTCTTTTATTCGCGAAAAACGAGCAGAATTGCTACAAATGAGGATATTATCCATAATTTGTTGTTATCTTCTGACCCATACCTCTCTAGTTTTAGGCCTAAGATAAGTCAAGTTCGAGGAATACCTCTCTCAGTTGAAGCTAAATTGTTATTATTACTAACTTCTAGTGCAGATAAAGAAAATGTGGAGTTTGAACAATATTTCAAACTGAGGCCGGTCACTGTTAATGGAGCTCTATATCGCTACATGATAACAAGGTTTTTTTCTAGTCGAATTAGAGGATATCAATGTGGAAGCAATGTGATTTCAACAAGACGGAGCCACTTGCCACACAGCCAGAGAAACGATGCAATTACTGCATGAAACATTTCCTAGTCGTGTGATCTCTCGATTCGGAACAAAAGTGTGCGTATTAGCCAGCAAAGCCTAGGAGGACATTTGCCTGACGTATTATTCTACAAATAACCCTATTTTATGTATTTTAAGATTGTTTAAACAAATCTAATAAAACGAAAAAGCTAAGCAGAGCTTGTGTTATGGGTACTAGATAAGGGCGTTCTGGATGTTTTAAAACATCCAGAACGCCCTGACAAATATAATAAAAAAATATCTATCTATGTAGTGTATTGCATTATGTATATCAGTTATCTAGTACCCATAACACAAGCTCTGCTTAGCTTGGGGCTAGATAATGCTGTGTGAATAGTCCAGCATTATTTATTTATTATTTATTTATTTATAATCATATATGTATAGACAATAATTGCTCGTTTCAAAGTATAAGATTTATGAAAGTAGGTACTAATAACTAGGAGTGATTCATCTCACATAACCTACATCATTATCACCATCTGTCTGGGTCACAATTGTACCAGTAGGTACTGGCATAGTAGCTATTATTGTAAAATTGATTAATTTGTTGCAGAACAGTTACTTTGGTATCAATAATTTAAACTTCCTGTCAGAAGCACCAAGTCATTAATACAAGCAACAAAATTGTGGCTATTTCAACTAGTTCATTATGATTATGATTTACCAAACAAAAACGAATTATGGTACCTACCTTATAATCTGGCAAGGCGAACTTAGGATTATCAGGATTTTTGTCTATGGTAGAAATCGGTAGAAAAGACAAAAATGACATCGAATCGTCTTTGGACACGTAAAATAATTAAAATTTGTTCCTTTATCATCAATATTAAACAGGGTGAATATGACTAAATAAATTAAGCTGGACAATCAACTAAGCAGAGAGTGTCCAAATTGTCCAATGCTTCATACCAACCTACATGGATAAGTATTTTTTTAAATGTAGGAAGCAAACATCAAGCGCCAGAACAAATATCTGCAGATCATACAAATATTACAAATAGTACCAGGTTCGTTGTTAACCCGCTTACATCCGTAATGAACTCAAACTACAATAGTAATAGTAAAATAATAACGGGTGTCCCAAAAAGGACGCAAGATTTGGACATGACAAAGGCGTTCGATTATGTAGATCACGGAATACTCCTGGACAAACTTTATCGATATGGAATCAGAGGGAATGCGCATAACCTTCTAAGATCATACCTCGAAAACAGAACGCAATACACAGAAGTAACAAGAATATGTACAAAAGCTAAGGAAGAAATTAGGTATAGGTCTAATGGCAGAACAATCAAGTATGGTGTACCACAGGGTAGTGTACTGGGGCCATTACTATTCTTAATCTACATCAACGACCTACCCCTAGTTACCAAATATCCTATGGTCCTCTTCGCTGATGACAGCACTGCCATAGTTAAATGTGCATCCGTTGATACGTATGAATCCGAAATAAATAACACTTTACGTAATATAATAGACTGGCTTGACAAAAATAATTTAAATGTAAACCTGACTAAGACAAAAATTATGCATTTTTCTCAACGTATGCCTATACCTCAAATAAAAACGATTTACAAAAATCAGACAATAGAGAACACGACTAATACAAAATTTCTAGGTCTTATAATTGATAGACAACTAAACTGGAATATCCAAGCTGAAGATCTATGCAAAGCGCTTAGCAAATCTGCATATATACTGTACAAACTCCGAAAAGTAGTTGGCCTAGATGCGCTGAAAACCATCTATCACAGCTATGTCTCTTCTAGATTACGCTACGGCATTATGTTTTTTGGAAACTGTACTGAACGAGAGACTATATTTAAGGCGCAGAAAAGATGCATAAGAGCAATGTATGGCCTGAAGACCACCGATAGTTGTAGACCTTATTTTTTATCATTAAATATATTAACTTTTCCTGCACTCTACATATATGAAATGGCTGTTTTTGTTAAAATTAATAATAGTCTATTTGAAAAGCCAATTCACACACGCAGTAGACGCGACCAGCAACGCCTGTGTCCCACTAGTGGTAAAACTGCATTACTTCAAAAAAGCTTTTGGGGCATGGCACCAAAAATTTATAACAAACTTCCCAACATTATAAAGTTGCTACCATTGACATTATTTAAAATTAAACTTAATAAATTACTGACATCAAAATGCTATTATAATATAAATGACTTTTTATTAGATAAGAACGTAATATATTGATTCATGTGTTATTAAATTATTAATTAATGTATTATTATCTGACCAGTAATCTTATAACTAATTTTGGTATTTGTAATTTTTAACTTGACTATTTCTTTAAGACTGTAGTTAGAATAAAAATATTAATATTTGCATGCCTTGGATTTAGGCAAAACATGTATGGTGCGTTACTACTTCATCTCTTCCATCTATGTGACCCATGTTTACAAATAAAGAATTTGTATTTGTATTTGTATTTGTATTTGTATTTGAAACTGATGAAAAGCAATTTTTTTTCGTTTTATTAGATTTGTTTAAACAATCTTAAAATACATAAAATAGGGTTATTTGTAGAATAATACGTCAGGCAAATGTCCTCCTAGGCTTTGCTGGCTAATACGCACACTTTTGTTCCGAATCGAGAGATCACACGACTAGGAAATGTTTCATGCAGTAATTGCATCGTTTCTCTGGCTGTGTGGCAAGTGGCTCCGTCTTGTTGAAATCACATTGCTTCCACATTGATATCCTCTAATTCGACTAGAAAAAAACCTTGTTATCATGTAGCGATATAGAGCTCCATTAACAGTGACCGGCCTCAGTTTGAAATATTGTTCAATAATAAAAACGAGTTGAACTTTCGTATAACCCGCCATTTTTACAAACCCTAGACATTCAGCTGTCAAATAGTTTATTTTTAGGGTTGCCAGCACAAAAATAAAAAAATGGTAGCAAATTGAAATCTTGCGTCCTTTTTGGGACACCCGTTATGTTAGGTCGCGTCACGTAAAAATAACGCTGGAAGAAAGTGGAAGGGGTGTGTTTGTGCATTTGAAATCAAATGTCAACTGACGAACCAATAGCGTACCGGCCGGCAGGCATGCGGCGCGTAACCCGCCCGCCCCGCGCCCCACGGTGGGCGAAAAATTCGATGTGCCTTTCGTAGGAATTTTGAAAAAAAAAGTTTATTTTTTTGATGTTTTGAGTATGCAGTTTGGTTAGAAACATGAAAAAAATGTATAATATAGTAGCTACCTGACTTTTTTTGGAGTAAAAACCATACAAATATGGATTTATAGATTTTAAATGTATGAAAATGGGTTTTCTTTTCCTCGTAACTCCTTTCGTTTCCGCTCGGTCGGGATGAAACTCATAGATATTATAAACCAACCTTTAAGGAAGCCACACGACCTTAGACCCTGGTCCGGGACCGTCCACTCTAGAAGATATGAATCAATTAAAAATGCGTATTTACCCATATTACTATGTGGGGTAAATGTATCACAAATTAATATTTTGTCCCATTTATGTGTTAGACATTATTACCTAACCTTTAAGAAAGCCCTTTGTTGACCTTTGATCTTGTTCACTATTAGTCCCGTTTACAAAATATGAATTTATTAAAAATACGTATTTGGGCGATATTATCATTTGCTGTATATGTGTCACAAATCCATTTATTGGTCATATTATTAGTTCCATATTATGAGGCATGTGATAAATACTAACCCCATTGATTTTAAGACTACGCCCAGAAGTCCCATGCTCAAAATTTTACGTTAAAATATACTTAATCCAACTATTTTAAAAGAAACCCTTCATATTGTATTGACGTATTAAAATATCGCAAATTTACACATAATCTACCCTACCTAGGTACCCACATGTTTTTTTGATTTTACCGCTCAGCTTAACAACAGATACCTGCGCTACCTGCCCACAAATCTATTGTTCTTTCACAGGTGTGACCCAATTAATGTTTTGGTTTCGCTAATTAATGAATATGCGTGATAATATTAGCCCTGAACAAATAAATACCTGCAGATCGTACAAATATTTGTCCCATGGCGGGAAACGAACCCGCAACCTCCTGCATCGCAGGCGGACCTTCGCCCACCGCGCCACAGAGGTCGTCTGATTGATTATAATATAATCTGAATCTCGGAAACGGCTCCAACGATTTTGATTAAATTTAGTTTACAGTTAACAGGGGGTTCGGGGGCGATAAATCAATCTAATTAGGATTCCTTTTTAGAAAATGTGGTTTTATACGTGTTTTCAATAACTAACTTTAACGTAATCAATTGACTCTTCCTGATATCTATTGGCAAATAATAATAATATATTATTCGTGTCGATTTCAAAATTAGAACTGTGATGACAAAATCACACTCGTCACACTAGTATTATAAATGCGAAAGTTTGGATGGATGTTTGTTACCTTTTCACGCCAAAACGGATCTGGCTGAAACTTTGCAAACAGGGATGTAATTCTAATACTGGAATAAAACATAGGCTATGTTGTATGTAAGGTGTTGTATGTGTATGTAAGGTGATGACAAAATCACACTCGTCACACTAGTATTATAAATGCGAAAGTTTGTATGGATGTATGGATGTTTGTTACCTTTTCACGCCAAAACTACTAAACGGATCTGGCTGAACTTTGCAAACAGGTAATTCTAATACTGGAATAAAACATAGGCTACTTTTTATCCCGTAAATCTGTTCCCGTGGGAAAAAAATCACCTTTAAGTGTTTCCATAGGAACAACGCGTGCGAAGCCGCGGGGCGCAGCTACTATATTATATACAGGGTTTCCCAGAAATGGTGGATAATCCTGCACGTGCGTGTGCGGAGGAGGGGCCCCACATCAACAAAAACAAAAACTATTTCCAAGCGCGGCCTACGACATTTTCAGTAAAATTTAGAAACATAACAAATACAATCGACAAACTCCTCCTTTTTTAGTCGTTTAAAAAGTAATGATCTTGTAAATAAAATCCAATTTGTTATCACCAGGCCTGCTCGGAATTCATGAGCGCGGCAGCGACATCTAGCACCCGCATGGGGCGAGCGCTCCAGCACGAAAGAGACCAGAAAATGAGGCTGCAAGAGGTGGTCGAGCAACTCGCCAGGCAGCACGACAACTTGGAGCGGACTGTCAACACGAGAAACACACCTTCAACGGGTCAGTCATACAAATATATAGAGTAATAGCGTCTGCCCGCTGCTTCGTACGCGCTTATCAGTAGCTGAAGTATGTCCGTCCCAGTACATTGTTCCCTGCCAAGGTCCATTTAGGCACTATGGCGTGACAAAGGCTGAGATCTTGGCATATTAAATAATATATAAAATACGTTTCATTAAATAAGCATCTCGGTGAAGATCTTTGTATCGTTGGTCGGGATCTTAGACTATACCTTACCCTCGAGATAAGGCAACTCGTGGGTAACTCATTTGGACGCGAAATTTCTATAGTGCACGTGTTTTTTGTATGAATTTTTCTGTGATTTTTATCCAATTAAAAAGATAATTAGTACAATTTTTCTTAATTGGGATGCCGATGTTTTCTCGGGTAAACTTTTCGAGTCAAATGCACTGATCACCGCGGCTGAAACTGGAGTAAACTCTGACATGAATTCAAATCAAATTTTTGGCGTTCTGTATCAACGATTGCATCGTGCACACCAGCACGCTCAGACAAAATGGCGCATAGATCATGCAGTGCCTGTGCGCTTGAAGCGTAATACGGAACTCAGCTCAAATTACAGACAGACAGTTTTACTGACTTCACGGATACAGTTCAATCAGAAGATAGAATAGGTAAAAAAATAGATGTAACCGTTATTTTTTAGAAAAGATGGTTCGGTTTGTGTTGGCGCATGATTCATGTTGAATGCAATTAATCACAACATGATGTGATGTTTAATTGTTTTGAATTTAGTTCTCCGTTCTACAAGGACTAAACAAGGAATTACAAATGAAAACCATTGTATTTTTGAGGCAATTGGGACCTGAGCTCTTTCTCGCTCGCAAAAAGCAAAAAGTAGCTACGGTGTTCACCGATTGTGCTTATTATTTTAACAATGAAATTTTCGACACTTCCTTAGACCCCGCTATCTCGTTAGACCCCCAATATCGTCTGACCGGGGTATTATGTTCATACATATATGAGATATCTCATATAATCGATTTATTCTATATAATCACATATTATGTTTAAATCAAAAAATAGTTTCAGCGCAAAGTGGAACATACAAATCGGCTACATACATAATACATAGGGTGTCAAGTGCTCCTCATAACCCTCCTCCGTTGGTAGTCGGGTAAATACCTAGCACCGACCGAAACCATAAAATCATCAAACGACCTCATTTATTTTCTCTGAAAATGAAACTTTGAGTTATGGAATGGAACGTAAAAAAGTTTGTAGACAGAAGGCTAAGGTGCGCGTGAAAACGGAACGTAACTGTCAAACGAAAAATCGAAACAAGAAATTTGCGAATGCGACATGTCAAGTAAAATTCTACTTATTTTCGGCTAAAAGCAAAGATAAATTGTTTTACGCGGTGTAAATTGCATAAAATCAAATATGTACAATGAATAAAAACTATAATTGATGTTTCGGTACGTAGAAAGTGTCCTTACGAGAATTTATTTTGTACGAACGTAGAACTATTTGGTGATGTCAAGGTTGTTTTATTCTTCTGTATAATCAACAGTACTTAATTGATTGTGCTCCTTTATTTAATTATCGTCTGCCGTGTATGGAGGTTGCCTTTCGGCGCCGTGGTGCTGTAATGCTGCCTTTACATTTTGACTCGTAGTTTGTACGTAAAATTATGACATTGTGTGGGTGTCTCTCTTGTGATCTTGGCCTTGTGTAGTTGCGGCTTGAATTATATATTTTGTCTTGTAATAACTGATACTAAGCTGAATACCGTGTCTTCGTCATGGGCGGTAAGTGTAAACAGTGAAAATAGTAAGCTGCCATAATCTGCTTCTCAGATGCTTTTGTTGGATTTTGTTTTGTTACACACTCATTGTTACACAGACCCAATCGCGTGTGAATTATTTAAAATAATATATTTTGATAGAAGTCTTGAATGTTAGTCAGAAGAATCCATTTACTCCTTGTCTCTCTGATTCAGGATATTTTGTATTAATCTGGCATTTGCTGGAAAGGAATGTTACTATTTATGCTATGAAATACAATTTTCCGTGCATGGTAATTAACTGCTGACCTTGGTGCAGGGTAATTTTAATGTATTTTTATTGTAGGTGATTTCATTTTCAATCGGTGCATGCAATGACTGAGACTCTACAATGGTGCTATGACTATATTTCCAGCCTTTTATACAACACAATAGGTTGTAAATTACCTTTTTGATCACTATTAGCTGTAATGTATAGATAATTTGTATTCTTTGGGTGGATTCTAACTCAGATAATCTATTACAAACCCTTTTGTTCATACTGTGTAATGTAACTTTGTTTACTTTATTACCATTTAAATAATACTCAGTTAGATAAGTATATTAGTCATAACGAACAGCTGTCTTGTAATTAATACCTAAAGTAGTGCTTCTCATTGTCATTTAATGCGTAAACATATTATTTTGCTTGTAAACATTTGTTAGTGATATCAGTACAAATTAGCTATTTTCGAGTTGCTTATTGCCTTTTTGTTAGCATTCCTTCCTTTAACTGTATTTCTTTTTGCATATAATGTACATCTATCATTGTCTATGGTTCTATCCTTAGCATTAAAAACTCTTCAACCATTTGTATGTTTGCATTGTAAATAATTATTGTACCAATATGACTCAAGTACAATACAAGCCACACTTCAGTCCACTGCTGAACGTAAAAAATTAAGGGGATTCTGCCATAATAAATGGGGTATGGGCATAATATCCCCTGGGATACAGATTCACCCCCTTTCAGCATAGTAGACATGTTTTGTGGCGCCCTGTATTAAGTTTTCAACAATAAATAGTTGCACACAAGAGTGTGGAGGCCTGTGGTTTGGTAGGTAGTGCACAAGGAAGTTATGCATAAAAACAAACATAAAGTATTTTCCTTTGAGCTGTCATTTATTAAGTTGGAGCATCAATCAAAAATTTCGCCAGTCCCCATAGATTCACAATGCGCGCTCTGAATCCGTCTATCAAAACATTTCCTTTTCGTCATGTAAGGAAAGCATTTGAATTAGTGTCATTTTTTGAGCGCTTGGATGGGAAAGCATGCCTAGCAAAATTACAAAAATCACACGTCCAAGGCACATAATTACAGGGTTTCCTATTTTCAGTAAAGTATTTGTGGTGTATTATACATATGTGTGAATGCACTCAGTGTAGTGTAGTTGATTGACAATTAAATAACGAACTATATGTGGGTACTTGGATAAAGATGCTATGACGACTACCCACAATCGCCAGTCCTGATTTACCAAGTAAGTCCATAACATTGGCGACGACGAAAATTACGCGAAATATAGTGAAAAACCAGTGAATAAGTAGTGAATTCTTTGTGGAACAATGGCTGATAGGAGATTCGAAACTTTTGACCTAAAAAATGCGGACTGGGAATCTTATAAAGAAAGATTCGCATTCTTTTTAGTAGCACAGGGGGTTACTGACGATGTCAGCAAAAAAGCCATCTTTTTCGCATCATGTGGCAGTGATTTGTACAATTTAGCAAAAACATTAGTGTTTCCAAAATCTGTTAGTGAGGCTACTTTAGTTGAAATTGAAACAAAATTAAATGATCACTTTAGTCCGCGGCCTAATGAAATTGTGGAATCATTTAAATTTCACACACGGAAGCAGGGTAAAAATGAATCGATGCAAGATTACATTGCGGCTCTTAGAAAAATGTGTAGATTCTGCAATTTTGTTGATTTAGAAAGGACGCTAAGAGACAGAATTGTATGCGGGGTGAAAGACACTAAATTACAAGAAAGTTTACTGAAGACGGCAAACCTTAGGTACGAAACGGCAGTTCAATTGGCATTGCAAGCAGAAAAGTGTACAGAAGATATCAAAATTCTGTTACTGCCAGATGCTGCAGGACCAAGCGGTAGCTCAGCGAGTGGTAACGGACATGACGAAGGGGAACCAATGGAGGTAAACATAGTCAAAGAAGATAAGAAGAAAAAATTATACTGCTACAGATGCGGAGGAAGCCACATGTATCACAATTGTAAGTTTGTTCATGCTAAATGCAATGCGTGCAGCAAAATAGGCCACATAGCAAAAATGTGTAAGAAAAAGAATGAAACTGGGGAAATCAAAGAGATTCAGGAACAGAATGACAAAGAATGTTTGAATGGTTTGTATTGTGTGGGTGGAACAAACCGGGAACCTGCAATATGGACGGAAATTCAACTGAACAATAAATCAGTAAAGTTTGAGGTAGACTCCGGCTGCTCTTATACCATCATGTCGCGAGAACATGCAGAACAGATTTGGCCCAATGGTCTTGAATTAGAAAAGTGCCATCTAAATCTGCATACCTGGACTGATGCTAAGGTGCAGGTGCATGGCAGGACCAAAGTTTTTATTGAATATAAAAACTTCAAAGGTTACCTGCAAATACTGATTGGACAAGGGCGAGGCAACCTCCTAGGAAGGAACTGGTTTAAGCCGCTTGGGATCACAGTTGAAGGTATCGATAGAATTAATTTTGTGAAACCAACTATGTCTTCTCTCTCTGAATCTCTGATAGAAATGCTTAAAAATTATGAGGAAGTTTTTGAAGGACTTGGAGAGTACAAAGGACCAGAAGTAGTGATAAGTTGCAAAAAAGATGTGCAGCCGATATTTATGAGAAGTCGACCAGTACCTTTTGCTATAAGAGACAGGGTTTGTGATGAAATTGACAGGTTGGTCAGAGCCGGAGTACTGGAGCCAGTGGCATACTCTAACTGGGCCACACCTGTGGTGCCAGTGATAAAAAAAAACGGCAGTATACGACTGTGCGGAGACTATCGACTGACCGTGAACTCTGCTACCGAAACTGATACATATCCACAACCAACTATCAATGAGAGTCTGTCTGAGGTCGCAGGTGGAGTCATCTTCACCAAGCTAGATTTAAAAGAGGCGTACACGCAACTAAGAGTATCGGACGAGACAGGACTGCTCCTAACGATCAATACAATAAAAGGATTGTACAAAATGAGAAGATTGCCCTATGGATTGAAGGCATGCCCGGGTATTTTTCAACGGGTAATGTCAACCACATTGGCTGGCATCAAAGGAGTGACAGTACTGTTAGATGACATACTTATAAGTGGAAATGAGAAACAACATAAAGATAGATTAGAAAAGGTTTTAATTTGCCTGAAAAATGTTGGACTCAGACTCAACCGGAATAAATGTGAAATAGCTACAGATAAAGTGGAATTTCTGGGTTATGTGGTGGACAAAAATGGAATTCACCCAAGTGAGCAGAAAATTAAATTAATAGAGAATGCTAATAGTCCAAAAAGTGTAAAAGAACTTCAAGCATTCTTGGGTTTGTTGAACTTTTATGACAGATTTGTGAAAGACAAAGCTTCAATGCTGGAACCACTACATAGACTGCTAGATAAAGATGCGATATGGGTGTGGGGAAAGAAAGAACAAGAGACGTTCCAGAAGGCCAAAGCTGTACTATCATGCGGTGACACCCTGATACACTTTGACAATAACAGGAGTGTAACATTAACTTGTGATGCTTCAGAATACGGGGTGGGAGCAGTGCTTTCACATATAATGGACGATGGAACAGAAAAAGCTATTGCAATGGGATCCAGAACATTAAGTAAGGCAGAGCGTAACTATGCACAGATAGACAAGGAAGCGGCTGCGATCATGTTTGGTCTAGATAAATTCAATCAGTATGTTTATGGAAGGCATGTCCTAATATACACTGATCATAAGCCGCTCCTCGGTATATTTAGCCCTAATAAAGCTATACCAAAAGTGCTGTCTCCAAGAATGATGCGATGGGCCTTGAAGCTGAATTCACATGACTATGAACTAAAATATAAAAGTGGTATAAGCATTGGAAATGCCGACGCACTCAGTAGATGGCCAATCGAGGCTGAAGAATGGAAGCCTAACACTGAAGACATTGAAGATGTTTTGTTGCTGTCAGAGACACCGAGTGCGGTTCAATATACAGCGAAAGATATCGCAGAACAAACCGGACGGGACGATGTTCTAACGAAAGTGAAATTTTGGATTTTACATGGATGGCCAGACAATGTACAGGATGCTAACTTGAAACAGTATTGGATGAAACGAAAAGAGCTTTCCATCACCAATGACTGCATAATATGGGGTACTCGAGTGATTATACCGCCGCCGATGCGAGAACACATGATGCAGGCTCTGCACGAGACCCATGATGGAATAGTCATTTCGAAATCAATTGCGCGGAGCTACTTTTGGTGGCCAGGATTAGACCATGAAATAGAAGCCCTAGTAGCGAACTGTGATAGCTGTCAAGTAAACAGGAACATGCCAGCGAGTACTGCACACTCGTGGATTACACCGTCCAACCCATGGCAGCGCTTACACATCGATTTTGCAGGTCCTGTAGACCGAAGGATGTACCTTATTGTGGTTGATCCATACTCAAAGTGGCCAGCAGTAAAAATTGTGCGAACAACTTCAAGTGAGTGTGCAATTAAAGCATTGAGAGAAATTTTTGCGGAGCAAGGACTACCAGAAGTTCTTGTGTCAGATAATGGTACGGCATTCACATCACAAGAATTCATGAACTTTATGAAGTGCAATGGCATTAGACACATATTAACGCCGCCTTATAGTCCATCTTCGAATGGCCAAGCTGAGAGGTTTGTGCAGACCGTCAAGAATAAATTAAAAAGTTTGACAGGGCCAGACATGGACATCATACTACCACGTCTTCTCTTCGGGTTGAGATCATCACCCAGTTCAGTTACTGGGAAGAGCCCTGCAGAAATACTTAATAAACGTCGATTTAGAACACGGTTTGATATACTACACCCATTATCAACGAAGCCAATTTCTGAAATGCAAATTGAAAGCAATAGGGAAGTACCGGTGAGAACTTTCAGACTGAAGGATAAGGTGTGGCTGCGCAACTATGCAAGAGGACAAAAGTGGGTTAAAGGAGAAATCGTCCGAATCAAAGGTCCGGTTCGATTCTTAGTGAAGATGGAGGATGGACCAATAGTCACCAGACATGTCAATCAGCTGCGGAGACGGGAGTCGGATGATGTCCCTGGTCCTTGCAATGAAACCCGTGATGTGCTAGGCATACCAAGTCATGCTGTAGTAACATGCTCAGGCGACTTGTTGCAAGGACAGTAGCTAAAATAAACAAGTGTCTTGTAAATAGTAGAATATGAAAGTTAGGAATATGGACAATTGATTAAATAATGATAAAGTGACTATGGGGGAAGGTATGTGGTGTATTATACATATGTGTGAATGCACTCAGTGTAGTGTAGTTGATTGACAATTAAATAACGAACTATATGTGGGTACTTGGATAAAGATGCTATGACGACTACCCACAATCGCCAGTCCTGATTTACCAAGTAAGTCCATAACAGTATTAATGCATTTTTTACCACTATAATGTACAATTATTGCCTCAAAAAATCGGCGTTGAAAATTATTTGTTAGATTGCATATGTTACGATTTTTACTTTGTTCTACATTCATGAATAGAGAGGCTATTTTTCTTATATAGGTACATTTTTAATTCATGCGTTCTTGCGTTTATTTTCTGTGACTTCCCTTAACCATCTACATACCTAACTATTTGCTGTCCGAAATAAAATATTTTTATTTATTTTATTAGTTATTCTAGGGAACCAAATTAATTTATATATGATAAGTTCAAGGTAATGGTATGATTGACAGATTGTTCCTGTAAAAACGCAGTATTTTCAGTTACCAACATACTTACAAAATAAATTAAATACGACTC
The DNA here is from genome assembly GCA_955876795.1 of Eupithecia tripunctaria. Lineage (NCBI taxonomy): Eukaryota > Metazoa > Arthropoda > Insecta > Lepidoptera > Geometridae > Eupithecia > Eupithecia tripunctaria. The sequence goes on from OY041620.1 coordinate 7,438,111, forward strand.
CACTAATCTCTTGTTCCGTAGGCAGAAAACTTGTCAGGCTCTGCGCAAACTGTCTGCATCATTAATTTTGCGTGTCATTTTCGTAAGGTTCTAGGTATCTATGGGGGAGGCCGCGAAATTTTTGATCGATGAGTTGGAGTCATCTAATAGTGGGAACATAAAACTTTAACTACATCCAAACTAGGTGTTTAAATCTAAGACTATGTATCAGAAATCATTTAGTCATGCAACCATGACTTTGAACATGAATAGACTAATGATTAACTCCCAAGGTTACATAGATTCTCTTCCTAAATGCACAGCTATGTACAGATTTATGGTATAACAGAGTGTGATCTCATGATTATTTCTTAAACGTAAATCTTGTAACCTAAGTTTGTGTAGATTCTACTTGATCTAGCTAGAGTCTAGTTACCTGAGGATGGTATTTTAATCCATTCAAGTATTATTAAAGCAGAAATTATTGTATATTACCATTTCAAGCCCAGACAGCGAAAAGGATCTTTTTAAAATTTTGCAAGAACAGTAGACAGTATCCCTGGGGTGGACATATGCAACTTTTATGTGACAAAGTATGTGAAGCCAATAGCAGGAGCTACTATTAAATATATTTTTCTAACAGGTGGTAACGGCACCGGAAACGAGACAGAGGATGAGGACCACGAGTTCTTTGACGCCATGGAAGAGGGGTTCTCTTCCTCACTTGCGGAAGACAAAACATCATTCACAATCAAAGTACCTGTAAGTAACTACCATATTCGGAAGACATAAAATAATTATTGTATTATATCCATTCCGTTCCTTAAGTTATTGTAGCTGTAATGTGTGTTATGGTTGTGACGCTACAAAATTTGATATTTCATCAAAATAAGAATGATGAGGCCATAGTTTGATATTACCTTGACATATTCAGCAAAAATACTTACAGTTTTTACAATCAACTAAAGTGTGATTGTAAATTCATCATGCACAAGCAATTCTTCTGTCATTGTTATTGTTTTAACTGTGTCAACTGGGTTAATTGTGCTATAAATGGCTGAAGAAGCAAAATGAAGTCACAATCTGGTTCATCAGAAAAAAGTATTCAATCGCCCCACTATTCTAATTATCTCTATCACGAAAATAGATGGACAATTTTTTATGATAAATTCGCGCTTCCTTCGTAAAATGACGTCAAGCAATACCGATAGCCTGGCGAAAGCATGTTTAAAATTCATTGTGGATTGGATTATTTGGGACAACTTTCCTCATAACATAACGCCGCGAAGATCGATTTTAATTGATCGTTTCACTTACCTCCAAATACAGCGTTCATTTACGATTGTCTTTCCTGTGTTAGTACTATCGGCTGTGGTTTAGCGCTTACTTATTATATTGTTCTAGCACGTAATACCTTCTTGTAAAGAATCTTGTATGAAGGCCACAACCGTCTTCAATCTTATTGGCATTCATGGACATTCTTAGTTTAAAACTCGCATCGTCTGTGATGCGAGTTTTAAATAATCCTCTCTCATATAGCATCGAATTCAAACAAGGAATCTCATGCAACCGATACTGGTGCACTGCCAGTATTGTCTTTAACATAGTTATCCTAAGCATCATACCAACCCAGATTGAACATAGGCCTCCTCCATTCGACGCATGGCAGCCAGCTGACCTGAGCCGCCTCCATCAATCGACTCCCTAGAACCGCTACAATGTCGTTGGTCTAAAACATAAAAAGTCCATTAAGTGAATGATCGTTCTCCTAAGCATTGACATCATATACCTAAGCATTCCATCTCTCATGTGTTTGCGTGTGCCTTCACAGGTAAATAGGAAAGCCAAGGTGAAAATTGCAGAGAGTTCTGATGAGTCGGAAGGAGAAACTGTACAGGAAACCCAACAGGTAACGTCTGCAGTAACTATTTACTTAAGAATATCGTAGTTATGACTTAATTTCCTTATCAGACCTTAACGTGGAATTCCGATTCGGTTGATTTGTTTCTCCAATAAATGATAATGAACGAAACAAATAAAAAACTAAAGTAGTCACAATAGCGATTGTCTACGAGTCGTTTAGCGAGAAGACGGAAAATCTGTCTGCTTTGAGAACCGTAGCAGTAACTTTGTAATCAACCTTCTAAAAACATTTCGTTAGTTTGTTATTCAAGCTGCATTTCAAACCATAAAATCGTGACTACGTATTATATTCAGGCAATATCTACGAACCAAGGTCAGAACGTTTTTAGGTTGATCAGAACAAATAAATTACCACACGGTCGTTGCACCAATCTGTTCGCTAATGGGCACACCTTATTTTGCCACATTTTCTCTTCTATAAGATTTTTTGCAATTGTTGTAGCGTCGCCTATCCAATGTATAACTTCGACTTACAGAGGGTATGTAGGGCCCCATGGGCTTCAAACCCCTTTGTATCACAAATAAGACAATAAAGCTGTAGGTATACAGCTAAATTCGGTGTACCCATTTGCCTTCATAACACAAAGTCTGCATATTTTAGGACTGTGTGAATTGTCCAGCATTATTTATTAGTTTTTTAGCCGTCGCCGTGTACGTGCAGTCCGTATATAACATTCTTTACGCCACAGCGACCGCCATGGGCAAGATTGAAGATAATTTGGATGTTCTATATTGCCTGGAAGAGATCCCTCGCTTCTAAGCGATAAGGCTGCCCTTTGTACTTTTGTTTTATGTCATTTCTTTTGTACTGTGTTTTTGTTGGTTTACAATAAAGTATTTCGTATTGTATGAATATAAAATTCAATAATTCTTTTATTATTGTTTCACAGGTTTTATTTTTAGAAGACAAAGAAAATAAAGAGCAGGTAGACAGCGCAATGGGGGGCGGCAGTGCAGAACCTTTAGCGGATGAACCAGAAGTTAATAAGACACAGGAGATTCATGTAAGTAAATCATCGATCAAAGTTTTCGCCGGCACCCCATAGATTCACAATGCGCACTCTGAAACCTTCTGTATCAAAAGTTTTCCTTTTTGGCATGTATGGAAAGTATTTGAATTAGTGTCATTTGTTTAAGCGCTTGGACAGAAAGCATGCATAGCAAAATTCTATTATCTATAAAGGCTGAAGGACTAATATAAGAAAGTTTGTAAACATGTTTGTTGCTCTTTCAAGCTAAATCTACTGTACGGATTGGGCTGAAATTTTGCATACAGGTATTTCTAGGCCTGGAATAACACACAGGCTACTTTTTATCCCATAAATCAGTTCCCGTGGGATAGGTGTGCGTAGCCGCTGCGCGCAGCTATGGTTTATCCATCCAGCATAGAGCATGTTAGTAAATAAACCACGATACAAATAACAAAAACTCACTTGCTTGGCGTCGTGTTTCAGATATAATTGTAACCAATTTTTATTGAAGGGAGGATCTAAAATCGACAAGTAATGTAAATTACGTATAAAAGGACGCGCCAACAAAGTGAATTTTAGGTTAAGTATGGGCGGTTTGTATACGTTTATGCCTCATTCAAAATGGACACGGTATAGTTTATTATATTCTTGCATACATTCTGTTCTAAAATCCTATGATACGACTGCTCTATGATATTTACTCATCTTGTCTCTGGCAGTTAACGAAATCGTTTACTAATTAGATTGTCCTTAATGATTTTTAAATTAATGGTGGTAAGTGATATTTTGAACTTAACAGGATATGGATGTAAGTTTCTTCTTTTAAATCAGATTTATACTATTTATTTACAATCTATTGGTTTGACTTTCGATCATATTTAATAACCTGCCTTTGCCCAACGAGGCTTTGAACCTCATAGAGAAAGATAAACCTTGTGAACGATTTATTAAAGCAACTGAGAAATTTAATGTTGTTTCTTACAAAAAAACATGATCCTGAGTTATTCTGTCGTAAAAACGTATACAATAAAAGCTACCCTGATCTACCCACTTATAATTATACTACCCGCGGAAAAAAAAAATTACCTGTAAGACCCGTATTATGAAAGCTTGCTCAGTCACAGGTCACTTGAGTGTCGTTTGTGCCATAGAAAAGCGTTACTCAAGCATAGTTCGATAACCGAGCAGACTTTCATAATACGGGCCTAAGAGTGTAAGTATAAAGAAATAAACGATTTGACTCTGACTCTGACTCTTAACAGCCTGTATTTGTCCACCGCTGGACGCAGGCCCTCTGACAAGCGCCTTACTGGCGTTTATCTCATGGGGGTAATGGTAGGGGTAATGCCCATAATCGCCACGCTGGGCATGCGGGTTTGGGAACGCAGTTCGGTGGTGGAATTGTACTGCAGGGGCGCTGCTGCCCGCCCCCGGTGGATATCCCTTAGTCGCCTCTTACGACACCCGCGCGGGAGAGTTGGGGTGGTGCAAATTCCAAGCCAGCTCCAGCTTCCAACCACACAGCCACAAACCCTTAAACCCTATTGTCCAGCATTATTTATTACTACCTGCGCCCCGCGGCTTCGCACGCGTTGTTCTTATGAAAACGTTTAAAGGTGATTTTTATCCAACGGGAACTGATTTATCGGATTAAAAGTAGCCTATTTTTGATTCCGAGATTAGAATTACCTGTGTACAAAATTTCAGCCAGATCCGTTCAGTAGTTTTGGCGTGAAGTGGTAACAAACATCCATCCATACATCCATACAAACTTTCGCATTTATAATATTAGTGTGATTATGTCTGTTCCAGCCGCACGTGTCTCAAGTGACAGATTCAATCGTGGACGGACACCCGCGGCGGACGAGGGTGCCAGACAAACCAAACTATCCGCTTAGTCTATGGTCTATTATGAAGAATTGTATAGGTAACTACTTTAATACTTATATCAAATAATATCCAAAAAAAAAATCTACTTTGTCGCGGGAACCCGCATCCTTTCCACAGTACGGGAATGTGCTAGACAAACACACCACGAGGTGAAGTGACGTAGGAGTCGAAATTCTGACTCTAGCGTCAATGGGCCTGATTCCACTAACACAATCGCCTCACTATGACACTATTATCGCTTCATTATCGCGTAACAATCACCGCCATTGACACCTTTTGGTATTCTACTAACACGATCTTTTTTTGTTTATGCCATATCTATGACTATTACGATTATGATTATATGCCCCAGCACATTATTGACACAATATGATAAGTCATAGAGATTGTAATCTTATGGTAATAGAATACCAAATAAATTTACGACTAAATCTCTATCTTAATCGTATGGCGCCATTATGGCGACATTATAGCATTTTGTTTAAAAAATAGTGGAATTAGGCCCCAGAGTGTGAGGCTTACACAAAAAAAAACTTATTTGAATATAAATCTTAATTCCACTACAGTACTTCTTGCATCGATGTTTCAGCCGTGAACAAGCGATTTGAGAAATCGCACTTATCTGAATGCGGTTTAAATCTCTTTCTTTTTATACACCAATCTAAGTAAGAAAGGGGATTATGAGTTACTAACTTCTCGAAAGTGTAAAAGTTCAATCAAGGACTTCACACACGGCAGCTATTATGTATAATATGTACATTATACATTCCTTCATATTTCTATGGAAAGATGTATTTTATTGTTTTATTTTTATTTATTTGGAAGACAAACAGTTCATAGATAAATAAAGAGATACAATACGGATTTCCTAAGACCAGTGAAGTCTCTATGATAAAAAAAAACTCAAATCTCCATAAGATAAAAAAAAAAAAAATTGTGAACATATGTAGGTACAGGTACAAGGCAAACAAACAATGTACATAGCAAACATACAATGTACATAGCAAACATACAATGTACATAGCAAACATACAATGGAGATGGAAATTATCTTACTAACATAAGAAGAGTACCTCTAGATAAAGAGAAGTACAAAATAATTAATTGAAATAAGTATCAAAATTAACACGAGATAAAACATTATTCAAACAAATAGCGGGGGATAAGATAGGACTAAAGGCAAAATGATTTATTAAAAACTAATATAAAACCTCAAACCAACAAAAGAAGATCTTATTTTGTTTGAGTAAAAAACTAAGTTAGTTCTGTAATGTAAAGATATGTATCATCCTATAATATACATATTTACATTATGTATTTATTTACACCTGTGTGTAGCCTTTTATGTCCCCATCTATCACTGCTGTCTGTTTTATTCCAGGAAAGGAATTATCAAAGATACCAATCCCCGTGAACTTCAGCGAGCCTCTGTCGATGCTGCAGCGGTTGACGGAGGACTATGAATACGCGTACGTCCTCGACCAAGCTGCTAAGTTCACTGATCCAGCTCAGCAGTTGGCTTACGTAGCTGCTTTTACAGTTTCGGCGTATGGCACTACCACTAGTCGGTGAGTTCATTTTATTAAAATTTAGACGACCTCTGTGGCGCAGCGGGCGAATGTCCGCCTGCGACGCAGGAGGTTGCGGGTTCGATTCCCACCTCGGGACAAATGTATGTACGATCTGCAGATATTTGTTCAGGGCGTCCTGGATGTTTTCTTTGTGATATATTAATAAAAAATATCGTAGCCTATTGTATTAGGTATATTAGTTATCTAGTACCCATAACACAAACTCTGCTAAGCTTGGGGCTAGATAATGGTGTGTGAATTGTCCAGCATTCTTTATTTATTAGTTAAAGATGTTCGCCCTAACATAGATTACCATAATGAAATGAAATGAAATGAAATGAAATGAAATGAAATGAAATGAAATGAAATGAAATGCTTTATTAAAAAGGAACAGCATTAATACAAACATTACCCAGTCGGTAAAATGCGATCGATTTCTTGTCAAATAATAAATAATAAATATTGTTGTACTAAATCGCCGCGCATGATAAAGTTTGTTTATTGGGATAGATGACACCTATACAAATTAAAAATGCCCCATAACATTATGTCCTAAAGCGTCGAGTTTCTGAGATGAATACATCATTATGATATAAACACAGAGCTATAGGTATTTTCATCTCTAAATAACTCTGAATCCTGATGCTTTTAGGGCATTATGTTATTTAGTTAAACGCTGCGTCGCCGCAGTTGAATAAAACACGAAAAAGCGCGATATTTCCCTAGAAGATATTGAGTTCTTGACGAAAACCTTACAGTACTCGTATAAAAACAAAAACCTTAATTTAAATATTTTGTTTCATAGTACAAACAAGCCATTCAACCCGCTACTTGGCGAAACATTCGAATGCGATCGAATGGCGGACCTCGGTTGGCGTGCGATATCCGAACAGGCAAGTATCTACCGATTATTATATTTCTTAGTTTGAGGCCTTACCATAGGCTTCACACGAAAACACACCTTACGTAATGACAATTTTACTTATGAAACATCAGTGTTTAGCGTGAGTTGTCACAGTTAGATCGCCTGACATTCTACAGTAGTAACGTAAATACGCCTACGCGACTCATACTGCATTTTAATTCCTAACTATCCGCTAGAGGCGCTTTAGAAGTTTTCATTTTTTTTTACTACAGTCGCTAGCGAGTATAGATTTTGAAAACTCATGGTAAAAAAACTATAGTACAACGGGATATATTTACTATCAAGCTTAAAACTCAATTTATGGTAAACATCCCGTTGTAAATGACGTAAGTACCATCGTTTTAAAGTAAAACAAAATACACAATTCTATTTTACCGCGTGAAGCCTATGATAAGGTCCCAGAGATGTGTTATGTTAAGTTTTGCTTCTTTTACCTCTCTTTCCTAACCCTAAAGAATCCCTAACTCTATACCTAATCCTGCCGTTTCCACTTCTTAGTTTTCTTCCAGTGCTAGCAAATTCCAGCATAAGCCTGTTTTGAAGCAATCTCTTTGTATTTGTTGAATTTATTAATTGGATAATTGCAAAGAAAAACTGTTCAAGATCGAAACTAATAAATCTCTTTGCTACAAGTACACAAAAAAGACAAGATGGTTTTGAATTATCATTTTAATTCTCGTTTGGTATAAAAATTCCAAATTCTTTCCATATAATCTAAAGAGAACACGAAGCAGGAAATAAAGTGCTATTTATGTCTCCTTCGATCTTTATAAGCCAGCAAAGTATAGAGAAACCTTTGCCTTGTTTTTAGGGTAACTAAAAACAAGGCAAAGGTTTCTCTAATAAAATCAAGGCTAACACTTATGACATAATCCTCTTGGGACATGATGATGCCGTGTTGATTGTCCAACATAATTATTTATTTATTATTCGATAGCAGAACCCGTTCCAAGCTTTTTTACAATTATCAACACAACCCAAAATTTTATATTAGGGCTTACTTAGGCATGGGGATAAAGCACAATACACTCCTATGCGAGATGTCCGTGCAGATCTTAGTTCCCTTGCTCAGAATTAAAATTAGAACCTAAAATGTTGTCTTTATTTTTTTTTACTGCATTGCCTGTTACCTATTCGTCATATTTCGGAAACTGATTCAAAATTCAAAAACATCAGGTGTCGCATCACCCGCCGATGGTGGCGCAGTTCTGCGAGGGCGCGGCGGGTTGGCAATGCTGGCAAGAGTTCACAATGACCACCAAGTTCCGCGGGAAGTATCTGCAGGTTATACCCCTAGGGGGCGCTTCGGTTGTCTTCCCAGCTAGTGGGAACAGATATACTTGGAGGAAGGTAAGTAAAAGGGGAGGATAAGATAACTGACTACATTACTTACTGATTATTCTAAAAAACGATGCCGATTTTTTTAGGGACAAGTCTGTCTAAAACGGTGGGTGCTTTGAAGTAATATTAAGATCAAAATATACACACACTCAAAAATACTAAAAATACACTTACAAAATATACTAACGACTCGCTTCCTTTAAAATCGTACAGTGACAAAAGTTACCTAATTTAAAAACCGTACATTATATTGTATCACATAAAGAATTAGAAGTGGAAACAGAAGGATTGCAGTCTTTATAAAATTACACAATACCTCATAAGATTCTATACTATTTTTATAGAATCAAACAGATACAACTACGCATTCCATATAGTTATAGTCGAGTCGCTAGGTGGAGCACTACCCGCCCACGATGGCGATTCACTGCGAAGGTGCGAATGGGTGGACATGCCAGCAGCATTACCTTCTGAAGAGCCATTTCCGGGGACAGTTCATCGCAATCACCCCTGATACCACTATCGAACTCAAATTCAGCAATAACAACATGTATCGGTGGCGGAAGGTGGTAAATTGGTTTCTGCTATTTTAGAGTGTAGAGGCTCCAATATCTCCCATACCTAATTAGTGTAGAGGTGTCCTTATACGCAGGGATTAGGTTTGGCCTTTGCCAAGCAGTGGGATACACCAGCTGTGCAATTACGCAAAAATCACCCATTCTTTAATTGACATTTGAAAGCCTTATGCCATGGCCTTCGTAATGGCTAGATAATGTTTTGTGAATTGTCCAGCACTGCGCTCTGCAAAACAATTCTACCAACGAATTGCGATGCGATTCCCCAACCCGGCATGCTCAGCCTGGTTATTATGGGAAAGCCTTTTTAAGAGATAAAAGCTAATACACACTTATCACGGGAGGCCTGCGTCTATCAGTGGACCAGTATAGGCTGTTTAGGTTGATTTAACAACAACAATACTTCCGAATTTGTTCTGTTACAGGTGAGCACAACAGTGCACAACATTATAGTGGGCAAGCTCTGGCTAGACAACCATGGTGACATGGATATAGTTGGCAACACTGGCCCGGCTACTGGATACGTGGCGCATCTAAAGTACTTACCGTATGGCTACTTTAGTAAAGACACGCAGAGGAAGGTCACTGGGGTTATCAAGGATCCGCAGGGAGTTGTGAGTATTTATTTTATAAAATATTGGAGAGTAGCATTGTCAATGTGCAGAGCGATTAGCTCTGCACATTGACAATGCTACTCCCGTTAGAGCAAAGTTGCCTTTAAAATAAAAATTTATTTTAATTTTAAAATAAAAATTTTAAATTAAATTTTAATTTATTTTATTATCTTGCGTGAGTACCAGCATTTACCGGTGGTCGGCAGCGTCTAGTTTTGGAATTGTTCGCCGCTTTACTAGTAAATGCTTGTCCGCCATAATCAATTACGAGTAAATCGGCCACAAATTCCAAAACTTTAAACTCTCGTGTGATACTTTCTGTCTATCAATCAATAATATGATTTTTATCAGTGGAAACAAAGATTGAAATACTTACACGACTGAAATCTTAGTAGGTAACTAGGATTTCTGTTTTTTTTTTTTTATTGCTGATGGATTAGCGTTTGGCTACCAACTCACTTTAAGAAAGCAAAGATGTAGCCTAAGATGGAACACGCTTTTCCAGAAGGAACTTGTTATCACTGCTGCCGTACAGTGTAACATATCAAGTGCTTGATTTAATAGTTTTGTTGTCCTTTTCAGCCCCGCTACGTGCTACAAGGTCACTGGGACGACCGTGTGGAGGTGGCACCGGTGACGAGCGCCTCGCCCGACAACACGGTCTGCAAGACCGGCAAGTTTGTGCTCGCCTGGGAACGAGTGCAGGCGCCGCCAGATGCCGACAAGTGAGTAAAACAATCACGAATACATTATACTCATCAAATGGGACGGTACGCTACAAGGTCAGTGAGACCGTGTGCAGCTGGCACCGGTGGCGAGCGCCTCGCCCGCCAACACGGTCTGTAAGAAGGTAAGTAAACTGCAAATGATTGGAAATTGTGTGTGTTTTACGTTTAATTGTAAAACAACACAGGCCATTTGTTGATTTAGCGTTGGGAGAACGTACCATATATATACAGAATTTTACTTATACCTATAGGCTAAACTCATTTGAATTTCCATCTATGTTCTTTCCATTCCTAACAAAATGCATCTTTTCCAGATGGTACAACTTCACGATACTGGCCGCACAACTAAACGAGCTCGAAGAAGGCATCGCCCCTACAGACTCGCGACTCCGACCCGACCAACGCCTAATGGAGGAAGGCCTGTGGGACGAGGCCAACGCAGAGAAACTACGGCTAGAGGAGAAACAACGAGTGAAGAGGAGAGAGTTGGAGGCGGCGACGGAGCAGGCCGCGGCGAGGGGCCTCCCCGCGCCGACCGCGCATGCGCCGCTCTGGTTCACCCGCGAGGCGCACTCCCCCCACGCGCCGCACTCCCCGCAGCTACGTCACATGTACACGCACCGCTACTGGGAAACCAAACGCACGCAGGAATGGGCCGCATGCCCCGATATCTTCTAATACAATACCGTGTGTCGATCACCGTGTGAGCTTATTTCGCTTGTAGTATTGCTCGTGCTACTCTCGCGCCTGATTCTAAGACCCGTATTTGAGTATATTCAGTCGTCGATCTATGCTTACTAGCGTTACTCAGGCATAGGTCGATGTCTGAGTAAGTTTTCATAATACGGGTGTTAATTTCGATAGGACGTGAGGGCAGCGCCGCGCGCAATATCGGAGTCTCAGTTATAGTTCGCTTGTGGTTGTTTCGTTTATGTTTTGCGTTTGAAATTACTCATTCCATATTAACTGTGGTTGTTTATTTATTTGTTATCGGAAATTAGTTTTTTTAATCTTTGAGTGTAATACAACATAATTTATGACGTTTTGCCCTGTATCAGTTAAAAAAATAAGAACGAAGTACAGCTTTCGTAAAGTAACAGCTAGAATGATGAAACTGCAAAGTTAAATCTGTCGTGGCGTGGCCTAATATTAACTGTTTTTGTATTGGTGAATGTTTAAAACTTATTTCTATTAGTTTACACGCGCGCTATAACTAACAACGAAATCACAACCTAACAATTCGAAATCACTTCTACCATTAAATTATAAAAACAAAAAATCGTAAGTGCTTTTGTAGTATTACTATAGTAAATTTTATCGGTCAATGTTCGCTTAGACGTGTTAGACGTGCGGAGGTGATGTATTCTTGACTGTTGGAATTATTCCATGATGAACGCTATCAATACGCAGTAGGTAGTACCATCTACGATTAAATCAAGTGTATTTGATACAGTCGGGTGCTTTCAGCTCTGATCTGTCTTTTTTAACTAACCTAGGGAAATGACAATGTCTTACGGGCATATGGTGTAGCTATTTACGTCCTATAGAAAATGACAGTTGTAAAAGTATATTTATGCCTTATTGTAGAGCATTATTCTAAGTGTTATAATAACGCAAGTTGATATAAGTGCCTCGTGATACGAGAAATGACGCTGTTATTGAAAAAAAAAGAAACGCGTCTCTTACGCAAGTCATACGATTCACGAGCTAAAACGTGGTTTCAACTTGCGGTGCTGTAAAGTATTTTGTAAGGTCTATTACAAATAAATTGTACATTTTCAAGTGGATGTAAGATAATTTTGTTAATATTTTTATTATTATAGAAATGATATTTGAATACAAAGCCATAACATCTGTATCATGTTGAGTAAAAAAATAAAATGTAATTTCACGGACAATGTGTTTGTTTTCTTCTTCGAATCGTGTATTGTGGACGACACCGCTGGATATATCCAGTCGTTTACAATTTTCCCGAACCAGCCATGCATTGAAAGTGGGTTCGTAAGTAACGAAAAATATATTAACTAAAAAAACGATTTTTTTTGAGTTGACTCCCTTTAGATCTGGGAGTGCGATATATGTCTATCTATACATGTAGCGTTGGTGCGGCTGCGCCGCCCCTCGCGGTAGTTCAATAAACCAGTGTGCAGTAAGCCGTCTTTCCTTACGCATGTCCCAGTCTGGTCCACGGTCGGATATAAAACACATTGATGGTTCCATATTTCAATGGTGTTGGATCATTGAAATGTGGAACGGCTTTTTTATGTGAAATAGACTTTCGTTTGACCGCAATCTCACCTAATGGAAAGCGAAGATGCGGCAGACCGACGGTGTATCATGAAGGTCTAGAAGATACCTATTCACCCTTGTCTTGAAGAGCTAATTGGCCGGAAATACAGAGTCAGGGAGCGAGTTCCATTCCTTTGCGGTGCGACCGACCAGTAGAGACCTAAACCGAGATACGAACCACAACATATTATTTTTTTTAAAGTCTCAATTAAAATCATCGGACCGATGCGCGATAATTTTATTGAATCTTTAAAAAAAAGTGCAAAGGTATTGTACTAGTAAAGGACCGTGTACAGCAAATAAAAATTACCGAGATGTATTTTCAACATTTTTATTAAGAAAACGGAAACAGTGAAAAAGTACGTAACTGTAAATTGCAGTTGGTTACAATTGTTTATACAAACAAATCTTTTACAGTTAAAATTGTCTAGATTTTTATTCTACTGCCTACAAATAAAATCAGAAGTTACGCATAATAATTATGTAGCTTTTCTTTAAATTATTTAGGAACAGTTTTTTTGACTAGTTCAAAGCTCTGTTATTGTTACAGCAATACATAATTCTATTAATAATGATAATATCAATCAGTATAGGGAGGAATACGAAGTAAACTTTCTTCCTTACAAACAAAGTTACTAGCCAAACAAAAAATTGGGCTAAAATTTTATGCGTAGCGAATTAGTAAAGTTTTGATATTGTCGGCAAACCGATAAAAATGCACACTAAAATCAACTCAAAAATCATAAGAATGAGCTTTGTGTAATAAGAGTAGGTACATGTTATTGATTTGCTGACCTTTATTCTCTCTTTATAAATCAATTCGTCCTGTATAATACTTTTTTGATTACTTCGCTAATGAAAGGCCGAGAAGTTATTTGTATTGAAATCAAACCACTTATTGCGGTATCTATTTCATAAATCAATCCACAACTCATCACACAAGCCTTGATTTATTAAAGGAAGATTTTTGGTCCTACACATCTTGTTCCGAAACCAGACGCGATTGCGGTCTTACGGTTTGATAGCTATTATGCAGACTAGCAGAATAAAAATCTAGAATAGTAACAGTTAGATGAAAGCAGGTAAATAAAAATTAAATTGATACATATGACAAGGCACATTTGTCTCACTCGCTGCGCTACTAAATGAAGAAAGCGTCTATAAATGTTTAAATAGCTATTCAGGAAGCTCTAACACATTAGTTGAAAAATTATCCTTATTTTTATTTTAGTCATAATCACAACAGCGAATGAGACAATCGCACGTACTAATAGTTTCAGCATTAATTAATTTATACATTTATATAGCTTTCCTAAGCATTATCACTCCATTACCTAAACAAAATAATTACATTTATCTTTAGCTCATGAAATTATCTTTAGCCCATCCATACTTCCTTCACAAAAGTAAACGTTTTAAGATCTCAAGGCGATGCTGCGAATGTTTCAAGAAAGCATTTGAATTTGGAAAAAAATTCTAGCAAAAATTTAATAAATGCTGCTTTAAATGTTAATTAATAATTTTAAAACATTCGAATTAAAATGCTATAAAAAAACTGCAAAAGGCGCACTGACGGCGACGTCTCACTCCCATTCAAAGCAGCCAATCTGACACACTTCCGTCATACAAATGCCTGATTCACCCTGACTGCAATACACAATAATTTCAAAGTAAGCAACTGAGGTAAATATAGGAGCAAACTTTCTTTCAGTCAGATCCATTCAATAACCGGCAGAAATCAGAAGCAGTTGGCCTTCACATTCACCACCAAGATCTCTTTCTACGACAACTAGTATGCACTAAGATCGATAAAAAATCCAATATTTTTTCTGCATAACTATTTACATATTTTACAAGGGAAAGAAATAATAAATAATTTCTAAACCTTTGATATGAGCGTCCTTTCAGTACATTAAAATCTCAACAATATGTTAAAAAGAATATTCTTTGAAATTAAATTTACTAAAACTTGAACTTGTGACGTGTGGTCTTTTTAAATAATGGTGTTAGTTCGTGTTGCAACATATTGTTTATGCTAACAAATACTGCTGTTATTTCAATTATGGGTTTTAAAATACAATGTAGACCACACACAATTTGTCTAAACAGCTTGACACAAAACAGTAACAGACCAAGTACGCCAACAAAAGAATTATACTACATACAACATTCTGGCAGGTATTTTATATTTTTACAGAATAGTTGTTGTATTTAAATTCAGACTAGGTTTTTCTCAAGATTCATTCTTAAAATAGCTGTATAATAAGTTGAAATTCCGATCATTATTATAATAAGTCAACAACATCAATTTATCGAAAATATTACTATCTAGCTAGCCGATACTTTATACAGGAACAGACAACTATTCAGACGATATTACACTCGATCTTCATCAACCCGATTTTGATCGAAAACAACAATCACACCATAACACTTTTAATGTTTGTTTTGATTTTGTATAACAATATGAAACAGCTGAAAATTTGTGGAAAGTCTTGACGGTGTAGGATGAAGACACACAAGATTTAAATTATGACTAGGGTTTACCAGAAGTCACATATACTCTTCGTTACTCTATTGCAATATGTTACATACATTTTACAATATTACAAACTCGCCAAAGACATTTATTTGGAATCCTCCGCAAAACCTCTTTAATATAAACATTATTCATTATACTGAAGTGTTATTAGATTCCAACTATAATATAACAGAAGATGAGATTTGGTCGACATTTTAGATGGAAATCAGTACTAGAAATTATTTAATGGGAATTTCACGCACGCCTCGCTGCGTTTACACAAAGCTCGTGTTATTATTAATATAAAACATATCATGCATAAATTATTATTAGGATTGTTATTATTGACATCAAATCCGTACATAATATAATAGGATCAAGAAAAATACATACTCTTTGACTCATGTTTTGTTTTGTTTTGCAGTATTAGAACAATACAATTTGATAGCTGGCCAAACTTTGGGGAAGGGTTATCCAGCCCAACTTTGTAACTCTGATGGGACGTTTGGTACAGATATTAGATCACTCGCAAAATCACTAAGATCACTCTTGTGGCTCAGCGAACCAAAGCGGATCTTAGACACAAGTTTTCTCTAGACTTCTTTTAGACTTTATTCGTGTTCTTCTATTCTGTCTTGCATACACAAACCTTTGGTAATGATAATGCTTACCCTGCTATACGCCAGCAGTATGTCATCTATCATTTTGTTGAATTAAGGCCGTCTGGCGACCAATCTAACGATTTTAATTTGTGGTTTTGGAAAGAAAGCGGATTTTCTTTTCGTTTGTTCAAGCTGTGTAGTAAAAATCGGTCAATATATTTTTGAACAGTACTTACTTACGGTTCTTACTTACACTTACTATTCACAGATATAATATAAAAACCGCCTTCTTACGAAAACTAGCATTGAATTCATTTGAATAATTTTGGACCTACGCGGCTGCTATTGAACCAAAGTAATATGCGATAATCTAAAGTATATAGTATACGTACAGTTGTTGCTAACCATGAGAGAGTTCTTCGTCTTTAGTTCAGGTTAAGATGTCGACTAACAAAAACAAAACATAAACATGACTTGAAATAGGCAATCGCATCTTTCTCCATCTTACTTGGTTACACTTGCCCATGATTAGGAACCATTCATGTTTATTATACGCAAACATGAGGTGCATACAAGAGTTGTTGCAGTTAATATCTCCCAGATATATTTTTAAGCTATGGAGTAATTTAGAAATAGACTTTAAATAATATAATATGATCACGTCATGAGCAAGTGAAGTGGCACCGATCCATATCAGAATGGCCAGTTACACATTAAAAGATCTTTCATTTTATTTACACTTTAAAATGGTAAAACTTAAAATTACATAACAAAATATACTTGAGTGGCTAGTTAGAGGAAATCTATCAAATATTTGTGATTACACAACAAACTCAAGCAATAAGATCAACAGAAACAAAATAGTACATGCCTCCACTTAAAATAAAACAAACTGATAATGTGATCTGGCACACCACATTTTACTTCAAGCTAATATTTTTTTTTAGAATTTTCTTTATTTTGTATCATTTTAAGAACATTGTACAGCTGTTCCGTTTAATGTTGAAATGAGTAATGAAAAGCAGGCCTTTCCATGCCGACCTTTCTTAAAATAATAAAAGAAACAAAACAATGTTTCGATTTACTCTATAAAATTTCACTCACAACACGCCATGTGCCAGACCAGAATTGGAACCGAATCAGAAAACTAACAATTTTTATCATTTCATTTTTATAAGTGCAATTTTTAACATTAAATGCTTAACAACGCGTTGTCTCGCGTACGAAGCGAAAATCCTTTATTCATCACAGCGCCGAACGGGCAGATAGCATCGACGTAGCGGCGACACATCGCATCCCGCCGTGTCGCCGTAACCGCGGGGGGGACCGCAAAACACCGCACATTATACGCATGACTCTTCAGTCGAACAGTACTTCACTCGCGTTTCCACGCACTAACGACAAACACCAGTTTCAAAACGTTCTAACAGTCGAGGTAAGATCGGTACGCGATCCACGAAACTTACAACTATCGGTAAAATGTTCTCACAATAGTCTCTCAATAGGGCTACATGGCCGCCTTCAAACGTCCAGTCACAGTGTGGGGCCCTACTCGCTGAAGTACCGGACTTTGCCGCCATCGCAACGTAGCACGTCTTCCCATGCTGAAATGAAATAAATTTTACATTAATATATGAACTGTAAAATACCTTTTATGGACAAGGAGCCTAGAGTTAACTCGCTGCTAGCCCTTACATACAAAAAGTATTTAAGTTGAGAAATGGGGGATAAAATAAACTACCAGGAAGGACATCAACTTCCTTCTTTGTATTATTTACACCTCTACTGCTATCACCAAACCAGTGGCGTAGCCAACCGTCCATCGAGCATGTAGAATGTTAGTAACTAAGCCACGACACAAATAACAAAAACTCACTTCATCTCACTCAAGAAAGAACCTCCCTCTCGTAGCCCAATCTAACTCGAAAAAGTCCTGTACCCATTGTAACAGTTTGTTAAATGTCAGATAACATCTATTTTAATCCACCTACCCGTGAAAAGGAACCATAAATGTTGATGTTAATTTAAAATATATCTATACTCAAATTCAGAATCGAAGATATTTTATGTCAACAAAGACATTCATCAGTGAAAACATAACAAAATCTTACTCATATAACACAACATAAAACAAGGTAGGTAATAGCAAGATTATCACAAAAAACTAAAACACTAATTTCAACAACGCATAATTACACGTGAAATGTTTGAATTTGAATTCGAAAACTAAGAGAGGTCCATAAAATGATGAATGAAAACTTTCAAATCCAAAAATTGTTTCGAGCTTCTGTGTTTAGTTTCGATGATACCAATGTCCTTAAATATTTTCCAACAATATTCCTCAGGTTTTGTAACGGCTTTGTATACAAAAAATATCCAGGTTTTTGAATCGGAGTATAGTGAAATCGAGGTTTTTTTGTGCTAACAAAACTTCGGGAGCTTGCTGCTCCTCTCTTTTCAAATCTTAGGTTAGAGGGATCTCTGAGCATCTTGCCCTACGATAGCTATGCCACTGTACCAAACGTGTTGCTTATGACAATAAGCCTCGTTTGAGTGAGGCATGTTGAACAGTGAACATATAATAAATAATGCTGGACAATTCACACAGCATTATCCAGCCCCAAGCTAAACAGAGCTTGTGTTATGGGTATTAGATAACTGATATGCTTAACACAATACACTACATAGATAGGTATTTTTTACTATTAATAAAAAAACATCCAGTACAAATATCTGCAGATCGGACACACATTTGCCCAGAGGCGGGAATTAAACCCGCTTCGCCACATCAGTCGTCATAATTATTTTATTTATTACACTTTACACTTACATTACTTAAGTACAGGGTGGGCTTAATACCGAGGCATTTTCTACCTACCAACCAGAAACATGTCTTCACAGGTTGACAAGCTAATTTAAGTTTTACAGATTACCTATAGATGAAAATAATTATATATACCTACCTTTTTAAATATAAATACATACTCTTATACCTACTAAAGCCTAAGTTATAGTATTAGTAACAAACATTTTATACAAGCTTAACTATTTGTATAACCTCTTCAGAAAAAGCCTGCGCACGATTTGCTTAAATGCATCGCGTGTTTTTGGGTTACTTTGGGTAAGAACTGGACCTCACAACCTAAAACTCATTGCTCTACTATACGGTATCGATCCATAAACTATACGTGTCTATATGTTCAACAAGGTCACTGATCTAGGCTCTCAACAAATAGGTGAGCTGTAGATGCTATTAATAATTTAATCTGGTGTTCCTACAAACACAGAGGCCTGGGTCCGTAACATTTTTAATTATGTGTGACTCATCGAGGTTAGGTGTACTCACCAGCTCCCACATAGTCTATGATCTGGTGCAGATGCGGCGAGTGGGGCGGGGGCTCCGGGGGCAGGTAGCGCAGGGGGCGGCAGGCGGCGCCTATTGCCACGCCGCGCGTCGGAGTCTCAACCGCGTCGCGGACCAGGTCGCAGCGAGGTCTTCGGGGGCCACCTGTCAATGAATAACAATACTAATTAAATGAACTCTAACGGCCGTACATTTCGATATGATTGAGTTTACACGTGCGATGACGCGCCACTGCACGCCCCGCGTTTCTGTAAACAAGGCCTTAGGCTTAACAGTGAAAGCGTAGTTGTAGTAAGTTGATATTGGGAGATATTGGCTAAGCTTTATCTTTTCTCAAATAAACAAAAAAATTGAAGATTAGCCAGTTAATGTTCCGCGTGACGTCACACCTTGCGACACTTTTTAGGAAGGTGTGACGTCACTAGCTTACAAAATTACAAAAAAAGCGCGTCCCACTCCCAAACTTTGAAGCGCTTTATTTTTGTAATTTGAAATTGACATAATAAACAATGTGTGTCCAATATCTTGTTCTAATCTAACTGAAGGAGTAAATAGAATACTATTTATTTTACCCAGGACATTGCCCTGTTGTAGTGTATTGTAGAAGGGACATACCTAGCAGTTGCTCGTTGATATCGAACCCGAAGGTGACCCCGTCCATATCTCTGGGCCGCGAGTTGGAGTCCAGGAGGATAACGGGCGGACGCCGGTCGGCGACCACATCCGGGGCTGGGCACTCCGGCGCCGGCGAAGGCGCGGCTAGCACCGTTCGGTCCTGTAACATTACAGTAAATACAGTACCCGGTGATAAATAATGCACATCGATCTGAATTGAGACTTGAGGTCGTGCAGTATGGAGTCGTCCAAAATAGATTTTGTAAGTGCATTATTTAGGTTAATAAACTGTAGGTGTATTCTCCTTTAGGCAAAGATATAAATCGTTAGATATGCCCTTACCTCAGTGAGACCGCGCCGTTTTGTGTCCAAGTCGAACCTTACGCCTGCTTAAACCTGCACTCAGTGTACATCTACGCACAGTGTTAGCCGGACATGTAGTGAAGCATGTTTGCGAGCAGTATTATAGTGATACAAAATGACGTGTGCCTTTCGAAAGTGCAACAAAAATTCAAGAAACACAAACAAAGCCAGAGGTGTAACATTTCACTCGTAGGTATTGCGAGTTAATGAAATAACTTTTATTTTATCGTCCGCATTGTCAAAAATGACTACAATAACAAATTTAAATGGCGAGTGCACGAAAGAGAAAGAGACGTGTTTGCACCTAACGTGTGAGAAAAAGAGATGACACTATTTTCTCAGTACGCTTGTTTTGTTTGTGTACATTGCTACAGTTTTTGGTGGTCGGGGCGTATCTAACGATTTATATCTATGCCTTTAGGTATATCGATCAGTCACACGAAACGAATGTAGGTATTTTATGTGAAACGATCTGTAGGTCTTTTAATTCCAAAGGTCGATGTGCAATGTTTATCGCCGGGTACTGTACATTCAGTACAAGTAAAGTACAAGTTAAATATATAATAAACTAGCTGCGCCCCGCGGCTTCACGCTCGTTGTTCCTCAGGAAACGCTAAAAGGTGATTTTCATCCCACGGAAACTGATTTATGGGATAAAAAGTAGCCTATGTTCGATTCTAGGATTAGGATTAGGTACCTGTACGCAAAATTTCGATCCGTCCAGTAGTTTTGGCGTGAAGAAGTAACAAACGTCCATCCATACAAACTTTCGCATTTGTAATATTAGTGTGATATAAGTACAGCTGTGTGGTGCTCGCTTAGAATTTGCACCACCCCAACTCATACCGTGGGTGTAGTAAGAGACGACTAAGGGATATCCACTGGGGGGCGGGCACAGGGGCGGATCCAGGATTTTATTTTGGAGGGGGCCATTTTGACAATGTTCAGATATAGGGTAAAAAAATCACAACCTCTTCCTCCACAGCCTGTATTGGTCCACTGTTGGACGCAGGCCTCAGGTAGGGGGGGGGGGGGGGGGGTTAATAATATCCCATTTTTTTTTTACTTTGACGGGACTTGAACCCGCGTCCTTCACTAAAACTACTTAGAAGAGGAAACAGATCATTGTTGCCAGGGTTCTTGAGTCGTAAGTTACGTTTCGTTTCCTGAAATGTTACATTTTTGCTCCAAGCAAGAGTATCATTATTGTTTTTTTATGGACGTGTTTTTTGGGTCGAACTCCGGCGACAAATGTAAGCTAACCTAACCTAACCTAACCAAACTTATTCTATTACTTTGAACCACAAGGCAGTCATTTTAGTAAGTTCACTTCGGAATTTGAGATAGTAAGTATATTTACAAAAAAACTGTTTTTCGTGACCTTTGACCTTGAAATGTAATAGTTGCGTACACCCTACCATTAGGTATGTAGGTTTTGAGACAACTTTTAGGGTGTCGATATACAAGTATTTACAGACTTACAGCTGGGTATCTCGAATTCCGAGATTCTTACCTAATTTAAGCTTAAATGACTGGACTAATAGCCAGGATTCTGTAAAGGGGGGTCAGGTGAAAAAAACAAAGAATATACCTAAATGTACCTTCATAAGGCGAGGTCGTAGCCCAAGAATTTGAGTCACGCATCACCACCAATAATAAACCACGGCGAGCGAAGCGAGCCGCGAATTTTTTAGGGACTTTTCCGGGTTTAAGGGAAAAGTAAGTGCGCAGTGGTAGAAACACATCAGTATGAAAAACAATCAGCAAGCAGAGACAGCCCTGAAAATTTTAAAGAGTGCGCGACTGAGATTGAATTGTTAGGAGGAATTGTTAGATACTTAATGAATATCGGTGAGTCGCAGTCTTTTTGAAATTGGTGAGGTATGCTTAGCAAGACGCGAAAGCTATGATAGTAAGTTATGAAAAATAATAAATTTTAACGATTTACAACAAAATAGATGAGCCCTGCCCTAAAGAATCTACGAAAATCAAAATCTGGTGTCTACTTGGAAAAGGAATATCGAAGTTGTGTTCGCTGTCATACAAAATGAACTCCGGCTCGCATAAGATTAGCTTATCACGTAAACGAATCAGAAACTTCAATTTCAGTATAAGGGGGGCCTTCATGTGCACAGCCAGAGACGAGACAGTACTCCAGCGGAGCAAGCCGCGAAAGCTAAATAATTTTTGTTAATTTCTCGCGTTAGTAGTCAAAATGATCTTATTGTGAGACCGAGACCATGTATTATTAAAAATGGACCACGAAACAGAGGACAAAAACCGAATTTTTTGCTGTTTTGTAGTTTTGTTAGATATTTTGCAACTGAACTGAAAACTGAAAGGAGGCTTTAGTTCAGATCCAGGCCACGTCGAGGGAGGCAAAAGATGTTCGCCACGCCCGTGGTGATACATCTGTTAGTTAGTTTTACATTGAACTAACTACAAATATTCGATACGTATATAACTCTAACGTACGTACTTATTTAGCTAAGTATTCTTAAAAGGGCTCTGCTAATAAAGGGCAAGAACACCTCAATGCAAAAAACAAATCAAAATGCAAAAAGCAGTGATATTTTTGTCATCTCTCTCTATTGTGTATTAAATTGTTTGAATTGAATGTAACGAAAGCGGGAACGCGGACGTTTCTTTCTTCGCAAGTTCGCGTACTCGCGAGTAATATGCGCGCACACTGTACTACTTTTTCTTTTACTTAACTTATCTTTTCAAGTTAAATCCAATACCGAGGTATGCATATACGAGTAATTTTATTTAATATATATATATAGGTTTTAGTCAAATAAAGAGTGTTTTTTAATTAAGAACTGAGTTTTTATTAAAAGAAAAATACGAGCAATCCACACACATTACGTGTTGACGTAAGTAAGAAGGAAGTCCAGTGTCGCAACCAGAGGGGTGGAATGGAAACCAAACTAAAAACTAATTCGGATGCGTTCGCATTCTATCAATATAAACAGCTTGAAAAATAGTTATTACTGTCAATCAAATAAGAAATGAGGTGCAATTGGCTATAATTCACTTGTGTTCACTAGCGGAAGAAGAGAAATAGATATCATTTACCTATGTTCATTTCAAAGTCGTTGAACGTGTCGATGGACGTGGTAATACTGAGAAGAAATTAACCTCTTGAATTTAGTTTGTAGATGTATGTAAAGTACCGACTTACCTAAAAAATATATTTCTGTACTTTGATATAAAGTAGGTACCTACATAACCTACCTAAGAGTAGGTATGCCGTGGCCCGTGTAAAAGTGCATCTGAATTTAATCGTAAAATTTAGTCGAAAGTATGGAACTCTTGGGCATTTTGGGGGGGGCCATGGCCCCCATGGCCCCCCCCCTGGATCCGCCAATGGGCGGGCAGCAGTGCAAACCGAGCGAAGCTCGGTCATCCAGGTCCATTTAAATTAACACGAAAGTTATAGAAATCACGTTAATACATAATCTCGCGCAATCGCTATACTAACCTGCAAGGTGTAACCTGTAATCACACCCTTATGTTTGGCCCGTAAATCATAGTAAATACACAAATAAGAAATATTAATTACATATTTCGATGATAGCCTATTTATTCTAGATTCTAAATCAGAAAATATCATGAAAATAGACGCAGTAATTCTGGAGATAAAAGCATTTTAGTGCTCAAGGTCGTAAATATCGTCCGCCCCTCCCCTCGCCGTGATCCAGGTTTATAAAATCGAGCCTTGACAGGTTAACGCATTCACTGCCCAGCTCTGCGGTGCGACCCGCAGAGGCGCGCCGTGCAGCTCCACGCAGATAGAGACTGGCACCTGCGTCTTGGGCCATGAAGGTGTTAACCAAAGACACACCGCTTCATTCACCAAATGTCCTAGAGGCAGTCTGTGTCTGTGCGAGTAGAAGTCGGGGTATGGAGGAAAGATATCCTCGGAGCCCTTGCTAAACGCTTCGGAAGCAAAAACAACAAGCCTGATTAATTGATCGCAGAACCTTTTAGTAACAACAAACTTCAATTTAACATTATAAAAACGGAGCACAAATATGCAAACCATACGCGGACACGTAATATACCTGGGCATAATATTTTTTTATAATGTACTGGTCTATCCATGCATGTTCTATATTTTCACCAGATTTTTGTAAACCTATACCTCATCCAACGAGCATGTAGCATATTAGTAAACAAACCGCCCATACTTAACCTAAAATACACAAACAAACCAACCAAGTGCGTATCAGGCAATGTAGGGTTTCGTAGTTGAGTAGTCTGATTAACATAAACTTTTTATTTTAAGTACCTCTTCGGCGGCGGCACGGCGGCGTGATTAATCTATAACCATTCTAAATTACAGCTTTCTTTCTAGTATTAATAGTTCCTGAGCTAAGCCGAGATGGACTAGGGAACTGTAAAAAGACACTAAATCATCATCATCATCATCACAATCATCAGCCTGTATACGTCCACCGCTGAACACAGGCCTCCCTAAACAACGCCACACACTACTATTCTGATGGTTACGTACCTTCCGGTCACGGCGCGGCGGCGGCCCCGCCTTCGGCTCACGTCTGCGCGGCGGCAGCGCCGGCGGCGGCGGCTCTGGAATCTTCGTCTCCAACGCCGGGTAGTCGCTCTCAGCGGCGGGGATCGACCGGATCTCCTCCCCTTCCGTGTAGTAGTTACAGGACTCTATCAAGTCAGGGATGTTATGCCGCGTGCGAGCGATATCAGCGTACGATGCGTGAGGAATAACTGGTGGGATGATGACTCCGGGTTGTGGGAGGGAGTGGACAGAGTCCATATCGTCGTTGGAATCGTTGCTCCGATCGGAAGGTGGGGCGGACTCCTGCCGGCGCGGGGAGGGCTGTCGCGTCCGCCGCTGGGCTTCCTCCGTCCGACGGCGAGGCTTGCGCTTCTTTGTGACTGTTTGGAAGTCCGCCTGTTCGACCACTGGTTCTGGTAGCGGTAGAGGAAGCTCGAATGGTAGTAGTTCGATTGGTTCGTCGATTTCTGGTTCGGGATCCGGTGGAGGTGCGATGGTTTTTGGTTCAGGAGGGGTAGGGGTAAGGGTTAGGGGAAGAGTAGGGGTGGGTTCAGGGTCGGGCACGGGAGGGGATTCAGAGGGTGCCGAGGGTGCCAAAGGTGCCGAGGGTACAGAGGGTGCCGAGGGCACCGATGGGGTGGTGTCGCCCCACGAGCGACGCTCGGGTTTGGGCGCCGGGGCGGCGCGAGAGGTCAAGTCCTCAAGCTTAGAACTTGAGAGTTCTTCTAGAGACGACGCGCGCTTGACTTTCTCCTTATCCTTACGTCGCTCTGAGGAACGTTTCTTCGATTTGTCGTCCGAATCGTCCTTATGTTTAGCGCGCATCTTTGGGCCACGAGTCTCCGGGTTGGATTCTATGAAGCGTAGTAACTCGTTGAGATCCGCTTTGTCGCCCCGGTATCCGTCGATCTGTTTACAATCTATGACAGTCTCGTTCTTTGATGACTTTTTCCTACGGGGTTTTTTGTTGTGACTAGATCCCAGGGGCGAGCCCTGTACCGCGTTCCCGTTTTCATCGAGTGACTTCTGTAAAATAATAGACTATATATTGGTTATATTGAAATCAGTTTCTACAAATAAGGTATAATCTACGCTGTTCTGGAGCGCTTACCAACGTCAAAGCGAGCTTATAAAAGAAAGAGAAAGTACATGTTAAATTATTGCAATAATGGATGATCTGATCTGGTGAGGTGGTGTTCAGAAACAAAAACAACTGTGGTTTTGAACTTGAAGCTATTATAGACAAGCTGAGAGAAAATCTATCGTGGTAATCTAGGGCTAAGATTTTATAACCAAGGTAACAATATGAAATGATGATGTTTATGGGAAAGTACTAACGTGGTATAAACAGCCTAGCAATGCCTTGGGCTGGTGACATGAGGTAATTCTTAAACTGCAGAATGTCTATATTATTGTAAATGATTTGAAGGGTTTTTGTTTTTTTGTCCTCGCCCACACTCAGGAAAATCTCAAGAAATTTAATAGATTTTCGTCGTTTACTTAACCTCGAGGCGCAATGGCCATGGAAGGTAGAGATACAGAGGGCTTAGTTTAGCCGGCATTCGCTATGAAGCGAATTGAAAACAATTGAAAGATTCGTAGGGAAACATTCGAAACAGATCACGTGACCTATCACCCATACATTTTTGGACTTTTCTACTATCGCTTTCGGCATTGATATTTACATTGTCTGGTTCCCCTCCTAAGGCCCTCAGGTTCAAGTTTCGCCGAGGTGGTAAATTTTAAGATATTATTTAATAAATGTGTATAATGTATATATTTAATGTATGTGTGTATGTATGTGCATGATATGCGTGTGAATAGTTACCTTAAAATCATCGTTGGTCGTGCAGGCTGTGGAGCCATAGTTGGGGCGCGAGAGAGGCAGGCCATTGAACCCGCTAGCAATCACGTTTCGAGGCTGCTTGTATCAAATAAATACAATTACAACATTACTGTGAGTAGCTTATACAGGGTAGTCAAATTAGTGCGCCATACTGAAAGTCATTCACCTGCTACTCACAGATGAATTTTCAATTAACACATATTAAAATAAATAAATAATGTTGGACAATTCACACAGTATTATCTAGCCCCAAGCTAAGCAGAGCTTGTGTTAGAAAACATCTAGTACGCCCTGAACTGCAGATCGTACACACTGTTCCGAGGCGGGAATCGAACCCCCAACCTCCTGCGTCGCAGGCGGACTTTGCCCACCGCGCCACAGAGGTCGTCAATTTTTTAATCATCAACATTATTACATATTCAACCCCATATACATTGATTCAAGTTAATAATATTCAGGTCGCTCGCACTAAAAAGGTTGAAGCTACCATTAAAGAATTTAGGTACATACTTTTTGACTTGATGAAAA
Source organism: Eupithecia tripunctaria (assembly GCA_955876795.1). Lineage (NCBI taxonomy): Eukaryota > Metazoa > Arthropoda > Insecta > Lepidoptera > Geometridae > Eupithecia > Eupithecia tripunctaria. Next base: position 7,465,293 of record OY041620.1, read on the forward strand.
ACTTTTACACTATACTTATACTAATAAATATTTAAAGCTAAGAAACTACAGTAAGGAATGTGCTAAAAATAAAAGCAGCCAATTTAAAGTCAAATTAAACAAATCAAAATATAAACTCATGCGCATGTTGGCCAACACATTGACAGGACGCCATTAGAAACGTGTCAAACGTTTTATGGCAAGTTAATATTATATTACTGATATGTAAATTATTTGTGCTTAGTGGAATTAAGTATTGATTACAATTGTGTAACTTTCTGAAAGCGATTCAGGGACTAGAAATTTGATAATGATAAATCTAAAATAAAATATAAATTATGCGCTCGATTGAACCTTTTTGAAGTTCAGAGTTATTTCCAAATTTTACATATGAATTTTCAAACATTACATTGTAATGCCATTAACAAAATTACAAATTGGCGTTATTTTTTGCAACTGTGTTGGATACCTACGGACTACCTTCAAATTTCAGAGCTACAGAAACAGACAGAGAAGGCAAGCTCTCCCAAAAATATACCACCCCACATTGAAGTCTGCTGTTAAAACTAAGAACAGACCTTGCGGTCAAAATAAGTCCCCTTGCGGTTAAGATACGTTTCAAAATGGCGTCCTGTCAGTGTTGCCACATACCTGCAATTCCGGCGCGTCGCTGGCAGTCCGGGCGGGCGGCGAGCTGGACGTAGACGGTGGCGAACCAGCGAGACTGCCGACCGCGCGGTACCCAGAACCCAGCTGGAGTGGCTGTAGGGTTGTAGCTTATTTATACCGTACTGCAGCATTCGAATATGGACCTAAGTTCGTACTCTTAAAATGCACTATACATTGAAAGCTTAGCACTAGCGCACTGCTTTATGCTCGTGACTGTAAAGTGTAGAGCGAGAGTAAGTCCATATTTGAATGCTCATTTTCAGCTGCAGTGTGGTATTAATGAGTTACAACCTGCATCATTCGACCTGCTCTACGGTGGTATTGGATGGAGGGAATGATTCTAAGAAGTTCATTTATTTGAGTATATCGAACATTCTCGGGTATCAAGGTACTTTGTCTGGTAGTCGTTTAGTAGGTACTCGCAGGCCTAGGTTTTTCCTGCCTGAATTGTCCTAGAGTGTGGAACATTCTCAGGGCGGTGAGTCCCACATAATTCTGTAGTTGTCGCCATTCGTAAACGAATTTCCTCGCCGAATAAAAAAAGGTGTGGAACGCGGGGCAGACCACTATTGTAGGGTTTTTATCTTCGATGCTCTACTTTATTTCTACTTGACCAGCATGGATGTAGAGAAAGGGGGAAGTAATTTTAGGTACGTCTTATTTTTCTGCTTGGTTATACAATATGGATGATAATGGTACCTACCTAAATCACGTGTACCTCGATCAATGAAAAAATAAATCTACACATGACATCTCCTTACACCGTGATTTTTTCCGGACTTTTCGAGACTTACTACGTGACTTATGAAAGGCCCCTTACAAACAAAGTGTTGAATTTGCTTTCTATAGAGAATTCTTCAGTTTCAGTTATTTATTGAAAAGAAAATTTTCTTCATCTATGCACCTAGAGTGGCTATCTCGTGGGCGGAGTTGAGCTAAACTGTAGTTATCGCATACCCATTAGACGAATGACTACATAATACTTATCACACAATTTCAATACATATTACTATTCTGCCCTTGTGTGGTATAAAGAGTTTTCTATCTATCTATATAACTAATAAAACACTTTGCCTTTTAAAGTCAATTGGATAATAATGTGAGATTTTGACAAAAGATAGAACATTTGCAAATCAAGCTACCGTAGTATTGTACGCTCGTATATGCAGGTATAGGTAAGGTTTCACTTTGAAACAGTTCTGTGTTTCGAGAAGTTACACAATGTAACTTGGATTAAGTTCTAAGCGAGAGAAGCTCACTTACAGAAGTTGTTCGATGTGTAGAAATTAATTTATGCCTGTAAAGTTGAGTACTTAGGAAATACTTTGTTAAGATGAGTTTGAATAAGCTTAGGTATAAAAATATGGGATAAAATTTTGTACAAGACAACTATTTCTGATTGTATTGGTACCTTAAACATTCAATAATAAAGTAAACTAGAATAAAACAGTCACAATAGAAAATTTAAAATAAACAAAAGCTTAAAAAGCTGCTTGAAATAACAAAGCGAGGGTACCTGATACTAGTATCTCATCTAATTTCATGACATTTAAAAAGTAAAGCTCAAAGTAAGTGCAAAAATGTAACACGAACCTTGGGAAAACTGCACACAAGATAGGCACAGTAAAGATTTGAGTCCTACGAACTCCTTTAAATTAAAATTGGTCATTCGAGCCGGATTTAAGTTTCAACCTATCTTGTGTACAGTTTGCAAGGCCCTTTCTACGATACAGTTCGAGACAAAATTCAAGCATTCAAGCAATACCTTAGTATCGATTGCCACAGCCGTAGAAGATGAGGACGTCGTGTTGCAACTAGCCACAACCTCCGGTGTTGTGATGCAACTAAACGGTATAGCGGAATCGACCTGCGAAAATATAAACCTTATCAGTAAACAGCCTAAGGTCCAGAATCGCACGAATCTACGCAGCGGGGCCTACCTCGTTATCGGCCGAGCCGTGAGACATCTCTCTATCGCTTTTAAAAAGATTCTCAAACAACAGCACTCTAAGAGCGTTTTTATTGATCGTTTCTGTCCTCTTGCTACTACTAGTTCCTACTGGTACCTTGTCCTTCTTTCTCTTCTTGTATTCGATCGGTTTGACGTTAGTCGTGTCGATGTCGTGCAACTCATCGTCTTTGTTAAGCAAGCGTTTGGGAAGCGTTAGGAAGATGTAAGCGTTATTGGGAAGCTCCGCCAGAATGTACCGGTCGCCGCCGGCTCTGTCCTGCGCGCCCCCTTCCACCGGGATCAGAGAGTCCGTGTCATCGGTAGCGTCGAGATCTATCGTCTCTATTTCTGTTAATTCTTTGTCGCTACTTACGTCTCGCTCTATCTTTTTGTCGGTGTATCGGCTTATATTGTTGTTCTCCGTAATGTTATACTCATCGTGGGTGACGCGACGGTCAGTGTCGTGAATGGCGCGCAGCAGGCGCTGCTGACCGGCCAGGTATTCTGTGAACGAGCTAGCGGTGGTATTGTCTTTAGAGCGATGGCATTCGATCTCCTCGAGCTCTATCGGCCGCGCCCCACCCAGCGCCCCACTGTCGCTCATCTGAAAACATTTTGATGTTTGGTCTTCCACTGACATCGCAATTTCACTTTCAATCTCTATGCATATTTCATTGTTTTTGCTTACGTTCTCTTTGAGTTCCGAATGATCAGCCTCCGTAACGCTAACGGCGGTAGCATTGTCGCATGTTCGCTCTCCTTTCACAGCGTTACTATCTAATCTTTTATAGTACGGTAAAGGTTTGCCGGAAGTCATACTTCTGACATTCCTCGGATTTAACATCGACATCGTCGGCTTAACGAGACCCTTGCCTATCTCTGTAATATATTTTTTCCTTAGACTAATATCACCTTCGTGTTTATCACTAGATTGGGGTTCGACCCCGTACGGAATGTCGTGCGGTTCGCGGTTGTGGACAGCGCTCGCGTCGTGTCTGTAGATCGGAGCGCTTCGGGAGCGTTCGGGTTCTAAAGCGTCGTAGTTGGCGAGTCCTCGGTACCACATATCGAGACTGCGGGCCATCTCTTGGTCGGGGTCCCAGGCGTGCGCGTGCGGGTGCGGGCCGCGCGGTCGCTTACCTGGGGGCGGGTGCGGGGGGTGGGAGCGGGCTCTGCGGTCGGGTGAGGTACGCACCTGGTTGGAGGCCGTGGTGGTCGTGACCGCGCGGCCCGTACACACGCTGCCGCTGCCGATCTCGAGCGTCGCGCGAGCCGTGTACGTCACCGGGAACATCGGCGCTCTGCGTCTGCAACAAGCAGACGACTTTATTACACGACCTTACATTACCGACCTAACAAACCAACGGCATATTTTTTATTATTTATTCAAAAGTTTATTGCACTGAACAAAGGGCGAGTTTAATATGCCGAGGTATTTTCTACCTACTAACCAGAAACATGTTTTTAAACGGGGTTGGGGCGTGCTAATTAAAGTTTTACAGATAGGTACTTATAGATGAATATAACTACATAAATCTACCTATTTATTTATATACATACACACTCTAATTACCTACTAAAGTATAAGTAGGTATAAAAACTATATTAGTATTAGTTACGAATAACAAACATTTCATGTAAGCTTAACTATTATAATCTTTAAAAAAAAAGCCTGCGCACTATTTGCTTTACGATACATGCAAAACGTAGGTACATCACTAACACGTACACTACGGATTGGACAGTGCTGCGGTCTGTTGCTGCCTTCGGATTATTTAATCTACGATCGTTGGGAAAAGCCTACGTCCAGCAGTGAACATTATTCGGCTGGGATAGAAGGAGGCAAGAGACCGCGACGCAAGACAGAGAGCGCGAGACATGTCTTGGCTAGAACTTAACCGAGGAAACATGTGTTGGTCTCTGGTATTTACGTGGCGGAGACTCTTCACCAGATTTCTAGAGAAGTGTATAGTTTAATAATCTTGTTAAAGAATCACACTATCACACTAATATTATAAATGCGAAAGTTTGTATGGATGGATGTTTGTTACTTCTTCACGCCAAAAACTACTGAATGGATCAGGTGAAGTTTTGCATACAGGTAATTATAATCCTGGAATCAAACATAGGCTACTTTTATCCCATAAATCAGTTCCCGTGGGATATTAATCACCTTTAAATATTTCGATAGGAAAAACGCGTGCGAAGCCGCGGGGCGCAGCTAGTTGTAAATACTTGCTACACACAGCTAATATGCATTTTTAGCACAAGAGAGGATAGCTCGACTTTCAGCAATTAAGGTAAGAATAAAAAATACGATATAACGGCGCTGGAATAGCTATCCGAGCCGCGACATTTATTACGACTTTAGCGGCGGCGGTTGGAAAAATTAAGAAAGTGAAGGGAGACAAAGCAAAAATATCGGCGAGCGTGGCGAGCCGCTAAAATTTTGCGTCTTTTCTAGCGGCTGTTGGGAAAAAGGACGTATCCATACTAATATTTTAAATTCTTAAGTAAATCTGTCTGTCAGTCTATTTGTTACTTATTTACGCCTAAGGGAGGTAGTAACTTTAGCACTCGCATGCGCCTGATCCAGAAGTAGGTTTATTACGCGCCTCGGAGTTCAAATAGGTAATATTATAAGTCACGTATTATTTTCTCTGCAACCTTGTTTTGGTACCAAATTTTTTTTTTTTTTCAATTATGACCAGTATTGATCTTGGAGCCCCTACAGAGGCTTTGAGAATAGCTCTCGTCGTGCTCTACTTTGTGAATACGAGTATATGGCGCCGTAGCATTTAGCGCTTTTAAATCTCACAGGTAGCAAGATTTGTTTTTGTAAATCCGTACTCTCATATACTGTGTTTGGTCACCCAGGGGAGGGTAGTAAATTAAAAAAAAATGGGTCTTTTAGTACGTTTCCTCAACAAAATGCTAATAAAGCACTAAGTGAAAGCGTGTAATCCACTATTGCAGTTAAGCCTGTAAAAGAACGACACAGTTAAACATAACTTATTTGAATTTGTGTCACTGTAAATCTGAATATCTCAGTGTCCTTGACATCGGATCAGCAGTAAACAGAGCAATGACATACTGTTGCTATCTGTACAGATTACCTAGTTACTGTTGCTATTTTGGCACATTTATGACATTCAGTTGATAGTACAAAGCCTAATATGTACCTAGTTAGAAGGTGTTAATCTTTTCTGGTATTATTGTGATATTATTGCAATATTCACTATTTCAAGCGGTGATTTAACAAATTAATGAATAGTACGAGTGATACATCGCACTTGGGGCTCGTTGCTCTGTCAGCTGCAGACTCGTTCTGTAAAAGTTTGAATTCGAACTCGAATTCACTGTGACGACACAAGTGACCGAGCTCACTTCGAACGCGTCGTCATTACCACGCTCGTCACTGAGGTGCTAAAAGCATTATCGAGTTTAACAGAATACAAAACAAAAACTCACTGTAGATTCAGCTTAGTGAGGTTCGAAATTAGTTTATAGAATGAGCCTGCTGGTTCCACACTAGGCTCCGAACACATGTCCACTTAACAATGTTTTACTTCACTTGCGCAAGGACCGACTCAAGTGGGGTCGTGAATGCAATCTGCTTAAACTCATTACTCTGTTGGTGGTGGTAAATCCTGTGAACTCTCATGAATAAATTTCCATAAACTACGCATAAAGCGAGACAGCTCAGAAAGGAGATGTCCCGAGAAGTCTTGGGTTCGAGACAAAGATCGAATTCTTTACTCATTATATACATACAACGTGCAGTCCACGTTGCCGACGACAGAAAGGCAACTGCACCTGTCAACGGCTGCCGTTGACTGTCATTGACGGCACTCGACTGCAGCCGCCGGTAACGTGCCGTCGCGACGGCAAAAGTAGTAAAAGAGGCTTATGACGACGCGTCGTAGGCGTATATAAGCCTCTTTTACTATACAAACTTATGTTGTTTGACGAATTCATTATGAATGTGAGCGGGTTAACTACGAACCTAGTTTCACCCTAATGATCCTCGTTAAGGGATGAAACGTTGGTGTTCTTCGACCACAAACTAGATTTAGTTAACCCGCTTACATGCATATTGAGCCTTTACTCATGTGCTCAGCGACTCATGGCACAGAAGATAGTAGGCATAAGTTCCTGGTGGTTGTTACCTGTTGAGGAGGTCGAGCTCTTGCGGCGCGTTGGCGTCGCTGGCGGACACGCGGCGCTCGGCCAGCGGTGGTGGGTTCACACAGCGGACGGTCGCTAGGTAGCCAGCGCCGCCGCTGCTGCTCCCCTCCTCGCTTAGCAGGGACGCTGGAACAAAAACCAAACTCTTTCGTAAACACACTCTACCAACGTCATATGTTTGAATTCAGTGCGGGTGATGGAGGGGTAGCTTTGTGATGCTGGCGTAGAATTCGCACCATCCCAACTCTTCCCGCGGGTGTCGTAAGAGGCGACTAAGAGATATCCACCGTAGGGCGGCGCATGCCCAGCGTGGGGATTATTGCATTACCCTTCATGAGATAAACGCCAAAAAGGCGCTTTTCAGGAGGCCTGCGTCTAGTAGTGGACCAAATATAGGCTGTTGAGGTTGATGGAGGGGTTGATGGAGTTCCAGCCGTGCTGCGAAACACTCTTGAGGTTAGGAACTTCAGACTTGACCGGGAGTCTTCAGGTCTTTATTTTCTCTCTTTTACAATGACAAGGAAACAAAGTGTTATTTTTCTCTGCCGCTTCTTTATGTTAACTACGTAAATTGTGTAGCATCGACCCAAGATTTAACACAATGAATTTAAATGGACTATCCATTAGTATTGGTGATCTGTGACGGCGCATGATATACCTGTCTGACGTGTCCAAGAGTTCTGTAAGGTTTTCTTAAGGAAGATGGAATGAAGGAATGAAGCATTGCGTTTGAGTTTGCATCCGACAAGCTGGATCCACACAAAGAAAACAAGTTTGATTGAACTAAGGACGCGCACCGCGAACTGTTAAGGGGGCATTCATAAATTACGCCAACCAAAATCACTTAGCTGATTTTTTGACTCCCCTTGGTGAGATGTAGTGAGATTGTACTTGACTCCCCACACTCTAAGCTCCCGTGAGAATTTTCAAAACGTGTATTTTTTATATTGTTGCATGTATAAGACTTCTGAGAACCGTGGTGTAGAATCACAGTGAGAAAATCGAAAATTAAGATACTTAAAATGGTTCATTTCGTGTTGGCGCGAGGTTTGTATGGTTTTTATTTTTGTGGTGAGAGTGAATTGGAGAAAGTTGACAGCCAGAGCTGGTATCACATCGTTGATGGAACGTTTGCTCGATTATTTCGTCCAGCAATCAGACAACATCAAACAATACGTACAGGTATCGACGCCAGACGGCAGACTGCCCCCGTGTATCGCCCTCGCGGAGACATTGGACGGCGCAGGCGCATGATGCCTGTGGTGATGGCGCGTGTGCCGCGGCGCAGGCTCGGCCGCTAGCGCCGCCACCAGGTCCTGCAGTGAGTTGGAGTGCGGGAGCGCCCGGCGGCCGCGCGCGCCTCGCCGTGAGGCCCCTCGACAGCCTGTGAGGTTACGAGCGGCTGCTTCGCAGGCCTGCTCGTCTTGTTCCACTTCTTCGAGGAGTTCCTAAAAGTTTGAGGTGAGAATATTTACATATTTTCAGTGTACAAGCAAAGCATGAACGAACACCCTGCCCTAGAAAAGTTTTGTATGGATTAGGACATAAATAAGAGATGTATTTATGTCCTAAGCCATACAAAACTTTTCACACATACACCTTACCACAGAAATATGAAGATATTTTTGTGATCCTTGCGTATTTTTCTTCAGACATTTTTCTTCATTCTAGCCTAACAGAGACTAACCGGTAACCCATTGCTTTAGGTAGCTTTCGGTTTCCGAAGAAAATGTCTGAAGAAAAATACGTAAGGAGCACAAAAATCTCTTTATATTTCTGTGGTAAGGAGTTATTTTAAATAATACATGCATTTGAAGACATTTTAATCTAAACTTTATCTAGATTGCATATAATGCCGGTGGGTGGCTGTTGCGATCTGAAGCAAAGTATTTTTTGGATTCTGCAGATCACATCGCTGCCTATTTTAATTTTAACCCTTGTTTGTATACCTTTTATGTTTCTTAATAGGTAAATACTTTTTACTTCTACTTTATTTATTAATCACAACTGACTATTATTTTGTTCATTGTTTACATAAAATTCGCTTTATCCTTGGTGAAAAATCTGTTTGAAAGTTTTCCATGACGTCTGACTACTTGTTTAAGGGGTTTAGGGAATAGCTGACCACAATAATGGTAGGGATATTATTTGGGTTATTTATCGCTAAATAAGATCGAGTCAGACCTATGACCGCCCTTTGCTTAACATAACAATAATTTCATGAGATGCAGAAGGCGGAGATGACTTTCATATAATTGTTTTTTTTTTTAAACCGACTTCAGTTATATAGTTTTTTCATTGATCCCATTGTCAGAACTGGACCAAATTAAAATGGGGCCACACGGGAAGCACCAGTTTTCAGATGAAAAATATACATGAAAATCGGACCACCGAGTGAAAAGTTCTGAGGTAATAAACAAAAAAAAATACAGTTGAAATGAGAACATACTCCTTTTTTAACCGACTTAAAAAAAGGAGGACTTTTTGACTGGGTGGTCCCCGATTTGCACGATTCTTTTTTTATATGAAAGCTGGTGTTTCCCGTGTGGTCCCATTTTAATTTTGTTCAGTTCTGACAATGGGATCCATGAAAATTCATGAAAAAACTGTAAAATTGAAGTCAGTTTATAATTTTTTAAAACAAAATTAATTATTTGAAGTCAATTAAAAACAAATAGATCATACAGTTGGGTTAAAAACAAGCTCCTTGAAACACACTTGTGCTGTATTGATTTTTAAATCTTGTCAAACTAGTTCATTATTAAAATGACATCAACATTATTTAGAGGACGTTCACCTTTCAGAGAAATTATAAAGGTCCACTTACACTAAGCATGACAAGGTTGTTTCTTTACCGGATAGTTATCGACTATCAAGGCAAAAATCAATTTACAAGCAATTTAATCAGAATTATAACTTTGAACTGCAAATTTATAACTTGTAACTTAACTTATAATATTGTCATAAGTGGTAATAATATAGCAATCAGCAGAATTATTGTTATTCTTTGAAATAAAACTAGAAGTGCGTAGAAATATACCTATGGTTTATCCATTTTAAATGAAGCATGTTAGTAAACAAAGTACGACACAAATAACAAAGCTCACTTGCTTGGCGTCGAGTTTCAGATATAATTATGTAAGCAATTTTTATTGAAGGGAGGATCTAAAATCGCCAAGTAATGTAAATTACGTATAAAAGGACGCGCCAACATAGAAAATTTTAGGTTAAGTATGGGCGGTTTGTTTACGTTTATGCTCCATTCAAAATGGATACGATATAGTTAGTAGTTACTTGGTTTGTGTACTGCTTATTATTCAATTAGCTTTTGCCTATTATTTAGATCTATGCGTTATCAATAAACACTAGATTAGCGAAGACCTTAGTAATCCATTGTAAGGGCATCGACCTCGAAAGAGGTCTTGGCCAGTTACGATTCTTAATTTCTACTAGAAACATAGGCTAGTGATCCCTGTGGCGCAGTGGGCGTCTGCCTGCGACGCAGGAGGTTGCGGGTTCGATTCCCGCCTCGGGACAAATGTGTGTACGAGCTGCAGACATTTGTTCGAGGGTGTTCTGGATGTTTTCTATGTATAATCAAAAATATCTATCTATGTAGTGTATTGTATTATGTATATCAGTTATCTTAGTACCCATAACACAAGCTCTGCTTAGCTTGGGGCTAGATAATGCTGTGTGAATTGTCAAGCATTATTTATCTGAAAAATTCTAATAAGTCAGTCAGTGATTATCCGAAAGTATTGAACAAGATTTGATTATACAAAATTCCGCGTGACGTTATATCTTGCGACTCTTTTTAGTAAAGTTTTACCTCACAAGCCTCACTCCTAAACTTTGATGCACTTTATTTTTAACCGACTTCAAAAAAGGAAGAGGTTATCAATTCGACTGTATTTTTTTTTCTTGAAAAAAATTTTTTTTTCTTAAACATTAAATGTTTGTTACTTGAGAACTTTTGACTGGGTGGTCCGATTCTCATGATTCTTTTATATGAAAGCTGGTGCTTCCCGTGTGGTCTCGTTTTAATTTTGTTCAGTTCTGACAACGGGATGCATGAAAATTCATGAAAAAACTGTAAAAATTGAAGTCGGTTTATAGTTTTTTATAACAAAATTAATTGTTGTCAATATTTGTTTGATTGGTAAAAGAAAAGATATGTGTCCAGTATCTTCTGATAAAATCTAACTGGCGTTTTAATAAGATGTTTTTTTTTTAATACACCACAGTAAACGCGATTAACGCAACATAAACTCAGCGCACATTTATTCGGTTCCAGGTGAACTTGGTTTAAGAAACGGTGGAACTTAAACAAAGAATAAAGGTCGATGTGAATTTAGCGCAAAAAGATGCAAATTATTTCTTGTATAAGGGCAAAGAATAAGTCAGCATTGTTTTCGGTAACTTCACATCGACCCAGTTAAATTGTGAGAAGCTTAACATACCTTGAAAAGGCTACTTTTTCCCTCTCGATCTTTGGGACATTTGTATGTAATAGCCTCATCTAAAAGAGCTCGCAGTTTTTCGTCGTCCAATGTTTCTACGTGCTTGTTCTGCAACAAAAACAAACACATTTTTAGGTAAGTGATATCAAACAACTAGTATTCTAAAATTAATATTAAATAAGGTTATGGATGAAAGCGAGTTAAACTTCTTTGGATTCAAAATGATGAGACACAAATTGACAACCTTGTAGATGATGATTTTATTGGAAGATTTCACTTTCCGTGGGCCAAATATGCAATATAATTTATTAATGCTGAATTATTACAGATCATTGTTTGTATCTTTTAAAAATGACAAAAATCACGATTGCGATGCGTTGTGAAATCACTATTTTGTCAAATCATTACAAACATATATTCCGCGTAGCAAGTTTAACAAATATTTGGATGAATAGATGGATGAGAGTGCAAAGAGCACTCTTTTTACAACGAATTGGCTATTCCAGTCTGTTATTTACCCAAATATTTGCTAAGTTTCATAACAATCAATGGTTAAAGAATTCAACTGCATGTAAAAAACAAAAAAATCCTCACGATACACCCATACTTTCGCCTTATAATATTAGTATGATTACAAAGGCATATCTTTTATAAGAACCCACACAACATTAGCCAATGGCCAGATAATAAAAGCCTTCTTATATCCCTTAAAAAGCCTAATAAATCATGGGATAGAGAAACCCATTTCCAATCTTCACAGTAATATCGACCAAAGGAGCTAATCGGATTATTGTAGGTTCAGTGAAAAGCTTTCCGAGACAGACAGGCATTCTGCCCGTGAACACAGCCCATTAGACATTCATTTGTACACAATTTGATCCTCTTGGGGCGTACTGGCAATTTCAACTTGCTAAACTTGGCTGCTTTGGTGTAATCCCCTTACAGATTACGTAAGGTTTGAAGACAAGCACAACATTACGAGTATATTTGTATTTACCGATAAAGGAGATATTTGGCGTTATATAGATAGATAGATGGAAAATACTATAAACGACACTTAAATCTATAGAAACAAATACAAGAACACAGCTCAAAAACGAAGTTCCAAGTGGTAGCGATCTTTAACACGCAAGCCGTGCCTACCAGACAACGTGGTCATATATGGACTTATAAAGTTTAAATTTCTGAGAAAATGAGTAAGGTGAGATTATGACGTGTATAACAACTGATAAGTAAGCAAATAATCACCTACTCGTAGCTAGGATGGACCTGGTCTTTGTGGTTGCTCAATGTGTCAAATCAATACCAAAGGGACTCCAGACAAACTTTAAAAGAACTGACGTGATGAATGGCCACTTATCGCCACAGTATCAAGGTTAGAAAGTTAATTAAGTTCTCCCTTATCACATTCGTGAGCGCAACCAATGCCAACAGATACAAGTAACATGATAAACAGAATTCTTTGAAATATATCTATAAACTTACTTATTCTTGATCTCGGTCACTTGTCTAGTCCAAACCACACACAAAAAAGTTTCTCCAAACACAACAAAACAAGGCACTTTCAGTAACTGCCCGCGGTAATGTAATACTTTAGGTACCTATGCGGCAATAATTCCTACCTAATTATAATTTGGTGGGCGTGTGTGTACGCACACTAGTAAACTGCAATAATGACATGTTTTATCAGTATTATCAAATTCTCGTAAACGCTTGGTTTGAGTTGAAAGTCACGTTGTCGTTACATTATTACAAGTCCCCCGCCGCGTCTGTCTTTCCGTCTGAACGCGATAAACTCAAAAACAAAGGGTAACTGTAATTGGTACCCGAAAATCCTGACCTACCAATCGGATATTCATTCATTTACTACGGTTCTCGCCGAGATAGAAGGACGAAATGATTCTTAGGGAAGATTACGGCTATAATTCACCCTCACCTCAACCTCAACACAACAGCCGTATCGGTCCACTACCTGGACGCAGGCCTCCCCCTGATAAACGCCCTATTGGCGTTTACCTCATGGGGGGGTAGTGCCTAAACCCCAAACCTAGTGCCTAAAATCCCCACGCTGTACGCATGTACAGCGTGGGGATTTTAGGCACTAGGGTTGGGGTTCGCAGTTTGGTGGAAGATTTGTTCTGCAGGGGGCGCCGCTGCCCGCCCCCTGGTGGATATCCCTTAGTCGCCTCTTACCACCCGCACCCACGGGAAGAATTGGGGTGGTGCAAACTCCAAGCCAGCACCACACAGCTAATTCAGTAAGGTTTTGTGTAAATTGAATGAAATAATATGAAGTTGATTGTTGAAGATGGCGAAAAATTATTCCGATCGACTGGAAGCTTCGCTGGCGTGCGCCGCGTAAACCAACAATAAGTATAAGTATTATTAAATTTCTCAGAGCAAGGTCTATAAAAACTGCTCTGTTACCCGCGCAAAGCCGGGGCGGGTTAATATTAAATTATTAATAACATAATTGTGTTAATATTTAGGCTGCCGGTTAATTTATTCTTTGGTTGGATTTGGTCATGGCTAAGACGGCGGCGGCGTAGGAATCAACACACTCACTCAGTCCGTGGATGTCATAAGAGTCTACCAAGGGAACCTACACCGCAGCTCCAAAATTAGGTGTTCAACTGTAGGTTTTTTTCAACGTCATTAAATTACGGAGAAACAACCTATTGCTGAAGCCGCGGGCAGTAGGCCTAGCATGGGATTCTCTATTCTATCCTAGACAACAATCCCCGTGCTAGGCCGGCAGAAGTCGTAAGCAAAGCCTAAACCGACGACGACGGGTAGCTAGCTATGCTCTGTCCATTCCCAATGTAGCATGTTTACCAACAAAACAAAGGTTGCGATGCGAAAAGCTCGCTTACCGCGCGCTGTCTACTAGGTATATGATGCTGTCTAGGCAAGCATCTGCTTAGTCTCTGACGAGTTAAAAACATCACTCCGAAGAAAATCAAACAGTTTCTAGAAGCTGCAAGGGTTAGTGGCGAATTATAAACGCCTCTGCTTTTTGGGTGAACACACAAAGTGGCGATAGGCGTACCATGGCCGCGGTAATACGAAAGCCACATCAAGCAAATATAAAAATAAATGTGTGCTGATGAGGACGAGTCAATCAGGGTGAAGGGACAGATTCGATTGACGTTGTCGTTGGTGGTATAACGGTAAAACCGGATTAAGGACATTGATAAAAAAACCTATTCTGCCTTTATTACAGCCTGTCGACGTGTGACCCCGAGAGCTGGTGAGTATCTGGCGCAGCGCATCAGCGTTGCCATACAGGGGGACAATGCAGCCAGCGCGTGGCGTGGAGACGCTCAGTTGCTTCAATTTTCCTCAATCCTCAATTATGTATATTTGTTATAGTTATCGCTTACCGTCTGACCCACCTTAAACCTTCAAGTAAACTAAAACTAAAAAGTCTTGGGCGTCTCTCCTTTCAAGATCTTTCATAACAACAACAACTTCTTACAACACAAACAAGGTTCGTAGTGAACCCGCTTACATTCATAATGAATCTTTTATAACTTTAGTGAAACTTTTTGTTTGTTCAGTAAGCAACTTGCAAAATCTACAAATATATTAGCGGATATTTTCCAATAATAAAACAGGTAGATGCAAAAGAAGAGTGTCGATTAAAAGCTAAAATAATATAGGATCTATCTAAATATAGATACACAAAATTAGGTCTCTGGGTATATATAAACTATAAAGTAAATAATGAAACAAGTTTTTTTTTACAAAACGATCCCTAAATTTTGTATGATTGCCACGAGGGTGAAGGCGATAGAATAGTTGTCAGATATTCGATAGATGCATTGTGTTGGTGGTAGACAGTCAAGACAAATCTCCACCCAATCAGTCAAACAAACTTACAAGCGTAGAAACAAAGCAATTAGAATAAAGGAACTAATGATAAAAGCTTTGCCAAGTGCAAGCGGCCTAATGAGTGCGATGACAAACCGTGATACGTGGATGTATGCCAATGTTGTGACGAAACATAGACACACTGTCTCGAAAATCTCGGAATGTCTAGGTATTACTCAAAAGCAAAATTACATCACTGACGCATACAATAATAAGTCATGGTAGGTATCTAATTATAGGGCATGCTTTACCTGTGCCTATGACTCAAAGAGCAAAAAATGATTCCTTTTTTTAACCGACTTTAAAAAAGGAGGAGGTTATCAATTCAACTGTACTTATATATTATTTTTTTTATGTTTGTTACCTCAGAACTTTTGACTGGGTGGTCCTATCTTTATGAGTCCTTTTTTATACGAAAGCTGGTGCTTCCTGTGTGGTCCTATTGAATTTGGTTTAGTTCTGGGTTTAGTTCTGACAATGGGATAAATGAAAATTCATGAAAAAACTATAAAAATGAAGTCGGTTTATAGTTTTTTCAAAAAAAATAATTATTTAAACATTTTTATGATAAAACATTCACACACAAACACAGAATAGAGGCCTGACGAGTAAAAAATCATATTTAGTCAGTCAGTTACATTATCAGAAGATATTGGACACGTATTTTTCAAAAAATTACTAAAGTAAGCTAAGTGGCTAAGTAAAAAGCGTCACACTTTTTACTTAGCCGTGACGTCACGAGGAGTTTTAACTGGCTTCGTTTTTTGTTTAATCGAAGGAAGATAAATTACGTGTTCAATATCTTCTGATAATCTAACTGACTGACCAATTAGAATTTTTGAGTCGTCAGGCCTGAATAAATAATTTTTATTATAAAATCAAACTATTTGTCCTGAAAAAAATATTTAAATTAAGTAGGTATTTATGAATTTCCCAGAACATTGATAGCAAGGCTAGACATTCAATGCCGATTGAATTAGAAAAAGTAGAACTGGCAATTTACTGTTTAATAAAAATCAATTTCGCGCTCTTCACCGCCGTAGACGTCTACGGCGGTGAAGAGCGCGAAATTGATTTTTATTAAACAGTAAATTGCCAGTTCTACTTTTTCTAATGACAATGCGTCTACCCAACACGCATATAAAAAATATCAGCGTCATTTTCAAGTTGACCAGTCATTTAGTTTGGTAAAGGTTGTAGCACTCATAGGCCGCACCGGTCCTGTACAACACCTGCACGCTAAAACTGTGCTGTCCACAAGGTGACGACGACGACGACGGCTAGCAGAAATCACGCTTTCCAGTTATGAACGGGTAAGAGCCGTAGGAGCGTTCGTATGATTAAAGCGAACAACGGTTCAAGCCGCAGCGCCCCCTACAGGACAATTAACCCGTATACCCAGCGCGGGAATTATAGGCATTACCTCCATTAGATAAAAACCAATAAGGCGCTTATTAAGGAGCCCTGCGTCCAGCAATGGACCAATAATGGTTGTTGTAGTTTAGGTTGAGGAATGCAATGGCAGCTACATCGCGCGGGCCACTTGCTCGAAGCTTGCGGTAAGCAAAGGATAAACCAACGACGACGACGACGACGACGACGACGACGACTAGGAATGTTGCGATGCGACAAGCTCGTTTACCGCGCATTTTTTATTATTATATAATATTTTCTCGTAAAATCACACAGCATCCGATAACAGACAGCTCACGGGCCTCTATTGAAGCTTGCGGTAAGCTATTTTGTCACTGTAAAATGTGCTTAAAGATTAGGAGTTAAAGCCCATATTTAAATGTTCATATTTGTGCTGTGCCTCGCAGCGGTGTGGTATTTATGTGCTATGTCATAATTAAGCCCCTAAAAACCGGAGTGTTGATATTTTGCCGTAACTACTGCGTTTGGCAGATGGCTCGCCAATATGAGAACCAAAACGAGTTTTTAACCGGTAAATGGAAATGGGTCAGTATGACAATGCTAGGATTAGACTGCTAAGATTAGAGAAGCTTTGTGATGAAGACAGGAAATCCGTGATCAGAAACCAGATAAATGAATAATTTTAACCACGAGGACAATCCCAAATAAAAGTATTAAGATTATTGTTTATCGCTTGTTGCAGTTGAACAATGGATAAGAAATAAAACGTTGAAACATTTGTTAAAATTGACAAAGACTCTACTTACTGATTTTACCAACCTGAATTTGAACCTAAATTTAGCACAACCGAGGGATCAATATCGGTTAGCCTTCGACGACGGATTAGAGGGCCAATATCTAATAAAGAAAAAGAGATCCCTAAATCTTCTTGGCCAATGCCGATAATGTGTAGGTTCGCCAAAATCAGCTGTCAACGGCCAACAATACTTCAAATGAAACAAAGAATTGATTACTCCGCAAATCTATAAAAATTACAAAAATGTTGTTTGAACTCCAAAAACTGCAATGAAATTCAATACAAAAGCGAGATTGCCTCCCACACCCACATCACACGTTGTTTTTCGCTCGGGTCAGCATTAAAATTATCAGAGCGAGAAACATTGCATTCGTCATCAACTCATCAGTTTTCAGGATTCCTGTCTCAGAGGAAACCACTATTACAGTCCGTTTGCTTAAGACGGCTATAAAATAATTAGATAAATCCACTCCAAACACCGAGAGCTCTAAAATAATTATCTATCTTGAAATTGTTTTGTGTGTTGAACAAACTCATTATGAGTAGGTATATCGATCAAACTTTAAAACATCGTAAACTTGGCTCTTTGTTTTTGTAGATTAGTAGTAGTTAGGTACTCGTAGGAAGGAACTCCTTTATCATTTTAATTCGGCAGAAGTTAAAAGTTTACAATTCTGTGGAACCTTGCTCAATAAGTTTGTCGAAGAATTAATATGGATCGTCCAAAAGTCAGAAGGCATATTATTACACAGGCAAAATTTTATGTATTTTTGGCTAAAAACAATAAACAAACAGGAACATTTGAATACAGCCAAAGTTTAATTTCCGGGAACCCTTTTCCCAAGCTTTATGATGAGGAACGTGTTCAATTTATGAATACGTTAACGGGTGAATGTTCTTGTGTACATGTCATTGCTGTGATAGAAAATTGGTAGGTATAAATGAGAGGCGGCATTGACGTCAGAAAATCTGCCCGTACTCGCGGCGGGGGCTGTATTCCCGGGGGTCAGGGTCGGGTCAGGACTGGGATCGATCATATGCCCTTGTCCCTACCCTAGTAGGGACTCCCTACAGCTTCCGCGCGGGTTTCATCTATATTGCTGCGTTTATTTCATACTTGTTGCGCACAACAGCTTTCAGTCTCGCGACCTCGACCTATAATGATTGTATCTACAAAAACTACGTATCTACTTACCTACATCTTATTTAACATGAGTCATTAGTGCAGTAGCGTTTAGTTGAAGTCAAATGGCCGAACGGATTTTGGAACATGCCGAGACTAACCTGCAGTGTTGGAAACCTGCCAGAAGTCGTTTACGGGGTAGCGACTACGTATCATTGATCTCCTGGGCCGATTCAGACCACTGAACTTAATAACGAACATTCTAATTGCAAAGTTAAATTAAGCAAAAATGCTTTACCAAGTGAACAATAGTTTGCGGTTCCTTTGGCACAACTAAAGCCACAACAACTTGAGAACGCTGAGAAACGTTAGCGTAATCCTATTCGATAGGCCCAGCTACTGTTCTAATAAATTTAAGTGGGTTTAGCGTTGATATCTTGGTGGTTTCGTGGTTTAACCTAGAGATATCATTACTAGACAACATCTTAATTAAATGGCGACGGCGCGGGGAAACGAGAAAGTCCTTAGTTAAAAATTTGATGTCAGTTAAAAGACCGATTCAACTTCTCGCCGCCGCCACTAGCAATAGCAACCTTGTTAGAAGCCTGTTTATGATAATTGCTAATGTTTACCCGAACACGTTCACGGTCGAGATGCCAAGAGCGCTGCATGGAAACAATAAGCAGTGTGGCAACTGGCAACTGTAGCAGGCATCGTCTGTAACATTGCGGGCTGCGGTGAGAGTGCGCGAATGCGATCTTGGCGACTGCGTGACGGGTACAATGCCGTGCTCCGTTAGCCAGTAAGCCTACACCGGCGCGCCTCTCGGCCCCTCGTCGCCAGCCTCGGTCAATGCGGTAAGCCGTGAAACCTCCAAATAAAACGGGTAAACGAACCTAGCCATCCGGCTTATGTTACATAGAAATTGCTGCGGCATTTTTAGCATGCCAGAGCAATAATATATGCCGTACAACAATTTTCTTGGCAAGAAGCAATTTGTTAAACAAAGAAAACGATTAAAAGCTTACAAAGGTTTATGGTATGATGGATCACACGGGGCTATGGCAGTTTTATGCTGGCGAACGAAAACCAATAGGCTTTTGAAAGCTCATAGCTATTAGCAATGATTGAAACAGAAAGTGCCGCGCCTTTAGGTATATTTCCTGCTCAATTCAATTCTATTTCAAACTCAATGGAATTCCTATGAAACGAGAAAACTTCTTGCAAATCGTATTAACCTAGAACAAACAGATTACTTACGCTAAGCTCATGCATTTAATGCTTATTAACGGCGGCGATCCAGTTCTTTTGGAGAGGTCTAAAATACGCGGTATGTATGACTCAGTCATTAGCAGAATAAAATTATGTTTACGAGTTCATATCGCGTGTGATTACCGTGCTAAATAAACTAGAGCAGTTAGCCAGTCGCTGTCTAGCGGAAAACAATGTTTCGTCAAACTAGCGTACCGAATATTGTGCTGAACTCCTAACAGACCGAGTCGCTCGCTCGGTCTAATTTTATGATTCAAAGACTGATTGATAACTGATAATAAGAATGTGACAGGTCACCCTTCGATTCCGAACCAGCATATCATTATTATTATTAATAAGCTCCTTATTGGCCCTGATTGGAGGAGGTCCAAGTTAGCTCCACAAGTATAGGGTGGTGTTCATTTTGTAGGTCATCAAATAAGTAACCGTACCATCTAGCTAGACCTTCCAAGTGTTTCGAGATTTCTCAGTGTTGTAGCTGTCAGAAAGTGCAGCTATCTAATAAACACATTTTCCCGAACAAACCGTATGTCGCTTACGGGTATCGACCATGTATTGACCAATACTCGTGACGTTACGCGTCAAACGCTCACTAACTCATTTATTACTTTTATAAAAAACATAATCAGGCTGATATTAGTTTTTCGTTTTGTGAAATATTGAGTCGCTCATTCGTTAAGGCTGATATACACGGACTGCAAGTTGCCAGCTACACCCATCGACTGCAGGCGACGACGGCAGTCGAAGATTGCAGTCAACGAAAAAGAAAAACACGTTTACTGTGGATTCAAGAAATATTAGGCACTTTTTTTACACTCTCTCTCATTCTATCCAGTTTTACGAAGCAATAAGAAAAATATATTTTCAATTATTTTCGTCAAAACGTCAACTGCCATCGCCTGCAATCGACGTCCATGTATATGAGACGTCCAGTCCGAGTATGCCCTTACATTTGGAAAATTCATCATAACTTTATCAGTTTTATATTTATAGTCCTTGAAGATCTATTTTAGCGACTTCGATAGTTTCTTAAGTTGTCTTAGTTACAAGGCAGATTCTTTTCAACTATTTAACCTTTTATTGAGAATTTGTTACAAGACTAATTTATTGTTATTTATTTAAACACTTTATTGCACTGAAGTAAAAAAGTTTGTCGAGTCAAACTCTTCATAATCATAATTATTTATTTGCCAGAATGTATGTACAAAGTTCTTAATATTATGTTCATTTACAATCACACTAATATTATAACGACGAAAGTTTGTATGGATGGATGTTTGTTACTTCTTCACGCTAAAACTACTGAACGGATCAGGCTGAAATTTTGCATACAGGTAATTCTAATCCTGGAATAGTACATAGGCTACTTTTTATCCGATAAATCTGTTCCCGTGGGATGAAAATCACATTTTAATGTTTCCATAGGATCAACGCGTGCGAAGCCGCGGGGCGCAGCTAGTCTACCTATAAAGGGGTGCAAAATATTATACTTCGATTTTTACTAAGGTACCTACTTTAATTCTTTATAAAGTTAGTAGGTAATAGTATGTGTTATGTGAGCTAGAAAGAGGGCGAGCCTCTAAATATAAAAGAATTTAAAAATGTAGATACCTACCTACCTAACTTTTTTGCGGCTTTGATACGCTATCGTTGCGTGTGGTGGTAGTAAAATGATAAAATCAGGACCATTTACGCAGACGTATTATAACAAACTGGTTTTATGAAAATCGACAAAATCAGAGATATATAGCCACTTCCTTTTTTGCAAGCTCACCTTGACGACATGGTTTGCGTAACATAATTCGCAAAGTATACAACTGATTCGGTACCTATCTACGATTTACTGGGAGAATAAACAAGAAACATTAACATTAGGGATATAAGTAAATTATCCTGTAACAAACCATTGGAAATTCCCTGTAATATCAGCTATCAATGTTATAGCGTAGGTACACTGAACATACATATACATGTCATAGCAATCACTATTGCAGATATTTGTTCAGGGTGTTCTGGATGTTTTCCTGATTATTATAATAAAAAATATCTCTCTATGTAGTGTATTGTATTAAATTAAGTATATCAGTTGTCTAGTACCCATAATATAAGCTCTGCTTAGCTTGGGGCTAGATAATGCTGTCTGAATTGTCCAACATTTTAAAATAAATAAATGTTTACTTCACATAGTAGTTTTTGTGAATTCACTCACAAAATCATGTAAAACATATTTTATTTTCATAAAACGTATATTATTATTAAAATGAAGTTTTAAATTTTTTACAGATATTTAGATCACATGGGAGATATCTTGTGTGTAGGACAGGTACCTAACCTTGTGGAGAAACTTTAGATAGGTGGGTATTTATATCTGTAGTCTATGTAGGTAGACAAAGCTAATACATATAGTAAGAAGTTACCTATACCTATCAATCTACAATGAGCTTTATTTTGGTCACATTGTAATTTTATTTGTGTATCCAATATGGCAATGAATTCAAGACCACCAAATAAGCAAAACATCTGTTTGTTATGATACAATGACAGTGCTTTTTTATGATTCCAATTTATAATGATTCACATTCTTGTATTGTCAAGATGTTTCCATAATGTATTTATGTAACACATGGTACTAAATCATATCAGTGCTTGTTGGTCTCCGAATAAATATTCTCAAGGATACATTCAGATATTCAAGATGGCAGTGCTTGTTTTTATCTGAAAACAAGCACAATATACATGCCATGTTACTTTTTTCAGATGGTGTCCCACAACCACAACCACATTACTTTACTTTACATTACCATCATGTATCTATGTCACAGAAAGACATAAAATGATTGGTCATTACATTATCAGAGCAGTTTCCTAATATGTTCATGGACAGTACAGTTTCGACTGTAGGTCTGAAGATGATGTGTATTTCGGACTACAGAGTTACGGTTATAGTTACCCTATGTGCCGCTGTACACAGCAGCTGAATGTTTTGCTCTAGAAGTCAGTAAGGCTATTGCAGTACTTTGAAAATGTATTTTGTATTTTTTGTATTGAGAATACTACTGTTTTTCTGGCAAAAATGGCGCTTAGACAGTAGTCTATGAATGTGTTAATACACCCACATCATTGTGGCCTTATTTATGTCCTACTCTAGTACTTCAGGGAGTTAGGTTGGTTAGGGTCAGAGGAAGATGTACATGAATAATGCAATTAAAATTAGATCTACATCTGCAAGATAAGTTTAGTCAGGCAATCAAAGAAATTCTGTTCACTAAAAATAATTGGGTGTAATTTTTTTTTACTTTTATTTGCAATCAATCTGTTTTGACTATAAGTATATGAAGGGTGAGCTTTTGGCTGCTTTCCAGAGGTAACATTAGGATCTATAAAATTAGTTTAGAGGAGGCATGACCCTTATTCATAACCTGCAAAAATTGCTCTGATTGTGATTAAGTGTAAAAAGGGTCTAAGATTCTTTATTGCAATACATAGAAGATAAATAACATAATGGTATGGACATGTAGTGTACAGTGTGTGACATCTAGTGTAAGTACTTAGTTAGTAAAATTATTTTAAGCTATTTACTCCATATCTGTATTGTACCTACTAATTTAAGTGTTTTTGGGTAAATAAATTATATCTCTCTCTCTCTCTCTCTCTCATGTACCCATAAAGGACACGGCAAAATTATGCTAGATTATTTATTCTGTACACTAGACAAATTTGATGTAGAATGTATGTAAACAAACTGTCCATACATATATGATATACATCATTTGTACAGACATACATATATAATCTCTGTGTAGATCTTATTTGCCTGTTTTTAATTTCAGTGGTATAGTTACCACAAATCGTGAAATACACTACTCAATAATAGTGGTGTTACTGTAAATTATACCTACAGTACTTGGGTGACCGAGCTTTGCTTGTTTTTTTTTGCTAAATTGTGCTTATTAGAAATTAAAGTAGTACTATTCGCCAATAGATTGCAGGAAGAGTCATATTTTTCAGTTTAATTCTTAAGTTAATGAGGATAAGGTTGATTATTGAAAAAAACAACGAATAAAATAGTACCTATTACTTTTCACCAATAGATGTCAGGAAGAGTCAATTGAAAACATAATAAAATGAATATAATGACATTTTCTGAGAATGAATCCTATAGATCGATTTATTGCACCCGAAACCTCCTGTATAATAAATTTCATGAAAATCATTGAAGTTGTTTCCAATATCTGGATTATATATATACATATATATACAAGAACTACTTATTTAAAGGTATAAGATGATATTAAGGAATGTTGTTTCTTGGTTGCTTGCTTGAATGTTTATAGCATGGTGAGAAATAGAAACATTACCTATGATAAGAATAAGGCTCACTCTTCAACACATGATGAATATATTTGGTGTTTTATTGCCCATCATGACATTTCTCAGAGTCTGATCAAAAAGAGAAGAGTCGTGGAAATTGAGGGTGTACATGTGCCAATTGACAACTTTTGTTGCATGGACAACACTCAGTCTGCAGTAGATAATGCTGTGTGAATTGTCCAGCATTATCATCATTATTATTATTATTATAGTACGACTAAAAGTGTTAGTTCACCGAAACTCCACAACTCTTGCTCTTTTGGAACAGACTCTAGATGTAATGTACACTCGGTATTATAATTTGGTATTTAATTGATTGTTCATGTAAATACAGTAAATGAAATTTAAGGGTAGCAGATTTGAATTGTTTCCAATTTTTTAATTGAAGGTATATGGAAAAAATGCCATGAAATCGGACAAGAATTTGATATGGAAGAATCCCAAGATTGTATAGCTGCACTAAGATCTTTTCTAAGCAAGGTTATTAGCAAAATCTAGCCTTATTATTATTTCTATGAGGAACAACATCAGTTTCTTTATTTGAAAGGTATTTGACTACATTCTTTGATGGACTGGCAAAACATTTTTTACACATCGGCTAGGGTGTGATTAGGACCTGCAGAAGACAACGTCGTTGTGTTTATCCTACCGGTTATTATTAGGATAACGAATCGACAAATTTACAGCCTTCAAAATCAAAAAATGGCAGTAGAGATTGACTTACCTCTACTTCCGAGTTCGTAGCCGAATTGTTGGTCTTGTGGTCAGAACTGTTGTGCTGGTCGTTTACTAAGCTGTGTAAAAGTTTTGTATCTTCACTAGAAATGTGTGTACCACTTTTATCCGGGGCTTTAGGCTCCTTATCATACTCCGGCGAAGGAGCCATCTTGAAGGAAGAACAGTCAGATGACACAAAGTCGTAAGACTTTCGCACACCGAAACCACTGCCTACACCGTTATTACGATTTTTTCACTATCTAACTACTTATTCGAAACATAATGAATTATTGAGCTACAACTTATCTAAAGTTCTAACCATTTGCAAAACCGGATTCATCATTTTCGACAGATTCTGACCAACATTTTTATTCGACTACACAAACGCCATCTACTGAACTGACAAAAATTTGAAAAACCACAGATGATAAAAGTTTTGTGAAGTGCGAAGCTAAGGTTTCAAGCACACCGAGCACAGGAGTCTCTCTTTCACTTCGAAAAACAGGGCTAAAATTGGTTTGTTCATAATTTTACGGATAAATTTAGGGTATTAAAAATCGCTTCATTTAGAAGCTTCGTCGTACAATGCAGATTCAAATACAAAATTACTTGTAGAAATAATTTATGCAATATTGGTGCACAAGGGTTTTTTATGAAGTCTATGGTGTAGTCTATGGTCTATGGTCTAGGTGTACACTCTCACTCACTCACTTTACTTGTTCACTTGTTCTTGTTCAGTGCTTGTTCGTTCATCGTTCTGTCTGTGTTCTGCTCACTCATTCACTTGATCACCTCTTTCTTCTCAAAGTTTTTGATTGATTCTCGCGTGCAAAAAAATATTTTAGAAAAGTAAATAACAGCCATGGCTGCAATTAGCTTGTTGAATCCCAAAGCCGAGTTTGCCAGGGCGGCGCAAGCTTTGGCTGTAAATATATCAGCAGCAAAGGGTATTCAAGATGTCATGAAAACTAACCTCGGTCCTAAAGGCACAATGAAAATGTAAGTATTTCACATGATTTCGAGCTGTTTATGGGCTATTTTGTATTCATCCCTAATATTTTCATAACAAAGAACGTTCTTTGGTAGCACTCTGTTCTTAAAGACGCCGATTTCATTGCCAATTTGCATTTAAAAAGTCATATGACCTTTTACGGCGCGGCGGCGGCGCACACCTGTCATTAAACATTAAATTTTACTATGTACATTGTTGTTTAATTTATATATCCGAATCGTCTTTCTAAAACAGGATTAAAATATTTCAGGCTGGTGTCCGGCGCTGGTGACATCAAGATCACCAAGGATGGTAATGTCTTGCTGCATGAGATGCAGATCCAGCACCCTACTGCCTCCCTCATCGCGAGGGCCTCCACTGCGCAGGATGATGCCACCGGAGACGGCACCACCTCCACAGTACTGCTGATCGGAGAGCTGCTAAAACAGGCTGATATCTACATCAGTGAAGGTTCATATCTTCTGCTACTTAAATGATAATTTAATTTTACCTTCCTACTACCATTCTGGGTATTTTCTATGTACAATAAAAAATATCTATCTATGTTATGTATTGTAATATGTATATCAGACATCTAGGTGTACACATAACACAGGCTCTGCTTAGCTTGAGACTTGATGATGCTGTGTGGATAGTCCAGCATTATTATTATTCATGTATTCTTGACTCCGAGAAAGATGTCTGTATTCAATTTAGCCCAAATAGGAATTTAAGAATGCATTTTTCTAATGAGCCAAAATAAAATGACTCATATCATGTAGATAATAACATTAAGTGGTATTTGTATGTTTATTTCAGGACTTCATCCTAGGATTCTCACTGAAGGATTTGATGTAGCTAAGGATAAAGCTCTTGAGATCCTGGAGTCCATGAAGATTCCCATTGAAATCAAGAGAGAAAACCTACTCGACATCACCCGTACCTCTCTGAAAACAAAGGTAAAACAGTGAATCGCCATGGTTTAAATCAAATAAAAACTGTTATTTATACTGACCCATCATGACTCAGCACTAGTTAAAGAAACCACCAATTATTGTTGAGCATTAAACAATGTGTAACATAATATGTGTACTAAAAAACTTAAAAAACTTAAACTTAGCTTTGGCTTTGCACACTAGGATCAAAAGTCTTCATCAATATAAAATTTAAGCACAATCTGTTTAGTAGATGTATCTGTTTGGCTTTTTATACACTATTAAACGCTTCAAATAACATTTCCTATAGATACAAGTATTTATTAACAAAAAAAATTATAAATCAAATATTAATAAATAGAAGCAGTAAATTATATTAATTGTTAGTGTGCCCAGAAATTAATGCTCAATGTGAAATTATTTCAGGTTCACCAGAGCATTGCTGAAGTGCTGACAGGTGCATGTGTAGATGCTGTGCTTGCCATTCGCATTGGGGACAAGCCCATCGACCTACACATGGTCGAGATTATGGAGATGCAGCACAAGACTGCTACGGAGACGCAGCTTGTCAAAGGTATTATTTAGATTTTTTGTTTTATCAAGCATACTTAAAAAAAATAATAGTACTAAAGTAATAAATAAATTCCGAAAATCTTCAAGATATAAGAAACTGCTGGACAACACACATCATCTAGCCTTAAAGTAAGCAGTGCTATGGGTACTATATCTTATAACATTTTAAAGATTGATTATGAAAACACTCAAAACAAATATTTCAAGATTGTATAATCATTTGTCCTGAGGCGAGAATCGAACCCGACAGACAACCTCCTGCGACTCAGGCGAAATTAAGCTTGCTGCACCACTTGAAAAAAAAACAAGATCATAAATGCGTGATACAAGATTTTATATTTATCTCTCACAAAAAGCAAAAGGTTTTTCAATCATTCTATATTCTCACTAGCAGCGCCTTGCGGTTTCACCCGCGTAGTTCCCGTTCCCGTGGGAATTCCAGGATAAAATATAGCCTGTGTCACACTCCCTGAAAAGGAAGCTTTATAATGGTGAAAGATTTTTTTTATCGGGCAAACAATCAAATCTTTCCTTTTTATGATATTAGTTTAGATCAAGGCCAGCCAATAAATTTTCTAGGTGAGCAAAATCTCTTAGGCGTCGTCCTAATTGGGAGCGATCGTACGATGGTGCGATGCGTTTTTCATCTCACGATCAAAGTGGTCGTGCGATGACCTAACAGGTGTCCTAGATCGCGCGATGTCCATCGTGTGATGCCGTCGCTCGATGGCTGGCGTCGCGCTCACGCCACTTTAACGATGGCTCTTTACAGAGATGCACAGTTTTTGCTGTCGGGCAATATTGCTTTAAAAATTGACAAATGACATTGAAAAAAGGACAAGTAGACAACATAACTTTACAGATCCAGAAATCTGCGAAGAAATCTCCTTTCGTCCCGCGCCCCTCGCGCGTCAACGCATCGCGTAGGTAACCGATTAGGACACTCAAAAGAGATCTGTTACTTTGATTACATGATCGCACGATCAAAGGCATCGTACGATCGTTATTAAGCATTTTATGTGCTCGCACGATTACATGCGAGGTTCAAATAGGACACTGATGAAATCTGTATGTTCTGTAAGTCGCACGACGAGAACGCATCGTGTCATCGTGCGATCTTCGCCAATTAGGACAACGCCTTAAACTTTGGCGGCGCCGGGCCACGAGAGATGGCACCACCATAATTTTTAAATGTGAGCTGTGAAGAGGTTTTCCTGATAGTAATTTCTCGTTAATTGGTTTTAAGTCTTATTATTGTAATTTAAATTACAACAAAATCAGAAATGTGGGGCCACCGTGGCCCGCGCGCCTGGCTTTGGCTGGTCTTTGTATAGATGATTGCATAGATATTCTCTGTTCTATGTTAGTTCACACGTAATACGCGTCAACGCACGATCCAATTTAAAGAGAGCTTAGATGTCCAGCGTTAACACTCGTTGCGAGTACTCGTCACTAATAGTCAGTCAGTTTTTAAGTGGAATCGCGATGGAAGCGTTGCTTTAACGCGCGCGTATGTTGCTAAAGCCTCCACATTCGCGCGCGGTGTGAACCACGGGGAAACTGCCACTGTTCCACACTCACAAAGTTCGGCCCCCTGATTCTCTAACTATACTCGGGCGCTCGACAAGTATGGACGTCAAAAATGCTACTGCAGGGAATACCTACAGCTTTGGGAATCTTCAATTACACTAAAATAAAAATGAAAATGAAGTTATTCGTTATTTTTATTATTTATCGCGGAGTTAGTTCCTAAACCTCGAAATAGAAACACAACCATCTACTTAACTTGCTAAAAGAGCCGGAGGACGCGAATATGAAGCCTTGTCGTGTACGACGCGACGACGGGAGGCCGCGCGCCGCCCGCGTCCCCAAATTTGCGTATGGGATTCACTCATTTGGTTCTCATTTTGAATTATTGTTTAGATTATGGAACGATTTCGGCCTATATCATGGCGGGTTTGGAGTAAAAACTGTTTTGTTGTCTGTCTATAACGAATTGATGTCTCATCTGTTTTATTCCAGGTTTGGTACTAGACCACGGAGCGCGCCATCCAGACATGCCGAAACGCGTGGAGAATGCCTACATCCTCACTTGTAACATCTCTATGGAGTATGAGAAGACCACAGTCAACTCCGGCTTCTTCTACAAATCTGCAGAGGATAGGGAGAAGCTTATCAATGCTGAAAGGGAGTTCATTGACGAGAGGGTTAAGAAGGTAGGTGTAGAAGCCACACTTTCATTATTTTATAATATACCATTTCTGCCCGCGGCTTCGCATGCGTTGTTTCTATGGAAACGAACTGACGCTAACACTATTGAACAGTAGGCCTAGCACGGGAATAATTTAAGCAATGTATGACGCTGCGATGTCATTTTTTTCTTTTCTACCCTAGACAACAACCCCGGGCTAGGTCGGCAGATCGGGCAAAAATTTTGCATATAGGTAGTTCTAGGCGTCTAATAAAACATGCAGTTTCCATAGGAACAATGAATATATATTGTAGGTAGCAGTACAGTAACCAACAACCAACTATCTATCTGGCATTTTGCATTATTAACAGATGAGGAAGGGATTCTACATTATTAACAGATTTTTTATTTATCAACAGATCATTGCCTTGAAAAAGAAGCTCTGCGATGGAACAGATAAAAACTTCGTTGTTATCAACCAGAAGGGTATCGACCCCATCTCTCTGGACGCCCTCGCCAAGGAAGGTATTCTGGCACTCCGCCGCGCCAAGAGGCGTAACATGGAGCGCCTGGCTCTAGCTTGCGGTGGCACTGCCATGAACTCTGCTGAAGAACTGACCGAAGATCAGTTAGGTTATGCTGGTCTTGTATATGAGCACATTCTCGGTGAAGATAAATATACGTTTGTTGAACAGTGCAAGAATCCTCAGTCAGTAACCATCCTCATCAAGGGACCCAACAAACACACTCTGACGCAAATCAAGGATGCTGTCCGTGATGGATTGAGAGCGATCAACAATGCTATTGGAGATAAATGCGTCATCGCTGGCGCTGGAGCCTTCGAAATAAAAGCTAATACTGAGCTTCTAAAGTTCAAGGATACAGTAAAAGGCAAGGCGAGGCTTGGCATCCAAGCCTATGCGGAAGCTCTGTTAGTTATCCCGAAAGTACTCGCCGTGAACTCTGGTTACGACGCTCAAGACTCAATCGTGAAGCTGCAGGAGGAAGCGCGGCTCAGCCCCGACCCTGTAGGGTTGGACCTCAGCACCGGTGAAGCTATTAAACCAGCAGACTTGGGCATTTTCGATAACTACCTTGTGAAGAAGCAGATCCTCAATTCCTGCTCTGTCATTGCCAGCAACCTCCTTCTTGTTGACGAGATCATGAGAGCTGGTATGAGCAGCCTCAAGGGATAACTCAGCAGTCCATAATATGAAATTCTTTGGGGCCTTCAAAAGTGTTATTGCTTTCTAGTATTACACATAATCCAATTTTTAAATATTAATTTCGCATTTGAAGCTGTTATTTTTTCTTTAAAGAGTATCTCACAGTGAACTAACTCTTAAAATATTGCTTAATACCTTCATTGCCCAAGACGCAGGTGCCAGTCTCTATCTCGTGGAGCTGCGGCACGCCCCTGCGGAACGCACCGCAGAGCTGGGCAGTGAATGCGTTATACACTAACACCTTCATGGCCCAAAACGCAGGTGCCAGTCTCTATCTCCGTGGAGCTGCGGCGCGCCCCTGCGGGTCGCACCGCAGAGCTGGGCAGTGAATGCGTTAAATAAAAATTACTTACTTTATATTTTTGGTTTTTCAATGAAAGTCCAGTATTACTTTGTTCATTTATTGGATGTATCAAGATTTACACTTACATTACACAATAGGGTAGGGCATAATGTTTACAATTCATGACTTAGTTATTTCCCAAATAGGACCTAGCACTTGATATATATCTCCATATGAATCTATCAAACTTACTTTATAAATAATTAACCATTTTTCATTTTGGTCCTTTAACATAGTACATACTTTGATTCAATACCATCCTAAAGTAATAATTTAAAAATTATACAACAAAAGCTTAAAAAAATATAAAAACTCAAGTATCACAAAACAGAACTTAAAATAATATGAATGTTTTCAATTACATAACTTAAATGCAAATAGCCCTATTAATTGGGATCACTGACATTCTACCAGCTAAACATCAAAGAGTGCATTGCTCTGTTCTATGGAAAACAACAGATAACTTTGGCCACAACAACAACAACAACTTAATTTTAATCTAAGACTAGCACAAAAACGACATTAATTTGAGAATATATAAATTGGTTGTTGAACTTTTAAAATGCTACATCAACTATGTAAATAAAAACAGATCTTTTATTACTGAAATAACAATGGATGTATGAATAATTTTGAATAGTATTTGGTTGTAATGCTTTCATAGTCCAATTTCGAGCCAGTTTTCTAGTGCCAGGTGATGATTTTATTCCTTCTGCTTAGCAGCAATTGCAGCTCTTTCCTTGATGTCAATGGTAGCCAAGTTCATAGAGGCCACAATACCATGGATAACCGATATTCCAGCCTTCACGACAGCAACAGGCATTGCAATTATTGCAATCAGTTTCCACAGTCCAACTCCCAAAACTGAAAATGCATTATCATTATTTTTTCCGTTCGCAAAGTGAATCATCAGGATGCCTATCCTATCTATAAACTGTCAATAAAAAATATAAATACAATGATTTACCTATGGGTCCAGTGTAGAAGTGAAGAACATACAAAGCAGCATAGAATGCTTCATTTCCAGCACACATAAAGAAGAGAACTGTCTTGTTTGTGTAATACACATGCATTATGGGGTTCTCTGACATGTCAATGAACTTGTGAGATGTCTTGCCCTGAAGGGTCACTGTGTGAAGGTAGAGCCAGTGGCAAGTTATGTCAATAGCAAGAGACAGTTGAAGCCAGAAGGTCCATTGCGGGTAGAATGTGGCCAGGGTCATCATGAGACAAGCAGTCCCAGCACGGTCAGTCAGCTGGTCCAGCATGGCTCCAAATTTAGTGCCTGAGAAGAATTAGAATTGTATTTGATAATTTTATCACAGTAGGTTGGACCATGTTGTCCAAAAAGCATGCAGTGTCTGAACATAATGGATTATCCAGCATTTTTATTAGTATAGTGGGTTAGTCAAATTGTAATCCATTATACTGCTCGGAACCTATGTAGGTAACTATTATAGGTATCTATTCCTTACTACTAATCAAATTAGAGAGATGCTATGATAAACTACTTACTCTGATTAAAGTATCTTGCTGCATGGCCATCGAAGGCATCCAGCAATGCTGAGGTAACATAGCAGGTGCAGGCTAGGATGCAATGCGTCGGCATAAAGTAGAAAGATATGATGGCTAGAATGACCCTCCCAAACCCTGAAAAGTAAACAACAGATTACTATAGCATTATCAATAAACATTGGATAGTCATAGCTCAAAAATGGGAGTTACTCACCAATGATGTTGGGCACAAATAAGAAAATGTTCTCAGTTTCTTCAGTCATGACTATTTACTACAGTTTTCAGTAAAATTCAAGAGAAAGAAGTGGAGAACTTGAAAAAAGAAAGACCCATTGAATGAAATACATACAATCGATAATCGATCAATGGACTTGACAGTTGACAGCTAATTTGACATGACTTTGACTGATTAATCATTCATTGGGTTTTTTTCTAGTTTTGATTAAAAGCCTTCGACCATTGTGTAGATAGTTCATTTCATACGAGTAGCACGCTGGTTTAGCGACAATGGGTTAGTCCTAAATTCATCCAAAACGCATTTCACGCATTTCTGCTTAACCGGCCATAAGACCCGAAGAATTGCTGTTTCTGTCAATAGAACGACATTGAACCAAGTAGGTGTCATAAACTTTCTTGAATTCGACATGGGCCTTAGTACGTGGGAATCGCACATAGATACCCAGACTCTGCGGAAGACTGGGTGGTGCTTGTTTTTCTCTTAGCTGCCTATCTAGGTTCCTACCAAGGAACGTAGTAAGGTCGTGCTATTTCGCTACAGTGCATGAAGTGCATGCCATAGTCTTGTACGAAGCAGAGCTATGGGGGCGTGCTGCCGACTGGGAGCGCGCTTTCCGTATGCAAAGGCGCGCGATTCTGGCCATAGTCAAAGTATCGCGACGAACTTCGGTACAGACATTCTTTAAAGAACTAGGAATTATGACTCTTCCTTGCGTAGTCAATAATCATAATAATAATATTACGTAAATGGCAATTTATCAAATTGCCATTTACGTAAGGACTAACCTATGGTTTATCCTTTTTGAATGAAGCAACAAAGTACGACACAAATAACAAAATCTCACTTGCTTGGCGTTGAGTTTCAAATATAATAGGGTACCTATATGCATGTGATTTCAAAATGGCTATAAAAATATATACGTATTCTCTATTGATATAGAAACATATCTACATATTTATTTTTGCGTTTTGAGATGTTTTTATTGTAGAATTTAACCATTGAAAAATTGATATTTTAAATCTCAATCGCAAAATTTCGAAACGCTACTCCATTGACTAGAGCGGACGTGACATCACTGTACGCATTTCTTCTTTTTTTATTCCTTGCTGCACCTTGATTTGACACTATTCTGCCCACTTGACATTTCGTATTGTCGATTATTTTCAGTTTTTTTCGGAAAACCTCTTTCCTGAGATGATCACTACCGAGGTCGTCGCCAAAGGTTTTAATCAAGTGTGTACGTCGACGTCACATAAACATGGCGCCAATATGGCAGCGTTTTTATCACCCGAAAATGATTGTAGTTTTGATTTGTTTTTTTTACCTTGTTAATGCGAAATTCAGTGAGCGTCTTATCTTTCCTCGGTTAAATAAAGACGTAAAGAATCGATTAAAACAATAAAAAAATCGATGCATATACCCTATTGTAAGCAATTTTGATTTAAGGCAGGATCTAAAATCGACAAGTAATGTAAATTACGTATAAAAGGACGCGCCAACAAAGTGAATTTCAGGTTAAGTATGGGCGGTTTGTTTACGTTTATGCTCCATTCAAAATGGATACGATATAAGTTCATTCACTAGGCTTGGGGATCACCACCGGTACGAGACGCGCCCCGGGCTGAACAACTCGCACGGTATGCGCACAAGCTGACTAAATCCAAAAAGCTCACTTATATAATGGGGCCGGACATCTACAACCGGTTACCAACTTCCATTACTGCGGCTGCCAACTTGGCCATATTCAAATCAAGGTTAAAAAAGTGGCTTGTCGAGCAGACCTTCTACACAGTGGAAGAGTTTCTTTTTTTTTTTTTTTTTTTTTTTCCTTTTGTATCTACAATCGGCTGTCTAGCCATAATTAGATGCGATCTTTAGTGGAATATTCGGTGGCCATTCCAGTGAATAGCACCATCTTAATGTTGGATGATTTCATCATCTCTGGTCGAGTTCCAGTATGTGCCATCTCTTGAGGCGTTTTATGTGGTCTTTGTCTTGAAGGAGATCTTTAGCTAATGTGTTGCTGTGATCGTTTAGTCTGTCTTTATACTTTTTGCTGTAGTTGTTTACTTCTTCTCTTATGGTCGGCATTTCTAGATATTCATGTACTTCGCAGTTTCTCACAAACCAGTGTGCGCTGGAGATGGTTCTAAGTGCTATGTTTTGAAACCACTGTAGTAACTCCAGGTTGGAGTTGCTAGCAGATCCCCAGAGTTCTATTCCGTAGGTCCAGATGGGTTTAATTACAGCCTTGTACACAAGTAATTTGTTATTAAGCGATAAGCGTGATTTCCGGCCTAGCAGCCATGTGAAGTTCTTGAATTGGATATTTGCTTCTGTTCTCTTGGCTTTAATGTGGTTGGCCCATGTCAGTCGTCTATCTAGGTGCAGGCCTAGGTATCTCACCGCGTTGCTGGTTGGCAGGGTTCCTCGTTCCATGTGAACAGGAGCACAATCCCCTTTTCTGAGTGAGAAGGTGACCTGCGTGGACTTTGTTACGCTGGACTTGATTCTCCATTTTTGGAGCCACTTATCGATCTCATCCAACTGGACCTGTAGTTTAGTAGATGCCTTTTTGGGGTCGGTATCGCTTGCAAGACATGCAGTATCGTCTGCATAGGTCGCTGTCACTATATCTGGTGTCTCAGGCAGGTCTGCCGTGTATATGGAGTAGAGAACAGGTCCTAGCACTGATCCCTGCGGTACCGAAGCCTTAATGGGACAAAGCCTTGAGAATTCTTCCTCATATTTTACTAGGAACTTTCGTTGTTCCAGGTATGATTTCAAGGTCATGTAAAATGAGTTTGGCAGCAATGTTTTGAGCTTATAAAGCAGTCCCTTATGCCAGACCTTGTCAAATGCTTGTTGAATGTCAATGAATACAGCGGAACAGTACTCTTTTTTCTCAAGGGATTGCCTTATTTTGTGGACCACTCTGTGCACTTGCTCTACTGTGGCATGTTTCTCCCGGAACGCAAATTGGTGATCTGGTATAATCTTGTTCTCATCCAAAAATGGTTTGAGCCTGGTCAGTAGAACTTTCTCGAACATTTTCGACAGGACTGGGAGTAAACTTATGGGTCTATAAGAGCCGGGTTCAGTTGGTGGTTTTCCGGGTTTGGGCATCATACAAATTGTCGAGATCTTCCATAACATTGGATAGTGATGTGTTCGTATTATCGCGTTGAATAACATTGTTAGAAATACTATTGGTTTTTTTGGCAGATGTTTAAGAATTTCTCCCGTTATCAGATCGAAGCCTGGTGCTTTTTTGTTTTCCAGTTTACAGATCAGTTTCTTTAGTTCCCTGGGAGTAACTAGTGTCAGAGGAGGTGATAGCTGTTGATCACTCACTAATAACCTTTCTACATCGTCTTCGAAATCTTTCATGTTTGACGCATTTGGAGTAAAGACTTCACCTAAGTGCTCAGCAAATAATTCTGCTTTCTCTTTTTCGCTTTTGGCCCACGGTTTATCGGCGGTTTTTCTTATTGGCGGAATGTGATTTTGAGGTCGTTTGAAGTCCTTTGTTATTTTCCATAAAGAGTAGTTGTCTTTCTTAGTAGCAGATAAAGTTTGTAGCTTTTGTTGAAAAGTTTCATTATGGTTTTCTTTTATAAGTTCTTTTAGCTCTCTAGAGGCTTTATTGTAACTTGACCTATCTGCTTGTGCTCTGCTTGTTTGCCATTGCCGTCGTAGTTTCCGCTTTTCCGCCAACTTGTGCCGTATTTTTAGTGGGATGTTATTTTGTGGAACAAAGTTGCTGAGAGTCGGAGTGGTACGCCACGCAGCGATCTGTATTAGGTTCGTTATGTAGAACGAGGCCTCTTCTATTTCTTCTTCTGTTTTGAGTTTAACTTTTAGGTCCACTTCGCTTTCCATGTACCTTGCAAATGATTCCCAGTCAGTTTTGTGATTGTATAGCGTAGACGTTTTTGGTTTACATATTGCTGTGGCGCTGAAAGTTGCTATTATTGGTGTATGATCAGAGACAGAGTCAAGCGATGATTCTACGTCAAAGTATATGTGTGACAAGCCTTTTACCACAAAGAAATCTACGAGGTCAGGTGTTTTGTTGATGTCAGTTGGCCAGTATGTTGGCTTGTTTGTTCCTAGTGCTATAATTTGTTTGTTGTCAATGCTCTTTTTCAGTTCTCGTCCTTTTGTTGTTGTCAATCTTGATCCCCAGTAGGTATGTTTGCAGTTCCAGTCTCCGCCACTTACGAATCGGTTTCCTATACTCTGAAAGTAGCGGTCAAACATGTTTTGTTTGGGGTTGTGCTTGGGGGGGCAGTAGATGGCACTAACATTGATAGGACCTATTTGGTCATTTATGGTTATTGTTGTAGCTTGCATCCAGTCTTCACGAAATTGACTATGAAGATAGTGCTTGATGTTGCTTTTAATGATCACAGCGGAGCCACCATGAGAGGTGTTGTCTGGGTGATTTGTGCAGTATACGTTGTAGTTGTCAATCTTAAAACTTTTTGTGTCATTAAGGTGAGTTTCGGATATAAGAGCTATGTCAATTTTGTTGTCTATCAATAACACTTTAAGTTCTTGTTTGTTTGGCGCTAAGCCATTTATATTCCAGGCAGCAATTCGTATGGCAGTCATTATGAGAGTTTACTGATGAGGGTGATGATAAGGTTCATCATCGTGCTTAGCTGCGTGATCAGCTGGTCAATTCTATCCGTTTGTGATATAATAAGTGCTTCCAAGTTTGGTCTGTGTTCTCGTGAGGGTTTTTCGGTCTGTGTTTCTGACTCAGGTTTTCTCTGTGGTTCGTAACCATCGTTGTTTTTGTGGTTGTTTGTTTGGGACTGTGTGTGGTCTCTGTTGTTTCTTGTGTATGCTCTCTGAGTTTGTGTGTTGTCTCCGTTGTTTCTTGCGAATGTTCTCTGAGTCTGTGTGTTGTCCCTGGTGTTTGTTGCATATGTTTTCTCAGTCTGTGTGGTGTCATTTTTATTCCTCGTGTGTGTTCTTTGTGATTTAACAGGATGTAAGTGGCTTTCCACGCTTCGTGTGTTTTGGATTTCTCTTGGGTTTATCACATTTTGGTCTATTGTTTGTTTCCGATTTGGTTTTCCTCTTTTAACAGTTTCGCTGTAGAGTTGCAGGCATTCAGCGGCAGTCAGGTCACGGGTTTTACTTTGGTCAGTTAAGTATTTAACGGTATCATCGCAGTCAGTTGTATCTTCAACAGGTGTGTTGTTGTTCATTTTCGGCAGAGTCGGTCTCTCTTCCGCATCAATTTGATTGTTTCTTCTTAGGCGCGTTATCGGATTGTTTGTGGAGCGTTTTCTGGCTAAAACTTCCCTGTATACCTGACATCCCTTGTAGCTAGCAGGGTGGCTTCCTGAACACAACGTGCAGATTGCCGGAGTGTTGTTGTCGACAGTACACATGGAGGTTTCGTGAGCACCAGCACACTTTACACACCTATATGGTCTCATGCAATAGTTTTTGCTGTGCCCGTATTGCTGACATCTTTTGCATTGCACTACTGATGTTTTTCTTTTAGGGTCTTCAATGAGAACTCTTTGGTTGTAGATGACTTTTATATCCTTCACAAGTTTGTTGAACACAACGTGCAGATTGCCGGAGTGTTGTTGTCGACAGTACACATGGAGGTTTCGTGAGCACCAGCACACTTTACACACCTATATGGTCTCATGCAATAGTTTTTGCTGTGCCCGTATTGCTGACATCTTTTGCATTGCACTACTGATGTTTTTCTTTTAGGGTCTTCAATGAGAACTCTTTGGTTGTAGATGACTTTTATATCCTTCACAAGTTTGTTATTTTCATGTTGGGCGATATTGACAAAGAATGTGTTTAGGGGTTCTTTCGTACCTGGTTTTCGAGCTATTACTATCTCGCCTTGTACAGAATTTCCAGTTTTCTCAACAGCTGCTATAATTTCATCTTTAGGTGTGCTAAAGTGGAGGTGTTTAATTATAATTCTCATACTTTTTTTGTCTTTCCGTGTGAATGTGTACCCAATCAGTCCCTTTTCTCGGATGTGTTCTATCATTATCTTATATTTGTCTACAGTGTTCGTTGATATTATGAGTTGGTTCTTTGAGACTATTTTATAGGTAAAGTCTTCTTTACCTACCACTTCTTCAATTGTTTGAGTAAGCTTACTCAGGTCATCAACTCCATAGAGTATGATAGGTGGTGGTTTTGGTATGCGTTTGACTGGGATATCTGTCTCCTGCAAGTCAAGCAGAGCAAAGCTATTACTAGTCGTGATATCTCTATGTGTATCCAGCATTAGGTTTCGTGTCTGAGTTCTTTTAGCTTGGTTTTGTCGGCTGTGTCCTTCTTCAGGTGAGTAATTTCGCTTCTGCGGTGTTGATGGAGACCTTGGGATGTTATCTGCACGGCTGATCTCAGTTGCATCACTGAGAGATGACGGTCTTGGTCGGTTGAATAGTCCTGGATGGAATATTTGTTGGGTCAATGTTTTCTTTGGTTTGTCGATAGTATTAGTAATTCCCTTGGGTAGCAATCCTTTGCCCCCCCCAGAATACGTGGGGCAGCCCGAGCTCTGCTCAGAGAGGGATTCTCCGACGGATTCACCGCCGGTACCCTCCTGGGGTAGATTATTTTTAAGTTTTTAAGTTAAGTAAGCATTTTTAAGTTAAATCCAAAAAGCTCACTTATATAATGGGGCCGGACATCTACAACCGGTTACCAACTTCCATTACTGCGGCTGCCAACTTGGCCATATTCAAATCAAGGCAAAAGTGGCTTGTCGAGCAGACCTTCTACACAGTGGAAGAGTTTCTGTGCCTAAAGGTTTACCCTACCTCGATATAATTTGTACTTTAATGTAAGCATGTATTTTTTATATTATTAATTTGTTATTTGTTATTTGACTGTGTAGGTTATTGAATGTAATTTGTTTATCTCTATACTATTAATTTGTTATTTGACTATAATGTTTAAATTTTGGTGATTTTTTAACGCGATTCTTAACACACAGCGGTTTATTTTTAAGCGCATTTTGGCGGCGCGGTTGCGTGCCGAAATATTTTCGTATTTATGATTTCTTTACCTTTAAATTATGCATCAACCTACTCTACCTACTCTATTCCTATTATTTTCACGTTTGTCTTTGCATTGTTATTTTAGTCGACCCATAAATTTGCCCATGCTGTGGCACTCTGTATTTTAGAAACACACTAGACTTAAGATCTCTTTATTTTTTTACTCTGTATGCGATGTGTTTTTTCTGTTGAGTGTCCATAAATAAATAAATAAATAAATAAAACCTCAACCGCCTGTTTTGGTCCACTGCTGGACGCAGGCCCCCCACTGATAAGCACCTTATTCGCGTTTATCTAATGGGGGTAGTGCCCATAACCCCCACGCTGGCAAGAGGGTTGGAGATTGCAGTTCGGTAGTAGAATTATTCTGTAGGGGCCGGTGCTGCCCACCAGGTGAATATTTTTTAGTCGCCTCTTACGACACCCACGGGAAGAGATGGGGCGGTGCAAATTCAAAGCCAGCATTACATAGCTTCTAAGCCAAGGAAGAATAATAATGAAAAGGTTAATAATAAGATATTTTTTACCGTAATGGTGGTCAAACACAACTCCGTTAGCATACTGTGAACACAACGCGCCAGCTTCAACCATTACACTAAATAATGTTGATCAAATTCTGCACCTATCTATTGTATATTATATAACCTACCTAGGTATTAATATGACGTTAATCCATCACCTATACGATTCCATCGATTTACCTAACTAAGTAAATGAATAATAAGAGTCGTTTGTCAATAAAAATAGTGTCTGGGTACCGATTACGTACTAAAAAAAATATCTTCGAAATCGAAACTCACTATGCAGTATACGTCAACGTATGCGTTTTAGTACAAAATGTATTGCAAACTAATATAGTAAAATCGCGCGACAAAGGTAGCGCCTAAAATTTGCACCTGTGTTAAAAATTAAAAATTGTTTATTGCATAAAAAGTACATGACACTTTTTTAGGGCTCTCATTACCAATCTATGCTAGTTTAAAAAATAGCGTGTGGTTTGGTAGTGAGTGCTTCCTCTTAGAATGATAAGACAAGTTGTTGTTCCAGACTTATGTATAGCTACGTCTTAAATACTACAAATAAAAAATTAATATTGACAAGTACAGCATTAAAATTAATTATACAGAATAGACGATAATAATATTATTAGTTTCTAAATTCAATAAGTACCTAGACAGCATGCAGATTTGAAACTTTTATACAGTTTTGTTAAAATCGGGGTCAATATAAAAAATCTATCAATTAAAATAATAGGACAATGCACGTGATTACAATTAAAATATTGGATTAGGGAGTAATAGTAGTAAAATTAACATGTTCATGTGTGCGGAGGGCCTTAGTATTGCACTTTTGAAATTGAAACCATCGAGATCTATAAATTTTAATCTTCAGGTTCTAAACCTTTTTTAGACACACAACATGGCAAAGATCAACAATCAACATCATTATCATCATGGCAATTTTGTTTTATTGGAACGAAGTTCCAATAAAGCGCGTTGTGAAAGGGGGCTAGACGGAAAAAAATCTTACGAAAAGTTGTCACGACACTTTTTGCTCTAGCTCTAGCTAGTATAGCTATTGTAAGCTGTGCGGCGTCGCATGTTTCTCTGTCTGTCTCTCTCTCTCTTATAGAAAGCAAGCCAGATATTTTCAAGGAACCTCGTTCCAGTTCAGTTCAGTTCAGTTCAGTTTTTTATTGATAAGAAAAAAAATCTTACAAGTCAAACACATTATAGATATATACTAAACAACTTATTGTACAAAAATAGTTTACACTAAGTACATAATAATATTTCTTACCAAAAATAAGTATTACATTTTCTTATTTTATTTTTATTTTAAGTTTGGATCACCGATATCGGCGTCCTCGAGTTTGTCTCCTAAGAATTCTTCTACACTATAGTAGGCCCTGTCCACTAGGATTCCCTTCAGTTTTTTAGTTCCGTGTCCCTTGACACCTCTCAAGTTTTTTTTATATATAATTTGGATTTATCTCTGTTTATTTAAACGTCTGTCTCGTGCATCTGTCACTGCCAATAATTAATATTCTGTGACTGTCATGCCAATGTCTAGTTTGCTTTGCTTGCTCCATCCAATCCAATCCAACCCACTTCTATGTAC
The DNA here is from genome assembly GCA_955876795.1 of Eupithecia tripunctaria. Taxonomy (NCBI): domain Eukaryota; kingdom Metazoa; phylum Arthropoda; class Insecta; order Lepidoptera; family Geometridae; genus Eupithecia; species Eupithecia tripunctaria. The sequence continues at coordinate 7,507,260 of OY041620.1, forward strand.
AAAAATAAATTTCTATTTCTGTTCTCGCTGAAATGTAGCCAGACTCGAGACCACACGAGACTTTACCAGAACAATCCTCAAGCAGTATATAAAAGCACACTCCTCGTAGCCCGGTATTGCATCACAAGTTCCGTAAACAATCGAACAAGATGGGTATCCAAAACGAGGAAGCAGAAACATTGAAGAATAAAGGCAATGAAGCTTTCAAACTCGAAAACTATGAAGAAGCTATATCTCTGTACAACAAGGCGGTGAATTTCGCAGAAAAAGAGAGCCGTGACATGGCCACATACCTAAAAAATCGAGCGGCGGCTTATCTCAAGACCAAAGCCTATGATAAGGCGATAAAAGACTGCGATGAAGCTTTACGGATCACCCCCGAAGACCCTAAAGCTCTGTTTCGACGGTCCCAAGCCTTAGAATCACTGGAAAGGTATGAAGAGGCGTACAGAGACGCTAAGGCCATTTTTACTGTAGATCCTTCAAATAAGGCCATTCAACCAGTGCTTAGTAGACTACACGCCATCGTCCAAGAACGGGCCAGACAGAGCGCGCAAACCAGCAGTAAAGTGGAGCAAATGTTCAAATTAGCCTTTACCCTTGGCGAGGAGATTGAAAAACGTGAAAAAGCTATGGGAAATCTAGTTGTTCTGGCTAAAGAAAATGCAGGAGCAGATATTATGATTAAAACTGGTGTTGTCCACAAAATACAGCAACTATTAAAAGTGGAAAAGAACCCTGAAATTTATGTAAATGCAGTACGTGTCATCAGCCAACTTTGTAAAAGGAATGTTGAAAGAACTAAAGCTGTTATCAAAGTAGTTGGCATCCCTTGGGTTCTTGAGGTAATTGACAGTAATGATGATGAAAGAGTGAATGCAGCTCAGTACTGCCTTCAGGTTATACTAAACACCTTTTCCGGGATGGACAATCAAAAAGACTCTAAACCAGATCAAAAACTTTGTGAAGAGTACAAAAATGAACTTGACACACTACTTACATGTATCACATTTTCTATAACTAATGCAGTCATCACAGGGAAAGCGAGAGATGCTATTATGGAACTGATTATGAAGAACTGTCACTATGATGCCATCAACTGGGCCGAGAGATTTGTAGAGGTCCGGGGTCTGCAGAGATTACTGGAAGTGTGCAGTGAATTGGAAGAATATAAGTACGAGTCTGCCATGAATATCACCCCATCATCGGGTACCATTGCTGCTGCTTGCTTAGCAAAAATTTATGAGAATATGTATTATGATGAAGCCAGGGAAAAATTCAACAAGCAAGTTGATGAGTTTGTCAAAGACAAGCTTCTGTCTCCAGACCTAGAGTCTAAAGTCAGGGTGACTGTTGCCATCACAGCGTTGCTCAGGGGACCACTAGATGTTGGAAACTATGTTATTTCTAAAGAAGGTATTATCGAGATGATTCTAGTCATGGCTCAAACTGAAGACACTCTTCAGCAGAAAGTATCATGCGAGTGCCTGGTGGCCGCTGCCTCAAAGAAGGATAAAGCAAGAACCATCATAACCAAAGGTGTTGACATCTTGAAGAAATTATACCAATGCAAAAATGATGCTGTGAGAGTAAGAGCTCTAGTTGGTCTTTGCAAAGTGGGAAGTTTTGGAGGTGATGATGCATCTGTAAGACCTTTTGCAGATGGGTCCACCACAAAACTAGCTGAAGCATGCAAAAAATTCCTTGTCAACCCTGCAAAGGACAATGATGTAAGGAAGTGGGCTGCTGAAGGACTTTCATACCTCACATTAGATGCTGATGTAAAGGAAAAACTGGTTGATGACCAACCTGCTATTCAAGCTCTCATAGAACTAGCCAAGAGTGGTGACCAATCATGTTTATATGGTGTAGTCACCACATTAGTTAACCTGTGCAATGCATATGATAAACAAGAAGTCATGCCAGAAATGTTGGAGCTAGCCAAGTTTGCCAAGCACCACATCCCAGAACAACATGAGTTGGATGATGTTGATTTCGTCAACAAAAGGATCACTATTCTGGCTAAACTTGGAGTAACAACTGGTCTGGTTGCGCTGTCCAAATCTGAAAGTCATAACTCAAGAGAACTTATAGCGAGGGTATTCAATGCTCTCTGCGGGCTTCAGGAGCTGAGAGGAATTGTTGTTCAGCAAGGAGGAGCAAAAGTACTTTTGCCAATGTCTTTAGAAGGAACAGATAAAGGCAAAAAGCAGGCAGCACAAGCTTTAGCAAGGATTGGAATAACTATTAACCCTGATGTTGCATTCCCTGGTCAAAGAAACTTGGAAGTTGTCAGACCATTATTGGCTTTACTCCATCCAGACTGCACTGCCTTAGAGAATTTTGAAGCCCTTATGGCCCTCTGTAATTTGGCTGGCATGAATGAATCAACCAGGAACCGAATACTTAAAGAAGGTGGCCTGGCCAAAATTGAACACTACTTGTATGAAGATCATGAATTGCTTCTGAGAGCATCTGTGCAGTGTGTTTGTAATTTATTACAATCAGAGGAAGTTATAAAAACATATGAAGGAGATAATGATAAAACAAAGTTTTTGTATTTGCTGTGCCAAGAAGAGGATGGTGATACTGTTATGGCAGCAGCTGGTGCTTTGTGCATTTTGACTTCAGTGAGCAAAATCTGCTGCAGAAAACTATTGGATTGTAAGCCATGGTTGGAGTCCTTGCGGTGCCTCCTGGCAAACCCTAATAAAGAAATACAGTTCAGGGGCACTTACATGCTTAGCAATATTATCAAAGGTGACAAAGATATTGCAGCTAAAATATTTGAGACAGATGTTATGGAGATATTAATGGCTTTGACTAAATTAGAAGGGGCAGAGTTTGAAAGATCAAAAAGTAATGCTCAGATATGTCTTAATGCTGCAGAACAGATGGGAGTAATAAGGAAACCAGATGAAAATACTACTATTGATCCTTTCGAAGATGCTGAGCTAGTTGAAGAGGAATAAAGTAAATTTAAGCTACTTATTTATTTGCCAGGTTTAAATTTATTTAGTTTAATTATTATTAGTTATACAGTTTTATGTGAGGACTAAAATGTATTTATTATTTAATAAATTTTGTATGATGGTTTCAACTTTATGGACTATTATTTATTTATTTAATTAATTTTATAACTTTCTAGCTGAAAAGCTTAGAATCTACCTGAAAGGCTTAAGTAGGTATTAAAATTACCATAACAGAATTATGACCCAATAGGTCAAGTTAGTCAGGTACAAATAAAAAAAAACCAGTGTAGATTTGGGATTTTACAAAATGGAGTCTCGCCGGAAACTACGTATTAAAAAAAATTTAATATTTGAATTTGCCGCTACGTTTATTCCGATTTTTTCCAAATGGAATACCGCGTCCTTCCCCCTCCGACCATTATCCCTCTCTTTCCCACCATTTTTAAGTTAAGGTTCTTTCTGATGCACATTAGATAATACGTTGGTATTTAATCAAAAACCAAGCAATGTATTCATTTATACATGGTTTTTCGAAGTGAAATCTAAGTATCTATATTTTTTTAGTTTTTGAAATACTTAATTGCCCTCAAACCTATTCCAAACCGATATTTAAACTCATTTAGTGTTAGTTTTTTTTCTGAGAACGGAACGTTACATACAAAGAACCTTTCAAAATGACAGCTTGATTTAGTTTGGTTTCCGCTACTGTGCTATTGTGCTATTTTCTGGTTTTGGATAGGTAAATCTAGAGAAAATGTCTATTTCAACAGCTGCAGGTATGTATCTACTCCTGATACTCGTTTTCCATAAATAGTTTACGAAAATATCGTTGTGCTTACTATCAAACCTGATGAAGTAGTGTTTTCGAAGAAATGCCATGGAATCCCATATGGCGGTCCACTCTCCACATGATCTAGTGACGCCAGCGGTCAGATAATAATAATTTTTCGAATGATCAATTCATAATTGTTGGGTTCTCCTCGTAAATCCACTGCTAAAATCGTGAAATAAAACTGTTTAGGTTACGACAATTATCTAGTTTTTGGTGAAGTTCCTGGGTTTCTCGTAACTCCCGGACGGCTGAAATCACAATCCAAATTGACTCTCATTTAGAACTTCGTGAAAACACTCTTTTAGCAGCGTTTATACATAGTGTATCTGTAGCTATCAGCTGATGGATTGATTTAGCATTATTTTGGTATTCCCTGTGTTTTTACTGCAATGTAATCAATTTCAGTCTAGTCTAGCCACAGATAATACAAGCCATTGCATATTGTGAAGTTTACTTGACATTCTCTAACAAGGAATGGAAGTGTTTACATATTAAATCAATGTGGTTTCTTGTAGTTTGAAAACTAAGCAAAGGACTTAATTTAGTTAGATTAACATATTTACACTATTTATTCTCAAAATTCTTGAATAACTGGCTCCGCAGATGAACGCACAGAAGGTGAGGATGACACATCACAAGGAAGCCATCCCAAAGATGACAGCAGTGATTCAGAAATTGAACCTGTTCCCGAGCAAAACCAAAATGGGGCCGCCTCCCCTAGTCCAGAGGTGATACATGAAATTACCAGTGATGAAGAAGATTGTGTTGTGACAAATGATGACGATGAAGACTCTTCAAGTTCCAGTTCTGATAGCAATGACAGTTCAGAAGCATCTCAACACAGTAATAAACCGCCAGATGAAACAAAACATCCAGAAATTCAAAATGGTGGTGATGTAGATGAAATAGGTGATATAGAAGAGATAGGTGATGTTGAAGAAATTGATGGAGATGGTGATGGAGAAGATGATGATGACGATGAGTCAGATATTGAGGAGATCACTTTGGAAGACCCACTCAACCAACAGAACAAAAGTAAATCAATTGTCATCAGTGACACCAAAGGACTTGCAGACCTTGCAATAAAACAAACCAACACAAATGGTGAACAAAAGGAACCCACTGTGGTTATTATAGATACTAATTCTATTTTATCTGGCAAAGGAACACCGGTCTCAGCCAAAGTAACCAGCTCTAAGCAAGCTCAGAATTTGTGCCAAAGCATAGCTGCTCGAGGCACTACAATCACTCCTATAAACTGCAAAACCACACCTGTGCAAACATCAACTTCAACTGCTACTCAAGCCCAACAACCTATAATTTTGCCATCACTGACTGATGACATGTTTGTTGTTGAGGCACCATCATTCATTGTTCCATATGTTTATGAAAAACCATCTATGAAACCATTCAGAGAGTTTGTAGACAAGCTTGGAAAAGAATTAGAGGAAATAAAAATAAAAGATGATGAAGAAAAGTTAGAAAAAGAGAAAGCTGAGAAAGAGAGTAAGGAGAAAGAGCGTCAAGAAAAAATTGAGCGTGGAGAAACAGTAGAAGAGGAACCAACAGAAGTAGAAAAACCAGCAGAAGAAAGTCCAGAAAAGAAAAAGAAAAAATGGAATGGACGCAAGAGAGGGGCTGAGGAAGAAGATGACTCATGGGATGGTGAGTCAAACTCGGAATCTGATGGTCTCAGTGACAATGATGATGAAATCATCATTAAGGAAAAGGACGAATTTAAAGACCCAATAACCATGATAGCCAAAAGCCTTGGTGGAGGCAAATCGGATAGTTATTTTGACTGTTCTCTAGGGCAGTTCTTTATCAACATAGGTTTAAATCTTGTACAAGAGTATGTTCAAACAGACTTGCTCAAGCAGCAAAATCGTAAATTATACAAAGAAAAGAAATCAGGACGTAGCACTAAAGCTACAGTATCAGCAATTGCTTCTCTCAGTCAAAACTTGGAGTTCAGTAAGAAAACAAATGCTCCATATGCCCTTCAACAAAAGAGATGCCAATTTTGTAGTTTCAAGACGGAATCTTCCTTGGTTATGTCTCATCACTTAGAAGCTCCTCATATGCGCACCAATATTTATAAGTGTAATACCTGCTCCTTTGAAATCCGTAGTCCACATGATATCTTATTCCACATGGAAGCTGAGCACAATATTAGGGGGCGATTGGAAAGAGCACCTGCTTACCAACAATGTGCTAACTGCCACTTTGAAGACAACAGTAAAACTAAACTTGCGCGCCATTTAATTGCATGCGCCAAGAAGTTCAAACCTGACCTTAACTTGGCTCCTCCTATTGAATGGGAACCTCCAGCGAAAATACCAAAGCTTACGCGAGCGCGCACTAATATGGGAGGCCAATACCCAACTGGTTTCCCCAGGGCGCAAATGAATATGAACAGTATGGTTCGACCGATGCACGTCGCCAATATGCCGGCTTTGGGCAGGCCTCGAGGTCGCCCGCCGATGTCGACACAACCTCGGTCTGCTCCCGTGTCAGGCGTGCCCATTATACGCAGCGGCCTTATGATCATGCACAATACTCCTCCGGGTACCACCATATCCAACTACCCTATATCCCAGAACAGCCAAAGCAATAACTCAACCACGCCCAAAATTTCGATCACACCATTACCGCGCGCGCCGCAACCTTCTTCCTCCCAGGCTGTACAGCAGAACAACTCTAAAGCTACCTTCGTCATTTGCGAAATCTGCGACGGCTATATCAAAGATTTGGAACAGTTGAGGAACCACATGCAATGGATACATAAAGTGAAGATTCATCCCAAGATGATTTATAATAGACCTCCTTTGAATTGCCAAAAGTGTCAGTTTAGGTTTTTCACAGATCAAGGTTTAGAACGGCATCTGCTTGGGTCACACGGACTCGTGACGAGCTCCATGCAGGAGGCGGCGAATAAGGGCAAGGACGCAGGTCGATGCCCCGTCTGCGGCCGCGTCTACCAGTGGAAGCTGCTGAACCACGTGGCGCGTGACCACAACATGACGCTGAAGCCAGCGCACCTCTCCTACAAGTGTACCGTCTGCACTGCAACTTTTGGAATGTACAAACAGTTTGAGAACCACGTGTACTCTGCTCATAGCGTCGTCGCTAAACGCGTCATGGATAAAAGCAAACCCGCTAACCCCCCGGCGACTTCGAAAGAGTCTCTGCTGAAGCCTTTGAAGATTAGTGATGAGATCACGATTATACCGCAACCCGCTAAATCTTCCGTCACTATCACAGCTAAAGGCAAATAAGATGCTGGTACTTGATATCATGCTGCCTTCGCGTAGTGCCTCGAGAAGAGCCTGCCGCGTCGGTGACATCCGCGACGTTGAGCAGTATTTTGTAAATATTAATCTTAAGCTATATCAAATATGTTATTGTTGAAAACATGCAGATATAGCATTTTTTTTTATTTAGATAATGGATGTGTGAATGGTATTTAATTGTAAGTGAAGCTAACAGAAGCATAATTCTGATCTGTAATGTCTGTAAAGAGAACTATGATTAACCAATAAAGTAGTTAATAAACAAACACTTGTAAAGCCCTGAGCAATAATAGCTTTTCCAATTTATTTTGTGATTTGAGAGCTGTGTGATAGTTAATTAGAGTGTCACAAATCAATATGTTTCAAAGATCTATGTACTACTTCTCACTAAGTTAGTAGGTACATTTATCTTTTATTCGAATTTGAGAGAGTGATATAATTCCCTGTGTTAAAATCATAATTTAATTTTCTGATATTTCTTTAAGGTCTATTTATATCTGTGTATGCTTACTTATTAACTTAATTCTGATTGAGCAACTGATTTGTAGTAATGTAAATTAAATTAGTACTTTCCATTATGATTGTACCTTTTAACTTATCAAATATTATGTTTGATGGATAGTTTAGGTAGATTAAGTTTAATTATACTTAGTAGAGATACTTGTAAGTAAATAATTCAAATGTATCCTTTCCGAATCGTCTGCCCAGAACACTCGACTCATTATAGACAGAATCTAAATAACAATTGATCACCAATAATATTTATTTCTGATCTCAGATCAACAGCCTGTAATGTTGATTTGGTAAAAGTTTACTAAATTGTTATTGTACTTATAGAACTGAGAATGATGTATTTTTTTTATTTAATAAAAAAGACCATTGTAAATTGCAACTTTTATTTGGGAGGTTTCACCAAGTACAGTAGACATTAGAAATCGTACCTAGAAAGCGCGTACAACAGTTTTTCTACGAGTTTGGTCTTTGGTACAAGAACATACGAAGGCATTAAAAGTAGGTAGCATCATAGCATGTTCGTGGTTCGGGTGGGGCCCCAACCACGTCACTATCGATCGACGACCTTTCCCGTTGGCGGCGTCGTCGTGGCTTCTCGAAATATTTTCATAGTAGCTGGTTATTATTCCATGGCAAAGTACCTACCTACCTACTATTTTTTATTCTGTTGGTACTTATCTACTCGCGCGTTTATCACAGAGTAAGACATAGTACCTAGTGCCTACGTATAACCGTTTGGGTACAGCACAGATCTGTGGGGCACAGAAAATAAACCTACCTCCGAATCTCGGAATAATATATTATTCAGAGACCTACCTAGGTACTTTCAAATGGGTTCTTCGGACACGTTTTACGTCTGGTAATTTTAGTACAAGTAGGTAGTATGTAGGTACCTGTGGTACTATTTACTTAACACTAGCACTGGGTAGGTACATTTCTCCGCTCCATAAATGTATGTTTGTAGTTACGATTCATGTAGGTACACCATTCGTTCAGAATCTCATAGCAATCATCAACAACTTTTGCCTCCTTTACTAGTAAAGTAAGGTAGCATAACCTGCATTCCGTACCTACTATACCGTATCCATCCAGCATGGAGCATGTTAGTAAATAAACCACGATACAAATAACAAAAACTCACTTGCTTGGCGTCGAGTTTCAGATATAATTGTAAGCAATTTTTATTGAAGGGAGGATCTAAAATCGACAAGTAATGTAAATTACGTATAAAAGGATGCGCCAACAAAGTGAATCTTAGGTTAAGTATGGGCGGTTTGTATACGTTTATGCCTCATTCAAAATGGACACGGTATAGCTAGCTACAGTAGCTACCAACAACTACCTAAAGTGTAGCTGTATGTTTACAGCTTTAGTATCCGTATAAAATAAATACCGTACGGAACTACGGAAGGACCATATACAAATACATGTACGAACACAGAATGCCCCCTGGGGGTAATCTGTGTAAGTACATAAGGTCCTTCCTTAATTCACCTCATCAACCTATGTATGCCTCCGGTGCCCAAAGCTTATATAAATATTCTAATAGTGCTGCAGTCATAGAAGAAGAAAGCTTATAGAACTAGCGCAAATGCCATCTTACTCGCACTAAAGAGAGAACGACTTATGATGCATTCAAGCCTATGAAGAAATGAGATAGAACGATTGGTTTTGTGTCTCATCCGCGTGGCCGGCTTTTGCAATGCTTAGCTAATTGAAGTGCGAAACAAATTTTCTTGGAGATCGACAGACCTCGTCATATAGGTGAACATATTGTTGTTGTGGACAGTTATGTGATCAGGGGATCAGGGTGTTTCGGTAAGGGTTCCTGCACCATAAAACTGTAAAAAAACCAACGATAATGCGGTCAAGTGTTTTCGGGTGTAAATCGGACGGTGAGGTAAAAATGCCGAATTCTTCATTCTAATTGTAAGTACACGTTCTTTTGACTATAAAAAGGTAAATAAATACAGTCTTAGATTTTACGTAAAGACAAGGCTCAGAAAAGTTAATTTTAAGCTATTGCATAGCTTCTATCGCGGGCCTTGAGCGCGGGGACCGAATCCAGAAATTCCGTAACGAAAAAACCTCACGCTCCCCACTCCGACCGGAACAGCGGTGATACTTTTTAGTTTTGCCATCTATCGATGAATAGTAGAACTTTTAATGACTTTTTGAAATATGACGTTTGTCTCTTTAGTTCAGCAACTCGCCTCTAGATGGCATTGCAATAGCTTTACCGCGGCAGTCCCCGAGTGCCACACGTCTTTTTTTAGTTATTCTAACCTAAAGTTACGAAAATTTAGGGTACCTACTCGACGATGAAATTCCCCAAATAGCGCATTGAAATATTGTTGAATACCTCCATAATGAGCATAACATGCATCTCAAAAATGTTTTTATTTGTTACAGATATCCATAAAACAACACTTTGACGTTTCCTTTCGATAAAAGCGACATGTCGTAATAAAAAATATACCTTATTAGATGTTGTTCTATTTCTATACTTAAATTAAATGTTTACCCACCGACGAACTCTGTGGCGGCGCAGCGAGCGAAAGTCCGCCTGCGTTGCAGGAGCTTGCGGGTCCAATTCCCACCTCTATCATTAATATCTGTTCAGAGCGTTCGGGATGTTTTCTATGTAGGTTAGGTAGGAATGGAGAATGTAGAACTTTGGATTTTTTTAAATTAAATCGGCCCAGTAGTTTTGAAGCCTGTTCAATACACAAAAAAACAACCAATCAAATCTTTCCTCTTTATAATATTAGTATAGATATCAGTTATGCGTCCCATCCATAACACAAGCTCGGTTTAGATTATACGTACACAAATAGATCTGTATATCAGTTATCTAGTACTAATACTAACCCATATCAAAAGCTCTGTTTAGCATGGTCTATTTCATTAATTATCTATGCCCGTATATGTACCCAAATTAAGTCCATAAATTCAGTTAGTACTAGAAAACGACTAGGCACACCATCTAGAACGATTGAACTTTACCAAATATATATAAAGAGAGGTTAAAGGATTGCTTATTAAAAACAGGATCATTAGGTCGTAAGTAGTAAAGTAGGTCCAGCCAGACCAAGTAATTTATGTTTACAAACTGTAACAAAAAAAAGACGTGTGGCACTCGGGGACTGCCGCGGTAAAGCTATTGCAATGCCATCTAGAGGCGAGTTGCTGAACTAAAGAGACAAACGTCAAGGTTTTTTCGTTACGGAATTTCTGGATTCGGTCCCCGCGCTCAAGGCCCGCGATAGAAGCTATGCAATAGCTTAAAAGTAAGTTATTAGTCAGGTTTATTATTACGTACCTAAAACCACCAATAAAACCAAAAGTATATTTTTTAAAGGTAACTTTCTAGGGTACCTAGAGAGAATGGCTGAATTCCCTCATCTGAATTTGTATCTCCAAATTTATGAACCGTAAAATCGCAAATCCCATACAATCAGACGTGAAATAAGGAACCTAAAATCGGGCAAAGAAAATAACATGGCAACACCTTTCTCCTCCATCACCTCGTATACTCGGTCTTGCTCACCGCACCGGCTCGCTTGCTTGCTAGTCATCTATGTTATAGTTATGTTATACTACATCTATGGCTGCAGTAGGTACTTAGGTCCTTCACTATGCCTGCTAGCTTGACGTCATGCTGGGCTTTAAATGTAAGACGTACCGTCAATCACCCTAAATTCGCCTACTTTTGACACATTTTTGTTTGCTATTCTAGATATATGTAGTTTTGAACAAAATCAAATATACCAGTCACTTTCTTTTACATCAGGTTATCTAATAAGAGTTAAAAAGAGATAAAATGTTAATTATTTGCATATTAGAATGGGTCGCAAAGATGCCAGGCGAATTTAGGCACTTGTGCCTAAATTCGCCTATCCTCATTTTTTCAGTCCCTGTAAGACGTGAGAATAGGGTATATGCATCGATTTTTTTTATTGTTTTAATCGATTCTTTAGGTCTTTATTTAACCCAGGAATGATAAGACGCTCACTGAATTTCGCATTAACAAGGTAAAAAAAACAAATCAAAACTACAATCATTTTCGGGTGATAAAAACGCTGCCATATTGGCGCCATGTTTATGTGACGTCGACGTACGCACTTGATTAAAACCTTTGGTGACGACCTCGGTAGTGATCATCTCAGGAAAGAGGTTTTCCGAAAAAACTGAAAATAATCGACAATACGAAATGTCAAGTGGGCAGAATAGTGTCAAATCAAGGTGCAGCAAGCAGAATAAAAAAAGAAGAAATGCGTACAGTGATGTCACGTCCGCTCTAGTCAATGTGAGTAGCGTTTCGAAATTTTGCGATTGTGATTTAAAATATCAATTTTTCAATGGTTAAATTCTACAATAAAAACATCTCAAAACGCAAAAATAAATATGCAGATATGTTTCTATATCAATAGAGAATACGTATATATTTTTATAGCCATTTTGAAATCACATGCATATACCCTATTGCGTTGTTAGAGAAGTTTTGTATAAAAGTTTTGCTTTAAACGAATTCAAACTCTAATGTTTCATAAACAAAGTCTAATTCACAAAAAATGGGGTAGGCGAATTTAGGCACGCTTTTGAACAATGCGCACATCAGCTCCATACATTATGCGAGTTGTGGTTAGGGCTGCCAAAAATATTTTTTGTTGTATAATGAGACCAATATGCACTTACTACGTCGTACTCGGTCCCTGGCGCGAATGTAAAGCAAACCTAGTATAACCTATCCTACTGAAGTGTGTCTTTAAAATGAAACGATGGTTGATAATATAAAAAAAAATAAGAATTTTTATTCATAAAAGAAGTACCTTATCCTTCAAAGTAAAGTTGTTCAATTATGTGTCACTTTAGTTTTTTAGCTTATAAAACACATTTAGAGTCTTCAATAAATCTAACAAATATAGGCAGTTTTTAATCAAAATTAAAAAATAATGTCTTTTAAAAACATAACTTAAAAACATAAATTTTTAAATCATATTTAAATGCGAGTCTTCCTCTACGTATATCACTTGCTGTTCTCCGCCGTTTTGTCTGCTCAGCCGTTTTGAAATTTTGTTTATTTTAGGCATCGCTATCTGAAATATAAATAAAAGCTTTCCATCACCATTCAAGCAAACAACAAGGCGTACCTAGTACCCACCTACCATTTTAATTAAAAATATCCTTTTGTTACAAATTTTTGTGTTCGTTGTTACAATTGCTTTTACATTTAAGTTTCATTGGAATATTGTTTATTTATTTATTTATTTATTTATTTAACACACAAAACACATTACAATGTTAGCTAAAATGAACATATCAAAAATATTGTTATAATCTACATTGTAGCGTAAAAATATGTGTGTACATCTAAGTATACATATTCGTAATAAATGGACTAATAATAAACACTAAAATCTAATAATTACGTGGATAGATAAAACAAAATATAAACAACAAAACTAATTGTACAGCCAGCAGTGTCTCTACCTAGTGCACATGCACAGAGTTAAGGCATAGTATATTAAGGGATACTAAGAGCTACCTAAGAGCTGGCAGTATCCTTTATACTTCCACCACCAGGTTGAATACTCCGGGGTGGTGGACCAGCGTTATGAGGATCATTGAAATGGAGGATACCTTTGAGTCCTCTTATGAAGTGGTTGATTCTAGGACTGAAAATGTCAAGTTCAACATGTTTTATAGATTGCTCATTGTACTGACGCGCCATTCTAGTGAGTGGATTGTAATATGAGATATTGTTCTTATAAGTGCGCAACGCAAAAAGATTGCTCCTATTTGACCTTCTTGCACTAAATTTTGTATTAATGCAAAACTGAAAATATTTATGTTTATTGCATAGGTAAATCTTTTATTTAAGTTGTACAACGTAACAAACATTTTATAAATGTATTTATCAGAATCAATTGTTATTACATTATTTATTTATTTTTCATTTATTAATTATTAAGAATTTGGAGAACTAAACCCACCTGTCGGTAAATTCAGGTTGTGGATGATGCTAATGACAGTGGCGATATTTTCATAAAAAATGAATTGTAGATTGTTTATTATGTAAGAACTTTAATAGAACATACAAACGAAGATAATATATTGAAATGTAACATTAAAAATGAAATAAAAAATTCAAAAAAAAAAACGCCCAACTGTGACTAAAACCACCCCATCGGCTTAGTACACCCAGTATTATGCATTGCAAATTGTAGATATTATTAAATCCACATATTTTTTTGTTGCATCGCACCTTGGGTATATACATATTTATAGAAAAAAAAATCACCACCGCGATCTGTGCTATGAACCGAGTATTATATAGCATCGATAGTATATCATTTTTCAGTCATTAGATCACAACATACAACAAAATCATAACCCTTAATTTTGCAGTCGGGTAAGGAAACCAAGTGACAACCCTAAACCCAGGCGAATTTCGGAACTAACATGTCAGAAATTTTACCTCTAATTATTCAAATGGATTTTTTGTCACAACCACTTAACTTAGCTTATAAATTAATATATTGTTAGAAAGCCGGCAAAATTCAGCTTAGACTAATTACGGTGCTAATGGTCTTACCTCTTATTTTCTTCGGTTTCCAGATGAAGTTTTGCAGACCACTTAAAAAACTTGCCTTGTTCGACTTTACTCAAAATGTGACTGTCATCTCATACATGAAGTTTGCTACAATTCGATTGCAGAATCTTGTCATAAAATAAAATTGTCTACTTAATGGTAGGTTTAGGAACCATTATCTATGTTATAGTCCATGTTCTGACCATTTAAAAAAATCAGGCGAATTAAGGTACACCAGGCGAAATTAGGGTGTTTGACGGTAAATAATTTTTCATTACTCATACTCTGAAAGTAGGTCAGAACATGCCTGCGCAGCGGGATGAAAGATATACTTTTCGTCCCTAGGGACGATAAGTAATGACAAGTACAAAACAAATGGCAGCTGTCAACTCATTTTTCTATTGAACCATGCATTCTACCTTTCTATACAGCCACTCAACCTCAACTTCTTGTGAGATGGCTTTTGCGACTGGTTTGACGTAATTCATACAGCCATTTAATTACAGCATGATGTTAAATTGAAATAATTTAAAGGTAAAATGCAATAATTATAATTTACTTTCAACTATCTCTTTAAAATAACATAGATTTCGGGATAATATTTACCATTTTTGGAATGATAAAAACTAATGGTAGAATAGATCTCGGTATTCTAGCATGTCTATTCAACCATTGGTAGAATATGTTGTCGTTAACATAGAATAGGTACATATCCATAATGTTGAATCTTTTTAAGTCCTAAAAATATATTGTAAGACAAAATAACATTGTTTTCTTTTATTTTTTTTAATTTGCATCTGAAGTAGGTAAAGGATTTTAGTTACGGTAGTAATAATATGGGTGACGAAACACGATTGAATAAACTTGACTCGTTAAAAACTACATAAATGTTTTTTCTAAACAGATAGGTACCTACTTCCACGGAAAAAGCAGTTTCATTTGCAAAACCGATATCACAATCGCTTTTTGTCCATGGTAGGAACATAGGTAAGCTCAATTAGGTGTTCAATGTGTTCACAAATAGGTACCTAGTGGCAATAGTGTGATGTAAGCCTTTAAAAAAAATTACAGATTGTACTGTGGGTGTGCCCAAGAAACCAAACATGTGCACATTATTTGGTTGCTGCTGCTTCCAATCTGTAAAAGATAATAATTATCTTATCAATAACACTGACACATACACATACTGAAACATAGCATAATCATAGCCTACCATCTCGCTCATTGTTACAAATCATTCGTTCAATAGTGACGACCGATGTGGCACGGTATGCGAAGGTCCACGTCAGGACGTTGTGGGTTCGATTCCCGCCCGGGACAAAATGATTGTACTATCTGCAAAAATTTATAACAGAGAATTAAAATAATATTATGTGGTAAGTACCTATTTGGTATAACGTACCTATACCATGCGTAGTCAAATGCAACAATGTTGCCATCATTGTTTTATTGCCTACATTATTGGCTATCAAATGAGTCCTCTATCGTCTACCTCGGACCATTGCATGGGAAACTATCTAACTATAGCTTTAGCAATACAAGCACCCGTGCTTCGAGGTAAAAGAAAACAAAATGGCTGCCATTTTATCATGGAGCGAGAAAAAAAAAAACTATAGTGATTTGTCTAAAACTTACCGCACTTTGGTTTGTTATTATTACATATTATAGTGTAGCTTAGCGGGACATACAATGCGACTTTAGCGCCCTAGAGCTTAAATATAATTTATGATTACTGTATTTATTTATTTAATTATCTCCGAAATTATCGCCAATTCAAGCTATGTGGTCCTCTGATGTAGATAGGTACTCGACTTTTGGTTTTCCTTTTAACAATTCTAGTTACCAGCCAATGTTAGATTTTAGATTCCAATCGCGCATTTGTGAACGAATCATTTACCTACGGTTTTAAATGCGAATGACTTCTTTAATTATTGATTGAAGTTAATAAATACAAATTTGAAAATAAATCGTTTCTGATACGATTTTCGATATTGGGTACTTTGTATCAATAAATAAAAAAAAAAGATTTCGATATTTCGAATTAAAAATATCGATATATCGATCATCCCTACGTGCACTTCACTTCAGCTTCACTCACTTCTAGGGATATGGTTAGGGATGTAAAACAACGATTTTTTTTTCTAGAGCAGCTTTTTTCAAAGGTACGAAATTATATTGACTTGCACATATAAGCACTTAATATTTCGCAAACGAATCCCTTCAACGAAAAATTGTTTTCGTTTTAGGGATTCGTTAAAATTGAATTCCAGCAACTTTAGACAAAGCAGTTTTGTCTAAAGTTGCTGTTAAATTCCTCTCGCTTTTTACCACATCATCGGCAGCGTGCGAGAGAACGTTTAGTAGGTAGGTACTTACAGTGACATTAACCACCAAAAAACTTAATAGACTGAAAAATGACAGGGCTAGGAAAATTGTGTACATTGCGCACAATTTGAGATTGCAATCAGTGCAGTCCTCTTGAAGGTCGTCACAGAACCAAGCAGAAGAAGTCGTTAGAGTTCCGTCTGATTCCAATGTCGCCGATAGAACAAGCACTGCCTGCACTGTGCTATGGATATAGATGATTCGTTAGAAGAAGTCTCAAGAATAATAAAGATTTTTTAAGCTATTGCATAGCTTCTATCGCGGGCCTTGAGCGCGGGGACCGAATCCAGAAATTCCGTAACGAAAAAACCTCACGCTCCCCACTCCGCCGGACAAGGAGGTGTGGTTTGAAGGACGTGCATCGTCTAACGTCGTTCGGCAGTCTTCGACACGGCGTTGTGTGCGTGCGATTACGCACGAATCGAGAAGAGCTGCTCCGGACGAATACATAATCAGCTTTTTATGAGAAAGTATATAGGTGTATAGGGTCACCACGCTCAAAAAGTGTAACTTGAATTAATATCAAAGAAAAAGCAATACTGCATGAATAAAATAATTAAATAAAATTATAATTGCATAAGTTGATACAAAATGCTATGCAATAGCTTTACCGCGGCAGTCCCCGAGTGCCACACGTCTTTTTTTTTTATTTTATACTTAAATCTACAAATATGTTGCTAATTAGTTAAAAGTAAACATAATCAGATTAGGGTTAAAGTTAGGGGAAAAATATTATTATAAATATAATTTTCGATTTTTTATGGTATCGAAACAAATGTATCGATACTATCTATACTCATCATGAGTAGTATCGCAACGCAACAAACATAATCGATACCGTTATCGTACTCGTATCAAAAGCATCGAGTTACTTAGGTATCGAGTACCTACTTTAAAATATTTGGTTAAATAAAAAAATCGTGCTTACGAGTGGTTTTTAAATTAAAATTATGTTTATTGATGATTGATGATAATGACGCTTTAATCTTGGAATTTAACTTTCGTATTATTACAATAGACTAGAAATTATTACATAATAATGTATAGTCAGCAATGTTACTTACACTCTCGAAGTTTCGGTATAATTCCGTGATTTAGGACGGGGACCTCCCCTGTTTGTAGCAGCATTAGCCATAAAGTCCATAAACAATAGTCAAGAAGAACGGTAAAAGGATTCAATGAGAAAGTATCGAGTACGGTGAAAAGTATCGATTCTTACTCAGTATCGTAATAAATAGTATCGACTACTAAATTACTCGGTATCGTAACCAAAGTATCGAGTATACTCAGATATCGATACTTTTTGCGGATCCCTATTCCCTACTCACTTCACTTCACTCAGAATCAGAATCAAAAAATGGCCGGCTGTCGATCGTCGCCTGCACTGCACCAGAGTTCTTATATTCCTTGGACTGTACAGAACACACACGCGAGCTGCACACAGGATTTTTTTGAGCACCAAAGGGACTGAATAAAGGTACCTATGATAACTCCATGTTTCTGCCCCAACCTATGTTGTACTGAGTCTATTTTTCCCATCCTCTACCAACCAACCAACACGTGCTCCTCAGCCGGGCACGCCATTCACGCCATTGCCTAAATTCCTACCCCAATACCATGGTCATCCATCCAGCACCTCGAACTTTATTTACCTTTATTCCTTTCTGCCCTATTGTGTCATGATAAGATAGACGTTCAATTTTTTTTGATGCGCAATCTGTCGATAACGTGTTTCGGTTTTTCTTCCGACACAGGTATCAGAAACCCTCTTTGTACCTTCCGATAAGATTGGTTCGACGAAGGCTATCCTTCCTTGGGAATTGACACCTTTCATGTATTGCAGAATAGGCGCCATAATTTGTAGGCCCTGGCCCCATAACCTTACTTATAAGGGAGCTACTTCAATAGGTTATAATGATGATAATAACACGAGCCGAAAAAGTGTTTTTATGATATTAACACGTGATAATAAATGATAGGGCTGATACCTACATAATTTCCTGAATAAGTACCAGGCATCCCATCTTTTGCACCTTCTAAACTTTATTTTATTTTCTAGGTTGCTATCCTGCCATCATCATCGCACTGGACATAGAATTGGTAAGCCTACTAATTATCAATAAAGGGCTCTACTTTTCCTATTCTATTCTGTCCTGATGTCATAGTATAACTGTCCAATTTATTATGAAAATGATGAGAACAAACACGAGCCGATAATGTGTGTTTATGATAACTACATGATATCCAATGATAGGCCTGATTTATTATTCCTAGGCTTAGGTATCTGTATTCATGCCATGTTTTTAAATCAGTGATATAATGATTGAATTTTATCTTTTACAGGATGGCAGCAGCAGGAACCGTGCACATATTTCTTCCGTTCAAGATTCAAGGTTTAATGTACGCAAAACTTAGTGTCTCTAATCAGTTTCTATGGTTTTAAATAAGACAGTAAAATAAATAAATTATATTTTAATTAATTTTATAGTTTTTATTCATCAAGATCTTATCTAAATGGGTCAATTACTTAAAATAGTTTTACTCATGTCTAAATTACTGTACAAATATTTCACAAGACTTATCACCTAATCAGCCTTTCAATTTTACATTGCGCACTAAAAATAACAAATTTTACATATTTTCTTTTAACCAGACATACAAGAAATATTATCTGGCCCAACTCTAGATACAATGTTATCGACCATAACCTTAAAATGACTTCTATGTTGTTGATTTTATTAGTTTTTGCACTACTTATTTGAACATTTTCCTATAATGCTTAGTGCTTATTGAATTGCAACCACAATGCCATTACCAGAAATCTGGATGAGAGTTAAAAATCTATTTCTTGAGAAGGGCTTGAGTATAATATGTAGCTACTTAGGCCCGTATTATAAAAGCCTGCTCAGTCATAGAGTTATGCTTTAGTAACACTTTTCTATGGTATAAGCGTCACTCGAGCATAGACCGATGACTGAGCAAGGTTCCATAATAGGGGCCTTAGAATACATACATATTATCAGAAATGATCAGGAATCACTGCTGGGGGTTCCTAGGGTTAGGCTCGGTAACATTCTGCAGTTGGATGGTTATATCAGTGAGGGCCATGTTGGGTAGTATGAAGTCTACGATGTTGGAGGCTGTGTCTGAAGGTCTGTCGAAGGGGAAGCCCATAGCACGGCGGTCAGGGTACTTCTTGTCACGTATGCCACAGAAGCTGGAAGCTTCCTTGCAGGTCAGCTCTTTGCCATCATCTTGGTCAATCTGTGGACAATACTTCCATCAATATTCTGCGTAACCTACGGATAACTCTTGGCTATGAGCATCGCACAGTGAAGGAAGAAGGAAATCACCCGCCATTGGTGTGGCTGCTATGTGCAGGACAGGGGTCTAAATTAAGATATAGTCTATAGTGTACAGTCTATCAAAATAATAAATTGCTATACCCTATGTTTGCTACGTTACCCAGCTTATACAGGGAGCCACTGGTGGGAGCTTGCAGGTTATCAACATTTACTCAGTAGATTTCATTTACAAGGGTAGTAGAGGTGTTGACTATCATGATGAATATAATATAGAAATATCAGAGCCCAATGTACCTAGTAAATGAGCCTTAAAAATCAAATTTGCGCGCCCTATGCACCAAGTACTCTATGGCCCTATGGAATGAATGAATGAATGAATAATTTTAAGAAAAGTAAATCTAAATAATAAATAAATATAGTTCAAAAGGCGGTCTTATTGCTAAGAGCAAATTCTCCCTGGCAATGGTATGGTTTCAGAGGTATTATAGCACAACTCTGAAACAAAACTAATATGTTATGTTAAAACATACCCTATCCAAATCGTAGTTAGACAGCATCACGAACAGCTGGTAAGCGGCGCCGGCCTCCGTTCCCTTGGGCACCAGCATGTGTTGCGGCCAGCCGCAGCCGCAGTAGTTGAACCCGGCGAGGGCCGGGCGCCGCAGGTCCCCGCCGCCCGCCTGCGCGGAGAGGTCGCGGAACGTCTGCTCGAAGGGAATGGTCACGGTGGACTCGGAGGATTGACGCTCGAGGCGGTTCTGGCCGGAGTTCACTGCAAACAGAAGGAATTAATTAACAAACTTCAGTTAGTTTTGTAGTGTACCTAGGATACCTATGTACGTCACGGCCGGCATACGAGAACCGCAGCTAAAACCCTTCTACTAAACCTAAAAGTAGTAGCAAATAAGACCCTTCCCACAGTGTGTTTATTCATTATTTTTAACCGACCGGAAAAAAGGAGGAGGTTCTCAATTCGAATGTATTTGTTTTTATTTATTTTTTATGTTTGTTACCTCAGAACTTTTGACTGGGTGTTCCGATTTTCATGATTCTTATTTTATATGAAAGCTGGTGCTTCCTGTGTGGTCCCATTTTAATTTGGTTCAGTTCTAACAATGCGATCCATGAAAATTCATAAAAAAACTATAAAAATTTAAGTCGGTTTAAAAAAAAATGTAATTATTAATTTAGGTATCACGCTAATATTATAAATGCGAAAGTTTGGATGTAGGGATGGATGTTTATTATCTCTTCACGCCAAAACTAACGGATCAGTCTGAAATTTTGCATAGGTACAGGTAATTCTAATCCTGGAATCAAACAAAGGCTTTTTATCCATGGGGTACCTAGAATAGAAATCACCTTGAAACGTTTCCATAGGAACAACGCATGTGAATCCGCGGGGCGCAGCTAGTTTATCATAAATAAAAGTTTCACTAAAGATACATAGATATCAATCACTTACAACTAAATTAAAATTAGGTACTGTGCTGATACGCATGTTACCTACCTACTTACAGATAAAAACACGACATGTCGGAATTATTTTATTCATGCTGGTATAATATTAGAGATAAACTAATCGTCGTGGGAAATCCGTCGACAAAGACCTACCTAATCTAATCTACCTTTCTTTGATAATCTGCCTTTCTTTGATAATGATAATGCTATTTTAATGATACAAATTCTAATTCTGTCTACAAATTGAACATGGACTCTTTGAAGCAGGAAGTTTTTTGATATTGATAAATAAGCGATAGCTATCACTAACAACTATCAGGTAAGATATCGACGATAACTTCAGATTTAAGACGCACAGGTGAGGTGTCTACATTCGCAACCTTTGATTACGTCTAACTAAAAGCTTTTGACATAAAAGCTTATGACTTTCGTGTTATCTAATAAAATTCTGGACCAGTAACGCCATCTAGATAGACCAAAATAAATTAAGTAACCCAGTTTTATTAGAAATCGGTAAATCTGATCTAAAAGTTGTTTTTTATCAAATAAAGGCTAACTTACACATAACCACGAATCGGTCCATCTCGACGAACATCTTGCGCTGGTCGGACAGCATCCACGTGAGGTTGCGTTCATCAAACTTCGGCGCTATGAAGATACGACAAGTCGCACGCTTCGCTGCGCCGTTGTTGTTCACGTTAATACTGCAAAACAAAACTCACTTTTAGACCTCTGTCAGCGCCTAAGATGTAGGAATAGCTACGTGTATCAGTTGAGCTACCTGTAGATTGTTTGCAACAGCCAGCAGTTAGCTCAGGGCCGGATTAAAAAAATAAAAATCATTTATTTCAGACCTGAAGTCCATAGACATATTAGAATACACTTACAGAAATTTCAAGATTAAATTAATTAAGCCATCGCGGAACCAGACTAAAAGTGATCGGTATTGTGTAAGATATTCTTTTTCTTCGGAAGAAAATTCTTTGGCTTCAGAATGAATGATCCGAGCGAATCGAATTTCATAAGTTGATCTTTCTTGCGTTTCGTTAATGCAAGTGGGATAAGTTGTAGTTCCACTGGTGCCATTTGTGATTTAGTTGTTTTACTAGTCTCACGTGTAAAATTGGAACAATAAAGTATTTTGTATCGTATTGTACGTTTGAAAACCTTCGTCTGTGGCGCGGACACGCCGTGTCTTCTGTCACATTCTGCCATCTGCTATGCGGACACTGCACGGCGTCTCGTGTGACGTATTAATTGACCGTTTGACTGCTAAAATTATTCCTTTCCTGCTCTAACTTACACAGAGTCAGAGTCAGAGTCAAATCGTTTATTTCCTTAGACCTACGAAATAAGCACTTAGACAAGTCAATGCAGTCTACTCACACGTATCTGAAGGGGCGGTGGTTGAGATGCGTGAAGCGCGCAAACACCGGCCCTCGGTCTGAGAAGTCAAGTCCGCGGGACAAGTCCACATCGCTCTGCATCCAGTGCGTGTTGAGCACGTTCGTCTGCCCGTTTTGAGGCTCGATCGACGCTGATGTCACTTGGACGCCTGGGTTCTCCAACTAAACAGGTAGGTTAGTAAGTTAACCATTTATTTGTCAGGTAAAAAACACACACATTGGTGGGAAAGAGGTAAAATTGAAAAACGATCTGCGAAAGACTGGCAGAGGCTGAATCCGTCAAGCTGAAGACAGGGCGCTATGGCGCTTATTAGGGAGGCCTTTGTCCAGCTGTGGACTAATACAGGCTAATGATGATGGGACAGAATTATTATGCAAATTCGAACACAACTTTGCAGTGCCCTTCCAGGGTGCATGTACCCAATTACAACTTGCCATTTACTTAGACATAAGAATAAATTGTACTTACATGTAAGTAAAAAAATGAAATATGAAATAACCTTTAAACATTTCCATAGAAACAACACGGGCAGAAACTAGTCACACTAATTAATTATAATAATAATAAAAAATTATATAATAATATATGGAAGGGTGGATGGATGGATGTTTGTTACCTCTTCCCGCCAAAAATACCGAACGGATCGGGCTGACATTTCGCATACAGGTAAACCAAATCCTGGAATCAAACATAAGCTACTTTTTATCCCGTTAATCAGTTCCCGTGGGATATAAATCACCTTTATCGGTGCCATAGATCAACGCGTGCGAAGCCGCGGGGCGCAGCAGCAGCTAGAAGTGACTATGAATAAGGTAGGTACCTCAGAGCGCGTGTACCGCCTGACGTGGGTAGACTCCTTGTGCTTCTGGAAGGTGTCGTCGATCCAGGCGTGCCAGCGGTAGAAGAACGGGTCGCGCATCGTCGTGGCCTCGTCTGCGATCACGCCGAACGATTCCTGTAGGTTAGGTATTTCATTTCACTTCATTTATTTCAACCATAGGAACACAAGGACCACTTAGTTATGTGTATAGTATTATGTTAAAATAATTACATAATTGTCTATGTCTTAATAATAATATTTTAATGTAAGTAAATAATTCGCTTTTTATTAACTATAAAAAATAAATAAAAATTTAATTCCTGAGATGTTTAAGGGCTACCATCGTCGTTAGATAGAGCTTACATGGGTCGAGATCGAGACATAAGCCTTCAAAATTAGCCTACAAACTTAAAAAAAAATGTTACATACGAATTTAAATTAAGAACCATTAAATGAGTCACATTATTGTTTTTACTTACTCGTTTTTTCCTAGAAAATGTATGGGAATTGGTTTTTTTTAGTATTGGCAAAACTTACGATTTGATTTGGTATTTACTGTGGGAAAAGTGTTCCTGGTTGGAAATAGAGTCGATTAAGACAAACTTGTTTTTTTTACATGTAATTTTTTTGGACGAACCGTACTTTTTTTCAAAAAACTAAAAATGTCAATATTTTAGTCTTCAAACTAAAACAGAAGGTTCCTTAGAACAAAACCTTATAACTACAAAAGAAACTGTAGCTACCCTGAAGGGCCCAAAAATTTGCCCGACTCTTATGTATAACAAATGAAATGATAGTAATTACCAAGTAGCGGTGCTGTGGGTCGTGCATGTATGCGGAGAAGCTGTGTCCGTTGTTGTGCACGCTGCCGTACAGCTGGCTGTTGGGGGACAGCATGCTCGCCTCCAGCATGTTGCCGAGCATGTCGATGTCGAGCGGCTGGGTGGAACCGTTAGCCTGAAATTAACGATACGAAAATGTACAATAATAATAATACCTGTACGAGTTTCATAATTTAAATACGAACGGACCACACATGCAACAACATCTAACCTTAGGCTAAGCAGAGCTTGTGTTATGGGTACTAGATAATAATAATAATGTTGGACAATTCACACAGCATTATCTAGCCCCAAGGCACAGATAATATAATACTATACTAGTACAGATGCCTCATCTCATAGTAAAAAATGGGACACGCTTCGGGCGAGATTTTGCGGGCCAACCAGTTATTGAGTAGAATTCACTAGATGGCGCAAGATTAGGCCCGCAAGAACTAATATAATCGCACTTATGAGAAGCCATTTTCTAATCTCAACAAAATATCTCGCACAAAAACGGTCCAAGGTAGAAAATATGGATCAAACAATAAACTAAACGCATTTCAATAAAAAATCCGCTACGCCATCTATGAAGGAGTAGCGCTTACTATAGTAAATAGTAAGCGTTATTTATTATACGAAATAAAATAATTTTATTACACATCAAAAAAATTACAAGAGATGGCGTTAGCTGCCAAAACTTTTCTATGGAATGAGACCCCATGCCCAAGGTAAGCAGAGCTTGTTATGGGTACTAGATAACTGATATACATAATACTGATACACTACATAGATAGATGTTTTTATTATATATAGAAAACATCCAGAACGCCTTGAACAAATATCTGCAGATCGTACACATATTTGTCCCGAGGCGGGAATCAAACCCGCGACCTCCTGCGTCCACCGCGCCACAGAGGTGGTCAAATAACTGATGCACCGAAGCACCGTAAGGACGCAGTGCAGGCCTGCACTGCGTACCGCAGTCACCCTGATGAAGTCCCTCGTTAAGGAATGAAACGTTTGTGTTCTTCCAACACCAATGAAGTTCGTAGTTAACCCGATTTCCTCCGAAATGAAATATATTCAACTAAACTAGGTACTGAACTAAAGAAAAAAGTTACTGACGTTAGAAAGTAGTAGCTTGTGCTTACCAAAGTAGTCGCTTGTGCTTACCAAAGTAGTCGCTTGTGCTTACCAAAGTCACGGTTCCAGTTGAGATAGCCTCCTCAATATTCCTCCTCCATCTCTCCATATCAGCGATAGTTATGTTCAAGCCATCGACGGGCCGCTTCAGGTCTTGCCACTGCATGCCGGACTGCCGCGGCGGCCAGCCCCGGGATGACGTCAGACTATCCAGCTTTGGGAAGTACGCTTCTGGGATCGGTTCACGCCAGTTTGAGAACTTCTTCACTCGTTGGAGGGCGTTGCTAAGGCGTTCGCAGTTGTATCTGGTAAATAGATAATAGTACATTGTTACCAAGGGTTGAAAGTTACTTATTTAGTCCCGAGACAGTGCGCGAGGGCACCCCCGGTGGATATCCACCGGCGGCGGGCATGTCCCTTGGTCGCCTCTTACGACACTAGCGGGAAGAATAAAAAAAATCTAATCCGGCACCACACAGCTACATTGTAACTGGTTAACTGGGCACCATTATAATGTTTACCTAGCAATAATCTGTTGGTGCATGTAGAAGAACAGCTCTCCTCTCCTGTCCTTGGCAACGATGTTTCTATCGCTGGAAGTGAACGGGTAGACCAAGTGCCAGTGCCAGTGGTGGAGGTTGATGCCGACATCTTCACGGAAGTACGACAAACGGTGTTCATCTTCTAGGTCAGTCGCGGTGTAGTCCCGCGGGATTATGATGGGTCTACGCTGAAAATAAATATAACAATGTTCAGCAAGCATTATTTCTACGTCTACGAAATTTTCCCTAGACAGTGCGCCCATAGCGCCAAAAGATATTATAAGAAAATATATTATAAACATGTACCTACGAACTACGATGAATAGTCTACGAATACATTTTTGTCTCTAACCGGCCTGTAAACTATTTCTTCAAAAGTCTGCGTATAATGGAACGGTGGGATGACCTTGAATAGAAATTTGTAACGTTCCTTTCACCTTCATAAAGTTCTTTTAGGTTATAAAAATTACATACATTATTTTGATTGTTCATTTAGGTACCTGTGTTGAGTGTTGAGATAAGTTATTTTCCTGTTTTGTTTATTATTAACAACAGGAAAATAACTTTATACCACGGAAACTAAAGAAATCAATCGAATTATGAAAATATTGACAGCCCGTATTAGTTGTCAATAAGTAGTGGTAACCGGTAGGTAACCGAACGTTATTGGCAAAAGTCACGTAAGCCAGCCGCGCGTGTTTATATTTTGACGAGAAATAACCTGAGAATATTTCATAAACGAGTAGTGTTTTTGTGAAGACAATGGTGTGAATTCGTTCCTACAACATGGAAGACTACGCTAATAATCCCGGAGTAGTAGTGGTTCGCGCAAAACCCGAGGGACAGAGAAAAACATTCAAACCGAACATACGTGCAGTAAATAAAATCCCCGATGAGCTTTTGAATGATCCTCTGCTAAATAGAGCGTGTGAATCTCTTCCTCAAAACTACAATTTTGAGGTCCACAAAACAATTTGGCGAATACGTTCCCTCAACGCAAAACGTGTGGCTTTGCAACTCCCAGAAGGTACCTATTTTGTTTATCTCTTAACTTTAAGACAAAAGTGTTAAAGTTATTTTTTACCAAGACTTTTTTCATCTTTTCAGGTCTCACGTTGTTTGCGACAACTCTCTGTGATATAATAGAAACATTTACTGAGGCAGACACTGTGATATTGGGTGATGTAACCTACGGAGCCTGCTGTATTGATGACTTCACTGCTGTAGCGTTGGGTGTGGACCTCTTAGTGCACTACGGACACTCCTGCCTCATACCGATAGACCAAACCAGCAGCATCAAGGTCCTATACATTTTTGTAGATATCAAAATAGATCCCTCACACTTTGTAGAAACAATCAAACTGAACTTCCCAAAACATACACATCTAGCCATTGTCAGTACTATACAATTTGTTACAACCCTGCATTCTGTAGCTAAAAATCTACGCTCAGAAGAGTACATAGTGACTGTTCCGCAAAGTAAACCACTTTCACCAGGAGAAATCCTGGGATGTACTGCTCCCAAGCTAACTGCTGATGCTATAGTTTATTTAGGAGATGGTAGGTTTCATTTAGAAGCAATAATGATAGCCAATCCTTATATATCTGCCTATAAATATGATCCTTATGAAAAGAAATTCACTTCAGAAGTTTATGAACACAGCTTGATGCAAACTAATAGACAAAATCAAATTAAGAGTGCAGAGCGTGTTGGTAGCTTCGGCCTCATTCTAGGCACATTAGGAAGACAAGGTAGTACCAAAGTTCTAGGAAATTTAGAAAAACAAATTAGGAATTCTGATAAAAAATATGTAAAAATTCTACTATCTGAAATTTTCCCTAGTAAATTAGCCTTATTCAATTTAGATGCTTTTGTTCAAGTGGCGTGTCCTAGACTGTCTATCGATTGGGGTACTGCATTCCCAAAACCCTTGCTAACACCATATGAATTTTCAGTGTCAATGGGTAATAGTAAATGGTTGAAAGATGATGGGACTTATCCTATGGACTTTTATTCAAATGACAGTCTTGGGCCTTGGACTCCTAATTACAAACCTTTACTGTGCACAGAGACAGGTAAAGAATGTGATAACTGTTGTGGTAAGAAGTAACTTACAGGGGTTCCCTCAGGGATGACAGCAACTGCCTCTCGAGCTTGCGAGAATACTTGTGAGTCCAAAAACTTTGAGGGGAAAGTCTCTGCAAAGTTTTGTATGTTGACTTGTCTTGTGTCACGCCTGCAAACAAAAAAAAAATCATTCACCCACACTAAAAACACATCACAACTTCATTTGAACATGTGTATTAATTTTAGAGGTAGTAAATTTATAGTTTTGTGTCAGCTAAAAATCGAAGATGCAGCTCCACACCAATCCACTTTTTCTATTGACAAAATACATATTTCGGCTGACCGAAACCTTTTTAATTTGCTGAGTGTTTAAATGATACCTAATTTTGGATTCTTATATTGTATTGGGATTTGTCTGCCCTAGACTAGATGGTCTAAGGCCCGTATTATGAAAGCTTGCTCAGTCATCAAGCTATGCTTGAGCAACATTTATACTATAGAAAAGCGTTAGTTACTCAAGCAGAGATTGAAGACTGAGCAAGCTTTCATAATACAGGCCTAAGACTGTTACATGTTGATCTGCTAAGGGCTGGTTATAAAAATTATAGATTATCGAACTTACCTGTGCATCAAAGCAACAGAGAAGCAGTAGTTAAATAGTTGGGGGTTGAGGTTGGACCGTGCGTAGGCACAGGTCGAAAGGAATTCTTGCAGTTGATCCTCGGGAACACCTAGGAAATAATAGACTAATATTGTATTGTAAAGTTAAATGACTTTAATAAATTATTAATTTTGTTAAAATAAAGTTTTATAATTGTCGAATTGCAATTTATTTTTCCAACTTGTTATTTAATGTTTGTTTAATAACTTTCGCAAATTGCTGAAATTAAAATTTTCTTTTTGTTCAAGTCTCTTCATATCCGCGTTTAAACGTCCATCGTTTCCATTATGTCTAGGCTATGCTCAAGTACGTAAATTTCGTAGTAGACTTCAGATAGTAATGGAATGCTAGGAAGCCTCTAAAACTCACCTAAAAGAGCATCAATGACCTCAGTGGACATCTCCTGATGCCTAGGCAAAAAGAGCGAGAAGTCAGCATCGGTCGGCAGTTGGGAAGCCAGAGAGAAATTCGGTAATTGCTTCAGGTTCATGAGAGGAATCCTCTCTGTTGCATCGTCACCGAAACGGTTGTTCAACTCGATGCCGTTGTTTGCGAATTGTGGAGGCTGTGGAAGAGTTCAAATTGCGATTATCTTTGTCAAGAGCTTTCTGTCAATCATAGATTTCTTGTACCTAATAAGAAACACAGGCTGCTTAGATCTTTGCTGGCAAAATATGGAATCATGTACCCTATCCGAATTAAATTATAATACCAGTGGTTATAATAAAATTTTGCTCAATGGACTTCTAGAAGCCAAAAGTCGTGGTTTTTCCTCGTGTCCTAACATGTCATGGCAGACACAGGAGGTAGATAGTATTTCAGACAAGCCATAGTTTTATAAAATATACGTTACGAGATAGGCGATATTTTTCCTGCAAATGCCATCTCAGAAGGTCCTAG
Organism: Eupithecia tripunctaria; assembly: GCA_955876795.1. NCBI lineage: Eukaryota > Metazoa > Arthropoda > Insecta > Lepidoptera > Geometridae > Eupithecia > Eupithecia tripunctaria. Next base: position 7,536,981 of record OY041620.1, read on the forward strand.
GTATGAAACTGTAGGACGACATACTTAGGATTATTTAAATTGACGACGATGGTAGTCTTTATTAAGTACATGAACACTTACCACTATCTGCTCGTTGATCTGGAAGACAGCTTTTTTATCGCCTTTGGGAGTAATTAGCGACTCACCAGGGCGATCGTACAAGAGTGCCAAACTTTCAACGACGTTAGACATTTTGGCCACTACACCACCGGCTTTTACCGGTATTCAAATATTTCAAACTAGTCGCACTTCACACGCTGTGAAGTGGGAATGATGAGTAGCAGCCAGGTTTCCCCTTTTATACCAGTTTCCTTATGAGGGCGGGTGCAATAGGTTTTCGAGCGCAAAACCACAACACGGCAGCAGATAACGTGTGATAAACGTGAGAAGTTTTTACGTTTAAAAACAGGAAAATGAAATGTCCTGTAACACCACGCCCTCTGTGGTATAGACAGGAAGTTTGTTACTATGTGATAATGAATTGTTTAATAAATAATCAACAAAGTTCTGTACAGGCAGTCTTAAGAATCATAAGTGGCAATTAAAAGGTAAAATTAGTTTCATCTCATTAATGTGCCTACACGTTAGTGCAAAATGTAATACTGAGAAAAACAGGGCAACTCTCACCACCCTATTAGCAAACAGATAAATAATTTTGTTTTAAAAAACTATAAACAGACTTTAATTTTTATAGTTTTTTCATGGATCCCATTGTCAGAACTGAACAAAAATAAAATGGGACCACACGGAAAGCACAAGCTTTCATATAAAAAAAGAATCATGTAGTCAAAAGTTCTGAGTAAACAAACATTAAAAAAAAGAAAAACATTCGAATTGAGAACCTCCTCCTTTTTTCAAGTTGGTTAAAAAATAAGTTTTCAATGAAAGAGGTTAAAAACAGGTAAAATTAAAAGTATCATTTGAACAAAACAATATTATTATCTAGTTATACATATAAAGAAAACAAACACAACAATGATTTAGGTCGGTATTCATAAAATCACATACTATAGAACAGTCTAATTCTATGCATAATCACAATAATTTGTCTATTTTTCTTTTAAAAACTTGCAGACCGTCTCTAGAAATTTCTCGGGTTTTTGACTGTGCACCCAATGCCCTGCTCCATCTATGAACACAATACTTGCTAGGGGAAAGTATTCTTGAATCTCTTTCTGGTCATTTTTCCTGAAAAACAACAGAATGGTTTTACTTACAGTTACTACTACTTACTTTTACTTAAGAAAGATGACTTTTTGATTTATAGAGGTACTAGCTGCGCCCCATGGCTATGCATGCGTTGTTCCTATGGAAATGTTTAAAGGTGATTTCTATCCCATGGGAACTGACTATCGGATGAAAAGTAGCTTATGTTTGATTCCAGGATTAGAATTACCTGTATGCAACATTTTAGCCCAATCCGTTTAGTAGTATTTGTGTGAAATAGTAACAAACATACATTCATACAAACTTTAGCATTTTTATTATTAAGTTTGATTAAATTAAGTACTTACCCTATGTAATCTGAAAGAGATCCACCAATAAATAAAGTCGGTCCGCAATACTGAAGCCCTTTCAAATTATTAGGGAAGCTTGAGATGTGTGACTGAAAGTTATCTTTTAAAGCTGGTATATTAACCCGCCAGGTGTAGGACCCAGTATTTGTTTGAATTAAATTAGTGATTAAAAAGTTTCTCAAGTTGACATCTGGGGTAATAGATTTGAGCTGTTCATCTGCCAACTTCCTAGCTTTAGACATGGCGATGCCTGATCGGATGGATACACCAGCCATGGCATCGAAGAGGCCAGCCATTGTAAAGATCTGAGGGCTTGTTTTTACTGGTGAGATATCTACCACTACCAGACTTGAAACCAGATCAGACTGAAAAGATAGAAAACAGTAATTATTATTTACTATTACACATTTAATGCTAGATGATTTGTACAGAATGATATTATCAATGTTACATGAAAATATGTTGTCTGTAGATAGATCAAGGTTATTATTCTATATAAACAAATGATTACCTTGCTGAGTTTTATGGTATGATACAGGAATCAATGATTGCTGTTCAATTAGTGTACGTACTTACACATAGTAGAGACAGCACCATAGCAGTTCTTCCGCCCATACTGTGGCCTAGTAGCGACACCTTAGACAGCTCTAACTTCTTCAAGAGTTTCATCACATCATGAGCCATATGAATGTAGGAGTGTTGGGAAGAGTGTCTGCTGTCACCATGGTTACGAGCGTCTACGCTGATCACCTTCCTTCCTGTTGTCCTGTGGATGGCTTTACTCATGCTATTCCAGTTATTCTTCGACCCCAGCAAACCGTGCAAGATCACTAGAGGAGGCATCGGAGAGGTAACTTCTTCTGAGACTGTACTTTCGTACGAAGCGTAGGCCAAGTCCACAGTTTCAGCATTTTCTGATGTGGAACTGGCACGTCTAGATAATACTGTGGGAAGCAATTTAGATGTGTTAGTCCAGATATGGAGCACATTTCTGTGATATAGCCGGAGTAACATATTTGTTTTGAAAAATGGAAAAGAAAACAAAAAATTTGAGGTTATCTAATTAATGACATTTGTTTATTTGACAGTTGTCAATTTTGATTGCTATGAATGACGGTGACTAAAAGCAAAATGTAAAATTAGTTTTTATTTAGCTACATAAACTACGGACTTTTTTCATACAATCTAATGATGATGATGAATAATAAAATCGGGTCTCTTTCAAAACCAAAGAATACCTTTAGTATCATCATCATCATCCTATAATTAACTAGGTAATAACAATAAGAGAAGATGGCCCAACTGATATCACCTGGGTGCTACGGATCACTTCGTTTTCCACTTTGATAACTACAACCATTCTACACCATAATAGTTACTTAAGTACAACACCTATATCAGACTAGCTACTACCTACCACCTACCTATCGGTATTATGTATGTAGGTACCTACCTACTTAACTACAGGTTAGGTACCTACCGACCTTTTACATATTAGACATATTAGGTTCGATAGGATACTTAGGTCTCAAATAACCAAAACAAAAGTAGGTACAGTCAGCGTCAAATTGATAAGATACATAGGTAGCTAAGATAATTTCATAAATTATGAAACAATGAGTGGTAAGATATTTTGAACACCTTGGGTGCTTACAACAATAATGATGATTCGAACTGCGTTTATCAAATTGATTTTATGTTTTTCATATCATTTTCACTTCTCTAGACGCCCATATCAATTTGACGCTGACTGTACCTACCTACCTTCCACCTCAAGTACCTATTTACCTACCGATCTACCTATGCCGCCGAGGTAAGTGTGGTTAGCAAAATGAGCCAGCAAATTCATGAATCTAGGACAAGCCGGTTTCCACACCATTCCACACGACCTAGGTCAAATAAACAATTTCGTGTGTGAAAACGTCTTGTCAAAATACCTACCTACACAGAAACGTACAGTCGAACTTCTGCAGTCTGTACCTACCACAGATCACAGAAACTAAGGTACCTACAGTAGCTGTGAAATCAAAATTCTTACCGAACTATATAAGTAGATGTACCTATATATTGTGTTATGATAAGCAGCTGTATATGTGCCTACCTACTACTATGTACTCCCAAATTCTTAATGTAATTCTTTATGTGTGTACATAAATATTACATTGTCATTTAGCGGTTACCAGTTCCACAAATTTTGGCGTGTTGGTCGTACTACATACATATTAGGTACCTACCTACTTACTTTACTATACAAGAAAATACGCAAGTCAGTCATGTTTCAAACTATTTATTTTTTGATATAAACTCTTTAGCCATACTTAGAAATACTGGAGAATTTTCTGCGTGCACGTTGTGTCCGACATCCCGTATGTATTTTAGATCAACTTTTGGGAAAAAACCTTTGATTCCGGGTAGATCTTCAGGCCTTGAATGAGGAAAAGAAAAACATGAAGGGATTTTTTACTTGGTCTGAGCATGAAGGGGCTTTTTACCACGGAGGTCTTATACCGCATAAAGCTATCGTGCTGCTAGCTTATGCCCGCGACTTTGCATGTGATATGTTGGGCTTGGGACTAGTTGGCAGGTATGTATGGTAGAAGCTGCAGGCTCATTCTATAAACTCATTTCGAAACTCACTTAGCTGAATCCGCAGTGCAGACCTCGATAATGCTTGTAGCGCCTCGTCAAGCGTACCTATACCGTGTCCATTTTGAATGAAGCAGAAACGTAAACAAACCGCCCATACTTAACCTAAAATTCACTTTGTTGGCGCGTCCTTTTATACGTAATTTCATAGATTTACGGTATGCGTAATTTACATTACTTGTCGATTTTAGATCCTCCCTTCAATAAAAATTGCTTACAATTATATCTGAAACTCGACGCCAAGCCAGTGAGATTTTGTTATTTGTGTCGTATTTTGTTTACTAACATGCTTCATTCAAAATGGATAAACCATAGTTACAAATTTAAGTAGAGACATGTTGTTTAAATACTGTTGTTTAAGTTTTTAGATGATATTTATAAAGATTTACCTAGCAAGTAGGTGTCCTAGACACGATCCTACACGTAACACATTGGAGAACTCTGTAATGTTAGGTCTGGTTTTTAATAAACGAATTGAATTGAATTGAATAGTGAAGTGTGTTTGGCGTGAATGAGTAACACAGCAGCAAACTTTAATAGGTAGGTTGCTTGAGCACCTACTCTGATATATCTGGTAGGTACTTAATCTTCCGCTCAGTTTTCGGTTCTATCGTAACACAGGTCTTCTCTTAACACCTTCATGGCCCAAGACGCAGGTGCCAGTCTCTATCTGCGTGGAGCTGCGGCGCGCCCCTGCGGGTCGCACCGCAGAGCTTGGCAGTGAATGCGTTAACCTACCTACTTGAAGAATGACATTAATGTTATATTGGATGGATGGTTGGATAAATAGATGGCTCTTTGTTACCTCTTGAAGCCAAAACTACTGAACAGATTGGGCTGAAGTTTTTCAACAATTTTTATCTGGAATCAAACAAAGGCTACCTATTTTTTATTCCATAAATCAGTTTTCCATAGAAACATCGCGTGCGAAGCCGCGGGCAGAAACGTAGGTTTAAATAAGAAAGTGAAAGAATTGAAATACGTACGGAAGATAATCGGATTGCCCACCGCCGATAAATAATGTTGGGCCATCATAAGTCTTCCCTGTCATTTCAGCGGGAAACGTCGCAATGTCAGGAAAGTATTTCTGCAAGGCGTCCACATTACACAGCCAGCCTACGCTCCCGTCAGGCTTCTTCCCCAGGCTCATGAGGACAAAACTCAACAACGCAGGGTGCTCAACAATCCCTGATCCCATGAGCTTGTGTTTTACGTGGTGCCTCGCTTTGCTTGCATCCATGCCGCTGAAGTCGAGTTGTCTCATACCGTCTAACAGGCGTGGTACGAAGGAGTTTCGGAGACCCGTTGTAGAGACAGGGGAAATATCCAATACAAGCAGGGATTGTACCTTCGCTGCCTGGAAGAAACCCGATAGATTTTACTCCTTTATAGGATCCAATATATTGTTGTCAAAAATGCATTTGAATAAAAATTTATATGGACGTAAATTACACAGTTTCTCATATAAATTTCCAATTCCAAATGGCACGCCTTCGCCTCTGGCCAGTCCAGATTCTTTATGTGGCGGCTTTAAACGTTTATGTGGGAACAATTCCTGCAAAGCCGTAAGCAGTTAGTTTATATATTTTCAAAACCTTTTTTACTATAGCAAAACCGGTCTAGGTCTATCGTATTACCTCAGTCAACGCTAAAACCATGGCAGTACGTCCCCCCATGCTGTGTCCAATAATATGAGCTTTATCCACCTTCAATTTGCTCATCAGAAGCAGTACATCAGACGCCAATTCTGGATACGTGTGTGGAATTTTATGGGGGCTTTCTCCATGGTTCCTCATATCTGGCGTCACCACCGACGTGTTGTTGTTTGCTGCTAGGTGCTTCGACAGAGTGTTCCAGTTTTTTTTTGACCCAAGCAAACCATGGAGCACGAAGATAGGAATGCTCCCGGAAGATGGGGCCCCGCCATGGATATTATGGATCAAGTTGACAGCATGTCGTTTTGGCACGTTGTTGTTACTCAAACATTTCAAAAAGTTATGTTTTGAAAAAGAAAGCCCAACATACAAAATCTCCATTCCATTTCTACACTTGATATACCTACCCGAGAAGCATATAAAATGCTACGCTAAAATACCTTAACCATAAGATTAGTTTATAATTATGTTATGTAAGTAGGCACATTGAAAATATTTTTATGTAAAATGAAAAACCAAATATATTTCACACGTCAATGAGAATACAATAACTTTGTCACACGTCTTGTCCTAATTTGCCTCTGCACTTGCGCATAGTTTGACACGTGTCTGTCAATATAGTTACCTACCTATTGTATTCTCTTTGTCAATTATCTACCTATCTAAACAACAAACATCGAGAAATAATCTGGTCTATGTTAATAAGATCTAACCTTTATAGTCATTGTTTTATTTTTTATATTAGACCCTCAGATTGAAGGGTTTCACACACGGCCGCTATAATGTAAAAGTATTTATTTATGTATTTATTTATGGCCTCCTCGGCCTTTACCCGAGTGGGGTCCTAACCTGACTATTACGAAATAAAATTTTAATAAATAATAAACGATATACTTATCCAAATTAATGAATCAAACCTATAACATAAAATCTATTATATTTGACATAACTATTTTTTTAATTAATTCATGAAATTATCAATATTATTTTAAGCATGATTGACTATTGTTATTTAAGGTTATGGAATAAAAAGGCTTTTTTATTTATTTTATTTTTATTTATTTATGGACACCCAACAGAAAAAACACATCGCATACAGAGTAAACAAATAAAGTGGTCTTAAGTCTATATAGGGTACTACAGAAGACATATATAGTACTAAATAGTACCAGTGCCAGTGATGAGAGAATCCCTTGTCCTTAGTAATATTATACTTTCTGATCGAAGACAGCAACGAACTTATAGGTATGCATAACGGCCCTATAACAATTGTCCCTGATTAACAGCAAAGGTCGTAGCCAACGTTCCGCTTATTTAGAGCATGGGAAACTCTCTACTTATTTATCTAGCTGGAGGTAGGTACTATTTTCCGAATTTCTGGTCATCACATACGGTCTCTTGTACCAAAGGGGTTCTCTTTCTTCATTGGCGAGAGAGCTACGGGAACGCTACGAAGGTGCTACGGGGATGCAAAGGACATGGGTGCTACGGGAACGATACGGAATTGCTACGCGACGCGCGTTGAAGTCTTTTGTATTTGGAATATTTGCGATTTAATTGTAATTCGGTGGTAGTCGGGGAAAGCCTTTGTTGAACTGATCCTAATACCTATTGTAATTGCTGGTTTTTTAACAGTTATTCTGTGCTTGTACCTATGTTTGTAATGCTAAAAAAGCTAAACATCATCCGTAGTATTCGCAGTTGGTTTTACCCAAACGACTTACAGTTTTGAAACGAATTAACATGGTATCTTCTACAATGATTTCAAAGTCGTTTGGTATTCTATCTTGTGACAACCCTTTGGAATCCAACATTACCTACTTGACTTGAAGAAACTATTTTTACGAGAATAGACACTCATCTCTCTATTTATAATGGCCGTTTTTCCATTAGACGGCACGGGGCGGCGCGGCGGCGCGGCGACGGCGACGCGCGACGGCGCCTTCGAAGTGTATGAAATGTATGAAAATGTATGACTCGTTTTGCCACTCACCGGCGGCACGGCGGCGCGGGTGGAAAAACGGCCATTGGAGTCTAATAAAAAACAAAGGAGTTTTTATTTAATCTTATATTGAAACACAAAACCTAAACTGCACAATCAAAAGTCTGTCTTCAAAAAGCTAATGACGAGTTCTAGGAAAGCCTTGGGGTCCTCCAAGTGAAGGTGGTGGGTAGTATTATTGATGTAGGTGATCACGGCACTGGGGAATAAGTCCCTGATATGGGGTAGGTCATCCGCACTGCAAACAGAAATGCGTTTGTGTTTTAAGGTCTAACAGTTGCGCTCAGAGACGTTAATGCTTAGGTACATTAACTGTCAATAAGTAAGGTAGCTGTGTTGGCTTAGAATTTGCACCAACTCTTCCCACGGGTGTCGTAAGAGGCGACTATGGGATATCCGCGGGGGGCGGGAAGCAGCGCCCCCTGTAGAACCATTAATTAAATTAAATTATAACACAAAACTGCGATCCCCAACCCGCATGCCCAGAGTGGGGATTATGGGCCTTACCTCCCATTACCCTCCATGAGATAAACGCCAATGAGGCGCTTGTCAGGAGGAGGCCTGTGTCCAGCAGTGGACCAATACAGGCTGTTGAGGTATTTGTGTTGAAATCTTTACTAAGTGACAGTTTTTCAAAATAGTTCTATAATTGATCGAGAAATCGACGAAAATACATAAAAATTTTGGACAATTCACACAGCATTATCTAGCCCCAAGCCGAACATACAGCTTGCTCCTTTTTTCATGTCGGTTACAAGTAATAAACCCCCCATGAAGAAATACCTCAAACTCAACGTTATCAGTCTACATTGGTCCACGGCTGGACGCAGGCCTCCTCCTGATAACGCCTTATTGGCTTTTATCACATGGTGGTATTGCCTATAATCCAGCCATTGGTGCAACGATTAAATTAACAGTGCAAGTCTAAATCCCGTATTAATAAGATACGAGGGGTTCCGGGCTATTTGTATTAACCGACACTCTGGGCGATATAGACTTTTATACATATTTGGAATCAGCGAATTTTTTTGCGTCGTTTGAGCTGGGTTTGGTGACGATCGGAGCACTTTTTTGTCACTTAATACAACCGCATTTTTGGGCCCATTTTGGACTGCAATGCATGAAGTGACACAAAATATTGACAAATTTAGGAACTGTATACTTAAGCTCACTACCAAATACCAGACAGTCGTGTAAACTATTTTTCCTGGAACAACAATTTACAGGCAACGTACGTTAAAGCATTTAGCCTGACCTTATAAATATATAAAAATGTCGCTTCATACAATTAGCCTCTTAGTTGAATTCTTATCCAGTGTCGCTTAATACAATTAGCTTTACCTTATAAATATACAAGAATGTCGTTTAATACATTTAGCCTTTTTGTCAAATTCATACCCAGTCTCAGTCCATACATTTAGCTCTGTACATGAAATATAAGATGTTTTCACTTCAACCATTTAGCTCGCAGTAGGATAATGATATGTCGGTCGCATGAACTATTTAGGATTAGAACAGTAAACATTTAAAGGTTATGGTTAAACCTATTTTTCTTATTCAATATTTGATTTGCAGTGTCGTTTCAGTCATAACAAAAGTAAAGTTCTAGTACTTCAAACAGTTTAACTTAAACGGAATAAGAATAGTATACACATTGATACAATAAAAATTTTAGTGGATTGACTTTATGATGTTGGTTAAAACAATGATTTTGGCGCCATCGCGATAAACCGCGCGAGTTTAAATACCCCCGCTACCCCGCGCGGGCGCTTCAGGCGTCTCCCACCTCGCCGCGCATCTCCCCGCCGCCGCCGCGCCGCCGCGCGCCGCGGTCGATCGAATGATCGTTTTAGTTGACGCAAATCGTGAGCAAGTTCGTACGTGTTTTAGTGTTTTGTGGGAGCTACGCAGAGCATTTGTCGTCAATTTTTGATTTTATGGTGAGTTTATTATTTTAGCATACATTTGTTTTACATTTCGAAGAATAACATTGATTATTAAGTAACTGGGAGACATTAAACTTCACTTGTACGATGATATACCTACTGAAGAATTAAAACTCGGAAAGATCCTAAAGTCTATTAAATAGATGCAAGTGACAGGTGCAAGTTTTATGGATTATAGGGTAAATTTACCGTATGATGTAATTTTACTATGGGCCCATCATCGAAATCGCAGTACAAAATATAACTACCTATTCAATAAAAAAATATCAAGTAGGTCAAATTATCAAGTTATCTACCTACTCCCATTGATTTACCTACTCCTACCAAAATGTATGAGACATTTTTGGTCGCGGTTTTGGTGATGATACCGTAGTAATAGGTTTTCATAATATTTATGAGTAGAATTGACCTCGAAATTTTGCAAACTGGTTAAAAAAAACTCCTAATTTAACTGGTTACCTAATTTAATTTAATAAATTTAATATTATCCTTACTATTTTACAGTTTGACACCAATAATGGAACCAGAACGGCGAAAATTAATTAAAAATAAAATTAAAAATTATTTGGAACCTGAAACACCAGAAAAAGTAAAAAGAAAGAAAACAGTTGAGCGAAATAATAACCAAGGTGATTCTACCAGTCTGCGACCAAAAATATCTTTAAAAAACATGCCTAAAACAGTAACAGTTTTAGGTAGTCATTCCTACATGGAACAAAACAAAGATCTGCTCGTGCTGCATCCATTAGAGGGAGAAAAATTATCGCACAATGAAGAAAATATCCTGCATACTAAAGATGAAGATCAGTTGCAGAATAAAAATGTACCTTTTGATATTATTGCAAACATGAACTATGAAACTCCGAAAAAATCACCACAAGCAAAGAATGAGGTGAGTAAATTACTTACGTTCCGTTGTATGATCTAGATCCAAAGGTAGTGGGTTCGATTTCCATGAGAGTCACCAAAGTTATAATTTAACTTTATTTGTTTGAGACAGTTTACATACAAAAAGCCATTTTAAAAATATATTTTATGTGTATTATAGTCTATAATATTGTGTTTTCAGACCTTTATTATAAAAACGCCATACAAAAAGACGAAAGCTGAACTAAAAGAGAATATAAGGAAAGAAATGAATGAAACAATAACTTCGCAAGTCCTTCAAATTGAGTTCGAATTCGAAGAAGAGGTAGGTACCTACTAGTTATTATTTTTCAGACAAGGCTCAGTTTTTTACATATCCTAAAACATGTAAGCTAGTATCACGAAGTAGTATCGCTAGTAACGAACGTAAAGTAAAGAATTAAATCATAATTTATTACTAAATACTTATTACTCTATACAAAGTGTAACAAAAATGAAGGACCAAACTTTCAGGCGGGGTGAAGATTCGAACACTGAATTCAGGAAAAAAGCACATCACTGACTGATGCACGTGCTTAACAAATAAGCACGTGCATCAGTCAGTAATGTAGTGAAAATTCCGTATTTATTTAAGTTTTCGAAAACTAAAGGGCGGATTTTTTTTAAATATTTTTCCTGAATTCAGTGTTCGTATCTACACCCCGCCTGAAAGTTTGGTCCTTCATTTTTGTTACACCCTGTATAACTGTATAAATAGCGGTATAATTCAAACAAATTTATTTACATTTCAGAACACAGAAGATAATGATGATGAAATAATTGACGTGTTGGATACTGCGAACCCGCTAATTGATAAGACTGCAAAAGAAACAGACAATGAGAGTCTTTTGGAAACTGAAAAAGTGCACTGTCAACAAGAAATTACTGCAACCGATACTGAAAACCTGAAAATTGATAGGACAGAAAATATAGAAGATTTCGAAAATCTTTCCAGAAATGAAGAAGTTCACTGCCGACAAGAACTTACTGCAACCGATACTGAAAACCTGAAAATCGATAGGACACAAAATAGAGAAGATGTCGAAAATCTTTCCAGAAATGAAGAAGTACACTGCCGACAAGAACTTTCTGCAACCGATACTGAAAACCTGAAAATCGATAGGACACAAAATAAAGAAGATACAGAAAGTCCTTTTAAAACTGAAGTAGTGCGCTGTCAACAAGAAGAAAAATTACACAGTGAACCCAGTCAAGAAAAAGAAAGAGAAGAAGATGAATCTTTGGAAAATAGGGAACATCTCACACCTACGATACTGGAAATTATTCCTGATAAAGATATGGATATTATTAGAAAGTCTTTAGAAGAAGGAAATGCACACGATGAAAACTTACCAAGTTTTCCTGACAATGAAGAACCACAACCTAAAAAAAAGAAAAGAAAACAGGCTGTGATGAAGAAAAGTTATGTGGATTTTTTATCTGATCAGGAAGATTTCGTATGGGATTCCTCGTCGTGGAAAGAGACTGGTGACGAATCTTCTAGCGAAAGTGAACTTGATAATCCAACGAAAAGACAGAAGAAAAATAAGAAAAGATCACAAGAGACAACAGTTGGTGAAGATGGTATAAGAAAAAAGAGACAGAACAAAAAAAAACTAAATAACCAATTGAAAAAATCTGGAAAGCAATATACAAAAAAAGATGGATCAATCGTTCAAGAAAAGAGAGTACATGAAAACCCTTGTGTTGGAAAAAAATGTGGGAATAATTGTGCCGAGATTATTGAAGAAAGAAGAAAAGGATTATTTGATCATTTTTGGGCCTTGTCCGCTGAAAGAAAAAAAGATTGGTTAGTAGGAATGTCGTCAAAGGAAGAAATTAAAAGAAAAAGAACAAAAGAGAGTAATTCAAGAGACAATACTTTTAAATATTTTATTAACGATGGAGAGGGTCGACGCCCTGTATGTCAACAATTTTTGCTAAAAACTCTGGATATTACTCAGCGATACGTTTACTACACTCTCTCAAATGCATATATGGGATCAGCAAAAACTGAATCAAGAGGAAAAGCTATTCCAAAAAATAAGACATCTGACACAGTCAAGGCCTCAGCTGCCAATTTTATAAAACAGTTACCGGCACTTCCGTCACATTACTGTAGGAAGGATAGTACGAGATTATACCTGCCAGTAGAATTTAAAAACATAAAAAATCTCTACCGCATTTATAGAGAAAATCAAGCCAGCAAAGGGGTTGATTACGTAAGTGAGAGGATTTTCCGTGAAATTTTTACTGATGAGTTCAATCTCGGATTCCATGTTCCTAAAAAAGACAAATGTCTTAAATGTTTACGTTTTGAAGGCAAAGATATAACTGAGAATAAAGAAATGAAGGAGCATTTGGAAGAGAAAGATGCCTCAAAGAAAAGGTTAGAATGTCATAGAGAACTTCCAAAAAAGAATAGTTCCATTATTTGTACCTCGTTTGACCTTCAAAAGGTATTGATATATGGAAGCGGCATGACACTCTTTTATTCAAGAAAATACACAGTTTTTAACTTGTGTTTTTACGAAAGTGTAACCCGCAATGGTTTCTGTTATGTTTGGGGAGAAACAGAAGCCAAAAGAGGTGGTAATGAGATTTCCACTATTTTGCAAAAGTACATAGACAGCGTTGATGAACGTGAAACCGTTAAAAGTTTAATTTTGTACTCGGATTCATGCCCCGGGCAAAATAAAAACAAAATCGTATTGGCAGCCATTCACAACGCTTTGTTGATGTCAAAAAATTTAGAAACTATACAGATGAATTATCTGCTGCCGGGACACACAGAGATGACAGTAGACAGTATTCACGCTACAATCGAAAATTCTGTTCGACACACAACGGTATGGGCGCCTTCACAGTGGCTGACAATTTGTCAGCTAGCCAGAAAGGATCCAGGACCCTATCAGGTGGAAGGCCTTACACATGAAGACTTCAAGAATTATGAGGAATTGTCCGAAAAATATTTCAAGGGAAACCTTGCCGGTAAAATCAGCAAAATTCGTGTAGCAACATTCAAGAAGTCTACGCCAAACGTGATGGTCGTCAAATATAGCATGCAAGATAACGCAAAAGATGAGTCTATACAAATTTATACAAAACCGAAACAACTCAATGCAAAATATAAATCAAAGCTTCCTATCACAAAAGCAAAATATAATGACCTGAAAAAGCTATGTGACACTGGCGCTATCCCAAGAATATTTCATTCAGAATATATCAACCTACCATCCAGCAATACCGGCAAAGATACACTGATCGATACTGATATTGAAGACGAAACAGACCTGCCAAATTAAGCAATTTTCATTATGTCTGATGGGACAACAACATATAACAAGTATAAAGAAGAAGAAAAATAAATTAGAAAGTAAGAAGAAAAAGATTGGTTCAATTTTAACTAAGATGTTATTTTTTTATATTATTTAGGTAAAGTTCTTATATTACTTAAATGTTAAAGTTTAGAAATGAAGAAGAATGAGAATAATAAAATTATTTCAGGTACCTAATAAGACTGTAGACTACGTAATAAAGAGACTGTTTAACTTCTGATTCCTATACAATTGTGATAAAAACTTTAGTCGTTACCTCGGTAAGCTAAGAAGTTACTGGTGTTTTAGATGATTGTCATTTTAAATAAAAAACTTATCTTTGACAATTTAATAAGGACGTGTTTTATTTCTCTTATTAACAAGATAGGTAGGTACACCCTATGTATGTACCTTTTAATTTATCTATGTTTTAACCGCCAATTTCTGCAAACTTCATTATTCAAGTAGGAATACAAACAATTTATTTAAAAAAAAACACAGTCGCTTAAACTAATTAGCCATACATTAATAAGTTTAAGATATGGTATTTAAATCAATTAGCTTAGGTTTGAAATATGACCAACTCTTTGATTAAAGCACTTAGCTTAGAGCCATTATTTGCATGCCTGGGCGGTTAAGTCATTTAGCTTGGAACAATAAATAATACCCCTAGGCGGTTTAGTCATTTAGCCTGGAATAAAAAACAATAATCATAGGCGGTTAAGTCATTTAGCCTGGAACAAAAACATGTAAAATATTGGTCTTTTTGTATTAAGCGACATTTATCTTCGTTAAAAATAGGGATATTAGAAAATAATAATAATACGATTATAGGGAATATGTTATTAAAACAGCAATATCCTTCTTTTTAAAAAAATAATGCGATTTGCTAATGTTATAATTTTTTTTCGTAAAATCGAAACTTTAAACTGCTCTGGTGTAAAGTTTCAAAAATGTCGGTTAATACAAATAAACCGGAACCCCTCGATGAAGATTTGTTAGAAAGATCTGTTAACGAATTATTGCTGATGATTATCCGAATTAAATCAATATAGAAATAAAATAGATTTTTGAATACGAATGAGACATTTTCAGGAATTAATGAAGGAATAAAAATTTTCAGTAGGAAAACAAATCTAAGTCTCTGTATTATAGGTATATCTATATCTAATAAATCAGATTACTCAATTGCAGCCACACCACAGCAACTGCAACTATTCAAATGTTATTTAAATTATCTACCTATTCTGTTGTTTTCCACAAATTTGTGAAATTCGTCATTGAATGAAAGGTTAGGGGGCATCCATAAATTATGAGGTGATTTTGGCGATTTTTCGACCCAACCTCCACTTCCAATCTCTACCAGAACCTTTCCAGACCAAAATCTTACGATATCCCTTGGCGAGACATCGTTGGCTTTGAATTTTCACCACCCCAACTTTTCCCGCGGATGTCGTAAAGGCGACTTAGGGATATCTACCGTGGAGGGCAACAGCGCCCCCTGCAGAACAATTATACCACCAAACTGCGATCCCCAACCCACATTCCCAGCGTGGGGATTATGGGCCTCCATGAGAGAAACGCCAGTAAGGCGGTTATCAGGGCGAGGCCTGCGTCCAGCTGTGGACCAATACAGGCTGTTGAGGTTGAGGAGATTTTTAAAAATGTGTATTTTTTGTGTATGTAAAAGACTTTTGAGAACCGTAGTATAGAATCACAGTGACAATATCGACCATTGAACTAGGTACTTAAAAATAAATTGATCACTGGCGTCAGATTCTTGTTTGTAGCTTTAATTATACTGCCTTCGACAAAAATAAAAGTTAAGGAAAATTTATTTGACGCAAATCGTAAAAAGAATATATCACTTTGATTTGTCGAGTCTCTCACACGTAGATATCATCCGATACCCCACCCCCCCCCCACCCCCCTAAATGCCTTACGTAATTAATGAAATAATAGGTAGGTTCCGTACAGGTACAGTATGTATTGTACATTTTTACTACATGACGACCTCTGTGGCGTGGTGGGCGATGGTCCGCCTGCGACGTAGGAGGTTGCGGGTTCGATTCCCGCCTCGGGACAAATATTTGTACGATCTGCAGATATTTGTTCAGGGCGTTCTGGATGTTTTCTATGTATAATAAAAAATATCTATCTATGTAGTGTATTGTATTATGTATATCAGTTATCTAGTACCCATAACACAAGCTCTGCTTAGCTTGGGGCTAGATAATGCTGTGTGAATTGTCCAGCATTATTTATTATTATTATTATTATAGGTACTACATACCTAATTTTACGTAAGAAGTCAATTATGTGGTTTTACTTGTCGTTATATAAATAACTCAAAACTCGCTCAGGCTTCGCACGCAGCGGAACGGAGTTTTTACTGTATACATAAAGTGCAATCCCTCTAAAACTAGATAGAAAAACTCGTTAAAATCATTAAAAAAAATATTACTCACATAAAGTAATAAATTAAAATTTTGTCTACTCACTAATGTGACTGACTCTATTTAAAAAAAAAGTGACATCGATCAAAAATTTCGCCGGACCGCATTGTGAATCTATGGGGAGATTCACAATGCGTGCTCTGAAACCGTCTGTATCAAAAGCTGTCCTTTTTGGCATTTATGGAAAGCATTTGAATTAGTGTAATTTGAGTGCTTGGACAAAAAGCAAAATTACAAAAACCACACGTCCATGACACAAAAAAGACGGGTTTCCTATTTTCAGTTTTAATGCATTTTTTACCAGTTTAATGTACAATTATTGCCCTTACCTCAAGAAATCGGCGTTGAAAATTATTTGTTTTTTAACTTTGTTCGAAATTAATGAATAGAGGCAATATTTTTTATATAAATTTTAATTTTATGTGTTTTTGCGTTTATTTTTTTATATAAAGACTAATCATTTATTAGTATAATATGCGTAATAATGCGTATGCCTCAAGTAAATAATGCAACATTTCACTTACTGTTTATTGCTTCTATTACATACCTACACGTATGCTCATAAAAAAATGTTATTACAAACTTGACGATTTCTTCAAAAATCCTTTTAGCGACTCAATATTAAGTTCATTATTATTAATTTTAAGATACTGCGCGATACCTGCCTGTTCTCCATTGCAACACCCACAATGGGTACATTAAATACTCTAATCTTAACTTAAACTCACCTTATCACTAAGACCTGATTGTATGAATGCAATAAATACTAAATACTGAATAGACAAGAGGACTCTACATTTTTACAGGTAACATAAAAATTCACAGCAACACTCCAAACATTGTTTCTACGGAGCGGAAAATTTAGCATGTTTTCAAATTAATTATAGGTATTAAAAAGTTTGAGTTTTTAAAGTTGTCTGAGATTTAAAGTAGTGCGTGACGTACATACATGTATATAACAATACAAGTACTATAGTTCAGGTAGAGTTTAATTTAAATTGTATTCATTCAGGGTAGATACGCCATTGCTGGCTTTATTGATTATTTTAGTACCTTTTTTTATTATCCTGAGGGAAATGCGCACGCATATCGCACTGCCACGGGGAAACAGTGCGATTATGTGGGACTCTAACACCACTAAAACCCTCAGGGTGCTTCCGCCCCTGCCGCTTGTGGTGGGAACATGGGAACGGTTTCTCTTCCACCAACCCACCGCGGCTGCCCGATATCAGCGCCAGAAACACATGACGCGCCGCGACCACCTCGGAGACCTTACCTGCCAAGTGGGCGCCGGACAACCCCGTGTCCGAACGCCCATGGTGCGACGGGTCAGTCGAGTGGCCCCGTCGCCTGCCACACGGTCGCAGAGGATAGGGCCTACGCCATACCGACAATCCTCTTCCCCTGCGACCCTACCGCGTCCGCCATCAAACGGTGGCGACCCCGCCAAGACCTCGGAAGGCAGGAAGAGCGGCGTACCGCAATACCGGCACTCCTCTCCCGCCGCCGCGGCCTCCACCTCTCTACGGCCATGTTGCTCATACAGCATGGCCGCCCGCCTCAGTTGCGGTGCCTCCCATACGACACTGCAACCTACTACCGCTCCAACTGGGCTTAGAGCGCAAAACCCAGAGGAGCGGTCCGTCCCAGGGCCGGCCACATCGCCGTCTGCGTAGGCACGGCCCCATGGGTTCCTGTTAGCTTCATCGCGGGTGATGAAGCCGCGATTACTAAGCCCCCCCGCCCCGGCAAGGCGGGAACCCTTCAACATTACATATATTGTAACTTGTAAGTGTACTTACGGAATATAATCTGACAGTTGACCACCAATAAACAAAGTTGGTCCTTGGTACGTCTTTCCCTTCATAGGTGGAAATGAAGCCATGTATTTAAAATGTTTGATAAGGACGTCGAGATTGCAGATCCATCCAATAATGCCATCTGATTTCACCTCGATGTTGGAAAGGACTTCCGTAATAACTACATCGTCATCGCAAATTTTCTTCAGCGCCTTTCGCGCTTCCCTTCTTGCTTTATACACTTTCTTTGGATATTTGAAGTCCAGTTTTTGCAATTTGACTAGGAGGTCATACGTCTTGAGGAAGTTAGGGTCGGTGGAATGTGGAGACATGTCCACCACGATGAGACCGGCTATACGCGTTGGCTGAAGTTAAAAATTAGTTTGAGTGAGAGAGCTCATAGCTTTTAGGCTGAGCGCAGACTTGAGTCACATAGTTATAAGACAGACTATTGCTTTACAAAAAATATGGACACGCGCAAACTTCAAGGGAGAAAAGACTGTCTTGTCTGTTTATGTGAAATGGCTATTGAAGGGTACTCGTATACTTACTGCTGTTAAAGCGGTACACATAGCAGTCCTGCCGCCCATATTGTGTCCGACCAGGCTAACTTTCCGCATTTTCAGTTTATCCAGCAACTGGATAACATCCTGGGCCAAGTCCTCATATTTATGAGAGTTTACGTGAGGGCTAAACCCGTGGTTCCTCTGGTCTAAAATAATGACGGTCCTTTTAGTCACGTTAAAGATTGTTTTCGCCAAGCCCTTCCAGTGTCTTCTTCTGCTTAACAGTCCGTGAAGGATGAATATTGGCGGTTTGTCAGGTTCATGAGAGCCTTCGCCGACAAGTTTGTAGGATAGGTTGATAGGTCGGAGCCATGTCTTGTAAGGGGTATATTTCAGTGCTAGGTAAACTTTTGCTGGGAGGTTGCATCCTAAGTTCATTGCCTTGCAAAATTGCTAAAAAGAGATAGGTACCATGGATAAGGTTTTCTGTTGTGTTGGTACAAGGAATACCGGCCTGATATAAGCGTAGTTTTTATGTATATTTATATCTAATGAATGAACAGTCAGTTTGTTTTGGTTTTATTATAATAATAAACCATGATAGCAAAGTGAAAACAAAAACTAAGTAAATAGCATGGCTTTATTGTGTTGTGATGCGACGTGTGACACAAGTGTGACATTGCATGACAGTATAGAGCATAAACTCAAATCGTCTTGGTTTTTTTTCTCGAAAACTCAAATCCCAACGTTCTTTCTCTATGGCGAGATATGAATTGACTTAAAATAATGGTTGCGTTTGGTTGCGCAGATCCCTCGTCACGTTAGGTTGCGTAGGTACCTACACTACCTACATAATCTTTATTTTGCAATAGATCTCAAAACTTACCTTTGTAAAACAACAATATTAATCAAGACTTTTAAATTTCTGATATACTGCCGATTAGGTACTTACGAGTATCTTGAATCATCATCAGTCCGTAGGATACGTCCACTGCTGAACATATGTATGCCTCCCTCAGCCGATGATGCCACGAATAGCAGTTCTGATGAGGGCCTTATCGGAAAAGGAAAATCGAAGTCTCGTTGCCGTTGTTATCCAAAACCAACTCGTATATAGCTTGCATTTGAAGAACTCCGTGGACGTTGCGAGTTCTATTCCCGCCTCGGGACAAATGTGTGTACGAATTTTCAGGGCGTTCTGGATGTTTTTTTATGTATAATGAAAAAAATCGATCTATATAGTTGTATTAAGTATATCAGCTATATAGTGCCTATAACTCAAGCTCAACTTAATTTTCCAACATTATTTATTTATTATTTAAGATTTGCACGAAAACGACCCCACAACTTCGATTTACTTAATCGAGATTTGAAGTTCAATATGTAGAGACGGGGTCTTACATTCACAGTCAAACCCATTGCAGAACATAGAACTTACCTAGGATTCTAACTCGATTAACTTACCACATCATACCTTACCTACCTATATACGCTACATGCATAGATAACATAACATAATACAAGCTCTGCTCAGCTTGCCTGAAGTTATGTGTAAATTTGTTTATAGTGGAGACTTCATGCACTGGTCTAAGGAAAATCGTATTTAATCTCTTTATTTAACTATGTACTGTTTTTCTTCCAAATAAATAATAAATAAATAAATAATAAATAATTGTTTATTTTTTTTAACTTAATCTATATACATATTTAATTGCTTTGGAAATCCCCTTTTAAGTATTGAGATACCTGTGTTAGGTTAGGGGGTTTCGCTCCTGCCTTGGAAAATAACGCTAACAGATAAAGTATATTTAGAGTAAAAAGTTATACATAGCTTATTTTTTATAAAATCTAATATCTAACCTTTCGTCAGCGCGGCATTTACAAAGCGGCGGAAAATCAAGATGGCGTCGTTGTAGAGCCTAACTAAGGCTGATACACAGACAGGGTTCAAAAATCAAAAAATCTTGATTTCTCTGAATTTTTGTATGCGAAGCCCTAGGTTTTATTAATATCCTTTGAACCTGATAAATCATCCTACTAAATTGCATTGATTGCATGAAAAAATAATAAAAAGATAAGCTTCTGTTGATAAATCAAACTTTTTGCCACGAAACCAACGGTTGCTGCAACGCTGAAGTTAAAATGCATTATCTTCTACATTAAACCACGACGAATGATATCAAGTGTGTAAGTCGTACTAGGTCCTATTTTAGTATTATGATTTACAACAATTTGGTAATTTTTGTTTGCACCAAGTATTTAGCTATCCGTTTTTACACTTCACTTATCTTTATTTAGTTAAGTTTTTCTTCCATAAATGTTTAGTTGTAATATGTCTTGTAAACTAAACCAATTAATTGAATTTAATTTCTAGCTAATAAATAAATAAAGAAATTCTTGGGGGGATGATGCTGTGTGAATTGTTGTACAGAAACTGTGCAACCCAGGCTGTTTGTCTTACTTCTAGACTAGATCAATGCATTGAGGCTTTGACAGCCAGCCGTTGGAAGAGTTCAGGTTCCGTGAATGTAAGCATAAAATATATTTTGACTTACGGAACTTGGGATTGTATTCTATTCCTGTTTATTTAGTCCCCGATATACTATACCTATACTTAGAAACACTCCAACACTGTCAAACATTATATAGGTAGCTATAATGAATTATGTTAGTATGATCACAGATACTATATAAGTATGTAGTATGGTGAACCGTATTAAATAAATAAAGAAATAAATTCGTACTACCATGGAAAACTGCTACTCACTGTTATGAAAAGAGGAATAAGTACTAAAAGTATTGTAATTTTATTCAATAGGTAAACTACAGTTTATTTTAAAAACCTTTGCTGGCATATATATACATACTTTATGTTAATTCTCTTTTAACCCTAGCCACGTGCTCTACAAACAATGTTAATAATGCATGGATTAAGTTCATTGCCCTTTCATTTTTAACCGACTTCAGAAAAAGGAGGAGCTTCTCAATTCGACTGTTTTTTTAATGTTTATTACCTCAGAACTTTTGACTGGGTGGTCCGATTTTCATGATTCTTTTTTTATATGAAAACTGGTGCGTCCCGTTCGATTTTTTTATTATACTAAGGGCTAGTATAATAAAAAAATCTAATTAGTTATATATTTAATAGTAAAAATTAACCATGCTTTACTTAAATAATTAATTTTGATTTAAAAAACTATAAACCGACTTGAAATTTTATGGATTTTTCATGATTTTTCATAAATTCCATTGTCAGAACTGAACCAAATTAAAATGGGACCACACGGGAGAACTATCTTTTTGCAACGAATTATTTGAGCAAGTATTTTTTTTAAAGATTCGTTTTAATAATTTATTGGTAGGTGCTATTCTAAGTTCTGTGGGAAGATTAAAATCTTCCTGATTCAAATAAATTATACTGATTCAAATAAATTATTTCGTCACAGCCTCCAGCCTCATACTTTCGATGGGTAGGTATGGGATTTGTCGAATAACCAAACCAGTGAAATGTTTCAAATAAAATAATTAAATTAATCATATTCTGGACTGAAATATTTTAGTCAACCCTTTTGCTATATATTTATTGACATATTTTATTTGATATAAAATGATTTTTATCCAAAAACCAGTTTGGTGAAGGTCGTTGTTCAAGGGATCTTAGTGTTATGTGAGAATATAATTATATGCTTTGATCGGTTTGGACGGAAGCAAAAATTGATAATTTTCAAAAATATTATACATAGTGCTTTTCAAAAAAATACAGATTATAGTAGAATATAAATGGAAAGGAGAGTCGATATTATTTATTTTCAAAACATATTTCGCCAACATCGAGTCATGACCCGCATATAATATCATTGTTTCGTTCTATATTTATTTATTGCTCCTACAAAATGAAAAAAATTTCCTCTTTAACCGACTTCGAAAGGAGGATATATTTGCGGCTGTATATACGTTTTTTATAATCTCTATTGAATAAATATTTTCAGACAGCGTCTCAGGAACGATTCCGATTTGTATCGACGGAAACATAAACCTACATTTTTCAAACAAACATATTACATGCCTAATTCTACTAAATAACTAACTCAATTCTGCTCTACATTTAGTTAACATTTTCAACTATCATGCTCTATTTACTATCTAATTACCAAGTACCCCTTCCATTTAGGTTACACTGACAAAAGATATTCAAATAAGTGTGTGGCTCACGATGAGCATGCAAAATACACCTACATGCATTGTAGGTCGATGTACATGCATGCCAGTTTCCAAACTATTTTGACCACAAGGTTAATGAATTTGGGTTTTATTCATTTAGCTTTTTAAGGGCAAGGCAAAGATTTGGAGGAGTACAGCACCTTGAACTAGGTTCACCTAAGTTCTACTGTAAGCTAATTCACATCCAGATTTAATTTTGATGGATAGAACTAAATTAGGGCTTGTATACACGGACTGCGCGTTTCAAATACACGGACGGAAATTTGCCCGTCGAAGACTGCAGGCGACGATGCAGTCGTACTGCCGATGCCATCACGTCGTCGTCGTCTGCTACAATCGCCTACAGTTGGGCCTTGTAGTCGGCAACTTACATTCCGTGTATACGAGGCCTTAGAGCTATTATTAACTATTTGAAACAGTAATCCTGTTTCAAATTGTTAATCTGTTTTAAACAGTAATCCTTTATGGATTACGGAAGCTATTTATTACTTATTATTTTTATTTTCCTTGTTTTCGTTATGAAAACCACAGTGTTTTTTTAACTCGGGTGAAAGTAATTTATTTAATCCTTCGAACTATACTAGTCGAAACCCGTGTCGGGGCTAAATACTAATTATCTATACTTTCAACCCTTGGGAAACAATGTACTATAGGTGTTATCATAATTTTGAGTGCCCCGCACGACGCAAATATGGATATATTCCCATCTCGTAGCGATTTTTATTCCATACAAATTTTTAAAGTAACATCATACTAAATAATATCTTCTGTGGTAGGTACCTTATTAATTTTGTCGTTGTTGTAGGTCGTCCAATAGAAATAATTTATATAAAATACTCGAACAATCAATCACGGTCTCGTTTTTCGCGAGTGAACCTATAATAATGTCAAGTAAATTTTTAGGGGTTTCGTGATCGCTGTCGAAACCCCTTATGCTCGCGATCTGTCTGTCCTTTTGTCACTCATTAATATTGCAGCAACTACAACATTTTAAATTCATAATAAGTAGGTGCATTTCGTTTGTCAAGTGGGGTATTAAGTGAAAGGTATTCGATTTTGTTTTTGAACACAGAATATAGTTTTTGAAATATAAAAAGATTTCATTAATTTTTAAATTTTTTGGGAATAGTCGAAAAAATATCCCCCCATCCCATCTTCGAGGGTTGCAGAGCGATCCATCTGATATGTATGTAGGTTTGTATTGTATATATTTTACAAGAAAAATATAGAGAACACGAACATTTTTTTTTAAAATGGTCAAAAAGGCAATCAACCCTTTTCTTACTTCTCGGAATGGAAGAAATATATCATAAAATATACAATATCAAATAAAAGATATCGGGTACAACCTAACATTCTATTATTCTCAAAAGGTTTTTTTGGAATTTCTGTAGGTTAGGTTAGGTACATAATTTTAGAAATATATTGAAAATGTCTAAAAACAGACCCTTTTCTTTATCCCCTAATCTCAGAAGATTGCAGAGTCTCTCACCGGTACCTACATAATATTTGTATAATTGACAAACGTTCGAAACCATCTGCACGAGAGATAAACTCACACTTGACGTAGGCTTCTTGTTTTTATTTCACACTTCATCCTCTTGCCCTATGCGGTCCTGTGCATTGTGCATCGTGAACGTAACCTACGACCTTCCAACCAGATACGAATTTCTAATCAGAATAGGTGTTAAATTAACAAATTCAGTTCAATAAAGTTCGTTGGCAAAGCCGTTGGTTTAGTGCTACGAGCGTTGTAGAGACTCAATCTTGCGTTGCGGAGGCAAGAAAGAACACGTCTAGTTCAGGTATTTTCAAAACCTTAAATTTTTTCCCTCCTTAATACTAATATTGGACTGATGTGTTTAACTGTTTGCAATGATATCACTTCCTGTGTGCTTTGTGGAATTTTGTTTGCGGTTAAAAAAAATGTGAATTGAGTGGTGAATAAATAATAGTTCGTATTCTGTGTTGTTTGTTAGCACAAAGTTTGTACCTAACACACAGAGTATATATAGGTAAAGAAGTTTTGTGTTTGTAGGTATCGCATTATGTGTTTTTAAATTATAACTTTATCCGTCGAGAAATAACTAATTCGGTAATGATTTTTGTATTCGTAGGTACAAAATAAAAGCTAGTCTACATTGTTTTAATAAAACTGTGCAAAAGACAGGTTTAAAGTTGTAAAATAAGCACAAATAGTAGGCTCTTTTTTAATTGTTTCAAAAATGTGGTTACAATTCGTGATTATTGCGTTGGACTGGTTCATTTACCAACCGCAACAAGATCTTATGAAAAATAAAACAGACTCAATGGAGCCTGTCTGTCAAAACAGTCTTTGTTTTATAATGACCAGAAAACACAATTTTGGGACCGTTTATCATGATGAATCAGAGTAGGGTAATGCGTGACATGTGAAAATGCACTTTTCTTAATTTTAATCAGATGATATTCATAGCAGCAGGAAGGAGTAAAGGCCTGATCTTGTCCACAACAGGATAATAATAGGCGTAGGTAATCAGAGAGTACCTGAGTACTAATTATAAGCAGCTGCGATTATATGGTTAATGTTTAATGGCTTTGAATCATTGATTTGAATATGTAATTAGAAACGTAAACTCAAAAGAGACGCATCGCAGTATCTGTTATAGAGGATTGGCTGAAATAAATACATATATATAATGTACCTATATAATATATAATGCTGATAAATAAATATATATATAAATGCAATCAAACAGTTTAGGACAGGTATTTGTGCTCTCTCTTGAGGATTTCATTTAGTCGCCACTTCTTTAAAAATTCACTTCTCTTATTTCTGGTAAAAAAAATAGTACTTCGAACGTTTTTCGGTTTATAAATTATTATAAAGAGTTTTTAACGTCGTTAACGTAGTAAACTTCAATGAAAAAACAAAAGATCACCCAGGCTTAGGTTAAAATATAATACTAATCTTAAAATTATCGATAGAAAATTATTTATTACAAACTTTATAATAATTTACAAACAAAAAAAATACAAAATATGTGACAATTGGACAATCTCTACAACCGTGGATGGATAGAATCGTATTTCGTTTTCTTAAACTTTTTTTAAATTGTGCGACTTCTGTACCTAACTAATAACTAATACGTTCTTTCTAATCTAAAATGCTTGGTCTAACTTAACTATAAATTTTTCAGGAATCACAGCCAACATGGGAACCATAGTGAGGAATATCACCAACTACTACAGATACGTCAATGAAGATCTTGCAGGTCAGACTGAGAATTAATATTATTTTTACCGACTAAAAAAAGGAGGTTTTTTTTTTTATTTTATTTATTTGGTCTACCAGTGGGTGTTACAATAATTCTTATATGTAAAATTCACACAAAATATTGAGATATCTAATTGCACAACCAATTATAGGTGGACACTGCATGCTAAGTAGTAGGTTCTCAATTCGACTGTATTTTTTTTGTTTGTTACCTCAGAACTTTTGAACGGGTGAACTGATTTTCATGATCCGTTTTTTATTTTAAAGCTGGTGCTTCCCGTGTGGTCCTATTTTGATTTGATCCAGTCTAGCACGAGGATTGTTGTTAGGGTAGAATAAAAAAAAAACGTCACATTATCATCGTATGTTTGAAATTCATTCCTTCAACTTCAATAAATTTACGCAATATTTGACGGTGCGAGGTCATTTTTAACCGACTTAAAAAAAGAAGGAGGTTCTCAATTCGACTATTTTTTATGTTTGTTACCTCAGATCTTTCGACTGGGGTGGTCCGATATTCATGATTATTATTTTTATAAGAAAGCTGGTGCCTCCCGTGTCCCATTTTTTCTGACAAGGGGATCCATGGAAATCCATGAAAAATCTATAGAAATTGAAGTCGGTTTATACTTTTTTAAAACAAAATTATATATTTGACACCTCTACGATCACGAAGACGCCTACCAAGATTATGGCAAAGTTACCTTTGTTGGGAAGGCATGTTCAGCACACTTAAGGCGCATACAGCAGTGAAAGTGGCGCCGCCACCTATTTTATCTATTGCCGTTTAACACAGAAAGTTTTAAAAATCCATCGTGTTATCTTTTATAAGTTAATGCTTCTGTAATAGTTAGATTTTGTAAAGCTTAAGGCAGAGATACAAAGTTGCCCTTTTTGGCCACCAAACTCTATTTTCGCATCTCTGCCTAAACTATACAAGATAAAACTATTACAGAGGTATTAAAAAGTAGGTTATAATAGATACCACAAACTGTGCGATGGGTTTTTAAATTTCCTTTGTTAAAAGTAATAATATGATAAAATTAGCTGCGCCCCGCGGCTTCGCACGCGTTGTTCCTATGGAAACATTTAAAGGCGATTTTCATCCCACGGGAACAGATTTATGGGATAAAAAGTAGCCTATGTTTTATTTTAGGATTAGAGTTACCTGTATGCAAAATTTCAGCCCGATCCGTCCAGTAGTTTTGGCGTGAAGAGGTAACAAACATCCATCCATACATCCATACAAACTTTCTCATTTATAATATTAGTGTGATAAGTAGCTCTGTCATATTGGCACGGGTATGGCCGCTGATGACGTAGTTGGTAAGTATATAACTACTTTATACGACCTCTGTGGCGCGGTGGGCGAAGGTCCGTCTGCGATGCAGGAGGTTGGTGGTTCGATTTCCGCCTCGGGACAAAAGTTTGTACGATCTCAGGGCATTCTGGGTGTATTCAATGTATAATAAAAAAAAAAGACGTGTGGCACTCGGGGACTGCCGCGGTAAAGCTATTGCAATGCCATCTAGAGGCGAGTTGCTGAACTAAAGAGACAAACGTCAAGGTTTTTTCGTTACGGAATTTCTGGATTCGGTCCCCGCGCTCAAGGCCCGCGATAGAAGCTATGCAATAGCTTAAAAATCTATGTTGTGTATTGTATTATGTATATCTAGTACCCATAACACAAGCTCTGCTTAGCTTGGGGCTAGATAGTGCACACAGATTTGTCTCACATTATGAATCTGTGAAAAGAAAGAAGAATCTATGTCCAAAAGTGGTAACATTCGTAGCAAAATACTTAATTATTAATGAGGGTAGATCCATATATCTGCCAATAAAAACTCACTCGTAAGACATTCAGTTATTCCGTGATCATGGCGCATGAAACTGTGCCGAAATATTGGGAAGCTCAAATCTCAAATCATGGTAAATATCCCGTTGTAATTAATTTTAATGTTTTATATACAATTGTATAAATTTGTATACAAGTAGACATGACGGACGATCAGTAAGTAGGACGATCAGTTGAGCTACCTGTACATAGTTTTCAACAGTCTGCAGTTAGATATATTATTATTTTATCAATATTTCAAATCATGATTAATTTAACTGTAAATAAGTTCTAGTTTTAATTTGTTTCTTTGATAGGTAGTATTTTTTGTTAATAAAGTATATTTTGTAATAAGGTAGGTAAGTACCTAACTATATTGTATGGTCTATTCATTTTAAATTTTTAGTTAACATGAATAGTAGTTTACCTATTCCAGAGCCGCATTAAGCCAGCGCGGGGCCCGTAGCAAATTTAAAATAGGGGCCCTTGAATTGCATTACTGTTTTAAATAAACGATGTAGATAAATTCAATAATGAAGGTTTATACGATAGGCAAAGTTATCTTAAACCATCTTGGTTATTAATAATAAAGTTATTTACAATGTGATATATAAAACATATTATTAAAAAATATTGGAAATATTGAAAAGCTCAACACTCAAATCATGGTAAATATCCTGTTGTAAATAACTTTATTATCTTAAACCATTGTTAAGATCTGGTACCGGCAAGCGGAGGGGATCAGGCGTTACATATTGCGTTGTTTTTTTACTATTTCGAATTTAATCTGAAAATAAATATTATGTATTATACATGGGACAGTTTCTGAAATAATTTTGCAACTTAACATGTTTTTTTTTATTGTTTTGGACACAAGCGGCCCTTGGCGCGGGGCCCCCTAGGCGCGAGGCCCATACGTAACATTTGCCACTCTTGCTATAATCCGTCACTCTTTTATAGTTACTCATTGTGTGTCCAAGACTGAATATTATTAAATACCGTACGTATGTTTTGTGCTGTCTAATTATAATTTTAAAGCATGTTACTATCCTACATTGACATATTCAAATTCCTTGTACACAATGTTAATTAAAATTAAAATAATCAGTTCGACTAGGTTCAAAGTTCTATAAAGAACATAGTTGTGTATCTACTCGCCATTTTACAGAATTAGCTAGTTTTAAGAAATTAAATAATATCTCAAAATATATATCAATCCTCAACCTCAACCTCAATTGCCTACATTGATGCAATGCTGAACGCAGGCCTCCCCATGAAGGGCGTCTCATGGGGGGTAATGCCCATAATCCCCAATCTGGGCATGCAGGTTGGTGGTCGCAGTTCGGTGGTTGAATTGTTCTGCCCCCGTTGAAGATCCCTTAGTCGCCTCTTACGACACCCAAGGGAAGAGATGGGGTAGTGCAAATTCTAAGCCAGCAACACACAACTCTAAGCCAGCAATCAAAATCACACTAATATTAAAAATAAATAGTTTTAAGTAAGTTTGGTTTACTTATGAATGAATGTGTGAATGAATGAATCTCTTATGAAACGTGATAGTTAGACAGTTGAAAATTTCACAGATGATGGATCTTGTTCTGTTGCCGCTTTATCGATAAATACAAAACAACAGAATAAAATAAATATTAAGGGCTACTATACAAAACGAGATGATTTTTTGCCGTTTTTATAGATACATGCGTTTTTATAGGTACGGAACCCAACTCGCCCACGAGACCGACTCGCACTTGGCCGGTTTTATTATAAAATATTTCATAAAGTACTTTATGTACCTATGTAATGTTATCCTACAGAAATAAAAAAAACTGTTATGAAATGTACAAACCGATACCTTTCATTTGTTACCCCACTCTGTAAAGTTTTCAAAAAGTGATTAACAACTTTCTCAATGGAATTAAGGACATCCAGAGCAAGGCCATAAGGTTTTCGAAACCCAAAAAACAATGTTAAGGTTAAGCAATTTGAAGTTGGTTATGATTTCTCAAAACAAGCAAATTTTGATTAATTTTTTTTGGTCGGAAAGAGAACTTTATGGAACGTTTCATTCTGTTTTAACAAAATGGGTGCAGCCGATTTATAAGTTCTATAGCTAGCGTAGCGACTGATGCTGTCTCGATTCGACTGTATTTTTATTTAACCGAGTTCAAAAAAGACGGAGGTTCTCAATTCTTTTTTTTTCTTGTAATTAGAATGTACTTTTATTTATTTCATTGTTGAAAATCGAATCACCCAGTCAATAGTTCTGACTATTGACTGGGTGCTTCGATTTTCATGATTCTTTTTTTATTTGAAAGCTTCCCGTGTCGTCCCATTTTAATTTGGTCCAGTTCTGACAGTGGGCTCCGTATAATTGAAGTCGGTTTATAGTTTTTTTTTAAACAAAATCAATTATAGACATCGAGTAGACATCATGTTTCATATTAACATTTAATGGTTGTTTTTCTTCACAGAGAGTTAGAATTACTAAAGTTTTACTTAGATATTTATTTACCTACTAGCTGCGCACCGCAGCTTCGCACGCGTTGTTCCTATGGAAACGCTTAAAGGTGATTTTTATCCCACGGGAACTGATTTATGGGATAAAAAGTAGCCTATGTTTGATTCCAGGAATAGAATAACCTGTATGCAATATGCCAGCCAGATCCGTTCAGTAGTTTTGGCGTGAAGAGGTAACAAACATCCATCCATCCATACATTCATACGACCTCCGTGGCGAGGTGGGCGAAGGTCCGCCTGCGGCGCAGAAGGTTGCGGGTTCGATTCCCGCCTCGGGACAAATCTGTGTACCTACGATCTGCAGACATTTGTTCAGGGCGTTCTGGATGTTTTCTATTTATAAAAAAAAATATCTAGGTATCTATGTACTCGTAGTGTATTGTATTAATTATATCAGTTATCTAGTACCCATAACACAAGCTCTGCTTAGCTTGGGGCTAGATAATGCTGTGTGATTTGTCCCGCATCATTTATTATTTATTTATTATTCATACAAACTTTCGCATTTACAACATTAGTGTGATTTTATGTTATTTTTGTAGATCCGAGGACGAACAGTTTCCTTCTGGTCTCCAGTCCGATCCCCATCTTCGCCATCATGTACGTGTACCACCGGTTCGTGCAGGCCTGGGGTCCCGCCATTATGAAGAACCGCCCTGCCTTCCAGCTGAAGAACACCATCATAGCCTATAATGTTATACAGATCGCGCTCTCCGTGTTCTTGGCTGCACAAGTGAGTTTTTAATATCATCTTTTTACTTGACTATGAATGTAAGCGGGTTAACTACGAACCTTGTTAGTGTTGGTAGAACACCCACGTTTAATCCGGTTACATTCATAATTTATTCGTCAAACTACGAAACTATAGTAATATAGGAAATGTTTTGACTTGTTACGCTAGGGGACAAAAAGTTAAGAAGAATTAGATACATTTTTAACCGACTTTAAAAAAAAGGAAGAGGTTCGACAGTATTTTTTTGTGTTTGTTACATCAGAACTTTAAACTATGTAAAAATTATAGCGGCACGAACATTGCGGGGGGCATTGGGAGGAACAGGCCATAGAGTCTCTCTATTATTATATCTAAACTTGCATAAAACTCAACCTTGTTATAAAGCGTATCGGACACACTTGGGACGCAAGAATCTATTTGCTATTATTGTTGAACTTTATCGACGACGCGCGTCGATTCGAATTTTGAGTTGTTCTTCAAATCCTTATAAAAGGTCGAATGTAAAGTTACAAGTAGGTAAGTATTTATTTTGTAAACTTCAATCAGCTGACTCAATGTTTTAATTTGGTTGCGGCATGCGTATTTCGGTAATTTAAACCAGAATTCGATTACGTCTAGACGAAAAGTGCGACGTTCAAATTTACGAAAACTCGAGCGCCGAAAGAGGCCGAAAGAGGCCGAAAGAGCCCGAAAGGTTAAGGTCTAGAACCTCAACCTCAACCTCAACAGCTTACATTGGTCCACTGTTGGACGTAGGCCTCGCCCGGAAGATCGCCTTATTGGCGTATCTTATGGGGGGTAATGCCCATAATCCCGACGCTGGGCATGCGGGTTGGGGATTGCAGGTCAGTGGTAGAATAGTTCTTCAGGGGGCGCTGCTGCCCGCCCCCCGATGAATATCCCTTAGTCGCCTCTTACAACACCCACGGGAAGAGATGGGGTGATGCAAATTTTAAGCCAGCACCACAAAACTAAGCAAAAAGGTAAACAAAACAAAAAGGTAAAACAAATACTTTATATAAACATTTGTCTGGTTGCCGGAATGAGGATCTGTAGAATGCAGATTTATAGAGCTAATAATCCTTAACATACAGTGCAATTTTTTGTTATTCTTTTTTTTATCAGAAATAGACTTTCGTTTGACAGCAATCTCACCTGATGGAAAGCGAAGATGCGACCGACGATGTATCACGAAAGTCTAGAAATTTTAAAAATGTTGAAAATGTTCTACAAAGGTTAAGTTCAAAAAATCGTAATTTTTTGATAAAAATTAGAGACTTCCTTCTTATTTGCATTCTTGTGGGTGGGTATTCTTACATAATTATTATTGTTGTAAAATTTTAATTCATCATTTTTAGGGTTTCGACAACGTGTTCGAAACCATTATGGTATTGCTTGGTCCGTCCTTTTTTCCACCTTTAATTTGTTTTAATTTAAATAATAATACATTTTGTGCGCCTGTACACTTATAAAAAAAATGAAACTTTTCCATAGGTACAAACTGTGATGTTGAAATTTTAAAAGATGCCACCTCCAGTTTGATGTAGGTTGATTATCAAATGAAAGGTATCAGTTTGTACATTTCAAATAGTTTTTTACATTTCTGGAGGTTTCATACTTTTTTAAATATTTTGAAAAAATACGAATTCCTCTATAGGTACTAACTTTTTATCCGGTACCTTTAGTACACCTACATAAATATTTTTACAAATGAAAAACGTCCGAAACCCTCAGCACGCGAGTTAAACTCTTACTTGACTGATCTTGTTTCGTAATAATTTCATAACAAAACACTGGTTTTGGTTTGAAAAGACCAGCAAGAAACATTAATTTGTGAAATATTTTGTAATGTTTAATAATGCATGAGTGAGTGTAAATATGCAGAAAAAACTACTAGGATTTTTTTTGCAATAAAGACAACACATTTGTTCGGAATCCAAAAAATCGTAAACACAGTCTGTGTATACGATTTTTTGAATTTCGAACAAATGTGTTTTTTTCACAGGTACGCTGATCCCCCCGGGGTCCAAAAACAACCCTTTTCGTGGCACCCTCAATACTTGGTTTTTCTTTTGTAATACGAATAAAAATAACAACATGTAAGTACGTAGGTACCTAAAAGTAAAGTAAAGTAAAAGTAAAAAGTAAAAGTATATTTATTGCCATTACACAGTGAAGAAGATGGTACATACAGAAATGCGTAACAATGTAATTTACCCTTTTTGGGGCGTGCAATTATCTTTTTGATTACAATAATATTTGAACATTCTATAATTAAGAAGAAAAAACAAAAAAACTAAAAATAAAGGTACCTAATAAATTGAATTAATATAGTTGTCATAAGTACATAAAATGGATATAAATTTTTAAAATAAATAGAGTAGTTTAAAGTTATTTGTCAAAGTTCTTATCATTAATAAAATCTTTCACTGTGTAGCATTGATTAATTAAAAAGGGAAGATAGGTTACTTTCTCCCAGCGCTTACTCAAAAATTGGCATGTGTTACAACTACACGCAAACACATACGCTCACAGTTATATTTCCAGTCCTGTGCAATACAAAGAACAACACAGACGGAAAGACGTACCTAAGACCGAAATGAGACCGAGACAACAATATTTCACGCGAATCACGACCGCCCGTGCCGCCGGTCCGACGGTGACTGAGGTGGGAGCACACAATTTTACACAATATGAGGTTGCCATTTTCGAGAAACTAGTACCTCATCTTCCCTTTTTAATTAATCAATGCTGTGTAGTAACATTTTACAGTTAATATGGTTCTCAGCTTTCTTTTAAATATCGTGGTCGGTAATTCTTAATTCCTAAATAGTTTGTTTTATATTATAACTAGAGATCGGATATTCGGATGCATATATACCTACAAATGTGATGTTGGCTATTATGGAATGCACTTTTTAATCGAAATATCCCGCGATTTTTCGCGAAAAAGTTTGAATCCCGGGATTCAAGTTTTGTTTAATTCCGTTTGATTGTAATAAACCCAATTTGACACAAATGACAGTTGCCCTGTTACAACGTAATATGCTTGCTTTTCCCTACTTTTATTATCAGTGATTTTTGACGAGATTTGTAACGATTGTCAAATTGGGCCTCAGGGAATCGTAATAAATGACCAACAAGGCTAAATACCATGCCAATAATCGAAAAGCATTCAGAAAATTATTTTTTTGCTAATTTAAATCGTAATACCGCTTGCCAAACCGCGCTAAAGTTTGTAGGGCGAACTGTCAGAAGCGGCGACTTTTGCAATAACTCGAGTGTAATTATTTTTTGCAACAACTTGTGTATACCTATATAGTACAGTTGTACATAAAAATTGTTAATTTTTTTTGTATACCTACCCAACCTTACCTGAAATATACCGTTTTTATCAGTTACGCGAATTTACACGCAACTCATTAAAAACGATCATACAAAATCAGAATATTTATACGCTGTCTTGTAAGAAACTTGTTGAGAAATCCAAAAATACATAATACATAGATATCAATATTGATAAAATCATCAAGAAATCCGCGAAATACGTAAGTAGCCAAACGAACGGGGGTAGGTCGTGCGGGGCCTGCCAGGTAGGATAGGCATTTTGTATGTGTGCGAGTGAGATGGCCAATTCGAATACCTGAGTATGCGCAAGTAGCGACCTAAAACTACAACTGCATTCGTCGCTATGCTTGTTAGAAATATAATCATAATAATAATAATGTTGGGCAATCCACACAGCATCATCTAGCCCTAAGCTAAGCAGAGCTTGTGTTATGGGTATTAGTTGACTGATATACATAATTGAATACATTACATACCTACATAGATATTATTTTATTATACATAGAAATGCCCAGAACACCCGCAACAAAGTTGTTGTTTTTGTAGATCGTATACATTTGTCCCAAGGCGGGAATCGAACCCTCAACCTTCTGTGTCGCAGGCGGGCCTTCGCCCACCGCATCACATCGGTCGTCGAAATATACATCCGATAAGTTAGGCAATCCCCGAATCCCGGGATTTTATTTTTAATAAAAGTATCCTAAGAAGCCTCTTCCATATTTTATTAGCCAAAAATGAAGTTTAGGTAAATATGCATCCGATTATCCGATCTCTAATTATAACACTAGCAGCGCCTTGTAATAATGTAAACGAACGAATACTTAAACTTTAAGAAAATTAATTAAGGATATTGTGTACCTAATAGAGACATAATCATTTAATATTTGCACACCTGCTTGCGGGTCGAATACTTTGACATTACTTACCTTTAAGATCTTGACAGTAATTATTGTATTCTGCAAATAAATGATTGATTCTGATTCTGATTCTTGCGGTTTCACCCGCGTAGTTCCCGTTCCCGTGGTAATTTCAGCACATATACCAATGATATTATTATAATATCATTGATATATACCTGATCCCGTGGTAATTATAGCCTATGTTACTCCTTGAAAAGTAAGCTTTTTAATGATGAAAGAATTTTTGAAATCGCTTTTGTAGTTTGGGAGCCTATTCCATACAAACAATCAAATATTGGTGTCGATTCCGTTGTTTTCGAATTAGCTAAAATTAGGATTTAGGAATTTCAAACGATACATTTCGATTTCATAATCGATTCCTAACGATTCCTAAATCCTTATTTTAGCTAGTTTTGGTGTAAAATAGAAGATAACTATTTAATTTGAAATCTATCTATTTAACGTTAGTAAATCCAAATTATAACTAATTTTTAACCGACTTCAAAAAAAGGAGGAGATTCTCAATTCGACTGTATTTTTTTTAAGTTCTTAGGTAACACCTTAGAACTTTTGACTAAGGGGTCCGATTTTCATGATTATTCTTATATCGGTGCTTTCCGTGTGGAAATATAATAATTTGAATTTGGTTCAGTTCTGACTATGGGATCCATGAAAATTCATGAAAAACCTATAAAAATTTAAATCGGTTTATAGTTTTTTAAAACAAAATTACTTATATATATATCAAATTCTAACACAACAGATTCGACACCATTTCCTCTTTATTGTGTTAGTATAGATCGCAGTATAGATAGAATAACGCACATACATACATACATCGCAAGTATAATGCGGTTGAAGGCAAGTTTCCCGACTTTCCGGTCCGTTTTCCGTCCGGTTTTCCGGTCTTGATAAAATCTATGCATGTGATCTTGAGGTCTCGGACATCATCAGACCTTTTCAGTCACACGTGATATAAATTGATTGACGTCCACATAAACTGTGTCTATCGGCGAGGTTCCTACATAATGATTATTAATGATAGATAATCCCATATTTTTTTATAAATCTACATAATAAAATACCCATACCTGTTAAGTCTGATTTGATAAATAAATTATTATTCATAAATCTCGTGATTTATTATTAGGTATTATTAAGGTCTAAAATTCTTCTCTAAAATGTCAATCAAATATTAGAAACAAATTACGAGTAGAACCAGTATTTACAATATAAACAATTGAGCACAAAACATATTGTTGACAAAAATTGAGATGCAAACAATCGACAGGTGACAATTGGCTTGCAAACATCTTAAAGGAAGCTCAGTGATCCATATATTCTACCTAGATAATATATTTTTTGTATTCTACTAACAAATACCTACTATAAAGGCAAAATTTTACGCTGCTGTAAAGTAAGTTGTACGTACGTGTAAGTTCTACTACTAGAATAACATATACGCTAGGTATTCCGAAAAAAAAACGCGTGTTGAGCCGCGGGCTCGCATATGGTGCATTGCTGGCTTGGATATGGTGCATTGTTGAAAAAGACCGAAGTCTTCATTACAAAACAAATGAACAAACGAAACAATTGCAGTCCGTAGGTAAATTAAGTTACGAAAACAAAAATTATAATGCTCGAAAGTCAGTAGGTATTAAGGAAACTGCAATTACTGTTACAGCGCTTTGTGCCAAGGCAAAGGATGTAAAACCACAGAAATGCTGAACGCAATATTGCAAATAGTGCGAAATAAATGAATTCATGGATTTAATCGTTTTAGTTACACCATACGATTATAACATCCTTCGCATGCCCAGCGTAGGGATTATGGGCATAACCACCATTGAATAAAAGCCAATAAAGCGCTTATCAGGTGAAGGCCTGCGTCCAGCAGTGGACTGTGATGACTGGCTGCGAGGTTAAAAAGGACAACTCTCCGCGCGCGGGTGTCGAAGCTACTAAAGGTGACCGCGCACCCGTCTGCGCCGCATCCACCGGAATTCGTATACCTAGAGGACTTTTCGGCGCGGTTGGTGCTCGGTTGCATACTATTTCATAAAAAGAATTGAAAATGTGATGGCTTAGGCTCGTGTGGCGCGGAAATTTCCGCGTTCAGCTTTAGGCTTGCATCGGCGGGCGGGTAGCAGTGCCTATGGGCTCTTATTCAGGATTTGCACGTCTGGCAATTTGTACGTCGACTGCATGCGACGGCAGCTGTCGACTGCCGTCGCCTGCCTTCGACTGCCAATCGGCTGCAATCGCCTACAGTTGGACCTTGCAGGCGGCAATTCGTCGTCTGTGTATTTGCGACGCAGTCCGTGTATAAGAGTCCTATGACGTACCTTATTATTACGATTTCTGTGCCACATGCGCATCTGGATAGTTGGCGGCTAAGACTCGGCTAGGAGGACATCATCATTGTAAGGCGACGTGACGCCTTGGCGTACATTTCCTCCGATGATGCTGGTGTGGTATTGCTACACCACATTGGTATATTGACGTAACCTCAACCTTAATCTTAACAGCCTGTATTGGTACACTGGACGCAGGCTGGACGCAGGCCTACCCCTGATAAGCGACTTAATGGCGTTTATCTCATGCAGGGTAATGCTCATAATCCCCACGCTGGGCATGCTGGTTGGGATAGGCAAGGGGGGCGCTGCTGCCCGCCCTCCGCTGGATATCCATTAGTCGCCTTTTACGGTACCCGTGGGAAGAGTTGTGGTGCAAATTCTAAGCCACCACCGTATGCATATTTGAAAACCTGAGAAGCTATCGGTTTTTTAGCACTTGAGCCGTACGTCTGCAGTAGGTAACCTTGATATTGCTAAGTTATGAAAGATGTGGTGGTTAAGAAAGTAGCTTATTAGAGCCTTATTTACGACGGAGGTAGAAATGGTCTGACAAAATCAAGACCACACCTTGACATGAACACTGGCAGGGCTTTGGCAACAAAAACACAACAAGAGGAGCAGCATGAAGTCCTTTAATGTAGGTAGCCGACTATATTTTGTTAACCGACTTCAAAAAGGGAGGAGGTTCTCAATTCGACAGTTTTTTATGTTTGTTGCCACAGAACATTTGACTAGATGGTCCGATTTTTATGATTCTTTTTTTATTTTAAAGCTGGTGCTTCCCATTTTTATTTTGTTCTATTCTGACAATGGGATCCATGAAAATTCATGAAAATACTATAAAAATTGAAGTCGGTTTATAGTTTCTTAAAACTAAATTAATTATCAAACGGCCCTTTTTGATACCTAATTAAT
Organism: Eupithecia tripunctaria; assembly: GCA_955876795.1. Lineage (NCBI taxonomy): Eukaryota > Metazoa > Arthropoda > Insecta > Lepidoptera > Geometridae > Eupithecia > Eupithecia tripunctaria. The sequence goes on from OY041620.1 coordinate 7,575,811, forward strand.
TTAGTTACTTTGGTGTAGAGACTCATTTTATTTCACGCAACCTCTATCGATGAACTACCTTTTGAAGGGTATAATATTTTACGCGTCAACATTGATTAATTAAAAAGTGAAGATAAGGAACTAGTTTCTCGAAAACGGCAACCTCATATTGTGTAAAATTGTGTGCTCCCACCTCAGTCACCGTCGAACCGGCGGTGGCACGGGCGGTCGTGATTCGCGTGAAATATTGTTGTCTCGGTCTCACTTCGGTCTTAGATAAGTCTTTCCGTCTTTGTTCTTCTTTGTATTGCACAGGACTAGAAATATAACTGTGAGCGTATGTGTTTGCGTGTAGTTGTAACACATGCCAATTTTTGAGTAAGCGCTGCGCTGGGGGAACGTAACCTATCTACCCTTTTTAATTAATCAATGCGCGTCAAGGTCAAGTTAAGATAACGAAGGGCTTTATCCAAACAAGTTCCCCCTCTACCTTTAAAGGGTATATTTTACGCGTCAAGTTCAAGTTAAGTTTGAGAAAGGGATTCGTCCAAACTAGTTCGCCCTCGGATCAGTTATTTGATAGTCGTCCGGATGTCAGGTGTATCTAAAAAGAGTCTTGCTTATCATGCTTAGAAACCTCAAAGTTTGCAAAGACCAACAACCACTTATCGAATTTTATATGGTGTCGCAGCTGCTTTTTCATGCATATTGAAGAGTTGCTGAGGTCAGCTGTCGGAACGTTCACGAGTATATTTCGCAACGATAGCTTGTCGCTAGTCGCTAAGCTTGTCGTTCGTAATTTTTTGGCAAGGAAAGTTATTTTTATCCGCCTTTAAAAAAAGGAGGAGGTTCTCTATTCGACTGTTTTTTTATGTTTGTTGCCTCAGAGTTTTTGACTGGGTGGTCCGATATTCATGATTATTTTTTTTATTTTAACTGGTGCTTCCCGTGTAGTCCCTTCCCGTGGGGTCCCCAAAAAATCCTGTCGGTCATGCGCCTTACACCCCGTAAAGGTTATTTCTAGGACTTAATATATGTATATGCCCTATAGTTTCATTCCAGGCCTTGAACTACCAATATGCAAAATTTCAGCCCGTGCAGTAGTTTTGGTGTGAAACGTATCGAACATCCATTTATCTAGCCAAACATTCGCATTTATACCTAATACTAGCTGCGACCGCAGCATTGCACGTCTATCCCACGTGAACTGATTTGTGGGATAAAAAGTGGTCAATGTGTTATTCCAGGCCTAGAACTACCTGTATGAAATTTCAGACCGATCCGTTCAGTAGTTTTTGCGTGAAAGAGCAACAAACACATCTGTTTACAAACTTTTACGTTTATAATTTTATGTTTTATTTTACGAATTTTAAGAAAACTTAATAATTACTTTTTATATGTACTAGCTGCGCCCGCGGCTTCGCACGCCTATCACACGTGAACTGATTTATGGGATAAAAAGAAGTCAATGTGTTATTCCAGGCCTAAAACTACCTGTATGAAATTTCAGACCGATCCGTTCAGTAGTTTTTGCGTGAAAGAGCAACAAACACAACTGTTTACAAACTTTTACGTTTATAATTTATGTTTTATTTTACGAATTTTAAGAAAACTTACAGCTATGATTTTACAATACGGTGTTATGCTTAAAAAAACATGCATGATACTTAGGTACATACATGATATGCTTCTACGATAAAAAGCCTATGTTTGATTCCAAGGTTAGTATGCAACACACAGGTAAGGTGATTGTGTGTGCGAGTGCATAGCTGAGAAACTATGCACGCGTTTTTTCCTGTATAAAAATTTGCGTAGGTCCATCCATCTCCAATCAATTAGCAGGATTAATGTGATTTTGTGATTTGGAAACTGTTTCTAGAAATATTTATGAATTGATTGCAGTGCATGACCCGGTTGTACCTCCCCGGCTACTACAGCCTGTGGTGCCAGAAGATCATCAACGAAGACACGCCGCTCGAGAGGCTGGTCGTCAGCAGAGTTTGGCTTTACTACATGATCAAAGTTATTGATCTAATGGACACGGTAAGATTTTTTTTGTTACTTGAACAAAATAAAACAAACATTTTTTTTTATAAACAAATATAATTTAAAATAAATATTATTATATTACACATATAGTAATATAATATTTATGTAAAATATATATAATAAAATAAATTCATTATATTATTCGATATTCATACAATAAAAATATTCTTTATTGCACATCAGTTATCAGAAAACACAGAAAACAAAAAACCAATACGGATAACGTACATTGGGCAGCCTTATCGATAAAAGCGACTTCCAGGGCGAGCAGTCTCGACATAGATAACGACCGACGTCGTCGGTCGCAAAGTTTTACCGAATATATTTTAACGTAGCGACAAAAATCGTAAAGATGGCGGTCGCTTGTAACAAAAATGAATAATTCCGATGGTAAATCAATATGAATATATAAGAAATTTAACCTTTTCTTTATATTAATCTACTGTATTTTTGGAAATAAATAGTTATTGAATCATTTGAAACTTGATTCTTGCAAAGAAAATCAAAAAACGTTAAAATATATCCGGTAAAACTTTGCGACCGATGACGGTCGTTACGTTATCTATGTCGAGACTGCTCGCCCAGGTAACCATAAGTTACACGACTCACATCAAAACAATAAGCTCGATCCGCATCAGAGCCAAGCGGCCATTGTTTTGTTAACGGGTAGAGACGTTTCATTCTGTTCTACTATTTTTTTTCTTATTTAGTTTAAGTACTAGTTCGGCGCTACATTGCAAAAAAATGTCTTTTCTCATGTACTTAAGTGCATTTATAGTTCTCTAACTAAAGTATAGATAGTATTTTGTATAGTTTAGGAAGAGGTACAAAGTTGCTTGGTGACCACCAAACTCTATTTTTGCATCTCTTCCATTTCACATCTCTTCCCTTCTTCTATACAAAATAAAACTATTACAGAGGTATATAGCAATAGCTTATGATATGTAGGTATCAAAAATAGCCCTATAAATTTTAGAAAATATCCTTGTTCAACGTAATAATAAGATAAAAAGATATACTGTAAAATCCACAACCTGGACTGCATAAATCTTCAAAACAAGCTTAAGGCCCCGTAGACTTGCATTAGTAGGCATTTAGCGCTGTCCAGGGCCGCGCGTAAAATACATCGCGCGGACGCAGCGCCGGTGAACTTGCGTAACACCGCCAGCGTCACAGTATGTATAGAATGCAGTAGGATAATTTTATGCATTTTTATGATATTTTTTTTTAGATTTTATTTGTTTATAGAATAGTAAAATATTCGTAAGTTTCGTAAATAAAAAAAGTAACCTGTATATGTATTATAATGGAGGATGATAAAAAAAGTTTTTATTTATATACCTACAACATGGAGACGGAAAGAGTTATTGGTATGATTACGGTTATTGTCTGTTAGACGATATTAGTGGCGCAGCGGCGAAGGTCCGCCTGCGACGCAGAAGGTTGTGGGTTCGATTCCCGCATTGGGAAAATGTTTGTACGATCTGCAAATATTTGTTCCGGGTGTTTTAGGTATTTTCTATGAATGGTAAATTTAACTATCTATGTAATGTTTTCTAGTATAGATAGGTTCCTGTCATCTAGTAACTATAACACAATCTTTGATTAGCTCGGGGCTAGATGATGCTGTGTGGATTATCCAACATTATTTATTTATGTTAATGATTTTTAGTGCAACCTTTAATAAAAAGTAGTAAGTCTAACTACGTTTGTTATATTCTCTGATTGGTTATTGATCTTCTTTAGGACGTAGTTATACAAACAGGGACCAACCCACAACTTGGTCGAAATGGAGTTATGTGCACAGGGAGGTTCCAAGTCATGTATTCTATGTGCTCAAATAAGGCTATCTAACGACTCTAGCAAAGAAAGCAGCAAAGATATGAGTAGGTCACACGGGAACTAACCCACATTTGGTAATTTCATATTTTACAAACTAGCATTAAACTAGCTACAAAGCAGCATTTTTAGAACCATGCAGCGTGTTTTACAATAATCAGCCGATTTAATATTTTAAATGGAAACATAGCATATGGTACCCATAAAACTTTGACATTTCAATAATACAAACTAGAACCAAACCACAAGGAAACCACTGGATCGTGTCTAGGAAGACCAAAACAGGGCAAAAAACTGAAAAACGGTCAATATAATCGAGAAAAAGGGGAATTATCTCAATTTATCCTATGTTAATTCAAGGAAGAAAACGATAACCAGCATTTTTAGATTATCGCTGTGACTGTCCAAAGTAAAGCAACGGTAAAGTTTCAAAACAGGAAAAATGATCGAAATTTATAAAATTCTATGAAATTGGTTCATATTTAGCCTAGAACCTATTGTCTAGTAACTTGCGTAAAAGAAAAACCTGTGAACGGTACCTTCTCAATACTGATGTTTCAAAGAAAAACAGGCCTAGAACGTTTTCTCGAGAGTATTTTTTGTGTGTGATAAGTTCATGTTTTTAAAAACTCTTAAGGTATCTTCAAAGAAAAAGAGGGTAAATACAACTCTATTAAAAAAACGCTCCTCCTTGACAGGGGGGGGGGGGGGAGATAAACAAGCTGAACACAAATCTAATGATAAATAGATTTTAGAAGAAGACGATAATGGTGTCGATTCTGTTGTTTTAGGATTAGCTAATATTAGGATTTCGGAATTTCAAATAGATGAAAACGATTCTATGGTCGTAAAATTTGACTGACACGTTTAAAATTAGGATGACAGCTATAACATGAAGCAATTTAGTTAAAATGGCTATAACCATATTCCTTGAAAAATTAAACAAACGAGTTTAAAATTAGGATGACAGCTCTAAAATTAGATTGATAGATCTAAAACAGCTTAACTTAGTTATAAGTAGCTTTAACCCTATTATTTGCATTAAATTTTAGCTATGGTTAGAAACGTCTACCTAATTTTAGCAGGCATCTAATTAGGTTATGATTAATATTTATCGATTTTAAACTAGTATCGTTTTGAATTTCTAAACAATTTCTCAAATAATGGATGAACTGTTTGACCCATGTAAAGAAGTATTTTAAAATAACATTTTAGAAAAAAAACATATTTTGCTCGCAGCAAAATCCCAACCACTCAACTCAGAGAGGTATTGCGATTTTGAAAAACGTTCTAATATAGGTATTTTTAGGACCTTTATAGAGAATACAATAATTTTTAGGTCTACCTAGCATAGAAAATTTAGAAATCTATTAACATGTAATATAACTAATAAAACTTATTAAAAAATCGCGATTTGTTAACATAATTCATGATTTTATCGGGTAATAACAGAAGGCGCGATAATACCAATAAAATCATTAATTAATATAACTACTACTTGTTGTTTAACATTGTAATATAAAACAAGACAATAAGTACACTTCATTAAAGTAGTGCTGATACCCATACTGATATTGTTATATTATAACAAAATCAGTATGGGTATCAGCACTATTTACGCGCTGGTCAGAACCCGGATTTACATAGACATTTAAATAATCATATACGAATAGTATTACAACTTGGAATAATGGATTAAAAACACACTAATTTTAGCTTGTATCCGAGTCATAATGATAATTTTTGATGATTGTTTGAACCACTTAACTTACCTGTGTTAAATATTTAGTTTGTAAGTTTTTTTTTAGTAAAACATAAATAAACTTAATGATTTACTTTTATTTTTACACAAAGGAACCTGACAAACCTTTTGTGACGGGGAAACAACCCACAAAAATAATACTACTTGTTTGAGCATAAAAAAATCTAAACAATTTAGGCTCTCTATAAAGCCTTTAACACCCCCACACAAGACTGTAAATTAATTGAACACATATGAGCTACCTCGACATCTTCACAAGTTTTTTTCTTTAAACTAAATAGGGTATATGCATGGATATTTTTTTTAATCGTTTATTAAGGTTAATCGAACAAAAAATATAACAGATAAAAAATTTTAAATGATTAGGAAAAGAAACAAAAAGTAAAACTACACTCTGTTTTGGATGATAAAAACGCTGTTATGTTAGCCCTTGCATTTTGTGACATCACAGTTCATGGGATCCTCTATGTTAACTCAAAGTCAAAACTTCATGCCCGAACAAAAATGTTTAAGTATGACGTCACGGTTCGGGAGCCAAAAGCGTTGCGTTAAAATTTCACAATAAAAACATCATAAAATACAAAAATAAATATACAGGTATATTTATTTATCAATAGCAATTGCGTAAAAAAAATAATACCTTTTTAAAGTCACATGCATATACCCTATTATCTCGAAAGTAACATTTTATGGGTTGGTCCCTGTTTGCATAACTACGTCCTTATTTAGTTATTGATTTCAAATTCCGTTTGGCATAAACAAAAAAAACTACAAATTTATTAAATTGAATAGATATTATCTCAAAATTCTCTAAAATTCATTTTGTTGTGTACGTGGTGGCAAATCTGATTGGAGATGAGAGGACGTTTTGTAAGTAAGGGTTGATTTTCTCCAGACCAGATTATACACAGAGTCGTCTTTCAGTAACGTAAAGTCCCTGTATTTGATAGAACCAATTTTTAGTTTTTATTTATTGTGCGGGTGTTGCTGGGCTGCCCCATTGTCCTACGATAAAAAGTAAATAAAGTAGGCCACCTATTGCACCACCACCTATAATCATCATCAGCTATAGCACCTATTGCACAGGTTTCATTTCTAGATATAAGTACACACACATTTATTTTTCGTTAGCAAACGGCACGCAGTTCCGGTCTAGACAAAATTTTAAATATCATAATTTGATTACTTTGAAAATTTTTAAAACAGGCTTCAAATCCCTTACTTTGAAACTGTTTTTAAGTTAGATGGGATAAATACGAGTGGTCATAAAAAAATTATTACCGAAAATAATTTTTTTATTACCACGTCGGAAGCATCCTCTATACAACTAAAAAGAATCATCCAAATCGGTCCATAAATGACGGAGTAATCGGTGAACATACATAGAAAAATAAACATACAGACAGCCGAACAGAGAACCTACTCCTTTTTTCGAAGTCGGTTATAAATCATACATAGCGAGATTAGTAGTTATACCTACTGATATTCTGGTCGGCACTATGACCGTAAGTTTCGAAGCATGATAATACGAGTATTATCTTTAGCAATTTATCGATCAGAAATTGAAGATTCTAAGAATGAAAGGTCAATTACCCATTATGGATAACTTGCAACAATTATAAATTCTTCACGAAAACTCGACAAAATTAAATTGCCGCGGAAAAAATTGACACAGGTCCGTCGTCCGTGAGCGCCAGCGCGCGACTGATCACGTCCGCCAAGTTGCCGGACTCGTGGATTTTGTAGGTATTTAAGCATAGTCATTAAGTTAATCATTTTATCAAGTAAAACTCTGCGACTATGTTTAGAAATGTTAAGTGTCCTTAGGTTAGTACAAAAAAAATATGAAAATTATCAGTAGTATAGTCATAATATTGAAAAAACATGACGAAAAGAGGTAACTTTGGGATTTTTTTCTATCGAGTGAAGTTCATTCGATCATGTAACTGACTGCGACTTTGACTAGAATAGATCCTCAAGTAATACATATATTTTTTTCGGAATTATAAGGACTATATTCTATGTCTCAGATGGTTTTAAAAATCACAAAAGTGCGGCCATCCTCTCCTGGCTCGCCTTAATATTCTTTCGGACTATTTATTATAAGAAAAATAAAATAACCGTTAATGTACCTAAATGCCAATAAATCTCGTTCACTCGTAAAAATAATTGAAAGAGTCAAAGTTGTAAGAGATTTTGGAGTGATGCTGGATGATAAACTTACGATGTTCGATCATGACGATCATATCAGAAACAAAGCCTACAAAAACCTGGGCTTTGTTATCCGCACATGCAAACCTTTCACGGATCTGTCTTGTATCAAATCCGTTTATTTTGCCTACGTTCGCATGCAGTATTCTAAAATATGCCAGCTGTATCTGGTCACCTAACTATATCACCTATAAAAATAAGATTGAGAACATACAAAAGAATTTTATCAAACATCTTAACTATAAAAAACGGATTTATTGTAACTATAAAGATGGCTGCACCTTTCATAAACTTATGTCCCTAGAAGACAGACGCACCCTTACTTGCTGGTATGTTATTATATAACATAGCTAACAGTCACCTTGATGCTCCCACACTTATCGCTAAATTTTAAACGAACTCGCCACACTAAACTATTTTCGGTGCCTACTAGTACTCGTATTACTAATAGGGTATATGCATGTGATTTCAAAATGGCTAAAAAAATATATACGTATTTTCTATTGATATAGAAACATATCTACATATTTATTTTTGCATTTTGAGATGTTTTTATTGTAGAATTTAACCATTGAAAAATTGATATTTTAAATCTCAATCGCAAAATTTCAAAACGCTACGCCATTGACTAGAGCGGACGTGACATCACTGTGCGCATTTTTTCTTTTTTTATTCTGCTTGCTGCACCATGATTTGACACTATTCTGCCCACTTGACATTTCGTATTGTCGATTATTTTCAGTTTTTTCGGAAAACCTCTTTCCTGAGATGATCACTACCGAGGTCGTCACCAAAGGTTTTAATCAAGTGTGTACGTCGACGTCACATAAACATGGCGCCAATATGGCAGCGTTTTTATCACCCGAAAATGATTGTAGTTTTGATTTGTTTTTTTTACCTTGTTAATGCGAAATTCAGTGAGCGTCTTATCATTCCTCGGTTAAATAATGACCTAAAGAATCAATTAAAACAATAAAAAAAATCGATGCATATACCCTATTATGCCTAAAATGCCGTTATGTACCGAATTTGTTCAAATAATAAACGTTTTTCCGATGTTAGTTATATTTTATTCAGGCAATTTTTTTTTGCTGATGTTTTAGCGTTTGGCTACCAACTCACTTTAAGAAAGCGAAGATGTAGCCTAAGATGGAACACGCTTTTCCAGAAGGAACTTATTTACCCTAGATTTGAAGACACCAAGATTGTTAATTGTCAATAATACCTTACTACTCGTATATTATCCGATTACCAGTAAAGCATTACGAAGCAAATATTAATTAGTAACTCTTTGTTTCGCTACTCGTTAAGTAATAAACATCAAAACTAAACTATTAAGATGAAAAATTGAAATAATAACTTTGTATTGTATCATTCAATAATAAGCAGTTTTATCGATTTTGTTAAAAGTCAAATGTACATGTAAAGGATTTTTGTAGCACTAAGCTTTTTAAATTTTTTTGAGTAATGTATTAATTGTTAAGGAACATAATCACGTAACTACTATATTTTGAAAGACCTGTAAGGTCATTTGTAAACCTTAAATATTTTTTACTGTTGGTCTTTAATTAATAAATAAATAAATAGGTAGCGGCGCTAGTGTGCCTCGGGGTACCGCTTTGACAAAATCCTCTACGATACTTCTTTCATTGTCTTATAACTTATAACTCTTATAAGAATCGTTTAATTTAAAATTAACCATACAAAAGACTTCAACACGCTTCGTACAGTAGCTAAGGTACTACTAGGTAGGCCTGGGTAAACAACCACTTTAACATTTTATTGAAAACTCGATTTTAAACCTTTTATCTATTGGGAAACATTACGAGGAAGTGCATTATCATTATTTGTTTCTTAAGCGCTTTGGCATGAAACGCGTTTAAATCTTTTATATGAAACGTTTTTTCGTCCTGCCTTTTGGATTCTGTTACATTATGTAGGTATTTCCTGAGAGTGTACCACAAGTTTTTAGCCTATAAGAGTATTTTATTTGTAATGCAAAACAGTACATCTAATTATTAATCAAAAACTCCGAGAGTTCTACCTACATGTGGTTAAAGACATTTTGTTTCTCAAGTAACATTAACATTCAAACAAAAACACATACACATACAGAGAAATGTGTTTTTCTTAGTATCTAACGTACTTATAAGACTTATTTATTATTGTTGACGTTTACAGTGTAGTTGTTATTATAAATGCTAGGCTACTATTCTACAGGAATATTCTCTTACACATATTTCTTGAGTCTTTTCTTGAAAACAGTTAAGCTAGCGTATTTTTTTATATTTATTGGCAAGTTATTATGTTGTTTTGGGTAGTGAAAAGTTTTGGAAGATCAGATTATATTTGTGCATTTCGCTTTTAGTTTTGACTGTTAGGTCCGTATGTATATCTTTTTTTATGATCTTTTGTATAAGACAGCACAGCAGGTATTATATTAGTATGTATATATTTGCCTTAGGCTCATCAGTTTCGTTTCCTATATAGAGATTAGAGGTATAAGGTGGATTTATTTATAGAGTAAACCGAAACTCCGAGGCATTTATCATATAAGGCGTTTTAAACGCCAAAAACTCCGAAGGTTCTGGCTGGACATATACCTAAGGAACTTACTAAGCTTAATTACTGACAAATTTATACCTAATACCAACATTTAGTTTCTATACATATTATTAATTTCTTTGTTTTATCTTCCTGTGATTATTTAATTGTCTTATATATTAGTTATACGTTATCTCTATTATAAAGAGTAATTGACGCTTTGTGCTGCTCCTATACGGCGAATAAATTTACATATGTATGAATATATCTGTATGCCTTTTTTATATCTTGTTTAATATTCAGGTATTCTTCGTGCTCAGAAAGAAGTTCAATCAAGTGACGTTCCTCCACGTGTACCATCACTTGGGGATGTGTTTCCTTGGCTTCGTCGGCACCAAATATGTACCAGGTACGTCTTCAACTCTTGTGTAGCCTTTCCAAAATGATTCGCGAGCGGAAACTCCAACTTCCTATCCTATTCGCACAAATAGCTGCAACGTGCCATCTTATCTAGAAATCTCTCGTTTTCGTCTTACAACTTTACAAAGTCATCCTAGAAACCATTGATAATGATTGGAAGAAAATTCACTCGACATGTGAAATCTACACGCATAGCGAGCTAGCCGTCAAAATTACTTTTATCTTTGGTCTACTGACCCCATATCTCGTGAAGGACCGACAAGACAACCGCTGGGGGAAAGCGTCTTGAGTGGCAAACGTAGTGTAAGACGCCTGCAAGCAGATGCTGGATTCGTCAAATTATAATGACGCTATGGCACTCATTAAGGGATGCCTATGTCCAGCAGTGGACTAATATTGATTGCTAATGATGACCTCAATTGACGTACACTGGTTTAGAGTAGATACTTAGTTATATCAAAATGACTAAGACCGATACAACATGAAAAAAACTGTATACTAGGTACTTGATTAATTTAAATCCTAGTAAGACCTAAATAAATTGTTTGAAGGATCTACAGTTAAAAACCTTAAAAGTTTCCTTTGATGTCTTGCTAGCTGAATTCTGCCACCTGCAGCCTAGCCGTGCGCAGGACATATTACTATAGTGTGCAAGTGTGTGCGCAAGCACAGTTACGTCACCAGTCATATACACTCGCACTAAAATGTTTCCCCCCCCAAGTGTTTACTCAATAAAACTCAAGTATTATTTCCTAAATCAGAACTAAAACTAGCAATTATCAGCAATAACCATTCGTAAAAGTGCAAATCAACTATTTGGAGAACTACAAAAGGCACAAATTAATTGTAGCAGAATTCCGTGTAGCAATGTCAGTTTTGCAACAATAGCGTGCGAGGCTCTAGGATGCACCGCTTTCCAAGGGAAGCAATTGAAGCAATATCCTAGCTAGGCAAATATTTTGAAATAACATACTAACAATTATACCTTGATAGATAACTCTTTATTGTAAAACACAGAATTACATGAACGGAGGAGATGGTACGGTACAAAAAGTGAACAAAAATGTAATTAAGTATAGAGGAGATTATTTTGATTTTGACCATATTTAAGCAAGGAAAAGGAAATCAAGGGAATCCCTAAGCTGTACCTGACTATACTCTGAAAATACTGTACGTGCTAATAGCGTAATTACCTAATTACGTTAACACCTTCATGGCCCAAGACGCATGTACCATTCTCCACCACGTGTGACAGCGGTGCGACCCGCAGCAGGGGCGCGCCGCAGTCACACGTCACAAGTCACACGAGGCTGGGCAGTGAATACGTTAAACCCATGAAATATCTATCATTATCATTACATTCCACGGCAGCTGCAGCGTAAGACCTTATTCACAGAATTCAAACACATGGCTTTGGTAGAGTGTTTTTACGGAGAAGCGATTTCACACGCGTTTGTTTGATTTGACGCGTCGCATGCTGCGTTGCACACCTCGTCGCAACAGATGTTTATGTATAGGCGATACATAAACACTTGTTTGTGTTTACGCGTGCGACGACGGGGCCGCTGCACGCGCCGCATCTCCGTGAACAACAACCTAAGAATTTACCCTTCCAACTCAGATCTATGGACCGACTCTATTAGACGAAGAGTGTCAGCTTCCTTCAGTGTGTGTGTCTTTTTAACATATTCAATGCGATCTAGGTCAGTCGAGGTTCGAGTCCCATATTTTCTTATCGACGACCACAGTACTGTGGCGCAGCAGGTGCCACAGGAGGTTGAGTGAGGGTTCGATTCCCACCTCCTCGGGGCGATGTTTGTTCCGGATGCGCCGGTGTTATCTATTTATGAAATAAATATAGGAGTATTAAATACATATATTGTAGAATCTATTTATACCATCATCCAAATTTTTGATCGATGATTTATACCTAATATTAGACGACCGATGGGGCGCAGCGGGCCAAGGTCCATCTGCGACGCAGGAGGTTGCGGGTTCGATTCCCGTCTTGGGAAAAACGTTTGTACGATCTATCCATGACAAGCTCTGCTTAGCTTGAGGCTAGATGATGCTGTGTGAATGTTTATTTATTATTCCCAACTTTTTCGGTTTGTCCACAGGTGGTCACGGCATAATGCTCGGGTTCATCAATTCGATGGTCCACGCAGTGATGTACACATACTACCTGATCTCCATTGTACGGCCCCAATGGGTGCGCCAGTGGTGGAAGAAACATATTACGCAACTGCAGATTGTAAGTATCATTTTTATGAGCAAAAAAAATAACTAGAGTCCGTTCAAAAAGAGAAGCGTCGTGGGAGTTGAGGGCGCTCGTGTGCCAATTGACAAGTTTTGTTGCGTTGACAACACTGCTGTTATCGCAGTAGGTACGACTAAAAGTGTTAGTCCAACGTAATGCCACGACTCTTCTCTTTTTTAACACCCTCTAAATCGTCTTGTTGAAAAAAGAACCTAGTATGGTCGCCAGTAGGGATAACCGATCTAATCAGGCTCTGAACGAAATTGAAGGCCTATTTAGGTCAACAAAACACGCAATCGATTGTTTAGTTATTTTGTGAAAATCAGTAAGCTTATCAGGAGATATTGGACACGTTTTTATTATTTAGTCGTCAGGCCTATTGGCCGAAACAAAGCACGAAATTTCGTGTAACAAAATTAAAATAGCGGGTTTATTTATCGGTATAATATACCTATCTAAAGTTTTGGAGCTACATAAGAAATATGTACCTGGATTAAATTGCTAACATCCATCCTTCTTACCAACAATAAAAAAGAAAAAACAACCAAATTAGTATCTTTCACTATTTTATACGAATAGAAAATTCTGATACCTATCGCTAAAAGCAGTAATTTAGGTACTGGTACAGATAATTATACTATACTAGTAGTACTGGTGTATTCTTAGACCCGTATTATGGAACATCGTATATGCTTGAGTGACGCTTATGCCATAGAATAGCGTTACTCATAACTCGATGACTGAAGCAGGCTTTTATAATACGGGCCTTAACACCCCCACTGCCATTACCAATCTACCTGCCAGGTGAAGAGAACCCCTCTTTTTCAAGGTAAGCTGTTCAGCATTGGCCGTAATGCGTGCTGATGAGCCTACCTACAAATACTATTGATGGACCAATAAACATAATACGATAGATAGATAGATAGATAGATAATACTTTATTGCACACTGTCTTATCGCTCAAGAGCGATCTCTACCAGACAACCATGGGTGGATAGGATCATGGGACATTACACGGGGATATGTGTGCTTCTGTAAGTTTTAAAATGTTATAAAAATAAAGAACGAATAAAATAATACATAGATATATAGATACATATATAGATACGATAGCGTTGATACGACAATGTGGTAGGATACCACAGAGATAGTTGCACACGGAAATATTTATTTGGCGTGGGAAACTCATCATTCCAATCGTAGTACACAGCCCACGAAAAAAATATTTAACTCGGTTTGGTATCGGTTCCTGTTATCTCTGTTCAAGCCTGGCAAACTAATAACTTATTTTGTTCTAAAATACCGAATAAACCGACTTTAGCTATATGCTTTTCTCATGAATGCCATTGCCAGAACTGGACCAAATTGCAATGGGGCCACACGGGAAGCACCAGTTTTTAAATAAAAAAAGAATCATCAAAATCACCCAGTCAAAAGCTCTGAGGAAACAAACATTAGAAAACAGATGAATTGAGAACCTCCTCCTTCTTTTGAAGTCGGTTTAAAAGGAGAAAACCGTGGATTGAAATAATGATAATGATTACACACAGCTACCTAGGTACGTGTACAATATCATATCATAGATGAGATAGATACCTTACCTATATATGGCGTTCATAAATCAATTAATACCAACTTACCTACCTAAATAACATTTTGCTAACGATTTCTTCCTAACTTACTTTCATTGTCCACAGCTGCAGTTCTTACTGTTGATCCTACACTTCGGTCATGTGCTATTTGAGCCTTCCTGCGAATATCCCAAGTGGGTATCCTTCGTGTTTCTACCACACAACATATTTATACTCTTCCTATTCTCAGATTTCTACATCAAAACGTATGCTATGAAGAAAAATAAAGAAGTTAAGAGTAGTTAAGTAGGATAATCTGTTGATGTATTTTTAAGAAATTATATTTTGTAGTTTTATATGTGTTTTGTTTTATTTTGTTGGCACAAAATACTCAACAACCTACCTTAGGTATGTAATGTACCTACTATATACGTAGGTAGGTGGCTATAGGAACCTGTTGGAATCCTGAAATTTTAATGTAGGAAGGGTTTTGTGTAGTAAGTACCTATCTAGTATACCTACCACAATCCACAATTCCATATAAAAATATAGGTAGAGAAGACTTGTATTCAACGAGACAGTTGTCATAATATGAAGTAAAGTACCTACCTACATAAATCATAACTATACACACTGGCGGAGCGGGGCCCGTAACAAATGTGAACCCATGAATTGCATTAGGTAAGTACCTACCCTAGGTACTGATTCAAATTTAGGATGAAGGCAAAATCAATAATGAATATTTGTGCCACGGTGTGCCAATTTACCTTCAACCAGCAGCGTCGAGTTTTGTAAGTAATTTTATCATTGATTTGGGCCCTTCACAATAGCATCCTGAGCAGAGGTACCTACCTACCTACGTATTTTTATTCATTATGTTTGAGGATCGGACTTATTAAAACATCATTGATCGGACTTATATTAATTTAACTTCAAAATGTAGGTAGGTAATATTATGGAATAGTGTCTGAAATAATTTTGCAACTTAACCCAGCGAAATTTTTGATCGATGCCCTATGGCGATGGACGGAGGAAGAGAAGTTTGGCTTTGCATGACAGCCTTTGTCCGAAGGCTGCACACAGGCGGCACAAGGTTTTTGTGCTGCACCCTCCACTCCAATGTGCACCATGCACACCGGGTAGCACCATGTGCGACAACGCAGCCCTACTTATGAAGGTACTGCTTTCCTTACTCGGCCAAGGATGGAGCTATAAAGGTGCAGCAGCAGCCTGCAGGTAGTCGTGGCAGATAAAAGCACGAGCATGGGTATTCTTCAATAATGATGATGATGGTTGCGTTGCGTGGCTTATAAGAAAAGCTGAAAAGTCCTTATTTTTTCATGATTTTTTCATTGGTGTGCCGCATAGAGATATAAAGCCTTCTTCTTAAAAGGAGATATAGCAGCCTGCAGGTAGTCGTGGCAGATAAAAGCACGAGCATGGGTATTCTTCAATAATGATGATGATGGTTGCGTTGCGTGGCTTATAAGAAAAGCTGAAAAGTCCTTATTTTTTCATGATTTATTCATTGGTGTGCGCCGCATCATAGGATATAAAGCCTTCTTCTTAAAAGGAGATATATTTTCTTTAGGTGTGTAGTGTAGTGAGTGATTGTGCGAATAGTACAGCCACTGTCAACGTCATAATTTTATAAATGTCATTGTCAAACAAGTGTCATCCAAGGCGTTTGTTGTGAAAATGGTGTCGACTGTCGTGTGTTTGGTATAATTTTTAGTAATTTGGTGTTAATTTAGCTAAACACATCAGATTGTAAATTTTCGCGTATTAAACTTATTCATAAGCGATGGCCGAGGCAGAGAATAGTCCTAGACCAGGAGAAGCAGCCTTGAAGAACATGCAACTCCTCAAAAGCGAGAGCACTGTTTTCAAAGTGCCAAAAGTTCCAAATCAGAAGGCAAAACCGAAAGCAAAGGCCTTAGATGAAGATTTATACGTGCAAGTGAGTTGGCTCCTTCCCAATTTAGCTACTTATCCAAAATTAGTAACCGTGAACATAGTTTTTTATGAATTTGCAAGGCACATTGTTTTAAGTCCATCTGCTCAAACCTTAGCCATATTGTGGTGTTTGAATAATAGGTACATTTATCTACAACTTTTCTAAACATTACACGTAAAATTATCAAATTTTTCAGAGTATAGCCAAGATCATTCAAAGAGACTTCTTCCCCGATATAGAGAAACTCCATGCTCAGAATGAGTTCTTGGAAGCAACGGAGAATAAAAACTTGACAAAACTCATGGAAATTGCAAGAAAATACAGTGGGAGTAGACCACCTACAGAGCCTTGTGAGTAATTTCATTACACTAGCTGTTGCCCCCAGCTTCGCATGCACTATTCAAGAAGCTTATGTCCACAACAACCTCTGTGGCGCGGTGGGCGAAGGTCCACCTGCGAGGCAGGAGGTTGTGGGTTCGATTCCCGCCTCGGGACAAATATTTTTACGATCTGCAGGTATTTGTTCAGGGCGTTTTGGATGTTTTCTATATATAATAAAAAAATATCTATCTATGTAGTGTATTGTATTATGTTTATCAGTTATCTAGTACACATAACACAAGCTCTGCTTAGCGTGGGGCTAGATAATGCTGTATGAATAGTCCAGCATTATTTATTATTATTATTATTTATTATTTGTTGTTATAGTGGCAACAGAAATACATCATCTGAAAATTTCAATTATCTAACTATCGGTTCTTGAGATACAGCTTGGTGACAGACAGACAGTCAGACAGATGGACAGTGGAGTCTTAGTAACAGGGCCTTCCTTTACTCTTTGGACCATGTTTTTGGTACAACCTAAGTCAAAAACGATGTATAAGAGCCATGTATGGTCTGAAGACCACCGATAGCTGCAAGCCCTACTTTTTATCCTCAAATGTGTTGACACTTCCGGCTCTCTACATTTATGAAATGGCGATTTTTATTAAACAAAATAATAATCTATTTGACAAGCCAATAAACACACGCAGTAGACGTGACCAGCATCGCTTGTGTTCAGCTGAAGCAAATACAGCATTGCTAAAAAAAAAGTTTTTGTGGTATGGCGCCAACGATCTTCAATAAATTGCCTAACAATGTGAAACTACTTCCATTAGCCGTGTTCAAAAATAAACTTTATAAATACTTAACCTCTAAATGCTATTACCATGTAAACGAATTTTTATTAGATAAGGACATCAAAATTAACTAACCAGTAATAATTTTCTCTCTCTTGACTACTTTTGAATGATTGTATAATAATATGTAATATTATAAGATGCTGACACGATGATTAATTAATTATTTTTTTATGACTATTAGAGCTTTTTTTGTGTAATCTATAAACCTATTCAGTTAAATGTATAGTGACCCTATAAAACTAATTTGCATGCCTAGAGTAAGGTAATACATGTACGGTACTCCTATTTGATAAACAAAGACCATTGTGACCCATGTGTGCAAATAAATGATCTGTATTCTGTATTCTGTATAACCTGTAACTTTCACTGTTACTTTAAAATGCTTTCAGATAACTCACCAGCAACATTTGACACACCGGAACACCACCTGCCCTTTTCTCCCCTACCACCCACAGTGCGAAGCCAGAAATCGAACAGTTCAGCTAGCAGTGCCAAGAGTAAATCAAAGGATATCACCGATAACCAGAGTTTAGGTACCATACCAATTCACTCTCTGTTACCATAACCAAACAAACTTATTTAACCGGTCAGGGATTGAGAAGGCCAGCATACCTTTCTAATTCTAATTCTAATTCTGAGTGGGGGAACTAAGATCTGCATGGACATCTCGCATAGGAGTGTATTGTGCATTATCCCCATGCCTAAGCAGGCCCTAACCAGCCCAGCTCCTTGAAGTAATGGAGCAGGACTTTTGGTGACTGACAGCTTCGTTTCAGCTTTTCTGCGGGTGTGGATGGGATAGATGCCTCAATGAGACACTTCAGCCCCGTTTTATGTCTGGCCTCTTCTGTGGCCGTGCAGTGTAAGACAACGTGTTCCACAGTCTCTTCTTCTTGGAAGCAGCCACGACATAAGCTGCTGTCTGTGGCTCCAGTCTTAAAAAGATGATGGTTCAATTCACAGTGGCCTGTGATGATGCCCACCATCGTTCTTAGGTCCTCTCGGCTCATCTTGAGCATCGTGTTGGTGGTTTTCCTGTCTTTAGAGGGGAATAATGATTTAGCATGCTTGCAGTCTGTCCGACGCTCCCATAGTTTTTGGTGTTCTTTATCAGAGTTGAGTTTTAGTCTGTTTTTAACTTCCGCTGTGGGCGGGTTCGAGAGACTTACATCTTGGTGGGTTGGAGTTAGTCTTGCTCCTTCCTTTGCTAGTCTGTCTGCATTTTTGTTGCCTGGGCAGGATCGACTCTCTGTCCATTCTAGGCAGACTACAGCATACCTTTTAAACCATCAGGTATTTACAAGGCCTGCTCCAGGCCCAATACCTATGCAGTTTCTTGAGGAATATCCACAGCCCTACTTCACCCACTCTTGGGTATCGGCCTCCAAACTTTTGTGCCACTCCAAGCTAAAGTAATAATTAAAATCATTAAATAAATATAATTTTAGGTAACGCTATAACTGACATGCTAATGTTAATGTGACCTGCCACATACCTACTTAATAATCACCACCTTATCGCCTTATAATGTTTAGACTACCAACAAAGGGAAACTGCTGTATTCTTAGATCTAAGCTTGTGCCTCCGGCATTCATGATCTTAATATCTGCGAACAGTAAGTAGGTACAACGTCAGAACAGAACAGTACAACTGTAAGATTCCTATCTTCGATTCCACTCAGGGTACATCTTTTGGCAGAGATTATGTATATAAAATCTTATTTTCACTCTTTAGGGTCAGTTTTGGAGTGCTTCTTACTAAAAGCGTAAAATACGTACTTTACATAGGTACTCACTTCTAAACTGCTCCCGCATTTCTTTTAACCAGATTCGTTTCTCGCACAACACACAAGTGAGGACAACGCCAGCTACGACCGTGTGATTGCCCTCGAGAACAAAAAGCGAGCCAATAAACTCGCGTCACAGTTCGAGGCTGAGGTTCGCTCAATACAGCTGGTGGAGGCAGCGCTCGCCTTGCCCTCTATTGAGAAACAGGCGGATCAGACTGAAAGACCCCATGAGGTAGGTTTTGTGGATTTATTTGGCGGAAAAATTAAGCCTAAATAGTCCTGAAAAAATCTAACAACGACTACATAACTTTGACGCACTTTATTTTTGTAATAAAAAAAAATAGTTCAATATCATGTGACAGTAACACTCACGAACACTGGGGTTCGAACACTAACGAACACTGGGGTTCGTTAGTTTTGCCCTTATTTATGTACAATAATATTTTTTTTTACCCAGGACACTAATTTATGATTATTGATTACCAATAACACTCATTCCCCAGCTGGACACATGGCGTTACGCAGCCCGCAACCACATAATGTACGTCCCGGATCGCGCCGCGTCGCAGCGCCCGCCACCGAAGCCCGAACTTGTGCACCACAACACGCGACTGAAAGCTGAGCCCTTTGACCACGTCAAGAGCAAGGAGGCCATCTCTGCGCTGGCTAGGACTCAGGTACAACCCTTCCCAGTTCTGGCGCTTTCGCTGTTTGAATGTGGACACATGGCGTTACTCAGTCCTCTAAAGTCCTCTCTACATAATGTACTACGTCCCGGAACGCGCCGCATCGCAGTTTCTTGCGACGTTGTTCGCCACGACAAACGAAAACATATCTTCGCCTTCAACAAAAGAGACGTTTTCTTTATAGGTACTTGTAGTTGATAACTCCAGAAAATAAGAGCGAAGACGCCTCAAATCTTACCAAACTCACAACACAAAACATTTATCATTCAAAAGACCTGGCAAGTTTTCCCTAATTAAATGAACTGTGCACACCTGTTTGCTCACAAAGTCACAACGCACGCTGAGGCACACTAACACCAAGTCAAAATCTGAGTACCTAACCTACTGAGACAAACCGGAGAAGGTATAAGCGATTTTTAGGGTACAAAATTTAATGTACTCAGGTACTTGTTTTGGTAATGAACAAAAAACTTAAATAAAATACAAATATGAACACCCATGCCACCACAAACAAATATTTCACAGCAGGGCCAAACTTACATAGTTTAGTCTTTGTTAGAGACATGTGCCTGGAGAAGTGATTTTTACATGTTCATCCAGTATCGGTGATAAGGTTTTTAACTAATGGTATATGTACTCTTATTTCCGCATTTGGGTCACTCGCAGTCGCCGGATGTCGCCCAGTTCCACACCGACAATAGTATGTAGTGTTAGACTTAGTTATGCAAAGATTGTATTAGTTGATAAGCGATAAACTTGCTGTAAGGTTTCTTTTTCACTTCTTCCGCTATTGGACAAAAAATTGGAGTGAATTAGAGTCAATTAAACCTTATTTCTTATTTGATAGTAATTACTAATTATCAAGCTGTTTATATAGTAAAAATTTGACTTCTCCAAGTGTTTATTTTGTAAGTCTAAAGAAAATAAACGATTTGGCTCTGACTCTGTCCAATATGCGTTACATTTGCTAGGATAGCCATACACTTCGAAGAGTGACCTCGGCAAGTAGAGGATTTCTGTTCGTTGTGCTGTTACTCCCACGCATTCCAGGACTACGGGGCAGCCGATTCGTCGTCTCTGAGGCACCCTCTGTAGAAAGGGCTGTCCGTCGCTCCGACCATGAAAAATTATTTATTTAGAGGGAAGTTTCTTGTTAGAGTAGTTTATAGGTACAACCAAATTTGTAGACGGACCTAAGTAGGTACAATACACTTTTTTCTTTGCTCTAAAATTTAGTTTCATGTATACCTACCTAAGTTCTGTCTATAAAATAAGGATATTTTATACAAAATACAAACAAACTCAACACATTAGGTACACGCACTTGCACACAACACACACACGCAGGCACACACCACATACAATCTCAACAATCACATGTGGGTTAATTTTTGCGACGCATTATATTATACTGTTTAGTTTTAATTTTTCAAAGACGCTCCTTGTGTATTCCAGGACGCATCATCAACCGGTAAAATCGGCGTCGACGGTACGAGCGTTACAACAGAGAAGGAACCGTACGGCTTCGTCGGCACGCCGTCCCCGCGGCCCGGCGCCGGGCCCGACCAGTCCCCGCTCATGACGTGGGGGGAGATCGAGGGCACGCCCTTCCGTCTGGACGGGGGGGACACGCCGCTACCTGCGTGAGTACACACAGTTCCTTGTGTCCCCTCAAAACTAGTACCTACACTTGCTGCGCTCGCTGTTAATTAATTT
This sequence comes from Eupithecia tripunctaria, assembly GCA_955876795.1. Classification (NCBI taxonomy): domain Eukaryota; kingdom Metazoa; phylum Arthropoda; class Insecta; order Lepidoptera; family Geometridae; genus Eupithecia; species Eupithecia tripunctaria. The sequence continues at coordinate 7,597,778 of OY041620.1, forward strand.
CTTACTGATAACTTCTATCAATTTGAAATCAAATCACATCCGAAAATGTTACTTCGACAGTACCAAATTGATATGATTTCTTAGAAATTACTCTGAGTGTAAGGGCTTATGGAGTATAATACCAAAACCTTCTAGCACTTTGATTTGATTACTAACCACGACAAAAAAAATCGTTGATCGCTCCGCACGCCGATTACTTACTGATTTTTTGAGTATTAATATGATCGCATGAACATATTTGCTTTTCGCATCTTAGAAACTTTCATAAAGGTTGGTTGAGGTTCTTTAAATATTAATTTGTATTCATAATCCTTCCTCTTTTTTTAATTTTAGCCCTTAAATAAATACTTAAATCATGAGCAGCACGAAACAAATTATCACAGCCAAAAACACTCTATTTCTCCAAGGCTTGCTACGCTCTGATATTTTTTCCAGTGTTATGTGTTTAATTTCTTTTTTTATTTGTTCAAGTGTGGGCGCCGGCGCAGCCTACCGCATGTTGGAGGGCGGCGCGCGGGAACGGATCGCGCTGCAGTTGGCGGAACAAGTGGCCAAGCGGAGGCGGCCCACCACGCCCAGAATAGCACCCCCTACACCAAGGTAACAATAAATTATATCCCTCCGTTTACGTCGTGTGTTTACCGTTTAAATTACACAAGCTGCTTGTGTTCCCATACAAACATGAAAGGGTAACTACTATACTGTTTGACGTTGACCATCCAAAACTAAGAAAAAGATCGATAGACATCCAAATGATATCAATTTATCTCGTCATAATCTAAGTTTGTATTGTATATTAAACACCCCAAACCGTAAAAATATTTATTAAAAATACAAGCTTAAACTTTCGTATTTCAACACTGATTTTAGCCTAACTTTCGTAAATAAATATTATACGGAGAAAGATAACTCAAAAATAAAGCATATTCCAATCCAACATAGTTTAGTTATTAAATTTTTTTAATAAATTATATTCATATTTTGAAAAGATGCACTCAATAGTTTTCTGTAATAACACTTGTGCTAAAAGTACTCGGCCGTTTTACGAATAAATCATTGTGCATTTCATTCTAGCGCGCAGGTATGTCTAATAAGACAGGTGAGATAGCATACGGCCGCACCTGTTTTACTGATTCTGAAACTGATGACTTCGGCCAGGCAACTAGTGTATCCTTAAGTCACCTGTCCTGCTTGTGTGACGAGAGGCTTATCAACACCCTACGCAAAGTAGCAAACAGAGGGGTGTATTATGATGTCTTTTTGTCTATAGTGCGTCTGTGTGTCCGATTAAAACGGATGGACTGGTTATGATTTCGCTTTTAACTTAGACGTAGGTACATATTTATCTGGGAACAAGGAGAGCTTCTAGCTTTTAAGCTGACTCCACCAAGAGATCAGTCAGCCGTTATAATAGGATGAACTGTGATGGTATTCATCTCTGTACTTGAATCCATTAGCAAAACCGTTGCCGAATAATTTTAGATTATAGATACAGGACTTAACTAAGTCATAAGTATTATAATACTATACCAGTATTATATTATCTGTGACTATACTAACCTAAGCCACATATAATATAATACTATACTAGCCTAAGCCATAGGGTCTCATTTTATAGTAAAGTTTTTACGAAGTTGCTGTTATTTCTTTCGTTCTTGCGTCCAAGCCAATCAGTTATTTTTTCGAATTCACTAGATGCCGTATCTAGTGAATTCGAAATGAGTCCCACTTTTTACGATGAGATAAGGCTTAATCTGTATTATTATGTCTGTGCCTAGAAAATCATTAAAGAAACAATTCTCACTACATCGTTACCTTCTGAATTAGTATTGTACTAGCAGCGCCTCGCGGTTTCACCCGCGTAGTTCCCGTTCCCGTGCGAATTCCGGGATAAAATATAGCCTATGTCACTCCCTGAAAAGTAAGCTATTAAATAATTAAAGATTTTTTTAAATTGGTCTAGTAATTACGGAGCCTATTCAATACAAACAATCAAATCTTTCCTCTTTATAATGTAACTATCCCAGTGACGCGTACGGTGCTGCCTAGCTAGTCGAGCAGGGTGAGCGGCTACCATGCAACTTTTTTCTAATAGGTACTTACTTTTTTAAACTTGTAACTTTTTAAAACTAATTCAAAAAGTTTTATAAAGCTATTGAAACAGTCTTGAATAGAATATAGTTTATTTTGATAAGGATTAATACCAAGATACAAATAAATAAGAACCTTTCTAGCGGCGGCATTACAATTAAAATTTTAAAATAAAAAAAAACACTTATTGTGGCATAACTATAATAGTTACGACATATGCTGTCGCGACACTTTTTGTAAATAATGATGTGTTCTGCAAAGTTGTAGCACATTATTTTATTCTATCATCAATAGTTTTCGCAGCGCACGCGATGTAAAGAATATTTTAGGACATTTTTTTACACCTTGGGTTACATTATTGGAGTTATCGTAAGGATCCCTAATTTTTTTTAAAAATAATAGCCTGTCACCCGGGAATAGTGTAGTTTCCCAACAGTGAAATAATTTTTCAAATCGGTTCAGTAGTTTCGGAGCCTATTCAATGCAAAAAAACAAACAAACAATCAAATATTTCCTCTTTATAATATTAGTATAGATGATACAAACGAATTTTTTAATTTGCCTTTATTATAATTTTTATTTTTTATATTTAATTAAGTGTGTGACATGTAATAATGGTATTACGAATAAATTCTGTATTCTGTATTCCTTCCAGTTTCAGAAGCAACACCGAGCGCCTTGCAAGCATGTCTCCAGCCGCCCGAAAGCTAGCAGCGAAGCACCTTCTGTCCCCACGCCTCCGCCTCACGCCAAATGACGTCGGCATTCACCACGCCTCGCCAAAACGAACGTCAAATCGAGTGGTCACACCAGCACACAAGAAAGGAAGCCAAACACCTAAGAGCAATGAAACTGGGGACAATATTACAGATAATTTACTGCAGATTAATGTTGCAAAAAGGACAAGAGTAGCTGCTGCTGAGTTTTTTCAGTAAGTGATTCTTTACTGCTTTGAGATGATAAATACCAAGTGGATATGACATGGGTATTTAAATCAGTGATATAAAGTTGTAAGAATAACATCTAATGGCCATCATGGGCATTTGAATCAGTGGTGTGTGCGTGAGCTTTCACATTCATTAAAAGAACATTGACTCTTAAACAGTCAAGTTGGATTGTAATGTAATTGTGCCTTCATTGATTATAAATTTGCACTGGTATTTATCGCGTTTATTAACCTATTTTTCCAGACGTTTCAACAGGTTTACTTACACTCAGTTGTGGTCAAGGGATGATAAAAATACGATAATTACTCGTGAATATTTATAATATTATGTTGTGTTCTGAACAGATAAGTTAATAAAACTTTATTGCCTTCAATACCACATGTGTAATTGTGAACGATGTCTCTTTGTGTAATAAGTATATACAAACACAAACTAACGGCAATGAAGGAAGACGCTTTACAAAAAAGAGTTTTTATAAGCGGTCTAGCTTGGATTGAAATATTATTTTAAATATGGCAAAGAGAGATTCAAAAGCAATCTAGTTATAGAATGTAACACTATTTTAATAGTGCCTTCGTTGACGACTTCATTATACAACCATGTTTAAAATACCTGTGAATTTATATTAAATGTTTCTACAAAGATACATTTAATACAATAATAATAAGAGGGCTACTAGTGTCAAAAGATTTAAAAGTAAACATGAAAGTACATACATAATTGAAAGTAAATGACCTTGACGATGATTATTTAAGTAAAATGAAAGACAATGGTGTTAATAGTAAGGTGATTGTATATTAAGTTATTTTTAACCGACTTCAAAAAAGGAGGAGGTTCTCAATTCGACTGTATTTATTTATTTATTTTTTACCTCCGCACTTTTGACTGGGTTGTCCGATTTTCATCTTTATTTTTTTATATATGAAAGCTGGTGCTTCCCGTGTGGTCTCTTTTTAATTTGGTTCAGTTCTGACAATGGGATCCATGAAAAACTATAAAAATTGAAGTCGTTTTATAGTTTATTAAAACATAATTAAATATAATATATTTATTGTACAAACCTCCGGCCAGGTGGGATGACGATCTGCGAAAGACTGCAGGCAGATGCAGGATGCGTCAAGCTGAAGAGAAGATTAGGGGAGGCCTATGTCCAGCAGTGGACTAGTATAGGCTGATGATGATGATGATGATGATGATGATGATTGTACAAAGATGTTTTAATGGGAAAGTGGTGAATACGCGGGGGTGGTGTATCAGCACCGATTTATTAAATTCCAACATCATGCAGAGGTAATACAGGGTGTCCGCCGGCAGATTTTCGGCTTTAAAAATTCACATAAATTAAACAAAAAATGCTATGGTAAAAAATGTTTATTTAGAGAAAACCTAGTTCGTGCGGACGTTATTTCTTAAAAATAACACCTTCCAAATGACAACCGTTTTGTCGCAAGCACTCATCAAGCCTGTACCGCATATCAGCAAAAACCCGCTGGCAGAGCTCTGGCAAAATTTCTTGGACTTCTTGCCGTATATTTTTTTGAAGAGCTTCATATTGTTTTTGGAGAGTTGTTGTAAACTCTAGCCTTTTGAAATCCCCACAAGAAGAAGTCACAGGGAGTTAGATCAGGTGATCTGGGAGGCCAGTGTATGTCCCCAAACCTACTGATCACTTTTCCTGGAAAAATGCTTCTCACTTTGCTCATAGACGCTCTAGCCGTATGCGCAGTGGCGACATCTTGTTGAAAATGGGTTTGTCTATTGTTCCCATCAAAATGTTGCAGGACCGGTACAAAAAAATTGTCTTACATTGCACAATACCTCTCAGATGTCACAGTTTGGTCAGCGTCAAAGAAAAAAGGCCCAATTATTCCTCTTGCTGAAATCGCGCACCATACCGTTTGTTTTTGGGCTGTGTAGTGACTTTTGGTGGAGTTTTTTTGGATTTGAGTCTGACCAGTATCTCATTTTTGTTTATTTACGTATCCTTCCAGATGAAAATGGGCTTCGTCACTAAAAAAAATATTGCCTAAACGCGCAGGAGTCCCAAATCGGTGAATAATCGTTTTGACATAAACTTCTCTCGCTAAGTAATCTCCTTCGTTCAATTGTTGCACAATTTACAATTTGTATGGGTGGAAGTTGAGTTGAAGCTTCAATATTTTATGTACTGTGGTTTTTTTTAGGCCAGTAGAAGCTGCCACCTTCCTAACGGACTTCCGTGGATTTTTCAGGATTTCTTCTCGAACGTTGTTGACGTTTTCAGGTGTCGAAACAGAAGTTGATGGACCCGGTGGATGAATGTTTAATGTCGTGCCCGTTTTCCTGAACTTCTGTACCCAAGATGAAATTAGTTGGGTGGTCGGCTCGTCACTTACACGACGAATTTTGAGGTGTGAACAAAATTGTTGCCTTGCACTAAGTAGCGAATCACCACACTTAAATTACGCTTCTACAGCGAACGCGCTATGCGGTCCCTGCCACTGACTCATCGTTACTGACACATCCGCAATGCTCACGCACCGATCGGTACCCCCCGCACCTCCCTCATGCGTTTCGTTCATGCATAAGGCGAGTTTGAAATCGAAAATTTCCCGGCGGACACACTGTATTATTATTAAATATATTCATTGTCTGGGAAGATTAGTATGTTAAATGTCGACCTGGTTAGAATACTTTTAAAACAATAATACAAATTCTTGTTGGCATTTTTAAAAGTACTTTATTATTTATAAAGTCCAACTGTTTATATTGTTAAAATATTCAATAATTATGTCATTCTAAAAAAAATATACAATAGAAACTTACATGATGTTCTGTTATTATTACATGATATTGTATTCTTGATAACATTTGATTGTTTTATTAAAGAAACTATAAATACTTGTCATTTTCCTAAATAAACTCTAACTCTGACCAAAAATGAAGATACACTATTTGTAGCCTAAAAACCAAGTTTAACCCAAAAATCACTTTGGTGTTTGATTTTAGGATAGAGTTTATACTAAAGTTATTTACAACGGGATATTTACCATGGTTAGAATTTTGAGCTTTCCAGAGTATACTACTTATTAATTTAAACTCTTTCCTACAATGCATAACGCTGCCAATATTTTTCTAACACCACGCCATACTCGCCAACAGTACTTTGGATTTTTGTGTCGAGTTGAGAGTCGTCTACAAAAATTGTACATTGAGAATGGCTGGTGTATAGATCAAGCATTTTTGCATCCATCACGGCAAAAACAAAGACAATCATAATACTTATTTATTGATGTCCTAACGTTACCCCTAAAATGCTTACAATTGTGCATAAATGTAAGGTTACCCCTAAAATGCCTACAATTGTGCATAAATTTAAGGTTACCCCTAAATTGCCTACAATAGGGTATATGCATGTGACTTCAAAAAAGGTAATATTTTTTTACGTATTCTCTATTGATATAGAAATATATCTGTATATTTATTTTTGTATTATATAATGTTTTTATTGTGAAATTTAAAAGTGAATATTTTAAGTCTGAACAGCAAAATGTCTAAACGCAACGCTATTGGCACGTGAAGCGTGACGTCATACTTGAACATTTTTGAATGGGCATGAAGTTTTGACTTTGAGTTTACATAGGGGACTCGATGATCCGTGACGTCATTAAATGCAATGGCTAACATGGCAGCGTTTTTATCACCCGAAACTGAGTGTAGTTTTACTTTTAGTTTTTACCTCCCAAATTTATTTTTTTTTGCGTGTTATATATTTTTTTCGGTTATGTATGTATTAACCTAAATAATCGATAAAAAAATATCCATGCATATACCTATATTGTGCATAAATTTAAGGTTACCCCTAAAATGCCTACAATTGTGCATAACTATTATTTACACTATTATTTTGCTAAGGATCGTCTAACCATCCGTTTAGGTATATTGATATCTACTTTTTATTGTCTATGTCATACTATGTATGCAATACTATAAATAATAAAATACTGCACAATTATTAATTATAAGGTACCAAAACCTCCCTTAACCTTTTACATAATTTCATTAAAGTCATAAATATAACTTTTGCCCTATAAATTAACAAGATTACACGTAATATTGTCATATCTTGTACAGGATATACTACATTATAAAATATTATACTAAGATAATTAATATGTAGCTTAAAAATAAATTACACCAAAAATCATTGGTAAAAAAACTCACCAAAACAATATAAAAAGTTTTTCGTACCAAGTCGTTTCTGGAATAACAGCGCTTGTATAATCGGAATTAGGTTTAAGCTTTGTATCATCTTTAATGTCTTCAACGAACATGTTAACAAAAGACAATTTGAACCCAAATCTGAAGAAAGAAAGGTATGGGAAGTACTTCATAAGAAACACACTGAACTTAAAGTTGATATTAAAGTACCATCGGCCTATCGCTGAAGTGTACAAACACATACTGAGGTAGTTGAAGTAGAGTTTATATTTGGATTTGGCGCTCAGTCGTTTGTATGCGGGGGCATCTTCGAGGGTGTTGTAGTCGTTGTAGTACAGCTTCCTCGGAGGCAAGTCGGGCATTCCCTTTAGGAGAGCCTTGTGGATCAGTTTTGTTGAATCTACACCTGGAACAAATATTATTTTTATACATCGATGTAAGGGAAAGGGGAATACTCTCCAACTCTTCCCGCGAGTGTCGTATGGGATATCTATCGGGGAGCGTGCAGCCCCCCCCCCCCCCATCAGAGATACCCAGTGTTGGAATTATGGGCATTACCCCCCATGAGATAAAAGCCCGTAATGTCCTTATTAGAGGGAGGCCTGCGTTCAGTAATGGACCCATACAAGTTGTTGAGGTAAGAAATATTTGGGAGATTCGGTATTAATCTGTCTTTTTAACCGACTTGAAAAAAAGGGGGAGGTTCTCATTCGTCTGTTTTTTTTTATGTTTGTTACCTCAGAACTTTTGAAGGTCCGATTTGCATGATTCTTATTTTATATGAAAGCTGGTGCTTCCCGTGTGGTCCCCTTTAATTTTTTCAGTTCTTACAATGAGATCCATGAAAATTCATGATAAAACTGTAAAAATTGAAGTCGGTTTATAGTTTTTTAAAACAAAATTAATTATTATTGTCCTACTACTCCCTGGGCAAGGGCCTCCCTTAAACCTGTCTAGTGTTGGAAGACTCCCTTGACCAACGACATTTTAACGGTTGCTTGGCTGAGCTGACAGATGGAGGCGCTTGAGATCACTGTTTGGAAAAGTCTATGATCAGCAGTGTTCATTAAATGTTTTACTATAAAGAAGTCAGTGACCTCTGTTGAGCGCGTGTATGGTACAAAACTGCGTTTTACGACGGTTTACAGCTAGACACGGCTTACATTAGTTAAAACGAGAGTCAAACTATTTAGACACTGACACTGCTAAACGCTTATTAGACCAGTGTTTACGTTGATTTTTGTTGTACCGTTGTTGTGTGGTTTGAATGTAGTGTGTGTGATAGTGTAAGTAATTATAAACGTCTCTGAATGCGGGGTATGTTAGGCTGGCCTCAGGCATTCAAAATCTCTTTCTAAATTCAGATACGGAAATCAGATTCCTAATTCAGAATGCCGGGAATCCATACAATTTATACATTCTCCATACACACTCAGATGATGATGAGAATTATACTGACGAGCGTTCTTAATTCCTGATCGGCGGAGTATAAGATTATTCTGACGACCTGGCGCGGTGGGCGATGGTCCGCCTGCGACGCAGGAGGTTGCGGGTTCGATTCCCGCCTAGGGACAAATGTGTGTACCTACGATCTGCAGATATTTGTTTTTATGTATGATAAAAAATATATTCCTATGAAATGTATTGTATTATGTATATATCAGTTATATAATACCCGTAACACAAGCCCTGCTTTGATTGGGGCTAGATAATGCTGTGTATTGTCCAACATTATTTATTTATTTATTACCTGTATCAAGGGATTTCCCCCCCAACTCCTGCTTAATCCTCCGCTGCAATGCAATCCTCTCGCTTTCCGTGTATACGTACCCGGGCTGGCCGCCCAGGTACCGCGTCCACCACAGGTGGCCCTCTACGTCTATCGTCGGATTGAAGGACCATAGCCCGTCCAACATCACCCGAGCGCTGTCAAATTGAAATGTTTTGTCACACTATTATCACACTTATTGGATGGATAGATGTATGTTCACACTTGATATTATTCACACTAATATTATAAATGCGAAAGTTTGTATGGATTTATGGATGTATGGATGGATGTTTGTTACCTCTTCACGCCAAAACTAATTTGAAATTTTGCATACAGGTAATTATAACACTGGAATAAAACATAGGCTACTTTTTATCCCGTTAATCTGTTCCCGTGGGATAAAAATCACCTTTAAACGTTTCCATAGGAACAACACGTGCGAAGCCGCGGGGCGCAGCTAGTGATATTATAAATGTGAAAATTTGTAGATGTATGTTACCTCTTCGCTAAAACTACTGAACAAACCGGGCTGAAATTTTGGATAAAGATAATTCTGACCATGGAATCAAATATAGGCTACTTTTTATTCCATAAATCAGTTGCCATGGGACAGGAAACGACGTGCGAAGCCTCGGGCAGAAACGAGTTTACCATAAATCTACCTACTACACAGAACCACAGAACAGAATAATAAGGTACCTTCTTATTACGAGTTTCGTGCACAGAACAATATCTTATCTATTAGTTATCACAAACATAATTCCGATATAGCTGCAGTTACGTTCTTAATTTGTTGTATAATTCCTGAAAATAGGTAATAGTTTTTGTGTTCTGGACCAAAATCTTTAAGGTACCTTCTTCCCGCTGAACTACTTAGAATCATAAAATTAGGCAAGAAACAAGGTCCGAGTCCGACTTGTAGATAACGTTTTATTAAATTTAGAACCTTGCTTTTTATAAAAATATTTTTGTATTCATACAAGATGGGCAAAAACCATTGATAATTAAAAAGGGAAGATGAGGTACTAGTTTCTCAAAAATGGCAACCTCATATTGTGTAAAATTGTGTGCTCCCACCACCTCAGTCACCGTCGGACTTGCGGCACGGACGGTCGTGATTCGCGTGAAATATTTTTGTGTCGGTCTCACTTCGGTCTTAGATATGTCTTTCCGTCTTTGTTCTTCTTTGTATTGCACAGGACTGGAAATATAACTGTGAACGTATGTGTTTGCGTGTAGTTGTAACACATGCCAATTTTTGAGTAAGCCCTAGGAGAACGTAACCTATCTTCCCTTTTCAATTAATCAATGGCAAAAACTTAGATATTTTAATATTACCATAATTACCTGTGTTCGAAGTATTCTGGCACGTTATCGACGCAAGGCGTAAATATGCGGTCTAGGACAACTTGGCAGGCTTGGCGCGTTTCGTCGATTGTTTCCCGGGCTAAGCTGTATCTGTGAGAGGTTAAAAAAGTCGTAAGCATCCTTTTTCGTAGCCGGGCATCATACTGACATAATAGAATTTTCAAACGACTTCAAAAAAGGAAGAGGTTCTAAATTCTACTGTATTAAAAAAATATTATGTTTGTTGTCTGAGTCGTATCAACTTTCGACTAGGTGAACCGATTTTTATAATTCTCCACACCAAGCCTGTGGATATCCCTTTGTCGCCTCTTACGATACCCACGGGAAGAGTTGGGAATGTTAGGAAGGATGCGGTGAAATTTTAGGGATGTTATTTGATTTCTTAGAAATAACTTTAAGTGTGGGAGCTTACGCGATATAACAAATCCTTAAAAACTTACTCTTCCTTCAGTCCAATCATGTGCGCAAACACCCTCCAGAAATGATTATACCCCTCCCATTCGTCCGCGCTTTGCTGGCGGATGCCAAAGGCGTCCGGCTTCAGGATGGCATAACCAATGAACCCAAACATGGTAAACGCTATGTCTCGTTGGGAAATGACCCCGATGCCTTTCGTCTTTGAGGCTTTGGAAGCGCGGAAGTGTCTAGAACGCACCTCCAGGATCGAGCGCCATGCCCTGGAAAATAAATTCTATGTTATTGAGACCTAAATCCATTTATACTTTCTTCTAGCATACTAGCAGCGCTTTGAGGTTTCACCGGCGTAGTTCCCGTTCCCGTGGGAATTCCGGGATAAAATATAGCCTATGTTGCTCCCTGAATAGTAAGCTTTTTAATGATAAAAGAATGTTTTAAATCAGTCCAGTAGTTTCGGAGTTTATTCCATACAAACAAACAATCAAATCTTTCCTCTTTGTAATATTACGTATAGTATAGTATGGATAAACAACGTGAACTGCGCTGCGCCATCATGTCATGACTGATGCGGGCCAGTGAAAGCGCGAAAGTAAAATTCAACTCAGGAGATTATTACGTATTATGCAGGAAGCTTGTAGCCCTTGTAGGTCAAGTGAATAGGTACCTAACTACCTACCTGCGTAAGTAGGTACATACCGTGTGTGATGGATGAGTGGCGCGTGTTTTTATTTTTAGTGGAAGACAATTATGTCTATTCTGTCTGTCTGTTTTATCGATACCTATGTCAACCTAATCAAAGCAACTCTCGCAAAAGCAAGCTATGTGTGTGTTAGACTTAGACCCACTTTCGTTCTATATTTAGGTCGCACCCGCTTCAATGGGAACTATTGGGAACAAAGACATTTCCTGAGTGAGGAGGTAAAGATACCTGACTGCACTGTTACAATGTACCTACCTAAGAAGCATTGATTAATTAAAAACTCAAAAATTGCCATGTGTTACAACTACACGCAAACACATACGCTCACAGTTATATTTCCAGTCCTGTGCAATGTGCAATACAAAGAAGAACAAAGACGGAAAGACGTATCTACCTAAGTCCGAAGTGAGACCGAGACAACAACATTTATCTCTAGTACGACCGCCCATGCCGCCGGTCAGACGGTGACTGAGGTGGGAGCACACAATTTTACACAATTTGAGGTTGCCACTTTCGAGAAACCAGTACCTCATCTTCCCTTTTTAATAAATCAGTGCTAAGAAGGAAATATTTATTTCGGTCAATTTATATTAGATGTAAGGATGTTTTGAAGAATAGTAGCAGTCAGCAGATACCGTCAGAGATGGAGCGGCGTGTGCTGACCAGGATTCGCAAGATGGACGGTATCGTGAATACTGACACCAGTCCGTACAGAATAGGTTGATAGTCATTTATTGGTTACCTACTTATATAGAAAAAATATATAAAAAAAAACGTATCCATTTTGAATGGAGCATAAACGTAAACAAACCGCCCATACATAACCTAAAATTCACTTTTTTGGCGCGTCCTTCTAAAGTATTTTACATTACTTGTCGATTTTAGATCCTCCCTTAAATAAAAATTGCTAACAATTATATCTGAAACTCGACGCCAAGCAAGTAAGATTTTGTTATTTGTGTCGTACTTTGTTTACTAACATGCTTCATTCAAAATGGATAAACCATAGTTACTTACGTGGTGCCTGGTTTCAAGTCATAGTCGAACCAAGAGACGGTGTGCAGCACAGTGGAGAGATACCGACGGTAGGCGGTGACTTCCGAGTTAGAGCGGCGGGTGCTGACCAGGATTCTCAAAATGGACGGTATTGCGAATACCGACACCAGTCCGTACAGCATAGAGGTCGTCAGCGCGAAGCTGTAGTCATGGTAGAAACGTTTGCCTCTGGAAATTAACAGTAACGTTTATTTGATGACCGATGCGATGTGGCGCTTCCGGCGCGTTACAGACTCGCCTGAAACGTGGGAGGAATACTTCTTTAAAGGAGTATTAAATGATTGAAAGATTTTATTGACCTTACGAACTAGGTACTACACAATGAATTGAACTTTAATAGAATCCATGTGTAGGAGGGAAGAATGGTATTCTGTAATACAGTTTAATATTAAACTACAACAGAACCCATGGACCAGGGCCGGATTTAGGGGAGGGCAACCGGGGCGAAAGCCCCGGGGCCTCCACAAGCAGGGGGCCCCCACAATAGAGACTTTGGAGAATAAAAATCTTTGAAATTCCAACGATATTTTTTTTGCTACAGTTCTTTGTACATACATGATTGTTTGATTATTTGACTCTGTACCTATCTATAATCATAAAACTCGATATACGCGAACATCAGTTAACGCGATTTTTTCCAGAACGTATCCCTCGCGTAAAGCGGGGTATTACTTGTTATTTTAATTATACTTATACTTTGTTATTATAATAATATACATTGTATTATTAGTCACCCACGTGATTTATTTTTAACTTTCTTATTCTTCTTCTATCGTTGGCCTTGAGCGTGGAGACCGAATCCAGAAATTCCGTAACGAAAACAACCTAACACCCCCCACTCCGACCGGCGGCACAGCGGTGATACTTTTTAGTTTTGCCATCTATCGATGAATAGCAGAACTTATAATGACTTTTGCTATGAAATAGCTTTACCGCGGCAGTGCTCGAGTGCCACGTCTTTTTTTTATATAAGTTACCTCAGAACTTTTGACTGGGTGATCCGATTTTCGTGATTATTTTTTATATGAAAGGCCATGCGAGTATTTATGTATGTTATGTTATGTTATGTACTATCTTAGTATCTACCTATGTTGTATTATACGCCCCGTTGGACAAACTATGGTACAGACAGGTGTACCAGCTGTATTTTTGTAACACCAAGTTGTACGAACAGTTTACAATAAAATATTCTGATTGTCAGCTTTGTGCTCGATACCTTTGGAAGAGTTGTTCATCGTACCACGGAGGCAGCTCCAACACGAGCTGCTCTGGCTCCACCTCGTCCGCGGACTGCTCCTCCGCCTCCCGGGACATCAGCCGGGAGAAGTACTGCTCCACTGGAAGTTAAATAACATCGTTGTCACATTATACTGCAGCTGCAGCACATTATACTGGGTTATTAGAATAAGAATAAGAATTTATTCGTAGCCATCATTGATTTATTAAAAACGAAGATGAGGTACCAAATTGTGTAAAATTGTGTCCTCCCACATCAGTCATCGTCTGACCGGCGCGGCGGCGGCGGCACGGGCGGTCGTGATTCGCGTGAAATATTGTTGTCTCAGTCTCACTTAGGTCCTAGATACGTATTTCCGTCTTTGTTCTTCTTTATATTGCATAGGACTGGAAATATAACTGTGAGCGCATGTGTTTGCGTGTAGTTGTAACACATGCCAATTTTTGAGTAAGCTCTGGGAGAACGTAACCTATCTACCCTTTTTATACAATGGTAGCCATAGCCACACACCTTGCTGCACCCCGCGGCTTCGCACGCGTTGTTCCTATGAAATCATTAAAGGGTGATTTTCATCCCACGGGAACAGATTTATGGGATAAAAAGTAGCCTATGTTTTATTCCAGTATTAGAATTACTTGTATGCAAAATTTCAGCCAGATCCGTTCAGTAGTTTTGGCGTGAAGAGGTAACAAACATCCATCCATACATCCATGGCCTAGCACCAAAACTGCTTCGATTTTTTGCCAGTTATCTGGAAAATCGACAGCAATTTGTGCGCATTGGATGCTATGACTCTCCACCTTATCCCACTCGCTCTGGGGTGAGTCAGGGGTCATCACTCGGCCCTCTTCTCTTTACAATAATGATTGATGATCTTGCCAAGAGTCTCTCCAAAGCTAAATGTCTGATATATGCGGATGACGTTAAGATATTCTACGAAATAAACTCACAAAAACACTGTGAAGATTTGCAGAGTGATATCAATTCTATAAAAGCCTGGAGTGATACAAACCGCCTCTTTTTTAATAATTCTAAATGTCAAGTACTCAGTTTCACTCGTTCCCATAATAGTATAGTTACCCAATATGAACTAGGAGGCGAACAAATCACCCGTGTTTACTCTACCAAAGATCTCGGAGTGGAGTTCGATACAAAACTAAACTTTCATAATCATATTAGATATCTTACCGACACATGCTTTAAAAGACTAGGTTTTGTCTCTCGCACTTGCAAAAATTTTACAAATATAAATGCAATAAAGATACTCTTTACATCCCTTATCCGCTCGAAACTTGAATATAGTTCTTGTATTTGGAACCCCTATGAAGTTACATATACGCTTATGCTAGAGCAGGTTCAAAAAAGATTTCTGAGATTTCTCTACAAGAAAGTTTTTATTTACTATCCCTTCATGTACCCAACGAAATTCCTACAAGGTACATTAGGTTTCAATTCTTTAGAAACCAGAAGGAGAAACGACCAATTACTTACTCTATGCAAGATTCTGCGAGGCACGATGGACTGTCCCATACTTCTAAGTGAAGCTAGCAGACTCTGCGTACCAGAACAGCGTAACCGATTTCGCACTGGCCGCGTGCGCTTATTCGAGCCCCTACGTGCAAGAACTTTATATCGCCAACAGGCTCCAATCTCCCGCGCCCAGCGCACTCTTAATGACCTCCTCGCCAAGCATCCTCAGGTCGACCTGTTTGCGGATGGATGGAAGTCGATAGAACGTATGTGCCTCAGCTATTGTGAGACTTAAGAAAATAAAATACCACTGTATTTTATTTTCTCATATTTATTATTTTCATCATTTTATTTCCATGTTTTTTATTATGTAACCGTAGTAACGAGATGTCTTTGTTTTTATTTGCTGATGTTGTCTTAACATTATTTTTATTTTACGAATTTTATGTCCTGTTATGTTGTTCTAAATTTATTTTCACTAGCAAGTAGATGTCCTAGATTTAACGCATTGGAGTGTACTCTGTAATGTTATGTCTGGTTTTAAATAAAGAATTGAATTGAATTGAATTGAATTAATCCATCCAAACTTTCGCCTTTATAATATTAGTGTGATGTGATACTGTAATTGTTAATGTAATGAATAAATTTATAAAAAAAAAATATAAACCTTTGGATTTAAATGTCGAAACCTATTCTAAGCGTGTAGTAGTCGAGTCGAATAATTAGTTGGTCTTTCCCTATCTATGTGCGCGGCTAATCAGGTCCAGCCTCAGCTTGATGTCATTATCCACCGAGGTCGATAACGAAGCTGGTTTTCAGTCAGGACAGGACCTATATTATTGCTAAGTTTCTGTTGCGTCTATGAAAACGTTTTCTATCCCAAGGGAACTGATTTGTGGGATGGGATACTAACTATACAAAGTAGCCATGTTTGATCCCAGGATAAGAATGTAAAATGAAAATAAAAACAGAGAAGTGGCATAAGTAAAGGGCACACGAAAACAACCACACAGTGAGCTCATGGTCAGATCTTGTGTTAGTTCATTGAGCCCAATCTCTGATGCATTAAAATCGTGTTCGCTCTCTCAAATTGATATGACTTATTCGTCAACTCGCGGTTGTACTTTAATGGCTCAGTTCAATGTACATTTTGATAGTAAAATAAATTAAGTACCTACTGGATACTTTATTCCGAATAAAAAAATTGAGGAAAATACATCTGGTTTAATTTAAACTCCCGCATTCGGTCAAAGAAGTTTTTAGTCAAATCAATAGGTTGGAATTCCCCGTTTGTCCCCCCCCCCGTTTGCCCGTGGTCCTACCGCGAAGTCCAACTGTTAGAATCCCGTCAGACGAAGAAGAAGCTATCTCGGTATAAAACGTACCTGAGGGTACGTTTAGTGGGTGTCCATTTTGAATGAAGCTTGTTAGTAAACAAACTACGACACAAATAACAAAATCTCACTTGCTTGGCGTCGAGTTTCAGATATAATTGTAAGCAATTTTTATTGAAGAAGGGCGGATCTAAAATCGACAAGTAATGTTAATAATGTATAAAAGGACACGCCAACAAAGTGGATTTTAGGTTAAGTATGGGCGGTTTGTTTATTAACATGCTTTATTCAAAGTTGACACGGTATAGATGGTTTGTTATCTGGACTGGAACTTATGTTCCAGATTGCAGTGCCCCACTCGGGCTCATGTTAAAGCTTGTTCCTAATTTTAAGCCGCTAATGCACAACATGGAACGGAAAAAAATCTGGTGGAATCATTGATTTAATAAGCTTTTTTAATAAATCAATGGGTGGAATTAAAGTAATTTAGTAGCTACATATGTAGGTACCACTTCATTCTAGTTACCTACCTAAGGGTAACATAAATGTATAATAATTGGGTTTGTTTTTGAAGTCGGTTAAAAAATAGATGTCCGGCACACCAAATAATGCAGAACTGCCAGTGCCACCTGCATTTTGGCTAAGCCTTGGTTTCAAACAATGGTTGTTTAGAAATTTTACTTCATTAGCCTTATCAGGAAATTTCATTTCATTGTGCCTTTGAATTTGCAGTCATTCATTATAGTGCAGTGATTCGAGATGAATCGGAAATTATGCATGTTTTTGTGTCTCGTGAAACTTTGCACTTCGGATTGGGTAAGATTTGTACAGAAGTAGGTAGGTAGGGGAGCGGGGGGCATGTTGTAACAATTTTTAGTATTTTTGATGGGGAAGTCAAGATAACAAGTATTCTAATAAAAAAAATAATATAATATATCCATTTATCCATAAGAATAATGATTGTGCTGGATTTCGTAATGATTACTTAAAAAAAATATTTTTGCAAACATAGTCGCTTGTTACAACATACCCCGTTCCTGGGGCAAGTTGTAACTGGTGTGGGGCAGCTAGTAACAGCATAATTTAAGCAACATATTCAGAGAATTTCAGGCATTTATTGTTTGGTAAACAGAATTAAACCTAATTTTAATTACGCACATTAACACACATTTATTTAATGTTTGATACTTACTAATTAAAACATTATTTCTTACGAACTAATGGGGTAGCAAGTGTTTCTTTATTAATATTAATTCGTACATTTTTCAAAAATTCTTTTGAAAATACTCCTTTACGTTATTTTGACTAAATTATGAGCAGAGCAATAGCTCTGCTTAGTTATGTAGCTTCTGGGGTCCTCAGTGATAGTCTTTGATTCCAATTAAAACAGTCTGTGCCTGTCATATTATTCTCGAGCCAAGTAGGCGGGATATTTTTATAATAAATAGCCATAACGCACTGGTAAGCCAACTTCTTTACTTCTGATGGCAGCAATCCGAAGTAGATAACTTCAAATTTGAGAAGATACGAGGAAATTTTCTCCTCTTCCTCTGGCGTAAACACTTATCTTTATTTGGTGTATCCAACAGAAAGAGGCTCGTCCTTTTTATTTTTCTCAATGTATAATAAAGTGACAAATGTTAAATATTTTTGCTTGCCGAATTTTGGTACCATTTAGGAAACTTTCCTTGCAGCTTGTTCGTAAACCCCTTGTCACTTAGCAGCGCGTCTATATCCGGTCCTTACATATGAAATTGGCGTTTTGTATGGGAGGAACAAAAAGTCGAATATTTTTTAATATAATATATTTAATTAATCAAAGTATGAACCATTATTTTCTTTGCACTTTTGCCATCTTATAGGTAGTTCATTGATCCCTTTACTAAAAAAACCAGTCGGACGGGAATCAATAAAATCTTTGAAGGCGATTTGGACTGCCCCATCGGAGTTGAATTTTTTCCCTTGCAAGAAGTTATCCAAATTTCGAAAAAAATGGTAATCTGTTGGAGCAAGGTCCGGGGAGTACGGAGGATGTCTTAGACTTTCCAATTGAAGCTCTTCTAATTTAGTAGCCGTCTGTTGCGCAGTGTGTGGTCTAGCGTTGTCGTGAAGCAGCAGTGGCGTGGAGCGATTGACCAGCCTAGGTTGTTTAGCCGCTAGCTTTTCCATCATGGTTTGCAATTGCTGACAATAGACATCAGCCGTAATAGTCTGGCCAGATTTGAGAAAACTGTAATGAACAATACCGGCACTAGTCCACCAAACGCTTACAAGTAACTTTTTTGGGGTTAATTTTCGCTTGGGGCAGGATTTGGCTGGCTGGCCAGGATCCAACCATTGCGCTGAGCGCTTCCGATTATCGTAAAGAACCCATTTTTCATCACAGGTAATGATTCGGTTTAAAATACCTTCATTATTGTGCCGGTTTAGTAATGTAAAGCAGCAGTCAACGCGCGTTTGCCGGTTTGCTTCAGTCAATTCGTGAGGTACCCACCTTTCAAGCTTTTTAATCTTCCCAATTTGCTTCAAGTGAATTAAAACAGTTTTATCACTAACATCGCAGCCTGCAGCTAACTCGGACGTGGTTTGCGATGGATCCGCTTCCACAATAGCCTTCAACTCTTCATTATCAACTTGAGTCTCAGGCCGTCCACGGGGCTTGTTCTGCAGGTCGAAATTTCCAGAACGAAAACGTTGGAACCAAAAACGAACTGTGTTTTCTTTTGCAATACGACCGCCATACACATCATTCACCCTTTGAGTTGTTTCCGCAGCACTAGTGCCACGGCGGAACTCGTACTCGTAAATAATGCGATATTTTAAGTTTTCCATTTTGTAAAATGAGTGACGCAAATAGAAAAAAACAGAAGAAAAAAAACAAATGAATGACGATCATCGAAGCACAAATACATGAGTCTATAGCTGTACAAATTTGAATTTGGAATTCCTTACCAAAGAGGAGAAATTTGTGATTAAAGTGGCCAGTACGAAAAACGCCAATTTCATATGTAAGGACCTAATATATAGTATGCGATACTTGCAATATCTCATTCTAAAACACAGAAAATAATATATAAATCCGTTAGTTTAGTTCTGCAATATGTAGGAATTTTGTCCAGTTGTGGACTATTGTATAATTAGTTATTCAAAAAACTATTTATGAATGTGCATAACGACAAGCAAAGGTACACACTTACTTTTAAAAACATGAAGGGGCAAGTTATAATATGTTACAACGTGCCCCGAGAAGTCGTTACAACTTGCCTCATGGCAATACTTTGGACATTTAGGTTTATTAAAATAGAATCGTATAATTTATAAAAAAGAAAATACTTACATAAGATAGCTTATTAATTTGACTACATACATCAAAGAAAACTCACTTCGAAAAAACAATGCAGTAACCTAGAATCAAACTTTATGAACTTAAGTTTTTTACGTTGTGTAAAAAACTTAACCCTGTCATAACTGTCATAACTGAAGGACCTGCACACGACCACTCACTGCGCACTTCCGAGTAATTAAGCTGTTAATACTTGCCCCCGTTACAACAAGCCCCCCGCTCCCCTACTATGATAGTTTTTATTTATAAACAAATCTAGGCATCGTTAGACAGGTTTATGTTCAGTAGTGGACGTATGTATGGGCTGAATGAAAGGTACTTTACTAATGGAAAAATAATACCTATCTAATCTATCATTGATCTACCTACCTAGGTATGTATCTAATATTTGCACGCTCGAAACGTCAAACATAAACATTTCAAAAATATAAGTACTTACTCAATTTGGGTCAGTCAGTACCTATTAGGTAAGTACAATTTATATATTGGTGCGATATGATAATATGTAGTTAGAACCTATAAATGTTGAGATAAACCAAACTTGTAGGACCTACCTACCTACCTAATTCATAAAATGTGTTTTTTGATTAAAGATACCATAAGGTACCTCCCTAAAATAAATGTACTTACTTAAGTACCTACCAATGTGATTACCACTAATGCTTATAGGTATCTAGGTACTTATGTGATTACGTGATTAGGTACCTACGATTAAAGATTATGATGATAGCACTAAAGTGCGTGAATGCCTAAATATGTAAGTAAACAAATAACTAATATATCTATTACGCAATAAGCTTTTTTTTTTTTTTTTTACAAAGGACTTTGTTGCTTAGCGACCACACCATCCTGTAAACATCAACACAAATAATTTATAATCTATAACTACACACTAGGATAAGTAAATAAAAAACCTAAACATAAGAAAGCTAATTATACCTACAGGCAGGGACAGAGGAGCAAATTTAATAACATTAATAACTTAAGAACTAAGACCTAAATCTGCAAGCTTATACAGCATCTCGGCTTCATCCGACAAAGGGTCAGCCAAAGTGCTGTGTGCCAAATTGATGTCGATATTGTACCTGCCGAAGCAGGTTCTTCTGAGACTCTCGTTCCGGACACACTCCATCAGTATGTGGTGTATATCTTCAATAACACCGCAATAGTTACAATTAGGAGATGGTAGGTACTTTTTTCATTAAAAATGCAAATTTATTTGATGGAATGTGTCCTGAACGTAGTTTAAGTGAGGTTTCAAAAAATTTCTAGACAAACGTACGTCATCGATCCATGGGAACGGGTTTATTTGTGGCTGTATTGTTTTGTACCATATACCTTTTTCCAGTGATCTTTTGTCAAAATATTCCTGCCATAAACTCTGCATTGGTACTTAATTGTTTTAAAATGTTCGGAATAAAAGGGTAATACATTCAACGGAATTCCATCCTCAATCGCCTGTCTAGCTAAAAAATCTACTTCTTCATTTTCTGTAAGTTGCATGTGAGATGGGATCCATTGCATAACCACCCTTATGTTACGACGAGTTTGTAACCTCAAGATCGATTCTAAAATCCTGTAGGCTATCGGTAAACCTCTCACCGAAGAGGTACAACGACCCAAATGTTGCAATGAACTTTTTGAACCTGTCAAAATGACAAAGTGATCGAAATTTACTGAATCGATATATGATAGATAACGCTTCCGCTATGGCAATCAATTCAATATGCATAATGGAAATGTCAGAATCGATCTTCAGTTTAATTCCGCTACTTAACTGAGTGAGGATCCAAAAAATCCGAACCCGACCCGAACTTATCTTTGGACCCGTCTGTGAAGATTTTATACCAACCGCTATATTTTTCATTTATAAAACTTAGACAAATATTTTTAAGATGACTACAATTATATGTTCGTTTAGCCCGTACGATTTCAGGAATACAATCCGTTAATACCTCATAAAGATTAATATTACTGTCCCATGTATCAAAGAGTACATGTCGAGTCTAATACTGTTGTATAGTGATAATGAATTTAACAAATCTTGCGTCTGTATTAGTAATGGAATTTTTTTATGAGACCAGTAGCGAGAACCACGCGAAGATGTCAGTTCATTCAACAGGTTGTTAATATTGTTATTAGATAAAGACTTACATTTTAACCAGTACTTCCCAGCGAGATATTTTCTACGGATTTGAAGAGGACGCAGACTCAACTCATTCTCCATCACATGGATTGGGGTAGACCTTAAAAAGCCACCGATAACGCGTAAAGCTTGGTTTTGAATACGATCTAATTTTACTAAAGAAGTAACGCAACAATTGTCGTATAAAAAACTCGCGTAATCTATTCTACTTCGTAAAATAGCAATGTATAGGCGCCTTAAATGTCTTTGATGAATACCCCAGCCCGGTCCTGATAAAACTTTCAAAAGATTAATGAATTTAGATACTTTTACAATTGTCTCGTTAATGTGTTTTTTCCATCTAAGGGAGCTATCTAGCCACATGCCTAAATATTTAAAATTGTTAGTCATGGACAAGGATTGGTTGTTGATTTTAAATTCAATGGAATTCTGAAAACGACCCTTCTTAAAAATACACAACTTACTTTTCGTGGGAGAAATACTTAAACCCAGTTCGCTCAACATTTCATCGAGTTGTAGACACGAAGCACGAAGCTCGCTAATAGCACAATCTATCTTATCTCTTGTTACATATAAAACAAAGTCATCGGCATATTGAGTAATTTCTGCAGTTTAAATGTTTTTATATATATTAATAGTTGCCGCATTAAAAAGAAGTGGTGAAAGCGGATCCCCTTGGGCTAAACCCCTTCCCGTGGACCTAATCCTTTCAAAACCTTCTACTTCTATCTTCAAATAATTATCTGGACTCAAGATATGACCAAAGGTAATTGCATATCTTGGTACCTATTCCTAACTGATCTAATTTACCTACTAAGCATTTCAATTCAATTCGTTTATTAAAAACCAGACCTAACATTACAGAGTTCTCCAATGTGTTACGTGTAGGATCGTGTCTAGGACACCTACTTGCTAGGTAAATCTTTATAAATATCATCTAAAAACTTAAACAACAGTCATCTCACATTTCACATCCACATTGCAAGCATCTCACATCCACATTGTTATAGGCGCTGTCTACGTCTATAAAACATGCAGCCGTTAACAGATTTTTTGAAAAACTAATTTGTATTTGGGACACTAAACGAGTAAGGTTATCGTAACACGATCGAGATTTACGAAAGCCTATCATTCTATCGGGAAACATTGAATGTTTTTCTAAATACCATTCTATCCTTTTATTAATTATTGAGTGAAATATCATACAAAGACAAGAGATAAGCGATATCGGTCGAATTGCAGCATTAGAGTTCATTTCTCGTCCAGATTTTGGAATGGCAATTATCTTGACTTGTCGCCATTGAACAGGAACAAACCCATCATGTAAACAAATATTATAAAGTCGGCTTAATAACTGCTTAACCATCGAAAAAGAAATTTCGTCGCTACCAGGTGCCGTATCCGTTTTTTTAATTGAGTTTTCTAATACATGCTATGAAATGTCGGATTCACGAAAACTAATTTGTATTTGGGATAATAATTATTCGAATAAAACTGTGGTTGAGGTGGACAAACATAATCAGGTGTAAAAACCTCAAGTAATTGTTTGGCGTTATCTTTATCTACGCAGTGATAAGACGCAGATGAGTGGTGTCCCTTCACCCATCTCATTTGTCTCCACATATCGGTTGGGGAATTCGTCTCATCTATGGAAGTACAAAACTGCTGCCAAGACTTACATTTAGCAAGTCGTATAGCACGTTGCGCCTCTTTAAATTTTTCTTGCAAAATATTTAAATTTCCGGGAGATGGGCAACGTCTAAAATTGCCTAAAGCTCGACGACGTTCAGCCACTAACTTTGACAATTCTACATTCCAATAAGGTTTTGGGGTAAATTTAGTTGAAATATTTTGAGGAATAATTTTAAATGGAATACTTTTGTCGTCCGCTGACTGTAATGTGTGCTCGAACATGTCATATAACTGTTGATAATTATCTGGGAATGGGCCAAAGGAATCTTCTATACATGATTTGTAAGAAGACCAGTCACTTAATTTGTAATTTCTTTTTAAGCTATTGCATAGCTTCTATCGCGGGCCTTGAGCGCGGGGACCGAATCCAGAAATTCCGTAACGAAAAAACCTCACGCTCCCCACTCCGACCGGAACAGCGGTGATACTTTTTAGTTTTGCCATCTATCGATGAATAGTAGAACTTTTAATGACTTTTTGAAATATGACGTTTGTCTCTTTAGTTCAGCAACTCGCCTCTAGATGGCATTGCAATAGCTTTACCGCGGCAGTCCCCGAGTGCCACAAGTCTTTTTTTTTAATTTGTTTTTATAAACATTTAAGCTAATTGTTAATTTTATCATAAGATGGTCGCTGCCTAAAGTTTCATTGGTAACGTTCCATGTAAACAATGTTGCCAATTCCGTGGATACAAAAGAGATGTCCGGTGACGTTTTCCGCAGTACACCGTCAACAAGTTGAATTCTTGTAGTTTCCCCGTTATTTAAATGTATAAAATTATGTTCTAACATTGCATCAAATATTCTAGTCCCTCTAGAATCTGTTTTGATAGACCAATTAATATGGTGCGCGTTGAAATCGCCTAAGATTAACTTTTTTCGCCTACAAGTGAAAATACATGATCCCAATCGTTTTGTGTCGTATGTACTGAGGAAGTGCAATAAACCAACAGTATGTTCTCAATATACCTACAGTTTAAAATTTTTACATGAAGAAGTTCAATACCTGTATTATGACCTGTAGGTATTATAACCACTAATATTAAAGTAACTATCAGGCTCGAACCACGTTTCGCTGAGAACAGCAATGTGTATAAGTATAGATTCAAATGCCACAGATTTCGGCCGTAAACTACGACAATTCCACTGTAAGATATTGATATCGATATTTATGACGTTGTTATCCATCATTAACAAACATGTTAATGAAGGAGCCAGCCGACATACCACTGACTATTTTAGATAATATCCACTCTGTGACTACCTGTTCTATTTTAGCTTGTAACGAATCTTCACTTACCACAATACGGAATAGTTTAGACATTATTTTAGCAAAACTCAAGTCCTCAATCTGATCTTCTCGTGTTACTCTACGAGGTTCACTTCTATGACTTGATACAGGATATGAAAAGTCCTCTAAAACTTCTTCCGGCTCCTTATTCCACTGTGCGTCCCTCTCCTGCAGGACAGGGGAAGGAGATTTCTGGTGTTTGCGACTCTTAATTCTCTGTTTACGACTCTGTGCTAAATTAAAAGTATTTTCTTGATCCGTGTCAAGGGGGACGGTCGTGGACGTGGACTTTGCTGCGGGTCCGACATTAATAATTTCTGTTTTCGGATTGGGGGGACGGTCCTCTCGTTTGCTGGATGATCACGAGGAGCGGGTACATCCTGGTCAGGTTCCTGCTCTGAATACAAAGGTGGGTAGTTCTCAGGGGTGGGAGAGGGCGGAACATATGTGGTGAGAGCCTTCTTATAAGTGAAGTTAAACTCTGCCATCAGCTCTCTTATTTTCCTCTCTTTTTTAAACATTGGGCATATTTTTTGCATAGCTAAATGATTTCCGGTACAATTCACGCATCGGTAAGAAGTAGTTTCACAATTCTCATGGTTCTTAGTACATTTAGGACATACCATTTTTCTCGAAGGGCAGAAGGTTCTGATATGGCCAAACTTCCAACATCGTGAGCATTGGGTTACGGGGACAATGAAAGGATCTACTTTTAATCTCATGCCATCTATAAACACGTGTGGAGGGAGGGTTGCACCCTTAAAACCAATGCGGACTACTGCACACTTCTCCCAACCGGCTGGTACCTCATTTTGGAACTTTCTCTTATTGAGTCTCTTCGCAGAGAGAATCTCCACGTTACTCGACAAACTCTGTATAATTTTTTCTTCAGTAAAATCTAATTCGATGTCTTTTATGACTCCATATGAAACGCCTACTTCTGAAGTTCTGTGACATTTCCAACCCATTTCGCAAAATGATTCGCATCGAATGAATTCGTCAGCATGGCTTCCAACCAACTCGAATGTTATCAATATCTTACTATCATGCATATACTTGACGCGATCAATCCCATTGATGTTGTTGTCCTTGAATAACCTGGCTAGCGCGAATTGCTTCGGCATTGCGGACGTACACGTACACGTAACATAAACTTGGGCCTTTTCTCCGTCTTCAGGTCTCGATGGTGGTTCCTCGGCAGACGAACTCGCACGGATAATTTTGCGCCCTCGTGGTCCGACAACATCCCAGTCTTCTTCGGAAGGATTTACTAGCACACGCTTCATAGTAATTTCTTCTGTTTCCATATTCTCCAAGGACATTCCAATCGGTCCCCACCAAAAGGTGTCACTGCATCACTGGGTACTTCATTAAATGCTATAATATTCTCGACTGTCTCCGCTATAACATAAGGTTCATCGGCCATTGTGCGTGATGCCCAACCGTTTAAGGAGGGCCCCTCGCTTAACACAAACTTTTGCTTGTTATTGATACGCGCAAAACGACTTAATTGCTCGAGATGCAATCAACAACTGACGCGATAAGTTTATACTGGTTTATAGTATTTTAAGTTTTATTCGTTAGTGTTTAATTCGAAAATATAAATATAACTATTACTATACTAGGAAAAAAGCAATATACTTAATATAGAATAATATTGATGATCTCATTGTTATCGTAATTATAAATTTATATATCTATTAATAGATCTCAAAAGTAATTTAAAAAATATTTTTACTATTAAGTTTAAGTCATAAGAATTTGTTATTTTACTTTTAATTATATCTTTGTGGCTACTTTGTCCGTCCAGTTCAAAAATAACACTGTCATAATCATAATCGTGCACAAAAACATAATTTATGTTTTTGTGCACGCTGAGACGTCCTAAATTATGGAGTCACATAGATTTAAGAACCATATTACTTGCTACTAATTACGTTGTGTGAACTCATGTTGGATGTCCTATTTAAATAAATAAATAAAAAAGACGTGTGGCACTCGGGGACTGCCGCGGTAAAGCTATTGCATAGCATTTTGTATCAACTTATGCAATTATAATTTTATTTATTTATTTTATTCATGCAGTATTGCTTTTTCTTTGATATTAATTCAAGTTACACTTTTTGAGCGTGGTGACCGAATTTTACAAGTACAGCTATTCACTGTTGTACATAAATACCTATACACCTATATACTTTCTCATAAACAGCTGCTTATGTATTCGTCCGATTTCGGAGCAGCTCGTCTCGATTCGTGCGAGTTTCGTAGAGTCGTACAATACGTCTAATCGCACGCACACAACGCCGTGTCGAAGACTGCCGAACTGAAACGACGTTAGACGATGCACGGCCTTCAAGCCACACCTCCTTGCCCAGCGGAGTGGGGAGCGTGAGGTTTTTTCGTTACGGAATTTCTGGATTCGGTCCCCGCGCTCAAGGCCCGCGATAGAAGCTATGCAATAGCTTAAAAATACTGTACCTATTATTCGTGGTGCTTGCAGCATGTAAGTATGGATGATGTAAGTACCTAACCTACGTAGCATTCTGTCCCAATGTAGGTTATGTAAGTCCTATGACAAATTAAACAAATTATACTAGGTAAGAACTTTAGAAGGCTTTGGAAGGGAACCCTAGAGATAGATTATCATGAGAAGAGGATGTTTCAGATACTTTTTCAGCGCACGCACAAATTTCTCGTGAATCTTACTTTTACGGTAGGTACAACCTCCAATTCACCCTTAGAAAGTAAGAAAATATCATCAAACTTCGATAAGAATTGGCGAAGATATCACCGAAATTGTTGTAACTAGTCGTGATTTTTCAAGTAGGTATTTTGTTTTTTTGGAGTAGGTATTTTGTTGTTTTTTAAGCTTAACGGGATAAATAGGTACTAATCCTTCGAGAATAAATCTTTTATGTAATCAATTCGGAACCATTCTCTATACAACAGTAAATAATTTTTAAAATCGGTCCATAATTAAAGGAGATAAGGACAAAAAACATAAGTACAAAAAAAATACACAGACGAACATAGAACCTGTCGGTAAAAAAATGTATCAATTTGAAAATAAACAATTAAAAACATACAGACTTAGTACTTAGTACCTAGTACCCAAAATTAACGTGTAGGTATGTTAGTTAGTTAACTCAATACATTTACTAGCAGCTCTCAGTTCATGATGTTTGGTTTGCTATGGTAGTGTTTGGTTACGGTTGTGCAACCAATTACAGTGCGCACAGCGCAGCGCACACAAACCCTTAACAAACTAAGATTTCAAATACAAATTCATTTATTTGAACAATTACTAAAATAGGTTTAAAAAAACACAAACACGCGAGCTTCATTATCGCCTTGCTGCCTGTTCATTAAACTAAACTAATACATTAAGATTGTTTTCCTATCCTTTCTTTCTTTCAGGTATCAGATTGGATGGGTCCAGTGCAGGAACAGCTGTAAGTTACGTTCCAATTTATTCAATGACATTTGTACTTATGCTTTTAAAACATAATAATCTTGTACTCTCGAATAGTCAATAACTTGGTCTGTTTAAAAATAAACTATAAACCGACTTTAATTTTATGGTTTGCTCATGGATGCCATTGTCAGATGGACAAAATTGAAATGGTACCACACGGCACAAGTTTCCAAATAAAAAAAGAATCTTCAAAATGCAGTAATGATCACCCAGACAAAAGTTCTGAGGTAACAATAATGTAACAATAATGAGCCGGGTGCTTCAAAATATTCAAAATTATGGCTCTAGCTAGATAGAATAATCTAATTGATAGTGGAAAATTAAGTAGGTACCTGTACCTACCTACCTACCGTGATAAAAATGTTTGTGTTGGAGGCCTACGGTAAGAATACATGCATTCAACGAAAATATATACATGTACCTACTCGTGTTTCTCCTTTCACCTATCTAAAACCTCCTTCCCCCTTGTGATATATCGCGATTTTTTAATTAACCTTCCATAACCGATAGATACGACCCTAAACCAGGTTCAGCCTGGACATACTCACTCGTAAGACCAGTTAGACTAAGTTATCCTAAGATTGTATTAGTTGATAAGCGATAAACTTGCTAGTGGTTTCTTTTTCACTTCTTCCGCTAATGGACAAAATATTTAAGTGAATCAGAGTCAATTGCACCTTATTTCTTGTTTGATAGTAATAACTATTTATCAAGCTGTTTATATAGTAAAAATTTGACTTGTCTAAGTACTTATGTTGTAAGTCTAAAGAAATATCAAACTGAAAACCAGCGCTGATCCGCGCACACAAGTGGTTCAGCACAGAGCTGAGTTTGACCCTTTTTGGCCAACAGGGGCAGCACAGTCGCCAAATTAACATCTGTATGCACCTATCTATGTATAGCTAGTATAGTATTATATTATCTGTGGTATAGCCTACCGTAATTATAGCTATTGTACCTATGTAGTCACCTGTTTTGGCCAAATAAATGTATCTTTATCTTTATCTTTATCTAAATAAACGATTTGACTTTGACTTTGACTTTACTGTTTAGCCACGTTTACCTATATTCCTACTGCGCGAAATAATAGATATCAACATAATCCTGCGAGTGAAAAACATTTTTTAAATGATACGAGAACATGTGCGTAGTAAAACTGAATAGTCAGTTTAAAATATTTTAGTAATTTCTTATTTTTCAGAGATGAAGGTTCTTTGCCCCAGAAAATCCCTGTAGCGTCTTCCCCTATCACCTTAAAGCAACTCGAAGACAACTATGAAAACGAGAAGATTGCCCCTATCACCGACGATCCTACAGAGCCTGCAATTTACAGTGGTCGCAAAAACCAACAATCCACAATAAGCCTGAAGCGCAAAGTGGAAAGTGTTTTAGAAATCGCCAAGGCTCTTGCAGAAACACTGAAACTACAAATAGTTGAGCTGACTTCCAAAGAGACGAAACTGAAAGATGCTATTGCGAATGGAAGGTAGGCCCACATTAACACTTTCATTGCCACATATGCACGCGGGCCTTGAGGGACGAGTCTGTTTGTGGACGTTAGTAAAAATACGAGATCGTCACCATTCCTTATTCATACAATTTGGTAGGTACAGCAGCGCGGTATCATGTGGACAGGGAACTACGCAAATCCCATACTAAAAGGAGACGTAACGATCACTTCTCGTTACTAACGTCAAATAGACTCACGTCTCTGGTCACGCCGCAGAGATATGGCAGAGAATGCGTTATGAGTCGCTTTTTAGTATCGTAGTATTATCTATGTATGTAAATACGGATACCTCCACGGATGCTGCATCGTGACGAGACAGAAGAAGTTATGCCGGAGGACACTGGAGGTAATTTACTGGCTCTACGAGAATATTGCCGGCACCGGTATAACCGACCATGGAGGTGGTAGAAAATGCTGATGTTACCCATGGTATGGCAATGCTATGCTGATGCGCTGGCCAGCTCTCGAGTCACGCGTCGCTTAAACCAGACCTCGGATATTTTTTTAAAACCCGTAGAGCCACCACTCCAATGGGAGCATTATGTGTAAGCTCTGTCGAGACCTGCATATTTGCTCCTATTAAGATCCTCGGCCAAAATTTGTTAAGGTAGAGCTTGAGTTAAGAGGTTGGATATTTTCTAGATCGGGCATATCAACAGTGACAGTATCCACCATGGGGCAGAGCGCGCGGTCCTACATCATCCGCGAGGGAACTTGGACTCTATGCACGGGCATCATACAGTCACCTTCCGTTCCATCCTCGAACTCTTTCAGCGGCTTGTTCTCTATGCCTCGGTGCATTGGTCAAGAGGTAAGCTTTAGATCCTGCATAACAACACTGACAGTATCCACCATTGGGCAGTGCGTGCGGTCCTACATCATCCGCGAGGGAACTTGGACTGTATGCACGGGCATCATACAGTCACCTTCCGTTCCATCCTCGAACTCTTTCAACGGCTTGTTCTCTATGCCTCGGTGCATTGGTCAAGAGGTAAGCTCTAGATTCTTCATATAAACACTGACAGTATCCACCATGGTGCAGAGCGCGCGGTCCTACATCATTCGCGAGGGAACCTGGACTCTATGCACGGGCATCATACAGTCACCTTCCGTTCCATCCTCGAACTCTTTCAACGGCTTGTTCTCTATGCCTCGGTGCATTGGTCAAGAGGTAAGCTCTAGATCCTTCATATCAACACTGACAGTATCCACCATGGGGCAGAGCGCGCGGTCCTACATCATCCGCGAGGGAACCTGGACTCTATGCACGGGCATCATACAGTCACCTTCCGTTCCATCCTCGAACTCTTTCAACGGCTTGTTTTTTATGCCTCGGTGCATTGGTCAAGAGGTAAGCTCTAGATCCTTCATATCAACACTGACAGTATCCACCATGGGGCAGTGCGTGCGGTCCTACATCATCCGCGAGGGAACTTGGACTCTATGCACGGCCATCATAGAGTCATTTCGGCTCTGACCTCCAACCCTTTCAAACGGCTTGTTCTCTGTACCACGGTGCATTAGTCAAGAGGTAAGCATGCTTATGAATATTGCTTTCATGATTAACCTTTACTTATGCCATTTAATAGGTACAATATTTGTTAAGAACTCATAACGTCCAAAATTATCATATTGGCGTAGAGTTCGAAATAAAGGTACTAATAGGGTATATGCATGTGACTTCAAAAAAGATAATATTTTTTTTACATAAATATACAGATATAATTCTATATTAATAGAGAATACTCTATTAATATAGAATTATATCTGTATATTTATTTTTGTATTTTATGATGTTTTTATTGTAAATTTTAATCATTGAAAAGTAGATATTTTAAGTCTCAACAGCAAAATGTCTAAACGCAACGCTATTGGCATGTGAAGCGTGACGTCATACTTGAACATTTTTGTATGAGGATGAAGTTTTGACTTTGAGTTTACGATCCGTGACGTCATAAAATGCAATGTCTAACATGGCAGCGTTTTTATCACCCGAAACTGAGTGTAGTTTTACTTTTCGTTTTTTACCTCAGTAATTTAATTTTTTTTGGGTGTAATTTTTTTTTTCGTTTATGTATTTACCTAAATAATCGATAAAAAAAAACCGTGCATATACCCTATTGTCACTATTGAGCACACAGAAATCGTAATAATAGTATTATTACAATTTCGGTGATCTGAGCATTATAGGAAAGAGCTAAAATCAACGAAAGGAAATTGATATTTAGAGGAGCTATGGGTGCATTTTTTGTATAAACATGGAAATATTAATCCTTCATGACTATGGCTTATCCATTTTGAATGAAGCATGTTAGTAAACAAAGTACGACACAAATAACAAAATCTCACTTGCTTGGCGTCGAGTTTCAGATATAATTGTAAGCAATTTTTATTGAAGGGAGGATCTAAAATCGACAAGTAATGTAAATTACGTATAAAAGGACGCGCCAACAAAGTGAATTTTAGGTTAAGTATGGGCGGTTTGTTTACGTTTATGCACCATTCAAAATGGATACGATATAGAATCACACACGATTAGATTCAACTCAACTCGCATCGCGTGGTGTGTCAATAGTGCGTTTCCGGTTTATTACTTCATTGGTAACTGGCACTGCAAAGGTCATTGGACACTCTATTGCGGAAACCATACCCACGGCAGCGTAGCTAAATTATATCGGGATACGCAGATAAATTCCCTAAGTCTATAGGGATATATACCTAGGTCGCATTATCACAGTAACTGGATGGATCGATGTTTGTTACAACTTCACGCCAAAACTACTGGACGGATCTGGTTGAAATTTTGCATATAGGTAATTCTAATCCTGGAATAAAATATAGGCTTTTTACTTTTTATCCCATAAATCTGTTCCCATGGGATAAAAGTCACCTTTTAATGTTTCCATAGGAACAACGCGTGCGAAGCCGCGGGACGCAGCTAGTTGTATATGGAAATAATGCTCAGGAATCATGATTTTTAAATCATGTAATATTTTTAAAAGTAAGTATCGTAATACATTTGCGAATTGCAACCCAAACACGGGTATAATAATACCCGTGTTTGGGTTGCAGAAAATTATCATTATTTTATTATACGTACCAATAAACCAGCAAGTCTGGTTTGAACATTTTTGAACATTAATTTTGTTTTAAAACCTATAACCGACTTAAATTTTTATAGGTTTTTCATGATTTTTTATAGATCCCATTGTCAGAACTGAACCAAATTAAAATGGGACCACACGGAAAGCACCAGCTTTCTTATAATCGGTTAAAAAAATCAAAAGGCTTCATAAAATTATAAGAAGTAACGAATCGGTCGCGAAAATTTATTAATTATTTACGTTCAATTCCCGTGGTTATTTTTTTACATACCTACCAGCATCATCTGTTGGATACTACAAACTAATTTGGTGGTTGTACGCAACAAATACTATAGCGGATTCCGCCCAATGACCTTCACCGATGAATCTGCAAATAGCTGAGGCTCGTACTAGTGGCTTTTATTATCCTATTCTATTAATAAAACTATGTAAAGATACAAAATGACAACTACCAGTTACCACTACAAAATCTAAATAACGTGTTATATTTATCATTGTGGCATGGTGGCGATAAACATTCTATTATAATAAAGGATTCTAGAGCTAGTGGTAATAATAGATTTTGTTTAAAAAAAATATAAACCGACTTCATTTACATAGTTTTTTCATGGATCCCATTGTCAAAACTGGACCAAATTGAAATGGAACCACACGGGAAGCACCAGCTTCAAATAAAAAATATCATGCAAATCGGATCACCCAGTCAAAAGTTGTGAGGTAACTAGGGTTGCCAACCATACTTTATAATAACGTATCCTACTTTATTTTTGATGATTATACTTTATACTTTAACATACAAATAAAGTATGTAAAAATACTTTATTTTCAACCTTTACTGTGATTCGTAAAACAAAATACTCAAATTATGGGTACTTAACGATTTATAATTACTGAACGAAATGTTTAAAACGGAAAATGGAAACTATTTATAATTACTGGACGAAATGTTAGATGTCAGTTGTGATTGTGACATTTGTCACAGATGTCACTTACTATCGACGAAATTGTACAAAAATGGTCTCACTGAAAGAGTTTTTTCAGTAATGAATCTAAAGTGGCGAGAAGAGAGAAATAGAGCATCAATAAATTTAATTAAAAACGAATTGTTTATTTATTTAAATTTAACTATAATAACAAAAAAATATTAGCATGTGCTAAAAGCACACAAAAATACGTTTTTAAAGCAATAAAAACATAAAATTTTAAAAATACTTTTTTTTCTCCCTAATACTTTATTATTTTCCTATCCAAACCAGTTTATACGTTTTTTTTGTCAAAAAAAGTTGGCAACCCTAGAGGTAACAAACACAAAACAAGAAAAATACAGTGGAATTTAGAACCTACTCCTTTTTTGAACTCGGTTAAAAACAGGACGTATATGAGTAGAACCTATATTATCTTTATCAGACTGGTAATAGAATACGCATTGTGTGAAAGGTGACCTGATTATGAACAAGAACAAGATGATAGGATTCTGAGACCTTACTGGCAAGCTATAACATTAACGTGGCCTATATATTAGGGCCTTACATATGAAATTGGCGTTTTTCGTACTGGCCACTTTAATCACAAATTTCTCCTCTTTGGTAAGGAATTCCAAATTCAAATTTGTACAGCTATAGACTCATGTATTTGTGCTTCGATGATCGTCATTCATTTGTTTTTTTTCTTCTGTTTTTTTCTGTTTGCGTCACTCATTTTACAAAATGGAAAACTTAAAATATCGCATTATTTACGAGTACGAGTTCCGCCGTGGCACTAGTGCTGCGGAAACAACTCGAAGGGTGAATGATGTGTATGGCGGTCGTGTTGCAAAAGAAAACACAGTTCGTTTTTGGTTCC
Organism: Eupithecia tripunctaria; assembly: GCA_955876795.1. Lineage (NCBI taxonomy): Eukaryota > Metazoa > Arthropoda > Insecta > Lepidoptera > Geometridae > Eupithecia > Eupithecia tripunctaria. Next base: position 7,632,771 of record OY041620.1, read on the forward strand.
AACGTTTTCGTTCTGGAAATTTCGACCTGCAGAACAAGCCCCGTGGACGGCCTGAGACTCAAGTTGATAATGAAGAGTTGAAGGCTATTGTGGAAGCGGATCCATCGCAAACCACGTCCGAGTTAGCTGCAGGCTGCGATGTTAGTGATAAAACTGTTTTAATTCACTTGAAGCAAATTGGGAAGATTAAAAAGCTTGAAAGGTGGGTACCTCACGAATTGACTGAAGCAAACCGGCAAACGCGCGTCGACTGCTGCGTTACATTACTAAACCGGCATAATAATGAAGGTATTTTAAACCGAATCATTACCTGTGATGAAAAATGGGTTCTTTACGATAATCGGAAGCGCTCAGCGCAATGGTTGGATCCTGGCCAGCCAGCCAAATCCTGCCCCAAGCGAAAATTAACCCCAAAAAAGTTACTTGTAAGCGTTTGGTGGACTAGTGCCGGTATTGTTCATTACAGTTTTCTCAAATCTGGCCAGACTATTACGGCTGATGTCTATTGTCAGCAATTGCAAACCATGATGGAAAAGCTAGCGGCTAAACAACCTAGGCTGGTCAATCGCTCCACGCCACTGCTGCTTCACGACAACGCTAGACCACACACTGCGCAACAGACGGCTACTAAATTAGAAGAGCTTCAATTGGAAAGTCTAAGACATCCTCCGTACTCCCCGGACCTTGCTCCAACAGATTACCATTTTTTTCGAAATTTGGATAACTTCATGCAAGGGAAAAAATTCAACTCCGATGGGGCAGTCCAAATCGCCTTCAAAGATTTTATTGATTCCCGTCCGACTGGTTTTTTTAGTAAAGGGATCAATGAACTACCTATAAGATGGCAAAAGTGCATAGAAAATAATGGTTCATACTTTGATTAATTAAATATATTATATTAAAAAATATTCGACTTATTGTTCCTCCCATACAAAACGCCAATTTCATATGTAAGGACCTAATATCTATCAATACATTTTTATCACACTAATATTATAAAATAGTTTTTTTTTTTGAAAATGTTTAGATGTATGGATGGATGTTTGTTACCTCTTCACGTCAAAACTACTGAGCAAATCAGGCTGAAATTTTGTATACAGAGTGTAACAAGAGGGGCGGATGCGTGACATCAGTACCTATCGATGTTTCTGCAATATTCAGCGGTTTAAAAATTATTTGATTTTTGGTAAAATTTAACTCACTTCAAATTTAACTTTGCTACTGCAGCCAAACTATTAGGTCTGCGAGCCTGCCTTTTCAATATAAACAAACTCAATAGTGGGCTTTTTATACCCCTTTATCAATTACAGTCTTAGATTTATAAAAATCCAAATAAGATGTTATTCAAGTTTTTTCTCAAAATCTAATACTAATTTACATTAAGTTTCTTTCTATGGTTCTAAAATAAATATTTCACATAAATATGTTTTTCCTACAGCCTATCTTAAAAACAACTGGCTTTTATGAAAAATAAACCCCGAAAACTTCATTTGGTCCAGTAACCGAGGCATCATGTTGAAAATAGCTCATTTGGGCTCAGTCTTTTTACTAATTTAATTAATGAAGTACGACTGAACCCAAACGAGCGTATTTTTTTGTCGTGAGTCAAGTAAAATACAATTACTGAAAAGGTAAACAACACTTTTGTATAAAACTAGTTATTTTACGAGAAACAACAACTCAACAAATTACGCTTATTTGGCATCAACCCAAACGTCTCTACTCTACCATAATCATCTAGTCCCTGTCTCTACATCTACAAGTACTTAAATTGTTGTTTCGTAATTATGTGTTTCATCATAATTACGAAGCAACTTTACATAGAATCACAGTAAACAACTATGTAGGTGTTTATAAGGTATTACGATCGTACCGGTACAGCTATAGCGAATATTTTTAGAAATATAAGGTGCAAATGTTACATCAGGTTAACTCGGCAAAAACCTGGATGACCTTGGAAATTAATTTGGAATTTGCCGACTGTCTGCTAAAGTAAATTATGTAGGTATTTTTTTGTTATACCTAGTCGATATAAAAAAGATAGGTAAAAATATTTGTGAGGAATATCTACTTACCTATCGTCATGTGTTTTGTGTTTTGAATGTTCCTATAGTTCGGCACAGTTGCATGCGGATTGCGGAATAACTGCAGTAGGTAACTCGAATTGAAAGTGAAAATACTAACTGTCGAAGTGCTTTGCACGACGAATTTAAACAACCATCCGACTCTACCAATTCGTCTGACATGGTTGAATAAAAAAAAACAATATCCATTTATGCGACACCCACCCGAACAATGAGTAGGTACTAAGTACCTACCGTAAACTGTGCCTACTCTGCTCCACTTTTGGCTCCAAAATTTAGGAAATTGTGAATATGTTTTGAACTATTAACTTTTAGATATACTAAGATGTATTCATATAAAGTAGACCATATAATCTATCATATTTTTTAAGGTTTATTAACACAATAAGGTATTTTGGTATATTTTAAAAACGATGAATTAGGAGCAAAATTACCCATGGTCCTGGGAATCTTTGCTCCTGGGTATAGTTTGCCTCTTAATTCACTGATATAAGCTTTTATGAGCATATTTGGACGTTCTCTATTCGAACTTTGCTCTACTAATCATGTTTTAACATTTTTTTGATATGGCAACTCTCAAAAAATGGGTAAAAATAAAAAAAAACTTATTTTTAAGAAAAATTATTTATTTCTTTACACAAGAAGTTAGTTTTATTGCTTTTTAAACGTATAGATCGATAAAAATCATCCAGTTTCATTGCTGTTTTATTTTTTTAAACTATATTTTACTGACAATCAATCAGTTTTATTGCTGTTTTATATTTTTAAACAATATTTTAATGACAATCAGTCTGTTTCAACTTTGTTTTATATTCTTAAACTATATTTTAATAACAATCGGTCGGTTTTATATTCCTAAACTATGATTTAATTTTAAATACTCAGTTTTAATTCTGTTTTATATTCTTTATTTAACAATTAGTAAGTTCTATAGCTGTTTCATATTCTTATGACAATATTTTAATGACTATCAGTCAGTTTTATTGCTGTTTTATAGCTACCTTTATATTTTTAAACTGTATTTGAATCATAATAATCAGTCAGTTTCATTGCTTTGGTATTCATGGACTAGGTACAAAATGTTTATCAAAATGGAATGACTAACAAAAACTCGAATTCGGCTTCCTCTTCAACTGTAAATGTTGTTGGAGCACCTGGTAGTCGATATGGCATTTTAGTTCGTTGGAGCCTGATATGATTAATAATAGTTCTACGTGGGATGCCATATTTTTCGCTGGCTTTTCTTTGAGAGTAAATGAATGAGTCAATTTATTTTCTATTGCAGCCAAACATGCTCGTAAAGTTTTAGAGGCGTAATTTTTGTAATTTCTGCAGCCTAAACGCTTTTTGTAATTTCTCGGCATCTGTTCTGAAAATAAATAAAAAGTGCATTTATACCACTAACAATAATTATCTTCAGTTTTTTAAATACATGGCAACCTTTTGGGTTTACTTTGCTCAGTGCAAAGTTACCCCATTTTGTACAAGAAAACAGGTCCATGCCGAAAAAGAGAGGTTTGGTCATGATGAACTCAGGAGTTCAATGAAATATTTACACATTCTTATACCTGAATAAATACATAATAATATGAGGACATCATTACCTTATTGCGTTGCACAGTTTTCGAGATGGCAATGACTTTTTTCTGACACAAAAACCATTAAATTTTTCACTGAGCAAAACAATGGCTCCCTGCGATCCGGAAAAAATGGCAGATGAGAATTTGACAGTTCAGTAATGTCATTCAGATGTCAAATATTTGGGGTGCGTTCAAAAACAAGTGAAATGTTGCGAGGATTGGAACATAATGGACGTTGAAACATTTTACAAAATTGGAGCATAATTATCTAGAGGGGAGCAAAGTAGGCACGTTTTACGGTACCTTATTAACCAAATAAACAACGTTGCAAGCAATTTGCGTAGAGATATTCTTCAAACCTACCGTCACGCAAGACATTTAGGTACGTACTACCTAGTCTAATATGCTTAAAATAACAAATTATCCATCTTAGATAAGACATCAGTTCTCTAATATACTCGTTATATAATGCTAATGAGTCAAAGTTTATCTCGCTAGATTACTTACATAAAGGGCCTAACCTACTCTACATATGTGACGGTATAGATAAGAGTTAAATATTAAGGATTCTGGGAAGGGATGACAGAAATAATATAAAAAATATAAAATATCGTGATTAGTTAACGACCTTGTAGTTTAGAATATTTTACCTGACTTCGAACTCTACTACTTCAAAAACTCTGTAAGTAGGTACTGTATTTACGTTCTCTTTAAAAATAAGAACCTACATTATCCAAACCGGTTCATCCAACGAACTGTCGGCAAAAAATATAATAATAACCACCTGTATAGAATAACTTTCAACATAAACTTCTCCGACGCAGGAGATTGCGAGTGGGAGTTTTATTTAAATTGAATTATTAATTTCGCCTCTAAGAATTTACCTATATATTATAATATGGGAGTTGTAACCAAGGTACCTCAGCAGAAATTTCGTTCTCTTGTAGAGGTACCTTAGGAAAGCCTTTTGTAAGGTACAAAAGGCTTTCCTGAGCTCTAAAGGGAGAGCATGTTACCTCGTGCGGATTCCAAAAAGAGCTGGACTCTAGCTTACTGAGCCCTATAGAGAAGTCGTACGACTTAGTCACTCGTGAAGTCACGAGCATTCCTTGGAACAAAGCCCAGCCTTCTGTACGATCGAATGTAACTCCCAAGTCTTTTTAACCAACTTCAAAAAAGGTGGAGGTTCTCAATTCGACTGTATTTTTTTATGTTTGTTACCTCAGAACTTTTGACTGGGTGGTCCGATTTTCATTTCTTTTTTTATATGCAAGCTAGCTGGTACTTTCCGTGTGGTCCCATTTTTAACCGACTTCAAAAAAAGGAGGAGGTTCTCAATTCATCTGTATTTTTTTTAATTTTGTTCAGTTCTAATAGTGGGATCCATGAAAATTCATGAAAAAACTATAAAAATTTAAGTCGATTTATAGTTTTTTAAAACAAAATTAATTTTATGACTGTGGTGTGGATCGGGCAATTAATTCGCCATGGATTCGGTAGTCGCAGTGAATTGGGTGTCTCATTCGACCTAAAGTCATGGCGAAACAGAGAGGAACAGTGAAACGAGAACTTGGGCGGATTGAACTCCATTTTCACTTTCAATGTGTTCCTTTTGGGGTTTTCCTCGCAAGAACGACAGTATTTCGACCGAGTCATGAACTTGGCGGTGTTACACCCCCATGCCTCGGAAAGCACGTTATCCCTTTTTTAGGGTCCTGACAAGAAACACTTATAGTTTCATCATGTCCGTCTGTCTGTTCATGACCGAGGTCTTGCTTAGAGGCCGTTAGTACTAGAAATCTGTAATTTTGTAGGGGTGTGTAGGTAGGTTAGGTACATAAATTACGCCGGAAAAGTGGTAAAATAAATGTTAGTAAAATATATTTTTTCGGGTAGGTTTTTCGTCGTCTACCCCATCGTGTGGTGTGGGGTACCGTTAAATTAAACTAAAAACGAACCCAAACTCGACAGGGTCAAACCTTTTCGTTTAGGAATTCCTATGGCCACCTTCTATCTCCATCATCAGATCATCTCGATGATAACATGACACCGAACTTATATAAGTATACATTTCAGCTCAATCGGTTGAAGATAATCTCCTTCAAAATTGAGTTGCATCCACCCGAACAAACTACATAACATACATATGTACATTGCAATTTAAATAAAAGCTTTTAATAAAGTGTTCTCTCTATTTCCTTCCTAGGTCCCAACATCGGTAGACCCATGCGTGTTCAACTCCATAATAAAGTACGAGACGATCCCAACCCAGCGTCGGATGGTGTACTCTGAAGATGACTACCTCTGTCTCAAGAACTCCTTCAACGGGACGTTGGAGCAGTACATGAGTGTACCACGGAGGATTATTAACGACACTTGCGTTGATGGTAAGACATTCTATTCATTTCATTGGGTTTTTTATCACTGCATGCCTCAGCCTCAGCCTCAACAGCCTATATTGGCCCACTGCTGGTCGCAGGCCTCCCTGTGATAAGCGCCTTATTGGCTGTTATCTAATGGGGGTAATACCCATAATCCTCGATATACACCTTAGTCGCCCCTTACGACGCCCACGGGATGAATTAGGGTTGTGCAAATTCTATGCCGGCACCACACAGCAGTATCACTGCATAGTATAAAACAAAGTTGCTTCCCGCTGTCTGTCTGTCCCTATGTACAATGCTTAGATCTTTAAAACTACAGGTTTCGATTGATATGAGAACATAATAGAGTGATTCAAGAGGAAGGTTTTGTATTATATAAATAAAAATAATTTTACATAATAAATATAAATAAATAATACTGGACAATTCACACAGAATTATCTAGACCCAAGCTCAGCAGACCTTGTGTTATAGTTACTAGATAACTATACATAATACAATACACTTCATAATAGATATTTTTTATTATACATAGTAAACATCCAGAACGCCCTGAACAAATTTCTGCAGAGCGTACACACATTTGTCACGAGGCCGGAATCGAACCAGCAACCTGCTGCGTCGCAGGTAGACCTTCGCCCGCCACGCTACAGAGGTCGACAATTTAATTTAAAAAAAGAAAGTTTATCTCACTTCTTTGTGAAAAGTGGTACATCACCTTGTTCTCTATTCACTAATAGGTATTTCTTGAACCCGCAGTAAACGTGTTTTTTTTTAATTGAGCCGCAGTCAGCGACTGCCGACTGCTGTAACTTGGCGACTGCCGTCGTCGCTTGCAGTCGACGGGAGTAGTTGGCACCTTGCAGTCCGTTTATTCTGAAGACGCGGCCTAAGATAGAGCACGCTCTCCCAGAAGCCTGGCTCTATTCTAATTATTCTTCATGTTACATTACACTACTCGTATTATCACACATGTAAAAGTTTGGATGGATGTTTGTTAAGTACCTCTTCACGACAAAATTACCTAATTCTAATCCTGGAATCAAAATTAGGCTTTATGTCCCATAAATGTGTTTCCATGGGATAGAAAACGTTGCCATAGAAACAACGCGTGCGAAGCTGCGGGCAGTTCATAAGATACACAATATTTGTTTTTTATTATGTAACCGTAGTAACGAGATGTCTTTGTTTTTATTTGCTGATGTTGTCTTAACATTTTTTTTATTTTACCTAATTTTTAGTCCTGTTATGTTGTTCTAAATTTATTTTCACTAGCAAGTAGATGTCCTAGATTTAACGCATTGGAGTGTACTCTGTAATGTTATGTCTGGTTTTAAATAAAGAATTGAATTGAATTGAATTTGCAGGACAAATCCGTAGCCTCCAAGAGAACCTACTCCAATGCAGCATGCGTGTGATCTCCGAGTATACCTTCTACCCCCACCGCAGCCAATCCAACCTTCCTCTCGAGTACTGCACTGAAGCTGATGGCTCATGCAAGCTGATGGTAGCCTGGCACGTCTCCAACGCGACCATTGAAAACTTTGAGCTTTTGAAGGAAGAGCGCAACTTTAAGAAATTTTTCATGAGGACTAACTTTAACAGTCGTTTGATCATGTGATTAAATACAAATTCCGTTAATTATAGTTTTATTTTCGATATCAGTGACGACGAAATTTTACTTACGAATCAGGGTCCTAGTTATTATAGTAGGTAGGTAGATTACGTCGTAATCGTACCTATAACGTACGTAGTAGGTAGGTATTAGGTATATTACTAACAATTTGTGGATACGTAAGTACCTGCCAAAGGTTCTTTTTAGGGTTCATACCCTAATGGTAAAACGGGCCCCTCCCCTATTACTAACTAAACAAAGACTCTATTACCGCTATTCGTCCGTCACACCACCGTTCGGTCCGTCTGTATGTCTGTCTGTCCGTCTGTCACCAGTATGTACATAGATGTCTCATGAACCTTGATAGTTAGACAGTTGAAATTATCGTAGATAATGTATTCCTGTTGCCGCTATAACAACGTAGGTTTATTATTTAATTGGCTAAGTGAGTGTAATTTTTATGACATCAATGAATTTATTAATTTTAAGCCCTAGATATAAGCTAATTAATTGCATGCTATAGAATAGTTAAACATGAGCTCAAAACTCACAACAAACAACCTGTATGTATACCATGTTTTACGTTATCATTTATCATTTACTAAAAACTGAATAATGTAATATTTAGGGGGCTCCTATACAACATAGGTACATAATTTTTTTACCGTTTTTATAGATAACTTGCTACGCCCAGCGGCTTCGCGCGCGTTTATCCTATGAAAACGATTAAAGGTGATTTCTATCCCACGGGAACGGAGTTATGGGATAAAAAGTGAAGTAAAGCCTTTGTTTGATTCCAGGATTAGGATTACAGGCAGCAGCAAGCACAATTAGCTGGCATGGACTCTACCTCAGTTCAGTGGCGGGAGACAGTGGCGAGCTTAGTATATATAGATAAGTTTTTTTACCGAAAATTCTATTGTTTTTTTTGTATGTATTCTACCTAGGTAGCATAGCAACCTAAAGCCCCCGAAACTAAGTAAGTAAGTTTCCGACCCATAACTTTTTATAGAACCCTTGAGACAGTTGAGACTTGCCTTGACCTAATTTATTGATGTAGGAATTTACACATCTGGTCCTAAACCAACACTGTTAAGCACTCCAAGAAAAGAGGTTTGTGGTCGTAAATCTACCTACTTTGAGAACCTTGAACATCTACATACTTCTAATAAATCTACCTACCTACCAGTTTCACGAAAAAACATTATTCTATAGGTAGGTATCTGTGTAGATACATAATCTATGTATGTATGAGCCTCAGCTCACTTATAGAGAGCCCTAATGGCGTCAATCCCATGATCCCAACGTTAGGGATCTACCAGTTTAGAGCAACGGTATGCCCTGTCTATTTTTATATACTTTTTAGAGGGAAACGTAACGGTGCTGATTGCACATAATAGGATAATCGTTTTAGATTAAGTAGCTGTTTAATTACGTTACGAGTGTAATTGTTTGTTACTCCAAATAAATAAAAACTAAAACTTAAATGCAACATAAACAAGCTCAGAACTAATTCGCACGATAGACAATGACTTACCTTTAGGATCCATTCGATGAGCTGTCCAAATAAAAGTCGCAAACTCCTAGAAGGAATGCTTAGGTATGGAAAAGATCGAAATCACACTTTCTAATTTAAATACGCTAATTTTGCGCGGATTGGTACTCTACACCGTTAGTATCATCTATGTGGTCTGTGCTCTACACTACATCAATAGGTTTGTAATTTGCAACGTAGAGGTAGAGTTCGGAATTTTGTGAGCCCGTAAAAGCCAATGCGAGCCAAGACGCTAATTTCTCGATGTTCAGTCAGACAAGTATAATTTGAGAGTTACGTGTTCATAAAACACATGCGTTACGCTCGAAAGCTTTTCGCTTACTAAAATATTTTATTTATCATACCATAGATTAAAATGTAGCAAAAAAGGCCAAAGCCAAATGAAGTAGAATAAAACACGTACACGTTGCATAATAAAAAAAAAGAAATCGTAACAAAAGAAACTGACATTGACAGTTTCTGACAGTTTTTTTTTTGTCGTGGTGAGTTCAATAACTTTTTTACTTACCTTACCTATAATAATTTACTAATTTTATTTCGGGAAAAACTCATTTAGCATTTTAGCTTTTTATTGAAATTCAGCACGCAGGTGGAATTTATGAGGGGTTCGAAGACTTCTCAAAAATTATTCGTTAAGAAATTTTAGCCCTTATTTTGCTTCTGACGACCGACGACGACGCCGCCGACGCGACGACGACGACGCGACGATTCATTAACTTTGACACAGTCCACTCTTACGAAGTTATTGTATTCTCTTTCCACAGAGTCCACATTACAGAAAACTTCAACTTCTTATTTCATGAAAGGGTAATCAACAAACAAAACAAACAGCCGTGTCTACCGAGCGACCGGCCCATATTTTGGTTGGAGATTTCTATAGATCGTTTGAACCATTGAACAATTTAGCAGTAGGCAAATACCTGAATCATGAAATGCCATGTACCAGGTCCTAACGTAAAAGGTAATGACAAGTTGATAGTTATATTAAATAAGTTGGCTGTTTAAGTAGTGGTCATGTTAGCCAATAATTATTTTTTCTTTAGTTCTAGGAAGAACAGTGCACGCTCTCGCTAGGTTTGGCGATGAATTATACTTAGAATCTTTGCCAGACAGTATACTACTTCGCACCCTGAACGCTGCCGAGTCGGCATACGCGATGGTGAAGTTCAATAAAAACTTCTTTTCTTACTTCAATTACAACTACTACTCCACTGAAGACAATGAAGGACTGAAATGTAAAATCTCCATGAAGTCAGCTCTAAACACATTTAAATCCCCTGCGCACATGGACAAACAAGTTGAGAATTTAGAGATAAAACTTGACCCGGAAAGTTGCAAACTTATTTTTCAATTAAAGTGCAAACATGGCATTGTAAAGACACATTATGTATCTATTCTAGACTGTAAAGCAATGCAAGCAATTTACACTAAGGATTTAGTTCCTAACAGGTATCATCAATACTTTTATACTTTATTCAAACCCAAATAGTACTAATCACATCTTCTAAATAAACTCGTCTTTTCAGAATAACATCACCACAAAGAATACTCTCGGAAGCTCTCAGCAACTTCCAAAGCTCCGATGACCAAGTCACATTAGAGGTCACATCACAATCAATGTTGCTGAGAAACTACATTGACACTAATGTAGACCTGTCCAAGTTAATACGAACACAGATAAACCTTAAACCACTAGAATTTGATAGCTATACCATAGGTACTGACACAACTATCACCTTTACCCTTAAGGAGTTCCGAGCACTACTTGCATTTGCTGAAGCATTAAACTTACCATTACAACTACATTTTGAGACCACTGGAAAACCAGCTGTATTCATAGTACACAATGGAGCTACGTTTGAAGCACACTTTGTCCTGGCTACTTCAAAACCTGACAATGCAACACAGGCAACTACATCCACACAAAACACAACTGTTGAGAGAAATAAAAGAAAGGATACAAGTAGAAGTAAACTGGAATCAGCAAAGAAGAAACCACACTTGGTTGAGCCAGATGTAGAAATATCAAAATGTTTGGATGAAGACTCGCACTTATTCAACTTTATAGATATACCAGAAGATGTGAATGTTACTGTTACCAATAGTGAAAAGTTGAATGGAACAGTAAATAAAAACAATATTATTGAAGACATGGACTGTGATAATATACCAGGATCACCAGCATCAAGAACAATGATCAAATCTGTGTTCAAAAGGTGTTTTGAAAGCACTTATGATCCAAGAAGTATCCGTGGCATTGTGTTAGCTGAAAATTCAGATAGTGAATAGACTGATAAAATTTCACTTTGTTGTAAATTGTTACTGCCTTTATTTAACATAAATAAACTATTTATTCAAGTTTCTGTTTTTATGAGACTGTGTCTACTTGTAAAAGCTTAGTTATGCTTACCTAATTTATCTGCATGAGTTTAAAGATAGGAGAAACTTGCCTGCAAATAAATAAAATACAAGGAAGTTTTCACTGCATTATGATTTTATAGCAAAAAATATACATAGTTAAAATTATTATACACATGTCACAAAAATCAATGTTTGATGGAATAAATTGCAAAACAGGGGTTTTGAAATACATTCTACACAAATCTAACATTATAATATTCTTCAATTTTATGGTAACATAGCATAGGCATCATACAAGTAACATTTTACTTTTAGATATTAGAGTACATAATATATTTTGCTTTTAATTTATTAGTGTAGATTTGCCCTTATAGGGGTGGACATTAACTAAAGTTCAGTAAATAAAATGCATTCAGGCAGTTTCTTGTCCTGCTAGGCATATGAAGAATCCATACAATACAAGTTACAAAAAAATGTTTTATTCAGTAAAAACTATATTTAAATAGTTATTAAATTTACTACTATAATTAGCACTAGAATTAATGTCACAATGGACACATCAAGCATGGATTCCACTATTTCTGTAAATAAACCCTTCCATTGTTCGGTAACTAACAATTTGTAGACTGTTTTTAGTTTTCAGGATTTTTTATTTGAACTAAACATTTTCCAGAATCCCTACATTACAAAATAAATTACTCCTATTGTTCAACCTACATACTCCAAATTTGGTTTTTCACTATACAGAGATCAAACAATTAGGTAATTGTACAAGAAAAGTAAAAAGAACAAAATGCAGATTTGTTTTTCTATAAAAATTACCATACACATTTCATTATTATAACAATAGCTAGCTAAGATGTCTTAAAAAAGATGAAAAAAGACTGAATTCTATTTTATAAAATACGGCAACAATACCATTTTAATTACAATAGTATTTTATTTAAATCAATTTCAATAGTGTCTCTGGGCCGAGGGGCCGCTTCGAGCCGAGGGCTCGCGATCGTCCAATCACCGAACACTCACTAAACAAAAGAGGGCACATCAAACATTAGGAACACTCCTCTTGGCTCTTTCTCACACACTTCTGTACTTTGCTTTTAAATTCCGAATATGATTCTCTCCACTGTTTCTGTAAAAATAAGCACAATGAGCACGCGATGATGACCGACGCGGGACAATACCGTCGCTGGAGGGCGGGCGGGGGCGCCGAGAGATTTGTCGTGTCATTCTATGGGTATGTCTGTGTTTGGTTGTGGATGTTCACCGGCTAGTGACGCGTACACGAATGCAGTGATGTGCGCGAGGCTATGACGTGCGACAGAGCGCCGCGGGCGAGGTGTCTCAATGCGGTGTGTTTGGTACTAGATGTGGTGTCGGCCGGCCCTTCTCTGTTTATCGTCATCTCAATCCCCCGCCACTCCTAAAAGCAGTCCTCTTGACTTTTCCTAACACATCTGGCAACTTTCTTTTTGAAATCCGAGTATCGCTCTCTCCATTCTTTCTGTGAACGTAATGTGAAATGGAAATATTAGTGATGCACTACATGAACAATGATGAATTAATAAATTATTACATGATACAAACAAATCGACTCTAAACAACAACTATGAGCACCTACACTAAGGTTAGTGGTGAAAAAAGGACTCGATCATTTTCTTCCTCAAGTCTTAATAATTTAGTCATTCTTTAAAGCCCTTTAAAGAGGTAAAAGGCCTTATCAGCTCGTAACGTGAGGCTACGAGGCTTATTACCGATGTTGTCACAAACATCGCCGGGAACTATAATATTTACATAATTGCATCAGATGACATTGTGGTCAAAGTAAACTATGGCAAAAAATGGAGACTTTGGAGTTATTAATACCAGACAGATATACATAGGTATAAGTCGTTCTAGCCTTTAAGAGTTTAAGTTGTTACATAAATTAAGAACGGCTCGAATATCTTCCCTCCTAAAGTAAAGGTCGTAATAGCCTTCATTTTAGTTATGTGAAATGGAATGCAGTATTTTTAATAGACTTTGAAGGACAGAGTCTCATTTGTCATGCACTTAGGCCTATTCAAGTCTACACTACCAAGAGTGGCAGAGAAAGCCAAGAGGGGATACTGTTCATACATAATCACAGGCAGGATGACGCACAGAACTGAGCGAGATTTTTCGCTGCTACTCTGCGAATACAACAAGCGAGTTGAGTACCGAATAGGCCTTTAAGGGTGGCAAAAAAGGCCGACTTTTCCACGGGTTAAAAATTAGTTATTAGTCCTACACGAACTATTATGTTGGCATTAACATGGATTACATCTTTTACATCATTACATCATTATAATGCCATGTTGTTTTTTATGGAATCATGATAATTATTATGTAAATAGTGAATTATTGTGGCTTTTAATTTTGTCTGTATACTTACTAGGTAACAGCTAAATACATCTAATTTTACGGGTCTTTCTGCCCAGACAACCGAACTAGACAACTGGTTGTCTGTGTGGAAAGAATTTTCCGCGGGGACAACCAGTTACCTGGATGGAAATTTATTTCCATCTACACAACTTTTTGGCAACTAGTTCTCGCGATGAAAATTTTTCTTCCGCGGGGTTGTATCATGAATTAGAAATACCTGCAGGGGTATTTTAATTCATTCGATTCGTTTCCGAAGCGAAAACGTCAGATTCAAATTTGAATTCTATTCCGACAGCATTTTAGAACGCTATTTTTATTTGTCTCCGATATCGAATCCGACCTTAAAATACCACGAATTAAAATACCAGTGGTCGGAATTTTCATTCCATTTACGTAACTGTGATAGATAATTATAATAAAGCTGCGCCCCAGGGCTTCGCAAGCATTGTTCCTATAGAAACGTTTAAAAGTGATTTCTATCCCACGGGATCTGGTCTTAGCAAAGTATTTTCTAAAATATGTCAATTTTCACAGCAAAGAAAAATTAGAAAAAAGGTAGCACAGTTACGTAAATGGAATGAAAAGTCCAACCAGGTATCTCCGCGAAAGATAATTTTCCATACAGAGAAAACTAGTGACTAAACAGTTGTGTAGTGGAAAATAAGTTTCCGTCCAGGTAACTTGTTGTCCTCGCGGAAAATTATTTCCGCACAGACAACCAGTTGTCTAGTTCGGTCGAACAAATTTTACAAGCTTTTTTTATGTTATTGCCAAAAAAGTATAATGCTGTATGTGTGTTTTGGTTAAGTCTTGTTCACAATCTCTATATTAAAACTGTCGCTAAATCTAATGTGTAATGTAATGACAACTATAACACAATTATGGAAAATGAGAGAAAGGATGGAAATCACAGGTATATTGAAGCTTTCTTTCCATAATAAGCCTAGTTTACAATTAAGCTGCAACCTTTGTAGAGTGAACTTTGAAAAATTAACAATGATTCATTGAAAATATCCACATGAAGCATCGAATAAACCAATATCTAAAAGCCTGCCAAAACAATATGTATTCTGAGAGAAAATCCAAAAGCTTACAGAATGTGGTACGGAAGTGTTCTTTGAGATATCAATGGATGTTCACCAGCAGTTGTTGACAGAAACTGAAATTTTATCCATCAACACAGCCGTCAATCTATGTATAACGGGGTATCAAAGCCTTCTCAAGGTACCATCTCCATAAAAAAACAACTTACCACATAAAAAGGAGAATACTCTTTTTGGATTGGAGTTTGAAAAATAATTGTCATCATTATGCATTGTAGGAGAGATTTCAAAATGACAGCCTTCCAAATTCAGTCAAAAAATCGACTTTAGTAAGGCCAGACTATAATTGAAGACGTGAGTGAATGAAGGTGATATGACACATTTTTTTTGTTTTTGTATTTTTTTGGCTAAATGATAGTGTTATGTCCATCTACATAGGTTGTCTCAACGTTACTAATAACTAATGTGTCTGTCAGATACTTCAGAATTTATTTCAATAGAATAAAACAGTCAAAAAATAAAAATGAAAACTTTGAAGCTTGTTTCTGAATGAATTTGTAACATATCACCTTCATTCACTCACATCTTCAATTACCAGAGTAGAAGTTTGTAAACTTACCGCAGCATCAACATTAGCAGGGCTCTCATCATTTGGGTCAGCCAACATGGAGATGACACTGATCAGTATAGTTTCCACGGTGTGCACGGGCAACCACCGTTCTGAAGCCTTCTCATAGCCCCACTTGTCATCGCCGGGTTCGTGGAGTATTGATATGCAAACATCACCATTTTTTTCAACTGAAATAAGAAAAATAAGTTTTTTAAACTTATGATATCAGAACAAATTATAAATATTCACAGGGATTTATCATGTTTATTTACCTACATCATCCCGTGACCATGACAGAGTGAAAACCTGTTGAAATATTAGGAAAAATTGGTAAATAAATGTGATAAATATCCCATGAATATTTATAATAATGAGAAAAATAAGCTCAAAAACAGGCACTGTTGATTGATATAACAGCTGTGGTAGTCATACCATAAGAATCAAATTATCCAACCTGTGGATGTTGTAACAGTCAACCAATACAGATGGATAAAGCAACAGATGTACTGTTCTCATAAATTTTACACTTTTTTGCTGTTCATATCGATTTAACCAATCATAATTATTATGTAATAGGTACAGTACAATATGTATACCATCCAATCTGGATGGAGCATGTTCAATCAGCTGATGAAGGGGTAAAAAACATTATAGATAGTATAGTTATAGACAGAGCACTCATAGGGTAGGTGGATGTATAGCAGTTGACTAATACAGGTTGATGATGATGTATTGGTAGCTAAAACTAAATAGGAACAAGCAAAATTTTTATTATATTGGTTTTATAGTTGGTTCCTCTCTATTGTGTATAACTGAGTGTAACAGTAATAAATATTTGTATCAGTCATCTGGTATCCATAACACAAGCTCTACTAACATTAGGTATGATCAATTTATCATGTTTACAAACTTAATACAGAGGAAAGTTTTGTGTTTCACAAAAACAACTGAACCAATTTAAAAAATTCTTTTACCATTAGAAAGCTACATAATCCCTGAGTAACAGAGGCTATATGTATAGGCTGTGTAGAGCCGGGATAGGCCATTAGTTATTAACACTGATATAAGTAAAATGAAACATTACTCACTATTTGGATGCCATATTTCAGTGACAAATTTCATCCGGGGTGGCCTCAGAGGGTATTCTTTTGGGAAATGTAAATGTGCTTTGAAGAATCCACCCTCACTGAAAACATAGGAAAAAGTCATTACAACTCATAACTATTATCATAATTCGATATCCAATTGCACATGACATAGCATTGTAGAGTGAATACGGTGCAAATAATATTTCTAATGATAACTTTGCTGAGTTCACAAAAATAGATAGAAAAAAAAAAAACAGTCATCAATACAATTATTTTATGCAGCGAATAAAAGGGGTCATGTCATAACTGACTTTGGACATTATTTACAGGCAAATTTTCACCAGTTTTCCACCATTTGTGTTTCAGGTATGTAAAATACCATAAATGTGAGGTTATGTTTAAAAATACATAGTGAAAGTCTACTCAAGTTTCTTTTGCTAAGGTATGGGTAATTGTTATGAAACACTCACTATAAGGTGTCCGGGGGGCCGATAATGAGGACTTCCCATCGGTATATATCATTATCATCGATCAATCCAGCAGAAAAACCTTCTACTGGATTCTTGTTCAGTTCTGAAAACCCAAGTCTCACTGTTACCTTTCAACATTGACGAATATTGCACTTCACATTACCAATTAATGCGTTTGAAGCTCTTGTTAACTGAGCCCGCAACGCAATTATAATTTCTGAATAGTTTAACTTGTCCAAGGCACCTGAAATGCCTGTCACTGCGGCGAAATGTATTGATTTTAATTCGTTGTGTCGTTCATGTTTACTCGACGATAAAAGCACCACGCCTTCGGGACTGAGATCCACACTTTATCCATGGCTTTGTCATTACAAAGATACTAAAAATTCGACCCGCTGAGGTCAATGATTGCTCGGAGACGATGTCTGACGCTTGAAATCAGTGACTGGCACAAACAATTTTTATCCACTTTGCGAACTTACCAGCTAACTGCTTTCTTAACAAAAGCGAAGACTGTGGTTCTGACATTTAATTGTGATTGCGAAATTTACTCCGATGACACGAAACGAATGATTTTTCACACAAAAGATGGCTGGCTGGCTAAGTTTGTGCAGGTTGTGAGACTGAGAACTGAAACATATGAGTTGCTGCTTACTTCCGGTTCATGGTAAGTGTGACCATAGCATGATCAGAAAATCTACCAAACTGTATCAATTCAGCTACCACAGACGGTAAAGCGCAATGATGAAACAAGCAAGTGTGGCATGATAAGTAGGTATCTAAATTTTTGTTTATATTTTGGCCAGTTTTATGGATATATGCAGACCTATGAAAAGAAAAGAGATCTTCAGGTAAACGCGCATTCATCCGTGCCGTAGTGATCGCATTATAAATAACCTTAAATGAAATAGTATACATAATTGATATTTTAAACAAATGATAAACAAACCCGCAGTAATTAACCTCAAATTAACTTTTTTGTTGACGAATTTTAACATAACGGAAGGTACTTGCTGATTTGAAATCGTTTCTTCAATATTGTCCAATTACCTACCTAATCTGTTTATCTCGGCTCCAAGCAAGTTTATGAATTTTTATTTATGTTATTGGAATCTGTTGACAGTTGCAGTCGTCATTCGCGACTCACGAGGTCCTTTTAGCATGTCAGTTCACTGTATTGAAAAAGCTTGTATTAATGTAAAAGTGATGAATGATTCGGCGCTTTTGTTGCTTGCGGCGCGTACAATGCGGACAAAGTTCACGAAGCCTGGCCATGAGCAAATTCGACGTTAGCTGGGTTAGCAAAACATAATTAAGTATACTGTTGAAATTCTAGCTTCAGCGTAATAAAATTAATTGCAGCTTGCACAGCCTCTCGTTCTGTCAGAACTTCTAAAAATTTACGCCGGTCTAAACACACGTTCTTACCAAACTAGTATGTGCTGGTATGCTCCCAGGTAAGATTGAGCCGAGCATTAAACTTTGTTGCGCTTCCGTCCCCGTAAACTTGAAATTACTAAATAATACTAATGTGGTAGAATTGGATGAAACTGGTAATACTAACCGGAAATGTTATGCGACATCTAGTGATTTTTTTTGGTAGCTCAATGAAATATGTCATTTTGAAGTAGTGCCAAATGACATCAAGGAATTTTAGACCTTGTAGCTAGCGAGGTAAAGTTCTAATTCAACTAATGCCGTCATGAGTCGGCTTTTTCTGGTTAAAGCGTTTTGACTACCACGTAATGTCTGTAGCTTGTCCTCAACCTGTAGCGGTCAACAACTGCTGGAGGCAGGCCCCCTGATGGCGTTTAACTCATGGGGGGTAATGCCCATAATCCCCACGCTGGGTTGGTGAATATTTGTTCTGCAGGGGCAGCTCGTCCACTATCTCGAAAGTCTAGACTAGTCTAGAGGGATACCTGCTACTGGATCTACACAGACATATCAGTTTATATCAAGATATAAACAACTAGTCTGCCTGTGCTACTACCTACCTACTACTGCTGCATGGATTTTATATAATCCTGTTCCTACTTATTATCGTTACAGAAATGGGACTAACAAAAAATATATGTAGGTGTACGGTATATTAATTTTATTATACCTTAAAAATAAATTTACAATCACAATCCTACTTGACTTGAATCTTTTCTTACTCGTTTAGCCTGGGATTCTTCATGCCCATTTACTTTTTCATGCTTTCTTTTCTTTTTCTTAGTTTTCGGCATTTTCGGTTTATCTTTTTGAGCTTCTGATGTTTGGGGTTTGTTTGATATTATTTTACTCTTATTTGATCCAACAAAATCTAAAAGAGCTTTGAAATCTACACTTGATTGAATATGGCAACTTTCATGAAATTGTTTCATTGTGTTGATCATCTTCTTTAGAACAACAAAGAAATTATTTTTCACTTGGAACTCAGTTCCTTCTATTAGTGTCTGCTTCAGCGCAGTCTCAAGCTTCATCTCTAGTTTTGAAAGCTTAACAATCTCTTTTTCTGAAGGCTTGTTCCTTTTAAGCGCGCGGTAGAACCCTGATATTAACTCCAAACCCTCATTTCGTCTGAACTGTCTCACATCTTTATTTAAAACATTATCTATTACTATATGCACAAGTTCGATATTGCTTTTCCATTCAGTTTGTAACACATTGTGGAAGAATATTATAGGAAGTAGACAGCTTCTGTTTTGGAACCAGTTTTGTAACGCTTCCTTCAAGATTTCGACTATGGGAGATGCGGTTTTAGATTCCTTACCCTTTTTGGGAGATTTAGGTGCTTTGATTTGAATTTTCAGTGAGCAGTGGATGACGAAAATTGAGAAGAACGTTATAACATCACCTAAGGCTTGGTACAAAAAATGTGACCTTCCGCCTTTTTCGATCGTCGCTTTTAGATATTCAGCCAATACTTCGACGGTCACATCGTCAGTAGTCGTAAACTTTCTTATTTTTGTCAGTAATTTTATCGTCTTCCGTACTCTGTTCTCCAACTCAGCAAACTGGTTGTCTTGAATGCAGAATTCTAGACATCTTGTGAGCGGCGCGATCATTCCTAAACAGATATCCATGGATGGGTCCTTTTCAAGATAGATGTCGATTAAATCAAGAACTCTAATTCTAAAATCAGATAACGCTTTTTTGTCCTTTCTTTCTTTTTTGTTCTTCTGTCCTTTCCCTTGGTGGAACTGCTTGAATGCTTCTGCTAAGGCGTCGTCTAGTTTCTTTCCTTCGTCTTCGTCTATCTGGTCTAAGTCGACGCTTTCTGCGTCAGATCCTACGGCAGCGCCTAAAGCTTTTTGCACCGCCAGTCGAAGTTGATCCGGCGTCTTCATATCAACATCGTCATCATCATCATCGTTATCGGAGGCATTACTGTCGCTATCTCCTTCATCGCTATTAACATCGCCATTTTGTTTTTCATCCGCCTCACTTTCGCTGCCTTCGTTTTCTACATCATCCTCGGCATCGGATTCGTTGTCCGCTTCTGAGTCACTCTCATGAAGAGGGTTGTCTTCACTTTCAGGGTCTAAGACTGACACAATCTGACCAATGGAAGACGGTGTTAGGTACTCCCAGAGTAGCCTAAACACGCATTGCACCACCGATCGTAAGACACTCGACTCGGCAGATAGAATAGACAGTAGAACTTCTACTAAGACTTCAATCCATTCAGGTTCCTCAGACAGATCTCCCGTAACTTTGGATTTCTTCTTTTTACCCTTTCTGTAGTGTTCATAGCAGCTCTTGAGTTCTGTAATTGAACTAGTAGCTATTTTGACATGAGCTGGTTCAGAGAAGAGAAACAAACCAAGTTGGTACAGTAGTATCAGGAAAACTTTGTCGATTTTCGTTGTTGACTCTGCCTTTTCAATAGTTCCACAGATTTCCATAAGTGTGTCCCAACACTCCATGTTTTCTTTTGGGAATTGCTTTTCCAACTTTGTTTTGACTTCCTCCTTTTCTAATATGCTGACAATGAAGTTGCTAAGTGATGAAAGAACAGTTACCAAGTTGTCAACATTGGAGAATTTGGCGGTGAAGCAGCGGTAGAAACATTGTTTTATCGCTCCTGAAAAGATAAAAAATCTAATAAGTAAATAAAACTGAAAAAAAAGACGTGTGGCACTCGGGGACTGCCGCGGTAAAGCTATTGCATAGCATTTTGTATCAACTTATGCAATTATAATTTTATTTATTTATTTTATTCATGCAGTATTGCTTTTTCTTTGATATTAATTCAAGTTACACTTTTTGAGCGTGGTGACCCTATACACCTATATACTTTCTCGTAAACAGCTGCTTATGTATTCGTCCGATTTCGGAGCAGCTCGTCTCGATTCGTGCGAGTTTCGTAGAGTCGTACAATACGTCTAATCGCACGCACACAACGCCGTGTCGAAGACCGAACTGAAACGACGTTAGACGATGCACGGCCTTCAAGCCACACCTCCTTGCCCGGCGGAGTGGTGTGGGGAGCGTGAGGTTTTTACGTTACGGAATTTCTGGATTCGATCCCCGCGCTCAAGGCCCGCGATAGAAGCTATGCAATAGCTTAAAAGCAATAAAACTGTTACAATTTTATTAAAAACAATATGAGGTTCTTCTAAAGATGGGGTTAATTTTTCTAGAGGCTTTGTTTTATGAACTGCAGGGGTATTTAAATTCATTTGATCGTTTCCAAAGCGAAAATGTCAAATAACTATTTTGATTTGTCAAAAGTTTCCCATATCTTATCCATCGGCCTTTCCAATGAATTAAAATATCCCTGCTGATATAATTGACAAATACAGGGCCAAATAATAATTAAGAAACCATCAGTTTTTCAGCCGTTTACCAGTCTAGCTACTAAAATCTTACATACCTGACAGTTCACCAGAAACAGCAATATTTTCTTCCCCACTGATCTTAAAGAAGCTAAAGCACATCAGTAGCTTCATATGAGTTAATTTAAACTCTGTATCATCCTTCACAGCCTCATGGCTCACTAAATATGATAATTGATCAGCTGCCTTAACTCGCTCATTGTTGTACCACTTCCTTGTGGTATCCTTTACATTTTTCTCTGATGTATTGAGAAGGATTCCTTTGAAGAGCTTTGCTAGTTTTTTCACACCACTCTTTTCTAAGTCAGCAATAGTAGACCGTACTATTGTGGTACCTGTGATATCAGTGAAGTTAATCTCCCCAGGGTCAATAAGTAATTTTGTGAGCACTGCAACTCTAGTATCATTTGAAACTTTTTCACTTTTCAGAGCTTTAGCTAACGTGTTAAGAAGTTCCTTCTGCTTTTTGACCATGATTTTATTGTCATCTTCATCTTCTCGCTTATTACGGATCTTGCTAGCAGTTTGGAGTCCTTTGAACCAGTCCATGAATAGTTTGAAGAAGTTCTTACTTATCAATTCAGGTATGACTTCCGTGTTATCAGCTAAATTGTTTAAGATGTTGCTGAGTAGAGTGATCGCTACTAATTCCCGGTTCCTATTATGCTTAGCAAGGTGGCTGTCAATGCCGGATGTCCAGAATAACTGTAAGTGTGGGGATGTTGCTATTCTTGTGCCAATTGCTTTGTAAATTGGATGGCCCACAGAATTGAAGTCAATACCAGTCTGAAATGAGAGTGACAATATTTATTATATGTATTGAGTATATTATTCAGTGTTATCCTGGAATAACATAAAGGTTCTTTTGATCCTGTAAAATCGCATGTGAAACTACAGTCCTAAGCTAGCAAACTGTCTAGAGCTCTCCTCCACGATGACACACCAATAGCATGCAATAGTGAACATGCGCTATCTGTATGCATATAATGTTTTTAAATAACTTTTTAATTGCTACCAGTAGTAGATGATCTTACCAGTATTTTCTCACACACAGCATGTATCTTATCTTCATGAAGAACATCGCCCACTCCAATAAGTTTCTTTAATTTGACTTGCTTAGGGAACTTTTCGGAAACCACTATCAGGAAGTATAGGGTTTCAAGTGTGTGTTCTTTGATATCCTTCATCAATTCTGGCTTAATTGATGGCCATAGAGTGTTTGAGAACTGTTCCTCATTTAACTACAACATTAAATACAAAGTTATAACCAGAAAATGTGGTAAATAATTGCAGAGTCTAATGAAAGAATAAAGAATAATAATAACTTACACTGTTAGCAAAGTCCAGTAGTATAGGATAAGCTGCAGTGCTCAAATAGGATTTCTTCTTACTAGCAGCGAGCAGTAAATCCACAACGGCTTTCTGTTCTTCATCACTGCTTTTAAAAATGGCCCCTGATCGGAATATAGCACTGCAGAGCAGTATTTGACCAAGAGCTACATCACCTACTTCCTGAAATAACAAATATAGATTAAATATTAAAATAAAAGCTAAAGCGAATCCGAAAAGAAGACAAATCAGTCATTATTCACTTACACTTTTGGATGACCCATTAGCATGCAGCTCTTTTTTGGACAGGTCAAGTAAATCCGACACAGAAATACTTTCAAACTTCTTCAGCAGGGCCACCAGGGTCGCAAAATACCCAGTTCTCATCTCAGGTACATTGGCGCCCAAACTGCGTACTAACCTTTTGAGGACATATTTTATGTCTTTCTCCACCTGGTATAAGAACCACCATTAGAAAAGCTTCACTCTATTCAAACTTAATGGAGACCAACTTGATCTTATTTTGTGAATAAAACAGTCTAAAACTAACCTCGTTGCTCTGTAGCTGGGCGATAATTTTTGCCCCACCGATAAGTTTCCCATCGTCTTGGGTCGCTTTTAATAAATCAAAGGCATCCAACACAGAAGCATTGGGCTTGCGATCTGTTGGAGGATCAGTAGTAACGCTTGGATCTTTCATTGTGATTTATTTCTCATCACAATTAATCACAAAAACAAAACACCACATGGAATCCACCACATTTTGGTGCTTTAGTGTTCCAGGTTCGCTCTCTTCTCAATTTTTGAGTTTTGACGTTGGCATTTCGATTGTGGTACAAAAATCATTGATATTTTGAGCATAATATATGCGGCGCGGCGGCGGCGGCGAAGGGCGCGTGCAAGGAACATAAAGCTCTCTGCAGACAGCCGCTAATTAGTTAGCGCGTCTTGTAAAGCGCGATTTCAGCGATTTTCCAGCGCGATTCCTTACAGCAGCTTATTATTAAGCGCGATTTCGGCGGCGCGGTCGCAGCCCCTTCCCCGCCTTACCGGCAGCGCGAACGACGAAGGCCATCCCGCCACCCCGCGCCGCCGCCGCCCCACAAAATCGCAGAACGCGGAAACGCTTCGGACAAGCCGAATCGCGGCTGCCGAATAGCCGCAGTGTGCGTCAGCGTATGCGTTTTAGTACAAAATGTTCTGCAAGCAAATATCGCAAAATCGCGTGACACAGGACGCGCTTAAAAATTAGCGTTGATGTGAGTAGGGCTTATTATACTTGGGCGCGTGCGGGCTGCGTTTTCCTCAACTTCTTGTTCGGTTTGACACTTTTTGGTAACATATTAGCGCGAGGAGGTGAGTGGTGTGGTGTGACTGAGGCGTTATGCGCACAATTTCATTCATTGCGCCGGGTGCGAAGATCTAAAAAAACTGGATATGGCTGTCAAATATTTATTGAGTAAGCTGTATCAAAAATCATATCGTTAGTATTGAGAGTTTTGTTGCGACTGAAGTGGATGTGGAAGCATTTATTTACATTAAGGGGCCGGAGAACACCGGGCAAAGATTCTATTCGAGTCGCGTACAAAACTCCGCTCCGAATATCGCTATCTCAGGTTAGCTGATGCAGGCGCGCGCGGGGCACGGGACGCGGTACTACAATACGTGAAGGGAACACACAACCATAGTGCCGTGCCGTCTTATGCGTGTGTGTGTGTGTGAGTAAATGTAGGTTGCTAGGTATCTATCTATACATCTGCCACTGATAAAAATTTAAAGGCGGTAGCTACCTATTTCTTTAGGGATGTGTATTTATTGGTTAGCGCCTTATTGGTTTTTATCTCAGGGGTAGTGCCCATAATCCCCACGCTGGGAATGCAGGTTGGGTTGATCGCAGTTCGGTGGTAGAATTGTTCTGCAGGCCGCCCACCAGTGGATATCTCTTGGTCGAGACGTGGTGGGTGGGACATCTGCGTCATGGGCCATGAAGGTGTTAGTATGTATAGTAATATACGCATTCAATGCCCAGTCCGCTACACGGGGAAAAGTTTCGACAGATAGATAGATAGATGTTTATTACTTCTTTACGTCAAAAAGAGGCAGAAATTTTGCCTAGATAGAAACTTACAACAAAAGTTCTGCTTTGCTGGAATTACAACACAACAAACTTTCGTTATAAATATCCATTAATTTGTTTGTACCTACTTACCTAACTACCTACCTATAATTTGTGCAAGTGTGATTGAAGCAGGCATAAAATGCCCTGTACTTATTTTTTAGGAGTTTTGTGAGAATATTTATTTGTTGTGTAATGAATGAGTGATCTGATTACATTACAATATCATAGTAGGTAGATCATTTACAACTCAACCTTACCTACTTACACACAGGTACCTGAGTAGGTGCATGGTTTTTACAATTTATTATTACTACGCACTTTATCTACAAATATAATTAATTAACCTACCTATCATCCTATAGTAATTCTAATAGATACCTACATAGGTAAGTAAGTAAATACTAAACTAGTAGCTAGGTAGGTAAATGTGAAACATTGCATTTAGTTACAACAGAGGTATAATTACCTAAACCTAGGTAAGGTAGGTCCCCCATCTCATACATAAAAACATCAAAATTCAAAAATCAAAAATGCTTTATTATCATAAATACAATAAATGTAAATGTACCTACACTTAGAAAAGGTCAAATCATATCAAAAAATACACTGACACATTTTTGATTTCAGTCGCTTCGGTATGACTAAAATTAATGAAACAACGAAGAAACCTTTAGACTGTTAGTTGTTATTATTTTTCGAGTTGACTCGAAGACAAATAAGTTACAAGAAAAGAAAAATAATTATAACGCCGCGACGCGACGTGGAGATTTGAACTCGGTTCTTCTCGCGTCTGAAGCAGGCAAGGTCCGCCTTCGCCACGGAGCGGTTGCA
This sequence comes from Eupithecia tripunctaria, assembly GCA_955876795.1. Lineage (NCBI taxonomy): Eukaryota > Metazoa > Arthropoda > Insecta > Lepidoptera > Geometridae > Eupithecia > Eupithecia tripunctaria. Next base: position 7,659,069 of record OY041620.1, read on the forward strand.
ATTAGTGACGAAAATAAGATTTGCACCATAAGTTCACCTTATGTGTACGTACCTAGGATGACGTCACAGAAAATGTTTATTATAACCTACACCTACATTTACTTAGATTTTTTTAACAAACTCCTGGATTTTATAAAACATACAATTCCTACATTCGTGCCCGAAGTATCTACCTACTAGTTTGCTTATCCGTTTTTTTCCAAGTTTTTCTACAAGGCCTAATAGGTAGGTACGTAGGTACTTACATCTCAAGAAATCTACCAGGAAATGCCTATGTAGTAGTATGCAGTTACCTACCTATACTTCAAAAAATTAAAATATAATTCAAAGTTTGGATGGATAGATAGATGTTTGTTACTTCTTTACGTCAAAAAGAGGCAGAAATTTTACCTAGATAGAAACTTACAACAAAAGTTCTGCTTTGTTGGAATGACAACACAACAAACTTTCGTTGTAAATATGTTTGTACTTGTACCTGCATACCTACAATTTGTGCAAGTTTGATTGAAGCAGTAAAACAGCCACTAACGTATTTTTTAGGTGTTTTGTAAAAATATTTATTTGTTTGAGTAGGTAATGTAATGAATGAGTGATCGGACTACAATGTCATTGTAGATCCTTTACAACTACCTTACCTATGGTTTATCCATTTTGAATGAAGCATGTTAGTAAACAAACTACGACACAAATATCATAATCTCACTTGCTTGGCGTCGAGTTTCAGATATAATTGTAAAAAAAATTATTGAAGGGATGATCTAGAAGCTACAAGTAATGGAGATTACGTAGGTATAAAAGGACGCGCCAACAAAGTGAATTTTAGGTTAACTATGGACGGTTTGTTTACGTTTATGCTTCATTCAAAATGGACACGGTATAGGTACTTACACACAGGTTTATACAATTTACTATAATACGCACCTTATCTACAAATATAATTTATCTACCGACCTATCATCTTATAGTAATTCTAATAGACATCGACATAGGTAAGTAAATACTAAACTAGTAGCTAGGTAGGTAAATGTGAAACATTGCATTTAGTCATAACCACAACACATGTATTATTATTATTAAAAACTAAACGTAGGTAGGTACGCCAACACTACATAAAAACATCTCAATTACCAGAGTAGGTACTATACCACCTAACTAACCTTCCTATCCCAATCCAACTAATTATATACCTACTACTGTACGATACTCTATATATCTTTTTTATTATACATATAAAATACACAAATCACCCGATCTATAGAGAAATTTGTCCCGAGCCGCAAATCGAACCTGCGACCCCGTTGCGTTCCGGCGGAACCTCGCTTGCCCGCCGAGGTCTTCGTGAATAGTGAAAACAATGCACCTACTCATCCAACAAAACGCCTTACTGTTAGAAATTGATGACATGACATTTGATTGAAGCATGACATTATCCCACCTCACAAAATAGAATGAGGCCCTCATACAAACTCGTTTTGAAACCATGTACCTACCCAACACTTGATTTAGTTTAGAAAATAGTAAATAAGAAGTACTCTTCCTTCTATTCTAACGTCCATCCATAGTAAGTACCTAATAAGGTGTCCCTGCGACAACGACCTCGGAGATCGTCGTTCGTTGTCGTCACGTCGGTCGTCACACGGGGCTGAGCGGCGCGGCTGCGGCGGGCGCACCGTGTAAATACACGTTGCATTAGCGTGTGTGCGTGGCGTGCGTACCTGTCCGAGCGATCACACAACCGAAGTAATCCCGCCCCGTGCGTGCGCGATAGCAATAGTAGCCGTTCAAAAATGGTATGAATTTGGTTGTGTTCCGTAATACCAAAAATGATGAATGAAAACTTTTTGTATTCTTCACATAGTATTGTTATTCTGTAACTAGACAATATAAGCTATGTTCGACCGTTAAGAACGCTTAAGATATTATTGTTTTTAATACGAATCAAATAGGAAGAAAACTGGTCTATTTTGGCATAAAAATGTGCAAAATGCGATTGTCTATATTTCGTTTTAGGTAAGTATTTTGCAAAAAAAAAACAACGGCGGGACCTAGATAAATACGATTCAAATACAAATAATACAATGGTATACTGCAAATATGGTTGAATTAGAAATCATTTTGGTATTGCGTTTGTATGGGCAATTCACCCTTCCCCGGCCTCTTAAGTGGCATACTATTACTCCCAAGAGTACAGCCTATTAGAATCGTCTTGTCTTGCAGTGTCAAGGTATCATAATGCGTTGGAACTGGTTTTATTATCTTCATGTCATTTGCATCTGTGTATAGATTGTATTCAAAATTTTTGGAAACATGAGGTGATGTCATTCTTAAAAGCATTGAATAAGACTGGTCTCAGTTGGAGCCTAGAAGGGCCCCGGATCTAGCGTTAAATTGTTGAGACTGCTGATCCACTAATCTGACTTTAAGTTGCCTGTTGTGAAGGTATGAAATGATCCACTTTTGAAAACTACCCGAAACGCCTAGTCTTGAGAGCTTCTGCAGAATAAAACAATGATCGATATTGTTGCTACTAAAATCGGTTTCGATGGAATCTACGTGAGTTATATTGTCTACTGGGGTGAAGACTGAGTAAGTACCTACCTAAGTTCTTTCTGACGGTTAATAAAGTAGGTTAAGTTGGTGGAACGTGATTGCATAAAGCCATGTTGATAATCTAATCTGTAATAATTTATTTGAAATGCCAACTTAAATGATAGCTGGCTAATTTCTCAAAGACTTTTACAAGAACTGATACTCAGGGTTGGAATTGGAAAAACATGTTTTTTTTATATTTTATAAAACAATCAGTTCAAAATCTTTAAAAATAGTGTTTTTTTGTTTTATTAGGAATTGATTATTTTATTATTCGCTATAATTGATTTGAAATTGATTCTAAAGGTTTAAAGTAATAATACTTTATTTAATAAATAGGTAATCAATTATAGCGAATAATAAAACAATCCTTTTCTAAACTTTTTCTAATTCACGTTAATAAAAATTAACATAACGATAAATTTTTACTTTTTGTTGCGTATCTCAGTATTTCTAATCTAATTATAAAAAATATTATTATTATTCAACACTTTACACCTTGTATGTAGTGTAGTGTTGGTTGAAACAACTTGTTATGATTATACTAACCCTGCTGATACTATAGAAATAGGCCTGTAGCGTGCCATGTTATTCTTTTCGCCTTGAAATTATGGTATAAAATTTTATATATTATACACGAAAGCGCAAACGTTAAAAAAAATGAAATACTCGATCTATGCAAGCAATTGGTTTATTTTGCAGAATGTCACATTAACGCTCAGTCCACACCACCACCACCCCGCACCGTGTCGTCGTCGTCGTCGTCAAGCCTATGTCATGCCTTTTCCAGAAATTGATGTGCGCGCTTTCAGTGATCCATGTTTTTAAACATGGCAGGTCGCAGTGGATACGATGATGTGAATTCCAGGTAATTACGCTAAAATACTTCTAAAATCATATCAAAATGTTACTAAAAATCAGCGCAGAGTGTTTTTACATCAAAATTATTACAGTGTAGTGAAATAAAGTGTCTATAGTGACAGATTTTTCATGTTTTTTCACAGCGATAACACTGAATGAAAACGGGATTTTTAGCCAAGATTATGAATTCTAATTAATTTTTAGACCGATAATTGGCACAGAAGTGCAGTAAGAGGTCTATAACGGTCTCTGGGAGTTAAACTTTCACGATTTTGTAGGTTATAAAATGGTTAAGATTGGGATGTTTGTTCCAGGGACTTTGGCGGCGGTGGCGGCCGGAGGACGGCCGGTGGGCGCCCGCTCCCCTCGGAGCCACCCTACAAGGCATATGTTGGAAATTTGCCTGGTGGCATCATTCAAGGCGACATCAATAGAATTTTCCCTGTGGGTATTGGTAATTTTTTAAATCACCCCTGCTGTTCTTGAAGTTTCACTTTTAATAATGCTTATCATTCAGCATGTCTTAAAATATGCAATTGGATTTTAGTAAACTGTCTCCAGATTACAAAGTAATCAGTGTTCACAACAAGGACCATAACATAATCAATTTTTAATTTTACATAGGGTAGGTAAGGTAAAAAAATATATGATTTATGAGATCATGTACAGATTATTCTAGGCTAGTATTCTTATTGGATTAGTTGCTGTGATAAAGACGCAGGTACAACAGGTGTACTTCCAATAATTTGATTAACAAATAAAAAATTATGTAATAACAGCTTAATCTTTTTGCAGGATCTGTCTATAAAGAATGTGCGACTGGTGATGGACAGAGAAACTGACAAATTCAAAGGATTCTGTTATGTTGAGTTTGAATACCTCGAGGATTTGGTGAAGGCAATTGAACTAAACGGAGCTATTAATGTGGAAGGACAATTTATTAAAATTGATGTAGCAGAAGAAAAACGCAATGACAGGTAAGCAAATGTTTATTACACTCTAAAAACAAAGGTTCTAATGGTTCCCTATAGCAGCTAATTAATAATAGCTTGAGGAATAGGGCAGATTGTATTATGAAGAAAAGATCCAAGCCTTGCATAATAGACGACACTATAAATGATTAAAGTAGTGATATTTGTCCTGCAGAATAAATTCTTACTCAGAATCACAAATAGTAACTGCATAGAGTTATTTAACAATTTCTGAAACTGATTGTTTTCCCATTGATGATACATGATAAGATAAAATTTATAAAATAATTGATTTAAAACAACTTAAGGACTACAAGGATAACAAATGTTCATCTGAGGATTTATTTATCTTAAGATGAACATCTTTGTTATTCTTTTATCCGTTGATGATCAACATAAAAAGGTATACTAGGTACTCTATGGTTTATCCATCCAGCATGGAGCATGTTAGTAAATAAACCACGATACAAATAACAAAAACTCACTTGCTTGGCGTCGAGTTTCAGATTTAATTGTAAGCAATTTTTATTGAAGGGAGGATCTAAAATCGACAAGTAATGTAAATTACGTATAAAAGGACGCGCCAACAAAGTGAATTTGAGGTTAAGTATGGGCGGTTTGTATATGTTTATGCCTCATTCAAAATGGACACGGTATAGTTACCACCTTCCCCCGTATCTACTATTTTATAAATATTAAGGTTAATTATTTGTCCTCCCTATCTACTAATTTATTTTGAAAAGGGTGGACAATTTCACTAACGAAAATGGGGCAAACCTAGATGCGATGGACGCAGGACCATGTAGTAGAATGTCACAAGATTTGTGGCCTATACGCAGCAGTGGGTACTAAACAACCCATAATGATAATGAGAATGATGACTACCTATTATTTGGGGATGAATTGATTATGATTGTGTCACTTCGGGTTTTTAGAGAAATTCAAGGTCTAGGGCGTAACAATGACCTTGTGTGACTCATTTCCTCAATTCATAAGGAAAAATCGAAACCCAAGTTTTAAATAATTGTAATAAAAGGCGGGAAATTGATTTAGGAAAGGGTAAAGGGAAAAGTCTACAGTAGGTAAGTACCTTAATATTTTCTGTGATCTACGAGGATTAATACTAGCGGGAAATTGGTATTTTGCAAATTATAAACTGTTTTCTATGAACCCATTTAACGATAAACTTTATGGAGCATTTAGTAACTCTTCTATCAAAATTATAGTCTCTTAAAATTTATTTCAACCTGAGAATACCTACCATATCTGAGATTTCAACAATATTTGGTTTAATGGACACTTGGATTTAATAGACAGGTGGAAAAAAACCAGATAAAATATTTGAACAGATTGATAGATCTTTAGTGTACCCTTAAAAACTTATAAAATAACTTACAGACAGTAACTAAAGACTATAAACCAACTTCAATTATATGAATCCCCTTATCAGAACTGGGCCAAATTAAAATGGGACCACGGGAAGCACCAGCTTTCAAATAAAAAAAAGAATCATGAAAATCGGACCACCCAGTAAAAAGTTAAAGGTAAAAAAAATACAGTCGAATTGAGAACCTCCTCCTTTTGTTAAAGTCGGTTAAAAAGTGTCACACTCTTTACTGAGCCACGTTACTAGCAAACTTTAAGTACTTCTTGTAAGTAAGTAATTTATTTTTGTCATTTTTGGTTTGATTGACAAATGAAAAAATATGTGTCCAATGTGTCTTCTGATAATGAAACTGACAGACTAATTAGAATTTTTGAGTCGTCAGGCCTATTACTTACAATTATCATTATGGGATGGCCTTCGTCGTTCGCGCTGCCGGTAAGGGGCTGGGAGGGGGCGGCAAAATCGCGCTTAATAATAAGCCGCTGTGTGTAAGGAATCACGCTGGAAAATCGCCGAAATCGCGCTTTACAAGACGCGCTAACTAATTAGCGGCTGTTTGCGGAGGGCTTTAAACACTAGAGTAAGTGAGCTAATTATGGACCACCATAAGGATTTGTCAAATAAAACTCAGAATTTAAAAGTTAAATCAGTTTTATGTATTTTAAACAGCTTAATAATTGTATTTAGCATCAAAAACATATTATTTAATCAGTTTTATGTATTTTAAAAAGCTTAATAATTATATTTAGGATCAAAAACTTATTATAATTCTTGAAACATGTTGATGTTTAAAGAATCTTAGAAATAATCAACATTTTCAAAATAATGTCATTTTCGTCAATTCGAAAAAGTGCACTTAATATGGACCACATGGTTTTAAATTCACGTTTTTAGTTTACTTGTTCAGAAAATTATAAAACTATTGGATATTGTAATTAAAAATAATTTTATACTTACAAACAATTGAAAATTAACTACCCTTTCCCTGTTTATTCCAGTTTCACAATGAGTAATAATTGTTTTACTTCCTAGCTTACGAATTTAAGTAAAAAATTACATTGCACGTTGATAAAAACAAAAAATGGCTATAGTGAATACGTGCGCGCTCTCTGCCGGCTTGCGAACGACAAGGGAGGCGGTGGGCTTAGCGTGCGCGTGACAGCTCGGTGCAAACAACGTTCTTTGATAAATGCCGGTAGTCCATAATGCAACCCCAGTCCATAATTAGCGCACTTACTCTACTATTCTCATAAAAGTCCGACACTTACATGAGTATAGTATATATAGAAGAAAAATATGTATACAAAATATGGAACTCTGCCGACTGGTATTGATACCTATGGATCAGTTGAGCTACCTGTAGATTTTTTACTGTAAAAATTTCGAAAACATTTTGAATGTAAGTGGATTAACTACGAACCTTGTTTGTGTTAGAAGAACTCCAAAGCAAATGTGGTACCTGTAGATCGTTTGCAACAGTTGGCAGTTATAGTTTGACCGTAACCGCTATACCGCGCCTGAGGTATGCGCGCGGCGAGACGGGAGGGAAGTAGTAAAACGCACACGAGATAAATATCCAAAGATGGGTCGAGCGCTATCTCGTGATGTCAAGACAATCATTTTTTAAAGTGGCCAAATATTTTAAGAAAAGAAGAAAGCTTTGAATATAAAAGTGATCGCGATAGTAGATTCACAGACTCATTGACGAGCAGTACCTTGCAGAGACTAAGGTTCAAAGTCTCGACCACCGCCGCAATGTGGCTTGTCTCTCAATCTTTTATAGGATACATTTTGGAGAATGCTCACTTGAACTACATGACCTGATCCCACCATCCCCCTTCCACTCCAGGACAAGCAGACGCACAGCGCAATACCATCCATACTTGGTGGACGTACCCTCCACTCGCACTAAGCGGTTTTCCTCCACCTTTATTATTCGCACCGCAAAGGAATGGAACTCGCTTCCTGCCTCTGTTTTTCCGGGCAATTACAACCTGGGTCTCTTCAAGACGAGTGTGAATAGGTATCTTCTAGACCTTCGTGATACACCGTCGGCCGCATCTTCGCTTTCCATCAAGTGAGATTGCGGTCAAACAAAGGTCTATTTAACGTAAAAAAAAAAAAAGATTTATTATTATCGATCCTAAATTTGCAGAACGACTCCGATTCAAGTTCCAATGGCGAAACGGAAGATGAAGTTGAAGCAGAATCTATGTCAGATTATCTGTAGATAACTTAGTTATAAAAAAATATAATCCTTACATAAAAAAAACATTTCGTTTACCTACGATATCCTAAGATCTATCCGACAATATCGATCTCATGTGTACTCTTTTTTTCCCCGGCCCCCACCTCGCCGCACTTTCCTAAGGAGCGGTACAGCGGTTTCGGTCAAACTATAGCTCAATTGTTTCAATTGCAAATATAGTTTTAATTTATTTCTGCTATTTGATTGTAATTTTCTATTTCAATAAAGATAGATTTAATTCATAAACTAGCTGCAGCTTCGCCCCGTGGATTTTTTTTTTGTGTCACGTCCCACGAAAACGTGATATGTCTGTTTCCTGATTCTAAGCTACCTCATTTTCAGCCAATCCGTTCTTCAGTTATGATGCTTCCAAGCCGATTTCGGCTACGGCGACTGTATGCCTGGTCAGGCGTTTTAACTTAAGACATCAATCTTTAGGGTGTAGCTTTTCTGCCCTTTTGTGCGCTCTTTTCTTCAGTTATATAGTGTAACTAACACGACTTTATTTTATACTAGCTGCGCCCCGCGGCTTCGCACGCGTTGTTCCTATGAAAACATTAAAAGGTAATTTCCATCCCACGGATTTATGGGATAAAAAGTAGCCTATATTTTATTCCAGTATTAGAATTACCTGTATGCAAAATTTCAGCCAGATCCGTTCAGTAGTTTTGGCGTGAAGAGGTAACAAACATCCATCCATATATCCATCCAAACTTTCGCGTGATTAGTGTGATTCAATATGTCATAGTGAAATTTGAATTTCAGGGGAGGCGGCGGCGGTTTCAGACGCGACGGCGGCGGCGGACGGGACGGCGGGCGCGATGGCGGCCGCGGCGGCGGCGGCGGCGGTTTCAGACGAGACGGCGGCGGCGGTGGCGGCGGCGGCGGCGGCCGCGGTATGTACGACCACTTCGAGGAGCGACGCGCGCCCCGCCAACCCGGTGGAGGGTTTACACAGGGTAACATCGCTGTGCTAACATTCATTACTACTTACTTGCATCTACCACTAAAGCCGTATATACGTCGTCGACCGTTGCCATCAAATCAACGTAAATTATCTCTGTGGAAAAGCCTCATTAAGAATACGTAGAGAAGATAGTTAAATTTAACTCTATATTGGGGTATTCCACACAAAGACAAGTAGCATAATATTTTGATTTTTCTGAAAAGACTAAAAACCGACTTTAAATTCTTTAGTATTTCCACTGTTTAAGTTTTGCGGCACATTCCTCGAGTATACAATTTCTATGGATTCTTTCTTGGTATAAATCGGCCCATAATGAGGACACGAAACGATTTTAGTTGAGAATGCAGATTTATAGAGCTAAGAAATCCTTATCATACAGTGCAATTTTTTTGTTCTAAGACAAAAATTGACGTAGTAATGACCAAATTACTAGAGAACCTTACTTAGTGACCGCTGCTGTTGCGTGTGACTTCATTGGAAGGGAAGCCGTCAATTTTTCTTAGGCAGAGCAGTTTTTTCTTTGGTGAATTGTGACTTTGAAACAAATTAAGTGTGTATGTGCGTGCGTTAATTTCATGGCCCCAGATGCGCACATGTGCATTTGGGGCCATGAAATTGTTAACGCGCTCACTACTCATCATCATCGATAATCGTTTATTGTGAAATAAAAACAATGGATACATGGTTATAAATGGAAACGATGCCATCCACAGAAATGTAAAACTGTGTCGCAAATGACAAAATTAAAGTGGATAAAGTTTCCAAAAATATAGGTTAGCTACTGAATTATTTAAGTAGGTTTATAACCTACTTAATTTATACAGGACTACGTTCTGAATAATACGCGTATAATACTTCGCGTTTATAATATTAGTAGATTATTAAAGATAACAATATAGGTTTCTAATAAAAATAAAAAATAAAAAGGCTAGGGGCTTTTTATTTTTTACGACACACACATTCAAGTCAACTCGGGATGTCGTTCAATCTACCCGCGGTAGCAACTTCAGTCTTGCCATCTCACATTGGAGACGACCTGAAGCTCATGGCAGCGTTTAAGATTTGTATTTATTATACAGGGTGTTCGCCGGACCGTGTGCCATATGGTAACTTAGGGTAGGTGGAATCTAGTGCAATAATATAGCTTGGGGGCACAAAAAAAATGTTGTTCCATTTGTTTGACCTTAAAATTTGGCAAGACGCAATATGATAAAAAACAAGTATAGAGAAAATCCGAAAACAGTAAATTTGAACACAAAAAGATATCGTTTTTTAAAATACAATACAATACAAATACTCTATCTGTATTGCACACCAAGATACAGAAAAGAATACTCAAACACAAAAACAGTTGCACATTGGCCGGCTTTATCGCTAAGAGCTATTTTTCCAGGCATATAATCCAAATCTCAACAAGAGAGATTTGATTGTTTGTATGGAATAGGCTCCGAAACTACTGGACAGATTTAAAAAATCTTTCATGCCAAATGTAATAAATAAACAATTATAAGCCTTTCTCTTTTGTACCAATCAAGTAAGGCATACCTTAAATATATAATGATATACAAACAGAGAAATTTGATTGCTTGTATTGAATAGGCTCCGAAACTACTGGACAGATTTAAAAAAATCTTTCATCATTAAAAAGCTTACCTTTCAGGGAGTGACATAGGCTACATTTTATCTCGGAATTCCCACGGGAACGGGAACTACGCGAGTGAAACCGCTAGGCGCTGCTATTAGATAAAAACCTTAAAAAATCTTCAACATAGCCTTGTGGCTTTTCAGGGTTAAAAAAACCAACAAGCCTTTGCACTTGGTTCCACCTACCTCCAGTTAGCCTATGGCACACGGTTTGCCAAAGACCCTGCATAAGGAAATAGATGACTTCGGCTTTTGTGGTATATGTGAATAAGCCCATAGAATTTGCTCATGGAGGATGAAGCAAGCTCTTAGTTAGATTTTGGAATAAATTTTTTTGGCGGTTCACGCAGTTGCGTTAGTATTTTTTTTTAAATGGCTTGTTCTTCCACCATCTGTATATTCTTTAATCTGTGAACTCTGATTGACATTGTAAAAGATTAAAAATTCTGACTTTTTGCCGAAATACGAGTACATGCAACGCCGATCTGAGTTCATATTACAAATATCCTGCTAAAATAATTTCTTCCTTACTCTTCTTTCAGGATATTTGTACATTACAAAATTTGCAATTATAATCACAATGTTTATTTTGCAAGATTTGTAGTATTTGATTACTAATTACAAGAATACTAACATTTCATTCACAGCTTTGCAAAAACCATTTTAACTGACTGTGTGTTGTTCATCAACTCATCAATAATTATGTTGGCATGGTACTAACTTACTAATAGCACCAGATTAATAAAAATACACTTTTTCCGATCTTTGTTTTCTGCCACAGAAGTTCTGTATAAGAATATCTAAAATATACAGCAGTTTCCACGCCCACCAAAGATGGCGCTGTTGTAACTTTCAGGATTTAAAATTTAAACGGTGTTGGTTTATGTTTCTACAAACACTTGGTCCTTTTATTGATAGCATTTTCAGATTCTTTCTTAATATTAGTTTTTTTTCAGCTTGAGGTAAATATTGTTTAAATAAGTAGGTTGCCGGTGGCCGTTAAGGCATTTAAGGGAATCTAAATACTATCCTTTCTTAAGCAAGGAAGGTGAAACGAGGGAAGACTTAAGATCCTACAAGATGAACTATCAGACCACACTGTTTTTCAATTTTTTTTTATTTATTTGAGGGAAAACTAAAGGCTTAAAATGAACAGTGTTACAAATAGATAAATAATACTCTGTCGTGTTTCGGAATGTGGTCCGGAGTAGCCATCTTCTAGACCTTCGTGATACATCGTCGGCCGCATCTTCGCTTTCCATCAGGTGAGATTGCGGTCAAACGAAGGTTTATTTCTGATAAAAAAAAAGATAAATACCAGAAAGCTTATAAATTGGTTTTCACAGATAGGATAGATTTTGTATTCAATGGACCTTCAATTGACAAAAATCTCATGGATGGAAAGTGACGGTGCAAGGATAAATAATAAATAAAAAAAACCGTAAAATATATCGCACCAAAGTTCGCAACAGGTTAATTACTGGTATTGGCTTGTTTACAACATTTCACATCTAATTTGTTTAAAATTGTCGATAGTATTTTAGCAATGGCGCTCATTAGGAAAGGCCTATGTCCCGCAGTCTACTGATGCAGGCTGATGATGATGATAATATTTTCGGTCTGCCTATGTCCTTTTGACTATGGATGCCCTGAATGTAGGGTCAACTACGAACCTAGTTTGTGTTGGAAGAACACCAACGTTTCATCCCTTAACAAGGGATTTCATCAAGGTGAGCGGATCGCGTGGCGCATGGAATGCGTCCTTACGCTGCCATAATAACCCGCTTATATTCATAATGATTTCGTCAAACTACGGAAGTTTTTATAGTAAAATGGATGCCCTGCTTTATGATACTTGTATTGCATATAAAGGATGTTTCCAGAGCGCGACCGTGAGCGAGGCGCGGGCGGCGAGCGCTGGGGCGAGCGCGACGGGTCACGGGGCTCCCGTGGGGCCTCTGAGGAACCGCGTGGAGCCGGCGAGTGGGGCCGAATGGGCCGCTCGGGCGGCGGCGGTGGCGGCGGCGGCGGCGGCGGCCGGCCCGGCGGCGCAGGCCCTGGCGGCGCGGGGCCCGGTGGACCGCCCCGACGCAACTTCGATGATATGCCGCCTTCGCGTCCTGGTTAGTATTCGCTGTAGTAGCACAAGGCACACTTGGTTATGTCAATTTACATTTTACATTGTAATAGCGATAAATAACTAATAAGAATAAATCATTAAACGAACACTAAACAAAGAAATGAGTCGTGAAGATTGGCAGAACTGGCAGTTCACGCAGTGTCACTGAATAACCAATTACCCTGTATAGCCCATATAAGTGTTGGATGATTCAAGAAACTAGCTTCGTAAACCATGTAAAATAATAAAGTATTTCTTCTTCTTATAATCTTTTGCAGACACAACCGGCCGTCCTAAACTGAACCTGGCGCCGCGGACGGTGAAGGACCCCGTCAACTCGCTGGCATCCACAAGCCAGGCCTCTTCGATATTCGGCGGCGCGCGGCCTAGGGAAGAGAAGCTCAAAGAGCTCAAGGAATAGGCCCCCACGCGCAGGGGTGAAAAGAGACCCGCTCGCACCGCATTCAAACTGCACTAGTCGCATGTGAATCACAGCCTATGTCACAAATAATGTAAACCTTTGGTAGTAAACCAACTTTATTGTCTCCGGTGTATCGCCTGAAAGTCGCTCTAAATTAACTTACCCCCGAATAGTCAAACGCAACTTAGATTTAAAGCCGCTACACACAGAAACTGTGACCGAGCCGAAGGCAAGGCGTACGGGTTGTATCGTAGGAATTTATATGAACGACTACACATACACCGCCGGGCGGTATGTGTGTGTAATCTCTCATTTGAATTCACGTATTACAACACGCACGCCTTCGCTTCCGGCCTGGCCACGGTTTCTGTGGCGGCTTTCAAGCACGTCAGAAGCCGTTTGAACTTTTCAACGAAAATCTGTTAGAAATTCGTCGCTTGGCAGAAATCGGAGTTCCGTTTAAGTATTCGGGCGATAGTCAGAGGTTTCAATACAGATGTCACTACAACTAAACTAATTTGACAACACAAAAAAAAAATATGTTTCCGGCCTTTTCTTATCAATCTTAATAAAGGATAGCATAATTTTTAGTACTAACAAATTAGTTTAGTACTGCTGCCATTTTAATTGTCACCAGAATACCGCGATTTCCGCAGTAAACAAATTAACATTGATCAAGGCCTGTTGTTCCTAAAAAGAGTTAGCGAAACCAGTCTTAAGAACTGAAGTGTAACCTAGCTTTTTGCAGTCATGTCATAAAATTGCTCTTAGTGCGATTGGTTTACTACCACGGGCTTATGAACGCTCTAAGCACAGTACGCGTGATATGTCGTTCCACTCGCTGTGAACAATAGTATGATTTACTATCAACAGTACTTTCGGAAATAACAATGTCGTTAGTGGGACGGAATTACTATCAAATATTCTAAGACACTCAGAAAACGCAATAAAATAGATTGTTCTGCATTTAAATCTTTGTATTATAGACATAGAGTATCAGGATGTGAACTGCGTAAGAGCGTTAGTAGTTGGACATAGGGTGGGGGAGTCACGTGAGACTGCCACACCCATAGCGCTGCCGTTATTGCGGCAGACGCGCTTAGCCCAAGGGCCGTGTGAGTCGGTGAATGCTCCGCGATAAGTCTCGTATCGCCTCTGCCCATTTACTCACTCCGTGTTTATGTATCCTCCTAATGCCCGCTAATCTTTACCCTGTCCCAAATGTGCAGCCAAATTGTAAATGAACATGAATCTTTGTTAGGTTATGAGGTTGTAAATCATTTTATCGTATATTTTGTTAGCTTTATTATGTATCGTTTGAGCTTATTGTTTTGTGCGTGGCCAGCTCGGACGCGCTGCTTTGATTAAGTCGCAGTATTTAAAATGCTAGTGTTTTTTTCTTTCAACTCGTTGTTTCGCGGGCTTGTGTGAGCGAATGGTGTCAGTTCGTGTGATGTTTCTAAATTCGTCTCGAAATTCAATATTTGCTTCCTCATACACATTACGCACTCTAGTAATTGTATTTGATTCATAATAATAGATGTTTTTACTTGTAATAATATGTGTTAATAGAGTTTTCATTATTTGATACTCTGTTTTTTAATTTGTTTATCTATTATTGATTGTTTAGTTTTCTAGGTTATGAAAATTAATCACTGATCGAGTAATTAATTATGAAACATAATTTAAGAGTTGATTTTAATAAATGGTGATGTAATTACAGTGTCATTAATAAAATTAACTTCCACCTAATTCAACTTCTACTTATTACTCATAGAAAATAAATATTGTATAATTTCGTAAGCTATGTGGCAAATAAATTAAAAAAAATCGTAAAATTTGTAACAGAATATAGAAAATGAATAAAAAGTGAAGTCTTTGTAACCAAGGGTTTGTTTGGTTGAATGTCCCGTCGTTATTCATTATATACTTACCTATCTTTTTGAAGTGTCCGATTTGGGTTTAATTCTCTACATTAATGATGTATAAATATTGTATAATGCCAAAATGTATAAATACTTTATTTAAAACGCTAGAAAAACTAATTTTTTACTTACCGAAGGACCTAAAAATTACAATTATACAATTTTTTACATTCGGTATGTTAAAAAATAGTTATTTAAGCATTTTAAAGAAACATTGGTACATTTTGGCACTATACAATATTTATACAAACGTAGTTATTAAGGTGAATTAAATACAAATCGGATACTTGTTTCAAAGTCATAATTAACCAAAAAAAAAAAACTCCGATCTGCCTAAACTTCGCTAGTAATTTGGTCATATCATCGTAAATTTTTGTCAAAGAATAATAATTTTTGCACTGTGTGGTAATGCGCATACTTGAGAAAAAATTACAGCGCTACCTATTTTATCATTAGTACGTTACACGCAGGAAATTTAAAAAATCCATCCTACAGTTTGTGCAGGCAGGTACTGTGCGAGACGACCTCTGTGGCGCGCTAGGCGAAGGTTGCGGGTTCGATTCCCGCGTCAGGACAAATGTGTGTACGATCTGCAGATATTTGATCAGGGCGTTCTGGATGTTTTCTATGTATAATAAAATATATGTATATCAGTTATTTAGTACCCATAACACAAGCTCTGCTTAGCTTGGGGCTATGGGAAAGTCTGAAACTATAAGACATACAAATATCTCTTGTTAAGAACCATGTCATTGATTTAATTAAAAAGAAGAACTGCATTCATACTTTATAAAATTACTTGTACTCAGCTCGGGAATCGGACCCGGACGTTTTTTAACACATCATGTTTAGAATATATTGATTGTGCAGTAAATGTTACCATGAAACATGTCTAAAAAGAATAAAAAACCTTGTTTTCGTAGAGTAAATTGAATTAAGAACATAGTGTGCACTTAGATTGTGAATTTAGAACATCATTAAACCATTTACTTCTACCTCCATGGTGCTGAATCAACCTATTTTAATTTGTTAAAAACTCATACACATAGGTACCTAAGTACCTAACCTACATGTAGAAATAATTTTGCAAGCTTGATTCTGCTCAGTGTTTCTATTATATTTCTTTATTATTGTTATGTAGTAAATAGGAAAGGTAAGTAACCCAACCTGTCTTACCTGCTTTGCTGCCAGGTGGTACAGGAAAGTCAAATGATTAACCATCTGAGTCTCTCAACATTCTTGGTGTACTAGTATTGTGTGATTGTAAATTTTATTTTTTTGCACTTAATCATGGGATGAAAAGTTATATGTTTCACTTGAGTGCAATTTTTTTTACCTTAAGCTCCTTTGAGTACCTGGAAACGCTAACACACAAGCTTCTTATTTTTTAATCTGGAACTGCATTTAGGTAATAAAAGGAATGCAAATAGGAAAGGTAGAAAAAATTCATGGACTTTGTAATTAATTTTAATTCATATATCTAAATCATCATCTGGATCCTCTTCATCCCAATCATCGACTGCGTCTGGTTCATAGTAGACCTTGCTTTCACCTTCACGAATCTTGCTCATGTATGGAAGCTTCAGTTTGGATTTTTCCATCTTTTCTAACTGGTCTACTTCTATTTTGAATGTTGTAAGACTACCAGGTGAAGGCTTAATTTCTGGTTCGTCTTTATTATCTTGTTTGATAATTGGTGTGAGCCTGAGAGTTGAAGTATTGGTATCATATGACAGGTTTTCATCAGTATTAGTTACCTTACTTCCTTTTTTAATTTTCAGTGATACTTTACTGGGATTTTTGGCATTATATGAGACAACTGCAGTGGCTATGTGGTTTAAATGTATTTGCATCTTTGAACTGTGTGGGAGACAGTCTTTATGTAAGATTAATATTAGTTTTTCCACATTGGAGTCTCTCGAGAGCCGTTGGAAACATTTCAGGCATTCATTCCATCCTAAACATATTGCCATTTGATTCACTGAATCAACTATTACAGTGCATTTTGAGTTTGTATACTGACTATATGAATCTGACTCAAAATCTTCATAGCATTCGACGTTCGATTTGTGGAAAACGCTTCTCCAGACAGGTGCAGGTTGCTCGTAACAAAATATGTTCACAGTACTTCTTTCAGACGGTATCAGCTCCAAGAGTAAGGGCAAAATATTCTTATTGGCATCATCTTCTATCAGAATGGTAGGAGCAGATCTTATTTTCAACAAAGACATAGTAATTTTCAAAATCCTTTTTTTGTCAACAAACAAAAACCTGAGTACCTACATAACCTCAAAGGCTGCACGATGTCTGCTGATGTCTGACATACATTTGACAGCCAGCAAACTAAGTTTGACACATGATTGACATGACTGACATGCTTGCTTCACTTGAATCTATGACGGCTAGCCCACAGAAATTTAGACACAGACGCTAAATAATTAGGTCGATGTGTACTTTACGGGACCCAAGTTTTTTTTTTTTTTTTCATTGAACTTTGACCCTGAGTTAGCAGTCAATGATGCCCCCCCCCCGGGGGGGGGGGGGGGGCATAGGGCTCTGGGTGCAGTTATACATATACACACCCCTTTCAGTCACTGAGTCGCCACGAACCCGCCCCCCCCCCCCCGCTTCGCGGGGGGTGGCGGGCTTCGCTAGGAGTAAGTTAATGTTGAGGGACCCCCCTCCCGCTTCGCGGGGGTGCGACGCCTAGAAGAGTATACGTTAAATGTCGGTTCCGGTTCCTTACACCTTCCGTGTAGAGGTGACATTGGTCACGAAGACAAGTTGCACCCCCTCCACGACTCCGCAAAAAAAAAAAAAAAAAATTTTCGTCAAAAATTTTCTAAGTCTTTTTTGCCTTGTAATTAAACGACACATTTTGACCTCTAGCACCAAGGTTATTCAACTTGGAGGTCAATGCCAAGAAGAAAAGTTGCATCCCTAGGGACCCCCTCCAAGATTCCACAAAAAAAAATATATGTTAATTATACAGAAAATAGTCTTTTTTGCCTTGTAATTGACTGTGTCCCGTAAAGTATACTCCAACCAATAATTAGCACGTTTTGTGAAGCGCGATTTCAGCGGCGCGGCCGCCCGCCACCGCGCCCCCTCCCCGCCTTGCGGGCTACGCGAACGAACGCCGCGCCGTCCCGCTGCCAACCCGCATCACTCCCAAGACGCACCTTCAAAAAATGTCAAATCGTAGCTTAAAAAACAGCCAAATCGCAGCTTCAAAAGAAGTGAAATTGCAGGACGCGGAAACGCCAGTACCAGCTGAATCCCGGCGATAAAGTAGTGGCAGTGTGTGTTACATAACGTATGCGTTTTAGTACAAAATGTACTGCAAACAAATATCGAGAAATCGCGATTGGGTGAGTAGGGCTTAAAGCGATCACAGAACAATACATCATAGCGTCTATGGATTTTGCTTCTTTTGAAGCTGCGATTTGGCTTTTTTATAAGCTGCGTCTTGGGTCTTGCTTCTTGCTTGGTAGCGGGACGGCCTTTGTTTGCGTAGCCGGTGACGCGGGGAGAGGCAGTGGCGGGGACGCACGGCCGCGCGCTCAACAATAAATCGCAGTGTGTAAGGAATCGCTCTAGTAAATCGCCGAAATCGTGCCTCACATGACGCGCTCATTAATTAACGTCTGTGTGCAGAAGTCGATAGGTACTTAGAATAAGTAGGACGATATCGTTATTAGCGATTTCAACAATATTTTACGTTCTAAATTAGCTATCACGATATTGACAATTGAGTGCTAAGGTTTATTGGGGCAACTCTAACAGCGGGGGAAGACTATCACTTTCAAATATCTCGAAAAGTACCGCGTTATTGTTCAGTTGCCTATGTCGATAAAACAGTTTTCAAGAAAAGTGTCATGGCTCAAAACACAGATGTCGCTTTTGCTGGTAAATGGCGCCAACATACCGGAATGTAAATGTCAGTTGTTAAAAAATAAATTTGCACGTGGTTGACTCTGACCAACTTTTAAAATTTTGGTGATAATAAGTGTTAAATTGAGATGTGTGAGATGTAAGTAGCATCATATTAATATTGCCTTTTAAGTTATTATAATATTATGGCTGTAAACTAAAGATTTCCTTTGATATTTTACGAAACCAAAACCTAACCTAAAAATATCGAAACGGGGGAAGACTGTCAGTCTTTCTGGGGTATGACAGTCATATGTTAGTCTTGCCCCAAGACAGATATAATCAACATTTTCTCATCATGGTATTTTTCTTTCGAGTTTGTACAGTAAAATCCACCGGCACACACAAATTTATAATGTACTATGTTTACATTTATTTATTTTTTACCGGAGCTACACCCGTTGTTTTACATTGAAGTTTAAATAAAACAGACGCGCATTTATCAATTTTATTAGTGTGGTGGATTTCCTTGATTGTCAGTTGTTGTAATCATTGAATGTTTAAAAAAGTTATACTTGATTCTTCGATCAAGCTTTTTTCAATTTCATCGTCGGAGAAATGCAGCAGTAAATAAAACGATATCCTTTTTGTTCATTGCAGATAGCAAGATGGTACGCAATTATGTTCGAACAACAAATAGGGCAGCCACGTACACAAGAGCACAATTGCTAGAAGCTGTAGATAAAGTAAAGAACGGCGAGTTGACAGCTTATAGAGCCGCTATAGCATATAAAATTCCTCGTCCAACGATCGTAGCCCGAGTGTATGAAAAATATGGTTTGAAATCAAAGTCTTTAGGGAGAAATACAGCTATTCCTGAAGAGACAGAAAAAAAATTGGCAGAGAATTTACATGAAATGGAAAAATATGGCTTTGGCTTGACTAGAACAGAAATAATGGAAGTTGTTGGAGACTATGTGACTAAAAATAATATAGAAACTCCCTTCAAAAACGGTATACCGGGAGAAGATTGGTTTTTAGCGTTTAAAAAACGCCACAATTTGTCCGTTAAAAAGCCACAAGCAGTGGAAAATTCACGCAAAAAAGCATGCAATCCCTGGGTGATATACTCATATTATGAGTTACTAAAGAATACTATGGACGAGCTGGGATTGCATGACAAACCCACACATATATGGAATTTAGACGAAACTAGTTTTAGCAAAGACCCCAGTAAAACCAAAGTGGTAGGTTTGAGAGGTTATGCCTCAACAAGAACTATTGCATCACCCGGTAAAGATAACACAACAGTTTTGCTGGGGTGCAGTGCAGCTGGCGGTAAAACCCCCCCGCTTATCATATTTAAAGCGAAAAATCTCTGGGATGAGTGGACTTCCGAAGAGGACTATCCAGGCACTGTTTACGCAGCAACAAAAAATGGTTGGATGGAGACAAATGTATTTGAGACATACTTTGAAAAGGTGTTTCTGCCCACCGTGGGTCAAAAACGGCCAATATTATTAGTGTACGACGGTCATTCCACTCACGTGGGAATCAACATCATTGAAAAAGCTCGTGCAGCCGGAATTACTATTATGAAAATTCCTCCACATACTAGTGACAATCTACAGCCCTTGGATCTTGCGGTCAACAAATCCTTTAAAGACAAATGGGATCTCACGTTAGTAAAATGGCAAAGATTACACGTGGGTCAGGCATTGCCTAAAAAAGAATTTTCGAAATTGATTGGTGTCGTTTGGGCCCAAGTTGATCCCAAAGTATGTGAAGCAGGATTCCGAAAAGCTGGAATTTTTCCTTTCAATAGTAATGCTGTACCTGAAGAGAAATTTAACCCACACCAACTGGCAGAATGGAAAAAACAACAAGAACAGTCTACTGGATTAAATGAGATATCCACTGCATCTGACGACGACGTTTTGACAATACACACAAACGATCCAATCTCGATTCCTTCATTAAAATCCATTTGTCTTAATTATTGGAATTATGCCATAGAACGTACCACAGCAGCTGGGCAAGATCATATTGACAAGATTAAATCAGTAAGCGATGACAGGCGCATAAGCCCATCTTGTAAAATTGCATTGCCTCAGTCAATTATTTGTGATGCGAAAAAATTTAAAAAGGTGACTCTTGACCATAATGTATCAAAAAGTGATGCTAAAACTTCATCGCTAATGTTATCAAAAGTGACTGTAATAGAGGATCGTTATTATACATTTGAAGAATTATTACTACAAAAAATTAATGCAGGAGGGCACAGCAAACAAAAACGTACTAAAATTGCTGGTGGTGCCGAAGTCATAACAAGTGAAGACGTTTATAAGAAACAGAAGAATATCGAAGAAGAAAAATCAAAGAAACTGAAATTAAGAGAAGAAAAATTGGCAAATAAGCGCAAAAAGGATGAAAATACAACGACAGTACTCTACAAAGACAACAAAAAAACGAAAACAGGAGATTCTACGAGTGAAAGTAAGATTAAAAAACAATTATTAATAGACGAAGACAGCAAAGATCATGATAACAATGGGAAATTCCGAGAAGAAAAATTGGTGAACAAGCTAAAAAAAGATGCTAATATGAAAAGGAGACTTTGTAAAGACAAGAAAAAAACAAATACAGGAGATTCTACAAAAGAGCGTAAGATAAATAATCAATTAAGAGATGAAGACAGTAAACATTATGATGGCAAAACGAAACTTAGACAGTTCAAAAGGTTTGAAAATTGTCACAGAAAAAAGGGTATGAAACACAAAACCTCTCAAATAAAGAAATTAAAAACAGCAGATGACTCCACAAGTGAAAGTGACTTTGAAATGACATTGATGGATGATAGTGATATTGAAGGTTGTGAAACATGGATAGCAGAAGATTCTACAAGTGAAAGTGAGGTAACGAAAGAATCTCAAAGGATATCAAAGGATGAGACTTATACTAAAGACTTAGATTCAATGGAAAGTAGTGATATATATGACTATATTCACAACACAATAAATAACAAGGAAAATTATAACGACGAACTCGTAGAAAATGATTACGATGAACCACCTACAAGTACCGTCGACAAAGGACAGTGGGTCTTAGTAAAATTTTCTACTAAAACAAGCATAAAACATTACGTTGGAGTAGTTACAGATGTAAACTCTGATAGCATACCAACTATAAAGTTTGCTCGGAAAAGTATTTTTCAAAGCAGCCGCGGCAGCGATGATACTAGAAACACTTTTGTTTTTCCACACGTCCCTGATATATGCGATGTCAGACACCTTGAAGATATAGTATGCAAACTACCCGAGCCGATGATAGATCGTAGAGGAAAATTATCATTCAAAATTTCCTTTCAAAGCTTTAATGTTCAGTAGGTATTAATTCTGATTAAGTTAAGTTAACAAAAGTTCCTTTATTGTGTTCCTATTATTAAGTAAATGAATGTCCTGTATTCTGTAAGTGTTTTGATATTGTAGTAATTTTATTTCATACGCAAATATGAAGTTTGGTTTATTTTATTCCTTGTATTTTATTTTAACTTATGTACCTATGTTAACTGGCGTGCAAAAGAGGAGGCTTATAACCGGCCAGCAGTTGGTGTCGCAGGGCATAAGCAACATCTAGTGGGTTCCTGTGCGTGCGCGCGCAGTAGCTCCTGGTCCTGGCTGATGTTTGATACTAGATTGTGCCTGTTGTACCTAATCTCAAAATGGTTCTCTCTATCTAAAAACTAAATCTAAATCTCCGATGAGAACAATTTCGCCCGCACTAGACAAACGAAAGGCCATGATGATGGCTCCAAAGTGTCAAAGGGTTGATGATGATAATGTCTAACGCACTAAGTGACATTAAGCTATTGATGTCACATAAAAGGTTCTGCGCCTCTGATTCCTGTTGTGTGTTAGTCTTACCCCAATTCATTTCTTATACGAATTGCCGCAAAAATAAACGTTGTAGCGTCGTGATAGAGTTTAAATTAAATTACATTACGTTTAACATTTACGATTTTCCTCTATGAATTCCGCTAAGTTTTAGTTTTCAGCAAAAAACCGTCACTGTTAGTCTTACCCCGTTAGTGGGGCAAAACTAACTATTTTTACTGGTTTTCAATTTATTCAAAATATTTATTCTGAATTCATTTCCGGAAATATACTTAATATTTCCTAAAACCCTATAGTTTTGTAGTATCAATTACATAATTATCTCAGAGGCAAGTCAAATACCTTAGCCATAAAAACCGATCTTTCCGGTCAAGCAGGAAACTATGTTAGTCTTACCCCATCAAACCTTATCATTATCCGAAGCGTCAAGAGCGGAGGGTGTCGGACTCGATGAATGTTATTGTGAGTTTTGAACTACGAATAAGAATAGTCAGGAAGGGTAATTCAGAACAAACTTCAAACAAAAAGTGGGCCTAGCTCAAACCAAAATGACGTCTATGTCAAAAAACGAATCATAGCCAAAGTTCGAAATGTTCGAATTAGACATTGCTTCGTGATTAGTTGAATTCAGAACGAAAGCAGGGATTGGTTGGCGCTTGCTAAATGAAAGCGGTGATTGGTTCGCGCGCGTACTGCAATGTCTGCTGTAGTGTACCTAGGATACCTACGTCACGGCGGCCGGCATACAAGAAGGCGACAACCGCAGCACCCAAGCGCGCCGCTAACACTGGTGGGCTCGCGCTAGTGCGCGCGATATATTTACGTATGCCGCCGCGCCATCCCGCTCGCACACGACTAGCGCTGTCTCGAGAACCGGCAATGGAAGGACGGCGCCCGCGCATCAAGCCTCGTGATTGGAGCAAACACATGTCTTGCTCTTCCTTACATGGCATGAGGAATGATTTTAATTTAAGATATATATAAGCCTGGTTCCTCGAATAAACAGTTACAGTTACAGTTCAGTTTACAATTAAATCGACTTTCACTTCTAAACCTAAAAGTAGTAGGCAAGTAGGACCCTTCCCACACTGCTATGACAGCTGAAACAAGGCGGCGTGGATGATGTTATGCAATAAGTAGAGCGAACCAAGTTATTAATCAAATAATATAATGGTTAACAATGTTTTTTTATTAATTTGTTATTGTTACTTTGTACACATCAATGAAATCTATGTTCCGCGAAATATGATTAATTTATTAAGTTTTAGTCTAGAAGACATTAAAAAAGAGTCTTTCTTCGCAATGTAATTTAAACAAAACCACCAATGGATACGAGAGTACATCGAAATCTTTCATATTAATTAGCTTGTGAAAATATACATTTTCATTCATTCTGGATAGTTGATTTTGGCTTGCAGTTTCCGGGTAATAAAGCCTTTAATTTGTTCCACGGTGTCTGGCAGTTGAAGCGTCGTTGGTCTTACATGTTTGATAACACCGTGCAATTCTTCTCTTCTGTTTTATACTCTGCTGGTTTTCATAGTTTTCATTAGTATTTGTTTTTTGTCTTTCTAGCTTTACTGCACTTATCCACATGTTTTTCCGAATAGGATCGGCAGGAAAACTAAAACACAAAATACAAGCAAAATAAATACATACATAAGTGTTATAAATATATCTTAATTGTATTTGTTACATTTCAATATTTCATCAACAAGAAGAAAAAAATTCTAAGATTAAAAAATATGTATCTCAAATATAATAAATCAATAACTGACTTCAATTTGCGTATTATTGACCATAATATTGTTTTGTATTAATAACAAAAAACGAAGTCAAAAATTTACTGACTTCATATTGCATAGTATTGAACATTTCATTTTGATGACGTAGTTGAACATCTATGAATGTTATTATAATTTAGCTACTACTTACTATTGAAAAGTGATCCCTAGGCATTTTAATCTTGTATGGCTCCTGCACCACTTCACAACACATGTTGGCATGATGATTCACAGCTATTTCACAAAGATACTCACGAAAACGTCTGTGCAGACTGGACGTGTGTTCGCTTGCAAGATAAATATCCGACTGATGGCGCGCTGAGCCCGACTTTTAAGCCCCGCCTACTTTAGCACAACTTTGGTTGGGGCATTTTTTTAAAGCAGTTACTGTTCCTGACTATTCTTATTCGTAGGTTTTGATAGAGTATCAGTTTGAATAGCGCGCTCACAATGATTTTAGTTTCCTTCCTTCCTTTCTTCTTTTAATAGCGTCTACGTCTGGGTTGACATAATTTCGCGAATGTCCGTATTATTAGAGTAAAATACAAATAAAAGGTAGGATTGTCGCTCATATCCCAAAATGGCGCATGTAATGACGTCTTATATGACTTCACACGGAACATCGTTGTCGCTCTCAAGGCTGCGGTCCTTAAACAGATAAAATTGATTTGAACGCTCACATCGCTGGTCCGTTTACCAGTTAGCGCATCTACAGTCGGCTGTGAAACGTCATAGATGACGTCATCTTTGCATGCACGCACTCACACCGCCTATGCTACCGAGCACGGTCGCTGTGAGCGATCTGTCCAAATAGAATAAAATCTGTGGGGGACCGCAGCCATCGATATTAGTATAACTCGGAATGCAATGCGATACAGCTGTTTTTGACAGATATCAATATGTCAAACTAAAACAACAAGATCTTCATAGAATTCTTCTTCTTCTTGGAGATTCGCGGTTAAGCGTGAAGTGTACGCGTTGTTTTGAGGTTATGTTATGGTGCAAAATAATTTAGGTCTGAAACCCGAAACTATAGTGTTCCACCTATGTTAGCGCGCCTCAGGCTTACTACCTACCATTTTATTATAAAATGGGAAGTGTAGTACCAATCTTATAGATTTTCCTTCCTCGTACTTCATAATCATAATCATCTTACACCACACGCTCATCGCCCCCAAAGAACCAATCCAAACCAAAGCCAAAACGAAAACATGTCCAACCAAGGACAAATACCCCCCTGGAAACCACCAGATCCGCGTAACGATAGCCCAGTAGCAGCGTCTGCACCCTCCACAGGGGATGCAACAGGATTCGACGCGAGTGGAACTGATGCTCCAACACGCGTTGAAACCAACCGCTACCCTGGCGAGCGAATCGTGCAGCCTAGACGTCGTAGCTCCTCTGAAGGGGAGCGCGGCGATGAAAAGCGGTTTAAAATAAACCCGAACTCACCAGAATCACCACCCATGCCGATCTTTTCTCCCCCGACGCTGACAGGGATCCCACTGCTAGTGCGCTCTGTTACAGCAGAGCCGAAGAGAAACCTGGTAGGATCAGGCGCTGAACTCAGCCGGCGTTCACAGCCACGTTCACCCTCCCCCTCGACACCCCCACTGCTAGATGACGGTGGCGAAGACTTGGCCGATCAAGACTGCGAGTACGACTCGGAGCGCACGAACACCGTCTCACCTCCAGGTACCCACGACTCCACATCTTACGTGGGGATCGAACCTCTGCCGACGGCACCAGCAATCGAACCCACTACCCCCCCATTGAACACCTATGCAATGGCAGCCGCAGTCACCCCTAGAGCTGACGTTGAGGACGACCAGCATGAAGCGGGAAACGAACCCGCTACACAAAGAACCACCACTACACCATTTGACACTAACGCCATACAGCCATCTGTCTCAAAAGCATATCCACCGATAGTGGTGGAGAAACTACCGAATTGGACAACCCATTTCTCTATGCTGGCGCGCAAACTAGGACACGCACCAAATGCCCGCCCCCTGGGAAAGGGAGTACGATTCATACCGCGCTCACCTGAAGAGTATAGAGTGATCCAAAGACACCTTGAGGAGGCCATGACATCAGAACCAGAACTATCATGGTACTGCTACAGTCTTGCGTCAGAACTTCCCACCAAAATTGCTATCCGTGGGCTCCCAGCAGACACAGTCCCCACCGACATAAGCGCTGCTCTCGAGGAGCACGACTTTCGTGTTCGCTTTGTGCGGGCTATACCCCCGATAAGAGGAAGACCGGGATGTCTCTTCCACGCCCAACTAGACCATCTAAACCAGGAAGAACTAGGAAGACTCTATGGGATTAGAGAGCTACTCTACATGCCCGGGGTCACCATTGAAGCCTGGCGCGGAGCTGCGGGCGGCATATCACAATGCCATCGATGCCAAGCATTTGGACACTCCTCGCAAAACTGCCACCGACCACTGCGTTGCGTGCGCTGTGGTGAGAACCACCCTGCAGCAGACTGTCCGAGACCAGTGAGTGAGAAGCCAACGTGCGCCAACTGTGGTAAGCAACACACCGCTAACGACCGTCGCTGCCCTGTATTCCGCAGACAGGCAAGAAAACGAGAAGCGAAAACCACCGGTGCTCCACCAGCCCAAATCTTCACCACAAGACCAGCCCCAGCGTCCACCATCACAAGGTCAGTCCCAACTGCCCCCATAAGGACAACACTAGCCCCCGCCAGAATGCGAGAACCTTCCCCGCAACCATGCACAGGAGAGCGGTCTATAGCACCCGACCGCACTGGAACGACCAGGAATTCCCCCACCACATTAGCCCCCCCGGCTAACCTACCAACAGAGCGAGGGGCCCCACTGAGAAAAAATAAGAAACGTTGGAACAAGAGGAACAAACCTATGGCAAACTCAACACCACAGCGACAGCCCCAGCAGCTAGCATCCCCAGTACCAGCCATACATTGGGAACTCGCAACCAACGCTCGAACGGCGCATGCCTATTCCGACCCCCACGCTCCAGCAGATGCGCCCCCAGCTCCAAAAGTGCATTTCGCTCCCAATGCTCACTCTTCCACGGAAGTCGGGCCTCAAGATGCCCCTCGCGACCTATCCATGGTCACACCCATACCGCGGGTAAGACAATACCCAAGCCTACCGGTCTCAACAGAGACCGCACCTCAAGAAGATGCTGCAAAAATGGCGAGCAGCGTCAAGGACCCGATGCGAATCATGCTCGGGATCTTGGCGGACCTGTTAGCTACTATCGTCGCCGGGGGCAACCTCAAGGAGGCAGCGATACGAGGATTAGCCGCAATAAACGAGAACCAGTATGGGTAGCCACAACCATCTAAGGCTCCTATACTGGAATCCCGGAGGGGTGAGGGACAAAGTTCCACCTCTCCGCCTCCTGGCTCAATCGCAAAATGCGCATATGGTTCTACTGGGCGAAACAAAACTACACAAAAACTTCGAGCTGAAAATACCCAACTACTACACCTACCGAAGGGATGAGATCTCACCGCAAGGCACAGCATACAGAGGCACAGCAGTCCTGGTAAGAAAGGACCTGATTCACGAGGAGCTGAAACACCCAACCTTTCAATCACTGCGTTCAAATGGCGTACTGATGAACGCAAATGGTAAGGAACTAAAGGTGTTTGCTGGATATCGCCCCCCCGGCCCCATTTACGTACGACCCGACACTGCAACTATATTCGAGGAAAACGTTCCTACCCTACTTATCGGTGATCTCAATGCTAAACATAGAGCATGGGGATCAAGGACCGTAAACACTGCAGGTCGGCTTTTATACGAAGACGCTGAAGCCAATGACTTCGAAGTTCTAGGACCAGATGCTCCAACCCACATACCTACTTGCACGCAACATGCTGCAGATGTCCTTGACATCGTACTTCACAAAAATCTACGGTGTCCCCTTCACATTGAAGTTCTTTATGACATGGATACACAGCACCTGCCAATACTAGTAACTCTGGCGTTGGAAGCAAACTTTGCTGCACCGAAATCCCTTAGAGATCGCACGGATTGGGCGGCATATGAAAGGCAACTCGAAAATCTCTGTGTTGGCAGACTCACCACGGCAGAAGAAGTAGAGACTGCTGCTGTACTCCTAACGGAGAAAATGCAGCAGGCAAAAGCAGAAGCCTCCAAACCAGCTCCATTGAAACCACCTAGACGCGACGAGCTCCCACATGCAATTAGAACCCAGCTGAGGAACAAGAAAGCCTTATGTCGACTGTGGTCCCGAAGCAGATGCCCGAGACTGAAGACCCAGCTCAACAAATTGACAGCAAAAGTAGCCGAAGCCGTGGATACTTGGCGAGGACAAACCTGGGATGCGAGGATTGACGAAGCAGCGGAAAAAGAGACAAGCTTGTACGCTCTCAATCGACAGCTGACCAATGCGCCAACCCCAACATACCCACTGCTAAACGAACAAGGTCAACGAAAATTTGCGCCAGTCGACCGCGCCGAAATTCTGGCGAATCATTTGGAGACGCAATTCACACCACACCCGATATCAGCAAATGCTACTGAAGAACTCCTTGCTCACTATGCCACCATTGAGACAACAGTACGCGACTTCCTCGCCCAGCCGGCTCCGACACTCAACGGAGGCGAGTTTATCTCTCCAGCAGAAGTGCGAAAAACTATACTCCGTCTGCCGAAGCGAAAAGCTCCAGGACACGATGACCTTACAAACACCGCTCTTCGCTACCTACCTCGAAGAGGTGTGGCCGCGCTTACCATGCTCTTCAACGCCATCCTGCGCACCGGTCATTTCCCCGACGTCTGGAAGGTAGGAAAAGTCATCGTTCTCCCGAAACCCGGCAAAGATCGCCGATACCCTGGCAGCTACAGACCAATTACGCTGCTTGCAACCACAGCCAAACTCTTCGAGCGCCTACTACTTCGCCGGTTAGTACCTCATGTAGAACCGAGACCAGAGCAGTTTGGTTTCCGCAGCCAGCACTCAACAACTCTCCAACTAGCACGGATCCTGCATCATCTTGCCCACCAACTAAACAGCAACTGCTCCACTGTTGGGATTTTCCTGGACGTGGAAAAGGCGTTCGACCGAGTGTGGCACCCTGGTCTAATTCTGAAGCTGATCGCTTCCCCTACACCAGCGGCCATCATTCAGGTGGTTGCATCTTTTCTCCGTGGACGAAGCTTCTACGTTTCTGTGGAAGAAACCAAATCACAACCTCGTAAAATCACAGCTGGAGTACCCCAAGGTAGTTGCTTATCCCCTGCACTGTACGGGCTCTACACAGATGACATCCCGACGCTGGAAGACCAACTTCGACCTGGAGAAGATGACGTCGCATTAGCGCTCTACGCTGACGATAGTGCCTTCTTTGCTTCCTCGCTAAACCCGGCCGCGGCTGCTAGCAAGATGCAGCGATTACTAAATCTTCTACCAACGTGGCTCGACAGATGGCGAATTGCAGTCAACGCCGGGAAAACGGCTGCACTGCTCGTCACACGACGGCGCACTGTTCTACCACCACTGGAGCTGCGAGGACAAGCCATAAATTGGCAAACCTCGGTCCGTTATCTAGGTATAGATATAGACAGGTCGTTGACGATGACTGCACAGGTAGAGCGCGCGTTAAGGCAAACACGCGCCGCCCGAGCCATGCTCCGACCTGTCCTAACGTCGAAACTACCGCTGCGAACGAAGATCGGGATCTACAAGACCTACATCCGCTCACGACTTACATACGCAACGCCAGCGTGGTATGCCCTATGCTCGAAAACCAACCAGAAGCGAATTCAAGCCCAACAAAATATAGCTCTCAGAGTCTGCACAGGCGCGGGCCGATACGTGCGAAACACGGTCATCGCACGTGACCTGCAAACACCGCCAATAAAGGAGTTTGTGGTAAAGCTGGCGCGCAAAATGTACGATCGGGCGGACAATTCCCGCTACGTTCACCTCAACGGACTCGCTCCCCTGCACTCAAGACCGCCAGATGCAAAACCCTCCTGGCGATCACTTCCCCGGGAACTGCTTGAACCCCCCATTGACGCTCTTACCCAAGAAGACCATGGCAGCCATCCGGCTACCGAACAGCTTTTGAGAAGCCAGCAAGGCTTTCTGAGCGACAGCGCATGACTTGAGGGAAGTCTTCCTCAACGTAGAAATCGGAAGAAAGAACTTTAGTTCGCTTCCTGCCTGCATTCGACAACGTAGAGCAACGTTGCTCTATGGTAGAGTCGAATGTTGAAGACCTCTGAATGAAATAGAATTCTTACGAAGTATTTGTATTCTCTTTGCTAAAATTGCAAAAAGATCTTTGCAAAAGATCAAAGAGGGAACGCTACGATTTATTTATATCTCTAACGCTACAAACGCTCGCACGCTCTAACGAGACAAAAGATTATCTACTTACGAAATCTTTGTCAAAGAGAATACATAATAAAAATTCATAAATTACAATAACTACGTAAGAATCTTTGTTCATTGTATTTTTTGTATTCTCTTTGGTGTTATGTTAGGTGTACCTACCTAAAATTCGTAGAAAAAATGTTTAAGCTTGTAGTGCCGCCAGTAAAATCCCTTACAAGGAACGTAGTATGTGTGCCTAAACATCAAGCTCCCGATCCAAAGGATTTTCAAATTCTCAAAGAATATTTGCATAAACACGCCAAAATACTTTTCTTGACAGGTGCTGGTATCTCTACAGAATCTGGTAAGAATAGCTCATTAAATTAATCTTAATATGCCTGAATATGCAGCATAGCCTGCACACTACATACCATAAACCTCTTGCAGGAATACCAGACTATAGATCGGAAGAAGTGGGTCTCTATGCACGAAGCAATCACAAGCCAGTACAGTACCAAGAATTTATTAAGTATCCTAAAGTGAGGCAGAGATACTGGGCACGAAACTTTATGGGTTGGCCAAGATTCAGTGCTATTGAGCCAAACATATCACATTTGACAATAACGGAGCTTCAAAAGGTGGATCTTTATATCAGTCTTAGTTCCTTGATCATTTGTATTGTAGGTAGTTATTCTAAAAACTAACTAAGCATAATTTTGTTTTTCATAGAGTTGACAGAAAACTTTGTGAGTCCAAGAAGATTCATCACAGTCATCATCATCTCACAACCATTTCAAAAGATAACTAAATGTAACTATTTTACTTACATAAATGCTTTTTGTAAATAAATCAGCTTAATTCTTGTCTTTAAATCTTATAGTTAGTGTTTGTAGTATAATTATTTTGTTTTACAGCTTGGCAAAGTGACTTCGATAGTAACACAGAATGTGGACCGCTTGCATCACAAAGCTGGCTCCAGTAATATCATAGAGCTGCATGGAACAGGCTATATTGTAAAATGTTTGAGCTGTCCATATGAAGTGGACAGGCATACTCTTCAAGAGGAACTTCTAAGAAACAATCCTCAAATAGAAAATGATATTGCAATGATAAGACCTGATGGAGATGTGGAGTTGTCTCAAGTAAGTTTTTAAATAGGAACTTGTTCACTAATTTCCCAGAAAATATTCCCCTACATGCCCAAAGGATGTTTGTTTCTCAGCACTTCTGTTGATGACTTAAAAGGCCTATTCAGGAACCACAAAGACAGTATACATACAAGTCTCTCTTCAATTTAATTAAAAAAATGTACTGACACGAGTTTTGTTGCAGGAGCAAGTTGAAAAGTTCAAAACACCACTCTGTCCAGAATGTGAAAATCCACTAAAACCAGACATCATATTTTTTGGGGACAATGTACCTAAGAACAGAGTTGAACAAGTTAGGAACCAAGTATCAGCTAGTGATGCTATTTTCGTATTAGGTTCTAGCCTGACAGTTTATTCTAGCTATAGGATAATACTTCAGGCAAAGGAAGAAGGAAAGGAGGTAGCAATTCTTAACATTGGACCAACCAGAGCTGACAATCTTGTAAACTTAAAAGTCTCAGCGAAATGTGGAGACATTTTACCAAACTTGTGCCATTCATTATCGTTTTAATAGAACTTTATGTGAATACTTTCCCATAGCATGATTTAGTGTAAAATTTGATTCTTATATAAGTGAACTGTGAGCTACCTACCTCACTAAATTTGAAATAAATATTCTGTGAATAAAAACATGTAATGGCGTTTCAATTTTATTTTTAAATTGTACATAAAATAAAAAGAAGTAGGAATACAAAATTGCTTTTCAAGTAAAGTAGTGGAAATATCACTTGCCTGATCAGACCTACGCTATAGTCGCTAACCAAAGCAGTAATGGGAAGGTGGGTTTGTGGTAAGCCTACTGCTTTATTTATTAAAATAGCGCGCGAAACCGAGCGAAACTTACCACTCTGGTTAGCGAATAATGCCTTGGTCTAAACAGGCCTTTAGTCAAATGAAAACTATACAATTCAAGAGATGTTGAGGTAAATAATAGTAGAGATTGGTTTAATCTCTGCTCACTTACCAGTCTTAAGAGAACTAATCAGATTCGAACACTGAAATGATGATAGATGTTAATAAATGAGATCACACAATAATTTCTGGTAATACAGGTAAAAAAACTAAATTTCTAGCTAAAGACCTCAAAAATTTTAGACAAGTGATGGCAGTTTTAAAAATGATAGCTTACCGAAAAAGATTAGCACTTAGGGGTATTTTAATTCATTGGATTCGTTTTCCATATCAAATTAAAATATGCAGGTTCCCCAAAAGCAGAAATGTGTATAATCTACTAAAACCCGCTCTTGGTATTTGGTCATTTACAAATCATTATAAGGAAGCTATAAGAAGAATGTTTAGTAAGAAAATTGCTAGATTACAGCTACTAGGTGTAGACTTAATAACTGCAACAATTTCTACATAATAGAAAATGACATTTATATCAATACCTATCGATGTCATTTTCTATTGTGGGGCTGAAAAACGAGAGAAGCACAGTGAAATAATCAAATCTTGTCTATTCAGTTCAGTTTCTAAAATGACCTTTTCTACATTATTTGGTTAGAGCACAGTCCACTATAGTCTTTCTTCGTCAATATACTTATTCAGAAGTCAATAGCAGGGACCAAAATCAGTGGCTAAATCTCTATCCTACAGTCATACCTTGTGCAACTACAATTGGTTCCAAACCAGACATGGCTGATGGGTTTGTCTTACATTTTAGATTATGTTATAGTATCTCTTATTTCTCTACCTGCTTACAAAATGTTATTCCTAATTGGTACTCAGTAACGGCAGTGTTTAATGTCAATTTAACAAGAATCTGATTACTTAAATTATGTATTTACGTAAAAGACACAGACCATAGCAGAACAGTATTAATATTTAGCACAAGTATAAAAACTATTTTTCGTTGTTAATTTTTGAAACCAATCATTGAATACCTAATTGCTTGAATTAATACAGGGAAAAAATCTATTCAGAGGAATCACAGGTTTAAATCCAAACCTGTTCATGGTAAGAGTTTAAAAGTAAAAAAATAAAGATTCTGACCGCGCTATCTGTACCTACATGACAATGTCTAGATCTGCGTCTATTCCCAATTTTAACAATAATTTCGCCTTGGTGATTATTGCTCAACATCACAATATATTCGAAAGTTAATCATCATTACAATATAATGATTTATTTACTAACATACACATAATCATAAATTAAGTTTGGAGGAGGTATTATATTAACATTGGGCATCATTTTACAAAAATAGTATTAATTAAGCAATCCAACATTGTTACTACAGAAATGCTATAAATGTTGCTCTGTCGTGGTAGTTTTCAAGTTACCAACAGATTGGGATACAAAAAAATGAAAAACAGTATTTTTTTTTAAATACGTAACAAAGGTAGTATACGATATTTTCAGATTGAATACTAGATAAACTATTGAATGTCAACTAAAGGCTTTCAACCTCTGGGAACTTGAAGTTTGTACTAGGATATTGATTTTATTTAAGTCTGTTTAGGTTTTCGAGTTCCACATTCTAAAACTTCACTAAAGTACTGCTCAAGGTTTCTCTGTGATTAAAAAAGTTTTCTATTCTATGTCTCATTGGTATTTGATCGATTTCGAAGCTAGCAAACTGATGCTACCGAAACTAGATTATAAGGCCTAAAACGCACTGCGATTAAACGCGAGCGGTTTAGGAATAGCTGAAAACGTTAAACCGCGTATTAACACGCACTGCAACTAGTGTTCTGCTTATTTTTATTCCAGTATCACCATGGATTTCTGGCGTACAGTATGTCTCCTATATTATCCTCTGCGCGCGCCCAGTCAAAAATAAATAAAAACCGCATGCGGTTAACTTAAGCGTAAGCTTGTGTGCGCCGCCATACTACTATGGGACTAAAAAAAATCGCGCGTTTAAAACCGTGAACCAAATGTAGCAAGTTAGGTACGTTTTTAAAATCAGTAACTGAAATAAGTTGAAAATGCGTGAGCTTGTATAGAAAGGTATGTGTTAATTTTTTTTGCATTTTCAGACGCACGATTAAACGCGTGCGTTTAATCGCAATGCGTGCTTAGCCTTAGTTCTACTCCACGAAACCTTGGATCAATAATCACGAAAGAAAAACAAGCGACAACTCGAAAACCCCTAGGTAAACTACACACTTACCAGTCTTAAAATCACATTAAATAACTTCCACATTGTAAAACGTTTAGTCACTAGATTAAAAGTAGTAACGTTATACTATAGGGAACATTATAAGAAGTAGTCCGCTTGGGGTTTTTTGGAGGGGACCCCACGCGATTCCTGCGAGGCTGCCTCAAATATTGTGAACTCCCGTTGCAGGTTTTCATTCAGTTCTAGGATCGCCGCGACGTTGCCGCATCTACATCAATACAAAGAGAGTTACGTTCGTAGGAAAGACCTTTATTGTTATGAAATAAAATGTTCATTTCGATAACTCATATAATAGCCCTTGGGCCAAGTTCTGCATACTAGATAGTGCGTGGGGTGCTATTTGCATGGAGAGTTAGATAGAATAGTTTCAACCTTGACACTTTCAACACACGCGTCCATCAATCTGTAGTTTCTTTCAACCTCTACCTCAAACGCCTTTATTGGTCCACTGCTGGACGTAGGCCTCCCTCTGATAAGTGCCTTATTAGCGTTTATCTGATAGGGCCCATATAATGCCCATAATCCCCACGCTGGGCACGCGGGTTGGGGATCGCAGTTTGGTGGTAGAATAGTTCTCCAGGGGGCACTGACTGCTTGCCCGCCCCCCAGTGTATTAGCCCCCTTAGTCGCCTGGTACGACACCCACGGGAAGAGTTGGGGTGGTGTAAATTCTAAGCCAGCACCACACAGCTAAGCCAGTTTCTTTCATCAAAGGTGTATCATTCTAAGACAATACCTTGTTATGGTAAAGCGATTTATTTAGTGGAATTTGACCCCTTGTCAGTGCATTTTAAATATTTAAAGCACATACCTGTAGCAATAATTAGGTGCAGACCAAACAGTGAGTACAGTCTCGTTGAAGTGCCACTTGTACCCTTCCATGACTAGCTGATGCGCGCGGCAGATCATGTCAATGTCGTTGGAGACGTTGAACTGAGCGACCACGTCTGATCCGAAGAGGTACCCTGCTCCGCGCGGTGATACGCCCCAGCCTTGCGTGTCTGTGGAATTACACTAATATTATAAATGCGAAAGTTTGGATGGATGTTACCTCTTCACGCCAAAATTACTGAACGGATTTTGACATTAGGACATTTTGCATACAGGAAATTCTAATTCTATAGGCTATTTTTATCACATAAATCAGTTCCTGTGGGATATAAATAACTTTTAAACGTTTCCATCGGAGCAACGCGTGGTGTGTCGTGGGGTGTCGTTAGTCACACTAATATTATAAATGCGAAAGTTTTAATGGATGTCTGAGGTGGTTAATAGGTACGTAAAGTTTCAATGAAAAATACTTGATACCTTGGTTGATATTTATATTTTATACAAAAAGTATGCGTAGGGTGTGTGCAATACATTTCTAAAATTTCCTTGCGATGGAAGTCGCAGAGTGCAGCTAGTAATAAATAATGTTAGACAATTCACACAGCATTATCTAGCTCCAA
This sequence comes from Eupithecia tripunctaria, assembly GCA_955876795.1. Taxonomy (NCBI): domain Eukaryota; kingdom Metazoa; phylum Arthropoda; class Insecta; order Lepidoptera; family Geometridae; genus Eupithecia; species Eupithecia tripunctaria. The sequence goes on from OY041620.1 coordinate 7,695,822, forward strand.
GCTAAGCAAAGAAGTTTTGCTATGGCTACTAGATCTGACTTTGAAACGTTTCTATAGAAAAAACACGTGTGAAGCCGCGACCAGAAACTAGTAGAATAATATTTTTTTAACCCAGGACTCCACCCTATCAAAGTATTAGCGTGTTTGTTTCACTAAAACCTACCTTCAGGGTCACTCCACAATAAGTCACACATAGGGCCATCATGTGGTACCTCCTGCTTTCTATCAATGGTGCGGATTTGGTCCAAGGTCTGTATTGACGGACTGAGGCCCCCGTGCACGCAAAATATCCGCCCATCTATTATAGCTGACAGGGAAAGGTAGTCAAAGATTTCTGTGCAGTATCTGGAATTTATGAGTAGTCTGTTCAAAAAGAGAATAGTTGTGGGAATTAAGGGTGTGCCACGATTGGCACACCCTTAATTCCCACAACACACAGCAGTGTTGTCAACGCAACAAATACAAATACAAATACGATATAACATTTGTTGCGTTGACAACACTGCTCTGTCATTGCAGTACGACTAAAAGTGTTAGTTCACTGTATACACCACTCTTCTTTAGTTGAACAGACTCATATTATTATTATATCTGGAATGGATAAATCAGTCACAGCTCAAGTTAAACAAAACAGTTTTTTTGTTATGGTGGCTGCAATTATAAGATATTAAGCCATTGACAGCCAAGCTGCCAGGGCTGGGCTATGTAGTAAATAAATAATTTCATAAAGAGTTGGGCCTTAAAAAATCTAATCTTGTCGAGTTTGTCAAGGTGTTGTTTTATAAAGTAAAGCGCTAAATGGATTGTCTATTATTGTTAGTAATTTCAATTTCTGATCTAAGGATGCTGAGCCGACTGAGAGACTTTAACACTTAGAATTTTAATAAATGAAGATGTTATTAAATTTGACATACCTCCAGACAGTGATAGATCCATATTTTCTAAGACATTCATCATAGAAGCCATATACTTGTGTGATCTGTCTCGATTCATGGTTACCTCTAATTAGTGTGATGCGGTCTGGATAGCGAACCTGAAAAACCAGATAATAATTTTTGACCATATAAAGATAAAGCGCTAAAGAATATTTTGAACATTCTTTCACTAACAGATTCATTATACCTCTACCTATAACGTGGCCATTTTGAATGAAGCATAAACGTAAACAAACCGCCCATACTTAACCTAAAATTCACTTTGCTGGCGCGTCCTTTTATACATAATTTACATTACTTGTCGATTTTAGATCCTCCCTTCAATAAAAGTTGCTTACAATTATATCTGAAACTTGACGCCAAACAAGTGAAATTTTGTTATTTGTGTCGTATTTTGTTCACTAACATGCTTCATTCAAAATGAATAAACCATAGTCATTGCTATGTTTTATCCAGCCTTGAGCAGAAAATATACATATTTTTTAGCTGGTATACTAACTATCTCCTTTTTGTTAACCCCTGTTGTATAGAGTATTCTGGATGTTTTCTCTGTATAGTAAAACATATACTTCTATGTACAGTATATAACAACAAGTATATCAGTTATCTAGTACCCATAACACAAGCTCTGCTTATCTTGGAGCTAGATAATGCTGTGTGAATAGTCCAGCATTATAATTATAATTGTTTTATCTCACCTTAAGAGCAAGCAGTAATAAGAAGGTTTCTACTGAGTAAAATCCCCTGTCTACGAAATCACCCATGAACAGGTAATTTGTCTCTGGCACATCACCACCCACTTTGAAAAGCTCTTTTAGGTCATAGAACTGGCCATGGATGTCTCCGCAAACCTGCAATCACAGTTTTAAGACAATTATGGGGTCAAAGTTATACTGTGTTCAAGGTAAAAAATGCACGCTAGTCTACAACATTATCACTTGTTATGTAAGCAAGGTGGGGCATAGGCCTCTCCATATGTTCTATTCACCTCTGCCTTGCAATAGTGAACAATATTGAGTGAAAAATTTCACTGTGTGTTATAGTTTTTCGTTTTCATAATCAGCATACCTACTGGCCTGAATTTTAGTGATGAGTATAAAACCTTGACCTTGTTTTAAGTGTGTTAGGCACTGTTATTCACAATACATAGTGTTGGCAGAATTTACTTACAAACAATGAGACAAACGCGTATGTTAGGTGATAGTTATGGTATAGTACAATGAACAAGTCTGGGGCATGAATGCAAGATTTTATTGCAACAATTCATGACCCCCAAATGTAGCATTGAAAAGTGTACGCAAAGGTTACATTTACAACTACCTTGAAAAGGTTACGCTATACATTATGTGTACAAATCGATGCATATTGAGAGAGTAGAGTAGATGGTTCTTACCGTTACAGGAGAATCAACTCTTTGAACATTGCTCTCTTCCACAAGTATCTCGCGAGCTTTGGCACATAGCGCCTTTACTTCCGCCTCCTGTATTATCTCACATCTCTTCAGTTGTTCAATCTGGCGGTCCAAATCACTAGTTTCTGACATTTTCATCTAAATTTTCACGTTGTATCTGCAAAACATTTATGCATTGGTCATATAACGTTGCTGAAATCACCATGAACTTGAATTAGTTATTAGCAATCTAGAGTTATACCAGTATTTGATGTTTATTGAAACGCAAATGGTATGGGGGTTACTTACAGCTAAATATTGGCAAAATTTGAATACTTCTAAATGAAATTATACACAAATTCGTTTGTAAAACAATCACAACACGCATCTACCAGAATCCACCATTACAACGTTTATGACCATAGACAATGTTTTTTTTTGCTGTGTAAATTAGGGCATGGCTTGTCTCGTTTTTTATGCCTTTGTTTTTTTTTTATTAACTCCCAATAGAAAAAATCTCACAATAAACACAGGCGCCGCCGCCGCCGTTCATATGTCTGTGAGAATAACAAAGTAAAATGGTCATCTATATAGTGTTAGGGTTTTTAAAATAAAGGTTCCACAGCTTGAACAAAGTGGGCCCGAAAACCAAAACAATGTTATTTTTATTTTTTTCAGACAATGGAACCAACTGTTAAAAGAACATATAAATGACATTTTTGTAACCACGAATCCAGTTGTTGTTAAGGATCAATCTCTGTAAAGAAATTACACCTTCTTAATTGAAAATGAGAGGAAATGGCAAATACTCAAAAGTTTATTTATTTATTTTAAAAGGCCATAAACGAAGGAGACACAACTTGACTTTAAGTTTTAATAGTTCCCATACCAAGCCCTGATGTGTTTTTTTTATCAAAATTAATAAAAACGATGGGTTTACTCGCCTCTAGCGAAGACAGAAACACTAATTCTGTATTGCATTTATCGCAAAATCGCGCGACACAGGTGCGCTTAAAAATTAGCGCCCCGCCACGCCCCGCCGCGCCGCGCCACGCGCCATCGCGCCACAACGGGGCGCGCCGTTGTGAGTAGGGCTTTAGAAAGTCATGGCTTCACCTCCTTGAATCAAGAGCTTTGTTGTCGTTTCCAGAATTTTTTTAGGCTTGTGTGAGTACCATAGACAAAAGAGCTTTCAAAACTGTCATTCATTCATTTTATTCTTTTCATTCAATCACTTCCATGACAGACGTCACAGCCGCGCGCGTCATAATTTTGTGTTGATATTTGCAGTGTCGGAAAAAGTGTTTTTCTGTGAAATTACTGTGCTGAAAGTGACGAAAATAATGGGAAATATCCATACCGTCGGTCCTAACGAGGCTTTAGTAGTATCAGGTACGATTTCAATTGGAATAAACGAATTATTAATAAAGACCTTGGATGCCAAAAAAATAAAGTTATTGATTTATTTGGGCGTTTTTTACACGAATTGACCATAAAGGTACTTCGAAGTACGGTTAATTGTTTACAAGTTCATTATCGACATATATTCCATTTTATTGGTATCCTACCTACGCCCTCCTGAAAATAAACAATGTAGGTACCCACTAACTAATCACAGATCTACTACTATTACCTACTTTATTTACTTACACAAAAACAATATCCTAATCAAGATCGTTTCGTTGGTAGTAGGTACCTACTCTCTCTGTTGATTTTTCTATCTTCATATCAGAATGTTCACCATGTGCAATATGACATCATCTTACCATAATGTTCCACTCAATTAGACTTTAATTGTACTATTAGAAACACATTTTACAGGTATACAACCAACTTAAATTGACAGCAAAAACTGTTCAGTAAATTTAAAATTTTATCTTTTTAGGTTTATGGTACAATTTTATTGATAATGGAAGTGGTTATTGCACAGAATTTTCTGTTATTCTTCAGTACATAGTAATAAGGAAATTGTGATTAATAGGGTATATGCATGTGATTTCAAAATGGCTAAAAAAATATATATGTATTCTCTATTGATAAAGAAACATATCTACATATTTATTTTAGAATTTTGAGAAATTTTTATTGTAGAATTTAACCATTGAAAAATTGATATTTTAAATCTCAATCGCAAAATTTCAAAATGCTATGCCATTGACTAGAGCGGATGTGATGCGCAATTAACAACTTTTAATAAATAATTGTCTAAATATTTTTGTACGGAATTTGTGTAACTTATTAATTTGAGATCCTTCCTATAAGGAATATTGCCTACAAATTTACAATTATATTGGAAACTCAACACCAATTAAGTGAGTTTCAGCGACTTGTGTTATTGTTTGTTTACAAATTTTCTACAACAAGTTTGGCTAGTGTGTGGTGACAACTTGAAATATTTCTTGACTAAGTAAAATTATTTTGAAATGTCCAATATGTTTTAGAAAATTTTACATAACAATGCTATTCTTTTCAAATTAAGGTCATTTGTGACATTTATGACAAATACATATAAGAAAAAGACACTTGATGTTTATTCAGTTTTTATATTTTTAAAATAACCCCCACTGAGCCTTTATCATATCAGCGGCTTTTTCCCCTATCATAATAGCTGGTGCATTTGTATGAGCAGCAATAGTCCTAGGTATCACACTACTGTCTACCACCCTTAAGTTGTTCACACCAATCACTCTGAGTTCCGGATCAACAACAGCTTCAGGATCCGTAGAAGGTCCCATCCTGCATGTAGCTATCTGATGGTGAAGAGTAGATGTGAGCGTACGAACAACACACTCCCAGTACCCATCACTGTCAAACTCGTATTGCCTGCAGTTTGGATACTTTTTCTTATGTAGCTTTGCTCCGTATTTTTGAAAAGGCGCCGTCTTCGTCAATTTAATAATATACCGGATAGCCGCTATCATTGTAGCCGTATCTTTTGGATCTGTTAAGTAGTTTCCGTACATCTTTAGATGGTCGTAAGGGTTGCTAGATCTCAATCGTAGGTATCCCTTTGATTTTGGGTGTAGTAACATAAACATAATCGTGAAAGTGTCGAATTTCTCTATTGGTTTGTAATTGTCGTTGTATAGCCAGTCGGCTAGGTGGATGCCTTTAGCTACGACGTGACCTTGATCGGACGCCATCGAGGCACATGAGCCTAGGAGTTCTATATCCGGATAATCCCCAACTTCACTTGATACGTTTGTCTTAATATATCCTATGGTCTCCACTCCAGCTAGCGACGACATAGGGCCATCACCATACGCGTCAAAATTGAGTATATTCTCCACTGTCGCTACTCGCCTCTCTAATAACGTGAGGTTAGTAGTATTCAGGATAAAAGCGAGTCCGGGAAACGAGATATGGTCGTAGAGTGACTCTCCTACTCTCAGATTCTTTATGACAGGGATATTGAATGCCTCCAACTGTTCTCTTGGGCCAACGCCGGAAAGCATGAGCAAGTGTGGTGATGCTATGGGCCCCGCAGATAGAATAACCTCATTTTTAGCTCGTATTTCGTACAGCTTGCCATTCCTGTGGAATTGTACGCCGTAAGCTGTCTTCGTTGCGGGATCTATGAGGACTTTAGTTGCTGTGGCGCTGGGAAGGATGTGGAGGTTCTTACGTTTCTTGTGATCGTGGAGGAAGGCCCTTGCGCTGCTTACCCTCCTGCCTCGGAGGATGGTCGCCTGGATGTGGCTGAATCCATAGCCATCAGGGCTATTGTAGTCGACTTTCCGATGGCCGAATATTTTTCCTGCGTCCAGAAATGCTTTAGATAGCTTTGACCTGAAAAATATGAATTGATTTTCTTTTACAATTCCATCAGATTAGTCTACGCAATAGGTAGTGCCATGCTAACGTAGCTATCACTCATATTATAAATGCGAAAGTTTGGATAGATGGATGTAAGGCACCTCTTCACGCCAAAACTTCAGAACGTATCGGGCGGAAATTATCCATAGAGAATTTTTCATAGATTTCCCCGGAAAAAACACCATCGAAGCCAGAAGGTAATAAAATAACTGAAGATATTATTCCATAGTAAACCTTTTCCTTCGCCTAAATATTTCATGTATAGCAGTATACTTACTTAAACGGTATGTACTCAACGTTCAGTTCGCCTTTGTGGCCGTGCCATGGCGAATCATCCAACCCCCGAAGGTTTGCACGCTCGGATTTCATATAATATGGTAACACCTGCTTGTATGACCTGAAAAGAATATCGACATCACAATTTAGTCACCATTTTAGATAGAGAAGTCGTCTATTCTGAGATCCGAGTCTTATTTTATTATTATTTATCTAACTATTAATCTCTTTCTTTCAGGTAAGATCAGAACTTCGCTATTCCTTGGTCGTAAAATATTTCAAATATGAAAAATACTGAAGGGGTAAGTAAACCTTTTGTTTGTCTACCGTCTATAACATTGTACGAAATGGATTTTCTTTAACTTTTGTCTCCCATTGAACGCGTGAGAAATGAAATTTCAGCGAGTTTTCCCTCCCGCATTTAGATACGCCTGCAATGACGGACTTTCTGCCCTATGTTTGGAAAATTAATGAGAAACTTTCTGCGAATATTAAGGAATTTGAAGATTTTTATTAGTTTTATCCATCGATTTTCACCGGCCCCCATAGATTCACAATGCGCGCTCTGAAACCGTCGTCTGTATCAAAAGATTTTCTTTTTGGCATGTATGGTATGGATAGCATTGAATTAGTGTCATTTGAGCGCTTAGACAGAAAGCATGCCTGGTAATTTTTTTAGCAAAATTACAAAAATCACACGTCCAAGAGACAAAAAATACGGGGTTTCCTATTTTCAGTAAAGTTTTAATGCATTTTTACCACTTAACAATAGGGTATATGCATGTGATTTCAAAATCGCTAAAAAAATATATACGTATTCTCTATTGATATAAAAACATATCTACATATTTATTTAAGAATTTTGAGACTTTTTTATCGTAGAATTTTACCATTGAAAAATTGATATTTTAAATCTCAATCGCACAATTTCAAAACGCTACGCCATTGACTAGAGCGGACGTGACATCGCTGTTCACATTTCTTATTTTTTTATTCTGCTTGCTGCACCATGATTTGACACTATTCTGCCCACTTCACATTTCGTATTGTCGGTTATTTTCAGATTTTTCGGAAAACCTCTTTTCTGAAATGATCACTACTGAGGTCGTCACAAAAGGTTTTAATCGAGTGTGAACGTGGACGTCATATAAACATGGCGCTAGGCAGCGTTTTTATCACCCGAAAATGATTGTAGTTTTGATTTGTTTTTTTTACCTTATTATTGCGAAATTCAGTGAGCGTCTTATCATTTTTCGGTTAAATAATGACCTAAAGAATCGAACAATAAAAAAACCGATGCATATACCCTATTACTACCCTTACCTCAGGAAATCGGCGTTGAAAATTATTTGTTGGTTTGTAGGTTACGATTTTAACTATGTTCTAAATTCATGAAGGCAATTTTTTTTATATAAATTATATTTACTGGGTTCTTGCGTTTATTCTTTTTAATCTAAAAAGACTATATTTTATAATCAAACATTTATAAAAAAAACTGCACTTTATTTGTTATGTACCTACTGACTACACAGAAACAGTTCTGTGACTTCTCTTAACCATGTTCTATACCTGACTACTTGCTGTCCGAAATAAAAGATATTTACTTATTTTATTAGTAACAAGCTTTTCCCCGCGGCTTCGCACGCTCTATTCAAGTAGCCTATTTCCGTCCTGGGATAACATTTACCTCCCTGCCAAATTTCACCAAGATTCGTTCAGCTGAGAACAGGATAAAAATCCCATATCCGTCTCCTGGTTCTAAGCTACCTCCCCACCAATTTTCAGCCAAATCGGTTCAGCCGTTCTTGAGTTATAATTAATAGTGTAACTAACACGACTTTCTTTTATAATATAGATTAGAAGGAACCAAATGAATTGAAATATAACAAGGTAACGGTATGATTTACAGATTGTTCCTGTAAAAACGCAGTTTTATTATTTTAAGTTACCTACCTACTTACCAAATAAAATAAATTCGACTCCACTAATCTCTTGTTCCGCATGAAAAAAACTTGTCGGGCTCTGCGCAAACTGTCTGCGACAAAACAAGTCGTGGACAATTTTGAGTGTCATTTTCGTAAGGTTCTGGGTATCTACGGGGGAGGCCGCGATATACCTGATCGATGGTTTTATCAAAACAATCATATTATTTTCTTGTTTACCTATCCTTGATAACAATCTCGGTTGGCCTACAGTGTACTCACTCGTTTGGCGTGTCCAATCCAAACGTGTGTACTGCCGACCGATATGAAAAAGACATCATTCACAAAACTTATAATAATATATTATTTTAATAAATAAATACTTTCATGGAATGTCTCACCATCAGGGTTGGAAAAAAAACAGTTTTTTTTTATATTTTATAAAACAAACTGTTCAAAATGTTTAAAACAAGTGTTTTTTTTGTTTTATTTGTTTTTTTTTACTTTTACCAATTTCAAATCGATTATGTATAGCGAATAATAAAATATTTAATCCAAACTATTTCCTAATTCACATAGTAAAAATTAACAAAACAATAAATATTTACTATTTGTTGCGTATCTCAGTACCTTTAATCTAATTATTAAAAAAATATTATAATTTATTAATCAATACAAAAGACTTTACATACCTTATATGTACTGTAGGTAGGTAGGGAACTAGTGAGAGAACGGGAAATACCCACTAATCCAGTGAATTACTTTCCAGGGTTACCTTTGCATGCAATGTACAGTGTATAAAACGGCCAACATAGAGACTTTTCACTTGTAAATTTATTTAAAGCTACTTAGAGTTCTACATATTTATTCGTTAAGATTTATTTCCATTCATTTGCAATAAACAGTAGTTATAAACCATGTTTTTATCGTCATGTCACGTCATACTGTGTTTTTAAACACTTCATAAAAGACATAGTTTTATTTCAAACTGTTTTAAACACTGTTTAAAACACGTGTTTTAAAACAACTTGTTTTAAACATGCCAACCCTGCTCACCATCCATAATTGCCATCTCCGGCAATCCTGTCCCAGTCTTCAGGTAACCCTCTGGTGTATATCATGTAGTTGACGACGCTGCTGCCACCTATAGCCTTCCCTCTCGGCCAGAAGCACCTTTCATTCGTCATTCCTTTAACAATGAAAACATTGGATCAAAAACGATTGCCCGTTTTTCCTGCACTTAGTAAACCAGTTCATCGACCAAGAAAACTAAGTACTTTTTACAATGCAAGTTATACTGATAGAAAGTGTTATGCATTTAGATTTAATACAATTTCTACGGACGAAATTCAAATTCAAATATTATAAATATGTAGTTAGTAAGTTGTAAGTACCAACCACGTTTAGTGTATGATATAAATTTCTCTATTATCACATCACACTAATGTTATAAACACGTAAGTTTGAACATCCAAACTTACGTGATTATAACTTTAGTGTGATAGATGCTACCTTTTTCGTCAAACCTTCTGAATGGATCGGGCTGAAGTTTTAAAAGATGTAGTTCCAAACCTGCATATTAGCTACATTTTTATCTGAGACATACGCGTGATACGGGCAGAATATTTAAAACACAAGCTTACGTACGCTTTGGATTGGAACTCGCTACCTGCTACTATTTTCCTGGCCAACTACAACCCGAGTCTCTTCAAGGCGAGAGTGAATAGGTGTCTTCTAGACCTTCGTGATATAAGCCGTATCTGCGGCCACGGCGGAAACAGTAGATACTGGTGATAAGTGATCATCAGTGGTACTGTTTATAAAAAAACTAGCTGCACCCGCGGCTTCGCACGCGTTTTTCCTATGGAAACATTTAAAAGGTGATTTTCACCCCACGGGAACTGTAGGCTCATTCTATAAACTCATTTCGAACCTCACTCAGCTGAATCCGCGGTGAGATATTAGTTTTGTATTCTGTAAAATTCGATAACGCTTGTAGCGCCTCAGTGACGAGCGTGGTAATGAAATGAACTAAGTTGAGTGAGATTTTGTCATTTGTGGACTTTTTATTGACATAATATTACGAAATACATTAATTTTCTTTCGTTTTATTGTATAAAACCCAAAAAAAGATAAATCGATTTGTCGATTATAGCTGTAACGCGTAGGTTCAATCCCTAACTCATTTCGATACTCACTTCACTTCACTTGTTCATCTAAATATACACAGAATACCATAAAAAGGTGAAGTGATTTTGCGTTCGAAGTGAGTTCGGTCACTTGAGTGAATTCGAGTTCGAAGTCGACATTTTTACAGAATAAGTCTACTGATTTATGGGAGAAAAAGTAGCCTATGTTTGATTCCAGGATTAGAATTTCAAAATTTCAGCCAGATCCGTCCAGTAGTTTTGGCGTGCAGAAGTAACAAACATACATTCATCCATCCATCCATACATCCATACGAACTTTCGCCTTTATAATATTAGTGTGATAGTGTGATAACACGTAAACAAAGTTCAATATCAGCAGTTGCTTACCCATACAAACGCCAGGCTGGTGTTCCATTAAATATGGCCACACATAGTCGGTTTGCTGCAACAGAGGAGCTAAGATCGGTGCTGCACCATACCAGGATTCTCCTTTACCAGCTTCGAGAAGCAGCACGCTGGCTTGCCTTGTCTCACTCAGTCGTGCTGCTAAAACGCTGCCGGCTGAACCGGCCCCTATGATAATAAAATCGTATTCCGCTAGCGGGCCTTTGAATCCTGAAATTGGAAAGAACGGTACATTTAAAAAAAAATCGATCAGTGGGTTTACGCTTGTAGTTGTAATTCAATGTTTTAGAGTGATTAATGTGATTATAGTCGAGATACGCAACATGCCGTCAGCCAAGTTTATATTTACACTAGCGATCCGAATCTATTCCCAACGGGGCAGCCTACGACATTTTTTGTAAAATTTATCAATATCCCAGTTTTATATACACATTTGTGGGCATCACGTCTGCTATATGAGCTCTAGTTCGGATTTTTTTCTTTTAATGTGTTCCCTAAATGATGGTATTCCTAAGTTACCTTAAAAACAAACTAAAAAAAAATAACAGATTTTTTTGGGGATGTGGGGCTCCACCCCCTCCCCCCGCACACTCACGTGCAGGATTATCCACCATTTCTGGGAAACCCTGTATAAACCTTCCTTATGATCAGTCTATTAAAAAAAACCGTAGTTGAAGAACTAAGCATACAGGTCAGACAGACAGCGGGAAGCGACTTTGTTTTATACTATGTAGTGATTGTGCACTCTTTTAGTCCGTTCTGTATGTCTATAAACGTCCGAAAATAAATAAAGAATTTTAAAATGCCTCATTAAATTATTGTCCAACAGCAATAACAACAACGATGTATGAAATTGCCAAGACACAAATTAAATAATGAAACAACGTAAGTACTAAATTAATTTTGAAATTGCTGGAAATTTGGCATCTCCATAAACGATCTTAGCTCTCATCGGTGAAGCTACTAACTGATTGAACCAACTTGGACGAGTTTTCACATTAATGTTTTTGATGTGCCTGTAATGATGGGCCTATAATGATGGGCTGTGTCGTCTCACTGCAGGGCAAATACCTCCCTATTCCCCTTGCTTGGTGCACCGACGACAGTTCGAGCTGTTGAGGGCCAATCCTTGTCAAACCAGTTTAGCTCACCATCTTCGGTTGGAAACAGTTCCCATATGATATAAAAATAACTTGAATGCGTTTCCAAAGTAACCACATGTGCGAATTCGCAGAAACTACCTAGATGCTACCATAAGACCTTATTTTTAACCGACTTCAAAAAAGCAGGAGGTTCTCGATTCGAGTGTCTTTTTTTATTATATTATTTTTATATTATTTGAAAGCTGGTGCTTTCAGTGTGGTCCTCTTTTTAATTTGGACCAGTTCGGACAATAGCATCAACGACTGGACCAACTGGACCAAATAGAATTTGGACCAAACGAGAAGCACTAGCTTTCAAACAAAAAATGAATCGTCAAAATCGGACTACCCAGTTCAAAAAGTTCTGAGGTAACAAACATAAAAAATACAGTCAAATTGAGAACTTCCTCCTTTTTTTAAAGTCGGTTAAAAAGGTTTTCGCACACCTACATAATCATTAATGCTGCTCACCTTAGTGTTTTTTTTGCACAGCAAAGTTATAAATTTAATGACTTAGTAGGTACCTAAATTTACTGCTTAGATGAATGTCTCAAGGTAGACTACATTGTATAAGGAAATTAAAAATTACAAAAATGATATTATGTCCGATATCTTATCAGCTATTTAATGTTTTAATTTGGGTCCTTACATCTTCCAAACTTTATTAGACTTTTGTTAAAACTGGAAACATTAAACTTAATACTTTTGTAAGGGAAATGGGGTGCAAAGTCAAAAATTACATGGTACAAGGGGTGTACCATGTAATTTTTGGATAACTTTTTCATAATATAGTCTGTCCAGAATTTTTATAGCCGATATATTTCTTGGCATACCTACATACATACCTCTGATGTAAATACTTGTCATCCAATAAACAGATGGGTAAAGATCGTCCCTAATTCAGATCTTAAGGGGTTACACACGGCAGATATAACGTAGGTATATTTATAAAAATGGACATTACATCTCTATATATTAGGTCCTTACATATGAAATTGGCGTTTTTCGTACTGGCCACTTTAATCACAAATTTCTCCTCTTTGGTAAGGAATTCCAAATTCAAATTTATACAGCTATAGACTCATGTATTTGTGCTTCGATGATCGTCATTCATTTGTTTTTTTTCTTCTGTTTTTTTCTGTTTGCGTCACTCATTTTACAAAATGGAAAACTTAAAATATCGCATTATTTACGAGTACGAGTTCCGCCGTGGCACTAGTGCTGCGGAAACAACTCGAAGGGTGAATGATGTGTATGGCGGTCGTGTTGCAAAAGAAAACACAGTTCGTTTTTGGTTCCAACGTTTTCGTTCTGGAAATTTCGACCTGCAGAACAAGCCCCGTGGACGGCCTGAGACTCAAGTTGATAATGAAGAGTTGAAGGCTATTGTGGAAGCGGATCCATCGCAAACCACGTCCGAGTTAGCTGCAGGCTGCGATGTTAGTGATAAAACTGTTTTAATTCACTTGAAGCAAATTGGGAAGATTAAAAAGCTTGAAAGGTGGGTACCTCACGAATTGACTGAAGCAAACCGGCAAACGCGCGTCGACTGCTGCGTTACATTACTAAACCGGCACAATAATGAAGGTATTTTAAACCGAATCATTACCTGTGATGAAAAATGGGTTCTTTACGATAATCGGAAGCGCTCAGCGCAATGGTTGGATCCTGGCCAGCCAGCCAAATCCTGCCCCAAGCGAAAATTAACCCCAAAAAAGTTACTTGTAAGCGTTTGGTGGACTAGTGCCGGTATTGTTCATTACAGTTTTCTCAAATCTGGCCAGACTATTACGGCTGATGTCTATTGTCAGCAATTGCAAACCATGATGGAAAAGCTAGCGGCTAAACAACCTAGGCTGGTCAATCGCTCCACGCCACTGCTGCTTCACGACAACGCTAGACCACACACTGCGCAACAGACGGCTACTAAATTAGAAGAGCTTCAATTGGAAAGTCTAAGACATCCTCCGTACTCCCCGGACCTTGCTCCAACAGATTACCATTTTTTTCGAAATTTGGATAACTTCTTGCAAGGGAAAAAATTCAACTCCGATGGGGCGGTCCAAATCGCCTTCAAAGATTTTATTGATTCCCGTCCGACTGGTTTTTTTAGTAAAGGGATCAATGAACTACCTATAAGATGGCAAAAGTGCATAGAAAATAATGGTTCATACTTTGATTAATTAAATATATTATATTAAAAAATATTCGACTTTTTGTTCCTCCCATACAAAACGCCAATTTCATATGTAAGGACCTAATATTTGATACATGCAAAAATATACATTATAGCTGCCGTCTGGTGTGTAGCCCTTTAGACAACAAGCATTAATTTTTCATAATCACACAGCCCAGAAGTTACTAACCAACCCCTGAGCTTCTAGCTATAGGCCTCCTTTAAGAGTGTGCCCTAAGCGATTTACTTCAAAATTGTTATTTATCTCAGAGTCTGTAAAGCTACCACGAAATGTTACGTCGATCTATTATCATGAATTACATTTAAAAACACGATTAGTGAAAGTTTTCTCTATAGTAAGTTATTTTTTTTGAAAAATAGATGCTTTATACCCATTTTGCTATTTATTTCAGAAACAGCCCACTTTTTTGCTGCGGTTTTTGTTTTGCTAAGAAACCTAGAAGTATTTCTTTAGTTGTGTCTTTTAATTTTTCGATTGGTTGTTTCATTAACATGTAATTAATTAAAAACGGTTTTGGCGTATAGAAAATTCGGTGCACGTCTCAACTCTGTACTTAGCACTCGCGAGAAAACCATATCTTGTCATCCCGCTCGAAATCCATCTCGTAGTGACGTTATTGCGCACTCTTAATTCTTCTTTCGTCAATCCTCTGTCAAGAATTCAGGTACGCCCAGCGACTTATATTCAATGTCGTTAACCCAACGGGACTTCGAGTCCGCAAAAAAAGGAAAATGAAAGAAATTACAGACAACGGGAAGTGTAACGGTATAACCACACAACACTTAAAATACAGTAAGCTACGCATAATACTTACTAGGTATGTGGTTAAAGGAACATTCAAAAGGGTTTATGACCCAATGAATTGTGCTTCGAATTTTGTTTGTACTTATCTAGTACAGTCAAATTAGATTAGTTTAGTTTGACGACATCTGAATAGACACCATTGTGAGTACAAAACTTCAACCTCAACCTCAACAGCCTGTATTGGTGCACTGCTGGACGCAGGCCTCTCCCTGATAAGCGCGTTGGCGTTTATCTCATTGGGGGTAATACCCATAATCCCCACGCTGGGTATGCGGGTTGGGGATCGCAGTTAGGTAGTAAAATAGTTCTGTAGGAGGCGCTGCTGCTGCCCTGCGACGGATATCCTTTAGTCGCTTCTTACGACACCCTCGGGTCTTCCCGAGGGTGTACTCCAACTCTTGTTGGGGTGTTGCAAATTCTAAGCCAGCACCACACAGCTACAAACAGTACAAAACTTACCTTTAGGCAATTCATATTTGTCTCTTAACAGAGAAAATATATCAGGCTCAGCCGGATTGATATGAAGTGTCGGAGTCAGCTTCATAACATCAATAATCCTACTTGTAATATGTGAATGTGCTTGTCTCTTTTCTCTATCATTTTGGCTGCAGTATTCCTTGCAAGGTACGGGAACCGCGTATTCCTCTTCCTCAATAGAGACATAATGGTCTTCATCATATAAACTTTCACTGTAATTTAGAACTGTGATCAGTAAAGCTAGAATATAGAGTCGCTCCATTGCTCAACTGAACTTGACCGTGGCTAGGCTAAGACTCGCTATGGATTTAATTTACCTATGATAAGTGTCGGAAGAATAGCGGTGGTTTTTGTAAAGTTACGTGCACACTTGTGCGCCTCAAGACATGCTACTAACGCGGTTCACTAGATTTAGTAAATGGCGGGTGTCGAGAAGCGAGCGCACAAGCGGCGCACCGTATCTAAGTTTTCTTTAGAAATAAAAGGCATTACGCACATATACTAAAGTCGCGTCACAGGCGAGGTTACGGCGCAGCAGCGCGGGGTCGAGGTAAACGCACGGCGGGGTCGACGTGTTGTCGCGCCACGACTTACGCTTCCATCGTACCATCGCGTCCACGTAACGCCTATCCAGTTTGCAACTATTTTGCTTTGCGTTAAAAACAAAAGATATCGAGCAAGCCCGGGTTGGCAACTATTCACTTCACAGAAAAATCACCCTAGTGGTGGTAAGGCGCAATTTTTGCTGACCATACCTGTAAGCTACCTGTAGACACTGTTGATGCCTCAGGCTAAGGGAATGTAAACTAAATGCTTTGCTTACGGTACGTTCACACGGCGTCGAGTGTTTCCCTACCGAATCGGTTTTTTGCAGGATTCGGTTTAGTGGCATAAGTATTTCAATGAAGGAGTTCACACATGCATTCGGTTTCAAGACACGACAAAAAAACCGAATCTTGCTGAAGTTGACATCCGATTTTGCGACTACAAACCGATCCGGCGATACTGCAAAATGCAGATCCGATACAGTGGTATAGGGCATTCAATACATGCGTTCATACGATACACGCAGGGGTAGATTCGGTTTTTTGTCAGATCTTGAAACCGAATGCGTCGCACAAGCTGGGAAGGAGGGGTGGGCGGGAGGGACACACTGCACGTGCGCTTGCCAGTCGCCATTACATACCGTCTTGCTAATAAAAGCCGGATGGTGAGTTCACACGAGATCCCGATACGAGGCCGTCGGATACGGCCAAGCAAGATGTGCTGTGTGAATACAACATTCGGTTTTTCCAGATCCGATGAAAATAAGATTCGGCAAATCGTGTCTCCGTGTGAACGTACCCTTACTTGGACCAAAACGATAGGCTCTTTAGCCTCCTCGAAAATAGAATCGACGTTGTCGTTTCGAGTTCAATAAATGCCGGTCGAGAAGCAGCCTCGAGTGTAGTGGAGACTCAGCTTTATACGCTAACCTAGCGTAACATAAACCGGAGTGGCCAGGTTATTAGACGAGATACTCATTGATCAAAATGATCAAATGACTAGTGAACTTGCCTCATTTCAAGGGTCTTTGCTTTCAGCTCACGGCACAGTATGCTCGTATTTATAGCATTGACGTTTTATATCAATGTGTTAGAGGTATAGTTCTCGGTGAAGAAGTGCAATGGATGGTAAGCGAAACATTAGAAATAAGGAGAGAAGGATCACATTTAAAAACATGTGTGCTTGTTCAAAATCGCGGATGGATAAGTAGTCTGTGGCCATGGCCATTAAGAAGGCTACGAACCCCTCCCAAATCTCAGCGGCCGGCCGGAGTAAATTTGTTGTTGTTTCACGTAGAATCGCATCGTGTTGGCCATTCCGCGGCATTCGCCTTATTTTGGAATTGTGCTCCCTGTGTCGCATTGCACCCCGCGTTTGAGCGAGCGGTTGCAGAAATTTGAAGGAATTTCTCAATTTTTTATATTTTTGCGTACTTTGCGATTCATTTTGAATAATCGACTGATTTCAGAAATATTTTTGTTTATTTCTAATGCTGAATATATTAAGGATGTTTGCAGTGTGACAGATTTTCGAATAAAGGTGTCTAACATGCATAAAAAATGGCTTGAAAATGACTCGATTTGGTGGTCAAAATATGGCAAATTAGTTTCACTCTCATTCAAATATCATAATGTTTTTTAAAAAACGAAAACGCTACAAACATAGCTATTTGTCATCCGATTATGCATGCAAAATTTCAATACGATCGGAAACGTAGTTTCCAAATGAAGCGGGAAGTACGTTTGTATGGGAGCTAAGGTATCCGTTCTGTTCTTAAGAGACAGGTATCTTTATATCAAACTTAGCTTACCAAACAACTTTAAGTTAATCTGTTTTTTCAAAACAAAATGTTTATTTGTTTGTTCCTTACCCATAATTTAACCTAACAGTTAGACCCTATAACTAGGGTCTACATCTACATTCCTGGTAGTTCCGAACCCTAATGTTGCAACAGACACATGCTTGACCGGCTTTTTTTAATTACCCAGTCTTTGACCTTTCGCCATTATGTTCCACGCATAGCCTATTTATTTTGTCTCAGGTCTAGTAGATAGCATGTTGGCTTATAATATACCAGTGTGTAGTTTCTCTTATCATCACAGCATGTTACCTAAAGTTACATTAGTTTCCTTCCATGGAAGATTCGGTGGGTAGTTTCTATACCCGAACAACACAAGGCTCGAACCTATTGGATTTGCTAAAAAAACTAGGCCTAGATCAGTAATCATAGGATCCTCGTGGTAAAAACCAGGAATTACATAAAATTCTAAATTTTTCTTTGGTTCCTTGGTTGTGAAAACACGATTCAGTAAAAAAAATACGAAAAAAAATACATGAAAGTGCACTGTTTTGCATCTAATTTGCTCTAGATCTCAGGAACCCCGCGGTCTGTAGAAAAGATTCTTGTTTTGATTCGTAGGTCATTACTTATTCTTTGGTTCCTCGGTTGGGGTTTTTTCATAAATGGACTAGTTTTCTTGTAAATATACAAAAACAACATTTTTGCGCCTACGCCGCCGTTCCAAAAACGTATGCTCTGTCCCGCTCCTATGAACGCCAAATCCTATAACTGTTTTCTTCACAAAATGGCGCGCAATGGGCCTTCTTAACATGTTTCATAGATTTTGACACAAAACTAACATTACCAAATTCACTGATCAGTTAAACGAAACCCAAGATAATAGTCGTTATCACCCGCTCGCAGTCTGACCAAACCAAACCGTTTAACTGTTTGTAAATAAACTGTTAGTTACAGAATAACATGAATACTCATTCATTAATCGACTCTTATACTATAAAACATAACTGTATTAAACATAGAATAATGAGTTCTAACTCTTTGTCAGTGTTGAAAAGAGTTTATTTTAATTTAGACTGTAATAACGAGAGAAGCTTGTCGTTTTTTGGTATATCAGCGTTAATAAATTTTTGTACTTATTCATTGTTTTTTGTTATTAAAAAAACAATTGTTTTCGATATGAAAATATCATCTAAATCCACCAGTGATTCGAAGTTTGTTTTAGCATGAATTTAAAGAAAATGACTGATCTATGGTTTATCCATTTCGAATGAAGCATGTTAGTAAACAAACTACGACACAAATAACAAAATTTCACTTGCTTTCCGTCGAGTTTCAGATATAATTGTAAGCTATTTTTATGGCTTATAAACTTCCAATTTAATATTTACCATACCTCGACCTCACCGGCTGTATTGGTCCACGGAAACAGGCCTTCCCTGATAAGCGCGTTGGCGTTTATCTCATGGGGGGGTAGTGCGCATATTCCCCACGCTGGGCATGCGGGTTGGGGATCGCAGTTTGGTGGTAGATTAGTTCTGCACGAGACGCTGCTGCCCACCTACCGGTGGATATCCCTTAGTCGCCTCTTAAGACTCTTACGACATCGTAAGAGGCCACTAAGGGATATTTACCATGAAAGTCTCAAATATGTAAGATATTTGATATAGTTACTGGAAGTCAGAATGATATGTTTTACTTTAGGGCTCCTAGATAACTCTTATAGCAACTCTCAACGTAAGCTTTGTACAAAGATAACTCTCATAGCAATTCGCAAGCTTTGTACAAAACAAACCCAACAAACCTACGTATATAAACTGAGCAAAGCGACTAAAAACTTCTTCCTTTTTACTGCAATAAGGCATCATTAGTAACACATTTTAGAAAAGTATATTAATATCATATCATATATTGTGATTTTATGCATACAGATTTTGTTCTTAGTGGTTTAGGTCTTAGTTAGTGGGTAGGTACACAATCAAAAAACCCTGTTAGGGAGCAACAATCATTTTGGATTTGCTTTTGTTACATTGATGGCTATTAATTAATTGGAATGCCAGGTTTTAGATAAGTATTGGCTATACATTATATGATAATTATAAGTAATAAACAGTAATTGAATGTCAAGAATAAATAATAATTAAGTTTTCAATAAGGTGAAACGGTCGCACATCAATGTCAGATTATGGATAATCAAATTATTTATTAATTATAATCTAAAATAAAATAAATATCATTAAAGTAGGTAGGTCAAATAGATTCAGATACTTATAATTAATTTTGTTTTAAAAAACTATAAACCGACTTCTATTTTCATAGTTTTTTCATGGATCGCATTGTAAGAACTGAACCAAATTACCACACGAGCCACACGAGAAGCGCCAGCTTTCATATAAAAAAATAATCATGTAAATCGGACCACCCAGTCAATAGTTCTGAGGTATCAAACATATAAATTAAAAAAAACTGTCGAATTGAGAACCTCCTCCTTTTTTGAAGTCGGTTAAAAATGAAAAGTCCACCTCGTGATTTGATAGACACCTACAGATTAAATTAGTACTTTACTTTGTCGGCTAGTACACTTTTGGTCATTTGTTTCAAACTATCAATACAATATTATTATAATATATGTAGATGTACCATGATGATTATTATTATTATACATAATCTGAAATAAAACAAAAAAGTAATAAATTAAACAGTCTTTATTTAGAAATACAAGCTACAACATTACCTAAAATCTTAAAAATATCTTGCACCAGTTTGTATTTGCCATGTTGATTTTATCATATCAGCTGCTTTCTCTCCTATCATCATAGCAGGGGCGTGTGTATGAGCAGATACAGTTCTTGGGATCACGCTGGAATCCACCACCCTCAATCTATTGATACCGTAGACTCGCAATTCCGGATCCACTACAGCCAAAGGGTCTGAAGGGGGACCCATGCGGCATGTAGCTATCTGGTGGTGTAAAGTAGCTGTCAGTGTCCGCAAGGCGCACTCCCAGTATGCGTCTGTATCAAACACTAATCCCCGGCATGTTGGGTAATCTCCCTTTACAATCTTTGCACCATATCTTTGGAAGGGCTCTGTATCAGCCAACCTCTGAATGTAACGTATCGAAGCTATAAACGTCGCCACATCACTCGGGTCAGTTAGATAGTTTCCATACATCAAAGGGTTACTGAATGGATTATTGTTTTTTAACTTGATATGCCCATAGGATTTCGGGTGCAACAACATTGGAAATGCGCTCCATGTTTCGACATCCCTGTCCCTGATACGTGTTGATGCAAATGTTTCGTGGAAAACATGGTCCATAATTCTCATTCCTTTTCGAATAGCTTGACTTCCGCCTGGACCTGCATCAGATAATATTGATCCACCAAGATTAATCAGCTCTATATCAGGCACTGGTTCGGGATCGTCAGAAACTTCAGTCTTGATATATCCTATACCTTCTACTCCACCTGGATTGGCTAAGAAGTTATCGCCATATTGCAGCCAGTTGACCATAATTGGTATTTTCAGTATTCTACTTTCAATAAAGCTTATGCCTGTAGTGTTTAGCTCGTATAAAATTCCAGGGAAGCAGATATGGTCATAGAGCTTCTGTCCAACAGGTAGTTCTTTAATAACATGCACGCCTACAGCTTCCAGATTGTCCTTTGGCCCGATTCCTGACAGCATGAGTAGTTGAGGAGATGCTATTGGGCCAGCTGATAGAATGACTTCTTTTCGCGCTTTTGCTGTGTAAATAACATTGTTTCGTGCGTACTCAACTCCAACGGCTGTATTCGTTTGGGGATCAATAATAACTTTAGTAACTCTGCTCTCAGGTAGAATGTGCAAATTAAATCGTTTCTTTTTCTTATGTAGGAATGTTTTAGCTGCGCTTTGTCTATGACCTTTGCTGATGGTTACTTGCACGGTGCCAAATCCTAGTTTTTCTGGTGCGTTGTAGTCAACAGTAGGGTTACCCAGAATATTTCCTGCCTCCAGAAAGGAGTTAATCAATTTGGTTCTGAAAGGTGAAAAGAACATAATATCAGTATCAATAGTTTTTTTTCCTAAAATAGCTTTTTAATATTGTAACCTGACGTAAGAGATCTCTGGTACACTTAATTACATCGTAGCATCAAAACGGCAAGAGCTGGTTTTGGTAAACGAGTTATAAAAAATCTCTCCTGAATGCTGGTTGTGTTTTAGGGTACCCTTAGCTTTACTTGTAGGTCAGTGACCCGAGGGACGATCGGTATTTTTTAAATATTTGTTATAAAACTTACTTTCTTGGCGGAAACTCTACAGGAACTTCTCCTTCAGTGTTTCTGTATGGATTTTTCTCGTATCCCTTTAGTGAAGCCTTTTCAGATTTCATATAGTACTTCAAGACGTCATTGTATGACCTAGAAATAAGATCGAAGTTATGTCTTAGTATAATGTTATTTATAGCTGTCCTTGGTAGTCCTTTCCTGTAATCGGACGATACTAACTATCCCTACATGGAAGAGGAATGTTCTATTGATTTGAACGTTGACCTTACATTACTATGTAGGTTTCAAGGGCAACTAACAATTAAATTGTTTTGGTCTAGAATAGAAATGACTCCACGATATTCATAGCGATTAGTGTGGATGTGGATTCTAGGGATATTGGCTTGTTTCACTGTAACAGTATAAGGAAGTTTTAACCTACCATCCATAGTTGCCATCGGCTGCGATCCTGTCCCAGTCCTGGGGCCTTCCTCGCGTGTAGATCATGTAGTTGATGACACTGGTGCCACCAACGGCTTTGCCGCGCGGCCAGTAGCATAGTCCGTTATTCATGCCTGAAACGATGAAAGATGATTTTTTTAAGGAACCTAGTTATCCCCGTCCTTAAAGGGTTGGTATTCATGCTGGTGGCATATACTTTTTAAATTTATCACTATATTTTTTTGTGAGACAGAATCTTTAGATAAACTTAAATTAGGGATACGTCAAAGTTGGAACACATTTAATATATGTAATTTACTCTCCCATTTTTTTATTCACCTATTTCGTCCCACTGCTGGACAAAGGCATCCCCTAATTCTTTCGGTAATTTGTAAAACACGCTTATAAAAATAATAATACATTATATGAATAATCCTAATGGCATTTATTTGCTTTTCTTATTTTGTCTTTTTGGCTTACCAGTACAAACGCCCTCCTGTGGCTCCATATAGTAAGGCCAAGAGTAGTCAGTTGATTGGAAGTAAGGCGCCATAGCCGGTATATCAGTTAACAGCATCTCAGGCTTGCCTGCTTCCAACAGCAGAACTGTTGTGTCCTTATCTTCCGTCAGCCTTGAAGCGAGAACGCACCCAGCTGAGCCAGCTCCGATTATGATAAAGTCATATTCGAAGAACGGAGATTTTAAACCTGGAATGTTTGTTGAATTTATTTTTTTCCGTCCGTTATATGCTTTTTTTATATGAATCATTTTGAATTTTTATTATCCTTTCTCTATTCTAGGCCGTATCACCTGAGTAACTCGACAGGTTTTATTGTTCTTAACAGGTTTAAGTATTTATTTATTTATTATTGACCTCGTCTGTTTATAAATGCCTAGTTGCTATTCAGTTAGTTTAGTCCTATAAACCTACTTTCATATTTCACCCACATTAAAAACAAAAATATATGAATTTATGACTGAAACCGGTACCTTAGATTAATCTAACGGGATTTTATTTGCGAATTAATGTACGACCTACATGGGCTTATAATGATAAAATAAAATTCTACTGGTTTAACTCGCTACCTAGTGCTGTTTGCCTCACATTATACTTTAGGATTATTGTAATTCAGTTCACTTCATTTATTATTACCATAGGTAGCATAGGAACACTCACACATATAACATGTAACAAACAAACATAATAAACAATAGGAACACTTGGTAATGTCAAATTTCAATTTTAAAGTAGCATAGGCTATTTAAAAATCTCACATAACAACTATATAAAAGCAATTACGTAAAAGGATTATCAGTTGTATAGAGGGCTTGTTAGAAAATTAATTTATAGTGAATGGTGGATAGAATAGAAGTTTGACCCGCTTGTTCACGAATCTAATGAACGGAACAAACTCAAACTTTACATTGATATATTTCTACTTGAAAATTATATGATAGACAATTTTATCCAGTAAAAATATTTAAAACTACTGGCAGAAGCTATTGTGATACTAAAACCAAATTATTCGATGCCTCGCCTTCTCGTGCGCATGTTAAACACCTTACCGTAAATGAGCTGATTATACTGGATCTTGATTTGCACTTGAACTTGGGCTGTTGCATCATGCTCAGAATTATACAAACTCCACAGCTTACCTATTCATTATAGACTTATTATAAAAAGATTATATATTTTATTAATCTAGTTATTTGCTCTTTGAGCCTATTGTCGTCGAGAACTGTCGATTATTATTCGCATCGCTTATGTTATTGAATTTGATATAATGGGACCTACAAATGCATCCTAAAATATTAATAAGTACTTTTTTGGGGTTAACCTAGAACTTTATAAAATGTTACTGAAACTGTTTTTAAATGTTAAGGCATTCACATTGACAAAGGATTCAATAAAATTAAAATGCTTTGCTTACCTCCAGGCAAAGGGTAGGAATCCCTCAAAAAATCGAAGAAATCCCCAGGGTTCTTCGGGACGTAGCTTATTGCCGCAGTCTTCATCATAAAATCGATGATCGGATTCTGGACCACGGAGAAAAACCTCGCACTTCTCGTCACATCGTATTGTCTATCAACTGCTTCCGGAATATCTTCAACAATGTAGTTCTCATCTTCAACAGATGCACAGACTGTAAAGACTAGTACGGAAAATAATGTGACTAATCTAAAGCGCGGCATTTTTCGGACGACACGGAGGAATTGTCCCGCGATCTCCGAAGGCGTGTGGTACTATGCCGAAACTGCGGGTGTAAAGGTACTGACCACGCTCGTATGTGACAGGTAAAAGGAACTCGTTCACTTCTTTAAAAATTAAACACGAACAAAGCGTAATGAAGTTGAATCAAGTTTGTATTCGAATGGACTTGACCATGGCGCTTAAAATCTCCGGAACTTTATCAAAATCAGTATAATAACATGTTTTTAACATTGTGTTGCAGTAGTATATATTTAGTCTGTGATTATGTGCGAATTAAGATGATCTAAAATCAAAGCCAGAAATTTGAATCCGCACACGAGCTATTTTTCCTAATCTGCCCAATGCCTTTCAAGCATCAAAAAGATAGGTAATTACAGTTTTATGCGCAAATGAAACTACACTTACCTATTATATTACATTGAGTTTCATCGAGCCTAATTTCATACATGAAAGGTAAATGCCGTTACGTTGGGTTCATCAAACTCTAATAATTAACTTTAGATTTAGTACCTACCTGTGTACCTATATAACTCTTACTCATGTCGTTCATAGTAATTTCGAACATTAAATATCTTAGAAATTCAGTGACTATTAAATTATAATATCATGTCGTTCATAGTAATTTCAAACATTAAATATCTTAGAAATTACTATGAACGACATGATATTATAATTTAATAGTCACTGAATTTTAATTTCTTAAAATAGATTCGCAGTCTTACACTAAATATTAACGCGAATTATTTTAGTCCCATACTATTTAAAGAGCATTGTAAATTTTTTTGAAGGCTGCTTTGTGCATTGTATGTATTTATATCGATAGTAGGGCTTTGAAAATGTTCATAGCATAGTTTACGTACTTACGTAACATAAAACCATTGCTCATCATCATCAATCGTGCATGTGTATCGAATAAATCGAAATCCAATGATTATACCAATAGGTAATTGATGTCAGTTCAACTTTAGTAATGCCCTCCTAGCCGAATTTCGGCCATACCATCAGTCTCAACAAAGACTAATCAGTCAAACTTAAATTGTCCGTGTAAATGTAAAGACTCTATTCAACTTGTTATTTGTTTTATTTTACTACTAGTTGCTGTCCGCGCCTTTGCACGCGTTGTTTCTATGGAAACGTTTAGGATTTCTATCCCATGGGAACTTATTTATGGGTTAAAAGCAGCATGTTTGATTCCAGATTAAAATCCTGTATGCAAAATGTCATTTTTTCAAATTTGATCCATTCAGAAGTTTTGACGCGAAGATGTAACAAACATCATCTATCCATCCATGTAAACATCCAAAGTTTCGCATTTATAACTATAGTTTATGTCCGCGGCTTCGCCCGCGTTGTTTCTATGGAAACGTTTCCGATTCTTTGGGAACTAATTTATGGGATAAACATGTGCCTATGCTTGATTCCAGGATTCGAATTACCTATATGCTAAATTTACTTTGTAAGCGGTTTACGAGTAACTATTATGAATCTACTACGTTTTATCCCGTAACGAGGGACTTCATCAGAGTTATGCGGTTCAAGTCGTGCGCTTTTCGCGTCTCTGTTCACACTGTTATTTGTTTGTTATTTAACAAATCAAGGCAATGACTGTCTAATGGCGGATTTATTGTACTGAAAACCTGTAAGCAACATTTCCTACCTTTTTATTATAAAAAAAACTATCGTAGTTTGACGAATTCATTACGAATGTAAGCGGGTTAACTACGAACCTTTATTTGTGTATTTTCATCCCCTGTCAGAGGGGTCTAAGTATAAGTCTAAATATATTCCAAATCTATTTGTTTTTGTGTTTTTTCTCTTATAATTAAAGTTTATTGTTCTCTTAATTTAGTGCATTTCGTTAGTATGTAATGCAATGTTCGTGTTATCAAAGGTCATCACATTCATATTCTTGCGGGCATGGATCCTTTCAAGATCAAGATCGCAAAGTATGTTATTACTATTAACGTTGAGGTTGCATTGCTTTTATAAATCAAAAGATCTTAGATATAACGATTGTAAAATGCGTTTACTTATATTTTAATTAAACTAATATATCACTTGTATAAAGCTAGCTGGAAATAAATAAAATGTTTATGTTTATAAACATTTTACTTATTTCCAGCTAGCTTTAATCATATCAGCTGCTTTTTCGCCGATCATAACAGCTGGTGCATGAGTATGGGCAGATACAGTTCGTGGTATGATGCTGGAGTCTACAACCCGCAACCGTCTGATGCCATGCACTCGAAGCTCAGGGTCGACGACGGCTAGGGGATCCCCCACTGGACCCATGCGACATGTTGCTATCTGATGGTGCAGGGTCGCGGAAAAGGTTCGTACTGCACACTCCCAATAACTGTCAGAGTTGAACGGAGCATTGGGACAGGCTGGGTACCGAGCAGGGTACAATCTTGCTCCAAACCTTTGGAAAGGCTCCGTATCAGCCAATGCCTGAATATATCGAATCGAAGAAATGAAAGTCGCTACATCAATAGGATCAGTCAAATAATTTCCATACATCTTAGGATGACTGAAGGGGTTTTTATCTTTCAGTTCCAATCGACCGACTGATTTTGGGTGCAATAACATGGGGAATGCGCTCCAGGTGTCTGTATTATCGATTGGCCCAAAAACGCCATCAAAGATTTTACCGATCATCATACCGCGTCTCACTGCTTTGCTACCAGTACTGCCGCCATCTGATGTCAGAGATCCACCGATGCTGATCAATTCTATATCAGGTATTTTATCGTTCTTATTTGAGTACGGTGTCTTTATATAACCGATTCCTTCGACCGCTCCTGGGCTTGAAATCGCATTGTCCCCATATTCCATAAATCTAATGGTATTCTCTAAAGTTCCAACTGTATTTTCATTGATACTCACTCCCGTTGTGTTCAGAGTAAATATAACGCAGGGAAATGTTATATGATCGTAAAGCGTTTGTCCTACTGGCAGGTCTTTTATTACTTCAATTCCATGTTGCCTGAGGTGTTCTTGTGGTCCTATTCCGGAAAGCATGAGCAATTGTGGCGAGGCTATTGGACCAGCTGATAAAATAACCTCACGTCTTGCTCTTACTTTATATTTCTGTCTGTTGCGCACGTATTGAACTCCATAAGCCGAGTTTGATTTCCGGTTTATTAGAACCTTGGTAGCTGTGGTCATGGGCAGTATGTGTAGGTTTGATCTCCCTAGATTAGGCTGGAGAAATGCTCTAGCTGCGCTGAGCCTTCTTCCCCCGCGCGTTGTTGTTTGAACATAACCGAAACCGAGCTGCTCTGGACTGTTGTAATCAATAGTAGGAGACCCTAGTATTCTCCCGGCTGCTAAAAATGCGTCGATCAATGGGGTCCTGTAAAATTGCATCGTTTTAGTTCATATTGTACCTGTTGTACTCAGAACACAAGTTGTGTATTAACCTACTATTATTTTACAATTACCTGAACTTGATATGTTCAACGTCCATTTCCCCATCCAAGTTTCTATACGGCGAGTATTCTAGTCCGTTCAGCCTTGCTCGTTCAGATTTCTTGTAGTACTCAAGTACTTCCTGGTACGACCTGTAATTAGATTGGTATGTGAATACTAAGTTACGCTGTATTTAATCTCTATAATTATATTGTACAAAACACTACAGCACACTTGAATAGAATATCTTCTTTCGGTTTTAGGGTTGCGCCACCTCAAAAAGGAACACATATAGGATCACTTCGTTGTCTGTCGGCTAATAAACATTTTCCAGAAACGCGTGCGGTATCGTTGACGACATATAAAAAATCTGCAATTCCTTGATATAAATTCACTGCATGTATGATGAACCTGACATGGCACTGCTGGCAATCCAAATCAATAAACGATTAAGATTATCATCACAAAGAATTAAAGACAACTCACTAACAAAAAATGGACCTAAATTGTTGTCTGATGTAAAGAAAAAAAATGATTAAATATAGGGTGAAAATATTTACAATGGATTTTCGCAAAGTAACGCCTGAATCTATTACCACCCATAGTTCCCAGCGGCCGCTATCCTGTCCCACTCTTCAGCCCGTCCTCTTGTGTAGATCATGTAGTTGATGACGCTGGTTCCTCCAACGGCCCGACCTCTTGGCCAATAGCACCTTTCATTTTTCATTCCTGTGAATAAATCATGCATGACTTTACTTTATATGTATTCCGATTAGACATGTGCGCCGACGTTGAAATAATCGGCGGCGGACGCCGGCCTGAAATCGGCGGCGGCGGCGTGATTTCGGCGTGAACTCGGCGCGTATAGTATTTGTTTAGGATGTGTTATAAATTATTAAAAAATGCTTACATATTTTTATACATTTATTAATAAATACGTAAAATTACCTATTTAGAACTAAAAAAGTACATCTCTACACAAAGTATAATTGTTATGCACAAAAATGTATATCTCCGGCTTCAACAAAACGGTCCTCCCATCGTGCGTTTTAAGCTTCGTCAGATGGCTCCTGCCAAGCTGCTGAGTGAATACTTTGGACCCTCGGTTTCGCTCTATTGCCTCTTCAATGAGGCGTGTGTTGGACCATCTTCGCAATTCGCTTGTTCAGGTCTGACCTGTCAGACGAAGTCGCTTGGGTGGTTTCCCGTCTTTTTGCCATCAGCCCGAGAGTCTCATCCGAGAGTTTGGATTTCTTGCCAGTACGCTGCTTTTGGCAGAACCTGATGCCCTCGTTCCTCAACGTTTAGACCAGGTTGTGTAGGGTCTCGTCAGCGTCATCAGTGGGATCCAAGGCAACGAATCTATTCCCGAGAAGCTGCTGGAACTTCTCGGTGCCTGCCATGATCTGGATTGGGTTAGGTCGGAGCGTGGACTTCATCAGACGGTTTCTTTCAAGCTTTTGGCGCGCGTTGATATTCAGAGAGCCTCGGAGCAACCGGAGATCAGATCCGGTATTGAACCTGTTGATCACTGAGACATCTCTGAATATGTGCTTGCTATCCGTCATGATGAAGTCGATATCATTTTTAGTCATGGTGTCGGGGCTTCGCCACGTCCACTTCCTTTGGGGCTGTTTCTTAAAGAAGGAGTTCATTAAGAACAGCCCCTCTTTCTCAAGGAAGTTGACAAGCATTTGCCCCCTGTGATTCCTAACTCCATAACCATGCGAGCCTATTCGGGATTCGTTCCCAGTCCGGGTTCCCACCTTGTCGTTACGATCGACACACTGGAGATTTCTGGAACGTTGTTAGAGAGAGCCTTGTCGACGAGGAAACCTACCGACTTTTCTGACAGACTAAATGTACCGAAATGGACCATGCCGGTCTGAAATAAATGTTTTTTTTTTTTTAGTTTAGATGATTAGACACCTTGTGTGAATTGAATACGCTCAAAGCTTCTCCTGTCTTTTTTTCGTCAAAAGCCTTCGTTGCCAGAGTGAAATTTTGCATCTCATAACTGTCGTCAGCTATAAAATGCAACATGAAGGTTATGTAGCTGCAGTGTCGATAATAATCAATAGGTAAATTACGGAGTTTTCAGAGGGTCTAAAAGGTAACGTTTCACGCCGATTGGCCGATCGGCGGCGGCGGCGTGGAAAATTTGCCGGCGGCGGCGGCGGGTCGGCGCGGCGCACACGTCTAATTCCGATGTCGATTTTATAGAGTGCCACTTGTAGAAGCTGTGTGTGGAGCAAATTATTCTATAGTAAGTGTATACACCACACCATCAGCTTCTTTTGAAATATTTGAAAATGTTATGGAGGATATTTCATTTAAATTATCAAAAAAAAAATAAAGTATCTATTATAAGCTATTAATTAATGTCTCTGTAATAGTTTCATTTTGTAAAGCTTAGGGAGAGATACGAAGTTGCGCTTTTTGGCCACCAAACTCTAATTTCGCATCTCCTCCTAAACTATATGAGATAAAATTATAAAAAAGGTATTAAAAAATAGCTTATAATAGATACCACAAACTGAACGTAGGATTTTTAAAAATTCCTATGATAAATGTAATAATATGATAAAATAGGAATTGCTGTCAGATTGGCTCGGGTATGCGCCTTAATATTGACATTTAAGAAGTTGCCTCCTTCAGTTGACTAATTTATTTATTTTTTATAATCTAAAGCCATTATTTATGGATCTTACTAGAATATCCGAAATCTCAGCAAAATGTATAGAGATAGGTAATATATTTCTTTGCCAAAATGAAAAAAAATTAATCCTTTCCTCTTTTCATTTCTCTATATTGTTTGCTAGTTCTAGCTACTCTTGAGGTAGGTATCTAATTCTTCTTTCTATTCTACACCTAGGCCTTGCAAGCGGCGTGCGCTTGATTGGAGTCTAAATTGTTAACCTGAGGCGGTTGCAGGGAGTCGATATTATGTAGGCTGCTCAGAGTCGCTATTTGTGGCGTCGTCTTATGGGGAAGACAATAATTATCAATCCACCTGTGGACGTTTGTGGGCTGATATAGTGTTTCTATAGAATTGCATTTAAGTTTCCATAACAGACAACTTTCAGATCACCGTTTAATGGATGTTTATCATTTAGATATTCTTAGATACCTCATAGTTTTACGCAACTTGTAAAACTGATCTCTGTAGCCTGTAGGTCAATAGTTTTGTAATAACAAAACAATAACCCACACTTAACACTACCCTACAAAATCTACATATTGAGTAGGTAGTTGGTTAGTAATCTGTTGATAAACTTAGCGCTCATATACACGGACTGCCCTTCTCAAATACACAGACGGTAATTTAGTCGGATGCAATCTCGGCCTTGCAGACGTGCAGCCCGTTTAAACTCGGGATAATTTCCGTAGAGTCCGAAGAAAGTCTTAGTTTTTTGGCTCCTACTTCTCTTGCGCTAACCATTGGCGCTATAGCGACCTCGTGGCGCAAATGGTTAGCGCATTTTCGTCATTTCTCGTACTAAGGGAATGTTCGGGAATATTCGAGACCAAGTCTCGGCGAAATCGATAGATTTTTGGGGTATCATTTGATTTCTTCGTCATTTTACGTAACTAACACCGTA
Organism: Eupithecia tripunctaria; assembly: GCA_955876795.1. Classification (NCBI taxonomy): domain Eukaryota; kingdom Metazoa; phylum Arthropoda; class Insecta; order Lepidoptera; family Geometridae; genus Eupithecia; species Eupithecia tripunctaria. The sequence continues at coordinate 7,727,601 of OY041620.1, forward strand.
CCTAGACATACTCCATGTTGTGGTTCCATATAGTACGGCCAAGAATAATCAGTTCTCTGGAAGTAAGGAGCGATTGACGGGACGTCAGTGAGGAGTGACTCTGGTCGCCCTACTTCCATCAGCAGGACAGTAACGGTAGGGTCTTCAGTGAGGCGTGAAGCTAGACGGCAACCAGCTGATCCTGCTCCCACGATGACGTAATCATACTCTGACAGTGGGGATTTCAGACCTGAAAACAACAAAAATAACTGTTCCTGTGACTGCTAGGATGTATCCAAAACTAAAGTAGATAACGATATTTATTTGCCATAAAACACATAAGATACAAAGAAGATAATAACAAATAATATGTAGGTATAATTTGAATGAAAAAAACATGCTTGACCGCTTACGGTATATAAAATAGGTATGCAACAACATCGAAAAGTTATTAATTACCTACAATTCAACATTAAAAAACTGTCTAGACAAAGATAATAGTTATTTGTTAAACAAGAGTGCAAAGTTGCTTTTTAACCGCGTGCTCAATTTTGATGACCGAGCAAGCGAAGGATTCTAAATCAAAAGACCACGAGGTAAAAAAATCTTTGCAATCGAGTGCAACACGTAACTTTTCATCCCACCTCAGCGAGGAAATAACTAAATGCAAAAAAAGGTTGTATTTAATTCGGCACCATAGAGGTAGAAGTAAATACGTTTAATGATGTTTTGAATTCACAAACTTAGTGCACACGGTGTTCTAAATTTAATTTACTTTATCCTCTTAAATTTAAAATGTCTTTTAGATAGATAAATAATTTTAAATAAATAATGCAGGAGAATTCACACAGCATTATCTAGCCCCAAGCTAAGCAGAGCTTTTGTTATGGGTAGGTTAGGTAGTAGATAACCGATATTCATATTACATTTTTTTTATTTAAATTAATAAAATTCTGTCTACTTTGTATAAAACAAAAATCTTGATGGGAAGTGGTTGATGTCAGGTTGCAGATGATGATGATTGTTAGGCAGCATGTATCTGAGGGCTTATAATTATCTCAATCAAAACAAATTAACGGATTAAGGAAAATTATAAATTCATCAAAGGGATCCCTTAATCATAAATGTAGGGCAGCGTGAAATAATCACTTTACTGACCCAGAACTAAATATTAAAGACAAAAGTCTAACGACTCCATTTTTACAAAATAAATTACTTGAATTCGAAGCTTATGAGTGACCATTAGGGGGTCAATAGTCCCATGCTGTACTTGCCAAAATGGACACGAAGAGTAGGTACAACTAGATTTGGGTTTACGTGCAAGTATGCGTTGGGATATTTTTGTTAAAGTGCAATGGCAGTTTTACTGATCTTTATGTTTTTAATGTGACAGGTACAGGCCATAAAGATTCTGTCCTGCACAATTTTTGTTTCTCGAAATTACTACGATCCTTGATTTTAACGGTCTTTGTTATTTTTTAACTTTTTTATTTGTATTTTAACTTTTTTTAAAAGTGTAACGACTCCATTTTTACAAAATAAATTATGTACTTGAATTCGAAGCTTATGAGTGTCCAGTGGGTCAATAGTTCCATGCTGTACTTGCCAAAATAGACATGAAGAGTAGGTACAACGAGATTTGGGTTTACGTGCAAGTATGCGTTGGGATATTTTTGTTTAAGTGCAATGGCAGTTTTACTGAGCTTTATGTTTTAATGTGACATAAACATTCTGTCCGGCACAATTTTATTTTCTTGAAATTACTATGATCCTTGATTTTAACTGTCTTTGTTATTTTTTAACTTTTTTAAAGCTTTGTCATGGGTTCGGAATGTTATGTGAACTAAACTTGTAGGTACCTTACTGCAATCATACCTACTATCCTACCTACCATTTATTTATTTGTGATACACAGGTATTACTGATCTGCCACGAAGCGTACATATCGTCACCTCCACTGAAAACTTACGAATCTGTCGTCACAAAAACAGTAGATTCGTAAGTTTTCCGTGGAGGTGACGATATTATACATAATTTAGCAATAGAGCGACATTATAATACTTAATAGTAAAGGTTATAAAGGAAAAGTTTTGAGAATTGAAAATTATAAGTCATGAAGAAAAATAATGGGATTGATCGTGACAAAAACTGAAATGAAAACAAAAAATATTTATTCTACACGAATTCTAAACAATTCTACAGCCCAGACTACCTTACCGACTTCCGAAGGATTATTAAGCAATATCAGGCTATCTGATGTTGCTAAATAATTCTAGACGAGAGGTTAAATATTTTCAAATTAAATCTTAAAGATTTCTGTAATTAACTTTAATAAAAATAATAACGAATAAGAAAGGCTGAAGTCTTAAGCAATGTATGACATTTTCTCTATTCTAGCCCAGACAAAAGTTTGTCTAGCTCACAGAAATATTATTACGATTTCTGTGGTCTAGCTTAAAGTTGTCGGGGTAAGGCCCGACCCCACCCCACCGGGGTGCCACGGCTACGTCGATGGCTACGTATACAAACTATTCATTCTGTAATGTATGGTAGCTAACCACCGTGAGATGGTTTGGCAACGTGGTCATGGTTTGGCAGTCACAATACAACGCGTAAGTCACAACAACCCAGAACATCGCTGGTAACGTAACCAAACTTTGGTTACGTTAACAGCGACGTTGCCGTGATGGCACATGGCGTCCCGGTGTGCTTATAGTTACTCAAACTTTGTCATGGTAGAGATGCGAAAAATACTGAAGAATCAGAAAAAAAAAAATAGTCAAAAGAGTTAGAACTAAGTTGGCTACTTTGCTGTCGCCGTAGAAGCCTTGGTGTAGGTACACCAACTGAACACTTCATAAATCACCCAACGTGAATGTAAAGGCCATGATTATTTTATTATGAACGAAATCTATGCTCTGATATCCAATATATTTTTTGTAAACTTAGACAGTTATGCATGAAAACATAACAATTACAGACCGGAGCAAGGTAAAACAAAAAAATTCAACAACGCATAATGTAACAAGTACAACGAAGAAGATGCACGTTATTTAAAAACTACGTTGATTATAAAACTAGAGGAAAGACGAAAAAAAGTTGTCGATATCAAAAAATATTAAATATTTTGTTTCGAGCTTCTGTTTTCAAATTCCGTTTGGGCATTTTGACGTGATTCTGGCCCCTTAACCCCCCCCCCCCCCCTCGCACGATTGCCCTGACAATACGTGTGCGTCAAATTAGACGCACACGACAAAACGACTTCGTCGAAAGACTGTATGCATTAGGTAGACTGTGCCAGTGTCTCATATTATCTTCCACTAATATTTCGTTGGTTTATTTCCCTTTGTTGACATATAATATATAAGATTCTAGAAACGAGTTACTGTAGAATTAACATACCGTGTGGCAGCGGGTATCGGTCTCGCAAAAAGTCAAACAAATCTCCAGAATTGTGCGGCGCATAGTTAAACGCCAAAGTTTGCATCATTATGTCCACAATAGGACTTTGGGGATATGATCTTCCTTCTCTATACGGTGTTCCATTCCAGTCACTTTCTGAGAAGGTATTGAACTGCCCTTTTGATGTGCCAGCTAGTAAGAACAGGAGGATCCAGATCTTTTCACATCCATCCATCTCGAGTCCTGAAATAGATAATGCTGGACAATTCACACAGCATCTATAGCTACAAGCTTAGCAGAGCTTGTGTTATGCGTACTAGATAACTGATATATAGGTATCCTTGTGATTTAACGCTGTCACAGGCCATGATGATGAATGATGTACGTCAAGCCCGTCTCGCCATCTCATTGCCTCCAAAATAAAAATACCGGTAGAGCCCACCCAACTCGTGTTGGGTGAGCTCTACCTATATTTTTATTTTTTATTTTCATAGAATATTTTTTATTGTAAACATCATCAATTCACCACAGACCGAGACACCCTTAACAAATATCTGCTGATCCTACAAGAATTTTTCCGGACGGGAATCGAACCCGGCGAAGGTTGCGAAACAAGAGGTTTCGCAACCTTCGCCCGCTTTATAAAGAGGTTGTCAAAAATATGTGATAGATGTTTACGGATTTAGACTGGTGACCTACTTTTCTCAAAGTGATCAAAAAGTGATGAAATATGAAAAGATTTTTACATCTTCTTCACAGTATCCATCACTTAACACATATGTTCATTAAAAACAGCAGTATTAAAAGCTAAGCTAAGATTAATGCATTACCGAATTAGTCAAGGAAGCTTGTAAACAAACCAGTTATATTATTTATATTACCTCTAGATAAAAAAAATCTGGAATTAGCAGGTGCATGGAAGGCAAGGTTAGTTTTAGCAAATATTCTTAAGTTAGTACTCAAAAGCTCTTATAATGGTTTATTTTAAAATTCGTAAAACATTTCTATTTTTTTCCATTCTAAGAGATTTTTGCTGTTATTATTACTCCTTACCTTTATTTACAGTTACAAAGAAGTTTAATTAAAACACCAATTTTATATGTTTGTTAAAATGAAACGAAAACTTACAGATTTTTCCAGGCTTTTAATACAGTCCTAACGTGCACTATCAAACCAGTTCAATAACCTTATAGCAAGACAGTTCACAACTCACTGTGCACAGTGCGAGCTTCTATAACAGCCAAGACGCGGCGACCATCGTAGTAGCACCAAATTAATTTTACGCAACACAGACAAATTAAAACCGGTCAAGTGCGAGTCGGACTCGTACTCAAAGAGTTCCGTACTAAAATAAAACAGGCCAAGTTCGAGTCAACTAGCGCACAACGGGTTCCGTCCGTATTATAAAAAAAAAACGATTTCGCAAGAGAAACCCTAAAGAAACGGCAGTTTTTTTATGGATCAAAAAAGCAAAATATAATTAAATAAATAAATAAATAAATAATAAAAATTTATTCAAAAAACTCGTAAAAAGATAAAACATAGAGAACATTAAACTATTAAATATAGCTAAGTATAACAATTTAGCCTGAACTAGGTAATCCTGTGTTTCAGGCAATATGTGTGCTAATTATTAAATACAATAATAACTTACTATTACGTTGAGGGCATTTAGCTAAACAATGTTGTTAACAAACAATTTGTGAATATTATTATATAATGTATATAATAAGGTACTTAGCTTACACTGTGTAAAACTAGATTATTCACTATTCTAACTAGATTAAACTTAATGTGTAAAAAGTAATAATAATAACTTACTTGATAATATCTAATAGCTTCTCTGTATCATCGTAGGATAGATTTTGAAGTGTTAATTTAATCGTTTTTTTACAATTATTATAGTTAAGTGCGTAAATATTAGACATTAAATTTAGTCTATTGTATAGAAAGGGACCAAGGAATAGATAAAATTTATTTACAAAGGTGAATTTTAGGGTTGTTGGTTGAGAGCAAACTTTAGCAATCCGTCTTTTATTAGTAAATTCAGTGCTGTAGGGAAGGGCTGCGTGCTGTCTTAAAACTGTGTTCATGATAAATAGCTGCCTGACTGTTAGCACATCACAGGACTCATATAGGAGATTAGTGGGAAAGATGAAAGGACGGGAAGTTGCCACTTTAAGTATTGCTCTTTGTGCTCTTTCTATTGTTAGTAACAATGTTTTCCCCGCTCCACCCCATGTGGTAATGCAATAAGTTAAAATTGATTGACATAGTGCAAAGTAAACTTGTCTAATTATATAATGATCTGCAATATGGCGTAGCTTTTTAAATATAAATATTAACTTTCGCATTCTACCACATAAGGTTTTTATGTGGGGCTTAAATGAAAGATTTTCGTCTAAAATTATACCTAAGTATTTTATCTGATATGTGCTTTTAATTATGGGACATAAACATTGAGCGTTGTTTGGGCTATAGCAATGATGTGCGTATAGTTTAGCGATGGTAGTAGTGGACGTCTGATAGCGCATAGAAAACTTAGTATAATTGGTCTTCTCAGCATTTAATGTTAGCAGGTTGTGCTGTAGCCACTTGTTAACAATATTGAATCCATTTTGCGCAAACTCGAATACTTCCTTATCAGAATCAGCTGAAAAAAGGAGGGCAGTATCATCAGCGTATGATATAATTGTGCCGTGGTCTAGTTTTAAGTTACACAGATCGTTAATGTAGATTAAAAATAGGGTTGGTCCTAAAATACTCCCCTGGGGGACCCCGAAGGACGTATTTTCCTGTTCATCGCTCAGGACATTGCCAAGTCTCACGCATTGAGTGCGTTGTTCCAGGTAGCTTGTAAAGAGCTTTAATTGAGTGTCTCTGATTCCTAGGAGTTCCAGCTTGCGCAAAAGAATAGGGATAGAAACTGTGTCAAAAGCTTTAGCAAGGTCGAGGAAGATTCCAATTGTGTGTTTTCCCTTGTCAAGTTCTTGAACGAGATAGTTTGTCAGGTGATGTACAGCATCGGCGGTGGAAATTTTAGGTCTAAAACCAAATTGAGTCCTAGATAAAATCAATTTATCTTCTAAGTAATTCACCAATCTGTTATTTATAACTTTTTCTAATATTTTAGATAAAGAAAGTAGAGAAATTGGTCTATAATTATTGACTTAGTCCTTACTGCCAGATTTGTACACCGGGACAACTATGGCTTTCTTTAAACATGCAGGGAAGACACCAGACGATAAGCATTTGTTAAAAATGTGTGTCAAGGGGGGGATTAAAATGTGCCTTAATTGTTTAAGTATTTTAGTAGAGATATTGTCCCATCCGGCTGCACACTCGTCTTTTAAACTCATGATTATCCTTTCTACCTCGGCTTCATCAGTCTCTAGTAACACAAAGGATGTAAGAACATTGTGGTCCGAGAAAGCAATTATATGTGGTCCCATCCCAGTACTGACCGCGCCCGCTTAATTTCGGTTATCGGGACTCAACCTGGTATGGGCGACCCTATTTATTGTTAAATTCATTTTATTTTTATTCACCCCATTTAATTTGGCTTAATTGATTTTTTTGTTATTATTGCGGCTTTCTAGTCTACCTATAACGGTTTATGAAATGAGCCCGCTGTCATTATGGATGATGGACTGACAGACAAAACAGCGGAGGTTTAGTAATATAGTCCCGTTACAACCCTTTGGGTACGAAACACATGAAAGCACGCATCGTTATTTTGACTGAGTCCCATAAATTATTACCAAAAAAAGTAGGATCCTGTACTGACGTGGGCGTACTGAAGTGGAGAAAAGCCTTTAACCAGCAAAGGGCTGGGCTAAAGCTCACTCTATTAATAGGGTTCGTTTCTTTTTAAATTTACTGTTTTGTTTAATGTGTGGGTGAAATTGATTTCACCCACACTCCACACAAAAGAAATAAAGCTCATTAATAATTAAATGTTCATAAAATTCCAACAATATTTATTTAGTTTGATTTGTAGCCTCTAAGGCATAGTAGGGATAACAGTTTTGATTTTTTTTTATCTCTGTCCCCATAATAAAAAGAACCCCAGTAGCATATTTCCCTGACCTTCTATAAAACAAAACGAATAATTTCTATTAACAGTAGGTATACGTTACTCAAGTTACTCCAATTCCTGAGCTCTTGGGCAATCTTGACATGTATCAAATTATAATAGCAAATGTGAACCTTCAAAGTATAATATTAAGTGACCGGCTAAGTGGCCTTACTTTTCTGCCCAAGTTCCGTGGCCCATTTTATAGGGTATGTAACATGTACGTAACATGTGTAGCGTACTAAGCCGAAAGGGGGTGATTCTGGACCCCGAGGGGATCAACTTGTATAGGAATAAAAATTATTTTAAAAATTATAATTTAATTTCATTTTTTTTCTTTATATTCGAGTTTTTTGCATGCACTTCTCTATTATTTAGCATAATACAATATTTTACAAATATCTTTTGCTACCTAGTTTTTTCAGCAATACCTGTGTTTTGTGAGTGTTTTGTTCTGAAATGAAAAAATGATGTAAATCCTTTGAAATATCAAAACAATAATAATAATGTAAGAATACACATAAAAAACACATAATTATGAAGAAAAAAAGTCTCGCTTGACAAGACGAGACGACAAAAAACAAAAGAATTTATAAAAATTGTAAATGTTGATCCCCTCGGAGTCCAGAATCATCCCCATTCGGCTTAGAACACATGTTTAGTGGCGCCCTGTTTATAGAGACCTTCACTGTCTCTAAGAATTGAATTAAATTATAAAAAAATATACGCAGTCGCGTACTGTGTTGTTTTAATTGATCGACTGAAAGTAAAAATAAAAAGCTTTCAATATAAACTAAAACTAAACAAGTAAAATATAAACTTTATAATATCACTAAATTTTGAAAATGTATGGTTTTTTTTTCATCCCCCTATCACGGAAAGAGTATTTTTGCTTTTCGAAAAAGTTAATTGAATTTAGAACATTGCACGTGCACTAAGTTTGTGAATCTAAAACATCATTTAACGCACGTGCACTAAGTTTGTGAATCTAAAACATCATTTAACCTGGTTACTTCTACCTCCATGGTGCCGAATTTATCATACAACCTTTTTTAATTTGTTACAAACTCGGACTTGGAGTTTTCTTGGTGAATCTTGTGATTGTATATGTATTTTTTTGGATTTAGTAATTTCCTCGCTGAGGTGGGATGAAAAGTTACGTGTTGCACTCTAGTGCAAAGTTTTTTTACCTCGTGCTCTTTAGATTCCCTCGCTAACGCTCAGGATTCTAAATTTTGAAAAACATTTTCTGCATTGAAATTTTCTAGCCTATTTACAATTTATTTATTGACATATTTTATTTGATATAAAATAATGTTCATCCAATAACCCGCTCGGCAAAGGTCATTGTATCGCGGGATATATACTAGGTTATGTTTTTCGAGAGTATGTATAAAGCGGCTTAAGCAGAAACACACTCGGTGTTCAAATTTCAACTTTCTACCTTTTTCTATTCATGAAGTACAGCTATTATTAAGGTCGAGTGAAAACCCCCGAAATAACATATTTTTTTATCGGAGCCATTCGTAAATATATTATCTATTTTATTTTTATTATTTATCATGAAAAACAGCCTGCTGACTCAGTCATAGCGTCCCGTCCCTTTGGGCACGGAACCCTAAAGTCAAGCTTTCTTATGTAATAAATTGAATCAAACCGTAAAAACATACTTTTTGAAAACGTAGGTGCAGACGGCGCAAGCGAAATTGTTGTCGTGTACTCGTAATATTTGTTATACAAGAGTGCAAAGTTGCTTTTTAACCGCGTGCTAAGTAAAAAGATGACCGAGCAGGCGAAGAATTCTAAAAATGAAAAAAAATATAGAATCCTTATAACCACTGTCAGTCTGTCTGTCCGTTTGTCAGCAGGCTGTATTCATGATAGACAATAAAAATAAAATAAATAAATATGTTCTTTCGTTCGAACTCTATGATAGCTGTACTGCATTAATAGAAAAAGAAATCTATGAGAAAAAGACAGAAAGTCGTGGCCACAGTGTGCATTCCTGCTTACGCCGCCGCTCTATACATAGGGACTCTCGAAAAACATTAGGTTATGTTTTTCGAGATTAATGTATAGAGCGGCGGCGTAAGCAGAAATACACACTGTGTCCACAACTTTCTGTTCTGTCTTTCGTATAAGTTGACTATTTTCTTTCCCGTCACAACTTTGGGTAGGTGTATAAAGTATAAACAGGACAAAAATAACATTCATTTTCAATTTGCGCCGGGCAAAAATAGTCAACCTAATGTTTGCATATTTTATAGGCTTCATACTTTCGTTTGGTATGGAATTTGTCTATTAACGAAACTAGTGACGAGTAAAAAATTAAAACATACTGTAGACTGAAAGTTTTTAGTCAACCTATTTGCAATATAATTAATAACATATTTTGTTTGATATTAAATCATTTTTACCCAATAAACAGCTCGATGATGGTCGTTGTATAGCAGAAACTTAGATTAACCCTCCTTATTGCGCAGTCGGCTAAAAATAAAACAGAACCATTAAGTACGAGCCAAAGGCAATAGGGGAGAAACGCGAAAGTTTGTAGGTAAACATTATGTCAACACGTATGTATGTTTGTTACTCTTACACGCAAAAACTACTGAACAGATCGGGCTGAAATTTTGCATACAGGTAGTTGTACACATAAGATTTTTATACCATAAATTAGTTCCCGTAGGATAGACATGCAAAGCCGCGGGGCGCAGTAAGTAGTACATAAATATTGTCAAAACAGAACATGCCGACCTACTTATTTATTTATTTATTGAAATTGAGCGTTGAGAGCGGTGAGGATGCGCGGGATGGGTGATGTGCAGCACGCCGCCGGTCTTGGAGGACGGCGGCACCTCAAAAAACCTGTGCTTCCGGCCCCGACAGTAGTTATCGGGAACGTAGAAGCGACACAACTAAAGATGGGTTTATGCCGGGCATTTACAGGGCGGATTGAATAAATGACATGGGATAGAAACTACGCTTGTAGTTTTTAAACATTTAGATTTTTTTTCAATTTAAAGTATTACAAGCTACGCTACGTACGTACTTACGTATTAATGTTTTATTCTTAAGACGTGAAGTAGGTACTTACATGGTTTTTATCGCTTCAAGGTACCACTTATTCATACTTACTTAATAATAATATAATATTGACTCTCAGACATCACGAAGTAAAAAACCTTATAATACTTTAAATTGAAGAAAATTCTTGAAAAAAATTCAAAATGTTTAAAGACTAAGCGTAGTTTCTGCCCTGTCATCGGGCATTTATAAGGCATAAAAAGACGTTTATTAGGCATTTACTCAATCCGCCCTGTAAATGCCAGGCATAAACCCATCTCTAGACACAACACATCATTCGGTTCGGGGGCGTCTATTTTCCCTCGGAATACCTTGTATCCAAATCGCTTTAGCTGTTTTGCTTGATCGAGACATCGCTCAAAGTTTACGGAGACCACGATCCCTGATCGAAGGATCCAGGTAATAAAGAGTGTCGGCCAACCTAGAAACACCCGAAAAACATAACTTATATAACCCATGCCGCGCCACGGGTAAATAGGTACCCAATTCTAGATACCTAGTACCTACTGTTGAAATACTACAGGTAATTTTTAAAATTTCGATTCAAGAAATAGTTTGAGTGTCAGACCTGTTAACACGATGCTCAATTTTAAGCCATAGTAAATTCTCAGAGCTATTCTTAGCTTATACTATGTGTAAAGAGTCAGGCGCAAAAAGTAGAGGCGTTTTAATCTTCGTTACCACTTCCACGATTTGCCGTAGAGATGTGACTAATATATTCGTTGTAGGGGCTCGTCGAAGGTGTAAGACTTCAACTAGGGCTGGTCGGGAATGATGTCCAAGTAAAAACACTTCAGAACACTATAAGTTGGTTTATTCAACCATACACTCAACTACGCACTTAACACAAAAGGTCACTGCAACTGCACTTTAATAATTTTCCGTATCACTTGTTCACTCTTCGATCGCTTAGAACTGAATAATCAACTGGCCAAAAGGCCCAGCTTTTATACCTAAATCGGTCCCGCCTAGAAATTTCCACACATTTCCCGAAGCTATAGCTATCCCTTTCTTTATTCTAGAATATTTTATTGTCCTTGTCTTTCCTTTCTATTCGTTCCAGAAACTAATCTATACATATATAGGTAGGCATGTATAGCGAGTCGCTCGGGCGCAACTACTATTACTTATTCTGTTTACCTAAAATAACATTCGATTTTGAACTCTATTTTAAAACGACAAGTTTATGAAGTATTCTAACTATTTTGAGCCTTATCTAATCCACATAAAGTCGTCGTCGCTAACATTCGTAATAGGTATAGGGAACAGGTATGAGGACTGTATATTCATAACAGGTATATTGGATCTACAGTATTATGATTATTTCATATTTGTCAAATAATCATCTGTCTGACTAATACGATATATTATGATGGCGCGCTGCGGCGGCGCGTAATCCTATTAATTCAATATTAGCTAATATTATGTATTACATATTACTACCGCTGCGTGGTGCAAGGTGGCGAGCGATTCTTTCTGTCAGACTAATACGATATTATATTATGATGCGCGCTGCGGCGCGGCGCGGAGTTCCCGTGCCATAATCCTATTATTTCATAATAGCTAGTATTTTCTATTACATATTACTTAGTTAGTTAGTATACTTTCTGGTGTCAAGTAAAGCAGTTTACGCATTGCATTTACGTACATAATAGTGCTGCTTGTAGCAGATATAAATCACACCTCATGCATTACCTACTAAAAGTGATACCTACGTGATTTATTGTTTTTGTTAACGGTGGGTAGGTAGTAGTACCTATCTTCTAGGTTCACTAATATTAGACTAATATTTTATAATAGGTATGATAACATAATACCATCAAAGCGATATATTCAATAATATGATTATGAATAACTGACCCTAATACCACATCTCTAATTTGCCGTAGCTCGATGCGTTCGCGCATAGTCAATAACCTCATTGTGAGCCCTACCTAGGCTTGGAGTGTAGGTTAGCTATAACAAGAAATTATTGAAACAAAGCCACTGATTTCAGATTTTATCACTTTCATGGCCTAAAACGCAAATGTTTTCGACGCCGCCGCGGTTTCGCGGGCTGTGAATGCGTTAACTATTACTTATTCTGTTTACCTAAAATAACATTCGATTTTGAACTCTATTTTAAAACGACAAGTTTATGAAGTATTCTAACTATTTTGAGCCTTATCTAATCCACATAAAGTCGTCGTCGCTAACATTCTCCCCCTCAGTGCGCGGTCCAGCAAGCACTCCATCCTTGGAAGCGACGTCACAATACTTCTTTCTTGGATGGGATGAGAAGTAGCTTTCATCGATAAGCCGTCCTGTTCGCCGAAGAGCTTCATAGTATCTTCCTGTGGCTAGGTGCTCTGATTCAATGCTCAGCCAGTTTCCTTTGACAGATTCTGTATCCTTCTGACGCCTCATTGTATTTCGAAGCAGGCGAATCCATCCACTTCCTTTGGTGGTAGATATGTCTGAAGATTCGGCCAAAATCATTGCCTTTCTGCTTTTTCTCAAGTTCCTTGTTTCTCGTGACGCGAAAGTTTCTTCTTTTACTAGCGGTTCTTCATTCTCTGCCTTTGCTGCTGTTGTCTGCGTCACGACGACTGGTGAAGTTTCCGATGGAGTTTCCTCGACACTGGTTTTCGTGGGGTTCTCCTGCTGGACTTTGGTTACCAGAAGTCCAGCGCCGGGTGTATGTTCCAGTTTCTTAATTTCAGTCAGCTTAGCGTCGGCTGTGTTGCTGGGGTATCGCTGCTGGATCTCAACCGCGAGAGTTTTTTCATTTATTGTGCGGCAGTAATTTACGTAGTTTACTGCTGCTGTCGCACCTGGACGAACACCATGTAGCACCCATCCCAAGCTGGTAAACGATGCGACTGGCTCGTTGCGTTTTCCTTTCTGAACTTTCCTTGCCACGATGAGATTCCAGTTATCTTGTCCAATTAGCAACATTGGCCTTTGCTTCTCGTACAGAAGTTCATTTTTCAAATTCTTCAGATGACTACATTCATCGATAATTTTCTCGTCGATACCTTGAGATGTCAGCCTCAGATTTTCTATCGTGCGCACTCCTTTCAGTATGCACTTGTCTTTTCTAGAGGCTCCTTTAATTTTCAAATCCATTTTCTTGGAGTTCTTGATTTCAACGTTCTTTCCACCAACGGTTTCAATTTTCAGCGGTTCTGCTGTTCCAGTGACTCCAATGCGACGAGCAACGTCTTTATCAATCAATGACACTGTAGAACCTTCATCCAGCAGTGCCAAAACTCGAGTGGTCCCCTTCGGTCCGTAGACATCTACAGGAATCATCTTCAGGTAGACCCTCTCTCTGTCAGCTGTCGCGTAAACGGATGTCACTGTTTCCTTTTTCTCTTCCTTGGTGTTTTCTTCCTGCTGCGATGGCGGTGCTGAAGCATGGTAAGCTTGCTCCAAGTGCAGCAGGGTATGGTGAGATCGCTCACATTTCTTGCAGGGCGATGCTCTGCAGTTAGTCTTCAAGTGTTTTCCACGTAAGCACAGGAAGCAGAATCGATTCTTCTTAGCGATCTCCCATCTTTCATTTGTAGATGCTTCCTTGAACTCTTCGCATTCGGTAAGCCAGTGATTTTCTTTACATAGGACGCAGAACTTGGGTTTCTCAGACGCCGTTTCTTCTTCGTCATCTGTCGCTGTATTCACTTGATGACGTGTGTATCTCTTTTTGCTGCATTCTGGAGGAGCGTAGGCGGCACACAAAGAGGATTCATGGTTCAAGAAGTTCTTGATCTTAACCAGTTCAGGTTCATCACCACTGCGTGCTTTGAAATCGAACCATCTTATTCGGTACAACGATGTCAATTTTTCAATAATCTTCATGCACGTTTCTGGCGAATGCAGGTATTCCGTTTTGTTCAAGGCGCTGATTGTAGCAACTGCATTACTTATGTGGCTTGATAAAACGCATATTTCCCTCGGTGTCTCGCCAACTTGGGGCAGCTCTTTAATCTTTTCAATTTCGGCGAGTGCGATTTGCTCTGGCCTTCGAAATCTCTGTTCTAGGGCACTCACAACATCGTCAGGGTTAGAAGCCACAAACAACAGACTTCTCACGACTTCCCTGGCTGTTCCTTTGATTGCTTTCCTCAGTCGAGCCATGTTCTGCACATCTGTGCAATCAGCAGCGCTGTCCAAATATGCCCTCTTGAAAGGCAACCATTCTTCATAATTCCCATCAAAGTCTGGAAGATCCCAAACCTGTGCGTGCTGTCCAAATCTAGTGGCTCTGATGATAGCTTCGGCAAGTTTACTTATATCACAACTAAGGCCTGGCTGGTCCTTAGCAGGTGGGACTTGTATCTGCCTTTGTAGTTTTGGCTTATCTAAAAACTTTGTCGATTGTTCGACCCATCGTTCCACCTGTATTGATCTTTCCTCGTCAAACTCAGCATCTTCCGATTGAACATCCGACGGACACTGAGACCCAGTAACACTCATTCGGGCAAAATTAGCAGCGATCGTGGCTGCTTTCTCTTCGGCTTTAACAATGGCAGCTTCAGCATCGGCAGCTTTCGCTTCAGCAGCGGCAGCTTTAGCTTCGGCAGCGGCAGCTTTAGCTTCAGCGGCGGCTTTAGCTTTGGCTGCTATGGCCACAGCTCTGGCTGTAGCAATCTTCGCTTTAGCCTCCTCAAGTTCTTTTTCTTCTAGTACCCGAAGAGCAGATGACGGTGATCTTCTTGAGGATTTCATCGACCTTGAAGCAGGAACATGCATTCTTGATGAAACGGACGGTGGAACTCTTTTTCCTCCAATGTTCATCATTTCCATATCAGCAGTTGCTGGACACAAACTTTCCGAAGAAACAAACGGTGGAACTTTATTTCCTCCAATGTTCGTCGTTTTCTTACGCGTCGACCACCTTGATTGCCCTTGCGGCAGCACAGAGCATTCTAATGCTTCCGTTGTCCTCGACGGTACTACTGTTTTAGGAGTTCCAATGGACAACGAAGCGGCGGGGTTGGATTCAGTCGGCGCGTTCAATGTCGTAGTAGAAGCGTATTCGTACATCTTCGTAGGTGAACTGGAGCGTACAATGATGCGAAATCACTTCCCAATCCGGTTCGAAGGACCAAAAACTGTAGGGGCTCGTCGAAGGTGTAAGACTTCAACTAGGGCTGGTCGGGAATGATGTCCAAGTAAAAACACTTCAGAACACTATAAGTTGGTTTATTCAACCATACACTCAACTACGCACTTAACACAAAAGGTCACTGCAACTGCACTTTAATAATTTTCCGTATCACTTGTTCACTCTTCGATCGCTTAGAACTGAATAATCAACTGGCCAAAAGGCCCAGCTTTTATACCTAAATCGGTCCCGCCTAGAAATTTCCACACATTTCCCGAAGCTATAGCTATCCCTTTCTTTATTCTAGAATATTTTATTGTCCTTGTCTTTCCTTTCTATTCGTTCCAGAAACTAATCTATACATATATAGGTAGGCATGTATAGCGAGTCGCTCGGGCGCAACTACTATTACTTATTCTGTTTACCTAAAATAACATTCGATTTTGAACTCTATTTTAAAACGACAAGTTTATGAAGTATTCTAACTATTTTGAGCCTTATCTAATCCACATAAAGTCGTCGTCGCTAACATTCGTAATAGGTATAGGGAACAGGTATGAGGACTGTATATTCATAACAGGTATATTGGATCTACAGTATTATGATTATTTCATATTTGTCAAATAATCATCTGTCTGACTAATACGATATATTATGATGGCGCGCTGCGGCGGCGCGTAATCCTATTAATTCAATATTAGCTAATATTATGTATTACATATTACTACCGCTGCGTGGTGCAAGGTGGCGAGCGATTCTTTCTGTCAGACTAATACGATATTATATTATGATGCGCGCTGCGGCGCGGCGCGGAGTTCCCGTGCCATAATCCTATTATTTCATAATAGCTAGTATTTTCTATTACATATTACTTAGTTAGTTAGTATACTTTCTGGTGTCAAGTAAAGCAGTTTACGCATTGCATTTACGTACATAATAGTGCTGCTTGTAGCAGATATAAATCACACCTCATGCATTACCTACTAAAAGTGATACCTACGTGATTTATTGTTTTTGTTAACGGTGGGTAGGTAGTAGTACCTATCTTCTAGGTTCACTAATATTAGACTAATATTTTATAATAGGTATGATAACATAATACCATCAAAGCGATATATTCAATAATATGATTATGAATAACTGACCCTAATACCACATCTCTAATTTGCCGTAGCTCGATGCGTTCGCGCATAGTCAATAACCTCATTGTGAGCCCTACCTAGGCTTGGAGTGTAGGTTAGCTATAACAAGAAATTATTGAAACAAAGCCACTGATTTCAGATTTTATCACTTTCATGGCCTAAAACGCAAATGTTTTCGACGCCGCCGCGGTTTCGCGGGCTGTGAATGCGTTAACGTTTTACCACTCTTATAACATGCTATGTTATACGCATCATCATTGATTAATTAAAAAGGGAAGATGAGGTACTAGTTTCTCGAAAATGGCAACCACATATTGTGTAAAATTGTGTGCTCCCACCTCAGTCACCGTCGGACCGGGGTGGCACGAGCGGTCGTGATTCGCGTGAAATATTGTTGTCTCGGTCTCACTTCGATCTTAGACACGTCTTTCCATCTTTGTTCTTCTTCGTATTGCACAGGACTGGAAATATAACTGTGAGCGTATGCGTTTGCGTGTAGTTGTAACACATGCCAATTTTTGAGTAAGCGCTGGGAGAACGTAACCTATCTTCCCTTTTTAATTAATCAATGCGCATCATGCATCAAATCATGTTATACCATACGGAAAAGAATGATGATAATCTTCGGCGCCTTGCCCAGGCATATTTTAATCTGTTTATGATTTTTTAAGTTTGTGATAATTAATAGTTTATTAACTTAACTATGATACAACCGACCGAACTCTATCTTGTGTGAGATAATATAAAAACGTAAGGCGCACTCTGAACATAATATATGTTTTATTTGGTGAAATTTAGATTTTATAGTTTATGGTATATTACCATCACATCCAAAAAATAGATTCCCAAACACATCCAACACGAAATTTTAGTACAGTCGACTTAAGCAATACTTCTTGTTTTATCAATTTGTATAATGACGACGATTTTCAATGTCTAGGTATGTTGCGAGTATTAATTAATGCTTGGCTCTACCCTGCGAATAAGAATAGTTCTTATTCGTAGGCTCTACCACAATATTGAGTTGCCTTAACTATGATACAACCGACTGAAGTCTGTCTTGTGTAAGATAACATGAAAAGGTAAGGCGCAGAACTCAAACTCAAACTCAAACTCAAAAATGCTTTATTTCCATAAATACAATAAATGTACACTTAGAAAAAGTCAAATCATATTAAAAAATACACTGACACGGAAATAAAGTGGTATTTTTGATTTCGATCGCTTCGCTATGTAGACTAAAGTAAAGAAACGACGACCTTTAGCCTGTTAGTTGTTATTTTTCGAGTTGGAGCAAAATCCGTCCCAAGCTTTTTTATCCTCTAGATAATCTGATATTTTATAGTAAGCCTTTTTGCATAGAAAAGTTTTGACAGTTTGTTTGAATTTATTTACTGATAATTTTTGCAGCTCAGTAGGGGTTTTGTTGTAGAAGCGTATACATTGCCCTTTAAAAGATACATTAATTTTATGCAGCCTAGTTATGGGTACAGCGAGTTTATGTTTATTTCTAGTATTTACATTATGTATATCGCTATTTTTTGGGAAACTATTGATATTTTTATGCGTGTACAACAAATTTTCATAAATATATTGACTTGGTACTGTCATTATATTTATTTCTTTGAATTTATCACGTAGGGATTCTCTGGGACCCATTTTATAGATGGCACGAACAGCCCGCTTCTGCAGCACAAATATAGTGTTAATATCTGCAGCGTTCCCCCAAAGCAGTATACCATAAGACATAATACTATGGAAGTAGCTGAAATAAACTAGTCTAGATGTGTCCACGTCTGTGAGATCACGGATTTTTTTTACTGCATATGCTGCAGAACTAAGTCTCTTCGATAGCTTATCTATGTGTGGGCCCCATTGAAGTTTATTATCTAAGGTGATTCCTAAGAATACCGTACTTTTTATAATTTCTAACATTTCTCCATTTACGTTTACATCAGCCTTAACTTGTTTAACATTAGGTAGAGTAAATCTAATACATTTTGTTTTGGTTCCGTTAAGCAAAGGATTGTTGACACTAAACCAATGAACTACTTTTGAGATTGCATTGTTTACATCGTCGAAATTAGTGTTTTGTCGTTTCATTTTAAAAATTAATGAAGTATCATCAGCAAACAATACAATCTCGTGATTATTCTTGACAAGATGAGGCAGGTCGTTAATATAAACTAAAAATAGGAAAGGACCGAGGATAGATCCCTGCGGTACACCCATTGTAACTACAGACCCCGAAGACCGTTTCCCATTTATGTCAACTCTTTGTATCCTATCACTCAAATAAGATGTGAGAAGATCCAAGGAGGTGTTCCTTATTCCATAGTGATGTAGTTTCCTGATTAATGTTTCATGATGTACGCAATCGAATGCTTTAGACTCTGTGAAAGTTTCTGACTTGTGAAAGCTGGAGCCTTGTGCGACGCGATAGGAAGACACCCTGTGGTGGTGTTCTACTCGCCGCGCGTGCTCCATTGGCTCCACAGCGACGTCATGACCTTGAAACCGAGAATGGAGAAGATCTGTGGGCCTCCCTAAAGTGGCATGGTCATCTTTTTTATATTTGTGTAGTCTATATGAAACCGACTTCCAGTGACAGTGATTATATGAGTTTCTTTTGTAAAGTAGAAAGCTTTGTCAACTTACTCAAAGGTTCAGTAATAATACTGGGAGATTTAAACTTAAAAAGTGCCTCTCTGAATGTTAATAATTATTATTACTATTTTTTGTCATTTTGTAGTCTGGCTGAGAAGAATGATGTGAAGAATTTCCATGGCGGGTTATTGGATGTAGTTCTTGTTCGGGAGGGTGTTGGTGCTAGTGCGGGCGAAGCAGTTGTCACAGCGACCGAGGGAATTGTTCCTCCTGACGCCTATCATCCAGCTCTGGAGATTGAAATAAGAATCGGCACCCCATATCACTCGGACCTCATCGAACCCAGCAACATCGATTGGACCAAGGATTGGAACTTTAGGAAATGCAACTACCAGCAGTTGTATCAGTTGCTATCCGAAAATTCTTGGTCTGAGATCCTACAGGCCCAGGACGTGGACACTGCCTGCCAATGTCTTTACGATGAGATCTACACTATGTTTGACATGTGTGTACCTAAAAAACGGCGTGGAGGCACTGTATGCAGACGCTATCCTGTCTGGGATACGTCTGACATTATCCAAGACATAAAGCGCAAACGGAAACTGCACACGGCTTGGAGACGCTCTAGCTGTCTGGAAGTGTATGCGGAATTCTCAGATCTCAGAGCGGATTTAAAAGACCGGATGGCCTCTGCATATAGTGCTCACACAAAGTCTATCGAGGAAAATATTGGCTTGGACCCACGAAGATTCTGGCAGCATGTATCTAGCCTGCGCTCTAAGGGAGGTTTTGAGCCTACTATCACCTACTGCGGCTCGACCTTTTCTGGCACTGGTGCTGCTGAGGCGTTCGCCAATTACTTTGCTAGCGTTTTCCTGTCTGATGTTCCCCTGTTAGACCCTAGTATCATTCAAGGTGATGCCAACAACAGCAATGACATTAATCTTGTTCGAGTCACTCCATCAGATGTTAGCCTAGCGATACAAAAGCTCAAGCCGAAAAGCTCGGTAGGTCCTGACAATCTTCCCTCCGTTATAGTGAAAGATGCGAAGAAGGTATTGAGTGAACCGCTATGCCACATCTTCAACCTAGGACTTAAGACTGGGATGTATCCTCGACATTGGAAGCTATCGAAAGTCATACCGATACCAAAAAGCTCTAACAAATCCGTGGTCGAGGAGTACCGCCCAATTGCAATCTTGTCCTGCTTAGCCAAAGTGTTTGAGAGCATACTCCACAAATACATTTATGCGCAAGCCAATAAATACCTGTGTATTGAACAACATGGCTTTAGAAGCAAAAAGTCAGTAAATACGAACTTATTGACACTGGTTGAATTCATCTCTGCTCGCCTTGATCGCCGTAGTCAGGTTGATGTATTATATTTTGACTTCAAGAAGGCATTTGATAGGGTCAACAACGACATACTGCTGACGAAACTCGCTGCTATAGGCTTCGCCCCGGGTCTTCTCCGGCTCCTTGCGGACTATCTCCGTGATTGTCAGCAGTTTGTAAGGTTAGGCTTATACGAGTCACGGCCCTATCATACGCGCTCAGGGGTAAATCAGGGTTCTATACTTGGGCCACTCCTATTCCTGCTGATGATAAATGACCTCCCATCTTGTGCATCCCACGCCAGAAGCTTGCTTTATGCGGATGACCTTAAGCTCTTCAGTGAGATTAGGTCTGAAGCAGACTGCTTGGCTTTGCAGCATGATGTCGATGCCATATGTGAGTGGGGTGCCATCAACAAAATGGAATTCAACCCATCCAAGTGCCATGTTATGACTTTTGGGCGAATGCGACACCCAATTCTCTTCAACTATTGTATCCAGGGTGTGGCTATAGCCAGAACGAATGCCATGAAAGATTTGGGTGTCGCATTTGACCGAGGGCTAACTTTTCGCGACCATGTGACTACGCTCGCAAAGGAGTCATTTGGGCGTCTAGGCTTCGTGCTCAGAAACGCTCGTGACTTCCGTAGTGATCACGTAATATGTCTGATCTTCAGCGCCCTAGTCCGAAGTAAGCTTGAAACCTCCGCTTGTGTTTGGAATCCGCACGAAGCCAAATATGCCTTAATGCTGGAAAAAGTTCAGAAGGCTTTCCTGCGTTTCCTCTTCAAGCGCCGCCACGGCTTCTACCCTTTTATGTACCCTACAAAGTTCTTGCTGGGTTGTCTTGGGTACAACTCCTTGGAGACGCGGCGTGCCTTTGATCAGATGGCCACGGCGTGCAAGATCTTTCATGGCAAAATAGATGCCCCCGAGCTGAGTGATGCGTTGTGTCGTTTTAATGTTCCTGACAACTACTGTCGTGCTCGGAGGCACAGGTTTTTTGCCGTGCCGCCGTCCTCTACGTCGGCACGCTCTGCGTCACCCATCCCGCGCATCCTCACCGCACTCAACTCTCTTCTGAACATCAGCCCACACTGCGACCTATTCGCGGACCGTTTCGGAGAAATAATGTCGGAATGCTTGCGATTTTGTGAGCGTGGTGTATGATTGTGTGTCTGTATAAAATCTATTTAATTATAATTATTATTTTTTTGAATTATATAATATTTGTTAGGTAATTAATCAAATTGTGTATTTTTAATTAATGTAAGTGGTATTGTTACCGTTTTAATTAAAGTAAAATAAATAAATAAATAAATAGACAAGTCGCAAAAAATGCCTAAGGCATCTTGTGACTTCTCCCAAGCATGAAAAATATGCGATACTAACTCTATACCGGCATCAGTAGTTGACCTGCCGCGAGTAAATCCGAATTGCTTACCATGAAGCAGGTCATTGCTATTGAAATAACTGAGCAATTGATGTAAAATGAGTTTTTCAAAAACTTTGCTGAATGTTGGCAGTACTGATATTGGTCTAAAGTTAGTGGGGTCAGACCTACTACCTGATTTAAACAGTGGGATTATTTTACTACATTTCATTAGATCAGGAAACACACCACAATCAATAGACTCATTAAATATAAAAGCTAGATCTGGTGCAATGGTATCAACCAAAGGTTTAATAATTCTAACGGAAATGCCCCAGAGATCTGCAGTTTTCTTTATATTTAAAAGTTTAAAGACTTTTATAATATCTTTTTCATCAATGTGGTTGAAATTAAATTTATTTTCGCATTTAGGTACATTTTCTGTCAGTAAAGACTCAGCAATTGCTTGAGAAGAGTTTAGGAACTTTGTGGTGAAGATTGGAATGTCGGTAAAAAAGTTTTCAAAAGCTTGGGCTACTTCAATGTCATTTTTGATTGTGCAACTGTTAATCTTTAAATTGTATTCATTATCATAGGTACTGACCTTTCCAGTCTCACTAAATATTATTTTCCATGTTGATTTTATTACATTCTCACTGTTTCTAATTTTGGAGCTAATATAATTTGATTTTGCTATTTGACAAACTTTTCGAAACATTTTTGAGTAATTTTTTACTTTTTCTTTGAAGTCCTTGTTAAAATTATATTGTTTCTCACTAAATAGTTCATACAAAGTTACTCTACTTTTATGTATACCCACTGTTGCCCACTCACTAAAGTTAAGTTTTTCTGAGACCATCTTCGATTTGGGTGTGAATATTGAATTGAATGCATTGGTGAATTTATTAAAAAAACTACAATACGACTCATTTGGGTTGTTAAGTAAGTAATCAGGTGATGGTTTAGAATCCCAATCCAATTTCAACCGTTCAAATCGACTTGTGGTCACAGGTGTATATGTAATTTTTTGTTTACAATTATAGTTTTTAATTTGTATTTCTAGTTTAATTAGTTGACCCAAGTGATCTGATTTTAAATTGCTTATGATTTTTTTACTTATTACGCATTTTGACAAACAAATATATTATCTATACATTTTGCTGAGGTTTCAGTTATTCTAGTTGGTTCCATAAATATTGGCCTTAAATTATAACAATTAAATAAATTAATTAATCTACTACTGAGGGAGTAGACTTCTAAAAGATTAATATTAAAGTCTCCACATACCAAGACATTTTTATGAGATTTTGATATTTTATACAAGATATCATCCATGATTCTCTCAAATATTTCAAAGGAGGCTGATGGTGGGCTGTATACGCTTACTACTTACAATACTTTGCTCCAGCTCAACACATGCTACTTCGATGTGGCTTTTAACGGATAAGTTTATTATGTCTTTACGTTCTTTGAACTTTATGAGTTTATTTAGTAATATTAGAGAGCCTCCACGAATAGCATGTGATCTGCAAAAAGAACTACCAACCTGGTGGTTACTGAAGTTAAACATGAGCTCATAGCTTTTCAGCCAGTGTTCTGTTAAGCAGATGACTATGTACCATTCAAATGTATTTTTATTGAGTGTTATAGTTTACACATCAGGCTCTAGTACTCCTAGTTACACAGCACAAATGTTGTTAGTAAAATACATACATATATATAACTTCCAAAATTTATCAAAAAATACCTAAACAGTTGAGAAAACCAAATATTGAATTCTTTCTTTACTCCAGACGGAAATTGAAAATATTATTTATTTCGTGAGTATAAGGTGTCAAATTTTTAAGTAAAAAAGGTATTGTCAAATATTTTTACATACCGACTAACGGTCAAGCATGTTGATTCTTAAAATGTATTGATTCACCCACAAAACCCACAAAACCAG
Organism: Eupithecia tripunctaria; assembly: GCA_955876795.1. Classification (NCBI taxonomy): domain Eukaryota; kingdom Metazoa; phylum Arthropoda; class Insecta; order Lepidoptera; family Geometridae; genus Eupithecia; species Eupithecia tripunctaria. Next base: position 7,751,630 of record OY041620.1, read on the forward strand.
TTTCTACGACAAATCCTTCTCCATCCAGGCCATAAGGTTATGGAATGCACTACCAGAGTCAATTAAAAAAGCAGTATCTTTGGCAGTTTTCAAAGCTCGTGTCAAGGAGTTTTACCTGTCAGAGAGGTGAATATTGGTACTTACTATTTGTTTATGTACTATACATATGTATACAGAATGTTATGTTATTTATTTATATTATATTTTTATAATATATATATTATTTCTTCTTTTTATGTATATAAAATTGTATATATAATCTATTTTACTTATAGTCTTTGGTACACCCCCTGCCTTTCTTAAATTCGAATAATTCTATCCATCCAAAGGTTGCCTGGAAGAGATCGCTTCTAAGCGATAAGGCCGCCCATTGTACTCGTTTTATATATTGTATCCATGTACGTGTTATTTTTATGGTGTACAATAAAGAATTTTTGTATTGTATTGTATTGTATTGATTCATAACTCAATGTTTTGGCATTTGTTTTGTCTTTAATGAAATGTGGTAGGAACGGTATTACAGTGACTAGGCATATACGAGTATAATATACGAGCAGCGCCTCGTAGTTCCCGTTCCCGTAGGAATTCCGGGATAAAATATAGCCTATGGCTCTTCCTAAAAAGTAAGCTTTCTAATGGTGAAATCATTTTTTAAATCGGTCCAGTAGTTTCGGAGCCTATTCAATACAAACAATCAAATCTTTCCTCTTTATAATATATGTATAGATATATATAGATATAGATAAAGTACACTTTATGCCAGTCAATAGCGTGCGAAGCCGCGGGCATAAGCTAGTAATAACATTAAATCTGAAGAACTTTTTGTACGCGCTTAAATGTAAACTATGTATAATATTAGGTACTGTGGGTTCGCCCCTTATGAAAATCTCATCACTTTTTAAATAGCAATTCGCATCTTTGTTTCTAATAATTTTTTATCCTATCATGAAATAGACCATCGTAAATGGTAAGTGTTGTTAAGTGACAAGTATGTGTAAACAAACATAATATCTTAGGCATGAGCTACAGAGGTACGGCGTGGATACTCACGGTAGGTTTTGTCCACCAGTTCAAAGCCGCTCAGCGAGCTAAGGAATGAGCTATGCTCGCTATTTGGATTCTTAACGAATACATCAGACAGAGAACCAATGTAACGCTTTCCATCAGGTGAGATTGCGGTCAAACGAAGGTCTATTTAACGTAAAAAAAATGCGGGGCAACATATCTGTCAGTATACTGAGTGGGAACTGCTGTACTGTTTACTATCAAGTTTGCGTTATTCTATTTTCTTTAAAAATGTGAAAGTTGTGTAAACTTTCCGCTTGGAACGCTGTCACATTTCCATAGAAAATAGAGTAACGCAAACTTTTTAGTAAACAGTATGGCAGCACACACTCAGCACAGCATCCAGGTGCTTGCGTTTTATTTATCTCCGCCTGGGGTATTGCTACCTTCCCCAGAAGATTATTCGCACCCTAGTGGTTCCGATGACCTACCAAAAAAAGTGTTATTTCAAGCCTCGCCAACTACTAACCGATTTCTTTGACAACAATAGTGGCCAAGGTGCTTAATGGCAGTACCTACCTATACGGTCTTAATCGCAATATTTTAGCCAATTTGACGACCTCTGTGGCGCGGTGAGCGAAGGTCCGCCTGCGGCGCAGGAGGTTGCGTGTTCGATTCCCGCCTCGGGACAAATATTTGTACGATCTGCAGATATTTGTTCGCGTGCGTTCTGGATGTTTTCTATGCATAATAAAAAAAATATTTATGGGATAAAATGTAGCCTATGTGTTATTTCGCGTTTATAATATTAATAGGATTACGTTTGGATTAAGAAGATACGTGACAAGTTTATAAGGTCAAAATTGACTCTATCTTTCTACGCAGAAGGTAATCTCGTCAGAAACAACATTTCGCTAGCATAATGTACGTTGTTTTACCTCCAGGACGTTTAAAAATAAAAGCTTTCCTTCCGCGGGTTTGCTTGAAGGTCTTTATCGTTTTTGTTCTTAATATGAATAGATTTTTGAAAAACGCCGTAAACACGTTCGTGTTTATTTTATTGTATGTGTAGGTATTGTAGGTAGTAACTACTGGTGCCCAGGGCTATAGCCCTACCTTGCCTATCTGCCGAATACCGCTTCTGCCGGCCTAGCACGGGGATTGTTGTCTAGGGTAGGATAGAGAATAATTGATTTTGTTTGTAAAACTATAAACCGACTTCAATCATATTATAACTTTTAATTATATATTAATATAAGTGCCTACAGTTCGTGGAACTCTGACTCTAATACCGGAGGTGGGCGTTGCGATCTGCGACACAGTATTTATACTTCTGCAGGTCGTATCGCTGCCTATTTCTGTTATTTTACCTGAACTAAGTTCCTAAATAAAGACTTTTTTATATAGTTTTTCCATGGAACCATTGTGAGAACTGGACCAAATTAACCTCCTGCGTCGCAGGCGGACCTTATTGGTGGATGTACCCCGGTTTTTTTATATTAGACGTATAAAACCATCTTTGATGACAATTAGTTACATGCAGTACAAACAAGGTGATTTCTTTGTGTAATTATTATACGGATTTCCTAGTAATTTTGCGCAGTGCCTTTGTCATTCTGTGTGGATTACTGGAATCTAGTTTTTTCTAAGGCTAGTCATATGAGCTGTGGAGCATTAAAATCAAACCTCTATTGTCCTGTCAAAGTTCAAATAAAATAACGGCGGTATAATTTGCAATTTTATTCCATGTCCGTTGAAAATATTTAACTTGGCAACAATCCCATAGATACTTTCATGATATACAAGGTGCCACGTATTGGGTGTACTGAGTCAAAATGGGCTGAAGGTGAGTAACTTTTGTTCTAAGATTTTCGGAACTTATATTCGTATTGAAATTCAAATGTTTGTAAAAAAGCTCGATGATTTTCTTCATTTAGAGAATTCGGGGACTCATCCCCGCAAAATAATCTTGTAGTTATGTCCTCGGATTTAGGCTTACCTACGTTTTGTAACATATCCCATTCTGAATTTACTATATGAAAGAAGCCACAAGCAAAAGCAAGTTAATAAATTAACCTTACAAATCAAATTCAATGTAAACCAACAATATTACCTTAATAAATTAACCAAATATATAAATTATGTAATATTAATTTGTAAATCACTTAAAACTAGTTATTTGTTAACTTTATGTACATCACAGATAGATCTTACAGCTAAAATGTTTGTTGATATAATAAATTCTAATATTCAATTAATGTTGAACTTTATGTTATCTTCCCCAGTCTGCTTTGATCATGTCAGACCCTTTCTCGGCGATCATGTAAACTGGTGCATTCGTGTGAGCCGAAACAATTTCTGGCATTATACTGGCATCAACTACTCTTAAGTTTCTAAAGCCATGGACTTTTAATTTAGGGTCCACAACAGCTGAAGGATCTCCTGCAACTCCCATCTTGCAAGTCCCACTTTGATGATAAATAGTGAATGTGAACATCTGAGCTTGACAAGCAAAGTAAGCGTCGCTACCAAACGGCCCGTACGCCAAACAATCCTGAATTGGCACTTCATACAATTTGGTACCAATTTTCTTCATTGATGATTGGTTCGCTATGTCGATAGCCACCTTGATTCCTTCAACTATCTTTTGAAGATCTTCTTTATGCTCAAAGTAGTTTGGGATTAGCACAGGATGTGCTTTAGGGTTTCTGCTCTGTAACATGACTCTGCCTTTTGATTTAGGACGCATCAACATTGGAAATACCATAAATACGTCATTCTTTCCTAATGGACTGTATGTTTTCGCGTATATTTGCTCATCAAAGCCAAAATTACGTGGTAGCAATGGATCTGAGTTTAGTCCTCCGCTAATGAATAAAAGCTCCATGTCAGGCCAACCGGTGGAGTTGAATTTGTCTTTCAGATCCAAGAAAACAAGAGCTTCACAGCCTCCTGGTATAGACAAAGGACCTTTGTGGCTTTTCATCCATTTGAATACTAATTCCAAATGATTTAATATGTATTCCGTGCTTAAGCTGCTGTTCTGCTTCCTCACCATGAACTGCAATCCACCAGCAGCGATGTGGTCCATTAAATTGTAGCCAACCGGTAAATCCTTCACAACCTTAATTTTCAATGCCTCCAAATGACTTCTTGGTCCAATTCCAGATAACATGAGTAGCTGCGGGGAATTTATTGCTCCAGCTGATAGTATTACCTCTTTCTTCGCTAAAATTTTATATCTTTTACCCTTTTTCTCCATCTCTACGCCGATTACCTTTGTATTCGTATCGTCCATTATTAGTTTTGTTACCATACTGTTCTTCGATACATGAAGGTTGGGTCTTCCGTTAATGGGATGTAAATACGCTCTGCTTGAACTATGGCGTGTGCCATTTTTCATTGACAGTTGTAAAAATGACACACCTGAGTGATCAGCTCCATTGTAATCAACATACTTGAAACCCAATTCTTGTGCACCTTTCACCCATGCTTTACCTTTCTGCGTACGATATGGCGCATATTCTACATTGAGATACCCTTTTTTACCATGGTACTTAGGATCGTCTTTACCAGGAATATTGAAGTCTTCTACTTTCTTAAAATAAGGAAGGACATTGTCCCATTCCCAGCCTACGTTCCCTAAGGAGGCCCAATTATCATAATCTGGAGGAGCTCCTCTAGTATATATCATGTAGTTGAGCACACTTGAACCTCCAACGACCTTGCCTCTCGGCCAGTTGCATTGCTGATTTTCGAATCCAGCGCAATATTTTGCAGAAGGTTTCGTCTTGTATGCCCAATTGGCCTGTGTGAATTGAAGGTAATTTGCGACTATGGGTATGTCCATTACGAAGTTTTCATTGTTTCCCGCTTCTAGCAATAGAACCTTCCAGTCCGGTATCTCGGATAATCGATTTGCAAGTACGCACCCGGCGGTTCCCGCTCCGACAATTATGAAGTCGTATTCGCTGAACAATTTCGCTTGATCTGGCGGTTCGTTGTCGAGATGGTCCGAGCCTTCGTTAAGAAAATTCATGAAAGATGAGATGGGATTCACATATTGAGCTTCTGTGTAAAGAAGAGCAGATATCAGAACCCCTATCGCTGCCGCCCTCGGCGTAACTCGGCGTTGATACTGCATCTGAAATTAAGGCAGACAACCGTTAGTATTGCTTTTGAATTTTCTTTGATTTTGCTTTGGGTAGTTCTGGAAGTCCAAAATAATTTAATGAACCGAGCTGAAATTTCCCAGTCTGGATTTGGAATAATATAAAGGCTATTTCGTATTCCGTAAAATGCGTGCGAAGCCGCTGGCAGAAGCTAGTTAAATATAAAAATGAAACATTGTAAGTTATAAAGCCGGAGACAATTAATGCAAGAATCCATTTATTGTACTGTAAGTTAAATGGCTCTACATGTTTGCATCAATCTGATCGTTATACGCTCGTTTGTATTCTGATCATATTGCCGTCCTTAACAATTCTTCACAGAGGAAACCTGTTATGTACAACACTGACTCAACTCAAACGTATATCTTGTGTTTTCCCTCAGCTCTGTGATAGATAAGGCTCATAAACGCAGTACTAGTTTTTTGAATTAAACCGAAAAACAAAGGGAAACAAAAACCTATGTTTTATATCTCCTTACTTATCCTTGATGTATCGTTAGGGTGCGATGTACCATCATCAATCATATTGATTTTATTCATAAAGAATGTAACCATAAAACCCGGAGAAAAATATCTATAAGATTGAGATTGACCTAGGTAGATTACACCGAGCCTAGATAAATTCTGATTTGACGGGATTTTATTTCATTTCTTAAAAACACTGAGAAAAACTTGAGTGTGAGGGCTTACGCACTATAATAACAAAAACCTTATATATACAACTAGCTGCGCCCCGCGGTTTTTGACGCCTATCCCACGGGAACTGATTTATGGGATAAAAAGTAGTCTATGTGTTGTGTTATTCCAGGCCTAGAACCACCTGTATGCAAAATTTCAGCCCGATCCGTTCAGTATTTTTTGCGTGAAAGAGCAACAAACATACATACATGACATGTGTACATATAATATAATACATATTTACAAACTTTCGCGTTTATAATATTAGTAGGATTGCTTATAACCTTCCTGAGTAAATACATACATACGAGTATATACTTGTAAATAGACCGCTGAAGCCTAGCTTTTCAATTTGCCGTAGTCGTGTAATAATAGACTGAATATTTTGCATTTTCCGTGCCCTTGTTGTAACTACCGCGCACAGCTTTAGTTATTTATGGTAGGTATCTTTTCCCAAGACTTTACTTGTCTAGAGCGTGCTATTCTTTCCAATACAATTGATGGTGCTATTGCATTTAATCATTTGTAGTAAACCTTCATTTAATTGTTTTAAGTCTGTCCTCTAGACCATGTTTTGTATTGTCGTTTGATTTTTCCCACCAATTGATAATCTTTTTCTCGTGACATGAAATTTTTTTTTTACATAATGGGAAAAAGTAAAAAAAAATAATGAAAATCGTTTCAGACATACGAGTAACATTACATAATATTGTATAATGCCTTCTTTGTATATACCTACCTTAGCTACCTGAGTTTTTTTATGTTGCATCTCTTTTTTTTTTCATTTATTTTGTGAAAACCTGCTCAAAGTGTATCCTTATTGTAAAATTTGTATTATGTAATTTTTATAATATGTAGGTAGTTAATTATTCTTTCACTTTACACTAGTAAGATTCGTAGTTAAAACCCGCTTACGTCCTTAATTAATAGCATAACTATTTGTCCTGTAAAACTATTTTTATTAACTGTTAATGTAAAGGAATATTACGTCGCTTTTTAGTTTTTGCATGAAACCATCATATAATTGTTAAATTATACTTCTATTATCAACTATTTAAATAACTATAAAAATTACTTGATAGAACGAAGTCTGCTCACTTTTGACGTACAGAAATTCGTAAAACCTACCAACAATGAATTTTGTTATAATTTAACCTGTACTTCCGGAATATCATGCACTTAGAGCACATTAAAAACGACCTTGTCAAGCTGGTTTTAGAGATGGAAACGGCAATTATGCGTCGAAATACACAACACTTTTTAACATTTACAACTCCACTTACTGCAACCAAATTGACGGAAAAGAAAGAATTTATGTTTTTTTTAGTAGAACTAGTTTTACTACTACTTTTTAAAACGGTACGGAACTGATCTAGACTGAATATGCTAAAACAAATATTAGACTTGACCTACTACAATAATTGAATTTATATGCGTCTATGTTATGTATTTTTTTATACAAAATATTATAGACAATTAAACCAACCCCAATCGTCAGTGGATCTTTTTTTTTAAATTATGTTCTGAGTAATTAAGGATTTTAGGAGTTTTCGTATCAAAGAAGGCCAATGCCGGTTTTGATAAGCCATGGTCATGGTCAATGTGTTGACCTTCCGAACTAGATTTAAAACTGAATAGCTTTAGCATCTTATTGATTTCATTGCTCCCACATTAACCCATATTTCTAAACTGATATTATAAAAATTCAAACTTATTGTGTCTATCTGTTACATTATCACGACTAAACAAATACAATTTCGCAATAAGATTATATTTAGATTATATTGTATTCCACCCGAGGTAAGACAGCCTATGGCACACATAAAGGCACATTTATTGACAACTAAATAACTGAAGTACATTAATACTATACCACAAAACTAAAGTATAAGGAAGTATTGTCTTAATGATATACAATCAATTTCTACTATGTTATTATGAAGATATTAACCTGTAACAGGTAAAATTAAAATTCCACTTTCAATATTTTATTATTGTCGTTATGCTAGACTTTTAGTTTCTGGGGATCTAGCCGAGGTTTTAAAGAAACTGTTCGTTATCGATGTATTCGCAATTCTCAACATACATACGTCTACTGCGGAACGTGACTTCCCAAACTATGGGAAGTTTGCCATAATCTGCACGAATGGCAGGTGGATTGGTGATCGCAGTAGAGGTTAAATAAACAAATGAGGAAGCTGCTGCCCTATCTCTGGTAGTTTCCCTAACCTCTTACAAAATCCATTGGTTGAGTTAGTGGGGTTGGTTTATTTGCCGCGAGCGTGACGGCCAGAGATGTATTACTTTATTGGCTTTAAAAACCGTTAGATTAATTTAATCGTGTGATACTTTTTATACCTATGTCACATTTAGCAAAATTTTACGATGGTTCAACTATTGTCTGACTGGTAGAGCAACAATGAATTCATAAGAAATGTTGTTACGTATTTTTTTACTTTATAGAAGAAATCTTAATTTACGATGGTTCAATTATTGTCTGACTGGTAGAGCAACAATGAATTCTTAAGAAATGTTGTTACGTATTTTTTACTTTATAGAAGAAATCTTAATTCGGCTATAAATGTTTTTCATTTTGTCATGTATTCTTTATGTTGGACGTATCGAACGTCCATCATCGCCAATTATAATCTGATTTTGATTTATTATTTTGCTTTTGTGTAGATGATTTTACCATAAAAGAACCACTGAGAGATAATTTCTAAATTATTATTATTTGTTTAGTAAAATTTGTCAATTTTATTTTTTTAAATTATTTAATATATTGTTTATTTTAGTAAAACATAAATCAAATTATTTTGTAATTATTACTATTATTGAATTTATTTGTATTTAAGTTATTATAAATTAATATTTCAAGGTTTTGTTTATATGGTATTTTTTTTTAATTGCTTTATGTTTATAGAAACGTTTATTCGTGTGATTTTTAGTAAAAAAAAAATTAAAAAAATTACGTTACCGTTGAAAATATTTATCGCCACAAATAAAAATCACAAAACAGAAAGCTATAACATTAAAATAAAAACAAACAATTCACAAATCCCCAACACAAAACACACGTAACTTACATTTGTAACTTTTAAACAATGCCAAGATCACTTCACTAGTTCCGCTTCATAGCACGATCTGAAAGAAGCGGCACAGGAGCGGGTCCTTGCGCCAATGGCATCACGAGGATCCGCCGTCTTGTTATATTCAATAGAGGTAATTCCTAGCGACGGCGTATCGACCAGCGATGTCAAACCTCTGACCTTTCTCCAAGTACACAGTAGATGCGTGCACTGCCACGCGATACCGGCTAATTTATGAAGTACGTTAGCTTTGTTTACGAGTTCTTTCAATGAAGCTGTAGGTCTACTTAACGTGCGTAAACGTTCCCTTCCGCGTTTATAACTGAAGTTGCTCTTCGTCAAGTTATTCAGTCGTCAGGTGATTCGTGATCGTGTATGATATGAAATGAGAATACGGTACTGGGGAAATCTTAGGTTTTTATTATGAAAACTTGCACGGTGATCGATCTATGCTATAGTAAGTTTCTACAGCATAAAAGTCACTCAAGCTTAGATCTATGACTTTTAGTCGAATAATTTTTGACTTGGCATAGTGGGACCTGAAATAGGTCGGGTCTTTATAGGTATGAATGATAAATTCTCTATCTATCGACGACCGTGGCGCAGCGGGCGAAGATCCTCCTACGATGCAGGAGGTTGCGGGTTCGATTTCCGTCTCGGGATAATTTATGTACGATCTGCAGATATTTTTCAGGGTTCTGGATGTTTTCTATGTATAATAAAAAACATATATCAATGTAGTGTGTTGTACACATAACACAAGCTCTGCTTAGGTTGGGGCTAGAGAATCCTGTGTGAATTGCCCAACATTATTTATTTATATATTTATCTACTTGGAGTTGGAATGGGAGTTTTCTAAGGGTAAATGAGTGCTTAGGTATAGTTTGCCTTTTATTTATGACTAGCTGCGTCTCGCGGCTTCGCCCGCGTGGAAATCCAACATATTTTAAAATAAAAATTAAACATCTCGCTAGAAGAGTAAATATTGAATTAATGGACATAAAAAAGTAGATGATTCATTATTTACTTTATAGTTTATTTAAACCGAGTTAAAGAAGGAAGTGTAATGGAAGTGTGAAGGAATGATTTTCCATAAGAACATCAGCTCCGTTTTTAACCTCAAGGAGTTTTTAAAAATAAGATAAGCCTAATGTTTTATTCTAGAATTTATACTACTACATACCAATTAGGTTAGTTTGCGAATTCCCGAGTCTTCGAGCAACCGGGAATCCCGGGAAATGTTGAAGTCGGAACCGGGAAATCCCGGGAATTCCCGGGAAATATATTTTTTTGTATTTTTACTGAAATTAGATAAATTAACTGCCTCTTAAGCCATGTCGCTTATATCGCCTGATATAACATACCTTATATTGCATAGGTATGCGATATAAGGTATATTAGAGCTGTATTTCTATACATTTGTTAAAATGAATATCTTAATTCAATACGGTCGATGTGTTTTGTTCCCTCGTTCGACAACAAGCCTTAAGGCTTTTCGAGTACTAAAGAGTCGTGACTGAATCCAGCACCTTCATTCACTGCACTACCTACAACAACACTCTCAAGACAGTAAAACTCCATGAGGCTGGACTTGATCTTGATAAACAGAAAGTATCTTTGTGTGAAAATTCGCCGAATATATAAATAATAATAAATAAATAAATTTAATGATGATTTAATTTAAGGTTCAATCACTTAAAGTACGTAAGTTTTTTTTCTTCAAAATGGAGGTACATTATGCATGCACACGGAAGCTTGATTTGGGCACTCTCTAATACATTTTGGACTGTTTCCATTCATCTTTACCACCCTGACTCTACAGCCGCGGGTGGGCTTAGATCTGGTAAAATGCGCCATTCTCTCCTATTCTTGGCTTTTTTTACTGCCAGCCGGACACTGCAATTGCCTTTAGGTCTTGTTGGACTCCATCGACCCACCTGGGTATCAGTCTTCCAGGGGGTCGTCGGCCATCAGGTTTGCCACCAGTAGTCACACTAGACTAGTCACCATCCAGGTACAGCGTCGAAGATTTGTATTTTTCTTTCAAACACGAGTCTTTAGGTTTTCATGGTTAGAACCCATAAGTCATTTTCGAGGCTTACGTAAGAATTGGACGTTGTAGCGTTTTGTAAATGAGTAGTTTAGATCTTCTATATCAACCTAGAGACAAAGATTGAAGAAGAATCTATTAGCGGCTTGAATCGTTCTATTTATTTCCGCGTCCACCTTGTTTGTATCAGCTACCGTGAGCCAAGAAGATAAACGCTGTTATAGTTTGACCGAAACCGCTGTACCGCTCCTGAGATATGCGCGCGGTGAGACGGAAAGGAAATATCGGCCCTAGTCGGTCGCTCCGATCCATCAGTATGCCGTCAACGCTCACGACGATAGGTAGTTTTTGTACCGTACTGTATATGCCAGATGCACACGAGATAAATGTGAAAAGATGGGGGAGCGCTATCTCGTGATGTCAAGACCATCATTTTTAAAGTGGCTGAATATTTTGAGAAAAGAAGAAACCTTTGAATATAAAAGTGATCGCGATAGTGGATTTAATATTATTAACGATCCATTAATAATAAATTTGCAGAACGACTCCAATTCAACTTCCAATGGCGAAACGGAAGATGAAATTGAAGTAGAATCTATTAGGTCCTTACATATGAAATTGGCGTTTTGTATGGGAGGAACAAAAAGTCGAATATTTTTTAATATAATATATTTAATTAATCAAAGTATGAACCATTATTTTCTATGCACTTTTGCCATCTTATAGGTAGTTCATTGATCCCTTTACTAAAAAAACCAGTCGGACGGGAATCAATAAAATCTTTGAAGGCGATTTGGACTGCCCCATCGGAGTTGAATTTTTTCCCTTGCAAGAAGTTATCCCAATTTCGAAAAAAATGGTAATCTGTTGGAGCAAGGTCCGGGGAGTACGGAGGATGTCTTAGACTTTCCAATTGAAGCTCTTCTAATTTAGTAGCCGTCTGTTGCGCAGTGTGTGGTCTAGCGTTGTCGTGAAGCAGCAGTGGCGTGGAGCGATTGACCAGCCTAGGTTGTTTAGCCGCTAGCTTTTCCATCATGGTTTGCAATTGCTGACAATAGACATCAGCCGTAATAGTCTGGCCAGATTTGAGAAAACTGTAATGAACAATACCGGCACTAGTCCACCAAACGCTTACAAGTAACTTTTTTGGGGTTAATTTTCGCTTGGGGCAGGATTTGGCTGGCTGGCCAGGATCCAACCATTGCGCTGAGCGCTTCCGATTATCGTAAAGAACCCATTTTTCATCACAGGTAATGATTCGGTTTAAAATACCTTCATTATTGTGCCGGTTTAGAAATGTAACGCAGCAGTGGACGCGCGTTTGCCGGTTTGCTTCAGTCAATTCGTGAGGTACCCACCTTTCAAGCTTTTTAATCTTCCCAATTTGCTTCAAGTGAATTAAAACAGTTTTATCACTAACATCGCAGCCTGCAGTTAACTCGGACGTGGTTTGCGATGGATCCGCTTCCACAATAGCCTTCAACTCTTCATTATCAACTTGAGTCTCAGGCCGTCCACGGGGCTTGTTCTGCAGGTCGAAATTTCCAGAACGAAAACGTTGGAACCAAAAACGAACTGTGTTTTCTTTTGCAACACGACCGCCATACACATCATTCACCCTTCGAGTTGTTTCCGCAGCACTAGTGCCACGGCGGAACTCGTACTCGTAAATAATGCGATATTTTAAGTTTTCCATTTTGTAAAATGAGTGACGCAAACAGAAAAAAACAGAAGAAAAAAAACAAACGAATGACGATCATCGAAGCACAAATACATGAGTCTATAGCTGTACAAATTTGAATTTGGAATTCCTTACCAAAGAGGAGAAATTTGTGATTAAAGTGGCCAGTACGAAAAACGCCAATTTCATATGTAAGGACCTAATATGTCAGAATATCTGTAGAAAATTTAGTTATAGAAAAATATAATCGTTACATAATATAAACATTTCGTTTACCTACGATATCCTAAGAGCTATCCGACAATATCGATCTCATGTGTACTCTCATGTGTTCTTGCTCTTTTTTCCCCGGTCGCCACCTCGCCGCACTTTCCTAAGGAGCGGTACAGCGGTTTCGGTCGAACTATTATAGTTATAAAAAATGAAATGAAAATGAAAAGCTTGTATAACTATTGGTAACACCAATTTTGACACAGAAGGTGACTACGATTAATTTAGCTTTTTCCTGCCTTTCTTGACTCTTATTTCAAGGCGTGGTAAGCATGTTTCATGGCAGTTAATTTCGCCCTATCAGATCCAAATCATCGGCATAACCCAGAACTTGAACTGATTTCAAAGGAATGGTATCGTTAATTTAAATTTTTGAGTTTTTCTGCACTTGTCAAGTCTATATTGAAGAGTAGGAATGAAAGAACGTCCTTGACAAGGCTCTGATATATCGTTCTGCACCCTGACAACATTAGCCAAACTTCTCAGAGTCATTTTGGTGAATGCTGTTTACTCTTTGATTGCAGGAAAAATAATTACTGATTGAAATCAAGTGATATAAATCATGTCAACCCTGCCCAGTACCGCGTAGGTACCCGATATATTTGAAATGCTATAGAGGAAAGAAATATATTAAGTTATGTCGTTTCGGTATTAGTATATAAATTTCCCGAAATTCCCGAAATTTCCCGGGAATTGAATTTGGATTTCCCGGTTCTGAAATGGGCCAAAAATTCCGGGAATTCTCGGGAATTTCGGAACCGGGAATTCCCGAGACCAAACCCTAATACCAATATCATTCTCGTTAACAATAAATAACATTCACACAAACTTTCGTATTTATAATATTATTATCTTGCTAAAATGTTTACTATTTTTAATCTATATAAGTAATTAATTCTATGTAAGTGAACATCAAATGCCAATAAAAAAATGTACAACATAAATGAACTTTCATCCAGATTACGTATTTATTTTTTTGTTTAACATCTCGAAAACTTAGATAGCTCTAAGTTTTAAATAAACTTTTTCTTTTACAAAAATAATAAATAAATAATGCTGGGCAATTCACACAGCATTATCTTGCCCCAATACAATACGTTGTTGCTAATGGCTAACTACAAGTTTCCACTTATAGGTGACCAGCAGCGCCACGCGGTTTAACTCGCGTAGTTCCTGTTCCCGTGGGAATTCCGGGATAAAATATAGCCTATGTCACTCACTGAAAAGTAACCTTTTTAATGATGAAAGAATTTTTGACCAGTAGTTTTGGAGCCTATTCAATACCAACAAACAAATAATCAAATCTTTCCTCTGTATAATATTAGTATATACATATATCTCGGGATAAACGTATGTACGATCTGCAGATATTTGTTCAGGGCGTTCTGGATGTTTTCTATGTATCATAAAAAAATATCTATCTATGTAGTGTATTGTACCCATAACACAAGCTCTGCGTGTAAATAAATATATGACTGACTGTATGGTTTAAAATTTTAAATGGTCAAGATTTAACGTAGTATCTTTCCACCCGATGACGTCTCCGTAGGGGTAACGGCTCACGTGGAAATGAACTTACGATAAAAATATGATTTTGAGAGTTACAGACACGGTCAATGCACTAACCGGTTTCGTACTAATATGTTAAGAAGTATAAGATTTTGATTTAGGTTTATTCATTTATAATACTAGTATGTATTAACATCAACAGATCAAAATGTTATTCGTAATATTTATTTAAATTTGTTTAAAACTTAAGTACATAATAACCTCCTTATCCGATGTATTATAATATAATGCAGTAGGTATGTTTTATTACGCCTCATACAAATGTTTAAAACTATATTATTTTCTTATATTACTTACCTATGTATCGTGGGAAATCTCCATACCTACATAGAAAACGTGTTTTTTAAATAAATGCTATTTATTCTTCTAATTGATATAAGTACCTACCTACTCGTTAAATAGGTATCTACAAATGTGTAAATTAAAATCGTAGTAGGTATTAAATTTGTATTTTTTTTTTACAAATTTACGCCTAACCTATCTACAATATTATCCAACTATTTACTAAGGTAAAAGTAGCAGAGTGTTTTTGTCCGAGATAGTGTAGCTTTGCTTTGGTTGTTTGAATTAACTTAACAAAAAATAAAATATTTATCGTGAGATATATTGTTATAGAACTGGCAGGAATACACTGCGATAGTCAATTCACCTGCCAGGCTAAGTCATACAATGCACAACAATTCCTAAGAGTCACCTCACCTCAAAAGGCTATATTGGTTCACTGCTGGACGCTGCTGGCTTCCCCCTAAGCGCTTTATTGGCTTTTATCTCATGAGGGTAATGCCCATAATCCCCACGCTAGGCATGCGGGTTAGAAATCCCAGTTCGGTGGTAGAATTGTACTGCAGTGGACGCTGCTGCCAGCCCCCGTGGATGTACCTTAGTTGAAGAGTATGATAAATTGGTACCTCATTCAGTCAGAAATAGTATACACGACTTACGTAAGCATACATTTTTTTTACCTTATAGGTGAGAAAAAAAATAACATCAGGTTGTTTTTTTTTCTAAAACAGATCGATGTCGTAAATTATTATCTAATGATTACTTTTGGCACAAGTCAAATTAAATTGATTGTTTTACAATTTAGTGAGTTACAATTTTTATATGACGCCTTCCATAAAACACAGGGCGATTATTTTGCAGTCCCTTTTTTTGAAGTCGGTTAAAAATGCATAGCGAAATTAAAGGTAGGTATCACTTTACTGCTGTAAAATTAGATAATTTTAGTTTTGGCGGGAATTGACATCAGGATGTAAGCGGGTTAGCTACGAATCTTATTTGTGTTGAAAGAACACCAACGTTTCGTGCCTTATGGAGCGACTGAGCTTACAGAATTTGAAAAAATTACACAATAATTGCTAGCTAATGGTGTCAATTCAGAAGTCACCAATACTAAACTAAAATAATATGACAACACTCGAAATATTGCCATCCCTTTCATAGTGATCGAAATAAAAATGAAATAAATGGAAAGCATTATTTTAGAAAAGAATAGAATAGGAGAATGGTGAAATCTTTATTTGTGTTTTAAATTGAATTAACAAAAATTAGCTAGCAGTTATCGCGTCAATGCTTAAATTTGTAAGGTTTTAGCCAAACTGCATAGCGTAGCGCGGGCGCGTATTATCTAACATATGAAACCGCCGTTTGCGTCCATACTGAAGGCTGACTCGCTCTAGCCCATCGCTCTAGGCGCCCGCATAGAGCGATGGGCTAGAACGAGTCAGCACGAGTAATTTTCAAACGCGCTTGGACTAGGCGCCCTCGCTTGGCTCAGTCACAGTTTGGTGGGAGGCTATGAAGCCTTAGTTCAGGGTTCTAGGATTCAAATTTTTGTTTGACCTACTCGTTGCTTCTACTAGGTCAACAATATTATCTAAATCTTAGGTAGCTACTGCTTGGTTTCAACTAACTGGCGGACTTTCTGTGTTTACCATGAGTTTTCACAATCTTTACTCGCTAGCGACTGTAGTTAAATAAATGTATGAAAATGTATAAAACGCGACAGTTCACCCAGCATTATCTAGCCCCAAGCTAAGCAGAGCTTGTGTTATGGGTACTAGATAACTGAAATAATAAATAAATGCGCAGTATGAGTCGCGTAGTTAACTATCCTACGTCACAGTGTAGTAATCTATACTGCAGCGTCTATAGTTTGGGCTCTGGTGTAGGGAGGCACATGAGGCGATAGGTAAAGTTTTTTAGTTCTTTCATGGCCTTTTTGACGTACTGCAACACATACAGACCCATAAACTTGTTAATTGTTTCTTTTTGTTAGTACACCGTATAATTTATTTTTTGGATTTTGTATATGTGTATCTGAAGATGCAAATAAATCATTTATCTATAGGTAGGTATCATTCATACCCAGATTATAATGCCAGAAACCCGACAACCACAAAATCTATTTTCGGTTAGGTCTATACATATCATACATAATCCAAATTAACCACGAGTTTTTGTTCTCTGGTGAATATAAATACATGAAGAGGATTTTGCGGTTTAGTTAAAACGTTACTCTTTACAATACCTGCTTTCAATCTTGTTTTCAACTTACCCATTATAATTTATTCATACCTAAAGCTTAATTTATTATATAGCATCAAAGCATCCACGTTGATAAATGGATGTGGCTAGAGTCGATGGATGTGACTAGAGTCGATGGATGTGGCTAGAGTCGATGGATGTGGCTAGAGTCGATCGATGTGGCTAGAGTCGATGGATGTGGCTACAGTCGAGAAGAGATGGGGAAGGGTAGCAGCTTCTTTCTGTATATTTTAAGCACTTCTAGTCACCAATCCGCTTACCTAGCGTGGGCGTTATCAAATGTAATAATTAATGTTCGTTCGGTACGCGACTTAAACTCTCACTTGTCCTGTTTTTATTCCCGTATCCTATCCATAGTGCTTGATAAATTGTTACCTAATTCAGTTAGAAATAGTATACACGACTTACGTAAGCATAATATTTTTTTTTATACTGATGAGAAAAAAATAACATCAGGTTATTTTTTTTTCTAAAACTCGATGTCATCACATCACACTATATCACATCACACTCACACTAATAATATAAAGGCGAAAGTTTGGATGGATGTATGGATGGATGTTTGTTACCTCTTCACGCCAAAACAACTGAACGGATCTGGCTGAAATTTTGCAAACAGGTAATTCTAATACTGGAATAAAACATAGGCTTCTTTTTATCCCACAAATCAGTTCCCGTAGGATGAAAATCACTTTTTAATGTTTCCTTAGGAACAACGCGTGCGAAGCCGCGGGGCGCAGCTAGTAATTTATAAGACGGCTTCCATAAAACACAGGGCGATTATTTTTCGAGGGCCTCTTAACCTAAGGCTTAGTTCGCGGGCCCCGTAATCTTACAATAGACTAACGCAAAGCAGACCACGGGGATCCCGTCAATACTGAGATCTAGGCCTAGTTAGACTACTAAACCCATTTTGTTCACCCCTTAAACATCACTCAAGCATAAATCTATGACTGACCAAACATTTATGTACATATAACGGTCCTTAGTCTCTTGAAAAGTTATTGGTCTGCGAACTAAGCAAAGTCCTTGAAAAATTATTTCCTTGTGTTATATTATTATAATAAGAAAGCAAACATAAAAACAAAAATCTATGACTGAGTAAGCTTTCATAATACGGGCTTTTGCGTTTTTTTTAACAGCGTACACGAAAAAATGCTGAAATATTTGCGGCTGTTTGGAAAATGGTAGAAGTCAGACAAACATGTACATAAATCGCTTCGCGGGCCGGATGTGGTCTTTGGGCCGTATTTTGCACATCCCTGAACTAAGCTGTAACACAAGACACCCCCATAACACAACACCACAGTGTCCACGTCATTGTGTAAGCTTGCTCAAAAATCGGAAAAAATTGACAAATAAACGCGATAAATACTCGTAAAACGTTCTCAAAGTAAGGGAATCCAGCATTATTGATGGAATGCTCGAAATACTATTTCCTTATCAGAATATTATCTAATCAGCCTGTACAATCGCACACCTTTAATTCACGGTCAAGCGAATAAAAATATACATTAAGAAGATTGAGATTAGACACCGCTGAACTTGAACCCACTCTGCGAAGCCGTTCTAAAGCGGAACTTCATGAGGTAATAAATTCATAATTTGCATTAATTATTATGTAACTGCATAATTCATTAAATCTCAACCTTAAACTTTGTCAAAATTGTCAAACAGAATAGGGGATTCTATATGGGCATTTTTAAGATGGATCGATTTACATTGAGCGGGAGATATGTTTTTGCAGGTTTTATTTTTTTCTTCGTAAAACAATTCAATTATAATAGTTCTATTAGACATTATAATACGGGTTTGAATAATGTGTAAAATAAAATGAGTAAAAATCGACATGGTAAGTTTTTTTTTATTAGAAAATGGTGTACGATTTACTGAAAATTATTTTCTGGTAGTTATATTCCATGCTAAAAAACAGAACAATATAACTTAAAAATATACGCGCAATGTTAATTTAACGCCGGACTAAAACGTTGATGCTCTTCCAACACAAAAAAGCTTCGTAGTTTAGTAAATAATCAAGGAACTAAAGCTTTCAGTGTTACGATCAAAACATTCCTGACCAGGCAATTATTAACTAAGTATTTGTGCAAATAACTTTATGCCATAAACAACAGCAAAATCATCTCTGACGTACGGATGTCTTTTTGCGAACACATTGAAGGTATCAAACAAAGAGCGTGTCGAGCCCACTTACGTGGTACTCTGGTACGGTAGGTACATATTTTACATTTGGAAAAATTAGTTGATGATAAATTTACTCAGAGTAAATTATAAAATTGTATGTAATATAAGCTACACTTTGCGGTGAAAGAGTTTGACCGTTCGACGGGAACACTGCATCTTACCCGGCATTAAAAGAAGCTTATGTATTAATCTAGTATCCAGGTAATAACACAAAATGGTAACTTGGTAATTTCGATCCAAATCCATTTCGCCGAGCGTGAAGGAGTTACAAACATACACATACGTATAATACATACTATCTCATTTATATGTGATAAATTTTGTCTGTAATTTTGATCGAGCAAGATATTCGCCGGCGGCAGCGGCCCCCCCCCCCCCCCCCTCTGGTTAGACCTATATTTTGCTTTCCTTTCTTTTCTTATTAGCAAAGGTTTCGATGTTGATACAAAGAAACAAACCACAGTTGAATTAAAGTATCAAACTACAGTTCATTCTATGTATTTTAGGTGCAAATTTATTTCAGAAGTCTTTTGCTGTCCATAATAACCGCTAAAAAGAATTATTTACTTCTGGATAAATCATATAATTTATAGAAGTTTGACTACCGAACTCTAAAACGGTTTGAAGAACCCGGTATTGAATAATTTATTACAATCTGCTCAAACTACTCATTATATGTCAATCAAACTTTTTACTCGACTAAAATGACAATAAAAACATCTTGAAAAAATCTGCAGAAACCATCGACCGTGTAGCACGTTGAGATGATGTAGCTGTAAAAAATTATAGCGAAAGAAAACATAGAAAGATCTATGGACTGATCAAAGGCCTGCAGTTCCTGCCCGCGGCTTCGCATGCGTTGTTTCTATGGAAACGTGTAAAGGTTATTTTTATCTCACGGCAACTGATTTATGGGATGAAAAGTAGTCTAAGTGTTATTCCAAGTGTATAGAGTTATTTAAATTATTCAAAATTTCAGCCCGAATCGTTCAGTAGTTCGGCGTCAAGAAGTAGGTAATAATCTAATAATCCATACATCCAATCTTTCGCATGTATCGTGAAGTGAAAGTGGGGTTTTCCCATAACTCCAGCTTTTGTTGTCTCCTTGTTCAAGGCTTTTTGAAGTGCTATGCGACTATTTCCGTATTTTTAAAAAAATATTTTATATAATGTCCTTACGTAAGTTGAACAGACCTTGCTGCATTTTCGATTGTAAGTCCAAGAAGGTTTTCCCTTTTGCGTCGCCTTTACATTGGTGGCATCCTGATATCTGAAACATTGCATAAGCATTGCATGATTTGCAGTATCAATACTCATAACCTATGAAGTATCAAGAGAAGTTACTAAAAACTCATTGCTCAAAACAAACGATAAATTGTAAGTAACACAGTACGCAGATGACCGTGTACATTTACATAATTTCACGTACTTCCTCAGCCCTTGTACAAGCTTAGAAATTAGATACCGTGAAACTATAATTTTAGAATACGTAGGTAAAACCATTATGACGTCAATATGTAATAAGCCGTGCATCATCTCTAATCACGGTTTATTTTCTGATAGCACTTAAATTCTTCTATTCTAATCTACCTCTTTGAGACGTAAAAAAATAATCTCTACTATTCTCTCTCGACTCTTCTTGCAGTAAACCGTGAAGAGTGGAAGAAAGGGGGTGGAGGCCTTTGCGCTGCAGTGGGATACATCAGGCTGATAAATAATAATATAATAGAACTCCATAGATCGCGAGTAGGTACGGCGCCGAGCGTGAAGGTGTCATGTCAAACTAAAGTCGAATTGCTAACGGTCTATGTTATTTGAACGTGACACGCTTCCGCGCCGAAGTGCCCTCTTTTCAGTCTGGTCGATTTATTTTAACCTTTTTTTAAAGAAAACGCCTCATTGACTTAGGCTTTTTCTAAAAACCCTATTTCAATACATGGATTTTTTCGAGGTTGTCTCAAACAATTCACAGTGTATGGTTTATGTTACTTTAATTTGACAATTTAAAGCCTAAAGCTCTTTTTAATACATTTCCCAGCTTGTTTTCAATAGTCCTTCGTTTGACCACAATCTCACCTCTATTCTTCCCAGACAACAATCCCCGTGCCGGCCTAGGCAGATCGAAAATGAAGACATCGCCGACGTGGTATCAAGAAGATCTAAAAAACTTATATTCACTCTTACCTTGAAGAGAACTAGATTGTAATTGACCGGAAGAACAGAAGCAGGCAGGCAGTTGTTTTTCTTACGTGGAATGAAACTATTTTTTTTTTCTTGAAAGATATCCCTCAATGAAAACAAATGAATGCCGATGACTTGCTAGCTGCGTTAGTCTTGTCATTGAACGGTTAATAAGGGGCGTTTAATGCCTGGCACGCAATTGACTAAATAAGTGACATTTGACATGATACTATGTGATGAGATGTCTTTTGTTTTGAGCGTAATGACGTGCCTTAGTCACGTCAAGTGTCAAACAAAATTATGCGAATGAGTATGTACTCGTATGTATGGGTTGGGATCTTCGGATCAAACCTTACCGTACAACGTTGCCCATAATTTTGTAATTTTCTTAAATCTTTTTGATTAACATTTTATCGAAGAATTCACTTGCTTTATCTATCTTTATTACCGAACAATGTTGCTTTTATTTTTATTTTACTCTAATATTACGGGCATTGGCGAAATTATGTCAACCCAGACGTAGACGCCATTAAAAGAAGAAAGGAGTATGTACGAATTCTGTTCGGTGGGCTTGCTATATTCTTGGCAGCTATATGTACTACTAGCAGCGCCTTGCGGTTTCACCCGCGTAGTTCCCTTTCCCGTGGGTATTCCGGGATAGAAGTAAGCTTTTTAATTATGAAAGAATTATTTAAATCGGTCCAATAGTTTTTATTTTTTTATTTATTTAATTCGGATTGCCATCAGCTTAACTAATTACAATAGAAATTAAAATAGTCACAGAAAGCTAATAATAGGCATTCGCTAATAGAATCGTAATAAACTATTGTGAACACTAAAAATGTTATCGTCGACATTTGCGTACCTAATTATATTAAATTACTTTAATTAATATATAAAAAGAAACAATAGCTAATGGTTAAGAAAAAATAATTACATCATGTGCAAAAGAAGTTGAGAGTCATGCATCGCCTTGCCCTGTGTGTGAATGCTAGTATTAAAAGGGTCAATGTTCAATATCCTGCTAAATTCATTAAAAGTTCGACTCGCTCGCACTAATATGAATTTTGTCTATAATTTGTTCCAACATGTTGGACATGTAGTAGGGGGTTGTGTCTAAGCTGCTTACGTGGTATATTGAGGTGTAATTTTGGTGCCTATTCAATACAAACAAACCATCAAATCTTTCCTCTTTATAATATTAGAATAGAAATAGACCAAAGGTTAGTCATTTGACTATCCTTTTACTCAAAGAGTAAAAATAAAAACCCGTTTATAATTCCATGCTTTTACCTACTATCGGGTGCTATATTGAAAGCTGTGCTTAGTTCACCCAGGTGCACAAAGTATACCTAGGTGATTTACTCCAGGTGAATTAAGTCTACTGGGCCCCTAATTTATACACACAGCTACACGGGGGCGGAAAAGGGCAACTGCGTTTTGGACATTAAAAGTGTTAAGGGATGAAACGTTGGTGGATGTAAACCTCCCCTATTTTCGTTTTCATTTAATTCATTACGTATACGGATGTAAGCGGCACTCACACTGAAGATGGCCCTCGTTAAGGGATGAAACGTTAGTGTTCTTCAGACACAAATAAGGTTCATAGTTAATAATAAATAAATAAATAATAAATAATGCTGGACTATTCGCACAGCATTATCTAGCCCCAAGCTAAGCAGAGCTTATGTAATGGGTACTAGATAACTGATATACATAATACAATACACTACATAGATAGATATTTTTTTTTATTATATAAAACATCCAGAACGCCCTGAACAAATACCTGCAGATCGTACAAATATTTTTCCCGAGGCGGGAATCGAACCCGCAACCTCCTGCGTCGCAGGCGGACCTTCGCCCACCGCGCCACAGAGGTCGTCACGTCAACCCGTTCACACGTCGTCACTGAGTTAACCCTCTTACATCCGTAATGAAACCTCTATACGTGTCCACTGTTCGACGTAAATCTTCCCTGATAGTACCTTATTCGCTATTTTCATTATGGGGGTAACGCCATAACTCTACGCTGCTGTACATGCGGTTTGAAAATCGCAGTTCGTACATGCGGGTTGGAAATCGCAGTTCGTACATGCGGGTTGGAAATCGCAGTTCGGTGGTGTATCTGTTCTACAAGAGGCTCTGCTGTTCACTAATTTCCCTTGTCGCCTCTATTATTATTATGCAACCCGAATCAAAAACAAGACTTTCTATCTAACCTAGAAAATAATGGTTAATATAGAATTTCCCAACCATTTCTTTCATATTAAAGGCGTGGCGTCATACAACATCATATTGCTTGTTTGCGATGAATTAAAAAGCAATTATGTAAACCACATAATTTGTAGCAAACGGTGTTTAGAACTTACATATTCCATGACGTCAGCGCTTTGATGTAGTTGCACTGGTGATTGATAAATAGATAGATGCTGCTGGTTTTCCCATCTACTTGAACAGATGGTCTTATTCACTCGACAGCCTATAATGGCCTGCTGCTAGACTCAGGCCTCCCACTGATAAGCGCCTGATTGGCTTTTATAATGCCCATAATCCCCACGGGTTGGAGATCTGGTGGTAGAATGGTTCTGCAGGGCACGCTGCTGCCCGCCTCGGCTGGATATCTTTGAGTCGCCTGATAAGACACCCACAGGAAGATTGGGGTGGTGTTAATCTAAGCCGGCACTACGCGGCCAATTTAACAATCGCCGTCTAAGGCGCATACACGAATCAAATGGTCGCCGCCACCTATTTTATCTTATTATTACGGTTATTACAGGAAATTTCAATGGACGATGTATTTTTAAAATTTCCTGTGTAACGTAATAATATGTAAAGGCGCCACATTGATTCGGGTATGCGCCTTAAGTCGAGACGGGACTCTACCTATCATAACTGAGTGGAAATTTCATAGCATGACATCATGTTATGGCTTTTTTAGCGTCCAACTTCCAAAATCCCGTGTTAATTGTATGTAATTAACCACCTATTGTGCTAGATCCTTATGATTTTGCGGTTTTTATTGTGGTCAGCAGGTCGGAATTCGCCGGTGTTAGTAGGTAATCTCTGGGGTTCCGTTCTTTAGCGGAAAAGAAAGAACTCTTTCTAGATGATTCTACACTTCTTTAAAATGATAAAATCATTTGTTAGAAGCACGGCTAAGTTTAAGAAAAAGCTCTAAAAGCAAAAGCAAGAAGTATAAATTTGCCTGAAATTATGAATGTAAAATTTCATACTCTTCCTATAATTTCAGATGCTACCTATGTTATTTGGAAAATAATATTTAATATGCCTTATGATTGGCTGTTTTTTACAATTTTGCGGGTTAGATGCCCGGTTCCGACAAGCGATTGTTAAAAATCCTTGTACGGTTTAATCGTTTTTAAAATCAAAATGAAGTCTTCTTTCTACGATGAAGATACTTTCCCTCTATGTGGCATTGCCGTTGGAAGACATATTAATACATAGCAAACTTGTTTTTTTTAGGAAATAATGGAGCTGTATGCAGAGTATGTACTGTCATCGACTGCCATAGAGTCAGAGTCAAATCGTTTATTTCTTTAGACATACAAAATAAGCACTTAGCCAAGCGCAGTACTGCATACTGCGCATACTGATTACTATTATATTAGTTATATAAATTTCCCGCTTGTAGCGCTGCTGCTCTGGCATTGCAGTACGACTAAAAGTGTTAGTTCACCGTAGCGCCACGACTCTTCTCTTCAACCCAAACATTGTAGAGTCTGTTCAAATAGAGAAGAGTCGTGGCGCCACGGTGAACTAACACTTTTAGTCGTACTGCAATGACAGAGCAGTGTTGTCAACGGAACAAAAGTTGTCAATTGAAACTCGCGCGCCCTTAATTCCCACGACTCTTCTCTTTTTGAACAGATTCTAGTAGGTAAACAGTATGATGCTCGATGGCAGTTCACACTCAGCATACTGTTCGAAGGTAGTGCCGTAACGTAAATAGTGAGAAAAAAATCATAAAACTCGAAAATAAATCACAGTGCGTACGTAACCCTCGTGCTTGGGTCGTCTCACACTTGGCGGTTTTATTGCATCTAAGATATCCGTGTCCATAACCACAAAGATTTTCTGATATCAATAGTAATAAGTATGATGATTATTGAATCACTTTGAATTGTAAGCAGATAGGCCAGGATAATAAAGGCAAACTTTATGCGCCAGGATATTTAGAGAAGAACTTGGTACTAACATTCTTAAGCAATGTATGTATTATATATTTGTTTTAATTTTTTATTTACAGTCACTTAAGGGTTTTTCGAAAGTTGTGTCAGTATCCGCATTCCACCAGTGTGCCCTTCGCTTGTTAGATTTTTGCTCTCCGTTTTGAAAATTTATACGACACGACACGATTCTCGCCTTGTCGGATTTCCGCAAAAACAAATTTATTGAACCGTATTTTGAAGATCAAGGGTTCTCCTATAATAAGGACCATCTTCACTTCAGTCATATTTGTCCGTAAGAACGAGCTTATGTACAAAGCACATGAAAATCCGTATACTTCAGCCAACTTTGATGTGTAATGTTTGTAAACAATCCACAACAAAAATAACTAAAATCCTCATAATTGGCTTCGAGTTTCAGATATAATTATTAGCAACATTAACTTATGAAGGAAATAGCTCAAATCAATATGGTTTATAAAGCACGTATAAAAATACACGGCCAACAACAACAGCCCTAAATTCAACAAGCAGTGAAACTTAGGTTAAGTATGAGCTGTTTGTTTGCAAAAAATCACATTGAATTTGGCTGGAGTATAAGTAACGTACTGGTATGGTACCCGAGAGACGCCTCACGCTCGCGAGGCAGGCCACGTAGAAGATGGTGCGACGACTTAGTACAGGTTGCTACAACAACATGGACCCGTCTGGCGAAAGATCGCAATGGGTGGAAATACATGGAGGAGGCCTGCACCCAATCCTGGGTGTCCGATTAAATATTTATTATAAAGAAATTTAATACTATAATAGATGATATAATGTGAGAATTGTAAAGTGCAAACATGTAAAAAAATTTTAGAAATTGGAAATAAAGGCTTTATTTATTTATTTTATTTTTTTTATGTAACGTACATCGTCAAAAATATATAATATCTCTGGCTCTCGAGTTGCAAGTAGGAAACACGACTCATGGCTATACGGAACCAACCCTATGAAGGCATTCTTATTTTTTAAATGACCTTGTTGAAACAAAAATAAACTATCACTTACAGAGCCTATGAGGTTTTTTGTTATATTGTTCATTTTATACATACCTACACTAGTAACGCCTCGCGGTTTCACCCGCGTAGTTTTCGTTCCCGTGGGAATTCCGGGATAAAATATAGCCTATATCACTCCCTGAAAAGTAAGCTTTTTAATGATATTCGCCCAGATTTAATGGATGACGGTTCAGTAGTTTCGTAGCTTATTCAATATAAACAAACAAACAAACATATCATCAAATATTTCCTCTTTATAATATTAATATAGATCATATCTGTTTGGACGTACGTGAATCAAATCCTTACCCCCGGTTTCTCGAACGCTTATTATTTTGACAAATTGTTGACAATTTGTCAGGCTGTACACGCACTGCTTTTATTACTCGCGTGGTTTTTTTTGCAGAATTCTGTTACTTAATAGAAGTTCAGTAGCGGAAAAATATGAATGTCTGGAGCACTATAAAGTTGTAGGTAGCTAAAATAGCAAGGAATTTTATTCGTCGTACGTGTAAGCTACGTTAAGCACGCAGGTTATATTCCGCGAGATTAAAATTCACGCTGTCAGATTCCGCAGTGCGTATATAACAAGCCGTTGACTATCCATTCAATGTGACAAGCATTCGAGAAACCGGGGTTAAGTCATATAGAAATAACCAAGAAAATGTTAATTTACCTGGGTGATGCATCGAGGTAGTTTAAAGGTAGTAAATAGGCAGACCTCGCCTTGTGGTGCCGGCGGTATAGAATTTGCACCACCCCTACTCTTCCCGCGGATGTCGTAAGAGGCGACTAAGGGATATTTACCGGGGGCGTGCAGCAGCGCCTCTGTTTCTTCTAATCTTTCTCTGTTAATTCTGTCACCAAACTGCACCCACCCGCATGCCCAGCGTGGGGATTATGGGCATTACCCCTCATGAGATAACAACCACTAAAGGATCTTATCAAGGGAGGCCTGCGTCCAGCAGTGGACCAATATAGGCTGTTGATATTGAGAAATAGGCAGGTGCGTGTCGCCTTCTACGCGGAGAGTTCCATACAATCGTACAAAACTTTAAATTACTTAATACGGTTCAAGAGATACAAATAAGTTCGTGACAAATTTAAAAATAGAAAAAAAACAATAAATAATTGATTTAAATACTTGTATGATTTATATTTATTACTAATTATAGCGGAAAGATAAATACCTATTTTGTAAAGATTTCAAACTGATGACGGACTGACAACAGAGGCTTGGTAATAGGGCTCCGTAAGTTACGTTTTCACCCTAAGTAACTGTGTGGTTGTAGGGAACCCTAAAAACTAACACAACCAAATATAAATGCGCGAAAAATAAACTTTTTGAGGTAAAAACAATGAGATCTTAGCGAAGGTAAGAACCGTTTTGTATTCTGTCCAAATACAAAACTTCACTAACAAACATAGCGATTTAGTTATATTATACAAATGTTATACCACGATTCGTCCTTACCAAACATGACCCTTGTAATTGTTTATATTTTTATTTTTATTTAGGAAATAATGGAGCTGTATGCAGAGTATGTACTGTCATCGACTGCCATAGAGTCAGAGTCAAATCGTTTATTTCTTTAGACATACAAAATAAGCACTTAGCCAAGCGCAGTACTGCATACTGCGCATACTGATTACTATTATATTAGTTATATAAATTTCCCGCTTGTAGCGCTGCTGCTCTGGCATTGCAGTACGACTAAAAGTGTTAGTTCACCGTAGCGCCACGACTCTTCTCTTCAACCCAAACATTGTAGAGTCTGTTCAAATAGAGAAGAGTCGTAGCGCCACGGTGAACTAACACTTTTAGTCGTACTGCAATGACAGAGCAGTGTTGTCAACGGAACAAAAGTTGTCAATTGAAACTCGCGCGCCCTTAATTCCCACGACTCTTCTCTTTTTGAACAGATTCTAGTAGGTAAACAGTATGATGCTCGATGGCAGTTCACACTCAGCATACTGTTCGAAGGTAGTGCCGTAACGTAAATAGTGAGAAAAAAATCATAAAACTCGAAAATAAATCACAGTGCGTACGTAACCCTCGTGCTTGGGTCGTCTCACACTTGGCGGTTTTATTGCATCTAAGATATCCGTGTCCATAACCACAAAGATTTTCTGATATCAATAGTAATAAGTATGATGATTATTGAATCACTTTGAATTGTAAGCAGATAGGCCAGGATAATAAAGGCAAACTTTATGCGCCAGGATATTTAGAGAAGAACTTGGTACTAACATTCTTAAGCAATGTATGTATTATATATTTGTTTTAATTTTTTATTTACAGTCACTTAAGGGTTTTTCGAAAGTTGTGTCAGTATCCGCATTCCACCAGTGTGCCCTTCGCTTGTTAGATTTTTGCTCTCCGTTTTGAAAATTTATACGACACGACACGATTC
This sequence comes from Eupithecia tripunctaria, assembly GCA_955876795.1. Classification (NCBI taxonomy): domain Eukaryota; kingdom Metazoa; phylum Arthropoda; class Insecta; order Lepidoptera; family Geometridae; genus Eupithecia; species Eupithecia tripunctaria. The sequence goes on from OY041620.1 coordinate 7,780,717, forward strand.
TCGCCTTGTCGGATTTCCGCAAAAACAAATTTATTGAACCGTATTTTGAAGATCAAGGGTTCTCCTATAATAAGGACCATCTTCACTTCAGTCATATTTGTCCGTAAGAACGAGCTTATGTACAAAGCACATGAAAATCCGTATACTTCAGCCAACTTTGATGTGTAATGTTTGTAAACAATCCACAACAAAAATAACTAAAATCCTCATAATTGGCTTCGAGTTTCAGATATAATTATTAGCAACATTAACTTATGAAGGAAATAGCTCAAATCAATATGGTTTATAAAGCACGTATAAAAATACACGGCCAACAACAACAGCCCTAAATTCAACAAGCAGTGAAACTTAGGTTAAGTATGAGCTGTTTGTTTGCAAAAAATCACATTGAATTTGGCTGGAGTATAAGTAACGTACTGGTATGGTACCCGAGAGACGCCTCACGCTCGCGAGGCAGGCCACGTAGAAGATGGTGCGACGACTTAGTACAGGTTGCTACAACAACATGGACCCGTCTGGCGAAAGATCGCAATGGGTGGAAATACATGGAGGAGGCCTGCACCCAATCCTGGGTGTCCGATTAAATATTTATTATAAAGAAATTTAATACTATAATAGATGATATAATGTGAGAATTGTAAAGTGCAAACATGTAAAAAAATTTTAGAAATTGGAAATAAAGGCTTTATTTATTTATTTTATTTTTTTTATGTAACGTACATCGTCAAAAATATATAATATCTCTGGCTCTCGAGTTGCAAGTAGGAAACACGACTCATGGCTATACGGAACCAACCCTATGAAGGCATTCTTATTTTTTAAATGACCTTGTTGAAACAAAAATAAACTATCACTTACAGAGCCTATGAGGTTTTTTGTTATATTGTTCATTTTATACATACCTACACTAGTAACGCCTCGCGGTTTCACCCGCGTAGTTTTCGTTCCCGTGGGAATTCCGGGATAAAATATAGCCTATATCACTCCCTGAAAAGTAAGCTTTTTAATGATATTCGCCCAGATTTAATGGATGACGGTTCAGTAGTTTCGTAGCTTATTCAATATAAACAAACAAACAAACATATCATCAAATATTTCCTCTTTATAATATTAATATAGATCATATCTGTTTGGACGTACGTGAATCAAATCCTTACCCCCGGTTTCTCGAACGCTTATTATTTTGACAAATTGTTGACAATTTGTCAGGCTGTACACGCACTGCTTTTATTACTCGCGTGGTTTTTTTTGCAGAATTCTGTTACTTAATAGAAGTTCAGTAGCGGAAAAATATGAATGTCTGGAGCACTATAAAGTTGTAGGTAGCTAAAATAGCAAGGAATTTTATTCGTCGTACGTGTAAGCTACGTTAAGCACGCAGGTTATATTCCGCGAGATTAAAATTCACGCTGTCAGATTCCGCAGTGCGTATATAACAAGCCGTTGACTATCCATTCAATGTGACAAGCATTCGAGAAACCGGGGTTAAGTCATATAGAAATAACCAAGAAAATGTTAATTTACCTGGGTGATGCATCGAGGTAGTTTAAAGGTAGTAAATAGGCAGACCTCGCCTTGTGGTGCCGGCGGTATAGAATTTGCACCACCCCTACTCTTCCCGCGGATGTCGTAAGAGGCGACTAAGGGATATTTACCGGGGGCGTGCAGCAGCGCCTCTGTTTCTTCTAATCTTTCTCTGTTAATTCTGTCACCAAACTGCACCCACCCGCATGCCCAGCGTGGGGATTATGGGCATTACCCCTCATGAGATAACAACCACTAAAGGATCTTATCAAGGGAGGCCTGCGTCCAGCAGTGGACCAATATAGGCTGTTGATATTGAGAAATAGGCAGGTGCGTGTCGCCTTCTACGCGGAGAGTTCCATACAATCGTACAAAACTTTAAATTACTTAATACGGTTCAAGAGATACAAATAAGTTCGTGACAAATTTAAAAATAGAAAAAAAACAATAAATAATTGATTTAAATACTTGTATGATTTATATTTATTACTAATTATAGCGGAAAGATAAATACCTATTTTGTAAAGATTTCAAACTGATGACGGACTGACAACAGAGGCTTGGTAATAGGGCTCCGTAAGTTACGTTTTCACCCTAAGTAACTGTGTGGTTGTAGGGAACCCTAAAAACTAACACAACCAAATATAAATGCGCGAAAAATAAACTTTTTGAGGTAAAAACAATGAGATCTTAGCGAAGGTAAGAACCGTTTTGTATTCTGTCCAAATACAAAACTTCACTAACAAACATAGCGATTTAGTTATATTATACAAATGTTATACCACGATTCGTCCTTACCAAACATGACCCTTGTAATTGTTTATATTTTTATATTGTAGGCAAAGTTTTATTCTTTACGACCACTTATAATGGCTAAATTTATTATACCTTTGAATGAAAATAACTAGAAGATTTACGTAACCTCATAAAATATGTAATAATTAAAATAGCCTTCATCAGTACAGTTAAAAATTGAAAAACATTGATAGGCAAGCTTAAGAACACATATTTTAATATAGGGTAAATCCGGGATATATGCCCAACCTTTTTTATTTTACTCATATCTCGTTAAATACAAATAATACGCACATGGTTTTTATATGTGCCGTCACTTTGTTAATCTATTTAATCGCCTTGTAGTTCTTTTTGTAGACTAGTCAATAAATAAAACGTATATTTTGAGTTAAAAATAAAACTGCATAATGGGATAGATGCCTCACATGCGGGTTATATGCCCAAGACCATTTTTTTTGAACGGGATAGATGCCCTTTGCAGGAATACAATTATTTTGAACATACGTTTCAATCAACATTATTATTTATTAAATATATATATTGTTTCAGCTATTTATATAAACATTTTAATTAAAAACACTAAAGAACACTAAGGGACCAATAATAATAGGTACAAAAATATAATGATATTAAAAACTGCAAGCCTAATTACAATTAGCCATTGGATGACGTTACTAATTTACTATAAACATAGACAATTTCAATTAAAACACTAAAGAGATCAATCATCTACAACACTAAAACATAATCTACAAGATAAAAATAAAAATTATAACAAAAATTTTAATTAAAATTATTTATTCGTCAGTTCTGCCATAGCTGCCAATGGGTTCCTTGGTCCATGTAATGACACGCGGTTGGACGCCGGCTTTACGCTTGTATTTCCGGGCATTTCCAATCTGAATCATATAACATAGTTAAGTACACGAAAGTACGGCAAGGGATAGATGCCCTTAGGGGCAAATATCCCAAAACTTATTGGGGCATATATCCCTTTTCACAGGGATAGATGCCTTTGAAAGAAATAGTGGTTAATAGTTTATTTTAGAGTAAAAATTAAATTAATAATAATCTATATACATTACTCCTTATTCAGAATCAAAAAAACTTACTTATTAACTTCAAAATTATAGAGGGCCGAAAATCACCCGTAAAGTAAAATAACGACTGTTTGACTCGTCACTGTCACTAGCACTCCTACGCACAACCGCACGTGCCAACTTTTGTGACAGACTGACTTGAGGAAGGGGCGCTTCCGTATTATAAGGTATTCTTTTGTACACGTATCTTGCATTTTACACAATTGCACTGAGGCGTCTATCCTGATTGGGCGTATATCCCGGACTTACCCTACTCGTAGTTTTATGCCCGCGGCTTCGCATGCGATGTTTCTATGGAAACGTTTAAAGGTTGTTTCTATACCAGGATGCATCCATACCTCTAAACATCCAAACTTTAGAATTTATAATGTTAGTGTTAGAGTCTGTTCAAAAAGAGAAGAATCGTGGCGTTACGGTAAACTAACACTTTTAGTCGTACTGCATTGACAGAGCAGTGTTGTCAACGGAACAAAAGTTGTCAATTGGCAGACGAGCGCCCTCGATTCCCACGACTCTTCTCTTTTTGAACAGACTCTAATAAAAATGATCCATAGTTAACTCTATACCGTGTCCATTTTGAATGAGGCATAAACGTATACAAACCGCCCATACTTAACCTAAAATTCACTTTGTTGGCGCGTCCTTTTCTACGTAATTTACATTACTTGTCGATTTTAGATCCTCCCTTCAATAAAAATTGCTTACAATTATATCTGAAACTCGACGCCAAGCAAGTGAGTTTTTGTTATTTGTATCGTGGTTTATTTACTAACATGCTCCATGCTGGATGGATAAACCATAGTATATTGTATACCTACATAATGTGCTCACAACACAAGCTCCGCTTGACTTGGGGCTAGCTATATTGAACTAGACTGAACGAGCTAGACGATGCTGTGTGGATTTTACAGCACTATTTATTTATTGACAAAGCTTAAAGAATTAACGAGCTTAAGTGCCAGTCGGCCATATCTCGCGAACAGCCGATATCCGCTCGAATAGTCCTTGCGTGGAGACCGCGACTCGGCTAACTCAGTATGGGCGCCCTCCGCCCAGGTGGGATGACAATCTGCGAAAGACTGAAGCTGGATGCGGCATGCTGAAGACAGGGCGCTATGGCGTTCATTGGTGAAGGCCTACGTCTAGCTTAGGACTAAATATATGTACGCTGATGATTATCACATCACACTAATACATATTATAAATGCAAAAGTTTGGATGGATGGATAGATGGATGATTGTTACTTCTTCACGCCAAAACTACTAAACGGATTGGGCTGTAATTTTGTATAGATGTTTTTTTAGGACTGGAGTAAAACATAGGCTATTTGGACGTTTTATCCCATAAATCTACATATATTTAAAGGTTTCTATATAAACAACGCGTGCAACGCCGCGTATAGAAACTAGTAGGTGATAATTCTCTCTCGGCGACATTCTAGTTACATACATATCCTTTAACATTGTCTCCCAAAAGTTTCCTTATAGCCGACCAAAAGAGCATAGTAATTCTATCGATGCCTTCAGTTTTACCTTCAACCTATTTGTACGCTGCTTGCATGTTAATGCAACCATCTAGATTTAGACCACGGTTCCTATTCCGCTGTTCTCTTACTTGCTTCCGTCCGATCAACCAAGGGCATTAACCTTGTATGTTTTTTAAGCTTTTCTTAACTGAGCGAGCTATTAATGCATATTATGTTGAACAATCGTTTCAGGTTATTCCAACTCAGAGGCACTGGAAAAAAAATGCTTGTTATTTTGCTTTGTTACTATCTATGGTACAGCGTGCACTGGGTCGGCATATCGATCACAAAGCCGGTATATCTGCCGATGAATTAGTTCCCTCGGAATTAATTACCTATATTGCCAATGCATTATCGGAAAGCAGTTGCCGATATTGTAAATACCGCCGCCTCACCACAATATATCAGATAATAAAATAAATAATAAAAATAACAAGCAAGCAGCTTCTATCAAAAACGTCAAGCAAAATGTTTTTGCCCGTTATGTAATCTTTTCAAGGAACTCGTACAGAAAGCCACCACCCATATGGAGCGCCGATCCGTGGCTGAACGCGGAAACTGGACGCGGCTAGCTCAGGAAGCTTTGCCGACGTCCAGCAGTTGGTCGCTTTTTGCTGAAGACCCATCTTCAGACTGGTGGCGAGCGTTACCATAGAATCGATGGAAATGTGCAATCTGCGTCTAGCACGCCATAGCGATCGTTTATTGCTTCACTGGTAATTGGGTAATTGATTGTATTGTGTTGATTCATAGCTAATTGTTTTAAAGAATAGTTCATAATCATCTCAGACCGGAAGTGATATTCTTCCTTAATTTTTGATAGCTTCTCCGACTCTTGCATACCCTTCAAAAATTAGAATATCTCGAATCTAGATGTGCCAAACCAAACGCCTTTGTATTTGCGTCGACACGCGCTGCTAACGTTACGTTGGCATCCATAACTCTACACACATAAAAACCATGGAAAGATTGTAGTAATTTGAGTATGGACGTGTTGTTCTGGGAAAAACCAGACCCAACCTAATGCGCTGACGACGAACGTCCCGGTTAATTAACTTTGGCTTTGGTAAAGATGAATTGTTATCATGTTTCGAAATTCTGAGCAAATCACCACATTTCAAGTATTACTCATTGATTTAAAACATGATTGCCTGACAACAATTAAATTACTCGATGTTCACCGAATGGGCCTTATTCTGCTAGATTAAGCACTTCACCATGACTGATATCTTCCGAAAAAACAAAATTCGATTTTTTATATTCTACCTTAGATGTAACACACTACAGATGGAGGGACGCGCGTCAAAAGCGGTGTCAACTTTGACAATGTTGAAACTATTCTATCAATCTCACTGTGCAAATAGCACCGCACACACTATCAAGACTAGAGTTCCTTCATCTAAGGATTTAACTTTAACTTCGAAACTGAGGTGATACCATCGTCACAGTAGAGCGATTGATTGGTTAGAAGAATTGGACCTGTGGATCCTGCATGCTGCGTTTTCAAAGTTTGACTTCAATCTTTTATTCGCTATATTTAACGTCTTCAAATACCCACGTTTAAATGAGAAAAAGGAAGGATAGGATGATACGAGGGCAAAAGCCTGACCAATAACCTTTAATTACGTCAAATAACTGACCTTGGGCCCGTAATATATTCCTTCCTCGACTATGAAATCAGTAACATCATGACCGCGAGCGGGAGGTCTCTGAATATCATTGTCCGACGTTCGGATTCTAATTGTATTAATTAGCTGGTACCTTAGTAGGTGCGTAGGTATTATAAACAAATAACTTAAAGGGCTCAGTTCTGTGAATAAAGCGTGTTTATTATTTTTTACTGGACATAGGCTCACCTTAAAGAGCGTTATAGAGCCCTGTCTTCAGCTTGCCACAACCAGACGTCGTCGTCTCTCCCAGCCTATGTCCAATGGACTAGTATAGTATAGACTGATGATGGTGATGACTATTTGTTGAACTAATGACCCGTTTAACAATGACAACCAAAGGCTGTGCTTGATCTGAATACGTTAATGGTCGCTCTTACCTCGTTTGGTAAGGGCGCTACCACACCAAACGATTCGTTATGACATCTATCGATGATATAATGAAATCTGACCCCGGATTCCAACGTCTTTATATTATAGATATTTGAGATTGAATTGATGTTTCATAACAATATGAAGATTGTATTTCCGATTCTGACCCTCAAGCCAAACCGTCCTTATTAAAAGATTTTATTTAACTTGCAATGTATGTATGTACAGTACAATGTACATAATGTAGTTTGTTCGGGTGTAATCTTGCAACTCAATTTTAAAGCTGATATCTTCAACCGATTGAGCTGAAATGTACTTATGTAAGTTCGGTAACAATGCAATGTCATGTTACCATCGAGATGATCTGATAATGGAGACAGAAGGTGGCCATAGGAACTCCAAAACGAAAAGATTTAACCCCGTCGAGTTTGGGTTCGTTGGATTTGTCTTTCCAAGCACTTCAATATTTTATTTTTTTAACTTTTCTTCTTCTAAAATATTAAAAGCTATTTATGAACGCCACCTCGACATTGATACGGAGCTGTGAACGCATCAAAAGGTGTCTTGCATTACTCTACTCATCCATCAACACCCTTAGTGATCGTGGTTGACAACACGTCGTCATTTCAATCAATTAAAATATCACGTAACGCATCTAGAGGTACAGTTGCTGTATATTCATGACGTGTTTAATCATTATAGATGGATAGGTAAACTACCTAAACGTTATTTAGGAGTTACCATTTAGAGCGTCATACATGAACTTTTGTTGAAAACAAAGCTATTAAATGGAAACGGTTTTGCTTCGAACCTGGGGTCACATCAATGTCGCAAACAAAATATGTAGCATTTAATATTTTTCATCCCGCATAACATAAGCGTTAATGATAGAACAATCTATTCACTATTTAATTTTGTCCTCAGTATGTCTTTCGGGACTTACTAAAGGACAAACAGATATATGAAGTTCATTTGAATTATTTAACAATGAACGGAACAAGTGGTTTTTGTGTGGCTTGATCTTCGGCTTTTGCAGCTATGCAGAAGTTTTTGTGAACTTCGTCATACGCATGAATAGCGCGCTGCACTTACTTACTTCTCGTAGGGTTGAAGTAATTTTTCCAGAATGTAGAATTTATCCACGGTATGCGGATTTGTGTTGATATTACGAAACGTTGACATTGAAGAGTTCAACGCTCTCTTGAAATCTTCTTTATGTCTCCCTGTTTCGAAAGGTATAGGCACTACAAAATTCAAAACCCTTTGCGCCACTCGAAATGTTTTTTAAATGAGTCACCAATTACGAATCACGATAAAATAAGGTGTTATTTAATATTTATTGCCATTAACTGAAACCACACAAAAAATAACACTTAGGAGATTTTTTTATGGCTTTAAGTAAAAAAGATATGAGACTGGTTAAATAAATTCTTTAAACTTTATTTTGTATAATAGAAAACAAGTAAATGGAGGAATCTAATTAAGAGCTACGAAGCTAAAATTTTGTAAGTTCCTTTTAGGATATAGACAACCACATTGATCGGATTTTCAGAAAAATAAACTATGTATAAAAAGCGAATCAAAGTGCTTTTACCTTTTTTTAAAGTTTTGTGATAGTTATGTTGATTTCTGTGCATTTTTATAGTATCTAAGGCGCTATGCAGACAGATCAACCATTGCGATAACAAGCAACTCCCACCTAGTTATATTAAAAAGTTGACAGTTTCATCTACTGTACGTATCACGTATACTCGTAGTTACTCTGTCTTCAGAGGGCGGCCAGTGTTCTTAGTATCTTAGTTTTTTTTTTCAAAATCTGGAAAAGTTTTATGTCGAGATTTCTTTATTACTTTTAAATATCCCTTTATGTAAAACAGTATTCAACATTGAAATGAACTCTATATATGTACATGTTTTGTCAATCAGTAGACTTTCAGAAAAGTTTTGCGATACCAGTGCATGGAAACAAATGTTGTTTGAGGTTTTACTGAAGTACCGTGAATGAATTCGGTTCAACTAGTTGTATTGTGAATTTTACTAAGCGTTTTATAAAATTCTTCCTTTTTCGTAGCTTATTTTGGATTTGGTGATCTATTATGTTGTTTATAATATTATATTCTGTGAATGAGGATGGGCAAAAGAAGGTCTTCTTATGCTAATAAATTAAACGAACTGATATAAACCCTTTATTAAGACACAACTAAACGACCTTAGAAATTAGATTTATTATTACTAGATAATTACACGCGACTTTGCACCTGTTTTTCTTAACGAAAAACCTTACCTGACTTAATTAAGGCTCTGGTAGCTGTAGCTACACAATAGGCCTGGCGGCTCAAAAATTGTAGTAGTTAATTAGTTAGATTATCATAAGAAATAAGACACGTGTTGTTTTTTTTGTCTATCAAACAAAAAATAAAAATAACTGGTGTGTCTACCATGAGTTTTGACAATCTATACTCGCCAGCGACTGTAGTTAAAAAAATTATGGAAACTTTTAAAGCGCCTCTAGCGGATAGTTCGGTACTAAAATGCGCTGTAGATAACGATAATGCGTATTAAGGCGCATACCCGAGCCAATCTGACAGCAATTCCTATTTTATCATATTTTTACGTTTATCATAGGAATTTTTAAAAATCCTACGTTCAGTTTGTGGTATCTATTATAAGCTATTTTTTAATACCTCTTTTATAATTTTATCTCATATAGTTTAGGAGGAGATGCAAAAATAGAGTTTGGTGGCCAAAAAGCGCAACTTCGTATCTCTTCCTAAGCTTTACAAAATTAAACTATTACAGAGGCATTAATAAATAGCTTATAATAGATACCACAAACTGAACGTAGGATTTTTAAAAATTCCTGCGTTCAACGTAATAATAAGATATAAGAGTTGGGGGCGCCACTTTCGCTGGTGTATGGGCCTTAACGTAACTACTGTAGTATAGTAACGTCAGGCGATTCAACTGTGACAACTCATGGTAGATACACGGGTCAAAGTTTGGGAGTTGGCTAATGATGGCGTGACGTCATGGCTCAGTAAAAAGTGTGACTCTTTTTACTGAGCCGTGACTTAACGCGGAACGTTAACTGGCTACATCTTCATCATTTTTTGATTAATCGACAAGAGAAAATGTACGTCCAATATCTTCTGATAATCAAACTAGCAGACTAATTCGAATTTTTGAGTCGTCAGGCCTATTACATTTTCTTTAAGATATGGCATATTTTGAAATAAATAAAAATAGTCTTTATCTTAGCTCGATACACAATATTTACATTATTTACATAACATTGCATTTTTCAAAACATTATATTATCTAAAACATGGGTATAAATTGAACTTCAAAAATTTGTATCCAATAAAAAACTATCTCCAATTTTTATTCTTTGCATCATCATCATCACCTTATTGTGTTAGTCCACTGCTGGACATAGGCTTCCTCCTCCATTTATTGCTTGAGTTCGATCAATAATGAGTTTTCATACTGTATTAAATAACTTTATCTCTTTAGTTTACGTTCTTGTTTAAAACTATGTACCTATTTTTATAACATTATCTTTGGGTAGACCTGACAAATCATAAAACTAAAGACGGTCTCTGAGCAAACAGTGTCGTAGGTATCTATAGATACCTCTGGAACCTGACAGGAATTTTAATAAATATACTTTGCTAAAATATAAGTAAAATGATCTTAATTGTCTATTTATCTAATTGCCTGTTACCATTTGTTGTTAACACACCGCATAGTAGATCAAAACATGGTAACTTATTTCTGAATATAGTTATCGATATCAATATCACCGTTTATTTAACCAGTCCTGTTTGATCATGTCCGCTCCTTTTTCACCGATCATTATCACCGCAGCGTTCGTGTTACCACTCACTATTGTCGGCATTACACTAGCATCTATCACTCTTAAGGCCTCTACCCCTATGACTCTCAGTCGGGGATCCACAACCGCTTCCTTGTCCCACGATGGACCCATCTTAGCTGTCCCGCACTGGTGGTATATTGTCATCGAAATATGCCTGACTTGGCATTCAATATACTCGTCTGACATAAATTTGTGTTGCTTGCAATTTGGCAGAGGTTTCGTGTACAGTCTTGAGCCAAATTGCTTGAATGGGGACGCATTTGCTACCTGCATGGCAATCTTGATACCCTCCACTAGTCTCGCTACGTCCAGTTCGTTTTCATGGTAACGTGGATTCATAATGGGATAATGGAATGGGTTGGAACTTCTCAATCTTACATAACCTCTTGTATTAGGCCGCAACAATAAAGGCATAATGGTCCATGCATCTTTATTCGCAATAGGTTTGTAAACTGAGTCGTAGATTTCATCGGTCAATCCTAGAATTTTTCTTACAACTTGTCCGTTGTCTGATGAAAACCCGGCCGGAGCCATGTGAAACTGAATATCTGGCCATAAACCGGAGCTGTTTGCATACTTTGTGTTGACAAAGGCTATTCCTTCTAAGCCACCCAAAGTTGTCATAGGCCCTCTCTCATTGACTACGTAGTTCATAGTGACGGGGAAAGCTTCGAATCTGTTCTGGACTATTGCAACTGGTTTATCAACTAGGAATGTGAGTCCACCGACGCCGACGTGGTCTTGTAGGTTCTCACCCACTGGCAAATCTTTGAGTACCTTAATGCCAACGTCTTGTAGATGCTCCTTTGGTCCAATACCCGACAGCATTAACAACTGTGGACTATTGATAGCACCAGCTGATAGAATTACCTCCTTCTTTGCATGAACTACCCTTTTCACTCCGTGTTTTACGTATTCAACTCCGTAAGCTTTCATTGTGACTGGATTTATTAGAATTCGCGTGACTTGTGTGTTTAAGGAAATGTCCAAATTCTTCCTAGTTCGAACAGGGCGTAAGAAAGCTTTTGCTGTGCTGCATCTTGAACCGCGCCTGATGGTTCCTTGCGCGATCATGAATCCAGTTTGTACGGCTCCATTGATATCTCTATTCTCGTACCCGATCTCGGCACCACCTTCAACGAACGCAGCGACTAAAGGTGATCGCCACGGGGCTTCTTGCACGGTTAGATATCCTCCTCGCCCGTGGTATGCGGTCTTGGCGAGGTATGGATTCCTGTTGTCCTCAGATTTTATGAAATACTTCAGCACATCGCGGTAACCCCAGCCAGGATTACCGAATTGTTCCCATTGGTCGAAGTCGTTGCGGTTTCCTCGGACGTAGATCATGTAGTTAAGTACACTAGACCCTCCGAGGACCTGAAAATTAAGAAAATACGTTTGGTTAAAATTTGTTCTTAGATGTGTTATGATGTGTATTTGGTATGGACTTCGACCTCAAATAATAAAATAAAAACAGTAGCTTAAAAATATGAATAAAATAAAAACAGTAACCTGGAAAATAAAATAAAAACAGTAACTTGGAGCACCGCTCTGTTTAAAAAGAAATAGCTTTCAATATTGGTTGCTCCGATATAAACTAAAGGCGCTCACGTATTTATGCGACGTAGTTGTCTTCAAATATTGGACGCAGCTTACTATTTAAAGTTCTTTTCCATTTCATTTAATTTTTAAATACGTTTTTGTTTAACCTGTAGCTACTGCTGGACAAAGGTCTCATTTTAATATTGACTTTAACAATGTTTCTAAACGACAACGGACAATCTGTTTTCACTAGTTGGTAAATCTATAAATTACCTTTCCCCTAGGCCAACTGCATCTATGTTTCTTGAATCCTAGACAGGCGTAGGGTGTGGGCTCTGTCTTGTACTGCCAGTCCAGTTTCGTTAGCTGCAGGTACCCTGCTAGCGAAGGGACGTCTGTTATCTCGTTTTCATCTGGACCTGGAATTTTAAACGTTCAATGAATAAATAATCTTTATAATTTTAAGGGGCTAAATTATGTTACAAAAATTGGGCTGAAATGAATGAGAACTAGTTATGAAATTCAGTCACAAAAAACGTCTGACAAAGACAAGCAATTTGACTGTAAATTTTGATGTCCATTGTTAATGGGGGAAATCATGAGAGCTTTTGAATGACGATTAAGAATTTCCGGAGCACTTACCACTTTCTAACAGAAGCACATTCCAATTCTTGACCTCGGTGAGCCGATTTGCGACAACAGCTCCTGCTGAACCGCCCCCTATCACTATAAAATCATACTCCCTCCGCGGTTCCTTATCCAACACCTTCGATTCTGGATCATATGCGTTGTAGTTGTGGTACGTCAGTGCCCCGAGCAGCAATGGTATCAGCCACAAGCCGGTCACGCTGACTGTCTTCAGGGCCGTCGAAGCCAGAAGCACGTGAATTGCCATTTTCCAAAATATCACAGGTTTCTTTTACTTTTGCCAATATCACAGCATAATTGAACGCTTTGGTTGTTCGGACTAGTCTCTCGTGGGGGTAGGTTCTATTTGTGGCGATCTGGCGGTTTGCTTTTGCGCATTGGTTTCGTAGCTGGTGCTGGATGGCGGCAAGTAGGCATGTTATTCCGTATCGCAGCGGCTTGTGATGTCCCCGTTTGTTCTAATCTGAAACATAAATTTATAATATAAGTATCATTTTATTTTTTGAACACAAAAAACAACATAAAACAAAAGACGATCGCAGAATTAGCAGCTTTGTAGGTTAACTTTGACGTAAAATGTATGAAAACCTAGGTCAAAAGGTAATTAAAACGTAATGAGGCCTTTCCTTAGTGTCGAAAATTGTTCAACAATAACAAACTGAAAAAAGCGCTATAATTACGTTGGGCCACCAAGTTAAAGTGACATATGCTTATCTGGACATGACATCCCACTGACAAGCTATCTTCTCTCCATTAAAAATCTACGCCATTTACTAGTTCTGAGGTTAAAAGGGGTTTTTTCTTTTCAAAAAACCCCTCATTGTAGGTTCGAATCTTTCTAAGAAAGCATGCTTTGGTGATCTATGACATTCTATGTTATTGTATTTGTTTGATTTTTATATGAAAGGATTTCTACGCCCCTGCGAGCGCGTTTATGTCTTTTCTTAGCTACAATTGAGCCATTCGCTTATCGTCTACTAAGTGAATTACTTTCTTTTCCAGGTATGGTGTTTTCGCTTTTTTGGTGCTTCTACCCAGATCGGTAAGATTTATCAAATATATCCTGTTTGGAGAACAAGTATCATGCAATATTTCAGGTGAAACGTTTGTTTTAGGGCGTCATTGACATTATTAATATATTTTTGAACGTGAAGAAACACAACCCTATCATAGTTAAAACCAGGCAGCTTCTTGTAAAGATCAACATTCCCGTTTGCATACATAAATTCTTCTACAAAACTCGCGCCAATTAAATTATTATATTATAATAGACATGTAAAGCGATGTTTTATATGATCGGAAGTAAACTTGCCAAGCTGATGGTATATCAGTCTTGTGCTAGAAAGGGACAACAGCTTCCTACCTGTGCGGAAGATACGATCTGATTTCCTGACATCACTCGCTCCCGAGGCGTTCGTGAAAGTAATCTATGGTTCGATCGATGATACAATACTTTTGTCTCTGTAATAAACATAAGATCTAGCTAGATTAACGATCGTTGCGGAAATGGAATTGATCTTATTTCAAAGTTGCTGGCAATATCCGGCTCGATTGTTACAAAATAGGCAAAGACATTTAATTTATTAATTTACTTGTTTTTTGCCCATTGCTTCGGACTGCCTTACCCAAATATCAAGTCGAGCGTGTTTCGCCGTATGTAGGTCATAAGAGACACCGGTGACGACTGTGATGATAAGCTGCTACTTCGCATCTAATCACTCGTTACGTCAGTATGGTATAGATAGATAGATAGATAGATAGATAGACTCTTTATTGGGTACACATACAAACAGCACAGGAAAATAACAAAAAAGAACAGCAACAAACATCAAAGGCATACATAATTAAGTACATAGGTACAGGTAAGCAGGTAGGTAGGTACCTAGTGAACATGAGGTAAAACAAACAAAACCAAGTGCTAATAGGCACTACCTAACAGTGCACTCGCCTTATCAACAGGTGGGTAGGAGTCACCGCCCGCCCAGGGCGAGGGATATCTACGCGTGTCTGCGCTGCCGTGGTGCGCCCAAAAGGCTCAGTCTCAGCTTTATGCTGTCTTAGACCAGGATAGGCATAAAACAGCGCTGGTTTTCAGACTAGCCCAATTTGTGTGACACCAGGATCCGTGACGAGAGGTATCGCTCTCAGAGTGATTTACATTCGATCTTATTGTTCTGTGATTCTACATATTATATATAATTTTAACTAGGTAATAATGCTATTTGCTAATTCACATATACATTCCAAGCTACTTCCACACTTGACCTATAATAGCTATAATTTAATGCCTGGTAGAATAAAGAGTTCATTATGTCAATGTCAACCGAGAACCTTATGTCAGCGTAAAGAAGAAAAAAGAGGTTATGTGCACATTTTTACCAAAAATTTTCATTTACGTGGCAACACAAACTAATATACTTTTTACTTGGGAGTATTTATCAAAGAGAATACAAATTTATGTTCCCTGATGCATTGCGTGCATCTCACACGGCCACAATTGCATATATATTTATTGCGGTATAGCTGATTGGGAGAAGTGTTCAGTATGCAGAAAAGAGCATAACGTGCGAAAGTTAGTTCTATGGGCCGCACGGGCAATATTTTTCTGCAGGTCATGACAGGCCCCTGGTCTTCTTCGTCTTCCATGAAATCCGAGTACTCTTAGTTTTAAAGTCATTTACAACGGGATATTTACCCTGTCTTGAGCTACTACGCCATGGTCACATGGTCATAGAATAACTGAGTTAACAGTTACTCCTTTATACGTTACTAGCTGCGCCCCGCGGCTTCGCACGCATTGTTTTTATGGATACGTTTAAAGGCGATTGTTATCCCACGGGAAATGATTTATGGGATAAAAAGTATGTTTATGTCTGAAGTATGCGTATGTCCGGGATTAGAATTACCTGTGTGCAAAATTTCAGCCAGATCCCTACTGAACGGATATGGATTTTGGCGTGAAGAGGTAACAAACATCCATCCATCCATCCATACATCTATACATCCATACAAACTTTCGCATTTATAAAAGTGTGATGTATACTGAGTTAACATTTATCATGGTAAATATCCCGTTGTAAACTACTTTAGTGTCAACAACCATAATGGATTTAAAAGTTTTACTCTTAGTTTCGCGATCACAGGTCACCCCAACACGCAAGCTTTCCCCCCCCCCGCTAGGTTTTGCGGAATCTTGACGATTTAGCGAGACATGTCATGGGCCATCTATTAAGTTATGAATTCCTATGAACTATCGTTTGTTTACGTAAACATCTCAAAGATAACAAAAACAGAACAAAGAACGTAATACATTGTTTTGGGTTAGATTTATCAGAGCATAAAGTTTCGGAGTGCCGCGCAAATCGTGCTTTACTCGTATGTCACAATAAATACAATGAATTCTTCATAATAACAGAAATACAGCAATGCTGTTTAGATAAAGATTTGAATAATTTCCTTCCTCCTTCATCTACAGCCTAGGCTAGTCCACATCAACAGGGGTATTTTAATTCGTCGGATTTGAAATCGGAAACTTTTGACAAATCAAAATAGCGTTCTAAATTTCCGGCGGATTTCGGATTTCGCTTCGGAAACGAATCGAATGAATTAAAATGGGGTATTTTGCAGTTTCCCCTGGGATATAAATAAATTTTAAACGTTTCCATAGAATTACGCGTGCGATGCGGGGCATAAACTAGTTTACTATCAATGGTAGTCTACCATAGAACTCAACTTCAACTTCTTATTTCATGTCTTGCGGTGTCTGTGCTGCTGCAACTCTGCCAGTTTCCATGTCAAAAGAATCATAAACTTTATTAGAGACAAAGTTTAAAACGAAATTTATGACGCTCTATGTATCGTACCGATATTGTATAGTAATAATCTCAAACGAAAATCAACTTCTTCGGTGTTTGACATGACATCGGTCAGTACGGTACGCTACAGCGCCCTCTCACTTGCTAGCTTTTATTATGAATACGCCTCATTACTAATTAAACACTTTGTTTGTATCTTCCATAAATATTTATGGAGGTCATTATTTAAATTTGAGAACAAACATTACATAACGCGCAGCGCACCCAGTATGAATTATGAACCCGAGTTATTAGGTGAAGGCCATCTGCAACTTTCGATTGTGTTGCCTTAATATACCGGAGAAATTAGAGAAATGAGCATAGAACACCTACTTAAAAATAAGGCCTTGTGTGGACGGCTCAGAATTTGCACCACCCCAACTCTTCCCGCGGGTGTCGTAAGAGGCGACTAAGGTACATATATCCACCTGTGGTCACAGCAGAGCAGAGCCCCCTGCAGAACAATTCTACCACCAAACTGCGATCTTCAACCCACTAGAGTTTGTTCCTTACGTTTATTTGCCTTTTCTGGTGTTTTACATAAAAATAATGAAAATATTGTTGGTCGGTATCTGGTCAGTAAGTCAAAGATTACACTAATGTACCTACTTTTGTAAACCATTGCAAATTGGTGTAGCTACAGCTCAGTATCCATTTCTCAACATAAATCAAAATCATCGACCGGTTTTGATAAAGTTAGTAAACAACCTGCTTTTGACCGATGCCGATGGTGCTCTATCGAAATAACCTTATTAACGCAAGTGGTGCAATGGGCTAAGGCCACACCGAAACTGCTTTCACTGCGTTAGGTAATCGCCATCGGAAAGTTTACGTCATTTGACTGATCGGTATGCTCATGTGACCTTGAGGTTACTGACCGGTTCGAATTTTATTGACAGATTGAGGATCTCTTCAGTAACATCAACAACGAGGTCTCGTACATCTTAAAACTAGGAAATTTAATTTTCCAAATAATGTCGACGTCGACGGGGCTTGAAGTGAACACGCAACCAACCCTTATTTATTTATTGCATTCAAGTCCATTAAAAGTTGTTAACAATTTTTAGGTAAAATCTACATGAACCCTGTAAGCCCTGTTCTTGTATATAAAAGTTAGTAGCTAACGCTTTTATATTATTTACTAGCTGCGCCCCGCGGCTTCGCACGCGTTGTTCCTATGAAAACATTAAAAGGTGATTTTCATCCCACGGGAACAGATTTATGGGATAAAAAGTAGCCTATGTTTTATTCCAGTATTAGAATTACCTGTATGCAAAATTTCAGCCAGATCCGTTCAGTAGTTTTGGCGTGAAGAGGTAACAAACATCCATCCATACATCCATCCAAACTTTCGCCTTTATAATATTAGTGTGATAGTGTGATTGATTTAGTCCTCATTTGATTTTTAGAAATTGCGATACAGAGAAAAAAATACAATACAAATAAAATACTTATTGCGGGATGCGTTGCCAACTCCGCCACGAGGGTAAGTAACGTAGGATAGACCACATCTTTCGGACTCTAGCGCAGCCGTTAAAATTCTCTTGGGAAAGGCGATTTTAGTCGTTGATCGTCGTCGATTTATTTTTATTCATTTAAATCATGAAAACTAATATGTCGACGACCTCAGTATCGCTGAGCTTGCGCGGGAGTCATGAGACAAATATTTTTACAATCTGCAGGTATTTGTTTCGGGTTTGGATGGGTATATTATTTGTATTAGCCTGGTACCCAAAAAAAGTTCTGCTTACTTTGGGACCAGAAGCCGCAGCGTGAAATGTTCAGTAGTTAAAAAAATCGTTGTAAATCATCACTAAAATTTGTACTAATAAATATTTATTTCACAGTTGAAAAACAAAACCTAACTAGGATGTATTTTCTAAGCATTTCCAAGAAATTTACGATACTTAATGCAAACGAAAAACGAAAAGCTCAACCGCAAATTAACTCGTACATAACAACCGTCTCGTCGTCAGCTCGGATTTACGACTCAACCACAATGTGCGCTTGTTTTAATGCCCCATTCAATGTGTTTATGCCTTATTTTGTTCCGGATTTTCTTAGTTGCATAATTCCTTTGTTTATTTTCATAGAAATCATACGTGAGTTTAAAACACAAAAAGACCGCGAGCGCATTTTTGCCTTTCAAACGTCGTTACAACGGAAAATACGAGTACGCCGTAGATAGCCACGAGATGTACCTTCATCCCTGTCTTCAGCTTGACGCATCCAGAATGTGCCTGCAGTCTTTCGCAGATCGCCAACCCGCTTGGTCGGAGGGCGTCCTACACTATCGATCCCAGCGGCTGTCAGTTCTTCACGAGATATGGCCGGCCTACTGCCGCTTCGGTTTGCTAATTCTTGCCCTCATAAACACGCCAAATCTATCTCCAATCTTTATACTTAACGAAACTATCGTCAAATAAAAGGTCAAATATTTTCAGATTTTTGTCGGTATTTTGTAGTCTTTGGCAGTATTGTAAGAGTAATAGACGGTGACATAAGCATTGCGTGCGTTACGTGGTCTTCGGTAATGCACGCTAATGTTATGCAGGCGCCTGCGCGCTGTAAATGACAGTTGCTTGCTTGTTTCTTCTGCTCCGAGCCAATTTTATGGTTTATTGTTGGAAGCACTCTACTGGAAAATGACATTCGGGTACCTAACGAGTTATGGTGGTCACGATTTGGTTGTCATTATTTTTGGTTGAGACTTAGTTATGGAAGTAGGACGCATACAGACGCGGTATTACTGAATGGTTTACGTGATGCACCAAAAAATAAGACAAAGACAACTAGACAAATTAAAGCACAACAAATTGACGGACGCGAGATGGAGCTTCATACATATTAAGTACTTCCCGTTTGGTCCCATTTTAATTTGCTCCAGTTCTGACAATGGAATTCATGAGAAAACCATATAATTGTAGTCGGTTTATAGTTTTTTAAAACAAACCCAATTAAATAAACACTAACTATAACTGTAACTATAAATAATTGTCAAACTTTTATTTAAAAAAAAAAATATCTCTCTGTCAAATTACATTTTTAAAAGTATGTTATGCATGCAACACTTAGGGATAATTTAATATTTAATACTTGTCCCATATTAAAGTAGTAATCCTATTCGAAATCCCATTGGTACAGTGACATCAAACCAATGTCGAAACTATTATGTCATCATGATCAACAAGTAGTGTAGCAAGTTCGCAAGGACTTGCTTTATCGCTCTGTTTCTCAAGCCTGATGAACTGACACGGTCATTGTCTATAGTTCGCGTATTTGGTGTCAACTACTTTTGTGTTTGGAAGAACTTAAATACTTTAAAAGAAAAAATAATCAGAAGCATCTGTTTTGGATAGTCGTTTATTGCATTGTTTAGCTGTGGGCCGTTAAAGTTTTTGACGATAGTGATCGAAGAGACTACATTATCGCTAGCAATTTACCAATTACACTGAAGGCTGCAAGGGAACTAATAATATTTTTGCAAGGAAACTAATCCAAGGTTAACTCTATAATTGTATTATCAAGAAAGTTGTCAGCCTTCAAATTTAAAAGTAACAGGCATTGACAAACTCATGTTTACACATCCTATAATCTGACATTATACTGTTCATTCTAAAGCACGTTTACATGTGAGCAAATATTTGGTTACATTCTTAGGCTTTTTTTACGGAGACACGGGGCGTGCAGCGGCGCGTGCAGTGGCACGGCCCGCACTAAATTCAAACATATGGCGTTGGTAGAGTGTGTTTACGGAGAAGCGTTTTACACGCGGTCATCTGATTTGACGTGTGGCACGCGGCGTGCACCGCCTCTCTTCACGCCCTGCCTATC
Source organism: Eupithecia tripunctaria (assembly GCA_955876795.1). NCBI lineage: Eukaryota > Metazoa > Arthropoda > Insecta > Lepidoptera > Geometridae > Eupithecia > Eupithecia tripunctaria. The sequence continues at coordinate 7,801,456 of OY041620.1, forward strand.
CATAAACATCAACGTACATTGCGATATGTTTGTGATTACGCGTGCGATGACGGGGCCGCTGTACGCGCCGCTCCACGCCCCGCTCCACGCCCCGCTTCTCCGTAAACAAGGCCTTATATTATTTTATTACCAGATTTACGCTAACTCTACACAATGAATTTTTTTCTTACAATTTGCAAAAATATTATTCTGATTTCAATAATAATGCTAGACGATTCCATAGCATCATCTAGCCCCAAGCTAAAAAGAGCTTGCTGACAATAATATTATAAGCAAGTTCTGCACGCTATAAACGCGTTAAGCACGTTATATTATAAATCTGCGTCATATTATAATCTAGCGTGGATATCCTGACCTTATACATATTTTTGTTTAAATCTATTAAGAAAAAAATCCTTGTCTAAACAAGAATTAAAAAAAAATCTTGTATTAAAATTATAGAGTATAGTCATTTCTAAGTAAGAGAAGGCAGGCCCTGTTTATAATCCGAGGTGACCCAAAGTCCTTCAATGCGGCCAGTAAATGCCTCCGCTGCCGGGTGTTTACGTAACACTCGCAAAACGTGTGCCGGCAGTTAAATCGCAATATGCATTTTCGATAATAGTTCTCTCATGTTTATGTCTGGTCTTTTTGATGTCTTGTCTTGAGAGTATGGATATTTCGATATACATATTTGGTTATCATTATGATGTTATAGAGCAACTGATAAGTATGTGCCTTGTATATTAAAGATGTAATACACATTTGCGCAAAGCGCAATTCGTCGTTTTCCTCGTTTACATTTTCTCTAGACCTATTTTGGTTTCTTCTTTAGTGATTTACTGATATTTGCTAAATCGTTTGAATAATTGTGTCAGACCCTAACATTTCATGATACAGTCCTTGCAGCAGGTTATCCAACTGCTTACAACGGCGTGTCATTGGAATGCGCCGATTATGTCATTTACCATTGGAATCGCTTTCCATGGTTATTTTGTTTATTTGCATGACCGCTCTTCAGGTGGCATTGGGGTCACAAATTGGGCTTCACGGCTGTTCTAAAATTTGGAAGACGCGCGTAGATTAAGATTTTTGCATGGACCGTCCTGGACTGACTAGTTTTTAAAAGTAATTTTAGCGCTCGATACGGCGGCGGCGGCGGCTGCCACTATTTTTGGGAAACCAGACCCCAAATCGCTATAACATTGACCTGTTTCTTTTTTTAATGAAATCATTATATAATTATGTTATTATTATTATTATTTTTTCTGTGAATTTGATGTATTATTTTCTATATAAGAATGAAAAATATTTAGTAACAATTCCGCGAAAAAACCTTCTGCGATAAAATCTAACAAATTATACAAAATTTTACGTTTATACAAAATGAAAGAACATTTATCAAAGTAAGTCGTCAACTAGTTTCGTCTCGTCTCTCCACGAGACGAAACGTGGTGTCCTGATGATGTCTCGTGGAGAGACGAAACTAGTACGCCTGAATCTATTATTTGTATTATTTACTTATGAATTGTATTACTTATGCCTACTTACACCTATTGTAAATTTTAAGACGTTACACGCCCTATATTAGACGGCAGAATACATTGTGACTTTCAGGCAATAAATTTGATTGATTCGATTTGATCTTGTGACATACATATTTTTATTTATACATTTTCTCACCATTCATCCTATTCTTAAGATAATCGAAATCATATAGCGGTATTCTTGTTGAATTAAACTTATTTGGTATATCCTGTTTTATAACATTCAGTTACAGCAGGTTTGCAATTATTTAGCTGATGTGTTGGTATTATAAACGTCAATTACAAGTGTAATTGTATGCTGTTTTGCAACATTGTATGCTACGCTTCGGTTATCGATTAACCTAGGTTGAGGATATAATGTTATTATTTTCGTAATGCGTGATCGCTAACATCCGATATTTGTATTTTTTTTATTGGTATACATTGGTATAAGGCACGTGGACTTCGATTTTGTTTGTTCTAATCGTGCCAAAGTATATTTATCAATATATGTATTTGGCTACGTACTCCTCTGTTCTTGGTTACGGAATAAGCTTTTGGGGTCACTTAAACATATTTCTGCCTATACCGTTTATTTGCTCTAACGACTTGTGTTAGCTTGGTTTTACATCGCACGCTCGAATAGTTATATATTAGGTCCTTACATATGAAATTGGCGTTTTGTATGGGAGGAACAAAAAGTCGAATATTTTTTAATATAATATATTTAATTAATCAAAGTATGAACCGTTATTTTCTATGCACTTTTGCCATCTTATAGGTAGTTCATTGATCCCTTTACTAAAAAAACCAGTCGGACGGGAATCAATAAAATCTTTGAAGGCGATTTGGACTGCCCCATCGGAGTTGAATTTTTTCCCTTGCAAGAAGTTATCCAAATTTCGAAAAAAATTGTAATCTGTTGGAGCAAGGTCCGGGGAGTACGGAGGATGTCTTAGACTTTCCAATTGAAGCTCTTCTAATTTAGTAGCCGTCTGTTGCGCAGTGTGTGGTCTAGCGTTGTCGTGAAGCAGCAGTGGCGTGGAGCGATTGACCAGCCTAGGTTGTTTAGCCGCTAGCTTTTCCATCATGGTTTGCAATTGCTGACAATAGACATCAGCCGTAATAGTCTGGCCAGATTTGAGAAAACTGTAATGAACAATACCGGCACTAGTCCACCAAACGCTTACAAGTAACTTTTTTGGGGTTAATTTTCGCTTGGGGCAGGATTTGGCTGGCTGGCCAGGATCCAACCATTGCGCTGAGCGCTTCCGATTATCGTAAAGAACCCATTTTTCATCACAGGTAATGATTCGGTTTAAAATACCTTCATTATTGTGCCGGTTTAGTAATGTAACGCAGCAGTCGACGCGCGTTTGCCGGTTTGCTTCAGTCAATTCGTGAGGTACCCACCTTTCAAGCTTTTTAATCTTCCCAATTTGCTTCAAGTGAATTAAAACAGTTTTATCACTAACATCGCAGCCTGCAGCTAACTCGGACGTGGTTTGCGATGGATCCGCTTCCACAATAGCCTTCAACTCTTCATTATCAACTTGAGTCTCAGGCCGTCCACGGGGCTTGTTCTGCAGGTCGAAATTTCCAGAACGAAAACGTTGGAACCAAAAACGAACTGTGTTTTCTTTTGCAACACGACCGCCATACACATCATTCACCCTTCGAGTTGTTTCCGCAGCACTAGTGCCACGGCGGAACTCGTACTCGTAAATAATGCGATATTTTAAGTTTTCCATTTTGTAAAATGAGTGACGCAAACAGAAAAAAACAGAAAAAAAAAACAAATGAATGACGATCATCGAAGCACAAATACATGAGTCTATAGCTGTACAAATTTGAATTTGGAATTCCTTACCAAAGAGGAGAAATTTGTGATTAAAGTGGCCAGTACGAAAAACGCCAATTTCATATGTAAGGACCTAATATTTACTTTAACGTAATTGAATTCGTGGTTTAACGTACGGATTTTTACAAAAATAAGTTGTTGTTTTTCTGAGATTTTTTGCTGCGTAATGATCCTGGTTGATCCTTTTCGGTTCGTACCTCAACCTTAACAGCCTATATTCTTGATATGCGCTTTGTTGGCTTCTATCTCATTGGGTAGTGCCCATAATCCCCACTCTGACACATAATTAATTTTGTTTTAAAAAACTGTAAACCGACTTCAATTTTATAGTTTTTTCATGAATTTTCATAGATCCCATTGTCAGAACTGAACAAACTAAAATGGGACCACATGGGAAGCATCAGCTTTCATATAAAGAACCATAAAAATCGCCAGTCAAAAAAAAAACTGTCGAATTAAGGACCTTCTCCTTTTTGAAGTCGGTTAAAAATAGACTTAAATATAGCAGATTTTGAGTTCACGGAGGGGGCTCAAGATGACGTTTCCTTCCGTGTGTGCTGTAAGCCACGTGTGCGAAGTGTCTGATTAATTTTCTCGAAATATTGACATAAAATATATTATACGCCGATAAATTAAAAATAATTTCGCGTCCAAAATCACTATCGATAGTTGGGTAAGTTTGCTCCGCAGATGTTTCCAGACAGAAATTGATCAGATTAGATGTTCAGTCCTTTTAGAGCGACCCTAGGTGACGAGGGATGTACGTACAGGACTTGTTGCTGCTTTAATCGTGGGTTTTTACTGACTACCAACGGAGGAGGGTGATGAGGTTGGCACCTCAAGATTGTTTGTATGTAGCCGATTTTTATGTTCCCACGTACCGCTGAAACTACTCGTTTTGGTTTGATTTCAACAAATGGGGTATCGATTGATTCGTCTCAATACCACGGCCGGTAGTTATAAGGTATATGACGTGAGTCGATATTGGGTGTCTAACGAGATATCGGATATATAAGTAAGAGTCGAAAAGTCATTGTTAAAATAAAAAGCACAAGAGCGCCGCAGACGGGTTTTCGTTTATTTTATATTGTGTCAGTTTAGTCCCCAATACCGGTATTATTTATGAACAATCCCATTTTTATGGAAATTGGTTTTATCTCAAAGTTTACTTACAAAATCGTATTAAGTTATTCTAAATTTTCTACTATGAAAGTGAACGCACTATGCTCACCAGATCTTTGCAAATTCAAAGGCGAACAATCCGCTCTCAAGATGCACAAGTTTTCTCTCGAAGTTCGTCCGCAGAAAGATTTTATAAATATTGAAATTTCTCATTCGAATTTTTCCACCGGACAAATAAGTTATTTTGCGACCATTGTACAGCCTTTGCTAAATGCATGAACCCATGCGAATCAAACTTTTAATAAATTGTGCGATTTGACATGAACATGAAAGTGAAGTTAATAAAAAGCTAGTAATAAAATATTTATCGTTGCCTCACATTTAACCTTGTTTCGACGCACTGAACTTCACTCTTCACTATATTTCCATAATATTGCGTATTACGAAGATTATGTCTAAAATCCTAACAGAATCACCTGACGCAACAACATTCTATCGCCTTTGCATAATACTGTAGATAATTCAAACGCCCAACAAATAAAAGAAGTTACAACGATCTAAAACATCTGTACATTGTAACAGTGTTATGAGAAAACCTGAAAATACAAAATAACGCACTTTTCTGCCTATTGGATAAGAGCATAATATCGAGTTTCTTCGACTGGTTATTAGTTATGTACTGCAAATAATACTCCGCTATTCTGTTCTTTGATTAATTATATACTTTTGTCTTGCAAGGTTTGTGTCTTGCAAGGTTTTGTAACTTCAATTTTGCTTTATATGTTTTGCGTGATATGGTCATTCAGATGTCTGTTGATTTAGTCATCAGTCATCTACTACGAATGTCTACAATTTACTCTATTGACTGGTCATAACATTCAAGTAAGCGAACTTATTGTTTTATTTGGATTAAATACGACTGACTACAAGTCCGGTTTTATAATTTGAATGGCATGTTTTGGTGTTGCGCCCGAAGCAAACAATTTAAATCACACATGTTCACGTTTGGAAATCCATTTAAAGACCGTTTACACAATGGCCTTTTTTGGACACTATTGGGTCATCTAGGATTTGCTTCGTTTGATCATTATTGATGACGAAATAAAACTTCGTCAGCCCATCTTTATCATACATTATTTCCTAAGCTCTATCAATCCCAAGGTAATCTAGTGTTGCATTATATTTTATTTACAAATAGAGAGCTTTTATATCTTGCTTTATATTAATAGTCCTAAGCTTATAATCGCTGCTAAGGTTTTCCCTTGTTTTATCGCTATTTACATCAGAAAGTACGAGACTAGCACTTTTAGATGTCAAGAGTCTTTAAATCTGTTCTTGTCAATTAGATTTTATGTTATGACCATTATCTTGTAATCAGATTTTCGTTTCTATTAAGTAAGTGTGCAGGCTGGGTTTTTTTTCTATAAAACTTATCATTCGAGATATGAAGTTGTGTATCATTGTGGTGTAGTTAGGGTTCCTGATGGGTTTCTTACATTACAATATTACACAAATTACTTTTTTGTAAGGGTAGGGTGGGTCCCTAGGAACTGATAACTGTTTGCTTGTGATGTTTTTAATCACAAACTCAGGCACTTAGCATATCTGACAGGTGTTGTACAACGACCCGAAGTGAATTTGAATGCCGCTATGCTGGCCTTGGCCCACACTCTTGTTACGACACACGCTGCTATAATAGCTATAATTAATGGTGTAACCCGCCATCGGGTTTGTTGATCTTTACAAATACTAATAGCTATTATTATTATTATTATTAGTAAACTCATTAATATTAATTTGGATACTAATTTTGATATGATTGTTCATTCTTTAGATAGGTACTGTTACTTTAGTGTTCAGGCATTTTGACATCATTTTTGAATGACGAATTATTGTCAAGTTTTGCAAGTTGTCTCACAAAATATATACATTAAAAAAATGTTTTTTTTATTTACATATTTAGTTAGTTTTAGACTTTCTCTATAAACATACACTTACGCACTCACCTTTAACGATGTATTCGAAATGTCATTTATTGATATTAATTGTAATTGATTTACAGCACTTTACATGTATTTACTGCTGTTACACAACTGTTGAATAACTTACGTTCATTGCTGATGATTTCCTACACAACACTGAGTTCAACACTTCTCGATCCGTTGACCTATAACACTGACTTGGTCCTTATCTTCTCCAGACACTTTTATCTTCACTTGGTCCTGGCTTAACTAGCTTGTCCATTTAGATTTTCACTTAACTTAGTGGAAAGTAATACGCTAATAACTTGTTATGACTATTGTGGTAGTTCTCTCACGGCTCTCAGAAGATGTCGATCGATGCACCGACGCAGTATGACCTTACTTTGTCGCCTGTAATTATAATGTGAGAAGAGTTTATTGACTAAGAAAAGTAGAAGTGAATTCTTTGATGGAGACTGATTAATGAATGATATTGCGAGAAAAAGTAACGAAGGTTCTGAACATTTCAAGGAAGTTGAAGTATGTAGTTAATTTATTTTTAAGGAAGGTACATACAGGTACACAATAAGATACAAGAACCTAGCAACAAAAAGCTAAGAAATGGCCTCCACGGCTAAATGACAATGTTAATATTAAATACGCTATGCGATCATACAGTGTAAATGGGATAGGTTATTGATCGACTAAAAAATAGGATTTTAACAGGATGAAACCATGTGATGATAATGTTATAAACGAGTGACAGAATAATAGTATTGCCGTTGATGAAAAAGACTTTGAATTACTTTGACAAAAATTAAGCAGAACCCGCAGACTAGGCTTAGACATTGAATATTACACATCCGTCTGCAAAGCCAAGGCCTATTGCGCTACAAGACAATGCCAAAGTGACAGTAAAACCATTGGGATTGTGTTACAAGTTTATTTCAATAACAAACTTTAGAGACTGGGCAAAATGTGTAAACCTTTTCATGCCCGAGAGAAGAAAGAAAGTAAAGAGAAAATAAATAAATATGTTGGTAAGAAAACAAACAACCCCGGAATTATAACACTCAAAGATAATAAATATATCAAATTGCGATCAGTAGCGGCATTTGCGTCAATCACAGAACTGCAACAAAACGTTTCTAAAGTTATCTAACACTTACTAATTGCGATCGGTGATCAAGCAGAGTTCAAGTAAAACGAAGTTTAAATTGCGTAATAGGTCAGCGTTGACTGTTTTGATGGGGCATAAAAGGTCTTCTGAACAATCACTGAATCAAAAGTTCAGGAAGAAATTGAATGTTCGAACCAATAGGCGAAGCGTAAATATACGCTCGATATCGAAATTGTAATTCCCGGATTGTACATTTCACATTAATTTTTAAAATGATCGAAGATTCAATGAATGGTTTAAATGACACTGGATATCAATTAACGACCCAAGGAAACAAATTATTCATAGAAACTTTATGTAACCCAGAACTAGTTCAAATTAAGTCATTATCAACGCAGTAAGCACACCTAATCACACCACATATACAGAGAGACACGTAATCCAAGGGTTAAATGGGCATGAACGTGACGCAACTGCCATTTGCAACACAGGATGCTTTTCTGTTATGCCCAGTTATCTAATCCTTCGAGGAATTGAGGAATGTCACTTTAAGAGTTAAAGAATGAGGTGGGTTAGTTCACAATCACAATAGAAGTTTCGGTCAAAGATCGTACTGGTTGTTATTCAGTAGGTAGGTAACTTGTCGACTGGTGCGCGCCGCGAGTCCGCGTGTTGCACTGCCGTTTGCAAGTCTCTGTGGCGGCTCCCCACGCGGGTATTGCAAGGGATTACAGTGTTACGAGACCGGCAAGACACTTATGTGGACTTGTGGGTCGGTATGGTGCTTTTTCGGTGTGTTATGGCTCCTCCTGGGAATTATATCTTACCTGATTAAGACTTCAATTTTTTACGAACCACGATGTTTTCTTTATTTGTCGCAGTGACCTCAAATCTGAGGGAGTTAGATTTTCCAAAAATACCTTCCGATTCTGATTTTCCGTCAAATTTGTGCATGGCATGTCAAATGCGTGTTGTCGCTTGTAACTGGTCAGTTTTAGGGAAGTCTAAATTATATAGGTCACAGATTGAGACTTTGACATTCCATGTGTATCGAACATTATGTGTTGTTAATCTTATCCTATTTTAAACTGAAAGTTTTAAGATTACGTCGAGAGTATTGTAAAGAGGTTTGACCGAAAACAAAGTCAAAGCATCTGAATGGATTGAACTGAAAGTTTGCACAAAAAGTTCTCGGCCCTGAATAACATAGTCTATTTAGTTAGTTAGTACCTACCTAGTCTGCAAGTATTTATGTTTGAGGGTAAAATATAAATGTTTTTTTTTGTTATTCCGAAAAACGCGTATAGGGTAGCTGCAGGCACAAGTGTCTCATAATAACATAATGACGAATGTTAGACTTGCTTGGAGATTTGTACCTTTTGGTACAAATCTCCAAGCAAGGTTTTGGTTCAAAGTTTAAAAGTTAAACTAAAATATGGCGAATGTTAAACTTGTTTCGGAGTTTCCACCTTTTTGGTTCAAAGTTCAAAAGTTAAACTAGGTCAGCAAAGGTAAGTCGGTTAACGCGGCGTACATGATGTGGACCACGATGACATGGTCAAGCTGTGACGAAAAACCCCACCTACGTGATGAGGCGGATTGCAAAATGTGATGCGAGGTCCTAGTGTTCAATTGATACCATTCTTCGTCTTCGATTATGTAATATTGATTATTTGGTCACTTGATCTGAAAGACGCTAGTTGGTTATAAGAAGGAAGTTCTGATCGCGTATATTGAAAAAGCATTTCAAGACATTTCCAACTCATATTTTATTTCACTGAATGAAATTGTCCTTTCAGATTGTTTGTTTAAAAGAAAAGTGATGAACCTGTATACTAGAAAATATCGGGACTAGCGAAAGCTTCGTTATTTATCTAGCTGATAATTAAATAATAAATAACACACAGTATTATCTAGCCCCGAACTAAGCAGTACTGGATAACTGATATACTTAATATAATACACAACATAGATATTTGTTTATTTCTTATTAATCATAGAAAACATCCAGAACAAATCATTATGATCAATATCCTGAACTAATATCTGCAGATCGTACAGACATTTGTCCCGAGACGGGAATCGAAAACGCAACCTCCGGGTGTGACACAGTAGTCGTCGATAGATAACGCGTCTATAAAATATTGCATTCTTTCATTCAGCCCAAGAAAATAAATGCGTGGATGAGAATATATGTATGTATGTATGTATGTCGTACGTAATGCTGCCAAGGTCATACAAAAAAGGCAACTCATTTCGATTTCTAATCTCTCTGTGGCCTTTACCATTCCATACAAAAGTTTTTTGGGTCACGAAAAATATAGTACTCTATTAGTGTTAATTTCTTTTATTTGTCAATAATACTCATTGTTACATGATGTATACTCACACAAATTGAGGAGTTGATGACCCTTTCACACCCAGATTCAATTACGACAATTGCATTCATGGCCACACAAATGGATCATTGTGTTGTGTACGTAACAGCCAATTGATCCAGTTGTTACAGTTCCCATTAGACATGACTACTTAATTAAATTACACCAAAACCAAAGCATATTTGGGGTTCCACTTTAATGACACACCAGATACGTCGAAAATTTGGTCGATTACGTATACGCCGTATGCCGTACTAAAACTGGGTAATTAGGTAAGATACGATTACTCTGTTTTGTTCTCGCTCGGAAAATTGTGGAAGAATGAAGTAACATTGTAATCAGGTAGACTTGATCATGAACTTTTGTAGTCTTCAGTTTTACGCATCTGTACTCCGCGACCAACCAGTGCGTGGGACACTTTCTGTTTGGTATATCACTACTTAAGCTAGAATATGTAATCTCTTAGAAACGGATTGACAAAAAATAAAGCTATAGTCTATCATCTGTACTGAAGGCGAAATGACCTAAACTAGCTATGTATTTACTACTTGAATGGATTATACAAGGCAAATATTTTGGAAAACTCATAGTCACTCTATACGAGCTATTATCGAAGTCCAAAGTTTGCAAACGACTGACAACACAGAACTCCTAAATACTCTTTTTCGGTGACGATTTTGAAAAATAATCACCATCATTATGAAAGGAAAGAACTCAAATCGACAAGTGTTGCAAATTTTGAAATAATAAACAGGAAAGGGATTTTTAGGTTAAGTTTGGGGACCATGTTTAAAACATTGTATACATGCTAAACTCAAGTTAGCCAAAGGTTAACTAACACTTCCAACCAAGTTTAACACATAGTTGTTTGTTGTGTTTTAAAATAACCTGAATAATCGGTAAAAAAAAGAAAGAAATCCAAGCATCACAATAACGTATTACACACATTTTTTAATGTGTTGTAATAATATTTTATTGGGCTAATAAAATCAAAATTTTTATTCAGTCGATTAGTGCCATAAAAATGCATTTAATTTCGCGTAATTGAAGGAAAATGCTAGACGATAGTGGACGCCATTATTACTTACTCTGCGGTCATAACGTCAGTTGGCTGTGTAAACAAATACGCTGCCTGTATGTATGATACGGCACTTTTTTTACACAGCCGTATGACGTAATAATATGGCGGCTACTATTTAGTGTTAGAAAACAGATTAAAAACACTGAAAACTTTGAATTGAATTTTAAAATTTATTTTGTTATTATAAGAACAAAAACTTATATATTCCGACTGCGTGAGCTATCTAAATAATATATTTGTAATTTTTTCTCGGTTGGAGTAAATTACCCTATTATATAGAGTCAATATTCAGCAGTAGTAATAATGATACTAGTAGATTCTTAGATCCAAAAATCGGTTTTATGTTCGGGCTTATCATTGCCGAGATAACTACACCCCGGTAGTACACCGATCGTGAGACCTAGTAAAGCCACTTCCTTGGCACAGGCAAGCGCATTATTAAAGTAGATTGCAATTTGCAAGGTTGCCGAAGAGTAAGGAAGTGTGATTTCATCCAGAAATCGAAAGTTCTCGGTGCAATGGGGCCGCGTTACGTCACGTCACAATGTGTCCGCGTTGAAGGCTTTTGCGTTTTACTCTTACGCGATCGTTTATTTTTGTATTTATTTACCACTAATAATGTTATCGTTGTGAATAACATTTTATTTCATTTGCAACTAAGCAGATGAACGGAGTTATCTAAGAGCTTGTGCAATTTGTTAAAGTAGGTAATAGCAGTAATATAATTTTACTACCGAGTACTACTAAAACTGTTACAAGTTGTTAAAGACACGATTAAGATCACCTGCCTATGTAATTATAAAACTTTTAAATCCATCATGGTTAATACTAAAGTTATTTACACCGGGATATTGGAAAGCTCAAAATTCAAATCATGGTAAATATCCCGGTGTAAATAACTTTACTATGTAATTATGTTTAACAATAAGTAAAAAAGCTTAAGAATACTTTTTTAAAAAGACTGATTTTTATTTATTTATTTATTAAAAAGGGACGCCAACAACGCCAATACTTTTATTGCACTTGACGCACATATCAATGTTTCAGGGCCCGTGCTCTTAAAAACTAAATCGAAGTTTCTGATTCTTTTCGTACAATCAAATCTTATACAAACGACATAAGAGTTAAGTCATTAAGGCCCATACAGCAGCGAAAGTGGCGCCCCCAACTATTTTATCTTATTATTACGTTAAACGCAGGTATTTTTAAAAATCCTACGTTCAGTGTGTGGTATCTATTATAAGCTATTTATTAATGTCTCTGTAATAGTTTCATTTTGTAAAGCTTAGGAAGAGATACGAAGTTGCGCTTTTTGGCCACCAAACTCTAATTTCGCATCTCTTCCTAAACTATATGAGATAAAATTATGGAAGAGGTATTAAAGAATAGCTTATAATAGATTAGTATAGACAGGATTTTTAAAAATTCCTATGATAAACGTAAAAATATGATAAAATAGGTATCGCTGTCAGATTGGCTCGGGTATGCGCCTTAACAACGGATTATTTACCATGATTTGAGTTTTGTGCTTTCCAAACTCTTATCATGGTAAATATCCCGCTATAAATAACTTAAGTACTTATGTATTCATACATACTACTAAATAACAAATCAAATCAAATTAAATCAAATTATTTATTTGCAAACATGGGTCAAAGAGATGTCGGTTATTGAGGTTGGCAAGCACCAGACATGTTTTGCCTTAATCTAGGGCATGCAAAAGGGGTGCTTTGATATCACCAGTACTTATCTAAAAATAATATTTAACAATATAAAATTTCAAGATACAATCTTATTAGAATAAAATACAATGAAGTGTCATGTCAAAAGCCATTCATAAATAACAATAGGAAAATTATAAATTAAATTACTGTCAAACAAAAAAAATAATATTATTAAAACATTGTTTGTCGATATTGATGTCGCGGTCTAACAAAAATTCATTTATATGATAATAACATTTCAATATCAAAAGTTTATTAACTTTGTTCTTAAACATTGTCAATGGTAGCACCTTTAAGTTGTTTGGCAATTTATTATAATTTTTTTGTGCCATTCCATAGCAGCTTTTTTTAAGCAATGCTGTTTAAGCACTAGTAGGTGATGCTGGTCACGTCTACTGCGTGTATTTATTGGCTTGTCAAAGAGTGGTTGGTTGGTTTTTACAAAAACAGCCATTTCGTAAATGTAGAGAGCTTTAACTGTTAAAACATGCGTTGATTCAAAATAGGACTTACAACTATCGGTTGTCTTCAGGCCGTACATTGCTCGTATACATCGTTTTTGCGACTTAAAGATTTTTTCTCTATCCGTGCAGTTTCCCCAAAACATAATGCCGTAACGTAATTTAGAAGAAACATAACTTTGATAAACCGTCTTCAGTGCATCTAGCTAGACCAACGACTTTTCGAAGTTTGTAGAAAGTAATAACGGATATATAGGCACTTAATACTATACCTACACTGCATAGATAAATATTTGTATTTATATTTAAGATTTTAAATTACGAGATAATTTGACGACCTTCGTGGCGCAGCGGGCGAAGGTCCGCCTGCGACGCAGCAAATTGCGGGTTCGTTTCCCGCATCACGGCAAATGTGTGTATGATCTGCAGATATTTGTTCAGGGCGTTCTGGATGTAGTAGTCTATGTTTAATAAAAAATATATAACTTAAGTATTAAGTATATCAGTTATCTAGTACCCATAACATAAGCTCTGCTTAGCTTGGCGCTAGATAATGCTGTGTGAATTGTCCAGCATTATTATTATTATAAGAGTTGGTTTTGCACGACGACGATGAAAATGAAATTTCGATTTTCTTTTTCCGAGTAGGGCCCCCTGGTAGTAGTGCTACGGGGCGACGGTATGCCCCTTTGAGTCACACCGGAAATGCTGGGCAGTAAATGGAATATAGGTACTAAAAATTGTATCGACCTTGGCATACAAGTGTTGGTCAGCTATGAGCGTACAGCCATGTTTTATCACTGAGGCTGGGCAGCGAATGGGTTAATTAAATTGGAAAATGCCTATCATAATCCATAATCACAACAGTCGATTGAGCAAGTTAAGATAAGTCCCACCTCTCCTTTGTTAAAACTCTTTTATCATATCTATCTTAATAACTACAGCAGTATTCGTTGCATTGTTTAACTAACCTCGTTACGTAGCTATTATGTAGCATTTGTAGTAGGCAAATGTATCTTTATTTGCTAGGAATATCATCGTATTCATTGACAAACAGAGGAAGAGACTTTACTTTATGCAATTACTGCGATGCGAGATCACAGTAACACAATACCGAGAGATCTGCGGAAACGTAACGTAACATGTTACTTTTGATTTGTTGTATAAATCAGTTTTAGTAATAAGTAGTAATAAATCAAATTAGAAAAAGCTGCTTTTGATTCATAGCATAAATCGTGGTTTTAGTATTAGTAATACGTGTTTCTAATATGCATAAACCATAGCTTTAGTAATAACATAGAATAGACGAATAGTCTATGGTATAATACCCGGGTCCGTCTGATTCGAAAAAATATTAAAATCATTACCCCAATAAAATAATTGGGGATAACAAAAAATCCTTAAAATATAAATAATTTGAAGCATATCAACCCTCTGATACATATCACTAACTCTGATTATTGGGGCTAGATGAGGCTGGGTCAAATTTTCATCTTTATTTAATAAGGTCACTTCCTAGTAACATGAATACTATCTATCTTATAGTATACTATTATAGATGTACATTTATATGTATATAAGAATTATATATTTATTAGGTTTATTTAGTAGCTATTATTTTAATTTATGGATGTTTATTCTAAACATAATTATATCGATACATTTGTACACTTCCTCTACCTGTTACATCGCCTCTCCTATAATAAGTAAGGTTTGCTGGAAGAAAACTCTTTGACAGTGTTAAGCTTGCCTAGGTGCAAATCCTATTTAATAAGTTAATGTTTTGTATTACTGTGTGTACAGTAAAGAATTGAAGAATCATCATCATCATCGCCCGACACGCGTACGATTACAGAGGGCTGTGGAGGATGGAATGAACTTGCGGAGGCATATGCCCAGCTGTGGGTAAAATCCGGCTGCGGATAATGATGATGATGATAAATAATAGATTCAGGCCTTAATTTGCGAAAATCCATTGCAAAGTATATGTATGTAATAAGCCGAGTGTGTGGGCAGTTACACACTATACTCGTAATAACAAATACCCTAATTAATTTTCACTGAAGGGTCGGATGATTTTGTTATTTCCTGAAAAAATGGTTTTCGTTTTAGAAACTATAAAAGTTTTTCTCATTTAGCTTAATTTTTTTACTTGAACGCTTTTTATTTAATGACATAACTGAAATTAAGAATTAATTAGGCTTCTATTGATGTATAATAATCTAGGACAAAAAAACTTAGAATTTAAAATATACCCTTGTTCCCTAGACTTTGTTGAGTAGTGTATAAGGATGAATAACAATTCTTCGCAAAACCTTTTCTAATGCGATCCAAAGAAGATGTTTGTAGGAGAAAAACACCAACTAAGATATCGTAAGATCCAACACAGAAGTTAGTAGGAGAAAAACCACAATTTCATTGTGTCGTTTGGTGTTTTTCTCGTGCGATCTTTAACAGAACAAATTTTGCACGGAATATTTTCATCCTTATATTTTGACGATATTGATATTAAGTTTACAAAAAGGCACTCTAATCGGTTCTCCCAAACTATGTTACGTTATTAAGACCATCCTCCGTTTACGTACCTTATTTGTGTTGATTGCATCCGTAATACATTCGTCAAACTTCGATAGCTTATATAGCAGGATAGTTTTCTTAAGGTTTTCAATTGTATAAGACAAAAATAGTGTAAACCTACTAACTTACCGAGGTAGAGATCGCTCGCGTCAACATCACAAGTCTTGAACTTAGACAGAGCGAGGTTTCGAAATTAAGAAGTGAAATAGGTCTATAGTGTACTAGCTGCGCCCCGTGGCTCTATCGCCTATCCCACGGGAACTGATTTATGGGATAAAAAGTAGCCTATGTGATATTCCAGGCCTAGAACTCCCTGTATGCAAAATTTCAGCCCGATCCGTTTAGTAGTTTTTGCGTGAAATAGCAACAAATATACATACAGACATGTTTACAAACTTTCGCGTTTTATCCTAATATTAGTAGGATTAGACAAGAAGTACACAAACTTTGTTTTGTTTATAAGACCTTTACTTGAATAAATAAATATTACTATTATTATTATATCCAAATTGAATCGCAGCTTTCACAAAACTGATGCTTATGTGCATTAAGTAGGCATATAAAAACTCAATTAAAGCGGGTTTGGGATTCCCGTTAACAGCCTTATTCGTATTTTGTAATCGGTTCAAACCATTCAATTTACATGAAATAATGTTTGCAAACCGGTGTAATCGCAGAACGCGTTGTTGCTTACATAACCGAAACTGGTAGAGTCTTGCCGTATTGTAGTATAAGCAGTAACTCAAGTTTTTTTTAACTGGGAGATTTTTGTCGTAACTTCCCAATAAACTCGAAATAAAAAAGTAATAATATAATTGACTTTGTTTTAAAAAACTATAAATCGACATTAATTATATAGTTTTTTTATGAATCCCATTGTCATAACTGGACCAAATTTAAATTAAACCACACGAGAAGCACCAACATTCAAATAAAAAAAAAATGTAAATCGGACCAACCAAGTTCTCTCTTAAGTTCTGAGGGTATCTATTAGAGATAGAACCCAACTCAAACTTAATCAGATTGTAATTACATATTTCGCAAAACCAAGCGTCTTGAAATGTCATATTTTAACGTAGTCTTAATTACGCATAGAGGGACCTTATGAGTAAAATTTTTTTTTTAACCTGCGTTATCCCACTGCTCGGCAAAGGTCTTCCACAAATTCGTCCAGGAATCATTGGTTGGCCAGCAGGGGTATTTTAATTCATTCGATTCGTTTCCGAAGCGAAGACGTCAGATTAGAATTTGAATTCTATTCCGACGGAACATTAAAAGCTATTTTGATTTAAAAAGTTTCCGATATCGGATTTGCCGGACTTTCCGACGAATTAAATTACCCCTGCAGGTCCCACAATATACCCGGAATGTGTCGAGATCTCCCGCCAGCATCTCCTTGGCCTGTCTCTGCGTCGTCGCCCTTCCCGACGTGTGACGATTCGAGCCCACATTTTGATCTTTGTGACGATTCGAGCAACCACTGTGTGACGATTCGAGCCCACCTTTCTGGATGCATGCGGCTCACATGCCTGCCCCAGTCCCATTTGAGTCTGGCTGTCTTGAGTCAGAGAGTCAGAGTCAAATCGTTTATTTCTTTAGACTTAGAATGCACTTAGACTAGTTAATTTTTCAATATACAGGGTGTAACATAATGGGGTAAATCATCGGTGGATGGGGGGTGGGGGACCTCAGTACCTGTCAATTTAACCCCCATTTAAGTTCTGCGATATTCACTGGTTCAAAAGTTATTTTGACTTTTGTAAAAGTTGGTCAAAATCAGATTTCAGACAGAATTTTTCAATTGCAGCCAAAATATTACGTCTGCGACCCTGTCTTTTTATATTTAAACAACTCTATAGATAATTATTCGTTTAGAACAAACACTCACCGAACTAGATGATTCTGTTGTTACTTGTTATCTAAGTATTATTCATTTATTTTATTCTAAAATAGTAAAATATAAAACTTCACTGTATAACTTCACCATCTGTATAAATTGTACAACACTGGTGGCGTACGTGATCTTTTTCGCATTGTGTTCACGATGACGTGAGTATATTAACGCGAAAACGAATTCTAGTTTACCCTATCTATGCCTTCTTGTCTGTGCGTCGTTACTGATTTAGGAAAAGAGAAATATATCATTTTAAATACAGAATTATATCTTAGATTTTGAAAGATCTAACTAAATAAAGACAACTTCACTTTATGATTGATCTGAGTAGGTATCGGTAATGGTTTTTTTTTCATCATGTTTTTAAAAAGTCCAATCATTTTATAATAATGAATTAATAACTCATATGGAAGGAGATCCTTGGAGGAGGCGTACACCGCCGAAAGCGGTCCATATCAATAAAAAACTGACATCGCATGACATAATATGAAAATAATCCACCGGACATATACTCAACAATTAAAATTTGCATGACATTTGTTTAAATTAACTATTATTACTTTTATTCAAAATCTGATATGGAATAAAGCTCTTTTTATTATTTATTTTTATATTCTTATTTCATCATCATCATCATTAGCCTATATTAGTCCACTGCAGGACATAGGCCTCCCCTAATGAGCGCCATAGCGCCCTGTCTTCAGCTTGACGCATCCAGCATCTGCCTGCAGTCTTTCGCAGATCGTCATCCCACCTGGCCGGAGGGCGCCCTACACTACGTTTGCCTCTCTAGAACTCGTTTACCCTAGCGGTTGTCAGTTCTTCGCGGGATATGGCCGGCCTATATTCTTATTTATTGCATTGCATCCAATCTGTTGATACAATTCCGTTATTTCTGCCATTTCTGGATATCAATACTTTTTATAATGGCTAAAGAATTTGAAATTCATTTTATCACGAGCAGTTGATGAATAGTGTAATTTTAAACCAGAATTTTTTTCTAATAACACTCTAATCTACGTTTTTTGTTCATTTCAGGTAAGTTCAAGAGTGGAAATTACTGTTATTAAAGCGAGCACAACTCCATCTCGCGGCGAGGTATTAAACTACAATACGTCTGCTGGCCGAACAACAACAGTTCGCAGACATTAGTGAAGTTGCTGTTGGAAGCACCGATGGTTCTGCTACTTGGCACTAGAGGGCTCAGGTTTTAAACGTGCGGTTCCGCCAACAACTTGCGCTAATTCTGGTAAGACATGCTACTTCCGCTGCTCACCAATAGATGGCGATGCTAAACATAATATAAAAATAGATTTAACTATCCTACAATAATTTCTCTTGGGTAATCTTTATAATTATTTGGGTGATTTGATTATTATGAGATAGTTCGAAAATGCAATGTATTTCCTCCTACATTAAACCTATTAGATCTTGAATTTTACTTTAAAATAGTTTAAAATTAATATGTATTTTTTTGTTGATGCTTTCCTTGATTCCTGTCGATTGCAGTTTCTACTTAGACTTAAATGCGTCAGGGAAATTAAATAAAACGTTTGACTTAAAATTATTTATTTAAATCAAAAAATCGTTTCTTTCAAGTGCTACTGACAAGTTTACACAAGAACTTCGCAGGATATAAGAAAATGTTAAACTCGCATAAGCATTATTGCACTTCAATATTTACAAATGCTTATTATTTATAAATAACAGTCTAAACTAACCAAACTTAGGAGTAACTCGAGAACATAAAATGTTTTTGTTCATCACTAAAAAACTTCAATGTTCACTTTTCCCCTGTCATAACACAAGCCAGTCTTCCTTGATCATATCTGATGCTTTTTCAGCTATCATGATGACAGGTGCGTTAGGGTTTCCACTTATGATGGTAGGCATGACACTAGCATCAACTACTCTCAAGTTGGCCACTCCATGGACTCTCAATCTGGGATCTACCACGGCGTCTTGATCATGCTTTGGCCCCATTTTACAAGTACCCGTCGGGTGGTAAATGGTAAACGTAAAATGTTTAAGGCAGCACTCCCAATACTCGTCGCTGAACAGTGTATGCTGCTGGCAGCCGGGCAGAGGAATGTTATGCGGTCGCGAGCCGTAACGTTGAAACGATGTTGTGTTGGATATAGCCATGGCTATTTTAATCCCTTCAACAAGCACCTTCAGATCCTCTTTGTAAGCAAAGTAGTTTGGCTCTATCGACGGAGCATGGAACGGATTTCGACTCTTCAGCTTTATCCAACCTGAACTCTTCGGGCGTAACAGCAAAGGCAGTATCGTCCAGGTTTCTGCGTTTTCTACGGGCTGATACACGGTGTTATACACTCTATCTCGGAGGTTTAAAATCTTCCGTATTTGTTCCCCACCGTCAGAATTCACTGAACTAGGTGCGAAGTGGAACTGTATGTCCGGCCAGTTGCCCGAGGGAGGAGCGTACTTAGTGTTGACAAATGCCAGCCCTTCAACTCCTTGGGTCGTCATAGGCCCTTTTTCATAGAGAATGTAGTTCATTGCCACTGAGAATGACTGAAAACGGTCTTTTTTGAACGTAACTGGCTTATTGACAACGAAAGTCAATCCTCCTAGGCCAATGTGGTCTTGCAGATTGTGCCCGACTTTTAGATTGGCGATCAGAGGGATGCCGTGCTCTCGCAAATGATCAGCAGGGCCGATGCCGCTCAACATCATCAGCTGTGGTGTGGCCAACGATCCCGCTGACATGATGACCTCTCTTTTGATCCGTACTTTTATTTTTTGCCCATTTCGAACAAACTCCACCCCATAAGCTTGCTTTTTAACCGGGTTTACAAGAATTCTTGTTACCTGTGCTCCGAGCGCGACGTGTAAGTTGCTTCGCTGTCGAACAGGTCGCAGGAAGGCCTTCGCTGTGCTACATCGACTACCGCGCCGCATAGTCGCTTGGGTCAACATGAAACCTGTCTGTTTCTCTCCGTTTATATCTCGATTTTTATAGCCAAGCTCCATTCCAGCTTTTATAAAAGCGACCGATAGAGGCGTTCGCCATGGTGCTTCCTGAACAGTCAGATAACCACCAGCCGAATGATACGGCGTGTTGACCAAGTATGGGTTTCGATTATCTTCCGATTTCATAAAGTACGGCAACACTTGATCGTAGGACCAGCCGTCGTTACCGAGCGCCTCCCACAGATCATAGTCGTTGCGATTCCCTCTCACATAGACCATGGCGTTGAGGACGCTACTGCCGCCGAGTACCTTGCCTCGGGGCCAGTTGCACCGGTCGCCGTTCATCGCCAGACAGTAGGAGCGGTTGTGCGAAGGCTTTGTCTGGAACTTCCAGTCCATCTCGGAGAGTTGCGTGTAGCCAGCCAGCGCGGGGATGTCTGATATCTCGTTCTCGTCCTGGCCTGCCTCCAGGAGGAGCACAGTCCAGTTTCCTATCTCAGATAGTCGGGATGCGACTACTGCGCCGGCTGAGCCGCCACCCACTATCACGAAGTCGTATATCGGCAACACCTGAAAATAAAGAGAAAAACAACATTGTTACAACAGAATTGTATAGTTTTAGTTATTAATAGTATGGCTTGATTAATGATTATATCGGGAATTTATCGCGTACCTTTTGTTATTACTTCCCCTACGTTTCAACAGCGTTAAAGCAATCGTGACCACGCGGCAACTGGTTGT
The DNA here is from genome assembly GCA_955876795.1 of Eupithecia tripunctaria. Lineage (NCBI taxonomy): Eukaryota > Metazoa > Arthropoda > Insecta > Lepidoptera > Geometridae > Eupithecia > Eupithecia tripunctaria. The sequence continues at coordinate 7,822,818 of OY041620.1, forward strand.
AAAAAATAAATACCCCATAAAATCATTAATTATGTTAACAAATCCTGAAAGTTTAAAAAGTTTTATGGAAGTAATTGTAAGACGTACCGCATGGATATCCGATACATACGACTCTGGGTCGTATTGTTGGTATCTGAAGTACGTGATCCCGAGTGCCAGGAGTGGTATCAGCCCCAACACAGTGATGGGCGATGGTGCTAAGCTCACCAGCGCTCCTGCTGCCTCCATTCTTATAACAATTCATCTAACGCTAGACTAATATGTACAACTTATCCTACTAGTCTTATTTCTCTTATATCCAGTCAGTTGTTTTCTTTTTTTGCTCGTCTTCAGACAAAATTTTAGGCGTATAATTTCTTATGCCTGTATTTTTAGGCGTGGACCCAGTTTTAAGCTTAGTTTTTTCAGCTTCGCTAAGGTATTCTTTTAACCTTGCGTTTCTGAGTTCCTCTTTCTGAAGGTCAAACAGTTGAAGTTTGTAACGTTTCTCTCTTGGAATCTTCACTGGCTTATAGAGTTCTTTATTGATATATTTGTAATGATCGTTTTTGTACAGAGAAGTGCAATAGTAGTCGCTCGTTTTAGATGATCTGCATTCGCAGGCACTTGAGCCGCTTCGATAACCGCTGCTTTCGGTAGAGCTATTATCGCTTTTGAAGCTGTCTGCGCTTCTTCTGGCTTTGTGCCTTTTGTAGTCTTTATCGTCGTAGTTACTCGATCGGTAGTCAAGTTGGGAGCTCCTAAAGGCTGCTTCGTCGTACTTCTCCCTGTACCGACTCGCTTGTCTAACACTAGCGTGTGAATATGACTGTTCTTGACCCATTGTGAGATACGCGGGTCCGCTCCCGCTTTGTCTCAGTTCTGTAACAATTAAAAATTCTTATGTGAGAAAGGTTTGACAACAACGATTATAATATCTGTTATTATTCGGGTTTGCCTATTTCCTTATTTGGGATTAGGTGTTATACCAAACACAGCTACTGTTTGCACATAGAGTTCTAGGTATCTCTAAAATTCTCAAAATAAATTCTCTTAGATACACACCCAATACAAACTATTGGATTAGCCAGATCTTAGAAATCTCACTGAACTAACAAAAAACAAATGATGTTTGTCCCATACTGTGATTGATCAGATGCTTGCTGCTTTGAGGTTTATTGTAGGCAGAGTTTAAGTCTAGTTTAAAATTATAAATGGGTTCGATCCCCAAAATAGTAAAATATAAAACTTCACTGTATAACTTCACCATCTGTATAAATTGTACAACACTGGTGGCGTACGTGATCTTTTTCGCATTGTGTTCACGATGACGTGAGTATATTAACGCGAAAACGAATTCTAGTTTACCCTATCTATGCCTTCTTGTCTGTGCGTCGTTACTGATTTAGGAAAAGAGAAATATATCATTTTAAATACAGAATTATATCTTAGATTTTGAAAGATCTAACTAAATAAAGACAACTTCACTTTATGATTGATCTGAGTAGGTATCGGTAATGGTTTTTTTTTCATCATGTTTTTAAAAAGTCCAATCATTTTATAATAATGAATTAATAACTCATATGGAAGGAGATCCTTGGAGGAGGCGTACACCGCCGAAAGCGGTCCATATCAATAAAAAACTGACATCGCATGACATAATATGAAAATAATCCACCGGACATATACTCAACAATTAAAATTTGCATGACATTTGTTTAAATTAACTATTATTACTTTTATTCAAAATCTGATATGGAATAAAGCTCTTTTTATTATTTATTTTTATATTCTTATTTCATCATCATCATCATTAGCCTATATTAGTCCACTGCAGGACATAGGCCTCCCCTAATGAGCGCCATAGCGCCCTGTCTTCAGCTTGACGCATCCAGCATCTGCCTGCAGTCTTTCGCAGATCGTCATCCCACCTGGCCGGAGGGCGCCCTACACTACGTTTGCCTCTCTAGAACTCGTTTACCCTAGCGGTTGTCAGTTCTTCGCGGGATATGGCCGGCCTATATTCTTATTTATTGCATTGCATCCAATCTGTTGATACAATTCCGTTATTTCTGCCATTTCTGGATATCAATACTTTTTATAATGGCTAAAGAATTTGAAATTCATTTTATCACGAGCAGTTGATGAATAGTGTAATTTTAAACCAGAATTTTTTTCTAATAACACTCTAATCTACGTTTTTTGTTCATTTCAGGTAAGTTCAAGAGTGGAAATTACTGTTATTAAAGCGAGCACAACTCCATCTCGCGGCGAGGTATTAAACTACAATACGTCTGCTGGCCGAACAACAACAGTTCGCAGACATTAGTGAAGTTGCTGTTGGAAGCACCGATGGTTCTGCTACTTGGCACTAGAGGGCTCAGGTTTTAAACGTGCGGTTCCGCCAACAACTTGCGCTAATTCTGGTAAGACATGCTACTTCCGCTGCTCACCAATAGATGGCGATGCTAAACATAATATAAAAATAGATTTAACTATCCTACAATAATTTCTCTTGGGTAATCTTTATAATTATTTGGGTGATTTGATTATTATGAGATAGTTCGAAAATGCAATGTATTTCCTCCTACATTAAACCTATTAGATCTTGAATTTTACTTTAAAATAGTTTAAAATTAATATGTATTTTTTTGTTGATGCTTTCCTTGATTCCTGTCGATTGCAGTTTCTACTTAGACTTAAATGCGTCAGGGAAATTAAATAAAACGTTTGACTTAAAATTATTTATTTAAATCAAAAAATCGTTTCTTTCAAGTGCTACTGACAAGTTTACACAAGAACTTCGCAGGATATAAGAAAATGTTAAACTCGCATAAGCATTATTGCACTTCAATATTTACAAATGCTTATTATTTATAAATAACAGTCTAAACTAACCAAACTTAGGAGTAACTCGAGAACATAAAATGTTTTTGTTCATCACTAAAAAACTTCAATGTTCACTTTTCCCCTGTCATAACACAAGCCAGTCTTCCTTGATCATATCTGATGCTTTTTCAGCTATCATGATGACAGGTGCGTTAGGGTTTCCACTTATGATGGTAGGCATGACACTAGCATCAACTACTCTCAAGTTGGCCACTCCATGGACTCTCAATCTGGGATCTACCACGGCGTCTTGATCATGCTTTGGCCCCATTTTACAAGTACCCGTCGGGTGGTAAATGGTAAACGTAAAATGTTTAAGGCAGCACTCCCAATACTCGTCGCTGAACAGTGTATGCTGCTGGCAGCCGGGCAGAGGAATGTTATGCGGTCGCGAGCCGTAACGTTGAAACGATGTTGTGTTGGATATAGCCATGGCTATTTTAATCCCTTCAACAAGCACCTTCAGATCCTCTTTGTAAGCAAAGTAGTTTGGCTCTATCGACGGAGCATGGAACGGATTTCGACTCTTCAGCTTTATCCAACCTGAACTCTTCGGGCGTAACAGCAAAGGCAGTATCGTCCAGGTTTCTGCGTTTTCTACGGGCTGATACACGGTGTTATACACTCTATCTCGGAGGTTTAAAATCTTCCGTATTTGTTCCCCACCGTCAGAATTCACTGAACTAGGTGCGAAGTGGAACTGTATGTCCGGCCAGTTGCCCGAGGGAGGAGCGTACTTAGTGTTGACAAATGCCAGCCCTTCAACTCCTTGGGTCGTCATAGGCCCTTTTTCATAGAGAATGTAGTTCATTGCCACTGAGAATGACTGAAAACGGTCTTTTTTGAACGTAACTGGCTTATTGACAACGAAAGTCAATCCTCCTAGGCCAATGTGGTCTTGCAGATTGTGCCCGACTTTTAGATTGGCGATCAGAGGGATGCCGTGCTCTCGCAAATGATCAGCAGGGCCGATGCCGCTCAACATCATCAGCTGTGGTGTGGCCAACGATCCCGCTGACATGATGACCTCTCTTTTGATCCGTACTTTTATTTTTTGCCCATTTCGAACAAACTCCACCCCATAAGCTTGCTTTTTAACCGGGTTTACAAGAATTCTTGTTACCTGTGCTCCGAGCGCGACGTGTAAGTTGCTTCGCTGTCGAACAGGTCGCAGGAAGGCCTTCGCTGTGCTACATCGACTACCGCGCCGCATAGTCGCTTGGGTCAACATGAAACCTGTCTGTTTCTCTCCGTTTATATCTCGATTTTTATAGCCAAGCTCCATTCCAGCTTTTATAAAAGCGACCGATAGAGGCGTTCGCCATGGTGCTTCCTGAACAGTCAGATAACCACCAGCCGAATGATACGGCGTGTTGACCAAGTATGGGTTTCGATTATCTTCCGATTTCATAAAGTACGGCAACACTTGATCGTAGGACCAGCCGTCGTTACCGAGCGCCTCCCACAGATCATAGTCGTTGCGATTCCCTCTCACATAGACCATGGCGTTGAGGACGCTACTGCCGCCGAGTACCTTGCCTCGGGGCCAGTTGCACCGGTCGCCGTTCATCGCCAGACAGTAGGAGCGGTTGTGCGAAGGCTTTGTCTGGAACTTCCAGTCCATCTCGGAGAGTTGCGTGTAGCCAGCCAGCGCGGGGATGTCTGATATCTCGTTCTCGTCCTGGCCTGCCTCCAGGAGGAGCACAGTCCAGTTTCCTATCTCAGATAGTCGGGATGCGACTACTGCGCCGGCTGAGCCGCCACCCACTATCACGAAGTCGTATATCGGCAACACCTGAAAATAAAGAGAAAAACAACATTGTTACAACAGAATTGTATAGTTTTAGTTATTAATAGTATGGCTTGATTAATGATTATATCGGGTATTTATCGCGTACCTTTTGTTATTACTTCCCCTACGTTTCAACAGCGTTAAAGCAATCGTGACCACGCGGCAACTGGTTGTAAAAAATAAATACCCCATAAAATCATTAATTATGTTAACAAATCCTGAAAGTTTAAAAAGTTTTATGGAAGTAATTGTAAGACGTACCGCATGGATATCCGATACATACGACTCTGGGTCGTATTGTTGGTATCTGAAGTACGTGATCCCGAGTGCCAGGAGTGGTATCAGCCCCAACACAGTGATGGGCGATGGTGCTAAGCTCACCAGCGCTCCTGCTGCCTCCATTCTTATAACAATTCATCTAACGCTAGACTAATATGTACAACTTATCCTACTAGTCTTATTTCTCTTATATCCAGTCAGTTGTTTTCTTTTTTTGCTCGTCTTCAGACAAAATTTTAGGCGTATAATTTCTTATGCCTGTATTTTTAGGCGTGGACCCAGTTTTAAGCTTAGTTTTTTCAGCTTCGCTAAGGTATTCTTTTAACCTTGCGTTTCTGAGTTCCTCTTTCTGAAGGTCAAACAGTTGAAGTTTGTAACGTTTCTCTCTTGGAATCTTCACTGGCTTATAGAGTTCTTTATTGATATATTTGTAATGATCGTTTTTGTACAGAGAAGTGCAATAGTAGTCGCTCGTTTTAGATGATCTGCATTCGCAGGCACTTGAGCCGCTTCGATAACCGCTGCTTTCGGTAGAGCTATTATCGCTTTTGAAGCTGTCTGCGCTTCTTCTGGCTTTGTGCCTTTTGTAGTCTTTATCGTCGTAGTTACTCGATCGGTAGTCAAGTTGGGAGCTCCTAAAGGCTGCTTCGTCGTACTTCTCCCTGTACCGACTCGCTTGTCTAACACTAGCGTGTGAATATGACTGTTCTTGACCCATTGTGAGATACGCGGGTCCGCTCCCGCTTTGTCTCAGTTCTGTAACAATTAAAAATTCTTATGTGAGAAAGGTTTGACAACAACGATTATAATATCTGTTATTATTCGGGTTTGCCTATTTCCTTATTTGGGATTAGGTGTTATACCAAACACAGCTACTGTTTGCACATAGAGTTCTAGGTATCTCTAAAATTCTCAAAATAAATTCTCTTAGATACACACCCAATACAAACTATTGGATTAGCCAGATCTTAGAAATCTCACTGAACTAACAAAAAACAAATGATGTTTGTCCCATACTGTGATTGATCAGATGCTTGCTGCTTTGAGGTTTATTGTAGGCAGAGTTTAAGTCTAGTTTAAAATTATAAATGGGTTCGATCCCCTCTTATAAAAAACAGTCTCGGTCTTGACCGTTCAATTAAGGTCAGTGAAATTATAACTCGTTTATAAACACCTTGTAGGTACAGTTCATTTACTCACAACAGCCATTGTCAACGCGAGTTTTGCGACCCCAATAGCTAAACTCTCTGTTTTAGTGCTTTGGTTATTAATCACGTAAGCTTATAGGGGATAATTTGTACGCGAGTGAAGTTTTATTATTTTAACAGTTGCTAGAGACTTTCTACGGTAATTTGCTTACACCATCAGCAAAATAACTCCCGTTTTATTCTGTTACCTCAGAAAACTTGCGGTCTTGTAGGAATGAACTCTAAGATTTCACTTTTAAAGAGTTTAAAATGGTTAGCATTAATTGCTTCGAAGTGCTAACAGATGACGGAACCACTGTCGCTTTTATCATTAGGAAAGTTCAAATACGCGTGATTGTAGAGATAGATAGAAGTCAACGTGAAGACCGGTCTATGTTTGAGATTGTGTCTGGAAATTTGTGATGTGACGTTGGAAACACTGACAACGTTGATGTTTAAAATAAAATAACTTTAAAATAATTAAATTGGGATATTTTTATTTATATTCCTATAGGGCCACGGCCTACCTCCCACTTTTCCTGGTTCCTAGATGTGATAGGGCCAGTCTGGAAGGTAAAATAGATACCGATGCACGCACAAAACATTATGGGCTCTTATAATCAAATGTTAAATGCGAATGCACGATTATTCCAATTATAAAATGTTTTTTTTATGAGCATTCTTAATTAATTATAATGCGGGTACGTAATGAGTCTAATGTCATTAAAATTTCTTCTAATAGAAAGTAGAAGTATTACTAAAGTTGTGTAATTTATTTAAAAGTTGCAGTAGAATCATGGTGAACGATAAATCAAATATATTGCTTTCTGAGACATGATCTATGTCGATATTGGTTTGCTAGTCGCATCTCATTTCTATGATTTTTCAACTGAGATGCACCTGCTTTATGAGCTAAAGCTGTAGAACGTATGCAAAAAGCGTGTAATTCATCAACTACGATCCATCTTTGAAGTTCAAAGTAAGTAACGTCTCTAACAAGCATGGTAAACTCCTTTGTATAAGATTGTTCTTGAACGAGAAGCCGTTACATTTTCATGCTTAGCTCTCACAAAATAGAGACCAAGAAAAAACATGACGGGCTCTTTTGCAACTCTTTAAGTGCTTTATGTCCATCTTCAGACATTTTATCCTTGAAACAAATATTTGCTTTTCTTACGCTCGCTTAGCTTTCAAAAAGGTTTAAAGTGATAATTGCGTTATTTAATTTTATACTAATGTTTGTGTTATATTTTTATTTATTTGTATTATGGCAAGCTTTGGGGTATTCAAACGTGAGACTACATTATGTACATCCAAAGCTCTTAAAGTATTTTATTGATATGAAAGACTTATTTGTGCGCGATGCACCGTTTTATTGTCCCTTTTCCACTCACGCGGGGTCGGCTCAACATCATTCACTTCTATCAGCCGTTATCTCAACACTAGCTCATGTTATATTTCACACAATCATGCATTTTTAATAGTTCCTTTATAGATAACAGTCTATACATAACATTTTTCCCTCATGCGCAATAAATATTTTCATCCATACGCACATGTCCATATTAACGATGCGCGGAAGTAACTTAAAATATTTCAATCTAAACATCGCATGATCAAATACAGTTCCGTGACTAGTCTCGATTATGTTCTGAACAAATGTAACTGTTAGACTCGCGTCGGACCGGTCTGAGTTCCTGTCGAGAGTTCTCCTATAATATAGCAGCATCCTATACTAGTACTATAGGCGAAGGTGTGGGCTAGGTATAGTTTCTATTACAAACTAAACTGTACTCGAGAGGAGAGCCTCCGAAACATACCAGCTTGTGAATGGATATTTATAGCTCTCTAGCTATAAATATTGTGATAATATATATCCATTTACATAATATCATGGGATGATAACGTTTCGACATAAAAAGTTCTCTCAAGTATATTGAGAAACGGTTAAAAAATCTAGTAGATATTTACACAACTCAAACCAATAGACTTATGAAACTGGTGTTGACTCCGCGGGTCAAAATGTATGTTTGTTTATGAGTTTAGTGTAGTGCTTCCAAGTATTTCAAGGACCTATTACATGCCATCGAGACATCTTCTCAATCAAGTTCTTCAAAATCTTATTCTCTCTTTTATGGATCCCCTCAAAAGTTAATTATACATACCTACTGATACCTTGACCTCGATAACAATAAGAGAAAGGTAACAATTTTAAAGAAGTGCAACAAGCATTTGAAGTGAAGGTTGAGAACCTTTTGTTTGACCCCTATTTATACGCTTAGCGCATATTGTATTTATATTAAACAACAAATTTTATATCAAGTAAATCCACTTTCAACGAAACAATCAACTGCGAAGATAGCTAGAATGCTCTGCGTGTCTGCGATACCATCTTCTAGGACTTTCCCAAATTGCTATCAAAGTGAAAAGCTCTGTGAAGTTAGAACCGGAATACTTGACTTTTAGGTCAGGAGTCTAAAAGGTCATTCTGCAAAAGCGCTATAGCTCTTATAGCTTTCAACCCACGTAATTGGCCGTCTTAGAGAGTTTACTAACACAAAGAGTAGTTCATATCCAATGTTACTTTGTCTTTAATTCCTCCAACACCCTTATCATTGTCACATTTATCACTGATAGGATTAATCGTAGAAAAAAGCTTCTGCCGTACAGTGCCTGTCTTCATTGTTTACTGATATATTTCAAATCGTAATGGTTCGTAAAATGATACATTTCATTAACACCTTCATTGCCACATGTCTTTCTGCGAGTTCTTCTAGCGCCGATCGCGCCGCAGAGGCAAGCTTAAACCATCATCTCGTTATCAATCGTATCTGTACATACATGATATATTGCCCCATTCAATTCGCAGTATGTCGTACAATAAAGACGATTTCGAAGTTCTGGTCGCACCGCAACCGGTAGCAATTCGCTACGTGAAATGCATCACGATGATGATGAGCAAGAGACATTACTATTCAGTATTGCAGACAGCCAATAGTACGTAGTTACAAGACTACTCGATTCTATGGATCGACAACTTGCATTAGTAGGAAATAGTACTAAACAGTGATTGGTGATTCAGTTGCAATTTAATACAGTACTATCAACTAAAGTGATCTATGCAATTTTATCTGGTAATAGTAGGTTCTATGTCATCGTTTGTTGCGTACAAATACGTAGTAGTTTCAAAAGCGCGCATTATTTGCCAGTTTACGCATTCGATACCGAAAGGTTGTCTGTTTCATCTTCATTCGTAATATTATTTCGTGATCCATTTGTTTTCATCATGCTACAAAGATCCTGCGCGTGTACCAAAAACACGATTTTTAAAACTTTGTCATTGTACCGTATTCCGAATCGATTCAATAGGCATAGCCTGAATAATAAATAAGATATCTTTATTCATGGCAATCATTGGTCTGTTATTAGCGGCTCCAATCATTACAATTTTGCGATTTCAAGTCAATTGTAAAAGTGGTTTTCTGTCTTTGATGAATCCGCTCTGGGCGATTTTATTATTTGAACATTCATTTGATTCATTACGTATGTAAGCGGGTTAACTACGAATCCTATTTGTGGTGTTCTTCCAACAATTTGTGTTGGAAGAACACCACAAATAGGATTCTTAGTTAACCCGCTTACATACGTAATGAATTCGTCAAACTACGATAGTTTTTATAATCAAATATTCATTTGATTGTTACGAGTTTTTTGACCACGAAACCAAAAAGCGTTGTACCTATCTTTTTCAAACTATTCTAATGAAGTTTACGTAATCCTATTACGGCTGCACCCACTGTATGCGAGCCAAGTCACATACCTCTAGAATTATAAACCTGTTCATTAATTCGAAGTCGATTCCGTTGCGAACTTTATTTGGTACGACCAGATCACCAAGTGGGGCACCGACATCGTTACCAAGAGCCTACGTGCGACGGCGACCGTCTCCAACACCTGTGACATCAGTACCGTCAATACCAATTCTATCATCAAGGTCGTAAGGTACATTGTCGGGTGCCGTAACCCAATCTGCATTAAGAACTATCGCCGGTGATTGATTCGTGTCCACAGGGAAAGCTGACTTCTCGGCAGTTAGTTGTATTTGCTCAACGCTTAGTACAGTTAGAGGATGCATGCGCGTACGCACAGTGGCGTAACATCACCAAATTATGGATGACACTCTCATTTTCTATAGACACATTAATTTAGGACTCAATGACTTACATCACATTATACAACAAGATGTTAATATTTTTGTAACATGACAATGTGACCAAATTATCTATTTTCTTCTTTCTAAAGGTATTGAGCAGCTATTTCAAATGTATCCTGATCACGTGTACACAATTTTAATACTATTTTTAACACTCGATAGAAAACTACGCTTCGTAGTAGGAAGCTGAATTAAGTAAACTGTTAATGCTTCCATACTAAAACGAGCTGGTGGTATGTTTCGGTTGTTGATAAAGTGAAAATCTGGCTCATTCCCAGAAGTCCATGATTCTATTGTTTTTTTATTTCCCATGTGATAATTATTATATTTTTAAATATAAGACCGATTGGGAGTTCATACATGATATGAACTCCCAATCGGTCTATTTGATTTAACTAACTAATGTAGTAGTAAATACAGTACAAAAAAATATATAGCTTGTTTTTCTTCCGATATTTTTTTTCTTGAAGTCGAATATTATTCTTAGCTTTGTTTTTTTGCATATAAATAAGGAAAATGGTATTCTTACTATTTAATTTCTACTAAAATGTTATTTTTTTGAGTCTTAGAATCTGGAAGACTCTTGAGTCTTCGAATTAGGGTGATGTGATGACACCATCACTGGCCTAAGCGTTCACCAATCCTGCCAAGTTGTATTAATAATTCAGTCCGATTAGAACCCGAACGTGCTCTACAGAGAGTCTAGTCACATTTTTTTCTCAACTCAAGCCTAAGTGAATTCAGCAGTTATAGTAACCTGTCGTGACAAATTGCATGCCCTTTGCAATTACCTCGATAAAGAACCTCTAGCTTTTTTGCGAAAGAGCCATTATCTCAGCGGGTCAGCTTTATAACGGTGTCACTGGGTAGGTGCGAACACAGATGCTCGCTGGCATTTGACAACGGTAATTTATTATGCTAGTTATGTCTGTTGTTTAGAAATTTGCGTATAAATTTGACCCCTTTTTTATCCATAGAAGGGTCATTGTGCAAAGGCACGTCTGACATAGGTTAGCCAATCTTATTATAATGTCTAGTCACTAAAACGTCTTCCATCGTTGTAATAGATCCGTGATTTCACTTTTATGGACTTTAATGGACTGTTTCATAATTCACACAGGATTTCGTTCCCAAAGCCAACTTATAAAGCATGGCGCTATAAAAAATAGCTATCTATACAGTATAGTATTAAGTATATCAGTTATCTACCGTAACGAAGCTCTGCCTAGATACATTGTGTGAATTGTCCAGAAATGTATTTTTATTTATCTCATTTATTTCATATTTGTTATCTACAAGTGAGCTGAAGTTTGACGTGGAAGGATCAAAAATTAAACAAAAAGAACGGTATGTGGTGGAATCCGGTTCGACCGGTCACTTCCTTGGTCACATAGCGGAATCATTCCTGACCCTATCCTTTTACTTCTACTTAACTCGTTCTTCTTTGATTTAGCTAAACATTCTTCAAACACTGTTTTGATAGGTTTCGCTCAAAAAAAATGCATGTAGGTATCAAAACTACCAGTAGGTCATATGATGGATCTAATGGTATCTGAGAGATTATGTCATAAATAACTAATTTCGCAAGCAATTATGAAAATTCGTGTCTGTCGAAAGGTATCTTGATTTTTCATCACAAGGAAGTCATCATTTTGGTTATGTTTCGTGTACTATCATTTATTCTGTGGTTATTTGTTGAGCCACTAACATTAATACATAATTTAGCGAATACTCACCTGTCTACCGATTCTGTCTAAGAGCACTAAATGTTAAATAAAGATTTTGGAGGTACAAAAGTTACTGCTGTTATTACTTTACTGTTATCGAGCGTCAGATAGTTAAGTATGTATATCTATTGAAAAAACGTTATTATATTATATACGAACCTACATTATTTCAAGCTTTCCATTATAGAATTTATTCGGAGCACGAACTATGCTGGCTTTGTAGAATAATTTATTGCCACATGCCTATCAGAAATTCCCTTGATTCCAGTATGGACTATTTTACACCGGTGGTATAGTAGGTATTGCGGGTGATTGGAAAACAGTAACTATGTATATATGCTTTGGTTTAAGCTTAGATCGTTGATCAGACCGTAATTTTGTATACAGCAGTAGTCTTTTGGAAGCTAGACTTAGTAATAATACACTGTAAGGACATTCACTCAAACTTTAGCAATGATACACGTTTTACAGATTGCAATCTCCCGCACCTTAAGCAACAATTTATCTTGCTAGATAATTACATGTTTAAAATTAGAGAATGCAGTTACCTTGGCCCCATTTTGAAGTCCATATAATTTCTGGATCCAAAAATCTTTGTATTAATCACACACAATTTTTTTTGTATCACTTTTCACAGATTTTCTAATCACTCTGTGGTTGGGTTGTTTATTTGTTGGTTTATACTGGTCAATGTTGGATCGATAGAAAGTTCCGGCGAGAGTGTGATCGGACGCGACCGTTGACGTGGTTTGGCTCGCGGCGAGTGATTCCGCATCTCAGCCGGTGCCCGCTGTTGTTACAGTGGATCTATCGCTTTAGGGAACTGGAATACATTCATGTCATTCTCCTCTAAGTTTTAGACCCTCGTGAACTTGGAATTTGTGGGTGTTGTGCGTATGAATATTGATTTAATCATTGATGAGTTTATGTTGTCTTAATGTGCACCGACATGCACAGTAGACTTTAGTAGTGAACCAAACTGTTTTTTTTTTACTAAAGTTGAAATTATAATTAAATTATAATATCGATATCAATTGACATGATCGTGTATTGATGATGACGGTTAGTATTATAAGAGAATACATTAAGATTTATTTATTACGTACCATAGGGGAGACCAGGTAGCATTCATATAGAATTTTTTTAAGCTTCATAAAATAAAAAATTAACACATTTTCAATGCTACTTGGTCAGATATACAGACCAGATTATTAGATTCTCTTTTTGTTTGAAAGCTGGTGCTTCCCGTGTGGTACCATTTTAATTTCATCAACAATGGGATCCATATAATTGAAGTCTGTTTATAGTCTTTTTAAAACAAAATCAATTGTAACAGATAAGTACATACATACCTGACTTATATTTTTTTGTAGGCCCTTGCCTAGTGTATAAGTGACTTATATTTTTTTTGTAGGCAAGGAAGTGTATAAGTGACTAATATTTTTCTTTGAATATGAAGACTCTACAACACACATACTCGAACATCACGTCTCTGAACGTCCCTCCCCTAAACAAGGGTTGTTCGGAGGGTGGGTGGATGTGTTTTACCATAATCACTACAATTGGAAGGCCAATTGGTAACCGCAGTAGCAGTGTACAATACACAGAAGAAAGCTACTGCCATTCTAATCATTCAATAGGCAGGCAATAGCCTCTATAATCATATCTGGTCTGGCTATTGCCTCTATATATCTGGTCTGGCTACAAAATTAATATATTTCAGGGTTAAAACAAACTGATAATACGCTATGGGAGTCTTTCCAAAAAATGGGAATCGTATGAACCCATACGCGAGGTAGCTTCGTACATAGGTTGCTGGCTATTAATGGGAGGCTCCTACTCCCCAACTCTCCATTTTGTTTGTAATCTTGAGTGCCAAACGCAGTAGGTAGGCGTTTTACCAACATACTGGAAGTAGTAGCTATTATGGATCATGAATTACGTCTTCTACTGTTTGGTGCTATTGGCGGGTCGTCATCGCCTTGTGTTAAGAGCATTTTAGTGCTAACGTTATCGCATTTATAGCTGTTCTGTATCATATCTCATGACTTTCAAATATAGTTTGCTTTTTACGGTACATTTTATATTGGTGAAATGTATCTACCCCAATTACTGCTATATGTATTAATGTACCCCTACAAATATGTTTATAAATCAATAAATTAAAAATAAAAATACTTCTTGAATACCAAATAGATGTTTGCATGACAAACTAGGGTATTGTTAACTAACCAAAATTAATCATGATTAAAATTAAGATAGAAAACCCGGGCCTATGTGAATGCAAAAATAACTCACGAGTAGCTAAAATATTATATACGGCTTTTACTAACAACTTGCCCCGCCATGCGCTATCCCGCGGTTAGCCTATTTGTATAGACGGGATTCAAACATGCAAATAGTACAAACGCTTCGATGTTAGTCAAAATAGTTTTATAGATAAGGGCTGTTGTATGAAATTCTTCCGCTATATGAAAGCTCTCCCCTATATGCTTTTTTAGCCGACTCTATCAGACAGCGCTGCAGCGTAGCGGTACTGGACAGTTTTTACTTTGTTTATTTTTACAATCAGTATCTTTCTTTTCGCAATTACTTGGCTAGGAGAGCACGTTTTCGAAATTTCATTTTACTGCGTTGCGTGCAAAACTAATTATGCGTTAAAATATCTAAAAATAAGTAGCTGTGTCATAAAAATGTATTATTGCAAACCTTAATTTTTCATGAAATTTATTTTTTGATATCCATATCGAAAGTTTCACATCTTAGCATTTCTTCAGATCACCTGTCACAGATTTTGCAACATGTATTGTTCCTCTTGTATCTAAGTACCTATCTATTCAAAAATCTATTCTACTCTAAATTACTGTAATATAATAAGCGTATAAGAACGCTGCAATGTCTTATAAGTAGAAAAAGACATTTAAACAGCTAGTTAACTTTATTGCTAATGTGGGTTTACTACATACATAGTTGTAAACAAGCTTGAAACTAGATACACTCTCCTCCATATTGGAAGTGAAATACAATCTCCCTCATGTCGATGAAAGCATGCTCTCAGTTTGTTTAAATAATAAATTACAATTATGATTAATTTTAGTCTTTTCATTGGCGATTTGACGCTTGACGACTGAGGGCGTCAGAATATATAGACACATTTAACTCAGTAGGTAATGGTAGGAAAGGGAACCTACCAAAAGAAGGGCAGTAGCTTTCTTCTGTGTATTTTGTACACTGCTACTGCGGTTACCGATTGGCCTTCCAATTGTAGTGATTATGGTAAAACACATCCACCCACCCTCCGAACAACCCTTGTTTAGGGGAGGGACGTTCAGAGACGTGATGTTCGAGTATGTGTGTTGTAGAGTCTTCATATTCAAAGAAAAATATTAGTCACTTATACACTTCCTTGCCTACAAAAAAAATATAAGTCACTTATACACTAGGCAAGGGCCTACAAAAAAATATAAGTCAGGTATGTATGTACTTACCTGCTATAATTGATTTTGTTTTAAAAAGACTATTAACAGACTTCAATTATATGGATCCCATTGTTGATGAAATTAAAATGGGACCACACGGGAAGCACCAGCTTTTAAACAAAAAGAGAATCTATTATAATGATTATTTATCGGGTATTTATCGCGTACCTTTGTTTTTATTTCCCCTACGTTTCTACAGCATTACAGCGATCACGGGGCACGGGGCGACTGATGCGATAAACGCCCGATAAATAATCATTAAATTATGTCAACTAATCGCGAAAGTTAAAAAAAATCTCATGAAAATCGGACTACCAACGTCAAAAGTTTTGTGGTAAAAATAAATACAGACGAATTGAGATTTTTTGAAGTCAGTTAAAATGTAAACTAAAGAATCCATCGAGTGAATGCCCATTAATGCGATGTCTAAACAAAACACTAGCGCCATCTCTTAGTGTCTTCAAGAAATAAACAGTATTGCGTCGACATCTAGTGGCGAGTAGCACACTTATCAAATCAGTACGTTGTAAGATGTTGCTTCCCAAGAAATCGGCTAGGTGTCGTTTGAAATGTCAGACCAATATATTTAATTTATTACACATCCCTATTTCAAAGATAATTTTAGTGCTTGCTTTAATGAGTACCAGCAGTATAAAATAAGCCAAATTACTCGACAACAATGTTTTTTTGAGAATTATGACCTCTCATAATTTACATACTAAAGACATCAACGCGCTACAACAAATCTATTGGTCACATTTCACGTTAGAAAAACGTTTGTTACCTCAGAACTTTTGACTGGGTGGTCCGATTTGCATTGATTCTTTTTTAATATGAAAGCTGGTGCTTCCCGTGTGGTCCCATTTTAATTTTGATCGGTTCTGACAATGGGATCCATGAAAATTAATTTAAAAACTGTAAAAATTAAAGTCGGTTTATAGTTTTTTAAAACAATATTAATTAATCTACATCAATCCTACTGATATTATAAACGCGAATGTTTGTAAACCTGTATGTATGTTTGTTGCTCTTTCACGCAAAAACTACTGAACGGATCGGGGTGAAATTTTGCATAAGTGCAGGTAGTTCTAGGCCCGTAATAACACATAGGCTACTTTTAATCCCATAAATCAGTTCCCGTGGGATAGGCGTGTAACAGTTAACAAGTCACCAATTTCAAAGAAGGGTCTACTTTAGAATTAACAAATCCATACTGTAGCTAATATACATACAATGGTCTACGACTTTACTCAAGTCGCTACGCAAAGCACACGCGAAAAAAAAGTATTAAAGCAGCCCTTTTTAACCGACTTCAAAAAGGAGGAGGTTCTCAATTCAGCTTCATTTTATTTTTATTTTTTTATGTTTGTTACCTTAGAACTTTTGACTGGGTGGTCCAATTTACATGATTCTTTTTTTATATGAAAGCTGGTGCTTCCCGTGTGGTCCTATTTTAATTTTGTTTAGTTCTGCCAATGGGATAAATGAAAATTCATGAAAAACCGTAAAAATTTAAGTCGGTTTATAATTTTTTAAAACAAAATTACGAGTAATTATTTAAACCCAGTAGGAGACATAATAGCTGCAATGATGATATTGTAGTTAAAACTTATTAATAACGTGGGTTTGTAAAACATCATCACATGGTAACAATTTCGCAAACAACGGGTTTACTATCACTGGGAATCTACTCGTAAATACGAAAATCGAAGTATTTAATTCGTTATCGTGTAAACGCTATAATAAGCAATTGACATCAGAGTTAAAGTCGCAAAGATCTCTGTATTCTTGTATAAGATGTCAATTGCTTGTTATAGCGTTTACATGATAACGGATTATATACTACGATTTTTGTTTTGCATAATGTATTGCACCTTAACAAATGAAGAAGAAATTGCGCTAGAAGAAGCACACTACAATGAATTGGTTATATTGCCTCTAATTCTGAAACTAAAATCAAAATCAAGACCGTTCAAACCTGCAATGTTTGCAGAGGTAATAATTGACGTTGTCTTGAATGGTGGATAGAGCAAAAATGAGTTTAGGAAAGAGGAGCACCAAAAAAATCGTGCCAACTATTTTGGTGCTCTAGCTTCTTCAGCTTTATTATGCAAATAACAAATTAGTAATAGAGTCTCGTTTTACACTTAGGGAACTGAAACTAGAAAAACTAGAAAATTAGTATTTTGTTCTAATATTATAATAATGTGTCAATCAATACCTAGGTACAACAGAGTGACTTATTAATATGATTATTTTAATACTATTATGCCTTTATTTTTAAGCTTGATTATCCGATTTAAGTATCACACTAATATTATAAATGCGAAAGTTTGGATGGATGTATGAATGTATGGATGGATGTTTGTTGTCACGCCAAAACTACTGGACGGATCTGGCTGAAATTTTGCATACAGGTAATTCTAATCCCGGAATCAAACATAGGCTAATTTTTATCCCATAAATAAGTTACCGTGGGATGAAAATCACCTTTTAACGTTTCCATTGGAACAACGCGTGCGAAGTCGCGGGGCGCAGCTAGTCTTTCATAAAGACGCTTGATTCATTCGTTGATATGTTTCTGAAAAAGTTATATAATTTAAATCAACCAACCCTGGTTCAGATGCCACCCTGTATAAACAAGGTAGCACTAAATTATGTGTATCATTGCAAAACAAATCTCAAGATATTATATCTTTGCAAATCTACTAAATCTAACTTGAGAGTAGTTATTATCTCTACTCATTTGTAATATACTACCCGAGAACAGTAATAACCAAGTAGACAAGAATCTATCCATGATATGAAATTCAGAGTTAATTTCATTGTTTTCAATTTAGATCTCACTTAAACCCTAATCCGTCGAAATAAGACTTGAAATAGTGTAATTTAATACATCTGATAGTTTTAATCTTTTTAGTTTTAGTTTGTACGTGGAGTTGCGCTAATTAGTCGCGTTATGACTAAAACATTTGTGAAAGTAGGTACATCTACGTAATGCTACAACTAACTATCCTTTATTTTTATTTGCATCTAAAATAGGATTTTATTTTGCCCGAGTCTGGGAACCTAACAAGATGTATGCCTTACCATTATATGCCCATAAAAACTAACCTACCCTAACCATTAGATTTTTAGAATCACACTAATGTTATAAATGAGGAAGTTTTGAGTTTTAGATGTTTGGATGGATGTTTGTTGCCTCTTCAAACCTGACGATTGAACCGATCGATTGGCCTGAAATTTTGTCCCACTTACTTACCTATTATCCAATAAAATAGTTCCCATTAAAATTAAATACCATATAAACATTAACATAGAAATAATGCGTCCGAAGCCGCGGGCAAAATCAAATAATATCATAAAAAAACAAGCACATCATTAAAAAAAATAAGTGGACAAATGAATGACGAAAGTTAGAAACAGATATAACTGTATTTTTAAATATTCCTTAGTCGCCTCTTGCGACACCCGAACAGCTTAGAATTTGCACCACCCGAGTTGTGGTGGTGCAAATTCTAAGTCAGGCATTACACGGCAAACACCTCCACTAGGTCCTCTCGAATATGTATGGCTCAAATGGTTATTGTTTAACATAAGTTTATGTAAGACAATTTCGAGCTGTAACTAATTTATTCACACATTCAAATTATTTCGGCTGACAAAACTACCTTCTTCGAATATGTGATTGGAGATCGTAGCTATTATTGATTAAAACGATCGAAAGACTCTATATAGAAACAACTCACTGATTGCAAGGTAATCCATCATTTGATTTTATTTAATTAGTACATAAATTTAAATAATGTTGGACAATTCACACGACATTATCAAGCTCCAATCTAAGCAGAGCTCGTGTTATAGGTAGATAACTGATATACTTAACAATACACTATACATAGATAGATTTTTATTATTATTCATAGAAAACATCCAGAACATCCTGAACGAATATCTGCAGATCGTACAAACATTTGCCCTGAGGCGGTTTATCCTGCGTCTTCTAGTAATCTTCTTATAATTTGATATTCTTTTCGATCTGTTTTAATTGTATTTGAATTGCATCTTTTTCTGAATATCAAGGTTTCCAATCAACTTTTACATCTGTAAAAAAATATCAAACCTCTTGCAATTTTGAAGCGTGAAATATATTTTAATTTATTTTGAATGTTACGGATCCTCATTTACATCTGGTCAAGGTATTCACATTTAATTTAAGTAAGACATTACAAATATTATGTTACGATAAAGATTACTCACAAAGTAATTTTTTTATTTAATCTAAATTTATTTGACCTACCTACTGTAATGACATTTATTCAATTTCATTACCTACTTAGACATACATAGATTATAATTATAATTAATTAGACTTTCACAATCTGACATTATTGTTTCACCAAATTGAGAGCTTATTTACCATTTATCCTTGTCCTGTTAAACCCAATTTCTATTTATTCTTGTATTCTATTTATAATGTATAACGAAAGCAAATCCAAAATGATTGTTGCGCCCTGACAGGGTCTTTATGCATTGTGTGCCTACCCACTAAGACCTACACCTAAGAACAATAATATCTGTATGCATAAAATCACAATAAATGATATGAATATGATATGAATATGAAAATTTAAGTTGCATGATACAAATGTATTTCGTTGTACTCTGTTTTAAGTGCATGTTTTAAATAATTTTCGTAATTTATAACAAGATCACTAGAACGAATGCACTAACACGTGATATAATGTTTATGTCTTCCTAATATCTCAGTGCCTTCCTTATTAATTAGTAATCGTTATTTTAATACGATCGTCGTAAATTCATCGTTAGCTCTATCACCGTGTCGTTAAATTAATATGTAGGTAAAGATATTATTAATTTATGAATTATAATATTTCTTAATATGTAAATGTCTGATGAATGTCCACGTGAAATACTGCCTATAAAAAGAATGTCTTTCTTAATTATTTGCTTTTTGATCAATTCTATTTATGTATTTATGTTAAGTTTCCAGTATTTCAAATGTATCAACTTAACACGCTTAGCACCTTGAACTGAGTATTTTATCAATTTTATAGTCTGAATTATGTTTTTTTGTACCTACCCCTTGTTATTTTTCGATTACACCTTAATTTCTTTAGCTTATTGGGAGACTTGAGAAAAGAAGGATCTATATTGACAAAGAACATTACGATCAAATAATATAAATAAATAAGAACTAGTACCTATTTACAGTTGTAATAATTGAGCTAACTGCAGACTGTTGCAAACAATCTATAGGTAGCTCAACTGATCCATATCAATACCAGTCGGACGAAAGCGTCCCCAAGACGCTGCATTGCCCCGCAATATGACAATGCAAATGCGTTAGAAAAGAATAATTCATCAAAACTTAACTACCTGACTCATTGAAAAATGAGATTAAAGTATATTTTGGAAAAAAAACAATACACAACAAATAAAGCTTTTATTAATAACTAGCAGCGCCTCGCAGTTTCGCCCGCGAAGTTCCCGTTCCCGTGGGAATTCCAGGATAAAATATATGCCTACCTATGTCAATCTCTAAAAAGTAAGCTTTTTAATGATAAAATATTTTTTTAAATCGGTCCAGTAGTTTCAGAGCTTATTCAATACAAACATCAAATCCTTCCTCTTTATAATACTTATTAGTACTTATAGATGACGTCCTCCTCTCTCTCCGTACATATTTTGTGCCCAGGAGGGTATATATATATTATATATATACATATACTTTAATGATTAGTTATGTAGATTACAAACCCCCATAATAATGCAATAAATGGTTGAGTATAAACCATATCTCCAACTCTATATTGTTAAATTTTCCATAACTAACAAAGAACTTTGTCCAAAAACATCATGTAATAAGTAAAACGCCAATTTCATGCTCTCCGTGTATGACACAGTATTTGCGGAAAGTGAAATTGTAATGTAAAGCTAAAGCTACTTACTTGTACGGTACCGGCAATGTTATGTAAGCTACGTAACTTCCTACGTAATACCGTATCATCGCATAGTCTGCCCTTTGCTTAATTGCAAATTGCTATCGTCATCTGATAAAAGAATTTTGAACATCTAATTAGGTCAACTACTAAACAAATAAAGTTTATATACTGAAAAACCTTTTGAGTTAGTGTAGTGTTAGTTAAAGTGTATGCGCATAAGTGCCCTTAAATAGAGACAATGAGAAAAGTGCCAATGGACATGTTCTTAGTGATATGTTTTTATAAAATTAAGTTAAAACAAAATTACCCATTCGCCAAACATATGGCTAGATTGTAATGTTATTTTAGTGTATTTAGATTATGTATGCTAGAAAAAAATAAAAATAAAATACTGAAAAATAAAATGACTATCAAATTATAGAAATAAATTAGAACTAGTATTTACAATTGAGCTACAGAACAAATAATCTACAGGTAGTCCAAGTGATCCATACCACTCAATACCAGTCGGAAGCGTACCCAAAGACGCTGGATTGCCCCGCGCTGTATGGCAATGCTGATGAGCTGCGCCAGATCAACTAAACTACATTACCTAGTACACTAGCTACTGCACATCCCTTCGCACGCGTTTTAAGAGTGTGCAATAACGCCGCTACGAGATGAATTTCGAGCGAGATGACAAGATATGGTTTTCTCGCGAGTGTGAAGTACAGAGCAGAGATGTGCTCCGAATTTTCAACACTGTTTTTACCTAATTAAAAGTTAATGAAACAACTAAAGAAATACTTCTAGGTTTCCTAGCAAAACAAAAGCCGAAGAAAAATGGGCTGTTCCATAAATAAATCGCAAAATGTGTGCAAAACATCAATTATTAAAAAAACTAAACCATCGAGAAACCTTTCACAAATCGTGTTTTTAAAACACGTAATTCAAGATAACAGTTCGAAGTAACATTTCCCTAAGTATGAAGGTGGTAGCTAACACAGATTCTGAGATAAAAAACGATTTTGAAGTAAATTTCTTATGGCACACTCTTAAGTAGCCTATGTATGCCCGGACCGACCATTTATCTCCATGCCTGATTTTATTGAGCTCTGTTCAGCTGTTTAGACGTGACTGAGTTACTTTGTAGTATAACTAGCTGCTGCCAGCGGCTTCACACGCGCTTTTCAAATAGCCTATGTCCGTCCCTGGGGTAACATTTACCTCGCTGCCAAATTTCATTGAGATCCGTTCAGACGTTTAGGCGTGAAAAAGTAACAGACAGACAAACCCACCTTCGAATTAATAATTATATGGATGAAATTCATGAAATGAAAGGTAACCGATAACCTAGGTTAACCAATGACATCGAGTAACACGAACGATTTGATAAATCAATCAACGATTATGATAAATTAGCGAAATATACAAAAGTAATATACTCAAAGTATGATTTCTTCTTCTACGATGTTTTGAAATCGAAATGAAGAACCAACCGAATCAGTTTCCCTCTCTATTCCCTCTCTAACCTCGATCATCTCGACTATGTTCCATACACATTCACGAAAATCCTCTATTCCGAAAAGTTCAACGAGTAGAACTAATATTTTTCCAGAAAGTTCAACGAAAAAAAAAAAAAAAACTTTACCTCCACAAACATAGCCAAACGAACTTTACCTCAACAAACCTTCAAAACTTCAGGCACCTATTGAAAAAGAAAATTACTATCAAATAGTATGAATAAAGTAGGTAGTAGGTACCTATTTTAGAACCTACGATTTTATGAACAAAATTATGTTTTAGGTTAAATTTATCTTTATAATTTTTTAATATTTGCTGCACAAATATTTTATACAGTTTTATTACTAAGCATTTTTTACAAATTTATATGTAAACTAAAATAGATAAAACCTGTTTAAATCCTAAGTAGGGCGAACATAGTAACAATAACAAGGCACGTAACAGTGCGAGTAACACTTTAACACATGGTTGTATTGACTGCATTAATTCGCGATTTCCGTTTATTACAACGGCGCTGTACAATCGCCGGCAAAAGTATTTAACACTAGCTGGACCCGCGGATACGCTCACGTGGAGATCATAGAAAAAGTATTTACGGAGTTACGATAACGTTGTATAGGTACAAACATTTGCACAGACTTTCACATTTATTATATTAGTAGGGTTGTTATTATGTTTAAAATACATACTTGACGTTTCTAACAGAATTCTACTGTAATGACAATATAACAGTATTGTTCAAATTCATTTGAAAACTGTTTTGACAGGCTATTTTATGATCTCGACCTATGACATGAAAGGGAGGAGCCCTTTGACGTCATAGGTCGAGATCTTGTCGGTATTTGAGAATAATGAAGTTAAAAACTATAAAATTAACGTCAAAACATTTAACAGTAATAAATTTAATTTTAACATGACGACAGCAGTGTATAAAATTGGCGAATAGGATAGAGAAGTCGTTAATAAAATTATGAAACAAAAATACTTTTGATTTTGTTATTCCGCACTGGAGGGATTTTTCTTCACATGATTAACTTTTGACAGCGATTGTAGATACTGTTATGTTCATATTGGAGTATTTGTCACAATATTGGCCTGACGTCATAATGTAGGTCAAATTACCGGATTTGTTTTTGAGATTATGTTTTTAAATTGAAGTTACATTTTCCTGCATAATTTTGGTTAAAAGGCATGTAATTTCCAAGGGCCTTGGATCAAAACATTTATGAGATAAATAATATAACTACTAACCATGAAATTGGGTTGATGGCTTGTTATCAGGCTGTTGCTACATACAATTTCATTTATTTTGCAACAAAGAACGCATCCCAAGCATATAAGCCAGTGATCTTGCATATTGACCATAAAAATTTGTTAAATAAATATGCGAAACTCTAATCCTTTTCTTCGTCGATCTATATTCTCTTCCTTAAGGTTTACATTGCGAGCACTAAGCTCAGTGAACTCACAGTTTCACTGCTAATATAAGTTAAATCTCTCGACAAATCAGTCTTAGCGTCTGTTTCATAAAGTCCGGTTATGTCCCAAATAAGCTATTTGTTACTTATCCGTTGTATCATTTTTACGTTTCACGACTGCCAAATAGCGCTTACTGTCTTTTAAAGGATATGAAAACCAACGTTTCTTATCCGGAACTTTTATCCTCCAAATAATGTATGTGTCAGATAGTTATTCAACACTTTAATCGGATATTGTGAAACAGGTCCTTACAGTTACAACAAAAGTCAATACTCACTAAAATAATCTCCTTAGCGTAGCTCTGAACAGTACTCCAGTTGTGTAGTAAACTACCAGGCTCAGAACATGTTGGTCCACGGAAAGCGAGAGTGTGGTGCGTACGCGAGCCTCGCGACCACTGCGCGGGCGCAGCCGACGCAACTCCTTCTCTAGATCTTAGACCGGTGTTACACTGGCGTGATTGCTGTTTCCGATACTGATAACGTATGTATAGTCAGCAAAAATTGCGCCTTATACCACCACGGGTGATTTTTCTGCGAAGTGAATAGTTGCCAACCCCGGCTTGCTCGATATCTTTTGTTTTTACGCGAAGCAAAATAGTTTCAAACTGGATAGGCATTACGTTTGGCAATGTCAGCAAAAATTGCGCCTTACCACCACTAGGGTGATTTTTTTGTGAAGTGAATAGTTGCCAACCCCGGCTTGCTCGATATCTTTTGTTTTTAACGCAAAGCAAAATAGTTTCAAACTGGATAGGCGTTACGTTTGGCGATGGTACTTTACTTTTTTGTTGGAAAGAAACTTATTCTCCTTCTTGTTATCCGGTATTTAGACGACTTTAATAATACCATTGATTCATCCCATAACAAGGGACTTCTTCAAGGTGGGTGCGGATCGAGTTTTTCAATATTTTGATCTTATTATAGAAACGATTAAACAAAATATTAATTAATCTTACATTTATAATTATAATGGACTGTAAAAATAGAACGACTATAACCAACTTCCTTTGGACGAAAAATACTATGTCGTCATTTGAACCCGCAATTCTACAACCGTTACCATAACCTTGGGCATGCGGGTTGGGGATCGCAGTTTGCGTGTTTAATATTCTGCAGGGGGCGCTGCTGCCCGCCCGGTGGATATCCCTTTGTCGCCCCTTACGACACCCGCGGGAAGAGTTGGGGTAGTGCAAATTCTAAACCAGCACCACACAGCTATACGATATACGATCATCTTTGATTAAAGCAAACTGTACTTGTAATGTAAAGACAGAAATCCTACTAAGTTGCTGTTTTGGGAATGCAGGAAATGAGACAAAACATGGAAATATAGATTGACGACGATTGCATCGTCGCGTCGTGCTTGCCTATGTAATTGAGCGGCAAATGACATTATAAGTACATATCGAGAGATCATTGCCAGCTTACAGTGACACATGTTGCTCGCGAAGTTTACTTATTTACATAAAATTGTACATTATAAAATACTAGCTGCGCCCCGCGGCTTCGCACGCCTATCCCACGGGAATTGATTTATGGGATAAAAAGTAGCCTATGTGTTATATAGCCTAAATGACCAGGCCTAGAACTACCTGTACCTATGCTAAATTTCAGCCCGATCCGTTCAGTAGTTTTTGCGTGAGCAACAAACATACATACATGTTAACAAACTTTCGCGTTTATAATAATATTAGTAGGAAAGTACCCATGGTAGGTGTACAATATTTTATACCCACACATTTTTACCTTTTTGTCTAGCCGCTAGATAATAATTATTATGGGAATTCTCCATCATTATTCATTTATTTTTCTGAATAGAGTATCTTAAATTTTAAAATAATTGAATAAACAATGAAAACAGTTTCTTCTCACCCTCCGGTAGTTCGGACTCTACATTAGGAGTCTGCTGTAATAATTACAATAATAGATACAACTCTTAGAATAATATATCTTTTATTATTATTTTCAGCTGCGTTGCGTAAATTCCACTAAAGGATAGTATTAACACTGAAAAAATTAAACATCATACACAATCCATTGGTTATAGAGATGATTTGGACTTGCAGAAACTATTACCTACTTCAAACAAATATCTGAGGTTATGTTTCTTTGCGACACATTAATATCATCGTAAGAAGTTATTAAATTGACTGCAATGGTTTGCCGGTCACGTATCCCATCGACGTCGTCGTGATGGTCTTACTCTAGCTCCGATATTGTTGGCAACACTGCGAAAAGTGGCATTGCTGTATCAGTTCTTGTTCTTCAAATACTTCCTGTATCGTAAACAGGAGTCTTAGAAAGTGCAATGATTCACATGATCTTGATCGTGTTATATGTGCAGCGAAGATACCATCTTCGCTTTGTAAGGGAAAGTCTGATTGTTAGTATATTGTTGTTTGTAGGAATTGAATGTTGCGGTTAGAAATTGATGTGCCAGGAAGTACTGAATGAAATAAGTGGTAACTTATTTGTGCTTTTCGATTTGCTGGATGCAATCGGTCGGGTCTACCAGGTCTACCTGTAGATTGTTTGTAAGTCAGCTTAATTGTTTCATCTGTAAATACTATAGATATATTGTATCTATTATTCTTTTGGGAGTACCTCCAAACGATGAAAGGATCTGGCTTTAAGTCCAATCTGCTTAACTGGGGTTAGATAATAATGAGTGAATTGGCCAGCATTAATTATTTAGTCAATTCAAGCTTCGTTATGTAGATTATGACGATTTTGTGTAATTTATACGATCTGCCTGTTGCTAAGTCACATGAAATATAGTATGAGAGGCATCGCATGAAGCAACAGTCTCGGAGTAATGATGTTGCGTGAGAAACGCCCCTTAACAAGCAGTTTCACGCCTGTAAAATTTATTGGGTAATGAAACTTTTCGCAAAATGTGCCTACTTTCTTTGTTCTGCTTTTTGGTACACTTCTTCGTTTTTATTTCATTTTTACTTGTGCTTTCGGTTCGTCCCAACTTCTCCAAATGTTCGTCTCTTCCTCTTTTTATTTATTTTTTGGAAACCTGAATCTGATAATCATGGAATGGGAATCTTCATAAATATGATGTAGGGCGTATACAAGTTGTAATAACATGTTAATCGCAATAATTGCAAACAAAACGTCGCCTTTGTTTATGGTGCTTACCGTAACATTTTCTGGGATCCATAAAATCTAAACGATTGTAGTTCTTTTGACTAAATATTTTTAAAGTTACGCAATCTGAGCACATAATTAATGATGATAATACAAAATATTAGTACTATTTAACGGCTAGTTATCGTGTGACCACGACAGTGTGTAAACCTGTTGAAACGTCTTATTGAGCCAGGTGAGAACTCTGCGTCTCGAAAAACCTTAACATAAGGTTTGAGGCACTACTAACCAAAATAAATATTGTTTTTTCTACCTAAATAAATAAATAATCGCGATAAATATCCGTTAAATGGTTTAATAATGTCTATTGACAATACAAAAAGGAAATATCATTGAATGTAAAAGAAAATCATAATAAGTTATCTGTTTAAAACTTTTTAATCCGACATGGTTATTGATACTAAAATTAATTACAACGGGAGATTTCCCATGATTTGAGCTTTCCAATATTTTGGATATTTCATGCGCCATGATCACGGAATAACTGACAACATGGTAAATAATCGTCGTGTGGTGCCGGCGGCATAGAATTTGCACCACCCCAATTCTTCCCGTGGGTGTCGTAAGAGGCGACTAAGGGATATCTTCTGGAGGGCGGGCAGCAGCGCCCCCTGCAGAGCAAATCTTCCACCAGACTGCGATCCCCAACCCGCATGCCCAGCGTGGGGATTATGGGCATTACCTCCTATGAGTTAAACACCAAAAAGGCGTTTATCAGGGGGAGGCCTGCGTCCAGCAGTGGACCGATACAGGCTGTGGATGGATGGATGGATGGATGGTAAATATACCGTTGTCAATAACTTAAGTATTTTGTATGTCTTTTAACTAACCATTAATTACCGTTAAAATCATTCTTCTACACACGTAATCAGATTACCTACTCAAGATTTACAAGCATAAATAGGCCGTATTTTAATTGGATATCTAGCTATCGGCGACATAGTGAAAGTGTTACAGACAGACGTGGTTGATATCAATTTGAACAGAGTGACGGAAAACAGATCGCTGGCTGTGTTTACTGGATACATAATTGGAAATAGGAAAATCTATGTACCCCCGTTTGTAGCTATCTATCATGATTGAAACCGGTTGTAGTGTGCAGTGTCGCAGCTAAGGTAATTTTACTATAGAAACTTTCGTAGATTCACTAATTCATTATGAGTATAAGCAGGTTAACTACGAACCTTGCACAGCTTGTGCTCGATGGAATGCGCTCGTTAAGGGACGAAACGTTGGTGTTCTTCCAACACAAACAAGGTTCGTAGTTAATCCCCTTATATTCGTAATGGACTTAGGTACCTCCAACCTCAACCTCAGCAGCTGTATTGGTCCACAGCTGGAGGCAGGCCTCCCTCTGATTAGCAGAAAGGTCTTTGTATAAGTACTCGTAACGTGATTTTACTCGTCCCGCACGGAACGGTTAAATTTTTAACACACAAAAGAATGAGCCCCGTCTCGTATATTTTACTACTGTACTTTTGTATGTAACGATGTTTAAAAGACGCGTCAATCGAACAAAAGCGTGTAAAATCGCTTCTCTGTAAACGCACTCTACCAACGCCATATGTTTGAATTCAATTCGGGCCGCGCGACTGCACGCGCCGCGTCTCAGTATACAAGACCTAGCAAGCATGGCAAGAGCGGAGTCCACAAACACAAGCAAATGTTTGCTTAAATGGAGGCTCCCTAATCAATTCATGGTTGTTAAAAAAGGTACTGCAATAAAAGATTTTATTGCAGTACTTACTTACATTTTCAAGTTTCCTCGTAGCTTTTGCCAATTGAAACGGACAACTGACTGTCATACATCATGTTTGACAATAATGAAACTTGGTCGCAACTACAATGAAAGCTCCTATTAGTCTCTAGTATTTTATTACTTATAGTCATAGAAAATTCATTATATAACATTACTACTTCCCGGTTCAGTTCTGCACATAACGATTGCAGATTTATAAGTCCCATAAACTGAGACATTGTAATGTGAAATTCAGTTACGTTGCGTACATAATAAATTGCGACTAGGAGAGAAATGACTAAGCAGATAAGTTTGATTAACGGGTATAGACCGTATCTAATGTCCTTAAAGTCCATTGCATTTACAATGTTTAGAGGTAAGAATTTTTCATAATAAAAACCAATCTTACCTTCATAATTATCAACTTAAACTTCAATAATTTTATCTATTATCTCACTTGAACACAGCCCCAAATCGGTTCGCTTGAGTACCGTACCCAGTGACGCATTAGGATGTATTGTTCTGGGGCCTATAATTCCACTATTTTTTAAACAAATGCTGATAGAGATTGTATTCTTATGATAATAGAATACCATACAATCTTACCAAATAAATTTACGACTAGTAAATTTATTTGGTAAGATTACAATCTCTATGACTTATAATAGCATGTCAATGGTGTGGCAAGTGTGGCCATAGTCATCAATAAAAAAATATTGGGTCGTTCGTCAACTCACACCATGAATCTTGTCCCAACTAGTGTGAGTCGAGGAATCGTGGAAAAGCTATACTCTTCGTTCTGCAACTCACATTACTTTTACTTTATAATACAATCCCCAATCAATGGGAATGGGAAGTAACAGCGCAATCGCAAATCAGTATACGCAGGGATATCCACCGAGGGCGTGCAAACAATTTTACCACCTAACTGCTATCGTATATACATATTGTACCATGCGGGTGGGGCAGCATGCTACAATGGCTAATAAAGCGTTTATTAGGTGTATGAGAGGAAGGCCTGCGTCCATCAGTGGGCCGGAATATAGACTGTTGATGTGATGTGATGTGTGCATTTCAGATAGGACGAATTTTTGACACAATTTCATGGAAAACTCTAAAATCGAATTTTGAGATGTACGTAAGTCTATGTTCCGTTTAAGTATTCGGAAGTAAGATACATTACAATTGAAATCAGTTATGTAGTACCCATAACAAAAGCTCTGCTTAGCTTAGAGCTATAAAGGGAAGGTGAAATGTCCAACATTATAAAAAATGTTGAGCATGAATGAGGTTGTGTTATCCGTTATGTACATTCTTCGTTAATTTTACTTTTCTTAGGTTTTTAATACTCATACTCATACTCATATATTTATTCGCCGTAGGAGCACAAGGCACACTTGGTTATGTCAATTTACATTTCACATTATACTAAAAAAATAATTCATAAAGTAACACAAAACATAGAAATTAGTATTTACTCAAATAGATCTGCTGTAAATGGGCATTGTCAATAAACTGTATAATTATAAATAAAGACTAGAGCTGCTGTAAAAGGGCAATGTCAAAGTTAAGACTATATAAAAGTATAAAGATAAATATCACAGAAGGGGTCGCATGTTCATAACAATAATAGTGTAATGGGACATAGCTTGACCTGTCGATTGATTCAGGTTCGAGATTCGTGATAATGAAAATTTAAGTAAAATGGTCATCCAGGTGTTATGAATCAAATCAAATCAAATTAAATGAAAATGTCAAAATTTTGAAAAAAAAATTAAAAAAAATATTATATATATTTCCACATGCCATAAAAAGGTCATAATAGTAGGTAGTAGTACCTAATATCGAAAAAAAAATTGAAAGAAAGAAAGAAAACGATTTACTAAACACTACACTACAAATAAAATAGTAAAACGAACAAACACAGTGAACAATAGGATGCATGGATTTTTTTAATCGATTGTTTAGATACTTTAGATTAACCTAAATAATCAATAAAAAAATCCACAATCCTAAAAAAAAACATCCACAAAATTATTAATTACTAGCTGCTCCCCGCGGCTTCGTTCCCATGGAAATATTTAAAGGTGATTGATATCCCATGGGAACTGATTTATGGGATAAAAAGTAGCCTATGTTTGATTCCAGGATTATAATTACCTGTCTGCAAAATTTCATTCCAATCGGTTCAGTAGTTTTGGCGTGAAGAGGTAACATCCATCACATAACATCCATAACATACAAACTTAACTTTATAATATTAGTGTTATAGTGTTATTGAGGCAAAAACCCCAAAGTCAAACTGCACTCAGTATCGAGAACACAAAACGTAGAGTAGGTAGTTCGTGAAAGAGCGCTGGTTTTCAGTCAGAACGATAGGGTAAGTGGCAGACACGATCTCAGATCGAGCGCACACAAAGACATACCTATAATAATGTATGTATACAAAATATTGGGATATTATTTGATTTATTTATCTTAAAGTCCGGTGCTGTCATGGCCATCTGCGGTCAACAGCATCTTAGTCCATTCGAAAAAAAAAGATTTAGTTATCTTCTCTTGTAGGTTTAGTCTTAGAAAGAAGAATACTCTAACTGCTAGCTCAGCCTCAACGGCCCGGTTTACATAACGATAATAATCACAACTAGTTAAAACTTCCTCTTAGCACTGGATGTGACCTAACTACGAAAGTCGGGCTATTATTGTCGCAAGTAACCATGACTAATGTTATTTTTGTGTTGCAATCGTGTTATAACATCTAATACAACGAGACCTTTGCTAGATGCTTCCTGTACCATGTGACTTATAATTGCATTTGTGGTAAATAAAGCTGTGTGATGCGGGTTTAGAATTGGCACCACCCCATCTCTTCCGGTGGGTGTCGTAAGAGGCGACTGAGGGATATTCACCCGGGCTGCAGCGCCCCTGCAGAACAATTCTACCACGAAACTGCGATTCCCAACCCGAATGCCCAGCGTGGGGACTATAGGAATTACACAGATTAAATAAATATAAATAAATGGATAATCAGCGCAGTATTATACAGCTAATCTTCTAGCCCAAAAGTAAGAACTTGTGTTATTTGTACTAGAAACGGGGATCGAACCTTCTGCGCCGCAGACGCAGGTGGATTCGCCCACTGCGCCATTGAGGTCGTTAATTAGGTAACGCTGTATTTCAGCGGTTGAAGGTAAAGGAAAAGCGAATAAATAATGTGTGAATGAAAGAATAATAATAAAAGTGAAAATTACTTGTCAAAAATTAGACTGGACCGATATGCGACGAAAGAGACTACATACGCAACCGCCACCGCCGTCGCTCCCCGGTCCTATTACGGATTACCTATGATTATGGTATGGGTGGTTGAATTGGACCTTATTTAAACGTTCCACTTTCCAGAACCTACTACCAAATCCCTCGATTTTTTTCTTACATCGATAAATGCCACCAGTTCAGCTCAGTTATTTACTGATAAGAAAATTCATACAACATAAAGTTTTACGCGTAAACAGGGTTGATCATTTCATACTGCCGGCTGTAACATGTTATATGACACGTCAAAGCATAACTCATAGTTCCATGTATTTACTTGCATTATTGCTGTTACATAATTTGACCTCAATACTAATGTAGTTACAAGATGACTCCGCATGTCTGGTTTCCTTTGTTTGATACCCTTTAGTGCACTGTCCATTTTATTGTATGCCTAGTGGATTTAGATTATAATGATGTGAAATGTCAAGATAGTTGGGCAATGTAAGGCAAAATAAAAATATCACATCACACCCGAGTTGACGTTAGGTAAGTCCAATCAATGAGTGTTCAAAGGAGGGGGTTGGGTGGAAAACTCGAAAACAGAAGTTTTGCTTTATCATCATCGCAGCCTTTTATAGATCCATTTGATGTGAAATGTCAAGATATTTGGGCAATGTAACGCAAAATAAAAATACCGTCTCGGTTCCGTCGCGGGTAAATAGATCCATTTCTGGATGTGGGGTGCCTCCAATCGCCTCCACTCCAGGCGGTCCGTTGCACTCGACATCCAAATTACATATTCGAAACTGCTGATAATTCTTATTATACTTCCGATTTTGATATTTTTTTCACAGCTTCTGTATCTTTAAGTGGCACAGGACCACCGCGCTACATTGGTCGTTTATATGTGTATGTATAGAAAAGAATAATGCATTTTTAACCGACTGCAAAAAAGGAGGTTCTCTATTCGACTGTTTTTTATCTTTGTTACCTCAGAACATGGGTGAACCGATTTTGATGATTCTTTTTTTATTTGAAATCTGGTTTCAGAATTGGACTAGTCATAAATCCTATATTTAAAATTTAAAATCATACATATAATTGAAGTCGGTTTACACGTAACTAAAAAAAACAATTATAAATTTACTTGTAGTCCCAGTTCTCGCCCACAAAGTTTTGTTTGTTTTTAAGTTTTAATGTTTCTATCTGCTCCACCTATTGTTAGTGTACCAAACCAAACACCACTCATGAAACGATCGTGGTTCTTTGTATGAGTTTCTGAGGCGGCTGTTGTACGATGTTACTTTTTCTGCAGTTTCTAGAGCTGTTCGTTCCAATGCATGACAATAGATGTCGCGACACTCGCGACCAGCAATAAAGATTAAAATCGATGATGAAATCCTGCGACTTATTCTGCATCACTATACCCAGTCTCAGTGGTGCGATTCCAAGAGGAGTATTGTTTAATCCGGGCTGGTAAACATTCACATGTGAATCGTGGCCACTAAATTACATGTTACATGCCATTTTGTTAATAGGATAGGAAAAGGATTTGGCGTTCATAGAAGCGGGACAACTTTAGGTAACTTTTATTATTATTTCCTACAAAACAACTGCACAACTAATTAAAAAACTGGCTTAGAGTAACTAAATAATTAGTAAAACCTTACGGATCAAAACATAGATCATTCGGGTCAATAGACCACAAGGTTCTTAAGATCTCGCTCGACCAATGTCACACACTGCAGTTTTTATAAAAAAAAAAATAATCGAGTTTTCTCATTAGTGGAACTAATGCAATTATGTAGAATTTTATGTATTACGAGTTTTTTGACTACTGTGAGTTACTGGGATATAGGCCTAGTTTGACAACCAAACCTGTTAGGTTAGGTAATAAACCTAAAAAACGCACTAGTCATGTCATTTGAATTTGAAACGACCAAACTTAATGTGCTATTAATTATACTATCATCCATCAAGTAAATTAACTAAGAGTATTATAAAATTACAAAACAATAAACGTAAAAGTCAGATATTAAATTAATCTTTTATTCATCCTTCTAATGTAAGTATTAAAAATAGTTTACAGGATAACATTTTTGTTAATATTTTTGTACCATCTCAATGACACAATATTTACATAGCCACGGTAAATCAAACACCACCAATGAAGTTATATCTACTTCTATTGCCTATATATTATTCGGCGGCTAATGCGTCTATTTTTTATTATTTTTTATTACAAATAAAGGGGCTTTGTCGCTTGGCGACCACATCGCCCCAATGCGTCCATTTCTTAAAACCATAGACAAAATAATACTAGCTAAAACTGAATTGAGAGTAAATCGTAGCAAATCATTAATTGTGATGTGGTTTTGTTACATTCCTTAAATCGCTATTTGAACACAAATATGGGAAAATCAGGATTAATAGTGCATGGAGGTCACTATTTGTTTTCAGGTAAATACTGATTTTTGTCCATATTACATATTTCCTACGTGGACTAGACTTGTATAACATAAGCAGACAAAGCGTTTCACACCATTTCCATAACCTACCTGACCAGACAATATCATTTCAACACTTTTGGTAACACTATCTATAACATAATTTGAAAATTATGCTAGATTTAATTCTAGTCATCTTTTGGCTGTACAGAGTTTTTTCTGACTATCCCTTAAACCAATAAGTTCGTATCTTTTACAGCTATATGATCTTTTTCTTCTTTTCTTTGTGATCCATGTCGCTTTGATCATATCAGCGCCTTTTTCAGCTATCATTATTACAGGTGCATTGATGTTTCCGTTAGTAATGGTTGGCATAATGCTAGCATCTATGACTCGGAGTCCCTCAACACCATACACCTTTAAAGTAGGGTCTACAACTGCCAAAGGATCATTGGCAGGCCCCATCTTAGTTGTACCGGAAAGATGGTAAATAGTCATTGTGTACTGACGAATAAAACAATCCCAATATTCGTCGGTAAACAGAGGTAGATGTTTGCAATTCGGTACAGGCTTACTGTGAAACCTTGCTCCTAATCTCTTCAGAGCCGTCGTTTCACCAACTGCCACCGCCGCTTTCACACCTTCTCGTAGAACTCCAACATCATCAGGATGAGTCAAGTAGTTGTGAATCATTATTGGGTAATCTAAGGCGTTCTTAGAACGTAATTTTATAAAACCTCGACTCTTCGGCCGAAGCATCATAGGAAAGATTCCTAATACATCCTTGTTGTTTATTTCGGAAAACACTTCATTATAAAACTCATCTGTGAGACCGTGTGCCTTTTTTACTTGTGTTCCACCGTCGGATGGGGTGGAGGCCGATGTCATCATGAACTCCATGTCAGGCCAGTCCTCCGTAGCATTGGCATACTTTGTATTAATAAACGCAACAACTTCTAAACCAATGCTTGACGTTAGCGGTCCATCTTCGGAAACGGCGTATCTTAACGCTGAGTTTATATTAACGAGTCTGTTCATCACTAAGCTGATAGGAAAGTCAACAGGGAACACGATCCCACCAACCGCTATGTGATCCTGCAAGTTCTTCCCGACTCCAGGTGAGTCGTGGATGACGTCGATCCCAACTTCGTTTAAGTGATCAGCTGGCCCGACCCCAGAAAGTAGCAGCAACTGCGGTGAAGCAATAGCTCCCGCCGTAAGAATGACTTCTCTTTTAGCGTACACCACCATTTTTTCACCACCTCTTATCAGTTCTACTCCATAAGCTCTTTTACTATTTTTGTCGATTAATACTTTTGTGACATGGGAGAAAAGAGATACGTGTAGGTTCTGTCGCAGACGAACTGGTCTTAAGAAGGCTTTCGCAGTAGAGCATCGACTTCCCCTTCGCATAGTAAATTGGTACCATGCGTAACCTGTCTGCTTAGCGCCATTTATGTCCCGGATGTCGTAGCCCATCTCTTCTCCTGCTTGGAGAAGCGCTGCACCAATCGGTGTGTTGTAGGGAGCATCTTGTACTGTCAGATAGCCACCTGCAATAGAAACAAAAATTATTGATTATGACATTTAGGTTTTAAATCTGATGAGTAACGGAATATTTATTTTATACTAGCTGTGCCCCGCGACTTCGCACGCGTTGTTCCTATGGAAACGTTTAAAGGTGTTTTTCGAATGTTTCTCGCCGTAAAAACCATCCTTGAACATCAACAAACATTTAAAAAAAAGAATTGGCAAAATTCAGTTTAATAATATTCTAAATTGTGTGTGTCTCTGCGAAATTGTGTAGATTATTTTAATTTTTATGTATGTGTGACAATTTTTGTATTATTTTATTTTATAATGTGTAATTTTAAGTTTTATTAATGTGTTATGGATACTTTATCTGAAATAAATGAATAATAATAATAAAAATTGGTCCAGGCGTTATTGAGTTATGCGCTTACCAACACATTTAGCGATTCATTTTTATATTATAG
Source organism: Eupithecia tripunctaria (assembly GCA_955876795.1). Taxonomy (NCBI): domain Eukaryota; kingdom Metazoa; phylum Arthropoda; class Insecta; order Lepidoptera; family Geometridae; genus Eupithecia; species Eupithecia tripunctaria. The sequence continues at coordinate 7,859,906 of OY041620.1, forward strand.
AAGATATAGGTAGCATAGAGACTAAGAGTTTGACAGACAAGACAACCCGAATTACGGTTTAGGTTAACTGTAGATTAAATAAGTATTTACTGAAAAACATAAATAAACGAGGAAAAAAATGGATGTGATCATTATTATGGTCAGTCAATCAATTTGAAAATAAATACTTTGAGGAAAGTATTACCTGTTCCGTGATGTCTTGTATCCTTTGCTAAGTAAGGGTTACGTTGATCTTCTGATTTCTTGAAGTACGGTAAAACATCTTCATATCCCCATCCGGGGTTGCCAAATGACTCCCATTGGTCAAAATCTCGTTTGTTTCCTCTGACGTAGAGCATTGTGTTCAAAACTGAAGAACCGCCAAGGACCTTGCCTTTGGTCCAACTGCATCGTTTGTCGATCATGGCCTGGCATGCGGTGTTTTGCGGTTGTGTGCTGAAACCATTAAGAAAAGATTAAAGCCACAATACATCAATTTCATCAATTGTGCTTTGACGTATTGCATGCAATTTTTTTGTGCGAACCTTTATGCAGAAGTCATTTCTCCACAGTTAAATTGCACGAAACGCATATTACCCAATAAAGTTATTAGTGTCATCTCAACTCAACTCGCAATTTTTCAAGAATATTTTCTTACAATAAACTTTTAGGTTATCGAATATGTAGGACGCAACTCACCGATACTTCCAATCTAATTTGCTTTTATGCAAATACAGAGAGAGGAGAGGAACATCACTGATTTCAGTTTCATGCCCACCCGCTTCAAGCAGCAGGACATTCCATCCTTCTACTTCGGATAGTCTGTTCGCCATCACGGAGCCTGCCGAGCCTCCGCCAACCACGATGAAGTCATACGATTCTCTTAAGTATTTCTGGTTGAACGGCCTCTGCTCGGGGTCCAGAAGCTCGTAGTTGTAGTATGCCATGAGAGCAAGCATAACAGGGATGAATGTCAGCTTGCCAAGACCACCTATTGTCAACGCAGTCTTTGCGGCGGCAGCAGCCACTGTCAGGATTCCCATATTTAATCAGTTTTGCATTCTCAGCGTCTGAAATGGAAAGAAATACAAATCTTAGTTACTTGTTCTTTATCCGAAAATCTTGGTCAACATTTTAAATATTAAGAAACCAGAGTTAACATTAAATAATGGAACATGTTTTTTTTAATACCTAGTTGCACCATAAAACAAGAAAAAGAACAGATTTGCGACAAATATTGCAAAAACTGGAGCAGACTGTATTGCACTAAGGCGTTGACGTCTCTTTGTAATAAGTTGTGTACCTTCCGGGAAATTTAAGTTGACATAAATAATGCATTTGTTGCGTTGCAGAAATTCCTCATGAAGTTTCTTTCTAACGACTATCAACGACTACGATAATGATGATCTGGGTAGGTTGGTATTATCCAATTGTGATACAGTTCGTATACGTAAAACGATATGGTAATATACAGTTTTGTATTGAGCGCGGATGCCTACACATGACAGTCACCTCAATGTATTATGTAACGTTTATGCAACATTTACCACGCGTCGTGTATGTTTAGTGACAATACCATCTCTAGAAATGGGTTCTCTAGGTCAAAGGGGGTCAATATATACCTTTGTCGATTCTCCGCTAACTGTGTTTCCCAAACGTCTTTAACGTATAAATTTCAATAACCAACGTAAGCTATAATAAGCTAACCAACCATTTAAGAGGGGTAGTCGAAACCCGTAAGAATATTTACGAGGTATCGTATTGCAAGGGTGAACACTTATTCATGCCTCTTCAACAATCGCATGTCAATATGTTTAACGTGAGAATGGGAGCAGTTGCCTTACACGTTTAATATACTTCTTTTAATTGTTATCAATCAATCACTAGTTTAGATTTTGTTTTTACAAGATGCTGGAATGGAGTCTAGAGAGGATATCTAAAGAGTATCTAAATTAGAATATCTAAATTAACAACAAACACGAAGACACATTTGAGTGGATATAATATGTAGGTATGGTAAGTATTTCTTAGATCAATATGGAAACAGGTACATATCCAATACTACAGCTTACTTGGGAAGAGGAGCTGGACCAATTTTGTAAAGAGTGCAGCGAACCTCTTAGGAGATATATCTCAATCTCAACCAACAGTCCTGTATTGTTGTAGGGTTCCCCAAGAAAGACTATTGAGTATTGAAATACTATTGCAAAATCACTGTCCTTCATTGTTATATAATTGCGTTGTCGTTTGTTTAATATGATTGCAATGTAATAATGATGATGATTGCATAAGAAAGTTTCGGGTAAGCGAGCGGACAGGTCTTCAACATCAACTCAACCATGCAAGACTCCTCCTAATAAGCGCCTTGTTGGCTTTTATCTCATGGGAGGTATTGGGAGGTGGTAGTAGAATTGTTCTGCGGAGGCGCTGTTGCCCGCCCCCGACGGATATCCCATAATCGCCTCTACGACCCCCGCGGGAAGAGTTAAGGTAGTGCAATTTCTAAGCCGGCCCCACACGGCCCTCAATCATTGAATGTTTGAATATCGGACAGGTCTGATATTCAGATATTCAATAATTTGATTGTTTTTAAATAACAAAACAATATCATCATCAACAGCCTGTATTGGTCCACGGCTGGACGCATTGGCGTTTATCTAATTGGGGACAGTGCCCATAATCCACAAGCTGGGCATGCGGTTTGGGGATCGCAGTTCGGTGGTAAAATAACAAAAACTGACTTCAAATTCTTTATTACTATTTATATTTATTTTTAAGTTATGCGGCACAAATAATAATAATATTTTTTTATAAGAATGTCTTGGGATTATTCTCTGTATATATACTCTATACCTATAATAGCAAAATAATTATCCAAATCGGAAAAATATTTATCCAAAATTGACGGAGTAATAGAGATACAAAAAACTTACTTAACACAGTTGTAAAATACCTACTCATTGAAAAATTTGGCTTTTGAAGTTGTGACCCCATACATCCAACCCTGGTAGGGTTGGTGAAATGGTTAACTATCTTACTCTATACATTTGAGAATAATTACTGCCCCGACGTAATTGGGCATTTTTTGTGCATTGATATTCACTCACATATCAAATGAATTCGATAACTTGACTATGGGAATCTAGATCAATTCCCATAGCTCGTTGAACTGTAAAAACGGCGTGTTCATGGGGAAAAACATAGCAGCTGGCTCATTTCAATAGACTAGACAGACACCAAGCTCCGTTTCCTACGCATGACTGCAACCATGTATTAACATGAACAAACATCCTTAATAGCCTCATTACCCGGCTTTAGAGGTAATTGGCATATTGTCTACAATGTTGTATCCAATAGTTTAAAGAGCTGGTTCAACTTGTTCAAGAGAAATGTTAGGGTTATTTAGAATTCAGTTGTCAAGTAAAGTGATTGAGAAAGATACTTATATTGCAAGAACATATAGACAAAAAAGACACATAAAAATAAATCTTCAATGAACAGATAAACTGACAAAATTGGTCTCCACTCAGCAGTGCTGGTCTTTCGTGGACAGTAAACAAATACATTTTCACTACTCATACTCTGAAAGTCGGTCGGAAGTTGCCTGCGCAGCGGGATGAAAGTTACTACGTAACTACTAAGTATACTTTTCGTCCCTAGGGACGAAGTAGTAGTGACAGCTGCCACCTCACTTTTCTATTGAACTTAACTTCTTGTGAGATGGCTTTTGCGTCTGGTTTGACGCAATTCATACGGTCATTCAATTACAGTAAAATGTAAAATTGAAATAAATTAGAGGTAAAATACCATATTATAATTTACTTTTAACTATTACCTTAAAATAACATAGATTTCGGCAATATATTTACCACTTTTAAATGATAAAAAATAATGGCAGAATATTTCTCGGTATACTACCATGTCTGTTCAACCATGGTAGAATAGCGAGAGCTACTATGGCTATATTCTGCCATCTCTAAAGAGGATTTTCTACGCCTAAGAAAAAAAGCGGATGTACGTCAATCCTATCTTCGTATGATTTTTCGAGTTGTAGATTTTTATGTGATTATTACAATAAGTTCAGACATTGATAAAGACATAGATTTACCGCCTGATTTTATAAAAGAAAAGGCTAAAGCAGTAGTGGAAAACCTTTTCTGAATCAAAATGAAGGTACCTAAAATCGTACAATGATTTTATGAAAAGGCGCGCTGAGAAAATATTGAAATCGTTAGAGGAAAACGTTTTGTTAATATATTTTAACGAATTCTCAAAGACTTACAAACCTTTAACATTATGGAGCGTGTATTCTATGTTAAAGACAACACACAATGTACATTTAAAGGATTCCGAGAGACTAACATCGTTTCTCAAAATGCAAAATGATGGACTTAACCAAAAAATACAAAGTTTTCACTTCTCAAGAGGTACATGAAAAAAAAAACATTAACTATCTGTAACTTATAATTGCTCTAATTTTACCATAGACTTTAAATAAATATCCCACCTAAGTGGTTGATTAATGTAAATATAATTTTCAATTTTTTTTATTAGCTCATTCATATTTTGATTATTACTTTCCTTGTTTCTTTCTGCTATTCGCAATGAAAATCAGTGTTTGCCTCGGGTAAAAGTAACATTTAGTCCCTCAATCTATTAGCGACGTCGCTACGCTCGGGCGCCAAACCCCGTCTCGGGACTAAATAAGATACTTTCATCCCAATGTACTATCAAGTAAGTGTCAAAACTGTCTGCAGGATCAACGAATTGTTTAGGATTTAGATACCGAGTGAGGTAGATCGAACGATCAAAGCCTGTGTTTACAACATACAAGTGTCGAAATACTATTTAAGTACCGATCGGGGAAGCAAAAAGGGTGATTTTGTTAGTCCAAGGTAAATACGCTCCGTGGAAGTTGCCTTTTTAGTACGACTTTCCGGCCTAGTGCATATTTGTACTTGGAAACGTCAAGGCGCCTGACGCTCCGGCTTCGCCTTTTAGGAGAACTTGTCCGAAATGTGTTGAAATAATGGGCCCAAGGTTTTAGTGACTGGATAATATAAGTATGGTTTGTAAATAGTCAATTATCAGTCATTTACTATCGCAAGTGTACGTTACAAAGTTGAAACCTTAACTAAAGATCAAAGCTTGCGGGGTTGCGCATGCGATGCGAATGTATTTTACGCTAATCGATTCGCTGTTGTAAAGTTTCATCAATATTTTGTTTGTAAAGTTTCACTCATATACCTACCTACTCTCTCTCCGATATACGATTTAACCAACTAATAGGCCTACCCTGTTATGTTAGTTGAATAAACGAATAGATATTTGATGTAACAGTTAGCTATCAAGGTCGCTGTAGCAATCTTCTGCCTAAGTTATTACACCACTATATCGAGTAGAAAACTCGCAATGATTCTGTGTTACAGAATTATATGATAGATGTGCAAATATCTTTAATAGTTGAAAAGTTTAGTCGGGTAGTAAACCTTATTGATAATGATTTTTATTTTAATATCTTATTGTAACCTAAGAATTTATTTTTTGTTGAGATGCCGTCATTGGATAAGCATACTTGGAACTTTGTCTTTCATCTACCTACATCCTAGATGCTAGAACGTGATAAGAGATTATTATTTTTCTGCGTAAGTATTAATTTTGTAGTAACCCAATATCCACACCGAGTGTTTGGGGTGCTTCTGTATACTGTCACGGGCTGTTGATTTTGAAGATAATAAAATGTTATCTTAAGGTCTTGTATTGTTAAATCTTGGCAAAGTGCTACTGGTATGGAATGAAGTTACGACAGCATATTAAATTCACTTGCGACAACCATGCATTGACCTCGGGGTATACCAGCTAAGGGTCTCAAGGAAAGAATGTCTAGTGGCCTCAGCTGCGAACGTTATAGTTGAACATAATGCATCTTGGGAAGATGTACAATAATGTACATACATCGAAATGTTGAAATATAACAATGATGCAGTAAAGCCAAGGTTTGATAGTAAATTAATTTAACATTTAGTAGAGAACTAAACTTTTAAATAAAACTTTACTTATGGTCTGTACAAAACTTGGCAGCTCTAGAGATTTATGGACCCTAAAAGCTTTAATTTGAACTTCCAATAAGCTCCTAAAATTTTGAAGTATACTCGTAATATTACTCGTAGTCTGATGATCTGTTCATGTTGTGTTCATTTTCGCGCTCTTTTGTTTTTTCTCTCCAAGGATGCAGAGTTGTAAGAATTTCTTAGAATGCTGTAATAGTTGAATGCAGATGGACTTGGTAATTATTTCTTGGTGCCTATGAGTCACAGTTGCCTTGTGAAACTTTCTGTAATAGTTACGAGTATTAACTAGCCCCTATATGTGAAGAAATAAATATGTAGTAGTATTCAATCAAAACCTTGGATTTACATACAATTTTAGATAAAATAGTTCGAGGCATCTTGTGATAAACGCAAGTATTTTTCTGAATTCTTTACTTAGCATCAGAGTACTTTTGCGTATTTTGCACTATTTAAATCGAGAGTACATACTCTCGATTTAAATAATTTTACGGATAATAGTTAAGGCACCATAAGAATGCTGCGGATCTTTTCAGAATTCATTTACCTATAGGCATATTTTTATCTCACGACAACTCTATTAAAAGTAAACTATAGAATTTAGAACAATCCCCATCAATGCTTGAACTCACGGTTTACTTACTGAGTTATGTTATGTCATCCAGTTTGACTTTGTAAATGTGCGTGATTCACCAAGATTACTACAGTTTTAGGCGGATTGATTACGAGAATATCATTGGCTGTCAAATCCTGTTTAATTCTTATACTACGAGTTCAATGTCCAATAATGCCATTGTCAGGAAGCATCATCTGTAGATCCAAATTAAACCGAACTTGTATCATTACTGCCAGAAGGAGTCAGTCTGAGTATATTTCAAATATTTAATGTAAGTATAACATAATGGTCAGCCAAGATAAATTGCATACAAAGACGAGCCCACACAAACCGTTCGTGAAACAAGTTTAAAACATGACAGTTTTATCGTATATTATATGAAATACTGGCCTGGAGAAAGCTTAATCCAAAGCTTCCGCGCTGCGAAGAGTGAAATCTATGTACGTACTGTTCATAGCTTATTAGTTTTCGCCCTATGAACTTTGTTTCGCAATGACTATCCTTCCGTATCAATGAGCCTTTCACCAAAATGTCCAATTAAGAAACATGTCCTATTAGTAAAACGATAAAAAAGAATGCTGGTGTTTCGTTTGCATTTCGGTTTAGAATTTTTTATTGATTTATCAGAGCTCTCCGATATTCACGCACGTATCCGCTGCTTTAGGAAATTCCCTGAATGTTTTGTTAGTTCAATCGCTCACTTTCTTAACATTCAGCCCTCTATTTATCTAAACATTACCTTTTGTATAAAAACTCAAATTCCAAACAAATTTTCTACCTGGAACTGATCACCACATTCACTATCCGCACAACTCCACAGATCACAACACCACTCACTAGTTTCACAGGCGCGTTGTCAGCGATCCGAGGAGACACTGCCTATGCTCGCGAATGTAGGGGTTGCACAACGACAGTGAACGGTCAATGTTAATGGGCTACCGGTGATTTGGGACAGGACCGTCACGCTATAAACTTTTGGTGGCTAATATGTGACTTTGACCTTGACTTACCTCTGTCTGAGTCCAGACACAATATATCTTCAGTATAGACTGTACAAAGCCAGTGTTGATAGGGTCATTATACAGTGGTAACAGTGGACACAATGTCTTTGTAACAAAAATAGCATCAGAGAACTTGTACAATAATTTTAAATTCAAGATAATACATCTCCAGTCTAGAATACTTACAATAGTGTTTATAGTGTCATCAGGGTCAGAAGATGGTAACAAGACGATGGCAAGCAGTGGTCTATCGACTATAAAATAAGGACACAATGTCCTTCTTACCAGTAGCATCTCAGAGCCCTTACAATAATTAGAACTAGTTTAAGTAATCAAAGCAGTTTCATTCGTTTAAATTTTATATCCTACCATTAAAATGATTTTCTTATGATGTATAAGAAAATCATTTTAATGGTAGGATATAAAATTTACATTGGTGGGCCAATGTAATGATGTATAAGAAAATGTCTATTAGCTCGATTGGTATGTTATATTGGCTCGATTTTTTTATGGCAGGGACACATATTGCCATCACAGCCTGGATAATCCAGGCAGGTATCGGACAGAATCCTACTAAGGTCATCATGCTTCTTATCAAGAGCGCTAGTTATTAATAATTTAATTCAAGGCGCACTTTGAAAGTTGGTATATTTAGTTATATTGACGAGGCCTTGACTGTCTAATTGCCACTTGTTTAGACCTAGATATTATATGTATATAGATATAACAAACAAAAATGTATAGGTACATTTTTGTTTCATGCCAAAACATATTTGAATATTGTAGTTAGTTCGTAGTATAAGTTATTCCACGAATACTTGGAGTTGTATTTGTATATTTTTCTTTTATCGGATGGCAAAATTAGTATTAATTAGGTTATAAACAGGATATCCCTTTAACCGGTTTCTAAAAAAGGAGGAGGTTCTGTATTCGACTATATGTATGTTCCCCAGTTTCTTCTGATTTTGAAAATTCTCGCTATTGATAGAGAACGATCCCAAGGTTGTCCCATAAATAAAGGTTCCCGTTTCGTATTTATCTCGAAAAATCCCAAATTTAAAAAGGGTGTAAAATTTAGGGATTCTCAGTCAGGTTTTAGGTTTTTCAAAACAATCAAGTTATTATTTATGTGGTTATCTACGAACCTAGTTTTGTTGAAATAGAACGAGTAGTTTCAGCGCTCGCTCGAGGAACATAAAAATCGGCTACATACATACAAACAAACATAGGGTGCCAATCTCATAACCCTCTTCCGTTGGTAGTAGGGACTTTATTAATGTCACGAAATCTGCATTAATTTTTCACCCACTGAAACAACCGTCATCAATTTCGGTAGGTTAGAACCTCAAAACAGGCGGTTTAGAGAACCGCCTGTTTTTCGGTTCCTACAAACACAACTTTCGTTGGTTGTGTGGTTTCGTCAATATTTCTGCGGTAGTCGATCGTTTACCTTTCAGAATGACGTTAGCCGCTGTGCTCACGTACGCCAAACTTGCAAAACGGACCGATACCGATGGTGCTTCTTGATAGACTGCTTTTAATCTTTCGAAGATTGAGAAAGATGTTACAAGATATCATAAATCATTAAAATCATGCAAAAAGAATTTATGATGATACTAACTTTTCATATGCAAAAAGTAGCCTACTAGCTAGTTTCTTTGTAAAAGTAAAATATAAAATAAAAAAATCGAACTTGGCAAACGCTACATAGTGCGTCTCGATTTCTTCTTGATATGTTCAGTAGTTTTAGAGATATTAGGTAGATAACAAATATGTTCACAAACTTTCGTCTTTATAATATTCGTATCAATTCGATACGAAACTATTAATTGTCAGTGGTGGTAAGTAAGTACTTACAAAACACACAGGTAAACGCCACAACTCACTTCTTTGACTGCGAGCTCTTGAATAAGACAACACCTTCCATTCTGCTACTTTCCTAAAAGATTACAATAACAAATGACAAATGTCTTAACTTTGTAGTTATTGTCCTGTCCCAAAATTGATTGGCATTCGTAAAACTTCTACGGCGTTTCGTAAACCAGACGAAACATAAGTTGCCTTCGTGTGATGCAAGAGTCAGCACCCTTGACTCGAAACTCGAACTCAACTACTTGTGACTTTGTGGCACTTGAGCCGTACTTTTTCTCAGCTATCTACTGGGTTTAGTTAAACCAATACATTTTAATTTACGTAACATAGGTAAAATAAACTGAAAACCATCGTTGACCATCAGAGAACCTTTTCATCAGATTGTTACAGAAAACATTTTAAGATTTATTTACTCTATGGTGCATGCTATGCTATGTGTTGATATTGATTACATTAGGTACATATGTACATGTTTACAAATGGAAGACAATGCTCAAAAATTATAGTAAATAATTATTCAGTAAAGTTAGCTAAATTTCATAATCTGAGAGAGCATCGGAGCGACTCCAAGGCTACTCTTGACTGATGTAAGTTGCTACTTTCAATTGGGCGTGTATGTAGGTAATTTATTTCGTTAATCATAGTATTAAAGTTGTTCAAACTATTTTCATCAATTAGGTACTCATGCTTTTGGGTCAATTAATTTCAAAATTATCCTACTTCTGTTTCAGCAACTGCAAATAATAAAAGTCAGAAATAAGAGGCAATACGTAGTAGTAGTACTTCTTTATCATAACTTAACATTTCAGATACCGGCCTATAGTTCACTTCTATCTTTATAATATTTGGCAATAATATCGACTGCTTTTTCACCTATCACCATGGTTGGTGACATTGTATTGCTACTCGGAATAGTAGGCATGACACTAGCATCCACAACTCGCAGATTACGAAATCCGTGAACCAATAACTTTTCATTAACTATACCATCGTCTGGGCGTCGACTCATCTTGGCTGTTCCGACAGGGTGGTATATCGTTGTTGCCATATGTCTTATGTAACATTCCCAATATTCAACAGTCCCTATATTTTCTGAGCATCCTGGTATATTTAAAGTTAACATTTCAATACCCAAAGCTTGAAAACTATCAGTATCCGTTAACTTAACTACAAAATTTACAGCTTTTATTAATGTATCCAAGTCTCTTTTATCTGTAAAATAATTGGCAGTTATTAAAGGTTCTGTTTTGGTATTTTGTAATAAAACCTCTCCTCTAGATTGAGGATGACTCAAAGTCGGATATATGCCTAGCAAATCAGTTTTCTTATTTATTTCCAGAATGTCCTTACTCATTTCATCTCTATAGCCTACTCCTTGAAGATATGGAGCTATAAATTGACCATTTTTAGTAAAGTAAGCATGGTGAAATTGTACGTCAGGAAAATCACTAGAATTATCGGTATTTAAGAACCCCATAAAATCTGTTATACCCATGTTTGATAACGGTCCTGTTCTTGTCAACATATACTGGATTATAAAAGTAACAAGATCTTGCTGGGTAAAGCTTGTGTCCAAATTTGTTTTAAGATATATCGGCAGAAATACGTGGTCTTGTAAATTTTGACCAACTGAAAGGTTTGCCAAACATTTAATTCCAAAAGATTCTAAGTCCGTCGCCAAGCCTATGCCAGAATTCATAAGTATCTGCGGTGTGCCAATCGAACCAGCTGACAAAATAACATCTTTCTTAACACTTATATTTTTGCGGATTCCACTTGCGTGGTGGATTTCTACACTTTTTGCCGTTTTAGAGGTTTCATCTATAAACACCTTCTTAACTATAGAATTCTTCATAATATGCAAATTGCTTTGCCCGCTTAAGTATATTTTAGCGATGTTTAATCTCTTACCGTTTCTAGTTAATAGTTTGGCCTTTTTTGTGCCAACTCGAGCTTCGTTATCATTATTATTCGACGGAAACCCTAACTGATTCCATGCTTTTCCGATAATTTCGTCCCAGGGGTTATTGTGTATCTTACAGTCATCTAAATGTAGTTTATGTTCAATTTTCTCGAAGTACGGCTTCAAATCTTCATAGCTCCATCCTGTCACTCCATTCTGAGTCCAATTGTCGTAATCATAAGGGTGACCTCGGATGTAGAGCATAGCGTTGATGGACCCTGATCCTCCCATAGCTCGACCTTTGCTCCAAATGCAGCTATTGTTGCTGAAACCCAAGCAGCTTCTCCCATCAGGTTTTGTTTTGTAATTCCAATCGTTTTTTCCATTTAGATTCAAAAACATTAATCCTGGAATCTGAAACAATTAAAAAACTCCTAACGTTTCACTTTGACTTGAATAGAAAGAAAAATTGTACACAATAAATAAAGCATGTTTATTAATTTATCACACTAATATTATAAATGCGAAAGTTTGGATGGATGTATGGATGGATGTTTGTTACTTCTTCACGCCAAAACTACTGGACGGATCGGGCTGAAATTTTGCATACAGGTAATTCTAACACTGGAATAAAACATAGGCTACTTTTTATCCCATAAATCTGTTCCCGCGGGATGAAAATCACCTTTTAATGTTTCCATAGGAACAACGCGTGCGAAGCCGCGGGGCGCAGCTAGTAGAAACATATTCAAAATCACATCACATCACATGGATGGATGTTTGTTACTTCTTCACGCCAAAACTACTGGACGGATCTGGCTGAAATTTTGCATACAGGTAATTATAATCCTGGAATAAAACATAGGCTACTTTTTATCCCATAAATATGTTCCCGTGGAATGAAAATGACCTTTTAATGTTTCCATAGGAACAACGCGTGCGAAGCCACGGGGCGCAGCTAGTACAATATAAATACACAAAAAATTAGTTATTAAATAACCCGCCCCTGAGCATACCTGGTGCAAAGGTGCTTGCATTGCAGCATTACCTCGCTGAATAGCAATGGCAATCCTTCGCACCAAGAACGACCCGGAACGGGAGTCTCCTGTCACTTCATTAAGTCTCACAATAAATAATTAAAAACTAGTGTTTGCCGCTCATACCTCACTGTCAGGCCCCGGATCTTCTCCACTCTCTATTAAAAGAACGGATTGGAAAGGAAATTTCTCTGCTAAACCACTCGCAACTATCGATCCTGCTGTCCCTGCTCCAACTACTATGAAGTCGTAGGTTATTGCTTCTGAAATCATACACGTATGGTTACGAGAATTCAAAGCGTAATAAAGTCATATCATAAATACGAATGTTTTTAGATCGATATACCAGTTACAATGGGACAGAAGAAACTTATCGACCTTAAAATGTTGACTTGGAATATCGTGTCTAATTCTTTATTCCGATTCTATTAAAGGCTACTTTATCCCAGAAACAACGCGTGTGCAACCGCTAGTAAAAACAAGTGATTTTAAAATTTTATTAAGGATATTTATTGATAAATACCGTCCATATTCCGAAGAATTTCCTTGCTATTATCCTTTGGCCATTGTTGGTTATCTAAGATGCCACAATGCGTTGCAATTACAGCAGTAACTGCATTTATGAAGAGAGCTCCAGTATTGCCGGAAAAAGCAGCAGGACACGACGATGCTATAGTTTCTCCCAATGTTTCCATTTTTAATTTTCTTTACTTGGTACTCCTGTTCCCTAAAATATAAAAGAATGTTTTTTTTAAGAAGAGAGTTTTTTTTATCTAAGACATTATAAGTGAGACACGACAAATTACTAATTTAGTAAAAAAATTAACGAAACCCAATAAAACAGTATAATACATAAACGTAATATGTGTTTGATGTTATTCCGTGGTCTAGGCTTTATAGGGCTCGAGTAGTAAAAATATTCAAACGAAATGATTAAATGCGCCTTAATAAAATTTAAAGCAATCACAAACACGACAAATCTTACCTTGTTATAGTTCTGTACGTTGATCTCTAATGCAACTTAATTAAAATAAAAAGGTATTCGGAGAAATTTGTATAACTCTTGTGTGAGCAACAACCATTGCTACCTCTATTCTAGAACTGAATAACTTCTGAACAAGATCATTCTCAGAGCAATGTGATATATTATTTTGAACTAGATCTGCCCGCGGCTTCGCTGGAGTAATTTTTTCTTAATTTCTAACTTTATTAATATTTTTTTCGTGTGTAACCTTGATTGAACCCTTCTTTTTAGAAAAGAAATGAGACCTGTGTTTTCTGCTATCAGCTATTTAGTCAGCCAGTGAAAGTCCCTTCAAAATCTGTCTAGCCGTTTTGGAGATTAGCCGGATAATCAAACGAACAGAAAATAACATGGTGTTCTGATCTATACTTATTATTTATTTTCTACTTTAATATGCGCTTAATGGTTGTCTTGTACAGATTTTTAGTTTCTGAGCAATTAGACCGCCAATTCTCACTTTTTATTAAAAAAAAAATATATATTGTTTGTTAATTGTTTCGATAAGTGGGTATTAAAGAACTGTATACCTATCTATGTAGTAAAAAAACCCTTATTGATATTACAAGCAGGCACTTCACTTTATTTATTTGTGTTTAGATCAAGTTTCTATTCATGTAAGTTTTCTTTGTCATGCTAAGATGTCTAAGGTTACGGTGACAAAATAGTTAACGCTTTGTGCTATTTCCGTCTATCAAGTTTAGCATCTTAAAATAGGAAGTGAGGGAAGACGAGAAACGAAAGGAGTCTATGTTCATTTAGGTGCCTAAGATTAGATAGGAGTAACCTATATATGTACCTAAATGTTATGTTACATGCCTAAATCTGAGTTTAAAAAATTTATGTGTTAATTGACTCAACCTATTAGATAATTTATTTATTTTATTAACATTCTGTATGTATATTGAATATTTTATATAACATTTCTTTTAATAAATGTAATTGACTATTTATTATTAACAATATTATTTAAATAAATTAAAATTTATATTGTTTAATGAATAAATAGATTATAAATTATAGAAAGAATGAGGTAAAAAAACCATGGGTTGTAAATTTATAAAAATAATGTATTTAAATAAGTACCTTGGTATAAGTAAGTAGTAACCTACTGGAGTTAATACTTTATTAATTTAAACCACAACTTCATACTCTACACCGTCATAGTATAGCCAAGCCTTACATGTCTTCTCTTCCTTCGATTTAGTTATATCTTTCGTCTCGTAATACAAGGGCCTCTTATCTCCATACTCGTACGTACCAGGGTAATAATTATGATTGGCCGGTCGGTTCTTGTATGGTCTTTTCCAGTAGTTCGGCTTCAAATTATTCTGACTATAAAATGGGTAGTTTGCTGCCACCGATGATGGTTGAACTGGAACCAATTGACCACGTACCACACTTGGATACCAATACGGCACTGAATTCGCGTAGTCTGCGTAGTTTACCATCGAAGGATCGGGATAGTATTCTTGACCGTTTGTGTCGAATTCGTAGACAGCTCGGTTAGAGTCGCTGTATGAATCGTGTTCGGGCGTGATTCCTTTTGTCCGTGCTTCATGCTCTTTTGGGATAAGTGAGGTTTTTGTTTTCTCGTTGGCTTTAGGCTGTGTTGCAATATTACTAGAACCTATAACACTGTCTTTAGCGAAATAGGTGAATAAAGTACTAGTCTCATTGAAAAAGTCAAGTCTAGTATTTTCTTTTTGGGTTTCACCTTCGGGATTCTTTTCTTGGCTTTCATATTCCGCAGGACAGTTACTTGCTGGGTTCGGCCAATCTTCTTTTATCATATCAGCTGCTTTCTCGGCAATCATGATAGTAGGAGCGTTTGTATTACCACTAACGATCGTAGGCATTATACTCGCATCCACGACTCTAAGATTCTGAATACCGTGTACCTAAAAAACAAATGTTTTATGTTAATATTTTATAATTATTATTACATATTTTATAATTTATAAATAGGAAAGTAACTCTGTCTGTCGTATTTTCTCAGTAACTTTATAAATTGGACAAGTATCCATGGGAGATACCAATACTTCTTTTATACAGATATAAAAATCATCTATTAAAATATAAAATGCATGCGAATCCAAGGTTATACATAAGTTAATACTTTTTATAAAGAGAACCGTAATGAGCCTGAAAGAGATCGCTTTTAAGGCCGCGCATTGTACTTTTGTTTTATGTAATTTATTTTGTACTGTGTTTTTGTTGGTGTACAATAAAGTATTTTTCATCCCCCTATCTCGAAAATACTTTTTTTGCTCTTCGATATCTGAGTGCAATAGCCGTTTTTATCCGCTAACTAGAGGATAAAGTAAACTAGATTTAGAACATCGTGTGCACAGAACGACACAAATAACAAAATCTCACTTACTTGGCGTCGAGTTCCAGATATTATTGCAAGCAATGTTTATTGAAGGGAGGATCTAAAATCGACAAGTAATGTAAATTACGTATAAAAGGACGCGCCAACAAAGTGAATTTTAGGTTAAGTATGGGCGGGTTGTTTATGTTTATGCTCCATTCAGTTAGTGAGTTCAAGACATCATCCAACCTTATTTACTTCTACTTCCATGGTGCCGAATTTATCATATTGGTACAACCTTTTTTAAGTTAAAAACTCAGACTTGGTGTACAGGTATCTTGTGATTGTAAATGTTATTTTTTGCATTTAGTCATTTCCTCGCTGGGTGGGATGAAAAGTTACGTGTTGCAAAGATTTGTACCTCGTGCTCTTTTGATTTCTTCGCAAACGCTTAGGATTCTAATTTCAGAATCCTTCGCTTGCTCGGTTATGAAAATTGAGCACGCGGTTTAAAAAACAACTTAGCACCCTTGTATAACAAAAACTATTGTATTATTTTTTGTAGCCTCAAACAATCAAAAATACTCACTCACTACGAATGTAAGTACGTTGATACACAAAAAAGGTTCATAGTCAACCCGATTACATCCGTAATGAATACGTCAAACTAGTAGTAATAGTAGTTTATTTTGATACTTTGTTAGGTAATGCTGTGATTAGTCCCACATTATTCATTTATTTTATTAAACATACTCACTTTTAATCTAGGATCGACGACCGCAGCTGGGTTATCAGCTGGTCCCATTGCACATGTTCCAACAGGATGGTAAATGGTCAGAGTATGGTGCCTTGCCTGACACATGAGGTGCTCATCAGACATTAGCTCATGTTCTGCGCAACCGGGGTTCCGGCGAGGGTTGGGTCTAGTGTTGAGTTGTTTTAGGGCTTCTTGCTTCGTTAGTTCGTATACTATGCGAGCACCTTCGATCTAAAACAATTCATAAAAAAATTAAAGGTTTTTCAACATATTTCAAAGTGCCTACTCTAAAAACTACGAGCAACTTACCAGAATTTTAATATCTTCCGGGTCAGAAAAGTAATTGGGAACAATTATAGGAGGAGACAAAGGGTTCCAGTCGCGTAATTTTATGTATCCTCTACTTCTTGGGCGTAAAAGTAAAGGCACAATGGAAAACGACGATTCGTATAAAATTTCCTCGTATAATTCAGCGTAGGTTTCGTCAGTCAGCCCGTTCGCTCTTTTTCCAAATAAGCCACCGTCCATGTTGTCCGCCGTTGGTGCTATAAATAATTGAATATCTGGGTAATCATCAGTTGGGTCTTGGTATTTAGACTTCACAAACGCCATTGCTTCAGCTTCCATCATGCCGTATAGTAATCCTTTCTTTTGCATTGCAAAATCTGTTAAACTACCGATGCCCAATGCACTTTTTATGTTAAAACAGTAGTCTGAGCCGTTTTCGTACGGATTATCGAATAGAAATGAATGACCGCCCATCGCCACATGATCCTGTAAGTTGCCTCCGACACCAGGAAGATGTCTTATAGGGTGGATGCCAAGCTCCATCAAGTGGTCTGCATCTCCGATACCAGATAACATAAGCAACTGAGGCGATTGAATTGCACCGGCAGATAAAATCACTTCCTTACTCGATTGCACAATGCGCTCTACTCCATCCTTTACGAACATGACACCGTAAGCAGCCTTATTGTTGTCCATCAATATCTTCTTTACGTACGAACTAGTGCTCACGTGAAGATTTGGCCTTTTTCCGGCCGGCCTCAAAAATGCTTTAGATGTGCTGCATCGTAAACCCTCACGCACTGTCGCTTGAGAACGAGTGAATCCTGTTTGATATTCACCGTTGACATCCAAAATATTATACCCCATTTGCTTAGCTGCTTCTAAGATATTTCCCGTTATCGGTTGTTCAAAACCAAAGTTCTCAATTGTCAAAGGTCCACCTGTAGCATGGTACAAATCGTTTTGTAACTCTGGAATCCTCATATCCTCGGACTTCAGGAAATACCGAAGCACATCCTTGTACGCCCAGCCGGTGTTGCCCAATCGCTCCCAGTTATCGTAATCCCGCTGGTTTCCTCTAATATATAACATAGCGTTGAGCACACTAGATCCACCAAGAACTTTGCCTCTCGGCCACTTGCACTTCCCGTTTACCATGCTCAAACAATATCCTTCATTAGGCTCCGTCACGAACTGCCAATCACTCGAAGATAGTTGTAGCGCCGGGAACATTGCCGGGATTTCTGATAGGACGTTTTCATCTTCCCCGGCTTCCAGCAGTAACACTTTCCATTCAGGATTTTCCGTCAGTCTATTTGCTAAGACCGCTCCAGCTGATCCTGCGCCTATAATGATGAAGTCGTAACATTTGTGCAGTTGCTCTAAGGGACGATCCTTTATCCTGTTGTCTATGTCTTCTATATCAGGTCGGTACAGATGTATCGCCATACGTAGCACTATAAGAGTCCCTAGTCCTGGTAACAATCCTAACGTGATTCTGGCGTTAGAAAGAACGCCTTTCACAGCTAAATTAGGTGCACTTGACATCTTGTCGGAAGTTATATCGTAAATGACGGTGAGATTTAGTTGTACGGCAGACGATTCTTAACTAACTTGAATAGTCAGCAATGTTATTGTTGAGAGTAGTGAGCTAAGATATTTTAGAATAGTAACGGTAGATGCGTATTTTGTTTGCGGTGTTATCCTCATGGTGGTGATTGACAACACTAAATACTGTAACAACAGTCCAGGGTCATCATTGGTAATAAACAACATCTCATAAAACATTTTAATTGTAACTAAACTGCATAATTCATTTCCTATATTTGTTGTTTTAACACACGGTACGCACAGCTAGACATTAGGTACATTTCTACCTACTGCATGAGTAGTAACTCTACATTTCCGCATTACTAGCCTTTTGAATAACCAAAATTATCGACGTTGAAATAAATAAGTCAAATAATACATATCCATGTATGATCGCAAAAGAAAAATAGTATTTTGTCTAAAAAGAACTACCTGTCCAGTCTGTTACATAGTAACTCTACATTTCCGTATCACAAGTGCGTCCATTCAGCATTTTAAACCACGGTGATGTTGTGTACCTCCGTTGATTCCAATCGTTACGACATAAACTGCACATCTGACCTACTTATCATCAATGGATCATTGTTAGC
Source organism: Eupithecia tripunctaria (assembly GCA_955876795.1). Lineage (NCBI taxonomy): Eukaryota > Metazoa > Arthropoda > Insecta > Lepidoptera > Geometridae > Eupithecia > Eupithecia tripunctaria. The sequence goes on from OY041620.1 coordinate 7,878,942, forward strand.
GAGATCACAAACAAACGTGTTGCAATTAATCATTTTAATCGTTATTGGTAAACTTATAATGATAGTAAACCAAGTGGAACAACTAAATAACTAAAATAAATTAAAATAAATATTATTTACAAAATAGTCAAACATTCTTGCTTATAATACTGATAAATTATATCTTTAGTTTGTACGCTTTACGATCTCCGGTGTCCTCGTTCGTGTACAAATGGTAATGAACAATTCGAGCTACTTTCTTACTTGAAAACAACCAATAGCGCTCTCTATGGCAGGCATAGAACACTTTGTCCTCAAAAACACGAACTTTCTATTAAATATAGTATCTAGAAATGCGACGTTTAAGCCAGAACTCTTTGATCATATCACTGCCCTTCTCTCCAATCATTATTATAGGAGCATTGGTGTTTCCACTCACTAGATTAGGCATTATGCTACCGTCTATTACTCGTAGTCCTTTCACTCCATACACCCGTAGTTCATTGTCGACAACCGCATCTTGGTCCCAGTAAGGACCCATCTTGGCAGTGCCCACGGGATGGTAAATAGTACACGTGTACTGTCTGATCATACATTCCCAATATGCGTCGGTGTACCGTTTCACGCTGACGCAGGCAGGAAAGACGTGCGGATTCAAAACTGAACCAAGTCTTTGAAATGCCGTAGTCCTGGACAACGATACGGCAATTTTAACTCCTTCTACCAATGTTTTTACATCCATCTCATCTGCCAAATAATTCGGATAAATGTACGGGTAATCGTAGGGATTAGCACTGCGTAGCTGAATAAATCCTTTGCTTCTCGGTCGTAACAACATAGGAATCACACTCCAAACATCTTTGTTATTGATAGCCCGAAAAACGGCATCGTAGAATGTGTCTTTCAGTCCATGAATTTTCCGTAGTTGCTCTCCTCCGTCAGAGTTGGTGGATCCAGAAATAAAATGGAATTCAATATCTGGAAAATCATCAGTTGCATTCACATATTTGGTGTTCACAAAAGCCAAACCTTCCACACCTCCCATTATTGTTAACGGCCCTTCTCCTAAGACAGCGTATTCCATCAAAGTGCTCATTGTGTGAAGGCGATGCTCTACTATTGAGATCTCCTTCTGGATCATAAATGCCAGTCCACCGAGGCCTATATGATCTTGAAGATTTCTTCCCACTTTTAGATTCTGTATCAATGGTATATGATGCTTCGCCAACTCTTCGCTAGGGCCTATACCAGACAGCATCAGTATTTGCGCTGAATTGATTGTACCCGCAGATAGAATAACCTCTTTTCGAGCTCTCACTCGATGAATCATTTTGTTTCTCACGAACTCAACCCCAAAAGCTATTTTAGTCCTAGGATCTATGAGCACTTTTGTAACATGTGAATGCATAGAAATGTGCATGTTTTTTCTATCTTTTGCCGGTCTGAGAAATGCCTTAGACGTTGAACATCGACTGCCTCTACGTAAAGTACCTTGGGCTACCATAAACCCCGTTTGATTCTCTCCATTGATATCTCTGTTCATATATCCCATCTCGAGTCCAGCTTCTATAAACGACGACACCAAAGGGGTGTGAAATGGGGCTTCTGCTACAGTCAAATAGCCCCCCGTACTATGATACGGCGTCTCAGCCAAATACGGGTTCTGATTATCTTCAGATTTCTTGAAGTAATGCAGCACATCTTTGTAGCTCCATCCTTTATTCCCGAGAGCTTCCCATGAGTCGTAATCCCTTTTGTTTCCTCTTAGATAGAGCATATAGTTGAGAACGGAGCTTCCGCCAAGGACTTTACCTCGAGGCCAGTTGCAGCGACCGCCTTCCATGGCTGAAAAAAAGAGGATTTTGAATAAGTTGTATCCTAGCGTATAAAAATAGAATAAAGAAAATAGATGCAGCTTCTGGGAATATTTTTCCTTTTAATATTGAATAGTATTTCAACTAATATAGTAAACCAATTATATTAAAACTAAGTCAGTAAAAATATAAGGGTATATTTTTATCAAGTTCTTACCCAAACAGCTGGTTCCTTGCGGCTCAGTCTTGTATTTCCAGTCGAGTTTGCTAAGCTGTAGGTACCCAGCTAATAGAGGTACGTCGGATATTTCCGTTTCATCGCCACCAGCTTCCAATAACAGTATTTTCCAGTTGCCTACTTCTGACAGACGATTTGCAACAACCGCTCCTGGAATTCGTAAAAACAAGGAATGTAGGCCAAACAAAATAAAAATAAAAACAAAATAAAATCGTTATCTATTTACACTAGGAAGCTGTGGTACCTTTCATGATAAGGAAGTGAGAAAAATATATATTGGTTCTTGATTTACTACGATCAGGTTTGATAATTAGGAAGCCATAATTCGTAATAATGAGTATGTCTTAATTATTTTAATCCACAGTACAATTGTACCTACTGCTGGAAATAATTTCTGTCATTACCACGGTTTCTTACCGCATGCCCTGTCGTCGACATATGGAACCTCGACTTTCCTTCTACTCCTACCCTCAAAACACTAGCAAATACCACGTCTATTTTTCTTATTTAACAAGTATTTTAAAAAGTGTCGATATACTCACTGACCAGCAGAGCCGGCTCCCACTATGATAAAGTCATAGTCCATCTGCAGAACCCCATCATCTACATTCCCCGGCCGTCCCTCGGGGTCTGTCTGGTCGAACTGATAGTACGCTATGGCGGCCACCAACATTGGGATGAACCACGCCACCTGAAGTTAAAGGGTAAATTCATTTGGCTGCTTAAAAACGCCTGATAAAAAGCGAGCAATGAGACAAGACACGAGGAAATTTGCTTACACTTTGAAATAGTATTACGACAGCCATGCCTCCAGGTGAGAACTCTATTCAGACCTTTAGACGCATACCTAGACAGACTTGATAAGTTTGCAATTTGTAGTAGGTGGTATTGCAGTCGTACTTACTGAGCAGTTTACATGTAGGCCATCTGTTTAGAGCCTTAGGAGATGCTCTTATGCGTAATATATACGTAACCTGGTGCGCCATAGTAACGCCTGATAAAAAGCAACAAGGATAGCAACGCACATAGCAATTTGCAATAGTAGTTATTTTGCGCTCTCTAAAGTTGTAGTTACCTGCGTACCTGCAGCAGCGGCTATGGCAGTCCCGGAGAGGACGTCCGCAGCCGCGTTCACTATCGAGCTCATCTTACCTCCTGAAATAATAAGACAGTTTGTTAATAGCAAAAGCTGATGGTCCTTACCTTTTTGCAGGACAGAGCAAGACTCTTCATGCTAATCCATGGTAAAACACTGAGGAGGGTTTTAGAATGTAACATAAGATAGGACGAGTGATCATAAAAGTACATGACATAGTTCTACTTCTAAGATTTCGTAATCAACTGCAATTTTGGAAGTAGGTAGGTATACCATTATGTTTACGTAATAATGCAGTTTGAATGGTGAGATTAACTTTCTCGGTAGATATCTCAATTTAAGTTTGCCGTGTGACAGTTTGGTTTCCCATTTCTTTATAGTTTTATTGTTGTAGCTATTGCGGAATAGAAAAATTCTTTACTATCTCTTTATTTGTTTAGTGTTTCTTTGGTTACATCCGGGTTTTCCAAAAACATCGGTTTTAGTTCAAACATTCATAACCTACCGGGTTGAGACGAAATACTGATTATTTTTGTTTTTGTATGTATTCATTGGATGTGCATACGTATTTGCGTAACCTGCATGCATTGTACGGCCGTTTACCGTACCGCCGTACGTTTGCTTCAAAATACCGACTTAAATAATTAACTGAAGCCGAGTATGATATGTAACGTTACGCCTTGCATGTTTCATGTATTCCTACTAACACACCGCGCATAACATGACGATTAATGACAGGCGTCGCGTGCACACGTTAATCAACATCCAGCAGGTAATCCGACGTTTTATAGACAGATAAAAGTGAACGCATTACACTGAAGTCTATTCATCAAAATCTTCTTCGAACCGTGTTCACCCACTGATAGGTCTCCAGCCTTCTTGTGCTAATCTTTAGAGTCCTGCGCTAGCCTCATCCAGGAACGCCCTGCGTCGTTCTCAATATCTTCTGCGCATATTGTCTCTGGACGGTGTCTAGCAATGCCTAACTAATCCAGTTTTAATAGATTATTGTCTGTTGCAAAATTTGTACAAATTAACGTCTAGTGACTAGTTATTCACTATCCCTTAATGTAGTTTCAGGTTGAACTTGCTTCCAATTAAATTGTGAGTTCTATTGATTTTGTTATAATAATAGTCAATCAAGACATAAGCCTTAGTAAATTTCTTTCCCTAGATTATAACTATGCAGGTTCCAGAAAATCGACGGTATCTATTACTTTTATTACAATTTTTATACTTGTCTGTGTATCTTTCAAGGTGATCGTGAGTACTAGGGATTGCAAATTCCCGGTTTTTCGAGGAACCGAGAATCCCGGGAAATGTTGAAGTCGGAACCGGGAAATCCCGGGAATTCCCGGGAAATATATTTATTTTGTATTTTTACTGAAATTAGATAATTTAACTGCCTCTTAAGCCATGTCGCTTATATCACCTGATATAACATACCTTATATCGCATAGGTATGCGATATATGGTATATTAGAGCTGTATTTCTATACATCTGTTAAAATGAATATCAAGCTCTTAATTCAATGTGGTCGATGTGTTTTGTTCCCTCGTTCGACAACAAGCTTTAAAACTTTTCGTTCTAAAGAGTCGTGACTGAATCCAGCACCTTCATTTACTGCACTACCTACAACAACACTCTCAAGGCAGCAAAACTACATGAGGCTGGACTTGATCTTGATAAACAGAAAGTATCTTTGTGTGAAAAATCGCCGAATATATGAATTAATTGTTACAAAAAAGCTATTTTAAATCAAATTAATCGGTTTCAAATTGTTATTTTTATCACAATCAAAACACGCTTTGGTCTATCCAGTTCAAAGATTTATTACGAAAGGTTGATTCAATTTAAGGTTCAATCACTTAAAGTACGTAAGTTTTTTTCTTCAAAATGGAGGTACATTATGCATGCACACGGAAGCTTGATTTGGGCACTCTCATACATTTTGGACTGTTTCCATTCATCTTTACCACCCTGACTTTACAGCCGCGGGTGGGCTTAGATCTGGTAAAATGCGCCATTCTCTAATATTTTTGGCTTTTTTTACTGCCAGCCGGACACTGCAATTGCCTTTAGGTCTTGTTGGACTCCATCGACCCACCTGGGTATCAGATATAGGCCCTCGTCGGTCGCTGAGATCCATCAGTATGCCGTCAACGCTCACGGCGGCGATAGGTAGCTTTTGTACCGTACTGTATGTCAGATGCACACGAGATAAATATGAAAAGATGGGGGAGCGCTATCTCGTGATGTCAAAGAAAGCTTTGAATGTAAAAGTGATCGCGATAGTAGATTTAATATTATTATCGATCCATTAATAATAAATTTGCAGAACGACTCCAATTCAACTCCAATGGCGAAACTGAAGTAGAATCTATGTCAGAATATCTGTAGAAAATTTAGTTATAGAAAAATAGAATCGTTACATAATATAAACATTTCGTTTACCTACGATATCCGACAATATCGATCTCATGTGTACTCTTGCTCTTTTTTCCCCGGTCCCCACCTCGCCGCACTTTCCTAAGGAGCGGTACAGCGGTTTCGGTCGAACTATACCAATAGTTATAAAAATTAAATGAAAATGAGAAGCTTGTATAACTATTGGTAACACCAATTTGGACACAGAAGGTGACTACGTTTAATTTAGTTTTTTCCTGCCTTTCTTGACTCTTATTACAAGGCGTGGTAAGCATGTTTCATGGCAGTTTATTTCGCCCTATCAGATCCAAATCATCGGCATAACCCAGAACTTGAACTGATTTCAAAGGAATGGTATCTTTCATTTAAATTTTTGAGTTTTTCTGCACTTGTCAAGTCTATATTGAAGAGTAGGAATGAAAGAACGTCCTTGACAAGGACCACCGAAATTTCGGAAGGGCTCTGATATATCGTTCTGCACCCTGACAACACTAGCCGAACTTCTCAGAGTCATTTTGGTGAATGCTGTTTACTGTTTGATTGCAGGAAAAATAATTACTGATTGAAATCATGTGATATAAATCATGTCAACCCTGCCCAGTACCGCGTAGGTACCCGATATATTTGAAATGCTATAAGACGAAATGAAATATATTAAGTTATGTCGTTTCGGTATTAGTATATAAATTTCCCGAAATTCCCGAATTTCCCGGGAAATGAATTTGGATTTCCCGGTTCTCAAATGGGTCAAAAATTTCGGGAATTCCCGGGAATTTCGGAACCGGGAATTCCCGGGACCAAACCCTAGTGAGTACCATTGATCTTGTTATAATTAACGAATAAAACGTCAGCGTCAGTAAAAGTACCATTGGTCTTGTTATAATTAACGAATAAAACGTCAGCGTTAGTAAAAGTTTCCTTAAGTCTTAGCTTCATCTTGTATTATTGTCCATGATCTTACTTCGTACATTGTACATATTATGTTACTATAGGATTCTGATTTTCATTGACCTTGTTTTAATTGTCAAAGAAGACGTCAGCCGGTCCCGTTAGGCTCGCAGCTGATCGGTTGCGCGCAGGTCGCAGTTTAACGGTCACCTCAATACCGTAGCCCACTTTATTTTTCTCGAACCATACCGTATTAAGTGACTTTATGAGGGGATTAGCCTATACTATTTATCTTTTACTTTCCTCCCTATTTATATAGTAAAAAATTAAATTGTTTAAGTGCTTATTTTGTAAGTCTATAGAAATAAACGATTTGACTCTGACTCTGACTCCATATTTATTCGGATGCATCGACTCGTGTAATTATGGTCAAACTTCACCAGGGTAAGTTAGTTCAGTAGGCACTGCCTATGCAAGTTACGAAGTTTTTTTTGTATGTGAAGATGTTTATTCATTCAATAATGAAATTATAAATAGCAATATACTACTAACATGACAAGAGATTATAGTTAGGGTGATAACAGGCTCTATAACATTTTGCATCAGTGTCTTTTTTCATAATTTTCTTCTACTCATCATCAGAAAATAGTAATTACAAAAGAAACCAAGACCTTCTCGTGATATTGACCGATGATGAATGAGTAGTGCTTTGATAATAATCTAACTGTAACCGCAGGCAACAAACATTCCAACTTAATAACTTAATTATAACATAATACTTGTTTCTGAGTTACTAAGAATAGAATTCACATGTAGTTCACAGAAACAAAGTATGTTCTACTTCCATGTCATCGACTTCCAACAACTTCAAACCCCACTTAAGTAAATTGTACTTTTACTAAAATCTCACGAATCGTTTAATTCAATGGAAAGGAAACCAATTGAGTTACAATTGTCTCATGCGATTCCGATTTAAAGAAATGCATAGTTTGCGTGATTATGTGACATTTAGAATCAGGCTTTCACGATGACTTTGATGGATTTTACGCGATACACTACAAATCACACTATCACACTAATATTATAAATGCGAAAGTGTGTATGGATGGATGGTTGTCTGTTACTTCTTCACGCCAAAACTACTGAACGGACCAGGCTGAAATTTTACATACAGGTAATTCTTGTCCTGGAATCAAACATAGGCTTTTTTCGCATATTTTTATCCCATACATCGGTTACCGTGGGTTACAAATCATCTGTAAACGTTTCAATAGGAATAACGCGTGCGAAACGCGGAACGCAGCTAGTTACATATAAATCATTTCTACGACTGATGAACTGTGTGCAACTAAGGAGGACTCTGCCCAGAAGATACCACCTACCTTCTCTATAACTTTTCAGCTGTATTTCTGTTTAAGGGGCTATTTCATAATGTTAAAGTATTGAATAAATATCTTACATACATTATTTTCTGAATTAAAGTTCCTGATAAGAAACTTTGTTATGAACGATTTTATGCGAAAGTTGGTGCTTTTTGGTAGTTGTGAAACGTACCAATGATCTTATGCAGAACTTATCTGGACACCATGATGGATTTAAAAGTTTTACGGTCTGTGTATGGTTATTACACTAAAGTTATTACCTCAATAGCATGTATTGGTCCACTGCTGGACGCAGGCCTCCTAATAAGCGACTTATTGGCATTTGTCTCATAAGGGTAATGCCCATAATCCCCACGCTGGGTATGCGGGTTGGGGATGCGGTTGGGCTGCCGCCTGCCCCCACGGTAGATATCCCTTAATCACTTCTTACGACACCCACGGGAGGAGATGGGGTGGTGCAAACTCTCAAATCAGTAATCAAGTAAATATCCTGTTGTTAATGACTTTAGTGTAGGTATTCTCTTTTTTGCAAAGATTCTGTGTAATAAATAAATAAATAAAGATTTAAATTGTTTGAAAAGATCACTGAATTGTGTGTTATTGTGGTTTGCTCATTTATAAAATGGCAATAATTACAGTTAGGTTTATTGACAAAAACACTTATTTTATCTATTCATAGTGTGCGTGGGTTGGCATTTTGTTAACGCACGCATTCAAAGACAATGCCACAGTTTTTGGGAGTAAGGGCGGGCGCATCCAACGATTTAAATCGTTGTTCTTATGTTGGTAATAAGAACAATGATTTAACCTTATCAATTTATTTTCCATCTGACGTAGGATATCACTTAACACCTTCATGGCCCATGATGCAGGTGCCAGTCTCCCCGTATAGCGGCGGTAATGGAATACCTACGTGATGATTAAATAATTTGTTTTAAAAAAGGAACAAGGGAATAGAACAATAAATGTATGGAACTGTGCACGTGCCTCTTAGAACCACTTAGCTTTGTTTCTGAGACTGTCGGTAACCCTGAAGTTAACCGAGGTTTCAAGAGGTTTTTAAGTATAAACCGCCTGAAACTTGTGTAAATTTTAAGCATTAGCTATTTTGCCAATGGTGTCTACATGAGTCTACAGACCAAAGTCGGCGAACCGCAGAAAAATTTACAAAATACTTGGCTACTAACATTATTTATACACTGAAATGGCGCCCCAACCAAACAAGCTGTACTGCTGACTCCTATGTGTCCACAGAAGTAGATTGTTAACCTATTTTATAACATGTAATTAGTTGAGGTCCGCCTGCGACGCAGGAGGTTGCGGTTTCGATTCCCGCCGCGAGACAAATATGTGTACGATCAGCAGATTAGTTCTGGGCGTTCTGGATGTTTTCCATGCATGATAAAAAAATATCTATCTTTGTAGTGTTGCTAATTGTGTTAAGTACTTATATCAATTATATAGCGCCCATAACACAAGCTCTGCTTTGCTTGGCGCTAGGTAATGCCGTGTAAATTGTCCAACATTAACTGTTGCAGTTGGAAGACAGAATGAATAAAGAACTTGGCAGAGGCTCATAACTAAGAGGGCAAATGTAGAGCTGTTATCAGATCCACAAATATTTTGTTGTTAGAAAGTGAATTGCGCGTTGAGCCATGTCCGAACATTTTGTTTGTATAGCGAGCGTCCAGAATATCAACGAGTTCCGGTGAAAATGGACCATTATGCAACTTATACTGTGCCAATTACTCCAACCCACGTGGAATATTAATTTGAAGACCACATGGTCCATAATATGTATGCTCTACCGATATAATGATGGGTGATATAATATTGTTATTAATGATCTGGTTGTGGTCTTCACTTGAGCTCTACCAGCTAGTCTATTCAAAAGTATTCGTGAGTGTATCACTCATACTATTTTAGTGGTTAACTGGTTGTTTTTATTAAAAAGAATAGGGTGGTGACTCTTAGTTTTATTATTTTACGAGCTTACGTATTTAGTTGTTGATTAGCTTGTCACTAGGCATTATATCTAAATGTTGTATGTTACTTCCAACGTAATTTTTGTTTGAAGTCTGGAAAACATTCTGTTGTTTTTTTTAATGCTTAGCATTGAAGACATAAAGTTACAAAAGATTTTAAATAATAAATAATTAAGTATCTGATATTTAAGAGCATTTTGATAAAAATTACAAACACGCAATGCCTAACAGAAAAGTAACGTACATCATTGAAGCATCTTTCCCTTGAAATGAGTTTCTAACATTGAGTCACCTAGCCTTCTGACACATAGCTTATCTTATTAGGAAACAACGAAACTCACCTTTTGTCTTTTAACTTTCACGAAAAACACATAACACTTGTAAATTCACTTTACTATACATTTGAGACACTTTTCTGAGCTCTATCGATTTTACCCATATTTATATCAAGTGTGTTAGTTTAAAATCGATGTTAAATTTATTGATTATGAATTATCTTGCTCGCGAACAAAACTAATAAAACAGTCTCGTATCATGCACTCTCTAGCGTTTCAATTCTCCGGTGTAACGGCTACTTTCTTCGATGTACGATTACCGACTCCTGCGCACGTAGGCCGACAGACTGTCAGTGAAATGGTGGGAGAGTGGTTGATGTTGTTCCTTTTTTGGAAACGCTGAAAATTAAGCGCATAGCTTCTAGGCGCGTGCTGGTCACGACGATTTTCAATTTTATCAGTACACAAATAATACGGGCTTTAGTACCTATACTTGGATATTATTTGACTTTGACTTTGACTTTGATTTGACTTTTACATGCTTACATTTAATCTAGTTAAAATTTGTGAATTGAATGTAAATTTCTTATAATTAATGTATTGAATCTATAGCATTATGTGACATGACTAATTAAAATTTATGTAATGATTATGATACTCGTAATTTAAAATAAACAAACTGAATAGAATTGAATAAAATTATCGCATACGTGTAAAGAAAAGCGTCATCACTGAGGAGTAGAAACCGAAATTATGGCTAAACCGAAATTATGCCTACCATAATTTTCCCCTTAGATTGCCTTACCATATTGAATTTGTGGTCTAAGTGAGAATTGGCCACATAAAGTATTATAACTCTGTACTCTTCCTGCGGCTGCTAGTTATCTCAATTGGACGCTAATACTCGAACCGGAACCAACCCACACTCATGTCAAAATTGAGTTAAGTACACAGAAAGCTTTCAAAATACACCTTATATCAACTCTGTAAAGATCACAGTGATCTGGCAATTTTGACTGAACAAAACATTTTGTCAACAAAGATACTAACCCACACATCAACAGTTGTACAAAAAATTAATAAGATCCATGCTTCATGGTAACCCGATAATCTAAAAAAAAATCAAATTTTAATTCTTTTAAAAGGAACCAAACCACATGGTCCCTTGTGTAAATATTTTTTCATTACTTTTGTGGGTTGGTTCTTGTTTGCTTTATAGAAAAGGCTAAGTCTTAAATTTTTACAAAGATTCAAGTCACTTGGTTCCTTAAAATCTATGAGATTTTAAGGATCCAAGTGAAAATCTTATAAATTTTAAGGAACCAAGTCAAAAATGTACCAGCAGATAAACGGTTGCTAACTTTGAAAAGTTTTAATCTCTGGGGTAGTTCGATGCGCAAAATATGTTTATAACAACTTTAATACGCGAAAAACCTTTGGCTCATCACTATACTACAGATTAAAAAAAACAAAGAAGCAAACGTACGCACGTTATTTTTTCTGGGTTTAATTAGTTTATAAAACATTCCAGACGTCGTCGTCAAACAGAATAAACACATCGCTTTGCTGGATTCGATCGAGGGTGTAACATAAAAGATTTCCGTGATGGGAATGGCGGGCGTAACAAAGTACCTCTAGAAAGCGATATTTAATTCGGATTGCCATCAGCTTAACTAATTACAATAGAAATTAAATTGTCGCAGAAAGCTAATAATAGGCATTATAAAAGATTACAAAAAGTTACTGACATATACAGGGCGTTCGGTAGAAAAACGTTTGCCATATGAAAACTGGGGGTAGCTGGAACCAAATGCAATAGCTTGGCGGCTTATCTAAGCCTCAAAAGCCTCCTTAAAACCCATACACGTACATAGAATAAAATATGAAGACTTCTTGTCATCGTTGAATTTAGAAAAATATATGTATAGCGAATAGAAAGAAAACCACTGAAGGAGATGAAGTTTCATAGCCAAACACAAAAGAAATATTGCTAAAAATTACATTATATAATGAGATCTGATCTCAATGAAGAGTATAAGGTAATATATAATACGAAAAAGGCCTCGTGGAAGTCCAGAAAGTCTGAAGGAAAAAATTATGGAGCCACTTTGGCCAAACGGAAAACCTGTCACTGAAGTGAAGCTAATCGACCTCAAAAGCAAAGCTACACTTGATTCTTGAAGACTCACACGACTTCTACGTGAGGCTTGTTGGAAATGAGGCCATAGCAGACGATCTGGAAGGTTTTTCAGGTCATCCTGATTTTGAAATAGAGGAAGATTAGGTTAGGAATCAATGTAAAAGACAAAAATTATATCTTTTGTAGCATTTTTTGTGTTTTTTTTATTAAAGTCTAGGTACATTTTCGATTTAAAATAAATTCATGAAAGAAATAAAAGCATTTATCTATTTTAATTACTATTATTCAAATTTATTTAATAAGTTCATAAGGAACCAACCCACACATGAGTGTGGGTTGGTTCCCTACAAAATTAGTTTTATCAAAAAAAAACTTGTTAATATTAATGTTTTTAGTAAAATAATATTGATATAGGTAGAACTCAGTATGTTGTACAGTACTGTAAACCAACTTTTTTAAAAATGGCAGTAAATTTTTTTCTTTGCACAATTTAGACAAAAATGCCTTTATCTCAAAACTGTCATTGTGTGGATTGGTTCCGGTTTGAGTATTAGCGTCCAATTTGCTTAGTGATTTTCATACAGCCTCTAATTTAGTTATTCCTTATCGATAGACAAGCTATTCTTTCATCACCTCGTCTCACGTATTAAATAGATAATGAATTATCGATAATTTTTCTGACGAACCGATTTTTAGACGGGTGTTACGCTATACATATAATTGTGTATATATTTTAATCAACGCAAAAATGCAACGTGCATGTATTTGGACTCAAAACTGGTTAGTAAAAAAATGCAATGTTCTCAACTAGGCTGTGCTAGGTACATAACTCCTATGTAGGCAGAGCGCCCGCCGCTCATTTGATGCTCTTAAAAAGAATGTATTTTTTTAAATACCGGTAAGGTATGCAAGCATGCGGCTTGCCTGATGGAAAGCTTACGCAGCCTATGCCCTGCAATATCAGGGGGATAATACACACGTTTTTGACCCTTTAGAAGACCCTTTTTGAAAAACTCCATGTTGTTTTGAAGGAAAACCGATCATTCCACAACCTGAGTGTTCCCGGGAAGAAATTTCTTAAGAACCAGTCCGTGAACTAAAAGGCTCTAAGGTGGCGATGGTATCTCTGGCGATGGTGAGTTCCCGGGAAGAAATTTCTCAAGAACTAGTCCGTGAACTAAAAGGCTCTTAGGTGGCGATGGTGAGTAGTACGATGGTAAAAGAGAATACACCATGTAGGCCTGGACAGGTTCTAAAAGTGAAACAAAAGAAATAAAACTACTCTTTGTATAAATAAACCAGTTTGACTTATCACAACAGAATCACTACGACATGATTCTCTAAAATCGTGACAATATTTCACGGCAACTATGCCACCGACAATGAAAGTGAATTTGGTTATAACATACAACGGTCGAGTGGGCTAATGGAAACCGCAGATTGCTATATTTGTCGGCTGAAGTCACGGTACAATGCAGCCATGAATTGGTTAGTTAATTGGATACTCTGTATCGATACAATTATCCAAGATGCTGTCTCCCAATTACATAAAAATATACCCATATTCCGACCAAATTGGATGTAACATGTTTATTAACAAATAGCCCGTAGGTACTTAGTTTAAACCTATGTTGAAAATTATAATTGCAAAATAAATACCTACTTGAATACATACTTGAAAGAGGTACCTACTTATAATGAACTTAAATTTGACAAACATTTTTTTCCATAATAGATTCAGGTGTTACTTTGCGGAAATCCATTTTAAATATTAGGTTGAAAATATTTAGTAAAAATTCCGCGAAACTCGGATTTCACGGAATTGTTACTACATATATATTTTCATCGTTATATAAACATTTTTTACTGGAGTGGAGGCGTTACTTATTTGTCTTACATAAGACAAAAAAGTAAGGGGTTTATTGTCGTCCCGTAATGTAATTACAATGTTTTAGCGAAGGGACGTACAAAAGTTAAATTTACTGTATACAGGTTCAATAGCCTGATCATTAGAGCGAATATTTTACAACGGAAGCACTAAAAAGAAAGTGGAAGGACACTTCCAGCTTCTAAGAAACAACCCGTTAGTTCCGAACCCGTTCGGCACCTGTTTTACTCTCCCTTCGAGGTGACTGCCCTCGCATTGTGATAGGAAGTTATGTAGGGCTTGTACAAAACGTGGAGGAAGTTGAGCTTGTTGACGAATCCTGGAACTTTCTATAGTTCGCGGAAAGAGTTATGTAAATGTTTTTGAAATTGGACACACTGAGCGAGGTACAAGTGACAAATAAAAACTGTACAAAAGTGGTATAAAAGCATGCTATGTAGGATTTCTTTACTTTTTTTTACGTAAGAGTCTAGATTTCCTCCTTATGTGGGAATCTTCAAGGAGTAAAACTGAAATTTGCTGTAAAGAGCAAGGTTGGAGTTGTGTTTTTTAAGAATTTCGTCTTCTACCAACAACGGTATATGAACACTTTCAAAGTGTGAGAGAAACGGTCCCAAAGACGATCCTTACAAAAAAAACACTACTCGATAACAGTTTCTTCATTTTCTAGAGTATTTATTTATCAGCTTAGGTCTTAATGTGTGCTTAGGTCAATAGCACATGTAGCCTAAGAATTTATACATTTAAAACGGCAGAATAAAATTAGATATGATAGGTAGATATTAGATAATTATTTCACACACAAGGTCAAGTAATTTTAATTTGAAAGCTGAGGTGGTTTAATTATTACCACATAGGTAAGGTATCGAGGTCATTGATCTTATTTTATGTTATGCGGTAGTTTGTCGGATAGGAATTCGTCAACTGATTAATAGCATTTTACAGCAAGTAGGTTTTTAAGTTGTCTACCGAAAGCTATGTCGTGTTTTTCGTCTTTAATTATGCTGGGGATTTTATTATAAATGTTTACTAACCGAGTCTACTAAATTTAATACAATTATCTGTAGTCTTGCTAGATATTCGGGACCTTTCTCACACGTACTTGTTTGTCTGCAGGAGGATGCTGCGGCGCCTCGACAAAGAGGACCATTGTGGGAGGCTGGGCGTGGGCCTGGTGGCTAGTCACAGATGTGCAAAGAATCTCCCTCGAGGTAAGTCCACTTACTGTTTTAAGGACATCATCTTCCATAGCGAGATTATCTTATTAATTTGTTTTTGTATGCTGCTAGTTTTCCTTAAATAAATAAATTACCGTGTTCGAAGAGTATCTGAGTATTTGAGCTATGTAGTCGAAAAATCTATAACCTAAAGGAGTTCAAAGACATTTTGTTTTTTCTTATTGTATAGTGAGTAATACATAAATCTTTCTTAACCCTTAACCTAAAACAAAATAAATAAAATAAATAAATAAACCTGGCATGAAAAAATCCTGTCCCTGACGAGGTTTCCAGAAGACTAAAAAAAAAAACTATATATTACAATTTTAAAAGATTCGAGCAGCAGACATTACAAACATTTTACGTATTTACTTTTATATTTTGCGACAAAATAGTTGTATAATAACATGACTTGCATGCTGGTTTTTAACCTTTTCATTTTTATTGGACTGCTTCACGATTATTTCTTCCACCTCCAGGTTATGACACTTAATCCGATGTGCGAGTACGTGGAAACGGCCCAAGGCGTCCCCCTGACGGTGACTGGAGTGGCACAGTGCAAGATCATGAACGAAGACGAGCTTCTCACCACCGCCTGCGAACAGTTCCTGGGCAAGAATGTCAAGGAGATCAAGATGACCATTCTGCAGACGCTTGAGGGACATTTGAGAGCTATACTTGGTGAGTACCTATCATTATTACACTTTAATAAATAAATTATTTTATTTTAGATAATTGGGATCCATAATTTGTTATTAGCTTATCTTGTTATATTAAACAAAATAAATAACATTAGATAAAATCACATAAAATCAAATGGAATACATTTTTGTGTACTAACATTTTTAAGAGCGGCTTGAATGCACCAAAATATCTTGGCTTAGTACTTCAAAAAGTTGCTGTTGTTGTTGGGCATAGGCAAATAACGCCGGATAGGTATCTCTCAGCATCATCATCTATACCGTGTCCACTTTGAATAAGGCATAAACGTATACAAACCGCCCATACTTAACCTAAAATTCACTTCGTTGGCGCATTCTTTTATACGTAATTTACATTACTTGTCGATTTTAGATCCTCCCTTCAATAAAAATTGCTTACATTTATATCTGAAACTCGACGCCAAGCAAGTAAGATTTTGTTATTTGTGTCGTATTTTGTATTCTAACATGCTCCATTCAAAATGGATAAACCATAGTAAAGAAGGATTTCCAACTTTACCGAATTTTACTGAAAGCATTCTACCAAAAACGTGCTTTGATATAATATTTGCCTCTTTCGAGTAACATTACCCCATTCTTATTTTGAGCTTCAAATGTACGTAATTTATTCTCTACAGTTATTATGAATGCCACCTATCTAAAGTGAACAGAACTAAAACGCTCAGAGTAAACGAAGGAAAGGATACCCCTCTCTATAGTTGCTCGCAGAAGACGAACGCAGGTTCGCGGTGAGTTAACAGAGATGGCGCTAGCAGTAGCGAAAACTCGAGTTTTGTATCTTAACGATGCCCGAAGTTCAATATCGAAGTCAAGGTCTAATTGATTATTATTAATTTATTCTTACATTGATTAATGTAGGTGTGATTTTTATTGTTATCTCCATAATGTAGTTATTGTATTCCCTCCAAATAAAGCAGTGTTAACAGTTTGTTATCGATTGCTAAGTGCATTGCCCCTTTTAGAGCTCTAGATTTTCGAGTTTTATTAACTAATCATCATCATCATCAGCCTATTTTGGTCCACTGCTGGACATTAGCCTCCCATAATGAGTGCCAGAGCACCCTGTCTTCAGCATGACGCACGCAGCATCTGCCTGCAGTCTTGCAATCCTCCTATACTACGTTTGCCGAGTCACCGTTTCCACTTAAGAACACGTTTACCCCAACTGGTGGTCGGTTCTTCGCGAGATATGGCCGGCCTTACCATTTCAGCTTGCTAATTCTTTGAGCTATATCGATAAGATTGCTTCTCTGTTGGATGTATTCGTTACAAATCCTATTTTTCAGATAGACTTTTAGTAACTCAGTTCACTTTATCTGTCGCCCGCTGGTGCTCGTTGGTTCAAGTACTAAATAACTCGTAAACAAACTTTAGTTGCGAAAGCTTTTGTCAGTCTTCATATCGGATATCCGCAGCCCAAGTGTTTGAAACTTTCTTATAAACAAACTCTTGTCGGTTTGTTTATAATCTTCTGAAACAACACAAAGCCTTCAAAAATATCTGACATGTAAATGTTGGGTAATGTATAGTTTTATACAAATGTGGTCGTACCTACTACCTTATTTATTTTTCATTAGCATGTTTCACTCAATTTACTTTAACTTCTCCTTACCTATTAATTTTAAATTTATTAGCAATCCGTTGATGGCGGCCAGCTTATAATCTTCAACTATAGGCTATATGATTCTAGAATCCATGATATTTTTTGTAAAAAAGTTAAAGAAATATTCGCGGAAAATATTTTATAACAATGGGAGCAAATCGCAGAAGTTCGAAACCATTTTTGCTTTTGACATTCAGCTTTCATTTACCTACTTAATAAAGTTTTGTTTTTAGTAACTATCTTGCTATACCTTGATGGTTTTTGTTTAAACAGCTTTCTTTGAGTTATTGTTAAACTTACATAATAATGCAAAAAAACTTGGATTCTAAAATCGAGTAAGTACCTATAGATATTTAGAGATATTTATCACAAAACTTCCAATCAGTAGATAGCTGTAAAAGGCTTGAAATTATATTGTATTACCATCTTAAGTATAAAGTGTGCTTCCCTGAAATAATAATAATGATAAATCAAGTAAAACCTTCTATTATTGCCAAGAAGTGGTTTCTCGAACCACTTTTACTGATGGTGAGTGTTTGACACCAATGAATGCTGTCGATGGCATTATGCAAACACCATAAGGTCAAACTGGTTATGGACTAGTTGAACTTGACCGCAGTTCTGTAGGCCAAGTGGAAATGATGATTGATGAGGGTTACTGGAGAAAGTTTCAAACTTCGGCTTGTGTACAGTAGTTACTTTGTTCAATAGGGCTACTTTGTTCATTACCCCCATTGATTTAAAAAGGGAAGATAGGTTACGTTCTCCCAGCGCTTACTCAAAAATTGGCATGTATTACAACTACACGCAAACACATACGCTCACAGTTATATTTCCAGTCCTGTGCAAACAAAGAAGAACAAAGACGGAAAGACGTATCAATGATTACCCCCCATTAGATAAACGCCAATAAGGCACTTTTTTTTTATTTCGCACTTTTTTTTTTATTAACTCGCACTTATCAGGAGGAGGCCTGCGTCTAGCAGTGGATCAATAAAGGCTGTTGAGGTTGAGGTATGACGAACTGATTCGTAGGCATAATATTTAAATCATGATTCCTAAACTACAAAAAAACACATACAGTCAAATTCTTGAAGTCAATCAAAAAGGATAACACGTCAATTTTAAGGTTGTTTAACTACTCATGATTTCCCAACACGTAAGTGAACTACTAAGTAGCATTATACACATTGATAAGACCTTAACACACATGGAAATGGAATCCTCCGTGTCGTCACTCCATTGCATAATCTGCCGCAGTGACTCACGGAAACCACTGTTATACGTACCTTGGGCAGATATCCCTTGAAACTTGTATAAACAGTTACCTATGCTACCAAAGATGGCAGATCTTTTTTGTAGGTCAACCGATTTGTACAAGATAAGCGAATAATTTTCTAGAAAGTTTGTGTAATCTCTTAAATTATATTTATACACGATGTCTAATCCATCATATTCGCTTACTGATTGCGAAGCTGATTTAACTTCTTATCTGAAAGTATAGATACTTTATTTTTTTACGCTGTATTTTGGCGTGGTCGATATAGCAAGGCTTGAACGTTGTTATTGAGCTGAACGATGTAGTCTGGCTTCCTTGATACAGGCCCAGCTTAGTGAGGAAGTGGGTGCCTCACGTTTGGTCGAATGACAAATAAATATACATCCAAACATAGCACTTCCTCTTTTCTTCGAGGTCTTTTTAGAATGCGGCCATATCACTATGAGCGAAAGATAATGATACCATTACATTGGTGTTAATCCAGATGTCGCCAAAACTAAACTAAACTAATGCAAATGCGGCGTCCCTGTCATATGGATCAAAATCATAAAATGGCATCATTTTTAGTCCTATCAAGTTAGTTTATTCTACTTTGTTTTTGCAATATGTGAAGACATCAATAAGATTGTATTCTTTTTACAATATTACTGTCCAAATTCTCAAAAAAAATCTAGTTCTCAAAGCGCTATGTAGAAGTTTAGTTTCACCAAAATATTCAGTTTAAGGTAAATTCCTCTGTTGAATAGCTAACTAACAGCTTCTATTCAAGGCAGTCTAATGAGAGCTCCCAAGGTAAACTTTGTCCAGGGACAGCTAGTTTGACTGGTGCCGTAATCGCTGGAAATTTGATTTTGTACTCACGGTAATATGACTTCTTTTCCTTGCAAATTTCATCCATCTCTTCTCTATCTTCTTTCAAGAATTTGTCGACTTGTTCAACATCTAGGGTTCTCCATTTAATCTTTCTCTATGGCATGAATAACCACGACAGCTGGTACTGTTTATTCGGAACTTACGTGGTTGACTTAATATTCCATAGATATAACCTTTTAGGTTTCTCCTAATCCTTCATATACATAGTTTTCTCTATGTCAGGATTGCTTGGGAGAATCATATGGGAAGCCTGTTATTTACTGATACTGACACAATTCTCTACTTGCATTTAGTTCCAATGACGACGGTGTTCTGGGTATTTTCTATCTTACTGATATTATAAACGCGAACATTTGTTTGGATGTATGGATGTTTGTTACTCTTTCACGCAAAAACTACTGAACGGATCAGGCTGAAATTGCATACAGGTATTTCTAGGCCTCTCATAAATCAGTTTCGGAAATAACCTTAAAACATTTCCATAGAAACAATCAATATTAATTTTGGGGCTAGATGACGCTGTGTCTGCATTGTTTATTATTATTAACGCTTCAACTACAGGGAAGGAGATGTAACTGCAAACTCATGCTACATTCTCACGTAAGTCATTACTGGTAAAAGCATGAAATCATATTGCGGTCTACCCATTACGACTGCAATGCGGCCAATCGGCAGTACAACCGCTTCGTATAGTTTTGATTTTTTTAAGGGTAACTCCAGTAAAAGTCCAGATTCACACAATTTATTCCCATATTCCCTAAAAGTGGCGTGACAAACTCAGCTGATCACGATTCAGATGAAGTTGTGAATGTATCTCGCGTACTGTTTTTGTCGCTCATTGCCTGCTGTGTTTCGATTGCGAATAAACAAAATAAAATCAAATAATTAATGGCGAAAATAGTTAAGTATCATTGGAGGTTAAACCAACTTGCTTTAAATGAAGTTTGACCATAATCACATAAGCCGCTGCATTCAAATAGATTGTAGATCTGCTCGAGTAGATTTGTTTTTAACCGACTTCAAAATCAAGAGGAGGTTCTCAATTGGACTGTGTTTTTTATGTGGATGCCATTGACAGAACTGGACCAAATTGAAATGGCACCACCATTTCAATCTGTTCGAGTTCTGACAATTGCATCCATGAGAAAAATATAAAATTGAAGTCAATTTATAGTTATTTTAATTAAAACCTTATTATTGAGGGTAAAATTGTCGTTTTAATAATTCACAATAATTTACTGGTTGTTTTAGTACGATTATGAACAAAACTTTTGCCCTGCAGTGGGGAAGACCAGACTTTGAAAAAAAGTAGGTATGTGTTGGTACCTCTCGTAAACCGTCTCGTATTTTCTAGTGCCGTCCAGTAATAAGCTTGACCAGCCTAACTAGATTGCTCGTCACTGGACGTCCGATAAAGGGCTGTAAAGTTCACCCAACCTGTCTAAATTATTCATGGAGTCTCCCACGACGGATCTGCTAGTGACCGAAACTCGATCGAAGGAAAACCTAACTTTGCGGTTTGTGTGGGAAACTGTCGCGCTTCATTTTCCTCGCTAATTTGTGTCCGTAAAGACACTTTTTGCAAAGTATTTTTTTTATTTAGTTTTTACAATCTTTTAATAATGTTTATGTGTTGTGAAGTATACAAACACATTTACGAAATAAACTTAATACGTTGCTAATAAGTAAACATCTATCAGTAAGTACTATATTTGATCAGAGATATTTTGTTTGTAAATATTTTAATATACTGCTTCATAGTGGTACACTGCTGGACAAAGTCTTTCCTTATGAGCGCTATAACGCCCTGTCTAGAATATTTATTTTTATTTATAATAATATGATACACCGTCGGCCGCATCTTCGCTTTCCATCAAGTGAGATTGCGGTCAAACAAAGGTCTATTTACAGTAAAAAAAAAATATATATATAATACGGGGCTAGTAAAACAATGTCAGCAATTTGAAAATGTATTAAACAGTGCAATGTCGGAAGTGGAAATGCCTGCATACGAAAGCGGACACATCTGTCGCCTTCAAAACGGTCCACACACGCAAGGCTCTATTATACATCCGAAATACCTACTCTTGTTCCGGTTTCATTTCAATTTGTTCACTATACCCCTATGGCATTCCACAGTGTAGGTTTGAAGGTGGACAACACCATAAATTGGCTACCATGATCTCTAGGAAGTCGATTTGGGCCAGTGATTGGCTCTAATTTAATCTAACCATGGCTTTTTATTTTACGTCGATAGCCTATATACATTATATGCTATTTGATAGAGATGAAGCTGAAGACAGGGCGCTATGGCGCTCATTAGGGAGGCCTATGTCCAGCAGTGGACTAATATAGGCTGATGATGATGATGATGATGATGATAGAGATACCGTTTAAGTATCATAGCCTAGATATTGCGAGTGAACACTACATAATGTTCTAGATTATGGATCTAGACATTATGAACACTGTATTGTATACCGATAGTAATGAGGAAAAGTTAATCTTCCCATGCTTTGCATTAATATAGATAAACGAAATCAAAATTGTCGAAATAACTAATAATTGATTATGTTTTAAAAAACTATAACCCGATTTCCATTATACAGATTTTTTACGGATCCCATTATCAGACTTGGACCAACATGACCACACGGGAAGCACCAGCTTTCAAATAAAAAAAGAATCTTGAAAATCGGACCATCGAGTCAAAAGTTACAAACATAAAAAAAAACCAGTCAAATTGAGAACCTCCACCTTTTTTTGAATTCGGTTAAAAAGTTATTTCGTCTACCTGTCCTTCGATAAGTAAACTGTACTACGTCCTTCCTCCTGTTTGACCGGGCCTGTGACGTAAAATACCTAGTACAGTAGGTAGGTACCGCTCTAATTCAAAACAAATAGCATCATCATATCAGCATCGACTTTCGACTTAAGTGAGCAAGTTGAACAAATGCCTTTCCATGAGCAAAACCTTTGCATCCACTCTGTCAACCTTTCTCTATTCGACGTTCTGAACTTCGGCATTTCATTCATCCACTTAGAAGGGCGATTTGTCACCTTTTTGTGAGGAAACTAGTTAGCGAGTCGTAACTTCGATGATTAGTCATGCTTTCTCTGGTTGTGACATGAAAGCCTGTCTTTCAAAGAGCTCATTTTGCTCAACAACTTAAATTGTTGCCATAAAATAGGGTCTACGTAATTCTAATAGTCGTAGAGCCTACTTTTGTGTTTCCAATAAAGCCTAAAGCTAAAATGCTTTCTAGATCGCTTAAAATAAACTGTACACATATAAAAGAAGTTTTTAATAAACCTATCCAGCAAGATTTTTGAACAACTCAGTGTTGCTTCAAATCCGAACTTGGGTGGCCGACCTTACTGTGGGCGGCCTACAAAAATAAATATTTACTTATTAACTTTAGACGGCTCATGACTTATTCATTTCATCTACATTTTAAGCCAGACATTGTGTAGACGTTCTATTTATTTAACTCAAAACGTTCTGTGTTCCTGCTCCTTTTCAGAATGTACTTGCTGAGTAGTTTGCAATTTCTTGACCCAAAGAGCATTGAACTTTATACATATACACACTTTATACAGGGTATACAGTAAAACTAAGCTGGAAACAACATGCCAATAAAGTAAATGTTCCGTCCAAATACACTTTTATTGTACAAATCTTCTAGATAAACAACGTAGCTGGATCCAAGATTTATTTTAAAATCCTTATTTGTTGTTAGATGTTGTTTGTGTGGCATCAAGCAAATATGAGTAACATTATTTAACTATACAGGGCTATTAGAATATATTGTATCTGTAGCTTGAATGAAATGTGTAACTTTATAACATTCATCTATTTTTAGCAAACTTTATGAACTTTATCTTAGGGATATTACAAAACTTCCATCGGCTTTTATGTTGATGACTCACAAAGGACGATAGCCCTATGTGTAGTGAATGTAGGTACACAAAACCAACATATACACGCTTGAAATAATATAACAGGCTATTCTTATTCTGTACCGACGGCAAACACACTTTCGCAGGAACTTACTGAGTATGGACATTATCAAGCCAAAGCTGTAAATGATGCTGTGGTGTCGAGTGTGGTGTGTACGAAAACTAACCAGCCAGTGTGCGGGCAATCACAGTGCACTCTCTATTCGCTCACTATCATAATCCGATGGGACGGCAGACAGAGATATTAGGCCCAGGATCGACAGCTTAACACTGTAAATATGCACGCTAATGGATAGGGTATGTAAGATGCAGCGATAATCTGTTAGAAAGGAAAATTAGCGAAGAAGAGCTAAATAATAAAAAGAAATTAGAAAGAGCTTACAAATTAAACAGTTGAGCTAACTGGAGGTTGAAAACATTATGCGATGAATTCAATGAATTACTTAGGAAATAAGACTTAAATTTATGTCTGCAAGCAAAGTACAAACCTGCGTAACAAACTTCTATGACAGTTTTAGTCCTTGTAATTATCATCAGCCTGAGCTTGTGTTGCCAACGTTACACCACCGGCTATATTGCAACGTGCAACTGATCACGTAGGCCCGAGCCCCCACCCCGGCCTTTAACCCGGTAGAACTGCAATACTAGGCACCTTTTAAACTGGAGCCGAACACCCTGTATAACTTTTTAGAAAATGCCGCTATCATGACGTATCAAATCTTACATACACACGCTATAAATCATGGGCAAATTTTATTTGTTCAAGCAATAAATGCTCCTTATGCCTTAAATACTTAAGCCACAAAGCCATTAGAACTTTCTCCTAGGCCCAGGCTCTATCAAACCGGAGATGTCCGAAGCTGAAAGAGACGATTTTCAGCAACTGTATCTCCACTGAAGATGTGTGGAAATGCGTACTGGCTAGACTGGAACGGAAATAAAGATCTCGCTATGGTTTTTAAAGTTTTTATGCATACTGTGTGCATACTATTGCTTACAAAAGTGTGTATCAAATGTTGTCTACTTTACTTACCTTATCAAAAGTTGTTTCTTGCATTTTAGTGCAAGGATATCCGATGGATACTATTTCAGACAGTAAATGTTGTCTTTATGGAAGACCTTTAAACAATAAATTATGAAAACCATAGTTTTTGCCCGCGGCTTCAGACGTGTTGTTTCTTCGGAAACACTTAGAGGTTATTATTATCATCGCATGGTAACTGATTTATGGGATTAAATATAGGTTTCTTTTACCTACGTCTCTCGCAAAATTTATATTCTATTATATTCTACATTTTTCGCAAAATTTCAGAGCAGAACTTTTGGCGTGAAGAAGAAAGAAACAACCATCGATATATTTGCATATTTTATAATACTAGTGAGATGCGACGTGATGAGCACGTAAACGGGCTATAAATCCTTTCCACGCAATATCACGTGCAAATATCGTTTGGTTGCCTGGAAAAATCGCTTTAAGCGATAAGGCCGCCAGTTTTTTTTTTTTTTTTTATATTTATAGATTTTTCAACTTAAAATAACATTACATAGAAAACTAATAATAACACTAGGTAAACCACAGAGGTATTTTCATTGCCGTTCTCTGTGTTTAATTTATGTATCATCATCATCATCAATGGCCTTTACATCCACGAAGGATGGTTTATGTAGTGTTCTATTTTTGGCACTTATGTATAATATTACAATTTATGTATAATCTGTTTAATTTTAAGATAATGAATAAAGCATTATTTAGGAAACACTCCTAAGAAAATCCAATGCAAGGTTTGTGGCGAACTATGAACGCCGCTGCTTCGAGGCTTAACACACAAAGTGACGATCACAGACGGCCTGTCATGGCCGTAGTGACACGAAAACCACATAAAGCAATAAAAAGCATTATCCATCTATCGATCACGTTCAAAGATACAGATAGTAATATCCTTATAAGGTAACCTGTCTTAAGGAAATATGACTTTTCCTCATTTGAGGTGCAATCACAATTACTAACCTGTTCCTTATTATCGCGATTGCTCCATGATGCGAAGTTATTTCCGTACAGGTAGTATGGTAGATAAATGGATCTATTAAAAGTATTTGTAAGTGTAGGTACCTACAACTAGGTATGTATATAACGATACAATACTCTAATAATTGTGTTGCGTGTTTTATTTCGTGTGATATTTAGAAAACCTACTAGACAAAACCACACTTAATGGTCTGCCTCTCTTTTCCGGCTAATTAAAATCTCTCTTTAAGACAAAAGAGGGCCTCTTCAAAACGAGAGTAAGTTTAGCTAGATCTTGATGTCTGTATCTTTATGATACATCTTCGGCCACATCAGCGTTAGCCATCATCAGGTCAGATTGTGGTCTACCTAAGATATATTCACGTTAAAAAGCTATTACTAATATATGTACCTCTCTGAAGGATAGGATTCGTAACGAATACATCCGACAGAGAACCAAAGTTGTTGACATAGCTCAAAGAATTAGCAAACTGAAGTGGCAGTGGGCCGGCCATATCTCGCGAAGAACCTATAACCGCTGGGGTAAACGAGTTCTTGAGTGGAGACCGCGACTCGAACATAGTGTAGGACGCCCTCCGGCCAGGTAGGATGACGATCTGCGAAAGACTGCAGGCAGATGCTGGATGCGTCAAGCTGAAGACAGGGCGCTATGGCGCTCATTAGGGGAGACCTATGTCCAGCAGTGGACTAATATAGGCTGATGATGATGATGAATATTATGTACCTGAAAACTTATTTACGTACTAGCTTTTTAAGTTAACGCTTTCACTGCCCAGCCTTAGCTGGATAGTGAAAGCTGGAACTCTATGTTAATGTATAGGTAAACCGAATGATACTAAATTGTTTGTCAAAATGATAAAACTGTACACTAGTCAAAATCGATGTAGATGTTTGTGAACAAACCACGTCACAAAAAACTATTATTGAAGGAAGATCTTAAATCGAAAAGTAATGTAAATTTTGTATAATAAGACGCGGTAACAGAGTGATTTTTTTGATTAGTATTGGCGGTTTGTTTACCAACATTCTACACCGAGATTGGTTAGTAGAAGGTACTTATATTAATTCCAACAACCTTGTTTCTTCGTTCTAATACAACAGAGTATGCTTTTCCAGATGTAATTACATAATACACGGTAGGTAAACCGCAGATTGACGACCATGCCAATCCATTCTGGTCACCTGTGTCGGCCATTCATAATTCTAATTTTCATTTCGAAATAACGAGCCTGCTACGTTTATTCACCTTTATTTGTTAGTAAAAATGAATTCGTTGAACTGCAGATCTCTATGGTTCCATGGTCAAACCACGATACATAATCAAAATTTAATATTCAGTGTTATTTATTTATTTAATAATGGTTGCTTCTTGGCTTTATCCAGAATAATTTCAGCATATGCATGTAAAATCTTAGCTTATTTACTGCTCATATTTATGTGATTCAAACTTAACCCCTTCAAGACTTCAGTAATTATTAACTAAGTCATAAAATGCCTTATCCAAAAAAATAAGTAATATACGTATAAGAAACAGGATCGTGTGAAGTGACAATAGTTTAGAGGCCTATACCATATATAGTTATTATATAAAAACAGAGTTCTCAGTTCTTATCTATTCTTATGCCTATACCCAGTAGTGGGTAAAATCGGGGTACCAATTATGACGATGATGAAAAGAATATTAGGATTTACATAAAAACATCTCGTGCGGCCCAAATTACGTCTCCATTTGCGTATGTACATGACGTTAATCTTATCAGCGCGTTTATGTTTTTAATTAAACAAATAAACGTACGAACTAAATAATCACGTTTGTCAATTACTCCCACTGATTATGTGCTATACTCCACGCCTCACACTTTTTCACACCTAAACAGTACATACCGCTTAAAATTTGTATGCTCTAAACAACATTTTCTATTAAGATAAGATTAATGTCTTGTGCTGCAGGGGGTATTTTAATTCTTCGGAAAGGCCGTCGGATTCGATATGTATGTATGTATACTCTAAAACTTTTGACAATTTAAAATAGCGTTCTAAAGTTCAGTTAGAATAGAATTCAAATTCTAAACTGACATTTTCGCTTCGGAAACGATTTGAATTAATTAAAATACCCCTGCAGGTGTAGGTTTAATAAACGTCACAAAACTAAAACACTGAGCTTCATAATCAGCTTAAAGTAAGCTGCATCAAACAAACCTCAACGCCACACAAAAAATGTTGATGAGCTTTTAAACTCATTAACAATTTCACTACTTTGCAGTTTCATAGAATCTTGGCAAATTACTATCTACTTCATTTGATTTTAGGTTTTCACCTGACTGCATTGGTTCACTGCTGGACGCAGGCTTCTCCCTAAGCGTATTTATCTCATAATGCCCCTAATCCCCACGCTCGACATGCGGGTCGGAATTGTAGTTCGGTGGTAGAATTGTTTTGCAGCAGGCGCTATTGCCCACCCCCGATGAATATCCCTTAGTCGCCTCTTACGACGCCCGTGGGAAGAGTTAGGATGGTGAAAATTCTATTTGAATTCTAGATTGACTGCATAATTGCTAACAAATCATCACATAGACCACATAGATACTCACTTCTGTCTGTATCTCAGCCACCCAAAGTGAATCTTGGTCTCCGACACAAGTCTTTTCCATTAAACTTTTTAATCCATCATGGTTATTAACTAATTAATCATTTACAACGGGATATTTGTTATTCCGTGATGATGGCGCATAAAACTGTGGCAAAATATTGGAAATCTCAAAACTCAAATCATGGTAAATATCGCGTTGTAAATGACTTAAGTCTTTTCCACTTCTCCAGGTATCTTGGTTCTGAGCTGCCTCTTACCAGCCAAGTAATTGCAAGATGAGTTGGCTCTATGAGCTCTACGCTTAAATCGAAAATGCACAAGTTCCACTTTTCCTAATACTTGATAAACAATGCATAGAGGTTTTACCCCTTCATCGCTTAACCTTAGGCTTGACCTCAATATCTTTAAGAGGTTTGCCTGATAGTGGTTAGTTTATGGTTGCCGGACAAGCCTAAGGTTTTGTAGGCATCGTATATGCTAAGAAAACCCGTTTACTGTCCGTTATCCTGGGTCATGAAACTGGCGAAGCCTTCGGGAGCGGGTATTGAGCCTTTGATACATCTAAACGCCGTATGTAGTACAGAAGTACTGATAGCAAGTTTTTCCATCAATTCTATTTGAGAGCCCAAGAATACAGTCTTCTGAGACAAATTTCAAGCTAAATCTAGTCTTTAACAGTTCTGAGGAAGTATCCTCTGTGCTATTTTTACACATTACCCAATTGAATTTCATTGGAGCGAATTCTGTCCTAAGCCGGCGTCGACAACCTACGCTTTGCCAAACTTATGTCACCTTCAAGAACCGGTTGGAACTGGTGTATCACCAGTTCTAATTTTCTTTGATGGATAGGTAGGTAGCGCCGTGATTGCCAGGGTTTGCCATTTATGGCGGGCAATGAACTTGCGTCTATCGCTCCGCCAACTTTATGGTCAAGGTCAAGTTAAACCGACTCAACTAACAGCATATTTTGTTATTCGTTGGTCAATGATTTGATGCTTGGCCTTAGAAAAATGCCTCAAACTTCATAAGCGTTCCTAGAAACTTAAAATGTTGATTGACGAGAGAATCTGATCAATGATATGACAAACTGTTTAACTCATCTTTGTTCAAAATCATTCGATTTGAAGTGAAATTGCCTTTACAATTTACACATCGAACACTTCATAACGATTTAGATTCAAGACACCGGGAGTAAGTCTTACTAATGAACAAGTTATGAAGGAGTACTAATGGAATAGTGGATACTTATTACTGTTATACAATAAAAGGCCTCTGTTGGTTTTGGCCCCATGCGCATGCCTGCCAAAGGACCGGCCACTATGACCTGATATCATGGAAATGAGAAACATATAATAAGTAATAATTTTATAAGTATATCAGATTTGTCTCAAAGCGTCTAACAATTCAGAGACTAACATCTTTTTGAATAGAATCTGGTTGTTTTAAATAGGATTCCGGTTAAGCATCTGTTTGCAAGGGCACACCAACCTTGCCGTGTCCTTGGCGATTAGCTCATTTCGTAGCATAAAAGAACATACAACAGGTTTCAATAGATGGCAATGCTTAACAAAATTTAGGGTCACGGGATAGAAACTTTTTGCGCACAAAAAAATTATGTTGTGCAGATAATTTTCAGAGTTAAAGCTAGATCTCGTTAAATAACGCCTTTAGAAAAAGCCTTTTAAAGCGATGTGCCTAATATATTTAAGAATACACATTTGTTAATGCAGATGTTGTACGAAATGGTAATCTGAGACCCATATGATATCATGTGCAAATGTTGTCAGCTTCAAAACAAATATGTCTGCTGTCGTTATTTAAACCTGTAATTATGCAGAAACGTCTATATATAATAAAACCGGTTTATGTCAGGTAATTTAGGTGTCTAATGGCTTTTTCATTCTGTGTTTTATATCTGTTATGATAACAACCATTTCAAATGATGTAAGAGATCAAAAAGTTGCTAAATCGTTTCCACAGAACACACTGAAGGATTCTTTAATGATTTTCCGTCTCCCCCAAAAACTAAAAGTATACCATGACTGAAAAGAAGCATACACCTTTTCCATCATCAAGCTTTTGAACAGCCTCACATAAAAGTAAAATGTGATGTACATTTCTGTCCATCAATCGTATCCATACTTTCTATTAGAAATGAAATGGGACCGTACCTTGCCCTCGAATCATAGAACAATGTATATTACCCCACAGTAACGTTTCCACGTAGAGAATACCGTAAACTATAGTTACACAGTTCAACAAGGTCTGAGAGTGGGGGGAAACTCACAGTCTATATTGGAAACCGACGACCCGCCCCGCGCCATTCTTTCGCGACTCTCTGAAGTTAACGTACTCCGATTACCATTCATCCAATTTACTTCCCAATACACGATATAAATTAATTTCTTTCGGAAGTTCATCAAATCTATTTTAGAAATTGGAGCGTGCACGCGTATTCGAAATTCCTAGTGTATAGTCACGCCTCAAGGTTATAACCGGCGTCGTTGGTGTAATGTTGTAGCGTATTTTCGATAGTGTTTTGTTTTTGATGATGCTGTGACGGGATGTGTCGGATGCTCGCGTAGTGCAGTGTCGCCAGTTGCGTTGAACAAAGCCGTAGCCATGGCTCTAGTGTGGATGAGTGCTTTTAATCTTGGTGTCACCGTTGTTGCGAGTTTAGCTGTTATATCGAGGTAAGAAGCTTTATTTTCCCCTGTGTTTTCCAGCTAAGCACAAAGCAGGCTTTGTTTATTTTATACCAGGTCAGCAGCTTTTTATGTCCTGTGCTACTCGTCTCCAGAGTGGCTTGTTAGTCTTCTTAGCTTCAGTGGTATTTTCTCCCTTTCTACTGTATTATCCGACTCTAGGAATATATACCATAGTACTTGTAAGTTGTGTCAGTAACCTTAGTTCCTAGTTTAAGTAATGTTCAAAATTAATAAGTTTATTCAGCCGCTCTGTTACCTCAATAATAAATCACAATGTTGGAGCCAAAATAGGTATAAACCACAACGAATCTGAAATATTACCTTGATATGAAATAGTTTGATAGCGTACTTGATGTGGTGACGTTTTGGTTTTATTACAAAAGTTACAATGTTTTTGAAGAAAAGGAATTCATTGAGCTACATATCTGGACATAACAGTTTATAGAAATGTACAGCAATGTTTAAGCCGTAAAAACAATGTAAACCCTCGCCAGTCTCGTGGGACAGATAAAAGTGAAAAAGTTTTTATTTATGATACGACTTAGGGGCACTTTTCTTTTATTGAAATAATTATACTCATCACACTATCATCACACACATAATAATATTATAAATGCGAAAGTTTGGATGGATGTATGGATGTTTGTTACTTCTTCACGCCAAAACTACTGGACGGATCTGGCTGAAATTTTGTATACAACTAAAACTAGAATAAAACATAGGCTTTTTATCCCGTAAATCTGTTCCCGTGGGATAAAAATCACCTTTTAACGTTTCCATAGGAACAACGCGTGCGAAGCCGCGGGGCGCAGCTAGTGTATTTATATTTTACTAACTGCTGACCGCGGCTTTACGAACTCTTTTCCAGGATAAAAAGTAGCCTAAGTCCATGGATGGCCCTGGGACACCATCTACCTCCCTGCCAAATTCAATGTAGATCCGTTCAGGCGTGAAAAGGTAACATACACGCAGTGATAATTACTTTTGTTTTTCACACTAATATTATAAAAGCGAAAGTTTGTATGGATGTATAGATGGATAGATCGATGGTTGGATGGATGTTTGTTCACTCTTCACGCCAAAACTACTAAACGGATCGGGCTGAAATTTTGCATACAGGTAATTCTTATCCTGATTCAAAACATAGACCATTGTCCCATAAATTAGTTCCTGTGGGATAGAAATTCTTTAAACGTTTCCATAGTAACAACGCGTGCAAAGCTAGTATTATATAAAAGTATGGATAGGTGGTTCGAAACAAACCTCCTTCCTGCGCAGTCGGGTAATAAATCAGTTCAACTCTTCTTATAAATAAATCCTTGCTCCAAGCTGCACCAATCCAGCTTTCATGGTATTTCTATGCTCCAGTAAAACAAACAATTTTGACGTGCTATGTAACATATTGGCGGAATAATTCTCGTTTCCCGTTGCAAAGTTATTCCTGGTTTCATTGTTTCTGAACTTTCATATACAAAGTTTCACGCGAAGTAGAGTTTCAGATTGCTGTGCAGTTGAAAATGCGTGTAATTTTATGCCAGCCGCTTGCCTGCGGGCTACCGGCTGTAGAGAACAAATGAAACTTACAGTTTATAATCATTTTGTTCCTTGTTTCATTGTTTGCTACCTAGTGATAAATTGTAACACTTCTTCTTGTCCTGTTCTGTTCTCTACAGGTAGAAACAGCACATATATTTTTCTCCCTTCCACTGAAATGCGCCTAATTGGCGTTTATCTTATGGAGGGTAATGCCCATAATTCCCACGCTGGGCATGCAGGTTGGGGATCGCAATTTGCTGTAATACACTCGAGAGCAATGAATCCGGGTAACTTAAAGAATGTTAAAAATCTCGGAAACTAAAAATGATAGGTTAATGCAATAAATTGTATTTAATAGAAAATGTAATACTCCTTAAATGAAAGTAAAAAAAATATGAGTCACCATACATTTTATTAACACAAAATTACATAAAGAAAAAAACTGCTGATCTCTCCTTAAAACAAAAATAGGAAACATGAAATTTTTGAACTTTATTACGATTTTCTTGAATTTTAATACTTCGTATTGCCTCCTCGTGCTTCCATTACTGCGTTTACGCGGTTTGGCATGCTGTACACCAAGTTCCTTATACGATTTTGGGGAATATTCTCCCATTCCTCTGTGAGAGCAATTTTGAGCTCACGAAGCGTAATTGGGGGAGGGTTTCGTTGTTTTACGCATCTGCCTAGCTCGTCCCAAGCATGCTCGATCGGGTTGATATCCGGGCTGCGCGCTGGCCACTCCATACGAGTAATGTTCATCTCTTGAAGGTAGTCATTCACAATCCTACCTGTATGAGGTCGGGCATTGTCATGCATAAATATAGCATCCTCACCTAAA
This sequence comes from Eupithecia tripunctaria, assembly GCA_955876795.1. Taxonomy (NCBI): domain Eukaryota; kingdom Metazoa; phylum Arthropoda; class Insecta; order Lepidoptera; family Geometridae; genus Eupithecia; species Eupithecia tripunctaria. The sequence goes on from OY041620.1 coordinate 7,912,410, forward strand.
TTGACCATAAATGGACCAACGTGATCATTGAGGATTTCTTCCACATATCTTACGCTAGTTAAAGAGCCGTTTTCTATGATCACCAGCTCTGTGCGACTTTCAGAAGAAATTCCGGCCCACACAAGTACAGACCCACCCCCGTAGGCTACTTTTTCTTTGATGCATGCTTGCTTGAATCTTTCCCCTGGTCTTCGATACACTCTGTGTCTTCCATCGTGCTTGTAGAGCATAAATTTTGATTCGTCGGAGAACATAACTTTTGACCAATCTTCAATACTCCAATTTACGTTTTTAGGATTCTTTAAGTGACCCGGATTCATTGCTCTCGAGTGTAGTTCTGCATGGGGCGCTGCTGTCCACTCTCCGCTATCAGCCGTCATCTCTGTACACACATTTCTTACGCAATCCATATTTCACACACTACCTACGTCCATTCTTTGATTTTTCGCTTCCTTTATATCTTACCACATTAATACTTATGTATCTCTTCGTCACAAGACATTATCTGGACCTATTATAATGTAATTTTCTTGATCCATTATTTTTATTCTGTTCGAGGCCGTTACTTAAACTAAGATTACCTATGGGAAATCAGAGGCCCTCTCGGAAAAAGTCGCAAGTATAAAATAATTTCAACGACGGAGATACATCAACTGTATTGTCTTTTAGATTTTAATAAAAGTTTTCTATTTTCCTCTATCGATTCCAGCTAAACATTTCCTTCCTCGAACTTTACCTTGAGGTAGTATAGAAGTTGTATGCGATTGTTTGAATTCAATTATCTTTTTGCAAGACCACTGAAGGTTTTTGTCATTTCCTTTTGAAAGACGTCAAGGTTTTGCCAATCTAATGAAGCTTCCAATGATAAACGACAAAAAGGGGATTTCCTAAAAAAGGTTAGGTACTTGTCGTATATCAAGTGTACCTATATCGGCTATATCGTCTGTAACATTAAACTGATCTTGCAGCCTACTCTAAAAAATAAAACATATTTCTGATTCGTTGTCGTGCAAAACCTACTTTTGTGTTACTTTCATAAAATCAGTAGCGTTTGTACGAAAACAAATCACTTTTGTTACTGACTCTTATTATGTAGCGTACTTAATTTAGCTTTTGCCTAGTAACACCAACTAAATTGTGATAATTTTCTTGTTCTATTTATATCTTAAATTCCTTACATAGACACGCTATGACCTCATGCTGACGTCAGCGCCTGATGCGCTGTAGCCGTGAACTTGACTAGCGCTGTTTGTTCAAGGCGTGCCACTAATGGAATAGCTAAGCTAATTCTAATCTGCATTGTACTGCAATGAAGATACATAAGTGTTAAGAATTAATATATTTAAAATAATAATTGAATTCTAGAATAGATTATATTAGCCTTACGGCAACACTATGTGTTTGATGTGTTTCAATAAAATGTTGGTCGCTCAAATCGCACTTTATTAGATAGCCAGATAAAATATCCTTTATTTTATTGCACACTTATCGAAAGAGACAATACAACAAAACAGCTTACAAACTAAATGACATGTGGCGGTCTTATCGCTTAAGAGCGATCTCTACATTTACTACTAAGAATTCTATGGGCAAATGTCTTCTGCATTTCAATCAAGTGTTTCTTGTGTGCTCTTGTCTGGGTATGAAAAAAGGTTTCACGTAATTAATATACAAAAAATCATTTTTTTTTATATGCACTAATGCCATGTCAGGAAATGCTTATATGTTTTGCAGTACTTGCGACGGGCACATTAGTCTCTCAAATTATACTCGGTCATAATTATTAGAGGCTCAGAATGTATGAAGGTTGCGACCGCAATATATTGACTAAATCAATTTGCCAACTAACTAATCTAGGTCATTTATCAATACGTTACTAGTTAGCAGTATTCGTTGGAAAGGTTTTAAGGTTATTTCTATCCCAAGGGAACTGATTTATGGGATAAAAATACCTGTGTTAGAATAGAATAGAATTATTTATTTAGGTATTTAACTTAACATAGCCTTAAAGCCTATGTTAAGTTTATCTAGACACAGAGTTCTCACCTGGCTCATTAAGAGGTAAATAATATATTAATTAAAAGTAGGTACCTACTTAAAAACCAAACTTTATATGAGCTATTAATGCTGAAGTATAAACTAAACTTTATTATGGCACTTACATTAAGGCGCATACCCGAGCCAATCTGACAGCGATACCTATTTTATCATATTTTTACGTTTATCATAGGAATTTTTAAAAATCCTACGTTCAGTTTGTGGTATCTATTATAAGCTATTTTTTAATACTTCTTTCATAATTTTATCTCATATAGTTTAGGAGGAGATGCGAAATTAGAGTTTGGTGGCCAAAAAGCACAACTTCGTATCTTTTCCTAAGCTTTACAAAATGAAACTATTACAGAGACATTAATAAATATCTTATAATAGATACCACAAACTGAACGTAGGATTTTTAAAAATACCTGCGTTTAACGTAATAATAAGATAAAATAGTTGGGGGCGCCACTTTCGCTGCTATATGGGCCTTAACCAAAAAAATAGCTTTAGGCATAATAACGCACACGACAAATAAGCATAGATAATTCAGGCTGCATGGATTACAGCGTGATTCGTTCAGTAGTTATTGTGCGAAAAAGTTACAAACATCCATACAAACTTTCACTTTTATAATATTAATTAGGATAAGACTAGCCTTACACAATTCTCTGTAAGATGAAAAATATAATACGAAGTCACCTGTTTGCATTGGACCCACGCCATATGCCGGTTTTGGTGTCAACGGCAAGGTGAACCAAATAGATGAAGATCAGGGCAAAGGCAAAGTTGAAAGGTTACGTAACCGCGAGTCAATTGAGTGACTCATTTTATCAACTGACCAACTATATGGTATGTTAAATGGTGATAATCAGTCTGAAAACCAGCGGTTTTGCACCTGGTGCAAACGCATAAATCTGAGACTGATCCGTTTCGGCTCACCTCAGCAGCACTGGCACTCCTACGTGTTATGAGTAGGTAGGTTAGTATAAGTTCTATGATTAGGTATTATATTTTGTACCTACACATAAGTTTTAATTCTAGTGATTTTATTTCTTGTTTATATAACAACCTATCTACTTGTTTATTTCTAACTGTTTTAACCGATTTCAATTCGACTGTTTTTCTTTCGTTCTAACAATGGGATCTATGAAAATTCATGAAAAAATTATAAAATTTGAAGTCGGTTTATAGTTTTTTAAACAAAATTAATGATTATCTTATTTGTGCTGTGCTTGTGAACCAAATAAACCTTCTATCTGTCTATCAAATCAGGTCAATTTTAATTCCTCTTCTCCAAGTGAAATATCTAAAATATTTTATATATTCACGTTGTCAAAATAACGTGAAACCACGACACGTATTCAACACCCTAGTAGTTTACTAGATTTTACCCTCTCTTGCATTCTAATCCAATGAATAAATACATATTTTCTTCCATCCATCAATTTTGGACTTCTTTGACAGGGTGAGAACTTTAGAAAGTTTAGAAACGACTCGCATTCACGCTCTCCTAGCGGTAGATAGACTTTTTAACCGACAACCAACGGCGGATTGTTATGAGGTTGGCACCCTATGTTTGCTTGTACATGTATCCGATGTTTATGTTCCCACGTAGCAGTGAAACTACTCGTTCGATTTCAATAAATGAGGTATCCATTGATTTGTCTCGATACCCCAGTGATTTAAGGGTATATGATGTCAGACGATATTGGGGATCTAACGAGATAGCGGGGTCGTCTATTTGTAATCCAGCCCGGCAGTAGACAGAAATTTTACCCGACAACCAACGGAGGATTGTTATGAGGTTGACACCCTATGTTAGTTTTTACATTGTATCCGATGTTTATGTTCCCACGTAGCGGTGAAACTACTCGTTCGATTTCAATAAATGAGGTATTCATTGATTTGTCTCAATACCCCGGTGATTAATCTCTACCTTGCCGTAAAATAGTTTATAACTAGCACGGAAGGTACGAGACATGCAACACAGCAGCCTTAAAGTAAAGTAAAGTAGGTACTTCGTTATTTAGCCCATATTTATGTTACCTTATAATCTGTTTGTACAAAGATTAAGTGTTAACTTTTACTTTAAGGCCACCTTGTAATGTTTGAGATAAACATTATCCTTATTCTTATTTTTATTAAAGGGTATATGACGTCAGACAATATCGGGGATCTAACTAGATAACGGGGTCTAAGTAAGGTTCGAAAACATCATTGTTAAAATTATAAGCAGAATCGGTGAACGCCGTAGGTGGGGTTTTCGTTTATTATATCTTTTTTTTTCTTAATTCTTAATTCTTTATTGCACTAAAAAAACATACATAGAAAACATACAGTAGAGAAGTAATGGCAAAGGCGAGCTTAACCCTAATAAGAGTTCTCTTCCAGCAAACCTTATTGGGAGAGAGATACAATATTAAGTGGGTACGTGTGCATATTTTTGAGAAAAAGATGGCTTAATCTTTAATCAATTACTACATAACCAATAGACTACATACATACTATATATTACACTACTACTATCTTGTCACAATAGAAATTAAAATCGTACATTTAGGCACCGCGATGGAACTGTCGAGTCGATCTGATGGTTAACTTCCGAGGATAGGAAAGCTCTGCACAATAACCTTCTTAATTCTTAATTATTTATTGCACAGAATAATACAATATGGTAAAACATTTAAAAGAAAAATAAAGTAAACCGTCTGATTCATCTATCAGATAGGGATCTTAGCGAGGACATATCTGATCTGTCTGGAGTGGTGTAGCTTTCAGTACGCTCTAGTAATATTATAAAGTGTTTGTGAAGATGTGTCTTTGTCACGAGACAATGCCAAAAATACTGAATCGGGCTCAAATTTAGCACGCATTCAGTTCTAATAAAAAGTTTATTTATTCAGACAATGTGTTTAAGCTACTTTCTGTGCCGGAATTTGCGGTTGACATCGCGTGGTGGTCATGGTCAAGTTTATATATTAGATTTTATAACAAAAAACCACAGAATATGAGCTGCAGCTGCTGCTGCGCATTAAGCGAACAGATAACAGGATATAAAGCAAAATTAAACACTTGACTAAACTATGTAAGAGCTCAACCTCTCCGATTAGGAAAAAACGAAACGATACCAGCTTTAATTGTTCGTTACAGTCGAGCTCGGAAGAAATACCTGTAGAGGTGGATAAAAAATCCTCTTTAAGACATCAGCTGCATGAAAATCATAACTTTTCACCGCCTATCGACAGGGTACCAGATGAGAAAGATCAACCCAAACAGCCAATAACTGCACATGAAAGCTCTACGGAAATGCCGAAAGCTACCATTAGTAGTCGAAACAAAACCATTGACCTGGTAAAAGGACAAAAATCGAATGAACGAAGCAAAGTGATTATTATTGCGGACCAGCAAGGACAAGATGTACAAAAGACTCTACAAAAACTACTGGGTCTAGAATATGAGGTATTTTGCTTTGTAAAGCCAGGAGCATTATTGAGTGACATTTTGGCAACATGCAAAACTGAAATAGGAAACTTAAATTTCAATGACTATGTAATTTTGATAGGTTTTAAAAATGATGTAAACTATTTCTCTATACGCTACATTCTTGCGTCGTGGCTTTCAAAAAATAAAAATACTAATATTATTGTTTGCGAAACATTGTATAATAATCATCTTAATGAGGATAAATTAAATCATGAGGTAAAATTTACATGCAGTCAATTCAACAATGCTGTTTTTCTTGATATGGATTATTCTCGGTTCTTGCCAGGACGGCGCTTTTTTGCAATTAATCTAAGCCGAAATATTTTGCGGGAAATTTTGCGATTAACTTATCATAGGAAATATAAAATGTATCAAATGGAAAGGAAAATAATGCGTTTCAGTAGAGATATTAGTACACAAACAGAAAACTGCGTTATGACTATGACTGACCAGACTTCGCAAACAGAGCAATATTTACCCAACGTATCTTTATCTCTGCCCGACTCTCTCCCTGCGCCGGAACAGATTCTGGATACAACCAACGCAGAAACGACTAACGATGAGTTTTTTCGTGACCAATAATATTCACATACTTCACCAAAATATAAACGGATTAATTACCAAATCTGATACTTTGACAGTTTGCATAGATGACATTTCGGATAACGGTAAGCGACTAGATGTAATATGCATAACGGAACATAACATGACCTCAGATGATGCAAATCTACTAACGATACCCAACTTTACTCTTGCTTCATTATTTGCCCGTAAGGATAGGAATGGTGGGGCATGTATTCTTGTACGAAATGGGCTCAAATATAGAGTCCTCGACAAAATGATGTCTACGTTCAGTATAACAAATGTTATAGAGACCTGTTCAATTCAATTAGTCGACCAAAAAATAACAATTATATGCATGTACAGACCTCCTAAAAATAATAAGTACTACATGGACATATTTAACAATAACTTTAATGACATTTTAGGACAAATCGATAAAATTTCTACTAAGATTATAATCTGTGGCGATTTCAATATCAACACACTAGAAAAATCTAAACAATCTGATTACTTTCATGACATGATTATAAGCCATAACCTTAAGTTATCTGTACATGAAGTCACACGACCAAATAGTGGTACTTGTTTGGACAACATTTTACATAATATACGAGGCGCAAAAACGGAAGTGGTGGAACTCGCCCTGTCTGACCACAAAGGCCAAGTGATGACTTGCCCGGTAAAAAGAATGTGTATTTTTGATCACTGGTTTTCAATAAAACGTGACTATAGTAAAGAAAACTTGGAAAAATTTGGTAACTACTTGACTCAACTTACATTCAATGATGTCTACGAAACAACCAATGCGGATCTAGCTTTCACAAATTTTCATGACTTATTTCAATTATTATATGACTTATGTTTTCCTGCCGTTCGGAAGAAGAATGGTACTAAAAGAAAACCGCAATGGATTTCAAAAGGAATAAAAACCTGTAGCAGGTATAAGCGTGATCTACTCTGGAGATATAGAATTTCAAAAAGCGTGAAAGACAAGGAAAACTTTAAAACTTACTCAGAGAGATATAAAAAAATCATAAAGCTAACACAAAAATCACAGAATGATTATTACATATTTAAATCAACGAATAAGTCTAAAGCTACATGGGATATAATAAAGAAAAACAAGCAAAATCTACCTAGAGAAAACATTAGCTATTTGAAAATCAACAATAAAAAAATAACTTCTCCAAAGCAAATAGCTGAAACATTTAATGATTACTATGTTGACGCAGCAGCGAGTAATTCAAGTATAATAGAAAATTACTATAAACGAAACTGCAACACTTATAAATCGATGTTTCTGATGCCAACCGACTCTAGCGAGGTTTGTACTGTCATCAAAAGCCTGAAAAATACAAATAGCACGGGGTACGACCATATAAATACTAAAGTATTAAAGCTTGTGTGCAATCTCATATCACCCGTTTTAAGCTACATTATAAATCTGTGTTTTGAACAAGGGATATTTCCATCTAAACTAAAAACTACAATAATTAAACCAATTCACAAAAAAGACAGCAAATATGACATACATAATTATAGACCGGTGGCTTTAATACCTATTTTCTCTAAAGTTTTTGAGAAGATTATGCATAAAACTTATACAGCTTGTAGGATTAACCTCCGGTTAGGGAAGCTGGCCTACGGGAACTGGGCTGGGTAGCCCCGCTGATTTCGAGATGGTGCCGGTGGGACGGGGAGAGGTCCTATGGTGGTCCTACTTCTTCCTAGGGGATGTTGATGGGAGTAGAAAGACTTCTTGAGGTTTCCAGCTATTTATTCTTCCTTGTTTCGACTTGTTCCGAGTGATTTCCAGTGTGTCAGTACCCACATTCTGGATACCTTACCTACCTCCGAGCTATACCGTGTAGAGGACGGCATATAATCGTTACAATTTACGCTTTGACTTTCACTATCATTTCTGAGGTTTTTCGATTACAATTTCAATATCTTAAGGCCTATCTGCTAACATTTGGTATCAAAATGTAGGTCATGAAGTAGGTTACCTAACTACCTACTTCCTATAGCTCTAAGTCTCGTACTTTTCCTAATATAATGAAGTTAATATCAACATTCTCAAAATCTCACATAATCTTATAGCTAAGCGGCTTTATGCCCATCTTATCTTACTTATATATACATAGAAAGATAATATCACGATATTTACATAAAATGTGCCTTATTCTACGTCTTAATGTCATCTAAGTCTTCTGCGTTGTCAACAGTCTCCCCCCGAGTGCCTGGTGCTCCAGGGACTCCTCCTCTTGGGGACAACGCGATCAGCCTGGATACTGGGCGCCTGATGACACCGCCTCTGGTCCTTACGTCGACGATCCTTGTTCTGCCATCTGGTCCCGGGTACGCTCGTTCGACGATTCCGCGTGGCCAGGTGTTACGCGGGAAAGTGGCATCCGCGATGATCACGACGTCGCCTTGTCTTAGTCCTGCTGCGTCCGGTCTCGTTCTCATGACCCTCGGCATGAGGGTGGGCAGGTACTCCCTCAGCCAGCGCGCCCAGAAGTGGTCTGCCAGGCGCTGAGCGGTCTTCCAGTTTGGTGTGCCGACGAGCGTCCGGTCATCGAACTCCCCCAGTACTGCTGCCCCACAAGATCTGCCGATAAGAAAGTGATTAGGTGTGAGGCTCTCTTCATCGCTGGGGTCGGCGCTGAGATGGGTCAGCGGCCGAGAGTTGATGGTGTGCTCTGCTTCCGCGAGGTAGGTGTGCAGAACTTCTTCCGGCGGACTTCTTACTCCAAGGACGGCGATGAGCGCGGTCTTCACTGACCTTACCAGGCGCTCCCATGCTCCCCCCATGTGCGGCGCACCTGGGGGTATAAACTTCCACAGAAATCCTTCCTTTTCTGCCGCTGCGATGTACTCGCTTGGGTTGATCCTCTTCAATTTGTGGCGTAGCTCTCGATTGGCTCCGACGAAATTAGTCCCATTGTCGCTGAAGAGGACCCTCGGGCTGCCACGTCGCGCAGCCATTCTTCTTAACGCCATGATCATTGAGCTGGTGCTCAGCGAGCTCGCTAGCTCCAGGTGCACTGCCCGCGTTGTCAGGCAGGTGAAAAGCGCTCCCCAGCGCTTCTCTCGACGGCGACCGATGGTTACCTGCATGGGGCCAAAGTAGTCGACTCCGGTGCAGGTGAATGGTGGCTGATGGTGCGCCAGTCGTTCCGTTGGTAAGTCTCCGGGCGGCGGGATCCCCGGCTTGGCTCGCTTCATGATGCACCACTGGCATTGGCGCACGACTTTCCTCACTGCGTTTCTGAGAGACACGATCCAGAACCTCTGCCGTAGCTCGTTGATCACCGTAGCGCTGTTCCCATGGTGGAGCTTCCGATGGTAGTGATCTATCAAAAGAGTGGACAATCTGTTCTTACCATCGAGGATCGGCGGCTTAGGTTCTTCCGAGATGAGTTTCGATGTCCTCACGTTCAGTCGCAGGATGTCGTCCTTGTCTAGTTCTACGTCGATCTTCTTTAAGCGGCTGGACGTTTCCATGGGTTTTCCTTTCTTCAAATTTTCTATTTCGCTCTTGAAGGCTTCCTGCTGGCTTTGGTGGACGAGAGCTCGCTGCGCTCTTCGTAGGTGGCCCTCGTCGATAGGTAGTACTGCTGCTACTTCTCCCTTCGTGCGTTCTCGTGAGATCCTGCGGCGGCAAAAATCTACGAACATAAATATTCTTGCAGTGGCACGAAGCAATCTCGTCCAGCTGCTAAACTTACAGGGGTTCGGCAAGCTCGGCAGCGGGATTATTCTAGCAGTACAGCATGTTTCCTTTTTCATTTCTTCGCAGGAGTCTTCGTTTTTCTTTATTTTCTTCGTCGGCCATTCCTCCTCAGGCTGGTAGAGGAACGGTGGCCCGATGAACCATCTTGATGTGCTTGTGAAGTCCGTGGGTCCATCTCTGGTGGCGTCGTCCGCTGGGTTCTCCTTGGTAGGTACCCACCTCCATTCGCTCGGCTTGGACAGCTCTTCTATCCCAGCCAGTCTGTGCGCGACGAACGTCTTGAAGCGTCGTGGATCCGCCTTCAGCCATTGCAGTACTGTCGTGGAGTCCGACCAATAAGTTTTAGATTTTACCTCAAAGTTTGTTTCCCTGCAGACGCAGTCTGCTAGTCGGGCTCCCAGTAGTGCGGCTTGGACCTCCATCCGTGGGATTGAAGTGATCTTCACTGGCGCCACTCTTGCTTTTCCTGCCAAGAGGGTGATGCGGGTGCCCTCGGCCGTCGTTGACCTCCAGTACACGGCGGCTGCATACGCCGACTCGCTGGCGTCCACGAACGTGTGGAGCTCGCCGGTCCTCGTTCCGTCCGGCGTCAGGCATCGTGGCACCTCCAGCTCTCGCAGTGCTTCTATCTTCTCCAGATAGCCGCGCCAGGTGGTGTTGTGCTGGTCGTTGACTTCCTCGTCCCATTGTACGCCAGCCCGCCACAGTTCCTGCACCAATCTCTTACCTTGCAGTAGTATCGGCGCGATGAGTCCCATAGGGTCAAACGTGGACATCACCGCGGCGGTCACTTCTCTCTTGGTGGGGAAGCGGCTTCCTTTTGTCACTTCTGGCGGCGTGGTTCTCAACCCGATGTTGTAGGCGAGGACGTCCTTTTCTACCAGCCACCGCATGCCCAGCGTTTTCTCCTCGCCGAGCGTTTTCTCTCCCAGTGCGGTGTGTCCGAGCTCGGCCAGTACTTCGTTCCGGTTGCTGGCCCACTGTCGTAGCTCGAACCCTGCTGCCATATGGATCCTGGAGACTTGTGCTGCGACCTCTGCTGCCTCCTCGACACTGTTGAAACTCTGTAAATAATCATCCATATAATGGTGTCGCAGGATCGCTTCGGTCGCTTTGGGAAAGGTCTCTGCATGTTCTTTCGCGTTCCTGTTCTTCACGAAGATCGCTGTAGAAGGCGACGATGCGGCTCCGAATATCACAGACTTCATCCTCAATTGTTTCGGTTGTGCTACCGTCTCGTCGCGCCACAGGAACCGTAGACTGTCTCGATCTTCTTCACGTATTCTGATCTGCAGGAACATTTCTTTAATATCTGCGACGACCGCCACCGGGCCCTCTCGAAACCTCAGCAGTACTCCAAAGAGGGATTGGAGTAGGTCGGGTCCCGGCAGCAGCGCGTCGTTGAGACTCTTCCCCTCGAACTTAGCTGCGGCGTCAAACACAAGTCGTACCTTCTTTTTCACGGGGTGCACAACTGCAAAGTGCGGCAAGTAGAAGGTTCTGTTCGGGGTGGAGGTGGCTGGAGCTTCTTCTGCGTACCCGCTGTCCAGCAGGTTCTTTATCTGTCTCTGGTACTCCGTCTTGAGCGTTGCGTCCTTTTGTAACTTCTTCTCGATGCCCATCAATCGGTTGTAGGCATGTCTATAATTATGAGGCAACGACTCACCATCAGTTTTCCATAGGAGTCCAGACTCGAAGCGTCCCTCGGGTAGCCGCTTCGTTGTTCTCTCCAGCACCTCCAGGGCTCTTCTGTCGGCATCGTTGCTCGGTCGTTCGGGCAGGATACCGATCGCTTCTAGGTCGAAGTGCTGCTTCATCATCTCGTCCATCTTCTCATCTTCTGTGAGCCGGCAATGGTACATGAAGTTCACCGCCTCGGCTGCCATTGTGGCCCTTCCGTGGAGCACCCATCCTAGACTGGTGAGGGAAGCAACAGGTTCGTTAGTCTTACCCTTCAGTATTTTCCTTGAGATGATGAGGTCCCAATTGTCCTGTCCGATGAGAAGAGCTGGACGTTCGCTGCTATAGAGCAGCTCCTTCTTGATTTCTCTGAGGTGAATGCAGCTTTCAAGTGTGTCCTCGTCGATGTGCTGCGCCGCCAATTTCAAGTTCTCCACCGTGCGTGCGCCGCGTAGAGAGTACGTGTTTCTTCGGTGAGCCCCTTTCAACTGTAAGTCCATTCTCTGCGAATTATACGTAGTGGCCTTACCTCCAACCGTCTGCAGGACCAGCTTCTCTTCTTTCCCGGTAGCGCCGATCTTCGCTGCTACGCGGGCTTCCAGGAGAGTCACCGTGGAGCCTTCATCCAGGAGGGCGAGGACTCGGGTCGATCCTTCCGGTCCGTACACGTCGACCGGCACCATCTTTAAGTAAGCTCTTGTTCCGATGGTCGCTGCGTAGACGTTGGTGACCACGTCTTTGGCTCTTGCGGGCTCGTACTTCTCCGCAACCTCCTTCGGTTGCTGCGGCGCGGCTTGCCTCTCTCTATGAAGCAGCACGTGGTGCGGTCGCCTGCACTTCGGACACGGTCGCGCTCTGCAAGTAAACCCAGTGTGCTTACCTCTTAAGCATTTAAAGCATAGCTTCTTGTCCTTCGCCACCTCCCAGCGCGCGTCGAGTGCCGTCTTCTTGAACTTCTCACAATCTTGAATGTAGTGCGTTCCATTGCACATGCGGCAGCTCGGCGTGGTGGTGTTGGCGGCGTCTTCACATTTTTCCTCTTGGCCGGCGTTCACCATCTGCTTTCCCCTCCTTTGGGGCTTCTCGGGTAGCGCTGCGGACCCGCAGATGTCGGCCTCTCTGTTCATGAAGCGCTCCAACCTTGTAAGGATCGGCTCGTCTTCGGAGGTGGACGCGCTGAAGTCGTACCACCTGTACCTTTGCAGTGGGGAAAGTTCTTCAATTATTATCTTACCCACTTCCGGAGAGTGCAACAGGAACGGCTTCTTGAGCGCCTGGATCGTGGCAACTGCATTGCTGAGACGACTCGCCAAGATGATTACGTCCCTCGGGTTGTCGTCCAGCCTCGGAAGCACCTTCAGCTTCTGCAGCTCCACGTCCACAATGTCGTCTGGGCGGCCGAATCTTCTCTCGAGCGTCTTCATGATAAGACCTGGATCGTCTGCTGCGTAGAGAAGGCTCCGGACCGCCTCCCTGGCGACTCCTTTCAACGCCTTCCTCAGGCGCGCCGTGTTCTGTACGTCGGTGTGGGCCGCTGCACTCTCCTCATACGTTCTCATGAACGGTAGCCACTCCTCCGCAGTCCCGTCGAAATCTGTAAGAGGCCAAACGTTACGTGATGTGTCAATTTGCGTGCGTAGCGTGATGGCGTCAGCTAGCGCCCTAATTTGGCTTAGGGCGTCCTCTTCTTTCTTCACTGGTGGGGGCTGCGGCGGGCATCTCAGGGGCTCCGGCGGTGGCCGGACCTCTTCATCAACAGGTGGGCAAGGGGCTTCGATCATCGTTGCTTCATTCAACCAATGCTCCACCTGGGCGGACCTGTCAAAGTCCTCTTCTGAGTGCGATGCGCACTCCAGTGCCATTTCGTACTCGGACTGCGCCAGTGCAGTCGCGAGTCGGGCTTCTTCCAATTTCCTCCGCTGTAGTTCAACAAGCGCCATCCTTTCCATCCTCCTTGAATGCGACCTCGTTTCCACAGGGCGTAGCGCGGCGGGTGCGGCCGGCGTCGCGGTCGTGTTGCGCACAGCGGGCGCGCGAACAGTCGCGGCGGCGGGCACGGGTACCGCGGGGTACGCGGCGGGCGCGGGGTACGCGGGGTACGCGGGGTACGCGAGGGGCGCGGGCTCGGGCGCGGGCGGCGCGCGGTGCGCGGCGGGCGCGGGGCGCGCGGGGTACGCGGGGTACGCGAGGGGCGCGGGCTCGGGCGCGGGCGGCGCGGGGTGCGCGGCGGGCGCGAGCGTCGCGGGCCCGGTCGCGTGCGGGGCGCGTACTGTGCTCGTTGATGGCGTCGATCTTGTCCCAGAAGCGGTGGTGACCATGGCGGCAGTGGCCGCTGCGGCGGCGGCGGCAGCGGTGGCAGCTCTGGTCGTCTTCCTTGGCGCGGTTGCGCTCCTTGCGGCTGGCGTCGATGCGGCGCGAGGCGTCTGTCCCGATGTAGAACCGGGCGCAGGGTTCGCGACCGCCAACCCGCGAGTCGCCTGACCCAGTGGTGTACCGGGCGCAGGGTTCGCGGGAGCCGCTGGTGACACGGGGGGCTCCATCCCCTCACTCGTAGCCGTACTTGTAGCTGGAGTCTCCAGAGACCAATCCGTTGTCTCCTCTTCTGAACTCCCGTCTTCATCCCGTTCGGAGCGTGATGATCTTGACTTCGTGTCCTCCGGCATCTTCTTCTATCCGCGCTGCGAAGGACCAAAAAGACTGTAGGATTAACCTCCGGTTAGGGAAGCTGGCCTACGGGAACTGGGCTGGGTAGCCCCGCTGATTTCGAGATGGTGCCGGTGGGACGGGGAGAGGTCCTATGGTGGTCCTACTTCTTCCTAGGGGATGTTGATGGGAGTAGAAAGACTTCTTGAGGTTTCCAGCTATTTATTCTTCCTTGTTTCGACTTGTTCCGAGTGATTTCCAGTGTGTCAGTACCCACATTCTGGATACCTTACCTACCTCCGAGCTATACCGTGTAGAGGACGGCATATAATCGTTACAATTTACGCTTTGACTTTCACTATCATTTCTGAGGTTTTTCGATTACAATTTCAATATCTTAAGGCCTATCTGCTAACATTTGGTATCAAAATGTAGGTCATGAAGTAGGTTACCTAACTACCTACTTCCTATAGCTCTAAGTCTCGTACTTTTCCTAATATAATGAAGTTAATATCAACATTCTCAAAATCTCACATAATCTTATAGCTAAGCGGCTTTATGCCCATCTTATCTTACTTATATATACATAGAAAGATAATATCACGATATTTACATAAAATGTGCCTTATTCTACGTCTTAATGTCATCTAAGTCTTCTGCGTTGTCAACACAGCTTTTTTGAAACAAATAAAATACTCATAAAAGAACAAAAAGGATTTCGGAAAAATAAATCGATTGATTTGGCTATTTATGACTTTCTAGAGATGATATACTCTAGAGTGGATAAAAAACAACAGGTCTATGCAATGTATCTAGATATGAAAAAAGCATTCGACTATGTAGAGCACAATATTTTAATTAATAAGCTAGAGTCGTATGGAGTGCGAGGAATAGCGCTAGAACTACTTAAATCTTACTTGTACCAGAGGACTCAGATAACATGTATTAGTAAAATATGCACAAAAACAAAAGTCGAAAGATCATATGCTTCTGCTGAAAGATCTGTAACCCACGGGGTGCCTCAAGGTAGCGTCCTGGGCCCGCTCTTGTTTTTGATATATATTAATGATATTTTAACAGCTACCAAGAATCCTGTTATTCTTTTCGCAGACGACTGTACTGTTGTCTATAATAATCACGACGAAATCTATACAAGTCTGAAATCTATAATAGAGTGGCTAAAGAGTAATAATTTATTAATAAACTTGACTAAAACGAAGCTCATGAACTTCAGACAAACACCAACTGGAATATTAATACCGAAAATTATCTTTGAGGATACAGAAATATGTGATACGTTGACAACGAAATTTCTTGGACTCTACATAGACAACAATATGAAATGGCAATCACATTTGGACTTTGTGCATAAGAATGTGCTGCAATCCGCGTATGCTTTAAGGAAACTAAGAAAGGTGGTTAACCAAAAAGCTGTGCTAGCAGCGTATCATGGTAATGTGGTCTCAAGGCTAAGATACGGTATAATTTTTTGGGGCAATTCAGTAAAAATAGAACGGTTATTAATCGCTCAAAAGAGCTGCATTCGAGCAATCTGTGGTATTAAAAGAACGGAAAGCTGTCGACCATACTTCAAGAAACTTAATCTCCTGACATTGACATCAATATATATTTACGAACTTGTACTATTTATTCGACGAAACCCGGGACTATTTTTGTATAATACTAACAAGCGGCGACAAGACTGTTTACTACTTAGGAATAACGTAAAAACAGCTCTATTTAGTAAAAGTATTTTTGTAATGGCGCCCAAAATTTATAACCACTTACCAACTGACATAAGGAAATGTAATGACATCTTAAAATTTAAAGCTAACCTTTTTAATTATTTAATAAGTAAGACATTTTACAATCTGAATGAATTTTTTGACGCAGTTTAGCATTTAGCATTAACTAAATGTAGAGTACAGAGTGGTTGTTACTCATTGACAATTTTATGTAACGCATTATTTTCAATTCTTATAGTTTTCTGTTGTAAGCTCTACTATTATTACTTTTTCTCCATTGTTAGATTTTGTAATATGTAATAAGAAAATTTGTACGCCAAATGGCAGATCACAGTGCTCTAATTTATGTCTGAACATCCATGTTAATACCTGTGTATCACAAATGAATAAATGAATTGAATTGAATTGCATTTGGCAAGCCAGATACCATCTTGAAATCAGAGAAGGTTCCACAATTTCTGAAGACCCGCTTATTTAATCAAAGTGTACTGCTCAACTGCTCATCATGACGTACGGTGCCGAGACGTGGACGCTGAGAGTTGCACAAAGGGCTATGGAGCGCGCCATGCTCGGCATCCACCTTAGAGACTAAGTCCCGGACACCGAGATACGACAAAGGACAAATGTCCAGGATGTTGGCACTCGAATCATGGAGCTTAAAGTTGGGCTGGACACATTGCATGGCGAGGTGACGATAGGTGGAGCAAAACAACAATTGACTAGTGGCCAATATTGGGCAAAAGAAACGTCGGACGTCCAGTTGCAGGGTGGGTCAACGACATACTATGGGTCGGGCCTCAATGGAGTTGGTTAGCACGTGATGGATGGCACAAACTTCGGGAGGCCCAGCAGTGGGTAAAATCCAGCTGTAGGTGGTGATGATGACTCACGTATTAAAAGAGATTCTCCTCAGGGAATCTCTGTGAATACGAAATGATACGAAATCCAATCATTTTACAGCGGCTGTATCAAAAATCAATTTGTATACAATGTCGTTTCTATTTCAATTTCCGGTAATGTGAATCCAAACGGTTTTGAAAGTTCATAATCTTTACGCAGTGCCATGTTTGCATAACAATAACAACGTACGAGTATGTTTGTTATGTTTGGGATAAAACGGAATAATAGTGCTGATTACGAACCTTAAAGTAATATACAAGTTTCGTTTAAAATCATACTAATATTATAAATGCGAAAGTTTGTATGGATGTATGGACGGATGGATAGATTGATGTTTGTTACCTCTTCACGCCAAAAGTACTGAATGAATCTTATCTTGGGGTAGATAATGCTGTGTGAATTGTTCTGCATTATTAAAACAAAAAAAACTGGCTGAAATTTTGCATACAGATAATTCTAATCCTGGAATCAAACATAGGCTATATGTATATACTGTTTATCCCATAAATCAGATCCCGTGGGATAAAAATCACCTTTAAACGTTTCCATAGCAACAACGCGTGTGAAGCCGCGGGGCGCAGCTAGTTACTACATAAATTTTACTTACACACCTACTAACTTCAAAGAAGGTTACACTAAATCAGCCCCTGGTCGTATTTAGCCCTCAACACTAGTATGTATTGTATTATGTGTATCAGTCATCTAGTACCCACAACACAAACTCTGCTTATCTTGTGTCTAGATAATGCTGTATGGATTGTCCAGTATTATTATTATTTTAGAAATACTATTTTTGTTTTTATTTAAGAAGAAGATTATATGTAGTTAATAAAGTGGAAAAATATGCATCGGATTCCCTCTAAAGCTGACATTAACTATTAATACTACGTTATGAAGTTATAATTTTATTAATTAACATACTTCATGAAACATGGCGACGTAAACTAGCTCTGAAACGTAAGTTTAAAGTCGTTGCGATGTCAGTAACTTGTGAATTGCATCGTCTAACTTCACTCAACTTTAATTGGTTCCTTTGCTTGTACGGCATCTCCCGGTTCTCTGTCAAGATTTTCCCATTCTTGGTATTTTCAACTTCTCGATATTGGAGTGCGAAAGCATTTGTGACCAGCGGTAGTGGTTGTGACACAATGTCATTTGAAGTCGTGAGCTATAATGATATTTTCCTCTATGACCATGATGTTGACTTCACAAAATGTTGAATTCCTAAACTGATTTTCATGACTTACTCGTCAACTCGCGGTTTTCTATATCTTGAATTTTCCTCTTGAATTTATTCAGAATATATTCATTTCAGTCCAAGTGCAAATATTTATCCAACTAAGATAAACGCGAAAGTTTGTAAACATGAAGGTATGTTTGTTGCTCTTTCACGCAAAAACTACTGAACGGATCGGGCAAAAATTTTGCATACAGGTAGTTCTAGGCCTGGAATAACGCATAGGCTACCCTACCTTTATCCTATAAATCAGTTCCCGCGGCATAAGTGTGCGAAGCCGCGGGGCGCAGCTAGTTATTATATATTTTCTATTATATTTTCTTCGCTGACGTTGACTTCACAAAATGTGACTTATTACCTTGACTTTACAAAATGTATTCCTAAAATGATTTTCATGATTTTTTAAATAAATAAATACTAAATAAATGATGTATTTTCCAGTGTCGAATATTCACAATTTCTTCAGAAATACGAGGAGGTATGCTAATTTCAGTCCTAACGTAAACATTTACTTATGTAAATTTTAATGATCAATGATAACTAAATTATGAAAACATCTAAGTTACTCTAATACGTACATTTTAATACGAATTACAAGATTTAAAAAATTCACAGTCTGATGATAAGTATAACTCAACAAAGAATTATATTTTCAAACAGAAATAAAATTTATTGGTAAAACCATGTAATTTTTTTTACTATGCTATTGTATTTCTGTTATTTTTGATTTTTTTCTGATATCGTAGAGAATTCACAATGGTATAGAAATAACAAATGAAAAAAATAATCCTCTAAATAATTAAAGTAAAGGCATAAATGGAAATATAAGATTTACAGTTGCAAATCTCTATAAAGAGTGGTTCAATGTTTGTGTGGCGGCATTAACACAGATGTATGGTAAGGCCTCGACGAAAATGACGCCACATTATCTACCTTTTTGATGTACACCTCAATAAATTCACCCCAACAATGTCCTGTGGCTCCACCACTCGTTTAACGGACGTACTCAGCCATGAGGGATTCATACACTCCAGCCTGCATTACTTACTTCCTCTAGGGCTACATATTTAATCCTAGTCTCTGGTAACGATTACTTACTATATAAACTTACATAGGTGAATTTTAAGGCAAATAAAAACGACGACGCTAGATTACCTACCTCATATATACCGCAATAAATACTCCTCAACGTGCACTGTGGCTCTACCGCGCGTTTAACGGACCGTACTCAGCCATTAGGGATGCAAACGCTCCAGCCTGTGTTACTTCCTGTAGGACTACATATTTAATCATAGCCTCAGTGAATTGTGGTATCGATACCTACCCCTTATAAACTTAACAAATGTAGATTTTTAGGCCCATACCTAAACGTCAAAGATAGCTATATTATCTCTGATGTATACCGCAATAAATACTCCTCAACGTGCACAGTGACTCTACCACGCGTATAGCAGACCGTACTCAGCCATTAGGGATTCATACGCTCCTGTCTGCGTCCTTCCTCTAGGGCCACATATTTAATCCTAGCCTCTGGTACCGATTACCTACCGCTAATAAACTTACTTATGTAGATTGTAAGGCCCATAAGCAAACAAAAGTCACATTATCTAATATTTGGTACTTCAATAAATACGTCCCAGCAATGTACAGTGGCTCCACCACGCGTTAAACGGAGCGTACTTACTCAGCCATTAGGGATTCATACGAGCCAGCCTGCGTTACTTCTTGCAGGGCTACATATTTAATCCTAGCTTCATTGGATTGTGGTATCGCTAACCTACCCCTTATAAATTTACCAAGATAAGATTGTAAGAGCCATACTTACCCATATGTAACGAAAACTTCTCAAACAAAACCAAATTTAATCATAACTCGTATTACGAAAAATGAAGAAAGGTTAACCCATGTAGTATTTTCAGGAACCCCGGGAAAGAGGCATAATTTATTTTTGACGTTACTGAATGTTCCACATCCATTTTCACCGTAAATACGCATTCGAAGCTGCGGGTAGAAGCTAGTTGATTATAAACTTAAACAAAGATGGATTCTGAGGTCTATACGTAAATGACAGCTACATTACGTACTTGATGTATATCTCAATAAATTCACCCCAACAATGTGAACAGTGGCTCTACCATGCGTTTAACGGAGCGTACCTGAGTACGCTCCGTTAAACGGCTGACCATTAGGGATTCATACGGTTTCGGCTGCGTCACTTCCCTGGGATACATATTTAATCTTAGCGTCTGTGATATCGGCTTAGTACTTACAGAGATAACTTAATCCCAAATATCCTAGTAGGCCTATGTCTCAACCCTTAGGTACTAACGTACACTAATAATATAATAGTCACTAAGTGTTAAGTTTGCAGATATAAGACTAGACTTAGCTAAGCAAAGGATTTAGATACAAATCTGGATTAAGCTATTATATGTAAGTAATTAACAAATATTCTATTAAGTTAATTCCGTTCTGAAGCTCTATTCATTTCTATAAAGTGGATTATGGTTAATCCCCGGACGTTCTACTTGCTTGATTCTCAAATAACAACATCCCTGAGCACAGATACCCTACCTTATATTCAGGATGTTTATATTTTTAGATATGTATATATATATAAAAAAATATAGGCTAGCTCATGAATATAGGTACCTATCACAGGCTCTGTTTTGTAAAAGCTGATGTCCATAGCCAATGTGCTTCGTTACAATGAGAGAATAAAATGTATGATTTTATGCAATGCATATGCATGTCATGCGTAATAAGGATAATACAATTTCATACTGCGAGGTGCCATTCCTGGCAAGTATTGCGAAACTGAGATCGATGACTGAACTGAGATCTGTGTCAGCAGGTTTATTATACCATCACTCATATTATAAACTCAATTTGTGACCGCGGCTTGACTATCCCTGAACGCGTATACGCTACGTTTTCTCCAGGGTTAGTATTGTATTAATATTATCTGGTGGTAATGGCACCAAATGCCACTTTAACTAAGCTACGGGCAGCTAGTTCTTGAATATACCTATCAAACGAACAGGCTAGTTGCACATGTGCTCTTATTTTGTAAAAGCTGATGTCCATAGCCATTGTGCCTCGTTACAATGAAAGAATACATGCATATGTATAATGCCCATGTACATACTGCGCGGCGCATTCATGCAAGTATTGCGAAACTGAAATCGATGACTGTATTGCGATCTGTGTGAGTATACAGGGTGGACCGTGGTGGCAGACTTTCGGTGCAGCTAATTGCTTTTTTAAAGTATGGTTTTGTTCATATTGGGTTTATAAGAAGAAAGAATAACTGCGTTTTTAGTTTGTGAATAAAATTAGTTTCCATAGAAAATTACATTCAAAAAAACTTCTCTAAAAAAAGCTCAATCATATTTTTTCCAAAACTTAATTTTTTTGGCACAGTACCTGCAAAAAATCCCTCCATGGTAAATATTCTTTCAACAAACAACTAATAAGTTCCTAACAACAAAAACTTCTAACAAAAGAAAAGTAGCCCTGAAGGTTGTTTAGTTTTGCCCCACCCTGTATACCGTTCGATATGAATGTTTGTTTCACTGAATCCATCAGTAATTCCCAATTATGGTGTGTTGCACACTGCACTACCTAGCCGGACTGTAATATGCAAACTATTTTGGATAATTCTAAAGTAATATACTTAGTTGAATTGGACGAAACGCTCAAAAGACGCCCTTATTGAACGAAACCCGTTCAATTTGCATTTGGACGAATCGCGGTTTAGAGAAAATGCTATCAAATCGGTCAATCATCGCTGGCCTCTTTTCAACTACGAAATATATTCGAAGTGGCATACAGTCCAGGGGGGTGATTCCCTATGACATAGGAGATTTCTTGCCCAAATCGTGTGACGTGTTTTGTCCGATTCCCCGCCGATATCTTGTCGTATCTATGTAAGACGTTGAATTGGTCATAGATCATAACCCCCCAGACCATAAAGAGAGATATTTTTTTAATCGGTTCAATAGTTTCAGAGCCTATCACAATAACAATCAAATCTTTTCTCTTCCCATCTCGTAACCATCTTATAACAACTGAAGAATCTGAAACCGCGTGGCGCTGCTAGTAATAATTTTGTATAATGGTTGAGTATCATGGTTAGTGGTCATTCATTTTCTTGTGGTCACACAAGTAAAAAAATTACATAATTACGTTTATTACGCGACTTAATCAATCTCTCCTTGGTAGAAATCTGACCATTAATCTAACAGTCTAGTCCAAGTTAAAGGAAACACAAAAGGGGTTTTAGCATTAAGCTTTATCAACATGGACTCGCGTTCAACCAAGGTCTCTTTAAACATTGAAAGCGTCTCTGTGTAAGATAGCTCTTAGCTTTGTGGAATTCAACTGAAACTCATTTTCTGTTCGGATGGGTTCTTTGCATAGGTATCTGCTGATTAAATACAAGTAGAAGATGAAACAAGAGATTTAGATTATTGCAAGAAATGTATAGTACCTACTACTATTGGCAAATAACGAATGAAAGATTCTATTCAGTTTAATACACGTTAGTTACAAACCAGCTAAGTGTGAGTCGATTCGTACACGGGAGTTTCCGTACCATCTTACAAAAATAGAGGTACATCGCAAAAGAAAGCGGGAATCAACGTTCTGTGGACTTTGCCCACTGAATTATAAAATTTATTTTATTTATATTTGTAGTTTATTGTAGTGGCAATAAATACACAGTCTGTAAATTGTTGTAAAAAACAAAAGTAAACTGTCTTCCTTTATTGGTTCAAGAGATACAAGCCTTCACAAAGTTAGGGCTCGTCTCGGTTCCTGGTGTCACCACGACCGGGTCAGTCTGAAAACCAGCGCTGTTTTGCACCCTGGTGCAGAACAGCATAAAGCTGAGACTGATCCGTTTTGACTCACCTCAGCAGCACTGACACTCCAACCTAATAA
Organism: Eupithecia tripunctaria; assembly: GCA_955876795.1. NCBI lineage: Eukaryota > Metazoa > Arthropoda > Insecta > Lepidoptera > Geometridae > Eupithecia > Eupithecia tripunctaria. Next base: position 7,935,382 of record OY041620.1, read on the forward strand.
GAGTAGATAAGTTGTTTTATATTTTATTTTAAGATTTCTTTTATTGTCTCTAAACTTAAGTCTAGTTCTAGTCTTCTAGTTATTCTTTTTCTCTATGTTTGTTTGTATACCTACCTATTTTCAATGTTTATCCTGTGCTGTACTTGTGTGCTAAATAAAAACTTCTATCTATCTATATATCTATCTAGAGCAAGATATCCAAAAAAGACACATTTTAGTGTATGGGAGTCCTTGTTAATTTTATTATGTTTATTATTTGTTGTTATGACAAGAGAAATACACGCTCTGTGAAAGTTTCATCTATCAGACCGCTGACAGACAAATGCACGGACGGACAGGTAAAAGACAGCGGAGGCTTAGTAATAAGGTCTCGTTGGCCCCTTTTGGGTAAGGAACCCTAAAAAGCTATGCTCTGCTATCCCCATGCATGCCCGACGAGCGAACGTGGGGATTATGGTATTAATAATAATAAGTAAGGCGCTTATTGAGCATAAGCCGGTCCGGCGCCTGACCTCACCCCAGCCGTGTTAGTCTGCCCTCTCATCGGATGAGTGAATAGAGAGTGCACCTGTGTTTGGGACATCATAATACGTCCTGCGCACATGGCTAGTCTCCATGGAGCGTGGTCGTCATTGCTGATCCAGCAGTAGATCAGGGTGGAACTTGAAAGCGAAAACTAATCCAAGTTTTGCGGGTTCGAATCTCGCCTCCTCGGGACAAATGTGTGCGATCTGCAGATTGTTTGATTTGTTCAGGGTGTTTCTTTGTATAATAAAAAATATCTATTTATGTAGTGTATTGTATGTATATATTTATTTATTTTAGGAAAACATCGGTAAAACACTTTCTACATAAATACAGTGTATTAGTATAACAGTTATCTAGTACCCGTAACACAAGCTCTGCTTAGTTCGAGGCTAGATAATGTTCTGAGAATGGTCCAACTTTATGATTTTTATTTATAAAATTCATTGGTGGATCAGAAAATAATCAATTAATGGATTAGCAAAGTATGTAGAGTGGAATGAATTTCGGCTAGGGTTACATCATCATGTCTAGCCGTGGAATAGTTACGTATTATAATATAGCCGTGGATTGAAAATAAAACGATATTTTCATTTACGGTTGCGAAAAACGATGTATATATTACCAGAGCAGCGAGCGGAGGTTTGGCATTCGTCTTCAGAGTGATTTACCTTCTGAATAACATCAGGCCTGGATCCTTGTCGGGTCACATTACAAATACTGCTTATTTATTCCTATACCCGGCCTTTGTCATTGTCAAGATAAGTCCAAATATTGTGTTTACTTTTCAACCGAGCTCGAAAAAAGGTATGTTCGGACATTGGTTCGGCTGTATGTGTGATCTTTTATGTTTGTTCGTCGATTGCGATTTGGATGACTCTTTTGCAGTTGTATAGGTAGACAGGATAACGAGGTGGTCATTAAATAATGATTTCCGAGGAATTAATATTTATACCGTAAAACTTTAAAATACGTTAAAGCGGGTTTTTAGTAATAATCAAATACTTGTTTGTACACGTGTTCTTCAGTAGAGACCGCGACTCGGCTAACGTAGTGTAGGACGTGGGATGTGAGATGACATTCTTCGAAAGACTGCAGACAAAGCTGGATGCGTCAAGCTGGACAGGGCGCTATGACGCTCATTAGGGGAGGTTCCCTATGTCCAGCTGTAGACGAATATAGGCTGATAATGATGATGATGACTTGTTTGCAAGTTGCCTTTCTAAAATGATCCTATAAATTATCATAATCCGGTGTAAAAAAGTGTGCCTTATCTATAATTAGAACCCATGACGCTTACGCTGTAAAAACTGATGGATTTCCAATACACAGCGAAAGCTTCTAACGAATAGCTTTTAGTCTCAAATCTCTCAAAAATATGCGGAAAATCGCACGAAGATCGCATTGATCGCTGTCGATGTACCTGATTTTTTTCAGAGATTCTATTAGAGACTACACAAAATTAATTTGAAGTGTCTGTATGTAATGTCAATATAATAGCTTTTTACTAGATGTAAAAGTATACATGGTATTTGTAACCAAACAAAAAAAATATATTATGCCTGTCTGTCTGTCGAGCCGGCGAATCTCTCAAACTGCTGAACCATTTCACAGGACTTGACTTGCACTGGAAAAAACGTCGTTAAAAGGACAAACAAAAACTTCTTTTTAACCGACTTCAAAAAAAGAGGAGGTTCTCAATTCGACTGTTTTTTTATGTTTGCTACCTCAGAACTTTTGACTGGGTGGTCCGATTTTCCTGATTCTTTTTTATATGAAAGCTGGTGCTTCCCATATGGACCACATTTGAATTTTGTTCAGTTCTGACAATGAGATCCATAAAAATTCATGAAAAAATCTATAAAAATTTAAGTCGGTTTATAGTTTTTTAAAACAAAATTAATTATATCAAGAAAAATAATTGGGGTAAAGCGTAAAAAATATAAAATAGTGAGTTCTGCACAAGCGAAGTCGGGGGCACATCTTTTATGCTTGATAAAACCTGTGTTTATGTTTAGTCTATGTTTGAATTTAGCTTTGTCTAACACGATAATGCAAAATTGTATGTTTTACATTAGTGGTCTGAGTAAAAGATTAGCATAACGCGCGTGTTTATTTTTTCATTGCATTTTAAACAGACGGTTGGTTAAACATTGTGTATTTGTTCATGTGTAAGAAAGCTGCGTTCTTCCTGTCTGTTACTTGTAGCTTCCCATATTTTTATTATTTACTAGCTGCACCCCGCGGCTTCGCCCCCGTGGAATTTATCTCACATCCCACGGGAACGGGATAAAAAGTATCCTATGTCAGTCTCCTGGTTTTAAACTACCTCCCGACCAATTTTCAGCCAAGTCGCTTCAGCCGTTCTTGAGTTATAAGTGTTGTAACAAACACGACTTTCTTTTATATATATAGATTTAGCGTGACTTTCCCACTGCTGGGCAAAGGCCTCCCTTTTCTCCCTCCGATCCTCGTAATCTAACACGGCAATAAGCCACCATCCATCATACATAGGTGATTTTTTTTTTAATCATAAGTTTATTGGGTTCTTTCAGTTACAATTGTCAGCATTGTAAAATATTATGGATGACAATCATTTATATAACCTCTCGTTTTACCAATAAACTATCATATATTTTTCTTGCAAATAGTTCCGTTAACGGTTTCGTACTTCATTAAATTACACAGTCAGTCTTGCCTCCCAACACAAGTAACCTATTTTTCTCCTGAGATTTTTAAACCAGTTTGCTATTAAATTGCTCTGGTCTCGGATAAAAGTGCGGTGAGAGCTCTGTTAATTAGAAATTCCATTATGAAAGACTTGTTTGATTAAAATGTGCATTGTTTTGTAGTAGTCCATCGGAGAGAAGAAAGAAATCAAAATCACACTTCACACTATTATTATAAAGGCGAAAGTTTGTATGGATGTATGGATGGATGGTTGGATGTTTGTTACTTCTTCACGCGAAAACTACTGGACGGATCGGACTAAATTTTGCATACAGGTAATTCTAATCCTAGAATCAAACATAGGCTACTTTTTATCCCATAAATCATTTGTTCCTATAGAAACATTAAAATCACCTTTTAATGTTTCTATAGGAACAACGCGTGCGAAGCCGCGGGGCGATAAATCTAGAGTCGGTCCTGATTTATCAATTGAATTCGCGATCAACAAAATTTCAAACAATGTTATTACTAGATACTCAAAGTAATAAAAAATCCTGAGTCCACAAATCTCTTTGGAAGTTCATCGGAGAGAACAAAGGAGTCAAAATACCTATTATATCTAGAGGATCCTGAATTCAATAGATAAATCTGCACCGGCCGATTTTTTTATAGAATTCGCGATCCTTTTGATGAAATTACGTTATTACTTCTCAAAGTAATAAAAAATCCGAGTGTAGAAATTCCTTTGGAAGACCCAGCTGACAGCACTACCAGAACAGAACATTAATAAAAAGGATTCTGTCAGTAATAGCTATAGCTTGGAGAAGTGTATCGTAAATTTACTTGTGTACCAGTACCATGTAGCGTAGATATAGAGAATCCGGGATTTAAGAGTCCTACTCAGATATTGAGAAAAACTTTTATCGCTTTAATTAATCTATTACGACAAACCATGGTTGGTATGTTATCCAACTTTACGTGAAGATATATTTGTAATCATCACCGAACAGAAAAATCACGCAATTTTAATATGTAAAATAAACAAGGGCTGAGCAGACATGTAATTACTGCCGGTTTTGTTGTATTTTAATAGATTTTTCTAGCCATCATTTACATTTTTAGAAACTCACAGGATTTCTCTTTTATGAGACCTCTTTTACTCCGGGGATAATATAGTATACAAAAGCTAAAACATCATCAAAATTAGACGGAAAACAATTACTGAAGTTATTTAAAACGGGATATTTACCATGATTTGAGTTTTGAGCTTTCCAATATTTCGGCACAGTTTCATGCGCCATGATCACGGAATAATTCAAGTCATGGTAAATATCCCGTTTTAAATAACTTTAGTTTTAATTACCATGATGGATTTAAAAGGACAACAAATTAGTAAAAAAAAACACCGAGTTGAGTTCAACCAACCGACGAAAACCAAAAGGGCCTTTTGGTTTACGTCGGTTGGCTAAAAAAGATTTATCAATGTCCATCACAGATCAGAAAAGGTATTGTCCAACACAATGCGTTATCAAAAACCAACCAAAAGCAGCATAATCATTAATTAGAAACGTAGCCATCAAATCGGAACTGGAACAAAAGGGTTTTCACAGTAGGACGAGCTTTTCCGTACTTGGGATTGGGACCGCAACTGGCCCAGTCCCGCCGTGGGCACCGCGGACGGTGGTCTCCACTGCCAAGCCCTTACTCACGCGGGAAACCATATTTCTTCACGAATTTATACGAGAAACTGCAATAATATTGAAACATTGTATTGTATTAAATTGTCTATAAATTTGTACCTATGACACAAGCTCGGCTCACTTTAGGACTAAATAATGCTGTGTGGATTGTCTAGAATTATTTATTGTATGGTTTTGTAATGATAGTGCTAATATGCAAGTGAAATAACATCGAATGAGACGAATAATTTTTGTATAATAAGTTTTTAACAGGTATGCTAGTGAAATCGCATAGGAAATTCAATGTTTTTGTACAATAATTCAAGCGCGTGACAATATTTGCAAAATTGGGTTAAAACGTCAACAGTTAGAATCGTAAATGATATGCTTGCGGGAAATCGTTAAGTAAATATAATACAATAGTGGGAATTTGTAACACACTAGTAGTGAGTAGTTACTGGTTTTCAGAATCGCAAATTACCGAAATAATCAAGCAAGTAAACTGCTGCTTCGCTCTTCTCTTTAGTCTGTTTTCTATCTATGTGTTAACTCAATAAGATAATACTAATGAGAATTAATGTGTACTCGTATAGGGTACATGATGTACCCTATGCATGTGACTCCAAAAAAGCTAATAATTTTTTTAGGTATTCTATATTAATATAGAAATGTAATTCTGTGTATATATGTATTTTAATCATTAAAAAATAGATATGTTAAATCTCAAACGCAAAATTTCTCAACGCAGCAGGTGACGTCACTTTTGTACATTTCTGTATGGACAAGAAGTTTTGACTTTGAATTGACATAGGTGATTCAATGAAACGTGACGTCACAAAATACAAGGCCTAACATGGCAGCGTTTGTATCACCCGAAACTGAGGGCAGTTTCACTTGCGGTTTTCACCTCAATAATTTAAAATTTTGTAGATGTTATATTTTTTCTGTTATGTATTAACCTAAATAATCGGTTAAAACATAAATGATCGAACCATTCTAACCTTTTTATCTTATACTAGCTGCACCCCGCGGCTTCGCCCCCGTGGAATTTATCTCACATCCCACGGGAACGGGATAAAAAGTATCCTATGTCAGTCTCCTGGTTTTAAGCTACCTCCCGACCAATTTTCAGCCAAGTCGCTTCAGCCGTTCTTGAGTTATAAGTGTTGTAACAAACACGACTTTCTTTTATATATATAGATTTGCAACTTTTTATCCCTTTCGGTAAAATAGAATAATACAATTACCATATAGTAGGATATTCTATCTGCATAATACGTTAAAAGCTATTTAGCATTGGTAAGTGGTTACCGTGTGTGTAGGTACGTACGGTAATACGGTCTCCGTTTGGTTTCTAATTTGACTGGGTGATTTGGGTAGATCGCTTTCTAAAATCAACCATGCTTAAAATTACTTTACTAAAGGTCCTTACTTAGCGACTTTAGCTCATACTACTTTGAGACTTTTTCACCTTTCATCGTTATTCTCTTTTAGTCTGAAATATTGTTCGCTGAGTTGAGTCCATTGACTGAGTTTTCCACAATCTGTTCGTATAAAATTTATTTCGCCTTTGCTGACTGCGCAATCAGCTTCAGAAAGATCTGATCGTCAGTAATTAGGTTGATTTAGTGTGCACATTATTGACAGCTCTAAATGATTAGATATGCTTATCAGTTATCTATACCACATGCTCTGCTTAGTCCGGGTCTAGATAATGTCATTGTGTGAATTGTACAGCATTATTTATTATTATAAATGCAAACGTTTGAATGTTGAGATGTCTGTGACTTGACTTTTTCACGTCAAAACTATTGAACGGATAAGGCTGCAGTTTTGTTTTAATGCAGATCACGATCTGGCTGAACATAATAGGCTAATTTTATCTCTCAAAAGCGTGTGCGAAGCCCCGATGGAGAAGGTAGAACTTATAAAAAATAGAAGTACCATATTTTTGGCTTTGCTGAACGCTTGGATCTATCTTAGGCTGACTGTACCTACGTAAGATATTCGTCTCAATGAATTTTATGACCGGGTTGGTCGTTGGAGTTTAATGAGGTGTTGCTTCAATGAGCAAGGGCAATGAACATCCATCATCTCGTAAAGATGGGCTGATGGATTCTGTGGCAGTATTGCTATAGAATATATCAATCGAATACGTACTAGTTATACGTATTCAAGACATTTTTTTTAGATAGATTTTACTCTTGTTCACTCGGAGCTCCCTTATAATACGGGAAAAGATTAAGTGAGGACAGCATTATTGCGAAAACTTAATCTTTCCTAAATCTTTCCTTGGACGTTACAATAGTCATTGTTATTTTATTTCTCTATTCTTATCTATAAATAAATACAGGTCATGGGACAGCAGAATGCTGTTTCAAAAATATAAAAAACTATCTTAAGAGTGGTTTTCAAGTATTCAAGTAGGTATTGGTTTTTCGTATCATTTCATATATATAGTGAAAGTCTAGGGTAAACAATAAACAATGGCCCATGAGTGTATACAAATACAATACCTAATACTTTATTGAAAGTTAAAATACCATCGCGAATAATATAAAATTTCTTCTATCAAAAGGAACCGGGAAAAGCTACGAACAACGGCGTAAGTATCTCTTGAACGCCTTTGAAGTAGGTATACTCAATAAAGAAAGTCGCAAGGCCAAAAGGCTTCACAAACAGTCAAACATACTTATCCGACTACTTTAATCCAATACATCAATATCAATGAAATGGTTCAGCAAATAATTTAGAAGATGTATTTCTTGCAAAGGGTGCATAACATTTTGTGCCTCTGTATTCTGTACTAATTTAGGTAGTGAACTCGCACAATTTCCATTGATGATTGCTCGACCTTAAAAATAAACCTTGCTAACCTGCTTAACTTTTCTGAAGACAACTTCAAAGACTAAGGGATTGTCCCATGTTTGGGTTAAATACCGATTACATACCGATTGTTCCATGTTTGGGTTAAATACAATAATAATTTAAAGGAAGATTAGTTCTAGACACCTTTTAGAATACGTCAAGTTAGGTACTCGTTTAATACAATAGAAAAGCTAAAATATTTAGCTGATGTATCTATGATCCTGATTTGCATTGCCGGGCTCATGTTTTGGGTTTGAGTTTGTTTTACAATAACTAGAAGGCGACTCAAATTTTATGGTTTTCTCATGGAAGCCATTGTTGAACTGGACCAAATTAAAATGGGATCACACGGAAAGCACTAGCTTTCAAATAAAAAAATAATCATCAATTACCCAGTCAAAAATTCTGACGTAACAAACATTAAAAAAATCGGTTATAAATACTATATTTGTACAACATGAACGCAATAAAGTTAATATTAGATTCTATCTATCAAGATCCTGTAAACATAACCATTTGTATAGAAGAGTAGAGAAGAGTAATTATTCATTTATTTAATAAAAGAATTGAATCCTATAAGATGTTTCTCCTTTCAACTGCTTTATAGCTGAATGTCTCCTTGAAATAAAAGGTTTCCACGAAAATGAAATCCGGAACCACATTCCTTACAAAAGCAGCTCGACTATGGTATGATTACTTGTAACGTCAAATGTCAAGCCCTTAAAAACTGTGTCAAGGCATCCGCTTACATTTGAAAATGGGACATAAACTGAACACAATGGATGTTTTGAAGAAATTGACCTCATGTCAAGTGCAGTGTATTTGAACTAGTTTTGTAACCTATTTGATCAATCAGTTTTTTCAATACCCATGCCGACATAACACTTTTTACTCTAACACTAGCCGTCTTGACGCTTGGAAGTAATGAAGAGTAAAGTCATTTACAATATTTACCATGATTTGAGTTTTGAGCTTTCAAATCTCAAATCATAGTAAATTATCCCGTTGTAAATGACTTTGATGTTAATAACCATGATGGATTATAAAAGTTACGAGTATTAATGAAGAGTGTGGGTCATCCACATAAAACAAACAATTGAATAAGGCTCGCGGTTACATCACTGAATCATTAAAAGCGGGGTTTTTACCATGATTTGAGTTTTGAGCTTTCCAATGACTCGGCACAATTTAATGCGCCTTGATCATAGAATAACTGAGGGTAAATCTCGTTATTTCGTTTTACTTTAGTGTCAATTTAACCATGATAGATTTTAGTAAGTGAATCTAGACTTAGCTTCAAAATCTTATAGTTAGACAGCACTACAAAACTACTTAATTATTTTTACGTTATTTTTTAGCTGTTATTTTTTTTATCAATAACTAGTTTATGCCCGCCGGTTCGCACGCGTTGTTTCTATGGAAACGTGTAACGGTGATTTTAATCCCATGGGAACTGATTTATGGGATAAAAAATAGCCTATGTATGTTTGATTCCAGGATTAGAATTACCTGTATCCCCGAACGGTCCATCAAACAAACATAATATGTACTTCCAAACTTTCGCATTTACGAAAATAATGTTAGTGTGATGTGATTGTGCAAAATGCACGTATGTGTGATTGTGCACAATGTACCTACGTAAAAAAAGATTATGGATGCAAGATTAATTCAATCATATGTCGTAGCCAGTTTTGGGGGTAATTTCGAATTCCGACCTGCAAAGGGAAGACAAAAACGGGTCACGACAAAAACTGGGTAGTAATTTCGCTTTTACTTCGCTGTTTTAAAGAGATGAAAGAAAGAAATGCGTTTAGTTGGATACTATACACGATATATACGATCTTTTTTCGAGCACTTTTCTTGCATATTCTAAAGACTTAAAAAAAATACTTCTTAAGAAATTCTTTTTTATTTCTAATTATAAGGAGATAACTGGTATTTTATCACTAATCAAAGTTGGGTTTTAAAATGTAGATATCCCGTGAGATATCTTAGTATTTTTTTAGATCTGCCCCTTAAAAATACCACGAAAAGATACGCAGTCTATTTGCGTATGAGACTTTTAAACAGTTATCTACTGATCATGCCGCATCGTTATCATAATAACATTTATATCATTCGCAATGTAAATAATGATAAGCCAACATTGCTATAATCGCTCTTATTGCTATGGAAATAGGATTTTAAGAAAAACATGGGGTATTTTGATAAGAATACTCAGATTTCCGTAAAATATGCTTGTCCTCCTGAAAGATTTTTCCGTATTAGTCGTTTGAGTGTTGAAGTGAACAGTTTTTAGTGCGTCGACTCTAGATACAAAATTAAATAAATTGATTGACCGTTGAATAAATTATACATATAAAATAATAGATCCTAAATAAAAAAAGGTGTAACTGTAGCACTTAATGTAGGTACATCAACAGTAGCGTTCATTCTAGTAACCTCCTGACAACAGCCTGTTTTGAGTTTATTTTATTAATTTTGTGCTTTTTATATGAAACAGTTTTCCAACTAAAAAAACTTGCATTTAAATTAGTCTGTTTTAATAGAAGTTTACCTAGGGGTGTTACCTAAATATGAACGTTACTGTACTGTATCTACAAATAAATAATATAGGGATGCAGGTCATAACCACGTAAAGACGTTTGCAATTAGGTACGAGTATCAACAATTTATCAGAATCAGTAATCATAATCAAAACAATATCTGTCAAGCATTCTATAAACATGCAAAGTTATAACAAGTACTTCAAATCCCTGGGTTCTAATAAGACCACATTTCCCATCTGTCTTGATTGCAATGTCTCAGACCGTAGACGTAGCTCAGTTGATATATTAAACGCCTACGAGAGTCAAGCAGTGTTCGTTTTGTAATATTTCTAACGTACTCTTATTCATATTTCTGTGAATACTTTAAAGGAAAATACTGTCGTTGAAATAAATACATTTACTTAATTTTTTATTCTTTATTGTAACGCTTTGGTTCTCTTGTGTGGTAGACGTGTAAGAGTGATTTGCCGTGATTTCTAAAAGCGTATCAAAATACATACATAATATAAACAGATAAGTCGATTTTATCTCTACGTTCGTAATGAATTGTGCAACCCTTGTCGATTATAAGCGATTTATACTATAAACGAAGCTGGTATGTACTAAAATTTGTTGTTGTTCTATTTTATAACATTGTTTCAAGCGATGATGCAATCGATGTAGATAAGATAAACAATGAACTAGTTATTGCGTTTTTAAATGCAAATTGATTGATTATTGTTATTCGCAACATGTGCTAATTTTATTATTGTATGGGATTCGATTCAAGGTTGTCTAGGACTGATCAACTTACTAGCATATGAACGTAACATAGACGCGTTTGGCCGTGTACGTCCCGTACCTACGTACGAAGACATTAAGCATAAATTAAAAAAAAAATGTTTCTATGTCATTATTAAAAGCGTTTCGTTACCGAAAATATAATAGTGGACCTCTTACAAAACAATTACCGATATTCATAGTTTCAGTTTAGCTTATCGGACAAAGAAATTGCAATCAGATACTTTCACGATATTAACTAAAATAATAGGTAACTTATCTACACCGAGCGAACTGTCAAAGAAGTGTGTAACCAAACTAGTCTTCCAAAATATCAAAGTAAACTTTTGGTGTATTGTATAAATTATCAAAATGTATAATGAATTGTAAAGTGTAGTGATATAAATTAGCAAGAATGGAATATCTTCGTTTCGTGCTGGTGCCGCTTTCCCTGACCATCGGCATCACGAGTTTTAACGTTAAAAAGTGAGTACCAGAAGATCTCCGAGCCCTGAATCCCCTGACTATGGTTCATCGATAGGATCGACACGTCATCGAGACGTCATTGTTAGGGTTCCGTACCCAAAGGGACTAAGAATCCACTGTCCGTCCGTCCGTTTGTCCGTCTGTCACCAAGCTGTATCTCATCAACCATGATAGTTAGACAGTTGAAATTACCACAAATGATGTATTTCTGTTGCCACTTTAACAACAAATACTATCAAATAAATACGAATAAGTTGGCCATACAACATACATGATATTTTTTCCGTTTTTATAGGTACGGAACCTTACGTGCGCAAGTCCGAGTCGCACTTGTCCGGTTTTATAGTATGAGATTTCCGTAATTCCATGACAACACGCTGTAGCGCTGGAGAAGCTGCACAAAGATGGATAGTCTGTCTGGATGACGTCTCGATACAATCGAGATACCTAACTCAAGTTTCAGTAGTAAAGACGAAACCAATACATGCTATGTTCGTAACGTGAACGCTGCAAGCTTTGTGCTATTTGTAGCGGTTATAGCCACTTGAAGCGAATCCAGTGATCAAATCTTATGCGTTCTCTCTGTTGTAAAACATCAGTAAACAAGAGAAAAGTCTTTCCGGATTTTAAAAGGCCCTTAACTTTTAGAAACTATTGTAATCGAAACGTTTCTTAAGAGGGACATCTAATTTGCCTACGATATGTAGCAGGTGATATAATGAGTGAGAGAGCACTCATAACATCATGGCTTAGAATTTGCACCACAGCAACTCTTCCCGCGGGTGTCGTAAGAGGCGGGCGACAGGAATATCCGCCAGCAGCGCCTTTGCTGATTTTTTTAACTACCGAACTGCGATCCCAACCCGCATGCTCAGTGTGGGTATAATGGGTCCACCCATGAGATAAAAGGCAATAAGGCGTTTTAGGTGAGGCCTGTAATCAGCGGTGCACCAATATAGGCTGTTGGGATTTTGGTTGAGGATGTAATGAGACGTCACTCTCTACTTTTTGTAGTTTGATGCGGAAGTTAAATGTGCCTTTTGTTCTGGAAATAGATGTTTAAGGGATTACGAGCTGTGATTTTAGATTATGATGTCAATTATGGATTACTAAGTTAAAATGATTACCTAATCATTTTCCATAATCTGGCCTTGACAACCGAAAATTAATTGTAGATAAGGAAAAAAACCTATTGCCCTGTTTTTGGCATGTTTCATATTGTAATTAACAATTTTAATTAGTTTTTCAACCCTTGCCGGCTTCAAATAATTAAAACTCCTAAAAATGTGTTAATGGAACAAAATTGTCTCAAAATTGAATACGTTACCACTTAATCATTTAATTATTTCAAGCCGAAGTTATGCAACTGGGGCAAAGGGTAATTCGAACTTAATACGAAGGTTCTCGTAAATTATAACCCAATTCAAATTTGCATATTTTCCGGCGAAAAAACTTTACAAACATTGGAATTCAGGAAACGATTGTGACACCCAAATTTATGATATAAGGGGTCGCCGTATATCTTAAATTCAAACAATTATAACTACAAGTTAGTTACTAATCAAAGCAATTACAACTTAGCAACTATGATACCTACTCCTTTGGATATAATGCAAAAAAGTATCCGATACGCACAATCATTTTACTTTTTGGTTTTCTGAAACAATGAAAAATTAGTATTTACCGTTGTGGCTCGAGAAGTTGGATTATTCTTAATAGTTTCACATTTCCTATCGATTCTACAAAGGAACAACTCTGTCAAGTTAGCCTTATGCATTTTAAAACGCCAAATAAGCTATAGCAAACAGTTTTAAACGCCGCCATGCTAAAATATACTGCCTATTCCATTCAAATCCACTACGCAAATCCAATAATGAATTAGATCCACCTTTTTATTCAATCTAATCCATAGCTCTGGTGGATTAGTTTCCACTGCGTGAATCTATTCTCTAATCCATACCCAGTAGTTGGTCTAAAAACAGTACCGATTTGCGTACATATTTGATTGTATTGTCAGCAAAAATCGTGCCTTACCACCACTAGGGTGATTTTTCTGTAAAGTGAATAGTTGCGAACCCCGGCTTGCTCGATATCTTTTGTTTTTAACGCAAAGCAAAATAGTTTCAAACTCGATAGGCATGACGTTTGGCGATGGTACCTAATCATGCCCTATCCTACAGGGCCAGTACCTATTAAACTGCTTAAACGATCCACGACGACTACCTTAGTATTTGGTATCTGAAAATAGGGCCTCCTGATCTATATTGACCTTACTCTAAATCGCACTTTATCATTGTTTCAGGAACTCTTACTGTAGAAGAAGTGTACAAGGACAGAGACCAGTTCGCGGGTCTGGTTCGCGAGGTGGCGGCGCCAGACGTCGGAAGGATGGGAATCGAGATTCTATCCTTCACGATCAAGGACGTGTACGATGACGTACAGTACCTGGCCAGCTTGGGGAAGGCGCAGACGGCGAATGTGAAGAGAGACGCGGACGTGGGGGTCGCCCAGGCTAATAGGGATGCTGGAATACGGGTAAGCACTACTGGAGCTCACTGTCTTGTGGTTGACCAAATGGTAAAGAACCACGGTCTGCGTGAAAACAGACGTGGATGAAGGGTCCGCCCAAGCTAATAGGGATGCTGACATACGGGTAAGGACTGCTGGTAGAAAGCTCTATGTCTCCTGGTTAACTGGAGCCGGATAGGCATCGAGATTCTATCCTTTACGATCAAGGACGTGTACTTTGGCGTACAGTACCTGGCCAGCTTGGTTGGGGAAGGCGCAGACGGCGAATGTGAAAAGAGACGCGGATGTAAGAGTCGCCCAGGCTAATAGGGACGCCGGGATACGGGTAAGAACTGCTAGTAGAGAGCTCTGTGTATTATGTTTGACCAGAGGACGAAAATCGACGACCGCCCAGCCTACATTAAACTTCCGACAGTAAGCTCCATGTGTTCAAAACAGAACCACTGTCACAAACCCCGGAACATTGGTATATGCTGCGAATATGATTTTGAAGCTACTGCCTTGCATCGATGTAACTTCGTGAACCTGTTATAAGATCCCATGAAAATGTTGTTTTTGGTCGAAGTTCGGTTATTTATACCAACAAGACCTCGCGTAAAATGGACCAATTTTGAGACTTAAAGAGGAAATGAGGTTCAATAATATACCGCATTGCAGTTTATCGTTGTAAATCTTGAGAAAATGTATTTAACGTAGTGTGACCTAGTTAATCGGCTTGGAAATAACGAACGACTCGGAAATTCAGTGTAATCCACCGGAAGCCGATTAGTTTCTGTCAGCCGTCTGTCGAGTTGTCGGGTAACTAGGGCTCGTATTACTTTTTAATCTAATTTGCTGTTGAACGTCCTAGCTAGAAGAGTTTAGCGACTAACTTTTAGTTTCAATTTTATGTAGTTAAATGGCAATTCGTGTTGGTGTACCTCAAATAGGAATGCACCAATGTTTAACTGGTTCGAATTTTCTTTTTAGCTTTCTTTAAGATGATGTTTAAGAACCGACGCATAATGATCGTACAAGGAACTTATTCATCTACTATAGTCCACCCACGCATTTATTTGTTTTTGACACGTGACTTTTTTTATGAATATGTATTCTAAAGTATTATATTCAAAGTATTTTAGACGCCTTATGGCTCTTATATACGAACTTCACGTTTCAAATACACGGACAAGAACGGCAAGTGCCGACTGCATGGCAACTACACCCGTCGTCGACGGACAACTTGCCGTCCATGTATTTGAGACATGCTGTCCGTGTATAAGAGCCCGTAGTGAGTAAGTATGTTTGGAAAATAAATACAACATCGATTACTGGTAACTTTTTCATAAACAAAATCGATATACTAACGATAGTTATAAAAAAATCGGACGGTAAAAGCATGTCATTTGAAACATCTAAATAGTTATTCTTAGGTTTCGTTCTGTTGTGTAGGTTCTCTATTTTTATTCTTAGGTTTCGTTCTGTTGTGTAGGTTCTCTATTTTTTCTGTGTTTTCTTGTAAAACCATGAAACATGAAGATGATGCTAAAGACAAATTTACTAGATATTTGTGTACAGCTTCCTCAATCTCAACCTCAACAGCCTATATCTATTTCCGATTGCTTAGTCGTTTGCTTCTGCCTAATTTGTTCAAAGCAGTTCCTTTCCCACCAGTAGCGCACGCTGATTCTACACATTCACACAACTCACACTCTCCCAATAAATTGCTGTGACTCGCCCATTCATACCCACTGTAATAGCATCCTGCAGAAGTAGAATTGTTATTGTTTATAATCCATTTGCTGATAATTAACTTTATTATTCCTAATTTTTATATAATTATTTCGTTTTACTGCATGTTTTTCTCTGTACCTTTTTCATATTTTTATATACAGTTTGCTAGTGTACCGCTCTCTATGTAATGGCAATTCAATCATTGTTCAGTCGGTCTCCCGCGAAACAGGCCTAGCCTCGTGCGGGGATCATAGGAAATACTCTCGCATTAAACCATAAAAAAATGTAACAACTACTCATAGGTATATCGGTCCAGTGCTAGACGCAGGCCCCCTGATAAGCGCCTTATTGGCCTTTATATCATTGGGAGTAATGCCTAGCCTCCTTGGTTACTTTGTATTCAACTTATAATGCTTGTTACAGGAAGCAGAATGTGAGAAGAGCGCCATGGACGTTAAGTACTCGATGGACACTAGGATAGAAGACAACACGCGTCTCTTCAAGCTGCAGAAAGCGCAGTTTGATATGGAAGTTAATACTGCGGTAAGATATTATGGACAACTTATGTTTCAGCTGGGGATTTGATCACGTGGTAACTCAATAAAACGTAGATTCACGTATACCGTGTCCATTTTGGATGAAGCATGTTAGTAAACAAACTACGACACAAATAACAAAATCTCACTTGCTTGGCGTCGAGTTTCAGATATTCAATCATTCTTAAATTTTTATTGAAGGGAGGATCTAAAATCGACAAGTTACGTAAATCTATATATATAAAAATGAAACACGTTTTCCGTTGTCACGACATAACATGAAAACGGCTTGACCGATTTGGCTGTTTTTTTTTAAATGTTCGTTGAAGTTCAAGGATGGTTTTTACGACGAGTAAAATTCTAATAACTGCCGGGAAAACACCTTTAAACGTTTCCATAGGAACAACGCGTGCGAAGTCGCGGGGCACAGCTAGTTACGTATAAAAGGACGCGTCAACAAAGTGAATTTTAGGTAAAGTATGGGCGGTTTGTTTACTAACATGCTTCATTCAAAATGGACACGGAATCACCCAGAAATTGTGTTTATGGGTCTGTTTCACAATGTTCGGTTAAAGTGAATAACTATCTAACACATTAATTATTTGGAGGATAAAAGTTCCGGATAAAAAACGTTACGTTTCATATCCTATTCAACGGATAAGCAACAAATAGCTTATTTGGAACATATGTGGACGTTGTGAAACAGACCCTAATTCGTGTTAATAAAAGTTGGAATTGAAATGAGCCATGAGTGTATCAAATTTTTAATTTTAACTAATTAATATTTAACTTCCGCAAACACCTTTTATTTTTCGTTTCCGTGGCTAAGATTTTTAACGTTAGCGTATATTGTAATTGTATAAAAAACAAAAGAAAATCGGACAAGCAGCCAGCTTTTAACAATTCAAGCATTGAAAAGGTTTACGAGTATAATCGAACCAACTTACAAATATTACTTTATAAATAAGCAGGGTTTTTACGGCATGAATGACAAGGTCTAGAATAGACAATAATAATAATAATGTTAGACAATTCACACAGCATTATCTAGCCCCAAGCTAAGCAGAGCTTGTGTTATGGGTACTGGTTGCAACTAGATAACTGATATATATAATACAATTCACTACATAGATAATTTTTTTATTATACATAGAAAACATCCAGAACGCCCTGAACAAATAGATATTTATAACTTTTTACGTGCGGAGATACCTCAACCTTATATAGTACAACCTCCAATAGTACAATTTGTTATCTATCCAGTTTGACCTTTAAAAAATGTTAGACAATTCACACAGCATTATCTAGCCCCAAGCTAAGCAGAGCTCTTATTACGGGTACTAATCTAGAAGATGAGCGTTGGTTGACACTACCACACAGTTTGTAAAGCTTCGGTAGCGTCATCTTTTCAATAGGTCTAAGATCATCTATGTGAAATTGTTCTAAGTAAAGAATTCTACATACATACATAGATAGATATATTTTAGTATATGTAAAAAGATACAGCTGTCCCGAATAACATTACCCCGAATTTTCCTGACTGAATACTCTCTATATATGTATATACTAATATTATAAAGAGGAAATATTTGATTGTTTGTTTGTTAGTATTGAATAGGCTCCGAAACTACTGGACCGATTTAAAAAAAAATATCATTAAAAAGCTTACTATTGAGGAAGTGACATGAGTTATATTTTATCCTGGTATTCCCACGGCAACACGGAACTACGCGGATGAAACCGCGAGGCGTTGCTCGTGATGCCTTTATTGGACAATAAAATTAGATTGATAGATCTAAAACAACTAAACTTAGTTAAAAGTAGCTTTAACCCTATTTTTTGCATTACATTTTAGCTATGGTTAGAAACGTCTACCTAATTTTAGCAGGCATCTAATTAGGTCATGATTAAAATTTATCGATTCTAAACTGGTATCGATTTTAATTTCTAAACGATTTCTCATACAAATAGATTAACTGTTTGACCCATGTCAAGAAGTATTTTGAAATAACATTTTAGAAAAAAACATATTTCTCTCACAGCAACAACTCAACTACTCGGCTCAGAGAGGTTTTGCGATTTTGAAAAACGTTCTAATATTGGTATTTTTAGTACCTGTATAGAGAATACCATAATTTTTAGGTCTACCTAGCAATGAAAATGTAGAAATCTTAAAATTTAGGTTAGGAATCCTAAAACAACAGAATCGACACCACTGTGAAGCTAGAAGCTTAAGTTTTCGTTGACATTTCAGAAAGCCGAAGCAACGTTAGCTTACGAACTGCAAGCCGCGAAAATCAAGCAGAGGATCCGAAACGAACAAATACAAATCGAAGTTGTGGAGCGACGCAAGCAAATCGAGGTGAGGAACCATAGATCTAAGTAAAATCTGTAGATATGGTACGTTCTCCCAGCGCTTACTCTACAACTGGCCTGTTTTACATCCACACGCACTCGCTCACATCAGGTAAAATTTCCAATCATGTACAAAAATATAATGAACAAACACGAGGGTATTTCTGTAGTCTTTTACTCAATACATCACACTCAAGCATACTATATCTTTTCTTCTGTGTCTAAAGTACGTCATCATAGCAAGCATGCGTAACACTAACACTGTCCTAATTGCACCTCAGTGGCTTCCACTTTCGAGAAGCTAGTACCCCATCTCACCTTATTTTCTTGGAACTCCATTACAAACTTTAGAATTTATCGGGGATTTTATTTATCTTTTTATGCTTGGCATTTCCTATGAGCAGGACTGTATTTTCAATTAATTTTTAGACTGCCCGATGTCTAATTACTTGCTGACCATTGTTGCCGATCACTAGATGCGGCTCAATATTTTTTTTCTGCATGCAAAGTCAATTTTTCGTCTGACTGAACTCTCTTTAATCTGCTGACCGTTTAATCAAATGATACCCATTTGTAAGAACCTGATTTTGACTCAACTTCTTTTATCTATAAATAAATAAAATTGCAACCTGTGGAAACTTCATAAAGCCTTCATGTTGCTTTTATGTGTTTATATTTCATGTTTATTTATTTATTTATTTAAAGAACACAAACATCATATATATATATTATGTTGTTGTTCTAGCTATAAATTTTCCGAAGATTGTAAAATAAAATAAAATAATAATGTTAAACAACCAATTCCAGGTGGAACAACAAGAGATCCAGCGCCGTGAAGAGGAGCTGGTAGCGACGGTGCGCCTGCCCGCCGAGGCCGAGGCCTACCGTCTGCAGACCATCGCCGAGGGAAAACGGTAATCAACCATGAGAGAGAGAGAGATAGCTAGATAGATAGATAGATAGATACCTTATTGATTCATGAATGATACATTTTTATGGTAAGAAGGGTCTTAAATCCTAAATTAGGTTTATCTAGACACTAGGGTTCTCTAATATAAACTTAGACACGCTTAATAATAAGGACACGCACACAGGCACAGCGGTACCACTACCACCGTCTTGGGTTCTACGAGATGGCGCGGTATGCAGTTGCACACGCACGCTCCGCCAATCACGAGAGATAATTTATTTACCCAAAAACATTTAAATTGGGTGGTATAGTCAGCAAAAATTGCGCCTTGCCACCACTAGGGTGATTTTTCTGTGAAGTGAATAGTTGCCAACCCCGACTTGCTCGATATCTTTTGTTTTTAACGCAAAGCGAAATAGTTTCAAACTGGATAGGCGTTACGTTTGGCGATGGTACAATACAGATATGTAGTACAATTTTACTGACTAGGTACTGTCACTAAATACTATGTCTCACAAATTAGGCTGATAAATCATATAATATCCCAAAAAAAATCGAAATGTATTTTTTTAGAAATTAGCCTGAGTTACCCTGACGCACTATACTAATAACAAAAACTTTAGGTACCTACATACCTAGACCAATGTAAGGACCGTGCAATATATCTTACAATAACAATTAGCCTGGAGCTAAATTCTGCTCACCAATAATAATAATTATAATAAGATAATGTTGGACAATTCACACAGTATTATGTAACCCCAAGTTAAGCATTACTATGGCAATCTTCGATCAATTGATCGAAAATGGCAATGGTATCATCGCTGATTCGACCATAGAACATGAATTATTAATGATCCTCTTGAGGTTAGAGGCTAGCCCTCAACTCCCAACAGATCTTTCAAGACATCTATTTGTCCAGGGTAAATTCTTAAATTCTTTATTGCACACACACAAGTCATACATAAAAGTTACAAATACTGGACACATACCGTCGCTAAACGCCTATCCAGTTTGAAACTATTTTGATTTGCATTAAAAACAAAAGATATCGAGTAAGCCGGGGTTGGCAACTATTCACTTCACAGAAAAATCACCCTAGTGGTGGTAAGGTGCAATTTAGCTGACTATACAAAGGCGAGCTTAACCCTAAAAGAATCTTCTAACAGCAAACCTAGGAATATACAGATAGTAATATTTTAAAACCTACATATAAAACTAACAAACTAAAAGAAAATAAAACACTAAATATATAGGTATATATACATATTTACATATAGGTAAAGTAGAGAAAAATATCATTCGTGGACGAAATACGCGGATGACCGTGATTGGTACAGGCGTAAAGGAAAACTCTGTCCCTACCTATACCTATAATAATATGTTGTTTTAATCTATTTTATAATTATTTTAATGTAATTTGAAAACTAGTTTTAACCTCTCAAAGCGAGGGGCATCTTTGTTGTCAAACGGTTAAACCCATATTTATATTTAGGGTTTAAAAAAATCCTCAAAAGGTATTTTATCAATAGTTCTATAAGTAAACCTATATGTTTTAAATCGGTGTCATCTTATTTTATGTAGTGATGGTAAAAAGTAAGTAAACAGGGTTTTTTAATTTTGATATCCAAACTAAAATCTATATTCTCTTTACAGCACCCAAACAATAGAAGCAGCTAAAGCGGACGGAGAACGCATCAAAGTCATCGGACTGGCAGAGGCGACGGCCATCGGCGACGTCGGCAAGGCAGACGCTGAGCGGATGTTGGCCAAAGCAAAGGTCTATAAGCAGTACGGAGATGCGGCCATCATGGCGTTGGTGCTCGAGGCTCTGCCTAAGGTAAACTGTCTACCTCAACCTCAACAGCCTGTGTTGTTCCACTGCTGGACGCAGGCCTCCCCCTGATAAGCACCCTATTGGCTTTTATCTCATGGGGGTAATGCTCATAATCCCCACGCTGGGGTTCGATCGCAGTTCGGTGTTAGAATTGTTCTGCAGGGGGCGCTGCTACCCGCCCCCTATGGATATCCCTTAGTCGCCTCTTAGGACACCCAAGGAAAGAGTTGGGGTGGTGCAAATTCTAAGCCAGCACCACACATCCCAAACAAAATATAATATGTAATAGTAAATGAAATACAAAAAAAAATACAAAATAATTTATTTAAAACAATGTACATGATACAGTAAGTTACGAATGAACGATGAGACAGCAAAAGTTTAAAACTGTGAAAGTTTTAAATAAAATATATTCTAATTGGTACAAACTTAGATATCTCTAGCTAAAGCAACAAACACGACAAACAAATTTAAAAAAAGGAACAGATTTGAGATCAAATTTCTTAGAAACTAACATGCCTAAAATACAACCTAAAATAATAACATTGTTGAAATCTCGCCGTGTATGATCAAATCAGAGCCGTGCCCCTGCGCTATCAGAAAAGGTTAATGCTCAGCTGTTGTTGTGAGTATTTTCTTTTTTTTTCTTTTTTCATGTACCATAGTGATGATGATGATGAATATCGTATCGTGTACCATAAAATAAATAAATAAATAATGTTGGCCAATTCACTCAGTGTTATGTAGCCCCAAGATAAGCAGAGCTTGTGTTATGGGTACTAGATAACTGATACAATACAATACACTTTTTATTGTACATAGAAAACATCCAGAACGCCCTGAACAAATATCTGCAGATCGTACACACATTTCTGCATACTTTTTGTCATCAGTGAGCGCGGCCTGAATGCATGCTATCTCACCTGTCATTATAGACATACCCGCGCGATAGAATGAAATGCACAATGATTTATGTTGCTGAAAAGACTTAAGCACAAGGGTTATCATAGAAAAATTATTGAATGTATCTCTTCAAAATAAATTTATTTAAACTTATTAATAACTAAACTATGTCGGTAAACCCTTCATTTTAGAGTGTTCTTTCCCCGTGTGTTTTTATTTTCGCCCAAAGTTAAGCTAAAATTCGTGTTGAAATACGAAAGTTTAGAAGCTTATATTTTTCAAACGTCTACTTTTTTTACTGTTTTATTTGTATAGAAACATAGTTTATAACGGTATAAATTGATTTCATCCTTAGTTTTGGATAGTCAACATCAAACAGCCTTGCAGTTACCCTTCCACGTTTGTATGAAAAAATGAGCGATTCGTTCCACCTTAAGATGCAGTTGTGCTGCATTTATCTACTAAGCTCCTGATCAAAGTACAAGTGTTTGTACCTTATCATAAGTACACCATATCTTAATCCTTTTGAGTCACGCATGATGCACATTTATTTCTATCAAAATTGTCTTATCAATTTACACGGTATAGGTAATATTAAAACCTGCTTTTGTTTGTGTTCTATCAGTGAATTACAAGGAATTGCGTCACTGATTTTGAATCGACTGTAGGTTAGTTCATTGATGTAGAAAATTTGGTTCTAAATCTTCCTTGCCTACACTTGTCCACTGTTGGACGCCGGCCTCCCCTGATAGCATCGTATTGGCTTTTGACCTACCTAAGTTCGGTCTATATAATAAAAATGTTTTAAACGTTTTTAAATATTGGAGTAAAAAGTTTACTATGCGGTTGATACGTTTCTAAATGATCAATTGTAATTATATATTATTTTTAGCGACTTTAAATAAGGAGGAGGCTTTCTTTTTTATGTTTGTTATCTCTTTAACTTTTGTCAGGGTGGTCCGATTTTCATGATTCTTTTATTATTTGAAAGCTGGTGCTTCCCGTTCATATTTTAATTTTGTCCAGTTCTGACAATGGTATCCATGAAAAAACTATATAATTGAAGTCGGTTTATAGTCATTTATTTTCAATCACCCAATGATAAAGAAATAAGGTGATGTCAAAAATTAAAATATATTTAATTTTTAAAGAGAGAAAGAAGTATTTACCACTGATCTTAAGAAAGAAAGAAGTATTTACCACAGATGCGGTTGAAGTTATTGGGAGAAGTGTTTTTGAAACAAATCAACTTCTTTTCACATTGTATCGAAATATCTGTTCTCACGTATGGTTAATAATATGTATGTTCTAACGAATGCCTCCATTATTCCTTGTAGATCGCAGCAGAGGTGTCCGCCCCGCTGGCTAAGACGGACGAGATCGTGCTGGTCGGCGACGGCGGCGCCAGCGGAGACATCGCGCGGCTCGCCAGCAACGTGACGCCTGCACTGAGGACCCTCACGGGGCTCGACCTCTCGCAGGTCTTGCAGCGTTTGCATCCAACTCCACGTGGTATGGACTATAACAGTTATTTTTAACTTTCGCGATTTGTTAACATACTTAATGATTTTATCGGGTAATTACCGCGTACCTTCTTTATTATTTCCCCTACGTTTCTACAGCGTTACAGCGAAATCTTCGACCACCCGAGTTCACTCCGCAAAGCCTGTTAAAATTCCAAGAAGATTCTGCTCTTCTGGACGGATTTAGGCTGGTTAGACTAGCAAATAAACACTCACAATGGACCATGGAAGATTATATAGGAGTTCTGTCTAATATGGGTGACTTGTAAAATTATTGACAAAAGGGTAGTGTCCTGGATTGAAAAAAAAATATTTCGTTTTCTTTTGTCACTATAATTTTATAGTGATATAATTAATTCGTCTTTTTTCTTACATATATTTTTTTTTCTAGAAGACCCATCAGCTAAGAACCCGATGAAGAAAGAAGTCCCAGCGTTCTAGGGAATGTCAATAAACGCCGCGTGGCTCGGAGCGCTATACCGGCGTAAATCAGAACTACGCGACACGTAAAACAATGTAAATCAGTGTAAATCGATGTTGTGTGACTTATGTGGTTTGGAGTTTGATATTTTCGACGGTTTAAAGTTTAAAAGCGTAGGTTCAGATAGTTTTATAGAGCAGGCAGCTTTTATAAAAACACGAGTTTGAGATTTATGAGACTATCATGGTTATCTTAAAAGCATTTATGAGACTCATGGTTATCTTAAAAGCATTTATGAGACTATCGTGGTCATCTTATAAGTATTTATGACGGTGTCAATTCAGCTGTCGCTAAAACTAAACTAAACTAAATTCGCAGGACTAAAAATGATCCCGTTTCTTTAATTGCGATCGAAGTATTAAATAAGGATGGCAATATTTTAATGCTGTCTTCTTTGTTATTGGCATTGTGTCTCGTTTGCCACTTTTCTGTTAGTATCCAGGCAGGTGAGTCTATTTAACGTTAATAACGAGACGTGATCGTGTCGTCTACTTCTTCCATACACTTTGGTACAGCGCCAATATCGTGCGGAAAGGGAACTATGCAAATACCTTACAAAAAAGATCTCATCTCGTTACTAATATCAAATAGATTCACCCTTCAGTTCATGGAAATCGTAGTCATGAAATAGGGGCGCGGTTACAATAACTAAGCTAGTTTAGTTCAGTTTTGACGACATGTCAAACAACTCCGTAAGTGGCAGTTATGCTGTGATGGCGAAATAGATAGGAAGACTCAAATAAACACAAATATCATAAACAACCCGTTATAAATGTTTAATTTTACCAGAAAAGCTGTGCTCTGTAAATGTAAAAGAATATCTGCAGGGATAGTTAGGAATATTCCATTAGGGATATCTGAAATGAAACTAAATATATAAATAAGCTAAACTAGGGTTGACGCGTAGAGATTGGGACCGAATCAGGGCCTACACGGAAAAGGAAAATCGAAGTTTCATTTGTCGTGCAATACGATAAGCGTGCGATATCAGAAACTTCGATTACGTTTTTAAAACTACGGACCCAGTACTGCAGCCCTATCTTGCTAAAAGAACCGCTTCACTATGACAATGGTAACGTTCCAAAATAACAAGTTTGTGTATCCTTAATAGCCATTATTCGTCCACTGCTGGACGCAGGCCTCCCCCTAATAACCGCCTTATTGGCTTTTGTCTCATAGGAGGGTAATGCCTATATTCCCGACACTAGGCACGTTCGAACTGTTTCGCAGTTCGTTGTTAGAACTGTTACGCAGGGGCGCTGCTGCCCGTCCCCCGGTGGATATCCCTTAGTTGTCTCCTACGATCCCCGCGGGAAGAGTTGGGTGCAAATTCTAAGCCGAAACCACACAGCTTTGGCTATTCTACCTTAGATTAGAGAACAGCAGATGGCGGGACGCCCTTTAACAATGTCAAGTATAAAACCTATATAACTACCACCGCACGCACTATCTGGAGTTTGTCTATGGACTCTACATGACAATTCTGCGATGCATACCATTGTCATAGTTAAGCTATTGGTTAGCAGAATTGAGGCAGTATTTGATACATCTAATTAACTTCTCTATAGAAGTTTATCTGCCAAGACCGCTCTATTGCTGCGTCAACCTTATTTGTGAATATAAATTCATATCTACAATAAATCACAATGTAACTTTTAAGTACTTAGCTATAAAGCAAAGAACAAAGTTACCTACCCACCTTTATTTACCTCGTTCGATCAATATTTTAGTGTATTTCCATTTGTAGCACAAGTTATTTTATTAGTAATGTTATATTGTTTTCTGTCTATGTTATTTGATTTTACGCAAGTTACGCGCAAAATAGTTTCTAATATTTATTTGTTTATCTTACTTCTTGACGATTTTTCTTACTGCAATCAAATACTATAAAGTATAAGCACTTTCAATGAGTGCTTAATTTGAGATTAGTATGTTAAAATTATGCGTCTCGTTTTGTATTATACCTACATATAATTATATCGGGCATTTCATTTACTGTCTGCTTCCATTGTATTTTGTCATGAAAAGTATTTAAATCTAATTTTGATAATAATACAGTAATAGGTCTGACGGCTCAAAAGTTCTAATTAATCCGTCAGTTTCATTTATCAGCAGATATTTTGGACCCGTATTTTTTCTTTTGTCGATCAAACAAGAAATGGCAAAAATAAAGCGCTTTAAAAATTGGTAGTGGGGTCTAGCGATGTCACGTGGAACTTTAACTGGGTACATTTTCATCTTTTATTGATTAAACGACAAAAAACTGTCGACTAATAAGAAGTTATTAGTCGTCAGACCTATTCTAATTGAACTTGCATTTGAATCTAAGTTATGAGGTCATAAGTGAGAGTAGATCAATTCACCTAAATGATATTTCATAGAATCTTACTGTAGTCATGAAATCTATATTTTCAATAGATGTATTTTAGATTTTATACCTTTAGTACTTATAAGAGTAGGAAGGAATGTCTACTATTTTATTAGTAAGACGTATTTGTCCTACTCTTAATGTACTTTAGTAGTAAGAAATGTTTACTAAAACTGCCTTCGAATTAGTACTAAATTATACTTGAAATTTAAATCTTGAATAAATGGAGTAGGATTCTCGGCCAAATAACATCGCTCAAAAATCCAAATCAAACTTTTCGGCTATGGTTAAAATTTAAATAGAAGGTGTATACAAATTTTAAAGTGATTAAAATATTACTCGTAATAAATACCTTTTCTAATTCTTTCTTCCAACTTCTTTGGGTTATAAACTCTTGATTATATTTTGTTATTTGGATATTTGTATTATAATAATAATAAAGTTTTATTTTTTCAACAATATATTAATGTATCAGATTTACTTATAATATAAGATACCTTTCTTGTTTCGCACATTAGTTTAGATGACCAGTCAGGTCATTGCTCTGCACCAGGCATTGGGCAACGATTTTGTCAAAGAAAAAATGCTTTATTTCCACACTTTACAGGATTCTTTGATACGTCAGCAATTTCTAGGAAGTTATTTAAGTTCGTTGATATTTTTTATTTAAATAAGGTGCCACGAAAATGTCTCCGTAAGCGGTGATTCTTTCGTAAACCACGAGGAAAACAACTTGTTAAGACCTATTTTTTAAATTGCCAATATTTTTTAACACAAATGTAAAGGCAAAAAAAAATATCTATAAAAAATCGATATTCTAAAAAAGTTGTTCATTATTTTTATTATCAACAACATCGTTGTCTACTGTATAAGTCCTGATTGTTGTAATATATCGCTAGAGTGCCATGCAAACAGAGGCGGTGCAAAAGTTAACCGATATGATAAGCACCCTGACTACTTATAAGGTAGCTAATAGCATCAAGAAAGTTAACTCAGAATAAACTGGCATTTTTACTACTTATTTTTATTATAATTTAATAACTTTTTCATCGGTAAATAGAGCGCACTATCCGTATCCGTTTCGAATTACAAATAGTAGAAAAAACTACTTCGGAAATAGTAGATACCTACAATTTTAAAGCCTCTCCCCTAGGTGCGTTTTTATCGGTCGATTATATCGCATGCGTTATTGCGATATCAGTTTTGAGTACTTTTTTTTATTAGAACGGCCATGAAGATACACACTGCTGCGATATTATCTCTGCAACAGCGCTAGGGTCGCGCGCTAATATCTGAATATCGGACGCAGAAATGCAAGCGTTTCTGCGTCCGATATTCAGATATTACTTCGGTTTATAGATTTTTATACTCAAAAGAATAAACAAGTTCACTTAGAATGAGCGTGCATTGGTATCTAAAAAATAAGTATTACTTAACTAACGTTACTTAGTTCCCACAAAGTTTTGTATTAGGACGTAGGTATATGACATACACTCAGCTGCGTTAAAGCGTTAGTAAAGCCTCATTTGATTTCACCGTCTGTCATTCTAATTATTTGCTGTTATACCTACATTTTGTACGAATCGAGTGTCCTGAACTTTTCTCTATAATAATAATAATGGACATTGATTCGAAATATAGGTAAGCAATATCAGACGATAAAAACGCAGCTGTGTCCAAAGAATCGGGACGCATTATCGCGTAAAAATGCGCCTGTGGGGAGGCTTTATTGGATAATTATAGCTACATAGGTACAGAACTCAGTCTATCTATATTTTTGATTCGAAAAGGATAAGGATTGTATGCATTACTACTTTCGTAGTTTAGCAAACCAAATTGCAAGATGTTTATAAGTTTTAATTTTGTTGAACAGTGGCCATTTTATAATAGTACCTAATATCACCTTTGACTACTTAATTGTGAGTTTAAATCCTAATGATGATAAGAAAATAATTTATAATGTACTATGTATTGCATGAAAAATATTATTTTTGAATAAAATCAGTGTTATTTTCGAAGAATGTATTTTTTTTTTACTCTATAAAGCCAGACCCCACTAAAGCGGAGATGTGCGGAGATGTCCATTACGGAGACGAGAGAGATATTTTTCAGATAGGGTGTTTCAA
This sequence comes from Eupithecia tripunctaria, assembly GCA_955876795.1. Classification (NCBI taxonomy): domain Eukaryota; kingdom Metazoa; phylum Arthropoda; class Insecta; order Lepidoptera; family Geometridae; genus Eupithecia; species Eupithecia tripunctaria. Next base: position 7,964,199 of record OY041620.1, read on the forward strand.
CTCTCTTCTAATCTCATAATTTGACCTATTCTAAGTGAACATTTACTTTGAATTTGACTTTGACATCCGAAGCTGTGCGGAAATGCGTACTGGCTAGACTAGAACGGAGGTGTGTGCTGTCGGTGGATATTTGTTAAGATGAATGCACTAGCGGGCGGGGCGCCCTGCTCGCATCTAAATGAAATGAAATAAAAAAATAATTTAACAACAACACAAGGAAAAACCAAGCTTGCAAAAAACTAACAATTAAACTAAAATTAATAATATAATAATAATACAAATATGTATAAGATGGATTTTTAAAACAATTGTACAGTTAAAATATTCTATCTAAGTCGTAGGTACTTGAACTTAACTAAGTTTGCACTTGTGTTTAGATGATTAGAACTATTGGATACAAGTTTAAATCTAAATTTAGATAAGGCCATATCTCTTGTAGTCTCCGCAGCTTGCGAGGCACAGCTCACATCTCCGCTTCGATCTTTCTTTGTTTCTTCGCATACAAATATAGTAGAGTGCTCAAAAAGAGAAGAGTCGCGTCGTGGCGTTTCGGTGAACTAACACTTTTAGTGGTACTGAAATGACCGAGCAGTGTTGTCAACGCAAGAAAAGTTGTCAATTGGCACACTTGCCCTTAATTCCGACAACACGCTTCTCTTTTTGAACAGACTACATCTCCGCTACATACTTTTCGTCTTTAGGGACAAAAAGTATAACTTTTATCCCGCTGCGCAGGCGACTTTCGACCTACTTTCAGAGTATGAGTAATGAAAAATTACAAAAATCACACGTCCATGACATAAAAAAGACGAGTTTCCTATTTTCAGAAGTTTTAATGCATTTTTTTACCACTTTAATGTAGGTACAATTATTGCCCTTACCTCCGGTAATCGGTGGAAAATTATTGGTTGGTTTGCTTATGTTACGATTTTAACTTTGTTCGAATTCATGAATAGAGAGGCAATATTTTTATATAAATTTTAATTATATGCGTTTTTGCGTTAATTTTTTTAAAGATTAGTTTTCATTTAATAGTTTAATATGCGTATGCCTCAAGTAAATAATGCAACATTCCGCAAAAGTTCATATATTTCTGCCGTTAATATTTTTTCAATAGTCTATTAACTTACATTTTATTATAGATCGAATATAATACGTTCAAAATAAAATTGAAAAAATACTTAGTACTATCAAAAACCCATTAAGATATAAAAGAATACTTTGGGGAATACTTCCTCCAAAATTTGGATAAATATTGATATTGACTTCCTATTGTTAACATTGTGTGATAGAAAATGTGAAATTCACAATAAAAATTTTAAGTAGGTACCTTCGTACTAGTACTACATAACAATTATTGTATGTCCAAAAGGACAAACTGTTGGGACTATTATTTGTAGCTCGTAAACACAGGACACAATAAATAATTCTTATTTACATTTTTATTCTAAACATTTATAAAAAATATTGGATATTTTTTTTTCTTTTCTTGTTGCACTATATTTGTTATGTATTGACTACACAGAAACAGTTCTGTGACTTCTCTTAACCATCCACATAACTAGCTGCTGTCCAAAAGAAAAGATTTTTGTTTATTTTATTATAAATTAGAAGGAACTAATAAATATAAATATGATAAGTGCAAGGTAACGGTATGATTTGCAGATTGTTCCTGTAAAAACGCAGTTTTATTATTTTCAGTTACCTACCTACCTACTTACAAAATAAAATAAATTCTACTCCACTTATCTCTTGTTCCGTATGCAATAAACTTGTCAGGCTCTGCGCAAACTGTCTGCGTCAAGACAAGACGTAGACAATTTTGAGTGTAATTTTCTTAAGGTTCTAGGTATCTACGGGGGAGGCAGCGAATTTTTGATCGATGATTCTGGCTATAAAAGTTTGATTCTATTACTAGGCAGTGAATGTGATAACAAAGTTAGGGTAGGGCAGGTTAAATAAGATTATAGTTATCTAGCTACATGTCACCACGCCATTCGAGGAAAGTAGTAGGTATCTACATAGGCATAAGTATATACTTAGGTACTAAATAAGGTCTAATTTCATCGTTGCAGTTTAACGCGATAAAATAAACTCAGGTAGCGCTCAAACGAGTTCACACGCAAGTGCTACGAATTTAACTCGATCAAGCTTAACTGAATACTATTCAAAAAAGAAAGTTACAATCAAATAATGGAAATTAATAAGAACTAGGATTTACTCATCAACAGCTCAACTGAAGCTGAACTCAGTTTTGGCAGCAATCTGTGAAATCGTACCTTAATGTATTTAAAGAACATGATAACAACATGTGGACTTAGATAAAAACTGCACTTTGGTAAAAACATCGGTAGGTAATCCATGCCGATTATTTTGGTTTAAGTGCAATATCTACACAAGCCTGCTACTTTGCTTGCATGGCAGAAGTAACTTTGTTATATACCAGACTAAAAATTTAAGTTAAAATAACAATCAAGGTTGCTTAGATTATAATATTAAAGGTATTTCACCTTTACTCTTGGGAGTTTTTTTTATTACTATTATTATAAGGTACAGATTTTTTAACACCAATGTTATGATGACAATATGTTTGTACGATCTGCAAATGTGTTCCGAGTGTTTTGTGTATTTTTTTGTTGTAATTAAATAAAACTATCTTACTATAGGTAATGTAAATGTATTGTATTAGTATAAGTACCTATCTATATATTAATTTTAGTAGGTAAGTCCAGTATTATTATGTTTTTTGTTCACGATATTACCGATCGATTACCTAACGATAGATGAATATATGCTACTTGTATAGGTAGTCCTGTATTATCTATAAGACATTGACACATTCAGAGCAAATAGATTCAGCCGTTTTCCGTGACTGACAGACATTCTTTCACTTCAAACTATACAAATAAAAATTTCGCCAACTACATAAACACGGCACCTACCTACAGATATCAACCAAGAGCAATAAAGATCGATTACCCACCACAGATTAGGTGATAGGACCCCTCTTTACTTTAGTTAGAGTTGCCAGCATAAAAGGCGAAGTGGGGCGAAACTCTTCTCATTTGTTGAGATCCTCTGCAGAAGAAACACGAACGATGGCGTTCTACGGAAAGGAATACACTTTGTACAAGGATGAGAACTTTGACGCCTTCCTTCGTAGTAGCGGTGAGTGACTGTATTGAAAATATTACTATAATTTTAAATCATCACAACAGCATTTTTATAAAATGGGAAAAGCATGAAATGGACTTTGGGTGTAAATAAAATCGTATGTAATGAACCTGTTCGATTAAGATCATAACCCAATTTATGTACCTATAGGAATCCACATCCAGCCTCAAGCGTCTTGGGGACGCTTCCGACTGATATGGATCAGTTGAGCTACCTTTATATTGTTCGCAACAGTCTGCAGTTAGTTCAATTGTTTCAATTTTAATTCTAGTTATAATTTGTTTATATTACACATTTGATTGTAAAAGATTTATATATCTTCTATCAATTTATGTAATTAGTACAAAAATATATAAACTTATTTTTAAAAATTAACTACTCAGTCGGGACTTAAACCCTCAACCATTTTTAGTCTGTTCGGGAATATGCTGCCAATTTCACCACTGAGTCAACCAGTTGGCCAGTCGAAAAACTTTAAATTTTAAACTGACTACTGGACTTTTTTTACTGCACATTAGTACTTTTCTACCTGCCTAACACTTACGCGAATACTTATGAAATAAGTTCATATACCTACATACAACTAAACTTTTACAACTTTGCCATTTATATAGTTTAATTATTCATAAACACAAATAAAAACAGTTTTTAGTGAATTTCGACCGCAGTTAAAAGTCAATCAGAAAAAACTAGCGTTGTTTTTGGTGATACGTCTCATCTTTAAATAAAAACCGTTGAGCTCAGCGTGTTTTGACATATGTAGATAGACTGTACCTATCAATTTAGTCTATAAAAATCATGCGACAACATTCAATAGGTTAATAGATGCGAGCTATAAAAAGCTAATAGATATCACTAGGTCCACCATTCTGGTGGACAATTTGTATTGTCACTCAATTTCAGCTAGAATCAGTATATAGAGTAGGGTACCTGCTTCCTCAGCGGGTAGGTGACAAACTCCAGGATAAATAACTAATTTTGATAGCAGCTAAGAAACTTTGCGCACATGCGCACGAAATTTAGTTTCTTTTTGTGTATTTTTGTTATCATTAGTACTACCAGGTACAGACTACTATATAATAATAAAAATCATTTATTCAGAACATTTTACAGAGGATCTTAAATACGTATTGAAACGATGACACTACCGACGCTTTACAAACTGTGTGGTAGTGGCAACGCCCAACTCCTAGATTTCTGAATACATCATAATAATATGGTTTGTGAGTCTGTGTGTGTACTACTGACATAATTTAGGTAAACTAGAATGAATTGTGGTGCTAGCAGATACTTCATAAATAGCCCTCAGGTGCATGTAATTTTCATGTGGTTCTAGATGTAAGTTTTCCTAAGATTTGAAAATACATAAATAAATGGTACCTACGCATATGCTATGAACCTTTGCTAAAAGAAACTTCCCATCAATTGTACTTTTGAAGTCTATCGATATAATGTTGGCTTTAGTAAAGAAGACTCCAAAACGACATTGGTTCGTAGATTTTTTTAGTTTAGGGTTCATAGCAAATGGCTTACAATGTGCGCAAATTCTGCTAAGACTCTAAATAATGAAGTCTTATAGAATTTATAAAATAGCCAAATCCCACTAAAACTAGCTGCAACGAGCTCCAGTTTATTATTTCGTGGTATTAGAATATATTACCTACGTAGATACTAAAGTTTTTTTACCAGGTATATTTTCCTTAACTACATAATAATGTAGCTATGTACCACATACATATATAGGTGACATTGTGTTGAATATATTTTGTACAAATGACCTAGGTACAAAGTACAACGAATTATTAAAGTTAAACAGCGTGCAAAATACAATAGGAATATTTTACATGTGCTTCTAGATGATTTTTTTTTATTCCTCGTCATACAATCGTCTCTACAATTGAAATTGTATCTATAAAAATCCTGTCCCTAAGTTCTATAGATACTCAAGCCATTCTCATTATACAATGTTTGTAAACAACTAACAACACAAAAATGCGAAGTCCTCTGTTTGGCGGAGAGTTTGAAGGGTTATTGCACATTTGCCACAAAATAAATTCGTCTCATTTTTGTTCACTCCATACATTGAAAGTAAATTCGTCACAAGCGTTATAAAATATGTAAAGTTATTATAAATCTGTCCCAAACTCTTATTAGTCTATAGTTTATTTTATTTATCATCATAATATAACATTACAGTTAATTAGGTATATAGTTACCGATAGCATTCAGCAAGATGACTCTCTGAATAAGAGTACAACTTTAATTGTTCAGCTTCGTGAAAGTTGTGTGAAACGGGCACAGTTGATTAGGCTAGTTGAAGCACTTCTAGGAAAGGTACAGAATGGACTAGGGAAACTTATTATTTGCTCCTTTCCTTACTCAAAGTCATTGACATCAATTCAAAATGACAATATATGTAAAAATAACATGCTGATGTACAACATGACATGTCGTCATAGTGATGTATTATTTTTTGATACTAATAACTTTATTAGTAATACTTTTTTGATAAGGATACAATGTACCTAAGCAAAAAAAAACAAACTGAACATTGCTAAATTGTTAGCATATAATATTTTTGATCCCGTTATAAATAGTATAACGCAGTTACCTGACGAGCCTGTCTATATAGTTAGTAGCTGTACTAATGAGGGCATTAAAGCTATTGTGTCAGTAAATACAAATTTAAACTGACCACAGCGACAACGGGAAAGCAAAATTCATTTCATATAGTCCATCAGAATATACAAGGCTTACCCAGCAAAATCCTAGAATTAGAATTATTTTTGAATTATTTGAATGTAGATGTTATGTGCTTATCAGAACACTGGATTGTAAAAAATCAGTTACTGCCCTTTTATAATAACTATTGTTTTGCAAGTTCCTATAAAAGAAAAGCTGCAATACGTGGTGGCTCTTTGATTATAGTTAAAAATAGTCTTAAATGTAAAGAACGTAAAGATATTGTAAACCTCACAATTGAGAGGACTATTGAACTTTCTTGTGTGGAACTGGAGCGACACATCATAGTGTGCGTATACCGCCCTCCTGACGCAAGTAGCTTTTGAATGTACTATGGAGGAGGTTTTGCTGAAATTATTTTCATGTAGAAAGGATCTCATTGTTTGTGGCGACTTTAATATAGATATTTTAGCGAATCCCCTCGCCGATAGGCTGCTTAATTTATTCAAATGCTTTAGTTTACGACATCTTTTTCATGATCCTACTAGGGTAACCCTAACATCTGCCACTTGTTTAGATAATATTTATTGCAGTCTATCTCCAACCAACAAAGCAGTAATCAAACATTTCAAATCAGACCACTATGGTCAGAGTGTTAATTTTAGTTATAATCTTAACGATAAAAACAAAGTTGAAAAATATACCTACAGGCCGGAGAGGAGAGCTGTATTAAGAATTTTCAAAGTCAAGTGGAACTAGCAGTAGCTAATATATCTTGTTCCGATAACCCTAATGATCTTTTTGCCAAACTTTTAAGTGTTATAAACAAAGAACACAGCGAAGTATTTAAATATAAAACATGCACAGTTAGGGACAGAGTCGGATTTACTGATTGGGCCACTCCCGGTATTTATAGAAGTAGGAATAGACTATATGATCTTTATGGTGCTAGAGAACATAGCTTATGTTAAATGATCCTGCGTTTCTTTTGTATTTAACAAACTACTCAAAACATTTAAAAAAGTCTGTAACACAGCGAAATGCCTGTTTTTGAGGAAAAAAATTGTAAACTCATCTGATAAAATCAAAGCAACATGGAGACTTATAAATAACGAAACTGGCAAATCTAAGTCACGAAAAAGAGAAATAAGGTTAAAAATTAATAATTATTATATAATATATTAAATAGTTAAAAATACTTATACACGATAAAGATATTGCCGATGCTTTTGATTCATTCTTTTCTGATATTCCTAAAGTTGTTACCCGGTCTCTAAACTCCTCACCTTCAATCGCGGTTAAATTATTATAATCATCTGTAGATAGTACCGAGGTTTTTATATTTAGTCATGTAAACGCTAATTATATTGTGAAAACATTTAAGTCTATTAACATCAAAAATACTGAGGATCTTTGGGGTATTTCAACCAAAGTACTGAGCTCTATTATTAAGGAAGTTGCTCCATACTTGGCTTACATTTTCAATAGTTGTGTTGATGCAGGAGTTTTCCCTGATCTCATGAAATATAGTAAACTGGTTCCTCTTTATAAATCTGGTAGCCACACTGATCCGGCCAATTACAGGCCAATTTCAATACTTCCTGCAATGAGTAAAGTTTTTGAAAAAATTATTCTCACACAGTTGTCCTCTCACTTCAACCTCAATAGGTTGTTACATAAAAATCAATTTGGCTTCACCAAGGGTAGATCGACCACTGATGCTGGTACAGTTCTATTAAAGCACATATTGGATGCATGGGATAAAGCGAAAAACTATTGGTGTATTTTGTGACCTTTCTAAAGCTTTTGATTGCGTTGATCATGGTACATTAATAAATAAACTAAGACATTTTGGAATTCAAAACAAGGCACTGGACCTTATGCAATCATATTTATCTGATAGAGTCCAAAAAGTAGATATTGGTAAAGAAAGATCTAGGGGATCAAAAATCGATTTAGGAGTCCCGCAAGGATCAATATTGGGTCCTTTTCTATTTTTAGTATATGTAAATGATCTCCCATTTCTAGCAAAAGATCTCTGTGATATAGTCTTACTTGCTGATGATACTTCATTGATTTTTAAAGTTGACAGAAATAAACATAATTATGACGATGTAAATAATTCTCTTTCACAAATACTAGATTGGTTCACCGCCAATAACCTCTTACTCAATGCTTCAAAAACCAAATGCAAAAAATTCATGTTACCAAATGTAAGAGAGTTCCCAACTAAGATAATGCTAAAGGATGAGATTGTTCACCTTGTAGACTCAACTGTTTTCCTAGGGTTACATATTGATTCCTCTCTTCAATGGAGACCGCAAATTGATGCTCTCGCAAACAGACTTAGTTCAGCAGCGTATGCGGTTCGAACAATTAGATACATTACCGATGAAGATACAGCTAGGTTAGTTTACTTCAGTTACTTCCATAGTGTTATGTCTTATGGTATTGCTTTGGGGACAGGCAGCTGACATCCAGACTATCTTTGTTCTTCAGAAAAGGGCGGTACGCGCTATTTATAAATTAAATCCACGTGACTCGTTGAGGGAATTATTTAAAGAAATAAATATTTTAACAGTAATATCGCAATACATCTATGAAAATCTAATGTATACACACAAAAACAGAGATAACTTTATGAAAAGGTGTGATGTTCACAATAAAAATACAAGAAACAAGAACAAATTACACATCCCATCATATAGATTACGAAAGGTAGGGAATTCATTTGTGGGCAATTGCGTAAGATTCTATAATAAGCTTCCATCTGAAGCAACTGAGTTCCCTATTCGTAAATTTAAACTGTACATAAAACGAAATCTTATCAAGAAAGCCTATTACTCCGTAGATGACTACGTCAATGATGTTAATGCTTGGCCGGATGTCGCCCAGTTCCATACAGACAATAGTATGTAAGACCAGTTAGACTTAGTTATCCTAAGATTGTATTAGTTGATAAACGATGGACTTGCTAGTGGTTTCTTTTTCACTTCTTCCGCTAGTGGACAAAAAATTGAAGTGAATTAAAGTCAGTTGCACCTTATTTCTTGTTGATAGTAATAACTATTAATCAAGCTGTTTATATAGTAAAAATTTGACTTGTCTAAGTACTTATTTTGTAAGTCTAAAGAAATAAACGATTTGACTTTGACTTTGACTTTGTATTAGTAGTGTAATAAAGTAGGGTTAGCAAGTAAACTTAAGGTAGGTGCTAAGTAAAGTTAATGGTGTTTAGCGCTCGAAATAATTAAAGAAAGGATAGTAATAATAACTGTTAGCATTTTAATATAAAAACTATCGTATATTCACGAATTCATTACAAGTATAAGCGGGTTAACTACGAACTTTTTTTCTATATTTCGTAGTTAACCCGCTTACATTCGTAATGAACTGTTATCATTGTAGAAAGAACTGAATAATGTTTACAAACATTTTGTGTAGAGTTTGGCCGTAGTAGTGGTATTAGTAATTCATAGGTAGCAGTTGCTACATCTCACCTGAATTGTATTTAGAGATACCGATATGTAGCAGTTGCTCAAATAAATACATGAATAGAGTATCGAGGAAGATTTAACAAAAACCAATAATTGTTGATGATCTGGTGGCGTGAGCTAAAGTCGACGAATTTAGTTTTCACATTACTGAACTACTTACCGCTATAATGGTTACATACAATATAACATGCCCGGCATATTCTGCGCAGTCGACTGTGACACCATTTTCTAATAATTAGACAGTAGCAGGGGATTTCATATGTATGTATATATTTTTGATTAGTACAAGAACTATTTTAAAACTTACAGAAGCACACATATCCCCGTGTAATGTCCCATGATCCTATCCGTCCATGGTTGTCTGGTAGAGATCGCTCTTGAGCGATAACTTTTCTGGTTGTAAATAGTTCCTTTTAGATTTAAGTGTGCAATAAAGTATTATCTATCTATCTATTCTTGTGAAGGAACATTAAAATGAAATAATTAAAATGAAATAAAACAAAATTTTAGTATTACCATAACCGAATAACACGTCTTGTCTATGGTATTTCATAGTTAACAAAAATATTTTGAGAAAAGGTGCCAACATACTTACATGAAAAAATTGTCTTCTCTAGTCGCCATATCCGATATGCTGTACGTTTAATGTGCCCATACCATAGAACGACTGCATTTCGTGGTAGCTTTCGTTATGCTGCCACGAAATGTTGGAACAATCTCCCGCCGCCCATTAGAAATTGCAATAGTTTGTATACTTTTAGACACTCACTAAGAAAACATTTGTTAACTCTTCAAAAATCATACTGATACATTGTCGTTCTGGCTCGTATTTTCTAGTCTAACCCTATCCTACCTATTATTATTATTATTATTATTCTAACCTATGTTCTAGCACTTGTAGCTCCTGTTGCCCGGACTCTCAAGAGACCGGTGTCCTCAGGAGCTTCACAAGCACTCAAAGGAACACACACACACACACCGTGTGTGTGTGTGTGTTCAACAGGCACAAACAAACACACACATACACACTTATACGAAACATTTTGTTTATTATTGATTTAAATGTAATTAGACTTAATTTATGCATTGTTTTATTTCGGTTTTTATTCTGTGATTTTGTAATTGAATTTTTTTTCTATGTAATTTGCTTCCCGTGTGATTGGTGTAGCGCGTAGCGCTGCGTTTAGCTCCCTGGCACCGCTGAAAACCAGCGCTGCTATGATACAATTAGTACCATAGCAGCATTATGCTGAGCCGGTGACCTTTTTGTGTTAGACATAATTTAATTTTAGTTGTAATTAAGTTATGCTAATTTTATCCATGTGACACAAATAAAGATTTTCTATTCTATTCTATTTTTTAAATGGGCTGGGCAGCAGCAATCAAACCAATTCACTTTAAATAATTGATTTTCTCAAAAGAACAATGTTCAGATAGTATGATTACTTAGGTACATACAAAAATCTTACTAGCTTGATTAATCATACTAAATAACACTCATTATTAGCTAATAGTTTCAGTAGCAAGATCTGCAATGATGGTTGGTATTCGTACCGGTACTGTACCTTAAAAGATCTTACGTAAATATATTGGTTTAGTATTTTTTTAAGTATATTCATTGATAAACAAATAATTAGATCAAACCTAGTCCGTATGAGCGTTTAGAGCGATTGTTAAACTCATGGTATATGTGCAATACAGGACCCCAGGCCTCTCCCTATAATTAACATTAACGCGTCTTTCAAAAATAAATGGGTTAGGGTGTGTTCAGGGATGGGCTAGGCAGCAGCAATCATCATTACTGTAAAGCCTAGACTTTGCACTTCCTGCGTGGATTTAATGTCAAGTGATAAGCTTACAAAATTTGAAGCTACCTACCTAGATATACTTAGATAAGATTTACCTTATCGATAAAAACCGTTGCGTGTCTTTTTTTGGCATGTTGGATGCGATAAAAGGAACTGCACCTATGGAAATATCCATTTATTTTAACATTTTGCGCAAAACAAGTTCAAACTAAAGTCAACGCAGAATGTCTTTCTACGGTGTTGAATACAAACATGACAAAGACGAGAAGTTCCAGGACTTTCTCAAAGCTGTCGGTACGTAGCATAGCATTTACCTTTGTTTGACAATTAGACCATTTAGTTAGAGCTTTGAAATCGCTCGCAAATCGATTTCAAAGCGTGGCGATTTCGCAACGAACATCAAATCAAACCGTTCGCAAATCGCCAGTAGAAGCCCCTTTCACTATAATTTATCTCACGATAACTGATAGTGATAGGGCTCCTTTTCCTCATCCTTTACATAATGTACTTCTGACCACTTATCAAATTATAAATGACAATATATTCCAGGTGTTTTGTCATAATGCCACTTAGAGGCGAGTTGCTGAACTGCCAAACAAGCGTGATATTTCAAAAAGTCATTAAAAGTTCTGCTATTCATCGATAGATGGCAAAACTAAAAAGTATCACCGCTGTGCCGGTCGGAGTGGGGGGTGTTAGGTTATTTTCGTTACGGAATTTCTGGATTCGGTCTCCACGCTCAAGGCCCGCGATAAGAAGCAATAGCTTAAAAAAAACACCAACATCGGCAAAAGAAGTTGGTACCAAGGTTGATTTGATATTCATCCAGTTTGGATGAAAGGCAAGTCAGTTAAACACTTAGGCATTGTTTACGGAGTCGCGGGGCGTACAGCGGTTCTTGCGGCGTCAGGCGGCGCGTTGGGCGTTTTGCTCTGTTTACGGAGACTTGGGGCGTGCAGCAGCGCGTACAGTGGCCCCTTTATCGCACTCGTAAACACAAACATGCCACTGAACGTTGATGTTTATGGATAGGCAAGCGGGGCGTGCAGAGTGGCGGCGCCCGCCGCGTCGCTTGCGACATCGCACGCTACAAACATATTGCAATGAACGTTGATGTTTATGGATAGGCGGGGCATAAGGAGTGGCAGTGCACGCCGCGTGCGACAACTTGTCAAACGAACACGTGTAAAAACGCCTCTCGGTAAACACACTCCACCAACGCCATATGTTTGAATTTAGTGCGGGCCGCAGCTGGGGCGCGCCGGCGCCGCGACTCACGGGGGTGACACAATGTGCGTCTTGTCTTGGGCCATGAAAGTGTTAATTCGTAACATTTAAGTGGATGAATTTCATATTCAGATCAGACTCATCAGATGAAAACAGCCGATCACTCGTTTGAAGCTTGTAGGAAGCCATTTTGTTACTGATTGTTGTTATTGGAATTTTAAATTTTACATTGCATTTTACAATGCACATTTTAGTGCAGCGCAGTAGAGGCGTTCAATTAATGAGCTCATAGCTTTACTTTCCGACTCATAGCTTATGTAGGTACCACTTATTCATGTGTATTTTGACCAGACAGTTGAATTTGCCAATCTCATGTGACCATATCTTCTCGGCTGTGCATCTACTTCGCATTGTGCATTGTACCCTCATTGAGCCAATTGCATCTCAATAGCCGTATTATATGAGCTGCTTCCTGGCTGAGATATTATTGTACCTCTACATCTACAATCGTTATAAAGTACTGTACAATAGCTTTGCTATGTTATCTGACGATCAATAAAGATTTTAGCGGTCATTCTTAGCTTGGCAACAGATTTTGAGTAACTACAAATAAATAATACGTACTTAGGTCTACTTTTTCCCCTTTTTTGAGACGTGCAAAAAGAAATTTTAAATTATTCTTGTTTATGCCGAAAGTGAGATATAAAATCCGGGCTCATTTTATTTAGGTTACGGCTCATACCCAAGCCCAGCCAATATGACAGCGCCACCTATTTTATCATATTATTACGTTTAACACTCAGATTTAGAAGTATGGTTTAAAAACAGGAAATTTTTAAAATCCAGCGTACAGTTTGTGGTATCTATTATAATTTATAAGCGACTAGTTGCGCCTTGCGGCTTCGCACGCCTATTCCAAGGGAACTGATTTATGGGATAGAAAGTATTCTATAATAGTGGGAAGTAGAATGTTTTAATACCTCTGTAAAAGATTTATCACATACAGGCAGAGATGCGAAAATAGAGTTCGATGACCAAAAAGGGCAGCTTTGTATAAAAAATAAAACTACTAATTATTCCTCTGTAATAGTTTTGAATCGACTCTACCAACCCGCCGCCGCCAGACTCTATCGCCGATTTTAGTGTGTAATGAAGTGTAGACTCCAGTTACCTGTATAGGTAGATTGCTTACAACAGTCTGCAGTTAGCTCAGTTGTTTCATTTGTAAATATCTATCAGTTCTAATTTGTTTCTATAATTTCATTGCATTTATTGATTTTGAGCTGCGCCCACGTCTTCGCACGCGTTGTTCCTATGGAAACGTTTAAAGATGATCTCTATAACACGAGAAATGAATAACGAGATAAAAAGTTAAGCCTATGTTTGATTCCAGTATTAGAATCTTTACCTACGCAAAATTTCTGCCCCGTTTATTAGTTTTGGCGTGAAGAGGTAACAAACATCCATTCATACATCCAAACTTTCGCATTTATTTTATTTTATTTTATTTTCAATTTTTTATTTATAATGTGGTTACAAGGAAAACCTTAACAATAAACTATCAAACAATTCTAGGCGTCCCCGAAGAGAAAATCGCCCTGATGACCCAACACAAGCCGTCGTACACGGTGACCCAGAACGGGGACTCCTACACCCTGACCTCGACTAGCCCCTCGGGGCCTAAGGTCATCACCTTCAAGTCTGGTGTCCAGTTCGATGATGTTATTGGAGAGCAGAAGACACCCGTACGTATAAATCGAGCTTAGGGGACATTTAAAAAAAAAATTAAGCTTCATTTGAATTCTGTTGAATTCTGTTGAACTGAAAGCAGTGTAGGAAGAATATTAACTTCTTCTTAAGGGGTAAAAATTTGGGGGATAGTGATGTATTAATCTTGTTCTAGTTTAGAGGTTGTTTGATTAATGACTAGTATATTTCTGTAAATAATAGTTTAGGGATTTAAAAACGGGCTCAAAGTTTCGATCCTCCCATCATCTACCATTGTACTTGTCTGAAAGTTGTGGGTTCGATTCCCGACACGACACAGCGTCAACAATAATAGACTTTTACGGACAAGATTTTGCGACTAGGTAATTGACATCAAGGGCTTACTCCCTTGATGTCAATTACCTTAGTCGCAAAATATAAAAGATAAGAGTTTCTCCACAACAATCCGCGATCATATTTGAATGTTGTTTTTTTATATATTCCCCAGGTGAAGACCACATACACGGTCGACGGCAACACCATCACGCAGGTCATACAGACCGACCAAGGACAAGGAGTCTTCAAACGCGAGTTCAACGGAAACGAACTTGTTGTGGTAAGAATTTGTATTACGATAGCGCCGCCTTCTTCCTCTTCGGCACAATCTTAGTACAGACGTACGAATCAATTGTAACCACAAACTATACGGATACTACGTTGCTGACCCAAATTAAATATCATTACATAGTATAAAACTAAGTCGCCTCCCGCTGTCCGTCTGTCCCTATGTATGGTTAGATCTTTAAAATTACGCAACGGATTTTAATACGGTTTTTTTAGATAAAGTGATTCAATGGGAAGGTTTATATGTATTATAATGCAGCCGTGCGGAACCGGGGCGGGCTTCACTGCTAGCCGCCGCATTTACGGGATAAGATGCCACGCATTTTAAATGCAATATTTTTTGCCTGAGTTCAGTAGTTTTGACGTTTTGGGAAACGGCTAACATTCGTAGTGTGACTTGCCCTGAAAAAGTAGATGGCCCTCAGTAAGAGTTAGTAATAGTAGGTATGAAGAAATAATTGAAATAAAACTACTGTTGACTTCAATTATATGGTTTGCTTATTGATTGTTAGAACTAGACAAATTGAAATGGGACCACACGAGAAGCACGAGGTTTTAAATAAAAAAAGAATTATTAAAATCCGATCACCCAGTCAAAAGTTCTGAGGTAACAAACATCAAAAGCTATAAAAACCTATTTTGAAGTCTAATAAAATTACCTATAGATAGTATATAAGAATATCTCAGAAACTTGTCGCATTAGGTAGTAAGGACATTTTTTATTTGTTTAAGTGTACTGTAATCGAATATACCTATAGCTTTTTTGGTCCTAATCAATCAACAAGTCCAGAAGGCAAAATAGATACAAAATACTAGGTACATGTACCTACCGATTGATAAGAGTTTTGGCTCCAATCGTCACCTTTACAAGATTGATAATGATAACAGTTACTCCGTTCGTATTAACGGTAAATTGATAACACATTTGTAAATTAAAAGGAATTAAAACCATGTGAAACAATTTCGCCGAAAATCGACTTCAATTCAATGTGTCAGCTTGTAACGAGTTTATAGTTGTTGAATGTTTATTTATTTTGAAGCTAAGGAGCGCAAATGATATCTACATATTTATACAGATCTTAATTCTAAAACTTTGTAGAAAGGGAATGATATTAGTATAGTAGGAACCCTCTCCATTTAATTTAAACTGAAACTAAACATAAAACGGCTTTCTTTGGCCTAAATTATGAGTGGTGTGTGCTCGGCTGCCAGACTGTTGTCATTAAAATCATCTTTGGTACTAGATGTAAAATAGGCTAATTAATGATGATGACGTGCATTTAAATGGGAGTGGGAGATCGGTCTTGATTAATTAATTATATTTAGGATATTTTGAATGAGAGGTGAATTACATAAACATTTTAAGAATGGGCGAAACCAAACCTGGTCTTTTCACAAACATTTTCGAGATGGTGGACTGAACCTGCTGTTCATGCAGTGTCAATGAGTTCTGTATATCTAAAAAAACCACCTAGATAATAATTCGATCGTACACATTTAGCAATCTGCTGCTATAAAGAAATTATTTCTGACTATCGCAACACACCTTCGCATTCCTTTCCCACGGAAATTTAACGGAATTTAACGAATTTAACGGGATTCATGGCATAAAAATTAGCATAATGTGTTATTCCAGATCTGTGTGAAAACTGTGTCCTAGAACTACCTGTGTGCAAAATTTCAGCCCGATCCGTTCAGTACTTTTTGCGTGAAAGAGCAACAATACATACAGACATGTTTACAAACCTTCGCGTTTATAATATTAATAGGACAATTTATTTCGCTTCGATAAATAATCGATATCATAAACTTAATCTAATTAGCTGATCTTATTGCAAAATGCAATGTGTAGATAAATACACTGTTTCTATCCGGTTGATAAAAGGATTAAATTACACGAAATAAAAAGATAAATACAGTAAATGATAAATATAAGAATATCAAATGAAACGCCCCTACCACGTCTTCCTGCATCGGGGGTCGTCGAAAATATGAAGTACTTCCTCGGATCGGACGGAACTTTCTAGAAGGTCTTCTTTTAATAGACGATGCCTAATGTTGATCTTTGTTTCAGACCATCACCAGTGACAACTTTGATGGCGTCGCGAAGAGATATTACAAAGCTTAAGTCCATTAATTTCTAGCTTAAGCATTCATCATTAGCGGATAAACCATTATTTATTAACTTTTATAAAATAAAATGTTTAAATGAATAATTTTGTTTATTTTAAAATACTCACCTATAGGTATTGCTGTCAAATAGAAGGGGTCTGGTAAGCTACCCACATGTATTGAATGGCCTTCCCATGAGCGCCAGTTCTCTGATCGGCCACTCCCTCAAATGGCCACATTCCTGAACGACCATATCTCTTTAAACTAAGCTAAGAAACACTACAATATTATTTAGAGGAGTACACTACAATAAATAAATAAATAATTATGGACAATTCACACAATTTATCTAGCCCCAAGCTAAGCAGAGCTTGTGTTATGGGTACTAGATCACTGTTAGACATAATACAATGCACGACATAGATAGATATTTTTTTTATTATATATAGATAACACCCAGAACGCCCTGAACAAATATCTGCAGATCGTACACACCTTTGTCCCGAGGCGGGAATCGAACCCTCGCAACTCGCAAATCGCAACCTCCTGCGTCGCAGGCGGACCTTTGCCCACCGCGCCACAGAGGTCGTCAATAACGACAATATAAGCCATTGACAGATACGCGACGAAGCGCCTGCTACGGTGTGTAGCATGTGCCACGAGAAATATCTACGCCGCGCCGTGTAGCACTTGCTACGTCGTCGTCGTGAAGCAATTGCTACGGTGTGTAGCATGTGCCACGCACGAGAAATATCTAGGCCGCGCCGTGTAGCACTTGCTACGTCGTCGTGAAGCAATTGCTACGGTGTGTAGCATGTGCCACGCACGAGAAATATCTACGCCGCGCCGTGTAGCACTTGCTACGTCGTCGTGAAGCAATTGCTACGGTGTGTAGCATGTGCTACGAGAAATGGCTACGCCGCGCCGCGCCGCGCGCCGTGGAGCACTTGCCACGTCGTCGTGAAGCACTTGCCACGGTACGGTGTGTAGCATGTGCTACGGTGTGTAGCATGTGCTACGAGAAATGGCTACGCCGCGGCGTGTAGCACTTGCCACGTCGTGAAACAATCAATATAATATTTAATTTTGTTTTACAAATCTATAAACCGACTTCAATTTTTATAGTTTTTTCGCGGATTTTCATGGATCCCATTGTCGAACTAAACCAAATTAAAATGGGACCACACGAGAAGCACCAGCTTTCATATATTATTTTCTGGACATTAATAATGTCTAAATCTAATGTCCAGAAAATAACAAACAACAAAATAACACAATAAACTAATATAATATAATAAGCAAAATAACTCGAGATGAGTTATTTTAGTAAGATGAAATACTATTCTCTCAAGCTGAATTAGCGGTAGATAAGTCACGCTGTCTTTTTAACCGACTTAAAAAAAGGAGGAGGTTATCAATTCAACTGTATTTTTTTTATGTTTGTTACCTCAGAACTTTTGACTGGGAGCTCCGATTTTCATGTTTTTTTATATTTGAAAACTAGTGCTTCCTGTGTGGTCGCATTTTAAATTGATCCAGTTCTGACAATACAATTATCTTATTAAGGCATCCTAGGACATAAAATAAAAATATTACAAAGGCATTAAAAAAGCTTATGATATAATGTTTTACAAACGGCCTTAATTTTTTTTTATTTATTTGTTATAATAAGATAAAATAGCTGGCTGCGCTAGTTTGAGTCGGGGTAGATATAGAGAGATGGATTTCGAGCGGGATGACAAGATATGGTTTTCTCGCGAGTGAGGAGTACAGAGCAGAGACGTGCACCGAATTTTCTATGAGCTAAAACCGTTTTTATCTAATTACAAATTAATGAAACAACCAATCGGAAAATTAAAAGACACAAAAAAAATTACTTGTAGGTAGGTTTCTTAGAAAACCAAAAACCGAAGAAAAAAAGTGTGCTGTTCCTGAGATAAATAGCAAAATGTGTGCTATCTATTTTTGAAAAAAGATTTTAAATTATTTAAAAACTCACTTCCAAAAAAGTATAATATGTCCTCCCAGATAATCATATCAATCGGAGCCGAGAATTCGGTAGGTACATTTTTTTCTTACAGAGAATGGTCTAAATACAAATACCTGGGATCTACTATTATGTACTTACTACATTTATATAGATTATAAATGTAGTAGGAAAGTACCTAATATGAAAACGTATGGGCATGTTTTTTTTACCTCTGAAATTGGGAATTCATACCTACTTAAAAATGTTTGGTAGTTATCTACCTCAATTACCTATATGAAAGTTCAAAAACGTGGAACTGCGAGATTACAACTATACCGTGTCCATTTTGAATGAGGCATAAACGTATACAAACCGCCCATACTTAACCTAAAATTCACTTTGTTGGCGCGTCCTTTTATACGTAATTTACATTACTTGTCGATTTTAGATCCTCCCTTCAATAAAAATTGCTTACAATTATATCTGAAACTCGACGCCAAGCAAGTGAGTTTTTGTTATTTGTATCGTGGTTTATTTACTAACATGCTCCATGCTGGATGGATAAACCATAGATATCTATACTATAAGTAGGTAAAGGTGACTAATTAGATGGGTCAGGTAACTAATATAATGAGTAATGATATGAGTCACTTAATTAGTGACTAACCATTACGTATCCATGGTATTATATTATAATGTGCCTAATACCACAGATAATATAATACTATGCTAATAGGTACTTAGTACCCGCTATAATTTTTTTACCTAACTGTTATTTTTGGCATATTGTACATTCACATTGCTCAAACTTTTGTGAACCAGCACAAAACACAAAATTCACTGATTCCAAATGAGTGAGCTCACTCACTTCGTTTAGCAACAAGCACGGCGTGGTCTCACTACGGAAAGGGCCTATAAAACGATTCTTGGGCTACCTAGAAATTAGTTGTCGCTGCGTTAGGCTAGGATTAAGCAGGTAGGTAGCTCACAAGGTTTATTATTTTTCACCTATTTTCTATTCGTTTTGTTTTTATGTATTTCTGACTTTAGAAAGTAGGTACTGCGATCAACAAACAGGTTTGAATTGAAACCTAATTAATTATTAAGTATTACCTACCTATACAGTGAGGTTCAACGTTAGTAACCCCCTGTTTGGTAGTCCACCTTACATTACGTTACTTCTTTTTCACTTCTTCCGCAAGTGTAAAAAAATTGAAGTGAAGAAAAAATTGAAAAATTGAAGTCAATTGCACCTTATTTCTTGTTTGATGGTAATAACTATTTATCAAGCTGTTTATATAGTAATTATTTGACTTGTCCAAGTGCTTATTTTGTAAGTCTAGAGAAATAAACGATTTGACTCTGACTCTGACTCATAGGGGTTTTATACACAGATCACAGAAACTAAGGTTTTATACAATACACTACACACCCTAACAAACATTTTACTTCATTTACAACTAACGCCATCTAGTACGAAACTGAGCAGTGAGCAGTTTAACTCAGGATCAAATTGTACTTCGGCTGCATATTCCTGTTATTTCAGCGAATAAGTATGACAAGGTAAAAATCGAGTAAAAATCTAAGTCAAAGTACAAATACGACCGATAATTTTTATCAATCTATTGATTTCCTATCGCGGATCACCACGTAGGCAAGATTAAAAAATATAAAACAGCAGTGGCATAAGCCGTGATTTTATTTACTTCTTTAAGTTCTGTGTGTACACTACAAACAGATCCAAACATCAAAATGGCTTTCTTGAACAAGGAATATACATTGGCCTCCCAGAACAACTTCGAAGCTTTCTTGAAATCTGTCGGTGAGTATTTTTTGTCTCATACTTATTTTAAGTTTAGTTAGTAGGTTAGTAGCTCACTGAAATTTCATTCTAGCTGCCTGGGAACTTAAAATAAAATAAATAAATATTGTTTTGTATTATTGTTGTGTTATAAATTTATAATTAGATAGGTACTACAATATAGTTAGGAACCCGGATAGAATTGTTTTATCCAGAACGCCAAGAACTGCACTTTATCAAAAAAGTTGTCATGCCATGTGTGGACGCATTTTCAACAAGATACCTAAAGATATCAAAGAATTACCTTGCAAAGTTTTTGCATTTAAGTTAAAAAAGTGGCTTATTGACAAATCGTTCTATACTGTATCTGAATTTCTTAACACATAAAATCGACATTATATTAATTCAATGACATCTTAAGATAGTCTAATTTTATATATTTTTTAATTTTATTTCCATTTATTTTATATCCTGCTAAATTTAAATTTATATCTTTGTCTATTTTGCATGCCGAATTTACCGGTGAATTATGTGAACCTATTTTAAGCTTAAGACCTTTATAATACCATTTTTCAAGCAATAAATGATTATGATTATTATTATGATTAGTTTTTTTTTATTATAGGTAGGAAGTAGTAAATTACCCAGAACAAATATTTGCAGATCGTACAAACATTTGTCCTAAAGCGGAAATCGAACCCGCCACCTCTTGCGTAGCAGGCGGACCTTTGCCCACCGATCGCCGATTAGCCATAGCACGACCCTAGACGACGAATTTGAAAACTCTGTATCTATCACTAGTCAGATTATGTCTGTTTGTAATAAACGAATAGAACTCAATAATAACCTTATACTGGTGTCTTTTACATCAGGTATTCCCGACGAAGCTGTCGCCAAGTACACAGCAGGCAAGGCCACCTCCAAGCTGACCAAGGACGGAGACAGCTACACCTATATCTCCTCCGGACCCGAGGGGGTCAAGTCGACCACCTTCAAGTCTGGTGTTGAGTTTGAGGACACTGTCCAGGGTACACCAGTAAGTACCTACCTCGCATCTTTTGAGGGTAACTTTTTTAAAATTCAAAGTTATGTGAGAACAACATACAATACATCTCAACTCGACGTTTTTTTTATTTTTGTTACCTCAGAACTTTTGACTGGGGGTCCGATTTTCATGATTCTTTTTTGATATGAAAGCTGGTGCTTTTCGTGTGGTCTCTTTTTAATTTTGTTTAGTTCTGACAATATGATCTATGAAAATTCATGAGAAAACTAAAGAAAATTGAAGTCCGTTTAAAAAAAAAATTATAAACCGACTTCAATTATATAGTTTTTTCATGGATCTCATTGTCAGAATAGACCAAATTGGACCACACGGGAAGCACCAGCTTTTAAATAAAAAAACGATCATAAAAATCAGACCACCCAGTCAAAAGTTCTGAGGTAACATAAAAAAAAATACAGTCGAATTGAGAACCTCCTCCTTTTCATAAAGTCGGTTAGTAACAGTTTTATCTGTCCCGTGGATCTAAATATCAAAAAATTATGCTAAATAATTCCTGATACGTACTTACTGTAGGTTACAAATAGTTGCTAAAGATAACAAACACACTAACGATAAATTGTCCGTTAACAGCTCAAGACTAAGTACACAGTTGACGGTAACACCGTCACTCAGGAGATAAATGCTGACAAGGGTACAGCTACCTTCGTAAGGACCTACAACGGAGACGAACTTGTTGTGGTAAGCATCGAAATAGTACCTAGTACCTACCTACTAATACGATGGTAGGTAGAAACACTGACCGTACAGTAGGTAGGTACTATTATAATAAGCGGTTCGCAACTAGGTACCTACCTACCTACCTTTAAAATGTGTAATGCTGGCTTACAATTTGCACCATCCCTACTCTTCGCGCGGGTGTCTTTAGAGGCGACTAAGGGATATCCTCCGGGGGCGACAACTGTACCACTGAACTGTGATCTCCAACCCTCATGCCCAGCGTGGGGTTTATGGGCACTACCCTGATGAGATAAAAGCCAGGCACTTATCAAATACAAAATCGTTTATTTTCAAAAAATATTGGTACAAATAAAGTGAGAGCTCTGCCCCCTGTGGTAGTTACAATGCTGTGTTGTCCCCTGTAGGGGAACAGCTTCTTCCCATATATTAAGTTTCTCTCTCTCTCTCTCTCTTTCGGTCTGTCTCTATCTAATTCTAGACTAGATAACCAATATTAAAGTGTTTCATTTTGTTCACAGACAATCAAGGGCTCAGCATTCGATGGAGTTGCCACAAGAACATACAAAGCTTAATTTTATGTAATTTTTTAGGTATTTATTAAATTTTTTAATCTAAATAGCAAAGTTTTCTTTTATATTAGCATTCCTCTACTAAACCTAACATAGTATAGTAAGTATAGGTGCAACAGGTGGTTTAATTACATAATACCTTATCTGATCTATTACTTAGGTACATAATAATAACTATGTACATATCCACATATAGTCGATATAGATAACGCACATCTATATGCACCTACATAGATAAAAGATAACAAATGATTGCCAAATGAAAAATGATAAAAGGTATTGAAAAAGGGTGAGGCACATAATAATCATGGAAAAACCCAATTTGCTTTGTCATGATAAGATATTAAATGAAGTTATAAATATTATTTTATGAGTTACTGGATTAGTTATGTTGGCATGTAATTTAATAATTTGTACTCCTATGAATTTAACTGAAGGTCTAACTATTACCTGATTTTCATAGTCAGCCTTAGCATTTGAATAGTAGTGACCTATGGGCTGAAACCACTTATCTAAAAAGATCATTGTAACAATAATTGCTAAAAACTATAAACCAACTTCAATTTTTATAGTTTTTTCATAGATTTTCATGGATCCCATTGTCAGAACTGAACCAAATTAAAATAGGACCACCCAGTCAAAAGGTAGGGTAACAAATAAAAAAAAGGTCGAATTGAGAATTTGAGAACTTCCTCTTCGGTTAAAATGAATAAAATAAATAACTGAACTAGAATATAAAACAATACTTAGAACTATCCAGTATCCATCACTAGGATCATGCTGAGAACACATAAGTTATTCACTGATTGTAGCTTTATTTAAGTGTCAACTTTTCAACTATGGGACATGAACTCGACACTAGCAGAAAAAAGTCAAACCAGACACAATTCCCACTTCTAAGAAGTCTAACCCCCTTATTTATAATGGTCTGCTAACTTAGCACACTTCTAAACCTCACTCTGTCTTTTTATATTTACATAAGTCAGACTGAGAAACAACACTACTTAGCAGCTGTTTTATGTTAGCAGACCATTATGAATAATGGGGTCAGTTTAGGCCAACATGATAGAATTCACAACTATTTACATTACAACTAAATTAAGATCACAGATTAAGCATTTAGGGTTGTCAGACAACAGCTCTATGCGAGCAGTTCGATTACACCACCAGCAAACCAGGTACTCATTACTTTCAATAGGAGTAAACGTCAGGGAACAGATCATGTTTAGATGGTTATTACTACAAGTGAAACCTTGTAATTGTTCATCACAACCTTGACAAGTGTACTGACAAACCATATCACTCAGTTCAGAAGTATCTATGCTGAGTATATCACTCAACATTCTACTGTTCTTCTTACAGTAATGATCTAGAAAATTATAACAACCTAAGAATACTTCCTTATCAAAGCCATACAGCTGGCCTTCAGCTAGACGTTTCTCGTTGAATTTACTTAATTGAGTCTCTGCATGGATGACCTGTATTTCTTCTTTGATTGTGTCAATAGATTCTTCAGGTATGTTTTGTAGTGGATGGATTTTGGATATACTTCTCAGATTTCTGTAGAATGTGATGAAAATAAGATAAAGTTTCAGGTAGTAGATATTGTTGCAACCTTCGTCATATAGGTCACTGTAGGAAATTGAAGGTGGTTCTTTCTGTTTCATGGATTTGTACCGTAGCAGTTCTATAACATCCCAGAAATTTGTCAGCTTACATGTCGGGTTTTCCAGAAGCATACTCACTAATGAGTCCAGCTTTTGCAGTGTAGTTGTGAACACAACATTAATTTTAATTGAATCTTTCCTAAATGTCACCTTTCTATCTACTGTCACCATTGTACAAAGTACACCATTTTCTGAGAAGCTCATACTGTAGAGTTCAGCGGTAGGATTGCTATCTTTAAATTCTACTAGTAGTATGTTAACATCAAATTTCCCATCTTGCATTGAGATAACAACTTTGTAAATCTGAGAATTTATTGTAGCGAGGTAAATTTCATCTCTTGAGTTGGTGATACATGTGATTCTGTGATCATTTATGTTGTGAACAAACTGCCCGCACACTCTAAAATCCTTATCAATCATCAGCATTAGAACATGCCTGTGTTTATTGCAAATGAGTATTATCTTTTCGCTTATTGTAATTAGGTGCATGAGTCTTGATATCATAAGGTCTTTATCTTCCCAAATCATGTGCGAGCCTAGATTCTGTATTTTATTGTCAGTTATTATACACTTATATAATATAATCTGACCATATATATTTGAACAAATTAGAATGAATTTGCCATCTGGTAATGACATCCATTTCATAGCAAGGATCTCACCTACTTTGTTGTTGATTGATCCTTGACATTCTGCAGTGATACCAGCATTACTGTGCTGAACTAGCCAGAACCTTATGGTCTCGTTTTTCTGAGCGGTGGCAAGGTAGCAGCATTTATCACCCGCTAAACTTGGGGCCCAGCACAAGGCAGTTGAAGCCTGTGCATGAACTATCTCCTTTAATTCAACAAATTCTCTTGGATGTCGTTGACTAGCATTCGCGAATGATGGTCTAATTTCAAGCTTGTGTATCCACTTGCCTTGGTTGGTTATGTACAGGTCTACCACACCGATATTGTTCATCACGGCAAGTGCTGACTCATCATTTGGCAGGAGACCATGTGGAGACCATTCGAAGGCCACGATACTAACCATTTCGTCAATGAGTTGAGGGTTGTGAGGCCACATAGTCTGATCGACAATCATTTCAGTGTAGTCGATGTTTCTCATTGAACTGTTTATTACCTTGTCCGTGAATAGTTTTAATGGCGTCTCGGATTTTCTTGTGGGCAAGAAACTTTGTATACAGTTGATTTTCTTGTCTAAACTGGCGCTATTGTGGGTGAGTTGATAGAAATGTAGACCTTTCGGTGTTCTCACGGCCAACATTGAATTATGCCAGACACAAGTTCCCTCTTCATTTTTATTGATGTTAATTAGATAATTTGATATTTCGTAAAGCGTTTCTCGTCCTACATTTTCAGTTTCACTCATATTTGCAGGATTTTGGTCGTTTTTCAGAAATTACAAATTGCTAGACAAAAGTAAACAAAACATTGCTGATTTGCTGGACGAACCCAAAGACGAACAAACCATGCTTTTTTGACATTGACATCACAATAATTCGACGAAGTGACATAACCAATTATTAATCCCCTTCTTCTTTCCGGCCCTTGTGGGGGCACGGTGGGGGGCCTCGAGGCTTGGCCTCTTTACCCCGGCTTCAACTCGATGGGCATAGAGTTTATATTCGATGGGTGACGACCGACCCCTCAGTCCTTGGGTTGAGGCAAAAATGCTTTTAAACCTCAAACTAATGAGTCAGTATTATGTAGGTACTTAGATAATGTACTAATACAAAACAATAGTGAGTAAGTAATTATCAATATTATAAAGTTATAGTATTAATCAACGTACCTTACCTATGTAGGTATGTTGATAATGCAATGGCGTCAACATATTATTTCTATTCCGGGGCCAATGGAGTGGTCCGTCACCAAACCACACAACATAAGCGTTTTATACGCGAGGCGATAGAGATAGATATGTAGATGGCCTAACTTCAACAGATACAGAGGTTGGAACCTACTCCCCGCCTGGAAGCCGTGTCTCCATGGGAAGTCGAACAGCCGTATGAGTTAAGAGCCGGGTGTAGATACCTACTTTAGTTCCGTATGTACCCAGAGGACACCAACACCCGGCACAGTAGATAACTCGCACGGGCGCACGCCCTGCATCATCTTCAAGCGGCGCACCCCCCACCATCCCCATCCACGGCGCGGCGGTTCGCGTCGCATACGTTGACGCACATAGGGTTGCCAACTTTTATACAAGGAAATAGAGTATATCTGATTTCAAAGGAGGTAAATATAGAGTACATACGTAAAATAGAGTACCATTTGTTTAAATTTTTTTAAAAGTGTTTTTGGTACTTTTTGCGTAACAATTTTTCATTATTTTTAAAAGAATTGTATGACTTAACATTCTAACACAGCTCAGGAGGTCATTTTGATTAATTTTAATAAAGCCCTATTTCTCTCATCCCGCCACTTCACATTCATGACAGAAAAGACTCTATCAGTAAAAGCTGAAGTGGCAGGAACAGCGAGTCCATAATAACAATTTTTTTATTTTAATAATACAAATTCGTCATGAATTTTTTTTAAATCAATTTATAAAAAAAAAATCATGACGAATTTGTTTAATTAAAATAAAAAAAATTGCTATTATGTACTCGCTGTTCCTGCCACTTCAGCTTTTACCATTTTTTAGCAGGAGGTGGATTTTTGCATAATGTCTGCGTTGTATAATGCCCCTCGGAGTTCTTTAGTTACAGTTTTTTTTTCTTTTTTTTAAATTATAATTTTTGAATATAAATTGTCCATGTGTATGTTTAGTCTTTGCAAATTAAGTTTTCCTTCTATTATTTGTCGACGTGTTGGTTATGATGAATGATGATAGAAAATCATACTCGCCTTCTCTGATCCATAGAGTTTATAAATAGCAACCACTCT
Source organism: Eupithecia tripunctaria (assembly GCA_955876795.1). Classification (NCBI taxonomy): domain Eukaryota; kingdom Metazoa; phylum Arthropoda; class Insecta; order Lepidoptera; family Geometridae; genus Eupithecia; species Eupithecia tripunctaria. The sequence continues at coordinate 7,991,674 of OY041620.1, forward strand.
GTTCGTAGGTTGACTGGCACTAGTATAGTAAACATAGCGTTCCGTTAGAATATATTGTACTGTGATAGCGTCAAAAAGAGTATTTTATCTCTATTAGCGTTATAGATTATAGAGTACGCCCACATGATAAAGAGTACAATACTCTATTTTAGAGTACGCTTGGCAACCCTACCGCACACTGCCTGCCGCGATTCGGCCGCCGTGATTCGGCTTGTCCGAGGCGAGTCCGCGTCCTGCGATTTTGCTTCTTTTGAAGCTGTGATTTGGCTTGTTTTTAAGCTGCGATTTGGCTTTTTTTGTAGCTGCGTCTTGCGGTTGGCGGCACGGGTTGGCGGGACGTCCTTCGTCGTACGAGCTGCCGGTATGGTGGGGAGGGGGTGGTGGCAGGAGCGCCTAAGCAATAATATATAAATCGCCGAAATCGCGCTTTACAAGACGCCCTACATAACTAATTAGCGGCTGTCTGCGGAAGAAGCTGTCTCCCAGAAACTTTGTGCAGTCAAATAAAAAGCTGTATGTCATTGTCATTGTCATGCCAAACAAAATAAAAGTCATAACAAAAGCACGTTGGATTTTATTTCGTTTGTGGTTCGAGTTCGGTGTTTTTGAAATTATTTCCATCGATCCGAAATCGAAGGTTTTTCGTGCTGTACTTGGCATTAAGTCATAGAAATCTGACCAATGTCGATAGATTGCAATAACTCTAAACATGGGAAAAAATAAGTACAATGCCAAAGCACGGCAAGTTGTAAAAACGAAAATTGATGATACACAAACAAATGAAGTAAGTTCAGGCTTTTTTAGTTATTTTCCCCATATTTGGAGCGTCTATAAATCAATTACGCACCCTTGCACAAAATACATGGCACTTGGATACTTAAGTTATATTTTCAGTCGTTCCTCTCATTTTAAATAACTAATTGTTACCAATTTTTAGATTAAAGTTGACTTCAACAAAACAGAGTATGGAGGGTCTGATACCAGCAATCTTTTGGTCTTGCCGTCCAAGAAGAGGCACACAAACATTGTCGCTGAGAAAAAAGAGAAAACCAGATTTCTGTCAAAAGCCCAGAGGAAAAGATTGGAGAAAGTTGTTGACAAGAAAAAGAAGAAAGAAAACGTAAGTTAATGATGTTTTAAATTCTGTGAGTGTTAAACTTACTTTACTTATTTTATACCTTATATTTTATTCCATTATGTCACTCTTTTGTGTATTTAACTGTTGGTGGTCAAATAAATAAATAACAGTGTGTGTGTGTCCGTGGCTTATACTGCCGTGCTAAGCGCAAAAGCGGTATCTCAGGGGAAGGTACTTTGGAGAAAATTGAGGTTTCGTAAATATGTTTTTAATTTACTTTACGGATTGATTTTTCTACTTATTAAATGGAATTTATACATTATAAGGGTTATATTTTTTTTTCATATATATTCAATATCAAAAATACTAGTGTATAAGCTATTTTCGTGAGATACCGCCATCTCGCCTAGTATTTATAGAATTAAGAATTGAGTTACCCCTTTTTAGTTTGCTCTTCTCGTACAAGCTTCCATACAAAACAATATGAATTTGTTATGAAATAAAATACTTATTAGTTTTATGAAAAAAAAAACAAACTATATTTTGTAATCTTTTATTATACTAATTTTATATCACATACGCAAATATTTAAAAAAGAAACGTTTTCAATGAAATATTAGTAGTTAAAGGTAGGGAGTTCTTTCCAAAAGGACATTCTATTTTGAGGTATAATATTTTGAAGAGATTTCAAAATATTTTCTTTTTTGTCTTTGGAAATGCCCTGTGATGAAGTTCTCTTTTTTGGTGGCGGTAAAACTTGCGTTTTCAGGATTTTATTTCCAATTATGCTCGCAGTAATAGGGTCTTTATCGAATCCAGTTTTGTACGTCAAATCAAAACTGCCTCTATTGACTTCTACTTGGACCATTTCACTAATGTATGGACATGGGTTAATTCGTGAAAGTTTATACTGTGTCGTGTAATCTTCCCAGGTATAAAAATCTTCTACAGTCATCTCTTTGGGCTTCACATTTCTTCCTGCAGTACTTACTGCTTTTGAAAAGTCTGCAAAATCGTATATTTTATTTTTCATGCGTTTCATTGATAATTCGACCCTATGGTGGAAGCTATCGGCTGACATGAATGTGTGGCCTGCTTCGAAGTATTTTACCACAATCTTGTCGGCGTTAATATCATTTGAATTGACAACGTAGAGCAAGAATGAAAAAAAATGTGCAATTCTTGTTCTGTGATGAACAATTGTCAACCCACAGTATGATAAAAAAGAATGAAAAATCAAAAAATGGTAATATGCACTGATGATTTCATCTTTCGAGCGTCCAAATAATCCTTCATGCCATAGTACAGGAACAACACAGCAGTCTTTTGTCTTTTTTTTTTTATTCGTTTTGGCGGTATTCAAATATTCAATATTAATAGTGTTATCTTATTTAAAATAAAATAAATTTTATCTCTTAGTTCATTAAATGCGTATTTCTTTAAGCTATCCGATGCCATAAAAATCATCATCACGATTTTTTTTGAGAAACCCCTTTTGCGCTTAGCACGGCAGTATAGTGTGTTTAAAAATACCTATTTATTGTGCCACATAACTTAACATGATAATAATAAAAAAATAGTTATTAAGCTATAGACAAGCAGCTGAGAGCTGATATGTCAATATCACAGTGCTGAAGTAAATAAAAAAAATCTATTAAGTACTTTCAAACCAGCTAGAGGCCATAGTCTCAAAGTGGCCCATTCTACATCTTACATCATCATTGCCAAACACTTCCTAAGTAATTGAGTGGTGCAGAATTGGTTTTGGCTTCCTGATGAAGTTTTAACAGTTCCCTCGGTGAACAGCTTCAAAAAACTGGTTAGGAATGCATAATTGAATCTGATTGATAAAACTTAAAAAAAAAACAGCTCGCTTCTGCTTGTTTATTTTCCAGTAATTATAATAATATGTTTTCAGAGAGCAGCCCTCCTGGAATCACTGTCGCAAGTGCAAGCCACTCCAGAAGAAGTCAATCGTTTGACGACCATCTCGGCTATGCAAACCATCGGCTTGCGCAGACTCAATGAATACAAAGATACTGCTGCCAAGGAAACTGTAGATGTTAATGAGGACAAGAAGTTTAGTAGTATAGCTGGTAATTAATCTATACTAATATCATAAAGAGGAAAGATTTGTTTGTTTGTTTGTTTATTTGTTTGTCACACTAATATTACTTATAAAGGCGAAAGTTTGGATGGATGTATGGGTGGATGTTTGTTACCTCTTCACGCCAAAACTACTGAATGGATCTGGCTGAAATTTTGCATACAGGTAATTCTAATACTGGAATAAAACATAGGCTACTTTTTATCCCATAAATCTGTTCCCGTGGGATGAAAATCACCTTTTAATGTTTTCATAGGAACAACGCGTGCGAAGCCGCGGGGCGCAGCTAGTGTTGAATAAGCACCGAAACTACTGTTCCAATGAAAAAAAAATTATAGCATAATTAAAAAGCTTACCTTCCAGCGAGTGACATAGGCTATATTTTATCCCGGAATTCCCATGGGAACGAGAACTATGCAGTTGAAACCGCGAGGCGCTGCTAGTATAAAATAAATCCAAAGTCTGAGTGTACCTAAAATCTAGATCCTACAGTAGGTACATTGCTTTAAATCTCATGATTTTTGCCCGTGCCGCCGGTCAGACGGTGACTGATGTGGGAACACAATTTTACACAATTTGAGGTTGCCACTTTCGAGCAACCAGTACCTCATCTTCGTTTTTAATAAATCAATGAGTCACACATATACCTCATCCATCAAGCTTTCTAATTCTAATTCTAAGTGGGGGAACTAAGATCTGCACGGACATCTCGCTTAGGAGTGTATTGTGCATTATCCCCCTGTCTAAGCAGGCCCTAACCAGCCCAGCTCCTTGAAGTATCGGAGCAGGACGATGATTAGGTGATATCCATCAAGCTTGTAGAATGTGTTACATTACTTGATGATTTGAGATCCTTCCTTCAATAAATATTGCTTATGGATTACATCTGAAACTCAACGCCAAGCAAGTGAGTTTTAGTTATTTGTGTTATGTTTTGTTTATTTACATTTTACAAGCTAAATGATAAAATATAGAATAAACTATATTTAGATTAACAAATACATTTCTACAATAACTAACTGAATATCTTAATCAGAGTAAGTTGCAATAGACGTACATAGTAGCATAAACCCTTAGGACCGATTGAGATACTTGGCGATTCGGATAATCGGCGTTCTGTACCTACTTAATTGATATACTTACTTACTCCTTATCGAGCCAGGTGATAACTCTGTCTTGATAAACCTAACATAGGCTTCAAGGTACTATTAACCAAAATGTAATATTGTTTTTTTATCTAAATAAATAATTAAACTCCATTCAATACTATGAAAGTGTCTTCATGATAACTCTTCACTTAAGCTAATGATTTGTTTCAGGGGCCAAAAAACGCTTACGCCTTCTTAAACTAGACAAGGCAGATAAAATAAAGAAAGCCAAACAGGACCCCAATGTTGTAAGCCTTGAGCAATCCTCTGAAGAGGGGTCTTCCTCAGAATCAGATGATAACCCTGAAATAGTAGAAAATACTGTTAATGAATTAACTGAAAAAGTAGATAAAAAACAGGATGATAAGGTTGAAATTTCAATAGAAACTGAATCTAGTTCTAAAACGGAGAGTGAAAAACCAATAGATGTAGAAACAGAAACTAAGAATAACAGAAGAAAAGCGAGAAAACAGAATAAAGAATCAAAAATCCAAGTAAAAGTTGAAGAAAAGAAACCATTGCTATCTCATGAAACTGTGAATGTTGAGGTGAAAAGGGATCCTAAAATACAAGTGTCAAGGTTGAAATTGCCTATTTTGGGTGAAGAACAGAGGATTATGGAGTTGATTAATGAGCATGAGTTTTTAATTGTTGCTGGTGAAACAGGTAATTAAGTATAAATAAAGTTTATATGATATGAGTGTCTTGTGATATGAGTGTTTAAATACAAACAAAATTTATCAAATGTTTGATGGTTTGACTATAAAGTGGTGTTACTTGAGGGCTAGCAAAGAAAACCCAATATTATCTGGGGAAGCCTTAATCAAATAGAATGACAGTGAAGTTTGTTTTGCCACTCATAACCTTTCAAAGTTACAAAGACAAAAAACATACCCATGTATCATCGCCAAAAGGTGTGTCTACCATGACTTGTCACAGTTAAATCGCCTGACATCACTACAGTAGTTACGTAAATACGAATATAGTTAACCACAGCGCATTTTAGTACCCGACTATCCGCTAGAGGCGCTATAGAAGTTTCCATACATTTTTTTAACTACAGTCGCTAGCGAGTATAGATTGTCAAAACTCATGGTAGATACACTGAATGCCTATCCAGTTTGAAAATATTTTGCTTTGCGTTAAAAACAAAAGAAATCGAACAAGCCGGGGTCGGCAACTAGTCACTTCACAGAAAAATCACCCTAGTGGTGGTAAGGCGCAATTTTTGCTAATCGTACCTATTGACGAAATATTTACCCACATTTTCTATCACTTCCAGGCAGTGGTAAAACTACCCAGATTCCGCAGTTCCTATACGAAGCTGGTTACGCCACGCACAAGATGATCGGAGTGACTGAGCCGCGGCGTGTCGCCACTGTGGCTATGTCAGCGCGTGTGGGCTACGAGTTAGGGTTGTCTAGCAAGGAAGTGTCGTACTTGATGCGGTTTGAGGGAAATGTTTCCAAGGATACTAGAATCAAGTTTATGACTGATGGTAAGCTGCGGGTAGGGTATACGACCCCCTTTCCTTTCCCCCTTTCCCTACGAGAAAGATAGCGCCGCCCGCGCCGTGATGGTTGCGTAAGAATCGACCCTCCAACTCAACAAGGTATCTTAATAACCAAGGCATCAGTTTCCTAGTAGATATATTTAACACTTCCACTCTACTGCGATCGCCAAAGCGCCTGCCATGCGTTGTGGTTACGAGAAAATCCTCCTTGTTTGGGAAGGTATGTTCAGCAATGGATGTCTTTGTGTCTTCTTAAAACAAGCTACTGATCAGTCATTCGCGCGTACTTCCGGGAATTCATAAAGGTTTGCGCGTATTATATTTGAATGAATCATATTCAAAAGCCCCAACAGCCTATATTGGTCCATTGCTGGACGCAGGCCACCCCCTGACAAGCGCTTTTACATCATGGGGTTAGTGCCCATAATCCCGACGCTAGGCTTTGTTTGGGGATCGCAGTTTGTCGGTAGAATTGTTCTGCAGGCGACGCTGCTGCTTGCCCTGATATTGATATTCATTAGTTATCTCGACATACAATAAACAAAATGAAATTTTCTAGGTGTTCTCCTGAAAGAAATCCAATCAGATTTCCTCCTAAGCAAGTACTCTGTGATCATTATTGATGAAGCTCACGAGAGAAGCGTGTACACAGACATACTCCTTGGACTTTTGTCCAGAATAGTACCTTTGAGGCGGAAGCGGGGGAATCCCCTGCGACTTATAATAATGTCTGCAACATTGAGGGTTGAGGATTTCACAGAAAACACGAGGCTTTTTAAATTGCCTCCGCCAGTTATCAATGTGAGTATCATTAATTTTTTAATCAACTTATAAAAAGAAAGAGTTTCCATGCTCGGCTGTAAGAATAGTTTTTTTAATGTTTTTTTTTGTTAAGATTTCCATCAATTATTATTAAGGATGTTATCTTCCAACACATAGAATGTGTTAAAGTTATAGATAAATAAATAAAAAATCAAAGCATAATTTAGCCCTTGTGTTATGGGTAGAAAATAAATAATTGATTTACTTAATACACTACATCGATAGATGTTTTATTTGGTTCACAAATTGTATTTTTGTATTTGTATTTATTTATTAAGCAACTAACACGATAAAAGTTAGTAAGTAAGTTAGTTACTTATGATTAAATAGAATAGGATTATAATTTTTTTTACAAGTTTAATTTGTTCAAATGAATCAATTGAATTTATAATTTAGGTACATAAGTAAAAAATAAAATTAAATATAATAAAAAGATTACACAATTCAAATTTAAAATTAGTACAAACATAGATAGCAAAATAAACAAATGAAAAAACAGTCTTAGACAACAAAATTGGTAGTAAAAACGCAGTAATGTAGGTATTTACATTATAAGACAAACATTTTTTTATCAAATACTAGCTTTTGCCCGCGGCTTCGCACGCTCTATTCAAGTAGCCTATGTCCGTTACCGGGATACCGTTTACCTCCCTGCCAAATTTCATCAAGATTCGTTCAGCCGGAAACGAAATAAAAACTATCCTATGTCCGTCTTCTGGTTCTAAGCTACCTCCCCACCAATTTTCAGCCAAATTGGTTCAGCCGTTCTTGAGTTATAAAAAGAGTAACTAACACGACTTTCTTTTATAATATAGATTACAAAGTAGTTACGTTACACTCTAGAAAAACAATAGGGCAAACTATACAGGTTTGGTTGTCAAACTGGGCCTGGATCTCAGTCCTAATGGGTCCTAGTGGTACTCTGAGTGTCTGCCTGCTGTAAAGCAATCAGCATTTTTGATAAAAAAAAGTACATTGTTATCCAAGGGTTGAAAGTAACTTATTTATCCCCGAGGCGCTAATAGTTCGAGGCACTAAATAAGTTACTTTCACCCGAGGTAAACACTGTGCTTTTCATACGAATACAAGGAAAGTAAAAATAAATAAGTATTCAATAGCTAATGTAAGTAATCAATAATCAATTTAAAAAAACTTGAAATAATATCAGTCGAAAACGTAAACAATCTACAGATAGCTCAAGTTATCCATATCGATACCAGTCAAAAGCGTAACCAATCTATAGGTAGCTCAACTGATCCATATCAATACCTGTCAGAAGCGTAAAAATAAAACGTGAATTAGCTAAAGAATAGATGAGTAAGATCAGGTGTTGAATCCATATCGATGAACTCATTGTAATACAAATCTCTGCTATGCGGAAGTATAAACAATACTCTACAACCCGAAAAAACAAATATGATCGGATTGCCGCTTTAGGCAGACTAGTCCTTAATGGTAGAGTAGCTCTCTCTATTCTACCATGGCTATTCTGCCATTAATTTTCATTTACATAATTGAAAAAATGGTAAATATTTTGCCGAAATCTATGTTATTTTAAATAAATACTTGAAAATAAATTTTAATATGGTAATTTACTTATTTTTTTGTTATTTTAATTTTACATCGCGCTGTAATTTGTTTTAAACCAGATGCAAAAGCCATCTCACAAGAAGTTGAAGTTGAGTGGCTTTATAAAAATTGGAATGCATGGTTCAATAAAAATGTGACGTGTGAGCTGTCAGTTGAAAGAGATTCTACCTTTCGGCCCTAGGAACGAAAAGTATTACTTTCATCCCGCTTCTCAGGCAACTTCAGACCTACTTTCCGTGGGTGTGTGTAATGAAAAACATAAAGCACATAATTGTCTTTACAATAGCATATGCATCAAACAGCATTGTTTATTAAATAATAAATTATTTACAGATGAAGCCTCACAGCCCTCTGTGCCGTGAAAAAGAAAATAAACATACTACACAACCTTATGTAATACACTTTAAATATATAGTACTGTTGGACTTTAATAAATAAATATTTATATATTTATTTATTAAAGCCCAACAGTACTATATATTTATAGTGTATTACATTCTAACAGCCCTTACAGGTCTTTCAAAATATAATAGTTACGTGATTATGTTCCTATTAATTAATACATTATTTTAAAATATGCTTTACTTATATATCGTATGCCCAGTGAAGACTAGGCGAAATTTGGGCTAAATGAAATATAAAATCAGCCCTCTGTACCGTGAAAAAGAAAATAAACATATTTACTACAAAACCTTTTAAAATGTGCTATACTATATGTCATATGCACAGTGAAAACAAGGTGAAATTTGGGGTAAATGAAATATAAAATCTAACAATATTAATAATTAACTGAATATACCTAGCAATTTACAATAATATCTCGCTACCTAGAATTTTTACTGTAGATACCGAATTATACTTACAGCCAAAATCCACAGTACCTACCTATATTTAAAATTAAATTTAACTAATTAAAATTACTAAATAACAAAAACTAATTATTCGTTATTAGTTAATGTCTGAAAGTCTCAGTGAAATAAAAATAAAAAACACTTTACAAGATATTGAATGTACGCCTCATTTAAATTTGAGCGCTCAACTTTATTGTGAGAATATAATTATTTATAATTAAATTTAACTAATTATAATAACTAACAAAAAAACTAATTATTAATTATTCGTTACACGTTATTGACTGATAGTCTCAGTGAGATTAAAATAAAAAACACTTTACAAGATATTGAATGGACGCTTCATTTTAAATTGGAGCGCACAATTAAGTTATGAGTATAATATAATCGACTCATTTCAAACTACAGCCAAACGCAGCCATTTGAAACTTTCCTTGGAAATCAGTTGGTTGCGCTAGTGTGCTCTGCTGTTGACGTTTTTACTGAAGTGTTACTTCTTTCCGTAGAATGGGTACGTACTAGTATTCTGTGGTGCCGCGGTATAATTGCGCATGTTTCTAGACTTGTCCAACTTTCGACTCCGAACGAACTTGTGTCGATTTGAGTTTGCGCAAATTACGTAAGCGTGTGGCGTTTTCGCCTTCATATTCAGTAGTGTCGGCTAAGCTGCCTGGTCGACACGTCTTGCGGTGGGTTTTGCGCTATAATGTCTAACAGCAAGAGATACGGAGTTCGACAGAATTTGGCAGAATTCATCAATATTTATAGGAATGAACCAAGTATTTGGCAAATAAAGAATAAAGACTATCACAACAGGGTTAAAAAAAGAGCTGCTTACAATAAATTAATTGAACAATATAAAAAAATTGAGCCTAACGCAATCCGTGAAATTATTGTTAAAAAAATTAATGCCCTACGTTCGAATTACCGAAAAGAAAAGAGGAAGGTACAAGAGTCGACGCAATCTGGAAGCAACGATGATGTTTATGAGACCACATTATGGTATTACGACCTCATGAAGTTTCTGGACGATGACCAAGGAACACCAAGACCTTCTCTTTCTGTTAAGGAAGATGAGAGTTCTCAAGTAAGTACGTTTAATACCTACACAAAATTTAATATTATTAGGTATTGCAAGTTTTTATTTAATATTTAAATTTATTAGACGTCAAAAGACAAGACAAACTAAAGTTTCTATTTTTTTATTGCGCAATGTCATTTCACTTTCATTGCAGCAAAGATTTAAATCGTTAGATACGCCCTGACACAAAAGAACTGTGGCATTGTCTTTAAATGCGTGCGTTAACACAATGCCGACGCACGCACACTATGAGTAGTTAAAATAGTGTTTTGTCAATAAAACTAACCGAACTGTTATTATTACCATTTATTGTGCAATCATATTGCAACACACTACAAAAACACAAAATACCTACTCTGATTCCATGAGCAAACAACTCTGCGCGGTCTCACTAACTACGGAAAAGGCCTATCTAACGATTTATATGTTTGCATTGCAGCATGTAGGCGTAGTATTGCGCAATATTTTATCACTTTACTGTTTAGAGCGGGCGCGACCGGTCGTCACGTGTTGGTCGCGTCGCGTGCAACCCCGCGCCAACGAAAAGTGAGTGCGGCAGGTGCATGTGTAGACGCTTTATATACTAAATATAAACTCATTGTGAGGTGGCTAACCCCCCGAATACTCAAACGCAACTCTTAATTACCGCCACAAATAACGATTTTTTTACAGGAATGTATATTGTCATACATTTCTGTGTATTGAAAACTGTCGAAATATCGCGACGTGAGTGAGAAGTAATGAAATCTGAGTTGCATGAGTATGCGGGGGTTAATAATTGAAAAGGAATCGCTTCCCTCTGTTTTCTGATTCTCTAATAAAGATTTGACTTATTGTAATAATTCTTCGAACGTTGCAATATCCATTCTCATCTAATTATTGAAATAGTTTTTTTCCCGTCAAGGTTAAATCTTTTGAATGCTATAAATAAAACTCCATGTTTAATTAATTTGAATTTAAATCTGTCGACTGTTTTTTAGTTTCTTCTTCTGTTTTTGCAATTTTCGATAGTGATTTCTGAGTTTTTTAGTACTACTTACATTATACTACATACACCAAGAGTTTTTTAGATGTAACGGTTCCAGGTTTGATTAATTTGAATTTCAATCTGATGACTGTGTAGTTTGTTCTTCTGTGTTTTTGCAGTTTTGGATAGCAACCTCAGTTGATCTAATATAAGATTTTATCAGTGTATGAAACATGATCGATTGGCACCAAAGAGTTTTCGTGTAAAAATGTTTTTTTTGCCAACTGTATAACTTTTTTCGAAACTTTGGGAATGGAGATAAAATATCATTAAAAAAATATGTGTAGTGTCTTAAGACGGACCTAAGAATTATATGGATGATCATGTACTGCCCAATCTAAAAAGTCCACCCTGTATTCTTCCATTCCTCAATAAACAGTTCTCTCTCCAACATCCACGATTAGTACGACACCTGTAACTTAGTTTTTAGGCTGTGCTGTATTGTTTCTATCTATAAGTGTGCAATAATTTTCTAACCACTATCTTCAATTCCCACTCTCCGTGGAAACTAGAAATCAAATAAATTATCCATTATTGTTTCAGGAAAATGAACCAGAGTCAGTAAATGTAAAGTCTGAAGATAATGATGATGGCTCAGGCTGTGTTCAGACTATACTTTATACCTCTCCGCAGATATCAAGTCAGCCTACACCTCCCAGAAGAAAATCTACTTTATTGATTCAGGAAAATGAATCAAAGCCAGTAAAGTCACAAGATAATGACGATAAGACTCAGGCTACACTTTCTACTTCTGTGCAGACATCAAATCAGCCTAGACCCCCAAAAAGAAAATCTTCATCATCATTGGATTCGACTGATTTGTCTCACGAAATAATACAAACAGTAATTCAGCATTTCAAACGTCCTTTTGCAAATGACGATCGATTTGACATTTTTGGCAAAAATGTCGCGATGAAATTGCGTGATCTATCAAAACAGCAAAGACTGATTGCTGAAAAAATCATAAATGAAACACTTTTTCAAGCGGAAATGGGTGACTTGACCTTCCAACAAAGAGAGCCAACATACCAGCCACAACAATAAATAAAGCTGTGTACTAAAAAGTTCTAATTAGTCTATCAGTTGGATTATATAGATACAGGCCTAGCTTAGTGAAGTTGACGAATATCACTATTTAAATTCGCTCAGCAAATTATTTACAAAATTTCCTATTTCATGTGTGTTAGGTTAAGTTTATCTGTCTTAAATTTGTATTGTTTTTGCTACAATAAAATATTTTTACTATTATTATTATTTATTATTATAAGAAGATATTGGACACGTAATTTTTATTTTGTCGATTAAACATAATCTAAGGAATAAAGCTTTTTTTTACCCTGTATTACGAGAATTTAATTAAGATAGCAGATAAGAAGTTTTCGCCCTTGTAAGCCATTTGGTATGAATTAGCTAAAATCTAAAATAACCCAAAATTGTTTACTACAATGTGCGCGAAACTTCATAACTACTATCTAAATTACTTATAGAATCCAGAAAATTTTAGAAACCCGTATTTTTCACGTCAGACCTTATTAATTCTAAACTCAATCTCCTTCCACTCATAGGATTTCGCGTTCGTTGGAGCGGGACAGAGCATACGTTTTTGGAAAGGCATTAACGTAGAAAACTACACAATGATATACAAATCATCAAATCCCTATCCAGCCATAGTTTTTCGCCAAGAGAAGTGAGTGAGCTCAGTCATTTGAAATCAGTGAATTGTGTGTTTTTGTATCGTCATTGTTTATAAAATTCGCGCAATGTTATTGGACAATAAATGGCAATAATAAATAACTGTTAGGTTTGTTGGCAAAAACACTAGTTTTATCTGTTTATAGTGTTCGTCGGAGTCAAAGTCAGAGTCAAATCGTTTATTTCTTTAGACTTACAAAATAAGCACTTATACGAGTATTTTTTTTTACTATTTAAACAGCTTGATAAATAGTAATTGATATCTTATAAGAAATAAGGTGCAATTGACTCTTATTTACTTCAATTTTCGTCCATTAGCGGAAGAAGTGAGAAAAAACCACTAGCAAGTTGTATCGGTTCGGCATTTTCTTAATGCACGGATTTAAACACAATGCCACAGTTTTTGGGCGAAAGGGCGTATGTAACGCTTTAAATCTTTGTCAATCATAACATAAGTCATTTCAATAGACCGCAGGATCCTGAGATCTCGACCAAATCATCTGCGAAACAGTAGGTACACTTTTAAGATGTTTTTGTTGTTATTTTGTTCAATTATCGTGCTGTCACATTAAAGGCACCAAGGAAAAAAAAACTTTTTGTGATTTGAGTTATTTACCACAGGGATCCCCCGAGTACTGAGATTTAGGCCCTGGTTGACAACCAAACCCTTTAGGTTCGTACATTTTATAGTGCACTATAGTTTCAAAGACTTTAATCTGTAAAACTGCGGCCGAGGTTGGCAGGTTTCAGCTGATTCTCAACCAATCTGAAGCACCTACCTCATCTTTAGTATATACAATGTGTCTGGTTACCGGAACTTCTAAACTATCTTATTCAGATGCAAGACCTATTTTGAAGCACACATTCTGTACTATCGTTTAAAAACATAAAACATGTAGGTTGAACAGTTTCAACTTTATGAAAAAACTAATATTAAAAACAAAATGTAAAAAATCTTTTTTCTGTTTTATAAATAATCTTTTCCTCTGTTATAAAATAGAAAATGACACATTGTATAGAAATGGATCTTATGAGAAATAAAGTCCTCGATAGATCTATCATCATGGATCTAGTCAATGAATTTAATGAGATTCATCTATTTCAATAGGCCAAAATGGTAGTTTTAATAAAATAATTAATAAATCAAATAAATACATTTTAGTACTAAGAACCTATCATATTATAAATTCGAAAGTAACTCCGTCTGTCAATCTAATGTAATGTAACTAATGGTATCCCTGGCAACGCAACGGGCGTAAACAAGAGACCTACCTAGAAAAACAAATTACAAAATTGGCGGACTGCATAACACGAAAGATGACAGTTTATTCAATGACCCTTCTATGAAAATGGTATGACATTTATTTCGAGTAAACAAATTCACGCGATCAAATTTTACTCTAATATTACGGACATTGGCGAAATTATGTCAACCCAGACATAGACGCCATTAAAAGAAGAAAGGAAGGAACCTTACCGTACAACGTTGCCCATAATTTTGTAATTTTCTTATATCTTTTTGATTAACATTTTATCGAAGAATTCACTTCGTTTATCTATCTTTATTACCGAACAACGTTGCTTTTATTTTAATTTTACTCTAATATTACGGACATTGGCGTAATTATGTCAACCCAGACGTAGACGCTATTAAAAGAAGAAGGAAAAGGAAATTTATTTCTTAGAGATCCGAAAACAAATGAGTAATATAGTGACGCGTCCGAAGCAACGCACGTTTGCACGTTCAGCAGTAAGGTTGTTCGTTTTGTGCGAACGTCAACCGAAACTTCGTATTTGGTGTTTCAAAGTAGGCATTTCTTTCATTCGTCGTTTCATCCATGTGTCATCAACTCATCACATCATATACAATTAAATTACACACGAATTTTATATAGATATCGCGGCTTGAAGAATTTGAAGTCGGTTTATAGTTTTTTTAATAAAATTTGTTTTAAAAACTATAAACAGACTTAAATTTTCGTCGGATTCCATTGTCAGAACTGAACAAAATTAAAATGGGACTACACGGGAAGCACCAGCTTTTATATAAAAAAAAAATCATGAAAATCGTACCACCCAGTCAAAAGTAATGAGGTAGCAAACATAAAAAAAATACAGTCGAATTGAGAACCTCTTCCTTATTTTGAAGTCAGTTTAAAACAAACCCAATTATTAACATCAACAGATAGAATCGCGACAGTATCCGGTAACAACCCACTTCAACAAACGCACCTACAGCGATTATTTGAAGGAGGCTTATAGGAAAACTGTGAAGATCCACACCAGGCTGCCTGAAGGGGGCATACTTATCTTTGTGACTGGCCAGCAAGAGGTAAGAAACATTTAAAAGGTTTCAGTCTGTTCAAAAAGAGAAGAGTCGTGGGAAATGAGGGCGCTCGTGTGCCAATTGAGAACTTTTGTTGCGTTCACAACACTGCTCTCTCATTGCAGTACGACTAAAAGTGTTAGTATACTGTAACTCCACGACGCTTCTCTTTTTGAACAGATTCTAGGAAGGAAAAATATTGTCAAAAATGTGTGAATGAACAAGGGTACTGCGGTACGGTAAAATTAAAGGGGGTATTTAATTTTATCATTAACGGAACCAGCTGAAGCCGATAAGAAAAAGCATTGTTTCCATGGCATGGAATACGCCTGTGAAACTATTCGCGTCGTCAGATTCGAGACAATGCGAATAACTTTGTTTATTTATTTACTAGCTGCGCCCCGCGGCTTCGCACGCGTTGTTCCTATGGAAACATTAAAAGGTCATTTTCATCCCACGGGAACAGATTTATGGGATAAAAAGTAGCCTATGTTTTATTCCAGGATTAGAATTACCTGTATGCAAAATTTCACCCCGATCCGTCCAGTAGTTTTGGCGTGAAGCGGTAACAAACATCCATCCATACATCCATACAAACTTTCGCATTTATAATATTAGTGTGATATATTTATTTAAAGAACACAAACATCATATATATTATGTCTATACTATCTAACAAAATCTTAATGGTAATTATTCTAATACATATGTCAATTTTTTGCGTACATAACTTGTTTTATAGAGAATGCGACATAATGTTATGTAATAATATTTAATCTTTGTTAACAAAATAATCCATTTTTCTTTTCTTTTCACTGGGATAAGTCAATTCCGCGCCCTTTTCTGCATACATAACGTAATTCTGCATACGGATCGTGCTAGTCCACTGTTGGACATAGGTTTCTGATAAGCGTCACACGTAATCAAGAACAATACTATGAGGTCACACAAAAACCCGACCCGGTACTTTTGTATGCGAAATATGTCAAAAATTTATACTTGGCTTTGGGAGCGTTCAAGTATTACGTACGGGGCGGGGGGTCTCGTAAAACGTTACGATGCGTTACAGGGGCGGGAGGGGGTCTTTCTTACAACACGTTACGTAACGTTATTTATTTTTTTATATAAAAAATACAGAAAAACGTTACGGAGCGTTACAGTGGGGGGGAGGGGGGGTCAAAAATCTTCAAAAATTGCGTTACGTAATACTTGAACGCTCCCTTTCATAAGTATTGTTTTTGAATATGGGGTACTCTTATCATTAGAGGTAATGCCACTATCCCTTGGCATGCGAGTTGAGTATCGCAGTTCGTTGGATGCGTTCTGCAGAGAGCGCTGTTGTCCGCTCCCGGTGGATATCCCTTAGTCGCACTAACGACACCCGCGGCAAGCCCGCACTACCTGTTACATCTATTATTGATATGGACCAGTTGAGCTACCTATAGATAGTTTGCAAGATTCTGCAGTTAGCCCAATTGTTTTAATTTTATATATGTATATAGTAATTTTCAATTTCAATAAAAACTTATTAACAGATAAAACCAAATAAAGCTCTAAATATTAAATACTATTATAAACATTATAATAATATATAAATATATTATATACTAGGTAAACTATCTAGTAAGGAAGCTGCGTGCTGCGTTCCCGTACCGAAAAGACGTGGATTACTCCAAACAGATTAGCAACAAGAAAACTGTGACGGATGCTGAGGCGGCCCTTGATTCGGAACCAGATGATATCGATTCTGACGATGATGCGGTACGACAGAATTATTAGAAAACTAGTTTCAGCTTTCGGCTTCACACGCGTTGTTTCTTGTATTACTATAAATAAATAAATAAATAAAATAAATAATGCTGGACAATCCACACAGCATTATCTAGCCCCAAGCTAAGCAGAGCTTGTGTTATGGGTACTAGATAACTGATATACATAATACAATACACTACATAGATAGATAATTTTTATTATACATAGAAAACATCCAGAACGCCCTGAACAAATGTCTGCAGATCGTTCGTACACACATTTGTCCCGAGGCGGGAATCGAACCCGCAACCTCCTGCGTCGCAGGCAGACCTTCGCCCACCGCGCCACAGAGGTCGTACTGTTTTACTTACTAACTTAAAAATAGTTTATTAACTATAACTAGACAAGTAGGTACTACTCAGTACTCACCTTAGTACCATAATATTTTAACCAAAAACAACCTCCTTCCACTTGTTAATACGCCCAACAGGGTACACACTAGCTATAAATAATAACCTGCCTACCAATGTGATGATAACAATAAATACAGGGTCCATCGCTTGAAGTACAAACCGTACTTCAATTAACCAAATAACATCATTTTCATTTATAATATTAGTGTGATAAATTACACTAATATTATAAATAAGCTAAGCAATTTCTCCTTACTTAACCACTAAGAAAATATCTGTCCCTCAATAATATAAGCCATGCCTGTGATATACGGACATCGCGAAGCATATTTATTGGCCTGCCAATATTAGCCTCATAATCAAGTATTTCATTTTCATTTTAAAATTTGATTTCATATTGTGGTGGTAAATATTTTTTGTACAATTCACACATCATTATTTAGCCCCAAGCTAAGCAGAACTTGTGTTATGGGTACTAAATAACTGATATAATATGTACAATACACTAAACAGATAGATTTTTTTATTGTACATCCAAAACCTATAAACAAATGAACAACCAATGAACCCTGAATGTCTGTCATTACTTCACCAGGTTGAAAGAGAAATGAAGCGAGCTCGCAAAGCGCGTAAGAAAGCGAAGCAGAAATCCAAAGAACTGCCCAAAATAAACCTGGATGATTACGACATGCCTGAGGACGACGGTCAGGCGGATCTCGTCAATGATGATGATGATAGCGAAGGACATATCTCGGATTCAGGTAATGTGGAACTTCCTCTATATAAGTCTACTGCTGAACCTTCTCCCATCTTCTCCCTTTCACCATAGGACCAATAGATTCACAAAAATACCACCCGTACCTGGTGGACATACGACAGTGTCAAACCAAAAACATCTGCTCTTCTTTCATAATATGCACGGTCAAAGAGTGGCATGAGCTTCCTATGTCTGTTTTCCCGTTAGGGTACGACTTGGTGTTTTGAAGACAACAAGATTGTACCTACTCAAACAGGGTATTTTTTTCGAATGAACTATAATGCTTTTGACTGGCCATGGCAGCGTCACCGGACTTTTGGCGGGCGCAAAAGGCGCCTCGCCGGTAAAATTAGGTTAGGGCGACACGCACAAGGGCCACCATTTAGGTGCGAGCGTCGGCTTGGGCTGTCGCCATCAGTTGCTACGAGAGGGCATGGAGGCTACGCCTTAGGTGCACGAATGCACCTGTGGCCGGAAGGTGGGATCGGTTTTTAGCTGGTTGTGTAGTGTGCGGTAACGGTTGACACCTCCGGGTTAGTCGCGGTGAGTGGGTCAACGGGGTAACCGAGAACGTGTCTCAGTCGACGGAGGAGAGTGAACCAGGGTAAATAAGTTATTTTTGGGAAAGCGTGCTCCAGGCACATCTGCACTTAATTAAAGTGAGTTAGTGGCGAAACGCTTGACCACTATCAATAAGAAAAGATCCTGCCTCCTCCGAATGAGGGGGTTTTGCTATGATCACCACGCTTGGCAGGCGGATTCGTGATTGCAGTGGAGTTAAGAATACACAGAAGGAAGGTGCTACCCTTCCTCTGATTGGTTGCCTTAGTCGCCTCTTACGACATCCAGACGAGTTGGAGGGGTTGGTTCTTACGCAACGACTGTCACAGCATCTATGTTCATTAAATGAATGAATGAACACTTCATTGTACTAATAATAAGAATATACACAAAAGTCTTGTATCTAAATAATAAATAAATATAGCACAAAAGGCGGCATAATCGATTTCTCCCAGGCAACCTTGATGTTCATTGAAATATGATAGGGTTTAAATAAACGTAAGTTGGAATGCAAAGGAGATCTCCTTGCCATATAAAACTCAGCCGTTTAATCTTAAAAAGGTAAAGGTAACAGCTAGAGAGACAAGGTTACATTCGCATTAATTATAATGGATGCTCTCTTTCAGACGCCGAAGAAGACAGCCTAACAGCTTCGATAAAAGCCTGCCGACAACCGCTATGGGTGCTCCCTCTGTACTCCATGCTGAGTGGAGACAAGCAGGCACAAGTGTTCGCCCCCCCGCGCCCCGGCGCAAGGCTCTGCATCGTTAGTACAGACGTCGCTGAGACGTCACTCACTCTGCCCAACGTCAGATACGTCGTGGATACTGGGAAGAAGAAGATGAAGTTAGTACACGCTTATATTTAAATCATATTAGAATGTGAAGTGATCTCTCTATACTCCATGCTGAGTGGAGACAAACAGGCACAAGTGTTCGCCCCCCCCCGCGCCCTGGCGCAAGGCTCTGCATCGTTAGTACAGACGTCGCTGAGACGTCACTCACTCTGCCGAACGTCAGATACGTCGTGGATACTGGGAAAAAGAAGATGAAGTTAGTACACGCTTATATTTAAATCATATTAGAATGTGAAGTGATCTCTCTATACTCCATGCTGAGGGGAGACAAGCAGGCACAAGTGTTCGCCCCCCCCCGCGCCCCGAAATAATTAAATCTACATTGGCTGATATTTTTAAAAACTTTTTTTTTTTTTTACGGTAAATAGTTTGAGTATGTTGTCAGTAAACGGTTTTGCTCGGTAATCGAATCTCAAACCTACAAAATATAATTTTTATGACGGCATTACGTAAAGCAAATCATAAGAATCAAATCTGTTTAAAACATTGCCACATTGCTAGCTAAGAAGACCCTTTTTATGGCTTACTTACACATAGACATAGACATATCATTTATTTGCCACCACAATACACACAATACACAACAGTTAGCCCAATCTGCTGCAGTCCATCAATAAGAAATCGGTTAATTACCATCAGTATTAAAATGATTTCCCCTTTTCAGAGTATACGACCACGTAACAGGCGCAAGCGCATGGCGCGTAGTTTGGACCTCCCAGGCCAGCGCTGGTCAACGAGCGGGCCGCGCGGGCCGCACCGGAGCGGGCCACGCGTACCGTCTCTACTCTAGCGCTGTGTTCCAACATGAGTGTCCCCCGCACTACCCTCCGGACCTCTGTCGGCGGCCCGTGGACGATTTATTGCTCACTATGAAATGCATGCACATTCATAAGGTACTCTATAATAGTGTAGTAGCAGCTATAGTTTCATATAGCTGGCAACGTCGCATGCAACATGGTCTTTATGATATAGGGTTTAGCACTGACATCTTATACGCGAGGATATTTACGCGCAGCGCTGGCAATGTTGCGAGCTGGCAACACAACGGCATCTTCTAAATGCTTATCCTTCACTGTGATAGCTTACCCGCATACCAAGAGAGCTGATATTGCACGATAATATTGATATACGCGTATTTAGAAGCGCGTATTTATAACAGCGTCGATAACAGCGGATCTTTGAGTGAAACGTCGCAGCTTCTTCAGTTTTCGATTACTGGAAACTTTGAACTTCTTAATTTATTCGTATACTAAGTGCTTACTATAGCGGGTTTTTTTTTTCTTAAGTTAATAAATTAATATTAATTACGTTCTTGCCAATAGGGTTTATGCATGTGACTTCAAAAAAGCTAATATTTTTTTTACGTATTCTCTTTTATGATGTTTTTATTGTGAAATTTAATCATTGAAAAGTAGATATTTTAAGTCTCACCAGCAAAATGTGTAAACGCAACGCTATTGGCACGTGAAGCGTGACGTCATACTTGAACATTTTTGTATGGGCATGAAGTTTTGACTTTGAGTTTACATAGGGGACTCGATGATCCGTGACGTCATAAAATGCAATGGCTAACATGGCAGCGTTTTTATCACCCGAAACTTCGTGTAGTTTTACTTATAGTTTTTTACCTCAATAATTAACTTTTTTGGGTGTTATATTTTTTTTCGTTTATGTATTAACCTATATAATCGATTAAAAAAATAAAAAAAAATCATGCATATACCCTATTGATATATGTATTGACGGCTCAGTAAAGTAAACCTTGGTCTTTAATTTCAGGTAGTAAACTTCCCGTTCCCGACTGCACCTGACCGCCTACAGCTGCGATTGGCGGAGAAACGACTGGAGGTGCTCGGCCTTCTGGAACCTCCGTTCAACAAGGACAAGAGAAAAGATGAGGAGGAAGTAAGTTTAGGTGAAACAATGTTTTAGTGGGCTAAAAGTAAATGTGTGAAATGTTGGTTCTCAAAGCCTGCTAGGTACTGTGCTAAACGGTCAACTACAACCTGGATCTACTCAAGACAAGACTGAATAGGTGTTTTCTAGACCTTCGGGACAGTGTAACGTCGGCATAGAACTTGCATTACCTCAATAGGGTGCATGGTTTTTTTTATTCGATTATTTAGTTTAATACATAATCGAAAAACATATAACCTCCACAATTTTTTTAATTATTGAGGTAACACCCGAAAGTAAATCTGCTCTCAATGGCGGGTGATTAAAACGCTGCAATGTTAGCCCTTGAATTTTATGACGTCACGTTTCATCGAATCACCTATGTCAACTTAAAGTCAAAGCTTCATGACCATACAAAAAAGTACAAGTGTGACGTCACGGTTCAGTTGCCAATAACGTTGCGTTTAGAATTTTTGTACCGAACCGTATAATATCTACTTTTCAATGATTAAATTTGACAATGAAAATATCATACAAATATATACAGATATTTCTATATCAATATTTATTTTATTTATTTATTTATACCTATACCCTATTATTCCCGCTGGTGTTGTAAGGGGCGACAAGGAATATCCTAATTTAATGATTATTTATCGGGTATTAATGCGTACCTTTGTTTTTATTTCTCCTACGTTTCCACCGCATTACAGCGATCGTGGTCACAGGGTGACTGGATGTAATTGGAGTTACAGCCGAGAATTGACGGCAGTATCCACGACTACCCTCAATTCGTTTTCAGAATCAGGAATGTCCAAGTTCACACTACGACACACTACACTAAACATGTCCGACTGCGGTACATTCGGATTACGACGCACACATTTATTAAGTACAGGATTCCACGAGGAAGTGAGACGAAAAACATCTACACGATTAAAATTCGGGTGTTTTTTGATCTCAATCGCCTCTCTTTTGTAATAGTGGCGGTTTAGGGTCATGTAGCTCAATCCAGTGGTTGCTTCCTGAGTCTAGCAGGTGTTCCGCTATCGCCGACTTGTTCATTTGCCGTAATCATTAAATTATGCTAACAAATCGCGAAAGGTTTTTCTTTTTAATTTTACACCACACAATAAAAAGCTTTGTCGCAGAGCGACCACATCGCCTTATTGGTACATATTTACAATATTTATACTATTATATAAATGAAAACTAAAAACTAATTTCTGCAGAAAAAAGTTAAAGCAAGGTTGTAAAGTTTTCGGGCTTCTTCAGACAATGGATTGGACAACATACATTTGCTAACATCATGTAAAATCGCGAAAGGTTAAAAAGTTTTAAGGAATATCCATTGGAAGAGGGCAGCAGCGCCCCCTGTAGATCCATTCTACTACCAGACTGCGATCCCGTAATGAACAATGAATCACGTATTTTTCTTTGACAAAACTACCTCTAGAGCGTGTCCAATGATGATATCCACGCGGGCGAGTTATTCTCAGATGGCGCTGAAGTTTCAAGTAACGTCATCTCTTTATTTACTATCGTACTACCTAAATAGGTAGTTAGTTACGTATCTTTGCGACAGCAAAATTGTAGGTAATTGTTATTATTTTTTAATCTCAAACGCTCACCAACACATTATTTTTTAACTTTATAGCATTTCACGACCTTTAGCGACATCTAACGCCTTTGAAAGTAATCATTCCAGTCTCGATTTTTTGTACGGCATTGGTCTATATAGTCTATTCAGATGTCGCCAAAACTAGACTAAAATAATTTCACAGGACTAAAGATGATGCCATCCTTATTATTTTGATCGTTATGTGAAAGGCGGCGACTTGTTAGTCCTGTCAAATTAGTTTAGTTTATTTTTAGCAGAATCTGGATTGTCTTGGTCTGTGCTAATATTAATGTAAAACTCCAAATATTTACAGGTACTGAAGGTGACACCTCTAGGTAAAGCAGTGTCGGCCTTCCCTATTCTACCTCGCTACGGCAAGATGTTAGCGCTGAGTCACCAACAGGGGCTGCTGCCGTATACTATTGCATTGGTATCGGCGCTCACGGTGCCAGAGGTTAGTACTCTTGAATTAGGTACTCTATATTTTAGTACTACTAATTGATGGAATAAGCAGATAAGGAATAAGAATTTAGGGCTTGATTTTAAGTGGTTTATGTCTACTGCTGAACATGTTATCCTAAACTAAGGGGTTCTTGGCATCATCATCGACTGGGTAATTGCGTAAGATTCTATAACAAGCTTCAATCGGAATCAACTGAGCTCCCTATTCGTAAATTTAAACTATACAAAAAACGAAATCGTATCAAGAAAGCCTATTACTCCATAGATGATTACAATAATGATGTTAATGTTAGTAAAGTAAGTTGTAAAAGTAAGCCGAAGCTGGGATCCCTCGTATCTTCACACAAGATTTTCTTAGTTAGAGCGAGGATTCAAACCTGGATTCAAACGTGGATCATTATCATTAGTCTATATATTATAATCATTTAGATAGGTTAGGTTAGTAGGTACATAATGAATGTAAGTCTATTTTGATCCCACATTTTCTAAAAATAAATACTTTTGTTTGTTTAATGCTTGGCCGGATGTCACCCAGTTCCACACCAACAATAGTATGTAAGAACGTATGATAAGCGATAAACTTGCTAGTGGTTTCTTTTTCACTTCTTCCGATAGTGGACATAAATTTGAAGAGAATTAGAGTCAATTGCACCTTATTTCTTATTTGATAGTAATTACAAGCTGTTTATATAGTAAAAATTTAACTTGTCTAAGTGCTTATTTTGTAAGACTCTGACTCAGACTCACTAAACATATCATTTAGAGACGATATGATACCACCGTCATATGTACGCCTTTCTGTTCACACCAATTTCCTCGGCCCTGAGCATTTTAAATTCAGCCATTTACCATGGCTTTCCAACTGAACCTATCTATGTTTTATTACCATTATAATTTTTCCAGGTTATGTCCGGTAAACCGGACAGTTGGCCAGCCACCGGACACACGCTGTTGCTCGGCGATCCGGGAGTGTTGCTGCGAGCGGTGGGCGCAGCAGAGTACGCGCATGTTAAAGGGGAGCACGACACCTTCTGTGCTAAGTACGGACTTAGGGATAAGGTACGTTTATATAGTACATTCTACATGTAATGTCCGGTAAAACAGACATTTGGCCGGGCACCGGACACACGCTATTGCTCGGCTATCCGGGAGAGTGCTAAATACAGACTGAGGGATAAGGTATATTTCTCTAATACATTATACATGCAATAACCGGTAAACCGGACAGTTTACATACTGTTCAAAAAAAGAAGCGTCGTGTGCCAATTGTCAACTTCTGTTGCGTTGACAACACTGCTCTGTCATTGCAGTACGACTAAAATTGTTAGTTCACCGTAACGCCACGACGCTTTTCTTTTTGAAAGACTCTTGCTGTAGTATATATTCAATTGATATGCTTGATTATTTTGGCTACCTATCTTAATTCACATCAGAGATCAATTATGTATCGGCAATACGAACGGCCATGGAATAAGGGGTCTAGAGATAAAGTAATAAACCCCTTAGAAAAATATATGTAAACAAACTTGCTAATTATTAAATAACTAATTCCAGGCTATAAAAGAAATCCGAAAGCTTCGCAAGCAGCTATCCTCAGAAATAAACCTAAGCGTGCCCGGCGCGGACGCCGTTATAGACCCAGAGATGGCGCCACCGGACGACAGACAGGCGAGACTGCTAAGGCAGTTGATACTGAGCGGATTAGCTGATCAAGTCGCCAGGAAGATACAACTACAGGAAGTCAAAGAAGGTACATACACATAAAGATTTAGCCCATCATCATGAGTTCACTGATGGACATCAGTTTGTACCTGCGTATTTGTGTAGTATGTGGCATGGTACAGTGCCGTTCTATATGCTAGCCGACCTCAACCTGAACCTCAACAGCCTGTATCGGTCTACAGCTAGATGCAGGCCTCCCCCTGATAAACGCCTTATTGGCGTTTAACTTATGAGGGTAATACCCGTAAGCTGGGCATGCGGGTTGGGGATTGCAGTTTGGTGGTATAGTTATTCTATAGGGGGCTCTGCTGTCCGTCCCCCGGTGGATAGCCCTTAGTCGCCTCTTACGAAACCCACGGAAAGAATTCGGGTGGTGCAAATTCCAAGCCAGTACCACACAGCTGTCTATAACGATGCCTGCTAATCTGTACGCAGCCTTTCTTATGTTGTGGTATTCATCCGATTTTTAAAGGAAAACCTTCGAACTATTTTGAATGATGAAATAATGAGATGGTTGTGACCAAGTTCCTCATTATACTATCAATACAGTGCTTTTTAACCGACTTCGAAAAAGGAGGATGTTCTCAAATCGACTTTTTATGTTTGTTACCTCAGAACTTTTCACTGGGTGGTCAGATTTTCATGGTTCTTCTTTTATTTTAAAGCTGGTGATTCCCGTGTGGTCCCTTTTTATGGGATCCATAAATAAAATGGAAAAAAGTATAATAATTGAAGTCGGTTTGTAGTTTTTTAAAACAATATAAATTGTTCATAAGAACTTTTGAGCTATTTGCTGTTTAAAATCACTATAAGTCATTCATGTATATTATTCTTGCAGGTGAAGACAAGCGTAAGTTCAAATACGCGTACCACGCTGGCGAGTTAGAAGAACCGGTGCATTTGCACTCGGAGTCCATCCTCAGGAAGGTCATACCTGAGTGGGTGGTTTATCAGGAGGTAAGCCATTTATGTAGATAGCAAATAGACAGACCAAAAACACTATAATGTACTTATATGGTTTTCATTGAGGGTTAAAACAAAGACGAAAGTGTCACAGTCTCAATGTCTACTAAGTACAAAATACATACAATAGTTCAATAGTTCTTTATTGATAACAAATGCAAGTTACATGTCAGGTTTATAAATCAAATATTGCTACAACAATTATTATTACCCTACAATACAATTAAACATATTGTTTAATTATAAATTTGTAGCAAATATACACTGAAATATTATTAAAATAGTTGTATATCTATAAGATATAAAGCACAAGTAATACTTAACAATCATTAAATACAAATTATCATACTATGTGCTATTATTATAAATTCGAAATAAACTGTTTGTTACCACATCACGACTATAGAGCAAAACGGATTTTTATGAAAGGGGTTTGAATATTTTTGTACGGAGAGTGGCCCTTTTTTCTTAATAGCGGCATTCGATAATGTTTATATTTATATTTGAGGATACATTAAACAAATAAAAAGCGTCATGTTCCTGAGCTATTCAAAGGTGAAAATACATAACTGTATTTTTCTTCATATGTGAATATCTTACAAACCAAGGCCTAGTATAGTATTATACATTATATTGTATATTATCTGGCTTAGGACATTATGCTATTGATTTCTTTATTTGTTTTGGTCTCCTCAATTTAAACATATAGGTAACCAAACAACACGGTAACCAACAAAGCAATAAACGATGTAAGAGCCAAATGCGTGGACGTCGAATTTAACCTTAAATATTTCGAAGAACATTAGCAAAACAACCCATGTTTCTCTAAATTTATCATAGAACTGTGTTATTGTAGCTGTACGAGACTGGATCTGAAACCAATAGGAAGATGGTTATGAGAAACGTAGCAGCCATAGAACCCGAGTGGTTGCCCGTTTACGTACCTCAGCTGTGTAATCTAGGTAAGTTGCATCATACTAATATAAGCAACTGGCGCCCCACGGCTTCGCACGCATTGTTCATGGAAACGTTTAAGAGGGCGAAGTGCGCGCCATTTTGTGAAAAGATTTGGCGTTCATAGGAGCGGGACAGAGCATACGATTTTGGAACAGCATAGGCGCAAAAATGATGTTATTTACAAGAAAACTACACTACTTATGAAAAAACCCAACTGAGGAACCAAAGAATTAGTAATGACCTACGAATCAAAACAAAAATATTTTCTATAGACAAAATAAGGTGCAAAAGGGCACTTTTATGTTTTTTTTATCGTAGTTTTTTAATGAATCGTGTTTTCACAACCAAAAGAAAAAATGTTGAATTTGATGTAATTCTTGTTTTTTACCACGGGGATCCCATGATTACTGAGATCTTGTCCTAGTTTTTTTAACAAATCTACTATATCGTATCCATTTTGAATGGAGCATAAACGTAAACAAACCGTCCATACTTAACCTAAAATTCACTTTGTTGGCGCGTCCTTTTAAACGTAATTTACATTACTTGTCGATTTTAGATCCTCCCTTCAATAAAAGTTGCTTACAATTATATCTGAAACTCGACGCCAAGCAAGTGAGTTTGTTATTTGTGTCGTACTTTGTTTACTAACATGCTTAATTCAAAATGGATAAGCCATAGGTATTTATATCCCCCGGACTGATTTATGCGATAAATAGCCTATGTTTGATTTCAGGATTAGAATTACCTGTATGCAATATTTCAGCCCGATCCGTACATTAGTTTTGGCGTGAAGAGGTTTCGCATTTATAATATTAGTGTAAAGATTACACACAAGTCTCTCAAGGGACAGATGGAAGGCCGCGAGGCGATGAAATCGGCATAAAGTGTCCAGTTGCAAAAAAAAGAAAAAAGGGCACTAGGGCGCGGGGGGCATCCTATAATAATTCTCAAAAATACGTAACCGATTTTACTATAAAAACTTTCGTAGTATGACGAATTCATTATGAATGTAAGCGGGTTAACTACGAACCTTGTTTGTGTTGGAAGAACACCAACGTTTAATCCCTTAACAAGGGACATCTTCAGGGCGAGTGCGGTTCTAGACGCGCGCGTTCCGCATCCCTTCGAGCACATCCACGTAACCGATTGTTAAGTTAAGTTTTTTCGTGCTAATTTGTACTTTGACACACTCGAATTGGGCACTTTCTCGCCTTCAGGTTCAAGAATATTTTATTTCTTACTAGGAACAAATTCACTTACATGATTAGACATAGTTTTTGTAATGTAAGGCTCGTATACTAAACAACAAGCAAAATAAAATGATATTTTTTTATACATATTTTTTTTTATAAATAAGTAGTTTGAAGAACATGCCGTAATGGAATGTCTCTTACGTCTAAAACAATAGCCGCTCGTCTATGACGCGGATCGAGCACAACTGGAAGTGGCATGCAAACAAAATCAAATAAAAATGTTGCGCGACCTACTTACATTGACTTATGTTTAAGTATCTTTTGAGAAGTTGACATTGGTCGCCTTGGTGTAGAATGTACTATTCTTCATTGCTATTTTCTAGGGGAGCCCCTGTCCGACCCTGAGCCTCGATACGACGACAAGTCAGGGCGAGTGAAGTGCCATTTCAAAGGCACGTTCGGTAAGGCTGGCTGGGAGCTACCGACTGTCGAGGTGGATTACCCGGACAAGATCGAACGGTATCGGTAAGTGAATTTTATTTTATATTTTATATCAATTTATTAAAAAAAAAATTTTCGTTTCCTTATATAAATAATTAATTGTGTTTAAAAAAAAACTATAAACTGACTTAAATTTTTATGGTTTTTCGTGGATACCATTGTCAGAACTGAACCAAATTCAAAAGGGAAGCACCAGCTTTCATATAAAAAAGAATCATGATAATCGGACCACCCAGTATAATGTTTTGAGGTTACAAACATAAGTCAAATTGAGAACCTTACGCGTGTTTCAAATCATTGTTCCGAATACAGAAGAGGCAAATATAAAGCCCTATAGAGATCACATGGCGGATTATGAGTAAAAACTTTTTGACGTCTGACCTATTATGAAAATAACCATAGCTACCGGCTGATATTTAAGGAACAAAATAAACAACATGCTTGAACTGGATTTCCATACACTTTTCTCTCTTAGCTCTCTCTGGCGTTTCCGTACGCCAGCAAAGACGGGCTTTCTACCTTGTGTTTGGAAAAGGAATAAGCAACATTTTGAGCAGTATTATTATATTACTGACCTCAATAACGCTTCACTCATGTTTATTCCTACCACGTCAGAGCTAAAGGTGCGTTCCCACTGATGCGTATCGGAATCGACATTGACTCCAAATCGTTTGACACCAAGTTGTCTCACGCTAGTCAATTCTGCTTAATTAAATTAAATAGATTTCATCATCAGCCTCTATTAGTTAGATTAAGGAAAAACTGCGAAAACAGTATATTTTCAATTAGATCATATTTTTTACTAGCAGCGCCCCGCACGTTGTTACTATGGAAACATGAAAAGGTGATTTTCATCCCACGGGAACTGATTTATGGGATAAAAAGTAGCCTATGTTTGATTCCAGGATTATAATTACCTGATGCAAAATGTCAGTCAGATCCGTCCAGTAGTTTTGGCGTGAAGAAGTAACAAACATCCATCCATCCATCCATTCATACATCCTTACAAACTTTCGCCTTTATAATATTAGTGTAATAGATAATGATACGGAACCCTTCGTGCGCGATTCCAACTCGCACTTGGCCTTGTTTTGACTCCCATAACACTCCTTTCGGGTAAGATACACTGTGTTAATTAATATATTTATTTCCAGATGGTTCGCACGCTACCTTCTAGAAGGTTCTGTGTTCCCGAAGCTGCGTAAATACAACAGCAGCCTGCTGTCCCCTCCGTCCACCATGGTCAAGTCCTGGGCGAAGCTGCAGCCGCGGACGGAGGGCCTCCTCAAAGTGCTGGCCATGAAGCGAGCTGGTACCAAGCAGGCGTTGACTGATACTTGGCAGGAGAATAGTCAGTGTGAGTAAATGAACCAACATAATTATTTTATTTTATTTATTTTTATTTTCAAATTTTAGGAAAACTTACAGCTAGGTCTTAAGAAGGCTACGAAGTACGAAGCTCTCCCAAATCTGGCCCGTACGGATTTGTTGTTGTTTCACGTAGAATCGAATCGTTCGCCTTATTTCGGAATTTTGCCATCTGTGTCGCATCGCCTTCCGCGTGTGAGCGAGCGGTTGCAGAAACTAGAAGCATTTTCATCATTTTTGATATAGTTTCGTACTTGCCGATTCATGATGACCTCTGTGGCGCGGTGGGCGAAGGTCTGCCTGCGATGCAGGAGGTTGCGGGTTCGATTCCCGCCTCGGGACAAATTTGTGTACGATCTGCAGACATTTGTTCAGGTCGTTCTGGGTGTTTACTATGTATAAAAAAAAAACTATCTATGTAGTGTATTGTATTATGTATATCAGTTATCTAGCACCCAAAACACAAGCTCTGCTTAGCTTGGGGCTAGATAATGCTGTGTGAATTGTCCAGCATTTTTTTTTTACGGCTGTTTTCATCAATATTTTTGTTTATTTCTAATGGTGAATATATTTAGACTGTTTGCAACGCGACAGATTTTCGAATAAAGGAGTCTAGCATGCATAAAAACTAGCTTGAAAATGACTTGATTTGGTGGTCAAAATATTGGCTAATTGGTTTGGCTCTCATTTAAAGATCATAATGTTTAAAAAAAAACTGAAACACTACAAACATACGTAGTTATTTTTTCGTCCGATTATGTATGGAAAAATTCAATACGATCGTGGACGTAGTTTCCAAATGAAGCGGAAAGTACGTTTGTATGGGGCTAAGGTATCCGCACCGTTCTTAAGAATAGTTGTTTACTTAATACATGCCGGCACAGACGAGCGCATGTGTGCTGTGCTGAGGTCATATTATAAGTTTTCGCAGATATTTACTTAAATAGGATAACAAATTACACAGTGAAAGTAGACGACTTGAGGAAAAGTATATAAAAGGAAATAAGCATCACAATGTGAAATTAGAAATGAGTTATCTTAAAAAATAGTATAATTATCAGCCCTTATCGACCCACTGCTCGCCCTTTCTAATGTTTATTATTATTAATCATTTATTTCTGAATATTAAATAATCCATGTCAAATTATTTTTACATACAAAACACTTAGACTAAACATTACATGATAATGTCCCATTCACGTCGATCCTGTGTTATTCATCAGGGGTGGAAAATGGTCAGTAAAGTCAGTAGAAGCCAGTTTTTTTGGCTAAGGTCAGTAAAAGTCTCGAGAAAAGGTCATTATGATGTTAGCAAATGTAACAGTATGTTGTCCAATCCATTGTCTGAAGAAGCCCGAAAACTTTATAACCTTACTTTAAGTTTTTTCTGTAGAAATTAGTTTTTAGTTTTCATTTATTTAATATGTTGTAAATATGTACCAATTAGGCGATGTGGTCGCTCTGCGACAAAGCCTTTTGTTGTGTGGTGTAAAATAAAAAATAAAAAAAAAAGGTCAGTAAAGTCGGTATTTTGAGGATCAGGGGCTACATTTCACCACAAATGGTGTGATTACATACTATAATAGATTAAGATGAATTGAAAGAGATTTTTATTGCCATAAAAAATATCATAACATATCTCTTTCTTTTCGGTGTGAGTTCCATAATCATATAAATATAATAATAATAATAATAATAATAATAATATTTATTTCTGTAACAATATTACAATCAGTAATTCTATGGTTGAGACCCTCATTTAAGTATAAAAACTTGTGTTAGAGGGTCTCGCTCTTCTATAACAAACGTTACAGATTACAAGTAAGTAAAAAACAAAGCAAAAGTTATTTTTAAATCTAAATGTTCTATTTTAATTGTTAAAATCTAATTATGGTCTAGTTTATTTATTACAAGGAAGGTAAAATGTGCGATTTGTGAAATATGGGTGTGGTGTGAGTAATGTTAATATGAGTGTGCGATTTGTGAAATATGTGTGTAAATATCTAGGGTGTTGTTAGGAGAGGCCTATGAAATATGATGATGATGAATGTCTAGGGTCCCCCGAGGGACCAGTCTCATAAGAGTCTGGGCAACGTGGGACCCAGACATAGTATTATGCATTATACTATTATTATGTTATATAATTATATTATTAATATGTAATTTAGCTTTGTAAATATGTGCACTTATCATTTGTGTATAAAGTAAATAAATACTTAAACTATATTGCATATTAAAATGTACCATTATGTATGTGAATCATAGGATTTGGGTGGCAAGTATTTTAGGGTGACTAATATTTTGGGCCCCCTGAGGACACCAGTATTTTATGAGTCTGGGCGGCGGGGGGCCCAGACCAATTATGATATGATTCTCATCAGCGCTTCCGTCTCTTCATAACTTTTTGTTTTTAACCATTTTATGATAACTTTTTTACATTCATGTAATTTTAGGGGATATATATTTAGGTTCTTATTAATAGAATTATAAAGATATGCAGATTGGGTTCTATACTGCCTTTGAGCAAAGCGGGTCTTACAAGATTGAGACTCTACCCTGTAATTTCTCCTTCTGTTTGCATTATGTACAGGGTTGTAGGTTAGGGATTTATGTAATCTCAAAGTTGCGTGGAGTGTATAAAGTTTCCTAACAGATAGTAGCTCAGTGGTAGAGTAGAGCGTGTTTGTGGGAAACCTATATGGCTTAAAGAACATGACCTTGAGCATGGCTCGCTGAGCTCTTTCTATTTCCAAGAATCTTGTCTTTGCCGCAGAGCCCCAGATTGGAATACAGTAGCACAGTACCGATTGTGCTAGAATGGCATATATATTCATAAGCAGTGGTTCTGGAGCAAGATGTCTTAGTGTTTTGAACACCCAAACCAATTTTCTAATTCTAGCGCTTAGTGCTTCAATCTGTTGATACCATGACAAATTTTGGTCTATAACTACACCCAGGTATTTTGTAGACGTTACTTTATTTATAAGCGGACAGCTACATAGATCATGCGTGATAACAGAGTCATGTATCCGAACGCCAAAGTCATTACCAGGTTGGTTTTTGTTGTAAATAGAGTAGCACATGAAGTTAGTTTTTTCGGTATTGAGTGTCAGCACGTTTTCTCTCAGCCAGTAAGCGACTTTGGAGAGTCCCTTCTCTGCATCCAGCTTAACTCTATCCCAAGATTCATTGTTAAAGACTATCGCAGTATCATCTGCGTAGCAAAAGACTTTGGCATTATCAATTTTTATATTGCATAGGTTATTTATATATACGTTAAATAAAGTCGGGCCTAGGACACTGCCTTGGGGGACTCCATAAGTAATGTCTAGAGGTTCACTTATGTAGTTTCCAAGCTTCACTTGCTGTTTCCGGCCACTTAAGTAGTCCTTCAAAAGTGCCAAAGCCGTGCCCCTTATACCTATCAGTTCCAGCTTTTGGACCATCTTAGGGACATGGACAGTGTCGAACGCTTTACGAAGATCGATGTATACGGCAACACATTTTTTGCCTTGATCAACCTTCTCTACAATGTACGAGGTCAATGATTCTACTGCGTCTTCAGTAGACCTTCCATTTCTAAAGCCAAATTGCGAATTGGAGAGAATTTCGTATTTATTTAGGTAGTGGATTATTCTTTTATTAATAAGTTTTTCTATAATTTTCGAGATGGAAGGTAGGACTGAGATTGGTCTGTAGTTATTTACATTTGTAGCGTCCCCATTTTTAAATACTGGAGTGATAATCGATTGCTTTAAAACTTCCGGAAATATTCCTCTATTAAAACATATGTTAACCAAATGTGCTATAATCGGTATCACATGATGTTTAGCCATTTTTAGAAAACTCGTAGGAATATTATCCCAGCCTGGAGCGCTGTCTGACTTGAGGCTCATTAGCGTATCATCTACTTCTTTTGCATCAGTTTCCAAAAGGACAAATGAGTTGAGCTGTGAATATTGCGTCTCATTGGTCTGTGTTTGAGTGTTTGAGAATGCTAGTGCATCGGCCAAATTTTTTCCTATGTTAGCAAAATATTCGTTTATAAAGTTGACGGATTCTATGTTTGTAGTTTTTATATTTAGAAGCTTACAATTATCAATTTTATTATTTTTATTATTAGTATATGTTATTGATTTAATATTTTTCCAAAGACTTTTAGAGTTTTTAGCAGATTTCTCGAGTAGCTCTCGTTCATAATTAATTTTACAGTTTTTAATTAAGTTATTACAATAGTTTCTATATCTTTTGAATGTTATGTTTAAAATTTCATTAAATGGATCCATCTGTGATTTTTTCTGCAGTTTATTTCTGTTTCGTATGCACCTTAAAATACCAGAAGTTATCCAGGGCTTGATGACTCGTTTACGATTAGGAATAGTAGAAATGGTGGTATTTTCTTGCAGTGATTCCATGATTTTATTTATTAACTGATTCGACAAATAGTTTGGGTCTTCACAAGATAAGAGTTCTCCTAAATTTTTATTTGCAAGTGCGGCTAGTGCCTTATTAAAATCTGTAGTAGTTCTAGTTTTAGTTATACTTTTACCTGGAATTTCATTAGACAGAGCAAGAAAAATCATCAGATGGTCAGTAACCGATGTATTGAAGACAGCTATACGTGCAGATGACTTATTAGTCGCTAATTTAAGCATAAAGTGATCGAGACAATTATGCGCGCGTGTCGGTAACGTATGACCCGCCATCAAACCATGTAGAGACAACATATTTAAATAATTCAATCTGTTTTCTCGTTCGTTTGTTCTTTCAGTTTCTCTACCTATTAAATTTATGTTTATGTCGCCTGTCAATATTATATTTTTGTATGATTTTAAAGTGTCGAGATGAGAGTTAAGCGAATTTATAAACTCGTCTGCGTTTACGTTTGAGGGCGAGCGATATATACCTAAGATAACATTTGTTGAGGTTTCTAACTGTAGGCACGAAGAATGTTTTATGTTTATTTCTTTTATCTTTATTGCTGTAATTGCGTTACTTATGTAAAAGACAACACCATCATTTTGGTTAAGTTTGCGAGATGTTTCAAAGCAGTTGTAATTTGGGAGAGATGGCGTCGGTTTATTAGAGTCAAGTCTGCATTCGGTTAGTACGAGTAAATCCGGACTGAAATTCAGTAAGCCTAAGGTAGCACTCAGGCTATCAATGTTACAATAAATACTTCTTATGTTTTGTGAAACTATGGTTACGTCATTTCTTTTTATAGGTATATTTTGTGGCAGGTTCTGTATATCACATTGAATAGCACTGGCAATTTCAATGTCGTCTATTTCTTGTAGAGTTGAGAGCGTACTATCCATCATGATTTAGTAAGAGACTGCATTTGCTTTTTTGTAAAGTAAGCTGCATGTTACTAGAGATATAGCCTGTAAGTAACACTATGGTATAGCTACTACAAGATGTTGAGTATGTGAATGGATTAATAACGGTAAAATTTATAAAAAATAGATTAAGTGGTGTGTATGTCAGTGTGTGTAGTGTAATAATAATAAATAGGGTACAATATTGATAATGTTTAGAACAAAGATATAAGTTTACATAATTATTTAGGGGTGTTATTTTTGTACGCACATAGCACAGTAAGCAAGAGACAATATAGTTTACATATAATAATACTGTAGGCTCTACTAGGTTTAGGCCTAGTCAACACTCCTGTAGAAGTTGCTGAATTTGTGCTTCCGATCTAACTGTTATGATGGGCGAATTCTCGTCCCTTCTAACATAAACTTTACCATACGCCGTCCAGCAGAACTTGTACTTCTTAGTTTTGGCCAGGTCCCTGGCCAGGAAGTACAGACGAGAACCTCTTGCAGTTAATTGCTCCGATACATATATAGGCGTATCTTCAGAAGTGCGTAGCCCGAGATGTAAGGCGCGCAGTTTTGTCTTGTGTCTAATATTAAATCCCTTGCTTAGCTTCAGGATATCTGTCTTCATCATTGTGGATGACGTTTCCACTATAATGGGCGTATTTAATATGAATGTATTCTCTCAATTCTTAACCCTTGTTCTTTATTCACATTTTTTTTATAAGTTATAAACATATTATTTTTATCTTACTCTATAGAGGTGGAAAATGGCAACTAAACATACGTATTTTTATTTTTATTTATATTTTTTAATGTTCAATTGACAGACTAAGCGTCAGTATTCGTGACATTTGTCAGTAAATTATCAGTATTTTAGCAGTGTGGTGCTCATGGGGTAATGCCCTTAATCCCCACGCTGGGCTTGCGGATTAGGGATCGCAGTTTGGTGGAAGATTCAGATATGCTGCAAATTCTATTCGCAATGTGGCGTGGCT
This sequence comes from Eupithecia tripunctaria, assembly GCA_955876795.1. Lineage (NCBI taxonomy): Eukaryota > Metazoa > Arthropoda > Insecta > Lepidoptera > Geometridae > Eupithecia > Eupithecia tripunctaria. Next base: position 8,028,256 of record OY041620.1, read on the forward strand.
TAGAATTTGCAGCATATCTAAATCTTCCACCAAACTGCGATCCCTAATCCGCATGCCCAGCGTGGGGATTATGGGCACTACCCCATGAGTTAAACGCCAATACGGCGTTTATGAGGAGGACGTGTGACAATGTGACGTATAATGTGATTTTTTTTATAAATTTTAATAATTTTATTAATTGTTTATCTGTTATCTGAGGACTGCGTCCAGCAGTGGATCGATACAGGCTGTTGAGGTTGAGGGGTTATTTGTCAGTAAAATCTGTATATTTGTCCATAGAATCAGTTTCCACCCCTGTATTCTGTGCCAGGTGTAAACTTCTGTTTTGCGTATGTCATCTCTCCATCTCTTAATCCATAACTGTGTGTCTATCATAATTTGTCACAGTTAAATCGCCTGATACTACTACAGTAGTTATGTAAATACGCATAGAGTTATCCACTGCTCATTTTAGTACCCAACTATCCGCTAGAGGTGCTTTAGAAGTCACTAAAGTCGCTAGCGAGTATAGATTGCGAAAACTCATGGTAGACACACAGGGGAGAGGTTAGGGTGGTATTAGTTATAGAACATATAGTTACAATGAAAAATAAACCTCACAGTAGTTCATACTCTACGTTATTGTTTCAGATTTATTGGACGAATACCTGAAATGGCTGCCAGAATCAGCACATAATGAAGTGTCATTAATGTGGCCGCCCTTGTGACATAAATAGATTAAAATTATGTATATGTATATAAATTAATAAATTAAATCTATATGTTATGATAAGAGATATAACAGCTATACCGTAATCATCGAGCATGTATAATGTTAGTAAACAAACAGCACGTACTTAACCTAAAATTCACTTTGTTGGCCTCCTTTTATACGTAATTTACATTACTTGTCGATTTGAGATTCCCTCTACATCTGAAACTCGACGCCAAGCAAGTGAGTTTAAGTTATTTGTGCTGTGGTTTGTTTATCAACATTCTACATGCTCGATGAGTACGGTATAGTCAGGTATGTGACATAAACGTATTTTTGTGGCGTATTGTATATTGTTTGTACTGTTGTTGTAAATATAACTTACAAATCGTTAGAGGTAAAGAGTTTAAACTCTTTACCACCTACATACTCTAGTTTTGGCGTTTATATTTGATGATGGAACGAGGCTCTAGAACTCGCAAAGCATATTATATATTTTAAAACAGGAAAAAGTTTTAAGAGGGTGGTTTAACACCTTCATGGCCCAAGACGCAGGTGCCAGTCTCTATCTGCGTGGAGCTGCGGCGCGCCCCTGCGGGTCGCACCACAGAGCTGGGCAGTGAATGCGTTATACACTAACACCTTCATGGCCCAAGACGCAGGTGCCAGTCTCTATCTGCGTGGAGCTGCGGCGCGCCCCTGCGGGTCGCACCGCAGAGCTGGGCAGTGAATGCGTTAAAATGGCAATGCGCGAGATTTTATGTATAGGATTTTGCGTCCATAAGAGCATACATTTTTGGAATGACGTTAGCGCAAAAATCAACTATTTGCTTAAATACAAGAAAACTAGATTTCAACCTAATTAAGTCCAAAACTGCACATGCATCATGTTTTTTTACATTCAAGAAACCAAAGAAAAAAAGATAGAAGTCAATATTAGTAATTCTAGTTTTTTTACCACGGGAATCGCGCGAGACTCGCCTGAGATTTAGGCCTAGTTTGACAACCCGTTGGGTTCGCCTAATATTTCTGCATAGAATTTGTACACTAGAAAGTCAGTAGGAATTCCGACGCGTGACCCGCTAGCTGGTGAGTAGTGAATGCAATCTCGCAAGATTGGGGCTCAGGCGAGATCTCGCGAGATTGGGGCTCAGGCGAGATCTCGTAAGTTTATGAATAGCATACTGCGAGATCTCATCAGTTTCGAGCTCGCGAAATAATCACCATATTTGACTTAGGAAAAAAATTTGAATTATAGGTATTATAAAATAAACATTTATTTTAGGATATTCAATAACCATTTATGTATTTTGTTTGATGTACATATATATCATTTTTTAAATACACTTTGAGGTAGTAAACTTTGACGTATCTAATCAAATAAGAAATGAAATAAACAACCAGTCTTCTCTTTTAGTAGCAAACAAAAGTATTTTAATAATAAAACATTTTTTTTATAACAAAACACCAAGAAGTCAAAAACGGAAATGAAACTCATTAACTAAGTCTAGTTCCCTTATATACTAAGATGTTATTATCAATTTTTGAGTAAGCGCTGGGAGAACGTAACCTATCTTCCCTTTTTAAATCAATGCTTCTAATATATATATTATTTACTAGCTGGGCCCCGCGGCTTCGCTCGCGTTGATTTTCTCACATTTGAAACCTTCCTTAGAACTTTACGAACATTTCAAGACCAAGATAAGATAAATACCTTCAGCCGTTCTCGAGTTTAGTGTTTAAGCGAGACTAACGAACGTCAATTCATTTTTATATACATACCTCTAGATTATTTACACAAGTAAAGATGGATTGTAAGAGTATTTGATCGCGGGTAATGTAATACGATAACCTTTGTATTTTATATCAGTGTTCAGTGTAGGTACCTATATGGATACTTGACACATTGATAATAGGATTAATAGGCTATTTGACAACATTGAAAATATATCTAGTACAAATTGTTGTCATGCTATCAGATTAGATTGTAAAAAAGATATTTCACTTTATTATAGATGACAAGATATGGTTTTCCCGCGAGTGAGAAAAACAGGTTGCACCGTACATTCTAGGTGCCAAAATTGTTTTTACTTTTTAATTACAAGTTATTGAAACAAATATTCGAAAAATTAAAAGACAACTAAATAATTATTTCTAGGTTTCTTAGCAAAACTAAAACCGAAGTTCCTAGCTAAAAGTGTGCAAAATATCTATTAATAAAAAAACTATCGAGAAAACTTTCATCAATCGTGTTTTTAAAACACGTAATTCAAGAAAAAAACCGAAGTAACGTTTTACTCAATATGAAGGTGGCTTTCACAGGTTCGGAGATAATTAACGATTGTGAAGTACAATTTTAAGTAAATTGCCTAAGGCACACTCATAAACACAGTATAGTAGCTTATATTTTAACTGACTTCAAAAAAAAGAGAAGGTTCTCGTTTCAACTGTATTTTTTTATGTTTGTACGTCAGAACTTTTGACTGGGTTATTCCATTATGATGATCCTTTTTTTATTTGAAAGCTGGTGCTTCCCGTATGGTCCCATTTCAATTTGGTCCAGTTCTGACAGTATCATCCATGTTAATAAAATTTAGTCGGTTTATAGTTTTTTAAAACAAACTTAATTATACACACAACATACCTAAAGACTTTTTTGACCATGTATCCATGCGAACTTGGCGGGATCGCCGCTCCTGACAAGGTGGCGGATCCGATTGATTTCGGAATTAGCCTTGCTATTGGTCCTTATCTGTGAGTGTTTAGAGTAAAAAAAATGGTGAAAGTGAGTTTTCAGAGTAGTGGCCATTCTTAGCCGCCGGCCCTCATACCTCCGGGTATGAACACTCGAGCGTAATAGACAAAATGATCCGAAAAACAAAAGCAATTTGAAAACGCAGTTCAAATCATCATATTGTTGTAAGCACCTAAGGTGTTCAAAATATCTTACTAAGTACTCAATGTTTCATAATGTGTAATATTCAGCAGGGGGAGAGAGCAGTCAGGGTGTTCAAAATTATCTTAGCAAATAAAGCTCTTAATGTTATCTATGCATAAAATTTACCATCAAAATATAATAATAAGAAGCAATAAGTAAGAAGCAATTTTTATTATTTCTGCAATGTAATATAAATATTATTCTGAAAGGGTGGTTATTGTTATTTTGATAAAAATGCAAAAATGCAATAATGACATTTTAATTTTAGAATTTTCGAACTGCGTTGCGTATATCGAGTTACTTTTATGTTTTTCAGATTATTTTGACAACTCAGACGTTCATATCAATTTGACGCCGACTGTACCTACGAGTAGTTCTCGCGGTAACTTCACAGCTCAGAGCGATCGCGTCAAGTGACTTTAAACAGGATATATCACTTGTGTTGCCAATTTATTTCACTTAAAAACACAATCGCTACGCCAGTATCACAATATTTTGGTGTTAAAATGTTGTTTCTACTTTGTATTAGTTTGTTTTTGGGTATATGTGATAGTGCAGCGGTAACACAGGATTTATTTGAGTTGGATATTGTACATTACAATGATTTTCATTCTCGGTAAGTGCAAAATTTTGTTTAACTATTTTTAAATAAATGTTTTGGATAGGAATATTGCCTTACTAATAAGGCAATATTTAATTATTTAAATTCTTGTAAAGCTTATGTTTTTATGTAACTTGTTTATGAGAAACTAGTATTTAGTACGATGCCCTAAAATAAATTACACTAGTTTTATAAATGCGAAAATTAGGATGTTTTGAGATTTTAAATGAATGAATAAATAATGTTGAACAATTCACACAACATTATCTAATAACTTTTTTAGATCCTCCCTTCAATAAAAATTGCTTACAATTATATCTGAAACTCGACGCCAAGCAAGTGAGATTTTGTTATTTGTGTCGTACTTTGTTTACTAACATGCTTCATTCAAAATAGATAAACCATAGATAAATAATGGATGTTTACTAGATTCACACCATAACGACTAAACCGATCTGGCTGGAATTTTGCAAAGATGTAGCTCTTAGCCTGGAATCAAATAGACTGTTTATCCCATGAAACTTTTGCCATGGGATAGAAATAACCTTTAAACATTTCCAAGGAAACAACGCGTGCGTAGCCGCGGGCAGAAACTTGTATTAAACATAACGTCAAAAATAAATTCATTAGAGACATTACAGAGGACAGAAGTGCACTGCGGGCGGCCTTATCGCTCATAAAACATTTGCCTCATTAGCAAATAATGTACACTGTCATAATTTAAGTACCTACCTAAGTGTGTTTCAATCATTACTCGCATTTTGTATTATTATATTATGAACCTATGTACTTTACCTACGTATCTCCTCTTTTTTGAAACGAACTTAATTATTCGTCATTGATTAGTCCCTCTGATTATCTAAGGATATTTTTCGAAATGTAAAATGTATATCTACCTATAACTCCTAGTGAGATTAAACTAGCTGAAGCATTACAGTGTAAAGTAACGTTCTAACAAAAGTTATAATACAGTCAAATGTTTAGTTTCCCAGAGCATTTCTATGTAATGTAACGTTCTTGCGAATGCTCGACGCCGTGTTCGACGTAATGCACATATGCTTACCTAATTTTTTTTGTACTTGCATACATTTCCCCTAGGCCCGCGCACCTGGAAACAAAGTAGGTACATCAAAACGCTCTTGGTTTTTAAAATCAATCGAGAGTCATGTTCGAAGTGTGCTTCGAGTTTTAATAATTGGGTTTGTTTTAAAAAAAACTATAAATTCAATTGTATGGTTTTCTCATGTATGCCACTGACAGAACTGCACCAAAGGGAAAGCTGGTGTCAAAAAAAAAGAATCATCAAAATCTGATCACCCAGTAAAAACTTCTGAGGTAACAAACATAAAATAAATAAAAAAACAGTCGAATTGAGAACCTCCCCCTTTTTTGAAAACGGTTAAGAACAGCGAATGCTCATGTTCTGTTACAAGTCCAATGCTCTACCACCTACCTAAAGTTGGTACTCACCAAGCGAGCGAGGGCTCGCTTGCTTTTGCAATGAAGTGTTTGGACGATGTTGTGCTTCGCGTTTGTTCGTTCGATAACAAGCGAAGGCTATCGGCTGTTCTCGCTCGCTTAGTCTATACCCGGCATTAAAGTTATTTTTCTAAATCCCAGGTTCGAAGAAACATCCCTATCCAACTCCATATGCCGGACCAACAACAACGAATGCCTAGGCGGCTTCCCTCGCCTATTCCACATCGTCAAGACACTCCTGTCACAAAAGCCTTATGCGCTACTCCTGAATGCAGGAGACAACTTTCAAGGGACCTACTGGTTTACGACCTTTAGAGGGTCTATCACTTATCAGTTCTTGAATATGATGCGGCATGATGCTCATGTAAGTTTGAAGTGTTCATGAAATATCACAGTTATATTACAAATGTGAAGTTTGAATGTGTGGTTACGACCTTCAAGGGCTCTTTTACTGATCTGTTCTTGAATATGATGCTGCATGATGCTGCTCATGTACCTATGTTTTAAATGCTCACAAGGTATCACAGTAATATTATAAAAGTGAAGTTTGGATGTATGTTTACGACCTTAAGAGGCTCTATCACTTATCAGTTCTTGAATATGATGCGGCATGATGCTCATTTAAGTTTGAAGGTTTCATGAAGTATCACAGTAATATTATAAATGTGAAGTTTGAATGTATGTTTACGACCTTCAAGGGCTCTTTTACTGATCTGTTCTTGAATATGATGCTGCATGATGCTGCTCATGTACCTATGTTTTAAATGCTCACAAGGTATCACAGTAATATTATAAAAGTGAAGTTTGGATGTATGTTTACGACCTTGAGAGGCTCTATCACTTATCAGTTCTTGAATATGATGCGGCATGATGCTCATTTAAGTTTGAAGTGTTCATGAAGTATCACAGTAATATTATAAATGTGAAGTTTGAATGTATGTTTACGACCTTCAAGGGCTCTTTTACTGATCTGTTCTTGAATATGATGCTGCATGATGCTGCTCATGTACCTATGTTTTAAATGCTCACAAGGTATCACAGTAATATTATAAAAGTGAAGTTTGGATGTATGTTTACGACCTTAAGAGGCTCTATCACTTATCAGTTCTTAAATATGATGCGGCATGATGCTCATTTAAGTTTGAAGGTTTCATGAAGTATCACAGTAATATTATAAAAGTGAAGTTTGGATGTATGTTTACGACCTTAAGAGGCTCTATCACTTATCAGTTCTTGAATATGATGCGGCATGATGCTCATTTAAGTTTGAAGGTTTCATGAAGTATCACAGTAATATTATAAATGTGAAGTTTGAATGTATGTTTACGACCTTCAAGGGCTCTTTTACTGATCTGTTCTTGAATCTGATGCTGCATGATGCTGCTCACGGATGTTTTAAATGCTCACAAGGTATCACAGTAATATTATAAAAGTGAAGTTTGGATGTATGTTTTTGTTTCTTAAATACTCTTCTTAATTCTTCCAACTAATAAGTTATTATTTTCTTTTCAAGGCCATAGGAAATCACGAATTTGACGAAGGCCCAGAGAAACTAGCGGAATTCTTATCTAAGCTTAGATCACCTGTTCTAATCGCTAACATAGACACGTCGAACGAACCTTCTCTGCAAGGGAAGTACAAGCATTCCACCATTGTGGAGCGAAAAGGACGGAAGATCGGGATTATTGGACTGCTTACTGAGGATTTGTCGGTGGGTTTTGTTACATTTTGTTACAGTTGCACACAGAATTACCCCACCCTCATAGATTTAAATCTGTGCCCACCCTAGGTTTTCCTGCGCGCAGGTGTCGTAAGAAGCGACTAAGGGATATCTATTGGGGCGAGCAGCAGTGCCCCCTGCAGAACAATTCGACCACCGAGCATCGATCCCCAACCCACATGCCCAGTGTGGGGATTATAGGCGCCATTAGATAAACGCCAACAAGGTGCTAATCAGGGGGAGCCCTGCGTCCAGCAGTGGACTAATACAGGCTGTTGAGGTTGAGGTTGAGGTTTGTATAGTATCGGCGCAAAATGAATTTTCGAGTGGCCGCGCTCGAGCCAGAACAAGTTGCGGGAGTCGGCCAAGCTCGATACTTGGCTGCGTTTTGTCGTTCGCATGGCGTGCATACTCGGCCACTGCAGCTGGCTTCTTCCCTGCTTATGTCGGCGACTAATGGGCGCAACAAAATCAATTTTGAGAAGGAGGCCAAGAGGAGGATCCAGCTAGGCTGGGCAGCGTTTGGAAAACTACGTCGAGTCTTCTCGTCATCCATACCGCAATGCTTGAAAACGAAAGTTTTCAATCAGTGCGTCCTACCTGTCATGACCTACGGAGCTGACACGTGGACACTCACGATAGGGTTGGTCCACCAGTTTAAAGTCGCTCAGCGAACTATGGAAAGAGCTATGCTCGGAGTCTCTCTGAAGGATAGAATTCGTAACGAATACATCCGACAGAGAACCAAAGTTATCGACATAGCTCAAAGAATTAGCAAGCTGAAGTGGCAGTGGGCCGGCCATATTTCGCGAAGAACCGATAACCGCTGGGGTAAACGAGTTCTTGAGTGGAGACCGACTCGGAAAACGTAGTGTAGGACGCGGACGCCCTCCGGCCAGGTGGGATGACGATCTGCGAAAGACTGCAGGCAGATGCTGGATGCGTCAAGCTGAAGACAGGGCGCTATGGCGCTCATTAGGGGAGGCCTATGTCCAGCAGTGGACTAGTATAGGCTGATGATAATGATGTTGAATGGGCGCAACTAATCCACTAGTGGCTGCGGTTTGTGGCTGTGTCTAGTGGCTTGTCTGAGCCACTAGCCTTAGTGGCCGCTACTAGTGTCTCAATGTGCGATTAGACTTAGAAAAAACCTGGTCTATAACGCTCGTCGCTCATGCTAGCAGTTCAGTCGTCGATGGCCAAGCGTAATGTCTTACACAAAACGCCTGATAAAAAACTTACAGCATTTTCTAGTTCAGGCTTTAATTTTAATCTTGTTATGAGTAGTATTAAGTTAGAGTTAGTTATGTTTACTTAATGTAATTCTGGAATGATAATTTATTGAATGTGTGAATTATTGAAATCTGTTTTTATGGTAATTCACATAGTAGGTATATAGGTTATTGTACTACTAACATTATAACATTATTAAGAGTATATATTTATGTATAAATAGGTAGGAATATATAATTATTTTCATCTATGTAGGTAATCTGTAAAACTTAAATTAGCACGCCAACCCCCTGTAAAGTCGTAGGTATTGTGTTTCAGGTTGGTAGGTAGAATGCCTCGCCGTTATGCCTACCCTTTGTACTTCAGTGCAATAAAGTGTTTAAATAAATAAGAAATAAGAACCGAAATAAATGAATTGAATTGAATTTCAGACGTTCTTAGACACCGGCAACGTGATCATAACCAATGCCAGTGAGGCCACTCGGAGAGAAGCGCTGGCTTTGAAGGAAATGGGAGTTGATATTGTTATTGTTTTGTCTCATTGTGGATTCGATGTCGATAGGTAAGATTTCTAAATCCTAAAAAAAGCTCGACCCCAAAAACGGGTGAAAAATTGTTTATTTTACTTTGTCTGTTATTTTTTACATTTTCTGTCAATTTAGGCATTTTCTGTAATATAGGTATAGTTATTACCGACGTCTCACGTGAACGTCTATTAGATAGGTACGGCATCCTGGTAGAGATTTTTTTTACACTGTAACCCCCTTATTAATAACTAGCTGCGCCCCGCGGCTTCGCACGCGTAGTTCCTATAGAAACATTAAAAGGTGATTTTCATCCCACGGGAACAGATTTATGGGATAAAAAGTAGCCTATGTTTGATTCCAGGGTTAGAGTTACCTGTATACAAAATTTCAGCCAGATCCGTCCAGTAGTTTTGGCGTGAAGAAGTAACAAACATCCATCCATACATCCATACAAACTTTCGCCTTTATAATATTAGTGTGATGGTCTGAGAACATAAAACAGCTGTTATGTAATGTTGTTTCTCAGTCTGACTTATGTCAATAGAAGAAGACAGAGCGGGATTTAGCAGTGTTCTAAGTTAGCAGACTATTATAAATAAGGGAGATTCAGATTTCGAGCCTTTTCTTCATTGATTAATTATATATCAATGCTTTTCTTGAATAATAAATACTTAATACAAGCTAAGGTATGATGATGGATGTAGGACTTTTATTTGCAAATGATTAAAAAAAAAATCGATTGTTATCTCGGTCTCACTTCGGTCTTAGATACGTCTTTCCGGCTTTGTTCTTGTTTGTATTGCACAGGACTGGAAATATAACAGTGAGCGTATGTGTTTGCGTGTAGTTGTAACACATGCCAATTTTTGAGTAAGCGCTGGGAGAACGTAACCTATCTTCCCTTTTTAATTAATCAATGCATCCATACATCCATCCCTACATTTAAACTTTCGCATTTATAATAAAAGTGTTAAGTAACTAGAACAGAAAGTTTACTTTACAGACAACTAGCCAAAGACCACTCTGGCCTTATAGACGTGATTGTCGGCGGTCACACTCACTCGCTGCTTTGGAACGGCAAGGCGCCCTCTGGCGAGCCTGTGGCGGGGGCCTACCCTACAATACTTGAGGGGGACAATAAGGTTAGTTTAGATACACGACACAATTTATTTATTTATTGACTTACCCCCTTATTTCATAATAGTCTGCTAACTTAGCACACTGCTAAATCTCGCTCTGTCTTCTTCTATTGACATAAGTCAGACTGAGAAATAACACTACTTAGCAGCTGTTTTATGTTAGCAGACCATTATGAATGGTGAGTAATTAAATACTATTCTAATAACACTGGTCATACACGATTGATAAACTATACAGTTCAATCAGATTAGTTTAGTTTTGGAAACATCTGAATAGACACCATTACCTTTAAATGTATATACGTATCTAGAGAAATTAGTATTTGAATTCAATTTATATGTGCGACTTTCATTAATTTATTAAGGCCCATACACCAGTGAAAGTGGCGCCCCCAATTATTTTATCTTATTATTACGTTAAACGCAGCCAGTTTTAAAAATCCATCGTTCAGTTTGTGGTATCTATTATAAGTTATTTATTAATGCCTCTGTAATAGTTTCATTTTGTAAAGCTTAGGCATAGATACGAAGTCGCGCTTTTCGGCCACCAAACTCTATTTTTGAATCTCCCCTAAAACTGTATGACATAAAATAATTACAGAGGTATTCAAAAATAGCTTATAATAGATACCACAAACTGAACGTAGGATTTTTTAAAATTCCTATGATAAACGTAAAAATATGATAAAATAGGTATCGCTGTCATATTGGCTCGGGTATGCGCCGCCGGCTATGCGGCCGTGTAGCTTAGAATTGAATCATTGAATCATTGAATCATTTATTAACTTGTTTACATGTTGTTATGTTACATAGGTCTTAGCCATGTCTTAGCAGTTAAGTACCTAATAGTCTCAAACATGTACCCCGTTGGGGCGCTACAAAATAACTTAATACTAATTAAAAAACGAATTTAAAAAAAGACGTGTGGCACTCGGGGACTGCCGCGGTAAAGCATAGCATTTTGTATCAACTTATGCAATTATAATTTTATTTATTTATTTTATTCATGCAGTATTGCTTTTTCTTTGATATTAATTCAAGTTACACTTTTTGAGCGTGGTGACCCTATACACCTATATACTTTCTCATAAACAGCTGCTTATGTATTCGTCCGATTTCGGAGCAGCTCGTCTCGATTCGTGCGAGTTTCGTAGAGTCGTACAATACGTCTAATCGCACGCACACAACGCCGTGTCGAAGACTGCCGAACTGAAACGACGCGGCGACGTTAGACGATGCACGGCCTTCAAGCCACACCTCCTTGCCCGGCGGAGTGGGGAGCGTGAGGTTTTATCGTTACGGAATTTCTGGATTCGGTCCCCGCGCTCAAGGCCCGCGATAGAAGCTATGCAATAGCTTAAAATTAAATTAATTAGCTTCAAAAAACTTCCTATCCTATAGTTGTTTATTTATTAAGCTATTGCATAGCTTCTATCGCGGGCCTTGAGCGCTTCCTCTATTGTTTTTATTTGAGGGGGTAGTTTATTGTATATTTTTATGGCCATATGATGTGTTGCGGATCTTACTATTTGGAATTTTGTATAGGGGAGAGATAATTCTTTATTGTTTCTAAGGTTATGAGATCTTTGGTGTCTCTCTTTTGTTAGTTCGAATAAGTTTTTATGGTTTTTTACAAATTTGACTATTTCATATATGTATATAGATGTTAAGGTTAATATTATTATTTTGCATCACCCCAACTCTTTCTGCGGGTGTCGTACGAGGCAACTCATCATCATCGGGGCGAGAGGGGCAGCAGCGCCCCCTGCAGAACCATTCTACCACCAGACTGCGATCTGAGGATCATGCATCGCATGCCCAGCGTGATGATTATAGGCCTACCCTTGAGATAAAAGCCAATAAGACGCTTTTCAGGTCTGAGTATAGCAGTGGACCAGTATAGGCTGTTGACATATATTTTTTGGTTACCAGGTTCTGATAGTTCAAGCATCAGCGTTCACAAAATACATTGGGAATCTCACGGTTTTCTTCGACGGCCAAGGGAATTACGTGAATCACGAGGGAGATGCTATATTCCTCGATAGATCTATTCCTGAAGGTTTGTTTGTTATCTACACTGCTTCACAATAAGGTCTTGTTTACGGAGACGCGGGGCGTGTTGCGGCGCGTGCAGCGTCGTGTGCAACGCATAAAATCTAACAAACGCGTGTGAAATCGCTTCTCGATAAACACACTCTACCAACGCCATAATTATGTTTGAAGTCTCCATAAATAAGGACTAATGATAATGATGCGAAAAACTTTAAAATCCGGCTTTTTACTTAACGCCCGGTTACTTTCTAACGCATGCGCAGTCGCGGTTAAAACTACATAAATGCCAAGCTATTGATTAATTAAAAAAAAATAGCAATTATATTAAAAAAAGGTACTCGTTTCAGATCTCCAAATGAAAGAGAAACTGCAATCGTTTGCATCTAAAGTACACGAAGCAGAGCAGCAGAAAGTTGGGGAGAATGTTCACGCGATGCTCTTCGAAGATTGCGCGGTCGGGGAGTGCGCGCTTGGGGATGCACTGACGGACGCTATGGTGGAATATGTGAGTTTTATTTTTAGAGACTAACCCCCTTATTCGTAATAGTCTGCTAACTTAGCACACTGGTAAATGTCGCTCTGTCTTCTTCGATTGACATAAGTCAGACTGAGAAATAACACTGCTTAACAGCTGTTTTATGTTAGTAGACAATGAATAAGGGGGTTACCTTAGGGATTACGAAGCTATGGGGGCTTCTGTCAAAAAGCGCGTTTCCACTAACAAATTTTTTGTCAATTTAGCTTATAGTTTCGTAAATAGAAGCAAGGTTTGGTCGCCTTACCACAGTAGTTCAGAGGCAATTTAGAATTCTGCGTTTGCTATCGAAAGCTACCAAAAGCGACTTAATAGGGTAGGTATATTGCATCGATTTTTTTTATTGTTTTAATCGATTCTTTAGGTCATTATTTAACCGAGAAATGATAAGACGCTCACTGAATTTCGCATTAACAAGGTAAAAAAAAAACAAATTAAAACTACAATCATTTTCGGGTGATAAAAACGCTGCCTTATTGGCGCCATGTTTATTTGACGTCGTCGTTCACACTCGATTAAAACCTTTTGTGACGACCTCGGTAGTGATCATCTCAGGAACATCTCAGGAAAGAGGTTTTTCGAAAAAGCTGAAAATAACCTACAATACGAAATGTTAAGTGGGCAGAATAGTGTCTATATCATGGTGCAGCAAGCAGAATAAAAAAAGAAGAAATGTGAACAGCGTTGTCACGTCCGCTCTAGTCAATGGCGTACCTAGCGTTTTGAAATTTTGCGATTGAGATTTAAAATATCAGTTTTTCAATGGTTAAATTCTACAGTAAAAACCTCCCAAAATGCAAAAATAAATATGCAGATATGTTTCTATATCAATAGAGAATACGTATATATTTTTTTAGCCATTCCGAAGTCACATGCATATACCCTATTGGTAAAAATCGTTACTCCAACCAAAAGCTATTCAGCAGATAAAAAACGTTACTTGGACTAATAAGACCCAGAAGTGAAACAAAATCTACAACCACTCGCATCTACGGTGCACAAAGCGGAGCAGCAGATAGTTGGGAACAAATAATTCTAAAGGCAATTTTATTTAACACTAGTTGCGCCCCGCGGCTTCGTACGCCTATCACACGGAAACTAATTTATGGGATAAAAGTAGCATGTGTTATTCCAGGCCTATAATAACTACCTGTACGCAAAATTTCAGCCTGGACCGTTCATTAGTTTTTTCTAGAAAGAGCAACAAACATACATAATTTTTACAAACTTTCGCGTTTATAATATTATAAGTAGGATTCTGTGGTTGGGGGGAAATGTTTACGCGATGCGCTTTGAGGGTGGCGCGCTTGGGAATGCACCCACGAACGCTATGGTGGAATATGTAGGTTTTATTTTTAACCTAACCTTACCCATAACTTTTGTCAAAAAGCGCACGAAGCGGATCAGCAAATAGTTGGGGATTATTTTCACGCGATGCGCTATGAAGATTGGGAGTACGCATTTTCTAATGAACGAATTAATTCATATTGTACTTTTGTAGTGTGTCTAATGTATCTTTTCATTTACTAATATTCCTAATCGTTTCCTAATCTGTTAAATTCTTTACAGGCGAAAGATCACGTCGATTCGAAAATTCAATTTATTGCAGTCAATGCAAGAGGCAATATTCGAGCAAATATAGAGAAAGGGAGTAAGTCAACCTTGTTTTATAAATGACTAGCTGCGCACGCGTTGTTCTATGGAAACATTAAAAGGTAATTTTCATCCCACGGGAACAGATTAATGGGATAAAAAGTAGCCTATGTTTTATTCCAGGATTAGAATTACCTGTATGCAAAATTTCAGCCCGATCCGTCCAGTAGTTTTGGCGTGAAGAGGTAACAAACATCCATCCATACATCCATACAAACTTTAGCATTTATAATATTAGTGTGATTAGTGTGATAGTGTGATTGAAAGGTGTTTACATTTTTTTATGGTACTAACCACAGATATTAGAAACTTCTGTGGTAAGTACTAACAGTTGTGTTTTTGAATCTTATATTTATGTATACCTATTTGGATAACAAATAAAACTTAAATAAAATAATGTCCTAGTTTCTGTGATATATTTTATCGCATTTCTCATAAACCTGACTATTGTTATGGAACATTTTTGTTTTGTTTTAGTGTCTTCTTTCCAAATATGTTTTTGGATTTGATAAAAAAAACAAAATGTTATCTGATGTTAGGGCCAAAATCGGATAATTCCTTGTTTCTTACGTAATGTGTTCTTTCCAGACATAACTAAAGGCGTGATATTCGAATTGCTACCTTACGCGGACCGAATACAGCACTTTGAAGTTAAAGGGAAGCAGTTAAGAGAAGCGCTTGAAATCAGCGTCAGTGGCGCCACTTCTATCCATCCGTTTTCTGGACCACTGGTGCTGCAGGTTTCAGGTAAGGTTACTTATTGGGCTACCTTTTACTTAGAATAGGACCCTTTTCGCCTCCTACTTGACGGAGCTTCTTCACCCAGCCGGCCCTAGTCGAGTTTTATATATATTAAATGATATTAAATGTATGGTCTAGCGCAGATAGCATGGGTAATGCCAAATTTGACGGACAACGCCAATGAATGGTATGGAATGGTAATGAAATAAAATCTCAAAAATTTGCCTGCTAAACATTGATTTATTAAAAAAGAAGATGAGGTACTGGTTGCTCGAAAGTGGCAACCTCAAATTGTGTAAAATTGTGTTCTCCCACATCAGTCACCGTCTGACCGGCGGCACGGGCGGTCGTGATTCGCGTGAAATATTGTTGTCTCGGTCTCACTTCGGTCCTAGATACGTTTTTCCGCCTTTATTCTTTGTATTGCACAGGACTGGAAATATAACTGTGAGCGTATGTGTTTGCGTGTAGTTGTAACACATACCAGTTTTTAAGTAAGCGCTGGGAGAACGTAACCTATCTTCCCTTTTTAAATCAATGCTGCTAAACCACATATTCGGATACCGCCTCGGCTGAAATTCTCTGGGAATTGATACGGACTATAGCCTCGTTAGGTATTTTTAGGATGTTATTTCATTTCAAGTATTGCCAATACATGTTGGCACAACGTTGCCGAGTGAAAGCCAACACCAACGTGTGGACGGCACGTTTGCATTGCCTTGCCAGCGCTCGGTATCGCTCGCCTAGCTGGCCGAGTGATTTGCCTACGCTCGCACGGCCAACTTGTATTGGGGGCTTTAGAAATTAACCAGAGTGTTGAGGGCTTACGCACTATAATAACACGACGACCTCTGTGGCGCGGTGGGCGAAGGTCCGCCTGCGACGCAGGAGGTTGCGGGTTCGATTCCCGCCTCGGGACAAATGTGTGTACGATCTGCAGACATTTGTTCAGGGCGTTCTGGATGTTTTCTATGTATAATAAAAAATATCTATCTATGTAGTGTATTGTATTAAATATATCAGTTATCTAGTACCCATAACACAAGCTCTTATCTTGGGGCTAGATGATGCTGTGTGAATCGTCCAGCATTATTTATTATTTATTTATAACAAAAACGCCTTTTAGGAGAGAAAAAAGATGTCTCTGTGTTACTAATACAAAACTTTTTTAATCGGTCCAGTAGTTTCTGAGCCTATTCAATCAACCTCAACAGCTATTGGTCCACTGCTGGACGTAGGTCTTCCCCTGATAAGCGCCTTGTTGGCGTTTATGTACGCCTCTTACGACACCCACGGGAAGTGATGGGGTGGTGCAAATTCTAAACCAGCACAATACAGCTTGTTGGCGTTTATATAATGAGGGGTAATGCATCCCCACGCTGGGCTGGGGTTGGGGATCGCAGTTCGGTGGTAGAATTCAATACAAACAATCAAATATTTCCTCTTTATATATTAGTATGGATATATATGTATATAAGTATAAGGTATACGGTATAATAAATAAAACATACTAGAATTGACTCTTCTTTGATTGCGTCCCTAAGGCCGTCATTTACATATATATTTATTGAATTATGTTAAATTATTGCTTACGTTTCAGTACAAATACAAAAAATGCTTTATTTCCATTAATACTATAAATTCCGTTTTGTCTCTTCTTATGGTGTAACATGCTAAGATAATGTTTTAGGTCTACAAGTGACATACAATATGGATCTACCAGAAGGCAAGCGTGTGTCGTCAGTATTCGTTGGCGCGAAAGGGTCTACCAATGCATTGAATGACGACCAGACATACCATGTAGTCGGGCCACGCTTCTGGTTTGGATATCCGGTAAGAGAATTTAATATTATATATAGAACACGAATAAAATAGTATTACTATTCGCCAATAGATGTCAAGAACAGTCAATTGATTACGATAAAGTTGTTGAAAGTTTATTGAAAACACGAATAAAACTACATTTTCTTAAAATGAATCCTAGCTATATCGATTTATCGCCCCCAAAACCGCCTGTATACTCATGAAAATCGTTGGAGATTCAGATTATATATGTATATACAAGAATTGCTCGTTTAAAGGTATAAGATATATAAAATATAATGAGTCTTATTAATTTAATCTTCACTTAAAGTTTTTGTCCACCTAAGAAAGAAAAAATAAAGTACCCTCTCATTTTTAATAGGGTAGGTATAGGTACGTGGGTACATCTTTGTTTTGCCATCTATATACATTATTAATAATATGCCTATCTCTAAATTATTATTATTAATATCTTAATTTTATTGATAACTAGCTGCGCCCCGCGGCTTCGCACGCGTTGTTCCTATGGAAACGTTTAAAGGTGATTTTTATCCCACGGGAACAGATTTATGGGATAAAAAGTAGCCTATGTTTGATTCCGAGATGAGAATTACCTGTATGCAAAATTTCAGCCAGATTCGTTCAGTAGTTTTGGCGTGAAGAGGTAACAAACATCCATCCATACATCCATACAAACTTTCGCATTTATAATATTAGTGTGATGTATTGTACAATTTATTGTTTGTGAACGTGACTGATGATGATGACCCATTTTTTTATTTATTATATTTTAATTCATTAGTACTACTTTTATGACATGTAAGAAGCGTTATTAAATAATCTGAATATAATATAATGTATAGATCTAAGAAAAGTATTTTTACGAAGGTTGCAGGTTCGATTACACGACAAATGTTTGTATGACCGGTTCTGGGCGTAAAAGAATTAAGTATCCGGCATCTGGTAACGGTAAATACAGAACTCGATTTCGAAAAACCTGCATTATTTTTATATATTCTCTCAAAAAATTGGTTACGGTGCTATTTCAATAATATAAGGTTATTACTCCTATTTTTTAGTGTCTCAATAAGATGTTATTGGGCTAATAAACCACTATAAAAATACTCAACATTTCTATTCAATCGAGAGGTGTCATAAAATGCATTCAAATTTTACATTTTTAACTTTTGCGCGTAATTTGACGAAAACGTTAGACGCAGTGGATGCTATTATTACTCTGTGGTCATGACGTCAGTTGGCTGTGTAAGCAAATGCGCTGCTTGTAAGTATGTATGCATGATATTATAATGACACTTTTTTACACAGCCGTACGACGTAATAACATGGCTCCTACTATTTAATAGTGTTAGAAAACAGACTAAAAACACTGTAAACTTTGAATTGAATTTTTAAATTTATTTTGTTGTTCTAATAACGAAAAGTAATATCTTTCGACTGATATTTGCGTAAGCTATCTCATAAATGTATTTTTAGATGATAATAATAATAATAATAATAATAATAATAATAATGCTGGACAATTCACACAGCATTTATATTTTCTCGGTTGGAGTAAAATACCCTATTTACCAACAAAACAAACCTATTCAATATCGCATGCAAATTCAACCAATGCAACTGATCCATCATTTCACTTACGTAGATCCCCTCTGATTGAAACATCCTGTTTATCAGAGATTATTACAACATCCTATATTAAATCAACCGTATCCATGCAAATATTAAAAAAGCGATAGTACCTAATTCTGTCCGTGAGCCGTGCGTGTGGTGCCGATTTAGAATTTGCACCGGCCCAACTCTGCCCATCTATCGTAAGAGGCGACTAGGGGATGTCTAACGGGGGCGGGCAGCAGAGCCTCCTGTAAATCAATTCTACCACCAAACTACGATCCCCAACTCGCATGCCCAGCGTGGTGATTAAGGGCATTTCCTCCCATGAGATAACAAGGCGCTTATCATGGGGAGGCCTGCGTCAAGCAGTGGACCAAGTTGAGTAATTTTGTCTGCCTTTTCATGCCTGAAAGAATAGTAATGGAATTCGGGCACGGATATTGGCTGCCTAAGATGCTTTTATTCCTGGAATAAATCGTTCAAAATCCGCGCAGTAACTAGTGTCTTAATATAATTCACACTCTATTGAAAAAGAAAATAACAATCAAATAATATAAATGAATTAAAACTAGTATTTACAATAGGGTATATGCATGTGACTTCGAAAACGCTAATATTTATTTCACGTATTCTCCATTGTTATAGAAATATATCTGTATATTTATTTTTGTATTTTAAGATGTTTTTATTGTGAAATTTAATCATTGAAAAGTTTACATTTTAAGTCTCAACAGCAAAATGTCTAAACGCAACGCTATTGGCACCTGAAGCGTGACGTCATACTTGAACATATTTTGTATGGGCATGAAGTTTTGACTTTGAGTTGACATAGAGATCCGTTGAACCGTGACGTCACGAAATGCAAGGGCTAACTAACATGGCAGCGTTTTTATCACCCGAAACTGAGTGTACTTTTTGTTTTTTACCTCAATAATTAAATTTTTTTTGGCTGTTATATTTTTTTTCGTTTATGTATTACCCTAAGTAATCGAAAAAAAAATACATGCATATACTATATTGAAACAATTGAGCTTACCGCGGACAAACAATGTACAGGTAGCTCAACTGATTCATATCAATACTATACAAGTCGGAAGCGACCCGCTGTAAGACAATGCTGATGCGCTGCGCCAGATACTCACCAGCTCTCGGGTCATGTGTCTCTTCGACCAGACGTTGAGATAATTTATTGAAACTCTCTATTTGTTTCAGATGTTCAAAAACAAAGTAAATCCACAAGACGTGGGAAAGGACTTTGATATATTCGAGGCTTATATCGAAAAGCACACGCCTTTGAACATTCAGACTGATGGGAGAATCGCTTTCGTTAACAAATAAATCCTAACAATGAGTAATAAGTTAAGGTGATTCGATTCACGTTAAAGCAAGATTAAACTTTTAGCTCAGAATTACGTATCGGGTATCGTTGAAAAGTAGTTGATATTTTCATAGAAAATCGATAACGATTTTCTTTTCTTTCGTTTGAAGAACGCAAAAAATTATCAAAACCGGAAAATATACGTATTAAATAATGTTGTATTAAATCTCGTGGCAATTTGAATTGAACAGAAGTAAGTACCTACTGTTTTTATATCGATTTCTCAATCAACTTATTTTTTGTGTTCGCCAAGGCTATTTTATTTATTCTGTCTATTTTATTATATCAAAATTTGGTAACATTAATCCATTAAAAACTAACTATTGATTTAGCTTATGTCTACGTAATAAACGCTTAAATATAATCTAGTAATACTATTGGGAATTTAGTTTTAAATTCGTTTGATGATTTTATCATAATTTAGTTACCTATCATTTTTTATTACTCATTTGTCTATGATTCGTTTATTGAATAAACATTATTTACATTAATAAAAGTGTTTTAATACGTTTTATGGGGTAATATAATCAATTTTAAAATTTAATTAAACCGTTGTAGTTTACTAAATTTATGACATAATTATTTTGAAGGAAAGTATATTTACTTTTACAATCCATTGTTTTTCTAGCAACTGTCAAAACAACCTACTCTTACTTAAGTCACCGATCATAAAAATACCAAACACTTAAGATATTGGTGTCAATTCTGCTGGTACAAAAACTAATCTTAACTAACTGACTGTAATAAAAATTTCCGTCATATCTTTCATCGTCAAAATCTCAGCCTATGGATATCGACTGCTGGACATAAGCTTCCCTTGAATATCTGCACAGCGGCCGGTCCTGCGCCACCTGCATCCAGAAGCTTATAATCTTCACCAAATCTTTGGTCCACCTTGGTGGGTATGCCCACGTTTCTTACGACACCAACGAACCTAGATTCAGCGAGCTATGTGTCCTGGCCAAAAAATGCTACATCGTTCTGTACTTAAAATTTCATAAATACACCGGAAAATCTTCAAAAAGTTCTTAAAATTATCCGACAGGATTTTTTGGTTAAAAAAGCTAAGCAATATCATAATTAGTTTTTCAACTGTTCCTGTAACTGTTTTCTCTTGTAGGATTTTAGGTGCAAAATCATCTTTGATATAGAAACCAGATTGGTTAAGTTTGTGTTTATTTTTTAGGATAAGAATTTTCCTGTCATAAGTTGAAAGACCCACATTTATGAGGTTTCTCTCCCTTTTAACCGACTTCAAAAAAAGGAGGAGGTTCTCAATTCGACTGTTTTTTAAGCTATTGCATAGCTTCTATCGCGGGCCTTGAGCGCGGGGACCGAATCCAGAAATTCCGTAACGAAAAAACCTTGACGTTTGTCTCTTTAGTTCAGCAACTCGCCTCTAGATGGCATTGCAATAGCTTTACCGCGGCAGTCCCCGAGTGCCACACGTCTTTTTTATGTTTGTTACCTCAGAACTTTTGACTGGGTGGTCCGATTTTCATGATTCTTTTTTGTATGAAAGCTGGTGCTTCCCGTGTAGTCCCATTTTAATTTTGTTCAGTTCTGGCAATGGGGTCCATGAAAATAACTATAAAAATTTAATTCACTGTTGAAATCGGACTAGTAGTTTCAACGCTACGTGGAAACATAAAATCAGCTACATAATATGTATATACAAACATAGGGTGTCATAACGTAACCCTCTTCCGTTGGTAGTCGGGTAAAAAATAGTTTAGTTTCCGCAACAACCGAATCGACACGGACTAGATAATGAAAGGTAAGGATCGTTTATGAGTCATGCCTCAGTATCAATTCGGCCTTGCTGAGAGTAGGTCGTGCTCGTAAGAAAGTGAAAAATAATTATAAAATATAGAGACACTGATATCGGCCTTTTGTTTAAGGTTAATTTTGTTAGTACATTATTCGCCGAGGAAAATACTAAAGTTTACCTTGTATGGGTATTTACTCGTGAGGGAAGGAAATGTTACCTATTAATTGTATTTAGAGCAACTTCGATTGCATAAATATTCTTTTCAGTTATTGAAAGTGCCTTGTTCAATGACAAATTACTTAAAGTAATCGTGTTTCTTGTCATATATTTAGTCGATTTTAAACTACCGGCTACTTACGTAGACAGTATGGTTATGAAGACGTTTTTGTGTGTACTCGTGTACAGTGTTTATGTAAATGGATTTGCTCTACCGTTTGAAGGATTGTATCTATTGGACATCATACACTACAATGATTTTCATGCAAGGTAAGTAAACATTGTTTCCGTTTCATATATGTACATTATGTAAATGAGATTCTCATTTGACCACTCAGTGGCGCAGTAAGCGAAGTGCCGCCTGCAACGCTGCAGGTTGCGGGTTCGATTCCCGCCTCACCTTAATGTTTGTACGTTCTTAATTTCTTATATTTAGTGCCGAGTGTTTTCCATGTACATATAACAAATGTTTAATTAAAAATCTAGGTATTGTAATGTATATCAGTTATGTTACCAGTTAGACTAGCCTGCTCACATAAATAAAATAATCTAGCCCCAAACTAAGGTTCCTACTAATATATAAACGCGAATGGTTGTAAACTCTATGTTTGTTGCTCTTTCACGCAAAAGCTACCTACTGAACAAATCGGGCTGAAATTTTACATAAGAACAGATAGTTCTAGGCCTGGAATAACACAGGCATACTTTTTATCCCATAAATCAGTTCCCGTGGGATAGGCGTGCGAAGCCGCGGGGCGCAGCTAGTAATTTAATGTATGTGTCGATTGTATGTCGTAAGAGGCGACTAAGGGATATCTTCTGGGGGCGGGCAGCAGCGCCCCCCGCAGAACAAATCTTCCACCAAACTGCGATCCCCAACCCACATGCCCAGCGTGGGGATTATGGGCATTACCCCCCCCCCCCCCATGAGTTAAACGCTAATAAGGCGTTTATCAGGGGGAGGCCTGCGTCCAGCAGTGGACCGATACAGGCTGTGTAAGTTCTAAGTAAGTTTGAAGGCTAACTAATAATAATAATCGAAAACTATTTTCCTACTTAGAGACTTTCAGTTACGATAAATCAGTCTTTAAAATACGTTTGTTTTACATCTACATATGTATGTATAGGTAGGTACTATTATACTTGTTTGTAATTGTTCGGTTTTTTGTATTCTACGAAAATGGTATTTGTAAAAACGTTTATTCATAGAAAAAAGATACTCCATACAAATCAACACTTACAATCAGCCGAACATAGAACCTCCTCCTATTTTTCAAAGTCGGTTAAAATGGTTTAAGACTGCCGGTGTTTACCGGCAGTCTTAAACCATTTTAACCGACTTTGTAATGTACTAACTAATGTAACTAAGTAATGTACTAACATGCAAGCTTTATTATTACTTATAGAAAGCAGATAATATTATAACCAAAGATTAATTTTGAGCCATCGCGAATCGATCCACCGCAACGTCCGTAAAAATAATTCTTCAAAATCAAAACTTAGTTGTGTAGCTTTTGTGTATTTCTAGATTTGTATTCTTCAGTTTACTAAGAGATAATTGAGATAGCGATAAGCGGCTTTGCATATCGCTATCTCTCTATCATAATATCGCTACGCTACATTATATCTGGGAGTACTTATAAGGGCGAGCTTACACCACAGCGGATTTTGTAACCATCGATAAGATATTACTTCCGTCAATTGTTAGAAAGATAGATAGAAAATTAAAACGAAACAGCTTACAAACTAAGTGACAAGTGGCGGTCTTATCGCTCAAGAGCGATTGTTATCAACACTTAAAATATTGTAATGAAGACATCGAACGGTGTAACATTTTAAATAATAAAAATAAAGAGGTCAATTCATTTACGAATAGACTGGTCTCGGGGGTCCAGAACTATGGTTTATCCATTTTGAATGAAGCATGTTAATAAACAAAATACGACACGAATAACAAAATCTCACTTGCTTGGCGTCGAGTTTCAGATATAATTGTAAGCAATTTTTATTGAAGGGAGGATCTTAAATCGACAAGTAATGTAAATTACGTATAAAAGGACGTGTCAACAAAGTGAATTTTAGGTTAAGTATGGGCGGTTTGTTTACGTTTATGCTTCATTCAAAATGGACACGGTATAATTGTGACATGACGCCCTGAGAAGGACGTAATACCACCTACCCACTAAAACCTTTGCCTTCTTTTACCATTTTCGCTACCACACGGGAACCTACGGCCCGACTGGCGTCCCCTTTTCCTCTAACATATGGCCGGCGAGCCCGTCGTTCCACCCACTCGTCAACCCTATACTTCCATCACCTTCCCTCCCCCAATTGGAACACAGACAGGACATACACAGAATACTGTGTGCCTACTCATTATAAGCGATAAGTTACAAGTATCCCGATAAGAATGTTTAAAATGTTGAACTTTGACATTTCGTTTTTATAATAACCTATCGGCGTGATTTTTTTTGATGGTATTTAGGCAAGCGTGTAAAAAATACGTGTCAAAAGAGTTTTTACTGTGTCTAGATTTTACAAGTAATTAAAATAGCAGTTGAGAAGTTTTGCGCAAATTATAAGCCATTTTCAACGCAGCTACGCCAAAACAAATTACGAATCAATTGTAGTTTTAAAGTCTATTAGGAAATTCACCACTAAAATCAAAATGATGTCGATAGGCTCCAAAACTACAATACAATACAAATACTCTTTAATGTACAAAAATATACAGAATAACAGAAAAAAAAACACAAAAACTAAAATGATACAACGTTAGTTTAAGCAAAGATTCATAGAAAATGATATACAATGCGCGCAAAACTTCTTATCTGCTCTATAAATTAGGTATGTACATGTAAAACCTAAAAATAGTAAAAACTCGTATTTTTATCTTATTTACGTATATTTTATCCCTAACTCGAATACTCCGCAAGGTCGAAATTACCTATATGCTATCTAAATAACTTGTAGAACATAGAAAATAGTAAAAACCCGTCTTTTCTTCACGCGTGAAATACCCACTACCCTAAGTTGTGCTCCCCTTTATGGGATATAGGGACCACCGTTCGGACACTCATGTTTAGAGTAATAACAACGAAATTCCATCTACGTACATCTTCTTGAATGCTGAGCCGCCGACGACGTCCGTTCTTCATAAAAACCATGTTATGAATAACTAGCTGCACCCGCGCACGCGTTGTTCATATGGAAACGTTTAAAGGTGATTTTTATCCCAAGGGAACTGACTTATGGGATAAAAAGCCTATGTTTCATTCCAGGATTAGAATTATCTGTGTGCATTTCAGCCAGATCCGTCCAGTAGTTTTGGCGCGAAGAAGTAACAAACATCCATCATTCACTTCTTCCGCTAGTGGACAAAAAATTGAAGTGAATTAGAGTCAATTGCACCTTCTTTCTTGTTTGATAGTAATAACTATTTATCAAGCTGTTTATATAGTAAAAATTTGACTTGTCTAAGTACTTATTTTGTAGGTCTAAAGAAATAAACGATTTGACTCTGACTCTGACTCATCCATCCATACAAACTTTTGCATTTATAATATTAGTGTGATATTAACCACCGCCTCCAGATTCGAAGAAACATCTCTCCTTACCTCAACATGCCGCTTCAACAACAACTCCTGCCTAGGCGGCTTCCCTCGCCTCTACCACGAGATCCAAACGTTGCTGCTTCAGAAACCAGATGCGGTGCTGCTGAACGCAGGGGACAGCTTCCAAGGGACATACTGGTATACGCTGCTCAAGTGGAATGTTACCCAGGAGTTCATGAATCTACTGCCGCATGACGCTCATGTGAGTTTCTTCTACTGTTATCGCGCAAACACCAGTGAAAGTGGTGCCCCCACCTATCTTATGATTACGTTAAACACAGGAAGTTTTAAAAATCTATCGTACAGTTTGTGGTATCTATTTTTATCGCATCTCTTCCTAAACTATGTACTCATATAAGATAAAACTATTACAGAGGTATCAAAAAATAGCTTATAATAGATACCACAAACTGTACGATTAATTTTTAAAATTTCCTATGTTTAACGTAATAATATGATAAAATAGGAGTCGCTTTCATATTGGCTCGGATATGCGCCTTAAAAAGGTATTTTTATAGCTTTTTGGGCGTCCAACTGTAAGATGTTGATAGGGCGAATGTTGCAGGTCGAACTAGAATCCCGACTCTTGTTATTTTCATCCGCAATTGCGTAGACTTCATCGGCACACATAATCATGTCCACTGTTAAACTGGCCTCTCCTACATAAGGGGGTTTTTGCCAAAATCATAACGCTTGGCACGGGTATTGGTGATCGCGGTGGTGTTAGATAATTCACAGAAGAAAGTGCTTTCTTCCCTCTGGTAGGTAAGTCGCCTCTTACGACACCCGCTAGAAAAGCTATTTATTTTACCTAGTTAAGCTAACTGTGATAATTATATATTATTTAAATTTAATAATGACTGACAATGCCATTTTCCAGCAGCACCATTAATTATTATTTGTACATGACTTTAACGATGCCCATTTACAGCTGATCTATTTATTAATTTATCTTTTTTATGTGTACAAATTATATACTTGATTATTTTTCTGTCTTGTCTGTTTTGTGGCTTCAAATTTCAGATTATAATTTAAGCAGCATTATATTGTATAATTGACGTCTCCAAGTGTGCCTTGTGCTCCTACGGCGAATAAATGAGTATGAGTATGAGTATGAAAGTTGGGATGGTGCAAATTCTAAGCCGGCACCTCACAGCAGTGACATGCATTTACTCGTATAACGGAAGATTATACATTTCAGTAAGAGTTTTCACAATTATAGCTACATTAAAGTTTAATGGGTGGGCGGGCAGCAGCGCTCCCTGCAGAACTATTCCACTGGGATTTCCAACCTAATCCCCACGCTGGGCGTGTCAGGCGCTTAAAAGGGGATAGACTGCGCCCATAGTGGTTGATTGATACATTTAACACAAGCTCTGAGATCAGAGCTTGTGTTAAATGTATCAATCAATAAATAGCAGATGCTAGAGTTAGATGATGCTGTCTGAATAGAGTTATTCCCAACGTCTCACAAAAAGTATTCCCAACGTCTCACGTGAGACTTTTCCTATTCTGATCGATTCACGAAAAGTCAGAGAGTTTCTTATCTACTATCTACTGTACAATACAAATATCCAAATCATCTAACACCAATAATTGATTTTGTAATAAAAAAAACTATAAACCGACTTCAATTATATGGATCCGACTATCAGAACTGGACCAAATTAAAATAAGACCACACGGGAAGCACCAACTAAAAAAATCATGAAAATAGGACCACCAAAAGTTCAAGTCAAAAGTTCTGAGGTAACAAACATAAAAAAACAGTTATATTGAGAACCTCCTCCTTTTTTTGAAGTCGGTAACAAAAATAACATTACAACAGAATAAAGACGTTACATAAGACAAGTAGGTACAATAATTGCAATTGTTCAGCATATTCTTTATTTATATTCTACCTATTATTTTTCTCATAGAATAAACGTCTCGAAGAACGATTGTTAGAGCATAATCTCATCTGATATTATCACAATATTGCCGATGACTTATCACGAAAGTCTAGTAAACACCTATTTACCTTGAAAAGACTCTGTTTGTTTATTTGCAGGAAAAACAGAAGCCGAACGATTTCTTAACCAGGTTTCTTTATTGTCTGATGAGGAAACGAAAAACGACTTATTGTTTGAATAGTCTTCTTAGATTAAGATCCGCTTACAGCAGTTACAGCAAATCGAATCAATTTTTAAAGATTTTGTTAGAATGGATTGACGCATCTCCACAAAATTTCTCTTTCCCACTGCTGGGCAAAGGCCTGACCCAAACATTTTCAATCTTAGCCATATTTTGCGGACTTCTAACAATTATAATAAGATAAAAAACCTGCACGTTCGGCCAAAGACAAAGGTATATTATGTTTTAGATAAAATCATTGTAAGAATTTGTTAACATTAGAAAACGTAATATACGATGCAGGTAGGTACTTGTCTTATGTAATGCAATAAACGTGACTACAATGGACTTACTTATGAAATATCTGAAACCTGAAGATAGTACTATCTTTCAGAGTTACATCGATACGATACTAAGGCGGGTGTGATGACCATGACAATGGCGTACCAACAGCCGTTATTGCCGACATTGTTAAGGTTCCGTACCTAAAGAATAAAACGAGACCTTATTACTAAGACTCCACTGTCCGTCCATCTGTCCGTCTGTCACCAGGCTGATACAGCCTGGGGAGCGTTCAAGTATTACGTAACGCAATTCGGGGGGGCGGTCAAAAATCTTCAAAAATTGCGTTACGTAATACTTGAACGCTCCCCTGGTGGTCAAGAACCGTAAAGGTAGTCGGTTGAAATCTTCACAGATGATGTATTATACTACTAAATAGCTGAATAATATAAATATTTAAGGGGGCTTCCATACAACAGACATGATTTTTTGCCGTTTTTATAAATAATAGTACGGAACCCTTCGTGTTCAAGGCTGACTCGCACTTGGCCGGTTTCATTACCTAAGATATCTTGGTGTGTAACGAAGCGTGAACTTGACTATTGTCTTCCTGTAGAGACGAGAGTTGACGTCGATTTATTTGTTAGTCAAGACTAACAAATAAATCGACGCCAACTACTCTTGAAATCACACTTCACAGTCAAATTGGTTGGGAAGTTAAACTGATGAGCTGATCTAAAAGGCAGGCAGAATACGTAATTAGGTACTATGAATTTGATAGAGATGACGAAGAAAGCTGTGTGGAATTTGTATAAAGCAGGCTTAGAATTTGCATCACCCCAACTTTTCCCGCGGTTCTTGTAAGAGGCGACTAAGGATTATCCACCAGGGATAGGCAGCAGCGCCTCTTTTAAAACAATTCTACCATCTGCGCGACCTATATATATAACTAGATGCGCCCCGCGGCTTCGCACGCGTTGTTCCTATGAAAACATTAAAAGGTGATTTTCATCCCACGGGAACAGATTTATGGGATAAACAGTAGCCTATGTTTTATTCCAGTATTAGAATTACCTGTATGCAATTTCAGCCAGATCCGTTTAGTAGTTTTGGCGTGAAGAAGTAACAAACATCCATCCATACATCCATACATCCATCCAAACTTTCGCCTTTATAATATTAGTGTGATGTGATGATGAAATGAAAAATGAAAAAATATCTTATTGTAGTAACAATGAATATAACAGATATTTTCCGACGCTTGTATATAGCTTCAAGCTTGAGATGTTCTAGGCTCTGTCAGAAAACTTGTGTTGGTTTGTAAACACACAATGACAGGTGCTGTTCTACTGAGACATGGTCCATTTTTCGAAGCGTATTTTTTACCCCATCTTGTATATTGCATTCTTTTTGTGCAATCTGAGGATCGCAGTTGAGTGGTAGAATTGCTCCTATGCACAGCGCATGCACAGCGTCGGGATTATTAATGTATTTATATATTAGTAATACATGAATACATCCGACAGAGAACCAAAATTATCGACATAGCTCAAAGAATTAGCAAGCTGAAGTGGCAGTGGGCCGGCCATATCTCGCGAAGAACCGACAACCGATGGGGTAAACGAGTTTTTAAGTGAAGGCTCGGCAAACGTAGTCTAGTGGGATGACGATCTGCGAAAGACTGCAGGCAGATGCTGGATGCGTCAAGCTGGAGACAGGGCGCTATGGCGCTCATTAGGGGAGGCCTATGTCCAGCAGTGGACTAATATAGACTGATGATGATGATGAATACATTAATATTTATTATATTTGCAATCTCTTTTTCAGGCTCTAGGCAACCACGAGTTCGACGATGGCCCAGAAGGCCTAGCTCCGTATCTCAAGGCTCTCAAAGCGCCCGTGCTGGCAGCCAACATGGACTCGACGCACGAGCCGTCTCTACAAGACCTCTACCAACCATCTGTGGTGGTCACGAGAAACGGACGGAGGATCGGGATTATTGGACTTATTACTCCTGAAACTGAGGTTTGTAAAGATACAAAGTCAGTACCTATTATTATTTTGGTTAGCTAAAGGGAGAACAGTTTTAGCGTTGCAATAGGAAACTCTGTGAGCTTACCAATAATTTGCCATCCGATACAGTAGTTCAACTGAGAAGTTCAACTAGTCCTACAAATAATACACCACTGTATAATTATGTATAAGTATTTAAAAATGATCGAGAAGTAATTAAGGTCCTTACTTAGGCACTGGGAGTCACCTTTTTAAGACATCACAGTGTCATTTTTGCCTAGCTATTTTCGTATATTACGTATATGATCTAGGCATTTGTTCAACAAATTAGCAAACCAATTTTTGTTGAATACGGGGACTCTAGTCTAGACTGCCTCGCTAGCTCGGGATTTAATATCACGGGGCACGTTCAACAAAAAATTGTTTTGACCTCTTGTTGAACAAGTTACTACTATTCCACACTAGCTGCGCCCCACGGCTTTGCATTCGTTGTTCATGTGGAAACGTTTAAAGGTGATTTTTATCCCACGGGAACTGATTTATAGGATAAAAAATAGCCTTTGCCTATTTAATGCCAAGATTAGAATTACCTGCATGCACAATTTCAGCTCGATTCGTTCCGTAGTTTTAGCGTGAAGAGATAACAAACATTCACTCATACATACATCCATCCACCCATCCATCCAAATTTTCGCATTTATACAATTTATGATGTGAACAAAAGTCGATTTTGCTCATAGTTTTTGAGCAAGAAAGTCGCCGCTTTCGAGCTGGAGTAAAAATTATTGCTACAACAAGCACACAATAAATACAATATACAAGAAGGGGTAAAAAACACGCTTCGAAAAATGGACCCTGTTTCAGTAGCACGTGTCGAACTCAGCTTTGCAGAGCCCTTTTAGGGTGCATGTACCCAGTTGCAACTAACCGTTCACTTGGACATAAGAATGAATTGTACTATACATGCGAGCTTTCTTACCCTTAACGAATTATTTAATTGATTTTATTTCCTAATTTTTATTCTATTATATTTTGAAACATGATTTTTGTAAAAATGACAATTATGATTTTTTGCAATATCTATGCAAAGAGAATGTAATAGTACCTATGTATAGTAGTATACAATGTTATTAGTATTATAATTACCTATTTAAAAACTGACTTGTAACACAAAATGCATTGCGAACTCTTTTGATCGATGACAAAATGTTATTAATAAATAAACTGAACTGAATTGAACTGAACTGAATAAATGAAATCATCACTATAATAAATGCGAAAGTTTGTATGGATGTATGGATGGATGGATGGATGGATGGATGGATGTTTGTTACCTCTTCACGCCACAATTTTGCATACATTAATTCTTAACCCGGAATACTTTTTATGCCATAAATCATTTCCCGTGGGATGAAAATGACCTTTAAAGTTTCCATACGAATAACGCGTGCGAAGCCGCGGGCGCAGCTAGTATGAAATATGTTGACATATCGCGAAATTTTAAGAAGTTTCCATTCTAGTTTCCAATTTAGATATTTTATACATTAAAACCTCTGCATTTCCAGCAACTGGCTTCCCCTGGCAAAGTAATATTTACAAACCCCGGCGAGGCAATGAGGAGAGAGGCAATGTTGCTCACAGACTTCGGCGTTGATATCATCCTAGTACTGTCCCATTGTGGGTATGAGGTTGATAAGTAAGTAAAAAACCATTTTACACTATGATAGAAAAAGTAGCATGATGTGCTACTTTTTCAATCAGTAAGGCCTAGCACGGGGATTGTTGTCTAGGGTAGAATGAAAAAAAAAAAATGTTTTATTTATTTATTAATCATAACATCATGACAGGTTTCTTTTTTTAACCCTAAGGCGATGCTAGATTTACTTATACTTATCTTATTTAAGTTAATTTAATTACAATACAATAATAAACCACAAGTAATAAAAAAATAATAATCTAAAATACATTTAGTTTCTATCACGAGCTGTGCCATTTCCATGACTTTCGGCAGGTTTTGATAAAATATATCAACGCTGTTTTTGGACAGGATATTGAGTAGGTAGATAGCAAGTGAAATGGAGTCGGCGGCGCGTCATCACTTTGTCGTCTAATGCGTAAAAACGTTTAAAATTCATTCCTTCAACTGGCTTCAACTAATAAATTGCGCAATGTATGATTTTGCGATGTAATTTTTCTCTATCCTAGACACAATCCCCATGATAGGCCGGCTGGTCCTAAATCTACTTATACGAAACTTCAGCTCGATCAGTAGTTTCGTCGTAAAGAAGTAACAAACATACATCCGTTAATCCTTAATAGTGTTGATCCTCAACTGTGATGATGTAACTGACCACAGTGACCACATTAGATCAGATACCAAATCACTCGGTATCTGATCGCCCATTGTTTGAACCGACGTGGGAAGTCAGCGATTACGCACTTAAGGACAATTGAGACTTAAGTCTCAATTGTCAACTGTGACACTGTCAACATGGATACGATATAGACCGAAGTCTGGGTCTGGGTTTAGTTTCGGTTTCAATTTCAACAACATTGTTGGAAATTCAACAACATTGTCAACAGCGACTCAATTGAGTCGCTCGCTATGATTTATCAGTTGACATTGAGCACGTTTAAAGTTAACCAATATAGTTTCAGATTTATCTCAGATAACCTTTTTTGAACTTGAACGCTCTCAACTCTTCCTACGGATTTTGTAAGAGGCGACAAAGGGATATGCACCGGGGGCGGGCAGAAGCGCGCCCGTCAGAACAATTCTACCACCAAACTCAGATCCTCAACCCGCATGCGCAGAGTAGGAATTATGAGCACTAACCCATTTGAAATAAGATGTAAAAAGGAGCAGAGCTTGTGTTATGTGTACCAGATGAGTCATTTCACATCACATTAGGAATCCACGCCACTTCAACAGCGTTATATTGGTCCACTACTGAACGCAGGCCTCCCCCTGATAAGCGCCTTTATTGGCTGTTATTTCATGGTAGTAATTCCCATAATACCCACGCTGGGCATGCGGGTTGGGGATCGCAGTTTGGTGGCAGAATTTTTCGGCAGGAGGCGCTGCTGCCCGCTTCCGGTAAATATCCTTTTATCGCCTTTTACGACAACCGCGGGAAGAGGTGAGGTGGTGCAAATTCTATGCCGGCACCACACGGCCTAAAATCCTGATGTAAACCTTTTCTTTATTTTATTACTTTCAGGGAGTTAGCTCGTGACTACGGGGAGAACGTAGACATTATAGTGGGAGGACACAGTCATACTTTACTCTGGGACGGGGATGCCCCCTCGGGGGAACCCGTCGGAGGTAGCTACCCTACTTTTGTGGAAACCTCTGATGATAAGAAACATAAGGTACCTATACTTATAATAATAATAATATTTGCTTATTTCCTCTTCACAATAGGTTTTTCTTAAAATTTATTTATCATAAGTTGAACTTATTTGAATCTTTATTATACTTTAACCACGGTTTATGATTTTTTATGTCATTGAAACTGAAACTAAACCCAGATGCACTTCGGTCTATATCGTATCCATTTTGAATGGAGCATAAACGTAAATAAACCGCCCATACTTAACCTAATATTCACTTTGTTGGCGCGTCCTTTTATACGTAATTTACATTGCTTGTCCATTTTAGATCCTCCCTTCAATAGAAATTGCTTATATCTGAAACTCGACGCCAAACAAGTGAGATTTTGTTATTTGTGTCGTACTTTGTTTACTAACATGCTTCATTCAAAATGGATAAACCATAGGTAGGTCTTTCCATCTTTGTTGTTCATTAAGTAGGTAAGTAGGTATTCCTTATTCTTTATTGCACAAAATAATACAACATGTTAAAACATTTAAAAGAATAATAATGGCAAAGGCGAGCTTTACCCTAATAATAGTTCTCTTTCAGCAAACTTTATAGGGAGAGAGGTGTCCGTCAAGGTAGCGTACACATACGCGATATTACGTTTATTGATATGCCAATTAATAGAGTAAAACAGTGTATGAATTAGTGTAAAAGTGAAATAAATAGCGCCTCTTTGGTTTAAGAAATAATGACCATACTTAGTGTGTACGCTAGCTTGACTGTCAAGCTGGCGTACACATGACCATGCTCGAAAACTACGTATACTATAGCGACAAAATGTATACATATAAATAGAGTAACCATACCGTACGAGGTATGCAAAATATCATATTGATTGCTTTTATAGGAACTGAGATATTGAACAAGACCTTGAAATAAATTCCGACCAAGCGTTATGCCAGCGTACCCATTAAAAATCGAAATAGTTCCTATAGAAAGCGAGCTTTTCTTATTATGAATGATATATGTAAAAATAATGCATGAAATGCCGCTTCTGCCAGTAGTCATAGTTTATGAAAATTCATACTGCAACAATATAAAAAGTTGATGTGAAGTGCTAGGAACAAATGTACTGTGGTACAGTCGCACACATCAAATAATTGATTAGTGAAATTATACACCATGCAATGTTGGTAGGTGGTAAGAATAGGTTTGATAATTTATGTGAGCTTTTATGACCTAGGTATTTTTACCTGTATTTAGCTAGTTCTAAAGCTAAACATTCATAACGTAAGGTTTTGTTGATTTTGTAGTGACACAGTTTAGCTAGCAGTACGCGGCGCAAAGGCGTTTCGCTAATTCAGCTTTTTCAGCAGTTAAGCCGTGTCTCGTCAGTCATTCTACCAAGCTCTCCCAGAAAACACCTACCTTATGGGTTACAGATT
This sequence comes from Eupithecia tripunctaria, assembly GCA_955876795.1. Lineage (NCBI taxonomy): Eukaryota > Metazoa > Arthropoda > Insecta > Lepidoptera > Geometridae > Eupithecia > Eupithecia tripunctaria. Next base: position 8,063,153 of record OY041620.1, read on the forward strand.
ATATTAAAGTCACTTCAGAGAGCCCCATTTGAGTAGTCATATCCTAATTAAGGATTAAAGATAATCATATTATTGTAATTTCATGTACGTGTGTCTTGTGTATTGAATAGACTCAGTTCAATATAATAACTCTTTTATTACAAACAACCCACAATACGTAAATTCAAAGACTAAAGTATACAACAAAAATTTTATTATACCTATTTTAGAGTTAGGTATGTTGCTTTCATCCACCAAAATAAAAGTAAATAACATTGAACACAGAAACCGGTATACACATCGTGCGTGAGGGGGATGCAACGCGATGTTAAATAAATAAATAAATAAAATAAATAATGCTGGACAATTCACACAGCATTATCTAGCCCCAAGCTAAGCAGAGCTTGTGTTATGGGTACTAGATTACTGATATACATAATACAATACACTACCTAGATAGATATTTTTATTATACATAGAAAAACACCCAGAACGCCCTGAACAAATTTCTGCAGATCGTACACAAATTTGTCCCGAGGCGGGAATCGAACCCGCAACCTCCTGCGTCGCAGGCAGACCTTCGCCCACCGAGCCACAGGGGTCGTCTCGCACGTGATTGAGAGGATGCGGCCGAAACATCGCAAAATCTTTTTTATCTTGAATGGAATACCTACCTAGGTTTTACAATATAGCCAAGGTACGTAAATAATGTATTACTGTGTTGCTTTATTTCCATACAACTTTAGTATCCCCAAGTAGGATAAAAGTAAGCTCTGTATGCAGGTAACTTCCGTACCTACTTCTTAATTTATGGAATATGGAAGATGGTTGTTCTACTTACCGGATTTCGCCCAGATCTAGAATTAATGTTATCGACCGCAATTCCATTTGATAAACAAAACAAAGCCTCTTGTCTCAAAATATAATTATATTTTAGGATTATTGGGTGAATGAACATAACATAGAAAGGTTCTTACAACCTACCTACTTAAATCAAGACAACCCTGTAAATTTTTAGCTAAAAGAGGAGGTAAGAATAAAAAACGATTTCATAAGTAGGTACCTAGGTAGACCTAACCTACATCGTTAAGCAATTAAAAAGTGGTTGTAAATTCTCAGTAAATATAATTAATAATAATAACTCAGGTAGGTAGATAGGTAGGTATTTTATTTATATTACCTATGTCTAGTTTAGCCTGTATACAGCCTTGCCTACAGCATATTATTATACCCTACCTACATGGTTAAGCATTACAATAGTAGTGTACTTACGATCTGCCAATAACCTAAGTAAGTAGGTATTCAATTCATAGATAAAAGAGACAAAAAAATTTCGCGATATTTTGCGAAATTCATTCATTCAGCTCTCGCACTCACGTGGTTTAACATCGCGTTGTCCCCCTCACGCACGATGTGCATACCGGTTTCTGTGTTTAATGTTATTTACTTTTGTTTGTGGTGGATGAAAACAACATACCTACCTCTAAAATAGGTATAATTATATCAACAAAACCTTATACTGCAACATGCTGAGGCAGAGGCCCATTTACTGTTAATACATAGGTATTCAGTAAAATTGTTTTGAGTTATTTACTACATATCTGTATAGTACCTACCAATTTAAGTGTTTTTGAGTAAATAAATTATATCTCTCTATATTATGAATGTTTAGCCTTAGAACTAGCTAAATATAGGTAAAAATACCTAGGTCGTAAAAGTTCACATAAATTATCAAACCTATTCTTACCACCTACCAACATTGCACGGTGTAAATTGGTGTATAATTTCACTAATAAATTATTTGATGTGTGCGACTGTACCACAGTGCATTTTGTTCCTAGCACTTCACATCATTTTTTTATATTGTTGCAGTACGAATTTTCATAAACTATGACTACTGGCAGAAGCGGCATTTCATGCATTATTTTTACATATATTATTCATAATAAGAAAAGCTCGCTTTCTATAGGAACTATTTCGATTTTTAATGGGTACGCTGGCATAACGCTTGGTCGGAATTTATTTCAAGGTCTTGTTCAATATCTCAGTTCCTATATTAGCAATCAATATGATATTTTGCATACCTCGTACGGTATGGTTACTCTATTTATATGTATACATTTTGTCGCTATAGTATACGTAGTTTTCGAGCATGGTCATGTGTACGCCAGCTTGACTGTCAAGCTGGCGTACACACTAAGTATGGTCATTATTTTTTAAACCAAAGAGGCGCTATTTATTTCACTTTTACACTAATTCATACACTGTTTTACTCTATTAATTGGCATATCAATAAACGTAATATCGCGTATGTGTACGCTACCTTGACGGACACGGAGAGAGAGAGACAACGATATAAAAGTTGATACAGTACTTAAACAGAGGATAGATTTAATTTTAATGTACTTATTTAGGTATAATTACAAAAGATTGGAAATAACGTCTCCTTGCGTTTAGTTGTAACCTTGTAACACAAAACACAAGCCATTTGTTAGGTTAACGCTGGGAGAATGTACCATATCTATTGAATTTTACAATGTTAGTTTACTGTTTTGTCAGAATTAAAAAGATTATATAAAAAGACAAAAATAAAATAAAAAGTTTATATATTCAGACTATGTCTATTGGTTACACAGCATACATATTAAAATATTACACAGAAATTAAGACTGAAGACAAAGATAAATAAAAAAAAGTATAGGTACCTACAGTCACAAGAGCTTTGCATCCAATCTAATCTAAGAAGTCTAGAGAGTTAGGATCCTGTTGAAAGACTGCGTGATGGGTGAGGCAAACTTATTACCTACGAGCTACGACCGGATGGTGTTGGTACAGCCCCGGTTTTCTTGCGGATGATGGCATGAAAGCCATCAACCTGTGCCTCAGCAAACATGAGGGATGCGCTGCAGAAGCGGGGCAGCCCCAACAGCATCCTGAAGGTGTTGTTATACTGCACACGTTAGCTAGTCTAAAGGTTACCCGTATAGAACAATTGGCAGTCTTTGAAAAGCGTGATTTTCACTTACCTACTGCAACGGGCAAACCTTCGCGCCAGCATATTACTTCGGACCGCTAGCGCTATACGTTCTCGTTCTATATCTACCTGGGCGAGCAGTCTCGACATAGATAACGAACGACATCGGTCGCAAAGTTTTACCGAATATATTTTATCGTATTTTGATTTTCTTTACAAGAATCATGTTCCAAATGATTTAATTACTATTTATTTCAAAAAATACAGTAGATTAACATAAAGAAAAGGTTAAATTTGTAATATCCATATTGATTTACCATTGGAACTATTCATTTTTGTCAGCTGTTTTGGCAAGCGACCGCCATCTTTAAGATTTTTGTCGCAAACTTTACGCGTTCGGTAAAGGTAATTGCGAGCAAATTAGACAGCCCGATAAGTTTGTAGCAATCCTGTACCGAAATCGTAAAGTTTGCGACAAAAATCGTAAAGATGGCGGTCGCTTACCAAAACAGCTGACATAAATGAATAGTTCCAATGGTAAATCAATATGAATATTACAAATTTAACCTTTTCTTTATGTTAATCTACTGTATTTATGGAAATAAATAGTTAGTGTATCATTTGAAACTTGATTCTTGCAAAGAAAATCAAAATACGTTAAAATATATTCGGTACAACTTTGCGACCAATGTCGTTCGTTATCTATGTCGAGACTCCTCGCCCTGGTTGTCAAGGTAGTCGGTAAGGAAATGTCCCAGATACTTGAAGCTATATACTCTATTTAGCTCAAAACCGTTGAATCTCAAGTCTCTTATATATTTATTTCTTTATTACAGGTTTTGATAGTGCAAACGTCTGCGTTTACAAAATACATGGGCAACCTCTCAGTATACTTTGATTTTAAAGGCGATTTCGTGAAATGGGAGGGAAACGCTATCTTCTTAAATCGCTCCATCGAAGAAGGTAATAAAACGCTGATTTTTTATCACGCCTAATTCTAATTCTAAGTGGGGGAACTAAGATCTGCACGGACGTCTCGCATAGGAGTGTATTGTGCATTATCCCCCTGCCTAAGCAGGCCCTAACCAGCCCAGCTCCTTGAAGTATCGGAGCAGGACTTTAGGTGACTGACAACTTCATTGTTTTCTGTCGGTGTGGATGGGTTGGTTCCTCAATGAGACACTTCAGCCCCGTTTTGTGTCTGGCATCCTCTGTGGCCGTGCAGTACCACAACGTGTTCCAAAGTCTCTTCTTCATGGAATCAGCCTAGTAGTAGTAGTATGTGGTGCCGGCTTAGAATTTGCACCACCCCAACTCTTTCAGCGGGTGTCGTAAGATCGACTATCCACCGGGGGTAGGCAGCAGCGACCCTTGCATAACAATTCATAAATAAGTAATGCTGGACAATCACACTATCACACTAATATTATAAATGCGAAAGTTTGGATGGATGTATGGATGTATAGATGTATGGATGTTTTTTATCTCTTCACGCTAAAACTACTGAACAGATTGGGCTGAAATTTTGGTTACAGGTAATTCTAATACTGGAATAAAACATAGGCTGCTTTTTATGCCATAAATCAGTTTCCGTGGGATAAAAATCACCTTTAAACGTCTCCATAGGAACAACGCGTGCGAAGCCGCGGGGCGCAGCTAGTATATCATAATTAGCATTCATATTGCTTGAAACACAGGATTACCTAGTTCAGGCTAAATTGTTATACTTAGCTATATTTATTCGTTTAATGCTCTTTATGTTTTGCCATTTTACGAGAGAGTTTTTGAATAAAATTTTATTTATTTATTTATTACATGCACACAGACCTTACCCCATGTATATCCGACGTTTCTATCCATGCCAGGATGTCTGGCAGAGATAGCTCTTGAGTGATAAGACCGCTTGCCACTTAGTTTTAGTTATTTCATTTGTATATTGTTTCTGTTTTAAGTGTGCAATAATAGTACATTGTTACCCAAGGGATGAAAGTAACTTATTTGGTCCCGAGACGGGCGCTTGAAAGTTATACTTTTCGTCAACGAAAAGTACAACTTTCATCTCGCTCCGCAGCCAACTTCCGACCTAATTTCAGAGTATGAGTAATGAAAACGTATTTTTTTTCTAATCTATTAACTTATTCCACAGACGAAGACATCAAGCAGAGATTGGAACCGTACGCGATTTATGTCCACGAGGCTATGAACGCGGTAGTGGGTGAAACAGAATCAACGCTGCTTTTCCAAGACTGTGTGTATGGAGAGTGTGCCCTGGGGAACCTTATCGTTGATGGCATGGTTGATTATGTAAGTAACACATTTCGCACTAATACGTAGCTATTCATTTTGATTTTGATATGGAGTAGATAATTGAGCTACCTGTAGATTGTGTGTAGATTGTCTGCAATTAGCTCAATTGTAAATACTAGTTTACATTTATCTATATTCCTTGATTGTTGTTTTATAGAAGCTGGTATAGAAATAAATGATTAACCTCTTTCCTGGCTTCAGCCACCATGTTCATGTCCAACACTGTGAGGCAGCGGTGCTGTACGTTCGTTGAGGCTAGGCAGTGAATGCGTTAAGGCGTTACACAGAACCCGAAAAAGAAAAGAATAAATCTGTTTTTTTTGTCTACAGGCAAAAGAAAACACGAACACCGAGAATTACTTGTCATTTTTACAAAGAGGCAACATCAAATCGACCATTACTGATGGAAGTAAGTAAATAATAAAAATATTTTATTGCAGCAAAAAAATGCAAATGAAAGACAGATAAACTTAACCTAGCACACATGAAATAGGAAACTTTGTTTTTAATACAACTAGCTGCGCCCCGCGGCTTCGCATGCATTGTTCCTATGGAAACTTTAAAGGGTGATTTTCATCCCACGGGAACTGATTTATGGGATAAAAAGTGGACAGTAGTTTTGGCGTGAAGAGGTAACAAACATCCATCCATCCATACAAACTTTCGCATTTATAATATTAGTGTTATGTACTTAGTTCCACTTGCAAAACGATATTTAAATGTCCAACTTTGACGTATTTGTATGGTTTGACAACTCACTTATCATAAATAAGCCAGTTTGTTGTAGTTGTGCAAGCTTCGAGGCGTAGTATGAACTTCATTTAGAACCTTGTTGCATTAAAGTTGACTTACTTGAAGATCACATTCCTTCAGTAATAAGCGCCTTCTACTATGACAAAGGAAGATAGATAGATAGATATAGATCATATAATCATGAAAACTTTGTTACATAGGTTGGTTAGCAATGCCTTAAAGCCTATGTTAGGTTTATCTAGGCACTGGGTTCTCATCTAATTTACCTACTTTAATTTACATTATAAATAACTTTGTCCAATAATTAGGCTATATTCATATTTTTATCCCATAAATCAGTTCTCTTGGGAAAGTAATAACCTTTTAACGTTTCCATAGAAACAACGCGTGCGTAGCCGCGGGGCGGAACTGGTTTATTAACCGACTTCAAAAAAGGAGGAGGTTCTCAATTCGACTGGTTTTTTTATGTTTGCTACCTCATAACTTTTGACTGGGTGGTCCGATTTTCACGATCCTTTTTTTAAATGAAAGCTTTTGCTTCCCATTTCCCATTTTAATTTTGTTCAGTTCTGACACTGGAATTCATGAAAATGTATGAAAAAACTATAAAAATTGAAGTCGGTATATAGTTTTTTAAAACAAAATGAATTATAATATTAGTGTGATACAATTTCAGATATAACCCGTGGAGAAATATTCGAGTTACTACCTTACGGTACTAAAGTGCAGGTGTTTGAGCTGAAAGGGAAGTATGTTCTGGAAGCTCTGGAACGAAGCGTCAGCGATGCCTGGGGTTACGACCCGTTTAAAGGACCGTGGGTGTTGCAGGTCGCAGGTAATCATTTTTAGGGTTCAGTACCCAAAAGGTAAAAGGATCCTTAGAGTCTGTTTAAAGAGAGACTCGTCGTGGCGTTACGGTGAACTAACACTTTTAGGCCCGTATTATGAAAGCTTTCCCAAGCATTACATATGCAGTCATAACGTGAGTTCTACTCAAGCTAACAATCACTGCTCAAATCTTTAGTATAGAACGTAACTCTGACGCTACCTACCTACCGTGTCCATTTTGAATGAAGCATAAACGTACACAAACCGCCCATACTTAACCTAAAATTCACTTTGTTGGTGCGTCCTTTTATACGTAATTTACATTACTTGTCGATTTTAGATCCTCCCTTCAATAAAAATTGCTTACAATTATATCTGAAACTCGACGCCAAGCAAGTGAGATTTTGTTATTTGTGTCGTATTTTGTTTACTAACATGCTTCATTCAAAATGGATAAACCGGAGTAGGGTTTTGTATATGGTCTACACGCGTAAAACGTTCCTTTACCTTATTAACCTAACTATCACAATTAATTTTTAGAGCCTTTGTTGTTTTTGTGATACGAAACAATTTCAAACATTCTTGACGCTTTATTTAAAAAATGCTTTGCCGCGTAGGAATCCTTTCGAAACCTCACTCAAGAGTGGTCCAGACTACACTTGAGTAAAGATGAGCTCAAAGAATCACTAAGCAGAGATTTGAAAGTCTGAAATCGTTCATAAATAGGCAATTACTCAAGTAATGCTTGGTTAATAATACGTAATAACGTGGTAAGAACGCATCGTTACTTGAGGGTTACATGAGTTAGTGTAGATTTTGACATGAGTTCTCAATTAGCATTGTTTTAAAATTAGTCTTCACCTAAAACTATACATAGGCATCATTCAAGTATAGATCTATGACTGAGCATGCTCTCATAATACGGGGCTTAATCGTACTGCAATGACAGAACAGTGTTGTCAACGCAACAAAAGTTGTCAATTGGCACACGAGCGCCCTCAATTCCCACGACGCTTCTCTTTTAGATCAGACTCTACTATTGAATTTTTTGCTGATGTATTTCTGTTGCCTGTATAACAACAAATACTAAAAAAATTAGAATAAAATTAATATTTAAGATGGCTTCTATTTATATATTCAATAGACAGATTTTTTTGCCCTTTTGTAGATTATGGTACGGAACCCTTCGTTCGCAATTCCGAGTCGCAATTAGCCAGTTTTTTATAAAGGGTGCTATGGAAAGGGTGTACTAAGCTGAAAGGGAGTGATTATGAGTCCTGAGACATGTCATGAAAACTATCATAGAAAATTATGTAAATCCTTTGAAATTACAAATCAATATTATGACGACCTCTGTGGCGCGGTGAGCGAGGGTCCGCCTGCGACGCAGAAGGTTGCGGGTTCGATTTCCGCCTCGGGACAAATGTGTGTACGATCTGCAGAAATTTGTTCAGGGCGTTCTGGATGTTTTCTATGTATAATAAAAAATATCTATCTATGTAGTGTAGCTCTGCTTAGCTTGGGGCTAGATAATGCTGTGTGAATTGTCCAGAATTATTTATTTATATTTAATAATATTAAATAAGCATAGCTTAAACACACACACACACACACACATACACCATAGATAAACATGAAAAGCTGGTGCTCTTACTCTATTTTCATACTACCCTTTCTATTTGTCTATGATATTTTTTTACTAAAAAGCCATTATAATTCGGGTAAACATGATTTAGTTAGTTATGTGGTTGGCTGGTAGCAGATATTTATGTTTCTTACCCGACTTTATTCTTTTTTTAATTTATTATTTATCTTGTGTCCAAAAAAGGGTTAAAAATATACAAATAACTTATATCCAACTAGATCTAAAATTGTATGATGTGATTTTTATTGAGACGTCCCATAAAAAAAATCTCTTTCTTTTCCAGGTCTTAAAGTAGCTTACAACGTCTCAAAGCCTGAAGGTAGCCGCATAACATCAGTCAAAATATTGCGCGATGACGGGTCGACAGCTCCCTTGGAACCTGAAGTTAGTTACAATGTAGTAATGCCAAGCTTCTTGGCCGATGGCGGCGATGGTTTTACGGTAAGTGGATGTCTTAGCTATTAAGAAATCTGGAGGCCAGCTTTGAAAAATAATCATCTGAATATTCAAACGCAGCTCAGATTGTATGCATGACTCACAGTGACGGATTAGCCATATAGCAAGAGTAGCAAATACTACGGGCCTCGCGTATGGGGGCCCCGCGTTTCTGTCCAAAATAATAATAGTTAATAACATCATACCTCAGTTACAAAATATTCTAGACACTGTTCCATATAAATATACATTTAATTAAGTACCTAATAAAAAAGTTAAAACAAAATATTCTAGACACTGTTCTATATAAAATAACATTAACAGTTAAATTAAAAATAAGTCAGGTCCATAAACATAACGAATAAAAATATAAAATGTGCCTTTGCTCAGAATGTTATTTAAGAGGGCTACATAATTTAAAAAATACTTTATTTACAAAAATTGACTCTGGTAGAAAGTAACTTGGTCCACCAACTCACAGATCTTCTTTTTAAACCGACTTCAAAAAAGGAGGAGGTTCTCTTCTTCTTCTTAATAATAAATACATATATGTAATAATAATAGATACCTATTCGTAGTCAGATCGAAACTTTTTATTTTCTTTTCAGATGTTCAAAAACAAAAATGGCGCCGCAACTACCATCGGACGAGACACGGATATTCTGGAGGCCTATATCAGGAAGATGTCTCCACTTAAAATCAAGACGGAAGGACGGATTACCATCGACAGTTGACTATGAATGTCTGTTTTTATTTTCATTAAATAAAATGTTTTAGTTATGTTGTAGACTGTTATCTTTCCCACTGTTACCGTAAATTATCGTTCGAGGACTAAGCTCTAGCTGTTCTCATTATAATGACTGTTTGTCGTCATTGTGTCGTCGCGATCTTTTTATCGTTGCACAACGTTTCTAGGTGTTCTCATTGTAAATTATCGTTCGAGGACTAAGCTCTAGCTGTTCTCATTATAATGACTGTTTGTCGTCATTGTGTCGTCGCGATCTTTTTATCGTTGCACAACGTTTCTAGGTGTTCTCATTGTAAATTATCGTTCGAGGACTAAGCTCTAGCTCTTCTCATTATAATGACTGTTTGTCGTCATTGTGTCGTCGCGATCTTTTTATCGTTGCACAACGTTTCTAGGTGTTCTCATTGTAAATTAACGTTCGAGGACTAAGCTCTAGCTGTTCTCATTATAATGACTGTTTGTCGTCATTGTGTCGTCGCGATTTTTTTATCGTTGATAAATAGTTGGTGGTTGTTCTCATGAAAATATCGTGACGACATTGTACGGTTCGTGGTAGTCGCCTTGTCGTACCTACTTGAGTACTCAGTCACATATTCTGCAGACTGGAAGTTGACATTTGACCGGTTGACATATGAACCTATAAATAAATCATAAATTAATAATGTGGGACAATTCACACAGCAGCATTATCAAGCCCCAAGCTAAGCAGTGCTTGTGTTATGGGTACTAGAAAACTGTACACACAAACATAATACAATTATGTTACAATAAAGTGTGATATAATGGAGCTACTGGTAAATGTTGATTTTAGGTTAGTAAAATAGGTAGTTGATTTTCAGTCAATAAAGAGCTAGAGTCTGTTCAAAAAGAGAAGAGTCGTGGCGTTTTACTTTTAGTCGTACTGCAATGACAGAGCAGCGTTGTCAACGCAACAAAAGTTGTCAATTGGCACACGAGTGCCCTTAATTTCCACGACTCTTCTCTTTTTGAACTGACTCTATAAAGCTCTTAAAATTTATTGCCCGAAAAGTAGCACCAAATCGAAATTTGTATAAAACGTGGGTTCATAGTAGGTATGTTTGTAAAGTAAAGGTATGTACGAGTAATTTTTTTTCTTATTTACGAAAAACGACTTTTCTGGTATTTTAATTACTTGCATTAGGAAGAAAATATAACATATAAACATTTATTAAAGGTATTTTAAATATGTATAAGGATAAAAATATTCAGTAACAAGTCCGCGAAAAATCCATAAAGGTATTTAGGTACAATGATTTTCATAATTCTTTATTGCACAAAAAAATACAATATGGTAAGACATTTAAAAGAAAAATAATGGCAAAAGGTGTGTTTTCTGCAAAGTTACGCCTGAATCTATTACGTAAATGTATTTAATTAATTATTCGTTGACACAATCTTCGGTGCTACAAATAAGGACTACCTAATTTAAACAGGGTCAGTGACTCCGAATTCGAGTCGGTCGGGTCGGATAAAAAGATACATACATACATCAAATATTTTTTACGTTTATCTTTCTAGGGTTAAAGATCATCTTACATAAGCCAGACTCTTGCAGCAATAAAAAAACGTAGCTACTAAAGATACAAGATACCTACCCTAAAGATGGCGTCTGCTATCTAGGATGTGAAGTCTCGCTCAGGCTCTATAGTGTAGAAAGAGATGCCCTCTTGAGGTATTTCAACGCATAAAAAACGCGGTTAGCCAGTTAACGCTTGACACATTCATGTCATGTCATGACCCAAGACGCAAACAAGCTTCTCCATCCACGTCAGGCTAGGCTGGGCCTTCTCCTCAACCTCAACAGCCTGTATTGGTCCACTGCTGGACGCAGGCCTCCCCCCTGAAAAGCGCCTTATTGGCGTTTATCTCATACAGGGTAATGCCCATAATCCCCACGCTGAGCGTGCGGGTTGGGGATCGCAGTTTGGTGGTATACTAGATCTGCAGGGTGCGCTGCTACCTGCCCCCCGGTGGATATCCTTTAGTCGCCTCTTACGACACCCGCGGGAAGAGTTGGGGTGGTGAAAATTCTAAGCTAGCACCGCATAGCTAAGGCTGTGCGTGCAGTGAATGCGATAATTTCGTTACTTCTAGAATCTATAAGATCGGTCAGAAAACCTAACGTAAAAGGCCTTCAGTGTTAGATAACTATCGCTGGCGATACACCCGCTATGGAGGTGGTCCTTTAGCTATGAAAAAGCAATGTGAAATCCGTCGCAAGAAAACAACACCATAACCTTGATATCTAGAGCCCTGTGCTATTTCGGCGCGTAAAACGTGTGTTTTGATATTTTCGAGGGAACACAAAAAGTGACATCAGGTAAATGAGCCACGGAACCATGTTTCTAATGAAAGTGATAGCAGCTGTTTTAGCACAGCTGGTCACTCCACTCGCACTAAGCTGTTTTCTTTCACCTTCGTCATTCGTATTGCTGGGGTTTGGAACACGCCTCACCTCACCTGAATAGTATGGATGCTGATAAGCAATAACATGTCAACCCACAAATAGTAAAAAATTGATTTAAGTATGCAGAACGTCACTTTGTCAGTAAAAAAGACGTGTGGCACTCGGGGACTGCCGCGGTAAAGCTATTGCAATGCCATCTCGAGGCGAGTTGCTGAACTAAAGAGGCAAACGTCAAGGTTTTTTCGTTACGGAATTTCTGGATTCGGTCCCCGCGCTCAAGGCCTGCGATAGAAGCTATGCAATAGCTTAACTGTCTTCACTTTTGAATCTGTAGAATTCCGTCCGTAAATTTATCTACGTCCATGTTTAAAACATTGATTAATTAAAAAGGGAAGATAGGTTACGTTCTCCCAGCGCTTACTCGGCTGGCTAAAAATTTTGAGTACTTATGTATTATTTATTAACTGGATTTAATCTGTCTCTACATGTTTTCGTTGTTTTCTTTCTTTTTTGTTTTACTATAGGTACGGTCCAATGTTACACATTGAAAATGTTATGGCTCTTTCTCTGTTAATAGTTGTTCTTTTTTGAAGTTATGTTTTTTTCTGTATTGTAGAATAGCGTACGTGACGCAACGCAGTGGTTTCGACGGAAGATCAGCGTTGTAATAGCTATAACATTTAGCTATCACAACATATGTAAAAACGTTTTGCAACAACTTTTTAACCCGATAACATGCGAATCGTAATCCGATACACGTCACACTACAAGGCGAGCAAAGCGAGCCTTTCTGTGTGACACGACACCCACTCGTATTGTTTTTGACTAACTTTACGAAAAAGATGTCCATTTCAAAATCAAAGATGGCTGATATTTTTATATTGCAGTCTCCACTCTTGGTTATCGGTTTCGATCAAATCGAGGGTGTAGGTTAGGTTAAAGGGTTACCAAAAATACGTACAAAAATGTTCACACGAAATCAGTTTGTACGGTTGAACGTTATGCTATAAGATGTTAAGGTACTTGAAACATTCTTTCATGTAATAGAATGTCCTCTTTGGAAAGCCATACGCAACGCAGTCATGGTAGGTACGTGATCGGTTATTGCGTAATTGGTGGAATATTATTATTCCATTGTTGGTTGCAGACCTCCCCCCGGTAAGCACTTTATTGCCTTTTAGCTCATGGGGGGTACTGTCCATTATCCCCACGCTGGGCATGCGGGTTGGATGTCGCAGTTCGGTGTTAGAATTGTTCAGCTGGGGACGTTTGCGTAATTAGTGAAATAATATTATTATTCCACTGTTGGTTGCAGACCTCTCCCTGATAAACACCATATTGGTTTTTAGCTAATGGGGCGTAATTCGGTGTTAGAATTGTTTAGCTGCGGGAGTTGCTGCCCGCTGCCGGTGAATGCGTGCTGTTGTACGTTTCTGGAATATCTATCTGAGCCTGGAAAAAATCAACATTTCAAATTCGAACCGTAACGCAAAATAGTTGATTTCAGCTCGTTCTTCTCCGCCATTTGTCTAACTCTTTCTGCGTTGAAATAGGGGGTATCTCTTTCTTTCTACAGAGGAAAGTCTTCACTTTCTTTCTCTAGGTACACTAACAGAACGAGACTCCAGACCCAGATAAATAAATAACGCATTACAAATACAAAATCACGATTATTCTACTCTCTAAAATTTAGAGAGTAATCGTGGTTCAACTTAAATTTAGAGTTTAAATTCAAGCTCTTTGATGGTGATTCAAAATTTTAAATTAATTTAACGTCTCCGTTCCTTTATTTTTTATCTTCAGTAACAACATTATTATGCTTGTCTTATTAAACTATTAGATTTTTCGAATTCCTTCTCCATTAGCTCTACTTTTGAAAGTTACAGAATGAGTAAGCTGTTACTTTTATGAACTGTGGACTAATTCTTGTAGGTGCGGTGTGCCCATTCATATTTCACACTTTTTCTTTTCGCGAGATGGCACTGTTTAGATGTTTACTGTAGAGAAGAATGAAAATCGGCTGTGTGATGCAATACTTAGGAATCACCTCGATGAGCAAAAGAAACACCGACCATACTATCGTTGTCGTGATACTTTGTATCTATCCAAAACTACTGAACGACCCGTTTATAAGGAAAGTATTATGATAATTGGCGTTCTGATGTGATTATTAAGGATCGGCTCTATGAGCGCATGAATAGCAGGCGATATTGTCGTCGTGTGACTTTCCTACCGTACTCAGAGAGGTTAATAATAAATGGGTGTTGTGGATGTTTTCTATGCAGGTATGATAAAAAATATTTATTTATGTAGTGTATTGTATTAGGTAAGTAGTATCAGTTATCTAGTACCTACCCATAACATGAGCTCTGCTTAGCTTGGGGCTAGTTAAAGTTGTGTGAACTGTCCACCATTATTATTATTATTCAATATTTACTTAAACGATCACTGAGTAAAGATTTTTGTTATTCTCTCGGGGGTATTGCCATAAGAATAGACAAAACTGACTTTTATTTATTCTTATGGTATTGCTTAAAATTCCCATACTGGGCATGCGGGTTGGGGAACGCAGTTCGGTGATAGAAGAATTGATCTGCTGTGCGCTTTGCTGCCCGCCCGGCGGATATCCCTTAGTCGCCTCTTGCGACACGCACGGGAAGAGTTGGGTGGTGCAAATTCTAAGCCGGCACCACACGATACAGTCGGCAACACACGGCACGGCCGGCACTATGTCTATAATAATATTAAAGAGGAAATATTTGATTGTTTGTTCGTATGGAATAGGCTTCGAAACTACAGGACCGATTAAGAAAAATCTTTGATAATTTAAAAGCTTACTTTTCAAGGAGTGACATAGGCTATAATTTATCCCGGAATTCTCACGGGAACTGGAACTACGCGCGTGAACCCGCGAGTTGCTGCTAGTTTATCTATAAAATAATGGCTTGTAGACAAAGTCGTAGGCAGCAGCGGCGGCTTGCATTTTATAATCTAGCCTAACGAAACCTTGAAATGATGTAAATGATGTAATGCAAGCAGAAAACTATCAAATGACCTTCCAGTTTGATTTGTCGTTAAGAGTGTGCAATAACGCCGATACGTGATGGATTTCGAGCGGGATGACAAGATATGGTTTTCTCGCGAGTGAGAAGTACAGAGCAGAGACGTGCACCGAATTTACTATGCGCCAAAACTGCTTTTACCTTATTAAATAGGTCCAAGTTAATGAAACAACCAATCGAAAATTTAAAAGACAAAGAAATCCTTTTTTTACGGTCTTTGTTTTGCTAAGAAACCACTAAGCAAAACAAAAACCGAAGAAAAAAGTGCTGTTCCTGAAATAAATAGCAAAATGTGTGCAAAACATCTATTTAAAAAAAAAACTATCGACAAAACTTTCACCAATCGTATTTATAACGCATTCACTGCCCAGCTCTGCGGTGCGACCCGCAGGGGCGCGCCGCAGCTCGACGCAGATAGAGACTGGCACCTGCGTCTTGGGCCATGAAGGTGTTAGTGTATAACGCATTCACTGCCCAGCTCTGTGGTGCGACCCGCAGGGGCGCGCCGCAGCTCCACGCAGATAGAGACTGGCACCTGCGTCTTGGGCCATGAAGGTGTTAGTGTATAACGCATTCACTGCCCAGCTCTGTGGTGCGACCCGCAGGGGCGCGCCGCAGCTCCACGCAGATAGAGACTGGCACCTGCGTCTTGGGCCATGAAGGTGTTAAAGCACGTAATTCAAGATAAAAGATCGAAGTAACATTTCCCTAGATATGAAGGTGGTAGCTTTCACAGGTTTTGAGATAAATTACAATTTTGAAGTATGCTTATGCTTACTCTTATGCTTTACTCTTAACTTTAACTTGCACTGAGTTTGATACGTACGTACACGTACGTATCTGGTATTGTATTACGCAATTAGTAAAGTTGGTGCCAATTGATATGCGATCATGACACTAATGGTTTTGATTGTTAGTATAACGTTTCTTTCCGAACTTGGTTGACGCTTGGACGTCTCGATTTTAACTGTTACATCGAAACAGTAGCGATGAGAGATTGACCTTTAAGCAAAAAGATAAATAATAAAACCGGACAAGGGCGAGTCGGACGCGCGCACGAAGGGTTCTGTACTATAAAAATCAAAATGTTTCCTCGTAAATAAACAAAAAGTCAACGTAACGCGGTCATCCATCCAAGTACGGGCCACGCCCGACGTTGCGTAACCTCGGTGATCGGTTGTCAAGGTGATAAGGCCGTTGCGCCCCTTAATTATTAAAATTGTTTAACTTTTATTATTACTGTTATAGCGGCGACAGCAATGATGTATTTCTGTTAAAAAATTCAACTGTCTAGCAGCTATCGGTTCATGTATACAGTTCTTATATACGGTTCATATATTCCGATACAGCTTGGTGACAGATGGACAGACGGACAGCGGAGACTTAGCAATAGCGTCCCGTTTTACTCTTTGGGTACGGAACGCTAAAACACATCATCTTATTTATAATGCTGATACCTTTCATTTAAATTCAAGCACCGTTAGGAACGTCATTGAGGTGGAATCTGTTGGTGGTGTTGGTAGTTTTGTTTTGAAATGATTTGTAAATTGTTTTTTTGTGTTGTGTTATCGCGCGCGGTTTCGAATGTGTTACCAGATGCGGTCTTCCCGTTGGATTTGATTCATTACAATGATTTTCATGACAGGTAAGTGATATCATCATTATCATCAGACTATATTAGGCAACGCTTCCCCTAATGAGCGCTATAGCGTCCTGTCTTCAGCTTGTAATATATATCTGCTCGTGCAGTCTTTCGCAGATATAATGAATGAATAAATAGGTAGTCTGTTCAAAAAGAGAAGCGTCGTGTATATCCCTTAGTCGCCTCTTACGGCACCCACTTTTTTTTATCGTTAATTTAGGTTAATATATAAAGAAAAAAAATATAACACCCAAAAAAAATTAAATTATTGAGGTAAAAAACTAAAAGTAAAACTACACTCAGTTTCGGGTGATTAAAACGCTGCCATGTTAGCCATTGCATTTTATTACGTCACGGATCATCTAGTCCCCTATGTAAACGCAAAGTCAAAACTTCATGCCCATACAAAAATGTTAAAGTATGACGGTACGTCACGCTTCACATGCCAATAGCGTTGCGTTTAGACATTTTACTGTTGAGACTTAAAATATCTACTTTTAAATGATTAAATTTCACAATAAAAACATCATTCAATACAAAAATAAATATGCAGATATATTTCTATATCAATAGAGAATACGTAAAAAAAATATTAGCTTATTTGAAGTCACATGCATATACCCTATTATCATCAATTGTATATTTAATTTAACGACCTATAGGTACACTAGCCAAACTCTATGTAGAATGTTTGTAAAACAAATTACTACATCAATAACTAAATCTCTCTTGCTAAGCGTCGAGTTTCAGGTACTGTAAATGTAAGCAATATTTACTGAAGGAAGGATCAAATTCTCAAATCGACAAGTAATGTCAATTGCGTGTACAGCAAACAAATTGTATAGTGTACAAGGTCGTATTTTTAACTAAGTAGGTATGTATAATTGATGATATTTGGTCAGCCGTGTCAAAGACTTTTAAGTGTTCTGAATAGATCAACCGTGAAGACGTCTGCTGACAAAAAATACTCAACCTCCTAACAATGAATGTTAGGTAGGTAGGTAGGTACATAGTTCATCCATAGAAATCCATCGAAAGAAACTCTGGTAATCTGTATGTTTGTTAACTTTCTATTATGAAGAAGGTACCAACTTAGAACAGGACATTAGTATGTTCTTTCCCACAAAAAATAGTAGGTAAAAATAGCAGGACTGCTATATTAGCTCATGACTGCTATTTTTACCCGACTACCAACAGAGGAGATTTATGAAGTTAACTGGCACTTTATGTTTGTTTGCATGTGATTTTTAACCCACTTCAAAAAAAGGAAGAGGTTCGATTCGACTGTTTTTTTATGTTTGTTACCTCAGAATTCTTTTTTTATATGAAAGCCGGAGCTTCCCATGTGGTCCGATTTTAATTTTGTTTTGTTCTGACAATGGGATCCTTGAAAATTCATGAAAAAACTATATAAATTGCAGTCAATTTATAATTTTTAAACAAAATTAATTAAATGTATACCCACTGTTGCCCACTCACTAAAGTTAAGTTTTTCTGAGAACATAATCGATTTGGGATGCATTGTAAATTTATTTAAAAAATCTACAATACTAAAATCTCAATCCAATTTCAACCGTTCAAATCGACTTGGACTTGGTTACAGGTATACATTATTTTTTATTTAAAACAAAATCAATTTTAATTCAAGGCACATTATGCCGTGACTGATGTTGCTGATTAAATCATAATATTTAGATTTTTTCGCTCTGAAAGTTGTTTAAACTGTATAAGCTGATCGAATGGACAGGTTTGTTTTAGAAGTTATTAAGGTGGTGCGTAAACCTAGACACTTTTTGTTGTCGACTCGGCACACCGACCACTTTTTGATCGTCAAGTGGGAGCAACAGGACACACATATGCAAAGGGGGTGGGTGATTTCATACTCATCATCATCATCGTCAGCCTATATTAGTCCACTGCTGGACATAGGCCTCTCCTAATGAGCGCCATAGCGCCCTGTCTTCAGCTTGACGCATCCAGCATCTGCCTGCAGTCTTTCATACCCGAGCTAACCTGACAGCAATTCCTATTTTATCATATTTTTACGTTTATCATAGGAATATTTAAAAATCCTACGTTCAGTTTGTGGTATCTATTATAAGCTATTTTTTAATACCTCTTTTATAATTTTATCTCATATAGTTTAGGAGGAGATGCAAAAATAGAGTTTGGTGGCCAAAAAGCGCAACTTCGTATCTCTTCCTAAGGTTTACAAAATGAAACTATTACAGAGGCATTAATTAATAGCTTATAATAGATACCACTAACTGAACGTAGGATTTTTAAAAAATCCTGCGTTCAACGTAATAATAAGATATAATAGTTGGGGGCGCCACTTTCGCTGGTGTATGGGCCTTAAGCATGTTTGTACTAGACAGTGGTCATCTGAAACATTGTAAACCTTTCCGTAAATAAATATTATTATTATTTAGCTACGTAGGTACGTAGGCTCTATTGTACGAGTATCTAGGCGGGTCGCGGGATTTGCGGGACTGAAAAAATATACTTAGTTTTTGCTCACGGCTTCGCACGCGCAGTTTCCATGGAAACGTTTTCTATCCCATTGAAACTCGTGTATGGGATAAAAGGTAGCATATGTTTTATTCCAGGCCTAAAACTATGTCTATTCATAAATTTCAGCCCTATCCGTAGTTTAGTAGTTAGTAGTTTTGGCGTTAAGAGGTAACAAATCCACCAAACTTTTGCAAGTTTGTGTTAATATAATAGTTTTAAATACTAAGTGCTAAAGAGAATACAATAACTGCTAAGGATTTTTCACTTGGTCTGAGCTGCTAAGTGCTTTATATGCTAATTTAATATGCTATTTTTTTATTCTATGAATAAAAAATAATCTATACCTATATATAAAAATGAAACCCGTTTTCCGTTGTCACGACATAACATGAAAACGGCTTGACCGATTTGGCAGATTTTTTTTTAAATGTTCGTTAAACTTCAAGGATGGTTTTTACGGCGAGAAAAATTCGAATAACTGCCGGGAAAACACGAACTATTAAACGTTTCCATAGGAACAACGAGTGCGAAGTCGCGGGGCACAGCTAGTTAGTCAAATAAAAAAGAATATCAGATGTGACATATCGAGAAGTATTATTATTCTGTGTGACAGTTAATGATCCTATAATATCGGCATATTATAAGGAGGAAAGGTTTGATTGTTTGTTTGTATTGAATAGACTCCGAAACTACTAGACCGATTTAAAATGACAAATCGTGAACAAGAAATTTAATACTGCGGGTTTGTTTATCATTTGTGCAGGATTTAAAAAAATCTAATATAGAGTCCGCACCACGACTCAAGTCTTACGGCAAAAAAGGACAACTATATAATTACGAACACTATCGTGAAATAATGGATACCTACCTACGCGCGGTTTTGACCGCGAATAAGAACCTATAGTCCATAAGAAGACCTATTAGTCCAGATCATAATTATTGTAAACTAGCTACACCCCGCGGCCTTTGCACGCGTTGTTCCTATGGAAACGTTTAAAGGAGATTTTTATCCCATGGCAACTGATTTATCTGATAAAAAGTAGTCTATGTTTGATTCTATGGCTGAAATTTTACATACAGGTAATTCTAGTTCTGGAATTACCTGTATGTAAAATTTCAGCCCGATCCGTTCAGTAGTTTTGGCGTGAAGAGATAACAAACATCCATCCATCCATCCATCCATACATCAATAAACTTTCGCATTTATAATATTAGTGTGAAGTGTGATAAAACGAATATTTTGTTTTATTTACTATAGTTTTACGATAGCAGCGCCGCGTCTATAGGACTTGAGTCGTGGCGTAGACTCTAGAGTCCCTAATCTTTACAATTTCCAGGTTCGAAGAGACGTCACTCAAACTGCCGGTATGTCAGTCAAACGATACAAACTGCGTCGGTGGATTCGCTCGTCTGGCTTACGAAATCAAATCCCTTCTGAAGACAAAACCAGATGCTGTACTCCTCAACGCCGGGGATACGTTCCAGGGTACCTATTGGTATTCGACTATGAAGTGGACTATCACGCAGCGCTTCTTGAATATGTTACCCCATGACGCCCACGTGAGTGACCTATTCATCAGTTTTATTAGACCTACATAAGTAGATATTGCTGTATGGTGCTGGTTTAGAATTTGCACCACTTTAATTCTTCCCGTGGGTATCATAAGAAGCAACTAAGGGATATCTTATATTTACTTTAATCAGAGTCAGAGTAATATTATATAAGGATGAAATTTTTCAGTAATAATTCCGCAAAAAAATTGTAATTCGCGGAATTGTTACAAAATATTTTCATCCCTATAATTTACACTGGATTTCCGCAAAGTGACGCCTGAATGGCCTGAATTTATTATGTACTAAGTAATAAGGCTTAAAACTTTTAAATCCATCATAGCTATTAACAACGGAATATCAAGTCATGTTAAATATTCCTTTGTAAATATTTAAAGTATAAAAAGGTTTGTTTAAGAGCTATATTTGAAATAAAAATGATTGATTTTTATTTTTTAACTTCTGTTTATTTCTTGTCCAGACAATCGGCAACCACGAATTCGACGATGGAATAGAGGGCCTAGCACCGTACCTTGCGGCACTCCGCGCTCCAGTAGTCGTGGCCAACATTGACACTACCGAAGAACCACTCTTAAACGGCTTGTACACTCCTTATATTGTTATTGAGAGAAAAGGACGGAAGATTGGTATTATCGGCGTATCCACGGTTGATTCTCCAGTAGGTTCACTAATGCTATTATGAATGTAAGCGGGTTAACTACGAACCAAAGTTGCATCCCTTAACTATACAATATACATGCCTATTTACATTCATAATGAATCCGACAAACTATTAAAGTTTTTAAGTTAATACGTTCACCAAATGTTTACTTTGTCCAAAGCTTTGGTTAGATCCAAACGGCTCTATGACTCATGAGAATAAAAAATGATGGACGAATCACACAGGATCATATAACTTAAGTTAAGCAGATATTTAACATCTTTGTTCAGAACAAAGATCTTTATTTTCTAATTTACAATAGTTATAATGTTATTTTTCGTCTTTCTTAATTGAGTCTAGTAGTCCATCCTCGGTATCTACCCGAGCAAATACAGGGTTACGTTGTTCCTTTTGACAATAATAATGAACTTGGATAGTGGCTTTGGCTGTTTTTACATCTGAGCTTGCATTTCGCATCTTCCATTGATTGTCTGTAATTGTTTCAGCGTTCATCAAGACCGGGCAAGGTGATATTTTTAGATCCAGTGAAAGTGGTAAAAGAGCAAGCCCAAGTGTTAGCAGAGAAAGGTGTCGATATTATCATTGTTCTGTCACATTGCGGCCTGGATGTTGATAGGTAAGACCCCTAATTGGTTTATTTTTTAAAAACAACCGACCTCAAATCCCTTCGTTTTTAATAAAGAATTATTTAATTTCTTGGGAATAAATACTAATTCCTCGGGAATCAATGTTTATGGAACCACCTCGGTTATTATATTATGTACCTATACAACTGCAAAATAATCATTCAAATCGACTCCGACAATTCTGTATTGTCGGATTTATCGACGAACACGCATAATAAAAACAACTTTTATGACTGCTGTACCTTTTACTAAAATATTACTGAAAAACGTTCACTTAAATAGCATAAAACCAAGGCAATCGATCAAGATAATCTTTTTACATCTATTATTCAACGTCGGAGACTTATAGACGATTTAAATGCAAAGTTAGCGCCCAGCTTCTATATTTTCCAATAAAGTTGTCTATAAAATAGAGTGCAGTTTCTTCTCCATAAACTTAGAGGAAAATGTTAGTGAACATTCTCGAAATATTTTATATGTATAGCTTAAACCAGGGACACGAAATATACTACAGATAAAACTTATTCACGTCATTTGGTATTTGCTGATTTTAAGATTTAGAATGGAACGTAATCTGAAGTTTTAGCATCGATCTAAATTTTGGTTACTTATAAAATCGAAGTACCAAACATTTTATTGCAAAACTTATCGTAATTTTATGTGATATTCTTGTTATGTTCCGTCTTTATCATTATCATCAACGTCGATTTTCATCAAGTTTATTTAATATTTAAGTAAAATTTGGGTGGGAACGAAAAGGAGTTCCTTTTATAACATAGTTGAGTTTGTTTTAAAAAACTATAAACCGACTTCAATTATATAATTTTCCCATAGATGCTGTCAGAACTGGACCGATTTGAAATAAGACCACACAAGAACCAGAACCAGATTAAAAAAAAAAGAATAATCAAAATCGGATCACCTGTCAAAAGTTCTGAGGTAACAAACTTATTACAGTCGAATTGAGAACCTCCTCCTTTTTTTTAAGTCGATTACTTATCTAAATAATAAGATTGTATTATACTTACTTATACTTACCTACGACTAGTTTACACGTTAACTTATTGATCACTGTGCCCAAAGGATGTGCCCATTTAGGCTTCGTGTGTGTTCTATCCCACTAAATACCTAATAATAATAATGCAAATAATGTTTTTAACCGACTTCCAAAATGACGGAGGTTCTCAATTCGAATGTATTTTTTTGTTTGTTACCTCAGATCTTTTGACTGGGTGATCCGATTTTGATTATTCTTTGTCCCATTTTAATTTAGTCAAGTTCTGATCAACCATGAGAAAATCAGAAAATTAAAGTCGGTTTATAGTTTTTTTTAAAACAAACCCAATTATATCTATCCTTTTCTTTCACACTCACCTTGTAGTAATTCTTTTCTGTATGATGTGTTAGAGGACCATTAAATTCTTACGTTAAACGTTGAGAAAAATTA
The DNA here is from genome assembly GCA_955876795.1 of Eupithecia tripunctaria. Taxonomy (NCBI): domain Eukaryota; kingdom Metazoa; phylum Arthropoda; class Insecta; order Lepidoptera; family Geometridae; genus Eupithecia; species Eupithecia tripunctaria. The sequence continues at coordinate 8,086,774 of OY041620.1, forward strand.
AATCATATTTATTGTACGTATATAACAAATGAACGGACGCAAAAATGTGTCCATCAATTACTTCTTGCCCATCTTCCTATATTTTTACTCTATACCTTCAGCTATTGAGATAAGCACCATTGATATTACTTCCAGGGAGATAGCCTCGGAAGCTGGCTCGCTCGTGGATATAATAGTCGGCGGGCACTCTCACAGCCTGCTTTGGAACGGGCCGGCATCGAGCGGTGAGACCGTGCAAGGACCCTATCCTGTAGCAGTCGAGAGCTACTCAAACGCAGGACACAAGGTAGGTACTAGATTTTTCATAGAACTTTCGACAAGTTCGTTTAATCACGAAATAGTGTTGTGGTTTTCAAAACTAGCGTTTGTGGAAAATTTGTTCACGCGCACTTTTTCTGGATGGAGAACAACACTAACAACGGTTAAGTGTTGTTTAGTTAGAAAAGTGTGTAACGTTTAGATTGCTGACTGGTTCTGAGTACCTATACCTATGGGAGATCGGCACTGATATATCTTAGGGAAAACGAATTTGTCATGGGTCAACACGCAATATACGATATATTGCGTGTTGACCCCTGACTAAATAGGTCCTGACCAGCCCAGCTCCTTGAAGTATCTGAGCGACTTTTGGTGATGACAAATTCGTTTTAGCTTTTCTGTTGCTGTTGATGGGGTTGATGCCTAAATGAGACTCTTCAACCTCGTTTTGCAACGTTTCATATGCTAATTTATTCCATACTTTGGCATGAATAGTTGAGAAACATACCTGTGAAAAGTATAAATTTAACACACGGATTACCACTAATGTGGAGTGTGTGATAAGTCAGTAGTTTCCCACAGGAAGGAAAATATCTCCCATTATTCTGATTGCTGCTTTTTTTGCATATCTAGATAAAAAGAGTTAAAAGGTGCCACAACAAACGTAGCTTACTTATGGGGGATTTCACCGTTAGTATTTTCAACGGTGAAATTAGACCCTAATCAACCTCCAATGATGCTCATTCCAAACTCATTTTTTTTAATGTTTTCTTATCAGTCAAGTAATGGTTTTGTTTGGCCAAATTTAAATAATTATCAATGATAGAAATATTTCAACCTTTGCTCTGTTTGTTTATAAACTTAAAGAGTAGTCACACTTCATAGAACTTCATCGTTTTACTTTATAGAGCTCGCAGAGTTCCACTTTTGTTAACCTACATTTACATACTCCTAGTCGTTTTCGTTAAGAAAATACATTTGTCTACCACAAGCTTATTCCTTGTGATTAATCGTTACCAAGGTTAGTATCAAGTAGGAAAAATGCTCGGCCACCCCGGTTATTAAGGATCGCTTGCCCCTAAGATGCTCTTTAAGGGCATATCAATCACAACGAAGATTACGATGGGTCAGATTGGTCAAGGGTTATAAACGTACACTGTGGCTGAATATTATGGCTCTTTGATCTTCCCAAGAGATCAATCAAGAAAGCATATCCAGCTATTAATAGAAAGGAAGTTTGTGAAGACGGATGGATGTGACGATGTGACGCTTCGAGTTTGTCACGAGAAAACGCGAAATACCCGAGTCAAAGTTGCGTGTTATTAATTAGTTATTAATTTTGTTCAGTTCTGACAATGGGATCCATGAAAATTCATGAAAAATCTGTAAAAATTTAAGTCGGTTTATAGTTTTTTAAAATCTTATTATTACCTACGTTAAAATCCATCGTACAGTTTGTGATACCATAAGCAAATTTTATTGCCTTTGTATTGAGTTTAATTTTGTAAAACTTGGCCAGAGATACGATGTTGGTCTTTGTGGCCACCAAACTCTATTTTAGCATAATGTGCTTATAATAGGTATAACAAACAGTACGATGGATTTTTAAAATTTCGTGTGTTAAATATAGTACATACTTAATAAGATGAAATGGTGGCGGCGCTAGTGTGCGGCATACAACCGCCTTAACAACGAGCTGCTGCTTGCGACTTCGTACGCGTGGTTTCTGCGGATTTTTTTGGAAATTTAATGGTTAATTATATCCCATGGGAACTGTTTTTTAAGATAAAAAGTAGCAGATGTTTTATTCCAGGCTAGAGCTACGTCTATGCAAGTTTCAGTCCAATCCGTATAGTAGTTTTGGCGTGAAGAGGTTTCAAACATCCATACATCCATCCATCTAAACATCCATCTATACAAACATATGGATGGATGGTTAAACATCCAAACTGTCGCATTTCTAATATAAGTGTGAAAGTAATGTAAATAATAGATTTACGAGGAATAGAAAGACTAAGAAAAGTCAGCAATTCTGTTAAAGCTTTTCTCAATAATTGGATACGACAGCTCTCTGTAATAATTGGCAAAATCGTAGGAAAAGAGCTTTCGGACTGTCTTCGATTTTTACCCTTACCGTAATTACAAAATAAAAATGTTTTTATAATACCTATTATTGAGTCGTATTTTTAAGTTTTTAATTTTTGATACCCAACATGATTCAAGTAAGTACCTATTTATCATCATCATACTAGTTTATTATAGTTTATGTCTGGACATAAACTATAATAAACAATACACGGTTGTCTGGTAGAGATCGCTCTTGAGCGATAAGACCGCCACTTGTCACTTAGTTTTTAAGCTGTTCTATTGTATTGTTTCTTTTAATAAGTGTGCAATAAAAAATGTTCTATCTATCCATCTATCTAAACTAGTATGACGATGATAAAGAGGTACTCCATTGATTAATTAAAAAAGGGAAGATAGGTTACGTTCTCCCAGCGCTTACTTAAAAATTGGCATGTGTTACAACTACACGCAAACACATACGCTCACAGTTATATTTCCAGTCCTGTGCAATACAAAGAAGAACAAAGACGGAAAGACGTATCTAAGACCGAAGTGAGACCGAGACAACAATATTTCACGCGAATCACGACCGCCCGTGCCGCCGGTCCGACGGTGACTGAGGTGGGAGCACACAATTTTACACAATATGAGGTTGCCATTTTCGAGAAACTAGTACCTCATCTTCCCTTTTTAATTAATCAATGAGGTACTCCCAATAATTGAGTTTTTACACATGTCAACTGACAAGTTGACATTGTGTAAAAACTCAATTATTGGGAGTGGCAGATCGTCTGATTTTGTCCGATATGTACAAACCGTGGGTGGCTATTGCCACCTAGAATATGTTTTATATTATTAAATTTTTTTGACGTACTAGGTACCCATGGTACCTATCTTTTTCTATATAATATTGTATACATAAATTACCTGTAAGTATTATTATTATTACTGTGTAGTGTACTTATGTAAAATGGATCTCGTGTCTGAAATAAGATTTATTATTATTATAGTAGCGCACACACGTCCACGGCTGGACAAAAGCCTCCTCTATACGACCTCCATCCATCGCATCGACTCTCTGGCATTGCTACAATTGTCATCGTTCCATCGAATGGATGGTCACACTCTATTTCGCGTTGCGTCTGGGTTGCCACTCGAGAACGCGCACCCGTCCTTGGTAAATGAATCCGGAATTCGTATACCTATAGGATTTTTAACCGACTTCAAAAAAGAGGAGGTTCTCAATCCAACTGTATATTTTTTTTTTATGTGTGTTAGTTATCTCAGAACTTTTGACTGGGTGGTCTGATCTTCGTGAGTCTTTTTTTATATGGAAGCTGGTGCTCTCCGTGTGGTCCTATTTGAATTTGGTTCATTCTGACATTGGGATCCATGAAAATCCATGAAAAAACTATAAAAATTGAAATCAGTTTATAGTTTTTTAAAACAAAATTAATTTTATTAAAATACGGCGTGATCGGCGCGGGGTTGCATAATACAAAAGTACTTTGTGGTTGCATACTATTTCGCAAATACACAAAGCACATATGCAAAAAATACTGATATACTGGTGTCTACTCAGATTTTGCCAATACTAAAGTAAACTATATTGACATTACAAAAAAACATTTTTAACCGACTTCAAACACAAGGAGGAGTCTCAATTCGACTGTTGTTTTATGTTTGTTACCTCAGAACTTTTTAATGGGTTATCCGATTTTGATTATTCTTTTTTTATTAGAAAGCTTGCTGCTTCCCCTGTGGTCCCATTTTATGTCTTTTGTCAATGGCATCCAAGCTAAAACCATATACTGATGTCGGTGTATAGTTTTTTAAAACAAACTCAATTAGGTATTAGCTGTCAAATTAGTTGGGTTTTGACTTGGGGTTTTAACGACTTCATTTGACATCAATCTTGACAAGTCTAACCCAGGGCTCAGTGTGACTTATTCATCTATACTGGCAAACTCATACCAAATAAAAATATTTGTCAGGCAAAATCTTGTAAATCTTATAAAATCGTGGCAATTTTGTTACAGGTTCTAATCGTACAAGCATCAGCCTACACGAAGTACTTGGGAAATATCACGGTTTATTTTGACGGAAACGGCGATGTAGTTTCTTATGATGCGACGCCTATTTTCCTGAACAGATCTATTCCCGAAGGTGAGGAAAGTAAGGTGGAGGTTTATTTCTGTAATCGAATAGTAATGAAATAGTTTCACCATAATGCGATTACAAATCAAATCAATAGGGACTTTATTTTGCTGATATGTACAGAAAGTAGCTACTTACTATACTTACTGTAGAAGACCTAGGTCTTCTAATGTATAGTTAGCCCTACTATATTTTGTCACAGAGTGCATGCAAATTTCACAAAGGTAGGTAAAATGAATATAAAAAAGTATTCACATATTAACACAGACTTACACAGTTTACACAAATTAGTAATTCGATTTACTACAGATTTACAAAGAGTGAAATAAAAGCCGAGAAAGCGCTTATCAGGTCTGAGTCAGGTCTGAGTCCGGAAGTGGCTTATCAGGTCTGAATCAGGTCTGAGTCCGGAAGTGGCTTATCAGGTCTGAGTCAGGTCTGAGTCTGGAAGTGCACCAATATAAACTACTGAGGATGAGGAAAGTTTGAAATATTTTTTTGTGTCGTCATAAATAAATGAATTTCATTTATAAATACTGAGTGTTTGTAAACTCTTTAGGGAACATCTACTGAACCTAAGAGTGCTATAGTTTAATAATATTATGTACATGATGAATTGTCGAGCATTATTTTTTAGAGTTACCTTTTAGCTAGATTTTTTGTTCCGGTAAAACTTAGTTTTTGGTGGATCACTGAAGCAAGGGCGGATATTTTTAAGAGCGGCCAACCCGTTTTACTTTTCATACAAACGCTCTTGCGTGATTATGGCGTCGTCGTCGTAACAAATCTTTTTTTGAAAATTTTTACCAATTAGGAATCATATGCACTATATCTAGGTTTATATCGCAACGAAAAATCTAAATTTGGAGAAAAAAATTCAGTATGAGCCTCCAAAAATCTGCCGAATGCCAACCGAGCGATCAGGCGCTTTCTCTCTCTTTTCGCTTTGCCTATTTTTCTAACATTGCACAATTGGATGAAACAACAAGCTATTCAATAACGCTCGCGTTGACGATAGTAGGACCTTAAGGGCTAAATTCCCGCTTTGGGACAAATGTTTGTAAGATCTGTAAATATTTGTTCCGGGTGCTCTGGGTTTTTTTAAGGTATAAAAAAATATCTAAGAAATATATTGTATAAAGTACTCATATATCAGTCATCTAGTACCCATAATACAAGCTCTCCTTAGCTTGGGGCTAGATGATGCTGTGTGGAATCTCCAGCATTATTTATTTACTTATTTTAATAAACAAAAACAAACAGAACCCCCTGTACCTACTTTACGTTTTTATAAAAAATAACAATTTATAAGTTAGGATTGAAATTATCTTTTTATTTTATTAAGCTCCTTTATTTTTTTTCAGATCCAGAAATAAAAGCACTGCTTCAGCCATACACAGAATCTCTCCATACATTGATGAACGAAGTGGTTGGGTATTCGAATGATGAGATGTCAAATAGTATGTGTAAACAAAAAGAATGTTCGTTGGGGAATCTCTTAGTAGATGCATTGTTGAATGCCGTAAGTGCTTTACTTGTAGTATTTACTGCTTTAGCCTTACACAGAGTCTCTCCATATATTGATGATCGAAGTGGTTAAGTATTCGAATGATGAGCTAGGGCAGGAGTCCTTCCATACATTGATGAACAAAGTAGATGGCTATTCGATATCAAATAGTATGTGTAACCAAAAATAATGTTCGCTGGGGAATCTCATAGCAGATACATTTTTGAATGCCGTAAGTGCTTTACTTGTAAAATTATTTATTATTAATTAATTATTGTTCGTTAGCCGCGTGGTCTTATACAAGGTAGTGCTATTGGTCGGTAAGTAATTAGAATATATGCATAGATTTTTAAATTTTTCTAATCAAATAATCGATTAGAAAAATTTAAAAATCTATGCATATAATACATAACATAACCGAATAAAATCAATATAATCCACAAAATTTAAATTATTGAGGTAAAAAAGAAAAAGAAAAACTGCACTCAATTTTGGATGTTTTATCAGCTGCCATGTTGGCGCTTGCATTCTGTGACGTCACGGATCACCGGATCACCTTTGTCAACGCAAGGTCAATGACAATACAAAAACATAATATACAATTGTGAATCACGGATCGACTGTTTAGTTGTGAGTTTAGACATTTTCGATTGATATTTGAAATATGTATATCTTCGTTTCAATGATTAAATTTCAATAAAAAGATTTAAGAAAACAAAAATAAATATACAGATATATATCTGTTCTGGTCGGTGCCGTCGAAGCAAAAATGTACGAAAATGTATGGTTCGTTTTTCCACTCACCGGCACGGCGACGGCACGGAAAAACTGTATGTGTATTTTATATTACAAGTGTACGTGAGTCCGCGGGGAGACTAGCTCAGTGGAAATACAAAGCCCCGGCCGGCCTTAAAAAATGAAGCCACAAGAAAATTCGCATTGTACAAGAAAAGTTTTGTTGATGCCAATCGATCTTGTTTCCTAAACTGATCAAAAACTTCTATCCAACCAACTGAGTTCTAAAAAACTCGTAAAAAACTTTTCCTACTACCTTATGTACTCTGTTTTGATTTCAGACAAAAGAAGCTTACCCAACTAATGTTACCCAAGTTGGTTTGATCCTTGCAAGCGCGGTCAGATCTTCTTTGCCTAAGGGAGGTAAGTAATTATTGTACCATCATCGCCAAACGTAACGCCTATCAGTTTGAAACTATTTTGCTTTGCGTTAAAAACAAAAGATATCGAGCAAGCCAGGGGTGGCAACTATTCACTTCATAGAAAAATTACCCTAGTGGCGCTAAGGCACAATTTTTGCTGACTATACATACATAATTAGGATCCTGTGATCCTAATAATGTACAGGATATCTGTATATCCTGTGATTAGGATGCTTCACAATGAAATGTGACAATTTAAAAAGAATAAGTTAAACAGAGTGTAAACCTTTATGAACGATAGAGTTATTCTAAAACAAGATATTGCATTGTTTACGTTAATATTTCCTAACCTACACTTTGACACATAAAAATAAGGATTTCTTTTAAAATCTGAAATAGACTTTTGTTTGACCGCCACCTCACTTGATGGAAAGCGAATACGCGACTGGCGGTGTATCACGAAGAAGATAAATAACACACTGACCATTCTGATACACCTACGGTACCTACCATCTAACGGTACTCGGCGATAGTGTTTTTTGCAGTGGTTATTCATTCTCCTCAACCTATTGCTGGAGGCTTTTATCTTATGGGGGGGGGGGGGGGGGGGGGGTATTGCCTTACCTATAATCTTAGAATTGGGGACTGTGCCCACCCCTGACGGATATCCCTCAGTCGCCTCTTACGACCACCGCTGCAAGAGTTGAGGTGGTGCAAATTCTAATCCGCACGACACGGCACATACATTTATTCTCATTTATCTATAACTAGCTGCGCCTCGCGGCTTCGCACGCGTTGTACCTATGGAAACGTTTAAAGGTGATTTTTATCTCACGGGAACTTATTTTTGGGATAAAAAGTAGCCTATATTTAATTCCAGGATTAGAATTACCTATGTAAAAAAATTCAGCCCGATCCGTTCAGCAGTTTTGGCGTGAAGAGGTAACAAATATCCATCCATCCATTTATTACTATTTATTTATTATTATAAAACAAACTTTCGCATTTTTAATATGAGTGTGACTATTACTTTTATTTCAGTCATAACCCGTGGAGACGTCCTAAACGTGTCTCCGTTCACAAACAACGTGCTGTCTTTGGTCATACCAGGCCGGTACATTATGGAAGCTCTCCAAAATACCATGGACTGGCGGGGAAAGGCACCGTTGGTACTGAAGCGCTTGCCTTGTGTTGCAGGTGAGGAATAGTACATTGTACACCTAGCCGAAAAAGTGCCTAATTCCTATCAAAAGTGTCATTTGAGTGTCACTTAGAATACATGAGATAAGATTCGCACTTTCTCCCTAGTGATACATAGTGCTCTATACGTTCGCGGAAATATATCGTTTTAGAATTTTCAAAAACGATGTTTTTCCTTGAACGTATAAGAGTATATTTTTTGTTATTCCGTGTTGTAGACTAAGTAGCAGAGAGACTGGACTGAAAAAACATTTATTTTCTATTTTATGTTTTATTGACAAAAGAAAAAATATCTTCTGATCAACTAACAGACGGAAAAAATAGAGAAATATTTTTTTTATTTCGGACATTATCTTGTTGTTAAAATTTTCAGGCATGAAAGTGGCACTAAACGCAACCTCTGGTGAAGTGGAGTCAGTCCTCGTCAGACATGAATTAGGAGACGAGCCGCTGGCTTTGGACGAAGACTATAGAGTTGTCATACTGTCTTTTATGTATGAAAATCGTGTGTTCGATGTGAGTTAATTTTGGTTATTTTCTTTCGATGCTAAAAATTATAAAACAAGTTATTGTTTAAACAAAAAATATACGACAAATTCTTCTGTATTCCGTTCCAAATTTTTACTCCAGATCAAAATATCGCAGAATATACACGGGGGTATAAATCGATAGGTTCTAAGGTCCCCCACCCCCCAGTCAACAATAATCCAGTCTTCTCTGTTTCAATAGCTGTTCGGAAAACTCGCTAAAACTAAAAAAAAAATTTTGACCACGAATACATTTTTTTTGTTTTGTTAGCTCTAAACAGGGTTGGGATAGGTGATTACAAAGTTCACAGGGTTACTTAGTATTGTTATGATAATTAAATTATATTATATTAATATATCTTAATGTCACGCGAAAAAGTAAAAGACCTCTATCAAACCTATCCAGAAAAACTTATGTTTGCCCGATTTGTTTCTACAAGATCCGTCGAGTGACCGAGTGTGCTTGTGAATCACGCGGCGAGAGCATCTATATTTTATAAAATTGTAAACAAAGACTATGATATCCTAAGCATCAGAAGCATCTCAGAAACGCTGGCTGCATTACCCTGCTCTGTGTGGCAATGCTGATGCGCTGCGCATAATAAAGATAGCGGAACAGTTTAAAATATTTAATTTTACTTCTTTTTCAGATGTTCAAAAAGTACGGACAAGACCTTAAAGTCGTTGGTAAAGATTCCGATATCTTCGAAAAGTATATAAGAACGATTAGTCCTCTTAGCGATGTTTTGAACGACAGACTGGCTGTAGTTACTTAAGTATAGGTACATAAAGAAAGAAAGAAAGAAAGTAATGTATATAATGTATTTTGAAGGCACAAGCTCGAAATAACTAGATCTAGATTTTATACTTTTCTATTATATTTTTTCCTCGGTACCTAAAATTAAGATTAGTTATAATATTAATTTATATTACTTTGACATAAGAATCTTTTAATATTAGTTAGAGAAGCCACTGGCTCCTGAAACACAGTTCTCTAACTAGTTCAGGAGCCTATGGACTCATACTGTCTGTAACACTAAATACTATGTCAATAAATACATTTTTTACTTTTTACTTTTAATGTATTTATTTATAACAACAGTAGAAACAAAGTAGAGAGCTAGACACATTAACTGCTCTTTTACTGTTGATTCGGTTAGGTTATAGAATTCTCTCCCACACGATGTTCGTGCTAGCCCCTAACTCTTTATTTTCAAGCTTAAGTAGAAAAAAAAATACCTATCTTTATGACTTTGTTGTATTTATTTAATGAGTTCTAAATAAAAGCTATAAAGCTATATAATAAATACTGGCAATAGAAAACAATATAAATACATAAAATAAAAACCCAATCTCAAGAGATTGGGAAGAGAGCGTCCTATAACACAAGCTCTGCTTATCTTGGAGCTAGATGATGCTTTATGAATTACCCAGTACTATTTACTCATTCGTATTTTATTGATACATATGGAATATGCAGGTGCTCTAGCTAAGATTAAAGTTGTATATTTTGTAAATAAAAAAATTAATTAAATTTTTAGTTTTTGTTTGTCATTTGTATGATATCCTGCTGCCAGAGGACTTATTATATATTTTGTTTTAAAAAATCGACTTCAATTTTTAAAGTTTTTTCGTGAATTTTCATGGATCCCAGTGTCAGAACTGAAATATATTACAGTGGGACCACACGAGAAGTACCAGCTTTCATAAAAAATAGAATCATGGAAATCGGACTACCCAGTCAAAAGTTAAGTGGTAACAAACATAAAAGAAAAAAAAAGACGTGTGGCACTCGGGGACTGCCGCGGTTAAGCTATTGCAATGCCATCTAGAGGCGAGTTGCTGAACTAAAGAGACAAATGTCATATTTCAAAAAGTCATTAAAAGTTCTACTATTCATCGATAGATGGCAAAACTAAAAAGTATCACCGCTGTTCAGGTCGGAGTGGGGAGCGTGAGGTTTTTTCGTTACGGAATTTCTGGATTCGGTCCCCGCGCTCAAGGCCCGCGATAGAAGCTATGCAATAGCTTAAAAATACAGTCGAATTGAGAACCTCCTCCTTTTTCGGTTAAAAACGGCTTTTCTTTTCATTTTGGAAAGCTTGGGTAGAGTCTGTTCAAAAAGAGAAGATTCGTGGCGTTACGGTGATCTAACACTTTTAGTCGTACTGCACTGACAGAGCAGTGTTATGTTGTAAACCCAACAAAAGTTGGCAATAGGCACACGCGCGCCCTCCATTCCCACGGCTCTTCTCGTTTTGAACAGACTCTAGCTGTTAGCCGAATGTTGCTTAATACTTAATATAAATTTGTGATGGATGGGTGGATGTTTGTTACCTCTTCACGCCCATCGGATCGGGCTGAAATGTATTTACACTTTCTCCTGGAATCAAACATAGGCTTTTTATCTTATAAATCAGTTACCATAGGGTAGAAATCACCATTAAATGTACTATTTCCATAGAAACAATGAGTGCAAAGCCGCGGACAAAAAACAAATTATATGATAAACTAGCTGCGCCCCGCGGCTTCACACGCGTTTTCCTATGGAAACATTAAAAGGTGATTTTCATCCCACGGGAACTGATTTATGGGATAAAAAGTGTCTAAGAAGCCTATATATTTTATTCCAGATTAGAATTACCTGTATGCAAAATTACAGCCAGATCCGGCCAGTAGTTTTGGCGTGAAGAAGTAACAAACATAAAACCATCCATCCATCCATCCATACATCCATACAAACTTTCGCCTTTATAATATTAGTGTGATGTGATTAAAGATTCAGGCGTTACTTTGCGGATATTCATTTTAGGATAGGATAGTAACAATTCCGCGCAAACCCTTCTTTATTAATATCCAACAAAATGTAATTCACCTGATAGATAGATAGATAGATAAAAAAATTATTTGGTACTACAGACACACACACACACATAGAGATACAATACAAACAAAAGTACAACAGGTTTAATAATTCAGACAAGCAATTTTAAAGTATGTAAGTAAGATCTTAGTGTAGAAAAGTTTGTGTGTGTTGCAGCACATCAAATAGGCCATGGCTCAGCGAAATTTTTTGCTTAAAAGCAAAAACGCTGATTTTCAGCCAAAACCTGATAGAGAGCAAGCAGAACGAGTACAAACAGACAACGTGTATAAGGTACCTAGCAGAGAATTATTGTGGTTGTGTAGTAATAGTGAAAGTTATTGTTTGTGTAGTAAAGTACCTAGGTGTTTATGAATTCTTAAACAATATACGAAATAGGACAATAATAATAAATAAATAAAATAACTTGCGGAACAAAATATTAAAGTACTTAAGTATTTAAAACATTAATTAACAAAATTAACGACAGTTTATTTTTGGCATACGAAGTGTTTGGGAATACCTTCTATTTGCTTTTGCAATAAAAACTTTTTATACTTTAATTTAAATGTGTATTTAGTGTTAGCATTGCGAATAGGGGGAGGAATATTATTCCAGCACTTCGTTGCCGAATACCTGAAACTTCCCCTGAAAGCTGCAGTCTTGTGATTGTGATAGGAGAGTGCAGATCTTACTGACCGTAACCTTTCACCACCTGCACAGCCTTCTCACAAATTGGCATAAATAAATAAATAATGCTGGACAATTCACACAGAATTATATGCCCCAAGCCTAGCAGAGCTTGTGGCTATTAGATAATGCTGTGTGAATTGTTACAATATGTCATGCAATCAGAGATGGGAAAAAAAGATACGTTCTTCTTCAGTATTTTTTAAAGCCACAAACTTCAACAAGACTTAAATAAATAAGAAGGTAGGTAAATTTACTTTTGTAGGAAGCAAAATGCAGAAAGATTTACAAACTTTAACACCACACGTGAAACAACTTTGTTTTCTCAAAACAGTTTGCTTAATGGCCTGGTACAAGTTTCAAGCACGATTTAAGCTCTTATAATGTCTTGACTTTTGCTATGGGGAGTGCATTTATTAGGATTTTTAAATCGTTCCCTTAGCTTTCTGATAGTATGTCAGTCAGTAATTATCTAGGTATAGACGTAAAGCAGCGGGTAAACAGCGGTTGGCCCTCAACCTCAAACTCAACAGCCTGTATTGTCCACTGCTGGACGCAGGTCCACCCCCTGATAAGCGCCTTGTTGGTGTTTATCTATTGGGGGGAGGGGGAATGCCCAAAATCCCCACGCTTGGCATGCGGGTTGGGGATCGCAGTTCGGTGGTAGAATTGTTCTGCAGGAGGCGCTGCTGCCTGTTCCAGGTGGATATCCCTTAGTCGCCTATTATAACATTCACGGGAAGTGATGGGGCGGTGCAAATTCTAAGCCAGCACCACACAGCTACAAAAAAGGCGTGCTGTATTACCATTTGGCTACCAGTAAAAAGCGGGTAATAGCAGATTTTTTCTATGTTATTCAATAAATTAGCCGCGGCGATAAATTATAAATTAAAATTAAATCTTCATAATAATAAGTAGGTAATACTTATTGCTTATTTTGCGATTTTTTTCTTATGTTTAGGTTTTTATATAATTAGATAACCTCTATATTATGTAGGACGTATGCCCGTTCTGGAATGGTATAAAATTATGTGGAAATCAATGCAACCGATATACGTGTACATCAATTCGAAAGGTACCGATGATGTATGCATACCTATTATAGCTTCCTCATCTATAGGTTTGTTTCGAAATCTGCTAAAAATACCTAATGTTTTATAACCTTTCATAATACATTATTATCCTATGATTGAAGGATAATTGTATTGATGCTCATTACCAACGCAGCCTAAAAATGTTTACCAGGGTTTTATAATAGGTGTCCAGCGTTTTGAAGCACCAATTGGTGGTAACCCATTTGCACATCTATATAACTATCTATATCTTTTTTTTTTCGGGGGTAGATGTGAAACTCTGCACACGTTTTCAAAATTTCATTTTATTGTTATAAATATAAATAATACAAATTCCGGAAATATTAATGTATATAATCAATCTATAGACAAACCCACCTGCCAATTAGTGTTTTCCACTCAAAACATAAACTCTACACTGCACTACAACTACTTTTCAATAGTCACAGTCCTTTGTGTTTTCACAAGATGGAGGATATTAGAAATACAATGTCCGATATGGCAAAATCATTTGCTCTGCGGATGGAACAGTTCGAGAGTGGACTGCCCAGGAGTCCCACACCATCGACCGTGGCCGGTCTATCAACAGACTACTTGGAGTTCAAGTCCTTTGTCACTGGGGCACTACAAGCACTTCAAACACAGATCCAGTTCATGGCCATGGAACTGGATAATCTGGAGATGAGAGGCCGCCGAAAAATACTGCTTCTTCATGGAGTGCCCGAGCAGCAACAGGAGGACTTGTCACAGGTGGTTGCGAAGACCCTGGTGGAGCGGGTGAAGCTGGCTGGTATTGCTGCAGATGACATCAGTCGTTGCCACAGGATGGGTCGTGCGGCGGTCCCAGATCGCCCTCGGCCTATTATCTTCAAACTACGGGACTTGTCGCTTCGTAGTAAGGTTTGGGCAGCAAAGACTTCACTCAAGGGCTCCGGAATAACTATGTCCGAGTTCCTAACTAAGGTCAGGCATGATACATTCATGCTAGCTCGCGAACGCTTCGGTATCTCTAAATGCTGGACGATGGACGGGAGCGTCTTCGTTATGGGTACCGACGGCAAACGGCACAGAGTTCGCTGTCCCGAAGATCTCAACTCTATCGGGCCCGGCGTCACTGCATCCGGAAGCCCGCAGGCTGTAACCCAGAAGCTGACCGTGGGGCCAAAGGTATCCAAGCCAAAGCGCGGTGCGGCGTCGTCGTCAAGAAAGACTTAGGACTTCTTATTTTTGACTTGTAGCAGTATTACGTGGCCATCAACAAAGTTACAGGTACATAAATGTCTTTCTCTCCAGTTACTGTATGATTTTCGTCCAACCCTCACTATGTTTTTAATATTTTTTTCGTTAGCCGTAGTAAAACTAAATTTTTAATTTGTTTTTGCTTGTCAAATGGACATAACATGACATTGGCACTACAATGTTACTTCTTCTTCTTGTGTTTTGGATACTTGTCTTCATTTTCACGTTGATGGCCACGCGGAATAGTGAATCCGTTCGCAAATGTATTTGTTTTTGGTTTAATTATTATTATTATTATTTTTTTTTCTCTTTCTATTTCATGTGCTTCCATGTTTATCAGTGTTTTGTTTGTTAAAATGAATCCACAAATTACGTAGAGTTTAGTTAAGTTTTTATTGTAATCCTACTAGACACAACTGGCAGATGGATAGTTAGTTCTGAACTTGAAAATAGCTAGTATTCTTATATATATCTTATAATTTTAGTATTCTTATTTATATTTTATAATATTTTGTATATTTAATTTGTCGTTTTATAATTAATGCCACTCAGTCACACTAGTTCTGACAGCGATGAATATGCGTCTCTCTCTGATACCGGTTCTGGTAGTGACGATAGCTTCTGTAGTCTTCCTTCTCTTTCTGATTCCATCTCTTCTTTCTTCTCTGACGTTCCAAAAAATCTAAATGTCCTTCACATAAACGCTCAGAGTATCCCTCAACATTATCCTGACTTACTTGCTTCTTTTGACCATAGAAACATTCACGCCTTGCTTGTTTCTGAATCGTGGTTAAAGCCCTGTCTTTCTTCTTCTTCTTATGCTCTTCCAGGTTTTAAATTAATAAGAAACGATCGCGTTGGATCAGGTGGTGGGGGTGTTGCCATATATCTCCGAACACAAATCCCTTTCAATATTGTAAGTATGTCAGCACAGCCACCACCCTCCAAAGAGGGAGAACATCTTTTTATTGAGATTGACCTCCAGCATGCAAAGGTACTTCTAGGCGTCTTTTATTGCCCTTCTTCCAAAATAAACTTCTTTCTATCATTTGAAACGCTTCTCGAAAATCTTACTCTTTCTTACGATCATTTCATAATTATGGGCGACTTCAACACCTGCTTGCTCAAGAAAGACAGTCGATCTACAACTCTTGAAACTCTTGTAAGGGGGTGCAACATGTCGATTCTTCCCCTAAATGCTACTCATTTCTTCCCGAATTCTTCTCCCTCTCTACTAGACCTCATAATAGTTTCATCTCCTGCTCATGTGGCCAGGCATGGTCAGTGTGAAGCAGGAGCTTTCTCTTACCATGACATGTTGTATATGTCATACAAAATTCGCCCTCCTAAGCCCAAGCCCCAGGTTCTTCTGCAGAGAAATTTTAGTGGCATTATTATGGAGGAACTTCAACTTGATGCGGAGGATATAGACTGGTCTGAGTTGTTTGATGCTTCACACGTTGATGCCAAAGTAGAGATATTTAGCAGGATTATTACCAATCTCTATGACAAGCATGCCCCGCTCAGGGAGATTAAGCTCAAGCACCTTCCTGCGCCGTGGATCACACCTGAATTAAAAGCACTTATGCATAGAAAATGCGTAGCCAAATCTAAGCTGAAGCGTAAACCAACCGAGTACAATAAACAAAGATATATAGATCGCCGGAATCACTGCAATAGAGCGTGTCGTGACGCCCAACGCCGCTATATCCATACTACAGTAGAGAGCTCCGACCCTGCCAAGGTTTGGAAGTTCTTAAGATCTTTAGGAATCGGAAAATCTAGAGAACGTGCTAAAATCCCTCCACAATTTAACCTTAATTCTCTAAACAAACACTTTACTTCTACTTCCGATCTCAATATCCAACTTAAATCCCAGACTTTGTCTCATCTTTCTTCTAAATCGATTCCTGACTATGCACCATTTCAGTTTAGTCAGTTCACGGACTGTGACGTTAAGAGAGCTGTTGCATCTATTTCTTCTAAGGCTATCGGCAACGATGGTATTAGCCGAAATATGATAATCCCCATTCTTGTTCAAATAACACCTGCTATCAAACACATCCTCAATTCCTCCATAATCAGTGGCTTATTCCCATCTGCCTGGAAAGAAGCCCAGGTAATTCCTCTCCCTAAAAAATCCAAGCCTGTTGGCTTCTCTGATTTCCGTCCTATATCTATTCTTCCTTTCCTGTCCAAAGTCTTGGAACGCCTTGTACACCAGCAACTAAGTGCATTCCTCTCCATAAATAATCTTCTTAATACTTTCCAGTCCGGTTTCCGCTCAGGCCACAGCACCGTGTCCGCGCTGGTAAAAATTACCGATGACATTCGCTCTGGTATGGAAGACGGGAAAGTAACTGTACTTTGCTTACTTGATTTCAGCAATGCTTTTAACAATGTCGACTTTAAAATTCTTATTGCAATATTACGCTCTCTTAACGTATCTCCAGCAGTGGCTGATTGGTTTCGCAGTTACTTGCATGGGCGTCGGCAGCGTATTCGCATTGATGACGAGTGCTCGTCTTGGTGTGATATTTCTGCTGGCGTTCCTCAGGGCGGCGTTCTTTCACCTCTCCTATTTGCTATCTTCATAAATTCTATATCTCATCACCTTACTTCAGCGTACCACCTCTATGCAGATGATCTCCAAATCTACACGCAGGCTACGGTAGATCAGCTACCATGTGCTATTGCCTCTATTAATGACGACCTAGGTCGTATCCTGGACTGGAGCAACAGCTTTGGTTTAAAAGTCAACCCCGCAAAAACGCAGGTGATCACAGTCGGAAGCCCGCGAATGATAGTTCGGATTAACTGGGCTAGTCTTCCGACGGTGGTCTTCGATGGGACGCCTGTTGAGCAAAGCGAAACGGTGAAAAATTTAGGTATCCTTATTGATAGGAATCTGTCGTGGGGTCCGCAGATATCTGAAATCAGCCGTAAGATGTTTGCTTCAGCAGGTTCCCTGCGAAGACTGCGTAACTTCCTACCTATTGCCACTAAAATTTCTCTTGCACAATCTATTCTTCTTCCAGTACTCGATTACGCCGATACTTCCTTTCTTGATCTAACTGAGCAACAGTTAGACAAACTTGAGCGCCTGCAGAATGTCGGGATAAGGTTCATATTTGGCTTACGCAAATATGACCATGTCTCGGCATTTCGCAGGAAGCTTACGTGGTTACCTATTCGGTTTCGCCGAAACTCTCATATTCTATCTCTTCTCTATAATACCTTATTTCACGCCTCTGCACCCCCTTATCTGAAAGACCTTTTTACCTTTCTCCACCATTCTCACGCTCTTTCTCTACGCTCTTCTGAAACTCTCATGCTTCAAGTACCTGTTCACTCTACTTCCTTCTTCGCCCATTCCTTTACTGCTCGGGCTGTACAGCTATGGAACGCGTTGCCAGTCTCGGTGAGGCGAGCAAAGTCTTTACCAACTTTCAAAACCATGGTAAAGGAGCATTATTTGTCCTGCTGTCAATGAACGAACACCTTCTATGTCCCTATGAATATAAGTAGTTTATGTAGGTATATATAAGTAATGTTATGTATGTAGTATATTTTAAGTGTTATTATATGTATATGTATATATATATATATATATAAAGTATTTTATTTTTATTTATAAAACCTTCATGAGCACACCGATCCCCTCGTACTATCCAATGATCCTATCCATCCACGGTTGTCTGGTAGAGATCGCTCTTGAGCGATAAGACCGCCACTTGTCACTTAGTTTTTAAGCTGTTCTATTGTAATGTTTCTTTGAATAAGTGTGCAATAAAGAATTTTCTATCTATAAAACTCGTCAAACTTGACAAAGGAGAATGTAACAAAGCCTTTATTTTAAAAGTTAGTCGAGTTAGTTGAATGTTTTAAAGTTTTTAATAAACTTTATTAGTAACTTCGTTAACAGATGGGCTCTAATTTTAGGAAAGTTTTGAATCCTTTTAAAAAGTTTGAAGTCATAGCTACTTAGTTTGAAGGTACCCTTTAAACACTTATTTTTTAGGCCCGCTTAGGTTTTAAACCTCGCTCAATACCTATCCACTTTTATAATAATATGGTTTGTAGAGATACCTACTGATTTCAGATGAGTGAGCTCACAAACTTCACTTGGCAACATACACGGCGTGGTCTCACTACGAAAAGAGCCTATCTGACGATTTAAATCTTTAGTTTAAGTTATATTGATTGATAGATCTTATGTTTATCCACACAGTTTATTCGCAAAGCTAAACGATTTTATAGAGTTCATCATCATCATCAGCCTATACTAGTCCACTGCTGGACATAGGCCTCCATTAATGAGCGCCATAGCGCCCTGTCTTATAGAGTTACCGATTACCATTTAAGTCCTAGTTATGGTTTATTTGTGTGTTAAGGATGGGTTTTGTCTGTTATCATTAATTTGTAACTTAAAAATCGAGTAGAATAAATTTTATATCAAATAAAATATTTTTATAATGTCATCTCTTTCGCTCACAGGCTCTGCTTAGGTAGGTACCCAGGAATAACTAGACAGGGCTTATAATTATTTTGCAAATGATGATGATGATGATGATAAAGCTTCTAGGCCCTCCACGTCCAATTTACATCTCAGAGTACCTGACGAGCAAAGCGAGACGCCTTCACTACTTAGCCCGGAAACAAGTAAAGGAATAATTAATTTTGTTTTAAAAAACTATAAACCGACTTAAATTTTTACGGTTTTTTCATGAATTTTCATGGATCCCACTGTCAAAACTGCACAAAATTAAAATGGGACCACATGGGAAGCACCAGCTTTCATATAAAAAAAGAATCATGAAGATCGGACTACCCAGTCAAAAGTTCTGAGGTAACAAACATAAAAAAAAAAAATAAAAAAAAAAATACAGACGAATTGAGAACCTCCTCCTTTTTGAAGTCGGTTAAAAACTAATCTTCGCCACTAAGCGGTTTTCCTCCACCTCCATTATTCGCATCACTTACGGAATTAAACTCGCTTCCTACTCCTGTTTTACTGGACAATTAAAACCTAGGTTTTTTGAAAACAAGAGTGAATAGTGTCTTCTAGACCGTCGTCTCGGTCGCCGCCCACATCTTCACTGCGATCAAACAAAATGTCAATCACACTAATATTATAAAGGCGAAAGTTTTAATGGTTGTATGGATGGATGGATGGATGGATGGATGGATGGATGGATGGATGGATGGATGTTTGTAACTTCTTCACGCCAAAACTACTGGACGGATCTGGCTGAAATTTCGCATACAGGTAATTCTAATCCTGGAATAAAACATAGGCTACATTTTATCCCATAAATCTGTTACCGTAAGATGAAAATCACCTTTTAATGTTTCCATAGAAACAACGCGTGCGAAGCCGCGGGGCGCAGCTAGTTGACTATAAAAAAAGTACTTACATTAACTCGATTGCGAGTATTGAGCACTCACGGTAGAGGTGCTGAAAACAGAAGCGACAACCCAGGAAATCTGTGTAGAGCCAGCTGATCTGTCAAAGCTAGATCGTACGTGTGTTGTGTGCTAGAGGCTACATCATATGTGATAATCTCATGATCCTACTGTATACACCAGTAGGTTGATTCTACCCGTGACTTCGCTGATTTGGATATTATGACTCGATATAACGTAGAGCTTTCAGACTTATAGAAAGAAAAAAAGAAAGAAATACATTTATTTATAACAACAGAAGAGACTTAGTATACGAATATTGTATCCTACAACTATGAGTAAGTAGAATCAAAATACAATCTTAAAGGATGTAGTTATAAAAAAGTTGTTATAAAAAGGCCCTAACTCAGCATAAATGCTTGCTAGGCTCCCGGAAGAGTTCTAGCCAGCGCTGGTCATCCGTTAGAGCCCGAAAAGTTTCTTTACTTAATAAAGTTCATCACCTCCCTTGAATCTCCGTGCAGTTATTGTATTCTCTTTGTCTCCCTGTGTGCCATGAATAAGAGTACCTAAACGTTATAGCAATGTGTAGAAGTAAGTGTAGAACCCTTTGCGCGTGTGTTACGCAGCCCTCTGAACTCCGATGACAGAGGATAAATAGGATTATAAATAAATAAATAAATAAATAATGCTGGACAATTCACACAGCATTATCTAACCCCAAGCTAAGCAGAGCTTGTGTTATGGGTACTAGATAACTGATATACATAATACAATACACTACATAGATAGATATTTTTTATTATACTTATAAAACATCCAGAACGACCTGAACAAATATCTGCAGATCGTACAAATATTTGTCCTGAGGCGGGAATCGAACCCGCAACCTCCTGCGTCGCAGGCGGACCTTCGCCCACCGCGCCACAGTGGTCGTCATTATAGGTGAGCAGTACTTTGAGGCAAACAAGATCAAGTCTTGAGCAACGTCGCAAACGTTGCTTGTCTCTCGATCTTCTATATTCTATAAGATACATTTTAGAGAATGTTCACTAGAACTTCACGAGCTGATCCCATCATCTCACTTTACTCCAGGACGAGTAGACGTACGGCGTATAACCCTTACTTTCTGGATATTCCATCGACTGTATTTATTTTAAAACTTGTATCTCCAATATTAACAAAAGTACTTTTTCAAGGTTACATTATAAAATAATATTATAAAATAATGCGGGAGAAATCACGCATCATTATCTAGCCCCAAGCTAAGCAGAGCTTGTGTTATGGGTACTAGATGACTGATATACATTATACAATACATATATAGATATTTTTTAATGTACATAGAAAACATCCAGAACGCCCTGAACAAATATCTGCAGATCGTAGGTACAAACATTTTCGAACCCGCAACCTCCATACATAATATTATGTACCTAACCTACAAACGGTACTATTGTTCATATTACAATTATAATGTAGGTAAACGGGATAAATACGAACCTAGTTAGTGTTGGACAACACCTGGTAACCCACTTACATTCATAATCATCATCACAATCAGCCTGTATTAGTTCACAGCTGGACATAGGTCTCCCCTAATGAGCGCCATAGCGCCCTGTCTTCAGCTTGACGCATCCAGCAGCTGCCTTTCGTCTTTCGCTGGTCGTTATCCCACTTGGCAGGAGGGCATCCTACACTACGTGTGTCTAGTCCCAGTCTCCATTCAAGAACACGTTTACCCCAGCCCCTTTCAAAACTAACATAGCAACCACAAAGTTTACAAGAAACCTGTGTCTCAAGAAGTCTCTGCAGGGATCAAAGTTACAAACTAAACCGGGTAAAAAACGTAAAGTGACCCTTCCCACCCTGAGCACTGGCTGGCACTTGACGTCTCCCGCTTGTTTAGCCCCCTAGCTTTTATGCGAGCCTGGTACAAATGTTTTTTTGAACTATGGTAACTTGAAATAAAATATAGTAGGTAAAACATAGTTGATAATTATATTTCCTACTAATATTATAAACGCGAAAGTTTGTAAACATGTACATATGTATGTTTGTTGCTCTTTCACGCAAAAAACACTGAACGGATCGGGCTGAAATTTTCCATACAGGTTGTTTTAGGCCTGGAATAACACAACGCTTTTCATCCCATAAATCAGCTCCCGTGGGATAGGAGTGCGAAGCCGCGAAGTGCAGCTATTATAGCCATAAATGACTAACATACTGACTATTGGTTGCTAGGAATTGTCTACAGAGTTTGTAGTTTCATAAGTTTTCCAGTAATAAACTAACTGCACATAAATGCGTGGAAAAAGAGTCTCATCAAGGCTAAACAAGTTAATAAAGTTACCGGAACCGAAATAAAATGCAAAATAAGTGACTTAATTCCGTGTTTTTTCTGGTTTTGGCTACATTTTATTTTAACCTTGATGACCAAAAGGTGAATTACTTCCTGATGATATACAACCTATCAAGGCACCCACTAAATGGTCCTTTTTAATCCCAATTTATGTATTATATTACTTGCTCGAATACCCTATTTACAATCTATTACCTAAATCTTGAACGCCATACCTTAACCTCAACCTCAACAGCCTATATTGGTCCACTGCTGGACACAGGTCTCCTCCAATAAGCGCTTTATTGGCTTTTATCGCATGGGGGTCACAGTTCGGTGGTAGAATTGTTCTGCAAGAGGCGTTGATGCCCGCTCCCGGTGGTTATCCCTTAGTCGCCTCTTACGACACAGGCGGGAAGAGTTGAGGTGGTGCAAATTCTAAGCCGGCACCACATGCACCATATTGTACAATATTGTATAATAGTGTTGTATTTTACAATAGAGAACAATACGACTGTATGCTTTGCTCTGTCCAACAATTATACAAATTATTGCTGTGCTTTGCTTATTAGGTAAGTAGGTATATATACCAATCAAACTTAAAGATGTGACCAAAGTTTTATAAAGGTTTCACAATAGGGACCGGAACCGAATAGTTAGTTAATAAATAGTTAGGCACGTAAACCGGTTTTAATCAACTCCTGAACCGGGCTTATTAAGGTAGAATAAACTAATTGAAACTCGCTATTAAAATGAAAGTGTAAACTTTGCTTACCAAAATTTTATCACAGTTTATTAAGTTGGCAACTCATCCGGGACTCATAGGCGGGGTTGCTAGTATTAAAATTTAATAGGGTTTGAAGTGGGACTTTATAAGGAGCTCTTTAAATTAGTAGCTAAATTTTAAAATATTCAATTTTTCAAATAACTTTGGTTTGGAATCAGGAGTGCACAAATTGGTTGCAACGAAACACGAAATTTCGTTTTTTGTTGCAACCAATTTGAGCACTCTAATACACCGAATGAGAGTACAAGTTTGCACAAAAAACGAAACAATCAATCGTGTATTTTATAATATTAGAATAGGCGTTCAGAATAGGAGAGTAATAAAGACTTTTGATAGCCCCAAAAACTAAATTACATTTGAATATTTATATCACTTCAATTCGTAAGAACCTTTAAATAGGTGTATCATATCAACTAGGCGTTCTATAGCTTTTCACTTTTTCACCAAAATCAAGCAGAAATTAATTTAATGAGATGGATTTTTGAACATAATATATTTTGTATATAACGGCTGTCAAAGTATATAATAATTTGCCATTAGAAATAAAACAGCTCCATGGAAATATGTTCAAAACTAGATTAAGGAAATGGCTTGTAAATAGTGTACACTATAACCTTAAGGAGTTTTTTGATAATACTAGTTAATAACTATCCTAGATCTATTCTAGACTAGGTATAGGTACCCATTGCTATGTACCTACCTACCCAAACAATTTCGTACAATTGAATTGTATAATATTGTATGTCCGAAATGGATAAGATTGTTGATACCTACTTTAATTTGATTTAAGACCCTTACTTATGTATGATGTACACAATTTTTACAATAAAAATATTCTTATTCTTATTCTTATTCTTACATATCTGGTCAAAATTTTAGAAAACATTTCGTAACCATTTCAATAATCATATCTTATTCTAGGCGTAACTTAAGATAAATTTAGTAAATTACAAGGGAGTTGAAATGTAATTTAAATTCATCGAGCCCCAACATTTTGGCGAGCCAATTCCACCAGCCTGTAATCACACTCTGTTTGATCGACCTATCTTTCATGGCAATTTGAATAACTTTATAATGAAACAACTGACTTGTAAAATATATTCAAAAGCAGTCTAAAGACCAGGCTATTATTATAAAAATTTGTGATGCATGACTTTTATTTTCGGAGCTAATTTGTAATACAGACTTTATTTTTTAAAGCTAGATAGCTTCTGATTATTGACTCGTTTTATCGATACGTGAGGTGAGGTCGCGTCATCATGTTCGCACGATAGCGATAACCAATTTGTATAGAAAATTTAGACACTACGATAACGTCTCGTTACTAACGTCAAATAGACTCATCCCTGTTCGAAACCTTGCTTACGTGCAAACCAGCTAAAACGGATCTCAAATACAAGCACTTTCAAAAAATTTGTACGTGAATTCTAGTTTACGAACCGGTAAAAAATTATGTGAAGCTTAGCGTGATTTGATTACTCATTAAAACTTAAAAATTTACCTCATAATTTTTTCTTACTTAATTACATTTTTAAATATCCCTGCAAAGGGCGGCCTTATTTGCAAGAAAATTAAATTGCTTCGCCATATACCATCGCTTAGTACAAGGTATGTAGGTATACAAAACACCTACAAAAGTGCTACGCGCCGAGCCAAAGAAAATGCTACGACATGCCTACGAATCTGCTACGCCTAATACAAAAGTGCTGCGGTTAGCATACGAAAGCGCTACGCCAAGGCTATGAAAACCACTTTGGAAGGGGACAATTAGTTATACTTTATTTTAGAATATGGGACAACTAGTTTTTGCAAGCCGATTCATACGTTTATCCGGAAAACAACCAGCAACCAACAACCATTTAAACCTAGCAGATTTAACTAACGACATCTGTATAATAAAATATATCTAACTATGTAGTGTATTGTATTATGTATATCAGTTATCTAGTACCCATAAAACTAGCTCTGATTAGCTTGGATTGTATTATGTATATAAGTAATCTAGTACCTATAAAACAAGCTCTGCTTAGCTTGGGGCTTATGCTGTGTGATTTTTCAAACATTATAATATAATTCCCCTGTTATTTTGACTTTAAGAAGAACGAAAAAAACATCCATCCATTCAAAATTTCGCTAATATTTGTTTGATACCCCACTAGTCACCAATTTTTTCATGAAGGTATTGTGTATGACGACCTCTGTGGCGCGGTGGGCGAAGGTACGCCTGCGACGCAGGAGGTTGCGGGTTCGATTCCCGCCTCGGGACAAATATTTGTACGATCTGCAGATATTTGTTCAGGGCGTTCTGGATGCTTTCTATGCATAATAAAAAATATCTATCTATGTAGTGTATTGTATTATGTATATCAGTTATCTAGTACCCATAACACAAGCTCTGCTTAACTTGGGGCTAGATAATGCTGTGTGAATTGTCCAGCATTATTTATTTATTTATTTATATAAAATCTGCGTAAAATTCACGTAAGCTGTAAAATAAACACATTTATTTACTGGAAATAACCAACAAATAAATACAATTACTTTGAAAAAAAATCTAAAGGAAAACAACGCGAAAACAACAGTCAAAGAAAACAATAGGAGCGCTATTCCAAACGTAATGTGCGGTTGGGCTTGACCGGAAGGGTCCCCGGAAGTACAACAAATGTTTTAGCGCCATGTTGCGCCATGTTGCGCCATTTAACTGAAACTAACGTAGGAAGAATTCCCGCAGTGTCGAGTCTCGTTCGCGTTACTGATATTCACAGTTTTAGTAAAGTAAAGTAAAGTATCATTTATTGCATGAAATACATGTAGGTACAGGTGTTTTTAGGTCTATAATATGATTCAATGTATTCCTACCGGTTTTACGGTGTGCAATGTCTGTTTACAAGTAATAATAATCAAAACTGAAGTTATATTTTTATAAATATAATAATAATAATGCTGGACAATTCACACAACGTCATCTACCCCAAGCTTAGCAGAGCTTGTCTTATACTAGATAACTGATATACATAATACAATACGCTACATAGATAAATATATTTTTATTAAATATAGAAAAAATCTAGAACGCGCATTATGACTATTTATTAAAAAATTATACAATAAAACGAATATTTTCATACAGCATATAGAAAAACTTTACATGCATTTTAATAAATAAAATTACTTTAAACTCCATTCAATCAAATATCAAATTAAATCTAATGGAAATAAATACGACCTAAGAAAAGAAATAAAACTACAAGTAGCTAAAACACGTACTAATTATGGTAAAAAAATATATTATCAGAGGAAACTACATTATTGCCAAACAACATAAAATAATGTGTTTATTATATATTTATTTCATTCAGTCGTGTTGAATGTCTTTAAAAATAAACTTAAATTACATTGTCATATTCTGTAACAACCTGTCTTTTACTTAGTAACGCTATATAAGCATACCTATCTCATAATTAACTAAGTACCTACAAGCTGTTATAATGTTTAGTATTTAAACAATATTATTATATAATAATTAGTGAAACAATGTGGATAATATTTAGTCATAATTTATTTTAGGTACCAGAGGTTAGTTAAGATATTGTAAAACCTAGATTTATTTTCTTATTTATCTCATTATAAGTAAACCCTGTGTTTGTATGAGAATATTTAAATTAGTTCTTTAACCTAACTAACCTAACCTAACTTTCAAGTGCTTTATTCAGTCCGCGTAAGGTAATAATTCGTATATCATGTCTTGGTTATGTCTGGAAGGAACTCACAACTTCAGAAACTAGAAATTTTTCTTATAAGAGCACAATACAAAAAATATTTTTTGTACACCATTAAAATAGCATGAAATATATGAAGACATTACATAAAACAGCCTTTCGTCAGTGGGTGTACGTCATAAGGCTGGTAATTAAATATGGCGGAACAATGGCCGGTTTGTTTACTGCCTACAGGAGGCTGCCCACTGAAGTCTGGTATCAGAGGGTCTTCACTGAAATTTTGTTGGATCTTTGATATTTTTTTATTAGGATGGTATAGAATTCGTCATAAAACTGGTAACTTTGCCTTACTCCCTAAGCAGTGCGACCACAGTTCATCATCAAAAACTTAGTTTTTCATTCAAATTTCAACGGTTTTTTTTAAGTCGCCGGTCTTTTGTCGTGTTTTGTGTTTTTGTGGATAAAACTTACAGAAATGGATAGTCACAGGTAAGTTTTTCAATAATTTACACACTTGATACCATTCGTCGTGGTTCAATGTAAAAAATAATGCATTTGAACTTCAGCTTTGAGGCCGTTGTTGGTTTCGTGGCAAAAAGTTTGATTTATCAACAGAAGCTTATCTTTTTATATTTTTTTCCAATTAAACCTTTTTAAAATAAATAATAGTGTTTGCTTACATCGACTTTTAAACTTTAAAACTCATTATTTTAAAATAATGAATAAAATTACAAATAGTGAAATCAACGAAATTAATACCCGTAATTGATTTTCTATTGTTTTTGATATAAAATGAAATAAAATGTTCTAATTATCTTGACAGGTGGCAACTGAAAAACAAACTTTTTCAAGTTTCTGTATCTAGTTTTCCCACGGACGAAGGAAATCATACTTCCAAATTTTTCTTTTCATTTGACATTGACATACCCAAATTTTATCGAGATACATATAATTATAAAACATTTTTTTTTTCTCTAAAAAATGCAAATCAAAAATTGCGCAGGGCTAATCACGATTTAAAAACTTTATTGTTCTTTTTTGGCAATACCAAAATTGCAATAATTATAGGTACAACAATGTACCTGATACGAGTGGTGTAATTATTATGATGTTATCTGTATAACAGTAAGTAGTTTCTGCCCGTGGCTTCACAAAGGTTGTGCCCGGTCAAAAAAATTGCAATTGTTATGAATCTGTGAGCTGAGTGTGAACTGTCATACTGTGTTTACTACAAAGTTTGCGCTATTTTCTATGGAAATTTTACAGCTATGTAAACTCGGCGTTGCCGCTTAGAGCTTTGTCATATTTTCATCATGTTTTTATCTATGTATAGGTACATAATATTCATAGATTTAAATCGTTAGATACGCTCTGACCACCAAAAACTGTAGCAATGTTTTGAAATGTGTCGCGTCATGTCCAAAACCTGTGCAATCTACACAAACAAAACAAGCGTACTGAGAAAATAGTGTCATCTCTTTTTCTCACACATTAGTTGCAAATACTACTCTCTCTTTCGTGCACTCGCCATTTAAATTTGTTATTCTAGTCATTTTTGACGATAAAAGTTTTTTCATTAACTCGCAATACCTAAGAGTGAAATGTTACACCTCTGGCTTTGTTTGTGTTTTTAGAATTGTTGTTGCGCTTTCGAAAGGCACACGTCATTTTGTGACGCTATAAACTGCTCGCAAACGGTCTTCACAATACGTCCGGCTAACACTGTGCTTAGATATATACTGAGTCCAAGATTATGCATGCGTAAGGTTCGACCTGGACACAACACGGCGGCGCGGTCTCACTGCGGTAAGGGCATATCTAACGATTTAAATCTATGCTTATAATGAGGAAAGATTTGATTGTTTGTTTGTATTGATTATGCTCCGAAACTACTGGACAAATTAAAAAAAAAAACATTAAGCTAAGAAAGCTTACTTTTCAGGGAGTTACATAGGCTATTTTATCCCGAAATTCCCACGGGAACAGGAACTAGGTGAACGAAACCGCAAGGTGCGCTGATAGTCACATCACACTAATATCATAAATGTGAAAGTTTGTATGGATGTTGGATGGATGGATGGATGGATGTTTGTTACCTCTTCACGACAATCAAATCAAACAATCAAACATAGGCTATTTTTTATCTCATAAATCTGATCCCGTGGGATAAAAATCACATTTAAACGTTTCCATAGGAACAACGCGTGCGAAGCCACGGGCGCAGCTAGTTTATTATAAACGAGAAAAACGACCTCTGTCGGTTGGCGAAGGTCCGTTTGCGATGCAGGAGGTTGCGGGTTCGATTCCCGCCTTGGGACAAATGTGTGTACGATGCAGATATTTGTTCAGGGCGTTCTGGATGTTTCTATGCATAATAATAAGTAACTTACTATGTAAAGTATTGTATTAAGTATATCAGTTATCTAGTACCCATAACACAAGCTCTGCTCTAGCTAGGGGCTAGATAATGCTGTGTGAATTGTCCAACATTATAACATCTATCTTATACATATATCTATATTTATGAAAGAAAGTCGTGTTAGTTACCCTATTTATAACTCAAGAACGGCTGAACCGATTTGTCTGAAAATTAGCGGTGAGGTAGCTTAGAACCAGGAGACGGATATAGGGTATACCGTTTCCGTGGGACGTGACATAAAAAAATCTACGGGGGCGAAGCCGCGGGGCGCTGCTAGTCTATATTATAAAAGAAAGTCGTGTTGGATACACTATTTATAACTCAAGAATGGCTTAACCGATTTGGCTGAAAATTAGTGGGGCTAAGAACTGTGAGACGGACATAGATTACTGTTTAATTTGTTCCCAGCTGAACGAATCTTGATGAAATTTGGCAGAGGTACACGGTACACGGTATCCCGTCTAAAGACATAGAGCGTGCGAAGCCACGGGCATAAGCTAGTATAAAATATAATATAAACATCCGTCCATCCAAACTTATGCATTTATATTAATTATTAGACTGATTAAGCCGGAAAAATAAACCTTTGCAAAACGAACGACAAAAAACCTTGATCATAATATCAAATTATATTTTTATTCGTAGGTACCGATCAGATGAGGAAGTAGGTACATGAAGGTATCTACGTACGTACCGAAAATAACTTTTGTTTATCAGAAACGAGTTTTTGTTTACTTATAATTTTGTTGAGCAAGAAAAAATGGTTTAGCAAAAACTTCTACAAGACACTACAAATTTATTCAAGATTTATTTGTTAGTAAAGTTTGTTACAACGGGATATTTACCACGATTTGAGTTTTGAGCTTTCAAATCATGGTAAATATCGTTTGTTGTGATGAAATAAAGAATTTTCGATCTTGAAATTGACTTTGTATTATGTTTAGCACGTAGTAAGTAAGCAACACACCAGTTCAAAGTGCTCAGCGAGCTAAGCGATCTGCGAATGACTGGAGGCCGAAGCTGGGTGTGTCAAGATGTAGACAGGGCGCCGCCGTAGCGCTCATTAAGGCCCATACACCAGTGAAAGTGGCGCCCCCAATTATTTTATCTTATACAATATATAACAAATAACTTGTAATAGATACCACAAACTGAACGTAGGATTTTTAAAACTTGCTGCGTTTAACGTAATAATAAGATATAATAGTTGGGGGCGCCACTTTCACTGGTGTATGGGCCTTAAGGGAGGCCTATGTCCAGCAGTGGGCTAGTATAGGCTGATGATGATGAGATAAGCAACATAATTACAAGAACAGCAAAATTGGTGTAGCGCTGTATCGCACCAAAATCTGGGACGCCTAGAGGTCGAAGATGCATTTTGAGATGTGTACCATAATGAAATGAAAATGAAATGAAATTTATTTATTTCTTGACCACTTCACCACCACCACCACCACTTCTTGATAATAATATGTCTATTTGACTGTACAAAATCTCTTGTGGGAAGAAATGGAAACGAATTTTGGCTGGAAACGCTGACAAAATATTATTTATTTTGATATGGGTTGACATTTTTGGTATAAAATTATTTTCTTTTTAAAAACTATAAACTAACTTCAATTTTTATAGTTCTTTCATCAATTTTCGTGTATCCCATCGTCAGAACTGAACAAAATTAAAATGGGATCACACGGGAAGCACAAGCTTTCATATGAAAAAAGAATCAGGAAAATCGAACCACCCAGTCAAAAGTCTTAAGGTAACAAAGAAAAAAAAACTACAGTCGAATTGAGAACCTCCTCCTTTTTTTAAAGTCTGTTATAAACGGCGAAAACTAATTTGACATGAGAACGTGTGGTGATAAACAGCGCTACACTACAAAATTAACATAACTCGGTATTCATAATGTTGTTTCTACTAAGTCAACACCTTTGCATCCATGAAGAATAACTGAATAGATCGCAGGGTACGTTTTACGTAAGATCAGAAAAAACTGTAGGAAATTTTTATCTTTACATTATTTTCTTACAATTTTGAAGCAAGATTGCCATGTCGACAAATTTGAAAAGACTATTCTTGTAAGTTTTCTATTTCTAGAGTATAACACTCTGTTTCGATTTAATAATAATTCTATGTTTTCAATGTAGTTTGAGAATAATAGTATCCCAAATGTACATGAGCGATGTTAATGTATGGGATTCTTATTTTTATATTACAAAGGAATTGGGAGTACTTTGGGAACACCCTATCCTATCCTGCTACCTATTATTTGAATACGTTGTTTTTTTACTTGTAACTTGTGATAATAAATAAAGATATTTCAAATAATATTAAAAAAATACAAAACTACCGGTAGAGTTTCCACATTACGAGTAAATGAAACAGTAATAGAATTTATTGCTCATGTAACTCAAAAATTTAATATACCTAATATATCTTCTACCTAATTATCGCTCGGATTTCTGTGATATATACAACTGTAAAGAACACTGTATTACTTCTTAATGTATCTAAAAGTGTTTAATATATAATAAACATGAGACCATGGCAATTACTTTTCAGCACTATTTTTTGCTGAATTTAGAATCGAACCTTCATAACAATTTTCGATGACAAATTACCTATAAAAGAAACATTAAACCGAATTGAGAAACTCACTTTTTTGCTGTCGGTTAATAACAAACTAGCTTTTGTACATCAGTTATAAACTCGTAGTAGGTACCCATAACACAAGTTCTGCTTAGCTTTGGGCTAGAAAAAGCTGTGTGAATTCTCCAACATTATTTATTTATTTTATTATTTTATTGATAGTAGTGTTAAGGCCCATACAGCAGCGAAAGTGGCGCCCCCAACTATTTTATCTTATTATTAGGTCCTTACATATGAAATTGGCGTTTTGTATGGGAGGAACAAAAAGTCGAATATTTTTTAATATAATATATTTAATTAATCAAAGTATGAACCATTATTTTCTATGCACTTTTGCCATCTTATAGGTAGTTCATTGATCCCTTTACTAAAAAAACCAGTCGGACGGGAATCAATAAAATCTTTGAAGGCGATTTGGACTGCCCCATCGGAGTTGAATTTTTTCCCTTGCAAGAAGTTATCCAAATTTCGAAAAAAATGGTAATCTGTTGGAGCAAGGTCCGGGGAGTACGGAGGATGTCTTAGACTTTCCAATTGAAGCTCTGCTAATTTAGTAGCCGTCTGTTGCGCAGTGTGTGGTCTAGCGTTGTCGTGAAGCAGCAGTGGCGTGGAGCGATTGACCAGCCTAGGTTGTTTAGCCGCTAGCTTTTCCATCATGGTTTGCAATTGCTGACAATAGACATCAGCCGTAATAGTCTGGCCAGATTTGAGAAAACTGTAATGAACAATACCGGCACTAGTCCACCAAACGCTTACAAGTAACTTTTTTGGGGTTAATTTTCGCTTGGGGCAGGATTTGGCTGGCTGGTCAGGATCCAACCATTGCGCTGAGCGCTTCCGATTATCGTAAAGAACCCATTTTTCATCACAGGTTGAATGATTCGGTTTAAAATACCTTCATTATTGTGCCGGTTTAGTAATGTAACGCAGCAGTCGACGCGCGTTTGCCGGTTTGTTTCAGTCAATTCGTGAGTTACCCACCTTTCAAGCTTTTTAATCTTCCCAATTTGCTTCAAGTGAATTAAAACAGTTTTATCACTAACATCGCAGCCTGCAGCTAACTCGGACGTGGTTTGCGATGGATCCGATTCCACAATAGCCTTCAACTCTTCATTATCAACTTGAGTCTCAGGCCGTCCACGGGGCTTGTTCTGCAGGTCGAAATTTCCAGAACGAAAACGATGGAACCAAAAACGAACTGTGTTTTCTTTTGCAACACGACCGCCATACACATCATTCACCCTTCGAGTTGTTTCCGCAGCACTAGTGCCACGGCGGAACTCGTACTCGTAAATAATGCGATATTTTAAGTTTTCCATTTTGTAAAATGAGTGACGCAAACAGAAAAAAACAGAAGAAAAAAAACAAATGAATGACGATCATCGAAGCACAAATACATGAGTCTATAGCTGTACAAATTTGAATTTGGAATTCCTTACCAAAGAGGAGAAATTTGTGATTAAAGTGGCCAGTACGAAAAACGCCAATTTCATATGTAAGGACCTAATATTATGTTAAACGCAGGTATTTTTAAAAATCCTACGTTCAGTTTGTGGTATCTATTATAAGCTATTTATTAATATCTCTGTAATAGTTTCATTTTGTAAAACTTAGGAAGAAATACGACGCTGCGCTTTTTGGCCACCAAACTCTAATTGCGCATCTCCTCCTAAGCTATATGAGATAAAATTATGAAAGAAGTATTAAAAAATAGCTTATAATAGATACCACAAACTGAACGTAGGATTTTTAAAAATTCCTATGATAAACGTAAAAATATGATAAAATAGGTATCGCTGTCAGATTGACTCGGGTATGCGCCTTAAAAACGCTAGTCATTTTAAGCGGGATATTAATGATATTTACCATGTACCATGTACATGTACTATTTAGTGGATTTTGAGTTATTTAATATTTCGTCACAGTTTAATGTGCCATAGGGCAAGGCTACTGCTATACTTGCGCCCCCAGGATCATTTTGAAAACCGGATTTTTGACGTTTCGGACACAAAATTTTAGGACACTTTGTCCGAAATGACATTTATTAATGATTTCTTTACTGACGTTTCGGACACTAGAAAAAAATTGAAGCTGTTTTGTCAATCAGTCAGAAAAAAAAAATATTTTTACGTCATACTAATAAAATGAGCATTACCAAAATTGGGCCTCATAGCGCCATTTTTAACCGACTTCAAAAAAAAGGAGGAGGTTCTCATTTCGTCTATATGAACAAACATCTTTCAATAAATTAAGATCAGCGTTTAGTAAACATGCCTATCGATGTCTGTTCGATTATTGGACTTGTTTATGCATTTCTTGACTTCTGAAGCCATCTCGTTAATATGTAAATAAGTAATTTGAACCTAGTGGTTCAACTGATATGCAGTGTGGCTTAGAATTTGCACTACCCCATCTCTACCCCGGGTGTTATAAGAGGCAACTAAGAGATATCTAACGGGGGCGGGCCAGCAGCGCCCTCTGTAGGACAATTCTACAATGAACTGTGATCCCCAACCCGCATGCCCAGCAAGGGGATTCTGGGTATTATGCCCTTGATAAGCCAAAAAGGTGCTTATCAGGGGGAGGCCTGCGTCCAGCAGTGGATCAATAGGCTGTAAAAGTAAATTGAAGTTGGTTCAACTTGTGAATTTTTACTCGCTTTTTTGCGCCGCAGAATAGATGATAGTAGGTAACCTCTGTTACCTAAGATTAATTTGTTTTGTACATCTACTTATCTATTAGTTTCTATTTATTTTTGTACTGTCTGTACATATTTTTTAGGTACCAATCTCCTTTCGTAATTTAAAAAGAACCATATTGCATTTATAACAAAAATGAAGCAAAATGAAACATGTGTACAAAGTCCTTCCTTGTGGAACGGGACTCGTTCGCTGCTCTACATTTCAGCTGATTTGATTAACGTTATCACGAGCGAGACAGCTATACATCCCTCTCGTTCACGCACGTGTTAATTTTGGAATCGAATCGAACGCATTGCCTCGTCATTCGGTCAAGCGGTCGGGTTTGGCTCGCTCATTCGAGTCGGCACTTTACTTTCTTCGCTAGTACGCATGCGCGAAGTCTGTCAAACGAACGGTGCATCACTCTCTATAACCTATTTTGCCGAAAACAATAGAGTTTGACTGATTTTTTCGTAAAAAATAGTGGTTTTATCATCAAAATGGCGTTGACAAGTTTAGAAAAAATCGCGATTGTGTTGCTGGCAGCAATTTTGCTGTATTTTGTGAAATTAATTTTTAAAACTGTTTATACGTACGCGATCGGCCCGATTGTGAATAAAGTGGACTTCAAATCTAAAGGAAAGTGGGCACGTAAGTATTGAATGATTTTTTACAATCAACGTTGCATTGTGAATGAAATTCACAAGTTATGCCTTAATTAAATAAAAAATAATGCCAGAAATGTAGGCTACATGAATTTCACGACTCTATCTGTGTTATACATGTGTTATTGTATAACTCCAGTGCATGCTTGTGTGTGTGTACCGTGTATCTGTATTTACCTTGTTGGGACGAGGGATTCCTTCGAGGTAATATAATAAAATATAAGGATTATCTACTTATTTTCATCAGGGCCACAGAAAGGTGTAGTGGGGTCAATGATCACCGCATGCAACGAAGTTCAAAGCCCTTGTAACCTCCCCGTTGCTGATCTTTTTTTTGAGATACCTACCAACCTACTTACTGTTTTATTAAGTTTATTCTTCCAAAGAGGTCTCATGCCGGATAGTAGACTCTTTATATACCTAGTTTTTAAGATATTTTAGTTCTCATAAAATGTAGCGTAAGATAAAGAAATCGACAACTAAATAATCGATTTCTACTGCAGATTCAATTGAAAGTAGCAAGGTAGTTACTTGTATTGTAAGCCGGTCTTAGAAAGTAGGCAAGTGTAAGTACGACTGGTTTAACATCCGTAGAGTAGACCTCAGTACGGAGTGTGAATATTATAATAAGTGGGTACACCTATACTTACCTTGGCGTCCACTGTGGCGTAGCAGGCGAAGGTTGCCGATTCGATTCCCGCCTCGGGATAAATATTTCCTTTTACTGAAATAATTTTTTGATATAACTTACATTTTATTCTAGGCCTAAAACTACCTGCCCTTTCCGTTCAGTAGTTAAAAGGTAACAAACATCCATCCATACATCCAACTTAACAACAAAACTTTCGCATTTATGATATTAGTGTGATAATTGATCAAACCAGAACCATTGTACCATCACACTGCGATCCCCAACATGCATGCCCAGCGTGGGTATGTATTACCCCCCTCATGAGAAAAAGCCAATAAGGCGCATAAGGCCTGAGTCCAGCAGTGGACCATTATATGCTATTGAGGATGAGGATGAAGCATTGG
The DNA here is from genome assembly GCA_955876795.1 of Eupithecia tripunctaria. Lineage (NCBI taxonomy): Eukaryota > Metazoa > Arthropoda > Insecta > Lepidoptera > Geometridae > Eupithecia > Eupithecia tripunctaria. Next base: position 8,123,214 of record OY041620.1, read on the forward strand.
TCAAAATACAAAGAGAACATCAATACGACGACCTCTGTGGCGCGGTGGGCGAAGGTCTGCCTGCGACGCAGGAGGTTGCGGGTTCGATTCCCGCCTAGGGACAAATTTGTGTACGATCTGCAGAAATTTGTTAAGGGCGTTCTGGATGTTTTTTTAGGTGTAATAAAAAATATATATCTATGTAGTGTATTGTATTATGTATATCAGTTATCTAGTACCCATAACACAAGCTCTGCTTAGCTTGGGGCTAGATAATGCTGTGTGAATTGTCCAGCATTATTATTATTATTATTATTATTATTATTATTAATACTTAAGAGTAGGAACCTTAAAATTTTTAATACCTACTAACCTTAATATTTTATTGCTAACCTTAACATTTTCAGGAACTGATTTACTAATGCTAGCATTTGTAATGTAATGAACTAATGAGTCATTAAAATTTATTTATTATTTTAAATATATTTTAATTGCAAAACTGGATCTTTTGTTTGAATGGGGTCATTAAAAAACGACGCCGAAGTAACTAGAATGCTCAAAAGTATGGCGGATGACTTTTATATTATTTTGTTTTATTTTTAAATTTGTATCAACTTGTAATCTTAAAATCGAAAAACCCCGGATCCTTTTAAGGTTGAAGGTTCTACCAAAGTCAAAATAAAATTAATCGTATTGACCTTCACCGGAAAACGACGTTTATTTCAATAATAAAAATTGTTGCATAAATTAATCTTATTTGGGAACAGCTGTAGCGGAATAACATTAATCAACTAAAAGTTTGGCTAATTTTGACCCTGTCGTTCCTATTTTGCAATGACTCAAGTGTGTTTGTATGCTAATAAAAAAACGAGAAAAACACTTGGGTGGAAAAACCGTGGCAGGTCACCGAGTGAAATGCGCCATCAAATGGCAATAAACTCAAAAACGCTTTATTTCAATAGATACAAATAGTTCACTTAGAAAAAGTCAAATATCACCAAAAAAATATTTATCACATCACATCTCATACTAATATCATAAATGCGAAAGTTTGTATGGATGTATGGATGGATGGATGGATGTTTGTTACTTCATCACGCCAAAACTACTGGACGGATCTGGCTGAAATTTTGCATACAGGTAATTCTAATCCTGGAATCAAACATAGGCTACTTTTTATCCCATACATCAGTTCCCGTGGGATGACAATCACCTTTTAACGTTTCCGTAGGAACAACGCGTGCGAAGCCGCGGGGCGCAGCTAGTTACTTATATAATAACATTAAAAAAGAAGAAAAAATAATAGTAACTTACCCTTAAACCAAGCTCTACTTAGCTTTGGACTTTTTTTATTGATGATGTTCAAGCGTTTGGCTAAGCGAAGATGTGGCCTAATAAGATGGAGCACGCTTTTCCAGAAGGAACTTATTTACCCTAGATTTGAAGACTCCAAGATTGTACTCTAATGGGAAAACAGACGCAGGAAGCTCATTCCACTCTTTACATTGGCTATGGATATTATGAAAGTAAAAAAAAAAAAAAAAAAAAAAAAAAAAAAAAAAAAAAAAAATATATATAACAAGCTTCCATCTGAAGCAACTGAGCTCCCTATTCGTAAATTTAAACTGTATACAAAACGAAATCTTATCAAGAAAGCTTTTACTCCATAGATGGTTACATTAATCATGTTAATGCTTGACTGGATGTCGCCCAGTTCCACACGGACAATAGTATGTAAGAACAGTTAGACTTAGTTATGCAACGATTGTATTAGTTGTTAAGCGATAAACTTGCTAGTGGTTTCTTTTTCATATTTTCCGCTAGTAGACAAAAAATTGAAGTGAATTAGAGTCAATTGCACCTTATTTCTAATTTAATAGTAATTACTATTTATCAAGCTGTTTATATATATTAAAAATTTAAGTACTTATTTTGTAAGTCTAAAGAAATAAACGACTTGACTCTGACTCTGAGTCAAAGCAGATTTTTTTGGGTCCTGCACTGTGGTATATGTAGATAATGTGGTGTTAATATATTTATATATATTTTTTTATATTTTGTTGGACAACTCACACAGCATTATCTAGCCCCAAGCTAAGCAGAGCTTGTGTTATGGGTACTAGATAACTGATATACATAATACAATATACTACACAGATAGATATTTTTTATTATATGTACATAGAAAACATCCAGAACGCCCTGGACAAATATATGCAGATCGTACACACATTTGTCCCGAGGCGGGAATCGAACCCGCAACCTCCTGCGTCGCAGGCGGACCTTTGCCCACCGCGCCACCGAGGTCGTCTGTTAATTGTCCAACATTATTTATTTATAAGTGGGATAGAGTTCTTAACTTGGACTACAAGGCTTGTTTTTTGTTCCGAATATGCGAGCGATGCAGTGGGCGGGAGCTAGTATTAAATACGATATCAATATTAAGACGTGGAGCAGCGAAGATCCACCTGTGATGCAGGAGGTAGCGGGTTCGATTCCCGCTTTATTTGTTCAGGGTGTGCTGGGTGTTTTCTATGTATAATAAAATGTATATCTATGGTTTATCCATGCAGCATGGAGCATGTTAGTAAATAAACCACGATACAAATAACGAAAACTCACTTGCTTGGCGTCGAGTTTCAGATATAATTGTAAGCAATTTTTATTGAATTGGGAGGATCGAAAATCGACAGGTAATGTAAATTACGTATAAAAGGACGCGCCAACAAAGTGAATTTTAGGTTAAGTATGGGCGGTTTGTATACGTTTATGCCTCATTCAAAATGGACACGGTATAGGTATTACACTGTGTGAATTATACCAGTTATCTAGTACCAATAAGACAATATCTGCTTAGCTTGGAGCAAGATAATGCTGGGTGAATTGTCCAACATTTTTTTAAACATTTCCAGAAACACTAGCTTATAATATTAGTTTGATCACATCATCAAAACTTGCCTGGAAGAGATCGCTTCTAAGCGATAAGGCTGCCCGTTGTACATATGTCTTATGTAATGCCGTGTTATATTGTATTGTATTACATCACGTCTTGTGACCAGCTTAGTTACAATTTTGTTCACCTGAACAGATAAGTCTGTCCAGCGTGGGACTCTAGATTATTGTTAGGTTATCTTCTGACATTGAGCTTCGGTCCAAGGGTAATAATTTAATCCATGCGTATTAATTAAAATGATTACTTTATGCAAAAATACTTTCTATCACTTATCATAATACTCTTTTACTGTTCTATCTATATACACGTAGGTAGTTTGCTTGCGGAGGTGATATGCCTGATAATCTCTAATTAGCTTCTAATTTACTTATAAAATAAAAATAAAAAGTTTATTTATTCAGACTATGTCCATCAATTACACATTATAAATACTAAAACATTACACATAAATTAAAATTAAATACAAAGAAAATTAAAACTATACTACATACAGTCAAGTCAGACAAGAGATATGCAACCATTCAACAGAATCCCAACCTAAGCAGTCTATAGGGTGAGGATTCTGTTGAAAGACTGCATGATAGGCGAGGCAAACTTACTACCAACGACCGTCAGGATGGTGTTGGTACTGCCCCACGTTCTGCGCAGCAGCGATGCGGTTTTCTTGCGGATGATGGCATGAAAGCCATCAACCTGCGCCTCAGCAAACATGAGGGATGCGCTGCAGAAGCGGGGCAGCCCCAACAACATCCTGAAGGCGTTGTTATACTACACACGTAGAGCGCTGAGCGTCCGTTTAGTATAGCTGGCCCAGAGGCTACCCGTATAGAACGATTGGCAGTAGGCTTTGAACAGCGTGATTTTCACTTGCCTACTGCAACGGGCAAACCTTCGCGCCAGCATATTACTCCGGACCGCCAGCGCTCTACGTTCTCGTTCTATATCTACCTGGTCGTCAAGGTCGTCGGTAAGGAAATGTCCCAGATACTTGAAGCTATATATATACTCTATTTAGCTCAAGACCGTTGAGTCTCAAGCTTGGGACTGATGCTGGAACCTTACCTGCGGCCTTGAATACCAGGTATTCACTCTTCTTGCAGTTGTATACAAGTCCATGCTTACTGGCGTACTCTTCACAGATGCACAACAGCTTCCGGAGGGCGCTGATCGTTGGACACAGCAGCGCCATGTCGTCTGCATAGCTGATATTGTTCATACAAACATTATCAACTGAGCAGCCGACACGCGCACTGCTGAGTCCCACGATGAGCTCGTTTACGTGCATGTTGAAGAGCTTGGGTGAGCTCAACCCACCTTGTCTCACGCCGCACTCCAACCTGTAGGTCTCCGAAAACACGCCAGCCCATCTAACATTGTTAGTCTGATTAGCGTACCAGTAGTGGAAAAGACGCTGCACCTGTGTATGTACGCCTGTGCCAGCCAGCTTTCTCCACAACACATCGTAGGACACCAGGTCAAAAGCCTTCGACAAGTCGAGGAAGCATGCATACACAGGTGTGCGTCTCTGCGTATAGTATTGAACAGTGTGTTTTAGACTCAGAATCGCACTTTCAGTTGAGAGGCCCTTTCTGAAGCCAAACTGTGCATCATGTAGGTCTAAATATTTGTCAAGTTCCGAGTCCATCACACTGTCCAACACCTTCGCCACTACGGTAGCTAACGATATTGGTCTATAGTTACATTTATCAGATAGATCACCAGTTTTGTTCTCAACAATGGGTACGACAGTGGTTTTCATTAGGTCTTCAGGTAAATAAGAGTGAACAAAGCATACACCAAACAAAACTGAGAGAAGATGCGGTAACTGGGGTCCCGCATACTTCAGGTGTTCGATGCTGAGGCCGTCATGACCAGGAGACTTACCTCTTGTCTTTTTATTTATAATTGTAGCAACCTGCTCAGCAGTAACTTGGTAGGCCTCCATGGTCATGCCGTCCCCACCATCCCCTGCTGCTGACAATGAACCAAGCACCGAGCTTACTCTAAAATGGTCTTTGAATAAGTTAGCAATGCCCTTACTATCACTCACACCTTCAACGCTTACAGGCAGACCAGGCTGCACATTCAATTTGTTGGTTGATTTCCAAAAGTCACTAAAATTATTTACAGATCGATGCTCTGCTATAATGTCCATTTTAATTTGTTCCTCATTGTTTTGACACCACCTAAGTTTACCTTTGAAAGTTTTTCTGCTCTCATTCATGTTATTATAAAAAATACCAGAACGTGGTTTGTTTTGCCAAATCCAGTTTTTGAAATGAAACCTGGCCTCCCTGTGTGCCTCTCGGACATGCTTATTCCAGCCTACCACACGTCGGGCCCTGCCCTGCGCAGCTTTTTTCACTTTACTATAGGAAGCTGCGTCACTTAAAATGTCAATAATGTCATGATAAAAAATGACAATTTGTTTCTTATGTTCTACATTGCTACATAGACTAGGGTTACAGTGTATTAGCTCACAAGGACACTTTATTTCATTAAATTTTACCTTACAATAGTTTTTATAGATGTCAATTTGCTCATCGCTCCTATTTCCCCATATTACAGAATTTGTCATTGTTTTATTATTATTATAACAGGATGTCTTACATGGAATTAAATTAAGATTACAATTAATAATTAATGGCAGATGATCAGACCAGTATGTACTATATTAAATTTTTATGTCATTTATTGTTTGAGAGGCAGAACAGCTGACAACACAATGATCAAGCCATCTAGTGCAACCATGGGCATCACTTATAAAGGTAGTGTAGCTGCCAGAATTAACACCAAGCTGGTCAATATCTGCACAGATCCATTTTTGATCCACACATATATTTAATAATTCAGTTCCAAAAAGTTCACCCGGGTGTGCATTAAAATCTCCTAGGATAACGATAGCCTCAACACAACTACTCTCCACAATAGCACAAATCTCCCCAAAGCAGTCTGTGAAGTCTGCCAGATTCTCATGCGAGTCCGTGGGCATGTAGACGCTGCACACAAGAATGTCACTATCGTCACTTATAAATTACTTTACTTGTTCCTCTAACTTTATAAACGTTTTTTGGCAAATTTATTTATACTATCTGTACTGATATTATAAAGAGGAATGATTTGATTGTATAGGCTCCGAAACTGTTGGACCGATTTAAAAAAATCTTTCAGAGACCGATACTGTAGCTTAATTATGTTAATTAATGCTTACTGGTTTTCAGGTAGAGCATGGCTGTGTGATTTACAATATTACCTACTATAGTAGGTAGGTACATGTACAAATAATTTACCAAGAGACAAAAATAAACATACAAATCACACATATCACAATAATCACGCTAATATTATAAATGCGATAGTTTGTATGGATATATATGGATATATAGCATCCATCTATCCCATATATTATATGGATGGATATGGATGGATGGATGTTTGTTTGTTACTTCTTTACGCCAAAACAACTGGACGGATCTGGCTGAAAATTGCATACAGGTAATTCTTATCCTGGAATATGCAACTTTTTATCCCATAAGTTCCCACAGTTCCCGTGGGATGAAAATCTTTTAACGTTTCCACAGGAACAACGCGTGCGAACAACACGTGCGTTTAGAATGTTTGTTACTACACGCCAAAACTACAAAACGGATTGGGTTGAAATTTTGCATAGATGTCTTGGTAGGCCTAAAATAAGATAAGGATAAATATCTTTATTTGCAAAACCATGTGTACAAAAAGGTGGAAAATAATAATAGAGAATAAACACGCTTGACCGTTAACGGTTTACAAAAAATATTAAGAGATGATATGCAGCGTTAAATTAACTATCTACAAATTTACCATTAAGAAATTGTCTCTAGGCTATAGTACCATTTTGAAATGAACATTATTATAATTTATAAATAGTTGTTCATTTGATAAAACATACGTTTTATCTGACAAATCAGAGAGCCTAACAAACTGGCATTCGCTATGAAGCGAATAGAAAACAATTGAAAGATTCGTAGGGAAAAAAATCTAAACAAATCACGTTACATATCTAAGGTTACCGTGTCTAAGGCATTATGTCAGACCCATACCTTTTTGAACTTTTCTACTTTCGCTTTTGACATTGTCTAAGCCCTCAGGTCTCATGGGATAAAAATAAAAAAGGTTTCCATATAAAAAAAACGGGTGCGAAGCCGCGGGCTGAAACTAATAATACATATTAATGGAGTAAGTTAAACAAAGGCTTGTGAAAAAAAATATTCTGACCTCAAAAATACTCATATTCGAACCGCCCCTGACACCCTGAACTATCCTTTACGAATCTTACATTTAACATTTAAATGTAAAATTTTACATTCATACCATTTATGGAAATAAATCAGGTCTGAGCAGGAAATCTTCTAAATTAATATTGAACGACACTCGTTAAACAAGAGGTCACTTAACACGTACTTATCTAGTGTTTATAGATGGTCAACTAGATCCTTGTAGGACATGCTCACACGGCGAGCATTCGCTTCTATTGTAACATACAGATTTGAGCATTAAATCCAGTCCAACATATGAAAATGGCTGAAATATGTGTTTGTGTATCTAAGCTGAAATAAACGTAATTAATTGAATAGAAAGTATGTAGTCTCAATAGGTGCTCCTTTTCTACGATTCTCGTGTAAAATTCCATTTAGTTGAATTCTTTTATTGTAAATACAATTGAATGGATTGCAGTAAAATGAAAAACATAAACTCTTGTGTGTCTTGCGACGCGTCGTAAACTGTTGCAATATATTTTTCATTTTGCCGACACAACACACCGCGACAATCTTTGACTGCTTTAAGTGGGAGCAACTGGACACAAAAAAATGTTTACGTATGCGCAGGGAGTAAACTATTTCATTCTGGTGTTATAGAAATCAAACATTCATCGATAGCTTGTATTTGACAAAAGAAACAAAAGTGTTCTCGTTTGCGCTCTGCCTAAGCCGATCCCTCACCGCGAGCATTATAGTAAAATATTGCATGTAATGTACCTAATATAATATTGAAAAAACACCTGAATGGACTTGAAGTTATTCATCTATAATGTAGGATCAGTCATCTAATAATGTAGGATAATTACATTACAGGCAAATGCTCACATTGGGAGCTCCTTTAAACAGTTTGAACAAACTGTTTACATACATAGTGAACAGTGATGTTGACTGAGATTTTAGAGAGAAGAGATGTCTTAATGACGTTTATTGATAAAGCAAACAAGACTTTTAAGTTTTGTTTGTTTTGATTAATATTCCTGCGTCGCAGGTGGATATTCGCTCCGCCAGGTCCGCCAGGCTCTACTCAGAATTTGAGATATATATTTATGACATGAACCACCAAATAAACCTAAAACCTAAACGCAAAACGGATTAAAGCACATCCTAAGTGCTTTAATCCGTTTACTAATTTTTGACAGTTTTACATGAAATTCTGCCAAAAATTTATCATTTTAGACGTGATGCTTTAATCCCGGGTATAAGGGCAGTCGCATACCAGCACGTGAAACTGAGGTGGCGGCGCCCCGCCATAGTTCCACGATGACGTTGTCCGTTGTACGAGAAGCGGAACAGAGGCGAAACTGCCTGTTCTAACGCATTGATTTGACAATGATTTCTCTCTTTTTCTGCGCGATTCTGCCGATCTACTCAAGTTAAAGTTTGTTTTGCGTGTATCTTGTGGCCTTAGAAGAAGGAGGCGAGTTCTTTGAATTCTCGACGTTTCGATATAGTTCCGCTAATCGAACAGCGATAAGTCACATCCCATCATATAGATTACGAAAGGTAGGGAAATAATTTGTGGGCAATTGCGTAAGATTCTATAACAAGCTTCCATCTGAAGCAACTGAGCTCCCTATTCGTAAATTTAAACTGTAGGTACATAAAAAGAAATCTTATCAAGAAAGCCTATTACTCCATAGATGATTACATTAATGATGCTTATGCTTGGCCGGGTGTCGCCCAGTTCCACACCGACAATAGTATGTAAGACTTAGTTATGCAAAGGTTGTTTTAGTTTATATGCGATTAACTTGCTAGTGGTTTCTTTTTCACTTCTTTCGCTAGTGGACAAAAAAATGAAGTGAATTAAAGTCAATTGCACCTTATTTCTTATTTGATAGTAATTACTATTTATCAAGCTGTTTAGATAGTAAAAATATGACTTGTTCAAGTGCTTATTTTATAAGTCTAAAGAAATAAACGATTCGACTCTGACTCAGACGAGAAGCGAACCTCGAACCGTGTATTTGCTGGTAACGGAATCGCCTTCTAATGTGGGACCGCCCTAAAGATCTTTAAACACTAAACACCTTCATGGCCCAAGACGCAGGTGCCATTCTCCACCACGTGTGGGCGCGGCGCGCCCCTGCGGGTCGCACCGCAGAGGCTGGGCAGTGAATACGTTAATTTGAGTAAAGTAAGAAAAGACGTTACCATCAACAAATAATTTAAGTTACTAATAAGTAAGAAAACAGAGAGTAAGACTAAAAATAACTGCTGCTAAGGACTGTATCTACAATTTGATAATTTACTAATAGTCTTAAAGTAGGACTCCACACTCATCTCTTTACAATATTATAAACTTAAAAAAATGAGCAGGTTCTCAATTCGAGTGTATATTTTTTTGTTTCTTACCTCAGAACTTTTGACTGGGTGTTCCGATTTTCATGATTCGTTTTTTATTTGAAAGCTGGTGCTTCGCGTTCCTTTTTTAATTTGGTCCAGTTCTAACAATGGCATCCATGAACAAACTATTTATTTGAAGTCGGTTTATAGTTTATAAAAACTAAATCAATTATTTGTACCATGTGGGCGTGTTGTAAACTCATGAGAGCAATAAGTAATCTACGACAATTACTTTAATTCTGAAAAAAAAACAAGTACAAGAGTCGTCTATTTAAAATGTTTTTTCCATGAATAAAAGATTTTAGAAAAGCTTTGGAAGTTCTTAGGAAGGATTTTGGGTAATTCCCATAGGATCCCATGAGGTAGCCGCCATTTTTCCTAGATCCAGTAGTAACGAAATAAGGTATACTTACCTACATAAATAAATGAGTATTCGTAATACTTCGTACCTTAAATTTATAGCTCGTTGGGCAATGTTTTTAAAATTCTTACAAAATTGCAGTAATCTGTTACATAATTACATATCAACACAGTGTAATGTACTTCCATGTTACGTCGTGTGGTAAAGTTAACGGTCTCTGTTGCAATATATAATAACCAGCATGGCCAAAGTAGGCTCTACCTAGAGCATGAATGAAGAAAATAAGAACAGGGGCTTGATATCACTAACACAATCGCCTCACTATGACAATATTATCGCTTCATTATCGCGTAACAATCACCGCCATTGACACCTTTTGGTATTCTACTAACACGATCTTTTTTTGTTTATGCCATATCTATGACTATTACGATTATGATTATATGCCCCACCACATTATTGACACGATATTATAAGTCATAGAGATTGTAATGTTATGGTTATTGAATACCAAATAAATTTACGACCCCCCGGTTTCTCGAACGCTTGTCACATTGAATGGATAGTCAACGGCTTGTTATATACGCACTGCGGAATCTGACAGCGTGAATTTTAATCTCGCGGAATATAACCTGCGTGCTTAACGTAACTTACACGTACGACGAATAAAATTCCTTGCTATTTTAGCTACCTACAACTTTATAGTGCTCCAAACATTCATATTTTTCCGCTAGTGAACTTCCATTGAGTTACAGAATTCTGCAAAAAAAACCACGCGAGTAATAAAAGCAGTGCGTGTACAGCCTGACAAATTGTCAACAATTTGTCAAAATAATAAGCGTTCGAGAAACCGGGGGAGTCTTTATCTTAATTGTATGACGCCATTATAGCATTTTGTTTAAAAAATAGTGGAATTAGGCCCCAGCGCTACAACATTCTCAACCTCAACCTCAACAGCCTGTATAGGTCCACTGCTGGACGCAAGACTCCCCATTAAGAGCGCCGTATTGGCGTATCTCATAGGGGGTAGTGCCCATAATCCCCAAGCTAGGCATGCGGGTTGGGGATCGCAGTTGCGTGGTAGAATTGTTCTGCAGAGGGCGCCCTCCAAAGAATATCCCTTAGTCGCCTCGTACGACACCCACGGGATGAGTTGGGGGAGTGCAAATTCTAAGCCAGCACCTCAAAGCTCTAAGCCACAACATTATTATCACTATATTGATTTGCCCTGGTTGACATTAAATTTGTTTACCTGGCTTATGTTTATGGGCCTGGAAAAATGTATTGCAGATTTTAAATGAAATGTAATAAACGTTATCTTTCTGAATTGAAATAGAAGGCATCTCTTTCTACACTATGCAAACTGAGCAAGACTTTAGACTAGAAAGATAGCTACAGCTTGCAGCGTAATAACTCCATTACTTTTTCAAACAACTTTAAAAAGGAAGAGTCTCTCAATTTGGTAAAATGTTTGTTTTTATTCTTTTATTTCTATTTGTTACTTTACCCAACTTTGAAAGTTTAATCGATTTTGTTTATTCCATCCAAGGGATATAGAGAAAAATTGTATAATCACATCAGTACAATTAAATCAAATTTAGGGTGTTTTTAGTTTTCGTAATAATAACATCAAAATTATTGTCAATTACTGTTATCAAGATTTAGAATGATATGCATTTCTAAATATTTTTGGGTCTGAAATTTTAGTAAGCATGCTTATTTTCAATTTTAATTACTTTGCAGTAATAAAGATTTAAGTTTACAAGCAGAAAGATGCTTTGCTTATTAGAAGACGCGGTGTCGTATATTTTCTGTTCCGTGTTGGATAACTGTAATGATGACGTGTCGATTACTATCATAACTAGCGTCCGAATAGAGAAGGGAAACTATGTAATTTTTTAATATGCCATTACCTTAATCTTTAATTAATCACATAGTATTGGAACAACAGCCTGTATTAGTCCACTGCTGGACGCAGTCCTCCCCCTGATAAGCGCCTTCTTGTCGTTTATGGGGATAGTGCCCATAATCCACAAGCTGGGCATGCGGGTTGAAGATCGCAGTTTGGTGGTAGAATAGTTCTGCAGAAGGCGGTGCTGCCCGCCCCCTGGTAGATATCCCTTTGTCGCATCTTACGACATCCACGGGAAGAGTGGGGTTGGTGCAAATTGTAAGCCGGCGCCATACAGCTATTATGTATGATAATAACGAATAAACTCAAAAACGACTAGACCGATTTTAAAATATCATTCACCATTACATGTTCAAAAAATAAACGCCCACCCGTGCAAAGATATTGTTTGTCTGTATTGAATAAGCTCCGAAACTACTGGTCCGATTAAAAAAAATCGTTCATCATTTAAAAGCTTACTTTTTAGGGAGTGACATCGGGTATATTTAATCCCGGAATTCCCACGGGAACGGGAACTACGCGGGTGAAAACGCGAGGTACTCCTAGTGAAAGATAAAATTCTACACGATAAAGCACCTTATTCATAACGTCACCTACTTAACTGGTATGTTTATAAATAAGGTCACAAAGCACTTTATCTTGCCTCGCACAGGAATTTATACAAGCTCTACCTTACCCTTAATCTTAAGGCGTGTTTAATTTTTGTTGAAATTACATCGTTAATCAAGAAATTCTTGGGAGTACTGTGATAATTTTCGTGTAAGTTGAAATTAACGGTTTGTAACCAGGAACTCATAATGAGATGAGGGTAACTAGATAGGGTGCTGAGCATGGCATTTTTGTTTAATTAAAATTGTTTGCCAAAAGCCCTCATTATAATCATTCTAACAACCCACGAATGTCCACTGTTGGACATAGGCATGCTCTATCCCCCTTATTAATACACATACTTCTGAAAATGCCCACCCGAAGAACATTCCCATTCCGTGGCACCCTATATCACAAAATCTCGAACCTCCTCCGGTTCAAGATTTTGTGATATAAGGTGCCACGGAATGAGCATTGAGCCGGGGTGGTTCTGAACATCGAGGGGTCAACGTTTGTTCTAAGAGTTTTGAAATTTTAAACTTTTCACTTCTTGAAAAAGTTTTTAGTTTTTTTATTCGTGATCTTTTACGTGTATTCTTAAAAAAAAATAAAGTATGGTAATTTTAAAAGCGTTAATCTTTTAAAATTTACAAACATTTTAGTTTAAAGAAACAACGTAAAAGAACCTGAATAAGAATAAATAACTTTATATTTTTTCATGAAAAAACACTGGTTTGGTGACAAACAAGCAAAAACATTTGTGAAACATATTGTAATTTTAATTAAATAAAACAATAGTAAAACAACACGAAAAAAAACTTACAAAAAGTAATAAGAAATTCAAAAATAAAAAAAAACACTTCACAAGTTGATCCTCTCTTTTTCGTAGCAAGTTGTATTGTATAGTATAGTCATTCTAAAAAAAAACAAATGTTGAACAATTCTCACAGCATTATCTGGCCCCAAGCTGAGCAGAGATTGTGTTATGGGTACTAGATAACTGATCTACTTATATAATATAATATACTACAAATATAAATATTTAAAATACTATAAATATATATTTTTTATTATTTTTGTTATCATACATAGAAGACATCCAGGACACCCTGAACAAATCTGCAGATCGTACACACATTTGTCCCGAGGCGGGAATCGAACCAGCAACCTCCTGCGTCTCAGGCGAACCTTCGCCCACCGCGCCACAGAGGTCGTCATGAAATAAATAAATATAAAATAACTATTATATTAAATAAATATAAGGCTATAACTACTAGTAATATAAAACATTTAGTAACCAGTATCAAGTGACCTTTTGTTACGCATCTAGCTTTCACCTCGGCCAGGACAAGTTCAAGGCAAACCGGTTCTTGTGTACCAAGAGCAAGGTTGCTTATGCGCTGGCAACGGTGCTTTACGTCTTTACGATATGATTTTAAGAGAAAGTTTTTATGTAAGCTTTAGCGCGTGGCTTTGCTTGCAAAGTAGGTGATATACATAGATATATGATTGTCGCTTTTACAAAATGAAAACAAGACGTTCTTTTTTGGAAGCCTTGCTTATCAAAATCATTTATGTTGTTAGGATGCTTCGAGCAACTTATGACATACTCGTAATAAAGTATTATTAAAAAAAAAAAATATCCTTTTACTACTTGGTGTCTTTCAGCCTATGAGGTTTGCAGGAAGAGAAGTGTATAAGGTTAAGCTCGCCTTTGTTATAATTTTCCAGTGTTATGATTTGTATATTATATTTTATAGAAATAAAAAATTAACATTGGAATATTGAAAAAATGTCATGTGCAAGTCGGATTCGCGCACTAAGGTAAAATGTCCAAATATCTAGGTAAACGGGAATTAATTTTTTTTTGTGAATTACCTACTATCGGCTGTCGGATTTTGGTCGTAGGTGCAAGTGATGTCTAAGGCCTTGTTTACGGAGAAAAGAGGCGTGCAGCGGCGCGTCAAGCGGCATTTTGGGCGTTTTGTTCTACTTACAGAACAGCGCGGCGCGCGCAGAGGCGGCGGCCCCGTCATCGAACGCGTAAACACAAACATATCGCAATGATGTTTATGTGTATAATGTAAGATGGCGGTGCACGCCGCGTGTGACCCCACGTTCAACGCGTCAAATCAAACAAACGCGTGTATAATCGCTTCTTCGTAAACACACTCTACCAACGCCGTATGTTTGAATTCAGAGAGGGTAGTTGTTGGGCTCACATACGTGGAGAGTACGTCTCTTAAACATGGACGTCGACTGCAGTTGAGTGGAGGCGACGGCAGTCGCCAACTGCAATCGACGTTTTGACGGAAATATTAAAAAAAAAACCCATTCCTTCGTAACCGTAGATAGAGTGTAAAAAAGAGTCCATCTTGTTCTTTCTCTATTCACTAATATTTCTTGAATCCACCGTGAACGTGTTTTTTTGTCGTTGACTGCAGGCGGCAACTGCCGTCGCCTGCCATCGACGGGTGTAGTTGGTAACTTGCATTCCGTGTATATTAGCCCTTAGCACGAGCCACAAGCCCGTATCAATTGCAAATTATGCAGATTCCTCACCGCACATAAATTGTTGACTCAGCATCGTGAACTGAGCAGCCTGTCAATATACGATTACGTACGTAACGTAGGTAGGTACTTGGTTATGTACGGCGTTGTACATTTGTGTCTGGTGTTCTAGTTTGATTAGGAACTGTAAGCATTTCTAGTGTTTGAGTTGCATTGTCAGCCCGTTTTTAGCCTTCATTGTTATTCTTAGATGTTTTTAGAATTTGAGGCCATTTTTAACCACGAGGTGTTTCCTTTCGGTATCGATATACTAACCACTCTGATGACTGTGATTTGATGACCAACTACTTTTTAAAGGTTTTTGACAAATATATTTTCAATATACTATAGTTTTCAATAGTTGCTGAAGTTCCAGAAATCATCTAAGTTACAATGTATAATTTTCAGCACTAAAGTTACCAGCTTCGTGTGACAGGGTTCTACCTCTCCTAAACACCAATTTCATCTCAATCTATTGCATGAATAATGCACGACCAATAGCCGTTTATCCGCCCTATGTATAAGCACAAGTACCTATACATTGTATATAATCAAGCTTCCTTTGTTTCAGTTGTGACTGGGTGCACAGATGGAATTGGGAAGCAGTATGCCAGAGAGGTAGGTGATAAAACATGTTTTAATCCAATTATGTACTAACGCATTTACTGCCCAGCCGCAGCTACACGGAGCTGGAAACCGGCACCTACGTCTTGGGCCATGAAGGTGTTAAGGCGCTCCCACCTATTTCATCTTATTATTACGTTAAACACAGGCAGTTTTAAAAATCTATCGTGCAGTTCGTGGTATCTAAAACAAATTTGAAAACTAATGCATAAAAAACTTCCAATAACGTTCTTAGTAACAGATATGTAAAAACACAATGACTATCCAACGATTCAAAATTTGACCTCCCCCGATTCAGAAATAATGGTTCTTCAATAAAAACATCAATGACTTTAATATAATGTTATACCTACCTTGATTTTAACTACGGATTTTTACTTCCCTATTGATTTGGAATTTGGACTAAATAAAGTTTATGTAATGTTTGTTTATATCTTCGCCACAAATGTTTGATTTGGACGATTATTTTCTTTAGTAGTCTAAAGATACTTCCAACACAAATAAGGTTTGTATTTAACATTTAATTATTTAAATCGTTTCTATAAGTTGTTTATAAATATTTACACGGTTTCCTTACTCGTCTTTGTTAGTTTACTTACACTTACACTTACGTTAACTTATTTGTAGCCGAAGGGAGGAGCCCTCGTGTCTCTATACAAGTTATTCTAACTTAGTGAGAGCGAGGAGTCATTTTCTTTGACATAGTAGGTTAATATTAAGTATGTTTGTACTACTATAATCATTTGAAAAATTGTAAACCTATCCGTAAATAAATATTTTTATTATTATTATTATTATTATTAAATTTCCTTGTAACAACCAGGATTTGCGTCAAACGTATACTGTCACAGTCCAAACAATATGGTAAGGATTTCAGCACTAGCTTACAATGTTTATCCAGGAGGTCTACTCCGCAAAACGATATCGCTTGGACGGAGAAACAGTTGACATTCGTTGCTGTTGTCATTTGCCGATAGAAACACAACTGTGTTTGAAAACAGCGACTTGATGACTCGAATTTCGCAGTAAGGAAAATTTTATATTTTTTTCGTGTCGTTTTGATTATTTTAGCTACAAAAAAAAGCAGTGAAGACGTGAAGAACAGTTTGTGACGTTAACTTTAGTTTGTACAAAAAATCAGTCATTCCAAACATGTTCCTCTTAAAAGTTACAATGACGTGAAAATATTAACGTCCCTTGCCTGTGTCATATGACACAGGCCGTTTTGTATATTTTAAAAGGACCATTCGATGACGGCAGAGAACAATCACGAAGAGTAGAGTTGGTAGAGTAAGAGCAAATATTCAAATATTCTATTTATTTATTAAATTACTAAAAATAACATTACAGTATAGGAACTTACAAAAAATAAAACGAAATGCCCATCCGTAGTTCCGTGCCAGTCAGGCGTTAATATCGAAAAACCCATCCGTGGCTCCGTGCCAGCAGAGAGGATAAGAACACTGAGTAAGCCACAGAGGTTTGTAAATGAGTGTTATTGGCGAGGTAGCCGAGTATCAGAAACTTCTATCAGACATCTACCTATATAAGATACCCATCAGATACGAGTACGTTTGACAAAAAAAGTATAAGTATTAGTGTAAATATATAAGTGTAGGTAACTTCTAAAATAATTATAGATGTAGGCAGAACTACATAAAGATTAAAGAACCTACAGTTACAAACGGCTACTTCGATCCGTCAATATTCTTTAAGATTTCTAAGCAGTGCGTGCGCTCAAACTACGAACGGAATGTATAAACATTCGAATTTGACCCGGAGATTAAATTATAATGAAGTGGATGACTTGTCAGTTTGTTTTGTTCTAAATCGCTTTCGTTTTGCAGAGTAGTCCTCCCAGACTTACTCGGATGCTGTTGCATCAATGTGAGCCCCTCCCGTCGCAAAGGATTCGTCTGAGCTCTGCATTCGCTTATATCATTTCATTTGCGCTTTTCTCTACTTTGTTTTATATTGTGGATGAGCTTTACTTTATTACCAGACTACCAACGGACGGTTATGACTTTGGCGCCCTATGTTTGTTTGTTTGAATGTAGCCGATTTTTATGTTCTCACGCGCTGAAACTACTCGTATGATTTGAACAAATGAGGTATCGATTGATTCGTCTTAATACCACGGTGGTAATAGGGTATATGACGTCAGACGATATTGTAGGGACTAAAGAGATAGGGGTCTAAGTAAGGGTTGAAAATTTCATTTGGATGGACGTTTGTTTACTCTTTTACGCAAAAACTACTCGGGCTGACATTTTGCATACAGGTAATCCTTATCGAGGCATCGAACATACTTTTGATCCATAAATCAGTTCCTATAGAATAGAAAACTAGACTGAAAAAGTCTATAACGCATGGTGCGACCCGCAGGGGCGCGCCGCAGCTCCACGCAGATAGAGACTGGCACCTGCGTCTTGGGCCATGAAGGTGTTAATGACACAGTCAATCTGGTGTTTGCTACGGCGGACTTGAAATATCCTTTGAGGATAAATATTTTTTATGGTTATTTTTTTACTCTTTATATTTTGCTCGTAATATTAATATGATTTTCTGTATGCACCTAGAGGTAGGTTGTGTAACAATCAAGTTTTAGACGAAAA
Organism: Eupithecia tripunctaria; assembly: GCA_955876795.1. Classification (NCBI taxonomy): domain Eukaryota; kingdom Metazoa; phylum Arthropoda; class Insecta; order Lepidoptera; family Geometridae; genus Eupithecia; species Eupithecia tripunctaria. The sequence goes on from OY041620.1 coordinate 8,141,440, forward strand.
TTATCATAAGATTGTTATTTTTTGTGTTATCACCGATATAGGCTGAGGTTGAAGTTAATGTAGTAACCTGACAAAAGATACCACAGAAGGCCAAGAAAATAAACCATTGGGTTTATTGTATAAGTAGCATACCCGAACTAATATGACAGCGCCACCTATTTTATCATATTATTACGTTTAACACAGAATTTTTTGAAAATCCATCAAAATAAGATAAAATAGGTGGCGCTGGCGGCGCCACTTTCAGTCGTGTAAACACGCTTCTATTCTAAACCATATTCACAGCGCCGCCGCGGCTATAGCTTGAATTAATGTATGCTCCTATCTTCAGTGGTGCATAAATTTATTCATCGTATTGTAACAAGCGCTTTATTAGGTACTAGCAGCGCCTCGCGGTTTCACCTTCGTAGTTCCCGTTCCCGTGGGAATCCCGGGATAAAATATAGCCTGAAAAGGAAGCTTTTTAATGATGAATGAATTTTTAAATCGGTCCAGTTGTTTCGGGACCTATTCAATACAAACAAACAATCAAACCTTTACTCTTTATAATATTAGAATAGACTAGGTTCTGCCCACGGCTTCGCGCGTTTTCCGAAATAAATTTTTTAATGTATGTATATATACATGTATGACAAGTTCCAACATTATTTTTTCAGTAGGTTTGGGGATTTGAGAATATCTAAGTTTAATTTATGTTACAAGAGTGTAAAAAGTTAGTATTGTTTTAATAAATATTCTACACTAGCTCTGCCTCGCGGTTTCATCCACGTAGTTTCTGTTCCCATGGTAATTCCGAGATAAAATAAAGCCTATACCTAATTACTCCCTGAGCTTTTTAATGTTGAAAGAATTTTTAAATCGGTCCAGTAGTTTCGGAGCCTGTTCAATACAAACGAACAAACAATCAAATATTTCCTCTGTATAAATAAATAATAAATAAATAAATAATGCTGGACAATTCACACAGCATTATCTAGCCCCAAGCTAAGCAGAGCTTGTGTTATGGGTACTAGATAACAGATAAAGGGTCTGTTGTTGGTACAAATAAATAAATTTTATTCTTATTCTTATTCTTGATATACATAATACAATACACTACATAGATAGATATTTTTTATTATACATAGAAAAACATAATAATAATATTAGTATAGTAAAGATTATGATCAACACCGTCATTTATTTTTTCGAAAGAACGTATTTTTTAAGCGACTGTACGGAATTGGTAGCTGCTTTGAAACAAATTAGAAATTGGTTGAGTTGACGCATGATAATCATGTTAATTATTCAAGGGGTGAACTCATCCCCGTGGATGAGATTTGGTTGGATGAGATGACCTGCTCACATATTCACTCTCATACCATCGCCTATTATGATATATCCCTAAGGTCAAAATAAAAAAAAAATCCAATTCGTATAACTTTCAAACTAATTTATTATTAATGCAAAAGTAACTCATGTCTGTCTATAACCTGTTTAAGCCCCATTGGCTCAATGCATCCTAATAAAATTTGACAAGGAGATTATATTCGGTATTATACCGAAATATATAATTGATTTTGTTTTAAAAAATATAAGCCGACTTCAATTTTGTATTTTTTTCATGGATCCCAGTGTCAGAACTTCACCAAATTAAAATGGGACCAAACGGGAAGCACCAGCTTTTAAATAAAAAAATCATGAAAGAATCATAAAAATCGGACCACCCAGTCAAAAGTTCTGAGGTAACAAACATGAAAAAAAATACAGTCGAATACGCGTGTGAAGCTGCAGGCAAAAGATACACTTTAGACAAATATTATAGCTTGGGGCTAGATGATGCTGTGTGATTTGAACTACATTATTATTATTAGCTATACATTTGAGAATTTGTTTTCTTTGTTTACATGAAAAGGGCTAGATGATGATAAACAAAAAAAATTAGTTCCTATTCAAGACTTTTCTGACAAGCTGTAGTTCTAGAACTATGGTTTATCCATCCAGCATGCAGCATGTTAGTAAATAAACCACGATACAAATAACAAAAACTCGCTTGCTTGGCGTCGAGTTTCAGTAAGCAATTTTTATTGAAGGGAGGATCTAAAATCGACAAGTAATGTAAATTACGTATAAAAGGACGCGCCAACAAAGTGAATTTTAGGTTAAGTATGGGCGGTTTTTGTACGTTTATGCCTCATTCAAAATGGACACCGCGGTATAGAAATATATGGGCTACTTTTAAGTCCCGGAAAATCGCGCGTGGATGAAACTGCGTGCAAGTCCTAGTGTTACGTAACCTCCAGCTCCATCCGTGCAGAGTTTCCGACAGATCTTCATTAATTTTCATAAAGTCTGCAAACATCCAATCCATTGCAGGATTAATATTATATTCCAGACCATCGGTTATATGCTCGTATTCTATTATCAGGTCGGTACTGTTAAGGATAATACAAACGATGCGGATGAAACCGTATCCGCAGTGAAGGTTTACTTACGTAGTAGCTACAAATAGGTACCTAGTACTTACCTGTTTGTTATCTGTTTTTTAAGCTATTGCATAGCTTCTATCGCGGGCCTTGAGCGCGGGGACCGAATCCAGAAATTGCGTAACGAAAAAACCTCACGCTCCCCACTCCGACCGGCACAGCGGTGATACTTTCTAGTTTTGCCATCTATCGATGAATAGCAGAACTTTTAATGACTTTTTGAAATATCACGCTTGTCTCTTTAGTTCAGCAACTCGCCTCTAGGTGGCATTGCAATAGCTTTACCGCGGCAGTCCCCGAGTGCCACACGACTTTTTTTTACTGGAAATGGTCGAGCGTTTGGGATCTCATTATAGTAAGTGAACATGTGGCCTCCTGGATGAAAAAGCACGCTTTTCCAGAAGATAAAGATACTCAACTATTTTATGTAAATATGTATGTATTTAAGTATATTAATAGAGGAACATAGTAACTACATTATGTATACATATTGAATCAAAACAAAAATTGCACGTAATAAGTACATTATACAAATTTAAATGTATTTTTATTGTAAAAAATCTGTTATTTTTGTCTAAAGCAGACAAAAATAACAGATTTTTTACATTTTTTTTTTTGTAAAAACAGTCTCTAATACTATTGTATCTAGAAGAAATCGCTATGGTCAAATTATCATTTTTAATATTGCTATGAACAAATCGGGATAATAATTTGCAGCTTTTAAATACTCTTCAAACAAAAACGAGCCACGTGCCGAACGTCGGTCGGGAATCAATGAACATTACCGAGTACCCGGAGGTGTAAATAATCATGTCGGGCATTATAACCGGACATAATGTATTAAAAATGGGTCATTATAAGCGACATGTCACTGTAAGGGCAGTCATTACATCCGACTTTTTATAAAGAATTTTATATGAAAACCAAACTTCGTAGTGTAATGACGTCATAATAACCGGTTGGTCAATATAGGCGGAGTCATAATAAATGGATTCAACTGTACATAAAATTGATCTAATTATACTTAAATCTAACAATACATTGGTTAGAAGAAACTTACTCGCTCTGGATTTGAAGATATTAAGCATTGTATACGAGATACAAATACAAATACAATATATTTTCGGATATATAATTTATATCAAAAAATTGAAAATATAATAAATATTGCTATATTATTGCTATATTATTAGAAAATTGCTATATATATAGCAATTTTAATTTTAACTTATATACATATTTGAATTATTTCGTTCTATTTTTATTTATAAATCGCGGGAAGCCGCATCCGCACACAATATTCCGCGGAAGTCGGGAAATATGATGTCTTACCGATTCAATTTTCAAATCATTTATTTCCTTTAAAAACAAAATACATTGTGTGTGGAAAACTTACAATCCCAATAATACCTGATTAGATACACAAAATTGGAGACAGTCAAATAAATTTACAAAGAATTCACATAATTTTCATAAACAGTTCGAGAAACAGTTCAACATTACCGCGCATTTATATCGTGCGGTAAGATATCCCCCGTATCGTAATCGCATCGCATCGTGTAACGTCACCCTAATGTGACTTGTACCGTAAACGCAAACAGGAATTTCATTCAAAGCTTGTGTGTATAGGGTTTGATTTGCAACGAATAATAAGGTTTAGGTACGAGTACCTATTGAATATTTAATTTTTACCCGACTTCTGTATTTTTCTAAGATTATCTTAAAAAAGGCAATTAAATTTTTAACCGACTTCAATAAAAGGAGGAGGTTATCAATTAAACTATATTTTTTTATGTTTGTGACCTCAGAACTTTTGACTGGGTGGTCCGGTTGTCTTGATTCTTTTTTTATATGAAAGCTGGTGCTTCCCGTGTGGTCCCATTTTATTATTGTTCAGTTCTGGTCAGTTCGGATCAGTTTTTGGCAGAACTTTGACGAATTTGAATTTAATTTTTTGTGATCTCAAATTACTCAAATATTTCAACACGTCATGCTAAAGCTAAAGCTAAGCTCGGCTTGGGGCTAGATGACGCTGTGCGATTTTTTTAAATATTTTAATTCTAAACAACTAAGTAAGAACAATAAAACAAATAAATTAGTGCAAAATGCGGGAATTCAGCGTTTTGCTACATTGCTGGATCGTCTAGCATTATTATAAAACTTTTGTTGCTTAAGGCTATATTCAACAGTGTACTGTACGTCGTGTAGTGTACGGGCTGATGATGATGATGATGGTCGCTATGGCTATAGGTCAAATATTTGAAAATGTGAAAGTATGGCCAGGACATAGCGGTCTAGATTGTATTAGCCTACCTAGGTGAATCTAGACATGATTTATAGATTTTATAGGACTTTCACAAAATTGTATATACCTAACCAGTTTTATTGCATTTGAATACACAAGATTATTGGATCAAATTTCACAAGCTCATGATAATACAAAACAAAATACGTATATATTATTGTACACCAACAAAAATACAATATAACACGACATTACATAAGACAGATGCACAATGGGTGGCCTTATCGCTTAGAAGCGATCTATTTCAGGCAAAATTTGGATGGAGGGAATTAATTATGTTAGTTTAACAGCCGGTTTCTCGAACGCTTATTATTTTGACAAACTGTTGACAAATTGTTGATTTGTCAGGCTGTACACGCACTGTTTTTATTACTCGCGTGGTTTTTTGTAGAATTCTGTAATAGAAGTGGAAGTTCACTAGCGGAAAAATATGAATGTTTGAAGCACTATAAAGTTGTAGGTAGCTAAAATAGCAAGGAAGTTTATGCGTCGTACGTGTAAGTTAAGTGAGGTACGCAGGTTATATTCCGCGAGATTAAAATTCACGCTGTGAGATTCCGCAGTGCGTTTATAACAAGCCGTTGACTATCCATTAAATGTGACAAGCGTTCGAGAAACCGGCGGTAAGAAAGACGAGAATTACCAAATATAAACTATCTAAAATAATTATTAATAATTGACATCATTGAAGCAAGTAGGTGTCCTACACACGACCGTAGACGTAACACATTGGAGAACTCTGTAATGTTACGTCTGGTTTTTAATAAACGAATTTAATTGAATTGAATCATTGCAAAATAAATAGCCAACTATACCTACAGGTGGTTATTTTTAGGTGGTGATCATGATTCAAGTGTTATAGGTGGTAATTGTGATTCAAAAATATAAAATGTTGATGGTTAAGATCTTAAAAAAAGGCTTAAAAATACCAATATAATATAATTTTGTTTTTGTTGCAGTTGGCTGCCCGTGGCTGTGATATTGTGCTAGTCAGTCGTTCTATGGACAAATTAAAGGCTACATCTGAAGAATTAGGTAAGATGATTCTTATACTACGTCCCTACATGACGACCTTTGTGGTACGGTGGGCGAAGGTCCTAGGGTTTTGGATATTACCCGCCATATTATAAAAGCCAAAAGGAGGCCTATGTCCTGGGCTGTTGAGGTTGAGGAACCCGGTTATACCGTATAAAAATATTTAGAATTCGTTTACAAGTAATAATATAGTAAATCGTTGTACAATAATAGTTCAAACTTAACGCCAAGCAAATGTGAGTTTCTGTTGTTTGTGTTGTGGTTAGTTTGCTAACATTATATATGGTCGATGGATACGGTATAGTTACCATTTCATTCATAATATAAAAAAAACATAAGTAGCCGCGTGTGGTTCATTTTTTTCTGTTCACATTAGGGTATTCACTATGTGAAAAACATTGTTAAACAATTGCTAGAAAAGGTTTTTAGCTCCACCGTCTCGCCCGTGCAGAACTCCTTCCAGCTGGCGATCATGGCCGACCCTATCGCGGCCCTGTACTCGGACCTAGCCTCCAGGTACCGGTCCACCACGCACCGCCTCCTGGCAGGGTTCGCCTTCGTAATCTTAAGAGGTTCGCACCAAACCACTCTACAAATTTAATTTCTTTACAGAGAAAGACTACAAGGTCGCCACAAAGATAGTTCAAGCTGACTTCTGCGAGGGGCTTGCGATCTATGAGAAGATAGAGAAGGAGATCGCTGGACTGGAGATCGGAACCTTGGTCAATAACGTCGGCATGTCTTACTCATACCCAGAGTATTTCTTGGATATTCCCGATTGGTGAGTTTCTATTAAATTCAATTCAATTGAAACCTTGTGCTACCTGCAAACAAAGATTGTTTGCACTAGTCAGCAGATAGCTCAACTGATTAATAGTAATACAAATCGGAAGAGTCCCCGCCGGACTACAATACCCAACTCGCATGCAGTGTGGGGATGGTGGCATTGCCCCCCTGAAATAAAAGCCCATAAGGCGCTGATCAGGGGAAGGCCTGTATTCAGCAGTAGACCAATATAGGCTGTTAAGGTAATGCGGTATGCATAATGTAAATAGTAGAAATAAACATGAACTCGCTGTACCCACAACTAGGCTGCATAAAATTAATGTATCTTTTAAAGGGCAATGTATACGCTTCTACAACAAAACCCCTACTAAGCTGCAAAAATTATCAGTAAATAAATTCAAACAAACTGTCAAAACTTTATTATGCAAAAAGGCTTACTATAAAATATCAGATTATCTAGCTAGAGGATAAAAAAGCTTGGGACGGATTTTGCTCCAACTCGAAAAATATCAACTAACAGGCTAAAGGTTTCTTCGTCGTTTCTTTACTTTAGTCTGCATACCGAAGCGATCGAAATCAAAAATAGCACTTTATTTCCGTGTCAGTGTATTTTTGAATATGATTTGACCTTTTATAAGTGTACATTTATTGTATTTATGGAAATAAAGCATTTTTGAGTTTGAGTTGAGTTTGAGTTTGAATGCTCAGGTAAAGTTGAGCTTCTTGAGCGGTGACCGGTGATGATCTGTTTACTAAAGACTATACATACATAAATAGGTGGTCATTGGTGAGAATATGTCCAGCTGTGTATGAGCTAAATATCTCTTCGAATTAAGAGAAAATTGAGAAGGTAATTGCCAGCTTCGAAATTGGGACCTTGGTTATCGAGTACAAGTTATAAAGGTGAAAGTTTGTAATGAGGTTTGAGTAAGGGAGTGAGGTTATATACACGGATAGTCGGCAACTTGCGGTCTGTATATAATGAGCTCTAATTAAGGCTTAAAATTGTATACGGAAACACTGATGGACACCAGTTATGGCAATGAACGGATCGGGGTAAAACGTTACTTAGTCGTCAGCGTTCTTGAAACAGCAAATACGAAAACCAGTGTGCGTATCAAAATTGCATTTTATCGGTAAAACATTAATTTACAATAAATTTAAACGCGACACGACTCTCCGAAGAAAAATGCTTTCAAAAGCTCCATATAACATTTCAATAGCTTGCCGGAAATATCGACCGTTTATTATAAAGGTGTTCACAAATAAAGCCTGCGCTAGATAAATTCCGATAGCTGGAATATTTCAGTTCTGGGCACTTTTATCCAACTGCACCTGGTGTGGCATATGTGCTTGGAATAATGACATAGAAATGAAACTGAGACTTCAAATTTTCGTTTGCTAACAATGTTGCCCTCACTGCTTACTCAATCGTGTTAAGCTGATGAGGTGTATACCACACTATTCTTCCATACAAACATGGAAGGCTGTTTGACGTTGACCATCCAAAACTAAGGATGAAATCAATTTATACCGTGATAAACTACGTTTACTAGTTTGTATACAACTCAAACAGTAAATAAAGTATACGTTTGAAAAATACAAGCTTCTAAACTTTCGTATTTCAAAACGAATTTTAGCTTAACTTTGGGCGAAAATAATTATAACACACGGGGAAATAAAACTCTAAAATGAAGGATTTACCGACATAGATTAGTTATTAATAAGTTAAAATAAATTTATTTTGAAGAGATACATTCAATAGTTTTTCTATGATAACCCTTGAGCTAAAGTCTGTTCGTCGGCATAAATTATTGTGCATTTCATTCTATCGCGCGGCTATGTCTATAATAACAGGTGACATTTAGGCTGCGCTCACTGATGTCAAACAGTGTACTCTTAAGGCGCATACACGAGTGAAAGTGGCGCCCCCACCTATAGTTTTAAGAGTCCATCGTACAGTTTGTGGTTTAAGTTATTTACAGATGCCTCTGTAATAGTTTCACTTTGTAAAGCTTAGGCAGAGATACGAAGTTGCGCTTTTTGGCCACCAAACTCTATATTCGCATATCTTCCTAAACTAAATAAGATAGGTACAATTATAACAGAGGTATTAAAAAATAGCTAATAATATATACCACAAACTGTACGATGTAATAAAATAGGTGGCGCTTTCATATTGGCTACTGTATGCGCCGATTTTACGTTGAACCGCGTCAACGAGCTACAAGCTCGTTGACGCGGTTCACAACTTAGTTATACAACTTAGTCTTAGTCACGAAGCCCCATACCGACCACCATAAAAAAATCGTCTCTTAAATTTGCCAAAAGGTTCAAGAACCTTTTCGATTTGATGTTTAATTTTGTATAAACTTCGTTGTTCTTTGTTTTAGTTTTGTATGGTTGCTTAAGTACTTCTGTTCTTTTGTACCTGTTTGTCGAAATAAATGTTATTCTATTCTATTTTTTGAGTTTCACTTCCTCTACTGTTGACTTCTAAACGGTAAGGTGTGGGTTAACCTAGCTCAAATCGAACGGTGATATTAACCGCCATTGAGATGCAATTGCTTTCCGAGGTGCCAAATTCGGAACGCTTTGACGATTTGCTGGGAAATTTTCTCGATAGCTTTCTTGAACTTTTGTTATGAATACCTACAATGTCGGAAGATATGACAGGTTTCTTGTAAAACGCTTGTATTTTAATTCAAATATATTGAATGGTTGGTGGTTAGTTACAAAAGTTCGTTGATCAAAATAATTGTTGTGGACTGTATTTTCCTATTCTTCCTGAGGGTTCACGGTGCTCCAGTAAAACTTCTTTTTCCTTGTTTTCAGCTTTATTTCTCTTCAATTGTTCTTACTGCTACTTAGAACCACTGTGTGTCGCAGCACACGTTCAATTTACTAAGCTACCCCTAGGCTATACCGTGCAGAGAGCGGCATATTTTCAACCATTTTTCTGCCTAATTTTTACTATGTCCTACGGGGTTTTCACCTTATAATTCTTTATTTATCCACTTTTCAAACAACAATTTAGTCTTAAATTATAGTTAAACTTATAAGCTATCTAGCGAGACCTATATCTTAGTCCTAGGTTTTATATTTACAAAAATATTCGCCTAAACGTATCAAAAAACTTATGCTAGTGCTTATTAACTACGGTATTTCGTCGTGTCCAGGACATTCTCCCCCCGGCGTAGCTCGCGCAGCCTCCTCCTTCACCAACACGACGAGTTTGCTGGTCGGCCGCTTGAAGACGCCAGTCTTCGTCCGGACATCTGCCACCCGTACGCCTCCGTCTGGTCCCTCGTAGGTGCGTTCGATGACTCCCATTGGCCACACGTTTCGAGGCAGAGTGTGGTCCACGACGACAACGATGTCTCCCTCTTGAAGCGGTCGTCTGTTGCTCGTAGGCTCGCCGCGAGGTACCAATGTAGGAAGGTACTCTCGAAGCCAGCGCCGCCAAAAGTGGTCAGCAAGCGCTTGGCTTACTCTCCAGGTTCGCCGATCTGTCTCGCTGCACGGACCAATAGTAGGTAGGCCGTTGGATGACCCCAGCAGGAAATGGTTTGGAGTCAGCGCCTCAGGTTCCTCGGGGTTCACGCTGACGTGCGTAAGTGGCCTCGCGTTGACGGAGAATTCCGCTTCAGTCAGGAGGGTGGTCAGCACTTCTTCGGGTGGTTCCTTCTCGTTCAAAGTGGCGGCTAGTGCAACTTTGACTGATCGCACCAGTCGCTCCCAGGCTCCCCCCTGGTTCGGTGCGCCAGGAGGTATAAAGCGCCATTCCATTCGATGCAGTTGACCTTCATCTCGCAGTGCTGGTGCCCATTCCACGTAGGCAGCTCGAAGTTCCTTGTCTGCACCTCGAAAGTTTGTTGCGTTGTCGGACATCATGATTCGGGGCCAGCCTCGTCGCGCAGCCATTCTTCTGAGTGCCATGATTGCAGAGTTGACAGAAAGCGTCGGAACGACCTCCAAGTGTACGGCGCGCGTCGTGAGGCAAGTAAAGAGGGCGCCCCATCTCTTCTCTCGGCGTCTTCCAATCTTCACAATCATGGGACCAAAGTAGTCAGTTCCGCAGTGGCTGAACGGGCGCTGGAATGGCTCGAGGCGGGCTCCCGGCAGGTCCCCGGTAGCTGGTGGTTGAGGCTTCATCTTCCGTACTTGGCAGAGTCTGCACTCCTTCTCGATGCCACGTACTGTCGGTCGTAGATGAATCACCCAATATTTCTGTCTGAGGTCGTTGGTCACGCGCTCCCTGTTAGCGTGACCAGCTGCGCAGTGTTCTCGTAGAACGATGAGTCTTGTGATGCGGTGACGGCCGTCGAGTATTACAGGCCGCTTCATCTCAATCGGTGCGTCGGCGGCTCCAATGCGCCCTCGTACTCGTAGAATGCCATCTTCTAAAATCGGGTCCAGTCGAAACAGGCGACTCGATTTCGTGATTGGACGAGACGTCTTGATTCGTTGCAACTCGTCTGAGAAGCTCTCCTTTTGTGCGTGACGAATAAGTGCACGCTCCGCGTCTTCGATGTGCCGGTTTTCCATGGTCGTGGCGCGTCGTCGACATCTCTCGATGAAAAAGAGTACTCGTGCTGTGGCTCTGACTAGTGTCTCGTACTTGGAGAAGTGTGATGGGTCCGGCAGCCATCCGTCCGTTCTGTCTTCTTCCACTCGCGTGTGTAGAACTTCTTCCTCGTGGTTGCTGTCAGACGTCTCCTTCGGCCAATGATGCTCTGAGTGACGAAGGAAATCTGGTCCGCGGAACCATCGATCTTCTCCCGTTATGCGTGAGTTCGTCAGCCTTGTCGCGTCGTCTGCCGTGTTCTCGCTGGTCGGTATCCACTTCCAATCTTCTTTCTGGGTAAGTTCGGATAGCTCCCCCAGACGATGCGCGACGTAGGGCGTGTATTTTCTTGCATCGTGTCGTATCCAATGTATGACTGTCATTGAATCGCTCCAGTAGATTGTTCTCTTGACTTCGACACGATGTTCCTTCTTGATGGCGTCGGCCAACTTTGCTCCGATGACTGCTGCTTGAAGTTCTAGGCGGGGAATCGTTTGCGTTCGCTTCGGAGCAACCTTGGACTTAGCAGCGACGAGGCAAACGCTGAAGCTTCCATCGGGTCTCGTGCTTCGCCAGTATGCCACGGCTGAGTAGGCTTGTTCGCTGGCATCACATAATACGTGTAGCTCCAGGTTGGTGTGATCTTGAATCGCGTAGTATCGCTCCAGCCGAAGATAAGTCAGGTCGTTCAGTTGTTCCAACCACGCGGCAAACAGCTCGTTCTCTTCTCCCGGAATTGGTTCATCCCATGACATCTTGATGCGCCATAGATTCTGCAGCACGATCTTCGCTCGTATCGTGTAGTGACTCAGCAGCCCGAGAGGATCGTAGATGGACATTACCGCGCTGAGTGCCTCTCTTTTGGTCGGCGCGCGGACTCGTGCACGTACTTCGGCGGGAACTCTGTTCATGGAGGTGTTAAATCCAAGTTCGTCTCGTTCGGCGTTCCAGTAGAGTCCAAGGATCTTGTTTTCTGATCCCTTTCCGTCGAATTGCGTCGGTGTTGTAGCCCGTTGTTCAGCCGGCACGTCTTCCAGTACGCAGTCCTCGTTGCTGTTCCATCCTCGTAGTGTGAACCCAGCAACCGCGTGCACTGTGCGCAGTTCCGTGACGGCTCGATGGGCTTCCACGTCGTCATCGTAGCTCGCTACCAAGTCGTCCATGTAGTGGCTTCTGGTTATGGCTTCGCAGGCGAGAGGATGAGTGTGAGCGTATATCCTCGCGTTGTGGTTCCGCACAAAATGCGCCATGAATGGAGAACTCGCAGCGCCGAATATCATGCTTGTCATCTTGAATCGTCGTGGTGTCTTCTCCTTCTCGTTGTCTCTCCACAAGAATTGTTGCGCCGGCTGGTCCTCTCGACGAATCTTGATCTGAAGAAACATCTCCTGTATGTCTGCCGTAATCGCGACTCGTTTCTCTCTGAATCTGTACAGGATGCCCGGTAGAGACATCAAGAGGTCGGGTCCCTCCAGCAGATGGTCGTTGAGGCTGACTCCATTGATCTTCGCTGCCGCATCGAAGACAAGCCTTATCTTCCCGGGCTTGTTGGGGTTGCGTACTGCGAAGTGAGGCAAGTACCAGCAGACGGCGCTAGACTCCTCCGATCCATCGCATGGTTCAGCGTACCGCTTCTGCAGCAGGTTCTCGATTTGCTTCGTATATTCTTCTGCAAAGACTGGGTCTGCATCCATCTTCTTTTCGATGCCTTGAAGACGACGAAGTGCCATGTTGTAGCTCTGAGGTAGCTTCGTGTCTTCTTCCTTCCATGGTAGACCAACTTCATATCCTTGGTCAATCTTTTTGATTGTCTTCTCGATGATCGTTGTAGCCCGGAGATCTCGTTCACTCGTACGTGGCTTTTGGTTGATGCCAATTGCTTCGATGCTGAAATGCTTCTCTACCAGCTCGTGCAGCTCTTGATTCTGCTTCTCAATGGCTTCAGGTGTGTAGACGTGTAGCACGCTGTCTTGGTTTGCGATGATGCTGCGTGGTATGGTTCCGTGGATGACCCATCCCAGCTTTGTTCTTGATGCCGCTGGTTGGTTCGCTCGTCCAACTCGTAGCTCCTGTGAGACTATGTACTCCCAGTGGTCAGCTCCAATCAGGATCCCCGGATGTGATGACTCGTAGCAAACTTCATCTCGTTGTAAGTCTCTCAGGTGGTCTTGATCCAATAGCGTCGCAGGAATCGATTGTTGCAGCAGCTTCATGTTTTTGATGGTGCGTGCCCGAAGTGGATGTAGCTTGCTATTCTTGCTTCTCAGTTGTACGGTGACAAGTTGGCTTTCATCCTCGCGTCGTGAAGTGTTGACTCCATGCATTCGTAGTGGCAGTGAAGGTCCCTCCGCTCCAATGGTCCGCGCCAGCTTCTCATCAATTAGAGTGACTGTGGCCCCTTCATCCAGGAGGGCGAGCGTGTCGATCTCCCCCCGTGGACCGACGACGGTGACTGGACACATCTTCAGCAATACTGCTTTGTTATTCAAGGCAGCGGTGGTCACTGTCAAGACTGCTTCGGTTGGGCTCGGACTCGAACTGTCTTCCTTCTTCTCTTGATGTAGAGTTTGATGATGTTGCCGCGAACACTGGTTAACGCCACACGATTTCGCCTTGCAGTTGGTGCGTCGATGCTTCTTCACTATACAGTTGAAGCACAGCTTGTTCTTCTTCACGTGTTCCCATCGCTCGTCCGTTGTCATTGCCTTATATTTGGGGCAATCTGTCAGTTTGTGTCCCTTCTCGCAGCATGAGCACTTCTCTTCAGCTTCAGTGAGGTCTTCAGTAGTGTTGTACACGGCGTTCGTCTTCTCCTTGAATGCTGTGTTCGGTTTCGGCGTGTGTTCCTTCTTGCTAGTCGGTGGTGCATAACTGAACCGCAGGGCTCGATCCGCTTCGCGCATAAGGAAGCGTGATAGCAACACGATCTCTGGCTCGATCGTTCCCTCTTGTTCCGCCGCGTAGTCACACCAGCGTGAGCGAATGTGCGGGCTGAGCTTGTCCAATGTTTCTCTCGCCAGCGTCGGATTGTACAGGTAGCCTTGGTTCCCGATGTTGCTCAACACGCAGACCACGTTCTGAAGTTTGACGGCGAATGAGTTGAGTTCTATTGCAGATGGTCCGGGTTTCTGTAGTCTTCGAAGATCATCAATGGCCCGGTCGGTGATGATTTCTGGTCTTCCGAAGCATTGTTCCAGGGTCTTCATGATGATTTCTGGATCGCTTGCAGTGTACAGGAGAGAAGCAACCAGCTCTCTTGCTTCCCCTTTAAGGCTGCTTCTTAGCCTTTGGATGTTCTCAGCCGGTGTCAGCTTGTATGTTCTCGTCGAGTCCTTGAAGGCAGCTTTGAAGGACAGCCACTCGTTTGATGAACCGGAAAAGGCGTGCAGCTCTGGGCATCTCATCCTTGGTCTTGCTAGCTTCTCTATTGCTTCAGCTAACGCGTCGATGTTGGCAGAACTCTTCGTCTTGACCGGCGTAGTCGATACGTCCCTGACGTTGAATCGGATGTTCTTCTCAGTTCTTGGAATAGTGTCGCTTTTCTCTCCTTCAGCTGTCCGCAGCCACTGCTCAACTCTCGTGCTGTGTTCCGGTAGGTCATCTTCTTCATGTATGCTTCTTTCCTCGTCCTCCAATGCTGCTAGGTCGGCAGCCAGTCTCTTCTTGACGAGGTCCGCTTCTATTTGGAGTTCCTTACGCTTAAGTTGGGCCAATTTCTCCTCCGCCATCAGTTCCGCCGCTCGAGCCCTAACTGATATGCTCCCGTTTGATCGTATAGAGCGCACAGTTCGGGCGGGAGATCGTTCACTCCTATGGCGTTCCATACTTGGTCCGGCGCGGGTGAAGTCGGGTGCGGACCTAGTGGCCGGGTCGTGTTCGCGACGTGTGGCTGCTTGATGCGTGGCTGGTGACGCAGGTGGATCCAGTGACATTCTTCGTGCTCGTTCCTGCGCGATTGCTTCCAGCTCGGCGGCTTGCCGTACAGCCTCTTCCTGTAGAACTACCTCTTCGCGTCGTTCGGAGGCGTCTGCTTGGCTTCTGGTCACAACCATACTGCGCGAGTGCTTGATTCTTCGTTCTTCAATCCGATGAGCGCAGGATCGACTTCACTCCAATCTGGTATGGATGCTGGATCTTCTCACTCTGATCCGGCTCTACACTCCAATCCAGTGGGGCAGGATCGCTTCACTCCAATCCGGTGAGGACGCAGGTTTTCTTCACTCCAATCCGGCTCGAAGGACCAAGAGATGTTGTGGACTGTATTTTCCTATTCTTCCTGAGGGTTCACGGTGCTCCAGTAAAACTTCTTTTTCCTTGTTTTCAGCTTTATTTCTCTTCAATTGTTCTTACTGCTACTTAGAACCACTGTGTGTCGCAGCACACGTTCAATTTACTAAGCTACCCCTAGGCTATACCGTGCAGAGAGCGGCATATTTTCAACCATTTTTCTGCCTAATTTTTACTATGTCCTACGGGGTTTTCACCTTATAATTCTTTATTTATCCACCTTTCAAACAACAATTTAGTCTTAAATTATAGTTAAACTTATAAGCTATCTAGCGAGACCTATATCTTAGTCCTAGGTTTTATATTTACAAAAATATTCGCCTAAACGTATCAAAAAACTTATGCTAGTGCTTATTAACTACGGTATTTCGTCGTGTCCAGGACAATAATAATGTAATAATAATAATGCTGGACAATTCACACAGAATTATCTAGCCCCAAGCTAAGCAGAGCTTGTGTTATGGGTACTAGATAACTGATAAACATAATACAATACACTTCATAGATAGATATTTTTTATTATACATAGAAAACATCCAGAACGCCCTGAACAAATATCTGCAGATCGTACACACATTTGTCCCGAGGCGGGAATCGAACCCGCAACCTCCTGCGTAGCAGGCGGACCTTCGCCCACCGCGCCACAGAGGTCGTCAATTGTTAAAACCATCATCATGCAAAAAGGCTTACCTATCTCTATAATAGACAACCTGGGACTGATTATCTACTCCGAAAAATAACAATTAATATCATGCGAATAGGCTAAATGTTTCTTCATCGCTTCTTTACTTTAGTCTACATACTGAAACGACAGGAATCACAAGTAAGTATCACTTTTTTCCATGCCAGTGTTTGATTTTAGGAATTTGACCTTACAATTATTGTATTTGAATTCTTGATTGAGTTTTAGATCCTTGATTCTATTTGAATGTCCATACAAAGATTCGACTTCACATTAAGATGACAAGTGATGGCTTTGCTATACTATGCTTTGGTGAATTAATGCCCTTCTAGCCGAAATTCAGCCACTGTTCTCAGTCGTGTCTCAGTCTCAAGAGACATATGCCATTACACACCACAGAGGCATGGCAGTGAACGCGTTAGCGTACTTTAAATTTTACGATATTCAGCGAATTGTCTTGTGACTCTCTAACTTGGGGCTAGATGATACTGTGTGAAATTTCATTCGTGGGTCAGGTAGGTATTATTTATTTAACTCACGAAATCCAAAGATTTACTTATGCGAAAAACGTTCCATTACCTTATCAATCTGCCTATCACAATGTATTTTTGTTGATTTGGTGGTTTTTGAGAAACGAAACGAAACCATTTCAAACATTTTTGATAAGTAATTTTTATAACATTTATATTTTTTTTGTATTATTGCTCAATAAATAAATAATATGACGAATACAACCTATACATACAACTACATACAAAAAATCATCATTATTCGTGAGTATTAAATATATCAAAAACAGAAAGCTATCATGTAAACGCGTATTTTTTTACAAACTTAACTTCACAGAGTACCCAGCTGGATTATTAAAACTTTGAAGGATACCGTAGAAAATTTTATATTGCTAGAAAAGTCGGATTGGTTCTAGAAAATGTATTGGCACTTTGCCATTCTGATATCCTTTGATACCGGTAGCAAGATCATTTACCTTGTGCTTAGAGCTTTCTTTGAATTCAGCTTGTATTATCAAGCGAATGAATAAGATTATATACTAACTAGCTGCGCCCCGCGGCTTCGCACGTGTCGTTCCTATGGAAGCGTTTAAAGGTGATTTTTATCCCACGGGAACTGATTTATGGGATAAAAGATAGCCTATGTTTGATTCCGGGATTAGAATTATTTGTGTGTCAAATTTCAGCCAGATCCGTTCAGTAGGTTTGGCGTGAAGAGGTAACAAACATCCATCCATACATCCATCCAAACTTTCGCATTTATAATATTAGTGTGATGTGAAGTGTGATTCCGATTTAGATGCTTCCCTTTGAAATTTATGTTTAGTTGTATCTTTTATACTCATAATAAGGTTAAATTTTAAACCTGATCACGACTTGCAATAATTCTTATCCTGGGTATTTTATATCTATTTACGAACTACTTTGTTCGATGAATAAACGAATTCATTGTGGCCAAGACGTGTTTTTTGGCTTTTATAGGTTTGTTTCCAAATAACATCCTTGCGTCATACTGGTATTTTAAGCTTATAAGTATTTTCTTTTTATTTTATATCTGTATCTTTTTTTTCCTTAATTTACGCTCTTAAAAGGTCAATAACACATCATTAATGGACATTAGCAAATTTGTGTTGAACCAGACGTAGACACCTTCACCAAGAAGTTGAAGCCAAGTCCAACACAACAGCCGGCCTAGCACGGGGATTGTTGTCTAGTCTGCATCGCCATACATTATCAGTATCTATATTTCCTTTAATCTATGCTTTTAAAAGGTCAATAACAAATCATTTATGGACATTAGCAGATTTATGTTGAACCAGACGTAGACACCTTCACCAAGAAGTTGAAGCCAAGTCCAACACAACAGCCGGCCTACCACGAGGATTATTGTTTAGCATCGTTGCGTAAATTATTGAATTTGAAGGAATGAATTTCAAACATTTTACGCGTTCGATGAAAATGTGATGTAATTTTTTTTCTATTCTACCCTAGATAATAATCCCAGTGCCTAGGCCTACAGTACGTTATGGCACCCATCACATCAGTGCCCACTGTATTATGCAGGCAATGGCCATTTTGCATAATGGACGTAGGTTTATAATATAAACATAACATAAAATTTGAATCAATGGCATATTTATTTTACACCCAGCTGTATAAAAGATCTAATGATGATTCCCAAAGTCAAATCTCCTGAAAACCAGCGTAACATTGGGCCTGGTCGAATACTAAAATTAATATACTATGGTAAAATATTATCATCAAATTGTTAAACTGTTTATTATTTGAAGCGTTAGGTATTGTTATGATTTTTCATGTCCAAATATGAGAGTTTTTGAGACTTTTTCACCTTTTCTATCTACATTATAATATGTTTTAGGAAATGAAATAATAAACCGAAAATTTTACACTGCGTAGGAGTATCCCAGAGATTTTCGACTTCTACGTCTCTTGACCTCATGTTGTTTTGATTAGCAAATGCCCGTACTAAAGAAAGGATGCAGGTTCAAGTTCCATCGAAGTTTTTGGGAAATTATTTGGTTTGTTTGTAATTGCGAGTGTTAGGACTTACCTACGCACTATAATAACAAAAACCATACCTATGTATTATATAACTTATGATGGCAATATGTTTTTATGTGGGTAAAATAAATATATTTCTTACCTATCGTTGGACCGGGCGGCGGCGGCGCCTCATTGAGGCGATGCGCAGATCTGGCTCGTTATACTTTATCTTCAAATAAACTTCAATTCCACAGGGACAAGACGATCTCCAACCTTCTACAAGCCAACATCGTGTCAGTCACTCAGATGACCAAACTGGTGCTTCCTGCCATGGTGGAACGGAAGAAGGGAGTGGTTATTAACCTCGGATCCGCCTCGTCTACCATTCCATCCCCACTGCTGACAATTTATGCTGCTACTAAGGTAAGACTCGACAATTTACAGTTCATAAATAATACCTCTTCTTCTTCCTGGCCGTATACTACTATTAGTAGTATCGGCAAAGCTCTCAAAGCATATCTGCTTTTTCCCACTTTCCCCTATCAGCCTTCTTTCCATGCCCTATTTCACACATTGCATATCTTTTCTTTGGCTCTTCTCTCCAATATATGAAGATAAATATAGGGGCTCTACATTTACTACCTTATTTTAGTTAATATACGTTAATCAAGAGGATGATTGCTACATCGATTTTTTGTGC
The DNA here is from genome assembly GCA_955876795.1 of Eupithecia tripunctaria. Classification (NCBI taxonomy): domain Eukaryota; kingdom Metazoa; phylum Arthropoda; class Insecta; order Lepidoptera; family Geometridae; genus Eupithecia; species Eupithecia tripunctaria. Next base: position 8,160,780 of record OY041620.1, read on the forward strand.
AACTCTTCTATTTCTTCTCTTTTACCATTATTATAAGCTCGTATCTTCTTACTGGTATGTAAGCCCTGCAATCTGTTCCACTGACATGTCTAGTATGTAAGGTATATTTATAATTTTATGAAGCTTGCAATATTTATCTCAAAATTCAATTCTTTCTCCTCCCAACAGGCATACGTCGACAAGTTTACGGAAGGCCTCGACATGGAATACTCTAAACACGGCATCATATCTCAATGCGTCCTTCCTGGCTTCGTCTGTTCTAACATGTCTCAGATCAGGCGCAGCACCCTTCTCGCTCCCACCGCCAAGGCCTTCGTCAAATCCTCCATAGGACTTGTCGGGACGGAGGCGAGAACCACAGGCTATCTCCCTCACGCAGCCTTCGTCAATGTCCTAAACGGAATCCAGTCGATCTCTTATAACTTCGCCAACTGGGTGGTGACGCGTTCTATGGAGACCAGCCGTAGAAAAGTCCTGAAAAAGTACAAGAAACAATAATTTTCTTTTCGCTTTTGTAGATTTGCATTGGGGTTTCAATCAAGGCAGAGCAAAGCGGGGTTTTGTAAAATAACCAAGAATGGGTTTGGTTAATTTTGCGTCTTTTAAGCTCTAAAGAGGCTAGAATGGTTTTGCACTTGGGTGCATAAACGGAAAATTCTAATACATGTGTATTAGAATTGGTATACTTTTACAAATAAACGCTTTGCTCTGAAACTGGACCTTAGCTTTAGCTTGAACCAGAATAGAATAGCAACCAGCTCTATTGAGCTACTTACTTATTTACACCTATTAACCGTTTTATTATATGAATGAGGCATTAGGCCATATCTCATAAGAACAGAGCGTGTTAAGTTCACCCTTACTGTACTCTATACCTTATTATTAACGTTGGTTTACCCACTAGTTTCTTTTTAAATATTTGCCATAGACAAAAGAAGGTAGATAGTTTGTTTATTTTCCTTAAATTCGAATACCATCAAGTAGCATTTAGAGCTAAGTAAAATATTAACATATTAGTTTATTCATAATGCTACCTACACAACTATAAAATATTTCTTTATATTATTGTGGTTTCTTGACGTCAATATTATAATAGTTTGAGGAAGCTCGAAATTAATTCAGGCAGGACCATGGGAAAACACAAAGGTGAGAATAAGTTGTGGTTGAATGACTAACGAAACATTTTTTTGACGTCATTACACCTAGGAACCTGCTAGTTTCTCAATTCACAGACCTTACTCGAATAATTGGTTTTTACCTCTTTAATTAACATAAATAATCCAAGAATAATATTATTAGCAAAATTGGTAGGTACTTAATTGAGTGGTTTTTCTATAGTTCTTGGTGTTTTCTTCTTGTTGTCTTCATCCCTACTCGATTTTTATAGTACCTGCAAATAGGTTATAACAATTCCCGCAGTACTTAAACTAAAATTAACTTGCTTGTTGTTATTTTAAACACAATTTAAAGTACCTACTTGTCAATTTGAGAATCCTTCTATAATAAATATTGCTATCAATTAAATCTTTATTTCTACTACAAGCATTGTGATTTTTAGTTTTTTTATAGTTATAATCAAATAATGTTGACATAGTTTTCAGATTATAGCAAATATAGTCCGAGCCGTTTTAGATCACGTTTGTTCATGTTATTAGGTCATGCCTGTCCTGTCAATTTCTACAGTTCGCTCGTTGGCGATCACGATTTTTTTCAAATTTTCGAATTATTTTTTGGTAAATGATAATAATATATTCTATTCTGATTTCGAGCTACAACGTATATACTCGCATGCCTGTAATAATAACCAAAGAGTCAACTGCCATGTTGAATAGGTGCAATGTACAGTTCTGTATAAAACCAGCGTTACGAGACGTTATTAAAATTTACCAACATGATGGTACATTTATACTGTCACAGTAAGAAAGGTTTACAAAATGTATGAAATTGTATGCAGGTGGAGACGCTTTTTTATTTACCGCCTATGGTAACACTCACCTATGGTAACTCTTGAACATGCTCTGCCGCCATGGTGAATTATAATAACTCTCATTCGCTATGTTTTATACTTACCAACTAATATTGTTACATTTGGCTGTACAAATTTATGCATTTAAGTTTGAAAATTAAGTATAGGCAGCGACAAAAATAGCTGGACAGAGTCCATCTTCTCAAAACGTATAAATGGTGTACAATACGAATTTAGAAAATTGTGTGAACATAATATTTCATATTATTCAGTCCTAAATATTGTCGAAATTGACAATAATCAGCTATTTTTGTCGCTAAAACCTCTTTTTGATTTTTTTTGGTTAAGGTTCACCAGCTCTTTTTTATTTTAGCCAAGAAGCTGAATGTTGATATTAGGGTTTTTATTTATGTATTTATATACTGCGCACTTGTTATGTGCGATACTTGCCATATAGTGTTATAATTTTCCACAATAAATTAAATTATTATGTTCTATAGCCTTCTGTATAGCAAAAAAACTGTAGATATCAAGTTCATCTTTAACCTAGAATTTGAATCCAGTCAAAAATTAAAAAAGCTATGGTGATTTCTAAGGACTACATTTTTTTGGGATTCCTGACGTGATATCGTCATTTCCGACTAAAGATGTCCATTGCTGGACATCGATGTCCCGAAATGGGTTTGCCATGCTAATTTTATGGTCGGTCATACATATATACATATCTAATTTTACGATCTTAAAAACGAAACGCTGGACTGGACTCAATTACTAGAAAAGTAGACTAGAATTATTAACATAATATATAAATTAGTCGTGTAGCCTTAAAACTGTAGTTACCGGGATTGTATTTATTATAGCTAAGTCTGGTTCTAATAAATATGTGATTAATTAATAATGAGTTTGTTTAACCTTGGTGGAGGATATAAACTTTGTACTTGTACACTCGGCCGCATTAACAAATCGGCCCATTGAGTTGGTTGACAAGATGGAAAAAATAGGCAAAAAGTCGACTATTAAAAAAAAATCATACGTCGGAGAGCGTTTCATAGAAGAACATAAAAATCAGCTTCCGTTGTTCACCGGAAACGCGTTTTTGTGGTTGTTGCCAATACTTATTTCATTCCATTTCATTTATTCCACCATAGGTATATTTATACATACACTTGATGTCGTTGTAATCTTATTTCACTGAATCAATAATTATTATTATATTGTGAGACAAAACACACAAAATATTTTTAAAGGAAACACCTTATGGGATTATACGCAGGAGAGGGTAAAAAATTAAATAAAAACAGACAGACGGTAATTTTGCAATAACACATACCTACCTATCTAATTATAAATTACAAATGGTTGGTTTTACAGCCAAAGAACGGCCTCCAATAATAATAATAATGTCAGTTAAACAATAATCAAGCAGCTGTATATGGGCTTTGTCAAAGGAATCTTCAATTTATCAATAGCTGTAGGCTAATTTCAAGCATTCGGTGACGATGTGGCATATTTTTTTCTATCCTTCCCTAGAGAACTATCGCTGTGTTTACTTGTTTTGCTTATTACATTTTTGAGATTTATTTTATGGAATATGTGTCAAATTTTGTCGGTAGAAGTTAATGTAATCAGGTAAACGCTCTTTTGTGACCAGAAACTCAAGTTTTATAGGTAAGTAGATATAATTGCTGCCGACTGTACAATTGTGCTTTGTATATTGAAAACTAAATATCTACGTGTGTTACTTGCGTATTTTGAATAATTATGCGTGTTTATTCCTGTGTGTGGTGATATAGCTTTCAAGTGGATTTACTTACCTATTTTGATTTAGTTTTTCGAGTTCCATACACAAAGAGTAAAACAGGACCCTATAGGTAACTAAGCCTCCAGTGCCTGTCTGTCTGTCCGTCTGTCACCAGGCTGTATCTCATTAACTAGACAGTTGAAATTTTCACAGATGATGTATTTTTGTTGCCGCTATAACAGCATATAATAAAAGTTAAATAATTTTAATAATTAAGGGGAGCAACGTACTTATCACCTTGAGAACCGATCATCAAGGTAAAGCAACATCGGACGCGGTCAGTACTTGAACCGAGTCACGTTGACTTTTTGTTTTTTTACAAGGACAGATTTGTATTTTTTGATTTTCATAGATAATGGAACCTACGGAACCCTTCGTACGCGAGTCCGTTTGGCCGGTTTTATCTTATCTTATACCTTTAAACGAGCAATTCTTGTATAAAGCGTGGGGCAAATTTTGGCCCCTTCAGGGTAACTACCGTTTCTTTTGTAGTTAGAAGGTTTAGGAATTCATCCATATTGTACTAAATGGTCTCCCAAACGGGCTGTTACGGTTAGGTTTAGCATAGCTGCAAAAATGTTTGGCAACAAGTTATTTTATAGGTATGTATGTATGTACCTACTTACTAATATTTTTTTTGTTTTATTATTTTAATTTTCAGACGGGGGAAATTGGATGCCTGAATGATTTTTTTTGCTCGGCCTTGAATAGAAACGAAGAAATTTTAGAATCCAAACACTGACACAGAATTCAGTTTTGTTAAAAATTTAATCGAAGAAGAACACAAACTATTGTTATATACTTACTACCTATGTTAATATGAGTCTGACGATATTATTGTAAAGCCTCTGTCTCATTCAGGGAGTTACCTCACCCAACTTTCGTTTGACCGCAATCTCACCTGATGGAAAGCGAAGATGCGGCCGACGACGGTGTATCACGAAGGTCTAGTAGATATCTATTCACCCTTGTCTTGAAGAGACCCAGGTTGAAATTGGCCGGAAATAAAGAGGCAGGGAGCGAGTTCCATTCCTTTGCGAATATAGACTGACGATGATCATATTGTTGATAGAGACGCTGTATCAAAATATTCTATAACAAAATGAGACGTAACGATGACGTCTCGATTCTATCGTCATACTGGAATCAGCGCGTTTATTCCTTTCAATAAGTAGCTATTAATTTTTTGGTTATTATAGTTTTACTTTATGGGTAATTTCTTAAGAAATCAAATAAAGTCCCGAAAGTTTATCGGGTCGATAGCTATCCGATATCGTAGTCTAGCGGTTATGACATCCCCGTACTGAGGGGTGGACGGGGGTTCGAGTCCGATCGATGCCGAACATTTTTGGGTCTTTATTCGATTACTTTAGAATAATCCGTTTGACTTTTACCCAGCAGTGGGATTCCATAGTCTGCAAATAACTTAAGATTTAGGTACATAGTTCAAAACATGAGTTTGTGTTCAAAAATAAAGACTGGTTAAAGGATATTGATCTGAGTTCTTATTAAGTATTTTACTAACTACGTTAAAGATACGTTATTAATATTCCTATATTGTTTTGTTATTGACCTACACTTGTTAATGCTTGCATAATTATATTATCTATTTAATAAAGAACCCTTCGTAGTAGACCTATTTTTTCCTCGAGTAATGTAACATTTTCAAATTAATTCGTGTGTACAGACATACCTACATACCTCCATACCAATACAAATCATTTATTACATAATAAAATATCCGAAGCAAGTGGCAGGTGTACTGGGGTTATGTTTAATTTAATATTAAACTGTGTTACAGAATACCAGTCTTACCTTCCACGCATGGATTCCTGTAAATTAAATTAGGAAATAAACAGCAAATGGTATCTTAATAACAACACTGTCTAAAACAAAAGCTTAAAGTACAATTAAATTATCTTATGTGAATATGTTAAGACATAGACTAAATATGAGCTTGTTATTCTAAGACGAATCAGAATTAAATATTTTTTTGTTCATTGGTTGTTATTTTTACTAACATGACGTTGTAAAATGATTTTTTTATTTTCTGGCGCAGCTGATAAAAAAGGGTAAGTAGCTGTAGAAACCATAATATGGTTGGGAGACATATTATGTCTTTAATGAAAAAAAAAAAAAAAAAAAAAAGACGTGTGGCACTCGGGGACTGCCGCGGTAAAGCTATTGCAATGCCATCTAGAGGCGAGTTGCTGAACTAAAGAGACAAACGTCAAGGTTTTTTCGTTACGGAATTTCTGGATTCGGTCCCCGCGCACAAGGCCCGCGATAGAAGCTATGCAATAGCTTAAAAAAAAGGGGATCCTAAATATCTGCTTGAAACTCTCGACTCTATTGAAAGACTTGCTGTTAGACATATAGAAGATGACTCGTTAGCAGAATCGATCTGCCTACAAAGCCTCGGTCACAGACGCCGCGTTGCCAGATAGTGGGTGTTTGACAAAGTACCACTGGTGATTGCGCGCAGGTATTGCACAACCGTATCCCATCTTTTCTCTTCCACCATAGACGCACAAAGACATACCTACCACCCATACCGGTCGATATGGCAGAATGTCGAACCAATTTTTCTCTACTGTCTTAATATCTACAGCCAAAGAGTGGAAATAGCTTCTTGCGTCTGTTTTTTCATAAGAATACAATCTTTGAGTCTTCAAATCCAGGGTAAATAAGTTCCTTCTGGAAAAGCGTGTCCTTTGTCCACACACTTCACTTTCTTAAAGTTGGTTGGTGGTCAAACGCTTGACCATCACCAATAAAGAAACTACTACTTCTATTAAAACTTACAATGATAATAATGTTTCTGCTTTGTGGCTTCGTATGTGTGGTAATTTGGACCATCTCAATTATTTCCGCGGAAGTCGTAAGATGCGACTAAAGAATATTCACCGGGGGCGGGCTGCAGCCACCGCTGCAGAACAATTCTACCATCAAATTGCGATGCCTAAACCGCATGCCGAGCGTGGGGATTAATGGGCATTACCCCCTATGACATAAAATACAATAAGGCACTGATCAGGGGGAGGCCTGCGTCCAGCAGTGGACCAATACAGGCTGTTGAGGAAACTCGCCACAGTGTGAGGCCACGCATTGACCTGCATTCCCTGAAATTAAAGACTATTGAATTCTAACGACTGTATCACGACCTTAGCATGGAACACAACTTTAAAAATTAAAACCTGTAAAAAAAAATCAATTAAAGATTAATAATTTTTGCTAATTGCCGTTGACTGCAGTCAACAGCCGTCGCCTGCTGTCGACGCGTGCAGTTGCCTTGCAGTCGGCGATATGAACCCTAGGAGCGTTGCAAAATCCTACTAAAACTATGTAAATAGGTAATGTAAGTAAGTTTGTGTTAGCATGAATTGTGTTAGTAAGATCGTTAGCTTGGGGCTAGATAAAGCTGTGTGTATTATTATTATTATTATCTCTAAAAGTACTGAGCAGAAATTCAGCATACATAATAGAAGATAACCTAACTAAGCTAAGAGGCTACTGTTATTACGAGTTTATCTAAAATTAAACCTTTGGTGGATCACATCCAAGTAGATTCTTCCCTGGAAACTAAAGAGACGAGGTTGAAGTTTGAAATATTTAATTGAAAAAAAAAAAAAAGAAATAAAAACTTTTTTGTTTTATTTTCTTCATTGGACTCTGCTTAATGGCAAAGGTTTGTATGGCGGCCTTTTTAGGACTGCTACGATGCTAACGCCTAATGGTTTTTGATAAGATTGGTGTGGGTTTGCTAGTGCATTTGCCAAGGCAATGCCGTGATGTTCTTACCCATACCAACACAGAGGGCATAATACAATACACGGACTGCAATTTGCCAACTACACCCGACGACTGCAGGCGACGGCAGTAGGCGACTGCAGACAACTAAAAAGAAAAACGCGTTTACTGAGGGTTCTAGATTATATTAGTGAATGGAAAACAAGATAGACACTTATTTACACTCCACTTTATTTCGAAGGAATGAGAAAAACTTTTCAATTATTTTTGTCAAAACTTCGACTGCAGTCGACGACTACCGCCGTTGCCGGCGTTAGACGTCCGTGTATATGATACGTGCAGTCCTTGTATAAGAGCCTTTGGAGTGGCCTCGAGTTCCGCTCAGTTTACGCGCGCACGGACCGCTCCCTACATACGATCTCGGCAGCGTTTTATTGTAAAACGCCTGCCGAGCCCGGCCCCGTATTTTCGCGTCCGCGAACGCGACGCGTCAGTGCGGTGCGATGAGTTCCCGCGAGAGTGAAGCCGAGGGAAGCAGGGCCAGGGCCCCGCGGGACCCTGCCTGCAACCCAAGCGGTCGCGCGCCGGAATCCGCCCCCAAACCCGCCCAGCAGATACGCAGCCACGGCGCCTCACAGCGCCCCTCTTCGAGAACGGCCGCCCTTGTGGGTCGTCCCTCCCGAAGAGAGCCCTCGACCGACTCGGCCAGCACCGAGACGGAGCTAGCCCGATGCCGTGCGACCATCTTCGGGGAACCGGAATGTCGCAGGAGGAAGCCCCTCAAGAAGACCCGCCCGGCGGTGGAAGACACCACCACCGCGATGCCACCCCCCGCCGCCCCCATTGACCCGAACAGACCGCCTAGGCCGTCTAAGAAGCCTTTCGACGAGCAAACGCTCGACGAAAAATGGGGTACCCACAACTGGGACCTCTACCAGATGGCCCAAATCGTCAAGGAGCTAGGCCCAGATAGCGTTCTGGCAAAGGACCTGTCAAAGGAGGTGAGGCAAATCCTCACCAAAAGGGAAGCCACTCTGCGGGCGCTGGGGCCTCCGCCCACAGTAAACGCTCCCTCGATGCCCACCCCAACGCCGCCGCCCACGCCTCTAGGCGGCTCAGGCCCTTATAAAAAGAAACGGGAAGAAAATTCCCCCCCCACTGAAATGCCAAAGCGCAGGGCGACCGAGGACACTTGGCCGTCACCTCCCCAGCAAGCCACTGAAGTCCGGTCACAAGTGAAAGAGACCTCCCCGGCGTGGCCGGGTCGACGTCGTACGCGTCGCTCGCCGCAACACCGCCTCGCCACACGGGTAACACGGAGCCCGCCCGCCCAACGCCAGCAGCCCCTAAGGATCCCGCCCACGCCGAAGACCCCGCCCGCCCTAGCGAGAGAAGGCGGTCCAAATACCCACCGCTGGTGGTGGAAGTGATGCCGAACTGGGCGCATCACTTCAAACAACTGAAGACCGCACTCGGCTACGCCCCACACGCAAGACCGTTCGGAAATGGCATCCGCTTTTCCCCGGAATCACCTGAGGAGTACAGGACCATACAGGGCTACCTGTCCAACCACAAGGACATGGTATGGTTCTCGTACTCCCTACCCGAAGAGAGGCAGGTGAAGGTGGCCATCCGAGGCATTACCGCCGACACCCCTCCCGAAGCCATCATGGACGACTTCCGCACACAGGGCTTCGAACCGGAGACCATCCGCCAAATCAGGGCCAGCAAGGGCCGGCCAGGATGCATTTTCCTCGGCATCTTCAAGCCCTCGCCGAACTTGCTGCCGGCCATCTATAACATCACGGAAGTCCTGTGCATGCCGGGAATTCAAGTGGAGAGCTGGAGGGGTAAGAAGGGCCCCACCCAATGCCACCGCTGTCAAGGCTTCCGGCACTCGAGCCACAATTGCCACCGCCCGCGGGCCTGCGTCGACTGCGGAGGACCGTACCACGCAGGCGAGTGCACGCGGAGCCGGGAGGAGCCCCCCACGTGCGCGAACTGCAAGGGCCCACACACGGCGAACAGCACCAGCTGCCCCGTGCTGAAAAAGGAGGCGAGGAACAAAAAGGCCGGCTCGACGGCCTTTTCAATACGCAACATGCCGAAACCCGCACCACCAACAACACAAGCCGCCCCACCGCCACTCCAGCCAGAGCCCCAGCTGGAGTACAGTACAAACCTGATGGCCCCAGCGAACATACCAACGCCCAGGACAAACCGCCTGCCTAAGCTGAGGAAGAAGCCGAGGAGGACCGCCACCGAGTCCGAAACGGACACAGCCCAGCACCCGGCCCCTCGGCGGGGCCCGCCTGCAGTAAGCCGTCCAGTGCCAGCTGCACCCATCCTGGGGATCGCCCTTCCCCCCCGGACCATCCCAACACCACAAGAGGCGCCACCACACTACCAGCCCATAGCCCAGGACCAGTCCTCCCTGGAAGTCTTGGAAGTGGCACTGGGTGTACTGCAGGACATACTAAAGGCCCTAAAAGCGGGGACGAACCCGACCCCGCTCATACTAAGCGGGATAGCGAGACTGGTGCAACTCCAGATCGGCTAGGCCGCACACAAGCGCAGGTAGCACAAGCCAAGTCCGCCCGCCCTGAGACCTCAACTAGCCAAGCCCCGGCGTACCTAGAGGGCAAGCACAGAAAACCGAGATTCCGTAAAGCCGCAGGCAGCCATGCTCCGCAGGAGAACGGCAACCCGAAGGTCCAGAATGGACCGACCCAATGACCCCTCGTCTTTAGGCGAGGGCGGATGCGCTCCGCAGTAAAAGGCTCAAGCCTGAAACTGCCTCCCCCACGCCGGCTTCGCCGGCGCTTGAGATGACAGCGTCGATCGATCGAAGAGCCTTTAGGCCCCCCGCGCATTAGGCAGGCTGCGACAGAAATATTTTAGTGGCTGCCGCAGCCAGAATATTTGCGCAGCCAGTTATAGCAACCAATCAACGACTAGTCTAGATCCTTCCGTCAAGCGATATGATAAAAGTCATCTTTTTAAAAGAAACGATGGAAGGATTTTGACTTGTCGTTGATTGGCTGCTATAACTGGCTGCGGAAATATTTTGGCTACTGCAGTCTGGCTACTGCAGTCTGGCTGCGCAGCAAGGCTGCCTATTGTGCGGGAAGTCATACACCATTATAATATTCAACTGGCTGCCGCAGCCAGGCTGGCTTCTGCATCCAGGCTGGCGGCATAGAGCACAGAGGACTTTAAATTATGAAGTACAAGATAAAGAGAATACAATAACTTGTACAAGACACTTTCACGCTTTGGTAGTCTGTTCAAAAAGAGAAGAGTCGTCGCGTTTCGGTGAACTAACACTTTTGGTCGTAGTGCAATGATAGACAGTGTTGTCAACCTAACAAAAAATTACAATTAGCACACGCGCGCCCTCCATTCCCACGACTTTTCTTTTTTGAACAGACTCTACCTATTAATTAAGTCCTCTTTTCATCGGAATCCCAAGTACCAAAGAGAATAAAACCACTACACATACCTTCTTCTTGTACATTTTCCTCCAAAGTTCTTTATGGTCCCACACAACTGACACCGTCAAAATTTTATCAAAACTAAAAGTAACATAAACTAAAAATATTAAATTCCAATGTAATATCGTGCTTATTTTGTCATGAGTACTTCGTAACCATGGAATTAAGTCATGGCATCCAAAACCGAAAGCGGCCTGACATTTAATCTAAATCAGCTACTTATGTGCATTGGCTGTGTGGTGATCCTGGTTATACTGTTCTTGGTGATCTGCCAGCTGACTAGTGGAAGATAATGGCCGGTAATAGCTGCACATACTCAGTAGACTTATTCCAGATATTGCTCACTGCTTTTGCCTTTGTTACCCTCTTGATTGTTATGAGTTTCTTGTGCAAATATTTCAATGGTATTTAGAGAATACACGGCTATCGAGCAGAATTAAAGAGAGAAGATATATTTGGATCCATTAAGAAGCCGACAAAATGGTTTGCGCACTGAAAGTTAACGCTAACACAATTCTTACTATTGTAGGATCACTGGTTGTTCTTGTTGTACTCTTCAATTTTGCCTGCACTATGCTTTGCCTGAAATAGTGGGTAAAGCATAAAGCTTTACATTATATATTAACGATGGGACAAGCTGCCATGAACCACGATCTTAATACCATTCTTTTATATGTATTCCTTTTTGTATTAATATTAATTGTAATGAAAATAGCATGCAGCCAGTTTTCTCGGATTTGCTGATTGTTAAATTTATATTGATCGATAAATGGTAAAGTCTCAGTAGATATCTAAGGCGGTACTGTATTTATGTAGTGAGAATTCAACATCCGATTACGCCGTTTCAGAATTTATTGTAAGCTATGGGCAAACAGGCGTGTTGTATAACATTCAGCATCAACCAACTCCTATCAGTTTTAGGGGTAGTTTTCATTCTTTACATGCTCTTTCGTATCATGTCTCATGTTCTTTGTCCAAAAGGATAAAATGATGAAGACAAGAATCTACCCTTAAACTTTCAACGGTAAGGTGTTTAATTCATGGTTGAAAGATAGTATTTTGTTCTGTTACTTATAGTAGGGAACTTGTTTTTAACAGCTGGGTTCAAAAATGAATAGTTTTCCGACTAAATAACACTAAAACCTGAATTTACTCACTTATCTGTAAACCCAATTGTATTTTTTATTCTCATAATGAAAAAACATAGAATAAACATAATGAAGATTTTATAATATTTTATTGAAAATTCGAAATGGAAATAAATGTAACTTGAAAATAAGTTTGCTATTTTATTTCTTGTGTTTACTTGTTGACTCAGGGATGCAAATATTGTTTAACTTACTGCCGCCCGCAGTTTCGCACGAGAGTACGGGGTTATAAATTGTCTATGCATGTTATTCCAGGTATAGAACCAGGTATGTCCATATAGGTCCACTGTTAGATGCAGGCCTCCCTCTGAGATAAGGGGTAATGCACATAATCCCCACGCTGGGCATGCGGGTTGCGGATCGCGGTTTGTTGGTAGTATTGTTCTACAGGGGGCGTTGCTGCCCGCCCCCGGTGGATATACCTAATGGTGGTGCAAATTCTAAGCCAGCACCGCATAGCTATTAGTTGGTATGACTACAAAACAATAAACGTTGTGCCTCCGAAGGGTTCCTGAGGTCTTTGGTCACATAGCTCGAGAACCCGAAGACAACCCTCCAAAAACTCATTGTCACGGGAAATGTTGAGGAAAAGAGACCGAGAGGAAGAAACCTAACGCGATGGTCTGAATCACAGAACTTGTATATTATTACGATTTCTGTGGTTCGCCACAGAAATCACCAATCACCAGCTCCGCACCACACTCGACTTCAACATTTCAGCAGGGGTATTCGTAATAGGTCACGACCTCCAGTACTGGGAAAACGACGCTAGCAGGAGTGACTACAATAAACAGTTTTATAGTACTAATGGAGTTACCAACTATTATTAGTTCTATTATTAGCAGAGATCGGAGTAGGTAGAATGATTTTACGTACTTGCATCATGGTTTTATAGCATGGATACGGCTTTTTTCCGGAAAGTTCCGATATTTACCGGATTCAGTTTAATATTATAATTAAAGTAGTAATTTAGTAACTACTACATTTGAAACTTATCGGAAGCGATATTTAAACGTTTATTGGTTAATTGATTTTTATTAATTTATCGACTAATTATTTTTTGTATTTTTTTGTTTCCGCCGTATTCGTTTTCATAAAATTCATCCAATTGATTTGAAGCTTTGTTGAGTTGCTGTGTGCAAATTAATGACGTTTTCTACGCATTTAATCGCAGTAAACACGTTTCCCATGAGAAAATGTTCAGCACTACTTTGCTAAATAAAGTTGACAGTTTGCTATAATTTTGTATACTATTAATTATTCAGAGGCTTTGTGCACAAAAATACCTACGATTGAAAATTAACCTAATTCTGATTATTTTGTCTATTGGATACTTTGTCTACTCAAACAACCTTTTTATGGTCTACCTTGAAAGTTCAGGTAAAAGTGGATTAAAAAACAGGTAAAAATTAAAAGTTTTTATTTGTTAATTCACAATTACAGTTTACAGTAAATAAATAAATAATGCTGGACAGTCCATACAGCATATCTAGCCCCAAGCTAAGCAGAGCTCACAATCACAATTATTTTTAATCTTCATCGACATCCATTACAATTTCTACATTCTGATCTTTCTCTATACAATTAAAATAAATAACCATCAGTTTCTCAATATTTTCTATTTTCAGCCTATTCCTTTTGACGTCTAAGATCCATTTATAGACGGAAAATGATCGTTCTACATCTACTGACGTCAACGAAGAGAATTTAAAATATGAAACTATGTCATGCCTCATTTTTTTCAATCTTTTCACTATATCCTCTGAGTGTGTCTAAATCAGGGTTTCGTTCCATAACATTTTTAATTTTATTTTTTATTATTTCTGAATTGCAATTGTCACTATCAGCTCTGACTTGGTCCAATGCTAACAGTGAATCAGCTAAGGATGTTTTTACTTTGTTAGGATTTTACTTCAAGTCTTTCAATACCACAGGTTTTTAACTACTGAGTGCCGATCACCTATGCCGAACTTAGGATTTTGAAGAAAAAAATACATGGTTAAATTGATACCAGTCGCTCGTCCAGCGGCGCGTTGGGCTGACAATATAGCATCCATCGCGGAAGGGACCTGGATGAGACAAGCACAAGACTGTGGAGATTGACACATGCTAAGGGAGTCCTATACCCACTCAGCGGTGGGTGAAGTTAGGCTGCGGATGATAGCTAGCATGCGTTTACTCGGTTTCAGTCGTTATCGACCGATGTTCACTGTAGAACATTAGAAGGCGCAGTTTCCAAAAATCAAAGCAAGAGAACCGTCGCGCTCAGGTCGGATACGGTGAATATTGATGTATACGTTTCTCACTTTTCGCCTCCACGTAATATCTATGAATTTACGGAAAAATATCTTGATAATTCTAAAATACCGGAATTCCGGAGGCATATCCATACTAACTTAGCATTTGAGGTCATTGATCCTAAATCATTCTACCTACTCCGATCTCTGATTATTAGTTAATTGGGGCAGGTTTCTTCAATAGTTCTACCATGAAACTGCAGGGTTAAAAAAGTGGTAATAGTTCTATGACGTCACAGTCTTATGGGGAGTTACCGTAATAGTCCAGTCGTTTTAGGGTTTTACCTATCAATTCCGAGACAACCAACTGGAAATTCGTATAAATCCTCATACATTTTTGCGTTATAAAAGTTGTTTGAAAATTTAAATGAAATATCATGTTTAATTCGTAAGTTAATTAAGGTGGAATGTCACAAAAATCTGCAAGTTTTGCTCCAAATTGCGAGGTTGACCCTATTTTAAGTTGTGATTTTTCAAATCGCCCAGGTTATACATGCATGCCATAGGTGATACTCCTAGATGTGAAGAAGGACAAGTTAGTGTCGCCGAACAAGCCGACAACACCAGCTGGGCTGTGGAAGGCGTTGGCATACTGTGGGCTCATAAATACGGACGTCAAGTTGCTGGCTGCATTCGGCAACTTTCCGTTAAGAGAGAGAGAGAGTCAGAGTCATAGTCAAATCGTTTATTTCTTTAGACTTACAAAATAAGCACTTAGACAAGCCAAATGTTTACTATAAAAACAGCTTTATAAATAGTAATTACTATCTAATAAAAAATAAGGTGCAATTGCCTCTAATTCACTTCAATGTTTGTCCACTAGCGGAAAAAGTGAAAAAGGTCCGTTTGAACCACTCAGGTGAATTAAGTCTACTAGGCTCCAGGTGATATAAGTCTACTGAGTGCTCTATTGAAAGTTGTGCTTTGCTCGCCCAGGTGCATTAAGTCTACCCTGCGTATCACAAAATACACCCAGGTGATATTATTTGAGTAAATTAAGACTATCTTGATATTAAGACTAGTGTGTAAGTGTAATTTGAGACGTGCGTGTATAACATCTATTTCAAAATTCAAATGAAATATCATGTTTAATTCGTAAGTTAATTAAGGTGGAATGGCACAAAAATCAAGCTTTGCTCCGAATTGCGAGGTTGACCCTATTTTACGTTGTGATCTTTCAAGTCACCCAGGTTATACATGCATGCCTCAGGTGATAACTCCTAGATGTGAAGAAGGACAAAGTGGTGTCGCCGAACAATACACACCTTGATGTGGGCTCAGCTCACATCAAGTCTCTCAGCGAGCTATGGAAAGCTATGTTCGGAGTCTCTCTGAAGAATTCGTAACGAATCGAATTTAACTTTCCAGTAAGGGGCATATTACACTATCATTTATCTTGGATCATTTAAATGATCATATTATATTTAATCCAAGATAATTGACTATTTGAGTCATATCTGTGTATTACACTATCAAAGTTGTTTGATCCTATTTTACGTCATAAATGGTTGCAATGGAGAATGCATCGGTGGTGTGCGCTACTATTGCTTGGGCAGTGTCCCTTATTTTAAAAAAGAAAAATAAAAAAAGGAATACAAGAAAAAAACGAATCTGACTAAGATCATGGATTGCACGATGTGATCATATCGGCGTTACTTCAAACTTAGTTCAAGAGCTAAAAGAAGAAGACAAAAGGTCATTTAAGATTTATTTGCTAATGGACAAATCAGTTTTGAATATATTCTTTAAAAAGCTGCTTAGTAATAAAATATACATAAAAAATGCTTAATTGGCAACACTGACTAGAAACTTGAACAAGTTTGTTCTTCTTTCATATATGACATTGACATACCCTATTGGCAATTGAGACACTGCTATTAATCGAGGGATATGGAACTAACTTTTTGTTTGCGAAAATAGAGTTTGGTGGCCAAAAAGCGCAAGTTTGTATCTCTGACTAAGCTTTACAAAATGAAACTATTACAGATGTAATAACTTACAATAGATACCACAAACTGTACGATGGATTTTTAAAACTTCCTGTGTTTTACGTTATAATAGGATAAAATAGGTGGAGGCGCCACTCGAGCCAATATGACACCACCTTTTATATTATATTATTACGTTTAACACAGGACATTTTAAAATCCATCGTACAGTTTGTGGTATCTATTACAAGAAATTTTTTGATACCTCTGCAATAGTTTTTACTTGTATAGTTTAGTCAGAGATGCGTTAATAGAGTTTGGTGGCCAATAAGGGCTACTTCGTATCTCTGCAGAATCTGAAAGTAAAAAATTCAGATTCTTACCTGCATTATTTTATGAAGGGGGTTACTTAATACTGACGCTGTCTGTCTATTATAAATCTATTAACTGGGTAATAAGAAGGGCTTTTCAAATCAACCTATAATAAAGGTATAGTAATTTGATTATAATGAGACCGACAATCGTAAAGGAATTAAACAAATTTACTTGTATCTTTTGACCAAATAGAAATTTAATAATCTACTTGCAAGAAATAATGAAATAATGAAATAATAATTCGTGATTATAATCCTAGAATCAAGCATAGGCTACTTTTTATGCCATAAATCAGTTCCCATGGGATAAAAAATAACCTCTAAACGTTTTCATATGAGTTAACAATTATTGGAAAGAAAACTAACACAAGTAGGTAGGTACCTACCTGTGGTACCTACCTAAGTACCTATTGGGTTAAAACTTTAACCCAACTACGTAAAAGTTGTAAACATGCGTTCAAGGCTGTTCAAAATAAATATTACCGATTTAAAATTATCTATCATTGAATTATTTACAGGTATATTCAGGTTGCATTTTTTAACTTTGTTGTATTGCTTAATTTGCTCCCTACAAAAAGATCCCTACGATTAGCTTCCTTTATAATTTAAAAGAAATTAAACTATGAAGAGCAATAGTCACTGGAATGCTACTATTCCACTAATGTTATAAGCTAGTTTATACCCGCGGCTTCGCACGCGTTGTTTTGTATGGATGTATGGATGTATGAATGGATGGATGGATGGATGTTTGTTACTTCTTCACGCCAAAACTACTGGAACGATCTGGCTAAAATTTTGCATACAGGTAATTCTAATCCTGGAATCAAACATAGACTTTTATCTCATAAATCAGTTCCCGTGTGATGAAAATCACCTTTTAACGTTTCCATAGGAACAACGCGTGCGAAGCCGTGGGGCGCAGCTAGTGTGTACATAACATCGACTACATACATTCTTACATACATATACATAGACATAGGGTGTCACGTCATAATCCTTCTCCATTGGTAGATCGTTTATAATTAATTTTGATTTAAAAAACTATAAACCGACTTCAATTTAAAATAGGACCACGCGGGAAGCACCAGCTTTCATAATAAAAAAGAATCATGAAAATCGGACCACACTGTCAAAAGTTCTGAGGTACAAACATCAACAAAAAAAAACAGTCGAATTGAGAACCTTCTTCTTTTTTGAAGTGGGTTAAAAAATAGGAATAAATTTTTGGACAGCATTTCAAGTAATTTCAACGTAAAGTACGATAGGTGACTGTTCACCCTGTCAACGACCAAGTAAAAAATCAATTAATCAAAGTAATTTATAAAGTTGATTTACCAAAAATATATGTTTACTTAAGTATGAAATGTGATTCCATCCTGCTTCTTGTGTATTGGAGATTGGTTTTTACACCATTTTACAACACAATTTGTAATTTTAACTGAAAAAAATACGAAATATTATATCGTGTCACTCCGCGCGCCGGCATGGCTCGACTGACAAGGTATGGCTTAGTTTCGTTATATGTCTGTGCGTGTAACTGTGTATGTACACGGCTAGGCTTAGTTTTGCCTCCATCAGTGAGTCGGCCGGCGAAACTCTGTCTTGATTTTTTACTTGGTCTGAGCCTGTCAATAACAAAATCTGTCCTTTCACTTCAACCAACTAAACTGACCAACTGAAACGGATCAACTATTATTTCTTTTTCAACGATACAACTACCTACTCAGATATTTCGATAGGATTTTTTTATTTATTTAAATATATTCCCATCTTTGGACAGACCAATTATTTTTCTTTCTCAACGATAAATTTTTTAGTTGGATATGTACGGAAAATAATAATTTCTTTCTTCCCTGCTTTATATTCTACCAGGAGAACAGACACAATAGGAACTGATTCTAATTGAGGTGCATTGTGCATAACGGCCCGCCTTTCAGTATGTGAATTTGATTTTACTATTATTAGTATTCGTTTTATTGACCGAATTCAACAAAAGGAGGAGGTTCTTTGACGTTTAGGTGTTTTTTTAATTTGTTGAATTTCTTCCATTGGTCCACATATGGACGCAGGCCTCTTCTTGATAAGCGAGTCACTGGCGTTTATCTCATATAGTCCATAATGTCCATAATCCCCTCGCTGGGCATGCGGGTTGGGTATTGCAGTTTGGTGGTATAATTGTTCTGCAGGGAGCGCTGCTGCCCGTCCCCCGGTGGATATCCCTTAGTCGCCTCGGCTTATTCCACTAATCCCCGTTGATAATCCCCGTCAACGGGGATAAGTGAACTTTTTGATCATTATTCCCCGTTGACGCCGATGCGAACTATTATAATTAACTATACCGCCCATACTTAACCTAAAATTCACTTTGTTGGCGCGTCCTTTTATACGTAATTTACATTACTTGTCGATTTTAGATCCTTCCTTCAATAAAAATTGCTTGCAATTATATCTGTAACTCGACGCCAAGCAAGTGAGATTTTGTTATTTTTGTCGTTGTTGTGTTGTTTGTTTACTAACATGCTTCATTCAAAATGGATAAACCATAGTAATGAGGATTAGTGAACTAAACAGTTCATTAATCCACATTGCGTAAAAAATAAAATACTAATACAATCCACACAGCATTATCTAGCCCCAAGCTAAGCAGAGCTTGTGTTATGGGTACTAGATAACTGAAATACATAATACAATACATTACATAGATAAATATTTTTTATTATACATAGAAAACATCCAGAACGCCCTGAACAAATATCTGCAGATCGTACAAATATTTGTCCCGAGGTGGGAATCGAACCCGCAACCTACTGCGTCGCAGGCGGACCTTCGCCCACCGCGCCACAGAGGTCATCAAATTCCTTCAGAAACCCGCAATGCAAGAACTTCATAAAACGATGCACCTTCAGCCAACGCTGTGAGAAGCTTTATAATGAAGTATGTAAGCGTTGGCTGTTGTCAATGTTACCTACCGTTTTAATTGTAACAAACTATGCTTTGATTAGGTATATTAGACTGATTTAACTGTTAAACTGTATATGTGTATAACCATCCTTTACGGATTTGTCGGCAATGTAATCAATGCAAGTAATCCTTAGCATTAAATATTCATAATGTCTTTACATTTTGCATACAATAGCAGCCAGTTTGGTATAAGTACTATAATACAAGTATTTTACATTAATAATTAATTTCTGAAATGTCATTTTCACAGCTAAACGTCTGAACGGCTATAATGTACCTTTATATAACTGTAGACTCTGAAAATTTGGCATGAATAGGTAAACGGTATCCCTGAAACGAACATAGGCTACCTTTTATTCCGGAATAATAAGATCGTAGCTCCTAGTATATCCTAATCACACTACTAGAAAGTTTGGATGGATGTATGGATAGATGGATGTTTGTTACCTCTTCACGCCAAAACTACTGAACGGATCTGGCTGAATTTTGCATACAGGTAATCCTAATCCTGGAATCAAATCTTCTTCTTCTTCTTATAGTGCCTCTCCATTACTGAAGGTCGGCGGTCAACCTCTTGAATTTTTCCTTATCCAGGGCAAGCCTAAATAGGTCTTCTGCCTTCTTAATGCCAGTCTATTGCCTTATGTTGCGCAGCCAGGAAGTCTTCCTTCGACCAACTCCTCTTTTCTCCTGTATTTTTCCCATCATGATCACTTGCAGCAGTTGCAATCAAAAATAGGCTACTTTTTATCCCAAAAAGAGGCAAATCGAAAAGAGAGAGAAAGCGCCCGATCGCTCGGTTGGCATTCGGTTACTTTCGACGCTCACTCGCGGGTAGTCGGCAATAGGAAGACTAGTCTGAGGAAATTAAAAAAAAACTCGTTCCAGGAGATATGCCCTAGCAGCATTGATTTAAAAAGGGAAGATAGGTTACGTTCTCCCAGCGCTTACTCAAAAATTGGCATGTGTAACAACTACACGCAAACACATACGCTCACAGTTATATTTCCAGTCCTGTGCAATACAAAGAAGAACAAAGACGGAAAGACGTATCTAGTAGGACCGAAGTGAGACTGAGACAACAATATTTCACGCGAATCACGACCGCCCGTGCCGCCGGTCAGACGGTGACTGATGTGGGAGAACACAATTTTACACAATTTGAGGTTGCCACTTTCGAGCAACCAGTACCTCATCTTCGTTTTTAATAAATCAATGCCTAGCAGCAAACAATAATCCTTAACATCATGAATAAGACTTATTTAAGGCTATTGGTTCTTATACAAAAGTATGGTGAAGTTTTATTTCATATCAGATATTTTTACCTAATTAGGTAAAAGTTTCAACGAAAGACCTGTTACAACGCCATAATCACGTAAAAGCGTTAGTAGGTATGAACAGTATGATGAGTAGGCCGCTCTTAAGGTCACACGAGTGAAAGTGGCGCCCCAACTATTTTATCTTATTATTACGTTAAACAAATTTTAAAAATCCATCGTACAGTTTGTGATATCTATTATTGGTTATTCATTAATGCCTTTGTAATAGTTTCATTTTGTAAATCTTAGGCAGAGATACGAAGTTGCGCATTTTGGCCACCAAACTCTATTTTTGCATCTCCTCCAACTAAACTATATGAGATAAAACTATTACAATACAGGTTGTAAAAAGAGAAAAAAAATCTGGTTATAGCGTGACCAGGAGAAATAGGGGTTCAATATTATAGATACAGATATACCTACTTATAAGGATATACAGTTAGAGGCTTCATTTATAGATATGATAGCCAATAATCTATAAATATTAGGTCCTTACATATGAAATTGGCGTTTTTCGTACTGGCCACTTTAATCACAAATTTCTCCTCTTTGGTAAGGAATTCCAAATTCAAATTTGTACAGCTATAGACTCATGTATTTGTGCTTCGATGATCGTCATTCATTTGTTTTTTTTCTTCTGTTTTTTTCTGTTTGCGTCACTCATTTTACAAAATGGAAAACTTAAAATATCGCATTATTTACGAGTACGAGTTCCGCCGTGGCACTAGTGCTGCGGAAACAACTCGAAGGGTGAATGATGTGTATGGCGGTCGTGTTGCAAAAGAAAACACAGTTCGTTTTTGGTTCCAACGTTTTCGTTCTGGAAATTTCGACCTGCAGAACAAGCCCCGTGGACGGCCTGAGACTCAAGTTGATAATGAAGAGTTGAAGGCTATTGTGGAAGCGGATCCATCGCAAACCACGTCCGAGTTAGCTGCAGGCTGCGATGTTAGTAATAAAACTGTTTTAATTCACTTGAAGCAAATTGGGAAGATTAAAAAGCTTGAAAGGTGGGTACCTCACGAATTGACTGAAGCAAACCGGCAAACGCGCGTCGACTGCTGCGTTACATTACTAAACCGGCACAATAATGAAGGTATTTTAAACCGAATCATTACCTGTGATGAAAAATGGGTTCATTACGATAATCGGAAGCGCTCAGCGCAATGGTTGGATCCTGGCCAGCCAGCCAAATCCTGCCCCAAGCGAAAATTAACCCCAAAAAAGTTACTTGTAAGCGTTTGGTGGACTAGTGCCGGTATTGTTCATTACAGTTTTCTCAAATCTGGCCAGACTATTACGGCTGATGTCTATTGTCAGCAATTGCAAACCATGATGGAAAAGCTAGCGGCTAAACAACCTAGGCTGGTCAATCGCTCCACGCCACTGCTGCTTCACGACAACGCTAGACCACACACTGCGCAACAGACGGCTACTAAATTAGAAGAGCTTCAATTGGAAAGTCTAAGACATCCTCCGTACTCCCCGGACCTTGCTCCAACAGATTACCATTTTTTTCGAAATTTGGATAACTTCTTGCAAGGGAAAAAATTCAACTCCGATGGGGCAGTCCAAATCGCCTTCAAAGATTTTATTGATTCCCGTCCGACTGGTTTTTTTAGTAAAGGGATCAATGAACTACCTATAAGATGGCAAAAGTGCATAGAAAATAATGGTTCATACTTTGATTAATTAAATATATTATATTAAAAAATATTCGACTTTTTGTTCCTCCCATACAAAACGCCAATTTCATATGTAAGGACCTAATATAACCTTTTTGCGTATATTCCAGGATTAAAAATAGCTATGCCATGGCAAAAACCAGCGTAAAGTACATTGAAAATTTAACCAATACCTTTTCCTGTCTAGTTCGAATCGGACCATGTAAGTAAATAAGGCAGATGAGGTACAAGCTTCTCAAAAGTGGCAGGCTCAAATTATGTGCGATTAGGTCCACCCACCTCGGTCACACCACGACGTACTTTAATGTGATTTATTGAGTTAAACTACATCAATGCCGGATGTAAGCGGGTTAACTACGAACCTTATTTGTGTTGGAAGAACACCAACTAGAGAGGAAGGGTCATCTCATTACGTACGTTTCGACAAAGCCTGTGTCTTGTCTAGGGAAAAATCTTCGTTCCCCGCAAGATACGCGAGGCAATAAAGATAGATAGATGGCCTAACTTCAACAAAGATATAGGTTGGAACCTACCACCCGCCTGGAAGACGTGTCTCCATGGGAAGTCGAACAGCTGTATGAGTTTAGAGCCGGGTGTAGCTACTGTTAGTTCCGCATGTACCCAGAGGACACCAACACCCGACACAGTAGATGACTCACACGCCCTGCAGCATCTACAAGAGCATCCCCCACCACCCCCATCCCCGGCGGGCACGTCACGCGCTCATCGCGCGCTCGCGCGCAATGCTCGAAGGGATGCGGAACGCGCGCGTCTTGAACCGCACTCGCCCTGAAGATGTCCCTCGTTAAATTTTAAGATTTCTAAATTTTCTATGCTAGGTAGACCTAAAAATTATGGTATTCTCTATAAAGGTACTAAAAATACCTATATTAGAACGTTTTTCAAAATCGCAAAACCTCTGAGTTGAGTGGTTAGGATTTTGCTGTGAGCAAAATATGTTTTTTTCTAAAAGTTATTTCAAAATACTTCTATACATGGATCAAACAGTTCATCCATTTGTTTAAGAAATCGTTTAGAAATTCAAATCGATACTAGTTTAAAATCGATTAATTTTCATCATGACTTAATTAGATGCCTGCTAAAATTAGGTAGACGTTTCTAACGATAGCTAAAATGTAATATAAAGAATAGGGTTAAAGCTTCTTTGAACTAAGTTGAGTTGTTTTAGATCTATCAATCTCAGACGAAGTAAAAAATCAAGACAGAGTATCACCGGCCGACTCACGGATGGAGGCAAAACTAAGCCTAGCCGTGTACATACACAGTTACACGCACAGACATACAACGAAACTAAGCCATACCTTGTCAGTCGAGCTATGCCATGCCGGCGCGCGGAGTGTCACGATGTAATATTTCGTATTTATACAGAAAAAATGCCAAATTGTTATGAATACAGAAAAAACACAAGAAGCAGGATGGAATCACATTTCATACATAAATAAACATTAAAACATATATTTTTAGTAAATCAACTTTATAAATTATTATGACAACTTGGAACACAAAACTCCCACAAGTGCTGCCAACACTAAGCGTCACAGTAGTCCCCGTTTGTTGAGGAAGTTATTAAAGTGACGTGAAACGTAATGTTATATATTAATTTTCTTACCTATTTTTATTTTTTTACCTGACTACCAACGGAGGATGGATATAAATAAGGTTGGCTTCGTTTGTATGTTTGTAAGTAGCCGATTTTATTTTATCACGTAGCGCTGAAACTACATGTCCGATTTCAATAAATGAGGTGTCTAATGATTCGTTTTGATGCCCCAGTAGTTACAGGTTATATAAAATCAGACGAAATTGGGGGTCTAACGAGATATCGTAGTCTAAGTATGGGTCTAAAAGTTAAATGTTAGTAAATATGCTCAACTAAGGGATATCATTAAGGACATACAAAGACAAGGACATTTTTAGGAAAATGTATATCTGAGGTCTGGGGGAAAATGCCGACTTTTTGAGATTTGGCCCCCCGGAGCAAATCTTGCCCACAGACTAATTTGGATAACAACATTTATGTCGTTGCGTTCATATAGAAGGGGATAATTTTTATTGCAAAAAAGGTACCCACCCTTGCCCCCAGCCCTCCTCTCCCTTTTGTTAGTGCTACTGAGGGTTTTCGATTGCAGGGATATAGAGGCTTATTTTGAATCGAAATAAAAAAAAAACACCCCTCTCACCCCCTTTTTCTTAACCTCCGTTGAGATCTCCCGAACGCAGTAACTTGACAGTTTTTTTTCACAGTCACATCACAGACTGTGAAGAGGAAAAAAATATTAAATAAAAAAAAAGTTTGCCTCCCTTACCGTCTTTTATTCCTTTTATGTAAAAATACCGAAATTTGGCCTAAAAATTGTGAAAACGTTGTGCGTAAATTATGTAATGAAAGCATAGTGATAGTTAGTAGAAAAGAAATATAAATCAGTTGATAAAAATATTTTAAAACGTTTTCTCTAACTTGGAGACAGCACGATTATGCTGGCCAAGAGCATTAAATAAGCGATGCATCATCGAAAAATATTTATGTACCTAATACGTTTCCACCATATTTCGAAATTGGAAACAATTTCCAGAACAGAATACAGTAAACGACAGTTCTACAGAAAACATAAAGGCCATTAAAACCAATGTTTGATATTAGGTACTGTTGTTTTATTTCCCCCCTTTCTAGTCGGAATAAACATACCTACTTATATACTACCTCCAAGTGAGGTAAATATACAATTTGAAAAAATGATTTCTTATCTAATTACTTATCCATTCATTCTGCTAATATAATAAAATATTAGGGGTAATTAGTTTTTACTACACGGCAACACTCATCAAACGCGCACATGTTTACGAAACCGGCATCAGTTTGTTGGCCGGTGACACTCTGTCTTGATTTTTTACTTGGTCTGAGCTATCAATCTACTCAATTTAAAGCTGTCATCCTAATTTTAAACCCGTTAGTTCAATTTTTCAAACAACTTAAATGTTAATATGGTTATAGACATTTTAACGTAATTGAGTTGTTTTAGGTCTAACAGCTTAATTTTAGAGCTGTCATCCTAATTTTAAACGTGTCAGTCAAATTTTACAAGCATAGAATCATTTTAATCTATTTGATATTCTGAAATCCTTATGCTAATCCTAAAACAACAAAATCGACACCAATGTAAATGTGGGCGAGTGTAGTGTGTGATATAGTACGCCTGTGTCACAATTACACGCAGTAATTGTGACACAGGCGTACTATATCTACAGACTTTACTTAGATGTAAGGTTCGGACTCGACTCTTTACAGTTATCTACTGTGTCGAAGTGTTATGGACAGCCAGTCACTGTTGAGCCGGAGTTTAACGCACCTGTGCAGAACTGTTAACGGATAACCGGTTTTAGAGCATCGAAACCGGTAAGTGATTTATTTATTTTAACAATTAGGTTAGACTACAGCGAGTACACCAGATCTAACAGGGTAGATAATTATTTTTTAAATAAGTTATGCTAAGTGCACCAACCTGTTACTGGCGGACATAACATGCGTTTTATGTGTACGTAAGTTTAAATTTTATTACGCTATTTACGACTTTGTTGTATTTGAGTTATGTCTCAATTTACTACTATTTGTTTTTTTTGTGTGTATTACATAAAGATGTATTTGTTTTGTTGGCTTCTTCGCCATTCTATGGGACTATGTAAAACTTTATATATAGGTAACACCAAAACAGAACTTTGGGTGTTTTAACTTTAGTTGTTTTTTTAAAGTCTTCATTTATAAAACATTGATTGTGATAACTATAAGTAGGTACGTAAGTACACAAAAAATAATTATTGACGAAGAATACATTCACTTATTATTTTAGGTAAGCTTAAAATTTTATAGTCCTTAATAAAGAAATAAAAATAACTCTCTATATTAATAAATATTAATAAAATGCGAAAGTTGTGATGTATGGTAAGAATGTTTGTTACCTCTTCACGCCAAAACTACTGAACGGATCGGGCTGAAATTTCGCATACAGGTAGTTCTAGACCTGGAATAACACATAGGCTTATTATCTCATAAATCAGTTCTCGTAAGAATGGCGTGCGAAGCCGCGGGGCGCTGCTAGTAGGCTATATTTATTACCAAAAAAAAGACATCTCTATTAAAACTTCAGTAATCCATGTGAAACCATAACGGGCCGCTAGTTATATTATGATGAAGCAAATTAGTGAGAAATGTTTATTTGTACCAAATTATCACAATTTAAGCTAAGAATAGACAGCAACCGATTATACGCTAGTATTGTTATTTTAGTGTTTATTGTTAGATTGGTTAGATGTTTTTATATATTTTACTGTAACTCTCTCTGTAAATCCACAGGGGGCGGGCAATAACGCCCCTGCAAAATAATTCCACCACCAAACTGCGATCATCAACCCGCATGCCCAGCGTTGGGATTAGGACAGGGTTTATGGGCATTATGAGATAAAAGCCAATAAGGCCCTTATTGGGTGAGGCCTGTGTTCAGCAGTGGATCAAAACTGGCTGTTGATGTACTACAGTTTTTCATAAAAAACCGGTTCTCAATTTTTATAGAATCTTCACATCAAACTTACAAAACAAAAATAAGTACAGTCGAATTGAGAACCTTCTGCTTTTTTGAAGTCAGTTAATGTTTTTTTTATTGTTTATTTTTTTTATTTCAAAATTTACAAGGTGGCCTTAAAGTTAAAGTTAACACTTAATCCTTGTACAAACAAATTTAAAGGTATGGGCTTAAAACTAAGTTAAAAATAGAGTAACATTTTGATGATAATAAAGTAGATACCATCGCCAGACGTAACGCCTAACCAGTTTGAAACTATTTTGCTGGCGCAATTTTTGCTGACTATACATCATTGTTGATAAGAACAAGATTTTTGCCGGTTTAGCCTAGGCGACGACGGCACCTTTAAACCGACTTCAATTAAATGGATCCCAAACACTGGAATAGAGAACCTCCTCCTTTTTTAAAGTCGGTTAAAAGAAGGAGGTTCTCAATTTGTCTGTATTTTTTTATGTTTGTTACCTTAGAACTTTTGTCTGTGTGGTCCGATTTTCATGATTCTTTGTTTAGCTGGTGCTTCCCGTGTGGTCCCATTTTAATTTGGTTCAGTTCTGACAGTAAAATAATATGAAAATCCATGAAAAAACTATAGAAATTGAAGTCGGTTTAGAGTTTTTTTAAACAAAATTAATTATTTGAAGTCATTTAAAAAGGGTGTTTCTTTATGTTTACTGCTTATTTTTCCAGTTAAACATGTGGGCGTGCGACCCAGCCTTTACCACACCAATTCTCAGTAGCTACCACGCTGCTGGGCCGCTCTTCGTCCAGACGTTGCAGCATTTCTTCGCGGCCCAATGTGCGCTGGCAGGAGATCATCTGTGGCCTGATGATGCTGCGGAGAAGGTTCTCGAAGGTAAATCCATTCTCAATATCAACCTCAACAGCCTTTATCGGTCTATTGCTTGAGGCATGCCTCCTCCTGATAATCGACTTATTAGCATTTGTATCATGGGGGGTATGCGGGCTGGGCATGCGGGTTGGTGATCGTAGTTTGGTGATAGAATAATATTGTCAATTTTTCTATTTCAAATTGTCTCTGATTTTACAATTGGCAGAGGACCAGGTACAGTTTTCACATCATCGGTGAACATGATCACATAAGGTGTCCCACCCATTTCAATTGGGATATTATCCCAATTGAACACACACATTTGGGAGGAAATAGTATTCTACCACCAAACTGCGATTACCAAACCGCATGCCCAGCGCGAGGATTCTAGGCACTACTACTCATGATACAAATGCCAATAAGGCGATTATCAGACGGGGGCAAGCGTCCACCGTTGGACCAATACAGGCTGTTGAGATACGCTTCCCAACACTCATGGCTTGGGTACCTACATACTTATCTTAATTAATATAGGTCAGTTTGATCTAGACCCCCCTGGCGTAGCTATTTACCTCATCTAGATCCAAAGCACCCATTAAAGGAAAACTGGTCTTGCCTAGGCATTCCTGTTATTTTACCTGTTTATTGTATTCTTTGTTTTCTATTCCTGTAAAAACCAGATTGTTTTTATTTTTAACATTAGGTAGGTATGTTTCCTTATTGTTTTCCTTTACCTTTTCATTTTCCTGTTTTTGTTATGTAATTGTCCCTATTAGCTGAATATATGATATTACTGACCTTAAAGATTTTCAGGGCATCATAACATAGGAACTTACCTACTTACATAATGCCAATTTGTTTTTGTTTTGCCATCGCGCTTTTCAAGTAGCCTATGTCCTTCCCCAGGATGCCATTAACCTCTCCTGTTTCATTAAAATTCGTTCAGTCGTTTAGCCATGAAAAGATAGCATACAGACTGAGAGACAGAATAACTATTGCTTTTATAATTTGTATGTATGCTTTAATACACAACATGAAGCAAGAGTCTAGGCAGTAGGTAGGTACTTGTTTTTAATAAGTAATAAAAAAAGATTTGATTTGATTTTATTTGACATAATTATGGCTTCTTTTTCAGATCCAAACTATGATTTCATTGTGGTAGGAGCTGGGTCAGCTGGATCTGTAGTTGCGAATCGCTTGAGTGAAGTACCGGAATGGAAGGTCCTACTAATCGAAGCTGGAGGAAATCCAACCATAGGCACAGAGGTGAGAGCTTAGAATATAATGTATTAAATCAAATAAATTTACAAAAAATAAACTAGTATTTACAATAAAAATAAAACAGTTAAGATGACTGCAACTCTAATGCAAACAATCTTGCTTGTGTTTTTATTTTGAACTTATGAATGATTTACCGCTTATAAAAACATTATTATTATTGTTTTTTTATGGTATCGGCATATTTATTTAATCTCTAATCTTGTAATATTTTTAGCTACCACAACTTTTCTACAGCAACATGAAAACAGATGAAGACTGGCTGTACAAAACAGAACCCGACGACAAAGCTTGCCGAGGCTATAAAACGAAAGGTTGTGCTTGGCCAAGAGGGAAGACTCTTGGAGGCAGCAGCAGCATCAATGCCATGTTTTACGTTAGAGGAAATAAACTTGACTACGATGAATGGGCCGCCGCTGGAAACAAAGGATGGAGCTACGAAGATGTCTTGCCATACTTTAAGAAGAGCGAAAATCTAACCCAGTTCACTAATGAACACGGCAAACATCACGGAAAAGAAGGCTATCTGACCGTAGAAAATACAGAAAATTTAGAAGATCTAGAAAACATGGTAATCAAAGCGGCTGTTGAGCTTGGAATGAACAACAATTCAGATATAAATGGAGCTGACCAAATGGGTGTCACAAAAGCTTACACTACAACAAGAAAAGGTGTTAGATGTAGCACTGCAAGAGCGTTTTTGAGTCCTGTTAGGGATAGAAAAAATCTGCACGTCATTAAAAACGCATATGTAACCAAGCTGGTCTTCAAACCCGAAACGAATAAAGTTAGAGGCGTATTATTGAAACAAAACGGAAAAGATATATTTGTAAACGCGATAAAAGAAGTCATCGTATCTGGAGGAGCAATCAATTCACCGCAGCTATTGCTTTTGTCTGGCATTGGACCTCGGAAACATTTGGAGAAACTTGATATTAAAGTTGTTGCAGATTTGCCTGTCGGAGAAAATCTACAAGACCATGCTTTTGTACCAATTACCTTCACTGCTCCTGGAAAAAATGATCTAGCATCTTTACCTAACATAGCTGGAATATTTGCCCAATATATGCTCAAACATGAAGGTCCTTTGGCTGGCACAGGTCCGCATAGAGTCATTGCTTTTTTGAATACCACTGATCCTCTTGCTTCTAGTCCTAATATCCAGAAACACTATTTAATCTTTCCTCCAAGTATCAACAACATGCTAAACTTTTTAGATCAGCACGATTTCAGTGATGAAATCCAACAAAAATTTGAAGAAATTAACAAAAATCAATTTACAATTGTCATGTATACCGTTCTTTTAAAACCCAAGTCTAGAGGAAGAATTTTACTAAAAAGTAAAAATCCTATGGATAAGCCTTTGATTTATGCAAATTACTTTGATGACCCAGAAGACATGAAGACGGTTATAGATGGAATGAAGATTGGACTAATGCATGGAGACACGAAAACTTTTAAAAACGCTGGTTTTAAACTTGACTGGTTGGATATAGACGCTTGCAAGAACTTCAAGAAGAACAGCAATGAACATCTGGAGTGTATATCAAGGGAAATGACTCTATCTCTGTACCATCCTGTTGGTACAGTCAAAATGGGTGCAGTCGGAGATAAATCTGCCGTACTTGATCCAGAATTGAGAGTAAAGAATGTTGAAAATCTCAGAGTCGTGGATGGTAGTATAATGCCTGCGATAGTACGTGGTAACACAAACGCTGCTTGTATAATGATCGGAGAGAAGGGAGCAGATATGATAAAGAACTATTGGTTGAGGCATACAGAATTGTAAATATGAATAATATGTGTGTTTGTGTTATGTGTTTGCTTGTAGGTTCATTCTGGATTTTAAACTTTAATTTCAACCTCAAAATATACAAGTTATGCCAAATGGTGAGGAAAAAAGTTGGGGAAGGAAGAAAATACAAAGAATACCTATATGAAAAAAACTATTTGACGTGAAGAGATTAAAATAAACCACTACTACCGATGACGTATTTTGTGGAGCAAAGTCACCGTTTTCGAGTGAGAGTGGTGAAAAAGTTGTTACAGAGGCCGTAGCCTATGATTTTACCGATCAATCTCACACTAGGTCTAAATATTTCATTAGTTAGAAAAATAGACTACATTGGACCAAGTCAGTCTTTCCAAAGTTTTATCTTTTTTAGTATAGCAACAAGAGTTTTTGAATTTTTCCATGTTATTAAAATTTATTTAAACCTGGTATCTGTAGGTGCGTTTTTAAGAGGCATTCGTTATACTATAATTATATGCATTTATCTTTATGTAAACAATTAGAGTTTATTGTGATAGCCTTTTAGCATAATTGATAGTGATAACAATAGCGAATACCTATTGCTTGTTATCACAGACTTATCAACGAGAATTTATCAATATGCCCACACACAGCTTATCGATGTGATTAGTTTTGTAATAAAAAAATAATTTACTATGTTTGTTTCGTTAGCAAAGTCAACAATCAATTAATAGAATGGCGATGCAGTATTGTTATGGACAAGTTGAGCTACCTGTAAATTGTTTACAATAGTTGGTAGTTAGCTTAATTTCTTCAATAGTTACTTCTTCTAATTTATTTATATTCTTTGATTGTTATTTTCTTTTTCAATAAATTATATAAATAGAAACAAATCAGAACTTTTATTTTCAATTAAAACAAAACAGTCAACCCGCATGCCCAGTGTGGGAATTATAGGCATTAATTACCCTCCAATACATAAACTCCAATAAAGCGCTTATCAGGGGGAGGTCTTCATCCAGCGATGAACCAATACAGGCTGTTGAGGTTGAGGTAACTGCAGACAGTTGCTAACAATCTTCAGGTAGCTCTACTGATCCACATAACCAGCCGGGAGCGCCCCCAAGATGTGGGCCCGCTGTATGCGAATGCTGATGCACTGCGCCAGATATTCGTGAGCTCTCGGGTCACGCATCGCTTTGACCAGACGCTTGGATATTTTAAATGGAGTTAGAGGCCTTGGACTCTAGGGCCTTGACTTCAACAAGAGTAAATGTCAGACTCTGTTGTGACTTGCTTATTGGCGCTTTTGTTTATTTTTTGAAAAATATTTCAGTATTATGTTTATGTATTTTTCTATGCATCAAAGAGAAGAACTCACGCTACATATTAGAAAATGATTCAAAGATTACAATACTGGCTTTACTGGAATTACTCACGAGTTATATTTTTCACTGAAATTGAATAACTCAAATCGGATTATCAACAGGCCTTTACAGCTTCAAACCCCACTATTAAATTAACCAAATTTAATAAAACTATGTAGATAGTCGAAACAAAAGGGTCAAATAGCCATAAACCTGTATTAATTAATTCTAAGTTTTAATTGTTAATTTGCTCTACTTAAAATGGATGTAAAGCGGCAAAGCGATTTTAAAGACACGGTGCGAATTTGTATCTAGGTTTTTTTGAATTTTTTATGGTACTTAATTATTTCTAGATTGTAGGTACCTACTTGTGTTTAAAGTTTCAGCCGTCGGTGCCGAAATTGGAATATGCACCACCCCAACTCTTCCCACGGATGTCGTAAGAGGAAATTAATATCCACCGGGGCAGGAAGCAGCGCCTTCTGCAGAAACATTCTTCCATCGAACTGCGACCCCCGCATGCCCAGCATGGAGATTATGGACATTACTCCCCATAAGACAAAAGCCAATAAGGCACTCATCAGGGGGAGGCCTAAAGTCCAACAGCAATATCATAAGCGCCAGCACGCCTGCCCAGCCGCCGCGTTCCTGTTTTTTAATAGTTATTGAAACAAAGTATCCTGTATCGAGTCAAATTCTACGAATTTAATAAGATTTAATTGAATAATTGTAAACGTAGTTTAATCTTGATTTTGAAACGACCTCCGATGTGACCAATCTCCGATGAGACTGGCCGCCGTGGTCGAAATTCGGCTAGGAGGACATTATTCTTAGGTTCTATTTATGCTGTAAATGCGAGACCCACACCTGGTAGAAATGCCTATCTGGGCACAGCAGTCGACATGCGCACGTAACTGTGTATGTCCTATCTGTGTCCCAATAGAGGGGAGAGAAGGTGACAGAAGAATGGGGTCGGCGAGTGTGTGAAATGGTGGGCTCGCCGGTATAGGAGGAAGAAGGGACGCGAGTCGCCAGCCGCCAGTTCGGCGAATAATATGGCGAAAGAGGGAAACCGGAGATGTTTTAGTGGGTATTACGTCCTTTTCAGGGCGTCGAGTCCCACATAATTCTGGTCCCCGGAGACCAGTATATTCGTAAACGAATTTACCTCGCCAAACGAGAAAAAAGGTTCCTTTATGCTTTGGTCTCTTCATTACTACGCAGCAGTACGGTGCCGGACAAAATAATCGTATAAATAACGTCTAGAGTGGTCTTATATCCAGCTGAAATCTGGATCAGCGGAAAGGGCAGTACCTACGCAGCGTACTGGTCAAAAGACCAAAGCTGTAGCAGCTCTTGCGATATCCATGTGCTGAGTTGGAGTAGTCAATTCTCAGGCCACGGCCAAAGGTAAAAGCATAAAAAACCTAGACGACTGACGTCAAACAAATTGTCTCGTTAGGTTATACCTCGATAAGGTATTCAGAAGAAAGACTCCTTTCATAAAAATTTGAAATGGAAGACATTGTGATACTTATAAAAAGCTTTTTCCTTAGGAACTTTATAATTTTTTGCGCTTTCCTGCAATCTACTACCATGCATCAGTAATGCACCACTACAGTGCATTTTCCAGGCACCTCTAGGTAAATTTTCAGGTCGGAGGTTGAAATGTAGTAAAATGCATAGAAGAGATTCTAAGACATGCTTTTCTATAAAAATAACGTGATATTCACGCCAAGGTTACGTGGTGTTTGTTTTTACGTTAGTTTTTTGTAAGTTAATTTTGCGGATAGCTTCGGCATTTTTACGCCTAGTAAATAAAATACACAAAACGGCTTTACCAACCAACGAGAGTACAAGCGTTTAAAAACACGGAACCGTTACCCAAGACCGCGTTTCAAAACGCCTAATGTGTAGGAACGTTCTTAGTCTAATAGGTACGTTAGTTAGAACGAGCCATGTAAGTAGTACACAGTAGATCATTATAATTATGCCAAGAAGATACATGCATATTTATGGACTAATCACTACCTTTTGATAACTTTACAATAATGTGTGCTTCGACACTAGTATGGTAATGAATTTGTGAATGATGAATGAACACTTTATTGCACTACTAAAAATCAATATACATGGAAGTCTCATATCTAAATAATAAATAAATATAGTACAAAAGGCGGCCTTATCGCTGAGAGCGATTTCTCCCAGGCAACCTTATTGCCTTATTGCCTATTGGCAACCTTGTGTTTATTCATTTTAAAATTATATAATAGCCGGTTGAGCTTTTATTTATTTTAGGGAAACCATCAGCACATTATACAAACATGGGTGATACAATAGAAGTTGGTGGGCTATTTATTGACAGGAGTCTACTGATAGAGCATCTTTTGAGCTTGGTCACAGATACATATTTGGGCTCGATCAATTGAAACGGAAAATTCGATCCACGAGTTTCACTTCTACTCTCCTAAGTTTAATTCGTGTTGAATTTCCACCCCGAGATTTGAACCTTATTAAATTTGCACGGACTGGCTGATATAGTAGGTGTCCTAAAGCTTTTGAAATGTGGGAAGCTAGAGTTATATTAGGTTCCTGGGGCAGGCAAGCTATCTGCTTTATTGATTTTGCTATTCAAGAAAGATGGTAGAAACCCACCATTTCCCTACGACTCGGATAAGTAGACGTGCAGCGCATTGCCACCCTTACCTTGTCATTTGTACCGCTCCACCTTTATCATTCGTACCGCTAAGGATTGGAACTCACTGCCTTCCTCAATTATCCCGACCACAGAAGAGAATTGGGCTGAGTAAGTGCGAGTCTCTTCAAGACGAGAGAGAATAGGTTTCTTCTAAACCTTCGTGATCCAACTTCGGCCTTTGTCACTTGCCATCTGGTGAGACTGTGGTCAAACAAAGGTCTACTACAATTAAAATTAAATATAAAAAATATGTATTAATACCTCAGAGTATTATAAATTTATTTTCTATTACTGAAACTTGTGATTAATCTCATTTTAGCTTAATGACCAAGATTTGTGAATAGTCTCATTTTGCGTTACGTTATCGTGTAACTCGCTATAACTCATTTCTATGACCTCCCATCTCGAAACCTCTGGACGTTACATTTCAGACAGTTAGCTGTGCTGGCAGGTGTAAGTTATGAATGGAAATAACTGATAAAGTCCTCAATTTTTTAAATTTAAAAACCATTTTAGTCAAATCAAATCAAATCGTTTACTTGCAAGAATGCACATGTTATTAATTTTTTTTTCGTAAATATCTTTATGGCACTAGTATTTAACGAGTCTACATCTATACGTTTATATCAGTCATAGATTTAAGTAAAATTCGGGAGATTGCTTACTAGCTACACGAAAGCGGAATGCTGTCGATTAACCTGAGGTTGACGTGTCAGTATAGAACCTTAAAAAGTGAAAATATTTTGAGATTCGAACGAGTAGCGTCGAAAATCACCGATCACAAACAAATGGCGTAAGTTATTCATAAGATACGCTGCTTGAAATAATACAAATACCTACCTAATAAGCCTAAGAAAACGAAACACAATAATGCCTGATATAAAATTGCGTACATTTCTGGTTCTCGGATCCCGTAATGAGAGATCTAACGAATCAAATCAACGGGGGTCGTAAATTCCGACGTCAAATCGAAAGCCGAGAAAAGTCGATCGATACAATAAAATTGGAACTGTCTGTGATTTTGTGCCGGCTGATTTCGGATGGAGCGGAAGGTTAATGTTGATTCACGGTGGTTATAGGCAGGTAGTCTGCAGGATTTTCGGATTTGAATTCGGAGAGTTTTTTACGCTTATTTTCCAGAGCTTGGAATTATTTTAGCTATCATAGGTAACTAACTACTGGCCGGGCGTGTTTAAGGCCCATACACCAGCGAAAGTGGCGCCCCCAACTATTATATCTTATTATTACTTTGAACGCAGGATATTTTAAAAATCCTACGTTCAGTTTGTGGTATCTATTATAAGCTATTAATTAATGCCTCTGTAATAGTTTCATTTTGTAAAGCTTAGGAAGAGATACGAAGTTGCGCTTTTTGGCCACCAAACTCTATTTTTGCATCTCCTCCTAAACTATATGAGATAAAATTATAAAAGAGGTATTAAAAAATAGCTTATAATAGATATCACAAACTGAACGGATTTTTAGGATTTTTAAAAATTCCTATGATAAACGTAAAAATATGATAAAATAGGAATTGCTGTCAGATTGGCTCGGGTATGCGCCTGCCGGACAATTCTCACAGCATTATCTAGCCCCAAGATAATGTTATGGGTACTAGAAAACTGATATACGTAATACATGGATAAATACATCCAGAACGCCCTGAACAAATATCCGCAGATTGTGCACATATTTGTCCTGACGCGGTAATCGAACTCGCAACCTCCTGCGTCCCTTCACCCACCGCGCCATAGTGGTCGTCAAATGGTCGTATGCATGGTTTAAGGGGAATGCATAGTTTATTATTTTGAGAAACTTTTTACCCAATGTCTAACAGATAACGAGAGAAGTCGCAGCATTCATCTGTATAAATTATCAGCTATTAAATCACCTTGACGAAACGAAAGTTTGCCCAATTTATTTGAGCGTGACTCGACCATTTCATAAGACAGTTCTAAGTATTTTAAAATTTGATTTTGCCAATTTTAGCGTAAATGGAAGACTGAGAGCGTAGTAGATAAAAGGTTTTAAAGGGTGCGTTTTCACTGAGGAACGGAGCGGGATTGAGTGGCGAAGCTGGCATAAGCATGTCATTCGTACTAAGCCTCCCCTGTCCGTCCGACCGTCTTTAAGCAGGCTGTATTTTTAACCGTTTACCAAACAAATTGTCAGAACTATGCTGTGGGCATGGCTTATTAGAAAATACAAAATTATCAAAAAAAAGCTTTGGACGGGTTTTGCTTGAACTCAAAAATAACAACTAACAGGATAAAGGTTTTTTCATCGCTTTTTTACTTTGGTCTAGGTAATGAAGCGACAGAAATATAAAATACTACTTTATTTTCTTGTCAGTGTTTAATTTTATAACTCGGGTTATAAAATGAAACACTGGCCTTGAAGTGTACCTACTACCTACATATATTACGGAAATAAAAAAAAATGATTTTGTATTATAGTAGAGAGTTAAATATTTCAGAGAGTGTATATTACTGTTGCTGTTATAAATAAAAAAAGTAAACAATTAAACGTTTTACAAAAACAAAAATATTCAAAGACATTCAACGTAAATCAAAATTGAGGAACGTACGTAACATTCTTGGAGATTTCATTTGTGTGCGATTTCGCTCACTTGGCAAGTTTTATTTGGGGAACGAATGCCCGCTACTTTCAGTCTTCTCTGAAAATTTACAAACCGCTCCCACTTCATCTCCCGCTGTCAATCGTCGGTGCAGCCGAGCATCCTTTTATAAATTGAAGGTACCTCTCGTAGGTTCAAAGGTTGTATGAGTAGGCTCTGCAGGTACCGGTACTGAATATTATTGGAATGATGACTTCTGAACCGTGGTTGAACAAGCTGTAGATAATATTTTGCGCCTTCAACACTAGCCTTAGCGTCTTTTGAACTTCGGCCTACAGTTTCGAATGCTTTTTTTCGGAATAAAAAGAAGCATGTTATTCCCGGTTAACGGGAACCGGGGTCGAAGAATTCCCTCCTTCCGCCCACGTTCTTGCACCTAAGGCGTAACATCCATGCCCTCTCGTAGCATTTGGCGACAGCCCAAGCTGAGGCTCGCACCTAAGTGCGGCGGCTCTTGTGCGTATAGCCCAGACCTCGTCCGGGAACGTTGTCATGGCCACCTGCGGTCAACAGCATTATAGTTCATTTGAAGAAAATGGTTAACGAAAGCAGAAAGTTTAATTTTAGAATTTTATTTGGACTAGTTGTGAAATAAACATACTAAGAGTGACGGGAACGGATTTATTTGATAAAAAGTAGCCTATGTGTTATTTCAGGCCAAGAACTACTTGTATACAGATCCAGCGTTAGATCAGTTGGGAACTACCTATCCGTTCAGTAGATTTTGCGTGAAAGAGTTTATATATTAAGAGTTTATATGTTTACAAACTTTCGCGTTTAGAATAGGATAGGATAGGATTAGATAGGATTTATAGTCACAAAAACAGGAGCCTGATTCCACTAACACAATCGCTTCACTATGGCAATACTCGTACTATCGCTTCATTATCGCGTATCAATCACCGTAATTGACACCTTTTGGTATTCTACTAACACGATCTTTTTTTGTTTATGCCATAGTTATGACTATTACGATTGTGACAACTGTTTGACAATTTGACCGTACAATTGTATGGTGGGGCAAGTGTGGCCATATACATAATTAAATAAATAATTATACAGGGTGTTTGGTACAACGTTTGCCATATGAAAACTGGGGGTAGATGGGATAAAATGCAATAACTTGGTGGCTAAATAGTTCAACTAAATAAGCAAACGTTGTATTAAACATCCTGTATAATAATTTATTTAATGATGTCTATGGCCACATTTGCCCCACCACACCATTGGCACGCTATTATAAGTCATAGAGATTGTAATCTTATGGTAATAGAATACCAAGTAAATTGACAACTAAATCTCTATCTTAATCGTATGGCGCCATTATAGTATTTGTATAAAAAATAGTGGAATTAGGCCCCAGTATAAAAGCAGGTGTGATAAAAGTAATATCCCTCACACCAAGAAGGCATGTGATCCTGTCCTCTACCGTTGATTTATACGAACTCCACTAAACCACAGCATCGACAAGCCCTTTAGGGTTGCCAGATTTATTGCGATTTTATCAACCCCCTCTATAAATATAGGACTGGTAAAAAATTCATGGAACATTGGAAGGACTTTTTGCTTATTGCGGACTCATTTTGTGCGTGTGTTTTGGGGTGACGCACGTATTGTTTTTATTATTGTATACTTTTTGGAAGTTCGAAACGACTTTTCATTAGGGGAGGCCTATGTCCAGTGGACTAATATAGGCTGATGATGGTGATGATACTTTTTGAGCATTTGTATACATAGGTATTTTGGCTAGAAATGCCTGATGTTTTTGCATGTATTTTTCCTTTATAAATAGAAGCCATAATGTTGGTAATGAATTCCTGATCTAGAACTCTGTTAGCATAGTTTGATCAGGAGCCATTGTTTCAAGTGAAAAAGTAACACACATTCAAAAATTCACATACATAATTTTGTGAGACACTAAAATTATTGGCTTATTCCACTAATCCCCGTTGACGCCGATGTGAACTCGTAATGGGGATTAGTGAACTAAAAAAATTCATTAATCCCCATTGAATCAAAAATAAAATACTAAAACCTATAAGAATCATGAATCATTTTTATTTATTTATAAAGTAA
Source organism: Eupithecia tripunctaria (assembly GCA_955876795.1). Classification (NCBI taxonomy): domain Eukaryota; kingdom Metazoa; phylum Arthropoda; class Insecta; order Lepidoptera; family Geometridae; genus Eupithecia; species Eupithecia tripunctaria. The sequence goes on from OY041620.1 coordinate 8,200,737, forward strand.
GGACTTGCTTATTGATTATTTTATAATAATCATATTAAATTGCCTTTAATGCATCACGCTTGAACTGAGGTAAATTGCAAAGAAAAAACATTACCTTTCATTATAACGCTGCCATAGAATAATAAATAGGTACCTAACGCATCTTGGTGATGTAAGCTCATTGTACATTGTGCAACTTTGTGTTAACTCTCTTTTCCTGTATTTTTTATATTTTCTTGGAGTGCAAAAATGTAGTATATTTACAATTGAAACAATGGAGATGACAAAAGGGTCAAAATATTACTATCAAATACGCCTAATATCGGAGCGTAGATCATGTACATTACCTACATTAGTTTTTATTTCACTTCAATACATGCAGTATTTCCGAAGTTATAACGAGGAGAAGTTTAAGCCCTTTTTTAAATTTCTGAAATTACGCGGGCTTATGATGTGACGTCACAACCAGACACAGCGCGGCTCGCGGCACTATTCGGTCACGTGCGGTGCGTCTCTTTTCAATCGTCTTCGTTTTCAGAGTGTGCTTGAGTTCATGAATAATTATTATTTTATTCATATAGAAACAATAGTGTGTAGAATAAGTGTGTAGTGTGTAGAATGGAAGAAGGTTTCCTCAAAGGCCAGTCAGACAATCTGCCAAGAGTGGATAGTTTGCTGGAGGCACAATATTTCGTTGGAAATCAGCATTTCACGGCAGCCGAAATTCGTGGAATAAAGATGAAAAGGTATGTATGTTATGTACGTATGTTCAATGTAAGCATTACCTACTCTCGGGTAGGTAGGTAGGTACATAAGTACTTACCTATTTGTTCAAACCTATTCTTCCCGACGTTTCGACAGTTTACACACTGTCGTGGTCACGGGATGACAAAATATTTATAATAATGTGTTCTGATCGCGTAAGTTTAAAAAACTTTATTGTTCAAACCTAACTGAAAGTGAGTGTGTGTTTCATTTAAAAGGTAGGTAGGTAGGTAGGTAGGTACCTATTATAGGCGGCGATAAACAAATACTGGGTACCTACTCGCAATCAACATCTCGAGGTTGTCGAATGATTATTTTATAATGTTTTATTAGTATAAACTCATAGAAAACTAGCGGTCCGTCCCTGCTTCGCACGGGTAGGTAGGTAGGAATATCCTATTATGGCCTATGTTCATCAGGGATAATGTAGTACCTACCTAGCTTCCTAACGGGGATAGAATGTTGTAGTTTTAGGGCCTAATGCGTCGACTCTTCTTACGGCTGTCATCCACCTTTTTTCTAATTTTTGGGTCCTCAGGCACATAAAAAAAGACGTGTGGCACTCGGGGACTGCCGCGGTAAAGCTATTGCAATGCCATCTAGAGGCGAGTTGCTGAACTAAAGAGACAAACGTCAAGGTTTTTTCGTTACGGAATTTCTGGATTCGGTCCCCGCGCTCAAGGCCCGCGATAGAAGCTATGCAATAGCTTAAAAAGAGTTTATCGGGTGCTTTAACTGTTGAATTAAAGCACTGAGGCACAATACAGTATTTCCTAGGCATTTTCCACGATAAAACTTTATTTTTCTGCGCAGCGGCGGCGTGCGTACGAGAGCGCGCCTGTCGCGAGGTGTGAATGTGCGAGGTTGTGACGTCATCTGCGTGTGAGCCGCCCCGCCCGCGTTTTTAAAAACCTTCGGCCAGAAATACCGCACTTCAATCGTAAATATCCCAGCCATTTCTTAAGATATGAAAAAAGTAAAAACACAGGTTTTCTCGTAATTTTTTGTAGATTTATTTGGCATGTAAAGTAAAAATCGTTTGTCAGACCCATTAGGCTGACTGCAGACTGTTGCAAACAACCTACGGGTAGCTCAACTGATCCACATCAATACCAACCGGAAGCGTACACAAGACGCGCTGGCTACATTGTCCCGCTGAATGGCAATCCACATCCACATTCACAGCCTGTATAGGTCCACTGCTGGACGCAGGCCTCCCCCCGCAGGCATGCGGGTTGGGGATCGCAGTTTGGTGGAAGATTTGTTCTGCATGGGGCGCTGCTGCCCACCCCCCAGAAGATATCCCTTAGTCGCCTCTTACGACACCGACGGGAAGAATTGTGGTGGAGCAAATTCTATGCTGCTGGCACCACACGGCTTAACAATACAGCCGTAAGAATGGCAATACTGATGCGTTTTGTCAGTTGTCGTTTCACGCGTCGTCGTTAGAAACTGAATCTTAATGCATTTACATTAAAAATCACGCCGGTTTGCTATCAAAACGTGGCAACCCTAAATCGTATCGTTGTCAAAACATGCGTGTTGTGTTGGCTGTTGGCTGTTGCTTATCGCCCGTTGCGTCGGCTAAATTTCATGTCGTGCACTTCGTGCTTTATGGCACCTACCTATTGGCCTGAACTGTATTTTTATCCGACTACGCAAAGGGAGTTATTTTTCGCTACTGTACATCACTACATAGTATAAAACAAAGTTGCTTCCCGCTGTCTGTCCCCTATGTATGCTTAGATCTTTAAAACTACGCAACGGATTTGACGTGGTTTTTTTTATAGACAGACTTATTTTAGAGGTTGATTTATAGTAATGTTTATCACATCAGCATTTCATCTGAGCGAAGCCGGGGCGGTTCGCTAGTACAATATAATACAAAAATACTTTGGTATACAGGGTGGTGTAAATTTTTGGCCCCTTCAGGATAGCTACCGTTTTTTGTAGCTAGAAGGTTTTGTTCTAAGGAAACTTCTGTTTTATTTTAAAGAAAAAAAAATTACATAACTTAGTTTTTTGAAAAAAAGTACGGTTTTCTCATAAAATCACATTTGTCAAAATTGTTCCTCATAGAATCTATGTATTTCCAACCAGGAACACTTTTCCCAAAGTCACATAACGTAAGATTAGGCAAAAATTAAACAAAACAATTAAAAATTTGACTCTTACTCTGGTCTGTTATTATCTATATAACGTGTGCGTACATGCCCGTCATTGAACAATATTTGTTTTGTTTGATTTGATAGCTTTTTACTGTTTTAGTTGTAGGTATACAAACATGGTTTATGACGGTATAAATTGATTTCATTCTTAGTTTTGGATACTCAACATCAAACAGCCTTTTAGTTACCCTTTCACGTTTGTATGAAACAATGAGCGACTACTTCACTTCACTTCTTCGCTTGGGCTTTCTTAGTTTAACTAAATTTAACTTCTTGGCTTCTGCATCTGAGTTCACGCAATAATGCCAAGGTCCGTTTCATGACAGCCATTTTCTAAAAATGCGAGACAAACAACAAATAGCATATCAATTGGCGGATACATCGACTGTCTACGAATGTCTGTTACCTACAGACATTTAGGCCCGTATTATGAAAGCTTGCTCAGTCATAGAGCTATTCTTGAGTGACGTTTATGCCATAGAAAAGCGTTGCTCAAGCATAGAATGATGACTGAGCAAGATTTCATAATACGGGCCTTAGAGTCTCCCCATCGATCAGGTATCTCGCGGCCAGGGGGGCCGGCGAAAATTTTTATCGATGAGTCTCCCCCTTATTGCAGATGGACGCCAAGCATAGTTTCCATCATGGATGTAAAATTCTGTAGATATTATGTTACATTCTCCCAGTGCTAACCCAATAAATGGCTTGTGTTTTTTACAACTAAATAAAGCCAAGCTTATTCCATTCTTTTGCAAAATACCTACCTATACCTAAACAACATTGATGAAAAGACGTAACAAGACCGAAGTGTGACCAAGGCAACTAAAAAAATAAATTAAAAAAATGTTGTTACGTGAACGACCGCCAGCGGTGTCGTTCCGTTATGACTGAAGTGGGAGGACACAATTGGATACAATTTGATGTTGCCACTTTCAAGAAGCCAGTGCCTCGTCTCCCCTATTTTAGATCAATGGTTTCCGTCCATGTAACGTTCTTAAAGTTTCTAAGAGAAGACGGTGTAAATTCACACAGCGGTTTGCAGGGGTAGGTTGCATAATTTACTACTGACAGAACCTGTCAGTTGGGTGCCCGGGGAGCGGTAAATTCTTATAATTGAAGCGAGAGAAACTAATGCTTTACAGGGCTTCTCCTTAGATAAGTGGTTGTTAGACAAATTCTTGGGAGAGAACTCTAGACCTTACCTAATGGAAATGTTCAGACTATGGGTGCCCCGTCAGAGAGTACCAAATAATAGTGACCGGCTTTTGTTTTTCGTAAAATGTACTGTGATGTGAAGACAGATTTGTGACGTCAATGTTTACAAAAACAATCTTTTTTAACAGGAGGTAAAAGGTTTTGATGTTTTCAGTGAATCGGAAGATGAGAAACACTTAAGTTTTCTGTAAAATTCAAGGAACAGTTAAACTTTCACTTTTTTACACTTTGCATGAAGATAGCTGCTGTGATATCTTAGGTGTATCGTAAGTGTTGTTTTTATTAGTACGGGTTAATATGTCAGATGTAAAAAAAAATGTAAGCCATGTTATTTTGTAGTCAGAGTCAGAGTCAAATCGTTTATTTCTTTAGACTTACAAAATAAGCACTTAGGTAAGTCAAATGTTTACAATAAACAGCTTGATAAATAGTAATTACTATCAAATAAGAAATAAGGTGCGCTAATTCACATCAATAATTTGTCCACTAGCAGAAGAAACAAATACAGAAGAAACAAATACACATGTAGGTACAAAATAAAGTTACAACATTGAATATTTTTATTTCAAGAAAAAAACCAATAAATGTCAAAAGTAGTCGAGCGGCTTATCAGGGTTAAAAAAGCCGATAAGCTATTGCACTTGACTTCGCCTTACCCCAGTTTCCATCAGACAAACCTTGCGCCAAACAGCCTGTATAATAAAGTCGCTCCTTCGTACATAAAAAAATTAAATATAAGGATTTCCTAGTTGAGGGTTAGGCCAACTCACATCAAAGTTTCGTCTCATGAATCCTAGGCGCGAGATGAAGTATCGTGAAAAGCCATGAACTCGTTCTGCAACTCGCACCATTTTTACTTAGGTTGAACGAGTTATTCCCAACGTCTCACGAAAAGTATTTCCAGCGACTCACGAAAGTCATAGCGTCGTGTTTACAATCTATATCATTGATATCTTTATCTTTTTCCATATTGCCAATTTGTCAAAAGATGAAATCAGATCAATAATTTTCAATGAAAGCTGTAAAATTACAGTTACTGTCATTAATGACAGTAATCGTCACGAACGCTACACAACCCAAACTTCAGTCGTTTAAATGAATAAACTGAAAAAAGAAAAGTCTCCCAATAGTGATCACTTAAACCTTTATCTTAACTCGGTTTAATGTTATTTTCAGACGGTTCTCGATTTGTAAGACGTATCTAGGTAATTTTATTCCGACCTCTGTGGCACAGTGGAGGTAGAAAATCAAAAGATTGCAGGTTCGATTCTCACTGAGTTAAAATCACCATAATTTTTGATTTGATTAGCTAGTAGATTCCCAATAGCTGTTTGTTAAGGTGTCAATCGACTTCATCATTATCATCATCCGCAGCTGGATTTTGACCACTGCTGGGTATACAATACAGGATGTCCCACGGTTATGCCACATGGAGGGAAAGATTCTTCAATTTGTAGATAGAAAATTTCAGTGCAGGATGCCTTAATTTTTATATGAGAAACAATTTTATCTACATTCCTTTCAGCCCGACCCGTTCAGTAGTAGTAACAAACATCCATACATCCAAACTTTTGCATGTACCTACCTACACATAATATAAGTGTGATTGTGTGTCAATTCCAAAATTGCAAAAGATCTGTCATGCAGAACGACCGAACCATACAACTTAATAACACAATGTTTTAAAAATATCCCACTGTATCTTATCAATGCCAATAAAACATGAAAAGAACAATAAATATTTATCGTGTGGAAATAACAGCAATATATTACGTGGATAGTTTTAAAAGCCAATAGAGTCGCTCCAGTTCCGATATATGGTAACTAGGTTCTAGAAATAGCACTATTGTTCTACTTTGGCTCACAATTTGTGATCGTCTAATACATTTTCTGTCTGCCGCTTTGCCATAGACCATTCGGTGATTGTCTAAAAAAATCACTTAGAGTATTTTTTAGACAATCACCAATCATATTATTAATCAACTGTATCACACTATCACATGACTCTAATATTATAAATGCGAAAGTTTGTATGAATGTATGTTCTTCACGCCAAAACTATTGAACGGATCTGGCTGAAATTTTGCATACAGGTAATTCTAATCCTGGAATCAAACATAGGTTTCTTTTTGTTCCATAAATCAGTTCCCGTAGGATGAAAATCACCTTTTAACGTTTCCATAGGAACAACGCGTGCGAAGCCGCGGGGCGCAGCTAGTTTGTTATTAATATTACTCTCGAGAGTATTTTAGATAACTAATAAGCGTCAAAGTGTCAAACAAGTCTTTTTAGTAGCTCTATTAATGTTATAACTGGTTAAAACATTCTTAGCCGACGTTTTTATATTACATATGGGATGATGCGGCCATATTCTTGGGTACTGTTCCGATAGGTATTGAAGAATCAGTTGAATTTACCTGTTGCTTGCAACTGCAATTTTTTAACGATTCAGACACCGTATGTGATATCTTCCGTGACGTCACCAAAAAGCTCTGTCGGTAGACCAGCGTTGATTGTAACGTGTTTACAACCAGCTCATGCTGAGACAGAGACCGTTTTGTGACTCTAATCAACAGATGCTTTGTCTTTTATTTTAAGCTATGTATGTTTTTTTTTTGATTAAGTTACAGATAAAATAATATTCTATTCTATTCTAGATTTTATGAGACTTTTGAGACAACTTTTATAACGCCAAAATGACGAAAATTCAGCTTTATATGTCTTACAACTTCCTGAAGGAAGTTTGCGGGTTCAAGTCCCATCAAAAGCGAAATTTATTTGGATATTGTTAAGTTTCCTAGAAATCACCCTATAGTGCATAAGTGAATCAAGGGTCATACACCAGTGAAAGTGGCGCCCCCAACTATTTTATCTTATTATTACGTTAAACGCAGGAAGTTTATAAAATCCTACGTTCAGTTTGTGGTATCTACTATAAGTTATTTATTAATGCCTCTGTGATAGTTACATTTTGTAAAGCTTAGGCAGAGATACGAAGTTGCGCTTTTTGGCCACCAAACTCTATTTTCGCATCTCCTCCTAAACTATATGAGATAAAATTATTACAGAGGTATTTAAAAATAGCTTATAATAGATACCCTAAACTGAACTTAGGATTTTTAAAAATTCTTATGATAAACGTAAAAATATGATAAAAAAGGTATCGCTGTCATATTGGCTCGAGTATGCGCCTTAAGTCTACCAGATTGGGGTTTCAACCTTTTTGAAAGCTTTTTCTTACTTTACCCAGGTGCACAAGTCTACCATGCGTAGCATTTAAAACACCCAGGTGAATTAAATGAGCTTGTTTTATTTATAAGTGTTTTTAGTCTACAAAAAAATGCAAAACGAAGTGTAGGAATTATAATTAATTTTGTTTTAAGAAACTATAAACCAACATAAATTTTTACAGTTTTTTCATGAATTTTCATGGATCCCATTGTCAGAAATGAACAAAATTAAAATGGAACCACACGGGAAGCACCAGCTTTCATATAAAAAAAGAATCATGCAAATCGGACCACCCAGTCAAAAGTTCTGAGGTAACAAACAAAAAAAAAACAGACGAATTGAGAACATCCTCCTTTTTTTGAAGTCGGTTAAAACAAAAGCAAAGGACGACAGGCGCTTGCGGTAAGGTAAGGATGTACTATGCTAAGCGCTATGCCATATGCCCTGTGGACAAGCGTATGATGATGATGATTGATTGCAATTATAGTCATAATTATTCAAAGGACGATAAGCGCTTATCCGGGGAGGCATAATGTCCAGCAGTGGAATGGAAAAAAGGGTGATGTGATATTTATTTGTGTGATTTGTAGAAAATTATTTATGTTAATCTCGTATTCGCCTGAATTTATTAATATTCCAATTACGTAGGTACCAATCTAACAACAAAAGCTTATCTAAAATGGACCCAGGATAAGTTTAATTATCAAGCAAGAGTAAACCTTATGTATTTATGTGATAAGGTCGATAAATGACCCGGGATAAGGAAGTTCCGAGAACACTGGACTTTGAGTAATGGTGGCATATTCGTGAGGTCCGACGCATATTGCGCTAGGGAACCGAGAAAACTGTAGAGTTGCATTAATTATTATTATGTTATTTACTTATTTATAAATCCAAATGGTTAAACGATGCAATAATTACTTCATGTTCATAGATTAGTACCTACCAATGCCTATTTAAACTTATGTTAGTCATTGGGTTTCATTTCTATTAATTTATTCCATCGTAGGTAAATTTTTAAATGTACTTGATGTCGTTAAAAGTAATTTCTATACCTACATCATAATTTGATATATAATATCCTAATTTTCATAAAATTTATAGTTTGCAATCACTGAATAGAAAAGTGCCAATAATCACACTAATATTATAAATGCGAAAGTTTGAATGGATGGATGTTTGTTACCTCTTCACGCAAAAACTACTAAACGGATTGGGCTGAAATTTGGCTTACAGGTAATTCTAACCCTGGAATCAAACTTCTTTTTATCCCATTAATCAGTTCCCGTGGGATAGAAATGACCTTTAGAAGCTGCTGGGTATAAACCAGTCTTTGGATACCAGGGCGCTAATAGAAATAAATTGTACCGCTGCTCTTGAAAAAAGATCAAAATTGGATATATGCTTATATCATAAGGACGATTATTTTAAAAAAAACCTGTAAACAACAGTATAAGATTTAAAAATAACAGTGCGTTCTCACATTGGGATAGACCCTTGTCAAAGCAAATCCCCGAATGCTTTGTTTCATTCTGATCGCATGCGGATTAAAAATATTAGTTATGAACTCATTTATACCTATTTCTTCTCTATACCTTTTCGTGCTCCAACAAAACATGTCTAAGCAGAATTTCCCGACACAAGCTATTTTCATTTTGATCAGTCATCCCATTTATCAATCTTACCTATTATTGTCTTATAAGTATTTCCTCTGGCCAATAAGTGACGTTGAATTGCAATTGATTTTGATTAATGTATTTTTTTGATTGGCTAATTTGTTAGGTTTTAGCTAGAATGGGGAGTAGGTAGGCCCATATGATGAAAGTTTGCTTATTTATATTCACATTTGTGGTTGAGTAATGTTTTTCTATAGTATTAACGTCACTCAGGCATAGATCGATGACTAAGCAAGCTTTCATCCGTCTCTTCAGGAAGAATGTCTATATAGGTAGGTAGGTCAAGGTACATGCGCATTACGGGTGAAAGCGTGCTCAGTCATCGATATATGTTTGAGTGACGCTTTTGTTTAGCATAAACGTAACTTGATGACTGAGCAAGGATTTATAATACTCTGGGTCGAAAGCCCGTTCTATGTTGTATGTGTGATATTTGCTTGAGTGACGCTTTTCGCATAAACGTCACTCGATGACTGATCAAACTTTTATAACACCTCCGGGTCTAGGCCGTATTATGAAAGCATGCTCAGTCATCGATCTATGCTTGAGTGATTCTTATGTATAGTTTTGACCTAATTTTAAAACAATGGTTGGGAACTCAAGTCAACTTCTACACTCACTCATGTAACCCTCGAGTAACGATGCGTTCTTTCCACGTTATTACGTATTATTGAACGGTTACCAAGCATTACTTAAGTAATTGCCTATTTCAGAACGATTTCAAATTTTCAAACCTCTGCCTACTGATTCTTTGATCTCATCATCACTCAAGTGTGGTCTGGACTACGCTTGCGTAGGACTTGGCAAGGATTTCTACGCACCAAAGTTTTTTTTTAAATAGAACTGCTGGTAGTCTAAATATTCGTAGTAATTAATACAGTATTTTCATACCAAAGTAAACTCAAGCTACCAAACGCGGAAACTACCAAAGCCCAGATAAAATAGAACTACCAAAGGAATTACTTCCATTTCATAGAGCCAGATAGGATTTCCTTCAATAGAGCTTGTCTATAGTTCGGCCATTAGTTCTGATACATGTGCTTTCGTCAAGCACCATTGGTGTACAAGACAAATGTGGTGTTTGCACGAACGTTGTTCTGTAGATACTGGCTACGTCTTCGGTATCGTTAATATACAGAAAACGTATCTTTTAAATTGTTTACTACGTTGTATTTTTACCTGACTATCAACGAAGGAGGGTTATGCTGGCACCCTACGTTTGTTTGTATGAATGTTTATAGCCGATTTTTATGTTCCCTCGTAGCGCTAAAACAACTCGTTCGATTTTAGCAAATGAAGTATCGTTTGATTCGTATCAATACCCGGTGGTTATAAGTGTTAGAATTATTTATTTATGGTAACATCAAATCTACTTGTCTATTGTTTGTCTGTGGTTCCTGTCTGTCTTGTTGTGTCATTCTTACTTCGAATAAAACTTACTTGTCATCAACTTTCACAAGAATTATTTATCTACAAATAGATGGCGGCCGTAAGGGTCAGAAATAATAATTATTTTATATTAAATGAAGCCAGAAATATGCTTATCATTGTGTTAGTGTTTTTAGCCCAAGTAGGTATTTGTAAGTTTACAAAGTGCAACTAGGATCGATTAATTGAACCTACACGAAAAAAGTTACATATCCAATTGATCGAACTATCGGGAATCTCAAAAACACTTAGTTCGATTAATCGAACCAACTGGAAAAAAAAGTTCACGTAGTCCGATTGATCAAACCATACCATGTGGCCAGAAGCGAAAATACGTCGTTTCATTTCAATAATAGGGTCTTATTTCTCTCTTTTTTATCTTTATAATAAAAAAATACATTAAAATTGGTATAGAAAACCTAGAATATACAAAAAACCTAATCTTTATAAACATGCGTACGTACCTTCACCACAAAATTTAAATGAGCCAATTTATTTGATCAGTCAATTTTCTATACCTTTCAAAACAATAGCCAAGTAGACTAAACAAAGCAAACTGTTCCGAAAGTTCTAGAAATCTACCAGGCGTTTTATTTATTCAATACAGAAAAATAAAATTACAATCAAATAATATAAATAAAATTAAACTTGTATTTACAACTGAAACAATTGAGCTAACTGCAGACTGTTGCAAACAATATACAGGTAGCTCAACTGATCCAAATCAATACCAGTCGGAATACGGTAATTACAAGAAGTAATATACCGTTTCATATCAAAGAGACAAGAGCACTCCAGCAGACAAGGAATTGCATATCAAAATATACAGGGTTGCTACTGGTTCCTTTTATTTGTTACTATGACTAGTGAGTAGCTAGGGCTGTCAAAATATGATTTAAAGCATGTAGTATCACATTAAAAAAAAACATGTTTGGGGCGCGTATGGAATCGGATTTAATGTATAATACAAAACAATTGGTCTATCTTGAAAAAAAAAGACAATCTCAATGAATCAATTAATTTATTATTACAATATATTAATTAATATAAATAATAATAATGAATTTATTATTATAATATATTGATTCGAAAAAAATACAATAAATGTACACTTTGAAAAGGTCAATTATTAAATTAAACATGTCAGTGTTTAATTTTATTGAGTCAGTTTTATTTAATAGCCGACTAGATAAGGACAAAGAAAACTTGTACAAAAGCTCCAGAACTCTACTAGTAGTCATTTATTCGATCCTATAATAGGGTATATGCATGTGATTTCAAAATGGCTAAAAAAATATATACGTATTCTCTATTGATATAGAAACATATCTACATATTTATTTTTGAATTTTGAGATGTTTTTATTGTAGAATTTAACCATTAAAAAATTGATATTGTAAATCTCAATTGCAAAATTTCAAAACGCTACGCCATTGACTAGAGCGGACGTGACATCACTGTACACATTTCTTCTTTTTTTATTCTGCTTGCTGCACCATGATTTGACACTATTCTGCCCACTTGACATTTCGTATTGTCGATTATTTTCAGATTTTTCGGAAAACCTCTTTCCTGAGATGATCACTACCGAGGTCGTCACAAAAGGTTTTAATCAAGTGTGAACGTCGACGTCAAATAAACATGGCGCCAATATGGCAGCGTTTTTATTACCCGAAAATGATTGTAGTTTTGATTTGTTTTTTTTACCTTGTTAATGCGAAATTCAGTGAGCGTCTTATCATTTCTCGGTTAAATAATGACCTAAAGAGTCGATTAAAACATTAAAAATATCGATGCATATACCCTATTGCAAGCAGTTATATACCGTTTCATGTCAAAGAGACAAGAACACTCCCTATTGGAGTGATTGCAGACAACGCAATTGCATCTCAAGATTCCTTATAAGCTACTGGTTCCTTATAATTATTAATATGACTAGTGAGTCGCTAGAACTGTTACAATGTGATTTGAGTGCTTGTATAGTCCATTTTTTTAAAATAAATAAACCAAGAAATTTGATACTTCAGTTGTCTATACCTTTCAAAACAATACCCAAGTAAATAAAGACAAAGCAACCTGTTACGAAAGCTCTAGAACTCTACCAGGAGTTTTATTTATTCATTACAGAAAAATAAAACTACAATCAACTTGATAACATTTGGAGCGTTTAAGTGAGTATGGCAAACGCATCGTAAAGTGCCAAGTCAAGAAGAAGAATAACGATTGATCACAACCCAACCAATCATATTTACATTTGTATCGAATCGAATCCACAAACCTTTTCTACTTTTATTATTTTTTTTTAATTTGCCGGAAGTGTCATTCTTAATGTATTTATATTAAATAAAAATTCAAAAAATTTAATGTTTATTAATACATAAATAAATTAGTAAAAAAATTATATAGTATCATCACTAGAGCTAAGCAGAGATTGTGTTATTAATCATTATTAATATCCACATTTCTTATGCTGTCATATACATACATACCGTTGTTAAACAATATCAAATCCATATTTTAAATTGACAACCCTAGCATAAAGTGGACTCATGGCTTTCCTGTGTCGTAGATATGCGATGGAATTGCAATTTCAATTTGAATTCCAGAATGTATTATTTCAAAGAGCACTTGCATTCTTATTCGGAGTGTTTATGTGTTATAATTACGTGCTATATCATTTTAATTTAATTTATTCTTAGTGTTTCAACAATTAAATGTATCATCCTCAATAGCCTATAATGGTCCACAGCTGGACTCACTGAAAATCTCCAGCTGCTGGGATAAAACCAGACCCGTCAATTGTAAGCGTAACTCGCGCGCCGAGAGGGTTTGAAACATTTGCTAATTAGATAAAAAGGTATAGGAATCCTTACATCCCGATTGATACTTGCTGCCTTTTTAAGGCAAAGCAGTTATTGTCATTATACCGACTTCAGGAGTTTCTATTTTGGTCTGTGTTTTTTTGTACGTATGTTTACCGATTTCTCCATCATTTTTGGACCGATTTTAGAAATTTATGGTTCAGAATTTATTTATTCTTGAAGGAATTATTTATCCCGTCAAGCTTAAAAAACAATAAATAAACTAGAAATAATGACTAGCATAGCACGCGTTATTTCTACGGGAACGTTTTCTATCACATGTGAACTAAAACGTAGTATAATGGTGTCGATTCTGTTATTTTAGGATTCCTAACCTAAATTTTAAGATTCCTAAATTATCTATGCTAGGTTGACCAAAAAATTATGGTATTCTCTATAAAGGTCCTTAAAATACCTATATTAGAACATTTTTCAAAATCGCAAAACCTCTCTGAGTTGAGTGGTTGGGATTTTGCTGTGAGCTTAATATGTTTTTTTCTAAAATGTTATTTCAAATTACTTCTTTACATGGGTCAAACAGCTCATTTGAGAAATCGTTTAGAAATTCAAATCGATACCAGTTTAAAATCGATAAATTTTAATCATGACCTAATTAGATGCCTGCTAAAATTAGGTAGACGTTTCTAACCATAGCTAAAATGTATTTCAAAAAATAGGGTTAAAGCTACTTATAACTAATTTCTTTTTTTTACTAAATCGCCAGGGATAGGAACGTGTGGAAGAGGTTGGAGGAGGCCTATGCCAAACTAGGGCAAACGGATGGAACAGAAAATATATTAGATTAGGACAAACTAGCCGTAAGAAAAAAATGTAACATCCGAATAAAGGCTTTTATTATTATTATTATTATTATTATTATAACTAATTTAAGTTGTTTTAGATCTATTAATCTAATTTTAGAGCTGTTATCCTAATTTTAAGCCCGTTAGTTTAATTTTTCAAACAACTAAAATGTTACGCAAGGAATATGGTTATAGCCATTTTAACTAAATTGGGTTGTTTTAGGTCTGTCAGCTTAATTTTAGTGCTGTCATCGTAATTTTAAACGTGTCTGTCAAATTTTTCAACCATAGAATCGTTTTTATCTATTTGAAATTCCGAAATCCTAGTTTTAGCTAATCCTAAAACAACAGAATCGACACCATTGTTTGATTCCCGGTTTAGAAACCTGTGTGCCTGTATGAAATAATTTCGAACCGATCCGTTCTTATACGTTACGTTTACACATAAATATGTTTTACTATAGAGAAACCGAATAATATAATTTCCAAAGTAATACGCAATCAAATTAGAACCTAAATTTAATGCCCGCTTTAACAACATTAAAATAAATAAAAATAAACGAGTTCTGAATATAACAAGGATTTTAACAGCTAATAGCGAGAAATTGTGTTTATTACAAAAGAAAAACTGTAATTTTCAGTTGAAAGCCTCTTTGGAAATTCTCTAAAAACCTTTACATAACCGAAAAAACAAAACGTTGTTCGCAGTCAAGGCATTACCGAGGGCTTAAAAATCACCTATTTGCTTAACTTTTACATTAAACGATCATCCAGCCGGGTTTAGGCTATTGACTACAGCCAATTCGTAGATATTCTTATGTGTTTCTATATAATACTATCTGATTTAGGGTTATAAGCGCAGCAAGGGTAGAAAAATAATGATGAATATGCATTTAATCAAGAATTGGTTTTTACACTGACTCGTTTCGGAAAAACAAAGCCTTTGAGTTGTTGCTGAGTTTGAAAATAGTGAGTTTAGTTTATAGAGATCAGTATCGACTGCTCGTGGCTTCACATGCGCTTTTTATGCAGCTTAGATTCGTTTTCCATTTCGGGATACTATTTAAATCCCTGCCAAATATGGGTATGGATTTCCATGTTTTCCTTACCAACACTTCTCGGTTTACATCGCTTTACATCTTAATGGAGCAAGTTTTTATAATGTTCTTAGTGTGTGCCTTAAATCGTAAATATACGATATATCTAAAGAAATTTAATTTACAAAAGAAAAAAATTAGTTTAAAAGGTGACCAATATTGACGGTTCTCAATCATTAGCAGTTTTACCTATAGAATATGTCTGTGACTAATTGGTTGTGAATAGAAAGTACAGTGTTGCATTAGATGTGCCTGTAATCATAGATGTAAAATATTTTTTATAAATAAACCAAAAGCTAAAAGATGACAGACCACGGCTACTTACCGTATAGCAGCGGTAATGTTATGCGTCCCTCTGAAAGCAGAATAGCAAACCTATCTCGCGATCTAGAGACAATATTCCGACGATAAAAAGCGGTTTAAAAGAAAAACTGTTTAAGGAATCAGCGAAATCCCACGATAAACAGAAGGGGAACGTCTTAAGAGATATTTATCGGTAAAATATTCGAGCCACAAAGTAGTGAGAGCTCATAAAATGTGGTCTACAGACGAGGTGATTTGTCTGACTGAGTTGGTTGTAAGTTTTCAGGAAGGTTTATGTTCTGCTAGGTTCCTTTCTATAGTAAAGTTTATGTAGATAGTACATCATGACTTGAGTAGATCTGATCAGAGCTTCTAGTAAAAGTGTTGTAAATTTTCACGGTAGCAAAACGGGAAAAAATCTTTTCTGACGTGACGTGTCAACGTTCTTCTAACATAAATAAGGTTCGTAGCTAACCCGCTTACGTCGGTAATGAATTCGTCAAATTACGATAGTCGTCATGATACAAATAAATAAAACTAGGAGTATTGCTTATATCGACTGAACAAAATTTTCGTGGATGTGAGTGGGAATAATATTTTTTATTTAAAAAATGCTGTCGTATGTGTTTGGGAATATTTTTTGGATGTGATGGTAATAAGCCGATTTTAACGGTATAAAAGTGTCGAGTAAAAAAGGTGCCCTACCGAAATGCATCAAATCAACAAAAATTACTCATGTCGCCTGGCAACAACACGGCGAACCTATCTAACGATTTAAAACTTTGCATCCAACCAGATCGTACGCTCCATACCAGCAAAAAGAATGCGCTTTGTTTCTCAGCAACTTTGCATAATGAGATAGCAGCAGTTAGCGGAAGGGTTGCTGTTGTAACGATTGCCTGGAGAATAGGTACGACAATACCTATACTTATGTCATACAGCTGTTCGATGAAGGCATTTTGATGTGGTTTTGACAGGGCAATTGTGGGGGGGCAAGATACGGGACGGGGGAGGGACGCTTCCGGATTGCATACATCACTCTCTAGTAACTCGGAAGGGTGGGTACCCTTCCAAGCATTCACTTGGACCCCACACGATTGCCCTTTTAAAACTCTTTAGTTAATTTTTACGTCATTGATGGACCAAATGATAGTCTACAGACGCAATTGAAGCCATTGTCATTCGCAACTACGCGATTGAAGACGAACTATGGAAATTATGATTGAATTCCATTGACAATCGTGACGACAACGCCATCGATTGAACGTCTTCTTGTTCAATTTTCATCTGTATGTATTTTTTTTGTTATGTGTGTGTGTCGAAATAATGTTCTTCTATTCTGCGCAGCTTGGGGCTAAATAATGATGTGTGAATTGTCAAGCAATGTTTATTTATTTATTGACAGAATTCGATATCATAGTTCGTCACAGACAATAGTATGTAAGACCAGTTAGACTCAGTTATCCTTAGATTGTATTATTATTATTTATTCTTTTTCACTTCTTCCGCTAGTCGACAAAAAATTGAAGTGAATTAGAGTCAATTGCACCTTATTTCTTGTTTGATAGTAATAACTATTTATCAAGTTGTTTAAGTAAAAATTTGACTTGTCTAAGTACTTATTTTGTAAGTCTAAAGAAATAAATAAACGATTTGACTCTGAGTCGTCCACCTTTTGATGTCCAGAAAGCAAATGGGGCGAGCAATCGACGCATCGATTGAAGCTCCATCATACACACATTTAATTGGAATGGTCGATCACGTACCAATTTGACGAATGACGAATGACCATCTCCGCGGGGGTACTCCACATGCGTACAAGACCTCCGTGGGTGGCGAAGATCTACCTGCACTAAGATGGTCCTGCGTCGCAGGTAGATATGAGTTGTGGGCTCGATTCCCGCCTCAAGTTAAATGTTTGTACGATGCAGTTGCTGGTCGACGTGTTTTGGGTTTTCTATCCTATCTTATCTTATTCCTTTAAAAGAGCAATTCTTGTATATATGTATATATAATCCGGAATCTCGGAAACGGCCCCATCGATTATTTTGAAATTTAGTATACAGGGGGTTTCGGGGGCGATTTCATTTTTATCAACCTTATCGTAATCAATTGACTCTTCCTGACATCTATTGGCGAATAGTAATACTATTTTATTCCAGTTTTCAATAATTAACTTTATTATCATCTACTAAAATACCAAACTGAAAAATACGACTCTTCCTAACATCTACTGGCGAATAATAATACTATAATTTCTAAACAACAAAATTTACAAAAAAAAAAACCGAGTGAAGCTCGGTCATCCAGGTATTGTGTAATTAAACCAAATTATAGTTTTAGTTTTTAATAATAATAAACTATTATTTATGTATACTCTAACAAGAATTCTATTCTAATTGATACAATATATAGATACGATATATGCTATCTATATATAGTAATATAGATGGCAATTTTTTTTTACAGCGAATTATTAGTATTATTTAAGGTTAAGAAATAAAAGGCTGATTTATTTAAATTTTTCTGATGTTATGAATTTTTTAATTATGAATTATTTATTTATTCGTGTTTAGTATAATATTGAAAACGTCTATAAAAAACCATAAACTGTGCTTTGGTTTGTAAATAGAATTGGTCATGTGTTGTTTAGAAAACAATTTATGTCAAGATTGAAAAATATATTAATTTATCTCGTATTCTTAACTTTATTCCTATTAAGTTGTATTTTTCATCCATAACTACCACCTAAAGATCTGCTACAAAACTTAATAAATTCCCTTCGCTTTTTTCGACCTTGTTTCATAAAACTAATGTATCTTTTAAAGGGCAAATGTATACGCTTCTACCTCTACAACCAAACCCCTACTGAGCTGCAAAAATTATCAGTAAATAAATTCAAACAAACTGTCAAAACTTTACTATGCAAAAAGGCTTACTATAAAATATCAAATTATCTAGAGGATAGAAAATCTTGGGTCGGATTTTGCTCCAACTCGAAAAATAACAACTAACAGGCCAAAGGTTTCTTCGTCATTTCTTTACTTTAGTCTATATATCGAAGCGATCAAAAATACCATTTTATTTCCGTGTCAGTGTATTTTTTTTAAAATGATTTGACCTTTTCTGAGTATAGGTAAGTACATTTATTGTATTTATGGGAATAAAACATTTTTGAATTTGAATTTCGAGTGCCAATGGTAAACCAGGTAACCTCTAAAGAAGCAATTGAATTGAATCGATGCGGTGTGAAATCTAACTCTGAATAACGATAATCTTGGATAAGAGATAATCGGGCGTCGAATCTCGTTGAACTTCAATTGAAGATTTGGTTCAATGAATTTTCGCAGATTCTCTTTGATATTTTACCAGGTTTTGATATTTTTTCAGGTTTTATTTGGTTGATCGTAATACAATTTCGAACCCACAACTTCCTGCATAGCTGTCCTTTAATTAATGTACTTAATTATCGAATATTACCATATACCATCGTAAAATATATAATTAGAATATAATTTTCAAAGGCTGACCTTCGCCCATTCCGCCACAAACGTCGTCAATTGTTTACAGTACTTACACAATATTTATTGAGTGTCATAGAGCTCTTTACAATTGTTAATATACTAGTAAATAAATAGAGTTCTATATTAGCTCAATAATAGTATTACAAGTAGATACGAGCACCTACTACAAATAAAATGATAATTTTGTTTACTTCGACTTTGTTATAAGATATCGCAAAGAATGAAGAAACAAAAGTAGCTAGTTATGTATTTGTTATTTTTAGTTTTTCTGAAGTTGTTCACAGATACTTCAGCAATATTATTTCGCAATATTTCGCGTATGTAATAATACCTTTCCATATCAAAACAAGCGAACACCGTTATACAGGGTGTTTGGTACAAAGTTTGCCGTATGGAAACTGGCGGTAGGTGGAACCAAATGCTATAGCTTGCCGGCTTTTTTAAACCATCAAAAGCATATAAATATATTTTTAGTTTTTCTGAAGTTGTTCACAGATACTTCAGCAATATTATTTCGCAATATTTCGCGTATGTAATAATACCTTTCCATATCAAAAAAACAAGCGAACACCGTTATACAGGGTGTTTGGTACAAAGTTTGCCGTATGGAAACTGGCGGTAGGTGGAACCAAATGCTATAGCTTGCCGGCTTTTTTAAACCATCAAAAGCCTCCCATCCACCATCAAAAGCATATTTATAAGATATTTTTAAATAATTTTCGAGTTTTTTCCCAAATTTGAACTATTTAGTAAGTATAGTAACTTGATTTTACTAAATAAAGTGGTTTATAATTTTTTAAATTTACATATACATGTAAATTAAAAAAATTCAAAGCTGAACTCCCAATTTACTTTTTTCAACACTTTTCATACGCATTGCGTACAGATAGCATATCGATTTTAACAGTAAGGGCTAGCGTTTATGCTAGATGTAAAAAGATTGTAAACCATTTTATTAGGGAAAATTCAAGTTACGGTACTAAATAGTTTCAATTTCGAAAAAAACCTCGAAAATTCTTAAAAAAAAACTTTAATATTTAGAGGATTTTGAGGGTTAAACTAGCCGCCAAGCTATTGCATTTAGCTCCACCTACCCCCAGATTTCATATGGCAAACGTTGTACCTAACACCCTGTATAATAAAACAAGGAAGGATTAGCAAAAACACCAAACGGGCTTAAAACATCAAATGAAAACAAATGGCAGCGCAAAACATTTTCAGGATAAAATTCAGGTGGAAAAATCGGATTTCCTATCCAATCATTCTTTTCACACATGGCTGATCACAAAACCAATACCAAATAATGTTTATTTAAACAGACGGTGCAATACGTAGGTGCAATAACCAAAGCGTTCGACAAGAGCTTGCCAAAGCTGGAACATTGGTGTTGCTATTTCGAGAAAATCACACATTTTCTTTATCCGCTGCTACAATGAGAACTCGAAAGCAACTAGCTTCCGAGTTTTTAATTTTTAATAATGTGCGTGCGGAATTTTGATAAGGCTATTCTTAGGCCGAGTCTACTATGTATGTGTTATATATGTTAGTCCTAGTGCCAAAGACGATGAATACATGAGATGGTTCTGTCAGGTGGAAAAGAACATGGACATTATTCGTGATTCGCCCCTAATAATTTTCGGTGATCTCAATCTCAATAGTGCGACATTGAATATAAATAGTTATATGTGTTATTTTTTGAACTACTGCGATCTCATAGAACGTAACAATATATTAAATGTTAACTATAGGAAACTGGATGTAGTCCTAATAAGTGCAAGCGTGCAAGATGTCAGTGTGAGTGAAGCTGAGGATGGCCTGGTAAAACGTTCTGACAGACATCATCCACCACTTAACATCGGCATAAAATGTAAAAGGATTGGTAAAGGTGAGAAAATGCAAGCTAGCAACATCGATAACACTACGGATTGGAACTTTAGTAAGGCGGATTTCGAGGCTCTTTATGAACGTATTACGTGTACACCCTGGAATGATATTTATGAACATAACGATGTCAATATGGCGGTTGACTCCCTTTATTACCATCTTTACAATTGCTTTAATGACTGCGTACCCAAGAAGGTCCGGCGCACAACTGCCAGTAGAAGGTATCCAACTTGGTTTACAAAGGAAATTATATCCGATCTCAAACTAAAATCTTTACTTCATAAAATATGGAAGATGAGTAAAGATCCAATTATGTACAGTTTCTTCAAAGCTATTAGATCTAGTATAAAAGTTTTAACCTCCACTGCCTATGATAACTACGTTTTTCGGATACAAAACGAACTATCAGTTAATCCACGGGCTTTTTGGAATCATGTTGCCAATCTTAAAACCAAAGGCGGTTTTGAACCATCTGTAACGTACAACGGGTGCTGTCATAATGGCCCAAATGCTGCAAAAGCTTATGCAGATTATTTTAGCAGCGTTTTTCTTCAACGTTCTCCCAACTTGTGTACTGATAATGATTCATCCTTTGGCAACAATAGTCTCATTAATATAACTAACATATCTATTGAGGAAGTTGAAAGTCACATTGACAAATTAAAAGCAAAAAGCTCCACAGGACCTGATAACGTACCTTCATATATTATTAAAGCCTTTAAGACTCAATTCTCAGCTCCTCTGGCCTATATAATGAATCTCTCCCTTAAAAACAGCGTATATCCGTCGCGTTGGAAAGTCTCACGGGTAACACCTATCCCAAAATCAGGTGATAAAACACTTGTAGAGAATTTCAGACCCATAGCTATCCTATCTTCATTCGCTAAAGTCTTTGAAAGCATAATTCATAAAAATATTTATACACAAATATCACCATATTTAAGTGACACACAGCATGCCTTTCGGAAAGGCAGGTCTGTCAACACTAACCTTCTTACTATTGTAAATTATGTATCCTGCAAATTGGATATGAACTCGCAGGTAGATGTAGTGTATTTAGATTTTAGGAAAGCATTTGATCAAGTGGATCACGATATTTTGCTGTCAAAATTGAGTTCTTATGGTATGGCTCCAAAACTGTTACGATTCTTTGGTAGCTATCTAGAAAATCGGAAGCAGTTTGTACGTATTGGATGCTATGACTCTCCATCTTATCATACTCGCTCTGGGGTGAGTCAAGGTTCATCGATTGGCCCTCTCCTCTTCACAATTATGATTGATGACCTTTCCAATAGTCTATCCCATGCTAACTGCCTCATATATGCAGATGACGTTAAAGTGTTCTATGAGATTAAATCACAACATGACTGCGATAATCTACAGAGTGACATTAACGCTATTAAAACCTGGAGCGACACGAACCACCTATTCTTTAACATCTCAAAATGTCAAGTAGTCAGCTATACTCGTTCGCATAGTAATATAATTGCCCAATATGAGTTGGGGGGTGAACCTATCACACGAGCCTACTCTATTAAAGATCTTGGAGTAGAATTCGATACAGAACTTAAATTTCACAATCACGTCAGATGTCTTACCGCCACATGTTTTAAAAGATTAGGTTTTGTTTCTCGTACCTGTAACAATTTTACTAATATAAATGCAATAAAACTACTTTACACATCCTTAATCCGTTCCAAACTTGAGTACAGTGCGTGCATTTGGAACCCTTATGAAGTTACGTATACACTTATGCTTGAACAAGTGCAGAAAAAATTTCTCAGATTTCTGTATAAAAAAGTACATACTTACTATCCTTTCATGTACCCAACGAAATTTCTGCAAGGTACATTAGGTTTTAACTCATTAGAAACCAGAAGGTTAGACGAGCAAATTATTTTCTTGTGCCGAATTCTACGAGGTACAGTAGATTGCCCTACTCTTATACCTGAGGCCAGCCGACTCTGCGTACCAGAACACCGTACCAGATTCCGCTCTGGCCGTGTGCGCTTGTTTGAGCCCCTACGTGCAAGAACATTATATCGCCAGCAGGCTCCTATCTCCCGTGCCCAGCGCGCTCTGAACAACCTCCTCGCTAAGCATCCTCAGGTTGACCTGTTTGCGGATGGATGGAAGTTGATAGAGCGAATGTGCCTTAACTATTGTGAGAATATCTAATACTTATGTAATTTTTTGATTTATTATTAGATATTTTTTCGAGAATTATTTTGTTAATAATTTTTACTGTTATTTTATTTAATTGTTTGTTGAATCTTTATAATGTTTAATATACCTACCTATTCTACTTAGTATCTATGATTTAAATTTAAGTAGAGACATGTTGTTTAAATACTGTTGTTTAAGTTTTTAGATGATATTTATAAAGATTTACCTAGCAAGTAGGTGTCCTAGACACGATCCTAGACGTAACACATTGGAGAACACTGTAATGTTAGGTCTGGTTTTTAATAAACGAATTGAATTGAATTGAATTGAATCATATTTTTACGTTTAAAACAGGAAATTTTAAGAAACCATTGTACAGTTTGTGGTTTCTATTATAAGCTATTTTTGAATACCTCTGTAATAATTTTATCTTATTTAGTTTAGGACGAGATGCGAAAATAGAATTTGGTGGCCAAAAAGCTCAACTTTGTATTTCAGCTTAAGCTTTACAAAATGAAACTATTACAGAGGCATTAATAAATAACTAATAATAGATACCACAAACTGAGCGATGGATTTTTAAAACTTCCTGCGTTTAACGTAAAGATAAGATAAAATAGTTGGGGGCGCCACTTTCAATGGTGCATGGGCCTTAACGTACGCATTCAAAGACCATGCCACAGTTTTTGGGCGAAAGGGCGTATCTAACGATTTAAATCTTTATATCCTATAGAAATGTGACAGCAGCTCTCCAAGTGAGATGTTTACATAACTTTTACATTTCCATAGAAAATAGAGTAACGCAAACTTTATTGTAAAAAGTTTGGTTACACACTATTCATTATTTTATAATAGACACCAGTTAGTGGCGTAGCCTACGTTTTATGAAAGCTGGAACGAAGGCGAATTTTTGACGAATATCAAATGAAATGAAGCGTGTGGCGAGTAAATATAATTCTCAAAATGACAAACATCGACTCTCGTTTTCCACCGAAAACGCTTGAGTGTGTGTACGTATGTAAAAAGTGAATACAGGTATCTGTATTCACATTTTACACGAGAATAAATGTTTTTTTTCCGTAGGGTTTGTTTTCCAAACCGAATCAACTGGAGACTAAACTATGCATAGGTACAGACGCAAGAAGTTCTGTACGTCTTGTGTTGTGGATATAAAATTAATGCAGGCTTACAATCTTATAATCTTCGTATTGGAAAAAAAATTACAATCAAATAATAGAAATAAATTAGAATTATTATGTGAAATCGCCGATTAAATTATTAATATTGAAGACTGAAACTAACAATCAGGTTCATAAAAATTATGGTCGGAAGCGTCCCCAATAATTTGCTCGCTCTACGGCAATGCTGATGCACCAGATACTCACCAGCTCTCGGGTCAATCCGTCACGCGTTGCTTCGACATTCTTCTTTATATTATATTGACGTATTAAATTGTAAACCGCCGGTAACCAGTAACAAGTGGTAGGGCCGGCCTGTTAGCGCCTTAGTAACAGCGACCGAAGCCAAAATTGGCGCGCGACAATCGCCATGTATTTTCAATTTGTTCCCGAAATTTCTGGAAAATTCTCGAATTTTCGTTTTTCAAAGGATATTTCCCAATGCTTAATGATCGACGTCCGGAGTACGGGTCCCCTCAATGGGCGTCAGGCTTTATCTACAAAATAACTTTTATGGATGCCCTCATTACCGTCGCGAAATGTTTTTTCGATCGGCCTGTTAATAATGTGAAGTTGCTTGTTTTCATTTTTAATAGCGTTCGTGACTATAATTATTCTTGTCTATGGCTCGTATGAAAGACTGTTCAGTCATGGCTTGAGTCAAAGATTATTAAATCTTTTTCATTACAAATACACTGAAAGTAAGTCAGAAGTTGCCTGCGCAGCGGGATGAAAGACTTTTCGTCCCCAGGGACGAAAAGTAATGACAAGTACAAAACAATTGACAGCTGTCACCTCACCTTTCTCTTGAACCATGCATTCTAGCTTTCTATACAGCCACTCAACTTCTTGTGAGATGGCTTTTGCGTCTGGTTTGACGATTCATACAATTCAATTCATACAGCCATTCAATTACAGCATGATGTAAAATTGAAATAAATTAAAGGTAAAATGCCATAATTATAATTTACTTTCACTTTACTTCTCTTTAAAATAACATAGATTTCGGCAAAATATTGACCATTTTTGAAATGATAAAAACTAATGGTAGAATTGATCTCGGTGTTCTTCCATGTTTATTGTACCATGGTAGAATAGCGAGAGCTACTATGGCTATTATGCCATTTATAAAGAAGATTGTTAATGCCTAGTAAAAAGAAAGCTGGAATACGGCAATCCCATCTTCATTTGATTTTTCGAGTTTGAGTTTTGATTTTTCGTTATTTTGTTTATTACAATGAGTTCAGACAGTGATATAGACATACATTTTACGCCCGATTTTATAAAAGAAGGGGCTAAAGCAGCAGTGGAAAACCTTTTAAAAACCTAAATCAAAATGAAGGTATTAAGGCAAATGGCGCTCTGAGTAAATAGTGAAATCGTTAGGAAAACGTTTTGTTATTATATTTTTACGCAAGACTGCGTAAAAATCAAAGACTTACAAACCTTCAATATTATGGAGCGTATATTCTATTATTACTAGGTACTGGTACTAAACACAATGTACATTTACATAAATATCTTATGTAAGTTGTTGATTTATGTATTTTTTCTTTAGGTTAATTTGGTATTTCTTCGGCCATGCCGAAGTTGGGTAACCCCATACATACAAGAGAACCAAAATTTAATCTTTGATCTTCCAATTTCCTAAGAAAACAGATTTCACACTTGATAAATCCGTCCCTTTGTGGTGTTGACATCTCTAATTAGCCTGTCATTCATTGGACCGTCTAATTTGGCCCTTAGATGCGCATTTCTATGAAAAAAAATCCTACGAATCGACTTCTAGGTACCTAAGACGGCGTAGGAAGATTTCCTCAACAGCCTATATTCTCTCCTCTGATAATCATCTCTATTGGCTGGTATCTCATGGAGGGGTAATGCCCATAATCCTCACGCAGTATGGTGGTAGAATTATTCTGCAGGAGGCGGCACTGCTGTCCGCCTCCAGAAGATACCAGTAGATACTGAGGAAAATTAATCACAAAAAAAAATACCTATAAATTACCAAGGTACTGGTTTCGTTGCGATGTTTGCTTTTTGATCTCTTTCATTTGAAAGGCTTTACACACGGTAACTATAATGTTTGATATAATAATATTATTTTTTAATATAATACGTATGAAATAAATCACGCAAAAGTCCATAGTGTTGGGAATACGCACAAGTTTTTCAATGCTAGCGAAGTTATCAAGTACCTACCTAAGTCAATCTACATAATTTTTGTACCTTTGGTGGATTTCAATGAAAAACACACTTCAATTAAGTCTTTATTAGTTCCCTATTACAAAATTGTATTTTACACAAAACCACAAAAATCGTATAAAACAATTCCGTATCTATTTAAAATTCCAATTATACACAACTATTCATATTATGCTTTCAACTAAAATAATGAGTAAACGTGAACTTGATACATTTTAAGTTGTTTCACAACATTTAAATTTTGCTTTTGAATATTATTTTAGCTACCATCAAACAATATATACCTACTAGGTAATTTACATCTATACATTTACGCATTATTTCCTCAATTAAAATAAAACTAATTTAAAATGCTAAGTTAAAACCTAAATGGAACATCGAGATCTTTACATAAGGATTCCTATACATTCTAAATTAATAATTAACTTCACGAAGGTCAGTCATTTGGCTTGAATGTAATTGATTAGCTTGTCCCATAAAACTATTTTCATGCAAAAAGGCGATATAACCTGCTTCTTTATAGAACGGGATTTTGAATGACGTTTTTTCCATGCTGTCCGGCTCAGTTAGATTTTATTTTAAACGGGACAGTATGACAAATGACGTACATTTTTAGTTACGTTAGGTTATATTTGCATGTTTATATTGCTTTTTGCAGTTTTTGCATAAAAATAATAATTAACTTTCCGTCAGCAGGGTTATCACAAAAGACCATAAATCTACTGTTTCATAAAACACTTTGGCCATTAATATTGAGCTTGGAACTAATGCAATAACTATCTACATAGGGGTCACTCTATCTGGTTCTTTCTCCTCTCGTAGCGTGTACACAGACCTGCGTATGGCACCGCCTTCACACCTCGATCCTGAAACGTGATGAAGGACTTCCGGCAACGATTCCCCTTCAGAGTGGATCATCGTCTCCTCGGTCAGGTTGCCGCTATCGTCCCGTCAAGACCTGTGTAGGAACTCTGACGTCATCACCTTCTGGGACTTTAGAACCTTCTCATGATGCCTCAAACGGTGGACAATCTCATCGTGGAGGACATTGAAACACATGGCAGTGAGAGCGAGACCAGTCATGATGTAGATGGAACAGAACCAAATCGTGCCAGAGGAAGCACTGTTATTTTGAGTCGCGCCTGGAGCCAAATGTCCGAAACCGATAGTGCTGAGGCTCATGAAACAAAAGTAAACTCCGTCTATTGGATTCCAACCTTCCAGCTGATATAAGACCAACGCACCGAAAAAGATGTACAGAAATATAGCAGCTAAACACAATGAAATAGGAGCCAGTATTGACAAGCCTCTCAAAGACATTCTCGAGTCAGTATCCGTGCAGCTCATAGAATCGCAATCACGCAAGAAGTTTAAGCTTTGTGATTTGTCTTTTGCAGAAGTTGTGCTAACATTGTGTGCCTGGGATGCTGATATAATTGTCCCTGAAGGTGATCTGACGTAATAAGGCTCTTGTAAATGAAGAGTTTGACTTCTGAAGTCATCTTGTCTTCTGACTTTTTCTTTGTGCTCCTTGCTTGACATTGTTCTTTCGTCTAAGCAGCAATACCCGCATTTTGTGCAAAGGCAGCAGCAAAGTGCTCGGCTAAACACGCTCCGGGCAAGCCTGGATAGAAGAGCTCCGACTACTGACAGGTAAAGAAGAGTAAGAGGTATACCTATCATGGCATATCCGATCGTTACAGCTTTCCCAACTGCTGTTTTTGGAGCTACGCTGCCGTATCCTGTAATAGAAAGATTTATTTATTTAGAAAAACTATATGGTAGGATGAATATGTAAAAATTTAAATTCTGTCAAACTTGAGAAAAATAATATGATCTTAAAAGTCAGACGAAAAATGATTCTTGAAGATTCGGTGGCCATTCGGTGGAAGCATTATCCACTCATTTTGCTGTAATTACCCTCATATTTACCTATAGTGGTTAGTACTGTCAACGAATACAGGAAAGCTTTGGCAAAAGTCCACTCGTACTCATCCAAGACTAGAGCAGGTGCTGACTCCAGCGCTCTCGCTCCATACTGAGCTGAAACATCGGCTGCTACTCTTGCCACCAGCTTTTCTTGAAACCTGGCGATTTCCTGAGCGGCCAGTCTCGTCCAATTCTCTTTGTATAAAATGTTGAGCGACACTGTGATCTCCCAAATGCTTTCTACTGTCTGTGAACGTAGTTCTGCACTTGCTTGGGATATGCTTCCATTTATTTTTGATAAAGGAATCAACTTCTCGCTGGCCTGGTATGATGTTGTTGCTAGTGTCTTTTGTTGAACTTTAGCCGCGCTGCCTTCTATGGCTAGGAATATGAACGCTCCTAGTAGAGTATACGCTAGGAGTAGAATAAATATTCCTATATTTGTTATACAGCCGGCTATCAAGCCCTTCTTTTTGCTTTTCTTCGTTTTGACACAGAAACAACAGCTGGTCGTGATATCATCATCGATTCGATAATTCTCTGATTTCGCTTTCTTGAATTTTCCATTCGCATGGTTCTTTTTCTTGTTCTTGTCCATGTTTTATAGGGCTTTAATTTTCATTTCTTCATTACTTTCGGAAAGAATCCCCGATGGTTTTCAATCTAATTCCGAGCCACATCTGAAACAAACAAATGCTGAATTAACTTTGGGGTCTTTGATGTTCTTTATGACTTTGAAAGGTTTTTCAAGGGCTTCTGAGGCTATATTACAAAAAATACCAATTTGAATTTATTACTTCTTCAATCAAACATCAGATGATCAATATTCAGATGACGATTTTTCTATTCTATTTACAAATTTTCGACTGAAACTTCTTAATGGATGTAGTGGCTTGTTTATTCTCCTTACATTAATAAGGCGGTAACCAAATAATTTATTGGTAAAACTTTTCCCATTTACCACCATTCATTGGGGGAGGTATTGTTACCCGCTTATTCCACTACATTACACCCTAGATAGCTATTGATGTTAACGACCTACTAGAACAATTAATATAATATTAATGTCATTGTTGTTACCTAGCTCCCGTGGATGAGGCCGGCTAAGCTGAGAGAATAATGCCCATTCAATGAAGAATTTTAGATGTTTTAGTTTAGGTTTTTAAATTAGCATAATTTGAATCCTTTAAACTGAATGAACTTAGACGTTTTGACAGGCAACCGCTTAAGCTAAATAATTATGTTAATATTAGGCGTTCAAAATTTGCAGCAAACATGTACTGTGTGCGAAAGTTATGGACACATTTTGGCCACCTTCGTCCACGTAGGTGAATGTAACTTTCAGTACGAACCTATTGTTGATAATTTCATGTTTAAGTTTTTCGTTGAATAAAGATCAAAAATAGCATTATCGCCTTCCTACGGAGGCGATGTTTACCAAACGTATTTAGAACTGAAACTACAAACGGAATTACTAAATTAATATATAGGATTGGATCGAGCGTTGCGTCGGTTATATTATTGTTATAATAATGTATTAGATTCGGTTTATGAAACAAAATAAAATTAGTCCTTTATCTATAATTTTACTTTCGTATTAATAATTTTCACTTAGCTGTGAAGTTTACATTGTTGTGTATTTTTACCAACTCTATTATGTTTTTTTGTGTTATAACTTATAATGTATCACCTGTTAATAAGACTTTAACGCATTCACTGTCCGGTCTCCGCTACACGGGGATGGAGACTGGCATCTACTTCTTGGGCCATAAAGGAGTTAGGTAGGTACTTATTCTTCCTTTTTTTGTGGTTTATAATTTTTCTTGGTGGTTCAATAAATTATTATCACGAGTTTATAACATCGGTTGTGGTCTTGGACATATTTTCTGGGAAACTTAGAATCTATAAAATATTTTAAGCCAATAAAAACTTATAGAACTAAGATAGCTCCACAAATGAGTTTCTCGACCAAATGGCGTAGAAATGCAAGGAGGGACATTAATTTTCTCATGAACAGACAAGTTTTCGAGAAAATTGATTTAATTTGACTTTATAAAATGCTTGTTACAATCATGATTCTATTTAATTTTCTTGAGAGAAATACTGGGAGTTTGGTGAATAGTGTCCACGTCTACGGGCAATTATATTCCTGCTTTCTGTACACATTATAAAACAAATTCCCCGCTGTGTCTGTCTATAAAAAGGTGATTTTATAAGATTTACGCCAAAGCATAGGAATATACTATGCCGAGATATTGGAAAGCTCAAAACTCAAATCATGGTAAATATCCCTCTGTAAATGATTTAAGTGTTTAACGGCCATAATAGATATAATTTAAACGGAAGGATTATTCATGAAGGTTTTTAGATGCATATCACGTCGCAAAATATTATGTTTGTTACCTTTTCATGCCAAAACTACAGAACTGATTGGGCTAGAATTAAGTTCAGAGATAGTTCTTTCTACCTCTAGATCTGGAATAACATAGGGTACTTTTCATCCCAACGCATGAAGAAAAGTAAGTAAAATTAAAAAGTAAGTAAAAATTTAATTCCTGAGATGCCTTCAAAATTAGCCTACCATTTTAAAAAAGGAGTTATATACGAGTTTAAATTAAGAACCATTGAATGAGTGACATTGTTGTATTCACTTACTCGTTTTTTCATAGAAAATGTATGGGAATTGTTTTTTTTTAATTATTGCCAAAACTTACGATTTGATTTGGTATGTTCCTTTGGGAAAAGTGTTCCTGGTTAGAAATAGAGTCGATTAAGACCAACTTGATTTTTTTGACAAATGTCATTTTTTGGGCGAACCGTACATTTTTCCAAAAAACTAAAAATGGCTTTTTCGTCAAAATAAAACAGAAAATTCCTCAGAACAAAACCTTCTAACTACAAAAGAAACGGCATCTACCCATAAGGGGCCAAAAATTTGCCACACCCTGTATATAACTAAATATCTGCAGAACCCGCAATCTCATTTTTCAGAGACCGACCATTGCCCGCTGCGCTACAGAGATCGCAATCCGGTATAAACTATTTTTGTTTATCTTTCCCTCAATAATCTGTTCCAACGGATATCACTTCCAAAAACTCAAGTTATCTCCCCTATCATTAACAAATAGGTACAAGTCCAAAACCTTATGAAACTCTAGTTTACAAGTTAACGAGCTGTAGCAACGTGTTTTTACTGAAAACCAAGTTCGGATTAGAAGCAAACTAATCGGAAACTCGGTGATTCGAAACTTGCGAGTTGTTGGGAGTGAACCATCTGCTCTGTTTGGCGCAAAAAATAAATCGGAGCTTTAGAAATTTGTGTAGCGAAGATTGAAACAGAACGAATGCAGATTAATTAACTTGTGAAGATTTTTTTGTGTACTTTTAAAGTGGATTATACGCGTTGTCCACCGCCGAGATATGCCCACTGGGGACAAGGGGATTCTTTAGGGAACACCTCACGGGCAGCGCAAATTTGGTTATTGTAGAGATCGGGGTAGATAGATAGATAGAGTTATCATAGGGCTATGTCCTGCATCCTATATGGACGTCGACTAGCTGATATGATGATGACTGTCACCCACTGGAGGACAACGTGACTAAAAATAGCTGGTGCATTAAAATTGTGATTTTGTATATTATTAAAAAAAATTATATTACAATTTATTACACCATAAGTATACTGTGTTTTATTTTATATGTATAAAAAATAGCCCATATTGTGTTCTGTGGCCTTTGTTTCTTCACAATTTGCATGAAGATATCTGTATAATAGAAATGTCACTGGTATTGTAAGATATTATTATGATAGTGTTATCTTCCGTGACGTCACCAAACGGCTCCGTCAAAAAGACGTTGATTGTAACATGTTTACAGCTAGCTCATGCTGAGACACAGACATTCTTATGACTTTATTTGACGGAATCTTTTATTTATCTCTTTTATATAAAACATGGTTCGTTTTTGTTGATTGAGATGCAAATAAAGTATTCTCATTACAATACAAAACACATTATTGCACACTTAAATCTTTATCAAAGTACATGAAAACTCAAAATTAAGCGACAATTGGCTCATTCTTATTCTTTTTCTGTTTTATACGTGTCATGGCAGCGTAAGAAGAAAGGAATATGATACGTTGCATCTCGTCAACAGGGTCTCAACGGATCGCATATTCATAAAAAAATGTATGGAAACTTCTAAAGCGCCTCTAGTGGATAGTTGGGTACTAAAATGCCCTGTGGATAACTACAGTAGTTACGTAAATATGCATATTTAACGACTGTAGTAATGTCATGCGATTTAACTGTGACAACTCATGGTAGACACACTGTAAGTGGCATGACGGTGTGCATAACGAAAACAAAAGCACTGTTCTTTTCAGGCATGTGCACTTCACTCAAACAACGCGCCTAAGTAAATATCATAATCAACGAAAGTCGCACGAAAAAAGTCAATGTTTTCAAACACACAAAGACTCGTTGCGA
The DNA here is from genome assembly GCA_955876795.1 of Eupithecia tripunctaria. Classification (NCBI taxonomy): domain Eukaryota; kingdom Metazoa; phylum Arthropoda; class Insecta; order Lepidoptera; family Geometridae; genus Eupithecia; species Eupithecia tripunctaria. The sequence goes on from OY041620.1 coordinate 8,233,636, forward strand.
TAAACATTCAACCATTATTTACACGTCCCCACAGACACAAAACAAACCGCATCCCATAACTCATCAATCCAATAATCGCATAGATACATCTGCTATAAAGAAAATGGAATATCTAAAAATTCATCCGATCCATTCCGGCAAAGTAATGTAAGACCGAAATTCAATTTCAGGTGTCGCCAACGATAAAGATTTTGCATAAATCAGCGATATCCAATATTAGCGTTTAAGTCCCCCATCCTAATGTTCCATGGGATCTCTATTCCCGATTTAAATGACTTATTCTATGGCCCCTGCGGCGGCCGGATACGAAAGATCCATGAACATAAATTGAGAATTGATGATAAAATTTTAGTGGAGCGGCGTTACCTGGACTATTATTTTCTATTTGCAGGAGACGGTGTTTTTAAGGTTCCGCACCCAAACGGGTGTCAATGGGAACCTATTACTGATCCACCCGTCCATCTGTAGCGGACAGATATATTCTCATGATCCGTAATCCGGCTAGCTGACGTTTCGGACACAATATTTTAAGAGAAAAGAGACTTTAAAATTTAAATTTTTGATTTTTGCCCATTCCGAAGTATGGTGACAAGCCACGGCCGAAGCCTACCACCAGAGAGTACCGCTCTTAGCACCACCCAGAGGACACGTGTAGGGTAACAGAGGATCAACACCAACGGACGTGAGCGATACTGTCCCCCAAAACACAAATAACACTACTTTGCAGCAGCTGTTTTATGTTAGCAGACCATTATGAATAAGGGGGTTAAACTTGTACGGCAGCACGGAACCTTTTATGTGCAAGTCTGACTCCCACTTGGAGAGTTTTATTTAGTGAGCTTCTCAATTACTCTGATAGGAACCACACTTGTAAAGTTTCGATCGTCTAATAATATTATGTAGATAGGTTTACCTAGTAGCTTATATTATGAAGCAATCACACTAAAAGCGTAGGTGCTCTGAATATTATAATATTTTAGGCAAAATAGACTTGAATTGAAAAGCAAATTGGTGCGTGGCACCGGCTTAGATTTTGCACAAACTCAACTCTTCCCGCGGATGCTGTAAGAAGCGAGGCATATCCACCGGGAATTATGGGCACTCCCCTAAAATTACAAAGGCTAATATGGCATTATCAAGGAGAGGCCGGCGTCCAGCAGTGATCGGTATAGGCTGTAGATAATATGACATAGATCTAGTATATCATAACACCTGTTCTTATTTGACGACTGTGGCGCGGTGGACGAAGGTCCGCAAATGTGTACGATCTGCAGATATTTGGTCAGGCCGTTCTGGATGTTTCCTATGTATAAATAATATCTATCTATGTAGTGTATTGAATTATGGATATGAGTTAGCTAGTACCCATAACACAGGCTCTACTTAGCTTGGGACAAATACTGCTGTGTGAATTTTACGACATTAGTTATTTATTTATATGTATCTTGTCTGTACTGTCCTAACTATCGTCGGTGACAAATCCGTCCGTTGAGGCTCCTCTCTTACAGATTTGTGACTCGATCAACTAAGTTTTTCCCCCTTTATGAATTTTTAAAGCTAGTAAGTGGAGTGCATCTGGGTCGGTAGTGTTGAGCGCTCGCTATACATTCAATAGTTAATCGAGCGAACGGGGCAGAATTGATCTTGTTGTGTCATTGATTTATTAAAAAGGGAAGATGAGGTACTAGTTTCTCGAAAATGGCAACCTCATATTGTGTAAAATTGTGTGCTCCCACCACCGTCAGACCTGCGGCACGGGCGGTCATGATTCGCGTGAAATATTGTTGTCTCGGTCTCACTTCAGTCTTAGATACGTCTTTCCGTCTTTGTTCTTCTTTGTATTGCACAGGACTGGAAATATAACTGTGAGCGTATGTGTTTGCGTGTAGTTGTTAAACATGCCAATTTTTGAGTAAGCGCTCTAGGAGAACGTAACCTATCTTCCCTTTTAAATTAATCAATGTGTTGTGTGATGATTTTGTAGGCCTTTTTTAGGGTTCCGTACCCAAAGGGTACAGCGGGACCCTATAATAAGCCTCCACTGTCCGTCTGTCACCAGGCTGTATCTCATGAACCGTGATAGCTAGACAGTTGTAATTTTTACAGATGATGTATTTCTGTTCCCGCTATATTTATTTATAAAGGAATTCTTCACTATCTGTTCAGATGAATTCGTGAGTGTATCGAGAAGTGGTACAGCAATACACACACACAGCTGAAGTTAATACAAGTACATACACAATGTTAGATTGGTATACCAATTTGTCATCTTACACTTTAGCTTAATGTATAGCGATTCATTAATTTATGATTGTCATGGTCTTAATATAAAATGTTATCGTTGTTAATACAAGTACATACACCATGTTAGATTGGTATAGCAATTTGTCATCTTACACTTTAGCTTAATGCAATTCATTAATTTATGATTGTCATGGTCTTAATATTAAATGTTATCGTTAGATCTAGTTAAATAAAGCAGCTATGAGCATACAAATCATTGAAAGGACAGTATTTGTAACAGAAAGTTCAACTTTAATTTGAATTTTTAAAAACTTTCAGTGTTAAAAAAGTGTTGTTATCCAATTAGGCCTAGTTTGAACTAAGCTAGGCCGAAGCAAATAAGACCTCTTGGTACCTGAATAAGCACTACACAGAATACGACCCCAATGGCCAGAACCCATTACCATAGTCATTGAATATTGAGATCGCCAGCTTTATGTCAGCAGCAGTGGCCTAACGGCTTTAGCTTCCACACAGATGGGCTCTTAGAATTTGTTAAAGAATATTTAATTAGGAGGTGAGGTATCCTGAGTTATTTTGATTCGTAGCAAGGATAAGGTTTTCGGTGCATCATACTAAGACTACTGCTAGCTTAGAATTTGCACCAGCCCAACTCTTCCTGCGGGTGTCGTAAGAGTCGACTTAGGTATATCCACCAGGGGGCGGGCAGCAGCGTCCCCCGCAGAACAATTCTACCACCAAACTGCGATCCCTAACCCGCATGCCTTGCGTGGGGATTATGGGAATTACCCCCATGAGACAACGCCAATAAGGCGCTTATCAGGGGGAGGCCTTCGTCCAGCAGTGGACCAATACAGGCTGTTAAGGTTGAGGTTGTACTGAGACTAAGTACACATGCGTCGAACGCAACGCATGTGAAAAGGCTTTGTCATATCTTAGAGTAAAAACAAGGTGTGGTTATATTATCTTCCGAAGAGAATATCTGGGAGTACCTATTTATTTTTTAACCGACTTCAGAATAAGGAGAAGGTGATTAGATCTCCAGCATGTTTTTTGCATGCTTGGTATTTAGTTTTTCGACATTGTTATACTTACCGATTTTTTTGTCAACAGAATGAGCCCTATATAGCCCAAATTATTAAAAATTAGGAATAATAAAAGTTTATTTCCGAGATTTATGAACTTTTTTCGAGTAACTTTTATATCACATCACATCACACTAATATTATAAATGCGAAAGTTTGGATGGATGTATGGATGGATGTTTGTTACTTCTTCACGCCAAAACTACTGGACGGATCTGGCTGAAATTTTGCATACAGGTAACTCTAATCCTGGAATTAAACATTTATCCCATAAATCTGTTCCCGTGGGATGAAAATCACCTTTTAATGTTTCCATAGGAACAACGCGTGCGAAGCCGCGGGGCGCAGCTAGTTATTTACATATAAGAGTTACTTTCAGGAATATGAATTAGGTTTATCCCTTTATTTAATTTATTAAGATTTTCTTTACTATGATATTGTTCAATTAAAATACCTAATTATTTATTTATTGAATTTAAATACAAACAAATTATGTACAATAACTAATAGAAATAGATTTATTATTTAGAAATATTATTCTATTTTATTATTTCATTCTATTATACAAAATTACTACTATTATAATAGGCATGAACTCGTTCCTACATAAAATATAATAAGCTTTACATCTGACATGCGATGGACATACTCAGCTTTTATAAAATGGAACGCAATAGAGTCTTCCACTGTTCTATATCCGTGCTAGATTCCACGAGAACTCGGTTGGTGTTCCACATTATACATTCAAGTCACAAAGCGCATTGTGTGCTGTATGACGTGCCACTTTGACACAAGTCGGTATGTAGCTACAAAAAATGTGTTAAATTATGTTTTCAATACCAAAGAACAGTACCTATTCAGAACGAGATCATAGTGATATATTCGAAATTGACTGCCTCGTTGGTCTAGCGGTCAGCACGTTCAAACGCAGATTATGAGGTTCTGGGTTCAAATCCCAAAAGCCAATAGTTGTAATTGGGGTTTTGCTAGCAACAAAAATTCACAGTAGCAGACTGGAGTCAGGAAGTTGGTGGTGTAACACCCTCGTGCTTCGGAAAGCACGTTAAACTGTTGGTCCTGCGCCAAACCTCGTCCCGGTCGTATCGGTCTGCCGTTCCATCGGAATAAGAGAGTGAGGGAATGGAGACATGTATTTACGTGCACACTTGTGCACTATAATATGTCCTACGGACCTTCTTGAGACTGGCCGCCATGGCTGAATTCGGCTTGGAGGGCATTATTATGTTCGCAAATTAGTTGTGAAGGAACGAAAGTGTCTCAGTCGATTTTGATTTCTAATATAACCTTTTACGAGTAGGTACATACAGGTGAGCTGTGCTTGGCCGCGCTAATACGTAATAATGGTATACCTAGTGATTCGAATTTAGAATAAGACGTCTTTAAGATGGAATCAAAACTTTATGCAAGAGACGCCTGACAAAAAGTTGTATAGTACATTATGTTTTCTCTATGAATCGAACTTATTATGATTAAGAATGAGGTTTAAAATTTGTCCGACCCTTTGAAAGAGAACGACTAATTATTTCATTCTATATATCCATGTCCATGGTTTGAACAAATCAATCGGTTAAAATAATATTTTTCAATGAGTAAGGAAAATTCGAAATGCAGAAAATGCCTCGCTTCGCTCGAGATATTCTATTGCTGAGCAGCGTGGTAAGATTTCCATGTAGCTCAGCAATAGAATGTTTCGTGCGAAATCCCTATTTTATATACACCTAATAGGGTATATGCATGGGTTTTTTTAATTGATTATTTAGGTTGATACATAACCGAAAAAATATTATAACATATACAAAATTTTAAATTATTGAAAAACTAACAGTAAAACTGCACTCAGTTTCGGGTGATAATAACGCTGCCATGTTAGACCTTGTACTTTGTGACGTCGCGGTTTATCGGATTCCCTAAGTCAACTCAAAGTCAAAACTTCATGCCCATACAAAAATGTTCAAGTATGACGTCACGGTTCGGTTGCCAATAGCGTTGCGTTTAGAAATTTTGCGGTTGAGATTTCAAATATCTACTTTTAAATGGTTAAATTTCACAATAAAAACATCATAAAATACAAAAATAAATATACGGATATATTTTTATATCAATAGAGAATACGTAAAAAATATTAGCTTTTTTGAAGTCACATGCATAAACCGTATTGTTTCACAATTTAATATCGATATTCCCACAAAACAAAACTTTGTTGTTAAGAAAATAACTATTTCCTATCTATAACGTATTAAATCAACGTTTTTATCGTAATTCAATATACGCTTCAGCCAGATTACATTACAACCACCTTAATGTACACGAATCCTTACTGTAAGATTATTGTAGAAAAATATAATTACAGGTCTCGTGTACAGGCACTTTCATTTTGTATATTTATAATTTTAATGTGTTTCACCTTTGATATTAAACATAATTATCATATTTTATAAGACTTTTATCTGTTAATAGTAAAGCATAATATGAAATTATTTACTGACAGCGTCGTGACCCCCCCTGCAAAAATGTTAATCTTAGAAGTAAAATAAACTATATTTTTATTAATTGATAAAATGGGACATATGTTTTTTCCAAACCTTTTATACCAACTGTCTGATCGTTACTATTTAAATTCAATTGAAAAGAGGCTGCCTCCATCACTTGAAATGGTCCATGTTTGAGTGTAGCGGAATTGGATAGGACAGGAGTGGTTTGCATGATTAAACAACTGATTGGTGTCGACGTGCGCACAGTTAAAAATCAATCAACTTTGGGTGCTCGGAAACGTTAATTAGTTTTGGTAGTTGAAGAATCTTCTAGGATATTTTGAAATTAGATATTTTGGGGAAAGAACTATTGCACTTTCTTCTCTTTAAAAGGTTTTTGATTTGCAATAAAGTAACACTTGCATGGCCCATAACGTACATGTTCGTCTTTACTTCCATCATAGGCTGTGCAGTGAATACGTTGAACTAAATATTTCGAACTCGATAAATACCCCAGGTGTCGTATTTAAAATGGAAAATCGAATAAAAACGGTCATTTTTATCCATATATTTATAATAAAGTTAAATGGTTTAAACATGTTTTGTTTTATAAAAATTCGTTTCGGACAATGCTGACACAAGAAAATGTAAGTGTTGAAAATAGGTTTATCAGTTTTTCTTGATCTAACAATCATATTTCTACAAGATTTATTCGTGCACGGACAGCAAGAAAATGATGGTATCAGGTTTTACCTATAAACTACTTGAACCGTATCGAAAAACAGTATAATACGATTGATAAACAGCCCATGAAAACCATTCACGATCAATTTTACTGCCACTAAGAATGTTTGCGGTTCAAATCGCCTATTTTATAGTTAATCGTAAACCAAACTATATCTTGGATATTTACCTACCCCTGTGAAATCTTACGGCCAAAATCTGTGATCTTGTTAATCTGTAAGAACTTCTTTTATAAAAAACAAGTCTAGGGAAAATGCCAGATCTTCTAAAATCTTGTCAAAAGCTACATTAAAGCTTGTGTGTGGATTGCGTTTATTGAAAAATGCCGCACCAATCATTTTAGGCGTATTTCATAAAATAATTCTTGAATTCTCTTTCCGTTTTGATTAAAACGGATCCGCTACACGCACGGTTTTGGACCTGGAATGACTTTTATAGACAATTTTTTATCCAACAAAAGTCGCGGGAGAAGGTAGTGACATGACATGTATTCGTTTAATATCCAGCAAAAAGTGAAAGCGTGAGCTTGTCATTTTTTGTTGGAACGGTTGCCCACCCCCGTACGTCACATTTTCTTTCTAAGCTAAAAAAAAATGTTTCTGCGTTCAGTCTCATCCAAAAGTGCGACCGAAGCCTTGTGACTTATCTGCGTCAATCCATTTGAATTACCACTGCGTTGAAAACATTCGCCATAGCGATAAAATGAAGTTTATCGCGGTTTTGTGGCATTTTTATTTCATTTTCTTATTAGTCATTTGCAATCAAATTACCTATTAGTGCGAATGCAATTTTCGAATAAATTTGTGTTACAGATAAAAATTATAGCTACACAGTTAAATTTTTACGTATATTTTTTCAATGATACACGAGTGGAAAACAATAAACGTTTTCAGTGCTTAACTTACTTTAGGGAAGGTTATTTGATTTGTTATATGAAACCAAATTAATTCTGACTGTTATGAAGTTTGAATGGCAAGTATTGTCCTCCTCAACCTCAACCTCAACAGCCTGTATCGGTCCACTGCTGGACACAGGCCTCCCCCTGGTAAACACCGTTTTGGCGTTTAACTTATGGGGGGTAATGCCCATAATCCCCACGCTGGGCATGCGGGTTGGGGATCGCAGTTTGGTGGAATATTTGTTCTGCAGGGGCGCTGCTGCCCGCCCCGATGGATATCCCTTAGTCGCCTCTTACGACACCCGCGGGAAGAATTGGGGTGGTGCAAATTCTAAGCCAGCACCACACAGCACCGTATTGTCCGCGCGCAATCAATCAGTTTAAGATGGAACCTTTCCAAAGTTCGCGCGTTGTTAAAATGGACTAAGATCTTATAAAAGTAAATGGTCGATCATTTTTGTTTCAGTTCGTGGATTCCATCCCAATTTGATCGTGCGCGAACTATATTTATAAGTTGATAGTAGGATAAGGGAATATTTTTGCCCAAAGTCCAGTTCCAAATTCAGTTCGGTAGCAGAATCGTTATGCACGGGGCGCTGCTTCCCGCCCCTGTGGATAGCCCTTATCACACCCGTAGGAAGCGTTGGGGTGATGCAAATTCTAAGCCACTTAAACGTCAATTAATCAGCGCATATATATAAAAGCTAGCTATATTACACCTTTGTACACCTATAGAATTCAATTAATCATTTGACTATTGATTGTAGTTTTTAACGTTTTATCCCGTTTTGTTATGAAAATTTTAATCCACCATAAGAATTTGTGCCACCCCATCTCTTCCCGTGGGTGTACTAAGAGGCGACTAAGGGATATCTACCGGGAGCGGGAACAGCGCCCATGCGGAACAATTCTACCACCGAACTGCAATCCGCCCCCTATCAGATAAACGCCAAAGGCGCTTATCAGGAGGAGGCCTGCGTCCAGCAGTGGACCAATACAGGCTCTTGAGGTTGAGGTTGAGATTCAGGTTTAGATTTCAGCGATACATTGGCAGCCTTGATGCAAGTCACCCTTATACCGAAATATCTAAACCGGCGAACACACTAGTCGAGTAAATCAGGCAGCTGGCAAAGGAGTCACGTACGCCACTCTCAACTGTCTGGACGGAGTGCAACTTCAGTCGCAAAAGGACTTTCCTTTTTAGCTTTGTTTGTTGAAATTTTAAGAAATTATATGACTTTTCTAGTGCTTTTTGAGGAATTTGGTGTTTATTTCACAGTTGTCTTTGTTTGGTGAAATGAGGATTTATTAAATAACCCTAAAGTTTACGCGAATCTTTCATTTGTCTGTTGATATTTCATAGTTTTGATAACATGGTTTTATTAAGCAAAATTTGAATTATGTCAGGAACTTTACTAAATTAATTAATTAACAATTTGCCATCTACAAGAAAACTATACTATTTTTAGAGAACTTGAGACCTGTTCACAAGTTCTGTTGACATTTTCCGTCGAACCAGTAATTAAAGAGAAAATATCAGTTAATTTGTATCTTTAAGTAATAGCTTTGAAACAAAATACCTAGATCGTTTTTCGATTTTAAATAGTTTTGTTGTTTTTATACTGTATAAAAGTGACTCGGCAAACGTAGTGTAGGATGCCCTCCGGCCAGGTGGGATGACGATCTGCGAAAGACTGCAGGCAGATGCTGGATGCGTCAAGCTAAAGACAGGGTGTTATGGCGCTCATTAGTGGAGGCCTATGTCCAGCAGTGGACTAGTATCGGCTGGCGATGATTATGATGATATAAAAAGTTAATAACGTCAGTAAAATACAAAATTTGTAAAGGTTCTTATTTTCATAGAAAAACAATACAATACACTAACATATTGTACTAACAACGCGGTGTAAAAACCATTGAATTTATAATTAGAATGATGAATTAGAAACAAACGTAATAACACAAAGGATTTACAAAAGAGGTTTCAGTGCTCTTTTTTATACTGGCCAAAAAACATTGGTCTTTTGTTATTTTCTCCACGCCTTACCAAACTGTTTGGTAAAGATTTTGCGTGACCGTTGACCAAAAAAGCTAACATAAAGCATTTGTCCTGACGCTGGAACACACAAATATTTCGCGCTTGTTTTATAGCCATGTCACAAGCTAAAATGCAACGTATTGTTTTAACACACAGAACCACTATACCTACATTATTTTGTGACATTGCTAAAGGGATGTTGTGGGTTGTGAATGAAAAATTTCCCGGTGTTTTTACAAATGTTTGCAATAAATTTGCGAAAAGAATAAAAACATAAATGAACTGCATGTTGTAACGGAATGATGAGGATTTAAATACATCGATAAATTGAAAAACAAATCACGTTATTTGCACTGCACGACATGATACTGAGTAAAATGTGCCACCGTAGAAGTCGTTTCCCTCAACACGAAATTAAATAAAAAACATGCTTCCAGAGCTCTACCGATTTCTAAGAAAAGAAAATTTACTTCCCTAAAACCATTTTAAGGACAATATTCTGGCTCTACCAAATCACGAAAGTCACCCAAAAACCTAAAACACAGACATAGATCGCATCCCTCAGATTCACGTACGAAGCCTAGTCATCAAGTTTTACGATAAAACCTGGCCCACAACCAGAGCCGGATCTAGGGGGCCTAGTCCGGCCTGGCCCGGGTGCAAGCTACGAAGGGATGTCAATACCTTGTAAGAATAGTATAAAGTTTCACTGATCAAGAGAGCGCCGGACTAGGAGACCAACACCTCCTCAATATTGACCAGTTTATTTTGCCAACCGCCTAAGCCCCAAATCTCGAATCTCTTTTTGTCGCCATCTCCACTTGCCTTCGCGCTGCTTATTCTGTTCATAGATTCATTAAATCGCCGTTTAAATTAATTCCAAGACCCAATCTCACCAACTGATGGTAAAATTTTAAAAGTTGTTTTGCCGTTTGGGACACGAGTTTATAATAATATGCATTGAACGCTATGTTTTTTCGCCAATTATTAAGCTCTATTCTACCTTTATTCTAAGCATTCTGTCTTTTTTGTTTTCTTGCGTGGTAAAATAATGTGCTATCTTTCAATCCATCCTATCTGTTTCTGTAACTGTTAGTACAATTTATCTGAAACGAGTGGGCGATGTGTCAAGTTTCTGCCCCCCTCGGAAAAGACGTACCTAGATCCGGTGCTGCCTACAACCTGGCGAATTCGCTGCGATAGCGCAGTTTGTACGTGTCGTCGACATCCGTTCCTGACCGACGCCGACGGCGAGATATGGTGAATTCTAAACGTGGATGGATGTCTTACGACTGAGGTAAAATGGAAATGCTCGGGCTATTTCATTTCATGTCCTAAAGCGGTCTGTATTTGCGTTATAGGCTTGTCAATTGACTTTATTGCCTGGGGTGTTGAAAGTACTTTATTGGGTAGATGTGGTAAACTTACTGCTGGAACCTACCTACAAATTTAAAGAATACCCTGTTTCTAGTTCTAAGATAGCAGAAAGGATACATATCAGACCATGTATGCGTGTGTGTGTATGTGTACATGTTGCAAGAAATAATATCACACACATAAAACTTATTACTTTTGTACCACACAAAGAAAAAAATAAGTAGAAACAGCCTCATTGCTATGAGCGATCTGTTCCAGACAACCTTTTATGCAAAGGCAGTTATCAAATCCCTCTTCATCGAATGTCCCTTATGAATACTTACTTCCCATTATTAAATTCAACTTATTTATCATTTTATTTTGTCACAATAATTATAAAAACTCTTCGATTGAATTTGTACCAAGAACTGTGTTTCATTTAACAATGGGAGAGTTTATGAGAATATCCAATGGAAACGATTTATGTACCTACATACAATGAAATAAAATGTGTGAAATCCGTGTCCTTTTTAATATTTTAAGTGTCGCATTTTAAGTTAAGTACAAATATTATCAGTAAAAGTTAAGTTGATAACTTAAATAAAATAAACCCAAAAATGAATATTCACCCCCCAAGCGAAACTAAACTTCTGACAGTTTTACGTTGTACCAAAGTTTCGCCTGTAAAAGATTATCAATTCGCTTGAAAACGCTTTAATACTTAGCTGAATAAATGGAGCGAAATTGATAATAAAATTAATTTAGTCTCAGCCGAGTTTGGAAGGCAAGGGATATTTATTCTTCTTTATGCGAGCGTCGATACAATAGCTTTTGTTGGATCCAGCTTTTGTATACTGGGGAGTACCTTTATAGCTCCAGCTAAACATCTTGTATAAGCTTAGTCATTCTATTGGTAAACAAACGAGTTTTGTCTGGGTAATCTGATTTCAATTTAATTAGTTTCAGGGCTTTCAGACTCCCAATAAACAAAAAGGTTTTTGGAATTTAACGTTAATAATACGTATTTACAAGTCTTTCGACGGCATTTCTGCGAATCTAATCTCTGAAATTGTCCTTGACACGATAGTTGATCCCCATGGCAATTACATTAATTTTATAACTTCAAATGATGCCATAGTTTGTTCTCTTGTTATCCTATATGTTAAATTTTAACTCAGAACTTAACATTAAAAATAAATTAGGCTAGATGAGGTCCAATATTTACATAAATAATTAAAATACTTACTATTGACTATTCTATGTTCTTTTTCTTTTCCAATCGTATGTGAATGTTTCATTTTAAAGTATCTAAGTTCTATTTTACACGACATGTTGTATCATCTACTTTGGGGCTGTCCGTGCCAAAGTATGCTTAGCTTTTGAAATAGATATTTGATAGATTCGAAGGCTATTTCAATGCTCCAGCTTAGCTTGCTTTGGCACGTCCGGTCCCAAAGCCTCAAATGTTCCTGGAAGCCCATCGGATTTAACATGACAACTTTTAATGACCTAGAACTAACATGCACCTAAGATTCTTAATAATTAATCAATAAAAGTAGTCTATGAGTTTATATACAATATATACTCATAGACGACCTTTGTGGCACTGCGGGCGAGGGTTCGCCTTCGATTACCGCCTCGGGACGTTTTCTACGTACCTAGTACTTATATAGGCACAATCTATCTTTGTATTTTATTAAATATATCAGTAATCTAGTACCCATAGCTATATGACGCTGCGTGAATTGTCAAGCATTATTTATTTATTTCTGCATACTTAATACTTTATATCAAAAACTAAAAGTATGGGCAGTCAGCAGTCACACATTTACAGCTAGATCACAGTATAATCTAATAGTAGGCTAGAACAAAAAAAGGTTTTTAATTGAATCGGTTGGATCTTAAAACCGTAACAACTTAGACTTATGTTTATAAAAGCAGGAAATCTACCCTCTACTTAGTTCACTTGAATACTATGAAGATATGAATTTACCTACTCACCTTGAAAAACCATTCCGTTTTTTACGTAGGCACCAAATTAGCTGATTCTCTAAGATACTCGTCACCACAGCAAAAGTCTTGTTCTTTCCGAAAAACACGGTTCTACAGCGAATTATATACTGAAACTCGCGAATTTACACGAGCAAAGCATTTCATCTTCACTGATTGTCACTGATCTGTCAACACAAATTTCATAAACCACAAGCAAACCCGTGAACCGAATTTCTTACGACGAAACTCCAGGTTTTTACCACTTCCTTCATTAAAATCAACATTGAGCAGTAAAAGTATTGTTTTTGTTGCAATTTACGACCTAATTATAATGATTGAACAGTAAAATTTTGCACAACAATAGATGATGGTGGGTGTTTTCCGCCATCTTGAAAGAGGTTTTAGTGCGCCTGCGTGAAGGACGGTCTTCAGGCATGCGCTGTTTGAATTTCGAAACATCAAATATTTAGAAGAGCATTGTTTTGTTACTTGAGTCACATTTTGGCGTGTTCTTGTAACTATTCATCAAAAATGTAATACAATCGTGTGCAACGAATTCTGTACTTTATAGAGTTATGAATGGGAAATAAGTTGCTGTTTCAAGACGGATAAGGGTAGACTCGATTTTGAAATTGTAGGAATGGGTCCTTTAATTATTTTGTGGCTTTGAATTTCTATGGCTACTTACATAATTCCACAAAAGCAGGGATATCAAAAATAATGAGTAAATTTATTTTATTGATCTACTCAATCATCAATTGACACCATAAAGGAAACTTTTTGCTCACTTTATCGTGAAAAGACCTTCGTTTGACCACAATTTCACCTGAAGGTAAGTGACGATGTAGCCGAAGATGTATCACGATGGCCTAAAAGATTTATTTACTATTTTTGAAGATACCGACATTATTTTTGCAAAAAAATCCTAGAATAGTATGGATCTAAGAAATTAACATCAAATAGCACGCTAAAGTAAACGAATTAATATTAATTACATACGGAGAGTCGCGATGAAAACAAAATAAAGTTGTTCTCGATGCCTCGCTTCACCAAAAAGGATTAATAAAAACTTTCCACTCGCACGTTTGCTGGGGACATCCCAATGCTATAAAACGCGCCCACTTCAAAGATGTGAAGCCACAGATGCGGGCCCTAGGGAGCCCACTGCCCTTGGGCAGTGTAACAGGGAACAGCTGGTCTAGTTCCCATGTTGCTTTAACTTTTTTATTGTTTTGCTTTTTTTCACGGATATCGTCTCAAAAAGGCATTTTTGCAGCGCTTTGTAGGATTCGTGGGCCTTATTTTCTCGGCGCTCAATAAACCACTTTTCTTTTCTACCTATACGCCTTTTCTACGTTTTGTAGCGTTCCTCCTTTCTTTTGTAGGCGTTTTTTGAGTCGGACGCCATTTCATAGCATTATGCCTTATTATTGTTTACTGTTGTTTGTTTTATTTGTAGTTTTTACGGTGTAGGATAACTTCATTGAGAAACTCACTTCAGTTATGTATGTAATAGGGTATTTTTTAAGCTATGAATAAAGATTTCTTTCTTCTGTCTTTCTTTTGTATTAGATACATAATTGTCTTTATTTTACGTATTGTGGGTTGGTTGTAATGAAAGAGTTAGTACGATGAACTGAGTCTATTCGATACACAAGACACGACATGAAATTACAATAAAATGATTATCTTTAATCCTTATGTGGGATATGACTGCTCAACTATGAAGTGACTTTATAATAATCTATAACCCCTAACTAGGGTAGGTGTTCACTGGGAGAGCTTGGTGGGATGACTGGCGAGACACGGCTTAGCTACTGAAAAAACTGAATTAGCGAAACGCGTTTGCGCCACGTACTATAAGCTAAACTGTGTCACTACATGTTCAATAAATATGCCACGGTACTACCACTTTATCATTCGTAAGCTTTCTATACGCCTTTCCTTTGTTTTATAGCGTTTGTAGGCTTTTTTGTTGGCGATAAGCAAAAATTGTTAACAACGCGACGACTTTTCTTACCGATTCGATCCGGTTATTTGTACGATGTTCATCTGAAATCGTTGAATCAACCTCTTGTTCGGAGTGTGGAGTCTCGGATTGATACTGCTGTTTGCAATTCACTGTGCGTAGGATGAGGGTTGACTATTTAACAAACGTAATGCATGAATAATGGTGCAGAGTGTAGCTTTAGCACTAAAGGTCGGGTTAAAGACGGATTAGTTTTGACGTACATTTTAACAGGTAAGTCGGGCTCTAGCGGAAGTAAGTCGTAATTTACTCGTAGTTGAGTGGTGGTTAGGTTCGTTTAAAGCTAGTTTAAGAATAGTTAAGCTATTTGGATGTTTGTTTCTGTAATTCTATGTCTAACTGAGGACCTCTCTGGCGCAGCAGGGGCAGGTCCGACTGCGACGTAGGAGGTTGCTTTCGATTCCAGCCTCAGGACATACTTTTGGATTCTCGCCAGATATTTGCTCAGGGTGTTCTGGCCGTTTTCTGTAATTATTTATTGTACATATACAAATACAAAGTATGAACTTATTAAAAAAGATATTTACAAAGGCAAGCTTAACTCTGATAAGTATAGAGTTTTCATCCAGTAAAACCTTTGAGTTATTGGAGAGGCGATGTAATAGGTAGAGGAAGCGTAGAAATTATAAATCTACAATAAAAATTAATGCTTACAATAAACATACATAGACTAAAATCACATTGACTAAAATAAACCGAATAAAATACCTCTATAAAAAATACATATTTATTATAATATTAGGTCCTTACATATGAAATTGGCGTTTTTCGTACTGGCCACTTTAATCACAAATTTCTCCTCTTTGGTAAGGAATTCCAAATTCAAATTTGTACAGCTATAGACTCATGTATTTGTGCTTCGATGATCGTCATTCATTTGTTTTTTTCTCCTGTTTTTTTCTGTTTGCGTCACTCATTTTACAAAATGGAAAACTTAAAATATCGCATTATTTACGAGTACGAGTTCCGCCGTGGCACTAGTGCTGCGGAAACAACTCGAAGGGTGAATGATGTGTATGGCGGTCGTGTTGCAAAAGAAAACACAGTTCGTTTTTGGTTCCAACGTTTTCGTTCTGGAAATTTCGACCTGCAGAACAAGCCCCGTGGACGGCCTGAGACTCAAGTTGATAATGAAGAGTTGAAGGCTATTGTGGAAGCGGATCCATCGCAAACCACGTCCGAGTTAGCTGCAGGCTGCGATGTTAGTGATAAAACTGTTTTAATTCACTTGAAGCAAATTGGGAAGATTAAAAAGCTTGAAAGGTGGGTACCTCACGAATTGACTGAAGCAAACCGGCAAACGCGCGTCGACTGCTGCGTTACATTACTAAACCGGCACAATAATGAAGGTATTTTAAACCGAATCATTACCTGTGATGAAAAATGGGTTCTTTACGATAATCGGAAGCGCTCAGAGCAATGGTTGGATCCTGGCCAGCCAGCCAAATCCTGCCCCAAGCGAAAATTAACCCCAAAAAAGTTACTTGTAAGCGTTTGGTGGACTAGTGCCGGTATTGTTCATTACAGTTTTCTCAAATCTGGCCAGACTATTACGGCTGATGTCTATTGTCAGCAATTGCAAACCATGATGGAAAAGCTAGCGGCTAAACAACCTAGGCTGGTCAATCGCTCCACGCCACTGCTGCTTCACGACAACGCTAGACCACACACTGCGCAACAGACGGCTACTAAATTAGAAGAGCTTCAATTGGAAAGTCTAAGACATCCTCCGTACTCCCCGGACCTTGCTCCAACAGATTACCATTTTTTTCGAAATTTGGATAACTTCTTGCAAGGGAAAAAATTCAACTCCGATGGGGCAGTCCAAATCGCCTTCAAAGATTTTATTGATTCCCGTCCGACTGGTTTTTTTAGTAAAGGGATCAATGAACTACCTATAAGATGGCAAAAGTGCATAGAAAATAATGGTTCATACTTTGATTAATTAAATATATTATATTAAAAAATATTCGACTTTTTGTTCCTCCCATACAAAACGCCAATTTCATATGTAAGGACCTAATATATACTATAACCTACTTAAAAAGTGCTCTTTGACTTTCTTTGTTTTCTATGTAAATTTACTAAAAATATCTATCTATGTTATGTATGGTATTATGTGTATCCGCCTAGAACCCATAACACAAGCTCTGCTTGTCTTGGGGCTAGATGATGTTGTGTGGATTGTCCAGCATATTTTTGGCTATTTGGTTGGTTTTGTTTTACTCTGAGCATAAATTCATAATTGAAAAATAGGGGGGAAACGGGGCTGTGAGAATTTTTGATAATTACTTTGTAAAACGTATAATGTGAAGAAATAGGGTAATTTTACTTTATCTGCGCCATATGCCTACAACATTTAAAAATACTTACAGAAACGTTATAAAATTCAAAAGGATTTTATTTTTTGTAAATAAATGAATGTTAATTGTAATTAACGAATAAAAAACTGTCTACTTCGTAAGTTCTTCGTTCTCTAATTGCTTAAACCTTACGAAAAACTTATAACCCAGAAATTATGCTCATAAAAACGTAAAAACCATTTCTAATTTCGTATCCGAAACTTAAATGATTTTTATTAACCGACTTCAAAAAAGGAGGAGTTTCTCAATTCGTTGCGTAGGTATGTTATTTTTACGTGTGTTACACTCCGCCACTGATTTTGCTGATTCTTTCACTATTGTATAGAGAACTAGCTCCGCACCGCCGCTTTGTTCCTATGGAAACGTTTAAAGGTGATTTGTATCCCACGGGAACTGATTTTTGGGAAAAAAAGTAGCCTATGTTTGATTCCAGGGTTAGAATTACCTGCAATTTCAACCAGATCCGTTTAGTAGTTTTGGCGTGAAGTGGTAACAAACATCCATCCATCCATCCATCCATCCATACAAACTTTCGCACTTTTATTATTAGTGTGATGTGGTGATCTCAAGGTCGTCCCATAAGAATTTTATTCCCGATTAATTAGTATTTATCCCGTGAAACTTCAAAAAACTTTTTTATATACTACATATTTGAAATGTTGTCAAAAAGCATTTTTGCAGTCGGCTTATAGTTTTTTAAAACACGCTAAATGAAAACTTGATAACATTACTACGTACAGCCATAAAACAATTTTTCGTCTTCAGCTAGCTAAAGCTAAAAATATAAATCACACAGCGGAAAAGGTGTTCCCTTCTGTGACAGCTTGCTGACAGAGAGAAAATAAAATCTCTTGAGATAGTATCTGATAGAGGTCCCGTGTGCTAGATTCAGTGGTAAAGTAAAATATAGAAAACCATGACATAGGTATGGCCTGATTCCACTAACACAATCGCCTCACTACGACAATATTATCACTTCATTATCGCGTAACAATCACCGCCATTGACACATTTTGGTATTCTTCTAACACGATCTTTTTTTGTTTATGCCATATCTATGACTTTTACGATTATGATTATATGCCCCACCACATTATTGACACGATATTATAAGTCATAGAGATTGTAATCTTATGGTATTGGAATACCAAATAAATTTACGACTAAATCTCTATCTTAATCGTATGGCGCCATTATGGCATTTTCTTTAAAAAATAGTGGAATTAGGCCCCTGGATCAATCTTGTTCTTCTAGATAAAACCACTAACTGTTATACTGTAAATGCGAAAGTTTGGATGTTTAGATGTATGCATGTTTGTTACCTCTCTACACCAAAACCGAATGAACAGATCGGGCTGAATTTTGCATACAGCATACAGGCTTTTCATCCTGAAATCAAGGCTACTGTTAAAGAGTACACTGTTTGTCGTCAGTGTCATTATAGACATACCCCCGCGATAAAATGAAATGCACAATGATTTATGCCGCCGAACAGACTTTAGCACAAGGGTTATCATAGAAAAACTATTGAATGTAGCTCTTCAAAATAAATTTATTATAACCTATTAATAACTAAACTATGTCGGTAAATACTTTATTTTAGAGTGTTATTTCCCCGTGTATTATTTATTTTCGCCCTAAGTTAAGCTAAAATTCGTGTTGAAATACGAAAGTTTAGTAGCTTGTATTTTTTAAACGTATACTTTTTTACTGTTTTAGTTGTATACCACATACATAGTTTATGACGGTATAAATTGATTTCATACTTAGTTTTGGATGGTCAACATCAACAGCCTTGTAGTTACCCTTCCACGTTTGTATGAAACAATGAGCGACTAGTTCCACCATAAGGTTTAGTTTAACTATGCAGGTCTCGATAGACCCTACACATTTGCTTCTCTTGGAGTCGAGACCCTAAGTCAAATGGGTAAGGAGGTTAAGCGGGTTTAAAAAAAATATCTGGTCTGGTTGAAGCGACGCGTAACCCGAGAACTGTGAGTATCTGGCGCGTAGCATCAGCATTTCCATCAGCGGGGCAATGCAGCCAGCATCTCGAAATTGCTTCTGACTGGTATTGATATGGAGGATCAGTTGAGCTACCTGTAAATTTTTTGCCAGTCTGCTGTTGGCTCAGTTGTAAATACTAGTTCTAATTTATTTATATAAGTTAATTGTTATTTTCTTTGTCAATAAAGGTTATCTAAGCTCTTTGTTCGGGTTATTCCAGATTTCCCACTTGGAAAATCGCCCTTTTTTATGCTGGACTATTCATACAGCATTATCTAGCCCCAAGTTAAGCAGAGCTTGTGTTATAGGTACTAGATAATTGATATACATAATACAATACACTACATAGATAGATATTTTTTATTTTACATAGAAAACATCCAGAACGCCCTGAACAAATATCTGCAGATCGTACAAATATTTGTCCCGAGGCGGGAATCGAACCCGCAACCTCCTGCGTCGCAGGTGGACCTTCGCCCACTGCGCCACAAAGGTCGCATTAAGGGGGAATACTGTTTCTTTTATTCTAGTTTTCCCCCTTTGGACTGGACAAGCGTATAAGTCTAGACCACAGCAAACTTGTTTGGAATCTTTAATACCAAGTTTCTCATTAAGAAAATCCGCGTTTCGCCAGCGCTGCTCTAGTTACAGTTATGTTATAGTTGTGCCCCAACTTTTCACCACAGCTCAGCACACAATTTAGCAACCACGCAAGTACAGACCACTCTATAAAGACCTTGATACACGATTGGAAATTACAGACCAGTAAGGTCAGTTTAAACAAGCTAGTGATCTAGTTTTCAAATCTTTTTTAAATCTAGTTTTTTAAACAATCTAGTGATAACACAGAATAACTAAAATTTTCTACACCGATGTCTAATACTTAGACAAAAATTATAATGTACCTAAATTAGATTTAAGGTTGTTAAATAAAGGTTTTTTGAAATTGAAATTGAAATTGAAAAGGTCAGTTTATAAGGTCAATTTATATCAATCGCGCTTACTTGTACGAGTACCTACTGTTCAATCGCTGGCAGGCTATTGAAGAAGAAGAAAAAGGTCAGTTTATTATGGCATAACCACCCATTGGCTGAATCATGTTCAACAATAGACATATCTGTGGTACTGAAAACAGATTGGTTAAAATCATTCTCAGTACCACAGACGCCAAACCAAACAAGGATTTCACTAGGCGCAGTAGCCTCCTTCAGTGTATGACTGGAGTTATTCATCTTAACTGCAAATCACACATACTACACACAAACATAGACAAATCCACACATACTGCTCATCTTCACCTTAACAGCCTGTAATAATAAATAAATAAATAAATATCAAATGGAGGGTGAATACCCTAATTCCAATGCTGGACATACGGGTTAGGGATCGCAGTTATCTGGTAAAATTGCAGGGGGTGCTGCTGCTCGCCCTCCAGTGGATATCCTTTAGTCGCCTCTTACGACACCCACAGGAAGAGATGGAGTGGTGCAAATTCTAAGTTACACACCGCACAGCACCACACAGCTAACAACTATCTAACATTATATTTTATCTCACATTATATTGTTGTCGGAATTGTAATTTAGATTCCTGTCACTCACTCAGACCTACACACATATACATGGTAGGTACCTTATACATATATAACGTTTCTTAGCAATAACTTAGATGATAACAGCAATTATTATTGTATAAGTACTGACGGCAATTCCTTACAAAAAACGTAATAAAAGTCCACCCACTTAAAAGAAGCAGAAAAAGAGGTTTGTTGAATGTGACGGCCTAAAGGAGTCAGGCTCGGTCAGAATATGATGTCAGCCCAGTCCTTACTTCGCCATTAGTTGATTCTCTTTGAAATACACGCCCAAAATAAAAGATCGGGGTGACACGATTCATCGTGTAGAATATTTCCTGTCACAGAATAATAGTTCTTGTGCTACATCGTTTAATTTCCATTCTCCTTACCAACGGAGTGTAAAAGACAAGGCAGGCAAGTTACCAAGTGTGAAATTAATATAAGACTTGCCTGTGAAACTTTGTCAGCGTTATTGAACGGTCGACAATCGAGAAGAAGGTCAAAGCACATTTATACAGCACCGATCCTGCACAGTACAAAAACGCATGTATAATTGAGGGGTATATATTTGTTTTTTGTTTATGAACATAAAACATGGTATACAGTGTTGTAAGTTTTGTGCTTATGTTCAACTATCCTATAACATGAATTAATTTACTTATATTTAGGGCTTAAAATTAATAAATTCATTGATGTCATAAAAAATACACTCACTTAGCCAATTTAATAATTTATTTTTGAATAAATAGTCATTAAATACTTTAAATTCATGGAACCAGTGTTTTCATTTAGGAAATATATTCACTATAGCCTGTCAAAAGAAGTACTCTTTTTTGCATAATGCACCACTATGAATTTCTCTAATAGGGTATATGCATGGATTTTTTTTATTTTTTTAATCGTTTATTGAGGTTAAAACGTAAAAGAAAAAAAAACAACCAAAAAAAATTAAATTATTGAGGTATTAACTAAAAATAGAACTACACTCAGTTTCGGGTAATAAAAACGCTGCCATGTTAGCCATTGCATTTTATGACGTCACTGATCATCGAGTCCCATATTATGTAAACTCTAAATTCAAAACTTCATGCCCATACAAAAATGTTCAAGTATGACGTCACGCTTCACATGCCAATAGCGTTGCGTTTAGACATTTTGCTGTTGAGACTAAAAATATCTACTTTTCAATGATTAAATTTCAGAATAAAAACATCATAAAATACAAAAATAAATATGCAGATATATTTCTATATCAATAGAGAATATGTAAAAAAAATATTAGCTTTTTTGAAGTCACATGCATATACCCTATTGTTGACCAAAGGTTTTCAAATACAGAATGAATATTTCATCTCTATCTGTCAAAAGAAACATGAAATACTTGAAATACTTCATTCTGTTCTTAAAAATCACTTGTCACCAATTAGGAGAATACATAGTGGTGCATTATGTCAAAATACGATACTTCTTTGACAAGGTATAAAAGAAAGGACATTATCCCTGAGTGATATTGGCTATGTTTTTGTGTATCACGAGAACTTAACCGCGAGCAGAATCTAGCTACATAAACGTTACGCTGACAGGATAAAATAGTAGATAGGGTGCGCAATATACACAGTGTTTGTTATTAAACCACTAGTTGGTTTACGTTTTTCTTACCCCAAGTTTAACGCGAGCCTGCGCGATATAGTCGCGTGGACCGCTCTGCGCAATTTACAAGATCGTGTGTCTTTTTGCAAACCGTTCGTGGGTAGTAAGGTTTCTGCTAGCGACTGCTAGCTTTTCTTCTATCCCTTTATCAAGCACAGGTCCGGTCTGGTTTGGAGTATTGCTGCCATGTTTGGGACGGCTCGGCCAAGTACCACCTTGCAGCCTTAGACTCGATCGAACGAAGAGCCTTTAGACTCATTGACGAGCAGTACCTTGCAGAGACTAAAGTTCAAAGTCTCGAACACCGCCGCAAGGTTGCTTGTCTCTCGATCTTTTATAGGATACATTTTGGTGAATGCTCACTCGAACTACATGACCTGATCCCACCATCCCCCTTCCACTCCAGGACAAGCAGACGCACAGCGCACTACCATCCATACTTGGTGGATGTACCCTCCACTCGCACTAAGCGGTTTTCCTCCACCTTTATTATTCGCACCGCAAAGGAATGGAACTCGCTCCCTGCCTCTGTTTTTCCGGCCAATTACAACCTGGGTCTCTTCAAGACAAGGGTGAATAGGTATCTTCTAGACCTTCGTGATACACCGTCGGCCGCATCTTCGCTTTCCATCAGGTGAGATTGCGGTCAAACAAAGGTCTATTTATCGTAAAAAAAAAAAAAAACAAGAAATAGCATCCACTGCGTCATCCACACGTCTGCTAGCTGTTGAGCCAGACCCATTCTGATGCTGTGTGTATAAATGTGCTTTGACCATAAGCAATAAGTTCTAGGTATTGAACGTGTGAGAATGGTTTTGTAGCTAACGTTGCTTTAGGCAAAGCAATTGTTTAGCTATGAAGTTTGTCAGGAACGTTAAAACAGATTTAAGAGCTTTATTCAGTGGAGGAAGTAAGACCGTAGAACCTTTTTACTAACGTATATGGCACAAAGCAAGTATACAAAGCACCTTGCATAAAAATTGAACTTACAGAATAAGCTTGTTCGGGTTTAAATAAGGTTTTAAAGAAGGGCTATTTGAACGTCACTGTGAATGACTACTTCATGGAAATCTCGTCAAATATCGGGTATTCCGTTTTTTAAATGATCATATCCGGAATCTTATTTTAATAAACAATGAATTAAGCTACCATGTTTTCTGAAGACAAGTTTTATAAGTAAGAATTATTTGTCTTAGTATCTGATACTCTTTAGGAATCGAGCTATAACACGTTCACGGGAGTGTTCCGGTTTCCTGAAGATAAGTTTTATCACACTATTATAAATGCGAAGAAAATGAAATTGAAACATTCCACAAAAACTTTCGAAAATCTGGAAACAAGAAAACAAATGTATAAGAGCAGCTCAAAATATAGCAAACTGGCAAGAGATGGTGGAGGCCTTTATCCAGAAATGGATAAACCCTTTAAAAAAAATATATATATATAATTTAGATATATTATTTCACAATAATTTATTGATTTTTAAATCGTAATTTATAAAATTTTATTCTTAATAAGTAGGTACCTATGCAGATAAAACATAAGTATTTACTAATAACTATTGTTAAATTGTAATTAGGGAATAAAGGCTTTTTTTTATTTTTATTTTTTTATTTTTATTTTTTATTTATTTTTATTATTATAAATGCGAAAGTTTGAATGGATGGATGGATGGTATCTCTCCTCCGTAGACCGAGACATATTCTCGGTGACCCCGTTAACCCACTCACCGCCGCTAACCCGGAGGTGACGTCAACCGATTCGTTACCGCACACTACACAGCCGACCAAAAACTGACCCCGCCGGAAGTGGGGTCGAAAAATTCCCTGCCTCCGCCCGCAGGTGCATTCGTGCACCTAAGGCGTAACCTCCATGCCCTCTCGTAGCATCTGGCGACAGCCCAAGCCCAGGCTCGCACCTAAGCGGTGGCCCTTGTGCGTGTCGCGCCAACTTAAATTTTTCCGGCGAGCCGCCATCTGCGCCCGCCAAAAGTCTGGTAACGCTGTCATGGCCATCTGCGGTCAACTGCATTATAGTCCATTCGAAAAAAAGAAAAGATGATGTTTGTTACTTCTTAACGCCAAAACTATTATACTACTACATAGAAATATGATCAACGCGTGCGAAGCGAAGCCGCGGGGCGCAGCTAGTAAGTTATAATTCTCTATATATAATAAACTCTTTAGTAATCAAGCTATAACGCGTTCACTGCCAAGCCTCAGCGATGTAAACCGGAGGTGCGCGTCGCTGCGCAACGAGCTGTCCCACGCCGTGATATTGGGGGCAGTCAAAGTGTTAACCCCAAATAATATATAAAAGTAGCCGAGCCAAGCCCGATGAAAAATCTAATATCACTCAACTCAAGGGGAAACCGCAATTGCAACATTTGCAACTCATGAATTTTAACTAGCTATTTTCTTTGGATGAGTTATCTCGCTTAGAGTAAAAGAAAAAATCTTTTTAATATGGAAAATAGCTGGAATAAGCCCACTTTAAAAATAATTATTTCATTAGAAAACCACACTGTGCTATTTTATAAATGCGAAAGTTTGGATGGATAGATGGATGTTACTTTTTCACGCCGAAACTAAACAGCTCAAATTTTGTATAGGTCCATCTCATATCAAGGAATCAAACAAAGCCTCTTTATTTATTCTAGAAATCAGTTTCCTTGGGAAAGCAATTAAACTTTTTCATGGAAACAACGCGCGCGTAGCTGTAGGCAGAAAGTTGGTAATATACCTTCAACTCATGGAAGGCATTATTATCAGCTAGTATGTCCCCGTGTACTGTTAGAAATCAATCATATCAAAGAGGCGGGAATGGAAACCGCAACATCTTCCGGCGGACTTTTGCCCTCCACGCTACAGAGGTCGTCAAATAAATGAATAATAAATCTACAAACGATGACCTAAACGACTTAAATGTTCCGCGAATCTCAATATTTATACATGTGCATTCAAATGCACAAAGCATTTGCTTTCAAAGTTAAATTACAAACCTGGACATTCAATAGTTGTGGTAAAAATGCACCAAAAATGTGTCAAATACGACCCAGTGATTTCATTTTAGCCAGTTATTTTGTCCAATGGTCCAAGGGTCCAATTGAAATAATCGCATTGGGAAGTCTGAGTCACAATAATGTAAATACATTAAAACTATTATGTATTTACACTAGAAATCAACAGCAAACAATCTACAGGTAACTCAACTGATCCATATCAATACCAGTTAAAACGTCCCCAAGATGCTGCTGGCTGCATTGCCCCGCCGTACAGCAATGCTGAGGCGCTGCGACAAATACTCACCACTGATCTCGGTTCACGTATAATTTACTAAACATCGTCATCAGACTCAGATAACCTCTTCAACTTCAACTTCAACAGCCTGTTTATCTAATGGGGCTATTGCCCATAATACCCACGCTGGGCGGGTTAGGGATTGCAGTTCGGTGATGAATTGTTCTGTGGGGGCGCTGCTCGATAGATATCCCTTAGTCGCCTCTTACGACACCCACGGGAAGAGATAGGGTGGAGCAAATTCTAAGCCAGCACCACACAGCTACTCAGATAATATTTAAAAACTCGAAGAGCTTCGGTATCCAGCAGCCTTGACTCCAAGAAGAGCAAATGTGTAGACTCTGTAGAGAAACTGCATTTGTGCCTCTTTAGATCCTCGTTCAAATCTGCCGCCCCGCTCTCATGGATGTCCTCGGAATATGGCAAGCTGCAATAATATTTGGGGGACAGTATCGCTCACGTCCGTAGGTGTTGACCCTCTGATACTCTACACGTGTCCTCTGGGTGGTGCTAAGAGCGGTACCCTCTGGTGGCTTCGGCCGTGGCTTGTCACCACCCTCCGGAATGGGCCAGTCCCTGAAGCAACTCGGTTTCGGAATGTGGTCCGGAGTAGCCATCTTCTAGACCTTCGTGATACATCGTCGGCCGCATCTTCGCTTTCCATCATGTGAGATTGCGGTCAAACAAAGGTATATTTCTGATAAAAAAAAATATCATCATCAGTCTATACTAGTCCACTGCGGTACAAATGCCTCTCCTAATGAGCGCCATAAGGCCTTTCTTCACCTGGCGGGAGTTCGTTCTACATTACGTTTGCCGAGTCGTGGTCTCCACTCAAAAGCTCTTTTACCCAAGCATTTGTCGGTTCTTCGCGAGTTTGCTAATTCTTTGAGCTATGTCGATAACCTCTGCGCAGGTGGTATAAATACATAAATAAATAATGCTGAACAATTCACTCAGCATCATCTAGCCCCAAGCTAAGCAATATAAAGGTAAAGGTAAAGGATAATGTAACGAAATATCGCCATCGTTTATAAGGTTCCATACCTAAAGGGTAAAACGGGTCAGGAAAAAAAAAAGATATCATATTTTCAGATATTATTATTAGATCCTCAAATTATCGATGCATCATTATTATTGATACCATCCCACTTTCTTTGTTACTGAATTAGAAACTGCTTTAATTTCGTTCTTCATGAACGATGATAGTTAGACAGTTGACATTTTCACAGATGATGTACGCATTTCTGTTGCCGCTATAACAACAAATACAAAATATAGAATAAAATAAATATTTAAGTGGCTCTCATACATCACACATGCTTTTTTTTGGGTTTTACAGATAATGGTAGGTACGGAACCTTTCATGCGCGAGTCCAAATCGCACTTGGACGGTTTTAATTACATTTTACTGAGTTTTATTTCTTCCAGTGATACGGTATATAACTTACTATATAAAAAACACCAACAACGATTCTCTCTTCGTTTTCTAACAATACCTAGTGTTGTTCACTTTGAACAAAGGAATTCTAAGGATAGGAATCGTTATTAAACCTTTTGTATTCTAGAGCATAGATAACATTAAATAACTAAGTAATCTATGGTTTATCCATTTTGAACGAAGCATGTTAGAAAACAAAGTACGACACAAATAACGAAATCTCACTTGCTTGGCGTCGAGTTTCAGATATAATTAGTAAGCAATTTTTATTGAAGGGAGGATCTAAAATCGACAAGTAATGTAAATAACGTATAAAAGGCCGCGCCAACAAAGTGAATTTTAGGTTAAGTATGGGCGGTTTGTTTACGTTTATGCTCCGTTCAAAATGGATACGATATAGGAATGAAGATCTTGTAAATAATTGGGTTTGTTTAAAATAACTATAAACCGACTTCAATCTTATGGTTTTCACATGGAAGCCATTGTCAGAACTAGACTAACTTGGGACCACACGGGAAGCACTAGCTTTCAAATAAAAAATTATAATCAAAATCAGATCACTAAGTCAAAAGTTCAGAGGTAGAAACATTTAAAATATACAGTCAAATTGAGAACCTCCTCCTTTTTCAAAGTCGGTTAAAACTAATATGGAAGTAAATGAATAAAAAACTGACCTCAACCTCAACGGCCGGGATTGATCCACTACTATATATTTCCCTAGTAGTTTACCTTCTACAGTTTTTTTTATACTAGAGATTATATTTTCTGTTGTGTTTTATACTAGAAAAGTTTGTATTATTTATTATACTACCACTTAAACTTACGTTTAAATTACTAATCAAAAAGTTGAGTATTACTAGACGTACAAAGGTGTGTCATTCATTCAGAGCGTTCTGGATGTTTTCTTTATATAATAAAAATATA
Source organism: Eupithecia tripunctaria (assembly GCA_955876795.1). Classification (NCBI taxonomy): domain Eukaryota; kingdom Metazoa; phylum Arthropoda; class Insecta; order Lepidoptera; family Geometridae; genus Eupithecia; species Eupithecia tripunctaria. Next base: position 8,261,774 of record OY041620.1, read on the forward strand.
TCTATCTATGTAGTGTATTGTATTAAGTATATCAGTTGTCTAGTATCCATAACACAAGCTCTGCTTAGCTTGGGGTTAGATAATGCTGTGTGAATTGTCCAGAATTATTTATTATTATTATTATTTGTACTACCAGTTATACTTCTCAGTAGAACTACTGACACGGAGGCGTAAGTGATAAGTTCCGAACTGTGTGCAATTCTTGGTATACTCGTAGACCTATCATCAGTTTGTAATCTACGGAGATAAGGGATGGATATTTGTTCGAGTTTTATAAAATACTAGCTGCGCCCCGCGGCTTCGCACGCGTTGTTCCTATGGAAACTTTAAACGGTAATTTTCATCACACGGGAACAGATTTATGGAATAAAAAGTAGCCTATGTTTGATTCTAAGATTAAAATTACCTGTATACAAAAAAATTCAGCAAGATCCGTCTAGTAGTTTTGGCGTGAAGAAGTAACAAACATCCATACATCCATACATCCATACAAACTTTCGCATTAATAATATTAGTGGAATTTCAAAAAGTATGAAAAATATTTAGAAAAAAAAAGCATTTTGAAATGTACAAAATTAATACTATGCATTTGATCCTATCATAATTATAATACCTTGTAGGTATTTTGAAAATTTCGACATCAGAATCGGTAGGTATGGAATTTTTTTATTTAAAGTTTTCTGTATTTATTTTTAGTTGATAGCTGCGGTAGTTACCAAGATATAAAGGGGGCAAAAAGGGCAGACAAAACTAGAACATAGGGTTCCGAACACGATGTCGATACCATAAAAACACCACATCAAAGAAAGAACGAAATTTCCAAACCACAAAAAAAACGGGAGATCGTACAAAATATGTTTTCCCGCGGTGAGAACCTCCCCTAAATATCTGTACCCTAATTTCTCGACTTGTTGTCAAATCTCAAGCAATAAAATGTTTTCCGTGTAACGAAAGTATATTACAAAGTTAAATTAAAGGCCGGCGTCATTATTAAAGTTTATTACTTCGCTAACGTTGTTTATGGAGAAACGTAATACTTTGGGGGTGAGTTTTTGGAAGCTACAGTACAAGGTTGTATGAACTGAAAGCACAAATTAAACGAATATTTTTAATTGGCTCAAATAACACATTTACTTCTACATAAAATAAGGATAAATGCATTCAATCATAAGAATTCATTGATCGGCTTAGTTCGTACTTTCCGATTTATTTTTAATAAACGACTGATTTAAGAAATATTTTTAATTATTTCTAATGGTGAATATATTTAGGATGTTTGCAACGCGACAAATTTTCGAATAATCGTGTCTATCATGCATAAAAAATAGCTTGAATATTACTCGCTTTGGTGGTCAAAATATAGCAAATTAGTTTCGCTCTCCTTTAAAGATTATAATGTTTTTTAAAAACTGAAACTATACAAACACAGCTCTTTTTCATTCGATTAAGTATGGACAATTTCAATACGATCGGGGACGCAGTTTCCAAATGAAGCGGAATGTACGTACGTATACTAAGGTATCCGCACCATTGGAGATATTTTACCACCTTAAGAGATTTTTGTAGCTGTTGTTGCACGATCGCACGATCAAACTCATCGTACGATCATTATTTAGCATTGCCAGTACTGACGCGATGACTTGCAAGTTTCAATTAGGACACTAAAAATAAAAATGTGTGTGTTTAATCTGGTCGTGAGACAAAATTACATCGTTCGCTCGTACGATCAATGCCAATCAGGACGCCACCGCCTATGGCTGAGGCCAAACGAGTAAAATAGGAAGGATTTGGTTAAAAGCAACTATCGTTTGGCCTCACACAGTGATCTTTGCTTGTCAAACCCATTTCCTTTTCCGCTACCCACCTTATATTAATAGTATATCACACTAATAATATAAACGCGGAAGTTTGCATGGATGAATGTTTTTTACCGCGCCAAAACTACTAAACGGATTGGGCTGAAATTTGCGAATCCTGGAATCCATAGGCTACTTTTTATCTCATAAATCAGTTTCCATGGGATAGAAATCACGTTTAAAAGTTTCCATAGGAACATCGCTTTCGAAGCCGCGGGGCGCAGCTAGTATGGTATGAACTTAAAAAAAAGTTAGTATTTTATTATATTATATGGTATAAAATTGTATAAATTTACCTTTCCCGTACCACACCAACTTTGCCTCTGAGGTCCCGCCATAATTTTCTTACTTTTGATGTGCCATAACAAACTTTATAGCACTTTGGCTCACTCAGAAATGAATTCAACACGTAAATATTTCGTTCGCGAGCAATTTCCTAGTTTTACTAGTTGAACTTTGTAATTGCTATGGCTAATTATAACATAGTAACAATTTTAATGTATTTTATAGTTATAGCCCTTTTGGTGACTGGAATGAAATTATGATTAGATAATACAAGTAGTAAGGTAAAAGTGAGTATCTGGCGCAGCGCATCAGCATTGTTATACAGCGGCGCCTTGCGTCTTCTAACGATTAGTATTGATTTGAACCAGTTAAGCTACCTTTAGATTGTTTGCAACAGACAACAGTTAACTCAGTTTACTAGTTATTTTGTTTGTAATTTTGTAATTTTCTTTGTTAATAATTGTAGTGCATCCATACAGAGTAAGGTGTCGCAATAGACCGAGGAAACAATGGTGCAACGAATTGGAAATCTTGAACAGAGCTTTGGTCCAACTGGTTTAGGAAGTCAAGATCTTATCCATGGTGGGATCAAAGGGTGGATTTCGCCCACAGTCGGACGCAACAAATTAAATAAGGACCAAGATAACAATTTTTTTTTAACTTTTAATAGACATTCGTTCGACCGCAATCGCACCTGATGGAAAGCGAAGATGCGGCCGACGGTGTATCACGAAGGTCTAGAAGATACCTATTCACCCATGTCTTGAAGAGACCCATTATGTAATTGGCTGGAAAAACAGAGGCAGGGAGCTTGCGAGTGGAGACCTAAGTATGGATGGTATTGCGCTGTGCGTCTGCTTGTCCTGAAGTGGAAAGGGGATGGTGGGATCAGGTCATGTAGTTCAAGTGAGCATTCTCCAAAATGTATCCCATAAAAGATCGAGAGACAAGCAACCTTGCGGCGGTGTTCGAGACTTTGAACCTTAGATTCTGCAAGATGTTGCTCGTCAATTTTATACACCACAAGAGTGGTAAGAGGCGCGAGTCCCGTCTAATAGGAAGCGGTTGACCTTTTCTAAGTATACATATTATATTGTATTTATGGAAATAAAGCATTTTTGAGTTTGAGTTTGAGTTTGGTTACGATAGGAAGTCTATAGATGGATGAGCCTTTAACCTCGTAAATTTTTTAAAAAGCTCTGTTTAAGAAACCCCTTACAATAGTCCACGGGAAAAACCTCGGCAAAGGAATCATTGAACAATCTGGGTTTTTGCGGAAGGAAATTCTTCTTGAACTGCGGGAAAAACAGCTCAGCAGCACCGGTTGTTTTTATTAAGATCATGGTTGCACTCATATCGGGGGCCTATTTTTATATTCAACTTAATCTGTGTCAATAATAAGGTATCGTTTCAATAAGATTATAGTAAGATTAATAAAACTCAGCTTGATCGATTTCAAATTCGAAATAAGTAGCGATTGTGTGATATCCCTTAAACTCAGTTTAGCGCCTGATGCAGATCAACTTTATTTCAGTAAAATGCGCTGAACTCGTTAAAAGCTCTAAACTGAGTTTATCTTATATTGAAAGTGTTTAATTGCGACACTGAAAGTGTACCTACGAGATTAACTAGTTCTTTTTTTATCACACTTCACACTAATCACACTAATATTATAAAGGCGAAAGTTTGGATGGATGTATGGATGGATGTTTGTTACCTCTCCACGCCAAAACTACTGAACGGATCTGGCTGAAATTTTGCATACAGGTAATTCTAATACTGGAATAAAACATAGGGTACTTTTTATCCCATAAATCTGTTCCCGTGGGATGAAAATCACCCTTTAATGATTTCATAGGAACAACGCGTGCGAAGCCGCGGGGCGCAGCTAGTAATATTATAAATGCGAAAGTTTGGATGGATGGATGTTTGTTACCTCTTCACACCAAAACTACTAAACAGATCTGGCTGAAATTTTGCACATAGGTAATTCTAATCCCGGAATCAATCATAGGCTAATTTTTATCTCATGAATCAGTTCCCGTGGGATAAAAATCCCCTGTAAACGTTTTCATAGGAACAACGCGTGCGAAGCCGCGGGGCGCAGCTAGTTGTAAATAAAGTGTTCAAAAAATAAATAATAATGATTAAGGGTTCCAGAAGGGTGATCAGCTTTTTGCAATAGACTGGTAGTACTTCCAATTTTTGTAATAAGGAAACAAAAACAGATTTTTACTGTCGGTCAATCCGTAAAATTTAACCTTGAAACGAGTAATTATGCAGAATGCACTCAAGTTTTATTTTGATTAAAGTAAAACGTGAATTGGTGAATTAAACCCTGATATAAATACATATAACAAGAAATGCGACCTTATCCGTACTATAGTCTTATAGTCGGGCAAAACACGTGCCTTTTAAACGGTATAAAAATAACTAGAAATGTGAACTTATCCTTTTGTATCCGGTAATACATTACTCAAAGGTTTCAAGCAACCGTTTACATTTTATTTATTGTTGAAGAGGTTCTATCTCGCGAACAAATTGCGTTCGCTATCCAATTTCATTGAGGTGAGGGTTACGGTAACAAGTTTCACTATGAAATATAGGTTTGAAATTGTTTTGTTGCTTGTTTTTGTCAGATTGTGAGATGATGGAAGCGCACCCACATGTTGGCAAAGCTTCATTTTTTTATGAACAAAGCACTTGGGCGCATACCCGGGCCAATGTGGCACCGCCACCAATTTTATCATTATTATTACGTTTAACACAGGAAATTTTCAAAATCCATCGTAAAATTTGTATTACCTTATAAGCAAGTTTTTAATACCTCTGTAATAGTTTTATTTTGTATAGTATAAGCAGAGATGCGTGAATAGTTTGGTGGCCACAAAGAGCAACTTCGTATTCTGCCTAAGCTTTACAAAATAAAACTATTATTTATTTATTTATTTTAAGGAAAACCAGCAGCACATACATACAAATTAAAAATAAATCATCAAAACAGGAGGCTATTAAGAGGTTTTCACAATAGAGGCATTAATAAATAGATTATAACAGGTATCGCAAACTGTACGATGGAGTTTTTAAATTTCCTGTCATAAACGTAATCTATACTTCTATATTAATATTAGAAATGAATTGTTTGTTTGTATTGAGAAGGCTCCGCAACTACTGGACCGATTACAAAATCGTTCATCATTAAAAAGCTTACTTTTTAGGGCAAAGGCTATATTTTATCCCGGAATTCACACGGAAACGGGAACTACGCGTAAAACCGTTGGAAGTTGCCAGTTATAAATATATTTATAAGTGATTTTTATACCTAAGTATACTTTATATCTACCTACTAAAGTTATAAAACTCGTCATCTTTGAATACGATTTACAGTAATTATCATAAAAAGCAGATAACGTGCGAAAAGCACACTTATCGCAACCTTGTCACTCGGTGGGTTACGCTAGCTTCAAACGAGAGGCCTGCGCGCTGTAGCCAGTCGCACGATCTAATGATTTGTCTATTTGCAGCGAGCTTTGCTACCTAGACTAGCTACTCGTCTCGTAGTAGCTAGCATGCAGTCAGCACGATTTGAGACGGAGGCCTACGTGCAGTTGCTGTACGGGAGCTGTGCGGCCTAACTTATATTTACTAGAACTCATAGATAACTTTTGTAAATTAACCGTTGTCTATCTTATGGTATAGGCTGTCTGCTACTGTCTGTAGGAAACGGTGGAAGATCAGCGCTACGTGTGTTCGGTTTACCAGCACATGCAGCATTCATGCTGAGCCGTTTCCTAATTCATAATTACAATCAACTTACTACAACTAGTTAAAAGTGCTACTTACTACCTATTTATTATTCTATATGATTGTAGTTATAAATAAAATCATTTCTTTCTACAACCTTTACGAGCCTAGCTGGGTGGTGCTGGCTTTGAATTTACGCCACCCCAACTCTTCCCGCGGATATCGTAAGATTTGACTAAGGGATATCCACCGGGGGCGGGCAGCAGCGCCCCCTGCAGAACAATTCTACCACCTAATTGCGATCCCCAACCCGCATGATTATGGGCCTCCATGAGATAAATGCCAATAAGGCGCTTATCTTCCAGGAGGAGACCTGCGTCCAGCAGTGGACCAATACAGGCTATTGGGGTTGGGGTTGAGGTTACGAGCTTTGTTTCACTTATGCGAATCAATCGAATCAAACCTTGATTTGATTTCATTGAGAGGCAGAATAAGGGGTTGTCATTACTTTTCCAAAAAAAACAGAAAAAGTTACCAAAAATAAAGTTACAACTAAACAGAATTGAGTTAGAATGATTAGCATCAAAATTGTAGCTCCGTCATATGCATAAATTTTCAGAGTTTTTTATATTAGAAAAGAACCTTCTTTTGACCACAAAGTCACCTGGTACTAATCGACAATTAGATACAATCAAATACGTCCCGTACGTCTAGAAGACAACCTCGGAAAAACCTCCGAGCAAAACAATTTCCAAGAACTTATAAAAAATCCGGTAAAACCGCTAAAAAATCGGTGTAGGCATTTATTTTAAGTCGATAAAACATTTGACAACTTTTTGTACATCCCGTGTGAAAATCTCTAAATAATTCATACATTTTGCACAGTTGTCAAACGAAATGTCCACAAAAATATTACCAGTATTAAAATATTTTCACGCAAACAATTTTCAGGCAGGCGGCTTTGAATATATTACACGGGGGCCAAAAGACATGTGAATATTTTATTTACCGACACGGCTTTTCCGTTTGCGTATGTACCTACCCTTGTAAAATACAAACATATAGTCGCCACGGTGTTTTGCATTCAGAGCGAAGAGTTAAGACTGTCGTACATCTACATAGCCCGCTCGCAAAACATCTTAGAATACAAAAATAAATATACAGATATATTTCTATATCAATACTAGCTGCGCCCCGCAGCTTCGCCCGCGTTGTTCCTATTTTCTTTGCTATAAACCACACGGAGCCCGAGAACTTTCCAACGAATGCAAAACCGTGGAAATCGGTTCGTGCGTTCTGGAGTTATAGCGTCAGGAAGGAAAATCCGACTTATTTTTATATTATAGAAGATAGAATACGTAGAAAAAATATTTGCGTTTTTGAAGTCACATACCTATTCATATCATAATAAAATACTTATGCAGTTATGGTTATGGTTATGGTGTGTGTACTCTTATGTCCGCACTGAGACTCGGGCTGGTCCATTGTGCGTGTTTGTTAGCTAGTCTAACCAGCCTAACTCCGTCCAGGAAGTGCAGAATCTTCCTGGGGTTTTCACAGGCTTGACGGAGTGACCTCGGGTGATCGTGGATTTCGTCAGTGTGCTGTTACCCCCTCGCATTCCAGGACTACATGGGTAACTGTTTCTTCTTCACTGAGACACTCCCTGCAGAGAGGGCTATCTGTTGCTCCGATGGTGAAGAGGTGTTTATTTAGTGGGCCTGTGAGTGTTCCCACAAGGACGCGTAGGTCTACGGTATAAGTACTAAGGTACTTATGCAGTTTGGCTAGGCCGTCGTCGCCGTGCCGTCGTCGCGTCGCCGCCGTACCGGTGAGTGGAAAAACAAGCCATACATTTTTGCTTCGACGGCACCGGCCTGTGCCTGTGCCGTCGCCACAATGGCCGTTTTTCCATCTGGAAAAACGGCCATTGTGTTTCTCACATGCTCTTAAAATATAAGGTACATTTTAAGAGCATGTTTGAGAAAAACCTAAATATACCCTTGTGTTTTTGACCATTAATAATTATATAATAATGACCTCTGTGGCGCGGTGGGCAAAGGTCCGACTGCAACGCAGGAGATTGCGGGTTCGATTCCGGCCTCGGGACAAATATTTGTACGATTTGCAGATATTTGTTCAGGGCGTTCTGGATGTTTTCTTTGTATAAAAAAAAAATCTATCTATGTAGTGTATTGTATTATGTATATCAGTTATCTAGTACCCATAACACAAGCTCTGCTTAGCTTGGGGCTAGATAATGCTGTGTGAATTGTCCAGGTTTATTTATTTATTTTATATTAAATTAGTTTTTGCCCACGGCTTCGCACGTGTTGTTGCTATGGAAACGTTTAAAGGTGATTTCTATCTCGCGGGAACTGATTTAGTTGATAAAAAATTGAATTATATTTGATTCCAGGATTAAAATGACCTGTATACAAAATTTCAGCCTTATCAGTTCAGTAGTGTTGAGGTAACAAACATCCATCCATCATTACACATTCAAATTTTCGAATTTTTAATAATACTGTGATTAAGAGTTGTGATATAAAAAAAACGTTTTTAATGTCGAAGGTTACTTATTATGTGTATGTTTAATTTTCTGCGTGATAAGATAACATCTTATTTTGATAAAGCACACGTCATCGTAGAATCACCACTTCGTAAATAAATAAAAATTGTGTAAGAGAGTTTGTAGTTAAATTACTAAAAGGGCTAACATTTTGCAAAGATGAAAGTTTAGATCTGAAATATCAGATTATTATGCTACTTTTTAAAAGACTTAAAAAAAAGGAGGAGGTTCTCAATTCGTTTTTTTTTATTATTACCTGGTTACTGGGTGGTCCGATTTTCATGATTATTTTTATATGAAAACTTCCCGTGTGGTCTCATTTTAATTTGGTTCAGTTCTGACAATGGGATCCATGATAATTCATGAAAATACTATAAAAATTTAATTCGGGTATAGTTTTTTATTACAAAATTAATTATTTCCAACCAATCAGTTCCCATGTAAAAGAAAACAACATTAATAAACGTTTCCATACAAAACAAGCGTGCGAAACCCCGAGCAGAAACTTGTATATTTGTAAATTATGTATTCTCGTGGGCGAAGCTAAAATTATATTTTTATCATGGTAAGTATGCAAATAGACCTAGAAATACTTTAAGTATCAATTTATAAATCCACACTAATTTGGCCAAACGAGTTTACGTTTTTGTGGTTTAATCAAATCAAACTATTTATAAAAAGGCGAAAGTTTGTAGGTATGTGTTTGTGTACGTTAGTTACTCCTGCCCGTTCAATAGGCTGAAAGGATATGTATGAAATTTGGTACCAGGATAGCTTGTATCCTGGATTTAAACGTGTTTACTTTTTATTCCGGAAAAGTGCAGTTTTCCCGTGCGATGATTAATATATATCAACGCGAGCAAAACCACAGGGCGCAGCTAGTATGGGATTAAAACCCTACTGGTTTTTTGTAACTGTTTGCTTAGCTCCTTTTGTGTTATTTCTGAGTAATTCGAATCTTGTTTATAAATAGTTTACAATATTAACCTGACATACAATTATCAAGTGTTATTCGCCATTTTTGTTGCAGTGTTGTCTTAGTACTGACATAATAATGAAATTCTAAATCATAAAAAAATGATTAAATAATAAATAAATAATGTGGGACAAATCACACAGCATTATCTAGCCCCAAGCTAAGCAGAGCAAGTGTTATGGGTACTAGACAACTGATATACATATGCAATACACTATATAGATAGATATTTGTTTATTATACATAGAAAACATCCAGAACGCGCTGAACAAATATCTGCAGATCGTCCAAACATTTGTCCCGAGGCGGGAATCGAACTCTAACCTTATGCGGGCCTTCGCCCTCCGCACCACAGAGGTCGTCAATTTACTTACTAGCTGCGTCCCGCAGTGTTTCCCGTGTTGTTAAGCTTATTTGATCATTCCTCAAAAAAGGCTCTTTTCCGGGATAAAGATTACTTTCTATATTAATCCAAGATCTGAGCTATCGTAGTACAAAAGCTCATCTAAATCCGTTCGGCCGTTTGAGCTAAAAGTAGTAACGAACATGAGAGGTTGGAGGTTCATCATTCGTGATCGTCAATGGGTTTCAATCGAAATTTCCATCATACGTCTTCAATCATTCACGTAGTTGCGAATGACAATGTTTTCAATTGCGTCTGTAGACGATTACTTGATCTACCAATGACGTAAAAATTGACAGTGGGAATGACCGGTTTCAGAGTCTTCGCATCGTGGAAGCCACATGACGTAGATGGTTTCGTGGACTGGTTTCTCATTCCGTCGCGGACGCAGGTGGAAATCCCCGGTTCCCAAGACCAAGGGTATACAGGGTGGATTTCTTGGCCGGGTTAGTAAGGTATTTTGAAAGCTTGCTCAGTCATAGAGCTATGCTTGAGTGACGTTTAAGCCATAGAAAAGCGTTGCTCAAGCATATATCGATGACTGAGCAAGCTTTCATAATACGGGCCTAAGAGGAGGTAACCTCAAGCGGTACAGCAAAAGTATCCATATTTTTTTAGAGAAATTATTATCCCACCTCAAAGACTTAAAAAAATATAATAATATATTTAGCAAGAAAATGGGATCACGTGCCCATTTTCTTGCTTAATATAAATTTTTTACACACGAATTTTCTTTTATGCTAATCGATCCTTATTCTTATACTGAACAAAAACTTCTTTCAACCTTTTTTTTCATCATATTTCTTAAATAAAGAGGGTATAGTCATTATTATTCACATTACTATGCCACCCTCGAAATTATACTAAATTTTCTTAGTATCTACGCATAACAAATTTTAACATCTTATAATATTTTGGCTACTCCGTTCTCGGAGAAAACCCTCGGAGATCGGAGTAGGCAAGATAATTTTGACACTAATAGAAAACAAATGAACATTGTGCTTATAACAAAATCAAATCTTTCCGTTTTGTTCCGGGCACACTCCGCAATATGGTACACATCTTCGAGATTGGGGTACTAAAAAGACAGAATAACAAAATACACCCTGTATGGTACAAATAATTAATAAATAAATAAGTAATGCTAGCGGTAGTTTCAGAGAGTACTCCAGTTACTTCGTGACTACGAAAGAGGGTAAAGGTTCGAAAAAAAGTGGATAAAAACAAGTGTAATCATAATAATCGGATTAAAACGTAAATTGTTGGTCATTGGTTCAGTTAAGTGCTTACTTTTAGACTGATGATAATGATCAAGGTCTAAGGGTGGATCGTTTTAGTTGGCTAAAACTTGGTAAGTTCAATATTTCGTGATCGGTTATTATTTCTGCTTTCTAGATGGATTAAAATGAACGGAAAAGTAGTTTGCCGCAAATCGTAAACTATTTTATATTAACTTATCCAACTAACTACTGGTATTTTTGAATACTAAAAGACAAAGAGAAAACAGGAAACAAGCAACCAAACAGGAACCTCTACAAGGTTCAAGATTGACCTCAATGAAAAACGTCAGGGGAGGGCAAAAATTAGGTTACTTACACATTTACTTTTTGGCGGATAACGTAGTAGGTAATGTCTTTAATATTGTATTGTTAAGAAATATTCTGTGAGGAAGTATGCAATAAAATTAAATAGATCACTTATCAAGTCTAATATTGCTTGTGCGGATTTTTTAAAGTCTGACGAAGGTTTTTATAGGCATTATTAATATTCATTATGTCTTTAATTTGTTTCTTTCTGCTACAGAAGTATCAAATCGACGAGTGAGTTCAGTTGATATATCGAATCGTTGGAGTGTGGTTCAAGCTGTGGGTTCAAGTGTTGTGTTAGAAAAAAGTTACCAAGGTATGTTTCTCCATATAACGAATATAATATTGTATTACATTTAATTGTATACCATATTCCAATAAAATATTGGATAGAAAGAAGACCTATTTTTTAGATAACAACGGTTTGGTTTTGTTTTAAGTAGTTGAAAAAGTTGTCTCTTTTGCATTCAACCTTTTATAGAAAGCCTTCTTGAGTCCTTTGATTTTCGAGTCACTTGTTTTTTTATTTGGTTTTGGAAGTTAAAATTTTATGAAACAAATGAAACTACGAACTACGAGAGTTAATTGTGATTGGGAATTCGTATTTTTAACGTCGAGCGAATATTAAAATGATTCACGTGTTGAAACTCCCAAAGCAATGAACAAGTTTTATTTATTGGAAAAGAAAATTACAATCAAATAGTAGAAATAAACTAGAGGTAGTATTATTTTGGTATTTATTTATCATAGTAAGAAAGGCTTTAAGAAGTGATCTGAGCTAGATAAGAAAATATGATCTCATGTAAATCATTATTCATTCAAGGAAGGAAAACTTTACTCAAAAATTCGTGTGCATGTTCAGGACACGAATTTCTATGTTAAATTTTCCAGTTTTATAAAAATACACCATTACTTTACCTACATTTTTAAGGTTAGCTTGTTTACAATTTTTATAGTGAGCTATTACAAAATAGAGTGTACTTTAAAGTTTTTAGGTGTTGTTTTCTTACTGTATTTTCTTTGCAGTCACCATGGTGGACTCACTACCAGATAACGAATTTCTGAAGTACCACCCTGATACCCTGACTTACGTCAGAACTCAGTACAACTTTGACCAGCCAGGGGCCATGGATAGAGCCATAGATTCATTGGAAGAGTGGCTGAAAAAGCAAAACCATTTCACTGTTAGGGAATTCTGTGAGTAGACCATCCTCATTATTAGGTCCATACTATTATTGCTATTACTATAATTTACAAGGGAAAGTTATTCTGTCTCTCTCATTGTCTGTTACCTTTTCAAGTCTAAAAGGCTGAATGGATCATAGTGAAGCTTTGCAGGAAAGTAGATGGTAATCAAACGTGGAAAAACGCGTGCAAGGCCGCGGGCTCGTAAATTTAGTATCAGGAATATGTTCATTTTGGTCCACATTATACCCAGATCAACTGAATAAATAAAAATGGATAAATTGGGATAGATTTTTGAAATTTACTTATGAAAAATCTACTTACTATGGATCAGACAGCTAAATTTTTATTTGTAGATCTAGAGATAAAGGGGTGGATCATCGATGGCTGTGGGGTTCCCCAACCTCGATACTTTAATCCCCTTTAATCCCCATGTATGTTCTGCGATATTCGATTCAAAAGTTATTTGGACTCTATATATATTCGTTAAAATTTAGTATTTTCATCCAAACTATTAGGTTTGCGACCCTGTATTTTTTTTTAAGCTTTTATTTAACTTGCAATGTATGTATGTATAAATCGTATGTATGTATATACATTCATACATTTCAGCTCAATCGGTTGAGGATATCTGTTTAAAAATTTCTCAGACTTACGTATGTAGGTATGTATATGATATCTATGTAGTTTGTTCGGGTGGAATCTTGCGACTTAATTTTGAAGCAGTGTTCAACCGATTGAGCTGAAATTTTGTATATTTATGTAAGTTCGGTGACAATGCATTGTCATGTTACCATCGACATGATCTGATGATGGAAACAGAAGGTCATAGGAACTCCTAATCGAAAAGACTTACCACGGAAGACGGAAGACAAAAGACGGAAGACGGAAGACAAATACAACGAACCCAAACTCGGCAGGAGTTTGGGTTCGTTGGATTTGCCTTGTCAAGCAATTTAATTATTATAAATATTCACGGGTATTTATCGCGTTTATTTACCTATTTTTCCCGACGTTTTAGGGAATATTTATAATAATGTGTTCTGATCGCGTAAGTTTAAAAAAGCAATTTAATATTAAACATTAAAAGCTTTTCTTGATAAAAAAAATATTTTTAAAATATTAAAACTTATTTACTTTAGTTGAGAGTTTTTATCAATAGTAGGCCTTTTTAACAACATTTCAATGTTTAAGCTTGAAATGATCAAAGCCATGCAAAATTTATGATTATAATGTGATTGTTTTTTTTCCACAGCGCGTGATTTCCTGGAGCGACAGATAATTCTCGACAAAGGATCTTTGGAAAGAACTAAAAAGCAGATGGATTGTCTTTTTACCATGAAATCTATTCCAAACAGTTTTTTTCTTAGATACGACTTGAAATACTTGGTATCAGAGGAGGGAATAAAAACTGCTTAGTAAGTATAACTATAATTAAAATGATTTGTATTATGCCAATAACGTTACATACTTTGATTATGAAATAAAACCAGCTAAGTGCGAGTCGGATTTGCGCACGAAGGGTTCCATACCATTATCTATAAAATTCAAAAAATACAAATCCTTCCTCAAAAAAATAACGTGACGCGGTCACCGATCCAAGTACTGACCGCGTCCGACCTTGCTTAACCTCGGTGATCGGTTCTGAAGGTGGACGTTGTCCTCCGTTTCCAATTATTAATTGTTTTTCATTTTATTATACATATATTGTAATAGCAGTAACAGAAATGATGTATTTCTGTTACCGCTATTACAATATATAATAAAATGTAAAAATTTAAACTTTCTAGATCACGGTTCATGAGATAGGTACAGCCTTTTTTTACCATACTGTTGTTACTGAGTGAAATACTACGCAAAGTGGCAATACAAACGATCTCAACGCGCTCCAAAATAGCTATGTACAAGAACATCGCCCTAAAAAAAATCTTTAATTCGATTAAATCAAATTAAAGATTTTTTTTGAATTTTCGAAACGCTATTATATATAGATATATAGATTTTCGTTTTGATAGCGTTTCGAAAATTCTGAACAATAATGAATACAAAAATAGCATTTGAGAAAAACTACTAAAAATATAGGTTATTGATCTGGCGCTATTCATTTTTTTAGGGTTCCGAATCTTATAGGTAAAATGGAACCCTATCACTAAAACTGTATGTCTGTTCATCTGCATTTGTTTGGTCATGTATATCTGTTGCAGCTATACCAATAAATACTAAAAAACAGAAAACAATAAAGAAGAATAAATACAATAAATATTAAAGGGGGCTATACGACTGACATGATTTTATTGCCGTTTTTATAAATAATCCCCTTCGTGCACGAGTCCGTCTCCCAGTTGACCGATTTTATTTAAGGCCCATACACCAGCGAAAGTGGCGCCCCCAACTATTATATCTTATTATTACGTAGAACGCAGGAATTTTTAAAAATCCTACGTTCATTTTGTGGTATATATTATAAGCTATTTATTAATGCCTCTGTAATAGTTTCATTTTGTAAAGCTTAGGAAGAGATACGAAGTTGCGCTTTTTGGCCACCAAACTCTATTTTTCATCTCCTCCTAAACTATATGAGATAAAATTATTACAGAGGTATTAAAAAATAGCGTATAATAGATACCACAAACTGAACGTAGGATTTTTAAAAATTTCTATGATAAACGTAAAAATATGATAAAACAGGAATTGCTGTCAGATTGGCTCGGGTATGCGCCTGAAACTAGCAACTTCCTATCGCTTCTCACGATTTCATAGATAAATAATAATAATGAACTATATGATTTGTGGACTCTCCGGCGGCACTATTGGTTTATTTGTAGCGACGACGACGTATGAATTGAATAAATGTGACTCTAGTTTATTTGACGCGATAAAAAAACTCCATTATGCCCTTCTTTTAAGTATTTGCGAAATTGATGAAAATACCTTATTATGACATTGTTTATATATTTTATCCTTGGTTAGTTAAATTTCTTCTGGCTATCAATGTTACTTTAATATGACATTACATTTTCAGTATCCACACCATGGTACCTAAAATGACGAAAGATCATCGAAGATTTTACGTAGCGAAGATGCTTAACTCTGATTTTGAGCCACAGTTTTTGACCAAATTGTACAGTTTTGGAATTAATGTAAGTACAGCCCATGTTTTTTCAACTTACCTCTAATATGGGGGTAATACCCATAATCCCCATGCCGGGCATGCAAGGGTTGTTGATCGCAGTTCGGTGGTAGATTTTTCAGCAGGAGGTGCTGCTGCCCACTCCGGTGGATATCCTTTAGTCACCTCTTACGGCACCCACGGGAAAAGATGGAGTGGTGTCGATTCTAAGCCAGCAGCTGCTTTTCCCCCTAATCCTCTATTACGGTATCTACGTGCTGACTTCGATTCATACTCCGCAACTGCCACAGCCTCTAAAACTGTAAAATTGATAATTTAATGCCGCATGCCGGTAGAAATCTTGTCTATGAGGGACACTGCTAACAAGAGACTTAGCTAGAAAAATGGATCCTCAGCTGACTCTGGGTAGCTAGTTTGCAGAGATTGGTTTACACTCTGACAATCTGCGTTATCTGATGTCTGATTGGTCCTTTTTTCGATGGTGTTCTTCATACCCTCATAACTTATACCTCATTCCCTCCTTGACACCCCGATGTCTTTCTGTTTTCCTAACAAGCTTACATACCTACATACAACCGAATACCTTTTATAAGTTTTTGGCCCAAGTTTGTAACCTTTTTTAGAAAATATTTAGACATGACTAACCAAGGGAACACATTACCCATTGTCGTCGTGTGACTTGAACCGGTTACTAGAAACAGTGATCCGTGCTTTGTCGGTAAACTCTATCAAAAATAGACTGATCAACACAAACTTAAGGGGCTTTGATAAGGAATAGGATAATAAAAACGCATCAACTGCCTGTGTATTGCAAATAAATATAAAGGAAATAGGAACATCGCTGCTTATTTATAATGTGTGTAATGTGACAGTTCTGTGTTTTACTGGCATAATTATTTAGGTAACTTAGATCAGCCCACCTCGCATACTTGTTATGTAAATAATTTTAAACCTGCTCACTTCGCAATCAGTAATTTTTTGTGCTAAATCCTGAATTATATTCAAATTAGTTTTAGTTTAAACAAAAAATAAACCTGCATAACATCAAAATTATAATAAATTTATCTACAATTTTACGCACAAATAATAATTATGCACAATGTAGGTTTATCCTGTTGAACAAGAATTATATTTTATTGTTTTATGTATAATTTTTTAAAATCTATTTATCTTTAATGGTTGTTTGGTTTATTGGTCTTTAATATTGGATCATATTTTATGGCAAGGACGGTTTTAATGTTTTTTTTTAATTATAAATTTGTTTCAGGCTTTGGAGCACCTAAGAAAAAATGATTACTGTATGGGTTTTGAAGCAGTTATGGATTTCAGGGATGTGAGCATGATAGAGCTTGTTTCAAAAATCAATCTTAGTGAACTGAAGAGATATGTGGAATTCGTTATGGTTAGTATAAAAATGTGGATTGTCCAGCATTTTATTTATTTTATTACCTTGACACTTGAGCGTAGAAAGTACGATTGAGCGTAAGTATCGGTACTGAGTCGAGATTTGCCCCCAAGACATGATGTAAAATTTTAGGCTAGTTCAGTAGGGTTATGGATATGGAGACTCGACGTTTTATTTCACCCAAAAAATTTAGATTTCATTTGCCATTTTTGTATTTATGATCTTGTTTTTTTAATTAAAACTCTTTAGAGCTTTAGATTTGAATGAGCTCCAAAATACCTAATACCAAAACACCTTAGTGATTCAAAGAGCGCGTTGCAGCATTTGGCTCGGTGTACCTCGTTTTTGCAAGGTTACCCGATAGCCTATACAATTTTAGAGCCTATATCAAAATTAAAGTCGAAAAATAAAATAATTATCCTACAATGGATACCGTCACATATTCAAATAGACGAAAACGATTGGGTTGATTATCTAGCCAAACAAGCCATAGTAGATGGGGTAGGTACCTTACTTATTGAAACCGTTATATACTGATTACGTTTAAAATGAACTGCATAGCCCAATGACAGGAGTATTTTGACAAAAGATCAAAAAAGAAAAATATTGCCTAATATGAAGTGGTAGGCAATCGTTAACGTCCCTATTGCCTACTGTGATTTAGTAGGCAAACATTTATTGAACAATTTGCGACCAACACAAATGAAGAAGTACACAAAAAAAAGTCAAGTACTTAACTAAGCGGAACTCTGGCTCAAAATACCACGTCTGCACTAGAAGGTAATACATAACTTTATTTGGCTCTAATTGGCTTGCACTACAGTAAAATAAAATAATTTGATCGTGTTGAGCCCAATTTTGACAGTTCTTGTCATATTATGTACTAGCTGCGCCCCTCGGCTTCGCACGCGTTGTTCCTATGGAAACATTGAATGGTGATTTTCATCCCACGGTAACAGATTTATGGAATAAAAAGTAGCCTATGTTTTATTCCAGGATTAGAATTACCTGTATGCATATTTTAGCCAGATCCGTCCAGTAGTTTTGGCGTGAAGAAGTAACAAACATCCATCCATACATCCATACAAACTTTCGTCTTTATATTATTAGTGTGATTTTTCCAGAACTGCCTTCTTGGTGAGTTCTATTGGTCAACTCTTTCGACACCCACGGGCTGAGATATCGGAGACGATATCTCTACGCCACCACGACCCCACAGCAATGGCGTTCATTTGTAGGTCCTCTGGTACTAAGAGTTTATATTGTCTTTTTCAGGATGGCTACCACATGAGAGTAAAAACATTCCACTTCCTAACATCTTCAAAAGCAGTGGAACTTCTGTTGGGTGTAGCGAGGCAGGTCTTCAGTGCTAAGATGAAGGATCGTCTTCTGGTTCATAAGAGTTTAGACACGCTTCATGAGGCGGTGCCAAAGGAGTTCTTGCCTGCAGAGTTTGGTGGTGATCTTGGATCTCTTCATAAACTGTGTGGTAGGTTTGTTAGAGTTATTCGTAACGTCTCACGTGAGACGGGCTCATTCCCAACCTCTCAGGAATAGTATTCCTAACGTCTCACGAAATTCTTGATTTACAATCTACATCATCAACTATTTATCATTTTCAATAGTGCCTATTTGTCAAAATATCATATCATAACATTATAATTTTCAATAACAGCTTTCAAAATGACAGTAACCTACGTCATTAATGACAGTAAACATCACAAACGCTACTAACTTAGCGAGAAAACGATTAGCTGCTTATTTATATCTACATTGTTCAGGCTTGGTAATAATTTAAATCTATGTTTGCTTCAGATGTATACTTGGCTGAAATCAGCAGAGAGGAGAACATCACCTACTACAAGCAAATGTCGAAGGCATTGGTCGACGAGTCGCGACGTATTGGAGATAAGCCGTATATAGACGACATGCTGGGAGTTACAGGCAGTTTTAGGACAATCACTGTGGATTAGATGTAAATATTTTACGTTAGGTATCCGGTATCCGATAAGTTAAGATTTATGATTCAAGAACGGCGATATCTGTGTCTACCGAAAATGTGTGTGTCTGCAATGAAAGTAGATACAGACAAGACAAAAAGGTATTTAGATGATATCAAATCCTTACATGAAATGTTGAAAGCAAAGGATATAAAACTTATATTTACAAATCTAGCATACAAAACAGATTATTTGTATTTAACGCCTCTTATAAATGATAAAATATTTAAAATAAACTCTATTTTACATAATTATGCACTATATGACATGACAACTGACATTATTAATTTAGGAGCAATAAAAACAAGAATGACATTAAAAGAATTTCAACAAATAATTGCCAAGCATGTACAAGGTGTCGCTATCTTGAGTATGGCAAATATGACTTCATCAAACGAAGAGGTTTTTCAGGTGATATAGACGAAGCAAATAGTGGAAACATAAATATTGTAAAAGTTACAAGTAGTAGGACACGAAGAATTATGCACATTCTTCATCAAAATCTGTGTGGTGTAACCAATAAGCGGGATGAAATAGAATCCTATGTAAACTGTAATAAAAATATTCTCGACTACGTCTGTGTCAGTGAACACTTCCTGAACAAAAATACTGTTAACTTGTTTAATATTGTCAATTACAATCTGGCAACACACAATGTTCGTTCAAATAAGAAAAGAGGTGGAACCCTCATATTAAGCTTGTGTAAATTAGTCAACGAGGAGATAACTTTCTGTAAAAAAATCTACAAGATAAATGTATTTGAAATTTGTGGTGTACGAGACATTGAAACTAATACTAATATTTGTTGTTGCTACCGTATTCCTGACCTTAAAAATTTTGACGAATTTATGGAGCGACTCGAAAGATTCATGGAGCACTTTTTTGATAAGAAATGTTTGTTAGTTGGTGATTTTAATATTAATGTGTTAGCAGACAGTAAACAAAAGCGTGACTTCGAACAACTATTGACTTGCTATAACTTCAGATATTTAATCAGAGATACAACATTCATCCGGAATGATGTCCGGTCAGGCATTGATAATATTTTAACCAACATAGAAGATAGTTGTGTACAAGATTACAGTGTGGATCACAACGGACTAGGGGATGGACATGCGGCGATATTCTGCTCTTGTCAGCTGGATGGCAAAGAAAATAAAAATAAATTTGATAGGATACAGATACGTCGCCGTAGTTACTGTGAAAAAAACCAATTAAAGTTTAAAGTAAATATAATTAAGACAGACTGGTACAACATGGGCATAAACACATTTCTCAATACATTAATTAAAATTTTTAATGATAGCTTCAATATAGTAACAAAAAAGGTAAATATAAATATAGGGAAACAAAGGATTAAATGGCTGACTAGGGGTATTAAGGTTGCTAGTAAAATGAAGGGATTCTTAGTTGTTAATATTAAAAAAGGACATGATCAAAGCGCCTTAACCTACAAGAAAACCTATTTACAAACTTATAAAAAAGTAATTAGACACGCAAAACAAATTGCAGTTTAAGATGAAGTGAATAATGCCAAAAATTCAGCAAAAGCAATCTGGAACGTAGTGAATAGGCACAGAGATCAGAACAACACAAAGGCTACAACTAATAATATTAAATTGAAGATAGATAACAAACTACTGACGCATCCACGAGATATAGTGAAAACCTTTGCCGAAAAATTTGACACTAACAACTTACTAACCGATGATAAAAATTCTTGTAGAATCCCTGCAATTGAGCTGCTAGTCAATAATGTAAGTAAGGTCGACACAAGTATGGAATTTAATCATATAAATAGAATAGAGCTAACTAAAATTATCAAAACAATGGAAAGTAAAACATCCTCCGGCTATGACGAAATCTCTATAAAAATAATAAAGGACCACATTGAGGAATTGACAGGACCTCTCACATACTTTTTTAACAAATGCATAGATGCTTCTTTATTCCCAGAACAAATGAAAATTGCTAGAATTTTACCAGTATACAAAAAAGGTACGAAAACAGATCCTAAAAATTATAGACCCATATCCTTACTACCGGTGTTATCAAAATTATATGAAAAGATTATCAAAGATAGACTTCTAAGACATTTAATTATAAACAAAATTCTTAATAAAAGACAATTTGGGTACCAGCACAGCGTAAGCACCGGAGATGCCATAAATACGCTGTTAGATGACGTCATTGGATCATTAAATGGTAAGATGAAAGTATTAGGGTTGTTTCTAGATTTAAGCTCGGCGTTTGATACAATTGATCATAAAATTATGTTAGAAAAACTAGAATACTATGGCATTAAGGGTAAGTCATGGAAACTATTTCATTCTTATTTGACAAACAGGCAACAGTACGTTGAAATTAGAAAAATAGTTGAGAACAAGGAAGGGCTTTATAAATCGAATCTGTCCAAAATTACAAGGGGCGTGCCCCAAGGTTCAATTTTAGGACCTATAATGTTCATTTTATTCACAAATGACCTGATACCCTTTATGGAAAAATATCATCCCGGTGTTAAACTGGTTTTATTTGCTGATGACACAAACGCCATAATCTCGGCAGACTCGTTAGCTGAACTGTCACGTAAGCTAAATATAGTAGTCAGAGGTTTTGATGAGTGGTTCACGACAAATAATTTAATTTTAAATATAAAAAAGACAAATGTAATGCTTTTCAAGTCGACATCTAGGAATAATGATAAAATAATACTAAATCACAATGACATTAATATTGAATCATCACATGTAGTTAAGTTTCTAGGTATACATATTGACAGTTTTTTAAATTGGAAAAATGAATTAAGCTCAATTGAAAGTTCAATAAGTTCCGCATGCTACGCTATCAGAAGTTTAAGAGACGAAGTTAAAATTGGACAACTTAGACTAGTTTATTTTGCGCTGGTAGAGTCTAAGCTTCGGTATAGCATCATGTTCTGGGGCAACAGTTATGCGTACAACGCAAATACTGCTTTCGTGGCGCAAAAGAGAGCAATTAGAACCATGGTACGCATACAGCAAACGGATTCATGTCGGGAACATTTTGTTAGGCTCGGTATACTGACCGTGCCATGTTTATATATCTTAGTCACCTTGACAAATTTCGTTAAAAATCTTAATAGATATGAAAGTGAGGAAAAAAAATTAATAAGGGAAAAAACTAGGAGAAAAAACATTAAAAGTGACTATCTTGTAAGGCTGAACATAGCAAAGCACAGTGTTCGATTTCAGGCTGTTAAACTTTACAATAGGCTTCCAATTGTATTTAAAACTATATACTGTCCCGTTAAGTTTGGTAAACAGTTGAAAAGTTTCTTATATATATATATATACCCCGTAGTTAGTTCAGACACCGACAGCCAACAGCTAGAAAATGCTTGCCCTCATATTATATCTTTCTTGATTTATTATTATTATTATTACTTAAGAGGTCGAAATATCTTCCCCGATCAATTTAATTAGGCCTAGTAGTATTGTAGTTCTTTATTAATCAAAACTAGGTAATTCTAATCTTATTTATACGACATTATAAACCATCTAGTGTCGACAGTTACGGCGTATTGCCACAAATTTGCCATGAAGTTGTAGGAAGATAGAGATAAAAATAAAGATACTTTAAAGAAAATATACATAAAATAAACATACTTAGTCTAAGTACCTACCTAAAATTATCAGCGATTAAGACAAATGCAGTTTAGGTAGCAGTCACTTTACTAGGCTTTACTAGGTTATTCAACGTAATTTACCTATGATGCGTAAGGCTAACCTAACCATTACGAACCACATGCATACACGTATAACAGTTTAGGGTGACGAGCGGTCGCCACCACCGCCGCGCCGCCGTCTGGAAAAAATATAAATTTATGAAAATCGTAGTACCTAGATAGATATTTAACATTATATAACTATATAGGTATAATAACTTATACATTTGAATCACGAGCCCTGCCGCAACTGTCTGCATTCATAAAACAATTTTGCGGATCCCTAACGCGCGATAGGCGGCAAGGTTCCCGCGTGTCTAAACGAGCCCTAAGCATAATTTTATTCAAAGCAGCAAAATAAAAATTTATATAATTTATACAAAGACGACGGGTAAGATGTTGGCGCCAACAAAGCACAAGTATAAATTAACAGGAGGTTACTGCGGACCCTCTATCAATGGACCCTAAATTGCTGCAAAGAACAAAACAAATAATTACCTACTAGGCATCTTTATTATTTTTTATGAGGGATCCTTGTAAGCAGGATAGTGACTCCTCAAAGTGGGTGGATTTGTCTGCTGGCTATCCCAAAAACGATGGTCGATGACGCCTATGTGGCATCATACATTAATGATGTATTGTGTGTTTAATTTAACTCTTGTTTGTAAACGATAATAATAGTACCTACCTATGTCTAATTTTCTATAGGCCTCCCTTGTAGGTGTATTTATTGCGAATAAAAAACGAAATAAAAGATTTATAAGTAGCAAATTTATTTTATTTATCCAGTTTATTTGAAATATCCTATATAAAGAGCACCGATAGAATTTATAGACAAATTCCATCGCGCCTATGGAGGCAGCGAGGCCAAGTCCAGCTTGGCGATGATGGATATACACCACGTAGTTGAATTCTCTTTGATAAATACAATTCAAGACTATAGACACTTTCCAAGAATTCTTCATATATTTGCACGGCCTTTTATGGTGCTACTGCTGATCTGCAGCCACTGCCGTGCGGGCCTACATGTGCTCAGTCAAAGCTAGGCTGAGCTGGTCTTCGTGCGGGTAGGTACTTGCTTGCATTCTGCAAATGAAACTGATCAATAAGCCATGTGTTTCTTTCGGCACATTGAAAAAAAAACACTCAACCAAACTAGGCATTGAATAATCAATGCTTGGATAGGCGAGTCTCCTCAACCTCAACAGCCTATTGTGGTCCACTGGCTGTAGGCAGACCTCCCCAGATATAAGTGCCATTTAGCTTTTATCTCATGTGGGGTGATGCCTATAATCCCCACGCTTGGAACGCGGGTTGGGGATCGCAGGTCGATGGTAGAATGGTTCTGCAGGAGGGACTGCTGCCTGCCCCCGGTGGTTATTCCTTCTTCGCTTCTTACGACCCCCGCGGGAAGAGTTGGGGTGGTGCAAATTCTGAACCGGCGCCATACGGCTATTGTCGCTGCTATGTATATGTATACGTCTTTTGTGATGAATTATTGAATAATACTTGCCTTTTCCGCATAAAATAAACACTGCGTTGTTATTGATTTCACTTTGACATGTCTTTCACAATCTGAAGAAGTGAGCCGTAGTAACTATCGCAAAAACACGCTAATCTGTGCCCTAACACGCTGGCAGAGCGCGTGTTTACTTGACAGTTCAATTCTTGCCCGAATCGCGCTGTGACGCAGCTGAGAAAACCAACGAAGGCATACAGAATACGGTTTTGTCCCATTCCCCGCCGATATCTTGTCGTATCTGTGTAAGACGTGGAATTGGTCATAGAGCATAACCCCCCAGATCATGTCGCTTTATATTGTTAGAGTTTTGCATAGTTTACGAATACTAAAAGTTTTAATTCAATGAACATTCAATAAAGATTCAATTTCTTTAGATTAATTTATCACCTTGCAGCGACCCTCTAGATAAAATAGCAACGAATACTTTTTTAACAACACAGTATGACAGAGTAAGCTAACAGTTTCATATGAACCTTGAATTTAGTCTTAAACACACTTACCTAGTTATAATATTATAAAGGTCGAAATTATTTATCGTGCAAATCATAGAATCATAAACTTTCATACTTCATGTTAGGGCTGAAAAAACAAGGTTTTAAAGAATTGAAGCAAATTTAATGAGATCTCTTAGCACGAGTCCCCTTGGTCATTTTCATACATATTTTGAGGTTATAAATTCAAAACTTCTTAGTGAATATTTTTTTACAAAGGAGTTCCTACCGTAAGGTCTGCTTCGAAATTCGAACTAACCTCATGTTACAAAACAGTTGCTTACAGAATGTGTGAAAAGTTGAGTTTTTTTGTGCTTGCAATCTGTCAATGGCATGAAAAATTCCTCTTGCACTCTGGGTTCCAGAACTTGCCTCGCTTTGCTCGTGAGTTACTCTAGGATACTGAATTGCGCTCGGGATTTAATAACAACCGTGAAGTGACCGCGTGCGAAGGCACTTGTTTAGATTCTCGATTCACTATTATGGTCTCATTCTTGTCGAGTCTCAGCCTAGTCGAAGTGGCTTCTTTTTAAATTTTATATTAATTGTCTTGAAAATGTAATATATTTGTTAATTAGTTCCACAGCAGAGGTAGCCTTTGCTTCAAACAAAGTTTACCGTTATTATTTGACGTCATTAGGTTACATGGGATTCTTAACAAAACATAATTGTTTTGATTTAATATCACATTTTAAAGGTTTTTGCTAGGTTTAAGCATAATTGCTAAAACCTATAAAATTTGATATTAAATTAGTGCGTATTAACCTTCCTACCTTCATTGTATTATAAACGTTTATTATTAAATAATGGTAGGTAATAAACAATGTTTAATGTAGATACTTCGAGTAGCGCACACACATTATAAAAAAAAAACATTTATTTCAGACCTGTGTAAGTCCTATAGACACTGCCTATAGGACTTACACGGGTTATTACTTTATTATTATAGACACATTGTTATCTAGCAATTGTGTATTTTAATATGTCTAATCTATGGACTTACACTTACACGGGTCTGAAATAAATGAATTTTAGTATACAATTATAATTTTTCTTGTATTCATACATGTAGATATAAAGATTTTTACAATAAATGATAAAAAAGTGTAAACAACAAAGTTTTTATTAGTTAATCTATAGTTGCTTAGTACGATTCGCCAATAGATGGCAGGAAGGGTCATATTTTCACTTTAAATCCAAAGGGGATTGGGATAAAGTTCATCATTGAAAACACGAATAAAATAGTATTACTATTCGCCATTAAATGTCAGGAAGAGTCAATTGTATACGATAAATCTAATAATTGAAAAAATATATAAACTAATAAAACGACATTTTCTGAAAAGGACTAGGACTCCTTTTCAGAAAATGTCGTTTTATTAGATTTCGTAGTATTTACTAGATCGATTAATCGTCCCCGAAACCCCCCTGTATACTAAATTTTATAAAAATCGTTGGAGCCGTTTCCTAGATCCGGATTATTTGTGTATATTATACAAGAATTGCTCGTTTAAAGGTATAAGATAAACGAATAGCTGAAAGGCTCTTCATCGGACACTTTACATACTGAATAATGGAAAGACTAATCATAACAGACTAAACATTCATTAAAAGAAGGACTGACAGACGCTGCGTTAGCCGACGAAAATGTATGACTCATCATTGTAAGTTTAACATACTATAAAAAAGAAGGGCTGAAAGACACTGCGGTAGCTGAACATTGTTGATCACTGATCATTGCAAACTGAAAACAGAAAGGCTGACAGACGCTGTAGTTGCCGAAAAAAATATGTGGAAAAGTAACAAAGATTACTACTTACTATTGTTAAACGGGAACGTTTATGGCTTTTACATTCCTAAGAGAACTGAATATGGGATAATAAGTACGTATGTTTTATTCCAGGCTTCAACAATGTCTATTTAAAATTTCAGCCCGATCCGTTCAGTCGTTTCGGCATGAAGAAGTAGCAAACATCCATCCATACATCCATACAAACATTCGCATTTATAATTTTGTATTGTGTGTGATTTATATTGAACTGAATAAATCCCTTTACATAGTAAGTCGTTACGTCACGAATGAAGACTTCAAGGTCAACAGCGAGTATTATAAATAACACAAACGATGTACGGTTTACCCCCGGTTTCTCGAACGCTTATTATTTTGACAAATTGTTGACAATTTGTCAGGCTGTACACGCACTGCTTTTATTACTCGCGTGGTTTTTTTTGCAGAATTCTGTAACTTAATGGAAGTTCACTAGCGGAAAAATATGAATGTTTGGAGCACTATAAAGTTGTAGGTAGCTAAAATAGCAAGGAATTTTATTCGTCGTACGTGTAAGTTACGTTAAGCACGCAGGTTATATTCCGCGAGATTAAAATTCACGCTGTCAGATTCCGCAGTGCGTATATAACAAGCCGTTGACTATCCATTCAATGTGACAAGCGTTCGAGAAACCGGGGTTAGTCTCGCCATATCCAATCTATATCCCATCCTTGAAATGAAAAATAGACTCTAAAAGCATGTATTTAAAGCAAAAATCCGATGGAGCAGACGACGACTTATCGTACTTTAGAAATAAAGAGTGCACTCTAGAGGCAGACACATAAGTATTGTAAACCTGTTTCTTGTAAAGGTTTTGTTTAAGGGTACTCCGATGCACACTAGCGCCGCCGCCTATTTTATCTTATTATTACGTCGAAGAAAGGAATTTTCAAAAATGATCCCGGCCAGTTTATGATACCTTCCATTAGCTTTCTTTTAATACCTCTGTAATAGTTTTTTTTGTATAGTTTAGAATGAGATGCGAAAACAGAGTTTGGTGGCCACCAAGTGCAACTTCGCATATCCTCCTACACTATAAAAAAAAAACTATTACAGGGGTATCAAAAAAAAGCTTATGTTCCTAGCCAGTGTCTTGGGGATGATTACGATTGGTATCAAAAGTTGGCGATCATTTTTTGAATGAGATTTTTCACCGTAATCTATAATATTAAATGAATCGCTAAATTTGTTGGTAAGCGCATAACTCAATAATGCCTGGGCCAATTTGTCCAATTCTTTTTTTTTTTTTCGTTGAAGTTCAAGGATGGTTTTCACGGCGATAAAAATTCGAATAACTGCCGGGAAAACACCTTTAAACGTTTCCATAGGAACAACGCGTGCGACGCCGCGGGGCACAGCTAGTCAATAATATAAAAATAAATCGCTAAATGTGTTGGTAAGCGCATAACTCAATAATGCCTGGGCCAATTTGTCCAATTCTTGTTTTTTTAAATGTTCGTTGAAGTTCAAGGATGGTTTTTACGGCGAGAAAAAATCGAATAACTGCCGAGAAACACCTTTAAGCGTTTCCATAGGAACAACTCGTGCGAAGTCGCGGGGCATAGCGAGTAATAAGATAAAATAGTTGTTGGCGCTCGTTTGAGTTGGGGTACCGCCTTAAGTGAGTCGCAAGCTTTATTCAAAGTCAAGTTTTAACTGCTTTACCCGTAAGTCCGTATACAGAAAGAACGCTGGAAGCTTATAAGCGCTTACCGGCGCTTACCGTCGCTTGACACCGCTGGTAACCTTCACAGGAAAATATATGAAAGCGCGCCGATAAGCACTGAACGGTGCCGACAAGTGCCGACAAGCTTCAACACGCGCTGGTCAGCGCTTGGCGCTGCCAACTAAAATTAATAAACAACTGCGGCAACCAGCTTCCTTTGTGTAGAACGGACCAGCGCTGTCAAGCGCCGGTAAGTGCTTATAAGTTTCCAGGTTTCTTTCTGTATACGGCCTAGCGAAATACAACACGTGTAAGAATTATCGCATAAATTTACGCGAATTTGGCCAAACGAGTTTATGATTTTGTGTTTCTATCAAAACATATGAATAAAGGTAAAAGATTCTGTGTTTTTGTATGTTTGTTACCACTTCCTGCTGAACTGATATTAATATTAATAATATTAGTAATGTTAGACATAATGATAAAATTAAATATGGATGAGGATATGGATGAAATTTGATACCAGCATATCTTGTATCCTGGATTAAAATGTGTTTACTTTTGATTCGGGAAAAGTGCAATGTTCCTAGCCAGTTTCTTGGGGATGCTTACGATTGGTATTGATATAGATCAGTTGAGCTACCTGTACATTGTTTGAAAAATTCTGCAGTTAGCTCAATTTTTCGATAGTTAATATTAGTTCTAACTTGTTTCTATTTTTTTTTTTTTGTAATTTACTACAACTCGTATAACACTGCATGTGTATCCACACATGCAGTGTTATACGAGTTGTAGTAAATTACAAAAAAAAAAAAATATTTTTAGTAAAATAATTTTTCAAGGTTGAGGCTGGTTGATTTTTATAGACTATCAATAATTATGTTCTAGGTATCTCATAATTTGTTTTAACTGCTACAGAAGAATCAAATCGACGCGAGAGTTCAGTTGATACATAGAATCGTTAGAGGTTGGTTCCAGTGTTGTGTATAAACAATTACAAAGGTAAGTTGCTACGCCAATTGCAAATAAAATTTATTGACATTTCATTTTAAACCTTTTTCTGTTATTAATTATTATATTAGGTACATTATTTTAAGATTTTATCTTTTATTGTTTTGTTTTAAGTAGATGAAAATGCTACGACCACCTCTGTGGCGCGGCGGGTGAAGGTTCACCTGCGACGTGGGTGTTGTGGGTTCGATTCCCGCCTCGGGATAAATATGTATACGAGCCTTAGATATTTGTTCAGGGTGTTCTGGAGGACTTCTATGTATGCTAAAAATATGTATCAATGTAGTATATCGTATAATGTTCATCAGCTATCTAGTACTCATAACACAAGCTCTCCTTAGCTTAGGGCTAGAAAATGCTGTGTGGGTTGTTCAGCATTATTTATTTGTTTGAAGGTACTTTTGCGTTCAACTTTTTTGAATCCGAACTCATTGTCTTCACATGTTTTCTAGTTTTCGAAGTTTTAATTCTATGAAACTAGTAGCGCCTCACGGTTTCACTTGCATAGTTCCCGTTCCCGTGGAAATTCCAGGATAAAATATAGCTTATGTCACTCCCTGAAAAGTTAGCTTTATAATGTGTATGAATGATGAATTTTTTAATCAGTCCAGTAGATTCAGTGCCTATTCAATGCAAGCAAACAAACAAAATCAAATCGATCTTCTTTACAATATTAGTAAAGAAGTATAGATATATATAGAAAAATAATTAAACTTCGAATTACGTGAATAATAAGGATCCGCGCCAAATCAGCCCCTTAAACTCGAATCGAAGAATAAAACGTCAATAAAACTTATAAATCCATCGTTATTAATACTAAAGTTATTTACAACGGGATATTTACCATGATCTGAGTTTTGAGCTATCCAATATTTCGGCACAGTTTCATGCGCCAAGATCACGGAATAACTGAATGAAAAAAATATTATATGGCAGATATATCGATCTAAAGTTTTTTAAACTTACGCGATCAGAACACATGATTTATAAATATTCACGGGTATTTATCGTTGAAACGTCGGGAAAAATAGGTAAATAAACGAGATAAATACCCGTGAATATTTATAAATAAATCAATCTACCCTGAAACCGTGCCGAAATATTGGAAAGCTCAAAACTCAAATCATGGTAAATATCCCTTTGTAAATAACTTTAAATGAAACGTCGATGTACAGTCAGACAGAAAAGTGTCAAATTAACGCTTGCACCACAAAAACGTGTAAAATTTTATATTTCCCAAAATAAATGAACGAATTTTGATTTACCAAGCTCTCAGCTGTGTGGTGCTGGCTTAGAATTAACACCATCTCTTTCCGTGGGTGTCGACGCCAAAAAGGCGATCTTTAAGGGGAGACCTACGTCCTACGTAATATAGGCTATTGAGATTGAGTTTAAGGAAACTTCTTAGTAAGATTATTCCCAGAAGTGATCAGATAGGTGAGTTAGACAATAGTAATGTAGAAGTGATAAAAACGTTTTCCTATTGTATTGGTATTTGCGTAGTTCACTGTCCGTACGATAGAGGCATTGTATGAAATTGTATGGACTAATTGAATTTGTTTTTAAAAACTACGATAAACCGACTTCAAGTATATGGTTTTCTCATGGAAAGCGTTTCCAGATATTTTTTCGGGCAAACCGTGATTCTGAAATATTTCTGATTTTTTTGGTCGAAAGCGGGACATAATAAAAAACGTAATTAATCAGTAGTTTTTTAATAAGTATGTTTTTATTTTAGTTTCAAAGTAAGTTTACACTGATGTTGATGATAGATTGATACCTACCTAGCTATATAAAGCGTACACCGTGTCAGAATTAAGTGGGATCTTACAAATTTTGTAGACAAGGGGGTACTTAATTCTGATGCGCCCTGTACTTACTACGTACTACACTATTTTTAGTGATTATATTTATATGCTTTTATCTAAGTTTCAAACTAATTTTACGAAGATATTGATGATAGATAGATAGCCATAAAAAACGTACATATTTGAATGATTATTATATGTATGCCATTATCTTAGTTTACTTTTAATGATGTTCATAATAGGTAGCTATAGAAAAGGCACATATTTTAATGATGAGGGATATTTCTCTGAAGATTTAACTTGTATTCGCTCGCCGCAATGCGACTACGGGGCACAGCTCGGCGAGCGAAGCGAGCCGTGTAACGGCACGGCCCCTTTCACGAAGAAATAATTTTTGCAAAACCCCCGACTAAATGGAATTGAAAAAGACAATTAAATTACCTTTAGTTACAATTATAGCTTCCTAATTTTTTTCACCTATCTATTACTACAAAGCCAAAAAATCCGTCGGGGGGGCTGCAGAAAAATCGGGACGTCTGGCAATGCTGCTCATGGATGACATAGATCAAAACTAGACTCACGGACTTGAAATGAAATGATAATTGTAATGGGACACGGGAAGCACCAGCTTTTAAATGAAACATAATCATTAAAATCGGATCACCCAGTTGAAAGTTCTGATGTAACAAACAAAAAAATACAGTCGAATTGAGAACCTTCTCTTTTTTTGAAGTCGGTTAAAAAGAAGACGTCATGATCACCTCTCATTACTAACGTCAATTAAACTCACCCCTTTGTTCTCAAGTTCTCATGTAATCACGATTCATTCACGGAAGGAAAATTTTACCCGGAAATTGGAGTAAATTACTAGAAAAAGTCTGGATTTTTTTTGCTTGCTTAGCTTGTTCATTATTTTTATAGTAGGTACAAAATACAGACTTGTCTGCTGGGAATGCAGAATTATGTGAGACTCGACGCCCTGAGAAGGACGTCAACCACTAAAAAAAATTTACTAAACCTCGGTAACATTTAGACCTACCGCGATCCGACTGGCGTCCCCTCTCCACAGACTCTGATACCCTACACGTGTCCTCTGGGTGGTGCTAAGAGCGGTACCCTCTGGTGGTAGGCTTCGGCCGTGGCTTGGCATCACCCTCCGGACTGGGCCAGTCCGTGAAGCAACTCAGTTGTGTTTCGGAATGTGGTCCGGAGTAGCCATCTTCGTGATACATCGTCGCTTTCCATCATGTGAGATTGCGGTCAAACGAAGGTCTATTTCTGATAAAAAAAAACACTCACCGACCCCATTCTTCCACCACCACACCAAATTCGTAAACGAATTTTACCTCGCCGAATAAACAAAAAAAAGGTACAAAATACAGTCTATCTCGAACTATTTAGCTGTCTGTTTATTCTATTTCCTTTGTAACTTGTTTGTGTTTACGTTTACTTATTTTGTATTACAGTCACCATGGTGGACTCACTACCAGAGAACGCATATTTTAAGTACCACCCTGATACCTTGACTTACGTCAGAACTCAGTACAACTTTGACAAGCCAGGGGCCATGGATAGAGCCATAGATTCATTGGAAGAATGGTTGAAGAAGCAGAACCATTTCACTGTTAAAGAATTCTGTGAGTAGAAAAAACGTCATTATTATGTGTTGTGTTGATCCATACTATTACTACAACTACCATAATCATCAGCACCAGCCTATAATAGTCCACTGCTGGACATAGGCATCCCCTAATGATGTATGGTATTACATTATCTGTGGTTTGGCGTATCCAGCATCAGCCTGCAGTCTTTCGTAGATCGTCATCCCACCACCATAATATGCAAAAGTAATTCTGTCTCTCTGTCTGTCTGTTACCTTTTCACGCCTTAACGGCTAAATGGATCATAATGAAACTTGGCAGAAATGTAGATGGTATCCCGAATGCACGTGCAAAGCCACGGGCAGAGGTTTATAAATTAAAATAGAAGAAGATATTAATTTTGGTCCACAATATTGTATGTAATCTAATATCCGTTGTACTAAATAAATCACGATTTTTTTATGTATGTTTGTATTTACGCAATGGGTCGGAAAGCAAATTTTTATTTCTTAACCTAAACATAAAGGTTAGGTACTTTATTGGTCGATAAACGCGTCCAGTGCTTAAGGTTAAGATATTCTTTTTTTTCAATTAGCTCAAACACTTAGATCCTTATTAAGGCAATTAATATTATATTAAAAATCTGTTAAAGGTAGGTACAAGTAGGTACCTAAATTATAGATAAATATATTAAATATTATATATTATAATAAATATTATTTATTTCGTAAACACTAGAGAGATCATAAACCAAAATGAATCTTACTTCAAACATAAAATGACTAATGTTTCCTAACTTAAACTAAATTAAACAACATTTCAGCAGCAGCAACGATGCAGACAAAAACATACAAAGTTTATTTTCAAAACGTGATTAGGTACTAATAGAACATGTTTTTTCCACAGCTCGTGATTTCCTTGAGCGACAGATAATTCTCGACAAAGGCTCTTTGGAAAGAACTAAAAAGCAAATGGATTGTCTTTTTACCATGAAATCTATTCCAAACAGTTTTTTTCTTAAATACGACTTGGAATACTTGGTATCAGAGGAGGGAATAAAAACATCTTAGTAAGTATGCTTACCTATATTAAAATTAAAATAGTTTGTATCATGCCAATAACTTTCAATACTTTGATTAAAATAAATTAAAAATTTATTAAGTAATTTATAAGACAAGGGGAAAACTGGAATAACTTGTTTTAACCCGCACTACGTATTATTCGTAGGCATTAAGGAAACTTCCATTAGAAATAGTGACTTTTTACTTTTTTGCGTCGAGTGATTCTGAAAATATGCTTAAAGAAAAAAGTTAGCTAGTGCGGGTTGAAGACTAAGACGACGCTAATTTTTCTACACTTTTACGGTGATGACTGATGATAGTCTATCTAGAAATATAAATCATCAAAGGAACATTTGTAGCCCCAGAAAAGCAGATCTAAATAAATAAGGTACCTACCCGATTTGACAAACTTCTTCTATCATTTAATTTAATAAATTGGTATTTTATCTAGAGTAAGACTCTGAAGGCTCATAATAGTAATGTTATGGTACACAAAATAGGAATAGCAGAATCAAATTATTTTTCTTAAAAAAAAAAAACAATGAACGAAAAGACTTCAACGCGCTTGAAGATAGTTTTAACTTTTGTCAATTTGTTATACAAAACACAAATAATTCATAATTTTTTTTAAAAACTATAAACCGACTTCAATTTTTACAGTTTTTCCATGAATTTTTATGGATCCCATTGTCAGAACTGAACAAAATTAAAATGGGACCACACGGGAAGCACCAGCTTTCATATAAATCAAAAGTTCTGATAACAAACAAAAAAATATATATATATGATACACACGAATTGAGAACCTCCTCCTTTTTTTGAAGTCGGTTAAAAATAGAGTTTCGTCTGGCCACTGACCGCCACTGCTGGCCGCGTCAATCTGTAAGACCCTTTATCAATCAATCATCATCATACCAGCCGATCGACGTCCACTGCTGGACATAGGCCTCCCCTAAAGTTCCTCATAATGACCGATTTTGCGCTGCCCGCATCCAGTGACTTCCCGCCGCCTTCACTAGCCTTTAGCAGTACAAGTTTTTTTTAAGGCGCATACCCGAGCCAATCTGACAGCAATTCCTATTTTATCATATTTTTACGTTTATCATAGGAATTTTTAAAAATCCTACGTTTAGTTTGTGGTATCTATTATAAGCTATTTTTTAATACCTCTTTTATAATTTTATCTCATATAGTTTAGGAGGAGATGCAAAAATAGAGTTTGGTGGCCAAAAAGCGCAACTTCGTATCTCTTCCTAAGCTTTACAAAATGAAACTATTACAGAGGCATTAATTAAAAAATCCTACGTTCAACGTAATAATAAGATATAATAGTTGGGGGCCCCACTTTCGCTGGTGTTAAGTAGAATATTGATCAAGCGTTACTCTTTAACACATTCGTGGCCCATGCCGCATATGTCGTCCTGCGGCTCAGTGAAACTGAGGCTGGGCAGTGAATGCGTTAAACTAGCAACTTATTATCATTATAATCATGGATTAATAATAATAATAAACTACGAGTCAATGATGATCATGATGTAAGGATTTTCCGGCATTGTTGATTAAATTAGTTTGGTCCAATCCATACTTCCTATACGTATGGATTGGACAATTTGTGACTCTTTTTTATACGAGACTATTCAAAAACTAAAGAACTACAGTGCTATAATTTTTTTGCAAAATATATCAACCATACTTATCTATAACATTGTTTTGAATTTTTTTTGCTAACCTAATATTTTCTTGTTATCCATGGTTATTTATTAGATTTACTTAAATTTTCAGCAACTTCGCCATGATACCTAATCTCACGAAAGAGCACCGAAGAGTTTTCGTAGCGAAAATTATAAATACTGATTTTGACGCACAGTTTTTCACCAAATGCTACAGTTTTGGAATTCATGTAAGTACAGCTCATGTTTTTGAAACTTACCGATCACCGCGCCTGGACCAAATGTTTTATGCGTTTCCATAGCACCAACTCTTTCGAAGACGCGGGCAGAAACTAGATACACTAATATGATAAATGCGAAAGTTTGTATGGATATATGGATGTTTGTTAACTCTTCAGGCTAAACTACTGAACGGATCGGACTGAGGTTCTGCTTATGGGTAACTGCGCCCCGCGGCTTCGCACGCGTTGTTCATATGGAAACGTTAAAAGGTGATTTTTATCCTATGGGAACTGATTTGTGGGATAAAAAGTAGCCTATGTTTGATTCTAGGATAAGAATGACCTATATGCAAAGTTTCAGCCCGATTCGTTTTGTAGTTTTGGCGTGGTAACAAACCATCCATCCATCAATCCATACATCCATACAAACTTTCGCATTTATAATATTAGTGTGATTAATTTAATTACATGTTTTTGTTACTTTTTACCTCTTGCGCTAACTTTTGAGCTTGGTTGCCATTTTCGATGATGCTCTTTCACGGTTCGATGATTTTATCACAATGGTGATTTAATTTTAATTCATATATAAGAATGAAAAATATTTAGTAACAATTCCGCGAAAAAACCTTCTGCGATAAAATCTAACAAATTATACAAAATTATACATTTATACAAAATGAAAGAACATTAAGTAAGTCGTCAACTAGTTTCCTCTCTCCACGAGACATCATCAGGACACCACACCACTCGATCTTGACACTGAGAGCGCCAAACAACAACTGCTTTTTATTCATATACATATATTTATTTGTTTCAGGCTCTGGAACACATAAGAAACAATGACTACTGCATGGGTTTTGAAGTAGTTATGGATTTCAGAGATCTGAACGTGATGGAGCTTCTTTCAAAAACTAATTTAAGTGAACTGAAGAGGTATATGGAATTCGTTATGGTTAGTAAATAAATAATACCTCAACCTCAACCTCAACAGCCTGTATTGGTCCACTGCTGGACGCAGGCCTCCCCCTGATATGCGCCTTGCTAGCTTTTATCTAGTGGGGGGTAATGCCCACAATCCCCACGCTGGGCATGCGGATTGGAGATAGCAGTTCGGTGGTAGAATTTTTCTGCAAGGGCGCTGCTGCCCGCCCCCTGTAGATATCTCTTAGTCGCCTTTTACGACACCCACGGGAAGATATGGGTTAATAAATAATAGAATAATTCATTATTTCACACTGAAACGTTAGCGTAAAAGAATCGGTAACTACTATAGAAACAAAAACTGAAACATGGATCAATGAAATATCGTCGATTAATTTTGAGTCAAACTTTGCCCCTAAGACCCTCAGTGGCGCGGTGGACGAAGGTCCGCCTGCGACGCAGGAGGTTGCGGGTTCGATTCCCGCCTCGGGACAAATGTGTGTACGATCTGCAAATATTTATTCAGGACGTTCTGGATGTTTTCTATCTATAATAAAGCATAATATCTATCTATGTAATGTATTGTATCATGTATTGTGTCAGTTATCTAGTACCCATAACACAAGCTATTCTTAGTTTGGGACTAGATAATGCTGTGTGATTTGTCCAGCATTATTTATTTATTTAAAATTATAAAAAAAATGATGTTTAAATAAAGATTGGCCCTGGAAGCGCTCGGCGAGATTTTCATCTAAAAAATTATTTATTGTGCTTGTGATAGATTTTTTCCGTGAACTAATTGTCTTTTAGAATGTCAGTGACACTTAAGGCCCATACACCAGCGAAAGTGGCGCCCCCAACTATTTTATCTTATTATTACGTTAAACGCAGGAATTTTTAAAAATCCTACGTTCAGTTTGTGGTATCTATTATAAGTTACTGTAATAGTTTCATTTTGTAAAGCTTAGGCAGAGATACGAAGTTGCGCTTTTTGGCCACCAAACTCTATTTTCGCATCTTTTTTTTTACAATTATTAAAGATGTATTATAATAGATACCACAAACTGAACGTTGGATTTTAAAAAAATCCTATGATAAATGTATAAATATGATGAAATAGGTATCGCTGTCAGATTGGCTCGGGTATGCGCCTTAATACCGAAAACTAACCTTTCTTCTTTTTCTCACAAGTCAGAAGAAGATATTTTATTTGTGATCCTATATTATTCTCTTAATTTAAACCAATCTCTATGAATAAATCAATCTCCATAATTTTTCGCCTACTATTATAGTAGGCAAAAGGGACACTGACTATTGCCTACTACTTCATAGTAGTTTGTTTATTTTTATGTTTAGTTATTGAACAATTTACAGCCACCACAAAAATATACAAAGAACTAATTAAGGCGCATACCCGAGCCAAAATGACAGCGCCAACTATTTTATCATATTATTACGTTTAAAATAGGAAATTTAGAAAATCCATCATACAGTTTGTGGTATCTATTAAAAGCTATTTTTTAATACCTTTGAAATAGTTTTATCTTGCGCAGGTGCTCTGAAGGCCTAGCCAACCGGCATTCGCTATGAAGCGAATCAAAAACAATTGAAAGATTCTTAGGGAAAAATTTGAAACCGATCACGTGACATATCTAAGGCATAATAGGGTGTATGCATGTGATTTCAAAATGGCTAAAAAAATATATACGTATTCTCTATTGATATAGAAACATATCTACATATTTATTTTTGCATTTTGAGATGTTTTTATTGTAGAATTTAACCATTGAAAAATTGATATTTTAAATCTCAATCGCAAAATTTCAAAACGCTACGCCATTGACTAGAGCGGACGTGACATCACTGTACACATTTTTTCTTTTTTTATTCTGCTTGCTGCACCATGATTTGACACTATTCTGCCTACTTGACATTTCGTATTGTCGATTATTTTCAGTTTTTTCGGAAAACCTCTTTCCTGAGATGATCACTACCGAGGTCGTCACCAAAGGTTTTAATCAAGTGTGTACGTCGACGTCACATAAACATGGCGCCAATATGGCAGCGTTTTTATCACCCGAAAATTATTGTAGTTTTGATTTGTTTTTTTTACCTTGTTAATGCGAAATTCAGTGAGCGTCTTATCATTCCTCGGTTAAATAATGACCTAAAGAATCGATTAAAACAATAAAAAAAATCGATGCATATACCCTATTATGTCAAACCCATACATTTTTGGAATAATCTACTATCGCTTTCGACATCGATTGTTACATTGTCTAGGCTCTCTGGTTCGATACCGCATTAGAAGAAGATAACTTAAATTCAACTGGCTCTAGAATTCAGCTTGCACTAGAATGAAATAAAATAATTTGATCGGTCTAAAGAAACGAACAATCGACTTCGATATAAATATGATTTTACACAGTTCTTTTGAAATCCCTAGGGAGAAAAGTTTTAATGAAACTACATACATACATTATGTATGGGAAGATTTTCTATACGAAATCGGTTTACACTTGACGGATAAATCGGCGAACATACAAATAAAAAAAACATACAGCCGAACAGAGAACTTCCTCTTTTTTTCAAAGTCGGTTGAAAAGCATGCGGCATGTTGTAATGAGATATGATTACGAAAGCGTTTATCAACTTTTATGTATCGATAAAAAACAATAACAAGGTGTTTAATAAATGGGTTAACAGTTAACCCATTTATTAATTACCTTATTATATGTACACACACGTTTACTGCTACTGCTGCTACTGCTACTGCTGCTGTTTGTCCACATACCTACAAAGACTAAGCAAGGCAGGCGGACTGGCGATCGCAGCCAAGGTGTTAATTAATACACAGTATAAAGCTTCTGCCCTTCATCTGGAGACCAACTCTGCCTATCACTTCGGTTTTTATCGAATGATATGCAGTGCCATGGTATAGAATATTTTTGTGATAAATATCACAAAAATATTTATTTAACTAATTAGGAACATTCACACTAATACCATAAATGCGAAAGTTTGTCCATACAAACTTTATCGAAACAAACATCCATCCAAATATCCATATGTATGGATGGATGGATGGATGTTTGTTACTTATTTAGGTACGCCAAAACTACTGAACGGCTAAAATGTTGTATACTATTGTATGTATTTACACTTGTAAGTATTTCGAAAAATATTAAGCCGCCGTCAGAAGGCAAAGTGCTCAGAATGCTCCCAGCTTTGCCACGTTGGTTGAATGGAATTGCTAATTTGTTGACCGAAATAGAAGCCAGCATTCCGAACACATGTAAACTCTGTCATAAGTTTGATAAGATCTTAATATTAACCTATGGAACCAGGAACCAGGGCACCTAAGGCCAAGGGATTCAATCCCAAATAGCTCAAATGGGAAACCCCGGTCAAGGTTAACGTAATTTCCAGCGCTTAAGGGACTAGTCCGCTTAAGAGTCCCTAAAAACTGCATTCTTGTGCGTCTTATCTAGCAACTTAACGAAGTAAAAGCCTTCGATAAACATTGAATTTAGCATTTGAGAATACGCATGTTTGCTACGAAGCAATCACTCGATACACAGTTCTTGCTATATTTATCGAGTAGATATTTTGCCACAATTGCCCTCCTGGTGTGTTCCTATGTTCTTACGACTTTACCACATCCGTGGGCTGAGTTTGTGGGGTAAATTTTCTTAAGCTGCGACCTCTCGGCAAAAATGTTATTAAACATACACCGAAGGAAGCCGCTACTCTTCTTATCGTAGGTCCTCTGGTATTGTGTCTTTTAAAGGGCAGTATGTATCTTTTAAAGGTATAAAAGCTGCAAAAATTATCAATAAATAAATTCAAACAAACTGTCAAAACTTTACTATGCAAAAAGGCTTACTTTAGAATATCAGATTATATAGAGGATAAAAAAGCTTGGGTCGGATTTTGCTCCAACTCGAAAAATAACAATTAACAGGCTAAAGATTTCTTCGTCGTTTCTGTTCTTTAGTCTACATACCGAAGCGATCGAAATCAAAAATACCACTTTATTTCCGTGTCAGTGTATTTTTTTATATGATTCGACCTTTTATAAGTGTACATTTATTGTATTTATGGAAATAAAGCATTTTTGAGTTAGAGTTTGAGTATTAATTATTGAATATTATCTATTTCAGGATGGATACCACATGAGAATAAAAGCATTCCACTTCTTAACATCCTCAAAAGCAGTGGAACTTCTTTTGAGTGTAGCAAGGCAGGTTTTGAGTGCTAAGATGAAGGATCGTCTGCATGTCCACCTAAATCTAGACATGCTACATGAGGCAATGTCAAAGGAGCTCTTGCCTGAAGAGTTAGGCGGTGATCTTGGAACTCTTCGAAATCTGTGTGGTCAGTTAGTTATACTATTAGCTAGGCGTTCCCCTTGTAGAATTCATATGAGTTCGGTACTAATTTAAATCTATGTTTATTTCAGATGTATACTTTGCTGAAATCAGTAGAGAGGAGAACGTCGCCTTCTACAAGCAAATGTCAAAGGCGTTGGTCGACGAGTCGCGACGAATTGGAGATAAGCCGTATATAGACGACATGCTGGGAGTTACAGGCAGTTTTAGGACAATCACTGTAGATTAGTTATTATTTAAATAGATGTAAGTCTCAAAAGCTGAGATTTTAAAGTACATCAGGAGCTGCTTTTGAAAGTTTTCAAAAACAACTTTACAAAAGCTTTAAAGCAATTGATAAAAAAAGGGTTGAATGTAGATACTACGAATAGCGAGAACAATTTTTTTTCTTGTATTTATATATGTGTTTTATTATTTTAAATAAATTATATAAAGATTAAACAAAAATAGTTTTAATTAATAATTCTTCCATAAGCACTGGCTATATGATGGCTGATTTTTTCCTTTATAAGCCATCAGTGAATAAAATGGCAATGCATAGCAACTTTTAAATACTTAAATTATTGTGTTAAGTGCAGCAAAGCTGTCTTCTATACATGCCAACTTTTTGGCCGATAACTTAATATCACAGAATAATTATGACTAACAGTACGTGTATATTCTTTGAAGTGTTAAATTTCTGAATAAATTGTAAGGGATAAAACTAAATGGATCAGAAAATCACACATAAAATTGTAGGTGATTGCGCGGAGTTTTTCAGGTCCGACGGAAATGCTATATGCATAATTATATCATATTTTATTATTCATTATCTCTTTTATTAATATAACTACATATATTTCTGCACAAAGTATGATACTACTTTAATCGACGACGCGAGAGTTCAGTTGATATATCGAACCGTTGTTTGGAAGTTGGTTCACGTGTTGTGTTCATGAAAAGTAACGAAAATTTACATTTTAAATACCTACTTTATACTACTTAATTGTCTATCCTATTTTTAATATCAAAATATAATCATATTTTGATTATATAGGTTTTGTTTTGTTTTTTAGGGGTAAAAAAATTAACAATTGAGATCAACCTTTTTTTAATTAGACTTCTCGATTAACTCGACCCAAAAGTACTTTATTTCTCTTGACATCTTGTTTATTTTGTGTGGGTTTCGAAGTTAAAATTATATGAAATAAATGAATTACTTGAACTACTTATAATTTGCGATTGGGAATTTACATTTTTAACTAACTATGCAGTGTTTACGGTGTGGCATTGGTCCTAAAAGTATGAACCTATTTTCACTTGGTTCTATAAGTAAGAAATTACATAAGTTCTTATTTCTAGAAGTGTTCTGGGCTAGGTATTTGTAGGTTAACATGATTCATG
This sequence comes from Eupithecia tripunctaria, assembly GCA_955876795.1. Lineage (NCBI taxonomy): Eukaryota > Metazoa > Arthropoda > Insecta > Lepidoptera > Geometridae > Eupithecia > Eupithecia tripunctaria. The sequence continues at coordinate 8,304,193 of OY041620.1, forward strand.
TGCAGTTCGACGAAAAAGTTTGGGCATTTTAATTTTTGTTAGGTTCCTCGTTCACATAAGGTTGAGCTTTTACTAATAGTGCCTATCTAGAAATTTTTACTAACGATATTAATTGTTTATTTCATATTATTTACTTTATTTATTTTATTAGTATTTTTGTATTTTTCTTTTTTTATCAATATCCTTGTTTGTTTTTAATTTCTTTGTATAATTTGGTTGCAGTCACCATGGTGGACTCACTTCCAGAGAACGCATTTCTGAAGTATCACCCTGATACCCTGACGTATGTCAAAACTCAGTACAACTTTGAGAAGCCAGGGGCCATGGATAGAGCCATAGATGCATTGGAAGAATGGTTGAAGAAGCAAAACCATTTCACCGTTAGGGAATTCTGTGAGTATAATGTTTTCTACACACCTCATTTTACGTGCAGATACGTAGTAATATTTTAAAAACGTAAGCTATTCTGTCTCTCTATCCATCAGTTATATTTTTACGCAGGATCACTAAATAGGTATAATTTCTGAAGACTGTTACTTTTACTTAATAGAAGAGCTTTAAATAAAATAATAAAAAAATATCAACCCAAGGATATCGTCCTGTATTATTGGGCGATTTTTTTGCCAATTAGCACACATTTAATGATACCTTCATTAAAGCTTTTAATATGTTTAACATTTTGTGTTCTTTGTTAGTTTAGGTATGTGCCTAATCAACGAAGTGAAACATAATTTAAAGTAATTTCGTAAACTATGACGGACATATTTGTAAAAAAATGGCTCTTATGCAACGAAGGATAAAACTTATTAATTCTATAATTTATGAAACTAATTTGTTTAAGTTGGGTAGAACCAATTGCCAAAATGTTTATCTGGTGTTGACCATTTTATTATTCATTTAGATAGATAGATAAACATTTATTTGCTTCTGCAACACACAGTATTTAAGTGGTAATTATAGGTAAGTATGTACCTACACACATTTGATCATCATCAATTATACACATTTAACAAAAATAAATATTTAAAAAGCTAACAAGGAAAAACTAATAATTGATGTAACAAAAGGCACAGCCTATAAAAATAGCACATATTAAAAGAGTTTACAAATAGGCACGGTGTGTGCTGCAGCACAGCAAAAAGCATTAACTCAGCGAATAGTTTTGCTCGAGGAGCAAACAGTGATTTTCAGTAATACCCTCTAAGCCTAAGGTGATCCGAAAAACGAGTTATTAACGAGTAATGATGTCTAAATTATTTAACTGAAATTTAAAAAGGATAATAATATACAAGATACATTATAAAAGCTTAACATTTACTAGATTCTTACCGAGATTTTGCATCCCTTATACTATAATCCAGATCAAAAATATAACCATCGATCCGATCCGGTCAGTACTTACTATCGCATGAAGAGGTAAACATTCAAAATGTAGCATTATAATGTGATTGCAATTTTGTGTTTTTTTCCACAGCGCGAGATTATCTGGAGCGACAGATAATTCTTGACAAAGGCTCTTTGGAAAGAACTAAAAAGCAGATGGATTGTCTGTTCACCATGAAATCAATTCCAAATAGTTTCTTTCTTAGATACGACTTGAAATACTTGGTATCAGAGGAGGGAATAAAAACTGCTTAGTAAGTACGAGTATATGGTTACCTTAATAAAATAATGTTGTTTTATGCCAATTGCTGCTGGATATACCACACAGTCTCATTTAACCCCAAAAATTTATAATATTATGCTACTTAATATATTTTTATTTCATTTATTATTATTACTCTAATGCGTCTTTCAGACTTTGTAATAGTATTACATAAAAATATTACATTAAATTATTATTATATACATATTTTATTTGAATAAATATAATATATATTATAAGCACCTATTGTAATATTATGTGCACATAAAAATTCATCCAAAGGCGATTCCGGGTGTTCTGGGTTTTTAAACGACTTCGAAAAGTTTTTAATTCGACTGTTTTTTATGTTTGTTACTTCAGAACTTCTGTTTTTTATGTTTGTTACTTCAGAACTTCGATTGGATGAACCGATTTTGACGATACTTTTTTTCTTTGAAAGCTGGCGTGCTTCCAATTTGGTCCAGTTCTGACAGTGGCATCCATAAGAAAACCATAAAATAACTGGCTTTATATATATTATGACCTGAACGCGCTCCAAGATAGCTTTTGTCGATTGACGAAGCTTTTGTCGAAGAAACAAGCGACTTATCATTACTAATGAGAGCATAAATTTTCAGTGTCCACACCATAGTACCTAAACTGACAAAAGAGTACCGCAGAGTTTACGTAGCAAAGATGCTGAATGTTGATTTTGACTCACAGTTTCTGACCAAATGCTACAGCTTTGGAATTAATGTAAGTTCAAGCCTTCAAGCCCTCTCCATGAGATAGCTGTTAAAAATACCCCATCTGTCGAGCTCTCTTCAGAAGAAATCTCAATGCCTTATATGTCGAACTCTGTCCAGGAGAGAGTTCTAGGAGTGCGCTCGTATTTTGACGTAAATTGTAAGGCGTTTCTCTAATTTAGACTTTTTTTACTGCTTTTACTTCTATAAAATGTAAAGAAAAGGGACAAGAATCGCAGCACTTATATAGCCACTACTGAACAGCCTTCCACCAATCCCCCAAATAAGGGGAGTATGCCACAATCATCACACTTTATTGCAGTAGAGGTGTTTAAAATACAAAGAAAGAAGTTGGTGTCCTTTTTACTGCCATTCCTTCCAGTTCTGGAAGGGTCGATTCTTACGTCGTATCTTCTTACGTGATTAGTTAAAAAGTTTGTTCCCTTTCACAGAAGACTGAGAAATATCGGCTGTCTTTTTGCCAAGGATAAAAGATTGGCTACCTCTTTGTCAATCTGCGCTACCTGGCTTAGCCGACTGATCCTATATCGTATCCATTTTGAATGGAGCATAAACGTAAACAAACCGCCCATACTTAACCTAAAATTCACTTTGTTGGCGTGTCTTTTTATACGTTATTTACATTACTTGTCGATTTTAGATCCTCCCTTAAATAAAAATTGCTTACAATTATATCTGAAACTCGACGCCAAGCAAGTGAGATTTAGTTATTTGTGTCGTACTTTGTTTACTAACATGCTTCATTCAAAATGGATAAACTATAGGTTGAACAGTTTAACCTTATGTAGGTAGTAGAACCTTTAGTATGGTGCACTAATTTGTTTCACACCCCGATACCCTTTTATCAGTTCAATAAATAAGCATACACTATAATTATGTATTTACACCATCATCGATCAAAAATTTCGCCGCCCCCGAGGCCGCGAAATTTTTGATCGATGATTTACACGGATTTCTTACTCTTCTTTGTGAAAAAATATCATAATCGCCCCTGGTGCTAGTTGCACTTATTTGTAGCCGAAGGTAGGAGCCCTCGTGTTTCTATACAAGTTATTTTAACTTAGTGAGAGCGAAGAGTCATTTTCTTTGACCTAGTAGGTTTATATCAAGCATGTTTGTACTAGACAGTAATCATTTGAAATATTGTAAAACTTTCGTAAATAAATATTTTTATTATAATTGCTTGATTTAAGACCAAATTGTTGGCCATTGTTTATTTGTGAGATTATTTGGAAAATATTTAGATAAAGGAAATAAACATCGGTGCATATTTATTGTGGCAGAGCTGTTCTGTGCTTGACTGGGCTGTTTAGGTAACCATTTTAAACTTGCCTACTGTCTTAACCTTTTTTCGGTCCGTGAACCTAAATTATTTTCAAACCAGTTCTGAATGAATAAATAACAAATTATATAGAGTTTATCTTCAATCTTTTAATGGCAAATAATAATTATGCACTTGTTGAACAATAAATATTATATTTCATTGTTATAAGTAGTTTTTTCAGTTTCCTTTCCGCTGGATGAACTATGTTGAACTTTGGTTAATACGCAAATATGTTTTACGTTGTTGGTTTTTGATTCAGTGATACCTAATTTGTTGCAGGTCTTGGAGTATGTAAGAAAAAATGAATACTGTATGGGTTTTGAAGCTATTGTGGATTTCAGGGAACTCAGCATGATAGAGCTGGTTTCAAAGATTGATTTAAGTGAATTGAAGAGATATATGGAATTTGTTATGGTTAGTTTTAAAGTAAAGTAGTAAAAGTGATATCGTTATTAATAACGAACACCGAAACATGGTGTTACGGCAGCATTAAACTGTCTCTGCAGAGGCGGTGGTTGCTACTCCAGTTATCCCATGACCACGACGGTGTAAACCTGTTGAAACGTCGGGTAAAATTAGAAAATGAATGCGATAAATGCCCGTTTTAAAATTCTTAGTATAATAGTTAAGTCGAGTTTTGCCCCCATGAAAATAAAGGTTGAATCGAAAGGGTAATGGAACGTTGGTGTTGTTCTCAGCCAAAAATGGAGTTCGTTTGTATTTTTCCGGAACCAAATTTTTTTTTGTTTAGTTTCATTCCTCTTTGAATGACAGTGACACTGTAATTATAATAAATCAAAAATAAAGTTGGATAATTCACACAACATTATCTAGCCCCAAACTAAGTAGAGCTTGTGTCATGGGTCCTAGGTTACTAATAAACATAATACAATAGACCATATAGATAGATACATAGATCGATTTTATTATACATAGAAAACATCCGGAAAACCCTAGAAAAATATCTGCAGATCGTTAAAAGATTTATCCTGGGGCTGGAATCGAAACCGCAACAGCCTGCGTCGCAGGTGGGCCTTCGTCCACCGCGCCACAGAGGTCGTTAACTGAAAACAGACACTCGTTCCCTAGAAGACCATGGCAGCCAATCGGCTACCGAACAGCCTTTGCGAGGCCTACTGGGGCCTGATTCCACTAACACAATCGCCTCACTTTGACACTATTATCGCTTCATTATCGCGTAACAATCACCGCCATTGACACCTTTTGGTATTCTACTAACGCGATCTTTTTTTGTTTATGCCATATCTATGATATAATTATATGCCCCACCACATTATTGACACTCTATTATAAGTCACAGAGATTGTAATCTTATGGTAAGAGAATACCAAATAAATTTACGACTCAATCTCTATCTCAATCGTATGGCGCCATTATGGCATTTTGTTTAAAAAATAGTGGAATTAGGCCCCAGGATGCTCAACGCGAAAAAACAAGATTCGAGTGGTATCTCGCTCGACTTTGAAGATAGAAGAAAGATTTTAAGTTCGATTCTTATCCACATTTCGCTTAATCAAAATTATTAATCGAAATATTGAAGCCACTGATGAATCGCAATTTTTGATATTGATTTGTTTTTTATAAATTGTAGCTTCGAACACCCAATAAATATTGCATAATATGAAGCAGTAGGCAATAGTTATTATTTTTATTGCCAACTATGAAGTACTGGGCAAATGTTATCGAACGATTACCGCAAAAAATACAAGGCACATAATTAATTTTGACGACCTATTTGGTGTTGCGAGGCAGCCCAGGAAACGAAGAAGTGACAAACATCCAACTGTCCATATAATTCAGATTTAGATTCATTTATTCTATTAAGATAGGTACATGCAGTACACTTTTTTCATTTATTTATTTGGAAGGCAAACATCTCATCAAGTATCTCTTTATTTATCTATGTACAGATAAATAAAGAGATACAATAAGAATTTCCTTAGAACAGTGAAGTCTCCACTATAAACAAATTTACACATAAAAAACTAGTGAACAGACATAGCAAACGAACATTATCCAGCGCTTTAGTTTACTAAAGAGTACCTAATTGAAGAAGCTTTTGCATTTATACCTAATACGAGTGTCATATGGTGTGATTATCTTTTTCAGGATGGCTACCACATGAGAATAAGTGCATTTCACTTCCTTACCTCTTCAAAAGCGGTGGAACTCCTGTTGAGTGTAGCGAGGCAGGTCCTCGGTGCTAAGATGAAGGATCGTCTCTTTGTCCACATGAATTTGGACACGCTACATGAGGCGGTGCCGAAGGAGTTCTTGCCTGAAGAGTTAGGTGGTGATCTAGGATCTATTCATACTTTATGTGGTAGGTTTAATAACATCTGTCACATATCACATTGGGGTTCCTGTGGCTTGGCTTGGCATGGGTTCCCTAATATTTTTTCTAAAAAAGTTAACCTAAGTTATAACTTCAGCTATCTGCTAATGAAGGTTCTATCAAAATTAGTCTAGCTGCTTCAAATATTAGTCGAAGCAAACACATAGAGGGATGGACGAAATAAATAAATAAGTTTGTATTTTAATTTCCGCCCATATTTGCATTTAGAAATCGGCTTTTTTTACGATACAATACACAGATAAATACAATTACATAAAATTGACAGTCTATCTGGATTATTAATAAATCACATTACACTAATATTATAAATGCGAAAGTTTGTATGGATGTATGGATGGATGGATGTTTGTTACTTCTTCACGCCAAAACTACTGGACTGATCTTTCTGAAATTTTGCATACAATTAAACTAAATAAATAAATTATTCTTATCCTGGAATCAAACATAGGCTCGCACCTAGCGGCTTTGCACGCGTTGTTCCTATGTACCTAAACGTATAAAGGTGATTTTTATCCCACGTGAACTAATTTATGAGATAAAAAGTAGCCCATGTTTGATTCCAGGGTTAGAATTACCTGTACGCAATTTCAACCAAATCTGTTTAGTAGTTTTGGCGTGAAGTGGTAACAAACATCCATCCATCCATTCATTCATACATCCATACAAACTGTCACACCTATAATATTAGTGTGAAAAAATATCTGTATTATTTTTATTCAAATGGGTATTTCATGTTTTGTACCTGACTAAATGCATAAAAATAGTAAGTTATTGGTAGGGCCTATGCAACACATTATAATTTGGGAGAAATCTATTCATATTTGTTTGAGTAATTAATTCAGCCGCACTATAATAAAATATTTCAATGATTTTTCAGATACCTTCTTGGATGAAATCAGCAAAGATGAGAACATCACCTACTACAAAGAAATGTCAAAAGCTTTGGTCGACGAATCGCGACGAATTGGCGACATGCCGAATAAAGATGATATGGTCGGAGTTACAGGCAGTTTTAGAACAATCACTGTAGATTAGATATAACTAAAAGATACAGCATGGCAAATGTTTTATAAAAAATATCAGTTGGCTACCATTGATTTATTAATAACGAAGATGAGGCACTGGTTGCTCGAAAGTGGCAACCTCAAATTGTGTAAAATTGTGTTCTCCCACATCAGTCACCGTCTGACCGGCGGCACGGGCGGTCGTGATTCGCGTGAAATATTGTTGTCTCAGTCTCACTTCGGTCTTAGATACGTCTTTCCGTCTTTGTTCTTCTTTGTATTGCACTTGCACAGGACTGGAAATATAACTGTGAGCGTATGTGTTTGCGTGTAGTTGTAACACATGCCAATTTTTGAGTAAGCTCTGGGAGAACGTAACCTATCTATATCCTTTTTAAATCAATGTTGGCTACCCTATTTTTTTCGACGCCTGATTAAACTTCGCACTGTCTATTACTCTGGTATGAATAAACAAATCTAACCATAACACCAGTGTTAAAATTAGTTCTTAACATTTTTGCTAAGCTACAAGATTTTTGCTAAGTACATACAAATCATAAAATTATATTCCCGAGACAAAAATTATATTCATTTTACCATAACGATCGCTATGGATGCGCCGATTTTTACCAAGTTATATTTAAAAAAAAATTATTACTTAGTACTTATATGATCTATTGAAAGATAAAAACAAAGTACTGTATTTTTTTATTAAATGATCAAAAAGTATCTTTCAATCAAATAATAGAAAAACAAAAACTATACTGTGTCCATTTTGAATGAAGCATGTTAGTAAACAAACCGCCCATACTTATCCTAAAATTCACTTTGTTGGCGCGTCCTTTTATACGTAATTTACATTACTTGTCGATTTTAGATCCTCCCTTCAATAAAATTGCTTATAATTATACCTGAAACTCGACGCCAAGCAAGTGAGATTTTGTTATTAAATAACAAAATCTCACTTGCTTGGCGTCGAGTTGGCGTCGCTTGGAGCGTGTAAACAAACTACGACACAAATTTTGTGTCGTAGTTTGTTTACACGCTTCAATCAAAATGGATAAACCATAGTATTTACAATCAGAACAATTGAGCTAACTGCAGACTGTTGCAAACATATATATGGATCAGTTGAGCTACTTGAAGATTATTTTGAAACAATATTGTAATTAAAATACTTGTATATGCTGTATACCGTAAAGCGATTTTTGTTAAATTATGGTTTTTAAATAAATCCATTTTTACTGGTTCCTTTTTTTTCTAAACAATCGTAAAAATTATTAACATTCAAATCACGGTAGGTAAATATACAAGTGCTTACAAATTACTACAAGCACTATTTTCACGATGTAGGAACGTGTTGACCCACGTTTTATTATAACATTAATTATATTTTATTGAGGCATTTAGGTTGTTGATAAATAATGCATACATGTAGGTTTAAGATATTATAGAATCTATGAGCAGCCACTGTATATGAAATAATGTATACACTGCACATTCTTATTAAGATTTTTCTTGTCATAAATGCACCTATACCGTGTCCATTTTGAATGGAGCATAAACGTAAACAAACCGGCCATACACAACCTTTTTTTTTATCCTAAGGGAAATGCGCACGCATATCGCACTGCCACGGGGAGACAGTGCTATTATGTGGGACTCCAACACCACTAAAACCCTCAGGGTGCTTCCACCTCTGCCGCTTGTGGTGGGAACATGGGAACGGTTTCTCTTCCACGAACCCACCGCGGCTGCCCGATATCAGGCCCCTCACAGGGGGGTGTGGAGCACCCCCCTTTGCGACGCGCCAGAAACACATGACGCGCCGCGACCACCTCGGAGACCTTACCTGCCAATTGGGCGCCGGACAAAGTGCGACGGGTCAGTCCAGTGGCCCCGTCGCCTGCCACACGGTCGCAGAGGATAGGGAGAGCGACCTACGCCATACCGACAATCCTCTTCCCCTGCGACCCCACCGCGTCCGCCATCAAACGGTGGCGACCCCGCCAAGGCCGCGGAAGGCAGGGAGAGCGGCGTACCGCAATACCGGCACTCCTCTCCCACCGCGGCCTCCACCTATCTGCGGCCATGTTGCCCATACAGCATAGCCGCCCGCCTCAGTTGCGGTGCCTCCCACACGACACCGCAACCTACTACCGCTCCAACTGGGCTTAGAGCGCAAAACCCAGAGGAGCGGTCCGTCCCGGGGCCGGCCATGTCGCCGTCTGCGTAGGCACGGCCCCATGGGTTCCTCTTAGCTTCATCGCGGGTGACGAAGCCGCGATTACTAAGCCCCCCCGCCCCGGCAAGGCGGGAACCCTTCGGGGGGGCCATACTTAACCTAAAATTCACTTTGTTGGCGCGTCCTTTTATACGTAATTTACATTACTTGTCGATTTTAGATCCTCCCTTCAATAAAAATTGCTTACAATTATGTCTGAAACTCGACGCCAAGCAAGTGAGATTTTGTTATTTGTGTCGTATTTTGTTTACTAACATGCTTCATTCAAAATAGATAAACTAAACTAAAGTAACTAAAGGTTTTAAATAAATTATAATGAAGTATTAGAATAAAATATTTTACTTAATTATCTCCATACGCAAAGTTTTCATGAAGGGCTACATGTGGCAACGATGTTCATATAAGACTGTTAGGTTTTTTGTTCAACATAAGATCAGAAAAAAAATTGTTGAGCGTACGCTTCGTTCGCTAGTGAAGCTAGTCACGAGCGTAGCGAGCGGCTGAGAGAGAGCTATAGTGCTTGGCTAGCAATACTTTGGAAAACCTTTGAAATGTATTTCAGAATTCTAGTAATATAATAAAATATATTTTCATTTATTATTAAAGACTATTACTCCTTAGATGATTACGTTAATGATGTTAATGCTTGGCCGGATGTCGCCCAGTTCCACGCCGACAATAGTATGTAAGAACAGTTAGACTTAGTTATGCTAAGATTCATATCTAAGCCCAAAAATCAATTTTGCACAAAGTTTTAAGCAATAATGTCAGTGTTCTTGAACAAGAGTGAAATTTCTACCCAAGGGTTGAAAGAAACTTATTTAGACCCGAGACGGGGATTGGCACCCTCTACTGTTTCATCACGAATAAAAAAAGTAAAAAATTGCTAAATTATAAATGATTAAAATATGGTGATTATAAAAAACTGATCCATATCAATACCAGTCGGAAGCGTAAACAATCTACAGGTAGCTCAACTGATCCATATCAATACCAGTCGGAAGCGTACACAATCTACAGGTAGTAAAGTAACCCACCTGTAGATCTATGATCCTGATCCATATCAATCACAATTTAATCAATAATTTATATCTTTTTAAGTTTAAGCCTTTTATTTACTTTTCATCCTTAAGGACGAAAAGTATTACTTTTTACACACTTATCAGGCAATTTCACACCTACTTTCCGAGTATGAGCGATGAAAAATCCTTTTTCTCTAATGTTGAGCAATTAACTATTACCTACTGCGTTTCGTATTGCCCTTGGAAGCAAAATTTATAGGTAGGTAATTAAAAATGTCATGCGCTAGGTAAACAATATACATTAAATCTTTGTATTAAACTAGCTGCCTAAACTAGCCTGCGGCTTCGCCCGCATGTAAACCAATGTTTTGAACTTTTTTAAGTTTATCTTTCCGAAGAACCTGTTCCTGAATAAAACGAACATCAAAAAAAAGTGAAATTGGTTCAAATGTTAACACGTGATGCAGTGATCCAGGAAAATAGGGGTTTTTTTTTTTTATGTCTATTTAGAGGGTTTTCTCCTTTATACTAGGAACTTTTATTAAGATAGAAGATAACACTGAAAGAATGGAAACAAAACAATTAGAACTAGTAGGTACCTATTTCATTTAATTATTGTTTTTTGTTTAGCCGAGAATATAAAAGTAGTATTATTTCATGTTCTATAGAGGTAAGTTATGTTATGACTTATGACCATTAATTTATTAAAAACGAAGATGAGGCACTGGTTGCTCGAAAGTGGCAACCTCAAATTGTGTAAAATTGTGTTCTCCCACATCAGTCACCGTCTGACCGGCGGCACGGGCGGTCGTGATTCGCGTGAAATATTGTTGTCTCCACAGGTTGTCTCAGTCTCACTTCGGTCCTACATACGTCTTTCCGTCTTTGTTCTTCTTTGTATTGCACAGGACTGGAAATATAACTGTGAGCGTATGTGTTTGCGTGTAGTTGTAACACATGCCAATTTTTAAGTAAGCGCTGGGAGAACGTAACCTATCTTCCCTTTTTAAATCAATGCTTATGACGCACTTTGATTTTTGGGCTTACGTCAATATTTTGCATAACTTGTTTTTTCAGTTTTGTTTTTCGGTCAGTTATGCTAAATTACTTGCTTCAAAACAACCCGGCTTGATCCTACGATACATTTCAAAGCTTATTACTAAAAATTTACGAACTCTGTGGCGTGGTGGGCGAAGGTCCGCTGACGCAAGATGTTGCGGAGTCGATTCCCCCTCGGAACAAATGTTTGTTCAATCTGCAGATATTTGTTCCGAGGGTTCTGGAGGTGTTCTATGTATGTTAAAAATATCTTACCAGCATGTCAGGTGAGATTGTGGTCAAACAAATGTTTGTTAAATATTAAAAAAAAACTATGTAGTATTGCGTGTATTAAGTAAAATCAGTTGTACCCACACACAATGCAAGCTCTTCTCAGCATGGGGCTAGATAACACTGAATTTAACAAATTATTTCAATTCACACAGTAATAAAAATGGACAGCATTATTTATTTCCCTGTTTTGAGACCTTATTCAAACAGGAAGCCAGTTCCATTCCTCAGCCACCACAGTTCATCAAAGTGGAGTTGTTTAAACGCACAGAAGAAGTTGCTGCCATTCCTACCAGAAGAAGGACAATGTCCTAGTCAAATTAACCTGATAAGAATTGTGGTTTTGTTGCTTCTTTTTGGTTTCATTCTTTGAAGGGGAAAAACTGGAACGCCAGAAATTGGTGAGTGAGGAAATTGGAATCCAAATAAATAAATTCCAGTTTTCCTACTTGAAGTTTTTTCACAAGGGGAAAAACTGAACTCAAAAAAAAACTAGTTTTACCCCTTATTTTTTTGTCAATGGGAAAAACTAGAATAACCCAATTATTGTAACATAATCTTTTTTTGTAAGTTCTTGTCCTGTGTATTAGTTTTTATTTAGTGTGCAAAAACAATTATTATTATTATTATTAATTTGTTCATCAAGTTGTCAAAACGATTTTTGTTTAGAGTGCCTATATTCCCTCGCTACCTCAGCAGTCTACTTTAGAGCCACTCGCTTCACTTTGACTGTATTCTAGACTGAAAAGGCCTGAAAGAAAAAATATTTGCCTTCGAGTTAAAAATTGAATCTCTCATTACATATAACGAGAAAATATTTAGTAATTATAAAAGAGGTCGAATGTGAGAAACTAATTTTAGTCAACATCCTTGGAGGATAAAAATGTTACAAAGGTCTTTCAAATAATATTTTTTTCTATGAAGTTAGCATTGTTCCGAATTCACATTACTTTTTTGAACAAGTTGAGTAACTATGTTTATTCCACATGTGAGCAAAAACCAATTTTGGTTCACTGTTTTTGAGCAGTAAAGTCACTTTTTTTCGAGCAAGAGTGGGGAAAAGAGTATTTCTATTGTACCTATTGTTAGTCATTACTACCTATGAAGCGTACATACTTCTTCGCTTACGTCCTATTATTGTTTATAAACTTTTAACAATCAACACTGGCACAATAACCATTGCGTAAGTTCAGTGTACCAAGGACCTGTTTATAAAAAATCGTTATATTGAACCTTTATTAACTTTTTGTTTATCATGTCATTTATTGCTTTTTTATCGTTAAGAAAAATAACCCAGAACCAGTCATTTTATGAATACATGACCGTATAGTGACCTGGTCACCCAATATTATGTGACTTTAAAGGTAGATACAATTAAACAACGACCGACTCAAAATCACAGAGAGATAACAGACTCCTGACAAAGCGCTGGTTTGATGCGTTAGCATCTTAATGCAATTAAATTGTTATCCGTTGATTAATTAAAATGGGAAGATAGGTTACGTTCACCCAGCGCTTACTCAAAAATTGGCATGTGTTACAACTACACGCAAACACTTAAGCTCACAGTTATATTTCCAGTTCTGTGCAATAAAAAGAAGAACAAAGACGGAAAGACGTATCTAGGACCGAAGTGAAACTGAGACAACAATATTTCACTCGAATCACGACCGCCCGTGCCGCCGGTCAGACGGTGACTGATGTGGGAGAACACAATTTTACACAATTTGAGGTTGCCACTTTCGAGCAACCAGTGCCTCATCTTCGTTTTTAATAAATCAATGTTGTTATCTATATCTGTATCTTTAGTATATTAAGTTTTTCTTTCATTCAGTCCCTGTCTTGTGTGTATAATTTCTCTCCAATTATTGCTACTTAGATATTTAAAGCTCTGTTATTTGTTAGTTTATAATAATAATAATAATACAGGAATATTTTTATTGATACGACGTATGTGCAACGATATGAGTAATGTCAACGTCCAAATCTTGCATACCTCATCATTAGAGGTACATTTAAAAACGCTTGACCTTGTTAACCGATTTATATTATTGACTGTACCTTTGTTGTTCAACAGTATTGAGCGAATATTTGAAAATCCAAACAAATATCAAGGTCAAAATCGTGATCAATGTCAAGCGAACCAGTTTCTGGTCAACGATAAACAGGTTGTTTTTGGGAGTTTAAAAAGTAGGGCCGTGACCATCGCGGCGTAAGATAAGAATCGACACTTGCAACTCAGCTCGTCGAGGAAGGTGGTCATAATTAGGCTATTCGAGTTTTCTCCCTTGACAAAAAAATAAGGGGGACAACTAGTATTTTTTTCCCCCCTTGTGAAAAAACTTCAAGTAGGAAAACCATTTTTCGGCTACCGCTGCGTCTGTCAGCCGTTCTGTTTTTAACCGACTTCAAAAAGGAAAGGGTTATCAATTTGACTGTATTTTTTTATATTTGTTACCTCAGAACTTTTGACTAGGTGGTCCGATCTTCATGATTCTTTTTTTATATGAAAGCTGGTGCTTTCCGTGTGGTCCCATTTTAATTTGGTTTAGTTCTTACAATGGGATCCATGAAAATCCATTAATAAACTATAAAAATTGAAGTCGGTTTATTTAGTTTTTTAAAACAAAATCCATTATTTTATGTTAAGTTCGCAATTATGAGTAAGTACTACAATGTTTTCGGCTACCGCAACGTTTGTCAGCATTTCTTTTTATAGTATGTTACGTTGCAATAAGTCAGATGACAAACAATACGGATTTTTACTTTACTTTGCTCTTTTACTGTCTCAGCTAAGAAGATTAACCCTCTTAATGGTCAACCTTAAGTTTACAGCGCTAGCTTGGTCAATCTCTTGGCCGCCTGCGACGCAGGAGGTTGCGGGTTCGATTCCCTCATCGGAATAAATGTTTTTACGTTCTTCATATATTTTTTCCGCGTGTTCTGGAGGTTATCTGTCTATGTAGTCAAACTATTTTTCGGCTGCTGCAGCCCTTCTGCTTTTAGTATGCAAAGATGAGACATACATTTTTGTCAGCTTATGGTAATGAGTAGATTAAAATTACGCAGGCGAAGCGGCGGGTAAAAGCTAGAACTGATATACATACATGATAAAATTATAAAGAGAAAAGATTTGATTCTTTGTTTGTATTAGATAGACAAGCAAATAAATCTATGACATCGACACTGTAATATGTAGTCAAATTATTCTTCTTCTGTTTGTAGTCATTGAAGCATTTTATTTAAAAAATCGTTCAAATATAGTTCGACTTCACTTAACAGAGGGCGCGCATGGTTCTGTCAAATTTATTACGATGACTTGGAACTCTTGGGGGGAAATATCGATGGAGCTCTTTGTACTTATATAATAATCAATGTCAAACACGACTCTTGAAATTACAAGAGTAAGATTGAACAGTTCAAAGATCAAAGCAATGGTCATAAAATTATTTTATTACCTTATGTCCTAATTTTTCAAGCTAAAAGTACTATTAATATTGTGAGCTATCACGACTCATTAGAGTAATCAACAAAAATACTAGTGGTTCAATACAAACGAAGACCGCAGTTCTGAAAACTAAAGCATGACTTACTATCTACTAGACTAGACTACGCGAATAACTACGAAATACTAGTAAATGAGTAATAAATGTTGTGAAACCTTCTTTGTCAAATGGGATAACATCTTATATTATCTTATTGACAATGCATTTCATTGTTTTGCTTATTATTGTACTGAATTATGTTGCATGTATTGAAACTTAAATAATGTTTTGGTCTCAGGTCTTACCTGTATAGATAGATATAATGTTTTTAAATAAATACAAATAAGATCTAATAGAACACAATCTTGACATATATTTAGTATCCTGTAGGCAAGTTCTACGCATTACTATTTAGTTTGTTATAAATGAATTTACTATAAAATTAAATAACGAATAAAAGTATCTAATAAAAGTAAGAAGGCTTTTAAGTGACAGTAGGTAATATCGCTTTAAAGTCGACTTACAACCTAGCATAGAAAATTTAGAAAATTAAAATTTAGGTTAGGAATTCTAAAACAACAGAATCGACACCATTGATTATAATACGAGTATATAAAATAATGAAATTTATTTATTAAAAGACAACTTTTTGTTCAAAATCTTCTTAAACAAAAAAGGTCAACGCAATAAATTAATTACTCTCGCAAACGATAACATTATTTGTCCTCTAAGAGTTTATTGCTCCATAATATCATTTTGTTATTGTACCGAGTCTGAGATTAGGGTAAGTCATTTCATATGAAGTCAAATTAAAAAAGAAAACAATCACTTTGCCAAAAAAATTGGCAAGAGAAAAACAACATAGGCTACCTACGGTAGAACTTGGGTAATTAAGACAATATCTAATCCCAATACTGGTAGTATTGGGCAATTGCCTTATACTTCAAAATGCTGAGCTAGGGTCCCTTTATACCCAATGTATAAATAAATTGTTAGATTTAAGTACTTATTAGTTTTTTATTATTGTATGTACCATTTTTACTGTGTTTGTCATTGGATAAAATAAATGATTTTTATCTATCTTTATCTTTAGCCAAAAGAGGGGACCGTAAAATTCATTTAAAACTATGTCAATTTTCCGGTAAATATCTAATTCATGTTCTTTTTTTTTAATCATTTATTTACAAAGGGTATACAAACAACGTTTTCCGATTTTTTTTTATGAAACTGCGAAAAGTATAGTGCCTATCACAGCGCATACAAAGAGTTTTTATTAATATAATTGAAATTGAGGGTTATTCCCTTGCCTTTAATCACGGAACCATAAAATCTTGCATGTAGTAAATATTAATTAACAACAATTTAGACGCAATAAAACTCAGAAAGGGTTATTAATTTGTCAAAGCAACGCGGTACAACAACGAGATACAACCATAGCAGTTTTGCGTTGAGTAGCGGCAAAACAGGTGCACTCTCGAGAGCTCAGATTAACATTTTTATTTAGAAAAAATTGGGTAGCTTAGTAAAATGCAGCGGTTACAAGAAGATGCATTGCTGAAGTTCAACTCTGATACTTTGGTTGCGGTGAGACGGCTGTATAACCTGGATAAACCTGGCCAGATGGATGAGGCTATAGACATCTTAGAGGCGTGGACATCGAAGCAACCTCATTTTGTGACGAAGAGTTTTCGTAAGTACTTAATTTTTTCTTTTTTTTTCGAGTTATTGAAATGACTTTCATGGCCCAGGAGCAGGAGTCTGCAGGAGTTTCAGGTTCGATTTACTCCGCGGTACAAAGTTGTTTGTTTGGTCTGTAGATATTTGTTTATCGATTTTTTCCATGTATGTAATGTATCAACGACCTCTGTGGCGCGGTGGGCGAAGGTCTGCCTGCGACGCAGGAGGATGCGGGTTCGATTCCCGCCTCGGGACAAATTTGTGTACGATCTGCAGAAATTTGTTCAGGGCGTTCTGGATGTTTTTCTATATATAATAAAAAATATCTATCTATGTAGTGTATTGTTATTATGTATATCAGTTATCTAGTACCCATAACACAAGCTCTGCTTGGCTTGGGGCTAGATAATGCCGTGTGAATTGTCCAGCATTATTATTATTATTATCAAGTATATTAGTTACTAGCTGTACCCTGCGGCTTCGCACGCCTATCCCACAGGAATTGATTTATGGGATAAAAAGTAGTCTATGTGTTATTCCATTCCTAGAACTACCTGTACGCAAAATTTCAGCACATATAAACTCTATTTTAATACGTAATCAAAAGTAAAAATTTTACGTATAGGTATAGGAAAACATTCAACATTCGTTGATGTATAGAAAATGATGAAATGTCGTGTTCTCATAAAAAATATTACCATCGAATTAATATTTGTACCGCTAAACTTATAAACAATGTAAAAATAAGGAATTCATACTCGGTTTTTTTTAAAACAATTATATTTTAACACCTATAATAATCGACCAAGTAAACAAACCAATTAACTCTTAGAAACAAACGATCAAGCTTCGAATTCCCTATTTAACTACGCCACAACAGCGCCGCCACAACAGATTCGCCCAAATGCTATCCTAATATTTAAAGGAACTTATTATTCAGTATCCGACCGGTATTACCTCTAGATTGTTTGCAACAGTCTGCAGTTAACTTAACCGTTTCAATTGTACAGATAATTTGATTATTTGTAAAGGCGAAGGCAATAAAAATTTGGTATTAAATAACTCGCCCCTGGCCCCCGGCCCCTCTCCTCCGTAGACCGAGACACATTCTCGGTGACCCCGTTGACCGCTACCAACCCTGAGGTGACTTGAACCGATTCGTTACCGTATATTATACAGCCGTCTAAAAACCAACCGCCGGCCGCGCCGTGCCGGACGCGGTGTCGAATAATTTCCCGTTTTCGCCAGGGTGCATTCGTGCATCTAAGGCGTAACCATCACGCCCTCTCGAGGCCCGCACCTAAAAGGTGACCCTTGAGCGTGTCGCCTCAACCTAATTTTATCGGCGAGGCGCCCTCTAACCAAAAGTCCGGTAACGCTGTCATGGCCATCTGCGGTCAACAGCATTATAACCCATTTGAAAAATAAAAACCCGCCCTGACCATTCCCCCAGTGCAAGTACCCTCAATGCTTACAGCATTACCTCGCTGATAGGTGATGGCATCTACAAAATTAGCGTGATGTGATTTTATGTAGGTGGGAAGAAATGCGGAATACAAAACTGGTTTTTTATTAATTGGCAGCAATGTTTATGTTTTACGACCTTAGGCTATAATGTAGGTATAATGTACCTTTATGATCTGACCTTGGTTTTATTTATGTGTTTTGATTTTACTCATTTGAAAACAACTAACTTATACGTTATTGAAAATTAGAATCAAAGATTAAAAATCAATCAGAACTAGTATTTACAATTGAAGCAACTGAGCTAATTGACGGTTGTTGCAAGCAATCGACAGGTAGCTCAACAGATCCATATCAATACCAGTCGGAAGCGTACCCAAGACTAGCTGAATTGCCCTGTACCACGCTGTATGGCAATACTGATGCGCAGCACCAGGGGCCTGATTCCACTAACACAATCGCCTCAATATTATCGCTTCATTATCGCGTTACAATCACCGCCATTGACACCTTTTGGTATTCTACTAACACGATCTTTTTTTGTGTATACCATATCTATGACTATTACGATTATGATTATGTGCCCCACCACATTATTGACACGATATTATAAGTCATCGAGATTGTAATCTTATGGTATTGGAATACCAAATAAATTTACGACTAAATCTCTATCTCATTCGTATGGCGCCATTATGGCGCCAAAATAGCATTTTGTTTAACCCGCCATTTGTGTCCTATATGTCTGTGAGACCGGGTGGATCGAAAAAGTCGAATAACTTTTTTACCCGTTATCCAATTAGGTTGCGAATTCGTATACTCTCCTGATTTCACGTACCCCACCGTCAGTACACCCCGCATAGGCGAGGCAGGCGCACGTCTTTGAGTTTTGGCGCAAACCCGGTGCGTGGGACCGGGGTCACAGATTACGTAAGTAAAATTATTCAATGATTTATAGGTAAATGTATCTATTTTTGGTTTAATTTTATAAAGTAGTTATTGTGATTGTTATTATTCTGTTAACTATTATCTTTTTGAATATGTTTATAAATATTTCACTCAGTTTGTAAGTGTTTTTTGTCTAATTTATAAATATTGTTTTAGCATGTCTTACGAACGTGAGAACCGTCGTTTGGAAGCTCTTCTGCAAGTGGAATTAATCTCCGATGAGGATATATCCCAAAAAACATCGGATAGTGAAGCTGAAAGTGACGGTGAACCAGAAAATCCACTTCCAGATCGCATACCAAATACAGACAGTGAAGTATTTGAGTGATCGGGAATCGTTAGAAAACAACAACAAAAGAATGATTTTTGAGTAGTTTTTTTTTGTGATTTTGTATTCAGTACGGTACCTTTTTTATTTCTTCTTTTATAGTTCCTATTGTAATGAGACTAAGAAAGGATGATATAGTAAGAAAAATAATATTTTTATTAAAAATTTGGATACTTTAAAAGAGCATAAGAAAAAACTTGGTTATTTCTAATGGTTTAACTATGTAAGCTTAAAGATAAATAAACGATATGTGATTTAAGAAATACCATTGTATTATTATAAAAAGAACATACCTTTTTAATATTTGAATTAGTAAAAGTTCCACGGAGTAAAACTATTTAGGAAAATCTCATTTTGAAAAACCTGGTCCGTAAGACCGGCGTCACAAACTACGTAAGTCAAAGTCACGTCACAAATGGCGGGTTAAAAAATAGTGGAATTAGGCCCCAGAAAGTCACCAGTTCTCGGGTCACCTAACTGCACAGTTTATAAAGTACTAGAAGCGCCCCGCGGCTTCGCACGCTTTGTTTATGTTGAAAAATTTAGGAGTGATATGTACCCCACGGGAACTGATTTATAGGATAAAAATTAGCCTATGTTTGATTCCAGAATTAGAATCACCTGTATGCAAAATTTCAGCCTGATCCGTTCATGAGTATTGGCGTAAAGAGGTGACATAACAAACATCCATCCATCCATACATCCATACAAACTTTCACATTTATAATATTAGTGTGATTAGTGTGAAGTGTGATTTACGAGCAGGCTATGCGAATTAAGATCATCTTTTTTAGTTGATCGTGCCTAAAGATTAAGCTCACTAGAGTTTGTTCCAGCTGGAAAGAGAACAAAAATCCCACTCGATATAAAAAAGCAGGTTTGAAATTGCCTTTCAAACCTGCTTTTTGTATCGAGATTTTATACATTTTCTTATTAACAAACTTAGTTTTTAATCAAGAAAAGCTAAACACTTACAAGATTATTCTAGCTATGATTGTGCTGGGTAGTTCTGATTTAATTTCTAAGTCTGTTTTGTATTTTGCTGACAAATAATAAACCGTATATAATAATAAACTTGGGTCGACTCGCTCACAAAAGGTTCCGTACGGTAAAAATAAAGAAACTTGATCAAAGAATCTCATCAAATTTTTGCTGGTTCGGAAATACCTTAAAATTTCCAAATTTATTATGTAAATAATTTGTTGTTACTTTTATCATTTGCTCTTAAAACAGTTGACTATTTAAAAGTTTCATATTAGTCTATTCAAGAGATACAGCCTTAACAAATGAACAGCAAAAAAACCACCTTTTTAATTTTATTTGCAATTTTTTTTTATTTAACTCTTATGGTTCATGAGAAAGAACTCTCTGATAGGCTGACAAACAGAAGGGCGGACAGCGAAGGCTTATTATTAGAGTTCCGTTTTGATAATTTGGGTACGGCACCTAAAAACCTACAGAAAACGAACCAATGAGCAAAAAACTCACGAAAACATTCGAATTTACCAGCTGATCGGGTCATGCGATTTTGTTTAATGGTTTTTTGCCACAGTGAATTAGTGAAGTGTAATTTTTTCTAATTCCATACCTACCTCAGTGAATTTTCATACGTCCTGGTTTCCACCTGTAAAAATTAATAAGTATTTGTGCTTTCAAGCTTGTGTTATCAACTAGAAGTTCATCAAATTTCCTCATACAACGGACAAAACCTGGTTATAATTGTCAATGTCCTATTTTTCCTCATTCATTAACCTTACACTATAAAAGTCAAATATTTTAAAACTTGTTATGGCGTAGCGACGACGACACGTCTTGATCAACGATTTTTTATTTTTATTAAATTGGATTTTACTTCGTTTTTCTAACATAAATTCATAAACACACAGGTTTATCGATGGTTAAATTCTCTAAACATGCGTCAAGTTATCGACATTATACTATGTAGTTTTTAGAATTCCGTACCTGAATAAAAAAAAAATTATACCTACTTCGGCCCGCACACAATTGACTCGCTCGAGCCCAAGTGACAACATCTGTTATATGTACAGTCACCAAGAAAATATTATTGACAGAAATGGAAATATTATGATTTCTCTCTCATACAATTTAATAATAATAAAAGAGATAGATATTCGGAAAAACAATGATAAATCTGTATAAGGTTACTTCGTTCTCCTGTCTGTCAGTCTGTCATAGGTATTTTCTTCAAGAAGGCCTAAGAAGTAAAATTCTCTAACCCATTGGAGCTGTAAAAACATACTTCTAAGTTAACACGATCAATAGATACCTACAGCTGTTTATGCCGGTAGGTATATACTGAACTAATTTAAATTTATTTACAAATTTGTACAACTTAATATACTGATGTCAAATATCGTGATACTCTTTTTAAAATCCACCATTGTCAACCTATATTTATGCAAATAAATACTGTTTTATTTAATTTCGAACCTTCGGTGGGCGAGTATGCCTCGCACTTAACTCACCCATAGCACACATTTCTATTAGGTATAAACATAATAGACTGTGTACGGAAAACTGTGAAATTCTGAGTAGGTAGGTACACAATACAGGAATAAGACAATCAATTAAAATTTTATATATTTCATAATTATATTACCATATTATTAACGATGTATCTTCATTATATCAAGAGATTCCACGGATTGTTTTGAAGGTGAAGGAATTTACTTCACTTAGGGCCTCGTTCACGATCTTTAGTTACTTCTTAGATAACGTTAATTGGCAAGTAAAAGTCACGAGTATATTTTGTCCATTACACAAACAAAAATTGAGCCTCGAGTAACAACTTACTGGTTAAGTGAATGACGTATAAAAACATACCCTACCATTCGTTCAATTATCGTTCGATAAACGTCAAACGTCATAGGCCGTTGTCAAATGTCTTGTCTATTGTTTTTTTTTGGTGTTTTCGAGGGAGTTTTTGAAAAGCGTTGTGTCGTGCGTGTGATTATTTTGTTTCTTTATTTTCTACCATGAATAAAGAAAGAAGTGCAAACTTTTCGATTAATGAGAGGGACATTTTAGTAACCCTTGTGCAGAAATACCAAGATGTGCTGGAAAATAAACAAAGCGATGCTTCGACGTGGAGGAAGAAAGAGGCAGCTCGGGAAAGCATAGAAAAGGAGTACAATGCTCGATCTGGAGGCACGTTCCGATCGAACTAAACTTTGAAAGTGAAATATGAGGACCATAAACGTTTCGTCAGAAAAAAGTCCGTTGCAATACGCTTGGAACTTTACTGTACCGGAGGTAATAAAAATACAGCACTGCCGCTAGATAACGTAGAAGAGCAAATCAAAGGAATGATTAGTTTAATAAAATAATTTGATTAATGACAAAAAACCACTCACCTTTGCGATTTAGAGATTATTTTGTGATTAATTAAGATAGCACTTTGTTCACTGCATAATTTGATAGACAGAATCCCTCAGGGTGACAACGACAACTTCCTAAAATGACAACTTCCGAAAACGACAATTTCAGAGAACGTCTATTCTAAACTCGTCAAATTCCTAAAATGACAAATTCCGAAAATGACAAATTCCGAAAATGACAACTTCCTAAAATGAGAACTTCCAAAAATGATACCTTCCGAAAATACTAAGGGGCTGACTAATTTCGGTTGTGAAATGTCAAAATTTTCTAATTTATACGTTATAAACTTTGCTCTGTTACTCATCAGTAAATATAAATAAAACGTCAAGTGCGAGTCGGACTCGCGCAACGAGGGTTCCGTCACCTTGTTTCTTGTCAAATATCATGAGTCTTAGTTAACGGAAACTAGGTTAGGTACCCGTAGGTTTTTGGTTCAGGCGACTTTTTTTTGTGAATAAACTACAAATTTACTATTTTTGGATTATTTCCTTTACTTGTGATGTAAGGCCTTAATTTACGCCAAATTTCATGATTCTAAGTGAACACGACCCTATACCAGTACCCTATAGGTTTTGTGTGCATGAGATTCCCTAGGAAATTTCCAAAAATTTACATAAAACGTTACCTTTGATTGCGTTGACTTAGAAGGATAATTTAGGTCAAGGCTCCAAGAGGTTACGGACTTACGTATTGGATGTGAATTTCAATTCGATACCTCTACGCGTTTCTGAGAAAAGAGGGTTGACAGACGGACAGACGGACAACAAAGTGATCCTATAAGGGTTCCTTTTTACCTTTTGAGGGACGGAACCCTAAAAACACCAATAAGATTTTTTACCACGGGCAAAACACAAATAACTTAGAAGATATAAGGAAAATTTAAAAACATTAGGTACATCAGAGACGAGAGGTTGTCAATTTACGTAGCTGACGATTTAAGATGTTGTCGTTTTTGAAAGTTGACATTTTAAAAAAGTTGTCGTTTTCGGAAGTTGTCGTTTTTGAAAGTTGACATTCTAAAAAGTTGTCGTCTTCGGAAGTTGTCGTTTTCGAAAGTTGTCATTTTTAGGAAGTTGTCGTTCTCACCCTGAGGGGACGGAATTTAGTAAAACAATCAGTTTCATCTAGGTCCGTAAAGTAGTGAACACGGAATTTAAATACACGAATCCTAGGTACCCGTTGCGTTGTAGACTGTTCTAATTCATCCAATTGATAATCAATTAGGTCAAATAAATCCATTTTTATTAATATATTTAAATAATCGTTGGATATTATCTGATTAGTACCGACACAAAATGACAACGGACAGCTTTTATCTGTAAAGTAAACACGCTAATTGGCATATGTTGTGACGAGTAAGTTACTGCAGGTCAGTTAATGTTATGATTAGTGCTACTCGAACATCGTGAAACTGGCATGTGAAGTTACGGGTGACTTTATCTAGTGGTTAGCCTACTCAACACTTTACTTGAGGGTGGTGAAAGAGGCCCTTATTAATCAAGCCGTCTTTATTATAGCAAAAAAGGGGAAGTTCCACCCCGTCGCTCCACGAAGTTATTGTATTCTCTTTGGTCGCTCCAAGAATTCATTCCACCTCCAAATAAAGATAAGTAGAGTCAGAATCATCGAGTTTGTATGTACTACCAAGTATATAAACTCTATGGTCAGAATAAACTTATTCTTCTTCTTCTTCTTTTTATTTTTGGCTCTGCTGCGTCATGGTTTGACACAATTCTGCAATGTCAGTGATCAATTGCACAAATACGAAGGAATAGGAATAAGAAGTTGAGTTGAATAGGAATATAATTTAAAGAGGTTGAGTTTGTATTGGATTTAAATGAAAAGAGGATACTCAATCAAGATCATTATTTACAAAATCAAACATAAACAACCAAATTAGATGATAAAAAATGCTATTAAAAAAACACGGAAATAAATTAAAACTCAACTTCAACTTCTTATTTCATGGCTTGTCTTTGCTGCCACAACTCTGCCAGTGTCCATGTCAAAAGAGTCATAAACTTTAGTAGAGAAAAAAAAACCATAAAAATATAATTACAAAACAGAAAACCAAACAATACCTCTCTAAGCATAATGAAACTTGTGTAACGCTCTCGCACCGTTTGACATAAGGACAATTCTGACACTGACATTGCTTCCAGTTGTTTTCCAAAGAGAATACAATAACTTCTTGTTTTCCTCCATTTACGAAGTTTTTGTATTCTCTTTGCTCCACTTATACAAAGATTAGGCGAGTAGAAACGCGTTAAATTAAAATTAACGGAGACCATAAGAAAGATTTCATTACATACTACAAAATCTAACGGTAAAGCTTTTAAATCCATCATGAATATCAATACTAAAGTTATTTAATAGTTATTTAATAGAATTGCTGCTGCTTAGCTGTGTGGTGCTAGCTTAGAATTTGCACCACCCCAATTCTTCCCGTGGATGTCGTTAGAGGCGACTAAGGGATACCCATCGAGGGGCGGGCAGCAGCGCTCCCTGCAGAACAAACCCCAAAACTGCGATCCCCAACCCGCATGCCCAGCGTGGGTATTATGAGCATTACCCCGCATTAGATAAACGCTAATGATCCGTTTATCAGGGGGAGGCCTGCTTCCAGCTGTGGACCGATACAGGCTGTTGAGGTAAATAACTTTAAAATCTAACGTGTTTTTTTTCTGTTCCAGCTCGAGATTACCTAGAGCGAATAATAATACAACTGAAGGGGTCCGTGGAACGTGCAAAGTCTCAATTGGATAAGATCTGTACCCTTCGAACTATGATCCCTAGGTTCTTCGTAATGGACAACCCTCAGTTTGAGCTCAAGGAGCTAAAAGGATATGTGTAAGTGTAAAACTAGTTCTGCTCGCGACTTTGTAAGCGTTGTTTATTTAAACCCTCTATGGGAACAGATTTATGAAAAAAAATGCGCCGTTGTTTGATTTCAGAATTAGAATTACCTGTATCATTGATAAATCAATGATACAGGTAATTCTAATTCTGAAATCAAACAACTAATTCTGAAATCAGCAACCAGTGCCTCATCTTCGTTTTTAATAAATTAAAAACGAAGATGAGGCACTGGTTGCTCGAAAGTGGCAACCTCAAATTGTGTAAAATTGTGTTCTCTCACATCAGTCACCGTCTGACCGGCGGCACGGGCGGTCGTGATTCGCGTGAAATATTGTTGTCTCAGTCTCACTTCGGTCCTAGATACGTCTTTCCGTCTTTGTTCTTCTTTGTATTGCACAGGACTGGAAATATAACTGTGAGAATATGTGTTTGCGTGTAGTTGTAACACATGCCAATTATTGAGTAAGCGCTGGGAGAACGTAACCTATCTTCCCTTTTTAAATCAATGACCTGTATGCAAAAATTCATTCCGATCCGTTTAGTAGTTTTGGCGTAAAGAAGTAGCAAACGATCATTGATCTATCCAAACTTTCGTATTTATAATATCAGTGGGACCATATTTTTTTTACAATGTCGGATTTGTTATTTGATTGTATTTATTTGTTATAAATGAGAACTGATGTTTCCAATTGAGCAACTGCCGACTGTTGCAAACAATCTAAAATTAGCTCAACTGATCCATTTCGATACCAGTCAAAAGTCCACAAGACGCTGCTGGCTGCATTGCCCGCGCGCATATGGCAATGCTGATGCACTGCGCAAGAATAATTAATGTTGATATTTTCCGGCGTGTGTGCGCTTATCAGGGGGGGGGGCGCCCAGCAGTGAACCAATATAGGCTATTGAGGTTGAGGTTCAGGTTTTTGATATCTTTAGAGGATAGAAATAATATGTCTGTCAAAATTGAAAATAAAATAATGCTTGTCATTGAGGCAACATTCATTATGTTTTTTTTTCAGCGCTCAGTCTCTTATGCCGACGTTAACTGAAGATAACGTTAGGCTCTACGTGTGGAGGTTAAACGCAGCTGGACCACATACAACGAAAAGAATATTCCTGATGTACCATTACACTATACTGGTAAGAGACTTTAAATTTTTACCAACCCAACTGTCCCCGCTAGTATTGTAAGGGTAACTAATGAGATAGAAGATAATATATATGATATATATCAGGGGGAGGCCTGTTGTATATGAATGAATATGGGCTTTTGGGGTTGAGATTATTAATAAAAATATACCTATATATTGCTGGACAATTCACACAGCATTATCTATCCCCAGGCTAAGCAGAGATTGTGTTATGGGTACTAGATACCTGATATTCGTAATACAATACACTACATAGATAGATATTTTTTCTTTTACACTGCAAACATCCAGAATGCCCTGAACCATATTTGCAGATCGTACACATATTTGTCCCGGGGCGGGAATCGAACCCTCAACGTCCAGGCGGACATTCACCCACCTCACCACAGAGGTCGTCAGAAGGGTATGCCTTCTGACGACCTCTGTGGTGAGGTCACATCTCTAAATCACCGACTACACAGCTCACGTACTTACGTGTCCGCCTCAAATCTTTATGACCGCTCGCTGTCTACACGAAGACAGCAGCTGTACACATACGATCGTCGAAATAATCATACAACTTGCAGCGAACCGGTCAAATCAAATCAAATCATTTATTTGCAGACATCGGGTTACAAGTATGAGTATTATAAAATATCCTTTGCGATGGCTTACCAGCTAGACAGCTTTGGTGTGCAAAAATTATGTTATAATGGTTAATAGACATGCAGATCGAAAATATTGAAAATCATGTACAAACTATTCAAACGACATTATGTACATGACATTAAAAAAAGAAAAACATTGGTCCATACAAAATTGTCGAATAGAGGTTGTCGCTGATTAGCACCCCACCCTGCTGCACAGCGCATTTTTATTTGATTGCACATAAATATAAATATAAAGTAATATTACGGAAATAATGTGGTATTTTTTATTTCGTCCGCTTCGGTATGAAGACTAAAATAAAGAAACGACGAAGAAACCTTTAATGTTATTACCATCAGCCTACCTTTAATGTAGGCTGATGGTAATGAACCACACTTAGGTATTTAACCAACGATACCACAAGCACTCAAGGGTGCACATCAATCAGTCCGCTACCGTCATTCCTTTGGATTTTATTGTAAAGCGTCTACTATCCGTTACCTCAAATAAAACCACCTCCATCAATATAATATATAATATAATTTCAGATTGGTGAATACCTGAAAAGCCACGATTACTGTGACGGTGTGTCAGTCGTGTGCGACATGCGAGATGTACCTATTGCCGAGTTCGTTTCCCAAATCAACTTGATCGATTTGAAACAGCTCATCACTATTGCAATGGTTTGTATAATAATTTAAAAATAAGATTACGAAGGATGGAAGAAGTCGTATAAAAATGGGATTGAAGCTGACACCGCTATCGTGTGCTAAGTCTTGTCATCTAAATGGGACGGCTCTCTCTGTGCCCGCTGAAAGTCCGGTAACGCTGTCATGGCCATCTGCGGTCAACAGCATTTAAGTCCATTAAAAAAGGACATAACACAACGACTGTTAATTTTATATTTCATTTAGTCTTTATTCGTGGAAACGTATAATAAGCCGTTAGGTACACACCATTTTTTTTTGATAATTACACCTAGCTGTTAGTTTTCCGAAACACGTAAATAAAACATGCCGTCAACAAATTAGAACTAGGTAGCCACATCTTGATCTTTTCAGTTGTTTGTAAATCTTAAAGACCTTACAAAAACCGTTCAAATTATTTATTGCGCACACACAAGTCATACACAAAAGTTTAATTTATATTACAAAGGATGTATTACAAAGGAGAGCATAACCTTAAAAGAGTTTTCTCACAGCAAACCTCTTACTGAACCTCTATATCACACTATCACACTAATATTATAAATACGAATGTTTGTAGGGATGTATGTATGGATGGATGTTTGTTACCTCTTCACGCCAAAACTACTGAACGGATTAAGCTGATATTTTGTCCGAAATTGCCTACAGGTAATTCTAATCCTGGAATCAAATATAGGCTACTTTTTATCGCATAAATCTAATCCCACGGGATAAAAATCACCTTTAAACGTTTCCATAGGAACAACGCTGGCAAAGCCGCGGGGCCCAGCTAGTTGAAAAATAAAATTATGATACAATAATAGAAATAATTAGAACTAAGTTTCAACAATTAAAACAATTGAGCTAACTGCAGACTGTATCAAACAATATACAGTTAACACCACTGATCTACATCAATACCAGTCGGAAGCATCCCCAAGAAGCTTTTTAACTTGCTTTATCTCAATGCTGATGCACTGCGCCTGATACTCAACAGCTCGGGTCATACATCGTTTTAACCAGACGACGCTATTTAATATTATAATATCAAGTTTATGAATATTATTTGTTTATTTTCAGGAAGGATACGATGTGAGATTAAGGCACATAATGTTTTTATCCTCGTCAAAGGCAATCAATTTACTAATTAATCTTATGAAGCAATTTTTGAGCCCAAAAATATCTGCCAGAATACATGTACATAAGAATGTGGAGGAGTTATACGAGTTCGTACCGAGAGATCTTCTGCCCTCAGATTATGGTGGAAAGGAGGAATGCTTGGAAAAATTAGATGGTAAGACCTCTTGTCTGTGTAGCCGCCTGCATAAGCGACATTGGTAATAAAAAACAATGCTAGATTAGCAACTTAGTAAGTTGAAAAGCTTAGCAAGGTGAAAATCAGTTAGCAACTTAGCAAGTTGTCTGACGACCTCTGCTTTGTAAGTTGAAATTGACATCATTGTCCATACTTCTGAAAAATCGATCTGCTTTGAGCGCTATTACTCTGGCGACTTGCAAGCGAGTGCAAAGTGTGCCGATGCTCGTACGATGGATTTTTAAAATTTTATATGTAATAATAATAATGATAAAATAGGTAACGCTGTTATATTGGCTCGGGTATGCGCCTTAACAAGTTAAGTAAAAAGGAGACGTCACAAGCATCTTTACTATTTTTTTATTTGCTTTATGTGGCTTCGTGTCACTACGGTGATCGCCATTTATTCTCGTTTCTTTTTTAAGTAGGTGTTCATCACACCCGAGCAAATCTCATCCGTTTCGGACGAACGTGAAATATCCGAGTAGTATACTATAACCCACGTATTTTTGTTTGTTCAAAATGTTTATTGTGTAAACCTCAACCTCAATCTCAACAGACTGTATTGGTCCATTGCTGGACGCAAGCCTCCCCCTAATAAGCGACTTATTGGCATTTGACTCGGGGGGGTAATGACCATAATCCCCACGCTGGGTATGCGGGTTGGGGATCGCAGTTCAGTGTTAGAATTGTTCTGTTCGAAAATAAAAATTGTGTAAACGTTATTGATATTTGATGATATTTGAAGAATTTGTTGTAGAATTACATAAAATTATAATTAGGATTTACGAATGTCAATTATGTATAAGATAGCTTTTCAAATTGAATGGTTCTATTTGACATCAAAACTAGCTAAGATAAGGATTTAGGAATCGATTAAGGAATCGAAATGTATCGTTTGACATTCCTAAATCCTTATTTTAGCTAATTTTAGCAAATTCTTAAACAACAGAAATTGATTCAATTTCAGTCCATAAAGAGATTTGGTATAAAATATTGCAAGAACAGCCTGTTTATGTACCATGGTGGGGTAATTATAAACTTAAAAGGAAACACATTGTAATAGCTCATAGATTACGCTCCGGGCACATGCCTTTTAATAAATTCAAACATTTGATGACAATCACACAGACTCGCCCAATTGTGAAACATGTGGCGTCCTAGAAGATGTGCAGCATCTTCTAGGGGAGTGTGAGCGGAGCGAGTCTATGAGACTAGAGTTAAGTGACCTGTACAATGTCAACCTATCGGATACTGGTGTTATCCAAATAATTTTAGCCGCTCCACTGAGAGAGGTGATAATTAAATTATTTAGGTTTGTTTTAGATATAATTTAGTTTTAAGTAGTTAGTTTGTTAAATACGGGACTGACATAGTCAGCAATGACTCAATATCCTTTAGTAAAGTAGACTGCGCGGAGCTGCTGCAACAGCTCGGGCTTAACACAAACTTTAAAACTCACCCTAAAACTTTTCATCTTCCCTTGTGTAAAACCAACTACAGGTAGAACACAATTTTGATAAGATCATGCAGATGTTTTAACGTTCTTTCTAGAGAGGTTGATATGGATATTTTCTTTAATCTCTCCACTAAACTAAAAAGAATTGTGAATGGTAAATTTTTTGGTGCATCTTCGTAATTAAGTAATTTGTTAAACCAAAATTGGTAGGAATTTCTCACCTATCAGTCGTCCCTTTGTTTAATAGTATTATTTCAGTCGCTTTTTGTGGAAATTTTTAATTAGCCATAAATATGAATAAAAAAAACAACAGAATCGACACCATTATCCATTCATATTTTTGTTCTTATTTCCAGATAAAAACCTTGCAGCCTTGAGCACCCCGGAACAAATTAAATACTGGCAGATTATAAGAAACGCTTGCACTGATGAGTCTCGAAGATCTTCGAAGTGTACATTCGACGACAGCATATTAGGTCTTTCCGGGACTTTTAGGACTTTAAATGTGGATTAATTATAATTTTTTTTGCAATGTAGGGAATCAAGTAATATTGCCAGGGAACTAAATAAGCGACAAATGAATCGAACGTGGTTACAAAATTGTTTATAATTTTGGCGCATTATGCACCATTATAGTTAACCGCTAGTTTTATTCCTAGTAGAACGCAGTCAAATTTAATAGAATAAAAGTTGGATCTCCCGCGCTATGCTAATCTTTCCACCGAAAAAGAATAAACGTTTGCTTGCGTTTTTGGTAGTACCACGAAAAATTTATACTAAGCTAAAAGTGGTTGTTTCTTTATCATCTTTTTTTATTTTTATTTACTCTTTTTTATTCGAAAAACAATTGAGTTTTATTCGAATTCCTATAGGTGGATTCTCACATTTTCGTTCATGTTTTGTTAAATAAAAAAATATGCATATTTTTTATATTTATATAATTTGACTGGTTTTGCTGAAAAAAAAAGCAAGAACATTTGTGAAAAATTTTATAATGTTAAAAATTGCAGTGTGTGTAAAATTACACGGGATGTCATTTTGTCGATGCTGTGTCGATAAATTGTTTTTGAGTTCCTTTGTCTTCACATGGTGTATACAATTTTGTATTGGCTGCGTTACTTGCCTTGGAGTAAGTCTTTAAATGGCAATATTAGATATTTATATAAATAATATTGATTATTTTAAAATTATATCGTAAAAGGGGTAAACTATTCTGACTGTTATATATTTTTATAGTTAAAGATAATGTATAGATAAAATTGGTATTTACTGTATCTACATATTTATGGTGAATTAAATATATTTTCAGCTATTTCAATAAAAATATCAATTATCTTAAATTTTTATTTGTACCTTGAACCTGAAAATTATGAAATCGAAAAAGTATTTTTCATACGTATGCCAATTGTTCATTAAGTTCAAAGACTTAAGGCAAAAAAATACTCAGTGAATAGGTATCAAATAGTGTCTTTGTTTACTTAGCAATCGATTCAAGATTGCAGTGAATTGGGTCACCTAAAACCTGAAAATTATTAAATCGAAAAAGTATTTTTTCATACGTATGCCATTTGTTCATCAAGTTCAAAGACTTGATGGCAAAAAAATACTCAGTGAATAGGTATCAAATAGTGTCTTTGTTTACTTAGCAATCGATTCAAGATTGCAGTGAATTGGGTCACCTTGAACCTGAAAATTATTTAATCGACAAAGTATTTTTTCATACGTATGTCATTTGTTCATCAAGTTCAAGGACTTGATGGCAAAAAAATACTCAGTGAATAGGTATCAAATAGTGTCTTTGTTTATTTAGCAATCGATTCAAGATTGCAGTTGAAAGCAAACACTTAATTTTGGTGTCGTCAAGAACCTTGACCATGAAGTCGCCTATTTCTGTAGGTATAGCGTGCTTACAGAAATAGGTGTCTTCATAGACCTAACTTTCTACAAGTACTTATGCTTTAAATGATTTTGAAGCTAATTAGTTAGTACTTCATAAGGCGTATTAAACCGTTTCTAATAAGGCGTTTTCCATTATAGAAAAAATAACCTTTATATATGTATTTTAATATTAAAAAGAAGGTGCTGTAGAGTATCTTAAAGATCGCGCACGACGACCGATGATGTCACGCAACGCAGGAGGTTGTGGGTTCGATTCCTGCCATAAAAAGCAGTTGTTAATAACTGGGTTCAACGTTACCTCAGGTCAAATAATAGTTTGTCTCAACAAGCGTTTTTAAGACCTGAGGTTATGATTAAACCAGATGTTGCCATTGGGATTTAAGGAGGCCCTTCCCGGTCCTACTATCGTCAACGCCGTGATTGAAAACTTGTTGTTTCATCCAGCGCAATGTAAGAAAAAGAGACAAGCAAAAAGAGAGAGAAAACACCTAATCGCTTGGTTGGTATTCAGTTACTTTCGCCGCTCACTCGAATAGTGTGTGGAAATTTCGTGAATCTGTTCCAGGAAATACGTGTTTTTCAATAAGCCTTACACATTTGTAGTTTAGTATCTCCATTACATTTGCAAGGTTCCTGTCTACATATTTTTATTACTTTTACAATTTATGTGTACATTATGAACGCCCAAAGTTCAGGTATGATGTGTGCAAAAAGTAGATTTTTGGAGTCTTATACTTATGAATTTGATTCTCCTAATTTAGATTTTTTGTTATGATAGAAACCTAAATATTGTGCACAAGATACCTATTAGTTAAAAGTTTCAAACAAAATATCAGTTAGCACGCCATAATAAAAAAAATAAACAAAATAATTACGTGAGAGCGTTTGTATGAAAAGTAAGACGGGTTGGCCGCTCTTAACGCACTTTCCTGAAGACTTCGCAGTAGTAGTTGTGGACATGATATTATTACTGTCTCAAACTGTTCATGTTCAGCTCTTTACCTACCTTCTTAAAGTAATACATACTTTAGGTAGGTTGGTAAAGTTTAACAATTATACTACCCGTCTATAAAATATTGGTAAAATGATCTCAAAGCAAAGAGTTAATATAATGTACGTAAGTACGAATATCTTCTGTAATGGAATCTACAAAGGCCTACTGACACAGCCTGCTGAAATTTATATATATAAATAGATCGACTGAGAAATAAAGTTGTCGATAGATCCATCATGGAGATGGATGGATCTAATGGGAATCATCAAACTACAATAATACTTCTGAATCCATTCTCAACCGTCACGATATGGTAATAGGTAATAGCAGCGAGTTTTTACTGCGTAGTACATATAATAACATTATAATAACAAAATAAATAAAATAAATAAGAAAACACTAAATTTTTCCGGTAGTATCCAATGAAACTTGTAAGACCTGTAATGGGAAAGCTTGCACTGTCATAGATTGAGGTACATATGTTTGAGTAACGCTTATGCCATAGGAAAGCGTTAATACGGGCTCAAGTAGTTAATTCGTTAGCCTGTCATGTCATGACGGCTCATTGGTTATGGAATGATCAAATCCACCATAAAACTTAATGTTAATAAAAATTCTGTATTTCTAAAAGAGATCACGCTATTTTTGAACTTTACGACTATATAAACTCTATGTTTACGACACTCCTTGCTGAAACTGGCAGAGTCGTAGCGAAAAGTAAGCGGCGCAATTAACAAAGAAGTTGAAGTCATATAAATACTTGAAAGAGGTTAAAATTCTGATCTTTGGCCTGCATGGCGTAAAATCAATGATCTTGACCTGTAAACAAAGGTACTATTATAAAATAATAAGCAACAACAACCTACTTAAGTCATAGGTCCATAACCTTTGAACGCTTTGGATTCTTGAATTTTTCAAACTATCTCCTGCTTGAAAAAGATTATCAGCTTACGAAAGCTACATACTAAAACTTGTTTGAACTTTTTTCTTGATTTATTACTTATTTTTATATATTGAGGTTAACCACAGTGTTACAATTTTCGTATAAATACTTGACGTATACTTTATTATTGCTATCAGGAAATGCTTATTAAAAACCTTTACACTAAATAAAAAAAAATAAGCGATATATTACCTCTACGGCGCGGTGGATGAAGATTCGCCTGCGACGCAGGAGGTTGCGGGTTCAATACCCGCCTCGAAAAAATGTTTGTACGATCTGCAGATATTTGTTTAGGGCGTTATGGATGTTTTCTATGTAGGTATATAATAAAAATATGTCTGTATGTAACAGTTATCTACTACCCACAACACAAGCTCTGCTTAGCTTAGGGCTAGATAAAACTGTGTGAATTGTCCCACATTATTTATTTACCCCGGAAAAACGCATTCGCAGCCGCGAGTATAAGCAAGTGCTTTATGTCTACACCAAATATTATAAATCAATCAATACATAGGCTTACCTAATCCTGAATGTAGAAGCTGAGGGCTCTTTAAATTCCACTTTGAACACATCTTTACCTTAGCTCGACAGTCACTTAGAGTCACCAACGTCACAAATTGAAGTGCTGAGCAAATGGAGATAACATAATTGGTTCTCTACAGGTAATAGAGCATTGGTTCCATTTAATTCGTAAAAGTTTATGCGGTAAACTGTAGACCGCAGTCTATTTCAATCTCTCATATAGATCACATAGAAAGAATTTAAAATTTCTGGAAAATTTAACAAATTTGTGAAATTGCGATTGGTGAATTTTTAGAGATGGAATCTCTACCGACGGATATAATGCTGGAATTCAATCCAGATACCTTAATAGCGGTTAGAAAAGAGTTTAATTTGGATAAAGCTGGTAGAATGGATGAGGCGATCGATATTCTGGATGATTGGGTCAAGAAACAGGCACATTTCCAGAAAAAAGATTTCAGTAAGTCATTTTTTTAAACGAAATTTATTTTTAGAATAATAATAATATATAGGTACTTATTTACAAGTCGATCCCTTTAGCATCCAGAATCATCCTCTTTTGGCTTAATTCATACATTGTTGAGCAATGAGATGGTAAGTATATGATGAGACCGTTCTTTGCGCAATTAATTACGATTTGGACTGTATTAACGTTGTTTTAGATTTTATTACGACACGCAAATATTAGGTTTCTGATAGATATGAATATGCGAAAGGCTGCAGGCAGATGCTGGATGCGCCAAGCTGCAGACAGGGCGCTGCTATGGGGCTGATTGGGGAAGACTGTTCCCGCTGTAGACTAACATGGGTGGTGTGATAATGATGATTGATGGCTGATTATTACTATTGGTCACAGGCTAGACTGATGCTTTGATTGACTATCAATATACATTTCAGTTCAGATTAACAGCTATAATATTCAAAAGTACCTCATTTCAGAGGTCACCAAAACAATGAAAACTAATACGACATGGCAACGACTTTTTCGTTGACCTAACTCTCTTTGTGTTCTTCTTTCACGTCTTTCTTATACTTTTCCTTTTATGATTTTATATATTATATAAAGTTGTCTTGTCATACAAGATATTCAATCATTCTTCCTCTGTTTTTAACAGTGTTAGTCAAAACTTTTTTCTCCTCAACTCTTTTACACAACATTAGTAACATTCTCCGTCCAGCTTATTCTTTCCATCCTTCTTTAGCACCACATTTCAAACGTCTCAATCCTCTCCTGTTTTTTTGTCCCGCTCTGTAATGGTCAAAGTTTCACAAATAGTTTAAAATTTAACGAAAAAAAAAACATTTATACTAAATCTTTTATTTTTTCAGCTAGAGAATACCTGGAACGTACAATTATTTCTTGTAAAGGCGCTGTAGAGAGGTCAAAGACACGCCTGGATAAGTTGTGTACCTTCAAAACTCTGTTGCCGAACTTTTTTAAGAATTTAGACGCTTCAGAGGATTTTTCGGAGCTTCACGCCAAGTTTATGTAAGCTATTCGAGTTTATAAGCTTTACAGAACTCACTATTTCTGTATGTGCCGTATTTTTAACTTTTCTGTTTTTTTGTTCTCACCGATTGTTCGTCAATATAAAATCTATATGCTGAGTGTGTAATGCTTTCCAACTAGTCTTTCCAACAAAGTTTGCAATAATTTTATATTCTATGGAAATGTGAAAGTTGTATAAACTTCTCGCTTGAACGCTGCCATATATTTTCATAGAAAAAGCGTACCTAACGCAAACTTCGTATTTAACCGAAAAGCAGTAATTACACACCTACTATACTGTATAAATGATTATCCTACCTTTAAATTCATGTAGAAAAGGAGTTAGATCATGTTTTTAAAGGGATATTTGAAAGAAAAATAGAAAGAAATACATTTATTTATAACAACAGAAGAAACTTAGTATACGAATATCGTATCCTACAACTATGAGTAAGTAGAATCAAAATACAATCTTAAAGGATTTAGTTATATAAAAGTTGTTATAAAAGGCCCTAACTCAGCATAAATGCTTGCTAGGCTCCCGGAAGAGTTCTAGCCAGCGCTGGTCTTCCGTTAGAGCCCGAAAAAGTGACGTCACAAACAGACAAAGTAATAAAATTAAAAACTAAATAAAACGATTATGACAAAGTATGTGTGAAGCCATGAAATAAGAAGTTGAAGTTGACCAACACGATATCACAAAAACAAAACGTTTAATTGTCTTTATCATTCCCGGCAAAATGTAGGTAGTCATGACTTTTCTTTACTTAATAAAGTTCATCACCTGCCTTGAATCTCTCTGTGTGCCATGAATAAGAGTACTTGAACATAATAGCAATGTATGTGAAGAAGCCTTCGCGCGTGTGTTACGCAGCCCTCTGAACTCCGATGACAGAAGATGAATAGGATTTGACATAGGATTTGACCTACGAGCTGACCACTTCACTTTTATTTTCCTCCCATGTGGCGTGTGAAGTAAATTTAGTGGGTAAAGAATAAAATTTGAAAAATTTAACAAAAATTTGATAAAACTGGTGACTTTTTCAGAACACATGCTCATTTACCGAAAATGACGCCAGACAACTACAGGGTTTACATGAGCAAGCTGACCGCAAAAGAAGATATCGACTCAGCTCTTATCTTCACCTATTACAAGTACATCATCATGGTGAGACCCAAAAATATAAAATATGTCATCATCATTGAACACTAAATATTTCACTCAACGAGGGTTGAATAAAGCATAATACTGGTGTATTCAATAAATGTCACCTACAGAGCTGACGCTTGAAGATTCAAGTTAGGGCTGGTCCACTAGTTTAAATTCGCTTAGTGAGCTATGGAAAGAGCTATGCTCGGAGTCTTTTTAAACGATGGGATTCATAACGAATACATCCGACAGAGAACCAAAGTTGTCGAAATAGCTCAAAGAATTAGCAAACTGAAGTGGCAGTGGGCCGGCCATATCTCGCGTAGAACCGACAACCGCTGGGATAAACGAGTTCTTGAGTGGAGACCGCGACTCGGAAAACGTAGTGACGCCCTCCGGCCAGATGAGATGGCGATCTGCGAAAGACTGCTGGCAGATGCTGGATGCGTCAAGCTGAAGACAGGGCACTATGGCGCTCATTAGGGGAGACTTATGTCCAGCAGTGGACAATTATAGGTGATCATGATGATCATGATTCAATAAATAATTAAACACTGTTTTAATTCGTAAAACAAAAATAAAATAATTGGCCAGATCTCATTCAATTCCTTATGCATAACTCTTACTTCTTACTAGCTTTTCTAAACGTATGTAGTCCTTCTTCAATCGTTTATGTTTCCTGGCACTTAAGTTTATGCTCGCTATCTTTTTGATATCATCCTTCCATCTCAATATTTGTCCTCAAACGGTCTTTGTTTCTCCCGTGGTCTTCACTCCAAGAATTTCTTGCACCGTTCTCTTTCGAAGCTTTGTGACTGCCCATTCCCACTTAAATTCTTCCAACTCTTTAACAACCCCATATTTTACTGTCATATGTTTAATTACCATATGTTTTATTCATTCTGATTCCACAAAAACAAAGAGGAGAGCTGTGTTAAATGCAAACTACTTACCAGCCACTACCTAACAGAATCTCAAATATATTAATGAAACTATTATTTTTGACACCATGCGATTGGTAATTTTGACCTGCG
This sequence comes from Eupithecia tripunctaria, assembly GCA_955876795.1. Classification (NCBI taxonomy): domain Eukaryota; kingdom Metazoa; phylum Arthropoda; class Insecta; order Lepidoptera; family Geometridae; genus Eupithecia; species Eupithecia tripunctaria. The sequence goes on from OY041620.1 coordinate 8,343,314, forward strand.
ACATAAAAGACATGCGCATTAGTGTCACATGTTTAGCTCCATGCGCATATGTATATGTAATGCAAAGCATACGTAGACCAAATCACGATTTTTCCATGATTTGGAACGCTTAGCGCTTGTTAGCTTGAGCGCGTGTTCTCATTGTGTCGTAACCATAAATTTATCGTTGGACGACTATTTTTTTTAGCTGATCCCGATATATACACTGTTTTTGGTAGCCACATTTATCGTGGAACGACTATCACAACTGGCTGGATCACCACGATGTTTTGCGGTTCACGGCAGTGATGATTAGATCGTGACGTCTTTTTATCGTTTCACGACTGTCGTGCTATAATGTTCTCATACTAACGATAATCTATCGTCACAACAAAAGCAAGTCATGGACGATACTTAATCGTGCAATCCTGTAATTTGAACACCTTCATTTAAATACACAGCAAGGCACGATGCTTTAAACTGGAAGATTTTCTGTCGTCACACGTAGTGGGAACGTTCCCTTAAATATGTGACACAACGATTTTGACTGAGCCAACACGCCATGTCTATCACAACATGCATTGTCATGTTGTATTTATTGTAATATAATGGGATAACAATATAAATGGGTAAATTTTCCTAGCATTCCTTGTTCAATCTTCTACATTGTTGCAATCAGCTAAGTTGTTGCTATCATCAATATCATCGTCTTCAATAATGTATTTTTTAGAGTTACAAACAACTGTTGAAAGCATTTTCGTCATCATATAGGTACCTACCACTCTGCAAGTATTAGTCCACTAGTCAAGTGGATACGTGAAGGTGCTTTGATGGGAGGCAGTAGGCTGCTGAGATCTGATGATGATGAAATGTATCTAAATATAATGATGATGTTTATATAAAATATTTAAGTTTCTCAGTTATCTAGTATCTACCCAGAACTGACGCTCTGCTTAGTTTGGGGATATATGATGTTTTGTGAATTGTTCAGCATTTTTCTATAAAAACTATCAGTAGTAGCATCAGTTTGCCAAATTAATAACTGATGTAATAGAATAGAATAGAATAATCTTTATTGTCAAAGGTGAAACACATTAAAATCTTAAATATACAAAATTTCAGTGTACAGGCTAAGACTTGTCAAATTTATACAAAATTAAAATGAAAAATGAAGTAGCGAAGATGATAAAAGCGGTTATAAGGTTCGTAGTTAACTCACTTACATCTCAGAATCGTCCAACATTATTTATTATTTATTTATTTCAGGTTAGCGAATACATGAAGATGCATGAATATTCAAATGGTTACATTTTAGTTTTTGACTACTCGGAAGCGAATATAATGAACATAGTCACTAAAACTAATATCGTAGAGCTACGACAGGCCCTGACTTTACTTATGGTAAGATAGAGTTCAAATTCCTTCTTAGTAACAAATAAAACGGATAAACTAGATAATGCTAACGGATGCTGTGTATAGTTATTAAGTTTTTTTTATATATACTTGTAGGTATTTTAGATTTCTAGAATTTTTTTGAGAAAAGAAGAGCATGTCATTTGTTACAATGCTTTTTACAATGCTATATTTCTATACACAGTCAATCCTATTTTCTTTTATTTACCATACCTATAGTTAGAAGATATTTTTCCATCTCGAAGCGTTTCATTTTGAAGCGATTTTAATTTCATACAAATTTTGAAGCCAATCATTCCCGTCTCGTAGTGATCTGCCAAAGTACAGTCAACGTGACACATTACAAAGAAAATGCCTTACAAAGATTGCATAGAAATTTTAAGTATTACAGTAAACAGAAACATAAACTACGAACCTGTACCGTAACCTAAAACTGAACCTACACGAAACATTTTTATTCTCCAGGAAGGCTACGGAATGAGGCTCAAAGGCCTCCACATCATTTCCGCTTCAAAGGCCATAAGCGGACTGGTATCTTTACTAAAACAAGTCCTGTCTGAAAAGCTTGGTGGTCGGATACACAGCCACAAAACAATAGATACTGTGTACGAATACGTCCCTCAATCGGTGATGCCTAAGGAATATGGAGGGGAGGATCAACGGACTTTGAAGATGATGAACGGTAGATATAATATTACTAAACACATTCATTGTTAAGAAAATCACAGTCAAATAACAGAAAATAAATAAATAGAACTAACACTTACAGTTGAAACACCTTATTAATTATTTCAACTGTAAGTGTTAGTTTTATTTATTTATTTTCTGTTATTTGACTATGATTTTCTGGTTAAAGAGGAGATAAAGGTGCAAAAAGATCCATCAAAGGATCTTTGCAATGGGTTTGAGAGGAGGATAGGGTGCAAACTGCAGGGTGTTGCAAACAATCTACAGATGGCGATATATTGTACTGATCGCCACCGCATGCCGCACCAGTCTGCGAGACCCCTTAAAATTCTAGCCAACTTTTTTCTGCAACTATAATTTTTAACAGAGCAAAGTGCAAAGTGATTGCAGACTTACAACTTATAGGAGTCTTACAACAATTCGAGTCTACTGTGATACCAAGTCCAGTTAAGTGAGCCTCAGAAGGGCTCATAATATAAAGATGAATCCTGGAATGGTATCTGTAATCTCTAGGCCCTAGAGATTACAGATACTATTTTTCTAGGGTCATCGAAATCCATAAGGAGTTCTTCAAATATCAAAGTGCTTATTTTTCTTTAGACCCTACAGACCTCTAACATACATAACAATAAACAAAAGCAAGGCTAGGAAATGAAACACTTTGATATTTTTGATGATATTTTGCTCATCATAATCTTTTCAAGATACAGTCAAGAACCGAAAAAAATACATTTATCTTTACCTTGTTAGGTTGTTAGGGCAAACCTCGTTTCCTATACTGGCACACCTGTTTTATAAGTTTATAAGTAGGTATCAATTTATTTTTATAGAAGAATGGCTGAAAATCTTCAACTCCAAAGAATACACGGACTATATCAAAGAGATGAACGAAGCGAAGACCAACGAGTCATCCAGACAGACAGACAAATTTTCAGAGCAGTGTCTAGGGATGCCTGGCTCTTTTAGAAGCTTAAGTGTTGACTAAACTGTGAAATCGACACCTGCTTACAAAAATAGACCATCTTTCGACGACCATTGTGGCGCAGCGGGCAAAGGTCCGTCTTTGTGAAACAAATGTTTGAACAAACTGCAAATATTTGTTCCGGGTATTTTTGGTATTTGTATAATAAAAAAATATTAATCGTTGTTATGTATGTATTAAGTATTATCTATCAGTCATCTATCAGATACCCATAACACAAGCGTTGCTTAGCTCGGGAATAGATTATGGAGTGTGCATTGTCCAGCATTATTTATTTATTTAGTCCTGGGTCGGGCCCTAATACTGAGCCTATGTTATTTGTTCATAATTTACCTCAAGGATCCCACCCTCCCCAGAGTCTTTAAATTCCTCTTTTCCTCCGGGGCCTGATTGGTCTTTTTGATGCTTCTGAGACCTTTTGATCGCTTTCAAGGTTATATAATAGACTTTAAAAGAACAAGTTACATATTTCCTTTGAAAGTTTTAGTTATCTATCGCTGACTCATATATAATGTATGTACTAAGAATTCAATAAATCACTCAAAATCATTCGAAAACTATAATCGTTTATATACGTTTTGCAGACAGCAATCCAACGATTGATGTCAAACCAAAATCCCAAGTTGCTCTTAGTCTCCGTTAGGGTCGCTGCAAGGCGCTAAATATATGGAAGGAAACGAAAACTTTTACAGCTTACGTAAACTGTGCAAAACTTATCCTAAAGATAAATTGTAAAAATCCTGTTATATGCTGTTTGTTAATCTTGAGCTAAGAATTGTAAAATAAACAAGCTAAACTAAACTGTAAATCAATCTGCTTAAGGGTTAAGTTTCACGCGTCTAGTAATTAAAATTTCTCATCTGGGACTAGATGAGAAGTTAACGAAGAAAACGTAGATCATTTAGGTAGCTCGAGATAATGAGTAGTAAGACGAGATACGGTTTTAAAGATTTGTTTACACGACTCTACAACGGAGACGATAAAGGAATATAGAAGGTCTTTGTTGTAAGTTCAGGCCACTTTTACTAACATCTATAGTACCTCCAGAAGGCCTAGACAATCGGATGTCGAAAGCGATAGTAGAAAAGTCCAAAAATGTATGGGTTAGACATAAATGCCTTAGATATGTCACGTGACCTGTTTCGATTTACCCCTACGAATCTTTCAATTGTTTTCGATTTAATTCAGATCGATTGTCGGTTGCGCCCTCTAGATTAAATAATAATCTATGATAATATAAACATTGCTGGACAATTCAAATATCAATAACTAGCCCTAAACTAAGCGGATGTATTTTATGGGCAGTAGATAAGTAGTATCTAAGTAGTGTATTAAATTTGTGTAAAGTATTAAGTATTAATTACATACATAAATATGAACATATATATTTAATAGCCTTGGGACAATTGTTTGTACGATCTGTGTCATGTGTTATGTATACCTACACAACACAAATAAGGTTCGTAGTTAACCCGCTTACATTCGTAATGAATTTAATTATAAATAGAAAGCCAGCAGAACACCGTGAAAATTTATCTGCAGATCATACAAACATTTGTCCCGAGGCGGGAATCGCTCCCAAAATATTATATAAAAATAATTCAAAATATTGGATAGTGTATCTAGAGCTTTATTTTGAATCTCACGTCATTGTAGCAAGAAGTAATGTAGGCAGGTTCAAGAGCTCATTTATTACAACCTTGATATTCGAGACGTGGAAGGTTAATAAATATTTACATAATTTTCAAAGCGTCTTTATTTCGTTTTCCATACATTATTTTTAATTACCGATAGGTTCTATGGATAGGAAAATTATTCTTAAAAATCTTACTTTTTTTAACCGACTTCAAAAAAAGGAGGAGGTTATCAATTCGACTGTATTTTTTTTTATAATTATAATTTTGTTCAGTTCTGACAATGGGATCCATGAAAATTCATGGAAAAACTACAAAAATTGAAGTCGGTTTATAGTTTTTTAAAACAAAATTTATTTTTTGTTTGGTGTTCGTTAGGTATAATTTTGATATCTCTACTTTTGCCCTGTACGAATCAAGATTATCTTGTAAAAATTAAGTCGGTCCTTTCGGCCCATGGTCTACGTTTTTATTGTTCTTGCAAGTAGGTACGCATGGAATGACTTTAATTCCCTATAAAACTAACTAAATATTCAAAATATAACACTAGCTGACCCTGCTCTATTAAATACAAAAATCCACTATAATGCTTAGATTTTCTTATACAGTATATAGTACAGTACAGTCATGTAGTTTAAATTAGAATTAGTTTTGTTGTATTTATTTAGTTTTATCTATCTACGTAATTATTAGATTTTAGTGTTTATTATTAATCCATTTATTACGAATATGTATACTTAGCTGTACACACATATTTTTACGCTACAATGTAGATTAAAAGAATATTTTTGATATGTTAATTTTAGCTAACATTGTAATGTGTTATGTGTGTTAAATAAATAAATAAATAAATTGTGTCAGCATATCCAAACAGAGAAAAAACTTTAAACACGCTTGGCATTGAGGTCAAGATATAAATTGTAGACAACATTTATTGAAGAATTGATCTCAAAACTTATATGGGAGTACTTATAAACATGAGAGTAATTTTGGCTTCAGTAATGTATCCATTATCCGTCCGTGCAGATCTTAGTTCCCCACTTAGAATTAGAATTAGAATTAGATGTATCCATTATCTTTCTTTACAAAAAATCGAGCGTAGATTGATCTGAAAACTGCGATAATGTTCTAAATTTTTAAGGTCAAAGAAGGTTGATGAATGATTTCTGATTCTAATTTCGTGGAATAACCCAAAAGGTCGATTTAGAGCATTACTTTGTGTACTCTAAAGTACACAAAGTAATGCTTAAACAATAAATATTTATAGTGTAAACTAGAAGTAACTATCAAATGTATTTACATAAATAGGAAGTACGGAGGCGGCAGTAATTTTAATTAAATTATGATAGACGGGCACATTATGGATTACAAACAGTAGCCTCAGTCTGAACATGCGTTGGCATTTCGACACGTTTGTAGATTTGACTAGTTGCCATATGGGAGTGGCAGTTGCATCGTTAGAATCTACTTCTCCAGCTCAGTCCATGGATGTCGTAGGAGAGAGCTGACTGAAGGAACCTTTCAGAGAAAATACAGCAGCTTCCTTGTGTGTATTATTACCTCCACCTGTGTTCACCAGCCAGGTCGCCTGCCAAGCTTAGTGACTATAGGAACCCCCCCCCCACTTTTGGGGTCTGAGCTCAGCAGTGGATGTATGTGTGCTGATGATGCGGATCAGTTTCCATCGGAAATATGTCTGGTATACATATTAAAAAGCAAACGAGTCGGCATTCTATAGGCTGGATGGTTAACAAACGGTTAATTGTAACAATGATCTTGCAAGTTTCATTAAATATATCCTTCTAGCATGGTTTAAGACCAAATTATCTGGAACGACCTTGTTTGGAGTGATCAATGACTACTCATAAGGAGGTTTTGTATCAACAATTCTGCATTTAAGAATGTCTACACTCAGCAGTGAGCCCCAGACATATTATGTTAAACCATAAACCAAAAATTATATTTACCTAATTTTGATATCGAGCTCTGATGGATTTCTTATATCGTTGACTGGAAATATCATGTGCCGTAACCAGGCGTTTTTATGCGTTTTGTTCAGACTAAGGCCATTTAAGCATATCTTGCCCAAAGTTTTTGTTATGGCCCTTAGAAAAAATATACCCAAACTACGTTCTATATCTCAGTACCGACAAAATGTCTGCTGACGCTGCTTCTACGTTGGTAAGTTATTATTTTTATTATGTAAGTTTGTAGGATAAATTATTTGTATTATGCAAATGCCTCATATTGTATCAAAGTCGAAAAAATAGGTAAATAAACGCGATAAATACCCGTGAATATTTATAATAATGCAAAAATATGTTTAGAGAAGTGTTGTTTTGTAGGATACCTTAGTCCGGTCTACTATAACTTTTCATTTATAAATATTATCATTGGTTCAGCCCTTTTTTTCTTAATTTTTCCTTAGATTTGGTTATCCTTGCGCTACATACTGCAAGTAAAAATTAAAAAATGAACTAAGTGCGATAGTAGGCATCTCGCTACTAAATCTAATAAGTCAGGTCTTTTCTTTTTCAGAATTTGCAAACCAAACTCTCTCAAAATGTAGAAACTTTGCTACAAGTAAACTATTCAGATTTGAAGGTATTGATGAAGCGGTATGACGTCACGGATGAGATAGTCATCGATATGGTGAATAGTGTGAAGGAGTGGTTTAAAAAACAGCCACATTTGCCTCAAGATCACATACGTGAGTAAAATTGATATAACTTACTCACCATAACAAAAGGGTACGCATACCTCCTCCTAGAATATTTGCATCCACATTGTTTCAATACATTGGTTCCACTGTTCCACAAATATATAGGCAGAAGTTAAGATTTAACTGTGAAGGGGTGATCTTTTAGTAGGTAAGTAAGCAGACATAGTACCCAGTTTAAATTTATGTTAATTGCTAGTGTATTAAGTATACTTTTGTTAGTATAATTACAATCTAGCCATACAATCGAGTGGGTTATTTTATTTTAACAGTTTTTTTATATAAGTACCACTTTGAAACATTCGCCCTTATAATATTGGGCGGATAATTATTACTTAATAAGAACGTGTCCATTATCACTTTTGTTATTGTCTACATAATTAAGGTGGACACACTTGGTTCATGTATTCTATAAAGGTTTTGTTCTTTTGAGCGTTCTCCACTATGCCCGTGTTGTCAAGGAGGCCTTTGGTCTGTAAAATCAACAACAAAAAACAAGATAAACTACTTAAAAAGATTTAACATTCGTGTTTTTATCGACTTTCTAGATGACAGACAGATTCTCGGCAATCTTTTACTGCAAGGGCTTAGTGTGGAGCGAGTCAAGAGGACCCTCGAGAGCTTCTACACATCACGCCGAAGGATACCCGAACTCTTGCAAGGACGAGATCCTGAAAATAAGGAGTGGCTGTGGTACCTGCAGCAAGGGTTCTGGGTGGCACTGCCAAGAAAGACCGTGGAGAACAACAGAGTTACCATATTCAGGTGCGAAAAGTGTTTTATTATCGCCGTTACTTAGCGAATCATAATATTATCATCATGTTTTTCATCGGGTGAAAGTCCGCCTGCCGTGCAGGTTCCAAATTCGATTTCCTCCACGGGACATAATGCTTGTCTTCTTGCTGTATGCTTGTACGATCTGCAGAATTTTTTTCGGATCGGAGTGTTTTCTATGTAATATAAAAAAAACGTCTATTGTTGGAATGTATTTAAGCTGTGCTGGCTTAAAAGTTGCACCACCCCATCTCTTCCCGTGGGTGTCGTAAGAGGCGACTAAGGGATATTCACCTGAGGGCGCGCAGCAGCTCCTCCTCCAAAACAATTCTACCACCGAACTGCGATCCCCAATCCGCATGCACAGCGTGGGGATAATAGTCATTTCCCCCTATTTGACAAACGCCATTAAGGCGCTTATCAGGCGGAAGTCTGCGTCCAGCAGTGAACCTATACAGGCTGTTGAGGTTGAGGATGTAATGTAATATAATAATAAGTCAGTTATCTAGTATCTATAACACAAGCTTTGTTTACCTACGTTACTTTACCTATATTCATCTCTGCTGTACCTTTTTATGGATTCTATCCAACCATGTTAGGGCTCGTTCGTAGGGACTTCTTTGCGGGTTTTTTGGGGCTAATAAATGCTGCGTGCGTGCATTTTGTATGCTACTAACCAGAACACCAGCTCTGCTTAGCTTAGAGCTAGATGATGATGTGTGAATTGCCCAGCATTATTATTATGATTAAATATTATTAAGGCCATGACTAGCCTTAAAATTTTACTAGCAGCGGTCGAAACAAACAAATCGGCCAACATGAAAAGTTGTTCTGAATTTTAGAATCCACAACGACATCGGTGGACAGTTGGCACAAATATTAAAAGTGGCATTCCTTCTCTGCGAGTACCGGATCTGGAACGACGTGGCTATGGGAGACTGCTGGATCCTGGACTGCAAGAACATCAGCCTTCAGCAAGCGATGCAGATGACTCCGGTCATGGTGGCGAAGACACTCCACTTTTTGACGGTAAGTATATACTTTGAAGAGATATGTTAGTATCAATCAGCTTTTGTAAAAGGCTCAGACAGCTTTTATACTTTTATCATACTATCATATATTGAAGTATTAACTGGTAACTGGTGATCTGGAGATTACGCAGACAGTCGTAAAATACTTGTTTTAACCTTATCAAGTCATAAGCTTAATTTGTCAATTTCGCAATTCGTCGAGACTGATCAAAACCTAAATTTGTCAAAAACATGATTCGTTAAGTTCTTAAATATACTAATACTTGGTTCGTCAAATGAAATAGTTTATTTGACGAACCAAGTATTAGTATATTTAATTTAGTTTAGTTTAATTTAGTCAAGCACGCCTAGGACAGTCAAGATGAAAATAAAATCATAGAAAATAACATTATCATATATGGATGATATAAATTGTTAACTAAGGTAGAGGATATTATAATAATTCTACGACTTAGGTGTTTTATACTTCGATGTTATATCATTAGGGTAGTTTACAGCGGGGTCTCCCAGCACAAGCAAATTTAGCTTAAAGGGTAACTCTAGAACCTGTTTGTAGTTTTTAAGTAATTGCAATTAACAGTTCTTTTATGTATTGTAATTTTAAGCAACTTTGGCGTTTTAGCTGTAGATAAGTATATTATCTTTAGATATTCTAATTAATACCCATCAGACCTTGGACTTTTCTATTAACTGGCACCGCCACGCGGTTTCACCCGCGTAGTTCCCGTTCCCGTGGGAACTCTGGTATAAATATAGCCTATGTTCCATGTTAGATTCCCGGAAAACTTTTCATGATGTTTTTTTTTTAAAACGGTCCAGTAGTTTTGGAGCCTTTTCAAAAAAAACAAACAAACTAAAAATCAAATCTTTCCTTTTTATAATAATTTAAATATAGATATGCATAGAAACACCCAGAAGGCCAGAACACTCGAAGCGATTATTATCTCTAGAGGTCGCGCGAGGTCGTCACAAATATTTATAAATATATGCAGTGTTACATTATATAGTGGACAAAAAATTGAAGTGAATTAGAGTCAATTGCACCTTATTTCTTGTTTGATAGTAATAACTATTTATCAAGCTGTTTATATAGTAAAAATTTGACTTGTCTAAGTACTTATTTTGTAAGTCTAAAGAAATAAACGATTTGACTCTGACTCTGACTCTTTTGTAATTTAAGTAATATGCCACCGTCTCTACATGTAAAACTGTTTCGTGTACATCTTTAAAATGTCTGGAAGAAATTGCTCTTGGCGATAAGGCCGCCCATTGTGCAACTCTGTTATGTCTTTTCCTGTATTTTTTGTTTTTCCTTGGTGTGCAGTAAAGTGTATTGTATTATATTATTATAATAGATATATGTAGACGACCTCTGTGGCGCGGTGGGCGAAGGTCCGCCTGCGATGCAGGAGGTTGCGGGTTCGATTCCCGCCTCGGGACAAATGTGTGTACGATCTGCAGACATTTGTTCAGGGCGTTCTGGATGTTTTTCTATGTATAATAAAAAAAAAATATCTATCTATGTAGTGTATTGTATTATGTATATCAGTTATCTAGTGCCCATAATACAAGCTCTGCTTAGCTTGGGGCTAGATAATGCTGTGTGAATTGTCCAGCATTATTTAAGATTTTAAGTAGATAACACTCACCAATTCATAGCAAAGACAATACATAGAAAATGCTTTTTATATCAGTTATTCAAACACAAGTTTTTCCTACTTTGGTGCTAGATGACGTGTGTCATCCAGAATTATTTATTTTTATTTATTTATTATCACTTTTTTCTGGTTTCAGTCATGTTTCGCCACCAAACTCAAAAGCGTGCACCTAATCAACATGCCTCCATTTGCTGCATCGATATTGAACCTTTTCAAGAAAGGAATAAAGACGAAACTTGTTAATCGTATCCATACTTGCCGGCCTGAGGATTTATTGGACATATTTCCAAAGGAACTGTTACCTGAGGAGTACGGGGGGACTGAAATGAGCTGCCAAAAAATTACAGGTAAATTTTATGAAAAATATACCTTCATACTCTGTACTATACCATGTACATTCTGAATGTAGCATGTTAGTAAACAAACCACCCATATTTAACTTAAAATTCATTTTGTTGGCGCGTCCTTTTATACGTAATTTAAATTACTTTGAAATTTTAGATCCTCCCTTCTATAAAAATTGCTTACAGTTATATCTGAAACTCGACGCCAAGCAAGTGAGATTTTGTAATTTGTGTCGTAGTTTGTTTACTAACATGCTTCATTCAAAATGGATGCGGTATAGATAGTAGATACCGTAGAAGTGAATTGGTATTTATACCCTAGAGTGAAGGTATACCTATAGTATACATTACCACATGACATGCTTAGTCAAAAAGGGATGATTGTACATCTCAGAAAATATAACTTTTCTTAAAAAAAATCAATTTAGCTACCTCAACTTCAACAGCCTATATTGGTCCACTGCTGGACGCAGGCCTCCCTCTGACGAGTGCCTTATTGGCGCATCTTATGGGAGGGTAATGCCCATAATCCCCACGCTGGGTTTACGGGTTGGGGATCGCAGTTCGGTGATAGAATTGATCTGCAGGGGACGCTGCTGCCCGCCCCCCAGTGAATATCCCTTAGTCGCTTCTTACGATACCCACGGGAAAAGATGTGGTGGTGCAAATTCTAAGCCAGCACCACACAGCTAATTGGTATATAAGCTAGAGTAAAGGTATATATATATATTATAAATTACCTCAAACTTAGCCGGATGACTCTGCATCCCAGGAAATATAACTTGCCTTAAAAAAATATAATATGTTATTAGATTTTCTATTATATGTATTATAAATAAACTGAAGAATTACAATCCAAATACAGTAAATTACGCCCATAATCTTTATTTTAAATGTATTTGACGAATTCATTTAAAATAAAAATGCGAAATTTTGGATGGATGAATGGATGGATTCATGTTTGATTCAGTTATCCGTTCTGTAGTTTTGGCGTGAAGAGGTAACAAACATCCATCCAAACTTCTGCATATTCTGCATAATTCCTATTACTGTAATTCAGTGAAATTAATAATATGTATCTTTTTCAGACGAATGGGTAAAAATATTCCAGTCAGAGCCATGGAGGAAATACTTGGTGGAACAAGACTGCATCTTGACGGACGAATCCAAAAGATTGACACCAACTGCAGCTGATGAGTTCTTTGGAGTTGAAGGCTCATTTAGAAAATTACAATTAGATTAAATATAATTATTCTGTATTAAATACCCAGAGCAGCAGCGTTTTGAAAACTCGAGTTAAGAACGGTGCGGATGCTTTAGCCCCCATACAAACGTACTTTCCGCTTCATTTGGAAACTACTTCCCCAAAATGGTGAAATTCCTTCTAGTTTCTGCAACCGCTCGCTCACACGCGGGTGGCGATGCGACACAGGGTCAACATTCCGAAATAAGGCGAACGCCGCCGAATGGCTAACACGGTGCGATTCTACATGAAACAACAACAAATCCGTACGGGCTGGCTGCTGAGATTTGGGAGAGCTTCGTAGCCTTCTTGAGGAAGACACACGCACGCTACACCGTGCTGGGTCCGAGCCGATTGTCGGCCATGGCAAGGTCAAGCTATGGCCGACAATAGGCACTAGACAGCCCCTATGGGTCTCAAACGAGCAAAAAATTACCATTGTGCCGTGATACTCAGGTCGGACAAGCATATTCATGCACCGGGCCGTGGCCGAGCCTAGGCGGGACCGAGTTGTTTCCGAGTGATGTCAATTGCTCGGCCGACACTCAGTTGCCGTTCGGTATAACGTGAGTGTGTCAATACAAAATATATGCAAAATATATGGAATTAACGCGTGCGAAGCCGAGGGCATAGCTAATGCCCCGCGGCTTCGCACGCGTTAATTCCTATATAAACGTTAAAAGATGATTTTCATCGCACGGGAACTGATTTATGGTATAAAAAGTAGCCTATATTGATTCCAGAATTAGAATTACGTGTATGCAACAATTTCAGCGAGATCCGTCTAGTAGTTTAGGCGTGAAGAGGTAACAAACGTCCATACATTTATACAAACTTTTGCATTTATTATATAGGTATGATTAGTTGACCGGGCTTAGGTTATACTCGGCTCGGACCCGGCATTGTATAGCGCGAGTCATCCTTTACTATGCGATACACACAAAATGCCGGCGGGATGCCGCGCGAAGTACAGGGATTTTTACTGCTGCTCTGGGTAGCAAATACCGTTTAACGTCGATCAGGTCTATAACCTGAAACTCTATGGATTAACCTCTTAAGGGGATGCATCCCTGCTCGGGATGCGTATAACCGCTCATATAGCTGCTCCCGCACGGCACTATAATAATAACAAGGGTTTTGCCGCTTCATAGAAAGCACATCTCATGAATTTTACATTTTATTTTTAGTTGGTTGTTGTTTTAGCAAAATAAAATGTATGTATGTGGGTATGTGTTTTTGTTAGGCGCTGTAATTTTGCAGGCTTATGTACATTTCGTATTGAAACAATATAAAATAAACGTCTAAAAATAAATAAACGTATTATAAGTTGATTTGTTTTTCTTCACAGCCATAATGATGTTTTACCTTCCTGAACATCACACAGACTTCCACTGTTGAATATTCGTGCTAGCCCCTCACTTGTTATTTTCAAGCGTAAAGTCAAAGAGCATTACCTATCTTTATGATTTTGTTATATTTATTTATTCGATATATATGTATGTATATATATATCAAAGTTAGGTTATTGTATTTTAGGTATTGTATATTTTATAATATATATTTATATATAGTAGTATTTTAATATATAAAATAAAATCTTATCTGTTTAAGCACATGTACCCACTTTTATATCTTTTATATCTTTGTCTCTCTCTCCTAATAAGGTTTGCTGGAAGAGAACTCTTATTAGGGTTAAGCTCGCCTTTTCCATTATTTTTCTTTTAAATGTTTTACCATAATGTTTTATTTTGTGCAATAAAGAATTAAGAATTAAGAATATTCCTCCCCCAAACCAGGGATACTTAGCATTAACCACCTCGGTTAGCAGGCGGATTGGTGATCTCAGTTCAGAAGCCCTAAAGCACCTCATCATCATCCTGTATACGTCTGCTGAACATAGGCCTCCAACAAACGACCTTACGGTAACAGACCTAGCGGTCTTAAGCCACCTAAATTGGTATCGGCATTCTCTTCCGGAGATTCCTAGCACCCTAATGAAACAGCAAGTGGAAAATTACCAACTTTCAAATTTCGGATACATGCTAAATTTGAAAAAGTAGCTATGAGATATTGTGATACAAAATGCATTTTCATGTTTTACACTTTATTATTTAATTCAAAAGCAATCATACGTTTAAAACATGTATTTAAAAATAGCTAATAAGTATGAAATGCAACTTATTAACATACAAATAAATTCTACAAAACTAGAAAAAGCAAAACATATTCTACCTTATTTTTAATTACAAAAAATAATAAAAAATTGTAAATCAAGAATCTGGAAAAAAAATGTTTAAGCCTAGTTGTATTGTCATGTTTTTCGTTGCACATTACTCTTAAAATTATTCTTTCTAGACACTTTACCTAGAGTTACTTACATATTTTTAAATTATATCACACCAGCATTATTCTTAACTTATACCTACTACCCAAAATAAGAAAAGTACTAGTTACCTATTCTTACTATTGATTGTCTACCGAGACGCTTACTTTGGTAAATTATGTTCTAAAATTCAGCAAAAGTAATAAAAATAGCTCCAAGGGCTGATTTTTCATTATTCAGATAATAATTTAAACACAGGAAGGAAAGGTTAGTTTTTCATTTTTGTATGATACTTATTTAGGTGTCTACTTTGTTTATTGTTTTGATTGAAAAATTAACCCGAATCTATCCAGGATTGTTGGTAATTCACTGATACTAATGGACTGCAGGCATTGGGTATTGAGTAGCAAAGTCTTAATTTCAATTATCAAATAGTAAAATTTTCTGTGATCAATTAATAAACCTATTTTCCATGAGTTAATCATGGAAAATAGGTTTATTAATTGATCACAGAAAATTTTACTATTTGATAATTGAAATTAAGACTTTGCTACTCAATACCCAATGCCTGCAGTCCATTAGTATCAGTGAATTACCAACAATCCTGGATAGATTCGGGTTAATTTTTCAATCAAAACAATAAACAAAGTAGACACCTAAATAAGTATCATACAAAAATGAAAAACTAACCTTTCCTTCCTGTGTTTAAATTATTATCTGAATAATGAAAAATCAGCCCTTGGAGCTATTTTTATTACTTTTGCTGAATTTTAGAACATAATTTACCAAAGTAAGCGTCTCGGTAGACAATCATTTTTCTGAAACAAAACTAACAGACGTCTACAAAAATAAATTGAAAAAGCTACGTCTTATCATAACACAATATGTCTATATAATCCTATTAGACACGACCTAAGCCATATAAAAGGATAAACTATATCTCCACCAAAAAGGTGACCTACATAAGCATCATACGTGACAATACTAGCTAAGCGACACGTATCAATAAATAATTAAATTACTTTCACTGGTCTTACGTTGAAACTGGTCCAAAACATGTTGTAAGACCGTGTCGTCATTACTGTTACCTTATGATCCAACCTAAACAACCAGTTGAAATATTTTACAATTTGTATAATAATGAAGTTAGTCATTACACGTCGGATATATTTTAAGATTTCAATGAATACCGTTTTATACGCATACCTACGGTACCTATGCCTATGCAACGCGCATTCATCGAAGTTTTATTTGGCAGTTGAATTATTAACAGTTAAAATTACTTAATCAAAATTTATATTTGCGGATCCTAGCAACTCTATTTGAAACATAATGTTAAGTCCATAGATATTTCCTTACATCGAAGCATAAAATTGTACTTGCCACGATAGGATTATTTTGTATTATATCCAAATTTTTAACCCCTCGAACTTTATAGCCAATCTCGATGTGAATTTTTGTAACCAACACCGTAACAAAAACACTATGACTGTCGCAATTTATTGCCTGTCACTTGCCTGTCGTTGAGATCAGAGATATAATTGTCAGCAAAATTTATTGAAGGAATGATCGACAAGTAATGTAAATTGAGTAACAAAGTACATGGAAATAAAGTGAATTATAGGCTAAGTCCTTGTACGGAGATGCGGCTGGCGACGATGCTCGCCCGCCTATCTAGAAAGATCACTATTCAGAAACACACCAGCGTCTCCGTAAACAAGGTCTTAGGATAGGGTTTCGTTTACATTAAACATTTCAAATCAAATTTCACTGAAGCATATATAGCTTTGCATATAGGCAGTTAAATAATGAGATTACATTTTGACAAAATAAATCTAAAATAATTTCGCACAAAAAATAAAGAAGACCTCTATGAAAACATTTTTTGAATATTTACACTTCTGGTTGTTCAAATTGGATTCCTAATTTTATGTATTGCGGTTAACAATTAGTCGAAGTCTAATTTTCTGAAGCTGCCAACTAGGTATTCCTCATTCTTCTCAGCATTGGGTCGTCTACTCTCATTGGAAATGTACTTACTGTAGTCTATAAGAAGCTTCTTTGTTTTGGTGCTACGCATTTCTTTCTCGTACTTGTCTGGGAAATAAATATTGTTGTTATAAACTTTTATTTTAGACACAATTGATCCATAATAGGTACAGTATATGGTACAGAAGTAAAATAACAATTCATGAATTAAAGTTTTAAAATTGGGCCATTTGCGTCATCGTTCCAACTGATGTTCGATATCTTAACACAATGAGTTTTGACAGGTTTTCAAGTATCACACGCGTTGTTTCTATCAAACATCTTTTTTCTTTGGAAACCATGGGTAAATAAATTTTATATGCAAAATTTCAGCCCGATCCGTAGTTTTGGCAAGAAGTAGTAATAAACATCTATCCATCCAAACTGTGAGATCAAAAAAAACCGAAATCGTTTTTTGAAAACAGTCGACAAAATTTGCAGCGGCGCGCATCATAAGCTTGCAAATAGCTTTGTGAGAAAAATTTCAACTCAATCTATTCAGTATCTTAAGCGTTGTCTACATTTCACAAGTCACACATTCATCGTCGTGACAAACATTCATCATCGTCATCAGCCTAAATAGTTCACTGCTGGTCAAAGGCCCTCCTAATGAACGCCAAAGCACTATGATATGTCTTCAGCTTGACATATTCGGCTTCTGCTTCCAGTCATTCGCAGATCATCATCCCACTTGGCCGGAGGGAGGGCGTCCCACACTTCGTTAGCCGAGTCGCGGTGGTTGTAGGTTCTATGGCCGGCCATATCTCGCTAAGAAACGACCACGTTGCCACTTCAGCTTGCAAATTCTTGGAATTATGTCGATAACTTTGGTTCTCTGTCGGACGTCGTATACGTCCGAATTTCCGTTTTTGGTTCCTATATTGTCCTATTGTTTGTCCGTTACGAAACCTAATCCTTCAGAGAATTTCCGAGCAAATACAACAAAAAACGCGTAAGTATAGTAATAGTAAGATTTACCTTTCATCTCTGCCAAGAATGGCTCCTCTCCACCATAGTCCTTAGGCAGGTGCTTTTTAGGAACAAACTTGTGCAGGTCATTGACAGACTCGTGTATAACCAGTCGGTCCATGACCTTGGGGCTGAAGAACTGCCTCATGAAGGTCACGATATGCTGCAGGATGCTGTTGGCGTTGAGGACGTGGATGGCTAAGACTCTGATGCCGAGGCCTTCCTGTAATAGATACGTTAAGGTGTAAAGATACTTATTCTCAAAAAAGACAGTTTTAAAAATAAACTGTCATTTTTAATTTATATATATAATAATATATAATAATATATATATAATAATAATAATAATAATAATAATAAAAAATATATGTAAGTAAATACTTATGTATATAATACAAAAACCTACATTTTATTAATTGTATGTATTCATTTTAATTAATTTCTATTATTTGATGATATTTCATTTCAATACCAAATCATTGGTATAAAAAACCGAAATTTTAAAATCAACTTCAATAATTTTTAAATCGACAAGTTCAAAAATATATTCTACAGGTAAATTAACTTCAATAGGGTATAAGCATCGATTTTATTTATTGTTTTAATCGATTCTTCAGGTCATTATTTAACCGAGGAATGATAAGACGCTCACTGAATTTCGCATTAACAAGGTAAAAAAAAACAAATCAAAATTACAATCATTTTCGGGTGATAAAAACGCTGCCATATTGGCGCCATGTTTATGTGACGTCGACGTACACACTTGATTAAAACCTTTGGTGACGACCTTGGTAGTGATCATCTCAGGAAAGAGGTTTTCCGAAAAAACTGAAAATATTCGACAATACGAAATGTCAAGTGGGCAGAATAGTGTCAAATCAAGGTGCAGCAAGCAGAATAAAAAAAGAAGAAATGTGTACAGTGATGTCACGTCCGCTCTAGTCAATGGCGTAGCGTTTTGAAATTTTGCGATTGAGATTTAAAATATCAATTTTTCAATGGTTAAATTCTACAATAAAAACATCTCAAAATGCAAAAATAAATATGTAGATATGTTTCTATATCAATAGAGAATACGTATATATTTTTTTAACCATTTCGAAATCACATGCATATACATTATTGTTTTGAGAAAATCATTCCATAGACATAACAATATGTCGACGACGACGACGTAACGAATCGGCACGCTATACATGCATTCTTGCACAACTGCAAGATCGTACGTAGTAATAAGAACTTGCAATGGTTACCAAGTAACAACTCAGGGTTAAAGACGTAACCTCATTTTCTACAACTACAATATGAATAAGCACTCAGAGTAAAAAGAACTCATGTATTATGGAATAACCTATTTTGGGGTAGCCATAATGCATAAATAAAATCACAATCCCTGAAATAAAGTATTGAGACTGGGCCATTCGAGCCATGGTTTTAATGATGCCTGTTTTCACATACTTTAACCTCAACCTCAACAGCCTGTATTGGTCCACTGCTGGACGCAGGCCGCTCCTCATAATCCCCACGCTGGGCATGCGGGTTAGGGATCGCTGTTTGGTGATATAATTGTTCTGCAGGGGGCGCTGCTTGCCTGGCCCCGGTGGATATCCCTTAGTCGTCTTAGTCTTAGTACACCCGTGTTTTCACATGATGTTCGGTAATTATTAAGAGGGTGTCATCGTTATTATTTTTCAATATTGCCAGCCTTTGTCTCGTCCTAGTAAAAATATTGTAACTACCCAAAAACAATGGCACACGTTCTATTTTCTATACTTACTGATTAGACAGGATGTCATAGTGTAAAGTAAGTTAGGTAAGTACTTACATGAAATATTTGTGAAGTCTTTTGCATGATGATAGGGTTCATTTTGAGCAGATGACTGAAGGAAGTCCCCTTCATGTCCAACACCCAGATATCTCCTAACGAGTAGTCGTGGCTTAGCCTTATATCACCAAGCTGAAAGAAACAACAGGTAAAATAAGTAACAACCTTTTTGGTAAACCAAAACTTCGGCAGTGAAATTTTCGTTTTCGACTTTGTATAGATGACTTTGACAGAAGACTTTATTCTTTTGCACATCTTCCTCTTTCAAAATAATAGAAAATGCAATAACTAAAAACTTTGTTATTTGTCTAGGGGCCAAAGTGAATAAAATACACTATGTTGTCTTTTGTTTTGTACCTATGACTTTACGTAAAAAATTAACTGTTTCATAAACATAATTATTCTGCTTTTAGAAAATACTAAATCATTTAACAAAGATATAGAAATGACAATCTTAACATTTCACAAGTCTACGTTATTTTCATGGTCATAATAAAAGTTCATGCCAATGAACTATGATAATTGAAGATGCGCGTTTATGATTACAATAATTTTAACCTTCTCGAAAAACAGGTAAATTATTCATAAAGCAAAAAATAATTAGGTAGTAAGTAGGTATTTAAATCTTTTATATTTTTGGACCTATGTACCTACATCAAAATGTTTCAGGATTCCAAAATTAAATTGTTATTCTGAATTGAAAAAGGTTGCAGATGAAGTAAAAACTTAGAATAAAAAAGGTAGGTAGGTAAAACCGTAGTTACGGAGCATCTTAAAATATATTTACATTTATGATATCTTTTTGGGAAAAAAAGGATTTTTCTTCACAAAAAAATTCAGCATTCAGTACTTATCATTTATAAACCTAATATTATAATTATTACCAGTCGTCAGATAAATTTTATTTCTATGGGTAACCTCAAAACAAAAATCTGTACAGGTAAACTGGTTTAATTAATTTCTTGGCAAACTTCCGAGTGTATGTTTATCATTATTATTATTTAGCATACAACTGTATTAGATGAACCCAAAAAATTATTGATCAAAATTTTAGCCGTGTTTCCACCGTGAAAGGGTACCATTTCCCTAGGACTTGGGATTGATAGGTGGGTCGGACTCTTTTTGAAAAATATTTCATATTTCATTTATTTTGCTTACATGTACAGTACAATTCATTCATAAGTCTAAGTGAATTAGTTATAATTGGGTACATGCACCCTTTAAGGGCACTTCAAACTTGAGTTCGAATACATAATTAAAACATTAAAATACATTATCAAATATTATAAATTAATTTTCTAGCATAATTAAAAGTAATACATTGGATTTAAAATTAGAAACTAAGAAGCCAGATTTTTTTGTCAGTCATTCAAAATATCATAATATATATAATAATACATGAAAGAGTATCCTTATTGGTGGAAATGTTGCCCGCTGCATAGTATGCAGAATGAGAAAAATGAGTAAGCGGACTATTTGTTGGTCGGTATGCAGTTTACTCTTAAGGGGCATACACTAGCTGATAGGTGTTATTTGGAGGCTATCTCCTCCTAGAGGAGTGAATGTTATGTGCTGAAAAAAATATATGTTATTTATTGACCTTTTATCTGTAAAGTGAACGTACAAAAAAGTTCTACCTGTTCATTAACCATGTGAAAAAAATTCACAAAGTTCAGCTGTTTTGGACTGAAAACTTGTATCTACTTCTAAACGACTGAGAATTTTGTACTTTTTTCTTCACCTACATGTCCGCAAAGACTTTATCTTTAAGTTGAACGTATGATTTTTTGATGCGATGGTTTTTCACGTAGAAAATAATTATTTTAGATTTTTCCGTATAATAAGTGGGCGCTAACCTTTGAAGGGCCCTGCGCGGGCGACGGGAGGCAGTATCGCGCTGGCTGTCGTACGGGGAGGTTGTGTTCGTCCGCCTCACGCTCACCTACGTGCTTTCGCTTTACTTTGCTTTTCGATAATAATTAATGATATTGGCGCACAGGCGATTTATTTATTATACACTAGCTGCGCCCGCGGCTTCGCACGCGTTGATTTTATGGAAACGTTGAAAGGTGATTTATATCCCACTGAAACTGATTTATGGGATAAAAAGTAGCCCTTATATATAATTCCAGGATTAGGGTTATATATTTGCAAAATTTCAGCCCGATCAGTTCAGTAGTTTTGACGTGAAGAGAACAAACAACCATACATATATACAAACTTTCGCATTTATAATATTAGTGTGATATCTCCGCGTATGGACGCTATATTTAGTGTAAGATAGTTTGTAAAATATTGAAAATGCCGAAGATCAGTAAGCTGAAAAAATCCAGAGCTCTGTAAGCTCAAAAGTTGGAAGAAATTATGTAAGTATAACTACTTGCTACCTAGGTAAATTTTATTTTATGCTATTGTTACTATTAGCAATATTATGTACCTACCTACATTTTTCTTATTTGTATATTTATTGTAGGAGATCGAGAAAAGGGCAAATGAGTCGAGAGAAAGAAAATATTCTGCCATTATTATTTATTTACAGATGTATAGTGACCGGCCAAGTTGACACTGGAGTGAAAATGACTATGCAACAGGTAAAACATCCACAATGCTTATGTAACTAATATTAGGTATGTATTCTGCGACGAAATAATATAAGTAGGTATGACATTCATTCTAACCCGATTCATGATCATCATCAGAATTTTTTTAAAGTAGGTACCTACTCTTCGTGAATACACTGACGAGCAGACTGAAATCTAATAGGATACCTACCATAGATAGTCACACCTGTTCCATGTCTCTCCGAAGTGAGGCACTAGGTACATGGTCTAGGTACGGATTGGAGTAAACTGAGAGGTGGGGGACCTCTCCGTTTACTCCAATCCGAGCCAACAATAGGAACCGTGCAGCTACCTGCAGCTACGCTCGGAGACACATATCGATACCTCTGGGCTCAAAGGGCGTAAAGGACAAAAGGCGAATTTACAGGAGAGGCAAAAGACAAAAACAAAAGTTTATTTAGACTGTTGTTTTTTTTGTTTTTGATGCAATTTAGACAAAACCTAGGAATAAAGTTCTTAGAATTTGTGCTATTTTCTTAAGCTGCATTGATAAACTGTCCCAGTGTTATTTACTGAAATAAATTTCCTATTATGACCATAAAATTACACAAAAATGAGCTTTACGCCCCAAAAAAATCCGACTATGCAAGCACCTTAGGGCGTAAAGTTACTAATTTTGTTCAAAACTGTACAAATTAAGGATGTAATTGACAAATTTAATATTTTTAAGGTCGTGAAGGATTGATTATTAAGCATAAATATTAACAAATTTTGTTTTTTTTTTCCATGTATTGTGTTATTATTGTTGAATTTATCCTAAAATTTAAATGAAAGGCCATTGCTATATAATTAAAACTGTTTATTCTACATTTAAAGGCATTTAAATTATTTACGCAATCAGTACACATTATAATAGATATTCACTGGTATTTATCGTGTTATCCACTATTTTTTCTCAACGTTTCGACAGATTTACATTGTTGTGGTCACGGGATGAATATAGTACTGGTACCGGCTCTGCGAAGTGGGGGCAGCTTTTTTGTGTTATTTTTTACACAAAAAATGCTCATCCCGCTTCGCACAGGCGGAAGTTCCAGTACTCTAGTCATTCAGTTATTTCGACAGAGTGTAAATCTGAGAAAATATATATCGCATAACTCAAGTATGTATTGTAGAACTATACAGCCTACTTCTCATCTATGTCGGCACAATCACTGCGATGCGCTTTGGTATTAAATATTTTTTACATTCAAGATTGGTGTTTACATCCTTCTTTTCACAATAAATTGTGAAAACGCCTGTGTGACAGAAATGCTAGGTCGTAAAGGGTATTATTTGCGAATTTGAGAAAACTAAATATACCTCGTGTGTTCATAAGTCTTGAGACACAGTAAAACTAAAATATTTTTGGAGCTAAGTTGAGTATTCATTTATTGGATATTAAAATTAAAACTACTGACATCTAGATCTGTATTTAAAAATAAATCATTCAAAATGGCCGCCTTTGCATTCAATGCAGGCCTTCAAACGCGTGCGCCATTCATCTATGGCGGCACGAATCTTTTCAATGGGAATCCGTTTCGATTCTTTAATAGGGGCTCGCTTGAGCGATTCCAGGTTTGGGTGAGACTTTCTGCATGCCCTCGGCTCCAATTCCGTCCATAAAGAATAATCCAAAGGATTCAAGTCAGGGCTTGACGAGGGCCAATCTTCGCTCCGAATGAAGCCTGGCAAATTGGCCTCCAGCCAACGTTGGGTAGTCTTAGCTTTATGGGAGGGAGCAGAGTCTTGTTGGAAAACCCAGTATTTTCCAGCGAATAGCGTATCACTTAATGGTTTAACCACCGCTTCCAATATGTCGGTTTGGTAATTTTGTGCCTTCACCTTGACGCCTTGCTGGCAAAAATGAAGCGAAGTGACCCCCTCGTAGGAAACACCCCACCAAACCATCACACTTGCTGGATGATGAGTGCGCTGGACATTGCGTACAGATGGCTGGACGTCCTTTGAACTTCTGGCGTAAACCTTATTGTTCTGCCGGTTAAACTTTTCTTCCACCGTGAAGATCTTTTCATCGGTAAACAGGATATTTTTTGGATCGTGTCTCAAACAGTGAAATTACAGTCGCACGCAAATCTTTTGTTGGCGCCATTTTCACGGAGAATGAAACAAATATTCAAATGTATATTTTTTCTGATTCAAAACATTCGAAATTTAAAATTTTAAAAGTTTAAAAAAGGTTGCATGAATTAATTTCTTTTTAAATTAATTAAATAAGTTCGTCTCAAAACTTATGAACACACGAGGTACAGTTCGATAGAGAATTAAAAACTGAGCCCTTTGAGCCTAGGCTCAAACGGCGTAAAGGACATTTGGTCGAAATTGACTTAATAATGCAATTTTACTACCTCTAGAGGTATCAATATTATTGAAAACATTATATAATAAATAATAAATAATGCTCGCTCGCCTTTGTAAATATATTTTAATATACGTTCATTTGACGACGTCTGTGGCACGGTGGGCGAAGGTCCGCCTGCTACGCAGGAGGTAACGGGTTCGATTCCCACCTCGGGACAAATGTTTGTACGATCTGCAGATATTTGTTCAGGGCGTTCTGGATGTTTTCTATGTATAATAAAAAATATATATATCTATAAAGTGTATTGTATTATGTATATCAGTTATCTAGTACCCATAACACAAGCTCTGCTTAGCTTGGGGCTAGAGAATGATGTGTGATTTGTCCCGCATTATTTATTTTTTGTTTTATTCAATGTATTATTTGTGTAAATTAAAGAATTACAGAATAGTTTTCATAATATTTCACATTGATTTTGTCAAAATATTTGTTACTAAAAAAATGTTGACCGACTAATGACTGTTTAATCCAATAATTCATTGTTCCAGCCAGATTCTACAGAACCACAATCTACACCTATAGTATTGTAGCAAAGTTCGTGGCTGGTAAACGCATAATTTTTTGTCGAAAAGGATCTTATTAAACGCGGAGCCAAGCTGCAGTTGTGTCGTTCAATACTCAAAAAGCTGTATCGTCAGTTATTTATGTCAATTGTGAGACATCCGTTCCGAGAGGCAAGAAAGACGGCTGAGGAAATCTAAATTAATGGAAAACTATGCAAGGAAAAAGAAAAGATCATTCCAAAATGGACAGGTCATAGATTACGGGGAAAATGTATAAAGCCAGACATGTTACCTGATATGTATGAAAGAGTAAAAAACACTTTAATAAGCTGGCTCTAGTGAATGGATGGAGGTTAGAAGAAACTGCTCACCGCATCTAATTTTGGCAAGGTAATAAAGCGAAGAAATAACGCGAGTTGCTCAAACCTTGTTAAAATTTACTGTATAAAAGTAATTTAAATAACGTACACTCAATAAAATATGGGCGTGATATTGAAAAATTAGCAATAAAACAACTAGCTTATCAAGAGAATGTTGAAATAAAGTCTTGCAGTCTATACATATACGAAGACATTCCATTGAGACTTGGAGCTACTCTGGATGGAGTTATTGATAATGACACAATCGTCGAAATAAGGTGCCCAATCACGGCCATAAAACTTGGATTTGACGAGACCGTAACCCAAAAATAGATAACATTTTATAAAAAAATTAATTAGAAATTAATAAAAACCACGACTGGTGCTTCCAAATTAAAGGACAACATAACTGTAGATAACAAAATCTTCCAAATATCTTTTTGGTATTTAGCACGGAGAAAATAATCGTGTAATTACCGAAATAATTGAAAGTATTTTATGGTATGAAAGAAAAATTTACCACATTTTACATAGATTGCATTCTGCCAGAATTGTTTGATCAAGGACGAAGAAAAAAAAGCAGCTGGACGAAGAAAGAAAATAAAATGATAGAAGAGGAAAAAATGGAAGAAGAAATAACAGTGACAACTTAAAACATAGATGAACTAATAGAACAGGAATAGATAGGAGAAGTAGTGACGTGGATATACAATAAAAATTCAAACAGAAAAACCAAATGAAAAACAGAAACATTGAAAGCTGAGGCAGCGAAATGAATGAAACACATATAGAGGTCTTACAAATACAACGCGAAAGGCAATAAAACTTTTTGAAATTTTGATATGGGGCTTCATTTGTAAGGGTATAAAAAATTCAGTCTGTAATAGTAATTTTATTTCTTGTTCCAGGATGCCCTTTTTCCTCTAGGTAAGAAATTTATTGTTTTATCAAATCATTCCATCTGTATTTCTGGTTTAATTTTTGTGTAAAAAACCTAAATACCAAGAACCGTATTTTTTTCTCTTGGTCCATTAATGCCCTTTTTCCTCTAACTCAGAGATTTACTGTTTGTTACCTTACCTTTTACCAATATTTTCGTTGATATCCTACTAACATTAAAAATTAAAGAAATTTGTGTGAATGTTTGTTACTACGTGTAGATGCCTATGTCCGTAACTATGGTTTATCCATTTTGAATGAAGCATGTTAGTAAACAAAGTACGACACAAATAACAAAATCTCACTTGCTTGGCGTCGAGTTTCAAATAATAATTGTTATCAATTTTTATTGAAGGGAGGATCTTGAATCGACAAGTAATGTAAATTACGTATAAAAGGACGCGCTAACAAAGTGAATTTTAGGTTAAGTATGGGCGGTTTGTTTACGTTTATGCTCCATTCAAAATGGATACGACATAGGTACTAAGCCGAGTTGGATAAAACTTTCGAATTATTGAAATATAGGCTACTTTTGAAGAAAGTAGTTACCTACAACACGTTACGTTAGTGCGTTTAGTAAGTATCTCGTAATAAAACCAACCCAACAGTGACATAAAAACGTTCAAAGTGGTACCTATCGAGTTCTGTTCCTTGATAAGGTTACTTATACTTACCATCATAGTACCACAAAACTTAGACCAGGAACAAATATTTGCAGATATCGTAAAAATTAATCTCGTAGTGGGAATCGAATTTGCATTTCTCGCGTATCAGCCGTGACGCCGCGCCGCCGCCGCCGCCGCCGCCACGAAGGACTGACTTACGCGCGAAAACTATTTCCCAGGCGGCGGCGCGGCGGCGGCGCCGGTGCGGGGGCTGCGCGGAAGGTGCGGGGCCAATACGATAGCCACACCCATTCGCACAAGGTCATCGGCTCCTACTAGCGCCTTAAGGTGACCGCGCACCCGTCCACGCCACATCCGCCGGAATCGATATACCCAGAGGATTTCAGTAAAAAGCGGCGTGGATAGGTGCGTGGTGTTGCATTCTATTTTATAAAAAGATTTGAAAATGCAATGGCTTCGACGCGTGCGGTGGACATATGCGCGTTTAGCTTTACGAAGTCCTTAATGGCACCTCAACCTCAACCTCAACAGCCTGTATTGGTCCACTGCTGGACGCAGGCTCCCCCTAATGAGCTCCTTAGTGGCGTCTTTCTCATGGGAAGTAATGCCCATAATACCCACGCTGGGCATGCGGGTTGAGGATCGCAGTTTGGTAGAATTGTTCTACAGGGGCACTACTGCCGGCCCCACTGTGAATATCCCTTAGTCGCCTCTTACGACTCCCACGGCAAGGTGTGTTGGGTGGTGCAAATACGACACCCACGGGAAGGTGTGGTGGGTGGTGCAAATTCTAAGCCAGCACCACACAGCATAATGGCATTAATGGCTCCGCTTCGTAGAGATAGGGCTTTAGTTAGAGGTAGGTTGTATCATATGCGCAAGTTTACTGCTATTTTATATTTTTTTTACTAGTGAAATCTATGTTTATAGCATATTTTGTAAATTAAAAAAGTACCGACTTATGTATTAAACTCAAATCAAAGTTATTTTACATAGTTTGATTTTCCTTTTCAATGTAGGTAGAGGTAGACTTTGAGGACCAACTCTTCAGTGTTAAGTATCAGAATGCTTCCTGTTTATAATCACACATATACCTATCTTATCTTCTACCTACTTTAAGACCAAGAAAATCTTTTCCGGACCTTTGATGACTCTTTAGAGGTCAAGACGATCAATACTATAAAGGAACTTGATGATGTAGCCAAAATATTTTAAGCAGCTAAAATTATTTCACCGCCAAACTTCATCTAATGAGTTTTGTCCAAAAAGAGGAGCAGAGTCGGTAATTTACCATAATTAGTAATAATATATAGTTCCATCGTAACACAATTTATTGTAAATGCGAAAGTTTGGATGGATATTAACGATTGATCTGTCGGGTATTTATCGCGTATCTTGTGTTTTTTTTTACACACAAGGATGATTGTGGGGCAACTACAATATAGGATATAAAAACACAAGGTACTTGATATATACCCGATAAATAAATCGTTAGTAGGTCAACAAATCGCGAATATTTAAAATTACTGATGGATGTGTCTTCACGTCAAAACTATTGAATGTGTACACGGTTGAAATTTAGAATATGTTAGTCTTCTTACATTCTACAATAAATGTGCTTCCAAACCTGGAGTAACAAAATAGGCGTTTTATTCAATGAAAACGAAGCCGCGAGTAATTATTTATATTATAAATGCGAGAGAGAAATTTAAACCGCTGCAGGTCTGGGAAGTGAATTATCTCTGTACACCGAAAACACTGTATTCGGCATACATAGGTATAGTATAGGGACACAGATTTTTTTATGTTACTGGCAGTAAGGAAAGTAGACGTTAGTTAAGACATTTGGGAAATGGAGTTTCAGTGAATAGACTTTCAGAGACTGGACATTCAGAGAATTAGACCTAATAGAGCGAACCGGACTGACAGTGTTACGGGGTGTAATGTACCATTCGGAGTGAGCGTGGTACGTTACACCGTGTGTCAAAATTCGTCTCGTTGTTTGTTGCAAGCTTCTTCCCTCGTACCTACAGTATGCTCAATCTTTCGCTGTGTAACATGACTTGCGTGGTGGTGTTGTGGGAGTCTGACATAAAAGGTAGGTACCAAATTTTTCTTTTTACATATTCTATTGTTTTGTATCACGCCCAAGTATTTGCGAGCGATCATTTAACTTTTGACCTGTCTATTTTTATATACTTATTAGAGGGTAACGGTGCTGATTGCACTTAAAGGATAATCGTTTTAGAATAAGTAGCAGTTTAATTAGGCTACTCTTAGCCATAGTAATTGTTTGTTACCCCGAATAAATAAAAACTAAAAACTAAAAAACATGTTACATTACGCCCTGTAACGCTAGTACCCATGAACACAACTTCAGGTAATTTACCCATTAGGCAAGCATGACCTTAGGTCCGTGGTAAAACAGAAATATTAAATCATCAACATTGTACAAGGTCGTAGATGACAAATGATGTTAAAGTTACAATAGTAAGTTGACAAGGTTGACAGTGTGTACGGATGTCAGGGGCTATTTTTATAGTCAAGTAAAACACTCAAAACATGCTAAACATACTTATTGTGGTAGTCGGACTTCAAGTTTTTGTAATAATGTTATTTTGTAGCAGGTATCTACTTCGCTTATCTGGAAATTCAGATTAAAAAACTTAACTGAATCAGATTAAAAAACCTACTGATTTCAAATGTATAATTTTTCAATGTTGGTAGTATTTGGAGTCGGAGTCATAGACGAAATACTTCGGATGTTTTATTACAGAAACTAAAAACCGACTTAGCATTTTCTAATTTACTTGGGTATTTTAAAGTTTTGCGGGACATAGTAGCAATACATCCAAATTTTGGGGTATTGCTATTATGGGACCACTCCTTAATTATACAAAACCCAAAGAATCATCAAAATCGGCCCATAAAATCGGCGAACATACTTACAACATACACACAGCCAACACACATAAACTTTTCTATTTTCAAAGTCGGTAAAAAAGATGATTGCAAAAGTGATGTTGCATTTTTATGGAAGAGGGTAGTTGATTATTAAAAGAACTTACCATGAAAGTGTTTCTGAAAAGTACTTCAGACGAAATATGGGTCGGATCAGTGTCAGTAAACTTCACCACTGTAATGCGGTTCCCGTTAAATAAACGCGGCATTGCTATCTGAATGCTGAAAAAACAATAATTTAAAACAATAAATAAACATAAAAAAATACTGACACAAAAATCAAAAATAATAATAATAAATGTCCGACATTATCTTTATTCTCATCATCATCATCAATGGTAGGTATGTCTGATTTAATAAATGAATTGAATTGAAATCATCTCGCTCAAAGTAAAAAATGTGGTTATAATAAATTATAATAATTGAGTTTGTTTTAAAAATTATCAAGCGACTTCAATTATACGGTTTTCTTATGGATGCCAGTGTCGGACCAAATTGAAATGGGACTACACGGAGAGTATAGATTTCCACCAAAAAAGAATCATCAAAATCTGTTGACCCAGTCGAAAACTTTGAGGTAACAAACAAAAAAAAAATATATAAACATTTGAATAAAGAAGGAAAAGGTTATCTTATCCTTTCATGAAGTAGTTAACAATAAAAAATCAATGGTAAAAATTTCCAAAAAAAATCGAATACAATACTAAAATAATATCCCGACACTTTTTTGAAGCTGATGAAATGGCTACACCAAAGCTAAAGGTCAAGGTAATAAAATAGCATCATTTTTTCAAAGGGTACATAATGAATGCATCACCTCGGGTCACACATAAAACAATAAAATAAGTAATTTACTAAGAACTTCTACGTCCTTCCATAAAATACATGACTTTGACATTACATATATGTATGTATCTGAGTTGAGCATAATCTGCACGAATCGCGTTTTGGACGAACTGATATCAAATCAACCTAGGTTATGTAGAGACTAAAAATTACAACAACTCAACTGATGATAGGCAAAATATATCGCAATTGTACATTAATGTAGCCGATCAAAAAATGGTTGAGATTTTAGAAGATGTGGTTAGCAGTAGAACAAGTCCTTCCTGTGGCGTCAATCCAGATGGATTTATACCCCAGGAAGGATTTATTTGTGATTAGAATGATGACAGCCTAGCCAAATTTCGGCTACAGCACGGCAACTATAAGGCGAATTAGGCCAATAGGGTATAAGCTGACAAAATATTAGGAATACGGTCCCTGGATTCAAAGCTTACCTGTTCATGATTTGAAAAACAGTTCAGCAAGAAAAAGTGGTTTTTAATTTGTACTGTTTACCAATAATAATAAGGCACTTTATAATTATTATAAAATAACCCTCGCTAAGGAATGAAACATTTATTTATAGACTTACAGACTATGTTCGTACCTAACCTGGTAATTAATATCCATAATGAATTCGTCAAACTGCTATAGTTTTTTTTAAACCAAAAAATATTATGCGTAAAATTTTGATTCGTTTCTAAGTACTTTGCATAAATTATTCATAAGTTTTTGTGACGTGTATAAATCGTTACAACTTGCAGGTAAACTGTATAAAACCAACAAAATTTTGAGTTTATAATAAATAACTATATGCTAGAACCAGTTACTTGATCAAGTTTTTTTTTCTACTGTTCTTTTCTACCTCTAATGTCAATATTAATAAATTAAAAGGTTATCAGACTGTATTTTATATCTCTGACAGATTTTTTTCTTACAACAAATCTTTGACGCTTCAATAAATCTTGATTGGTATATTAATTGCAAGGTTAAATATTGTCAAATTACAGGTAGGTACGAAATGATAATAAACTCCTTCGATAAATCTCAAGGTTTCGACTAGGAAGTTTATCAAGAAGGTTATAAACTTGTTATTTTGATTTAAGGATTATAACAAGGTCAAATTAGGATCTACTCGTATAAAACTTAGTAAAAGAAAAAAGAGTGAAAGTTATTTTATGGGCCGTTTCCTCGAACTTAAACAAAAATGCAAAAAAACGGAAAAAATAAATAAAAATTAGTTTGGCATTCTAGCTTGGCCACGAAAAAACGGCCATTTTAAGCATATTTTGATGTACTGTAGAGAGCGGGAGAAAAAATATATTTCTGACGAAATTTGTCAAAAACGTTTTCCTTATATTTATTTTCCTTTAAATCTGTCGAAAATCCTGCTCCGCTCCAGTTGTCCACCCAAAACACAATGCAAATGTACCATTGTCATTTACAGTTATACAGGGCGTAAACAAGACTAAGCGAAATGGTGGGAAATTACCTTAGATGCTGTAGATAAGAAATTTTGCTGAACTTTATTTTAATTTTAAAACTTAGTACTTTGTTCGCTTCGTTTGGGAATTGAACCGACTCTAATGTTAAAAAACACCCCGTATTTTATTATTGCCAAATGCAAATATGATTTGAGTTTTGAGCATTCTAATATTTCGGCATATTTATGCCGAAATCCATGATCACGTTTGTAAATGACTAAAGTGTTGATATCTATGATAGTTTTTAGTTTAAAATGTATACCAAGTTCACTTACTATGCTTTCCAAATATCTTCAGGGCTGTTTAGAATTTTATCTCGGTTCTGGATCAACTCCGGCGCATACGATCTATACTTGTATAAGTTATCAATCCTTCGTTTGGTCTTCTCCATTGAACCCTTGGCGAACAAAAATAGATTTTCTACCATTTTTCTTTCTGAAAATTGATAAAACAAGTATAAGACATAAAACATAGTTTTTTGTAATATATAATATACTAAAATTTACATTCAAATTATATTAAGGTATAGGTGATCTATAGAGACTATACTATTTTACAGTTAGATAAGGACTATGTAAGCAACGTAATACAGGGAAAACGATGACAGTGGACCAAATTGCGGAATAGAAAACCAAAAAAACAGATTGAGACACAGACACACTACAACAGCAGTCAAAAATATAGAGGGCTCAAGTCCAAGCCCATTTGGAGCAGTCTCACGTCCAAAAATGGCTATGCAAACAACAAACAATTCTAGACAATCCTCATACAAAGATTTTAGTGTTATGGGGACTAAAAAACAGAAAACAAATTATTATTATACAAGACAACACATAATGTACATCGATACGTTTTTATGATTCATAGAAAACACTCAAAACAAATATCAGTACACAAATATTAATCCCGAGGCGGGAATCTAAACCGCAATTCCTGGCCTTCGCAGGCGGATGATTGCCAGCTGCGACACAAAAGTCATCAGATTTTATGAGAGATGAGATATTTTTAAATTCCTTACCAATTCCAGCCTCAATCAGATGAGGTTGCTTCTCAAACCAGTCCATGATGCCGTCCACATCTTCTTGAATGGTGCTTTCCTTCAAACCAAGCTCAGACCTGATCAATTTCTTGTCCTCCTCTGTGACGACGTACAGTGGATGCTGATCGTGCATCTAGAAGAAATTTCATATAAGTTTAAAAATCTAGCAGAAATATCTTATCTGTTTCAAAATTTAGAAGAATTGTCGAGCTAAAATTTCAGACTGATCTGTTTAGTACTGTTTGTGTGAAGACGTAACAAACATCAAAAATTTCAACAATTTTGGCTAAATGTGATAGAGGCAGGTACTCGTATCTTTGAACTGTTTCACTTTTTTATGGCAATAACCTTGAGGTAAATAAAAAAAATGCGCATCATCGGATCAAGCCCTGCGTATTGTAAAATGTACGTGACATTTCAGTGTATGAATATTACAGGAATCCAACAGTGTTTGTTGTTTTGGCGGTTCGCTAAATTTAGTGTGTAGACTCCATAAAGCTTGCAAAAATGCTGTGATAGAAATTTATGTAAAACTTCAAAATAAATAAATTACCTACTTCCTAATCAAACGAAACCATAAGTAGGTAAACATTCTCGAAAAGCATAATGTTTATAATAGGCCGCTTGCTTGGTGACAAAATTTTAATTGAATTATCCATTTGAACTGTCTAAATAATAAAAAGAAACGATAATAAAAAGCAGGAAAGTAAGGTGCCGTCGCAGAGTTTACGTCGACTGACGGCCATGTTAAATATTCGCAATTCGCTGATTGGCTTGCATGGACAATTGACATAACTACATTTGAAAAAACCTGTCATATGGAACTATCTCAACCTCCTCAACCTCAACAGCCTGTATTGGTCCACTGCTGGACGCAGGCCTCGCCCTGATAAGTGCCTTGTTGGTGTTTATCTAATGGGGGGTAGTGCCCATAATCCCCACACTGGGCATGCGGGTTGGGAATCGCAGTTCGGTGGTAGAATTGTTCTGCAGGGGGCGCTGCTGCCCGCCCCCGGTGGATATATCTGACTTTGATAAAATATGATGATTTTTGACCGTTAATTTCTTATGATTCAAGATTCAAAGATTCAAGATTCAAAGATTCAAAGATTTATTTGCATCAAACATGGTATACAGGTGATATAGTTACGTCATGTCTGTGCTTTTCTAGTATTAAAAAAATCGTTTACATCATAAAAAACTCTTTGCTTCAACTATTTTAACAATTTGGTTGTTCATGAACCATGCGGATTTATACACAACTAATAAAACTGTTTCAAAGCTTTTATTTTACCCTTTCTTCTGATACCAAAATCATAAAAAAATCTCAAAATGGTATTTATCGGAGTTCGAAGTTAAGCGACACATTTATGTACGACGCTGATATAATAATAAAACGTTTGTGTAAGGAGTGTCACAAAGTAATAAATATTATTTTGTTTCTTAGAAAAAATTATCACCTTAGTCATTTATTATATCTACGAGTGTAATAAATAATATTGTTTGTTTTCAAATAAAGAGATAAAATATGGCAAAAAATGTTACTTTATTTTATTTTATAACTATTTTACCAATTTAACTTAAATTCGTTACAACTTTAAATTATCATTTTTTGACTCCAACCTAAATGAAAGAGGGTGACATGACTTTCATGTGTGCATTCTGTGATTCTTGTAGCTCATAAAAGGATGAACACATTTTGATTTAGTTTTTAAATGTGTATGGATTGAAAGCTTTTTTTTAGATATTTGACCGCTCTAATATTACTATGTGTTTTTTTTATCCCGACGGGTACAGCCAATGCAATAGAATACCTTATTAATTATATATTTTTTTTGGTTTAACGATACCCACGTCAAAATTTTAAAACAGAGTAGACGCCCATATATTACAAAGGTGTATTTAGCACTTATATTTTTTGCAAACATAAAATAATAATTAAAATGGGTAGGTTCTCATATTAATTTGTTTTCGGGCGTCTAATTATTCAGAATGTTTAAAATTAATTGTCTTATAAAAATACAAACATACATAGGTACATTAAAATAACAGTAACATGGCATTGTCAAGTGTGTGACGTTCGTTTTTGCGATAATGGTAACAAAAACAGATTTTAGAGCTAACAAAAACACCAACAAGTTTCAGTCCAAAGCCATTTCAAAATGGGTAATTTTGAATAGCTAATGATGTTGGACTGAGTACTTCAATACTATAATGCCTATTTGCAGGTACTAAGACAGTTTTTTACGACGACGTCTAAAGACGCTAAGTTCAAGGTTATTTTTTTACCTTTTTTGTGACAAATTCGCACAGTTTTTATATAACGAGTTGTCATATCATAAGTCATTTCATGTCACGTCACTAGTTTTTTTGTGGTTTAAAAAAGATTTAAAACCACAAAAAAACTCCGGTCAAACTCAGGTCCTTGCACCAAAATGCCAACAACTAAACTCCTTTTCTTAAACAACACCACTGTTACGTCCTTTATCAGATAGTTTATTAAATTAGAATTATTATATATGTTCTACCTAGATTTTTGTTACAGAATTAGTAGGGCACAGGGCCGGTACCGCAAAAATGATTAAGACTAACCTTTCGTCAGTGCGGCATTTACAAAGGGACGAAAAATCAAAGGCTAAACACCTTACCATCTTGCTTTTAACTTACCAGAAGGCCTGGACAATGCAACAATCGATGTTGAAAGCGATAGTAGAAAGTCCAAATTTTTTTTTTTAATTTTTTTACATTACCTATTATGCCTTAGATATGTCACGTGAAATGATTAGAATTTTTCCCTACAGATCTTTCAATTGTTTTCGATTCACTTCATAGCGAATGCCAGTTGACGACGCCCTCAGTTCTAGTTACCCAATGTCTACAGGTTTGTTTAGTGAGTTTATGAGTATATCCGAAATTGATCCAGATACAAATCTCAGATAAGCACAGATAAACAAGTGTGTGGCAAACTACTTATAATTCTTTTATTTTGCATTTGTATTCAATTCCATGAAATCTTTTTTTACTGTTTACATTGAATTGGATTCGAGTCGAGCGAGAGTCGAATCAGATTTATTTTACTCTGTTTGCATACTGGGTACTACAAAGAATTTAATTCGCATACCAATTAAGTACAAAGATACTACATTGCACCCAGCAGGAGGTAAGAGGTATGGGTATTTACCTTTCAAAGAAATAGGAAGAGAGAAGTTTAATCGATAAAAACAAGGTTTTAATTTCTTTGTAAAAAATCATCGGTATTTATCGCATACCTTGTGTTTTTATATTTACTATTTTTCCATCGCGTCATATAAATCGTGGTCACGGGGCGATAAATACCCAATAAATATAAAAAAACTTTAATCTCAGACACTCCAAGTCGTTTACGAATAATTATTAAATTATCTGATACAGTATTTTGTTTTGGATTCATTTGTTTCTTATTTTATCTATAGCTTTTCAGTTAGAGTCAATAAATAGGTACCTATTGATTTATTATTAAATTTTTATGTTCGGATCTCCAATCTTTCAAGGCGAAAGGGTAATGAGCGGAAACATTATTAGAGAAGAGAATTATTTTTAAAACTTTTTAAAATTGAGGGTAGTTGTGGATACTGCCGTCAATTCTCGGCTGTAACTCCAATTACATACAGACGCCCCGTGACCACGATCGCTGTAATGCGGTAGAAAAATAGGGGAAATAAAAACAAAGGTACGCGATAAATACCCGATAAATAATCATTTAAGTATCGAATTATTTTTGCCTTCCAAAAAGGCTATCTTAGGGAGCGACCACTTTTATGACAACTCGTTATTTTATGGTATGGTCAGCAAAACTTGCGCCTTACCAACTCTAGGGTGATTTTTCTGTGAAGTCAATAGTTGCCAACCCCGGCTTTCTCGATATCTTTTGTTTTTAACGCAAAGCAAAATAGTTTCAAACTGGATAGGCATTACGTTTGGCGATGTGCGTACTAAGTAAATAGATAAATACATATCTAAAAACACACAAACAAGGTCAGAGTGATTTTGATCGCATCACATTATTGTAATATCATAACACAGGGACTTGCATATTTTAAGATAAAACAACATAATGTAAATAATTAAAATATTGCTGTATAATCCACACAACATCTCCTAGCTTAAAACTAAGCAGAGCCTGTGTTATGGATAAATAAAATAGTTAGATATTTTAGACTAAATAGATAGTAAAAGTAAGAAAGTAAAAAGTTAAAATACGTTTAATGTGCAACCAATACACATAATTATGACTTACAAAATATACAGGTACACAAAATATAGGTTTCAAAAATGGCCAAAACTTAGCCAATCAATGCTAATGTATAAATATTTTTTACTTTGAATAGAAAACAAACACAATAGAACACAAGAAACAAATATCTACAGATAGCACAAATTTTTCTCCCGACGCGTGGAATCGAACCTGCGTCGCAGTCGAACCTCCACCGGCTACGCCACAGAAGACGTCAAAAATAAGAACAAAACTACTTGATCCGTTGATCTCAAACTACATCTAAAATGACAAATCTATAGACAGCTTTTGATGCCATACAATAATAACATTTATTTCTAGAAATAACAGTCAATAGGTCTTAGGTCAATTTATTTGATCAATTGATCATATATCGCTCGACATTGCCCATACAAAGTAATAGTTTCTCCTAAAGCAAATGGTAGATAAAATATTACTGCTCAACGAGAAAATCAAATCCTAGCCTAGGCTTGACTAATAATTAGGGTGTAGATATTTCAAAATCAAGACAGGACGTAGTTTTTGCTACGTGACAGAAACCGCTACTTAGGTCTATAATTTGTTTGAGTACTTGCAAAACTCGGCGTTGACAGGAAAATCAAGTTTTACCTGTAAGTTTGTATATAGTTATTGCCACATTTGAAGATATCTTTCAGGCTATGCAAAGATTAGGTGTGGTATAACAGCATCATCAAACCACTGTTTATTGATTTTGATTACATAAATCGATTTCTAAACATGTTTCTTCATTCATTCTTTTATAAAATCACGGTTTCACAAGAATACGCAACTATTGTTCGTACTTAGATACGAGGACCTTCGATAGTACAGGATGTCCGATTGTTGCCCCACTTTCGGTTATTATAGAAACATTGATTTCAATCAATGTTCATAATTGGATATATTTTTCTTCGTTTCTAGTTGTTAATTCAGTGCTATGATCACGTTCAGGCTTTTGAAGATAAAAATATATATCCAATTATGAACATTGATTGAAATCCATGTTCATAATTGGATATATTATTCTTCGTTTCTAGTTGTTATTTCGGTGTCATCATTTTTGCAGATAAACTATTTGTTTCTGTTAGTAAGCAGTTATCAAAAGAATATTATTATTTATTGAATGTCTGAAAAAATAACCCTTTTTTCCTTGGTCACGGCATTACACGTGAACGGCTAGACCAATTTCGAT
The DNA here is from genome assembly GCA_955876795.1 of Eupithecia tripunctaria. NCBI lineage: Eukaryota > Metazoa > Arthropoda > Insecta > Lepidoptera > Geometridae > Eupithecia > Eupithecia tripunctaria. Next base: position 8,382,107 of record OY041620.1, read on the forward strand.
AATTCATATTTTGTTGTGTTTGTTATTGTCAGGGGAAGGTTTATATGAAAGAAACAAATGAAAAAGTTGGTAACGTAAATTTCAACGCGAGCGAAGCCGCAGAGCGCAACCTGTCTATTACGAACTATGTGGTTGTCCACTACTGGACAAGCTGACAGAGCTCTATTATTATCTATTATTCCTATAGTTTTTGTTATGAAGTTTTTGTTTTTGTCTATGAAAGTTCCTATGTTTTTTTGTTGTTGTATGTTATTTTTTTTTTTTTTCGTTATGATGTACGTATAATTTTATTTAGATATTACCACAATATTATTTTTTCCATGTATTATTAGCATAATTTAATAGTAACTACCAAATCTGCGATCATCAATCCAAGTAGTACTTATGACTAAACCCTCCAGGTTTAGTAGTACTGTTTGGGGGAGATTCGTACGTTCAGCAACGGGCGTAAGAATGCTCACGTATCGGCACTCAAGGTACTAGGTTCATACGAACAAATAAATCATTATGACGACCACTGTGGCGTGGTGGACGAAGGTCCGCCTGCGACGCAGGAGGTTGCGGGTTTGATTCCCGCCTCGAGACAAATGTGTGTACGATCTGCTGATATTTGTTCAGTGCGTTCTAGATATTTTCTCTATCTAATAAAAGATATCTATCTATTTAGTGTATTGTATTATGTATATCAGTTATCTAGTACCCATAATACGAGCTCTGCTTAGCTTGGGGCTATAATGCTGTGTGAATTGTCCATTATTATTTATTTATTAATTTATCTGTTATATGAGTTATAACGACCAAAACATTGTTACGAACGTGGTGCGTGCCGAGTCGCGAACAGCCAATCACTTTCATCAATGATGCCAAACTTCTCTGGCCTACTATTATAATTGACTCAACATTCTATAGAACCGCATTATTGCCTCACTGACCTGATATTATGTGTGGTTATGTAACTTAAGACCAACATCCGACTAATTTTGAATTTTAATAGGATATAATTAGCTAATCTGTCAAATAGAGCTCTGATATATGTTGAAGATATCTAATAAAGGTTCTCTTATTAATCAAGGGCAAGTTCTTTGAACTAAGAAGATTTGTAACTGGTTATTCTAAGGTTCTTCAAAGAGTTCCACTCATTAAAGAACCTTAGAATAACCAGTTACAAATTAAATTTGAATACATGAACTAAAAGGCTTGGATTTCTTTGACCCTTGTCATACCTAATCATAAAGTAAGGACACAAGACAGAACATAACAACAACCTCTTAAAAGCATTCAATATGTAAAGCAACAATAAGCACGGAAAAAAAATAGAAAATTTAAACTCAGGAGTAAACAGATTTTGACATCACTTTTACTAATCAGAGTAATAAAAAACCCTTTAAATTTTCCGGGGTTCGTAGATACGCTGAGACAACCAATATTTTCGAACAACATGAAAACCACGGAATGGCTTCCCTGTTCCGTGATGAAAACGATTTAAAAAAGCCTATATATCAACCCAATACCCCCTTTCTTCATGTAGCCTATTCTCGATAAAAACTGTGTTATTTAGAAGTCTGTATTAGCCCCTTAAAATTGAAAACCCTTAAAATGGATCAATTCAGGGTGCATATTTAAATACTTCATAATATACAATTGTTGGTTTCGTTTCTTTTTTTTTGTGAAAATTGATAATTCGGTGTATAAATTACACCAGTTGACCGAAACGAAGTAAGCAATTTTGTGTGGAGAATCTATTCTATAAGACCCCAGGCTAGAATGGGAACAAATTACATAACACGTAAATTGTTCAACTTGAAGCTATGGATTTCCAATATTTATTTTGCCCTTACAAGCGTTACACGCAGTTACGTTTTATTCTGCCTTCACTAACTTATTTTTTCTAATATTTCTCGCCAATCGTTGTCTATGGTGTTTATGAGACTCGCTGTTTAGAATAAACAACACAAAACCTGTTACATTTCATCATCATTTCATCCTATATTAGTCCACTGCAGGACACGCAGTTACATTTCATTTTAATCACAAAACTCACCTTGATATAACTATAAATTCCTCGACTCACACGACCGTTAATAATCGCACTACAATAACTTTTGACTGTAAAACACACAGTATTTTACCACGTTTACGCAATTTTTGACTTCAAGATTTGCCTCGTTTTCATGAACAATGTTTACAATTACGAAAACTATTTTTTAAAATGATTATTTTCTGTTAGGTGACTGATTTCGGATACTCCTGATGAACGATTGCCGTCTCGAGGTTCCAACCAGCATCGTTTGTTACATCATTGAGTGGTAGGAGGTAGGCAGTCAGTTAAATCGCTTATGATGGTAGGGTAAGAATAACAATTTTTGACTCCTGGCTTTAGCCTTGGAAGGTTTCTAAGTGTCATCTTGTGAAAGCCTTAGATAATCAGGGTATATTATGATAAACATAATGAGTCACTTCATTCGAAGATATATATATATATATATATATATACTTATTCAATGGACGATAACCGATTGAAAAGAAGACAAATCGCGCCATAGGAAAATGAAATAAAACAAATAAATAATTTTGGAATTTACTTTTACCTTTTTTTAATTATTTTACCATCATAACAATTCACACATCATTATTTAGCCCCAAACTTAGCAGAGGTGGTGTTATGGAAAACTGACATACATAATAGAATAGGTACACTTACACTTCATAGTTAGTATTTTTTATTATACATAGAAAATATCCAGAACACCCTGAACAAATATCTAAAGATCGTACACACATTTATGCCGGGGCCGGAATCGAACCCGCAACCTCCTGCGTCGCAGACGGACGTTCATCCATCGCGCCACAGAGGTCGTCGCCCGAAAATCATTGCACGATTGACACTTTTTGAAAACTTGTAATTTTAACATAAACTTCTTTCTTTTTTTTATAATATTAGAACTTTGAAAATGTCAGAATAATCTAGACGCAGTGAATCAAATAGATTAAGCACATTTTATATAAATATGCAAAAAATAGGTTCTTTAATTAGAATTACGTAATAATCAATGAATAACCTTTTCATAAAGAGGGTTATTTTGAAATTTTAAAAATAGTAGTTACCTATTTCACATATTTTTTGCGTCAAGAAAATTGCATATTTGTTGATGTTTTATTTTCATTTACCTATGGACGTAAATAACCAATAATTCGAAAAAATTATACAATGTTGTCTTATTTTTCTTAATATTAGTAAAATAAACTTATTAACTTAATGGTAGGTACCACTACAAGGAAAATATTCTTTGAAATCGGACTTAAGTCATCAAACAAATATTATAAATGCGAAAGTTTAGATGGATGTTTGTCTTCATGCCAAAACTTCTGAACGAATGAAGCTGAAATTTTGAAAACAGGTAGTTCTAATCCTAGGGCTATTTTTATCCCATAAATTATAATACACGACGCATATTATTTCTTTCAAAACGTTTAAAGATTTTCTGTATCCCATCGGCTCTATTTTATGAAAAAAAGTCTATGTTTGATTCGAAGCTATGAGCTACATCCCACTTGTACCACATTTATCAGTTCCCATGGGATAAAAATCTCCTGAAAACATTTCCGTGGAAACAACGCGTGTGAATCCGCGGGCAGAAATTATTTATTCAATGTATATAAGTACTTATACCTGTTTTATTGTGAACAGAGTTCCAACACATTGTCATCCATATGAAGAATCCTTAAGTATCTACGTATGTGTCCTTAATGATCTTACCTACCCTATTGTTTGGTCAAACCTGTGCGCTGTTTTTAAAGCATAGCGGAAGTATTATTATCTATACTCTAATTTTATAAGCGCCAAATGCAAATTAATAAATACAAGAATATGTTAGATACACAAATTTATAACGAAGGTTGCTTACCGATATCTTCAAATAACTAATACTAACACAGTTCAGCTTAATCTCAAACGCTTGCTTAGCGATGAATTCTTTTCCTTCAAGCTCCTCATTTCAAATTTTACTTTGTGTTGCTTATTTCCTGGGTCTTAAGTCGTACGTATCGCACCACAAACGATACGAACCGCGGTGCAAATCGCCCAAGTATTCCTTTTGAATGGGTTCATTCGCACAGTGGTGTGAATAGACCAAACCTTTTTTTTAATTAGTCAATTCATATCGCAGAGAATAACAATGCCAATCTGAGGATATTACCTTATTAACTTATAGATTATATTATTTATCTTATGTATCTACCTTAAATAAATCGTTTATTTCTGAAGGTCTAAAATTTAACATAAACTGTCAGTCCTATTTCTCCGTTTGGTTTAACTCTCGCTCTAACTAAGTTTTGTAACTTGTGATGTAGACGCGAGGGATATCTACCTCTCGGCAAATAGCTTACAGACTTACTATTACTTATTACTTATCTATTGTTACAGTTCAGATGCAATGATTTTTATAACAGTTAAAGTAATAATGTTAAACTACTATCAAATAGGTATAAAAGAATAAAAAGGAAAGTAACCGAATAAAACCTCTTTGGGTAGTCTCCGAATAAAGTATAAAAACTCTTTGATCTCTTATAACTTATAATTACTTATAAGTTATAAGACTAGCTGGGGGTTATGCTCTATGGCCAATTCAACGTCTTACACAGATACGTCAAGATATCGGCGGGGAATGACGATTATTAGAAAAAGACAATTCTTTTTTCGAACCTTGTATTTATCTTTTCTACGACGTCTACTTTCGGACCTTTATAATTTGTTTTATTTGGCCCTCAACACATACGCACTAGTCTGTCCCAGCGTGTATTACGAAAAAAAAAATCCTAATATCTAGCTGTAAGTATTTGTAAATTATTGAAAATAAAATTCAAACACAGTACAAAACACTATATAAACCTATGAAGCACGTTCGTTCATTCATTAAAGCCCTTAAAAATAAGTGATGGGCAGCATAATTATAAAGGTTTTCTTGTGTATAGATTTTTTACATTTTATTTCATCAAAGGTGGACACTTTTGTGTTAGATCAGATACAAGCTACCGATGAATATTTGATTTCTGAACCAGTATGAAATCATTCGCTGCCTTAGTTTGTTCAATTGCTTCTACTTAACACAGGGGATCTGATTTTTGAGATAAAAAGTAGCCTATGTTTGATTCAATTACCTGTATGCAAATCATAAAAAGGTCACAAACATCCATCTATACTATCTAATCATCCAACTTTTCGCATTTTTAATAGGCGACGAGCGTTCTTGAGCACGCTCGTCGTCCTATTCGTCGTTTTGCGCTTGGAAACTCTTTTAGCGAATAATTTTAATTTATAGATAGATATGTATCTATTATAATAGTGCGCAAAATGCGTGTGAAATCTTTTCGGCAATTATAAAAACGTGCGTATTGTATTTTCAATTATAATAACGTGCCAAACACGTGCAAACAATAAATATTCCATTTGAAGTTGTATTATTATAAATCATGATAATCTACAAAATTAAGTAATGCGTTTATCTCATAAAGTTGATCCCACGTTCAGTAGACACATTATTTAAAAAACAGCACTCACTATGCGACATAATTTGTGTCTCCTATTAGAGGGGTGAGTCTATTAGGGTATATGCATGGAATTGTTTAATTTTTTAATCGATTTTTTAGGATAATTTTATATAAACGAAAAAATATAACCGACAAAAAATTTGAAATTATTGATTAAAAATTGAGGTAAAAAACAAAAAGTCAAACCGCTTGCTAGCCTCCACAGCCACAAGCCCTAGCCCTTGCATTTTGTGACGTCGCGGATCATCGAGTCCCCTATGTCAACTCAAAGTCAAAACTCGTACAAAAATGTTCAAGTATGACGTCACGCTTCAAAATAGCAACTAAGTTGAAATCCATCGCGATGTGCGATTTTGAATAACTGTTATGTTTTGTTACCCCTTTGTTTTTGCCTGAGGAAAATGCGCAAGCATATCGTAGTGCCACAGGGAGACAGTACGATTATGTGGGACACCAACACCACTAAAACCCTCAGGGTGTTTCCACCTCTGCCGCTTGTGGTGGGAACATGGAGACGCTTTCGCACACTTCCACGAACCCACCACCCACCGGCTGCCCGATATAGGGCCCTTCACTGGGGGATGACGAACAACCCCCCTTCGCAACGCGCCAGAAACACATGACGCGCTGCAACCACCTCGGCGACCTTACCTGCCAATTGGGCGCCGGACAACCCCGTATGTTTTGTTACCTCTACCTTAACCTCAACAGCCTGTATTGGTCCACTGTTTATCTCATGGAGGGTAGTGCCCATAATCCCCACGCTGGGCATGCGGGCTGGGGATCGCAGTTACGACTCCCACGGGAAGTGTCGGGGTGGTGCAAATTCTAAGCCAGCACCACTATGTAATAAATATGTTTTGTTATACAATATGATAAATAAATTATTAAAAAAACTAAATAACATTTCGCTATTTGTAAACACAAATAATGATTCTTTTATCGCTTATCAATAATCAAATCATAACAATGAATATTTTTTTTTATTTTACAGATAAATTGATAATATCATTTTCCCCAACTAATGCTTATCATTGGACGGGGGAGATAAAAATATTTTTTTTCAAGTTTCCGTGGCATATGCTACGCCGCACCGATACAGGGCACAGCGTAGCATTCAAAAGACTTCGACACGCGCCCGCTTTCCAAGTCAAACTACTTTTAAGCAAAAATTCCGTAATACATGCTACGCCGCACCGGTACAGGGCACTAGTAGCATACAAAAGACTTCAACGCGCATTCTACTGGTTAAAAAAGGTTATAATTGAAAAAATAATATATAACTTTCGAAATATTTATGTGACAACATTTAAGTCAAATGAAATGAAACGCACTCCACGTGCCACCGAACACTTCCTTGGTGAATAATATACATATCTTACGACGAGCTTTTTTGACAGTTTTCATTTAATTTAAAATTGCATTCCTTTCCAACCGTGTGCAATCATGTGTTTTTATTTTTAGTTGTTAACTAGCTTTTGTATGTATTGTAAACAGTTTTTGTTATCTTTTGCAAGCTCTGTTTAATAAAAAAACTAGATCTGAGTGAAGTGGTGGTTTTAACTATCATCACATTACATCACACTAAAGGCGAAAGTTTGTTTGGATGTATGGATGTTTGTTACTTCTTCACGCCACAACTACTGGACGGATCTGGCTAAAATTGTGCATACAGGTAATTGTAATCCTGGAATCAATATTATATACTTTTTGTTCCATAAATCAGTTTCCGTGGGATGAAAATCACATTTTAATGTTTCCATAGGAATAACGCGTGCGAAGCCGCGGGGCGCAGGTAGTCATTTATAATTCAGGTGGGATGACGATCTGCGAAAGACTGCAGGCAGATGCTGGATGCGTCAAGCTGAAGACAGGGCGCTATGGCGCTCATTAGGGGAGGTCCTGCAGTGGACTAGTAAAGGCTGATGATGATGATGATGATGATGATGATGATGATAAATTAATAATGTGTAATATATAAATAATAATTTGAATTTTCCACTAAATGTTAATACAGCTTGCTTACGCACAGCAATGCAAATTGCTAGTTCTTAGAATTAGTATAGTTAGTCTTTAAGTACTATAATAGTTATTCTGTGCTTTAACCTCATTATATTTTATTAAAAGTACTAATGATAATTATTTTTAATAAGCACCTGACATCCTACATAATGTTAAAAACGCGAAATTTCGTAAACATGTATTTATGTATGTTTGTTGCTCTTATACGCAAAACGACTGAACGGATCGGGCTGAAATTTTGCATACAGGTAGTTCTAGGCGCTTGGAATAACACATCAGCTATTTTATTCTTTATATCCCATAAATCAGTTCCCGTGGGATAGGCGTGCGAAATCGCAAAAATAAAACTAGCCACCCCGTACTTGTAGTTCTCAGGAATTTCGTACGATCAAACAAAAGTCAAATCTAATTTTGGGTTTGCAAGAGGTTTCTACAACAATAGATCGATCGTCGATCGATCGATTGGTGTGGTAACACCCTAAGTGGGGGTTACTTAAGGTGTTAGGGTGTTTTAAAAAAACAAAAAATATTACATATTTGAAATCAGATCAAAACAAAATATCTTTATATGTATGCAACATACATTAGATGTACACTTAGAAAAGGTCAAGTTGTAAAATTAAACACTGACAAGGAAAATGAAGTCATATATTTTATTTCTTTTGTCGGTACGTAGACTAAAGTAGAGAAGCTAAAATAGAAACGTTTACCCGGTTAGTTGTATTTTATTTATTATAAACCAAAACCGGTTAATTATTTACCATTTACCGAAAACTGTTATTTGAAAGAAACAGTTAAAAGTAAATTGTAATATGTGCTGTAATTGAGTGGTTTTTGGATGAATTCTTTCTTCTGCTTCTCAGGCAATTGAAGACCTCAAGACCTTACGAGTATGAGTAATGACAAATAATTTTATTGGTCCACAATGTAATAAGAAAATATATGAATAAAATTTAATCGATGCAGATTATTTGGAATCTAAATAGGTAATATTACATGGTAAGTTTATGTAGATTTTGACAACATATTCATAAAAATTCATACTCTTAATGAATGCATTATATTTCCTTATACTCCACAACCACACATTGTGTTACAAATAATAATAAAATTATGTTAAATACTGCAACCCTACTACGTAAAAGTTGTTAATAATTGTTCAATGATGTTCAGACTATTACCGATTTCAAATCATCCATCATTGAATTTTTATACTTATGGTTTATCCATCCAGCATGGAGCATGTTAGTAAATAAACCACGATACAAATAACAAAAACTCACTTGCTTGGCGTCGAGTTTCAGATATAATTGTAAGCAATTTTTATTGAAGGGAGGATCTAAAATCGACAAGTAATGTAAATTACGTATAAAAGGACGCGCCAACTAAGTGAATTTTAGGTTAAGTATGGGCGGTTTGTATACGTTTATGCCTTATTCAAAATGGACAATATATAGGTAGTCGGAGACCCAAAGCTAGTGAATTCCGTATGTACCTACAAACAAACAAAAGGTGTCAACCTCATAACCATTCTCTGTTCGTAGTCGCGTAAAAATGCGAAAGGAGATCAGTCAAAGTTGCACATGTAAAAGCTTGTTCATAATTAATATTTCTTTTTTCAATAACCGATCAATAGCTATAATGGAACAGACACTTCTGAATCTTGAAAACATTTATTAAATGTTTACATGATTCTTCGACACAATCTTCGGTTCCACAGATTATAGCCAAAGATATTATCTGAAGTTAAACCTCATTGATTATAGCGATTATAGCCTGTCTCACATTTTTTTTTCACGATGCATGCTATGCAGCCGTCACATGACATCAAATAACTTAACAATACATCGACGCTGTCTGCGCTGTTTTTGCGGTTTCTTGCAGTGAAAATAACCGACTCTAAGGTGACGAACATTTTCAAACCGTCGTCAGTGTAGGTACAATGAAAAATCACAACCTCAAATTTCGAAATTATTTAGCATTTTTAATAAATAAAAATAAGTGTCCGTATTTTAATTAGATAAACATTAATTAAGTTTATTTTTTAGATCCCAGAAAGCATAACCACGTGTTTACTGGTTCGGGAATATTTGTATGGCGTGTGATTGTTCTCCTTTGTATGGCCAGTGATTGATATACATATATAATACTAGCTATTACCCGCCCCTTCGCCAGCGTAATTTTAATCTTCACATTAGCAGAAGCTGACAAAAATTTATGCATTATCGTTGCATATTGAAAATAGAAGGCTAACAGACGCTGCGGTAGCAGAAATAATTTTTTCTCTCATCATTGCATACCGAAAACAGAAGGGCTGGCAGACGCTGCGGTAGCCGAAATAATTTTTCTCTCATCATTGCATACTGAAAACAGAAGAGCTGGCAGACGCTACCGTAGCCGAAAAAGTTGTAGGGCTCATCACTGCAAACCTAACATAATTACAACGTAAAAGCTGACAGATGCTAATAATTATTTTATTAAAGATCTTACTAATGTTTTACGGGAACGTTTATGGCTCTTACATTCCTCAGGGAACTGAAATATGGAATAAAAAGTAGCCTTTATTTATTTTAGGCCTAAAACTATGTCGACATAAAATTTCAGCCAGATCAGTTCAGTAGTTTTGGCGTGAAGAAGTAACAAATATCTCACTATTGATATACGGGAATGTTTATGGCTCTTAAATTCCTACGGGAACTGAAATATGGGATACAAAATAGCCTTTGTTTTATTCCAGGCCTAGAACTACATAATTATGTCTACTTAAAATTTTAGCAAGATCAGTTTAGTAATTTTGGCGTGAAGAAGTAACAAAGATCTTACTATTGTTATACGGGAACGTTTATGGCTCTTACATTCCTAAGGGAACTGAAGTATAGGATAAAAAGTAGCCTATTTTTATTCCATCTCTAGAACTATGTCTATTTTAGCCAGATCTGTTCAGTAGTTTTGTTGATAATGGGATATCACATCACACTAATATTATAAAGGCGAAAGTTTGGATGGATGTATGGATGGATGTTTGTTACCTCTTCACGCCAAAACTACTGAACGGATCTGGCTGAAATTTTGCGTACAGGTAATTCTAATACTGGAATAAAACATAGGCTACTTTTTATCCCATAAATCTGTTCCCGTGGGATGAAAATCGCCTTTTAATGTTTTCATAGGAACAACGCGTGCGAAGCCGCGGGGCGCAGCTAGTTTTAAATAATTCTTTATTCTAAGGCCTTTTTACGTGGCGGGGCGTTCAGCGGCGCGTTGTGCGTTTTGCACTGTTTACGTAGACGCGCGCGGGGCGTGTAGCGGTGCATGCAGTGGGTCCGTCATCGCACGCGTAAACACAAACATATCGCAATGTACGGTGATGTTTATGGATAGACAGAGCGTGCAGAGTGAAGGTGGCCGCCGCGTGCGACGCATCATAGCAAGCAAACGGCATATGAGTTCAACATTTACGGAATAAAAAAAAAATTATATTCTGGGAAATAATTAACAAAAAAAAACCGATTACAACATTTAGCAAAACTCAAACTCAAACTCAAAAATGCTTTATTTCCATAAATACAATAAATGTACACTTAGAAAAGGTCAAATCATATTAAAAAATACACTGACACGGAAATAAAGTGGTATCTTTGTTGTTGTATATTTCGATCGCTTCGGTATGTAGACTAAAGTAAAGAAACGACGAAGAAACCTTTAGCCTGTTAGTTGTTATTTTTCTAGTTGGAGCAAAATCCGACCCAAGCTTTTTTATCGTCTCTATAATCTGATATTTTATGGTTAGCCTTTTTGCATAGTAAAGTTTTGACAGTTTGTTTGAATTTATTTACTGATAATTTTTGCAGGTCACTAGGGGTTTTGATGTCAAAGTCAACCGAATGGTGCTAAAGGAGTTTTTTTAGATCCGTGAAGCAGTAAGCAATGGTTAAAATCTAGTAGGTAATAATACGTGTCACACTTAGTTTAAGCAGAAGGTTGAATTCTAAGTAACCTGCCTTACCTCCTGTTGACCTTAAATTTTTTATAACATTTTACTAATCTGAGGTTCATTGCCATCTAAGCAAAGCATTCTAGAATTTTAGTAGAAGATCAAATTATGGAAACTTTTCTGTTCTGGGTACCTACAATCCGCACGCGTTTAGAATGAGACGCAACCTTGTCGGGGTAAATACTTTACGTCTTATCTTTCCTACTAATATAATAAAGGCAAACGTTCGTTCTGTAATGAAGATTTACTGAATGGATCGAGCTGAAATTTTGCACACATATAGTTCTGAATCAAGAATAACATGAATCTTGCCGGGCTGTAGCTAGTTTCTCATCGTTCCGCGCATTGTCAAAGTGGGATCGATCCTTATCAAAATAACGCTATCCCACGGGAACTGATTTATGGGATGACAAGTAACCTGTGTTATTCCAGGCCAAGAACTACCTGTATGCAAAATTTCTGCGCGATCCGTTCAGTAGGTTTTTCGTGAAAGAGCAACAAATATGCATAAAGACATATTTACAAACTTTGGCGTTTATAATATAAGTAGGATTGGTGTTATTCGATTATTATTTTCAGAGCATTGGTATTAAAAATTAAAAAAGGAAGCATTAACGACAGTTTTCATCTATATCCGATATAGAAGAATCAAACAGGCCATCTGTTCGATTTTTCTAAAATAAAAACAAAATCCAAAATCAGAAATGCAAAAGGGTAGGTACAGTCAGGGTCAGAAGTTGAATAACCTGTTCGCAATTTTTTTTAAAACGTATTCCTAATATACAAATTAAATTGACCGGAAATGAATTATTTCCCGAAATCTAGTATTCAAGTTCTCCGATTCGATCCTTGAACTTAAACGAATGGCTCTTATTATGTTTATTGTTTTTTGATGTTTTGTCCGATAATTTAAATGTTGCTATAGAAGTGCAATATTATCATATGAAGTAAATAAATTGATCTTCATAATTGGTCGGAGATCATACAGGGACGTTTTCCACATAAGAAATAAACCTATTTACTTCAGAACTAAATGTGACGATGGCAGGAATATTTTGCGGAAGATTAAAGTTTGTGACACTGACTCTGAGTGCCATTTCAACCTGTGCAGGGTCAATGCCATCTTCATTTCAGCTGAAAGGGCTATCTTTTCAGTCTGATCTAAATATTTTGACATAACAAAAACGTCATTGCAAAAAGTCTCGACGAAGCTGTAAAGGATTGTCCTGGACACGACGTGATTCCATAGTAAATAAGCTCTAGCATAAGTTTTTGATACGTTTAGGCGAATATTTTTGTAAATATAAAACCTAGGACTAAGATATAGGTCTCGCTAGATAGCTTATAAGTTTAACTGTAATTTAAGACTAAATTCTTGTTTGAAAAGTAAATAAATAAAGAATTATAACGTAAAAACCCCATAGGACATAGTAAAAATTAGGCAGAAAAATGTTAGAAAATATGCCGCTCTCTGCACGGTATAGCCTAGGGGTAGCTTAGTAAATTGAACGTGTGCTGCGACACAGTGGTTCTAAGTAGCAGTAAGACCAATTGAAGAGAAATAAAGCTGAAAACAAGGAAAAAGAAGTTTTACTGGAGCACCGTGAACCCTCAGGAAGAATAAGAAAATACAGTCCACAACAAGGATCTTCGGATCAAACCTTACCGTACAACGTTGCCCATAATTTTGTAATTTTCTTATATCTTTTTGATAAACATTTTATCGAAGAATTCACTTCGTTTATCTATCCTTATTACCGAACAACGTTGCCCTTATTTTAATTTTACTCTAATATTACGGACATTGGCGAAATTATGTCAACCCAGACGTAGACGCCATTACAAGAAGAAAGGAAGGAAGCTGTAAAGGGAGATAGAAAAATCGGATAAAATCTCTGAAGGTTACGTAAATAATGTAACTTATGCCAATATGTTTTATTCTTTCTGTATTTGTTTTTCTAATTAAAAGAGTTCTTTCTGTACGTTTGTCCCCAATAGAACAATAACTCCGTCGCTAAATAAACAAAAAATATAATAACACCTATATACTTTTTATTTTTTTAAACACTGACGTAGATCGGAGTGCCAGCACAATTAAGTTAATATTTTTTTTTCCTTGTGTCAATTGTTCAACGATCAACGTTCAACTACACAACTACACTAACTAAAAGTCTCAGCCTTCTCTGCAAATAAAAGTAATTGAATTGCATTCCCAACAAAATCAGCGTACATTTTGCAATCAGCCTAGCCATACTAACGGCGGCGAAATATCTACCAATGCTTACAAACATACATTTATATTTCCTGTGTAGTGCTTAGAATTTGCACCCCCTCAACTCTTCCCGCGGGTTTTGTTAGAGGCGATTAAGAGATATCCATCGGAGGGTGGGCTGCAGCGCCCCCTGCAGAACAGTTCTACCACCAAACTGTGTTCTCAACCTGCAGGCCCAGCGTATAAATTATGGGCATTATACCCCATTGATTTATAAGAAAGGGAAGATAGGTTACGTTCTCCCAGCGCTTTCTTAAAAAATGGCATGTGTTACAACTACACGCAAACACATACGCTCACAGTTATATTTCCAGTCCTGTGCAATACAAAGAAGAACAAAGACGGAAAGACGTACCTAAGACCGTAGTGAGACCGAGACAATAATATTTCACGCGAATCACGATCGCCCGTGCCGCCGGTCAGACGGTGACTGAGGTGGGAGCACACAATTTTATACAATTTGGGGTTGCCACTTTCGAGAAACCAGTACCTCATCATCCCTTTTTAATAAATCAATGCATTACCCCCAATTATTGAGATAAAAGCCAGTAAAGCGCTTATCAGGGGGAAGCTACGTCAAACAGTGGACCAATCACACTAAGTTTGTATGGATGGATAGATGGATGGATGTTTGTTACTTCTTCACGCCAAAACTACTTGATAAATCTAGTTGAAATTTTGCATTCAGCTAATTGTAACCCTGGAATCAAACATAGATTGCTTTTTATCCCATGAATTAGTTCCCGTGGGATGAAAATCACCATTTAACGTTTCCATAGGAACAACGCGTGCGAAGCCGCGGGGCGCAGCTAGTATTATATAAATATGTCGAGGTTTATCTACCAATGCTATTTACCCATGGTAACAAACTCGTTGGCGACTTGTGAATACATCGGTACTTTTTTATTATATTAAATTTATTATATCTCGTTGATTAACATACCTACCTATTTTTGTTTTTAATTTGTTTGACGCACGACCTTACATCGCATTCACACATGATTTATAATAACAATCTTTGGCTAACGTTTATTAAAATACTAGCTGCACCCCGCGGCTTCGCACATCCCATGGGAACTGATTTATGGGATAAAAAGTAGCCTATGTGTTATTCCAGGCCTAGTATGCTAAAATTCAGCACGATCTGTTCAGTAGTTTTTGCCTGAAAGAGCAACAAGCATACCTACATGTTTACAAACTCTTGCGTTTGTTATATTAGTAAGCTCAACTAACTGTCTCCTGAATGTGAACTGCCATCCACTGTCATACTGCTTACTACAAACTTTTCGTTACTCTATTTTCTATGAAAATGTGACTGCGAACAGGCTGGAAGCTTAATAAATTATTATACAGGGTGTTTAATACAATTTTGGTACGTTTGCCTATTTATATCGTATCCATTTTGAATGGAGCATAAACGTAAACAAACCGCCCATACTTAACCTAAAATTCACTTTGTTGGCGCGTCCTTTTATACGCAATTTACATCACTTGTCGATTATAGATCCTCCCTTCAATAAAAATTGCTTACAATTATATCTGAAACTCGACGCCAAGCAAGTGAGATTTTGTTATTTGTGTCGTACTTTGTTAACTAACATGCTTCATTCAAAATGGATAAACCATAGATGAACTATTTAGCCACTAAGCTATTGCATTTGGTCCCACCTACTACCTTCTACCCCCAGTTTTCATATGGCAAACGTACTAAACGCCCTGTATAATAATTTATTTATTGATGTCTATGGCCACACTTGCCGCACCACACCATTGAACAGTCAAATCTTCAAACGGTTGTCATAATTGCAATAGTCATAACTATGGCATAAACAAAAATAGATCGTGTTAATAGAATACCAAAAGGTGTCAATGGCGGCGATTGATACGCGATAATATTTGCATAGTGAGGCGATTGTGTTATTGGAATACGGCCCCAGTTTGGCATTTCACAATCAGCATACAGATAAACGATTCGGTTTGATGGTCTGTGTGTCTACCATGAGTTGTCACAGTTAAATCACCTGACGTTACTACAGTAGTTACGTAAATAAGCATATTAGTTATCCACATCGCATTTTAGTACCCAACTATCCGCTAGAGGCGCTTTAGAAGTTTTTTTTTTTTTTTTTATACTGCTGGACAATCCACACAGCATTATCTAGCCCCAAGCTAAGCAGAGCTTGTGTTATGGGTACTAGATAACTGATATACATAATACAATACACTACAAAGATAGATAATTTTCATTATACCTCTACATAAAAAACATCCAGAACGCCCTGAACAAATGTCTGCAGATCGTACACACATTGGTCCCGAGGCGGGAATCGAACCCGCAACCTTCTGCGTCGCAGGCAGACCTTCGCCCACCGCGCCACAGAGGTCGTCAAAGTATCCACACCTTTTTTTTACTACAGTCGCTAACGAGTATAGATTGTCAAAACTCATGGTAGACACACTGTTCGAAAAGACAAGAATTGTGGTGTTACGGTGAACTAACACTTTTAGTCGTACTGCAATTACAGAGCAGTGTTGTCAACGCAACAAAAGTTGTCAATTGGCAGACGAGCGCCCTCAATTCCCACGACTCTTCTCTTTTTGAACAGACTCTAACCAAGACTCATAATTATTTTAACTAGCTTCTGCGCGTGGCTTTTTGTTCTTTATATGGCAACCTTTAATGGATATTTTTATCCCACGGGATCATTGATTAATCAAAAAGGGAAGATGAGGTACTAGTTTCTCGAAAATGGCAACCTCATATTGTGTAAAATTGTGTGCTCCCACCTCAGTCACCGCCGGACCGGCGGCACGGGTGTTCGTGATTCGCGTGAAATATTGTTGCCTCGGTCTCTCTTCGGTCTTAGGTAGGTCTTTCCATCTTTGTTCTTCTTTGTATTGCACAGGAATGGAAATATAACTGTGAGCGTATGTGTTTGCGTGTAGTTGTAACACATGCCAATTTTTGAGTAAGCGCGCTGGGAGAACGTAACCTAGCTTCCCTTTTTAATTAATAAATGCAAGGGAGCTGAGTTTTGGCGTGAATAAGTAACAAACATCCATCAAAACTTTCGCATTTATAATACTAAATGCTAGAAACGTGTAAAGGTGTTCGTTTGATTTCAGGATTAAAATTACCTGAATACGAAATTACCACTGTGGACCGGACATGACCTGCACTATTTTCTTACTAAATAGTTAAGAATATAGATAAAGATACATCAGGTGACTACATAGGTACAATAGCTATAATTAAGGTAGGCTATTCATAGATGGTGCATACCGATGTAAAATTGGCGACTGTGCTGCCCCTGTTATTAGGGAGAGTAAAATGAAATCAGGGGTAAGGTCACCAAGATCCCCCAGATGTATCCCCTCCAGGGGTCCTGGTGAACTCATGACTTCACTAGATCCCCATAAAAAGGTATGGTGGTATGGTATGCTGGAAGTACTTCTATTTCCGCATTTGGACTCTCACTAGGTCGATTATGCGTTAAGCTAGCATAGCCAGCCTAACTCCATCCAGGGGCCTAATTCCATTATTTTTTTAAACAAAATGCTATAATGGCGCCATACGATTAAGATAGAAATTTAGTCGTAAATTTATTTGATATTCCAATACCATAAGATTACAATCTCTATGACTTATAATATCGTGTCAATAATGTGGTGGGCCATATAATCATAATCGTATTAGTCATAGATATGGCATAAACAAAAAAAGATCGTGTCAGTAGAATACTAAAAGGTGTAAATGGCGGTGATTGTAGCGCGATAATGAAGCGATAATATTGTCATAGTGAGGCGATTGTGTTAGTGGAATCAGGTTCCAGAAGCGCAGAATCTTCCTGGGATCTTCACAGGCCTCGCGGAGTGACCTCGGCAAAAAAGTAGGCAAAGATGATGCCACACTGTAGGTGAGAGATGATTGAAGAGAACATAGAAAACTACGGCCATTGTGCAACGATCTTTCCCCTCTCTCTCTCTGTCTTATTCTGTATTTTTCTGTATATTTCATTTGATGATGTTCCTTTGGGAAAAGTGTTCCTACTTATAAATAGAGTCGATTAAGGCCAACTTGTTTTTTTTTGACAAATGTAATTTTTTGGGCGAACCGTACATTTTTTCAAAAAACTAAAAATGGCAATATTCTTTTCTTCAAAATAAAACAGAAAGTTCCTTAGAACAAAACCTTCTAACTACAAAAGAAATGGTAGCTACCCTTAAGGGGCCAAAAATTTGCCACACCCTGTATAAGTGACGTACGTACATAATATAATTTTGGGTTTTGGTAAAAAAAATATCCATCCGGTTGTAAACATATTTTTTTATATAATCATAATTCTGTGCAAATTAATGTTTTGCGTCACAAAGGTTGATGTGAAATGATTTATCCGTCATACATAACGATTTATTTCGATACTTGTTGTGTCGATGCACTTGAATTACAATAACAGATATCCATCCGAGATATCCTAGCGCCTCTTGTTGAAGCGTTTTGTTCTACCACCGAACTATGAATTCTAACCCCCTGTGGGTTAGAATTCATAGCTCTGGCTGAGTATTTAGGACATTAGTCCCCATAATAAGATAAAAGCCAAAAATGACTTATCAGGGGGATGCCTGAGTCATTTCCGTGGGCGTTGGTTGTAAGAGCGACTTTGGGGCATACACCGGGGGATGGCAGCACCTTCTGAATATATATTTTTTTTATTTTTTTTACGGTAAATAGACCTTTGTTTGACCGCAATCTCACCTGATGAAAAGCGAAGATGCGGCCGACGGTGAATCACGAAGGTCTTTATTCTATGAGCGAACATCGATCCCCAAACTGCATGCCCAGCGTGGGGTTGGGCATCAACCAATGATGAGTAAATTTATCAGGGAGAATGTATAATGAGTGGATGTATATGTAGTAAGTCGTTCAGCTATTGACCAATATAGGCTAGAGTTGAGTTTACCTCCTTTGTTACCTCGCTCTCCGCAGTCTTTTTTTTATTTTTTATTTTTCTGTTTTAATGTAATTATCTTTAAATAAATACATCATAGTATTACAACCACCATTCATCCATACATCTAAACATCCAAACTTTCGCAATATGAATGTGATGTGATGTGCTTGCATTGTAAAGTATGATGATTTGTTGATAGGTGTGTGGTTAAATTTTTTTGTCGTTATAGTGCAAATTACCATCCATTAAAATGTCCAAAACTTGGTTTAAAAGGGTAATTTTCAGAAAATAATCTAACTGTCTAAAAACGAACAAAATAAGTGTGTTGTTATCTTTTGTTTTGCAACAATGGCCCCGAAAATTTTGTTTTTCTACAAAACAGAATAATTAATTATGCAAAAAGGTTAAAAAGAACAATTCGCAGGCGATTTTGAAGATAAAAACTCAAAGAGCAATGCTACAACTAATTTTACCTGTAAACAAAAACTGGGATACTTGTTATGTACTTGCCTACCAAATTTTATTAGTAAACTTTTATTAGGGTAGAAGGCAAATAAACGAAGTGGTTTTTCATTACTCATACTCTGAAAGTAGGTCGACAAGAAGGTGCCTGCGCAGCGGGTTGAAAGTTTCACTTTTCGTCCCGACGAAAAGAAAACTTACAACCCAAATGACAAAATGACAAGTAGTGACAGCTGTCACCTTACTTTTCTATTGAACCATGCATTCATAAGCACTTACACGTTGTAACGCATTGGTTTTTTTGTTAAACTGTAATGTTACATTATGATGATAAATAAATAAACTATAAACTATAAACTATTCTACCTTTCTATACAGCCACTCGACTTAAAAGTTCTTGTGAGATAGCTTTTGCGTCTGGTTTGATACGGCCGGCCATTCAATAAAAAATTGAAATAAATTAGAGGTAAAATACCACATTATAATTTACTTTCAACTATTTCTTTAAAATATCATAGATTTCGGTAAATAAATTACCATTTTATAAATGATAAAAATATATGGTAGAATTTTTCTCGGTATTCAACCATGTCTATTCAACCATGGTAGAGCAGCGAGAGCTACCATGGCTATATTCTGCCATCTCTAAAGAGGATTTTCTATGCCTAAGAAATAAAAGCGGAAATAACAATGTACTTATTTCACTGCAAGTGCTTTAGCTACCATTCTGAGTCTGAAATCTTGCTAAGTTTGTAAAGTGTAGTTTTTTTTTTCGAATGGACTATAATGCTGTTGACCGCAAATGGCCATGACTGGACTTGTGGCGGGCGCAGAGGGCACCTCGCCGGTTAAATAAGGTTGGGGCGACACGCACAAGGGCCACCACTGAGGTACGATCCTCGGCTTGGACTGTCGCCAGATGTTCCGAGAGGGCATGGAGGTTACGCTTCAGATGCAGAGATGCACCTGTGGGCGGAAGAAGGGAATTATTCGACTCCGCTTCCGGCGGGGTCGGTTTTTCGTCGGCTGTGTAGTGTGCGGCAACGAATCGGTTGACGTCACCTCCAGGTAAGCGGCGGTGAGTTGGTCAATGCTGTCACCGAGAATGTGTCTCGTTTTACGGAGGTAAAGTGTAGAAAGACATGCCTTCTATTTCAACGCAGAATTACCGCTGTTAGCCATTTAGCGCTCTGACGAAGTAATACAAGGTGAACCTTATTGCGTTGTGATTAGATCTAAAATGTATTTTTTCCAGACCTAGAAGACCTATTGTACTTTTAATTTTAATGACCATTACCAATCACTATTTTATTTGTCTGTGTTGTGACATTCCGTACTTACATACAAACGCCTTCTGATACCTTCAGTGCTATGTATCGTGAACAAGTTTCTTTCAATAGGGTATATGCATCGATTTTTTTTATTGTTTTAATCGATTCTTTAGGTCATTATTTGACCTAAAAATGATAAGACGCTCACTGAATTTCGCATTAATAAAGTAAAAAAAACAAATCAAAACTACAATCATTTTCGGGTGATAAAAACGCTGCCATATTAGGGCCATGTTTATATTTGACATCAACGTTCACACTCGATTAAAACCTTTTGTGACGACCTCAGTAGTTATCTCATTAATTATCTCAGAAAAGAGGTTTTCTGAAAAATCAGAAAATAACCGACAATACGAAATGTGAAGTGGGCAGAATAGTGTCAAATCATGGTGCAGCAAGCATAATAAAAAAAGAAGAAATGTGAACAGCGATGTCACGTCCGCTCTAGTCAATGGCGTAGCGTTTTGAAATTTTGCGATTGAGATTTAAAATATCAATTTTTCAATGGTTAAATTCTACAATAAAAACATCTCAAAATTCTAAAATAAATATGTAGTTATGTTTCTATGTCAATAGAGAATACGTATATATTTTTTTAGCCATTTTGAAATCACATGCATATACCCTACTATGAAACCGCTGGTAGTGGTAACGTTCGTAGCAAAAGACAAATAAAACCGTCCAAGTGCGAGTCAGACTCGAGCACGAAGGGTTCCGTACCATTATCTATAAAAACCAAGAAATGCAAATCTTTTCTCTAAAAAACACAAAATTTAATGTGACGCGGTCACCCATCCAAGTATTGACCGCGCTCGACGTTGCTTAACCTCTGTGATAGGTTTTCAAGGTAAGGTAGATAAGGTTGTTGCCTCCATTATTTTACTTAAATTTTGTTGTTATAGCGGCAACACAAATACATCATCTGTGTTAATTTCAACTGCCTACCTATCACGGTACATGAGATACAGCCTGGTAACAGACGGACTGTTTTACCCTTTGGGTAAGGATCCCTAAAAATGAAGGTAATTCGGTACGTCTGCCAATAAAAACCCAGTCGCAGTGCCTTCAGTTATACCGTGATCATGGCGCATGAAATTATGCCAAAATATTAAAAAGCTCAAACTCAAAACTTGGTATATAATATCACCATCATTGGTGTCTATTCAGATGTTGCCAAAACTAGACTAAACTAATCTGACAAGACCAAAAATGATGCCATCCTTATTATTTTGATCGTTATGACAGAAACGGTGACATTTTTAATACTGTCAAATTAGTTTAGTTTAGTTTTGGCAACATCTGAATAGACACCAATATCAACCTATTAGTCCACTGCTGGAAATCGGCCACCCTTAATGAGCACCATAGCACCCTGTCTTCAGCTTGGCGCAAACAGCATCTGCCTGCAGTCTTTCGCAGATCGTCATCCCACCTAGCCGGAAGGCGTCCTACACTACGTTTGCCGAGTCGCGGTTTCCACTCAAGAACACGTTTACCCCAGCGGTTGTCGGTTCTCCGCGAGATATGGCCGGCCCACTTCCATTTCAGCTTCCTAATTCTTTGAACAATGTTGATAGCTTTGGTTCTCAAAAAACTTGTAATTAGCCGTCAACAAACATGTACCTTCTGCTCCATCCAGGCATGTTCTACATTTTCAACTAAATTTTTGTAACCTAGCTGTAAGTTTCTCCAAAAAATTGAAAATAAAATAAAATAAAATCAAATAAAATTCTCTATCGGATGTATTTCATTACGAATTCCATAGCTCCATAGATCGCTGAGCGACTTTGAACTGGTCGACCAGCCCTACCGTGAGGGTCCACGTTTAAATAAATATATCAACATAGTAAATATGTCCCCATGTAAGTGATTTTATAGTGTCAATAACCATCATGGGTATAAAAGTTTTATCATAACAACATATTACTTCCTAGCATGGTGGTCTAAGGGTAAGCATGGTAAGGGTAAGCAATAAAACTACCCATCACCGTCAAGATTTTATTCAATTTAAATGTAGACACATAATCTATTTTAGATTTCCAAACATATTAATATGTCTAAACACCCGTTTTATTTATACATTTGTACCTAATCCAGTATAGGGAAATCCCCAAATAATAGAAATAACTCGTTTTAAGTAGGTAATTACCTTATCATTGAAATTCGTTTTTCTAGGTAGAAAAATGTTATAATGTAAATCATGCTGAGTGCAGTCAATTCAAGTGTAAGGAATTTGCGAGAGAATCTTAGCAACAGAGATATTTAGTGAGGCGCTATGTTGAAAGACAATTAAAAATATTCTAAAAATAATTAAAGTCTATAACATAATTTTTCTGAAACATCACGTTACTCAGATAATCACAAAAAATATAGTCTGTAAACATCTCAGATACCTGACGCTGCATTTTTAATTTGTTTTATTTCTGTATCCAAATATACCTATATTATACTTGTGCGCGGCGATTTTGAAAGATAATCAACATAATAATTTTAACCCCAAGTCTGGCGTTTTAACTATAGTTCTCGCACGAGAGCTAAGAATTCCTGCCTTTGATCTCGGCATCCTATGGATAAGCTTTACCTTTATGAACTTTTTTGCAACTAATTTTACCTAAGCAATAAGCTTAAGTCTTACAAAATTCTAATTAGTTAGTCAGTAATAATTTTCAAAAAATTTTAGACAATAATATTTTCTTTGACGATGAAACAAAAAATAATGAAGATTATAGCCAGTTATCGTTCTGCATGACGTCAAACCTTGCTAAACTTTTTAGCTAGTTGCGTAACGTCACTAGCCCCTACTCCCAAACGTTAAAAAGCTTTATTTTTGTAATTTTTTGTTGATAAAAATAATGGGTTATCAGATTTGGTGAAATTTTCACACACACATTAAATATCTTGGATACTGGAACTGACTATAGCTTTTTTATTTTCTATCCTAATCCACAGTTAACCTCCTGAATGACCCCGGCATCCCTGCATACTCCTCGTTGAATTTTCCAGCTGGCCGTTTGGACTCATCGCTGACCAGCTTGTCAGCTTCCTTGATCAGTCTTTTGGCTTCTTCTCCTCTTAACTCTTCCTTCCATTGTTCTAGAACAGATAGTTAGTCATCTTTATTGACAAAGAAAATTACAAAGAAAAAAAAATATTTTCTTCCCAAAAAATATAAATAAATGTAATCGAGTGCGAAAAATCTAAAAATTTCGAATTCTGATTTATAAATAGATATGATGGGTTGTTAGATGACTGTCATGGTTGGCTTTAGGCATATTCTGCCTTAATCATGAATTAAGCAAGTTCTTTTTTGTCATATTCTATTCTAGTAATTTTTTGCTTTTGTCATTATTATATTGCGATAAAGGCCTGACTTTTCGAAATCATGAAATGATTCAATTTTAAATTAACCAAAATATATGTTTTTAAACTCAAGATTTCAAGATTTCATGAAAAATCACAGAACCATGTAGGTATGGTTCAGTTCATGACAGGATTCCGGAACGATAGAAAACATTCGTATCGTCACGCGTCTTTTATTTCTTGGAGTACCTATGGAGTACCTGGAGTATCTGTGAAGGTCAATGCACATTTTATTATGTACAGCACCGCCACAGCTCTGTCTCTTTGATGCTGACTGCAAGCTGTCGACGCGACGCCGCGATGGCTAGCTGCATATTTGCTGTCTACCCACGGTCAGCAGCCATGTTTTCGTACAATTTATTCGTTGTGCTGTTGCCCGTTAACCACGAGGTTGAAGCTTGCGGTTAGCAAGGCGTAAATCAACGAGTGTCTAGGTTATGGCATAAGAATAGATAAATCCGTTTAATCAATTCTAATGGTTGCGGTAAGTTCACTTTTCGCGCACTATCTGCTTTTAATGCTGTCACTAAATATTAAGGATTCGAGTTTAGTTTAGGCCGATATCGCTTCGCGACAGTGCAGCCCATGTTTGCCACAACCTTTACTTCAGACAAGTTTTGCGTGTGATAGATACTTCCTAGCACTATTAAATAAACATTAGTTTCCTCAAAGTCGCGTCAATGAATAACCTGACGACGCCTCAAAATTAGTTTTGCATTTACAAATACTCTTCTTGTATGACAGCGACTGAATAATTTTATACAAACTCGAATATAGTTATCGAATAATTAAGAGTATTTGTACAACTTTGATAAGTATGAAAACTTTTCCGTTGTGGTATTGTATAAGCTCATACGAGCCTTTGAATTCATTTCATCTTTTTTTGAGACATACCGAGCTCTACGCTCATTAATTTAAAACTGCTATCAAACAGGTCAAAAGCGAGCATTTTAATACGAGCTATCTTTAGATACATTTTACAATGACAAAATGGCTTTCTCAAGCAAGTGGTTCGCGATCTGTATGTCACCTGATGCCGTCAATATAAATTCATCTATGATAAATATTACAAGTACGTATTCAGTATTTACATTAGGGGAGGGCATGTTAAACAGTTCACTAATCTAGGCTGATGATGATGATGACGCGTTCACTGCATATCCAATGCCCAAAAAGACGCCGCAGCTCTAGCGAAGTGGCGACGGGTATGTGCGTATTGAGCAATCAAAGTGTTAAAGCCTATTTTAATGCGTATTCTTATGCTGTGCTGCAGCGGTGTTTTCCAGTGCGATAAGTTTAAGTAGACAGTCGTCTATAATCTATAACTAATATTATAAAGAGGAAAGATTTGATTGTTTGTTTGTTTGTAATGAATATACTTCGAAACTAATGGACCGATTTAAAAAAAGCATCATTAAAAAGCTTGCTTTTCAGGTAGTCACATTGGCTTTATTTTGTCCGCAAAGGATAGAATAGGAATCTCATAGGAATCGCCACTGCAACCGAAGCTATGCGGGTGAAACCGCAAAGCGCTGCCTGATAAACAGGTGGAATTTTCTCGAATGTGAGAATTATTTCAACAGATGTTAGCACCTGTTTAGTTTTTTTCCATTAGTTTATCACCTATCGAATTTTTTTTACTTTCAAGATGTAGATGGACCTGCTTAACATGTTTATGGGAATAATTTCGTGAATATAGAACGAAGTCGTGGATTTCCCCATCTTTAATTGAACTAGTTCTATGAAGATTGAGCAAGTTATGAGAGAAATGTAGAGCCTGACACTCGGAAACCTGATTTCTATAAATGCCACATAAAGCAAGTAACTACCCTGTCGACGTAATAGTTTATTCTAGCACACAATAATTAATAATAGTTATCCTAATCCCGTAATAGTTTATCCTAGCACACAATACCAACAACGTCGTTCATAAAGTACCCTTACTACATTTTTTAATGGAACCAAATTTGATCTCTGTGGCGCGGTGGGCAAAAGTCCGCCTGCGACGCAGGAGGTTAGGGGATCGATTCCCACCTCGGTACAAATGTGTGTGCAGATATATGTTCAGGGTGTACTGGATGTTTTTTGAACTATGTTATATGAACAATAACTATCTATGTAGTGTGTTGTATTAAATATATCTGTTATCTAATACCCAACACAAGCTCTGCTTAGCTTGGGGCTAGATAATACTGTGTTATTTGTTTATCATTATTTATTTTACCATCATTGAGGTGCAAAACAGGCAATACGTACCAAAGTATTTAATCGGAACTTAAACTTGCTAATTGACTTAATAATAGAAGATAAATAAATTACTGTCCTGAGAATTGATCCAGAGGTGATAAAAGTTGCTTTCTCAACGATGATGAACGAATGGATAAATCGTTTAAAATAGTTAGAATAAATATACCTAAATAATAATGCCGGAAAGTTCACAAAGCATCATCAAAGCATTTTTTATTTATTTATTTGAACCGAGTGAACGCAGTGAACGAAGTTCATACCTGGGTCAACTATCTCGTTCTTTTTTCTGTATGTCTGTACTCCTCTACAGGTCGTATTTTACAACCGATCGTTACGAAATTTCGTGTACAGATTCAACGATTTTATAGAATTTTTTTGTCGTCGGGGATTTTTGATTAAAGTTGCATTTCCCCCAAAAAAAGGCAAAAAGGGGGCTTTAGAATATCTCCGCGTTGAGATATCTGATTTCGATGATTTTATTTTTAAATAAAAGATAGATATTTTATATAATTCTCATAAAAAAATGGTAAAGATTTGATCAGTATTTTAGGCACGACCAGCAGATCCAATTTGCAAGCGTGGCGCGCCCGTCGCGTAACATTTCAAGAGTATTATACCACCTATCACGAGTATCACGTTCACGCGCATACTTGCAGTTTGTGCAGTACGAACTACATTGATTTTTACAGAGATGGCGCTCATGTACCTTATTGAAAGAGTTTTGGTTTCAAGTTCAGGTAAACACTATAGAGGTAATTTACACTCATATATAATTGATGAAATTCTGATGAGGATTATAGATCTGATAAACAGAGTAGCTCCTCAAAAAATATTGTGATTTGCTAATGCCAGAGCTAACTAGCGCTACCTGTTGGTTGGGTGTTCCATGAAAGTGAAGTCTTATACCAATGAAACTATATTATTAAATACATTTTCAATTACGGAGCTTCAAAAAGCTTCAAAAAAAATTGAATCAACTAAAATGCTATTTACTAACGACTCCTATTCTTTTACTTATCAATTTTGAATCAATGAATAAACGCCATCTACTAAAAATACCTAGGAACAGAATTTGGTTTTCATTGACTTGAGTTAGTTTGTTTGTTGATTGAAGCTGGTGTTTTTGCAACAGTTTGGCGCATTATTTTTATGTGTGGTAAAAAGGAAAGGAAGCATGAGAAGAAGTTTGTCTCTCGCGCCGCCGCCGCCGCGCCGGCCGGCGGCGCGGTGACGGAGGCGGCGGCGGCAGCGGCGGCCTAGGCAGGTATCATTGGGAATTTGCTAATAGTTAATCGTTTCTTTCTTATGAACACCTAACCTCAAGCCACAAGAGTCTTCAAACTGCATGGACTAAGTAGGTAGGTAGGTATAAGGTGTTGGTCTAATCAATTTAAAATACCCAGCTAGGTACCCATTATAGGTACCTACTGAAAAAGGTTGTTCACCTGAAACCCCAGATTAACATTTAGTGAGAAAACATATGTATATTCGATTTTTAAATTCCTGCACAAACTATAAACAAACCCGTAAGAGGTAGGTACCTACTTTACCTACCTCAAATTAAATTAAGTTGACGATTTTAAACATGGAAAAAGTAGGTGGGTTCCTACGTACTTGCTGATTTGAGATCCTTTCTTCAAGGTAGGTACCTACCTATATCTCTTTGTCTCGACGCAAAGCATGTGAATTTTAATTTATGTTATTAGGCATATCTGTTGACATACTTTGCAGCCATATGACAAAATATAGATCATAGCCGCAAACTAATTACATATAAGAAAATTTGCCTGTTTTTCTGAAAAAATTGCAAATACCCGGTTATATGAAAAATTTTACCCGATACCCGTGTATTAAAAAAACGGGTAGGTAAGGTTTAAAAATATAGTTAGTGTTCACGAGGTTCACTGTTCGGAGAACTACTAGTTATTAAGGTTAAAATCAAAAAGTAAAAGTACATTCAGTTTCAAGTAAACAACCCTTGCATTTTGTGACGTCACGGTTCATCGGATCCCCTATGTTTTTTTTTTTTTTTCGGTTAATAGACCTTTGTTTGACCGCGATCTCACCTGATGGAAAGCAAAAGAAAGAAAAATACATTTAATGTCAACCAAAAGTTAAAACCTCATGCCCATACAAAAATGTTGAAGTATGACGTCGCGGTTTTAGGGCCAATAACATTGCGTTTAGAAATTTTGCGGTTGAGATTCAAAATATCTACTTTTCAATGATTTATTTCACAATAAAAATCATCAATTACAAAAATAAATAAACAGATATATTTCTATATGAATAGAGAATACGTAAAAAAAATATTAGCTCTTTTGAGTCACATGCATATATTTATTTTTGTATTTTATGATTTTTTTATTGTGAAATTTAATCATTGAAAAGTAGATATTTTAAGTCTCAACAGCAAAATGTGTAAACGCAACGCTATTGTCACGTGAAACTTGACGTCGTTCTGGAACATTATTGTATGGGCATGAAGTTTTGACTTTGAGTTTACATAGGGGACTCGATGATCCGTGACGTCATAAAATGCAAAGGCTAACATGGCAGCGTTTTTGTCACCCGATAAAAACTAAAAGTAAAACTACACTAAAGTTTTACTTTTAGTTTTTTACCTCAAAAATTTAATTTTTTTTGGGTGTTATATTTTTTTTCATTTATGTATTAACCTATAAAATCGATTAAAAACATAGAAAAAGTTCATGCATATACCCTATTGATGATGATTATATAATCGACGTTGATAATCAATTATCACTTACCGCTCAACTTCTCCACAGACTGGTCATCACCACCATAGTCCTTCGGCAGAATTTCTTTCGGGATATGCTTTTGGAAGTCCTCATAGCTGCTGTGGACATGAACCCTACTGGCCACCTTCTCCCGAAGACCTTGTTTCAACACGAAGACAAATTTGTCGACGTACGATGGAGCATTTAGCAAATGGATGCCTTTGATTTTAGTTCCGATTCCCTCCTGGAATAAATTTATTAAAATAAACATTACTGAGCAGTGCACACAGCATCTTCACATCGAATCTACAGGCTATAATAGTCCATTAATCCAGGCTACAAGTAACCAATTGTGTGCCAAAGAAAAGTCGTTGTTTATAACCTGGTTACGATATCAGACCACATTTTTTTCTAAGGTAACTGAGGGCCTAGACTATGTAACAATCGATGTCGAAAGCGATAGTAGAAAATTCCAAATAGTACATTCCAATGGGTTTAACATATGTATTTTGGCTTAGATTAAGTCACTTATCTGTCTCGATTTTTTCCCTACCAAGATTTCAATTGTTTTCAATTCGTATACATAGCGAATGCCGGTTGGCTAGCACAGTCGTCAAAAGGCACTGGACATGGGCCTCCTGACGATAAAGATCAGAGAGCTAAACCTTAATATTAGTGGGTTAGGCTGACCCATGCCTCAAAGGTTAAGAAATCTCTGCCTGCTTCTGTTTTTCCGGTCAAATACAACCTGGGTCTTTTCAAGGCAAGAGTGCATCAAAATAAATTCAATGCAAGGTGTCTTTCAGTCCTTCCCGTGATACATCGTCGGCCACATTGTAACCTACTGTCGGGTAAGATTGTGGTCTATCAAATGTGTAAACAAAGTAAAAAAAAATATTTTAGCTTTCCGCTTGCACCACTTAACATTCTTTTGCAATTCGTCATCCCACTCGTACACGGTAATTATAAATGAATAAAATGTTTCAGTATAATTCTTCAACCGATATATAAATTTATAATACCTACTACATGAATATGTAAGTTGCTAAATAATTTAAGTGAGGGTTTTATTGTACACACAAAGCAAATTTGGGTGATTGCTAATACAAAACAAAAAGGCCTCGTATGATTACCACTTCAAAAACAAAATCATTCCATTGAATCTCGCATTGAATCAATCAAAAACTTTCTATTTATTTCAAACTATTCTGCATCCTAACGACAATGCTTCACTTAATATTTTACAATCTTGATGCAATGAAGCAAGGCGATACTGATACGTGTTAATGATAACACATAGAAGCCTCGTTAAGTATGAATTAAGGTTTATAGCTCATTGTATACCTCTATATTTTTTAAGTGTTTGGACTAAATAAACTTAAGTTACTTTATACAGGGCAGCCCCTATAAATTTAAAAAACAAACAATCTTATTCTAGGTCGCAGCGTTAAAATCGACCCCTATATCTTAGCCCGTGGATGTCATAAGAGTCGTTAACAGAACCTGCCAGAGAAAGAGCAGCGCCTTCCTTCTGTGAATATTTAACACCTCTATTGCGACCACCAATCCACTTATCAAATATAGTGATTAAGAACCCCCCTCGTTTGGTGGAGGCCTGATCAGGATGGAAATTATGCGTGCGTGACGTAAAAATCAAACCCTCAAATTCAGCCCATGGATGTGGTAAAAACTGTCTAAAGGCTCGTATACACGTATACGGACTGCACGTCTCAAATAAACGGAAGTCGGCTGCATACACCTACAGTTGAGCCTTGCAGTCGGCAACTTACCATCCATGTATTTAAGACGTGCATACGAGCCCTAAGGGAACCTGTCAGAGAAAGGGTAGCAGTAGAGTAAGGAGAACCGGGAAGACTTAAGAACGATGGTGGACATCATCACAGGACACTGTGAATTGAAGCATCATCTTTTCAAGACTTGAGGGACAAACAACAGCTTATGTCATAGCTGCTTCCAAGAAGAGACTGTGAAACACGTTGTGACACACTGCACGGCCACAGGGGAAGCCAGACGTGTGTGGAATGGTGGGCTCGCCGGCTAAGTATGGGAGGAATAGGGGGCGCCAGTCGGTTCGCGGAGGTTATACTATATGTTCCCGTGGTTCGGCGAAAATGGCGAAAGAGGGACACCGGAGAGTTTTTTTAGTGGCGTCCTTCTCAGGGCGTCGAGTCCCGCATAATTCTGGTATCCCCCGCAGATCAGTCTATTCGTAAAAGAATTTTGACTCGCCGAATAAAAAACAAAAAAAAAGTGGAAGCCAGACACAAATCGGGGCTGAAGTGTCTCATTGAGGCATCAACCCCATCCACACCCAGAGAAAAGCTGAGACGAAGCTGTCAGTCAGCTTGTCTTGCTCCAATACTTCAAGGAGCTGGTTAGGGCCTGCTTAGGCTGAACGATAATGCACAATACACTCTTAAGCGAGTCGTCCGTGCAGATCTTAGTTCCCCCACTTAGAATTAGAATTAGAATTAGAAGGGTAGCAATATCCTTCTACGTATTTTACACCAATTCATCGGACACACTAGATGATTCTGGAAAACCCCCTTTTTTGAGATGATAATGTTCTGAAGCGGACGTTATTATAGAAATAAAATTATAAACCCATGGATACATACCGTGCACAGAACTTCTGCTTTCTTCAAAACAACCGGATTCAGTTTACCCAGTAAATAAAGATTAGTGTTCTTTAAGTCTATTACATATCGCTCTGAGTTACTGTAGTCGAAGTTTATTCTGTATTCACCAAGCTGAAATGAAATAAAAACATTATTTGATAGTGATCGTATTCATTGTGAATGTAAGGTAAGTTAAGTACGAACCTAGTTTGTAGTTAACCCGCTTACATTTTACTGCATAATGAATTCGTCAATTTACGAAAGTCTTTATAATAAAATGCTGGTATTATCTATAATAATATTATAAAGAGGAAATATTTAATTGTTTGTTTGTTTGTATTGTAGGCTGCGAAACCACTGGACCGATTTAAAAATTTTACACTCAGTGGTTATCTCCAAAGTACCCGTGAGTTCTACGAGAGTTTCGTGAAGTCTTGCAAATTGGTGCCAATGCTAACGTGCATCAACATGGCTGTGGTGGGAAGGAGGAATAGGAAGATACTGGGCATTTGCAGTTTTTCACAGATCGTCATGCCACCTGGCCGGAGGGTATGCTAGATAACACTAATTTCGTAGTCTCGGTCTTCACTCAAGAACACGTTTACTGCAACGGTTGACGGTTCTTCACGAGATAAAGCCACTGCAATTCTTTTCTTACCATCTGCCATTTCAGATTGTGAGAGGTCATCTATCGGTCGGTCACTATGGTTACTAGTATAGTTTTAAAAATTAATAATATCTGTGATATGGTTATAAAGCTTACCATAATACAATAGCGGAAATAGGAGAGTAAATTGAAGTCATTCTGGTCTTCCTTTAGGTACTGGGTGATGTGGATCCGTGATTTATCGACTGGGTGTAGCTTCGGTAGAGGAACGTAGTGGCTGAAACCATAACAATTAAAAAACTACTACCTACAGCAACAAAAATACATAACGTAAGACTGCAATGGGCAGCCTTATCGCTTAGAAGAGATCTCGTCCAGGCAATACATGGGTTGAAAGCTACCTAATTAAAGTGTTAATATAATAGTTAGATAGGTTTATTCGTTTCTCTTAAAATCTTATAATATTTTATATTATAATAGCTACGTCTCCATCTAAAACCATATTTCGAGGAGTAAATAGATGGGGGGGATATACGATGGTGACCTTAAATAATCATAGACAAGGAAAACCTTGCATAACAGATCAACAACTGATGCATAACTAGTGTGTGGATTACGCAAAATCCCCAAACTAAGAAGAATTCTGAGTCAAATCAATGATATAAGTAAAACCTCATTGGTCACCATAATATGATAAATTCTCAAGAGCCGTTTCCTCATTCATAATTACAACCAACTAACGACAGTTGTTTATGAGTGACTACCTCTTTTTTATTATCTACTAGATTTTACCCGCCGCCTTGCCTGCGTATTTTGAGTTATTTGACAAAAGTTTATGAATTACTAACTGCACCGTGATTGAAATGGCCAACGTGAAACGTGGCCCCGCGGCTTCGCACGCGTTGTTCCTATGGAAACGTTTAAAGGTGATAGTTATCCCACAGGAACAGATTTACGGAATATAGAAATAGCAGCCTATGTTTTATTCCAGTATTATAATTACCTGTATGCAAAATTTCAGCCAGATCCGTTCAGTAGTTTTGGCGTGAAGAGGTAACAAACATCCATCCATCCATCCATCCATACATCCACACATCCATACAAACTTTCGCATTTATAATATTAGTGTGATAGTGTGATGTGATACTCAAGATTATTTGTATATGCAGAATAGCTACATACACCAAACTGAGAATTTTCTCAAACTCATCAGTACTGCGATTCAAACAGAGTTCAGGCATCATCCCTCGTGACGTCAGCAACTTCTCCAGTCGACTCTTGGTGCCTTCCACGGAACCCTTGGCTATGATGAACACTCTCTCAAGGGCTGCTTGGCCTACAAAAAACAGGTAAGTAAATTAGAAAATACTTGTAGATTGAAGAAACAAGCCGCCATAGGCACTAATTGGTTTGTGGAAAACGTAGAAGAAAAATAGGTATTATGGAATTTCTTGAACTGGGCTGTCAAGAACTGATGATATAGAAGATGTTGCTTTGAAAATTTGTTGGTAAGTACAGGCACCTCAACCTCAACCTCAAAAGCCTGTATTGGTCCACTGCTGGACGCAGGCCATGATAAGCGCCTTATTAGCGTTTATCTCAAAGTACAAAGTTCAAACTTATTTATAACAAATATGTACGTAGAATTCGCCCGTTTGTAAAACGGCTACGCCTTTTTACAAAACGGCGCCATTCAGCTGAATGCCAAGACGCCTCTTACGACACCAACGGGAAGAGATGGGGTGGTGCACATTCTAACCCAGAAGCGTACAGCAGCAAGTACAGGCACAAAACTCTATTATTCGAAGCTACATGAGCGATTCGAAGCGACATCCGTGATGGTGCAGACTTGACCAAGGATCTCAAGAGGTCCAAATATGCTTGTCTCGATGCAGCTAGCGTCTTGGGTACGCTTCCGACTGGTATTTATAAAGATCAGTTGAGCTACCCGTCGTTTGTTGAAGCAGTCTGCAGTTAGATCCATTTTTCAACTATAAAATAATACAAGTTGTAATTTATTTTATTAATTGATTTTGGTTTCGACTTCAAAAAAAGGAGGAGTTTCTATGTACAAACGTAGGTATTTTTTTATGTTGGTGTGTGGTCCGCTATGCTTTTCATCAGGTGCCGTCACATACATGCATCTAAATGAGCCACATTTTGTGCTACGCGGTCGCGTTGCGAACTTTTTTTTTATTTATGATTAGACTGGTCTGGGGAAGATCAAAATTATGTGGGACTCAACGCTCTAAGAAGGACGTAATACCCACAAAAACCCTCTGCTGACCCACTTTCGGCATTTTCGAAACACGGGAACTTTTAGACCTAAACTTGCTAGTGGTTTCTTTTTCACTTCTTCCGTTAGTGGACAAAAAATTAAAGGGAACTAGAGTCAATTGCAGCTTATTTCTTATTTGATATTAATTAATATTTATCAAGCTGTTTATAAAGTAAAAAAAATGACTTGTCTATGTGCTTATTTTGTAAGTCTAAAGAAATAAACGATTTGACTCTAACTTTGACTCCTCCGCGATCCGATTGGCATCCTCTCTTTCTTCCATACATATCAGGCGAGCCCACCATTCCACACTCTCGCCGACTCCATTCTTCCATCACCTTTCCTCCTCCGACCCTAATCTGTGACAAGACAACCATAACGTGCTTTTCGAGGCATAGGTGAGACACCGCTAGTTTCCTAACTTTATGAGTTACATAAGACTACAGCCTATACCAGGTACAATGATGGACATAGTCCTCCTCCTGGTAAGAGCCTCATCGATTTCCATCATCATGGTGTTAATGCCCATAATCCTCACGCTGTCATGCGGTTTGGGGGTCGCATTTCTGTAGTATGTTTCCGAGCGCTGCTGCTTGCTCTTGTAAGATATCCCTTAGTGGCCTTTTAAGACTTCCGTGGGATGAGTTGGGGTGGTGCGAAGCTAGCACCAAACGTTAATTACTTTTAATCTTAGTAACTGACTTACTTAGCTATGTGGTGCTGGCTTAGAATTAGCACCACTCAAACTCTTCCCGCGGGTGTCGTAAGAGTCGACTAAAGGATATCCACCGAGGGCGGGCAGCAGCTCACTCTGCAGAAAAATTATACCACCAAACTGATCGCAGTTTGGTGGAATAATTTTTGGGGATCTCCCAAACCCGCATGCACAGAATGGGGTTTATGGGCATTACCCCCCATGAGATAATCGCTAATAACCAGTGATCGGAGTAGGTGGAGCTATTTTATGTACTTGCCATATGTTTGAATAATATGGATATTCCCCGAATCCGGGATTTGTTTTTTAAGTAGAAAAATGGATATTCCCCGAATCCCGGGATTTGTTATTTAAGTAGAAAAATCATAAAAAAGCTATGTACGCCTTAGGGAGTAATTAAAGCATACATTTCCTATGAGTATAAGCACGGATTTAAGGATAGTATAATAAATAGATAGACACTTCATTCATCAAAGCACATTTATTTTTTTATGGAACAATTTCTTATTTATACAAGAATCAACAATCATTCAACATTTTCATTCTGAATTTGTAGAAGAACATACCATACCTACAAATTATTTGTTGCTCAAAAATCGAAACATGATTGAAAACTATTTGTATTTACAATAAAATCTTAATTAAAGTAACCAACACGTTTAAACAGTAATTTACTTATTTCAACAATAAATAATTAATTTACTTAAATTCAATGGTATATTTCTTGCTCTGGGGCGTCTTCAGCTTCACTAGAAGACAGTATGACCTGAGTTAAAATAAATTACCATATTTTTTCTAAATGTTCTATTTTTAATCTATTTCTTTTTACATGTAACTCCCATTTATATGTTTAAAAGGAGCGTTCGACATCTGTGGATGTTAATGGAGCAAATTTATAAGACAAAATTTCGTCGCTCACTTCATTTTTCGACATTTTTCATATTCTCTGAGGATATCAATGTCAGGATTTCTATCTAAGACTCTTTCAATTTTTATTTCTATCCTATCAGAATTACATTCATTTAAAACAGCTCTGACTTGATCAAAAGCCAAAATTGAGTCGCTTAATGCTAATTTTTGTTTCTGCAACTCTTTTAATGAAAATAAAATAATCGTATAATGATTTTCTATACATATTAATTCATTCCGTAGATTTTCTTTTTCTAGAATATTTTCTGCATTTCGTAATGCCATTGATTTAGAGCTGTTTAAACGAGAAACAACATTTATTATTTCTTCATAATATTTTGCGTAATACGAAGCAGCTTTATGCCAAGTGCCCCATCTAGTTATTACTGGTTGTGGAGAAAAAGGTAAGTTTGGATACATATGTTTCAATATTTTTATTCTGCGGGGGGCTTTTAAAAATATTTTTTTCACATTTGATATTAATATATCTACATCATGTTACTCTAACCGTATTTGTTCTGATACGCGATGAAGTGCATGTGCTAAACAGGTAACATGTTTTAATTGAGGTAAAACAAATTTCAAATTTCGTCCCGCAGACAACATGTATGCCACACTATCAGTACATAATATTAAAACATTATCAAATTTTCTTTCAAAGTTGTCTTGCCAAATATTTTTCAAACATTCTATAACACAATTTGAAATGATTTGGCCATTGACCACCTCAAGCATTTTACAGGCAATTAAATAAGGTCGACCAGAAAAGATTTCAAAGTGGCTTTACCAAGAAATGCACAATATAACGACCTAAAAAGTCAGTTGTCTCATCTATCGATATCTAAAGTTTCTCATCTTTAATGGAGGCAATTTTATTACTATAAAATTTGTCCAAATATACTTTACGCAATTGTGACTCGTCAGGCACTTTTTTGTGAGTGCAAGCAATTAAAACAGCAAACACAACACAAGTATTTTTGAAAGCATTATTTTTCATTTGCGACCAAGGAATGTTACAAAGAATTAAAAACTGAATAAGGTCAAAATAAATTCTTCTTGTGGTCGTTTGTAAGTTCCTCGATGTTGAGCACCTTCAATGTGTCGATTGACATTAGATTTCTTTACTGTTAAATGGCTTTCACACTTGGTACAGTAAATAGTATAGCTAGCAGCGTCAAAGATATTTACGTATCCACTTTTGAACTGTTTCAGGCTTGACAAAACTTGACGACGCCATGTCGAAGTACTTCACCTGAATCAAAATGTCGTTTAATTAGAAATGCTTAATAGAGTCACATAAACACTAAGTGGTCAAAACATACTGATTTGTTCAAAAAACAAAACAAAACTAGTAAAAAATATTTATTCCTAGTACGAGTTTGAAAATGCAAAGGCAGTTAAAAGTTTTTAATTTACGCTAAGAGAGTGACATACATCAAAGTGAAGAAAATACTGGATTGGAATACAATAACATTAGTATTAAAAAAGTTTAGCTAACAAGAAAAGGCTTTGCATTTTGGACGCATAACACTGTACCTACATAAATTTTTGTATTCAAAATGTTATTTATTGGTTTGACTTTAGGCAAGCTTTTCACTAAGCCCAAACATATAATTTTTCTATGATTTCAAGGTAGAGTATGATTGATACATTAATTGTAGTCAAAATTTACTTTTAACAACCAAAAAAACTTACCAAATGAATATCCAATAAAAAAAAACTCCAAATATCCAATCCAATAAGGGCAAATCAGAGTCCACAAAGGCTAGCCAAAGTCGTAGTAGTAAGGAGATTCCAGAATCCAGTAAACAAGCCAGGGTCTAAAGAAATTCACCACACAACACGAAGCGAAGTAATCGAGTGAGACAACATTCCAGTGTTGCCGAAATATACCAAAAACAGGTGCGTCACCCTAGCCACACCTGTGACACTCCCTGCACCTGTGGCCAAGAGCGTATAATGCAGCGATATCACGAGTGTCAAGAAAGCGGCAACATCACACGTTTGACAAAAACTTTGGCAACGTGTTGCTGATGTAAAATTTACACCGTCGCTCCTGCGCTTATGGGCTTACATAATACCATTTTTTATACTTATTGATAAAAATAATTATGATAATCGAATCCCGGAGTATTAGTCGGAATCCCGTGGAATATCCATATTAACATCAACGTTTGCGGTCAATGAACCCAAATCGCTCTACCTACTCCGATCACTGCTAATAACACGAGTATCAGGGTAAGGTCTTCGTCCGGCAGTGGACCAATACAGGCTGTTGAGGTTTGCTATCCCAACCCGCATGCCCAGCGTGAGGATTATGGGCATTCCCTTGAGATAAACATCAATAACGCGCTTGTCAGGGTAAGGCCTGCGTCCGGCAGTCGACCAATACAGGCTGTTGAGGTTACTTACTTAAATATTGTGCGGCACCAACCAAATGCGGCTGCTTCTTCAGCCACTCCTGAATGGTGGCGAGGCTCTCTCTGATCCTCTGGACATCATCAACGTCGAAGGATTGACGAATAGCCTTCATATCCTGTTGGGTTACAATCAGCAGAGGGTGGTAGGGTATCGTCTCCATCTTCTTCTGGGAATCTTCTAAAAAGAAAGGATATTTTACTTTAAGGCGCATACCCAAGCCAATATGACAGCGATATCTATTTTATCATAGGAATTTTTAAAAATCCTACGTTCAATTTGTGGTATCTATTATAAGCTATTTTTTAATACTTCTGTGATAATTTTATCTCATATAGTTTAGGAGGAGATGCAAAAATAGAGTTTGGTGGCCAAAAAGCGCAACTTTGTGTCTCTACCTAAGCTTTACAAAATGAAACTATTACAGAGGTATTAATAAATAACTTATAATAGATACCACAAACTGAACGTAGGATTTTTAAAACTTGCTGCGTTTAACGTAATAATAAGATAAAATAATTGGCGGCGCCACTTTCACTGCTGTATGGGCCTTAACCTATAAAAAAGAGTGTTGGGGCGATTAGGCCTGGTCTGAATTAGGCCTGTAGGCCTAAATGCTCAATTCTAAATGCACTGTTCGGCGTTTAGGTCTATAGGCCTAATCCCTAGCAGGCCTAATCGCCCCAAATCCCCTAAAAAACACCGGATATTTTACAGACGGAAGTTATTCTTGATATAATTACCTTACCATCTACAAAAAGAGTTGGGAATTACTTATAAGAAGCCAGAGGATTGAGCCCTCGTGTCTAAATACAAGTTTACCTATGTATATAAACCATATTTATGCTATATATTTATTTATCTGCCATAATTTTGTTATGTATTTATATTATCTGTCATATTTGTATTATACATATATTTATAACTACAGTATTTGTTTACGAATTTTTACCCAAATTCTATTCTGTTTAACACGCCACCCCGTCTTCACTTGTTCTACCACTGTCCATCCGAAGGTTGCCTGGAAGAGATCGCGCATAGCGATAAGGCCACCCAATGTGCAACGTTATTTTTATTTGTATATTCCTGTCCTGTCTCTATTTGTATATGGTGTGCAATAAAGAATATTTGTATTGTATTTTATTGTATTGTCAGCAAACTTAGAGCGAGGTGTCATTATCTGACCCTAAAAGGTTTATAGCAAGTAGGTATCTATAAAAAAATGATACTATAAATACCCTAACCACATTATATTAAATGAAATACAATCTATTTCATTACAAGTACCTTCTTTGTTAACCCATCTCTGTGAATAAATATTTTTGATATTATTATTTTTATTAATTATAAATTATATAGTTGGCAAAAACAGTATATAATAATATCGTAATAGTAAATCATTGAAATGGATCTCTTATTAATTTGGTGAAGTTGGCGGAGCATCTTTAAGCATTAAATCAGACCATAATTATGCGTACTGTCCCATGGCGCAGACACTATTTTTAGAACTAAAGACCACTCTAGTCGTTTTTCTAAAGATTTAAGTCTCCGGCATTGCACATCGCATTACGCAACGTACTGCGTTGTTATCAAAACACCAAGGTTAAGACTGTCCGATTTACGTTGTATATCACTTAAACGACTGCAAGGCTCAACTGCAAGTGACGATATTCCGACAACTTGCCGTCCGTGTATTTGAGACGTGCAGTCCGTGGATAAGAGCCCTTAGTCTCGTAAGGTTGCCTGGGAGAAATCGAGGGACTAAATGTTTCTTTCACCCGAGGTAAACACTGTGCTTTTCATTACGAATACAAGGAAAGTAAAAATAAAAATATGAATAAGCTAAAGAAAAAATACATAAATCAACAACTTACATAATATATTTATTTAAAGTCTATGGTAAAATTAGAGCAATAATTAGTTATAGTGAACGGTTTTTTCCAACTACCTCTTGAGAAGTGAAAACTTTGTTTTTTTTTGTTAAATCCATCATTTTGCCTTTTGATAAACAATCTTAGTCTCTCGAAATCCTTTATATGTTTGTGTTTAGTACCAGTAGTAATGTTGTCTTTAAAATATAGGTACGCTCCATAATACGCTCCATAATATTGAAGTTTGTAAGTCTTTGAGAATTCGTTAAAATATATTAACAAAACGTTTCTCATAATGAATTCACTATTTACTCAGAGCTCCATTTGCCTTAAAACCCGTGGAAACGACGGCCATTTTTGCCACCCTTAGCTTGAGCGCCAGCCCTTTTTTACCGGCGATAATTTTTACGTGACGTCATCAGAAAAGCAATTTTACGGGAGTATGGTATAATTATATATTATAAATCATACATCATTGTTTTCGTCGTAAACTTTCCTAATAGCTCATGCCCTTAAATACTAATAATACTTACATAATACAGAAATTATTTAATTTCTTTCCAAGTTCGTGATTTCGAGCCAAAATCGTGACATAATTTGCATCATATTTCACTTCACAATAGATATTCACCAAAACTAACACTTTTAGTAGGTAGCATAGGTATTTACGCATAATTATATGTTTTCACACCACTTTATAACACAATAATCACACCGCAATACTGTTCACAAACTAAAACAAAACACGGACGCCATTTTAGTCGTGCGCCGCGTACAGCGCGCGCGCGTCACTGATAAATCACCTTGCAAAACTTCATACAACGGCGGGGCGGCCTTTGTTTGTCCCGCCGTTGTGGTTTGACAAACTTTACGCAAAATGATTTCTACCTGCTTTTGCTTTAAGCAGGTACTTACTTCTTGGTATCTAAATATTCCTTGATAAATTACCTAGCTTATTCATGAACATAAAGAACCATAAAACCCCATAATTCTAAAGAAAATCATTCATAAACAAAGCGTACATGGAACTTGGATTTGCAAAAATGCACGATGCAAAAGTTAGTCACGTTTTTTCATTAAAATTTTACCATTTTTGGTGATTCTATAAATGTACACATAATCTACAGTATCTT
Source organism: Eupithecia tripunctaria (assembly GCA_955876795.1). NCBI lineage: Eukaryota > Metazoa > Arthropoda > Insecta > Lepidoptera > Geometridae > Eupithecia > Eupithecia tripunctaria. Next base: position 8,423,605 of record OY041620.1, read on the forward strand.
CCAAGTAAATACAAAGAATAATCACTGAGGAATATTCAATGAGTCGTTTTTGATAAATTTTTAAAAAATTTTGCTTTTGCGCATATTTTTAAAAGATGGCGGCCAACTGAGCCGTTTGCGGGGTGCTTGGCAATTTTGCTCAAATGGTAACAATTTCCGGTCTCAATTTGATTTTATTGGCTGTATTTCGTTTCGTATTGAATGAAGCTTGACATTAGTCCAGCCAATGGAAGTCCATCATTCCGACATTTAATACCTTCTTGATACCTTCATTTTGATTTAGGTGGTAAAAGCTTTTCCACTACTGCTTTAGCCACTTCTTTTATAAATTCAAGCGTTAAACTTATGTCTATATCACTGTCTAAAAATTGTAATAAACAAAACAACGAAAACTCAAAACCCAAACTCGAAAAATCTAATCAAGATAGGATTGCCGTTTTCCCTCTTTCTTTTTATTAGGAATAAACAATCTTCTTTATAGATGGTATAATAGCCATAGTAGCTCTCGCTATTCTACCATGGTACAATAATCTATTCTACCATTAGTTTTTATCATTCCAAAAATGGTGAATATTTTGCCAAAATCTAGGTATGTTATTTTAAGGAAATAGTTGAAAGTTAATTATAATTATGTAATTTTTCTATTAATTTATTTCAATTATACATCATCCTGTAATTGAATGTCTGTATGAATTGCGGCAAACCAGACAACCAGACGCAAAAGCCATCACAAGAAGTTGAAGTTGAGTGGCTGTATAGAAAGGTAGAATGCATGGTTCAATAGAAAAGTGAGGTGACAGCTGTCATTTGTTTTGCACTTGTCATTACTTTTCGTCCCAAGGGGCGAAAAGTATCACTTTCATCCTGCTACGCAGGCAACTTCTGACCTACTTTCAGAGTATGAGTAATGAAAACTCTTTTTTTGCATCTCTTCCTAACTATACAAGATAAAACTATTACAGTTGTATAAAAAATAGCTAATAATAGATACCACAAACTGTACGATGGATTTTTAAAATTTGTTATGTTAAACGTAATAATATGACAAAAAAGGTGGCGCTGTCATTATTGGATCCTGTATGCGCGATAAGGCAATTAGCCCGATTGACTGAGCAGTCGCTTTTATCGATAAGATGCTTATACGGGTAGGCCTATGTCCAGCTGTGAACGAACATCACACTAATATTATAAATGCGAAAGTTTGTATGGATGTATGGAATTATGAAAATATGGATGGATGGATGGATGGATGGATGGATGGATGGATGGATGGATGGATGGATGGATGTGTGTTACCTCTTCACGCCAAAACTACTGAACGGATCTGGCTGAAATTTTGCACACAGGTAATTCTAATCCCAGACTCAAACATAGGCTTTTTATCCAATAAATCAGTTTCCGTGGGATAAAAATACCTTTAAACGTTTCCATAGGAACAACGTGTGCGAAACCGCGAGGCGCAGCTTGTAGGTAATATTTTTGTGATACAAGTGTTCTAGAACGAGGTTCTATAAACCTACCTAGGCCTAATCAAGCGTTTTACAACTTTGATTTTATTGCGGATGTTGTTCGATAATTGTTATTGTAATTCATCGTAAATCAATGTCATTCTGCATTCGCAATTGCAAGGACTACGTTTTTGCTAACGACATTTATTTCGTCATCTACTTAAAATAATAATTTTGAAAAAACAAAAATATCTCAAAAAATCTTCTGCAAGGAACCTGGGAATTTCCCTGAGTATGGGGGCTTTCACCACTCGTATAACAAAAACAATATCTCAAGGTTCCTGATGTTTTTGTAATAAATGTATCTTTATCTTATCTTTATCTTTAGTTACAAAATTTACTTTATTGTTCAGTGTGCCCAGTGTGAACTGCCATCGACTGTCATACTGTTAACTACTAAGTTTGCGTCAGTTTATTTTATACTAGCTGCGCCCCGCGGCTTCGCACGCGTTGTTCCTTTGGAAACGTTTAAAGGTGATTTTTTATCCCACGGGAACAGATTTACGGGATAAAAAGTAGCCTTTGTTTTATTCCAGTATTATAATTACCTGTATGCAAAATTTCAGCCAGATCCGTTCAGTAGTTTTGGCGTGAAGAGGTAACAAACATCCATCCATACATCCATACAAATTTTCGCATTTATAATATTCATCATCATCATCATCAGCCTATATTAGTCCACTGCTGGACATAGGCCTCCCCTAATGAGCGCCATAGCGCCCTGTCTTCAGCTTGACGCATCCAGCATCTGCCTGCAGTCTTTCGCAGATCGTCATCCCACCTGGCCGGAGGGCGTCCTACACTACGTTTGCCGAGTCGCGGTCTCCACTCAAGAACTCGTTTACCCCAGCGGTTATCGGTTCTTCGCGAGATATGGCCGGCCCACTGCCACTTCAGTTTGCTAATTCTTTGAGCTATGTCGATAACTTTGGTTCTCTGTCGGATGTATTCGTTACGAATCCTATCCTTCAGAGAGACTCCGAGCATAGCTCTTTCCATAGCTCGCTGAGCGACTTTAAACTGGTGGACCAGCCCTATCGTGAGTGTCCACGTCTCAGCTCCGTAGGTCATGACGGGTAGGACGCACTGATTGAAAACTTTCGTTTTCAAGCATTGCGGTATGGATGACGAGAAGACTCGACGTAGCTTTCCAAACGCTGCCCAGCCTAGCTGAATCCTCCTCTTGGCCTCCTTCTCAAAATTGTTTTTATCCAACTGCAGAATTTGCCCAAGGTAAGTGTACTCGGAAACAATTTCGAGAGGGTGGCCATGTACGACGACCGGTCCCGGATCAATGAGGCCATTGATCATGATTTTGGTTTTATCCAAATTCATGCCGAGACCGATGCATCGTGAGGCTAAAGCTAGGCCGTCCAGCATCCGGTTTAGCTCCTCCAACGACTCCGCCATTACGACTATGTCATCAGCGAATCGAAGGTGTGAGATGTAATCGCCGTTTATGTTGATGCCCTTACCTTTCCAGTCCAGTGTCTTAAACATATCTTCCAAGAATTTTATAATATTAGTGTGATGGAAATGTGACAGCGGTGTAATTGTGTAATATATAAGTGTTATTGACCAAGTGAACGTTTAGTGAACAAAGGTCTCTACTTCAACTTCAGTTTTTTCTCTTTGTCAGTATATCTGTACTCCTCCAAAGGTCGTATTTTACAACCGATCTTTACAAAATCTCGTGCACACGTGATTGAATTTTTTTATTGGTTTTTTGATTAAAGGCGTACTTCCCTCGAAAGAGGCAGAAAAACGGAAATATTCAAATTCCTTTGAATATTTCCGCTTTTAGACATCTGATTTCGATGATTATACATATTTTTAATTGAACGGTAAAAAATAATCATAATTCTTTTAAAAAAATGGTAAAAATCTGATCAGGATTTTCGGCAGGAACAAATTTTATTATTATTTGTGTTTCATAAAATAGTTGTCTCATTTCGTAATTGTTAAAAAGTTAGTTTTGGCGAAGTTTACTGTTTGGAGAATACTAGTGTAAACATTCAGCTTGGAGCGGTGTCACATTTTATAGGAAATAGATTAACAAATTTTTAAGCTATTGCATAGCTTCTATCGCGGGCCTTGAGCGCGGGGACCGAATCCAGAAATTCCGTAACGAAAAAACCTTGACGTTTGTCTCTTTAGTTCAGCAACTCGCCTCTAGATGGCATTGCAATAGCTTTACCGCGGCAGTCCCCGAGTGCCACACGTCTTTTTTTTAGTAAGTATGACAGTTGGTGGCAGTTAAACACTCAGCATACCTACTGATGTCAGAGGTGAAATAATGGGTTTGTGTCCACGGATATCGGGATCGGATTGAATAAGCCACTGATGCCCATTTATTAAAATGAAGATGAGGTACTGGTTGCTCGAAAGTGGCAACCTCAAATTGTGAAAATTGTGTTCTCCCACATCAGTCACCGTCTGACCGGCGGCACGGGCGGTCGTGATTCGCCTGAAATATTATTGTCTCAGTCTCACTTCGGTCATAGATACGTCTTTCCGTCTTTGTTCTTCTTTGTATTGCACAGGACTGGAAATATAACTGTGAGCGTATGTGTTTGCGTGTAGTTGTAACACATGCCAGTTTTTGAGTAAGCGCTGGGAGAACGTAACCTATCTTCCCTTTTTAAATCAATGCTGATGCCGCCAAGTTTTATCTACTGATACCGGGCTCGGTTTCCAACAAAAAACGAAAATATATTTTTACCCGCTGATCCCGCTATCCGTGGCTACAAGAAATGAAATAAAATTGTTTGTTCACCGGTAAGCTGCTAAAAGAGACGTCAATGAGTTCCATACCGACAATAGTATGTAAGAACATAAATTAGTTGTGTTAGACTTAAATATGCAAAGATTGTATTGAGACATTTCAGCATTGGCCGCACGCATTTTACGACTGCTTAGGTTGATTTTTGGTATAAAAGCTACGATTAGTGGTTCAGGCGTGAAGAAGTTACAAGCAAAAATCCATTGATCTACCAATCTATCTATCTCTGCATCTCTCTCTTATAAAAATATCAAAAGTTTTATAAAAAATAGCGATAAACATAATTTAAATATAAAATAATAAACATAAACTCGCTGTACCCGCAACTAGGCTTCATATACCTAATCTTTCTTCTATAGGGCAATGTCTATACGCTTCTACAACAAAACCCCTACTGAGCTGCAAAAAATATCAAATAAACTGTCAAAACTATCGAAATCTAAAACACCACCTTATTTTCGTGTCAGTGTTATTATTTAATATATCTTTTCTAAGTGTACATTTATTGTATTTATGGAAATAAAGCATTTTTGAGTTTTGGGTTCTGAGTGTCATCAATTCATCAAAACTTTCGCATTTATAATTTAGTGTAATATCTACGTACAATATCTTCTCGATTGCAATTCTTGACGTGCAAGTAAGTAAACCCTGAAATTAAACCATTCTTACTGGCGATATTAAATTCAAGTACACGGTGAACTCTTTATGCTACCATAAAGTGACACGTTTAAATGCATTTATTGTTGTTTACCTTGCTTGTTGAAGCTACCAGTTTCCTTTAATTGTTTTGGTTTTGTGACGTCTCGATCATTAAAGTTGAGCAAACAATCCTACTAATATTATAAGCGCGAAAGTTTGTAAGCATGTCTGTATGTATGTTTGTTGCTCTTTCACATAAAAACTACTGAACGTATCGGGCTGAAATTTTGTATACAGGTAGTTCTAGGCCTGGAATAACACATAGGTTCCTTTTTATCTCATAAATCAGTTCCCGTGGGATAGGCGTGCGGAGCTGCTGGGCGCAGCTAGTAAAATAATAAATATAATTCACAGTGCGGATTCGCGCTCTTTTTTCTGGGGGAAAAGCATTGATTAATTAAAAAGGGAAGATAAGTTACGTTCTCCCAGCGCTTACTCAAAAATTGGCATGTGTTACAACTACACGCAAACACATACGCTCACAGTTATATTTCCAGTCCTGTGGAATACAAATAAGAACAAAGACGTATCTAAGACCGAAGTGAGACCGAGACAACGATATTTCACGCGAATCACGACCGCCCGTGCCGCCGGTCCGACGGTGACTGAGGTGGGAGCACACAATTTTACACAATATGAGGTTGCCATTTTCGAGAAACTAGTACCTCATCTTCCCTTTTTAATTAATCAATGAGGAAAAGTAGCATAGTCCTAACATGTTAATTCTCTAATATACGCAATGATTGTTTCGATTCGTTTTTTGTGCAATTTGATACTGTTATTCGGAATATTAGAGTACACCAATTGGCCGAAACGAACACGAAAAGGTCCTGAAATTACCATCTGGAAAAATTCAGCCCCTATCGTTCAGTAGTTTTGCAGTAAAGAAGTGAATAACAAATATCTATCTAAACTAACATAAACTAGCAGCGCCTCGCGATTTCACCCGTAGTTCCGGTTCCCGTGGGAATTTGGAATAAAATATAGCCTATGTCACTCCCTGAAAAGTAAGCTTTTTAATTATTAAATATTTTTTTAATCGGTCTAGTAGTTTCGAAGCCTATTCAGTACAAACAAACATACAATCAAATCTGAAATCTCAGTGAATACGAAGATGTGAAAACTAGGTTTTGAACGAAACGTCAAACAAGACCGTCACGCAATAGAGTATTGAACGGAATGAAATAATAATCGGCGCGATTTTGTTGACAATTTGAAGAAATGTTGGCGGCTTTGTGAAAAGTTACTCGTAGCGTTTTGTGACTTTTTTCTTTTAGTTTACTGGTTGACGGTGTAAGTTATATGACTGGAAAAAAACGGTTATCGAACTGGAAAAAAGGTAAGCTAGTGATTTCATAACATAGAATCATTGAGTTTCATTAGTAATAATGAATTATGTTACAAAATTATTTTGTTGCTAAAAATATACACCATGCCTTAGCTTAAAAAAAATTGTAATGGAGGAGTAGAAATATGTTTATGTGGAGGGTTTTTATTCATTTTCTATTATTTTTCAGCTTATCAAGCAACATGTCTGTGATTAATGATTGTGTGGTGAGCTGACTACAGCTCACCACACAATCACTCAGATTTATGTCCATGGTCAATGGCATGTAGGTGGTCATGCTCATGGTCATTCATTGTTTAGTTTAGATTAGATTAATAGATCTTATAACGAGAGTTGTAAAACTTTATTGACTGTTTGTTTAATCTTCGATTTAAGTAGATAAATAAAATACTATGTGGACTATTAACGAGGGGTCTGTAAGGGGGCCCTTCCCGGTCCCAGTCAAAGTGAGCGTTATTGAAAAGCTTGTTGTTTCATCCAGCGTTATATTGAAAAAGAGCCAAAGCGAAAAGAGAGAGAAAGCGCCCGATCGCTCGGTTGGCAATCGGTTACATTCGCCGCTCACTCGCGGGTAGTCGGCCTTAGGAAGAATAGTGTACGGAAATGTCATAAAACTTACAATACAATACAAAATCTTTATTCAGAAACTTAAAATACGTTATATAACAGTGTTTGAGACCCCCTCTTAAGTAAAGTATCTTACCTGTGTTAGGGGAATCTCGCTCTGCCGCAAAAAATAGAATTTGGAACGTACATTAAGTTCGGCTAGTAGTTATTATATAAAACTTATTTCAGGAAATACGTGTTTTTCAGTAAGTCTTACAAGTTTGTGAAATAAAACTCTGTTGTTTAGAATTTAAATTACATTTTCAAGGTTTCTATCCAAATATTTTCTTTAACTTTACAATTTATGAGTACATTATGAAAGCCAAAAGTTAAGGTATAATTTGTGCAAAAAACACGGTTTTTTGGAGGCTTATACTGAATTTGTTTCTACAAATTTAGATTTTTTGTTGTGTAAACCTAGTTTAAAGATACGTTACGTAGATTAAGATAGTTTGAAGATGACGTAGACCTAGTTTAGATTTTTTGTGGTGTAAACCTAATTTTTGGTATGTGTGAACCTAGATTACAGTGCACAAGATACCTATTAGTTAAAAGTTTCTAAGAAATATCTGTTACAATTACAACGACATAATCACGTAAGAGCGTTTGTATGAAAAGTAAGACGGGTTGGCAGCTCTGCCCGTGAAAGTGAATGTAACGTTCTCGTTGCAATGGCATGTTGGTTGCGTCTGCGGCTGGGGCCGGCAGCGTGGTGCGGGATTGATTCAACCTATTTTCTCCGATATTGAAAAATAATATTACAATCAAATAATTGAAACAAACTAGAACTATGTAATGTAGTATTTTAAATTTAAACAATTATGCTAACTGTAAATATTAGACAGGTATTTTGGTTATTATAGTTTACACTACGTATAGGTTATTTTTAACAAATCAAATAATATCCATAAACAAGCTTACTTGTTATCTTGGTACATTTTACAGTTACAAAATTGTTACCGTCAGAATGATGGGTCACCTATCTTTTTTCACGTTAATTTAATTAATTAATTCCCACAAGCTGCAAACAAAATGCTTGCTGTCTGTCATCTGATGCCGTCAAAATGAAATGCATCTAAATGTTACGAGTTAAATCCTATATTTGAATGCACATTTTCTGTGCTGTGCGCCAGCAGTCTGCGACAAACTTATGTCCCTCAAAATACATATGTGCTATAAAAATTGTGCAGCAGGTAGTAGTAGTAAATAAAATAATGTTACCAAACGCCCTAACTTAATTTTCCTAAAGTTTGCAGACGCAACAAGGTCGTACGATTGTGATGGTGTAAACTGTTTAGCAAATAGAATAAGTACCAGTACCAGCTACCATGGATGTAAGTAAAATTTGGAAGATTGGGCGTTCATGTTTCGCGAGCGTATTGTGGTCTCGGTCGTAGTACGGGTTCCATCTTTGTTGTTAGATTAAAAAATAGATAGATAATATCTTTTTAGGTTATTCTTTAGGTATATTGCAATTGTACATTGTTACCCAAGGGTTGAAAGTAACTTAATTAGCCCCGAGACTGACGAGAGTGCTTTTCATCCAGAATATAAGGAAAGTAAAAATAAATAAGTAATAATTAGCTATGTAATACATTATTTCATAGTAGGCAACTTTAGACCTACTTTCAGAGTTTGAGTAAAGAAAAAGATTGAAAATAGCGGGTCACAACACAGACTATTTGTTGAGTTAGCGCTAAGAGAACGTACTATATCTTCAGAATTTACGTATATTTATGGTACCTGCCCATTCTATGTACGTACATAAATCATTGACCACACATATTTACACGAGTTTTATACACTTAGTATGTGTATTTTCTTACAGAAACTGACATTGTATTGCGACATACCAAGTAGTCATCATATTAGCTTCTGTTAAATAAAACGTTTGTTTGTCTTACTAGTTTGAGTTTTATTGTTTGGTTCGTATCTATCGGAAGAAATAAAAACCTTTTTTTAACCGACTTCAAAAACGGAGGAGGTTCTCAATTCGACAGTTTACTTTTTAAGTTAGTTAGCCCACTATACGTCACCTTTTTGTACACATGTTTTTGCAAATAAATATCTTTATCTTTATCTCTTTATCCCAGAACTTGTTACTGGGTGGTCCGATTTTCATGATACTTTTTGGTCCCATTTTAATATGGTCCAAGTTTTGACAATGGGATCCATGGAAAAATTATATAATTGAAGTCGGTTTATAGTTTAAAAAGGTTAAATTGTGATTGATATAGATCAGTTGAGCTACCTGTAGATTGTTTACGCTTCCGATTGGTATTGATATTGGTTAGTAGAGCTACCAGTAGATTGTTTACGATTCCATACGTTACATAGTTTTTTCCATACGTTAGTAACGTTTTTGACGATTACTGTCATTAAACTGTCATATTGACAGCTGTGATTGGAAATTATAATGTTATGATTTTATGGGATGGGAATACCTACATATACGCAGAATTCGTAATGATTAAGTACATCCGACAGAGAACCAAAGTCAAAGTCAAATCGTTTATTTCTTTAGACATACAAAATAAGTACTTAGACAAGTCAAATTTTTACTATATAAACAGCTTGATAAATAGTTATTACTATCAAACAAGAAATAAGATGCAATTGACTTTAATTCACGAAAAAGAAACCACTAGCAGGTTTATCGCTTATCAACTAATACAATCTTAGGATAACTAAGTCTAACTGGTCTTACATACTATTGTCTGTGCGGAACTGGGCGACATCCGGCCAAGCATTAACAAGTTATTGACATAGCTCAAAGAATTAGCAAGTAGAAGTGGCAGTGGGCCGGCCATATCTCGCGAAGAACCGACAACCGCTGGGGTAAACGATTTCTTGAGTGGAGACCGCGTCTCGAAAAACGTAGTGCAGGACGACCTCCGGCCAGGTGGGATGACGATCTGCGAAAGACTGGAGGCAGATGCTGGATGTGTCAAGCTGAAGACAGGGCGCTATGGCACTCATTGGACATTGGACATAGGTGGTAAGGCATATTTCAAAATTTCCTCATCCCATCTTATGATTGGTCTGCCTCTGGCTCTATTGCTCTATGAATTGCGTTAACCGCCACTAAATAACTTCAGCCAGTACCTAAACAATCTTCGAAACTATGTCATGCGTAAAGGTACCAAGGGTTGACCATCAATATTGTACAATATTTGCGTTGTGGTGGTATTTGCATATAGTTTCTGCCAGTGGCTTAGAGCGCGTGGTTTTTGGGTTCACAAAGGTCTGATATTGTTTAAAGTAATTTCTATATCATTGGAACTAAATATATTAGAAAGAGAGTGTTATTTGGCCAGCCAGCCTAGCACGGGGATTGTTATCTAGGGTAGAATAGAGATAATTAATTTTGTTTTAAAAAACTATAAACCGACTTCAATTTTTACGGTTTTTTCATGAATTTTCATGAATCCCATTGTCAGAACTGAACAAAATTAAAATGGGAAGCACCAGCTTTCATAAAAAAAAGAATCATGCAAATCGGACCACCCAGTCAAAAGTTCTGAGGTAACAAACATAAAAAAAAAATACAAAAAATACAGACGAATTGAGAACCTCCTCCTTTTTTTGAAGTCGGTTAAAAAATGACATCGCATCGTCATAAACTGCGTAAATGATTGAAGTTGAAGGACAAAATTTCTAACATTTTACGGATTCGATGACATAGTGACGTTATTTTTTTCTATTCTACTATATTCTAGAAAACAATCTCCGTGCTAGGCCTACAGGACTAGATGAAAATCTATGCAAAATTGTAGCTCTACGTATATAGATCCTTTGGCGTATGACAAACATACATCCATCGAAACTTTCATGTATTTATAAAACAACTTTCTGCCTGCGGCTTTGCGGCAATAACGGGTGCGACCCATTATTTTTATGGAAACGTATAAAGGTGATTTATATCCCACCCAAATTGATAGAGTCTGTTAAAAAAGAGAAGATTCGTGGCGTTTCGGTGAACTAACACTCATAGTTGTACTGCAATGACAGAGCAGTCAACGCAACAAAAGTTGTCAATTGGCACACGAGCGCCCTCAATTCCAACGACTTTTCTCTACATGCAATAAAACATACTCTATTTGCAATAAAAAAAACTCATCCATACATCTAAACATACAAACTTTCCAAACTTAAATATGAGTGTGATGTGCGTGGCACAAGCACAACACAAGACAAGCAAACAGGTTTTCTTAACCCTGAAGTAAGCTAGAACTAATAGGTTCTAGGTAACATTATACATATGGTTTACTTTACTAAGGGCTAACTTACGTTTTATTGACGAGCTCAAATGAAAGGTAAGGACGAAATCTACATTTTTGATGACATAGCTGTCAAAATGGAATTCACCATAGCTCAGAAAGAGTTTAATTTTATGATTTGGGCCTTTCGAAACCCTAAAAATTAGCGTGTGAAAATCATGCATGCTTTATTTTTGTTGTGTTTTCCGGAATCCTGCAGTCTATTGAGATGACATAAGGTTTGATTCGAAGATTATTACTAAATATTTGGTACTTTAAACCAGTGTGTCTTCCTTAGTTGAGTTGGTAGATTTTTTGTTAAGGTCCATACACCAGTGAAAGTGGGGCCCCCAACTATTTTATCTTATTAAATTACGTTAAACGCAGCAAGTTTTAAAAATCCTACGTTCAGTTTGTGGTATCTAATATAAGTAATTTATTAATGCCTCTGTAATAGTTTCATTTTGTAAAGCTTAGGCAGATGATACGAAGTTGCGCTTGATTATTTTCACAATAAAAGTTTTTTTTTTCTGGGACGAATTGCTTGACAGTTAATTACACTTATTTAGTGGCGTGGTAATTTTATGTTGCCATTTTATTCGTGTTTGTCAAATATGATCATTGTCTGTTACTAGAAAATAAATCTAATGACCATATCCATTCAGGGTTGTCTGGTAGAGATTTTCAATATAATACGATAAGATAAGACGTTAGTACTAAATTTTAAATTAATTAGTACTGTGTTAAAAAAACCAAGATAACTGGACATTATTCACAGAGTTAGACTTGAATAACTCGTTTTCTTACTAAGTACCGTTGAGTTGCAGTAATGTGAAATGAAATAAAATAATTATTGACCAATAAAATGTCAATTAGTAAAAAGAATCAAATTAATAATAGTATTTACAGTAAAAAAAAACGTTAAGTTAAATATTCTTTAAGGACTGGACCTCAGTGGCAGCTTTTACCCAGCAGTGGGACAGTAAGTACTTTTATTTTTAATAATTGTATATGAAATATTTGAGACCAGAGAGTGATATTCCGATATATTTAAAAAAAAAGAGTACCTAATATCCTGAATGCTTTCCTCGGGAAAAATTATGCCTGATCTGAATAAAATCCATTAAGTATATATTTTTTGTTTAGATAACCTGTAGATTGTTAGCAACAGTCTACAGTTAGCTCAATTAATTTAAATACATTCTTATTTGTTTTAATTATTTGATAGTAATATTCTTTGATTAATAAGAGTATTGGATTTATTTGTTTTTTTTTACCTTTTTGTTAGTTAAGGCTAAAAATACAGTAAACGCACTATGAGGTAGTAAGGGCTTGTTTACAGATTCGCGGGGCGTGCAGCGGCGCGTGCAGCGGCCCCGTAATCGAACGCGTAAAAATCAACAAATCGTAAAGTGATGTTTATGGATAGGCGGGGCGTGAAGAATGGCGGTGCACGCCGCGTGCGACGCGTCAAATCAAACAAATGCGTGTAAAATTTCTTCTCCGTGAACACACATTACTAACGCCATATGTTTAAATTTAGTGCGAGCCGCGCCGCTGTACGCGTCGCTTTTCCGTTATCAAGGCCTAAGGCGTCGTCCTAATTGGGAGCGATCGTACGATGGTGCGATGCGTTTTTCATCTCACTATCAAAGTGGTCGTGCGATGACCTAACAGGTGTCCTAATAGATCGCGCGATGTCCATCGTGTGATGCCGTCGCTCGATGGCTGGCGTCGCGCTCACGCCACCTTTAACGATGGCTCTTTACAGAGATGCACAGTTTTTGCTGTCGGGCAATATTGCTTTAAAAATTGCAAATGACATTGAAAAAAGGAAACGTAGACATCATAAAATACTTTACAGATCCAGAAATCTGCGAGGAAATCTCCAGAAATCTCCTTTCGTCCCGCGCCCCTCGCGCGTCAACGCATCGCGTGGGGTGGCGTGGGTAACCGATTAGGACACTCAAAAGAGATCTGTTACTTTGATTACATGATCGCACGATCAAAGGCATCGTACGATCGTTATTAAGCATTTTATGTGCTCGCACGATTACTTGCGAGGTTCAAATAGGACACTCTGATGAAATCTGTATGTTTGAACTCATCGCACGACAAGAACGCATCGTGTCATCGTGCTATCTTCGCCAATTAGGACAACGTCTAAGGCTTGGTAAGCAACTTATAATATTCATGTGATCTATTTTTTAACCGACTTCAAAAAATAAGAGGAGGTTCTCGATTGGACTGCATTTTTAATTTTTTTTATGTTTGTTACCTCAGAACTTTTGACTGGATGCTCCGACTTTCATGTTTCTTTTATTAAAGCTGGTGCTTCCTGCGTGTTCCCATTTAATTTTAATCAGTTTTGATAATGGGATCCATAAAAATTCATGAAAAACCTATAAAATTTTCGGTTTATAGTCGGTTTATAGTTTTGAAAAACAAAATTATATTTAATTCTTTATTGACCTTACAGGACCCAGTCTTTCCAACGCTATGCCGACCTTTGATGCCTGATTATAGAGATTTTTTTTGTATTTTATCAAACGCAACTCATATTTATTAGACACGTCTCGAGTGGCAACTTATTGAGACTTTTGAACAGAAATCTGCCAAAAAGACTGAGTTGCATTTGAGTATTCAGACCATTGATTTAAAAAAAGAGAAGATAGGTTACGTTCACCCAGCGCTTACTCAAAAATTGGCATGTGTTACAACTACACGCAAACACATACGCTCACAGTTATATTTCCATTCCTGTGCAATACAAAGAAGAACAAAGACGGAAAGACGTATCTAGGACCGAAGTGAGACTAAGACAACAATATTTCACGCGAATCACGACCGCCCGTGCCGCCGGTCAGACGGTGACTGATGTGGGAGAACACAATTTTACACAATTTGAGGTTGCCACTTTCGAGCAACCAGTACCTCATCTTCGTTTTTAATAAATCAATGATTCAGACGCACGTATAGGTATCAAATAAGTAAACTCGTGTAGACTTACTTATTTGATACCTATACATCCGTCGTTTGCAAATAAGTTTTTTGCTCTATTTGTAAGTCCGAATTTTAATGGCACGTGAATAATTATTTAACTGAGGTGTTAGCTGTTAATACCACTTTGCAAACTTATGTTAACTACTGGTTTTAAACAACTTGAATCTTAGTCTCATGTCGTAGCCAGATTTAGTAGCTAGCTTCCAAATGGGAGAATTAATCCCGGTTCAAAGCGAGCTACAAAACGGGTATTTTGATGTCCTCGTAGCCAGGTTTAGAAATTGGCTTACCATTGGTAAGAAACAATTCCGATTTAAATCTAGTTACAAAACGGGAATTTTTATGTCCCACCTCGTTGCCAGGTTTGGAAACTGGATTTTCATTAGGGGAGAAATAATTCCGATTCAAAGCTAGCTACAAAACGGGATTTTTTTTATGTCCCTCCTCGTTGCCAGGTTTGGAAACTGGGTTCCAAATGAGAGAAATAATCCCTACTCGAAACTGGATACGAAATGGTAAAATGGTAAAATAATCCGAACAAAATATTATTAGTATTATTTAATGGGTACTTTAAACAACGCGGTCTCGGAAAAAGTATTTAGGTCAATAAGTTAAAAACGTAACGATAGTAAAATATTATTTTAAATTTAGTTTTTCTATCTAAAGTGGAAAGACACTTCGCCAAAAATACGGTGCATATTTTGCACCGTATTTAATTTATCTTGGTAGATTCTTTCAAAATGTTTATTTGTCAAAACGTGAAAAATATTATTAATTTAGAATTCGCAATTTATTCCTAAACAGTATTTTGTAATTTAAAAATAAAAAGGCGAGACATAAACAGTGATGTTACATAAAAAAATATATTAACACAAAATTAAAATAAAAACTCACTCGTTTTCCCGCACTAACACACAAAACAAAGCAAGCCCACGGAAGCAAGACAGTTACTAACAAGTAATCCGAGTACTATAAAATATCCTCTTATGATACTGCGTACTGCCATGAAGTACATACTAGAAGGTTTAGTTATAATAGCTATACTTGCAGGAATGGTCATTCTGAGGTCAAAGACGCTCGCTACAGTTTAAATTACCTACATGTCTATTTCCTCAATAAGGATTTGTGTTATTATTTTTACGAACTATGTAACACGGCAGATGTAGATCTGCATGAGGCTCAGGAGATTGGGGGATCAAGTCCTGCCTCGGGACGAATGTTTGTGTGATCTGCAGATATTTGTTACGGTTGTTTTCTAATCAGAATAAATAAATAATTCTGGACAATTCGAACAGCATTATCTAAACCCAAGCAGAGCTTGTGGTATGGGTATTAGACTAACTGATATACTTAATATAATACGATACACATAAAGATATTATTTATAACACACATCCAGAACGCTCTGAGCAAATCGTACACACATTTTTTCCGAGGCGGGAATCGAGCACGCAACCTCCTACGTCGCAGGCGGAGCTTCACCCACCACGCCACAGAAGTCTTCAAACGAAAGAATAAAAAAAATTCTATTTGTATAATGTATTGTATAAACAGGATACTTGCACATTTGGGAAGAAAAAAAATGTCCAGCTGTGCACTAAGAAAGGCTGATGTTGATGAGGTACGCTTAGGAGGCTTGGCGTAGGTATGTAGGGTATCTAGCATTTACAGAAGTAAACAATACGGCCGAGATCTAGAACAAAATCTGTTGTTGTTGTTAAAAATAAATGTAGCCCTGCGGCTGGCATTGATCGTGCAGCGTTTTGTGTCGACGACCTTCGCCTAATGTGCCACTAAGGTCGTCTAAAAATGGTTTATCTATCCCAAATGATCTTTGCATGTTTTTAGCACCTGAACGCAAGATACTGACGTGTTGTCCAGGTAAACATAAATACTTAGGACGGTACAAATATTTGCACTATTATCCGGTTTCGTTGAAGCTATGGTGAAACACGGTCGGAAATCATCTCTCAAGCTACTATGAATCTGTCCTGATCCTAAGAAAGGTTTATGGTGTCTTGCTATTAGAGTACTTTAAAGTAGGTCAAGAAAAACGATCAAAAAATCTCTGGCTTGGACTTCATTAAGTAAGCTTTAAAGTAGGTCAAGAAAAACGATCAAGAAATCTCTGGCTTAGACTTTATTGAAAATTATAGGTATCTATTTCAGGTTTCAAGTCTGTAGTTAGATATGCTAGAAGGACCTAAATAGAAATAGAAAAATTCCGGTAATTTTTTGACGACGGAACCGAAATCATTGTTATATAACGTTTTTCCTTTACTACAGGTACCTATTTAAAATTTTCATGTTTGTTAGTAAGTACAGAGACACTATACATACATGTTAGATGTAAAAACGAGGAAAAAACTTTGGGGTAATGTTTTGGACGGCAAATCCTTAAAAATCACTATTTTACAATTTTCCTTTTATTTTAAAATATATGTACGTTTATTCCAAATTTTATGTTTGTAAGCCTGCTAAAAACCAATTTAAATCTTTGGCTTAAAGTACCTAGGCCTGCTCTGATCTTTCAGTCCAGGCCAGTCATATAGCGATACTTTGAGGGCAGATATTTCCTAAGCAATGTTGGTAATTTCAGCAGTCAGTTAACTACGTTCCTACCTAAAATAAAATTCAGACCCTAGGTATAACATCAAAAGCAGAAAATTGCCTTGAAATGGAGATAGTTCGAGCAAAAGGTTCAAGGCCGTTTAATCGACTTGTCAGCGTCACCGTCACTACCGTGGATAAATATATCAAAAAGACCGTTGTAAACCTTACTTCCAAATATTTAAGATACCTTGCCCTGCATCCCTAAGAAATTCATCACACTTGCGAATTTTAAACTGGAATCGCTTCATGGCGGGACGTTAAAAAACTCATTTTTATGATTTTTATGCAGTGAACTATGAATCATTTCCAAGATAATTTTATTAGCTTTCAAACATTAAGAGCCAAGTTTAGGGAATTATTGCAAAAGTTCGAAGTTATGGGCGTATAAATAAATAGGCAATATGATTTTTTTATTTTGTTTACAACGTTTACGTTAAGCACCCTCATGATTATGTGTTGCTCTCCCGGTCTCCTATAAGCTTGATAATTGATGGTTGCTATGCTACCATGTAGGCACATTCAGATTTCGTCTAAGAAGAGGACTCTACTTTATTGCTGCATATCCTTTGGGGCGACGCGACGGTCGCTTCTTTGAGTCTTCGTCTGACTGCCCACTCGCCGCATCCCTTCATCACTTCTTTGAGCTGGACATCTAAGCCGGTCAATTTGTGACAATAAAACGATCATCTCTTGACGTTGTGCGTCGCCGTCGTCGTCCAGATCCTGGTCTCCGTACTAAGTTCCCAGTCTCCCTGAATCTCTCATACACCTTGGACTCATGACTGGCTTAGGTGAAGCTACTACGCTGAGACCACCCTTGCTGAATTAGGTGATTTAAGCAGCTTCTGTGGCTGTGGTTTCCATTTTCCATTTATCTTTAGTTCAACTGTTCTCAGTAAAGTAAGCAACTGGTTTGATGAACTATTTTCATAAAAGTCTACTTTTTATAGGATTTCATAACTTCTAAGATGTTTTGTTTAAAAAATTTGTTTTTTGTTTTTACTTTCTATTACACAAGGTGAATATTTATTGTGTAAGGCCGTGTTTGTTGTCAAACGAAGTTTGTCAGCTTTGTCTTTGTCATTTGGAATCAGTGAAGTGTGTTTGGTGTGTGACGTGTGTCGTATTGCGGTTGGGATAGCTCAAAAAATGATACACCACAATTCTTAGTTCATTGTAAAGAAATTGTAACAAAAATGCGACAGTCCGATTCCACTCTACAATCAAAACCATACTCTCTGTCCTGTGCCGAAATCGGCCATCGGCCAAGGTCGTGATAGCTGGTGACGTCACACCACAGCTACGTCATCCAAACAAATCCAGCCCGCGCATAACTAGATGTCGCTACTTAAAGTGACCGAGCTCTAGATCGCGCTGACGAGAACGCACGGCATTTGGTGACTTCGTCGTGTGAATGAACGATTCGTCACTCTGGTTTCCCTTCAACACGTATAAATCTTTCGCCTTTTACTAAAGATTTCCGTGGAGGGGAACACTCAAATGAGTCTAATGACTGTTTTTGAATGCTTTGACTTCGGTCAAAGCTAATAATTCAATTAATGCCAATTAACGCATCTTAGTTAAATGAACAAACAACATGAACATTGTGTATTTCTAAATTTAAAAGTCTAAATTCATAGTGCATTTCAATGTTCACATAATTAATTATGCCCATATCTTTATCGTCACTGGCTTGCGGTAACTTAGATTTCCCCGCGTGACTAAAAACGTTTATTAGTACGTTCAACAAAAATTAGATCTTTGATGACTTAGAATAAAGTATCTTACTTCAAGCACATTTTTTTCCAGGAAAAAACGCGTGTGAAGCTGCAGACAGGAGCTAGTTAAAGGAACTAATATTAGTTGAACAGAAACAATCGACCGTGGATGTGACATAGAGCTAGTTTTAATAGCCGCAATTTATTTGTAATTAGTTATAATCTTTCTTAGCTGTTTTATAAATGCCACAAACAATAAAATTAACGAGTGAAACATTGAATTTATAAGTACGTCGTATGGTTGACTTGGTTTTTTTTAAAAGATGACTTGAACAAGTGATTCATTGGAAGCTGCTTTTATAGTATCAAATTTTATAGTATATAACTAGGTTGTATAAGTGCGCGAGCTGCAAGCAGCTCGCGGTGGCGGTGTGTGTGTGTGTAATTGTATTTATTGTTTATTATTTTATTGTGTTCCCCTTTTACCTAACCTACACCTTCGATTTGATCGGAATCTATAACCAAGAGTGGGTTTTACGATATAAAAATGTCGGCCATCTTGGATTTTGAAATGGACATCTTTTTCGTAATCATACCAGTTTATGCACGCGTTGTTGATATAGAAACGGGTTTTTTTTTATAACAAAGCCAGTAAATGCCAACGCTCGAAGAAACTCATCGTTCCTAGCGTAACTACGCGTTGCGTGGCGTTTAGTTTAACAAGAGCTACCGTAAACTGCAGCGCGCCCATCCGAGTAAGGGACAAAGGGACAGGCCTCGGTTTTTTTTTCATGCCACGTCGTCAGCCCGTAAATTTTGACTGGGTGGTGTCCGATTTCCATGATTCTTTTTTATATGAAAGCTGGTGCTTCCCGTGTGGTCCCATTTTAATTTACTTCAGTTCTGGCTGGAATCCATGAAAATCCATGCAAAAACTATAAAAATTGAAGTCGGTTTATAGTTTTTTAAAACAAAATTAATTAATATTTATTTTAATATATTTTTCTTTTAATCAGCACAGACGCACATTTAAAAAGTAAATAGCTGCGGTAATTGTTGAGATATTAAGAGGGGGAAAAGGACAGACAAAGCGAAACCTTTATGGTTTCGAAACTGATCTCAAAGCCCTTAAAACCATGTTTTTTTTCTTATTTTTGCTAAAACAAGATAACAATTGTTATAGCTAGCAGTTATGTAGTTTTGTGCATACTGTTACCAATTACCTACGCTAAAACAAACTACAAATCAAATGTCTTTTTGGGAGTTTATTGACATTAAAAAATGATTTACTAAAATCAACATTATGGATCAGTTGAGCAACCTTAACATTGTTTCCAACAGTCGACAATGAGCTCGATTGCTTTAACTGCAAATACTAGTTCTAATTTATTTATATTATTTGATTATGTCTTTTTTTATTAAGATTTTAGTGGAAAAAATATTGGGTTTTACTCTAAATTTGATTCAAATATTGTTTTAGCAAAGATTCATAGCAATTTTGACTCACTACGTGCACAAAACATTGTAAATAATATCGTCACGTCATTTCTATATCTAGGCATAAATAATAAAAAGCCTTAGACAATTTAATTGTATAAATTCGACATTTTTATACTCAGTCATTATTCCTGATAGACCTAAGTTGCCAAAAGGATCTTATCTGCTATCTAAATTAATTATATAGAATATAATTATAATTATCTATAATTATATAGAACCTTGAAATTATTAAAAATTGTTCTTTTTACACGTGTGACCTTATTTTAATTACAAGTAGGTAGTATATTATTCATCAACTTATGAAACAATAAAAAATCTGAACAAAAATGTTAAAATCAGTCAGGTAAATTAAAATTGCTTATCTTCAGGATTATTTTTTTTATCACTCTTCACACTAATATTATAAATGCTAAAGATTGTATGGATGGATGTTTGTTACCTCTTCACGCAGAAATGACAGAACGGATCGTACTGAAATTTTTCATACAGGTAATTCTTATCCTAGAATCATACTTTTTATCCCCACCTTTAGACGTTTTTGTGGTATAACTTGAACAAGGCGTGCGAAGCCGCGGGGTGCAGCTAGTTTTATTAAAACGGCGAAAAGTTAAATAGTTGTAAAAAAATTACGATTATTTTATTTAGATTATTATATTACGTTATAGCAAACATCTTTTAGTTTTGTAATTGTTTTAAAGAATGCATCCATACAGGTATTATATAGGTATTCATTATAAATAAGAAAGTTTGGATGTATGGTTGGATGGATGTTCTTACCTTACACGCCAAAATTACTGAACGGATGGAGTTAAAATTTGTAATTCTAATCCTAGAATCAAACGTGGCTGGACACAGTCTACTTTTAATCCCATAAATCAGTTCCCGTGGGATAGAAATCACCTTTAAACGTATAGGAATAACGTGTGCGAAGCCGCGGGGTGCAGCTTGTAGGTATTATAAATTTAAAATTCCTTGTCCGTCTGTCTGTCTCCTGTTTATGCCTATATGGCTGAACGGATCTAAATGAAATTTGGCTTATGCCAGGGATAGACATAGACTACTTTTATCTCGGTAAAGTGCGTGTGGAGCCACAGGCGGTAGTTAGTATTTATTTTAGATCTCTCTAAGTAGATAGGTTCCTATTAACTTCTTATATTAAAGCTACGAGTAAGTTCATGATTTCACTTATTATGATGTTATGAGAAATTATGGATTTGGAAGAATGATGAAGTGGGTATGAAAAAACTGGAAACACAGTAAATGATAGGAAAATGATCAAATGAGAAGAATGATTCAATGGGTATAAAATGTTTAGAAATTGCTTATTTGAATGATGAAATTATGAAATGGGATGTAAGAGGCTTTGGGTCCCGTTTCCTTGTGGTACGAAATCCCTAATTAATAATAGTTTCCTTGTATTTTTTAGTTTTCTATAAATCCATCACACGGATTTATGGATAGCATTAAAAAAACAATAAGGAAACCATAAATACATTTCAATTTTCTTAAATAAATCATGCAAGTATATTAACTTTTTAATTTCATTCCACCTGAGAAAAAAGTCTAATTCTTTATTCTATTTTTCGAATCTTCATAAACATTATGACTAACAAAAGTAACTGACTTTATGTAGGTACGTTAGTATATTATTATTCGACAACCGCTGGGGCAAACGTGTTCTTGAGTGGAAATCGCGATTCGGCAAACGTAGTGTAGAACGTTCTCCGGCCAGGTAGGATGACGATCTGCGAAAGATCACAGGCAGATTAGTTATATTAGTCATAGCTTGATGCTGGATGCATCAAGCTATGACTGATATAGGTTGATGATGATGATGATGATGATATTATAATCCTGTGCTTTTTAACAGACTTCAAAAAAAGATAGTTCTCAATTCGACTGTATTTTTTTTTAATGTTTCTTACCTCAGAACTTTTGATGGGTGGTTCGATTTTCATGATTCTTTTATTATATGAAGGCTGGTGCTTCCCGTGTAGTTCTATATTAATTTGGTACAGTTCTGACAATGGGATCCATGAAAATCCTGGAAAAAATTGTAAAAATAGAAGTCGGTTTATAGTTTTTTGTAACGAAATTAATTATTAGGTTAGTTTTTTAGATGTTTCTTCTAACTTTATCGCTTCCAAAAATCAATTCCAACTTTCTTCCATACCAGCTACGTACATAATTAAAACTTACATAACCTGGTTTACTGGTAAGTAATTCAATCTGAAACTGTTTTTGTATTCATACAGAAAGCCACTAGGGACCCGCCACGACGTTCTCTAAGGCAAAACAATGTTAGATAGTGTTGATGGAAAACTGTGGAGGAGAAAATAAAAACATCCGTTGTTCTTCAGAGATTGTATTAGACAAGAAAACTATGGAGAGGACCATGGAACTAAATTATTTATTTATTTATTTATTTATTGCATACATGTCATTTAAAAGTTGTTAACAATTTTATAGGTAGAATCTACATGAACCCTGTAAGGGCGTTGCAACATTCTGGGTTAGAGTTCTTATGTAGGTATAAAAGTTAGTAATTTTATAGGGGCGATACAAAGGAAAAGAAATACATATTATGTTGTCAGCATTAAGTAGGGCTATAATAATTTGTATGTCAGAAATAAAATTAAAATAAATGGAAAATTATAAAAATTAAAGAATGTGAAAATGTCAATAGTAAACAATAAAATGTCAAGATTCATGCTACGTGTTTTCATTAAATAAATGTCATAAAATTGTTATATTCCTACTAGGTAAAAAAGTTTTTGTCACTAAGGAATTCATTCACTGTGTAATAACATTTGCGTAGAAGTAATAATTTTAACCTAGTCTTAAAAATATTGTCTAATTTTTCATCTTTTATGTCAGCAGGCAATTTATTAAAATTAGTTACTAGCCGAGATTCTGGGCTCTTACTTACTATTGTTAGGGTACTAGGTGGTTTAATTAACATTTTTCCGTGGCGTCTATTGTATTTGCCATCTTGTTCCGATTTCGATTTAAACATGTGTCTATTTTTTCTTACATATTTTATAACTAATGTGTCATTATACCTCAACAGGTCCACGGCTGGACGCAGGCCTCGTCCTGATAAGAGCCTTATTGTCTTCGTAATCGGGTATGTGCATAATCCCCACGCTGGGTATGTTGGGCTTGGGATCTCAGTTTGCTGGTAGAATTGTTCTGCAGGACGCGCTGCTGCCAGCCCACTGGTGTATATCAATTGGTCGCCTCTTGCGACATCTGCAGAAATGGTTGCGGTGGTGCAAATTCTAGGCCTGCTTTAACGCTCTTTCACGCCATCATCCGAAAGAAAACCGCTTTCAAAAAACATGGAGCAGTACCAACAGCTACAAGTTGTAGGCAGTAAGTTTGCCTCGCTCATCATGGAGTCTTTTAACAGGATTACTTACTCCTTAGATTTATTAAGTGGATAGGATTCTATTGAAAGGCTGCACAACTTTTGAGACTGTATCTTTTTATTGTATATCTTTGATTTCTGTGCAATGATTTTATATGTATGCTGTTTAACTGGACATGGTCTGAATAAATAAACTAATAAATTAATTTTATTTATTTAGTAAATCTCTATTGTAGCCAGCCTCATAAACATCAGGATAATCTGATAAAACACCTCATAAACCAAGTTTATAGATAAGCAAACGCGACGCAAAAGCGTGAAGTTTGCTGACCCTGTCTTTAGTAGCAACTTTATACTTTCAAACAAATTTAAATTAATTCACGCAACTATCATGAACTTTAGAGTCTAATTACATTTAATTTTGTTAAATGCTCTATGGACGTAGCGTCATCCTTAGAGAGCGTCTGGGTCAGCACAGTCTGTCTTAGGGCTTGTTTACGGAGAGGCGGGGCGTCGAGCGGTGCGATAGGCGTTTACATAGCAGCGGCCCCTTCATCACACGCGTAAACACAAAAATATTGCAATATATTGTGATGTTTATATAATATATACTAGCTGCGCCCGCGGCTTCGCACGCGTTGTTCATATGGAAACGTTTAAAGATGATTTTTATACCGCTGAACTGATTTATGGGATAAAAATTTGCCTTTGTTTGATTCCGGGATTGGAATTACATGTGCGCTAAATTTCAGCTAGATCCGTGCAGTAGTTTTGGTGTGAAGAGGTAACAAACATCCATCCATCCATACATCCATACAAACTTTCGCATTTATAATATTAGTGTGATAATTCAAAAGAATCGTAATACAAAGGTTTTCAGGGACTCCGCGGCAGCCTGCTTACCTACTTTGAATTACGAACCTAAGTTTCCATAGGTACTAACTAAACTAGCTGCGCCACGCGGCTTGTGAATAGGGTTGTGAAGAGCGGCGGTGGCCGCCGCGATGCCCGCCGCGTGCACGCGTCTATTCAAACAAACGCGTATTAAATCGCGTTTCCGTATACGCACTCTACCAACGCCATCTGTTAAAATTCATTGAGGGACGCCGCTATAAGCGACGCGTTTCCATAAACAAGGTGTTATTGCTGACCTAGGAGTAATTATTTTTTATCGGTGCCCAGACAAAGTTTTGAATAAATTTGTTAAAACTTATTAGAAAGGGTAGGTAGCGACCCTGTAACTTTCACTGCTAAACTTTCTCAGTTATTTTAAGCTTCAAAATAAATTTATTATTTGAATGGGTACGTACAGGCAGAAAGCACTGTGTTGTATAAACAGGTTGGAAATCATTATGGGCCCTGGAGGTAGAATTTTTCGGCATGCTGCTGCCAGCCCCCCAGTAATATCCCTTTTTCGTCTCTTACGACACCCACGGGATGATATGGGGTGGTTCAAATTCTAAGCCAGCACCACACGGCTAGCTAGCACCACACAATGGACAAGACAGGACAGGACACAGGACTAATATCGGTTAATGATAATGATAATGATAATGATGATAAACGTCGAAGCTAGTTATGAAATTGAGATATAGAGATCGATAGAATATACCTACCTACTTCATAAATGAGATAGTTCAAAACGGATGCAATTAAATTATTACCAAAAATGGCGATATAACGGGTCATGCCATCGATCGTATAGATCTGGTTGAAGTGGCAGCATAACTAATGGTTTTCGATGTTATTACGCCAACCTTCTACTAGATGTATGGACCTAGGCCATTCTTATATTCGGCGAGGAAATTTTTTAACGAATAAACTGGTCTAGGGTGTGGGGGGGTCAAGAATTAATAATAAATAATTATAATAAATAATTATAATAAATAAATCATTTATTGTGGAACCAAAAACCACGGTAACATGGTAAAAAATGAAAACAATGTCATGTCAGAAGTTTTAAAAACTGTGTCGCAGATGACAACGCCCTCCTCCGAAAGTACCTATGTAAATACAGTTCCAAGACAATTCAAAATTAGAGCAAGTTATTTTTTATACTTCTAAGTAAGATTACAATTTAGTTTCAAGACAAGTTAAAGTTAAACATAAAAAATAAAATTTCAAACCAAAAAAGTAAAATAAGAAACAAAAATAAAATTATTTTAGTTAAAGATTTAGCCAGTCTCTGTTGGGGAAAGTGTGTGTGTTTGTGTGTGTGTATGTGTGTGAGTGATAGTGTGTGTTATGCGTATGATACTCCTAAGGACACCGATCTCTTGAGAGTTCGTTGATGAGATTGTGTTAGATTTGACGCCCTGAGAAGGACGTAATACCCACTAAAACCTTTCAACTGTCTTTCGCCATTTTCGTCAAACCACGTCAACATTTAAAGCTACCACGATCCGACTGGCGTCCCCTCTTCCTACCATACATGGCCGGCGAGCCCGTCATTCCCATAACTCGCCAACCCCAATCTTCCGTCCCCTTTCCTCCACCCGATTGGGACACAGACAGGAGAGACACAGTTAAACGCGTATGTCGACTGCTGAGCCCAGATGGGCATTTCTGTCGCCCAGACTAGCAAGTGGGTCTCGAATTTACATCGCACAAATATTCCATATTCCAATTTGGGTCTATACCTGGTCTAGTTTGTCTGTCGTCCCATCGAATTATGAGAGTAAGGTAATTCGATGGGACGACAGAGAGTGCACCACGGTTGTGTTTGCGCACACACTCACGTACTTTATTATGTCCTGTGCAACTCCGTTATGAGTGACAGCTGAGGAGTATCAGTCTCCGTTGAGAATGACTGCTGAGGAGTATCATCATGATCAATTGCAACGGCTTGATTACCTTAGTACGTTTTTTGATCACGTACATATAAGTTATGTTAGGCTTTAGAGAATAAGTGCATCATATTTTTTACTGTAAAAATTATATATTCGAAAAAGAAGAATCTAAACCCAAGAAATACATATTTCTTTTCATTTCATCCACCCTACTTACCTCAAGATAGGTCAGGACAGAACAATCTTCATAGTGAGTATTTCTAATAAAACAAATAAAAATGGTTTCAAAAAATAAACAAAAATGTTAGAATAATGTCAATACATTTTGCATTGTGTAGAGTCTAATGTAGAATCGCTTTTTTAACAAATGGAATAGTAATATGGACCTATGAAGATAATTCAATAGCCACCGATGAAATTAGATTGTGTAACCGAAAATCGACAATATTTTCTTGTCTTCCATAAGCGAGTATTGAAATAACTCTATCCTATTCTAATCGTGAACCAGTAGTTCTGAAATGAAATCTGTTGACAGGTGCCACTTGAAGGCAGATTCAATTTGCGAATAATATTCAATTTGGCCCGTGTCAACTAGTCAGCTAGACATATTGGACCTTCAGACGCAGTCACACCCTTTGGATGTGGGTCCCTAGTTTTACAGGTAACGGAATGGTAGGAGAGGGTAGATTCTGATGACTGCCTGCGACGCAGAAGGTTGCGGGTTCGATTCCCGCCTCAGGACAAATGTGTGTACGATAGGTATATGTCCAGGGTGTTCTGGATGTTTGCTATGTATAATAAAAAATATCTATACATGTAGTGTATTGTATTATGTACATCAGTTATCTAGTACCCATAACACAAGCTCTGCTTAGCTTGGGGCTAGATAATGCTGTGTGAATTGTCCAACATTATTTATGTTTATGTTTATGTTACTTAAGCGAAAAGAGTGGCCATCCAGCACCTTCGAGTATTTGGGAATATACAGGGGGATTTAAAAATGTACATGTTTGTGCAAAAAAACCAGAGGGCCTAGACAAATCCCCAACCCGCATGCCCAGCGTGGGCGCTGGACATGCGGGTTGGGGATCGCAGTTCAGTGGTAGAGTTTTTCTGACAGGGGGCAGGGGGCGCTGCTGCCCGCCCCCGGCGGATATCCCTTAGCCGCCTCTTTCGACACCTACGGGAAGAGATGGGGTGGTGCAAATTCTAAGCCAGCACCACACAGCTAAGCTCGCTCTCTGCCAGTTGGCTACGCCCTCTGGCAGAGATATATTGAAACAATAATGCTGTCCTTACACATACCAACCTAGTCTGAACATACCTATCTGATTCCTTTTTATTACATTTTTTAAAGAAAATGTAATTAAAAGATCTACGTAGGTAAGGAAGGAATATAATGTGGGGCGAACGTGGAGTTTTACATAATCCGGCAAATATGTGCAGGGCTAATGTGGAACACCTCTATTAATCTGACGAATCAGGTTAAACATTGTAATTGTGACAGTCATTGGATTTGGATATTATTTAGAGCTAAAGTTTCCTTGTTAAGTTTAACTTTAGGACAACGAAAACATCACCTTAAACTCATTAAAGTTACCAAAAATAAGAATAACGATATAACTTTACTCGTTCTCATTTCACAGAAATAATTGGTAAGAGGACAATTGGAGAAGAAAATAAAAAGTTTTGAGTAAGCACCTACCTGACAAAAAGTTCGTTAAACGAAGAAAAATCGTGGCTTGGTGAGAATATCATTATGATAACAACTCAGAAAACGTATGTCCATTGTCCACCGCTGAACGTGCCTTCCCTTCCCTTGGTGGTCTTCCCGTGATAAGCGCCTTATTGACGTTTATCTCTGGGAGGCAATGCCCATAGTCCCCACTCTGGGCGTGCGAGTTGTGGATCGTAGTTAATTGGCAATAATTATTAAGTATCATTATTTAATACTTTATTGCACACACAAATGGTGGGCATAATGCCGATGGCATTTTCTGCCTGCCAACCACACTAGGTAAAAACAAAAAAACGGTGTGCTTTAATTTAGACATAAACTTAGCTATTATAAAAAAAATTGTCTAAACTAAATACAATATAGCTATAAAAAAGAAAAATTATAAAAAATTTAGTCTTTACTAGATATAGTTTAGATCTATAAATTAGTTTAGAATAATAGTAACTATAATTAGTTTAGAATTTAGTCTAAATCCATATTTTATTATATTATACAGGGTGGAGAAAATTTTTGGCCCCTTAAGGGTAGCTACCGTTTCTTTTGTAGTTAGAAGGTTTTGTTTTTAGGAACCTTCTGTTTTATGTTGAAGAAAAGATATTGCCATTTTTAGTTTTTTGAAAAAAATTACGGGTCGCCCAACAAAAGACATTTGTTAATAAAAACAAGTTGGTCTTAATCGACTCTATTTCTAACTTAAGGGGCCAAGAATTTGCCCCACCCTGTATAAAAAAAAGATCACTACGCTTGGTAGACAAATTTGGTAATCGCAGTGGAAGTGTAAAAATCACCAAGAAAGTTTTTCCTCTGGTAGGTCGACTCTTCAACATCCATGGACTGAGTTGGAGAGGCTGATTCACACCACGAGATCACCATCCCGGGCGTCCAACCCCGCTGTGCGATTACGCAAAACCCACCCATCGACATTGACATATGGAAATCCTTTGAATGGCCTTGAAAGCCATTTCAATTGCCTTTGCCATACGATTGCGAATCACGAAGTCCTTTCAAAGGGCTATAGGGATGAGCGGAATATAGGATGGGTGATTTTTGCGTTATTTCACACTCGTTAACGAGGCAGTTGGGATAAATTGTTCCATAGAGCCTGGTACTGCCGACCCCATCAGTGCTATGATCCGTCGTTTGACAGGGTGTCAAACGACGATCATAGCACTGATCAAGTATCGTCTACCTCGGTGTATTTTTTAACGAGGCGGATACTATCCGCCTCGTTAAAAAGGCACCGAGGATTAAGGCGCATAGGCCCTGTTAGTGTTTAAAGCATAGATTTAAATCGTTAGATACGCCCTGACCACCAAAAACTGTAGCAATGTTTTGAAATGTATCGCATCATGTCCAAAACATTATGCAATCTACACAAACAAAACAAGCGTACTGAGAAAATGGTGTCATCTCTTTTTCTCACACATTAGTTGCAAACACTACTTTCTCTTTCGTGCACTCGCTATTTAAATTTGTTATCAGAGTCGTTTTTGACAATGCGGACGATAAAATAAAAGTTATTTCATTAACTCGCAATACTTAAGAGTGAAATGTTACACCTCCGGCTTTGTTTGTGTTTCTAGAATTGTTGTTGCGCTTTCGAAAGGCACGCTATAAACTGCTCGCAAACGTCCTTCACAACACGTCCGGCTAACACTGTGCTTAGATATATACTGAGTCCAAGTTTATGCATGCGTAAGGTTCGACTTGCACACAACACGGCGGCGCGGTCTCACTGCGATAAGGGCATATCTAACGATTTAAATCTATGGTTTAAAGCAGTATAGAGTATTTACGATGGCCACGGCTATTATAACAAGCCTACCTTACTAGGACGCTTATTGTCTTTGATGGCTTGTGGTCTTACTATGATAGGCAAACCTGGAATCATTCACAGCCTCGTCTATCTATGAGGTATACACAATTTTATTGAGTTGCGCAACGAGGAACAAAATGAGGAACAACATGAGTTGCGCAAAAGAACCCGTTGCTCGACTATTCGCGGCTGAACAATCTCAGTTGCGCAAAAGGAAACTCTAACTTCGAATTGTTTTTGAGTCCCTACTTTGAAAATGCAAGCGACGACGGTCACAAACTTACAACTTAAATGCAGAAATTCGTCAATTAAATTAATGGAACCAACGCAACGGTCGAATATAACTTAAAACACACAGTCAAAGTGAAATACCAAAGTTGGGTGGTTTCTAACCAAATAACTTGAAGCCAGGGCTTCAAGTTATTTGGTTAAAAACTGCTATGACAGTCGTTTTGAGAGTTTCAAACAGAATATCTTATCTTACAATGCATACGGTAGAAATTTAAAATGTTTTACATAAAAGAGCGATGTAGGTAACATCGCTCTTCTTTAGGGCTCTTAATCAAGGTAATAAAACTGTATAACTGTATAATGTTGGAAAATTCACACAGCATTATCAAGCCCCGAGCTAAGCAGCTTGTGTTATGGGTGCTAAATAACTGATATACTTAATACAATACACTCTTCTATTCTCATTCTTCTACACTACAAAGGTAGATATTTTTAAGGAGCTCGTCAATAAAAGCCACTGTGCCTATACGATGTTATTAGATAAAATAAGCGTTAAATTTATGATTGCCTAACGGGACTGGCATATTTTTTTGCGAATTGAATAAAGTCGAAAAACTAACAATAATAAATTCTGTGTACAAGATTTTTTTTCTATTCTGAATATAGCTTAAGGCTTGGTGGCGAGCATCATGAGCATCTTTTCAGTCTGCCAATATTTAAGCCCATTTTTTGCAACGGCAAAGACAGGAAATAAAATTATTTTCTTGTTTCCCGGTTTAAAATGTTGTAAGCAACTAGATTTCTGGGTAAAAATTCTTGTCCATGTATTGATATATACAAGATTTTTTACTGTACTAATAGTACTAGTATTGCCTAGTAGTAGGTAGATAATAATTATACAGGGTGCCGAAGGGCAGGCGAGGCTAATATTTTAATGCACGAATGCGTGTAAAAATCAATGTCAGTGTAGTTCTACTGAGAAGTACAAGTGATAGTAAAAATGACACACCTTTGTATCTCTAGTACTACCAATAGTTCTAGTGACCTTATGCGGCATTAAAGACGTTACTGTACTACTAAATTCAGTTGTACCATGTGGAATAAAACAAACCGAATAATTATGGAATAGTATCCTTAATTTAGGACACCGGCATTTCTCGCAAACATTTTTTTATAAACGCCAGGAGCTGTGGATAATCTTTTTCAATCACTATTTGTGCGTACAGGTTTCCACGTATCAGTCTAGCAACTCCCTTGTCCGTGGTGAGAGCGTTTTCGTTAATCAAAAAATCTTTATTTACAAGTTGATCCTCTCCCCTCGGCGTCCGCAATCACTTTCTTTCGGTTAAGTATACCCCGTTCTATGGCCCCTATGTAATATCTAGTAGTACAGGTTGGTAGTACCACTGGCAACACAAGCTACTTTCCCCTGAATCCAAACATTGTTGAGCTTCGGAAATCTCAAATTCACAAACCAATGTCAATGTTTACTAAGCCAAATCGCAAACTTGCAGAGAAAACTGGTTCTTATATCAGGTTACATTAAAGATCGTAATGTGTTGCAGATAGGATGTGACATTAAAATCGTACCCGTTTGGATGTCCGTTTTAGCTTAAAGTATTTACGTGGTTTTCTGTGTTGGCCCCTTTTTAAGGATTTGGTTGAGGGATTTATATTTAACCCTTCCGAAGGAAGTAACTAATTTCATGGTCAACATGTTATTTAATCAAAGTACGCACT
Source organism: Eupithecia tripunctaria (assembly GCA_955876795.1). Lineage (NCBI taxonomy): Eukaryota > Metazoa > Arthropoda > Insecta > Lepidoptera > Geometridae > Eupithecia > Eupithecia tripunctaria. The sequence goes on from OY041620.1 coordinate 8,455,325, forward strand.
AGTGGTTAGTCCGTCGCGTTTGTTGTTTTATTATTACGCTATTTAAACTTGATTTAGGGTTTTTTTTCTCTGACCACAGGTACCTTTCCATGCTTGTAGTTGACTTAGGCTTTCATAAATTTGTGGCTTTAAACTCAAATCTGAAAAACCAGCTGGTGCGGAACAAAACAGTTTTTATAACTTTTAGCTCGTGGTGCGAAAATTTTTGGTGTGAAACAGCGCTACACCAAACGTTGGGGCTAGACGTAGGGGCTATATAATTCTGTTTGGATTGTCCTAGTATTCGCTAAAATTATCAGTAAATAAATTCAAACAAATTTTCAAAATCTCTGACCATTTTTTAATTTCTAATTTTTGTTATAAATAAATAATAAATAATGCTGGAAAACCCACACAACACCATTTAGCCAAAAGCTTAACACAGATCATATTATGGGTCTAGGTGACTGATATACTTATTGCAATACATATTTTGATTACACTAGCATCGCCTCGCGGTTTCAACCACGTAGTTTCCGTTCCCATTTGAATTCCAGGATAAAATATAGCCCTGAAAAGTACGCTTTTTATTATGTATATTTTATTATATATATGTAGGAGGTAGCTCAGACATCGTCAGGAAAACTCGGATTTATCGTCTCGATAATTTATATCATAATCACAATCACAATCGAAATAATCTCATTAACAATAATTAGCAATTTTGTACAACAAGTAAGGCCTGAGCACTACGATAGCGTGTGCACTGAGCGAGCTCCGAAGCTAGAATGTCCATTCCTGCCGAGCGCGCGCCTTAAATACGCGCGCAGCGGTCCGCAGGTAATCAGTCGCGCGCTTTCCAGGTAGGTGCCGCCCACTTCGGGCGGGTCGAAGCGTCGTTCGACCGGTGCAGGCGCTTTACAAAATCAAACAAAGAGATAGCGCCGACACGGCCATGCTGACGTGCGAACGTCCTCGTTCGCGTAGGCTTACAGGACATCATCTGAGAAAGAGTAAATGACAATGTTATTGCTCGTCTATCCTGACAAAACGTATCTTATTGCTGCCTAGTCCCCTTAAGCTTTTACAAAACTTTCAGCTATGTTCTAATCACTAGTTCAACCAAACCTTACACACTGTATAGCCCCGAATTCACTAGTTTGGACAAATCTATCCTGATTACTCAACTTAGAATCCCTTCAGTATACAACTGGCCTGGATTTATGCGACTTTTTCTTTTCGCCTTGTTATCCATTCAGTCTATAACTGGCTCGGATTTAAGCGACCATTTTTTTTCGCCTTCTTAACTCTTCAGTCTATAACTGGCTCAGATTTAAGCGACTATTTTTTTTTCGCCTTCTTATCCCTTCAGTCTTTAACTGGCCCGGATTTAAGCGACTATTTTTTTTCGCCTTGTTATCTCTTCAGTCTATAACTGGCTCGGATTTAAGCGACTATTTTTTTTCGCCTTCTTATCCCTTCAGTCTTTAACTGGCCCGGATTTAAGCGACTATTTGTTTTCGCCTTGTTATCTCTTCAGTCTATAACTGGCTCGGATTTAAGCGACTATTTTTTTTCGCCTTCTTATCTCTTCAGTCTATAACTGGCTCAGATTTAAGCGACTATTTTTTTTCGCTTTCTTATCTCTTCAGGCAGCTCGCTGTCGGACATAAGCACTCGCTGTCATCCCAACAACTAGCTCTCTCTACTTCCTTGCACCAAGAATCAAACTTATGTGAACTTGAATCGAAATTAGTAATGGATGGATCAAACCTTGCTTAACGCGCTGAACACTAAGATGTTCAGTTCAGGGCACCTGGTGACGACAAAACTTTCGTCGTGGACTTGCCCGTGGTGCTGGCAATGCATGCCGGCACAGATACCTCTCTCCCTGGGCGCAGCAGCACGGCACCGCGGACTGCGAGTGCGGCTAGCAGGTAGCGGTGGGACTGGGTAGCGCCATGGTGCGCTCGACCAGCGCCATCGGCAGCAATGACATGGTACTCATCGAGGGTGGACCAGCATGTTCCAGCGCGCTAAAACGCGCCAGAATCGTACCTAGAAACTCACGAAGTTCATTAGTTTCGGTGTTAGTTTGTTGCCTTGTTCCACCTCTTCCACAAGGTGTAGAATTTTTGGCAATGATTTACATAATGCAAAACTATTTGCGCTGTAGGCCAGAGCATAGACTGGACAATGGTGTCCAATCCCACTTCTGATGTAGGAGGTAGCTCAGACATCGTCAGGAAAACTCGGATTTATCGTCTCGATAATTTATATCATAATCACAATCACAATCGAAATAATCTCATTAACAATAATTAGCAATTTTGTACAACAAGTAAGGCCTGAGCACTACGATAGCGTGTGCACTGAGCGAGCTCCGAAGCTAGAATGTCCATTCCTGCCGAGCGCGCGCCTTAAATACGCGCGCAGCGGTCCGCAGGTAATCAGTCGCGCGCTTTCCAGGTAGGTGCCGCCCACTTCGGGCGGGTCGAAGCGTCGTTCGACCGGTGCAGGCGCTTTACAAAATCAAACAAAGAGATAGCGCCGACATATATAAAAGTTTTTTTTTAAATCGGTCTAGTAGTTTCGGAGCCTATTCTTAAAAACCAACAAAAAAATCAAATCTTTTCTCTTTATAATATAAGAATAGATATAAATTTGCCCACAAATGCACACAAATCGTTCAAATATTTCTGCGTCACAGGTTCGCTCAACGCGCCATTTTTATTTAACACATCCGGTAAAAACCGCTCTATTTTCTCTACATTTGGTTTAACCCGGTAAGGTTGGTACTTTATGATGCGCGTGATTCATTTCAGACCCTAACTGCATACAAATATAGTCATAAACTTCGAAACTGTACCCAGATATTCATACCATGACAGTGTCCATTTAGAGCTGATGTAATGCAGTGGGTCTAACGTAACAGTGTAAAGAAATGTCAGAGTGCAAAGTCCATCAGGAGCCAGGTTTTCGAATGTAGGTATTCATTTTCAAATAAACTGGTCTGGGGGAGACCTGAATAATAATAATAATAAAAAGTTTATTTGAAACCTTTAACAACACTACTTATTACGTAGTTGACCCTTTCTCGCCATTTTCGCCAAACCATAGGAGCTGCAGCAGACGATACCTAGAGAGGTATCGAGAAAAGGGTTCCAGGTAGGAACCCTTTTCTCGATACTTCTCTAGGTACTTATCAGCTATCAATATAATCTTTATCATCTCTAGCCTAAGTCCACTGCTGAACGCAGATCTCGACCCTGATAAACGTCTTTTTGTCCTTTGTAACATAGGGGGGTAGTGCCCATAATCACCACGCTAGGCATGGAGTTTGCGGATCGCAGTTTGGTGGTTAAATTGTTCTGCAGGAGACGCTGCTGCCCGGTGTATAACCCTTGGTCGCCTCTTATGACACACGCAGGAAGAGATACAATAATTGTAACAAATATATCGACAGCTTAGCATGCTAGGTAAAAATATTTTGCTATAGGTGGCCAAACAGGTATGTGGCTAGCCTGATGCAAAGCGGTACCGCAGGCTATGAACGCGAGACGCGCGTATATTAGGTATATTCAACGCGCTTTAGCGACCCTTTGTGTGACCCCCTTTGTAGTGTAAGTGGTTTTCGTTTACTCCCACCTGTTCTGTTAACTAGTTCTGCTAACAGAACTACTGAGATTTATTTTATCATACTTCTGTGGGAATATATGGGAATAATGGGAATATAATTCTCACCTGTTCTGTTGACAGAACTACTGGGATTTTTTTTCTCGTTAGTTCTGTTCACAAAACAAATGGGAATAAAATTATCTTGTTCTTTTTTATCCTAGATACCTTAACCTCAACCTCAATAGCCTGTATCGGTCCACTGCTGGACGCAGGCCTTCCCATGATAAACGCCTTATTGGTGTTTAACTCATGGGGGTAATGCCCACAATCCCCACGCTGGGCATACGGTTCGGGGATCGCAGTTTGGTGGAAGATTTGTTCTGCAGAAGGCGTTGCTGTCTTCCCTCAGTGGATATCCCTTAGTCACCTCTTAGGACACCACAAGATTAACTCTTAACAATAGTATAAGTTCCGGCCACCGTGTCCGAAATTCGGCGATGACATCAAAAGTACAGGCCCTGACGCTATTTATCAAAATTCGGCTCAATGTGAACGCCCTAAGTAAGCAAAAGTAAACTTTGCATGGGGGACCGCAGACTTACGCCACTTTGGCTTGTTAGGTGTTTGTTGAGGAGATAGGGGCAAGACCGATGCCCTTTCGCAAATACTTTCGCATAGATTATCCTTGTGTTTAATCTGAAAAGGTTGCCTGGAGGAATCGCGTTAGCGATAAGGCTTTTATTTTAGATTGATTTATTGGATTTTTTATTTGTTTATTTATTAATTCTGCTCTCCATGAATTGCAGTGGCGGTCACAGCGTAAAAATCGAACCCTCCAACTCGGCCCGTGGATGTTGTCAAAAGCGACTAAAGAATTTCCAAGAGGACGAGTAGCTATAATATAAACAGAACACTGCCTGGCTGCCTTATCTTAAAGCGATTTCTCTTGGGCAACCTTATAGAAGGATGCTGCTACCAGCAGACCATCACCAACCTACCAAGCATGGTATAATTACGACAAAACGTCCTCATTTAGAAGGCATGTTCAGCAGTGGCTATATTATGCTGGTGAAGATGAGCGGTAACTCCCATTTGTTCCATAGGACGGTGACGTCATAGAACTGTTGAGTCTCTTCCCAAATGTGATACTTATACCCTCTGCTTCGGTACTTTGGACCCCAAAAAAAAACTCAAGAGGCTGTTGTTTTTCGTCCTTTATAATTACTACCGTCTTGACTCCATGGAATAGGCGCTTGTTTATTGTTTGCAAAGCACACTCTAGAATGTAAGTGTTAAGGGTATGACACACTGTGTTGGAAATCCAAGAGTTTACTACACGGGCGAATTTACGTGGCACCTGGTTCGAACAAAAACTCAATTATAATAACAGCATATTAGTAACAGCAACAGAATAGCTTAAAAGTATTACACGTGCAAAGGTAATGAGGGCTTATCAATGCGATTCAAAAAACCAATGATGCTTTTTATTTTGACACAAGATAGAGCTGAATAAAAGTCAATGTCAAGTCTTATAAAGTAAACAACGAGATCATTATCTACAGTTACCGTTTCCATACAGTTGAATTTCATACAGGGATAGGTTCTCAATTCGACAGTTTTTTTTTGGTGGTGCTTCCCGTGTTGTCCCATATTAATTTGGTTTACTTCTGACAATGGGATCCATGAAAATCTATGAAAATTGAAGTCGGTTTATAGTTTTTTAAAACAAAATTAATTATTTAAAAGCCGCATTGAAAAACCCTCATTGTGATGCTATCGCTACAGTCCTTACACGACGATGGCGGGACGCCGCGCTGGGAAGTGGAGGAAGTATAGAGTTCCGAGCCAGGTGAGCTGTTGGTTCGCCCGGAATAAAAATGCAATACCTCTCGTTGGCTTTACTGTTGGTTGTATTGTACGTACCGTAGGTACCTCGTAAGCCAATTACTGGTCAGTGTTACAGGGCGTAATCTACCACTCGATGCGAGCTTCATACGTTACAGTGTGTTAAAATGGGTAAAACGTTACATTACACCCCATAACAACGGACAGTACCCAACTGTTAAATATATGATGACGCGACGTTTGTCACGCCCGGCTACATGTCCGCTACTGTCGTATTGGTGTTATCTTTGTTTTATTGTCCTTAGTAGGTATTTATAAGGGCGGGTACCAAGCGAGCGAGAGCAAGCGAAGGCTAAGGAACGAACGCGAAAGAACCGGAGTGGACGTCATTGCAAAAGCAAACGAGCCCATAGGGCCTTCGTTCGTCTTTTGCGTGCTCCGGCGGCTGTCGCTACATCAAAGAAAAATTGAACGAAAGTACCGATCATCGAATTCCACTTGTTTGCATTTACTCGTTTGTTCTTATACCAACCGAGATAAAATGAGGTTTATTATAATCTTTATTTTGGCATGGGGGATGCCAAAAAGGGGATACTGAAGAGCTGCATGCAAACAATGCCAAAAACAGGGTAACAACCACAACCGTGAGTACCGCTTAAAGCACTTTGTTTATCCACCCTGTTGGCAAAAAGTGTGGCGGCAAGCGGCTAGTGTGATAGGACCCTAAGTTTTAGTAATTATTTTGCTTTTCAAGTTTCATTCTTTTGAATGATTCTCGAAGGTTCTTGGTCGTATGTAAATTTAATGGTCTGAATTTATTATTTGATCATTTTATTTTTGTACTTACTTTATCTATGAGTTTATAAACAACAGTACATGGAGAAGAAAAAAGACTGAGGTTGGAGTTAGCATGGGTTTTCAAATTACCAAAATTAAAAGTTTTAGTTTCAATGCAACGAATCACAATCATTCCAAAACGAAAACCGAGTTCCTTAAAACTATTGTATCGCTGTCATATGAGGAAATATAGTTTCTCTTTATCCGGTAGAAGTTACAACGCGAAGGGAAAGTGTAACTTTCATAGATTACATAAACTATGCAAAACTGTACTAAGGTTTCTGTCATTATTTGTATTACCATTTATATTTTATGGACTGTATCCTTTAGGGTCGGTTCCCATCTGACGGAAGATGCGTCGCGTATCGGTCGCGTAACGCCAGAACAGGCAATTAAATGAGAAATCATTAAACCTTCGGTAGTGCGTCGATCGTACAGCGTCTGTTCCGTTTCCGTCAACGCATTGTCGGTGTGCTCTGTAGATGCTGAATGCAGAAACTGAATATACTTATAATAATGTGGCAAAAGAAAGTTACGCCCGACGCATCTTCCGTCAGATGTGAACCGACCCTTACACAAACCTAAGAACCAGAGGTTTAATAACAAAGTAGAGCATGAAAAACAACCTAAAAACCCCTACAAAGCTTTTCTTGCTTCTAAAACCCGCTTTTCGAAAATGCAAAAATTCCAACATTACCGAGAAAAACTTGACAATTCGCTCTTTTATTGCATTTCTTGAAACGGAACACTGATTTAATAAAATATTCCTTCCTTCAACACTTGACACGGGTTCTAGGAAGCAAAATGTCAAAAGTATAGTTACTGAAACTTTTAAGTGAAAAATATTTTTCAGGTTTCTAAGGACACTCTGTTGCATTGAAACTAAAACTTTCTACGGGCGATGTTATCGCTAAGCGATAAAGCCCTCAAATAAATAAAAAAAAAAAAAAAAAAGGACACTCTGAAAGGAAAGTAAGGTAAGGAATTAATATGCCTTTGCCGTCGTCAGCAAACTAAAATATTATGCGGAACAAGCTAATGACAACCATGCTATGCACATTAGACTCTACTGCATTGTATTGCTCTAACATGAATTAAATAGAGGCCCATACACCTGTGAAAGTGGCGCCCCCAACTATTTTATCTTATACGTTAAACGCAGCAAGTTTTATAAATCCATCGTTCAGTTTCAGGTATCTATTATATGTTATTTATTAATGCCTCTGTAATAGTTTCATGTTGTAAAGCTTAGGCAGAGATACGAAGATGCGCTTTTTGGACACCAAACTCTATTTTCGCATCTCCTCCTAAACTATATGAGATAAAATTATTACAGAGGTATAAAAAAATAGCTTATAATAGATACCACAAACTAAACGTAGGATTTTTAAAAATTCCTATGATAAACGTAAAAATATGATAAAATAGATATCGCTGTCATATTGGCTCGGGTATGCCCCTATGTGCGCCCTAATTCGGAATAATCTATACTTTCTATTGCATAAAAGAAGTTTTTATTGAAATGCTGAATTAATATGTACCACTAACATCCTAGCTGCGCGCGTCGGATATAATTCTATATTATGCACTTACTTGTTTTGGTAAATAAATAGGCCTGTAATTAAGAAAGGTTGCTTAGTTACAGACATGCTTGAGTGTCGTTTATTCCAAAGCAAAGCGTTAGTTTTCATTACAGAGACAGAGATGTTGTCTATCAAAAACTTTAATCAAGATCAACCATTACGTTCCTTTCTCTCTCTCTCTCTCTCTTTTTTTTAAATGGATGGATGATTAAGCTAAAATAAAAAAAATAGTAGTATCATCATCATCATCTTATGCTAATAAATAATAATAAATAATAAATCAATAATGCTGGACAATTCACACAGCATTATCTAGCCCCAAGCTAAGCATAGCTTGTGTTATGGGTACTAGATAACTGATATACATAATACGATACACTACATAGATAGATATATTTTTTTATACATAGAAAAACATACAGAACGCCCTGAACAAATGTCTGCAGATCGTACATACATTTGTCACGAGGCGGGAATCGAACCCGCAACCTCCTGCGTCGCAGGCAGACCTTCGCCCACCGCGCCACAGAGCTAAGACTAAATATCAAGATGGAAGCCAATAGAGGGATCCAGCTTGGCTGGGCAGGGCAGCGTATGGAAAATAACGTCAAGTCTTCTCGTCATCCATAACGAGAAGACTCGACTTTATCTTCCATGGTGATGAAAAGCCTTTTTAAGGCGTACTGTCAATGCTTCTACACGGGAAACCTATGGGTTCGGTATGCCAAAGAACCGCTGGAGACTCTGCGTATACAACAATATTTTCAGGATTATGTTGAGGCTGCCTCGCTACTGCAGTGCGTCAGGGATGTTTGCGGAGTACCAAGTACTCAGTTATTCTCCGCAAAAAGACCGCTTCCTTGATTCTAGTCCGGAATCGTACCAACAGCATCCTGAGAACTATTGCTGATAAAATCTCCTCTCCTTTATAGATTTGTTTTGTGCGTAGGGTAATAGGTGTTATATGATGTTTTTTTATCATTTGTGTGTGTTACTAACCTTAACTTTATGTATTCTAGTTCTTTAATAGTTTTACTAACACAAGCTCAAAGATTTAGCAAGCTGAAGTGGCAGTGGGCCGGCAAGGAACCGACAACCGTTGAGATGGTTGTGGGGCGTGTTCTTGAGTAGAGACTGCGACTCGGCAAACATAGTATAGGACAACCACCGGCCAGGTGGGATGATGACATGAAAAAGACTGCAAGCAAATTTAGGATGCAGCAAGCTGAAGACAGGAGAGGCCTATGTCCAGCTATGGACTAGTATAGGTTGATGATGATGAAGCTTAGACTAGTTTGGTTAGGGCTGTCACAGCCGAATATAAGTAACATAACTATATATCTGAAATACAGAAATATTTGATATAAAGTTTCTAAATCTGAAAGACAAAGAAACAAAGATTGTAGTGCCCTTTGTTATTTCGAGTATCATAGAAACAACAATTTCAAAAAAAGAAAAAAAAGCTCTGTATCAAAAATATTGACTGTTTAGGTCCTTACATATGAAATTGGCGTTTTGTATGGGAGGAACAAAAAGTCGAATATTTTTTAATATAATATATTTAATTAATCAAAGTATGAACCATTATTTTCTATGCACTTTTGCCATCTTATAGGTAGTTCATTGATCCCTTTACTAAAAAAACCAGTCGGACGGGAATCAATAAAATCTTTGAAGGCGATTTGGACTGCCCCATCGGAGTTGAATTTTTTCCCTTGCAAGAAGTTATCCAAATTTCGAAAAAAATGATAATCTGTTGGAGCAAGGTCCGGGGAGTACGGAGGATGTCTTAGACTTTCCAATTGAAGCTCTTCTAATTTAGTAGCCGTCTGTTGCGCAGTGTGTGGTCTAGCGTTGTCGTGAAGCAGCAGTGGCGTGGAGCGATTGACCAGCCTAGGTTGTTTAGCCGCTAGCTTTTCCATCATGGTTTGCAATTGCTGACAATAGACATCAGCCGTAATAGTCTGGCCAGATTTGAGAAAACTATAATGAACAATACCGGCACTAGTCCACCAAACGCTTACAAGTAACTTTTTTGGGGTTAATTTTCGCTTGGGGCAGGATTTGGCTGGCTGGCCAGGATCCAACCATTGCGCTGAGCACTTCCGATTATCGTAAAGAACCCATTTTTCATCACAGGTAATGATTCGGTTTAAAATACCTTCATTATTGTGCCGGTTTAGTAATGTAACGCAGCAGTCGACGCGCGTTTGCCGGTTTGCTTCAGTCAATTCGTGAGGTACCCACCTTTCAAGCTTTTTAATCTTCCCAATTTGCTTCAAGTGAATTAAAACAGTTTTATCACTAACATCGCAGCCTGCAGCTAACTCGGACGTGGTTTGCGATGGATCCGCTTCCACAATAGCCTTCAACTCTTCATTATCAACTTGAGTCTCAGGCCGTCCACGGGGCTTGTTCTGCAGGTCGAAATTTCCAGAACGAAAACGTTGGAACCAAAAACGAACTGTGTTTTCTTTTGCAACACGACCGCCATACACATCATTCACCCTTCGAGTTGTTTCCGCAGCACTAGTGCCACGGCGGAACTCGTACTCGTAAATAATGCGATATTTTAAGTTTTCCATTTTGTAAAATGAGTGACGCAAACAGAAAAAAACAGAAGAAAAAAAACAAATGAATGACGATCATCGAAGCACAAATACATGAGTCTATAGCTGTACAAATTTGAATTTGGAATTCCTTACCAAAGAGGAGAAATTTGTGATTAAAGTGGCCAGTACGAAAAACGCCAATTTCATATGTAAGGACCTAATATATGCCTCATAAAATGGCCGCCATCATGTCCAATCTTTACTTGCAACCAGTATCTGCCAGTAAGTATTATACGAATTTCTCTTAGAATTATTTATTTATGGTAACATCAAATCTACTTGTCTATTGTTAGTCTATGGTTCCTGTCTGTCTTGTCGTGTCATTCTTACTTCGAATAAAACTACTGGTCATCAAGTTTCACAGAAAATACGTCGTTTCATTTCAATAATTTCTCATCCAGATCAAAAACAAAGGCAAATATGATAAAGCACCTCAAATTGCAATGACTTAATCAGCCAGTGCTCATAGACCCATCGTGCTCAAATCTTGTTTGAAACTTTGAGGCTGTTATTACTTCCTGGGGATCATTTTACATTGGTCGAGAAGTTTAAACTTAAGCTCTTGTCTCCGCAAACTCTTGGTGCATTTAACGAGATAAGTTCGTCACTTGGTGAAAATTAAGGTGGGTCGTTTTTAATACTAATGTTATTCCACATTTTGCCAACTACCACAAAAAAGTAATAAAACGCGTATTTTACTGCGCAGGAATCGAACATGCTCCCTCCTGCGGTCAGGTGGACCTTAGCCCGATGCGCCATATAGGACGTATTAGTTATTGCTGTAAATAAATGTTTTTTTTTTACATATTCTTTTATCCTTATGTATATTATTATTGATTTATCTCTGACTTATACGATACTCATTAAATTTATGAGATGGGTTGTCAGAGTCTATTTATATTAACTAATCATTTGAAAAAATTAAATACGTACGTATGTAATTTTTCAAATGATTAGTTCAAATGATTCGTGTTTTTCTGCAAAAAACAACGGGATGCACTTCGGGAGTGCTGGCAGAAATTAAAAGATTAAGAATAAAAATAAGAAATGTTTATTTGTAACATTACAATTTAAACTTAATCGAGTAACTTAACTTACATATGGTACTTGCTGTCATGTTTGGGACGGCTCGGCCAAGTACCAGCTTGCAGCCTTAGACTCGATCGAACGAAGAGCTTTCAGACTCATTGACGAGCAGTACCTTGCAGAGACTAAGGTTCAAAGTCTCGACCACCGCCGCAAGGTTGCTTGTCTCTCGATCTTTTATAGGATACATTTTGGAGAATGCTCACTTGAACTACATGACCTGATCCCACCATCCCCCTTCCACTCAAGGACAAGCAGACGCACAGCGCAATACCATCCATACTTGGTGGACGTACCCTCCACTCGCACTAAGCGGTTTTCCTCCACCTTTATTATTCGCACCGCAAATGAATGGAACTCGCTCCCTGCCTCTGTTTTTCCGGCCAATTACAACCTGGGTCTCTTCAAAACAAGGGTGAATAGGAATCTTCTAGACCTTTGTGATACACCGTCGGCCGCATCTTCACTTTCCATCAGGTGAGATCGCGGCCAAACAAAGGTCTATTTACCGTAAAAAAAAAAAAAAAAAAAAGTACCTACGTAAAGGACAAAAGACAAAGACTTTGCTAAACTAAAAAAAGAAATAGCGTGTAGTTTACGCTTAGTAAACATCGGAAGAGTTCCGATGTAATAAGGCACTACAAGTGGCAATTTTTTTCTTTGCGATACATTGAACGGCGCCATCTGTTAGCCTGCGGCGACACTTCTTTACTACTATGTTAGGTCATCTCAACTGACGCTGTGGGTTGTGGCTGTTAGATCAGTATCACGTGACCCTGACGCGAGTTTACCATTTTATGACCCATGCCAAAAAGTGCATAACACCGCTAAAGAAGTTTTCACTTCAAAAACGTTAGTTTGATATTATTATTAAAAATTTTAGTTTGATTGATCGATGACCTGTTTTACGACCTTATTTTCTTATTTTAGCACTTCAGTACCAAGTATTTGATATTTTAGTATTTGATTGTTATAATTTTTATTGTTTATTTTTATATTTTCACAATACCGCAAAAAACGGACTATTCAGTAAAATGTATACCTACTTCATCGTTTGTATGGAAGACGATTCACCTAGAGGCAAAAAGTTAATAGCCGGGTGTCTTCGGATGATACGCGTTTGAAAACTGCCTTTTGCAGGTCTTGTTTAAGGAACCTACCTAAGGAGACCGATAGTTAGAGGAGTACCAAGGCAAACCATGGCTGGAAAACATGTATTTATAAAAAAAACATATACATATACACAAAATAGATAAATACATTTTTAAATAAAGGGTGTTTCAACAAGGACGGGTCGATGTTAAAATTGAATAAAACAAGATGTGTGTGAGATATTAACGAAATTTATTTTTTATTGAAAAGGCCCATTTATGCCATTAAGGATCTTGGTGGCCAATTCACGTCACCTCTGCGAGAGATAACTCTACCCTCAAACCGTTCATGCAGAATGTCGATTGTGTCGTGACGTGAATTGGCCACCAAGATCGTGTGATTTGACTCCGCTAGACTTTTTCTTGTGGGGTTTTCTGAAGTCGCAGGTCTATGCCAATTAAACCACATTCGACCGTTGCCCTGAAAGCCAACATAACATAGGCCATCGCTCGGATTCAGCCGGATCTATGCAGCAGAGTCATTAAAAATTGGATCTCTCGGATTCGTGCCACCATACGAAGCCGCGGCGGACATTTGAACGATGTGATATTCCATCCATAATGGCATAAATGGGCCTTTTAAATAAAAATAAATTTCGTTAATATCTCACACACATCTTGTTTTATTCAATTTTAACATCGACCCGTCCTTGTTGAAAGACCCTTTACATTTGAAAGTCAAAAATTCTGAAGTCGGTTACTAACGAGTCGACGACGATTTGGTATCCACGCTGTTGAGGTGAGGTTGAGGTAAGTACATACATAGTTTTATAAAAAAAGATAAATAAAGATTCACCCTTGTGATTGGTATCAATATCCACCAAATATATTATTTATCTCCCAGCAATAAATTAAGTTCATTATCAAGGATAATTGCCACAATTTGAATAGAATATTTAATTAGGATACTTTACCCGCGTTATCTCCAATTATGAAAATAAGCTCAATTTTGTTGTTTTCGCACTAATTTCTTGCTGACACGGATATTTTTAGACCTTCTTTATCAGATGGGATATTAACAAAGTATTTAAGTAGGTGCCAAGGTACACCTACCTAAATTTTTATTATTTTTACTTTGATGCAGATAAATTTTGAGTAATATAGATTTATAATATATTTTATTTAGAAACGAATGACATTATAGTAGAAAATTCATTATCATTATAGATAGACTAGCTGCGCCCCGCGGCTTTGCACGCGTTGTTCCTATGGAAAGGTTTAAATGTGATTTTTATCCCACGGGAACTGATTTATGGGATAAAAAGTAGCCTATGTTTTATTTGGGGATTAGAGTTACCTGTGTGCAAAATTTCAGCCAGATCATTCTATCCATCCATAAATCCATACAAACTTTCGCATTTATAATATTAGTGCGATAGTTATTACTTTATTGCACACTTAAATCTAAAAGAAAATATTTACAACAGGAAAAAGAAAGTGACTAAATAATTATTCTAACTTTTCACTAGAATTTGCAGACCATAGCTCGAAAAATAAATTTTCCTCATTACCAGTATATCCAACCGTCTTGTTAATATTTCTCTCTCGTCCTGTTTGCTGGGTCCTTCCAATTTAATAAAGAAAATCTAGCGGACCCCTTGCTGTGCTGATCGAAATTCCTGTTCTATCTCAAACCCTGGGTCACTTAGTTTACATAAACAGGCTTAGGTATAACAAGCTTTAGTTTTACAGGAATAAGGTTCATGTTACTGTCATCCCGTTCATAGGGTAAGGGTTATGCTGACGCGTTCGTACTTGTACAGAATTGTGTGTATTACCAATTTCACAGGCTTTTTCAGCTTTTTTATTTTCAATATTGAATTTCTGCTATGGAGACGGATAATGCGTAGCTACTTGGCAGTAAAGTTTGGATTCGCTTCTTTTACTGGCCTATAAAGTTCTATAGTTGATTGATTGGGGCTGAAGTGGCTCGGCAAATCACTTCTTCAATACAAGTTCCCAGCTGTAAATAAAATATAAATCGCACGACGGAACGCCTTTTTACATAGATTCTTGCATGATCTACCATAGTAGAAAACAATTATACAAATATCTTAAAAGCAGTTTGTTTTAAAATGTTAAAAATAAATACTAATATTCCTCCGTATATTAACAAGCACAATTATTGATAAGAAGAAGGGTTTTAATAGAATAATCCTAACTTAGTAACAATTTAACAATTCATTATGAATGTAAGTGGTTAACTACGAACCTTGTTTGTGTTGGAAGAACACCAACGTTTCTTCCAACACAAACAAGGTTCGTAGTTAACCCGCTTACATTCATAATGAATTCGTCAAACTACGAAAGTTTCTATAGTAAAATTTAACAATTATAATTTTTAGAATGTTCGAGATAAATTCAAAAAAAATATTTCTAATTTATTATTTTATTTATTTATTTCATTTTCAGAATTTTAGGAAAACTTACAGCTATGTCTTAAGAATAGTTATTTACATAATACATGCCGGTACAGACCAGCGCATGTGTGCTGAGGGCCAATTATAAGTTTCCGCAGATATTTACTTAAATAGGATAATAAATTACACAGTGAAAGTAGACGACTTGAGCAAAAGTATATAAAAGGAAAAAAGCAACACAAAGTGAAATTAAAATTAGTTATCTTAAAAAGAATTCATCGCTAAGCAAGCGTTTCAGCTTACTTGCAGATGTGTTAAATAAATCGACATCAATGTTTTTGACCAATGAGTTGAACAATTTGCTAGCTCGTATTAAGAATGCGTTTTGTCTATAATTAGTTTTTACTGTAGGAACGTAGAGAATACTCGGCTTTCTCAATGCAGCAGTATTTGTACGGAACCCTAATTGCTCCAGCAGCTCAGGACAGTCTACGTTAATTATTAGATGACTGTCTTGTTGAGTTAATACACAGATGAATGTCTTGTTGGTCACTATACTTCCATTCGTTACAGACTACGACTTAGTGGCACGTCATTAAAACTTTTCAGTATTATTTTAAATTTTTTTTACGCCTTGACCCCTAATTATAGGAAATCCCACGGGAACTGATTTATGGGATAAAAAGGAGCCTTTGTTTGATTCTATTATTAGAATTACCTGTATGCAAAAATTCAGACTAATGGCTTGAAGAGGTACCAAAAATCCATTCATTAAAACTTTCGTATTAATAATTTATTTTGCAAATATCATTTATTTTTATATTTATTCTATACGTATTTATTAAAATTTTATTTAAGACGCAATCACACCTAAACTTTAAACGTGAATGTTTGGATGGATGTATCAATTATATGACTGCTTGTGTGCTAAGTATTGCCAAATCAAATTATTGTTGCAATTAATTTATGGCTTGTACTCTCATATGCTGATGTGAGAACCGACAACCACTGGGGTAAACGAGCTCTTGAGTGGAGACCACGACTCGGCAAACGTAGTGTAGGACGTTCTCCGGCCAGGTGGGATGACGATTTGTGAAAGACTGCAGGCAGATGCTGGATGCGTCAAGCTGAAGACAGGGCGCTATGGCGCTCATTAGGGAATGCCTAAGCCCAGCTGTGGAGTAATACAGGCTGATGATAATGATGATGTGACTGCGAGGTGGTTATTAAAAATAATGATTACTACAATCCATGTCCATAATTATATCGGTCAGTTTCCATGTTTTAAGCGTTTTTTGCAACGTCGCTTCCGTGTAGGAAATGAGATATACAGGGTGGGGCAAATTTTTGGCCTCTTAAGGGTAGCTACCGTTTCTTTTGTAGTTAGAAGGTTTTGTTCTAAGGAACTTTCTGTTTTATTTTGAAGAAAAAATATATTGCCATTTTTAGTTTTTTGAAAAAATATACGGTTCGCCCAAAAAATTACTTATGTCAAAAAAAACAAGTTGGTCTTAATCGACTCTATTTCTAACCAGGAACACTTTTCCCAAAGTAACATACTAAATCAAATCGCATGTTTTGGCAATAATTAAAAAAAACAATTCCCATAAATTTTCTATGAAAAAACGAGTAAGTGAAAACAGCAATGTCACTCATTCTTATTCAATGGTTCTTAGTTTGAACTAGTAGGTATGTAACTACTTTTTAAGTTGGTAGGCGAATCAACAAAAACGGTAGCTACTCTTAAGGGGCCAAAAATTTGCCCCACCCTGTATATGTATTGATAGATAGATAGAAAATACTTTAATTGCACACTTAGAACTAAGAAACAATTTACAAATGAAATAATTAAAACTTAGTGACAATTGGCGGTCTTAACGCTCAAGAGTGATCTCTGCCAGACAACCTGGTAGTGATAGAAACGTCGGATATACATGGGGTCTGCGTGCACGTAATAATTATGGTATTACTGATGCTGTGACTAATAATGCCATTCTCAGTCCTATACCAGTCTGTTATTCTACCAATTTTCATAAAAAAAGACGTGTGGCACTCGGGGACTGCCGCGGTAAAGCTATTGCAATGCCATCTAGAGGCGAGTTGCTGAACTAAAGAGACAAACGTCATATTTCAAAAAGTCATTAAAAGTTCTACTATTCATCGATAGATGGCAAAACTAAAAAGTATCACCGCTGTTCCGGTCGGAGTGGGGAGCGTGAGGTTTTTTCGTTACGGAATTTCTGGATTCGGTCCCCGCGCTCAAGGCCCGCGATAGAAGCTATGCGATAGAAGCTATGCAATAGCTTAATAAGATCGTTCAGAAAATTACCTCTTGACGTTAGACGTAATCTTCTTGCGTCCTATGTCGTCTGGGCAGAAGACAGATACAATGTTTCGCCACCTTGTTCTGTTGGAGGCTGCATGCTTTACTTCACTCCAGGTGAGCCCGAGATGTAGAAGTAAACTATATTACGTTATTACCCTGAGTTCTAGGTTAAGCTATAATCTACGCCTTAACCTAGAACTCACGGGACAACTCTATTTACGCGTGGTGGTAGGTTAAGGTCAAGTACGGACTAGCGTACAATTATCGTTGACGACCTCTGTGGATACCTGGGCAAGCAGTCACGACATAGATGGCGACCGACATCGGTCACAAAGTTTTACCTGATATATTTTAACGTATTTTGATTTTCTTTACAAGAATCAAGTTTCAAATGATTCAATAACTATTTATTTCTAAAAATACAGTAGATTTACATAAAGAAAAGGTTACATTTTTTATATTCATATTGATTTACCATCGGAACTATTCATTTATGCCGTCGCCATCTATGTCGAGACTGCTTGCCCTGACAGTTTGTGTTCATGTCACTATACTACGTAGGAAAAATATGCATTAGTCAATTTGTGTTAGAGATTTGCGCTCAACCCATTATGTAGTGATATCAAACGTTGTTAAATGGTGACGCTGTCATGGCCATCTACGGTCAACAGCATTATAGACCATACGAAAACAAAGGTGAAGGTCTGCCTGCGACGCAGGAGATTGTGGGCTCGAGTCCCGTCTCAGGACAAATGTTTGTAAATGTTTGTTTTTGCTCTGTATATTATAACAACATCTACAATTATCCATGTAAATAGTGTATTGTATAAATATCGTAGGTTCCACAGCTGGTAGCGGTATCCAGAAAACAAGCTCTGCTTAGCTTGCACAAACTCTGCTTAGCGGCTAGATAATGATGTGTCCAATAGTAGTAGTGTAAATAAATTTAAAAGCACCAATCAAATATGCGAAGTTTTGTTTATTACTGAACTATTGAATTATTGTGACGTAGTGTAGTGTATGGTACACTACTTACCCTAACTCACTGAGTTAGTTTTTAGTTTAATAAGCCCTCTCGTAATCAACTCCTGTAAATAAAATATCTGTGGTTATAGATTTTAATGATCAAGTAACCGACTTCTAAACGAAAACTGGCTGGATATACCGTACTACGAGTGGCCCATTGTCATTTCTATCCATGTTTTATCCGTCAAATTAAACCATTTTATTTACGCTGATAGCAATCATGTAGAGATCATGTAGGGTTTGTTTTTTTTGTTATCAAATACAATAAACCTGAATACTGACGCCCTAAACTTAATTTTGTAGATAATAGCAAGAAACGCTTGCGTTCAATTATGCGTAGCACTTCTCTATCATAGTCATAAAACTGCAGCGTGCAAAGGTAGTTTCCGATATTTGGCAACGAAGTGTTGGAACAATGTACTATACGTATTCTCAACATTAAACTCACTTTCAGATCATGCCTCAAGTCTTTACACAAAAACACTGAAGGAATAACTAAACACTTCGTTTGCCAATTATAAGAGACAATGACTTAGCTGCTACTTGTAAAGTTCTTGTCTTTTGCTATTGAGCCTAGCACCAACCTGTAGGTAGGTATACAAAGGACGCAAAGTTATTTTTTATTTTATCAAAAACTTTACAAAAAATCGGTTTCATCTTTTAAACAATTTAGATACATCATTATTTGATGGTATATCTTTTTTCTAGTCACCTCAGAAGGTAGGTATTACTGATAATCAGTATTTTCTCTTATAGCAAAACCAAGCCGTGACTTGTCACGGTGATTGTCTTTTTGTTGCTCACTGCAGCATACACTGTGTCTATTTGTCAACCTATTTTATATTTATGCTACTTATTTTCAAAGGCTTCATGTACTTCTTAATAGTAACAATAGTTTTCCAATCTTTTTTCCTTGTCAGCTATGTTTTTAATTATACTACTTAAGTATTGTGTGTTGCAGAAGCAAATAAATGTTTATCTATCTATGTATCAAATAGAAGGTAACAAAATATGTGATGTAGACTTACAAAACCAACAGACATTTCCCATGAAATATTACAAGAACCCACGAAAACCCCAAACAAGACACCCCATGACAAATACCCCGCGACGGGTTTTATTAAAACAGTCATGAAATTGATGCCACCATTAATTTTACGGGAGATTCATGGTAGAGACTCTTCGGGTCAATTAGTTCCTGATTCATATAATTACAACCGTTTTATACCCGGAATTAAAGGGACAATAAAACAGATATAAGCCTTGAACCGGAAAATGGGGTTTTGTAATTTAAGATTACATTGTTTTGTTCGCATTGAGTAGCTTAAGATTGAGAGCTTTTGTGTAGTCTACGCAAGAACTCTTTGCTCAACTCAATTGAGTAACTCAGTTGAGTAAATTATGCAATGGGACGCAAAGTAACAAGACATCGACCCCCTTTATGGGACCCTTCCTTCTCGTCCCCATTGCTCAATGCAAGTTGCTTAACTCATAAAAACAACAACGTATAAATTTGTTAGTTAAAAATCTAAATAATATGTTAGAAATTGACAGGCTATTTATGTTAGGTGTCTTAAAATAACAGCTAATAAAATGTTTCACAAAGACAGTTAACACAGATTTATACTTTATGAAAAAAGTCATTCTGTTTAACAGATACGCAGATACGTGGTTACAAACATTCACACAAACTTTCGCATCAAGCTAATATTATAAATGCGATAGATTGGATATTTGGATGGACGATTTTACCTCTCCACGTCAAAACAACTGAACGAATAGATGGCTGGTATTTTGCATAGAAACAGATAATTATAATCCTGCGATCAAACAAAAGCATATTTTTTATCTCATAAATCAGTTCTTGTGGGATAGAAATCCTTTAAACGTTTCCATAAAAACAACGTGTGCGAAAGCGCGGCCAGAAACTATTTTATAATACACTCGAGAGCAATGAATCCGGGTCACTTAAAGAATGTTAAAAATCTCGGAAACTAAAAATGATAGGTTAATGCAATAAATTGTATTTAATAGACAATGTAATACTCCTTAAATGAAAGTAAAAAAAATATGAGTCACCATACATTTTATTAACACAAAATTACATAAAGAAAAAAACTGCTGATCTCTCCTTAAAACAAAAATAGGAAACATGAAATTTTTGAACTTTATTACGATTTTCTTGAATTTTAATACTTCGTATTGCCTCCTCGTGCTTCCATTACTGCGTATACGCGGTTTAGCATGCTGTACACCAAGTTCCTTATACGATTTTGGGGAATATTCTCCCATTCCTCTGTGAGAGCAATTTTGAGCTCACGAAGCGTGATTGGGGGAGGGTTTCGTTGTTTTACGCATCTGCCTAGCTCGTCCCAAGCATGCTCGATCGGGTTGATATCCGGGCTGCGCGCTGGCCACTCCATACGAGTAATGTTCATCTCTTGAAGGTAGTCATTCACAATCCAGTCCAGTCATTCAAATCCTACCTGTATGAGGTCAGGCATTGTCATGCATAAATATAGCATCCTCACCTAAATTGACCATAAATGGACCAACGTGATCATTGAGGATTTCTTCCACATATCTTTTAAAGAGCCGTTTTCTATGATCACCAGCTCTGTGCGACTTTCAGAAGAAATTCCGGCCCACACAAGTACAGACCCACCACCGTAGGCTACTTTTTCTTCGATGCATGCTTGCTTGAATCTTTCCCCTGGTCTTCGATACACTCTGTGTCTTCCATCGTGCTTGTAGAGCATAAATTTTGATTCGTCGGAGAACATAACTTTTGACCAATCTTCAATACTCCAATTTACGTTTTTAGGATTCTTAATATAATCTTGATAATCTTGATAGACAAAAAATTGAAGTGAATTAAAGTCAATTGCACCTTATTTCTTGTTGATAGTAATAACTATTTATCAAGCTGTTTATATAGTAAAAATTTGACTTGTCTAAGTACTTATTTTGTAAGTCTAAAGAAATAAACGATTTGACTTTGACTTTGACTTTCTTTAAGTGACCCGGATTCATTGCTCTCGAGTGTATTAGGAGAATTAGATGCCTACAATTCAAGTACATTGGGAAATCCTGTATTTCTCAATTCCATGATCTAAGATAAGACAACACTTTAGAAAACAAAGACGCACAGAGTAAAGTTCTAATCTTTCTCCAATACAGTAAATTCGACCCTTTCGGACTAAAAACTCGTTCAATAAATAATAACGCCCAGATTTTGGACACCGATATCGCTTACCCTACCATATTGATGCTCTTGATAGCGAAATAAGATGAGAAGTGGTGAGGCATTGAATTGAATCGGTCGATTTACGAGAAGAAAAAGGTATAGAACCTTTTTAAGCGGACGCCTAATCCGAACATTATTTTTTAGTGTTCCTACCTGGTGAAGCTATTATTTGAACCCTAATTGAATATTATAAGATAGACTTTAAGAGCGTGGATCTGTGGCGTGGATAATAAAGTTACAGGCTATTAAGCTATGTCTGAGGTACGTAGGATAGTGCATTTTAGAAGTTTCCTAAAGTATTGTAGGGCATGTTCCTAGTCCCTGCGAGGTTTTACGCTGTAATAGGCGATGATTATATCACATATCATCAGTTGGGCCAACACTTTGTTCCGTCAGTAGTGTGAAAAAAAATGCAAGCAGTAATAGAGATCTAAGAAAATAATGTTGGAATCAGAAAGATGTTCAAAGGGTCATCCTTATTTATCTTGTAATGCGCCTATTTATTTATGCGGAACGCCAGCAGCGTCTATTCTTTGCGGTTAGACCAATTCTATGAGGTTATTATGAGGAAGTGAAAAATGCTAGGTGGAGTCTCATTCAATCGCCGTAGTAAAAAGTACTAGAAAGTCATGGAATATTATTATTTATTATAAGCAGATTATGTATGTCGGAGACGGTGATAGAAAATAGAGGGAATACGTATACGAACGATGTTTCAATTTCCACAAAAAAACACAAACCATGGTTGGTTTCTGTTTTATAAAACTATGCGATAAACTATCAAAGTCAGCGATGTGCTTCTCTCAGAGAAGCACAATTCGCCTAGATGGTCGAATAGACCATCTAGGCGAATTTCAGAGTGTAGAGTGGATAAATATAGCTGTGTGGTGCTGGCTTAGAATTTGCACCACCCCAACTCTTCCCGTAAGTGTCGTAAGAGTTGACTGAGTGAAGCGCTGCTGCCCGCCCCCCATTGGGGGGCGGGCAGCAGCGCCTCCTGCAAAACTATTCTACCACCAAACTGCGATCCCCAACCCGCATGCGCAGCGTGGGGATTATGGGCATTACTCCCCATAAGATAAAAGCCAACGCACTTATCAGGGGGAGGCCTGCGTCCAGTAGTGGATCAATACAGGCTGATAAAAATGTGAATAAAACGATTCACTTAGATGAGGTTGACAAAGATAGCCCTGGGTGTGCTGTGCGAGTGTGCGTACAATTTCGAGCTAAATCGGGTACATCCGTCATCGTTCGGCAAGAAAAGACAAAGTATGGCGGTAGACAGCGAGACACTCACTGTAGAAGAGGCTTGGAGAACGGTACTGCTGTCTGGTGTTATGCTCGATGTCAAACTTTATCACGTTTTTTATGCGGTTCCAACATAAATCGTGATAATTCTAGTCGATCGATTAGTCGATTATATCAACGTGCTTGCTTATGTTTGTGATCGAGTGATAACCGATTGGTTTGTATTGTGGTTTGGTTATTTCGGATATTTGGGCCATCCAAATAACGTACTTTGCAGACGGGGGGTCTGTCTCCGACATGTATATATATATCTTCTTCTTATATCTGTTTTTTTGTCCCTTTAATTCCGGGTATAAAACGGTTGTAATTTTATGAATCATATTAGTAATTTGTTCACTTCCTCTACCTATTCTATTCGCCTCTCTTATAACTCTAAGGTCAACCCTGAAAAAGTGTTTTCATGCAGCATGCTGCATGAAAACTCTTTATCAGGGTTGAGCTCGCCTGTGTGCAAATCTTTTTAAATAGGAAAATTCTATGTATCATTTGAATTGAAAATAATTACAAAATAGAAACCATTTAGTAACGGTCTCGCAAATTCGATATACAATGCAGCTTAGATATTCAAGATTAACTTACTCCACGGTATATTATATACTACATAGCTACAATAATATTTCTTTATTTACTCATTTGAACGTTACTTATCAAAAATGAATCCCTATTTATAATGGACTATTGTTTGACCGCAACCGCTGTACCGCGCCTGAGGTATGCGCGCGGCGAGACGGGGGGGATGTAGTAAGACGCACACGAGATAAATATCCAAAGATGGGTCGAGCGCTATCTCGTGATGTCAAGACCATCATTTTTAAAGTGCCGAATATTTAAAGAAAAGAAGAAAGCTTTGACTATAAAAGTGATCGCTATAGTAGATTTAATATTATTTTATTCTCGATCCATTCATAATAAATTTGCAGAACGACTCCGATTCAAGTTCCAATGGCGAAACGGAAGATGAAGTTGAAGCAGAATCTATGTCAAAATACCTGTAGATAGTTAAGTTATAAAAAAATATAATCGTTACATAAAATAAACATTTTGTTTATCTCAATATCCTAAGATCTATCTATCTACCAATATCGATCTCATGTTTACTCTTGCTCTTTTTTTCCCTGCCCCCGCCGCACTTTCCTAAGAAGCGGTACAGCGGTTGCGGTCAAACTATAGTGGTAAGCAACTTGTGCTCCACCCGTCAAACTTTAGTTTGGTTAGGTTAGGTTAGGTTAATGTGTAAAATTTGCATATCAACCTAGTCGTGTGTTGCTTTAATTTTTGTTTTTTGTCTATCATGTTTAATGTAAATATCGTACGTATGTAGTAATCGTCCACTTTCCTTTAATCTTCTTCCTCAATTCACGTCTTAAAGAATCTTTTCCAGTATTGTGCCACCACGCCATGACCTGTCAAAAAATCAGCGCCGTTACAGATTCGGCTTATAGCTGCATAATGCTGAGTGAGACAGGGACCTTCTTGGAACCATAAATAATATAGGTAATCATTAACATGTTTCTGCTCTTATATTTATGTACTACTTTCCTTTTTCTTCTTACTTTTACAGCCAAGTAATTTCCACGTATAATTTGTCGTGTTATGTGTGTGTGTTATGTAAGTATATAATACATTTTTTCTTCTTTTATTTCCTTAGTCACGGCATCAAGCGTAAACAGCTTGACCAATATCGCCATTTTTATTTGTTTATCAGGGGAAGGTCTTATGCTATAAAAAATCTGAAAGTTGGAAACATAAACTTATACATTGGCGAAGCCGTGAGGCGCAGCCAGTTTATAAAAAAACTTAAAATTATATAACAAAACAAAAATATTGAAACCAAACGATGACTTACTTTTAAATTTAAATAGATAGGAGCAGAATTACTCTAGTTCTACATTGTGAGGTGAAGCACTCACTAACAAACCACAAGCTATTTTCAAA
Source organism: Eupithecia tripunctaria (assembly GCA_955876795.1). Lineage (NCBI taxonomy): Eukaryota > Metazoa > Arthropoda > Insecta > Lepidoptera > Geometridae > Eupithecia > Eupithecia tripunctaria. The sequence continues at coordinate 8,480,238 of OY041620.1, forward strand.
ATATTGGTAACTAGCATCACACGTTTTCACCCGCGTAGTTCCCGTTCCCATGGGAATACCGGGATACAATATAACCTATGTCACTCCCTGAAATGAAAGGTGATTTTCAACCCACGGGAACTGATGATTTATGGGATAAAAAGTAGCCTGTGTTTGATTCCAGGAGTAGAATTACCTGTATGCAAATAATTCTCCAAATCCGTTTCGTTGTTATGGCGTGAAGAAGTAACATCCATACATCCATACATCTATACATCCATACATCCATACATCCATACATCCATACATCCATACATCCATACATCCATACATCCATACATCCATACATCCATACATCCATACATCCATACATCCATACATCCATACATCCATACATCCATACATCCATACATCCATACATCCATACATCCATACATCCATACATCCATACATCCATACATCCATACATCCATACATCCATACATCCATACATCCATACATCCATACATCCATACATCCATACATCCATACATCCATACATCCATACCTCCATACATCCATACATCCATACATCCATACATCCATACATCCATACATCCATACATCCATACATCCATACATCCATACATCCATACATCCATACATCCATACATCCATACATCCATACATCCATACATCCATACATCCATACATCCATACATCCATACATCCATACATCCATACATACATACATCCATACATCCATACATCCATACATACATACATCCATATATCCATACATCCATACATCCATACATCCATACATCCATACATCCATACATCCATACATCCATACATCCATACATCCATACATTCATACATCCATACATCCATACATCCATACATCCATACATCCATACATACATACATCCATACATCCATACATCCATACATCCATACATCCATATATCCATACATCCATACATCCATACATCCATACATCCATACATCCATACATCCATATTCCATACATCCATACATCCATACATCCATATTCCATACATCCATACATCCATACATCCATACATCCATACATCCATACATCCATACATCCATACATCCATACATCCATACATCCATACATCCATACATCCATACATCCATAAATCCATACATCCATACATCCATACATCCATACATCCATACATCCATACATTCATACATTCATACATCCATACATCCATACATCCATACATCCATACATCCATACATCCATACATCCATACATCCATACATCCATACATCCATACATCCATACATCCATACATCCATACATCCATACATCCATACATCCATACATCCATACATCCATACATCCATACATCCATACATCCATACATCCATACATCCATACATCCATACATCCATACATCCATACATCCATACATCCATACATCCATACATCCATACATCCATACATCCATACATCCATACATCCATACATCCATACATCCATACATCCATACATCCATACATCCATACATCCATACATCCATACATCCATACATCCATACATCCATACATCCATACATCCATACATCCATACATCCATACATCCATACATCCATACATCCATACATCCATACCTCCATACATCCATACATCCATACATCCATACATCCATACATCCATACATCCATACATCCATACATCCATACATCCATACATCCATACATCCATACATCCATACATCCATACATCCATACATCCATACATCCATACATCCATACATCCATACATCCATACATCCATACATCCATACATCCATACATACATACATCCATACATCCATACATCCATACATACATACATCCATATATCCATACATCCATACATCCATACATCCATACATCCATACATCCATACATCCATACATCCATACATCCATACATCCATACATCCATACATTCATACATCCATACATCCATACATCCATACATCCATACATCCATACATACATACATCCATACATCCATACATCCATACATCCATACATCCATATATCCATACATCCATACATCCATACATCCATACATCCATACATCCATACATCCATATTCCATACATCCATACATCCATATTCCATACATCCATACATCCATACATCCATACATCCATACATCCATACATCCATACATCCATACATCCATACATCCATACATCCATACATCCATACATCCATACATCCATAAATCCATACATCCATACATCCATACATCCATACATCCATACATCCATACATTCATACATTCATACATCCATACATCCATACATCCATACATCCATACATCCATACATCCATACATCCATACATCCATACATCCATACATCCATACATCCATACATCCATACATCCATACATCCATACATCCATACATCCATACATCCATACATCCATACATCCATACATCCATACATCCATACATCCATACATCCATACATCCATACATCCATACATCCATACATCCATACATCCATACATCCATACATCCATACATCCATACATCCATACATCCATACATCCATACATCCATACATCCATACATCCATACATCCATACATCCATACATCCATACATCCATACATCCATACATCCATACATCCATACATCCATACATCCATACATCCATACATCCATACATCCATACATCCATACATCCATACATCCATACATCCATACATCCATACATCCATACATCCATACATCCATACATCCATACATCCATACATCCATACATCCATACATCCATACATCCATACATCCATACATCCATACATCCATACATCCATACATCCATACATCCATACATCCATACATCCATACATCCATACATCCATACATCCATACATCCATACATCCATACAGTGTTATATTGGTATTGAGAGCCCTAACTAAATGTCATGTACTATTTATGCAATAAACTATTTTATGTATATTTAGCAATAATCCATACATACAACCTCTTGCAATCCGCATCTATCAGGGGCCACTAAACGATGTTCCTGAGAATTCTTGCGATTTCCCTTGAGAAGACGAGGGCATTTGCCATAGCTTATAAACAGCTTGTTCACTATGAATTGATACCGAAATGAGAAGTTTGTAGATAAAAACTAGAACTTTTCGCTATGTTCAATCCTAAGTCTATGGATAAACATTAACGACCATGACTTATGATTTTTTCAGACCGTGACTCGGCAACCGACCTGCGAAAGACTGCGGGTAGATACTGGATGCCATTTCCTGTGACAAGAACGGGTCAGCGACTCTTGTTTTTGAAATGTTGTAGGTACATTATGCACCTAATTGTTAACTGAAATCATGATAACCACCTGACTTTATTATGCATAACACGCAAACACACTCGTACACTGCGTCCGGAATTGAACCCCCAATAAATCCTTTTACATTAGAAAGAAAGAAAGAAAGAAAATGATTTATTAAACACTACACAACACTACAAATAAAATAAGGTAAAAAATTATAAGACTACTTAGTAACACTAATAATCACAGTTAACAATTATTCGAAACCTAAAACTAACACAAGTAGGTAGGTACCTACCTAAGTACTTATTGGGTTGGTACTAAGTAGCCCCCTCAGCAGGCAAACGAGCGCGTGTCTGTAGGTTTAACAGGTCCTGACTCAGCTTGTTGCTCTACACAAAAACCTAGACAAGGTAATTTGTGAAGGAGCGCTGGTTTTCAGTCAGAACCAGTTACGACAAGTGACAGACACGATCTCAGACCCAGCGCACACAAAGACAATAATGTATGAATAGAAACGAAACAAGGTGGAGCAATAAATATAAAAATAAATGATATAATTTATAATAGGGATATGTGAATAAAAATGTTAATATTGTGAAAATAATGACGCGAGAGAGTTATCTTAGGTCAAAGCGGCTTCTTGATTTTGTCCGTCCAAGTTTCAAACTGTCATGCCCAGTCATGCCACAGAACTGTCAGCTTACAACTTACGTTTAACATTAATCACTATGTCGCGAAGGGTTTTTGAAACTGTTGACTTGACGACCACAGAGGTGCAGTGGGCGCAGATTCGGCTGTGACGCAGGAGGTTGCAGGTTCGATTCCCAGCTTGGCGGTTTTTGTGCATTTTGTCCACTAAGTAGCTAGCGTGTTAAAAAATATGGCATGCTTGTGTCCAACTTATGTTTCTTTCATGCTTACCTATTTTGGTTTTATTCGCATTATAGATATGTTTTTTGTTTGTTCCATGGTACCTTTAGCCATTACTTCCATCGCGAATCTCTATGGAGGTAACCCCATCTTACATGATGGTGTTACTCTATAGAGTTAACAAGTTACAAATACCCTATACATAGAAAATGTAAGCTGTCTCTCAAGAGAGTATAAGGCCAAATATGAGGGTAATATCGGCCAAAATCATCTAACTAGAAAAGTGGTATGGAATATTAATGTGCACTATCCAGAGGTGGAAAGTTAGAAACAAGTGCAATAAATTCAGATATTTATTGGTTGGGAGGATGTTGGTGTTTAGTGAAGTAGAAAGTGTCAGATAAAATTGGGGTCTTATAGAGATTCTTCTCTGTAGAGGTTTATTTTAAAAAAATTTTTCTTTGGCTATAGTTGCTTGTAGAAAAATTTCTTCAGCTTAGTTCAATATGTAGTCTGTCAGAGATGATGAAGCTATTCCTAGGCCCGTATTATGAAAGCTTGCTCAGTCACAGGTCTCACAAGTATAGACCGTATATGACGTTTGTGCCATAGAAAAGTGTTACACAAGTATAGTTCAATAACCGAGCAGATTTTCATAATACGGGCCTTAAAACCATCATCATTAAATGTTGGTTGAATGAAGGTGGTTTTAGTTGGTTAGTTAAATGATGGTTTTAAGAATAGCTTCATCATCTCTCAGATTATAGTGGTTAATATCAGCTTAGGTCATAAATTTGCTGCTTATCTACGATTTGTACCTATCCACTAAAATTATCCGAATAAATATTATTGCGAATAATTTCGCTAGTTGGGCTAAAGCTTGTCGCATATCTGAATAGCACCGCTGCAGCACAACACAAAAATCTGCATTTAGATATCGACATGTTATAGCGACTATAAGGCCGACGTCAACTTTGGAACAGGAAGTATCCGTGTTTAAAGGTTGTCGCTGATCAGAGTTGCACACAGCTCAAATATTTATTCGTACTCCGTGACCTGAAAGTTAGTTCTATAAAAACCTGTTTTTATGGTTTGTTTACGTTATTTATTTTGCTCAGCTGAATAGACTATGTTAAAATAGCCAGTTGCCGCGGTATACCGCACTGCTTAACCACTTCGTACGGGTTCTAACGGTCCTTACCAAGGGTCAGAGAATTCCGTGGCTGTTTCCATTTGACTCTTTGCCTTTTTCCACAGAAATAGAAAACCTTTATGAATCGCCCGACCCTTCGTTACGACTAATTATAATAAAAGCGATCTACTAATCCTTTATCGCACGTGCGCAGGGCCGGTAAATTATGGTATTAGTTTTATTACCGGTTGGTTGTTTATGGTAGGTGTTTCAGGTAAGCTGCAGATGGCAGACTTTTCTAATAATTTAGGAACTCTAGTTTTTACCTGGCTACCAACAGCGGAAGGATATGAGGTTGATACCTATGTTTGTATGTATGTTTGTATGTATGTAGCTCTTTTTTGTTCCCACATAGCGCTGAAACAAATGACGTATCGTTTGATTCATATCAGCATGCCGTTGGTTAAGGGCTCGGTGACATCATTCAAAATCGGGGATCTAACGGGATAACGAGGCCAAAGTGGGGAGTAAAAATTACTACGATGCCCGTGTGCCAAATAAATATTACCGATTGAAAATTATCCATCATTGAATAAAATTCAAGTAGTCGGAGAACCCAAGCTGATAAATTCTGTATGTACCTATAAAGGCCCATGAATACTTGCAGATAAAATTCAATGATTATTAACTTTCAATCGGTAGGTAATATTTATTTGGAACAGCATTAAACGCTGGTTACAACTTTTACGTACTCTGGTTGTAGTTTTTAACCATTTCTGGGATATCGTCTTACTTCCTTGCTAAATTTCAGCCATGAAAATATTACAGACAGACAGAATTACATTCGAATGGATAATAAATTATGGATGGATTTTAATATGGGGTCTTGGTTTATTTAAGAACTACTGGAAACCATAGTAGGTACTTATCACAAGCTCTGCTCAGCTTGGGGCTAGATGATGTGGTTTGGCTCGCATTAGTTTTGATAAACAACGGGTTACACTCCGGAAGTGTCTGAAGAAGTGAAAACACCACAAGTGGAAATTTAGTTCTTTGCAAATAACGCCATCTGTTAGCTTGCGGCGAGACGACTATATTACTAGGTAAGAGTCAGAGTCAGAGTGAAATCGTTTATTTCTTTTGACTTTCAAAATAAGTACTTAGACAAGTCAAATTTTTACTATATAAACAGCTTGATAAATAGTTATTACTATCAAACAAGAAATAAGGTGCAATTGACTCTAATTCACTTCAATTTTTTGTCCACTAGCGGAAGAAGTGAAAAAGAAACCACTAGCAAGTTTATCGCTTATCAACTAATACAATCTTAGGATAACTAAGTCTAACTGGTCTTACATACTATTGTCTGTGTGGAACTGGGCGACATCCGGCCAAACATTAACATCATTGACGTAGTCATCTACGGAGTAATAGGCTTTCTTGATAAGATTTCGTTTTATGTACAGTTTAAATTTACGAATAGAGAGCTTAGTTGCTTCAGATGGAAGCTTATTAAAGAATCTTACGCAATTGCCCACAAATGATTTCCCTACCTTTCGTAATCTATATGATGGGATGTGTAATTTGTTCTTGTTTCTTGTATTTTTATTGTGAACATCACACCTTTTCATAAAGTTATCTCTGTTTTTGTGTGTATATATTAGATTTTCATAGATGTATTGTGATATTACTGTTAAAATATTTATTTCTTTAAATAATTCCCTCAACGAGTCACGTGTATTTAATTTATAAATAGCGCGTACCGCCCTTTTCTGAAGAACAAAGATAGTCTGGATGTCAGCTGCCTGTCCCCAAAGCAAAATACCATAAGACATAACACTATGGAAGTAACTGAAGTAAACTAACCTAGCTGTATCTTCATCGGTAATATATCTAATTGTTCGAACCGCATACGCTGCTGAACTAAGTCTGCTTGCGAGAGCATCAATTTGCGGTCTCCATTGAAGAGAGGAATCAATATGTAACCCTAGGAAAACAGTTGAGTCTACAAGGTGAACAATCTCATCCTTTAGCATTATCTTAGCTGGGAGCTCTCTTACATTTGGTAACATGAATTTTATGCATTCGGTTTTTGAAGCATTCAGTAAGAGGTTATTGGCGGTGAACCAATCTAGTATTTGTGAAAGAGAATTATTTACATCGTCATAATTATGTTTATTTCTGTCAAGTGTGTAAGGTCATCTGAACTGTCAGTTCTTCTGTGGAGTCAGAGTCAGAGTCAGAGTCAAATCGTTTATTTCTTTAGACTTACAAAATAAGTACTCTGACAAGTCTAATTTTTACTATATAAATAGCTTGATAAATAGTTATTACTTTCAAACAAGAAATAAGGTGCAATTGACTCTAATTCACTTCAATTTTTTGTCCACTAGCGGAAGAAGTGTAGGTTCGGTGTTGCTCCCGGAACTAACGACATCATCTTTCAACTTTCAACTATTTACACAGGTAGCTTACAATGTAGTACCAATTTAAATAATGCAAGCGTGTTACGTCACCGCTGATTTAACATGTTAGATCAGCATTTGACGCGAGTTTACAATTAATTACCCGTGCCAAAAGTGCACAACGCCGATAAAGAAGTGTTCACTTCAAAAAAATATTATATTTTGAAAGAGGTACACTATATTTTATTGTGGAAGGCCATTTTATACGAATTTAAATTGGGGCACCTATTAGAGATGTGACTAATATATTCGTAATAGGTATAGGGAACAGGTATGAGGACTGTATATTCATAACAGGTATATGGATCTACAGTATTATGATTATTTCATATTTGTCAAATAATCATCTGTCTGACTAATACGATATATTATGATGGCGCGCTGCGGCGGCGCGTAATCCTATTAATTCAATATTAGCTAATATTATGTATTACCTATTACGACCGCTGCGTGGTGCAAGGTGGCGAGCGATTCTTTCTGTCAGACTAATACGATATTATATTATGATGCGCGCTGCGGCGCGGAGTTCCCGGCCCGTAATCCTATAATAGCTAGTATTTTCTATTACATATTACTTAGTTAGTTAGTATACTTTCTGGTGTCAAGTAAAGCAGTTTACGCATTGCATTTACGTACATAATAGTGCTGCTTGTAGCAGATATAAATCACACCTCATGCATTACCTACTAAAAGTGATACCTACGTGATTTATTGTTTTTGTTAACGGTGGGTAGGTAGTAGTACCTATCTTCTAGGTTCACTAATATTAGACTAATATTTTATAATAGGTATGATAACATAATACCATCAAAGCGATATATTCAATAATACGATTATGAATAACTGACCCTAATATGTACCACATCTCTAGCACCTATCCAACTGAAAGTCTAGTTTTCTCCCTCTTTATTACCTCATCGATGCTTTATTATCTCGCTTGAACTGTATAAAATGACCGGCAGTCATCGCATAAACGAAATAAGCGGATTTTTATTCATATTATTTGTTTTATTTCGTAATAAAAGTGGGATAGGCACTCTGATATTGCCAGGAAGAGTATTTATTACCTTGATGTTATTTTAACGGTGTATTATTCGGTAAAATGACTACTTAGGGTGGAAATTGACCTTTCTTAAAAATTGGACTTTATGTGCTACTTGCTTTGTTAAAGCAGCTGCCACTGCATGTATTTATGTAATTTGGCGCACTTTGTAGAATATTTGCTTTTAACTCATGGTAAAACAAACTACTCAAATGGAGTTGGGTAGACCACTTGGCCAGACGGAGTGACGACAGGTGGACTAAAGCACTGACTGAGTGGTGGACGAGAGACGGCTGTAGAAGCAGGGGACGTCCGCCGCCGGCGATGGGTTGACGACATCCAAAGACCGTGGGCTACACCTGCGCTGGCCGAGGCGTATAAACATAGAGAGGCCTATGCCCAGCAGTGGGTCGTAAAGGGCTGATGATAATGATAACGCTGAAAACAAACTACGAATCAATTGTCGTTATGAAGTAAATCAACTTTATTACTAAAATCAATTTAATGGCGATAGACTCCAAAACTGCAATTGTTTCAAAGTTTGTTTTTGCAAAGATTTAATCAACAAGCTTGTTGCTTGGGGAGGCATTATTAACAGTGGACTTTTGTGTGCTATTACAACCATTGGCACGCCAAGCATAGGCCCACCTGCAACGCAGCAGGTTGCGGGTTCGATTCCCGTCGAAGCTTAGAGCTTGTTTTATGGGTCATCTAGTACCCACACAACAAGCTCTACTTATTAGTTTGGAGAAAGATACTCTGGGTTTTTGTCCAGATTTTTTTATTTATTTAATAAGGTAAGTTTGAACCAAAGTAATCGATAACGCTCAAAGAATTAGCAAGCTGAAGTGGCAGAGGGCCGGTTATATCTCGCGAAGAACCGACAACCGCTGGGGTAAACATGTCCTTGAGTGGAGACCGCTACTCGCCAATAGTAGTGTAGGACGCCTCACGGCCAAGTGGGATGACGATCTGCGAAAGACTGATGGCATATTCTGGAGGCGGCAAGCTGAAGACCGGGCGCTATGGCACTCATTAACTGAGACCTATATCCAGTAGTGGACTACCATAAGCTGATGATGTAAGCCTGTTTTCTTGATCTTAGGACTTTTGTATCAGGGTAAGTCGGTCGAGTTAGGTAAGAATATTTCTCAAAACCTCAAACAAAAGGTAAAATTGAAAGTCTCTAGGGAATATAGCTTATTACATTTATAAAACGTTCAAAGCCTTCCCCATAGCTTCCTTAAAACAATGTTACCGGCGTTGTAAAGAAATAGCCTCATATTCTTTAAGCAGGCCAAGGGCGAGTTTATTTTGATAGCTGATGGTTCTGTACATTCTGATGTTTTTTATTCTGTGAACTCGTGATGGAAAATAAGTGGTCCTTGGTTCTGTTACCTTGGATTATTCTTTATCCATTGTACCATTTAATAAATTCTATGGTACACCGAAGTTGGTAGTTACTTAAACTTGTTAACTAAGACTTAATAATGTACAAATAATAATAGAGTAAATAAGTGATGAGTGTTTTGGTATCTTAAATTTTATATTGTGACAGGAATCGAACTTGCTGCAATATAAAATAAAGCAGCCCTTGCTTTTCTTCTCACCGCGCCATAGAGTTCGTTAAGAATAGATGGATTTGGTTCGAAAATCTGAGTAAGTGGTAGAGTCATCGACAAAAATCTTCTTAAAGTATTTTCATCAGCTTCAAATTAGTCCATTTCTGGACATAGGCCTCCTAAATGAGTTAAAGTATGCCATAGCATACTTTTTCAGTTAAACACATGAAGCGTCAACCTACCTTCAGTCTAACCGTGGTTAGCCTCGGCAAACAGTTGCGGAAAGGAAAACACAGTTTTGGGTTTAGCTGGTAGGAGAAAAAAGGTCTGACTAATTAATAAAAAAATTATTAGTCATTTATCAGAAGGTATTTGACACATTTTTTTCTGTGTATTAAATAAAATATGACAAAAAATACAGCGTATCAAAGTTTAGGAGTGGGGGCTATGATGATGTCACGGCTCATCTTGCCAGAATAAGCAGAGCTTGTGTTATGGGTACTATGTAGATACTTAATATACATTATATATGTACATACATAGATATATCAAAGATTTAAAATAAAATAAATAATAAAAATGAATAGAAGCAATATTTTCGTAGTCAGTAGGTACATAACAAAGTTTATAGATTCTGATATAGCAACCAATTTTATTACTTATCAAATACAGGGTTCTCTTAACTTTTCATTTTGAGGTAATTCCGCTTTCTTGTGTAACCCTAAACATCATAAAATTGAACCTTTCGGAAACTGAAACCATTGAGGCATAAACAATCTATATTTATTCATGAGGGACGCTGCATGGCTTATTTAAGAAGTCGATTGAAAATTATTGCCATTTTCATAGTTTTACTGAAGATTACCTTTCTATAAAACACTATACAAGTTTAGACCGTTTACTCCCACCTGTTCTGTTGAGTAGTTCAGTAGACAGGACTACTGGGATTTTAGTCTCATTAGTTTAACACCTGACTTTTTTCTCTACTATTCCTACCTGTTCTGTTGATTAATTCTGTTGACAGAAATACTGGTATTTCCTCCGCATTAGTTCTGTGATATAAACAAAAAACTTTACCAACCTATGTATCCTTAAATAGAAACATAGGCATTTAACTACCATCAAGCCAGGTACCTAGTACCTACTGACCGGTGTTTCAAGATGTAATGTACCATTCGCAACGAGCATGATACGTTACGTCAATCCGTCCGCTTCTTTCCGAGTTCTGGGCCTTTACTCTTAAAAAGTTTTCGTGCAAACGCTTATCTTATGTAAGCGACATGAGCGTTGGTTTTGCACGACAATGAAAACGAAACATCGATTTTTCTTTTCTGAGTAGGCCTTCTGACTACGTGAACGCTTGCTATGTTACACGTTACATTACGCCCTGTTACACTAGTCAGCACTCGGTTTTAAAACCAAAGTAGAATATTCTGCAAATGTATGCATACCGGAGGAGGGATCATCATACACTGCTAGGCACAGGTCTCCACTCATACGCGCTATGGCGCTCTATTTTTAGCTTGCCGCATCCATCAACTGCAGTCATTCAAGGGTCGTGATCCCACCTGGCCGCAGAGCATCCTACACTACGTTTGCCAAGTTTGTCTCCACTCAAAAATGCGTTTACCCAGCAGTTACCGGGTCTTCGCGAGATCTGGCTGACCCTTTACCACTTCAACTTCAAACTTGTTATTTCTTTGACCAGTGGGATGGGAACGTCAAATAACAGACAAATCGGTAAAAGCTAGGATTTTTTATTTACTGAACAGAATAAAAAAAAAATATTACTTTTTTGGTAATAGTTAAAAGAGTTTCGGCTTCGGTATATTCTGAAAACAGTTTATCAGAAACCAATATCAAATGGCAGATGGCACAGCTTTCCATTTCACATTCAAAATATTTGAATGCGTTCAATATCACCATCAAAAGCGTTCTGGCATGTTTTCTGTAGGAATTATCATACGATAGCAATAAAACGGATCAACACGCACACGATCAGAAAAAGTTCTATTTCAATATAAATCACTATTTGTCTTCCTCTTGACTTGAGCTAAGAGGGGAAATAGTAAACAGTACCTAGCTTTGATCCCGAAGAGGGTTGAGTTGAGTTACCCTTCTGGAATTATATGGCTGGTTTTACAAAAGCTTGCTTCGTAGTAACAGAGAACAAAATCATTTGCCTAGGCCCTAGCACTGTGATTGTTGTCTAGGGTAGAATTTTGAAAAAATTACGTCACTTTGTCATCGAATGCTAAAATGTTTGAAATTCATTCCTTTAACTTCAATAATTTACGCAATTCATGACGATGGGATGCCATTTTTCTCTATTCTACCCTCGACAACAATTCCCGTGCTAGGCCGGCTGAACATTTTTAAATATCAATTTGAGTCTGAACAAATTATCAAACAATTCGTCACATCTTTACTGAAAAACAGCATTGATCGGGCTGATATTTTGCACAGGTGTAGCTCTAGAAATAACACATTCGCCGATTTTTTACCTCGGTATCGCCTTCCCTTGGTTTTGACCATGTATTGGCTTAGAATACAGGTAGTTCAAGAAGTTTTAGTTTTTTAATAATTAACAATACACACTATTTAACTTGAAGCAATTTGTATCCTGAAAATGCGTGGCGCTCCGTGGGCAGACACATAAGACATTTCTTCTTGACTATCACCATGCTTATTTTCAATACAATAATTGCTATGGACAGGAATCGAACCTGCCTACCTACATTAGTCCGCTGTTTACCCTAGCAAAAAGAAAAAATCGAATATTTTGTTCAATCGCACTTTCTTGCTTACGCTAACAATATATTTTTTTCCGCACTCACCTTACCTTTATCTCTATAATTTTCCCTCTAGAGTCACCCTTTTCTAGCCAAGATTACTTTCATACGTTAGCTACGCATTTCTTATTAGGGTTTCGGACCAATATTCTTAAAATGGAACCCTTTTACGTCTTTTTTCTGTCATATTACCTAGTACCCATAACACAAACTTGGGACTAGATAACGGTGGGTGAATTGTGTAGAATTATAATTTTTTAAATTTTTTACAAACCTAATGCTAGTTAAAGGTTAAAAACAATACTACACGATTATATATAAGAATTTATTATAAACTGATATTGTTACAAAGAAACTATGTCACATGAAAATCTTTACAATTATATTTGATATTCACATTCGACATAAATCCAGATAAAAGATGTTAGACATCGTGGTTACTAGCAATAGATAATATTTACACAAAAATATACAGTATTTACAAATATACACATACTTATATCAAACACTTGAATATGAGGCTAATAATATTATTTACAATTTAAGATCACGGGAAATAATTCAGGAGAATTTTTTTCTCATTCCGAATTCTAAACAATTTTTTTTTGAGACTATTGGCAAATTATACAATCTTTATTCATACTTTCTTATTATTATATAAAACCAAATAAGTGACCTGCAAAATAGGATACATAAAATGTGGCTTTTACATGATACAATGATAAAAGGTCAAGTCTTTAAGATTGTGTATTCACATGCTCCAACATTTCTGGCAAAACATTATAAGCAACCATGCTACCAAAACCTTTAGGTTCTTTTTTTGTTACAATCGCAACTATTTCTTCCTCAGGAGGAGGTGGAGGAAACTCGTCTTCACTTAAATCTAACGCCGTAGTCATATCATCGACACTTAACAATACTTCTCTATTATCTATTTCTACTTTACGTTCCACTACAGAATTGTCCTCCATAATACTGTACAGATTTTCACTTTTACCTTTAAACATTTGTCAGGAGTTTATATAAAATGGATCGTTCAAATTCACTTCATCGTTTACCGTATTGCCCTTTTGAGACCACTCTTTTTGCTGATGTTTTATCCTATAAATTATTTCGTCGTGAATCACACCGAAACACATCGCAGTTAATGCTAGTCCAGTCAATGTATATGCAGAGCAAAACCACAGAGTTGTAGAGTTTATAGTGTAGTATCTAACACCATGTATTGTTGTATAGCTCATCCCAGGGATTATGTTTCCGAAACCGATCGTACTCAGCGCCATGAAACAAAAGTAAAAGCCATCAACGATGGCTAGGTTGTCCAATTTAAAAAGAACTAATGCACCAATCACGATGTAAATAAAAATAGCTGCTAAACATAAGAACACAGGTGCTAGAATACTCAACCCGTGCATAGACAGCTTTGAGTCTGTATCTGGCCAGCTAATAACGTCATCTTTGGCAGTACTCGTGGTTGGTCTTTCTGATATGGATAAGTCTTTTTGGCTGTCAGGTTTCAGGACATAACACTCCTCAGTAGGAGTTTTGCTCGTGTTCTGACTATTAGCCATTTCTTCCTGCTGTCGTTTCATTTTCATTCTTCTCTCCTTTTCTGCCATGCGTTTTTCGTCGTAACAACAGTATCCACAGTTAGAGCAAAGACAGCAACACAATGCTCTACTGAAAACACTACGCGCCATTTTTGATAGCAGCGAACCAACGCTCGATAAATACACTAGAGTCAGAGGTATTCCAAATAGAGCGTAGAGAATAGTCACACCTTTTCCCAGCATTGTCCTCGGGGCAATGTTCCCATAACCTGCGAAAGAGAATTCCCATTTTATTTTCCTGTTGAAACTTGCATGTGTAAAGTAAAGAAAGTATTGCACTTACCTATGGTCGTTAGAACCGTTAAGGAGTAGAAAAACGCGAGGGCCAAATTCCACTCGTGCTCCTCGTAATGGTTGCTAAACTCGCTGCTAAATTCTCCCAATGCCATCTCCCGGTAACTGACTCCATACTGCGACGCCATTTCGGTCGTCACCCTTTGTACCAGCTCATTCTGGAATTTCAAAATTTCCTGCGCAGCCAATCGGGTCCAATTCTCCCTGTACAATATATTCAGTGAGACTGTTATCTCCCAAATATTTTCTACGGCTCTGCTCCGCGCGTCCCAGAAATTATTGGCGGACAAAGTCGTGTTTCCATTTTCGTAATCGTCATCTGCGACTTTTTTATTCGTGTTGTTCGTTTCTTTGTGACCTAATTTCTGTCTGTCGGGCAGTATTCGAGGTCTAGCGGGCACTTCCACGCCACCTTCTATAGCTAAGAAAATAAATGAGCCGAGAAAGGTGTATGCTAGCAGAACGGTGAATATCACAAGATTTGTGAGGGAGCCGACAATGAACTGTTTCCGTCGGTATTTAGTTGTTTTGAAACAAAAGCAGCATACGACTTTTTGGCGGGACGTGTGTCTCTTTCTGCTATTTGATACCATGGAGTCTGCATCTTGGCATCTGTCCAAAGGGATGCCTCCATTTAGAGGCTTTGCCAACGTATACTGTTCAAAGCGGCTGATTGCTTCTTTATCCAGTACTACATGATCTTTATCCATTTTTCTGTTTCACCTTCTATTCTTATGTAGTGACGTCATTATCCTTGACTGGCTTTTATCTGAAACAATACATATTGACGTGAGTGACGGGTCGCCGTGTATTTAAATGGGAAGTCATTTTTCAAAGTCGCTTTGGATGACGGAAATGAGTGACAAATGAAGAAGTGCCTTTTAGGGAATGATTAATGGTTTGGCTCTATTCGTGTTTAAGATAATGTTGGTCGGAAAATATTTTTTTAGGTTGATGGGAGGTATTAAGTGACGTTTTTTATCAAAAACAACTCAAAGTGTATATGAATTCGTGCCTGATACGATGTCATCGGAAAACGTAATACAGATACAAATCATGGTAAACACCCAGCATCTAAAAAATCACATTTAAAATCACATTTAATGTCACTACTTGATCACGCATATGACGAACTAAGAAAAGTTTCAGGAAAGAGCTGAGTTAAGCCCTTAAGTCTAATGAGGTTACCAGGGAAAAATAATAATGTGATCTATAAAGTTCTATGGCTTGTTCGGCAAAATGCTGGAAGTGAATATTCGCCTCAATGTGATTCAATTACTTTTTTGCCCATCCTATTAACAGTATTTGCGGTAACTGTAATTTTCCCAGCAGTTTTATTTAATGAGAGGTTTTTTGAGCAGATTCCTTTATTTATCTAAATTATTTTGACAACCTAGTTACCTCCAATAGCATAATTATATTTTCGTTTGTTTCTTTAAAATTCAATTTAATATTTGTATTTCTATTTTTTTAATTACCTACTAGTACGAGTAATACTGCCCATCATAAATAAATCGTTATGCTACGTTAACCTTGATGGCTAGGAAAAAACTCTAATACTTCTTACAATCATCAGTTAGTAGCGTTCATTTTATAGTTCTACGCTTAGCCACAATCTTGCTTGGCTAGTTTCGAAATGATGAAAATAAATAGTACCTATTCTAGATTATCTTCAAAAAGAATACCAGAGGGCCTAGAGAAGTAACACTCGATATCGAAAGCTATAGTAGAAAAGTCCAAAAATGTATAGGTTTGACATTATACCTTTAAATGTATTATGTTGTCTTAGATATGTCACGTGATCTGTTTCGAATTCGCTATGAAGCGATTCTTTTCGAATCGCTTCATAGCGAATGCCAGTTAGCTAGACCCTCTGGTATACTAATGATACCTAAATTAAAATATTTCAGAATCACCTAATCACGAAAGCTATCGACAAAATTAAAATTTGCCAATAAATTAAAAAGTTGCTAAGCACCTTTCGAATTTAATAGAAAATTATGAGCACAAATTGATGAATTGAACTAATTTTGCATTATGGACCTAATTTGATTAATGGATGGGATAATAGCTTTCTTGCCGAAAATCTTTCAGTTTTTTTGTAAGTTTTCATAAAAAATTTTAAAAAGAAAATTACATTAGCTGAAACGAGAATACAGTAGGTAGGACAAAGAATTTGTTAGGTTTTACTTAAAACAAAAAAATAATAGATCAGTTCATTTCGTAAAGTAAATTCGCTATTACTATTCTATCTCTTAAAAATAAGTAAAGAAACCTTAATAGATATATAGATAATATCTATACTAGAAACTCGTTGCTACCCACGGCTTTGCACGCGCTATATAAAAGTGGCATATGGCCGTTCCTTGCATACTATTTACCACCCTGCCATGAGATCCAGCCAGCCGCTTAGGCGTTAAAAGGTAACAGACAGATAGACAGACAGAGTTTTTTTTTTATCTTTATTGAAAGAGCCTAATCACATTGCGATTATGTCGCTCAGACAGAGTTACTTTCACATTTATAAAAAGCAAAAATTGATATATCTAAATATGTAAATCAAGAAATAATTAAAAACAGTATTTACAATTGAAACAATTGAGCTAACTGCAGACTGTTGTATATATTGTACGGGTAGCTCATTGGATCCACATTAATACCAGTCGGAAGCGTACCTAAGATTTTCTGCATATGTCGTTATGTATACGTTGTAAAAGTATTTGAATTTCATAAAGAAAATTCCTCATAAGTTTAACATGAGTCGTAACATTACGATCTCTTATTTACTTTGCCACGTTATTCAGCGTGTTTATGTTAGCGAAAAGGAGAAAAATATGTAAATTTCAATTTCGATAGGCTTTTCCCCAGGAAATTTATCGTCTAAAATCCACGGATCAATCTGAATTTTTTTGTTTATAATAAATCAGTTTTCTAAACACGTACGCTCGGTTTGATTCCTCACAAAGACGTAGAGAATTTTCGTAACGTGTCGTGAATAGGAAACGGACCCCTAAATTTGCTCTTTTTCGACACACTCCGCACGTTCAGAATGTGATGGAACCTTGTCGAAGTAAAATAACAGAATTTTTAAAATGATAGTTACTAAGCGAAGCCACAGAATATAGAGTCTGTTAAAAAAGAGTAGAGTCGTGGGAACTGAGGGCACTCGTGTGCCAATCGACAATTTTTGTTGAGTTACAACACTGCTCTGTCATTGCAGTATGATTAAAAGTGTAAGTTCACAGTATCGCCATGACTCTTCTCTTTTTAAACAGACTTTACCTCTAAAGTATTAACGCGAAGTTTAAGTGGCGTTCAATATCTATCACTAAAGTGTTTTTTAGTCAATGTAGCCGAATAGCTTGATTTTTTATTACTCTAACTTGGAGCGTATCACCCTTACCCCCCAAAATAAGGAGGGGTTTGCCATTATCATCTCACCTGGTAGGTGGACTGGTGATCGTACTAGATTATACTAATAATTGATTTTGTTATAAAGAAAGTATAAACCGACTTCAATTATATAGGTTTTACATAAATCCCAATGTCAGAACTGGATCACGTTAAAATAGGACTAAACAGGAAGCACGAGCTTTAAAATAAAAAAAAGAATTATGAAAATAGCTACCAGTAAAAAGTTCTGATGTATCAAACATAATAAACAGTCGAATTAAGAACCTTCTTCTTTTTTTGAAGTCTGTTAAAAATACACAAGGAAGCTACTGCATTTCCCGTGGTAGGTTCCCTTAGTCGTGAGTTGGAGGAGTGGACTCTTAGGCCATGACTACTATAGAGTCATATTGTAACATGACTCTCTATTAGTCATGGCGTATTTGTATTTGCTTTTTAATATCCCGTATTATCATTACGCTTTTTCACATGGCTAAAAGACATGGTGACAGCATAATGATGAAACGGGATATTAAAAAACTAGCTCTTAAAATTTCAGAGCTAGATTTTTAATACTCTTAAATCCATATACTAAAGTTATTTACAACGGCATATTTACCATGATATGAATTTTGAACTTTCCAATATTTCGGCAGTTTCAAATATTGGAAAGCTCAAAATTCAAATCATGGTAAATATCCTGTTGTTAATAACTTTAAATTTTTAAGATACCGGAAATAGCCATCAATGAACGTAATTACATTTTTACACCTTTCAAGCATCGACGCAGATGGCATACACTACCAACCGCCCGTGGCTTAGTTCGAAAAGGTCCCATACGTTTCTGATCGAGCGCGGATTATACCCATTGCGCTTGGGGTCGTAATAGAGTTGCGGACGAAATGGTTCCTTTGATGGATTAGTTTTCCCTACCTGTGGTGCAAGTTTTATTTTACTGTGCTCGGTATTCAAATCACCTATGGCTTTGTAGGCTATTGCCAGTTTTATAACTCGACCAGGGTTACATTTGTGGGACAAGGAGTTCCATGATGTTTTCGGTTACTTACGAAGATAACTTTGCATGGAATAATTTAAGCAATATATTTTTGTATTTTCTTACGACTCTAAACTTTTCGGAGGTGTTTGACTCGTTCGAGAGGGTTTAAAATATTTTTTTTATAGTTGGGATATAGTCGCTCAGTGAGCTATGGAAAGAGCTATGCTCGGAGTCTTTCTGAAAGATAGGATTCGTAACGAATACATCAGACAGAAAACCAAAGTAATCGATATAGCTCAAAGAATTAGCAAGCTGAAGTGGCAGTAGGCCGGTCATATCTCGTAAATAAACGATTTCTTGAGTGCAGACCGCGACTCGGCAAACGTAGTGTAGGGCACCCTCCGGCCAGTCTTAGTGAGCGCGGCCTAAATGTATGCTATCTCACTTGTTATTATAGACATACCCGCGCGAAAGAATGAAATGTACAATGATTTATGCCGCCGAACAGACTTAAGCACAATGGTTATCATAGAAAAACTATTGAATGTATCTTTTCAAATAAATTTATTTGAACTTACTAATAACTAAACTATGTCAGTAAACCCTTCATTTTAGAGTGGTCTTTCCCCGTGTGTTATTTATTTTCGCCCAAAGTTAAGCTAAAATTCGTGTTGAAATACGAAAGTTTAGAACATTGAATTTTCCAAACGTATGCTTTTTTACTGTTTTAGTTGTATACAAACATAGTTCATGACGGTATAATTTGATTTCATCCTTAGTTTTGGATGGTCAACATCAAACAGCCTTGTAGTTACCCTTCCACGTTTGAATGAAAATATGAGCGACTAGTTCCACCATAAGTTACCTTTATACTACGTATATAAATTTTACTGTGTACCAATGTTAAGGCCAAAATCTCCAAACCCCTGCAACAACGTCTGTAAACAGTTTCTACCCCTCTAAACACAAACAATCAAAGCCCACTTTTACGCGTTTTTACTCAATTTGTACAAAAGCCTACAACAAAATATTGGTGCTATTATCTACTTAGTTAAGGTGACGACCCTTTTCGTAAATAAGGTAATAAGTGAACCCTACTCAGGCCTTCAACGGAGGGATCGAGATTATCTAGCGGATGGAACGTCGCCATTCTTTTGTTTCTTTTGTGAAATTAAATAGCTTCGATATTGATTTTGCTTGCTTCTTGCTGCTCCGGTAGCGAATAGTGCAGCTTTTGTTTTCAGAGGCATAACATTTCAATGCGTAGTGAGCGAGCTTTTCATATTGTCGTTTCATTATGCAAGTTTTTAGAGCTAGAACAATAAGGGCCAGTTTTAGGGTTACGTATGTCGAAAGGAAAAAACGGAGCCCTTTTGGATCGTGTCCGTCCGTCTATCTGTCTATCAAGATTCTTTTTCCCAGGAACGCGTATATGTATCAAGCTGAAATTAATATTAAATACTCAATCTACTGTGTCTTGGAGCTGTGAATAAATTTAACTTCTAAACCAACGCAAAAGACACAGCCGTTGATGATGCAAAATTTCCAAAAATTTTCGAGACTCGCAAGGGAATCAAAACCTATAGAGTACTTCCCATGAACTCAGAATCTTGAAATTTGGTAGGAAGCAACGTCTTTTAAAGAAAAAAAATACGGAAACCGTAAAATTTTAGTTACATCTTATAGTAAAAATATTTTTAATTATTTTAAATTTACTAATTCTTTTCTCATGAACGCGTAGAGGTATTATTGGTACGGAACCCTTAGTGCATGAGTCCGAGAACTTGGATGGTTTTTTTTTATATATCGCGTCTATCGCGTATTCCAAATGTCTCTGTTTGGCATTCTGCCTTGAATGAAAGAAACTGCATATATGTTGTGACTTCCCGTCGGGACGTCAAAGTGACATGTTTGATACTGTTCTATCGGCGCCGCGTGAAACTAGGATGTCTGTGGTTCTATCATAAATTTCTGTGCAAATACGGCAAACAAGGAGACAATATCGCTTACGTCCGTAGGTGTTGACCCTCTGTTACCCTACACGTATCCTCTGGGTGGTGCTAAGAGCGGTACTCTCTGGTGGTAGGCTTCGGCCGTGGCTTGTCACCACCCTTCGGTCTAAGCCAGTCCGTGAAGCAACTCTGTTGTGTTTTGGAATGTGGTCCGGTGTAGCCATCTTCTAGACCTTCGTGACACATCGTCGGCCGCATCTTCGCTTTTAATCAGGTGAAATTGCGGTCAAACGAAAGTCTATTTCTGATTTAAAAAAAATAGTAGCGCATATCTATATCATATATTTAGTTTTTTTTTATCTAAAGATGTGTCGATTCTGCAACCTTACCATTATCAGAATAGACTTTCGTTTGACCACAATCACACCTGATGGTAAGTGACGATGTGGCCGACGATGTACCACAACCTCTTCCAGGTCTTGAAAAGGCCTATTTACTCATATCTTCACTTCGTCCAACACATTTATCTATCATTATAAATTCACCTGTTTCAGAGATAGCAGAGAGGTCTATGTTATGTCTATATACTTACCTACCCACAGTGTGCAAGCACATGCACGCTCTAGCGGTTAAACTTAACAGCTAAAATGACGGCTCACCATTTCGCGGTTTATCCTATTTCGCACTGCCTCTAAATCAGTGCCATTGCAACCAATCTATTGCCATCATAGATCAGTTTAAATCCAGCTAGCTCATTCCGTAAGCCATGAATCATAATAATTTACGTAGCGCTTCGCCCAAACGTTCGCACCATATCGGCCGGGGCGTGTACAAGGCAATTCCTCCGTAATTAGCCGTTCGCATCGGTTTCCGAACCTGTGCTGTGCCAATCACTTTAGAATTGCAGCTAGTTCACAAATGCAGTAGGTACAATTACATGCAACACACGTAAACCACGTACCGAATACGGCACGTATTTATATTGTATGGCCAGTTTTGTAGAGCTACGCGATGCTGTAAAGTTTTATTGTTTTCTGAAGCTCATGCTACGTCTGAGAAGCATGCATTGGTAAATGGTTGCCTCTACTGCATAGATGTAAAAACAGAGCGATATAGAAAAGTGGCAGCCTGAAATAAGATCCAATTGTGTCCTCCCATCTCAGTCATAGTCGGTACGGGCATCTCCGCCGGTCCGCGGTCGTTTTTCGTGTACCTATTCTCTCGGTCACACTTCGGTCTAGGTACGACTACGATATTGCAAAAGAATGGGAAAATCATGTCATTGCTGTAGTATACACAAGTATATACATTATAAGTAAATGCCTGGAGCATGAAGGCAATCTGTTGTTTCGGTGTGGCGTGGACGAAAGTCATGGCAGGCTGGACGGAGCACTGGGCGGGTGTCCGTGGCCGGTGATAAAAGTTGCACGACACCAGCGAACCAATATTTAAATATCACAATAATCAGGTGTAACTTGTCTTATAAAACGGCACAATAGTGTACACTACAATTGCGTTTAGTTGCAACAGAACACAGGCCATTTATGAAGTTAGCACTGAACGCACGTAACATATCTACCGAATTGTACATACACAAGTATATCTATGCCCCTACCCACAACCATTTCGACAGCCAATTTAAAAAGTTATAGTTGTTTCCAAAAATAAGCTTTGTGTGTGCTGGCTTGAAATTTGCTCCACACCACCTCTTCTGGGGGTGTCGTAAGAGGCGACTTAGTGATATCCACAGCGGGGCGAGCAGCAGCGCAATTCTACCACCAAATTGCGATCCGCAACCGACATGCCAGCGTGGGGTTAACAGATAAACAGCTAACAGATATACATTTTATTTATAATTCAGATTATGATGATATAAAAGCCAATAAAGCGCTTATCATGGGGAGGTTTGCGTCCACCAGTGAACGATAATAGGTGGTTGAGGTAAGGTTCAGAAGGTTTAAATGTGTATTAAGGGAAGATGAAAACCGAAGAAAAGGTGGGTGTATTGTAAAAAGACGTGGATAAGAAATGTGTGAGTACAGAAGATAACGTCTGATAAAGGAGAGGGGAAGCGAATAAGCTACATGCTGTGACGACGACCAAAATTTACCATAGATACAGTCTAAAAACCTAGAACCTAAATGATTTAGCTCAGGATACCCACAATGTTAAACGTTCTCATGTTCAGTTGATGTTACTTTGAATGCCATCTACAATTTAAAGCCTAATGACTTTTCTTTCATTACTTTTATTTTATGAGTGACCCATCTGTTCCCATAGCAAGCTTTTAACGGTGGTAAGTGCTAGTTTTAACCGATTTAAACAGCTTTCAACTGCATCCGCACCTGACATTCGATGGAGATTTATAGCCTGTTCATTTTAATAGTTTATAGTGACTTTAAATATAAATAAAACGATAAATTGTTTTGTTTTTCATATCGGTTTGATTTACGAACAACACGCATATGATTTATATTGTTTCTATTGATTTGAAAACTGTGTAAAACTAACTGTTATTATTACCATTTATTGTGCAATATTGCACGATTTTTTGTCAAAAAACACATGACAAAAACACGCAAGTCATTGATGCCAAATAAGTGACCTCATTTCGTTACGGGGATAGATAGATAGAGATACATTTTATTAAAATACACAGTTACAACACAGAATAGATATTATTTAGGTAAGTACAAGTAATAATAATACAGACTAGCGTAGTAGATTAGATAAAATTATAATGCTGTAACGGTGCAGGTCAAAGGGTTCCACCTTAGCTTGATGCTACCTCTCATTAATGTCATTAATGCAAGGCAGCGCTGGTTTTCAGATGGAACCTGTATGAGGTGACCTCACAACTGAACACTGAGTGGTGCTGCGGTCTCATTCTGGAAAGGGCCTATCCTTTCCGTAGTGAAACCACGCCGTGTTGTTGCCAACCTCAAACTCAACCTTAACAGACTGTATGGGTCCACCTGCTGGACGCAGGCCTCCCCCCGCGAAATGTTATAGCTCGCTTCAATTTATATCTTTGGTAGGCGATAGTTTTGTAGGGAATTAGTGGATGGAGGCAGCTCAGGACCGTTATTGAGGATCAATATGGGCTGTGGAGGTTGATTTTGAGGATGTTCAGCAGTGGACTGTGTGTGCTCATGTGATATTAATTGATACATTACGAACAGTAGGTGAATAATAATCATTTACGAAGTAATTTTACATACTCGTTTCTATAAATTACCTCATAATTTCCGGAATTCAGCTGACAGGAAATTTGATCTGTAACAAATGAAATATCTGTTATTAAAATTGAATGGTTTAATTAAGTTTTATGATATGGCGTCTTCCCATTTCGCAACCCGTACCATTTTGCTAATGAGTGATACAGTCAGTTCGATAAGTGATAGGGCTCTAGGGCATAAAAGTGGAGTATTCCATCCCCTTTTAGAAATATCGAGGACATAAAGTGAGAAGGTGGCCAATTTGAGAAGTACAAGGTATATAAAAGTGTCTGCTTATTCATGACCCAAGCAGACAAGTATCTCTTAGTTCGGCCGCGACACGATATTTTTTGAAGTCAGGTTTATAGTTGGAAAGTTTAGGCCCATACCCGAGCCAATATGAGAGCGCCACCTATTTTATGATATTATTACGTTTAACATAGGAAATTTTTAAAATCTATCGTACAGTTTGTGGTGTCTATTTTAAGCTATTTTAATATATGCCTCTGTGATAGTTTTATCTTGTATAGTTTAGGAAGAAATGCAAAAACAGAATTTGTTAGCCAAAAAGCGCAACTTCGTATCTATAAGCTTTACAAAATGAACCTTTTACAGAGGCATAACTAGATAACTTTAGATACCACAAACTATACGATGGCTTTTTAAAACTTTCTGTGTTTAGCGTAATATGCGTGTATGCGCCTTAGTATATCAAAAACTTTTTAATTAAATAAAAGTAAATTCAATATAACATGAATTTATATAATAAAATTAACTAATTAACTCATTGCATCGAAAGCCCCCAGAACACCACGAAACACCTTCAGACCTACAAATATTTGCGGTAAGAGAATCGAACCTGCAACCAGCTGCGTCTCAGATAGATTTCGGCGGCTGCAAACATAAGGTCGTCAAATGAAGAGAAGTTGACATAATCTCTAAATTTACTAACGTTTTCAGAAACCATTTTATCAGTACTGGCAAAGCGACGGTGTTAGTGGCAATAAGAGTTGAGTTACTATACCGTTGTAAATCTGCACGATTGCAGCGAATGCATCTTCTTTATGAGCGTAAAGTCTATTTGATATCGCCCGATGAAAGGAATTGCTCGATAAATTCCGAAATGGTAATTTGGATAGTAATGTTGATTTAGTCGTAAATCTGCAGAATCTGTACATTCTATACTCGGTTTTTAGCCGACCACCAATGGAGGAGAGTTATGAGGTTGGCCCAATGTTTGTTTTTTAGTATGTAGCCAATTTTATGTTCTCACGTAGCGCTGAAACTACTCGTCTGATTACAACAAATGACATATCGTTTGTGTAAAAGGTGGCGCTGTCATGTTGGCTCCTGTATGCGCCTTAATAAAAGAGTGACAAAATAAGAATTTTATCATGAATTTTTAACGACACTGGTGTCAGCGGAGTAAATCGCAGAATCTAGAAACAATTTTTGGTTTTCACACCTTACATTGATATTTTCATTTATTTTCAATATCGATTGATCTTTGGGCAGTTACGTGTGTTTTTGTGTTTGGTAAATATGACATAAAGAAGCAATCGTGTTTATTATTGATCGAGATCGAGATCGCTCGCTTGGCATTGGTAGGTATCTATCAAATTAAGTGAGCGACTAGATCATTATAAATTTTGACCGCTCAATGTGAATATTTACCGAAAAAGAACGAATGAATTTGGAAAACAGTTTTAGCGTAGTCTCTCACGCACTCACGGATTTTTATCCAGATACACTTGCAGCTGAATCGACTCAAACCGTAATTTTGCACAAAAAATAAATTCAGCAAAACGGCATTGCAGGCAAGGGGAACGGTTTTACGTTCCCCTTGTCTGCATGTATACTCGGACTCTGCCGTGATTACCATGGAGATACATTCTGGTCCATCAATAAACAGGACGGATCTCCATTGCTGAATGGAATGTATATCTTCTGTACTCGTGTACAAGTTCAGGAGCGACTTGTCATTGATTGCAAACAATGTGTACCCGTTTGTAACAAAGCTAAAACTTGGGATGCTATAATGCCTCTGTTGATTTTTCTGTTGAAAAATAGACTTTATGCACAAATGTCGGCTAGAGTCGATTCAATTGCACGCGAGTGTAGTCTTTTCAGTATGCTGAATGTTTGCTGGTAATACTGTTTATTACAAAGTTGCGTTACTTTATGTTCTATGAAAATGCGACAGTGCAACAATGTTATACAAACATCCCGCTTTGAGCGCTGTCTCATTTTCATAGAAAATAGATAAACGAAAACTTTGTACTAAACATGGTGTCAATTTAGATGCTGCCGAAACTAAACTAAACTAATTTGATAGAACTAAAAATGTCGCCGACCCTGTCATAACGATCAAAATAATAAGGATGGCATCATCTTTAGTCATATCAAATTAGTTTAGTCTAGTTTTAGCCTCTAGTTTCTAGCCTACTGATGAATTAGTGAGTGTACATTCATACTATCGTTCATCCATTAGTTTTAATTGTTTTTTTATTCTTTAACAAAATACAGCGTGCGAAAATTGTATGAGCGATATACGTTTGGCCTATACTCTTAAAACAAATTCGAAGTTTCTGATTTGTTTTTGTGCAAACGCTAATCTTATGTAAGCGACATAAGCTTTGGCTTTGCACGACAACGAAAACGGAACTTCGATTTTTCTTTTCCGAGTAGGCCCCCTGAATTGACCTGAAGTTCTAATAAGTCTTGAGTTCATAAGTCAACATCTGATTCACCCAAGCGGAGATTACCCCTGGCTTTTCTCCAACTCCAACCATCTTCGCCTCGTCAAATTAAACTATCAAATTTTCCCGTCAGTGCGTTATTATAGCGGTGAAGCGACGTGTTTCTCCGCTCCTATGCAAATATATCGGCGTGTGTAAGAGGCTTTACTGTGCCTCGGTAATGTGATATTTGTGTAGTATAAGCTTAATTTTGGAATTCACGATATGAAGGTCTCGGAATTTGTGTTTCTTGTAATGTGTTTCTTGGGTTTGATTTTGATTTAAAGCTTTTTTAATTACTTGTGTTTGAAGGAGAAAGATTGTTAAACGGAATGTTTGATTTTGTCACTTAGAATTGTAATAATATTCTAAATTGCTCCAAAAATCATGCAGTACCTAGAGTTTAAAAATATCATAGAAAATGGCAGAATGGAAAATAGATAAAGAAAGAGAAAAAGAATACGTTGATTTCAGTCATAACCAATCTCCTTAGTTATTTATTTTGAAGAGACTAAATCTTCAATAATTGGTAGTCTATCCTCGCAATTCATTTTAAAAACTAAAGAAAGTAAGTCCTTAAAACTATTGAAGTCATTGTTTTCATTCACTCTGGCGATTTCGATATCGTTACCGATATTGAAATCGCCAGAGCGCCTAATACGTGGCCGAAAAGCCGTTCGGCGTAATCGAAGCCTACTAATCTTCTGCAAGAAAAAAGGTAGCTAAAGCGCAAGGGGAGCACCCATAATTTATAACGGCACCACATGCATTCTCTCGTAAATTTTCAGCGTGTATAAACCATTTTATTACCTTCCTGTAAAACTAGACAGTGCGATGAAAAATGAATAGGACATTGTAAACATTAAACAACAAAATTGTAGAAAGATAAGTTTTACAGCAGTTACAATGTAGGATAGTGCATTTTAAAGGCCATTTCAGGAATTTTCATGATGATCTACAAAGCTGACAAGAAAATAAGTTATTATATTTTTTTAAAGATGTAGTAAGCTATTTACATTCGTTAGTTTTCTTTTTTTTCAAGTAAATTCGCCAGAAAGGTATTACTAGGCCGCCCCGTGCCCGACAAAGCCTCAGACCAATTTAAACCATAATTTAAAATTATTAGGAGTCAATAAGACTTGAAATCAATGTCTTATTGTCGTCGATCGCATTAAATACACAAATAATACCAATATTGATGACCAACAATGAATTTACATTTAAATTATCTACATTATAATTAAAAATCTATATGTACAATATAAACAATCAAAGCACCACATACTTAATTACTATCTTTATTAATTACGCAAAATCCCTCGCAGCTAAATCTGAATCCGTATTATTTCATTTAATCTAGTCCGCTATTATAGCGGACTAGATTAAATAAGGCAAAATAATATAGCCCTACCTATGTTTTGCACTTGACATTTTTTGGATCGTTAAATCAGGCACGGGGATTGTATTCTACAGTTCGGGTAACTCTAGTAACTCACCGAAGCTGTAGAATACTCTCTCCAGTAACCATGACATCACTCTGTGCGTCGTAGCGCTATAACTACTCTTTTGATTTCAACAAATGAGGTATCGATTGATTTGTCTTAATAACCCGGTGGTTATAGAGTATATGACGTCAGACTATATTGGGGGTCTAACTACATAGCGGGGTCTAAGAAAGGGGTGATCATTTCGTAATTAAAATAATAAGCACAATCGGTGAATGGGTTTAAGTTTGTTTTATCTAGTCCTTTTCTGAGTAGGCCCCAGAAGTCTAATATCAAAATTGCTGCAGCGTTCTTGCAATAACTCTCAGGTAACACAACCGCTACATAAAGCTCTAGGGTCCAATATACCTGAGGATACACCCGCGACGATTTCATTATACAAATTTATGGTACCCTGCCTTTGAAATTAAAGGAGCAAACATGCCCGGGTATAGGAGATTGAAGGACTGGACTGTACATTTGAAAACTATCTTGTGTGCCTTATTTCTTTTAGGCCTTTATGTCTTTAGGAGTATTGGAAAGGAAAAGCAAGAATTATTATAGAATTCCAAATAACACATTAAAACTTAAATAATGTTATTACATTGATTTAGGTAAGAACTTCTTTATTTATTAAAGTATTGTATATATATACTCGTAAAACCTTGTTTGTTTGTTTTCCAGTTGGAGGAAAACCCGCCTTCTATTTTCTATTCTATAACGAGATAATCCGATATTTTCTAGTAAGCTTAGTAGTTGTTATGTTTGTTTGATATTATGATTCTTGTTTTTGACAGCATTATTATCAACGGTTTTTGGTTAATATAGTTTAACACTAGGGCAATTATTTAATGTATAATTCTCAAAATTTACTAAGTATATTAGTCATCTAGTACACAAGCTCTTCTTAGCTTGGGGTAAGATGATTCTGTGTGGATTTTCCACTATTAAACGATCAAGAAATTGGTCCGGATTTGACTCAAGTAAATTCGGAATAACCCGCGGTAACTTCAATGGAAATCTGCAAGATAGCTTTTAGTGTTCTAGAAGTTTCTTTCCATGATTTATGGGGCGGTATACTTAATTCACCTGGGTACACTAAGGACACTTTTAGTAGACTTGAATCAACCGGTCATTTCCGTGTGCATTAAGTACAACTATTGAGTAGACTTTATTCATTCAGGTGATTTATTGACGCTGTCTGCACAGTTCTTAATGAAGGTTATATGTTGCTACATCTAGCTTCAGGCGAAAACGTATTAATTTCGAGTCTAGACATATATCGTCCGTTGTAAATGCATCATGTAGTAATAAAGAGGCTCTGGAAACGGCGTTGGCTGAATGTAAATGTAACCTTTAACTATTATGTAAATGCTGGTTATTGTAGTGGTTCGTGTAAATTATTCCGTAATGGGTAGTGGGTAAAGCGGGTTGTTTTATTGGAATCCATCATCATCATCAAACTCTATTAGTCCACACACACATAGGCCATAGGCCTCCCTTATTCAATTATCCCCGCGATATTCGGGAATTCGAAAATAACTCAAAGCTATGTGGTGCTTGCTGGCTTAGAATTTGAACCAACCCAACACTTTCCGTATCGTAGGAAAGTAACACTAATTTTATCTCCCTCTCTGTCCGCTACCTTTTCACCAGTTATCCATAAAATGCGCATGTGAACACCAAAACGGTTGTTAATTATAAAAAAAATATTTTAATATTTGCAACGTTTGTCGAGTCCATACCGCAATGCTTGAAAACGAAAGTTTTCAATTAGTGCGTCCTACCCGTCATGACCTACGGAGCTGAGACGTGGACACTCACGATAGGGCTGCAGGCCTAGCCAACCGGCATTCGCTCAGAAGCGTTTCGATTTCTACAATCGTCATCGCCTAAACGATGGCGAAGTACGTTTGGTAGACAAAGTAACCTTCACGTGGCGATCGCCGTGTCTATTCGTCTGATCGCTCAATACCGCGCTTAGTCTATGGTTGTCGTAGTCAAACGTCAAAAGTGTCATTCGCCTATTTTGCTCGTCTCTTTTACGTTCCGGTCTACGCAAAACTTATATATCTTGGATTTTATTTATGAATGGTTTTCTGTTTTTTATTGCGTGTGGAGGCTTATTATAATAAGTTTTTGATACATTGAGTAGCGTACTTAAATTCTACAGCATAATTAATAGGTTGAAATGGAATTAAAAATTATTTGCATTTTCGAACTAACTTATTGAAAGATCGTAGTCAATTGAAATGAAACGCCAGTGTTGCCAGACGGGGGTATTCCCTGCAAATTCGGAGTTTTTTGGAGGGAGATTCGGGGTAGGCGAAAGGTTTGTTGGGGGGATTTTCGGAGGGAAAACTGGGTTTGGAGGAAATTTGGGGATTCTTATTAAGTACCAAACCGACCATACCATACAAGATGGTACTGAAAAAGCCAGTTGTGTAAAAAATATCTATCTATGTAGTGTATTGTATTATGTATATCAGTTTTCTAGTACCCATAACCACCAGCTCTGCTTAGCTTGGGGCTAGATAATGCTGTGTGAATTGTTTTACCAGCATTATTTATTTATATAATTTGATACTTATCAGAATTGAAATTATGATTATTGTAGTTATTTTTGATTGATAGTTTATAAAAAAATAACGGTGTTTTTTTTGTTACATACTAACCATTCTTAATTTTAATTGTTTATTTATTTTAATACATGATTAAACACAATTGTAAAAAGTACACAAATGGTGGGTGGGTAAATAAATAATGATGTGTTTCTAACAAAATGGATGTCACAGTCTGAATAAATGAAGTTTTAATTTCAATTTGAGATTTGGGATTTGGAATAAAGTTGGGGGGAAGTTCAAGTCATCTGGCAACACAGAAACGCAGTAAAAGACTGAGAACACTTTTTGTATTGTTTGTTTTGTTTTATAAACTTCATGAAAAGAAAACAACTTTGGCGCAATTGGAATTATCTTACTTTGATGTACGTAATTGCAATTATTTAAGTAATTGTAATCAAGAGCACGGGCCAGCGGTGAGCAGTTTTCAGCTCATTTGGAGTTTATGGAAAGGTAAATTAATTATTTAGTACTCGACCTACCTACTTACCTTTCTTTGTAAGGACTAGGCTAGTTATCTACCTCAAAAATTTAAATAACTACCTAAAAAAGTTTCTAGCCGGAAAGCAATACTATACCTAAACCATGGTAGGTATAGTATTGCTTACTTAGAAACATAAACAATGACTCGATTCACAAAGAAATACAAAGAACGAGATCTCTTTAGTTTTATGTTATGTTACAGGCATAGTGACCTCACAAAACCTCAGCCAGCCTCAGCGCAGCAGCGCAGGGACGTTTGAGGGCTGATCGTTTGTGAAAAGAGCGGGCCATCACCTTAAATTCTGTTGGTGGTGGTGTCCAAAAGACTATGGACAAGTGGAAAAAGGTGGGTACCTTACGAGTACTTATAGCACTTTTATGACTTCATGAAGTAAATTAATTACCTACCAATTGTAAATAGAAAGTATGTACATAAAAAAATCATGTATATTTAGTTCATTATATAAACAAAAAACCCTGCAATCTGCATTACTAAAACTTTCTTGTAATTTTAAGGTGTAGGCAGACTGGAAGTCAAGAGTGAGTTTGTGGCCATCGAGCGGAGACGCCTTCAGTTGGAGGAGAGACGGGCACAGACTGAAGGCCAAAGAGTAGAGGTGGATAGTGAGCGAAACAATCTCCTCGGCCGTTTCACAAAAATAGCTGAAGCCTTAGTTTAACAATATCTGAGTAGGGCTATGCCTGCCATCCGTGAGCCAACAGTAGCCGTCTACAATGTGTCATCTGTGTATATGACCATTCGTGATTAGATAAGTTTGATAGTTCTAGGACACTATTAAACTCCAAAATTAAAGGTATAAGAAATATGAATGAATGTATGTTACAGCAAATGTGTACTCAAATAGATAATAAACTAAATTAAAAATAAAATATGTTTGTAACTTTAACTATGTACTTTTATTTACAATCCACTAAGAATTCTCATTCTCATCTCGTGAGCCAACAGTAGCCGTCTACAATGTGTCATCTGTGTATATGACCATTCGTGATTAGATAAGTTTGATAGTTCTAGGACACTATTAAACTCCAAAATTAAAGGTATAAGAAATATGAATGAATGTATGTTACAGCAAATGTGTACTCAAATAGATAATAAACTAAATTAAAAATAAAATATGTTTGTAACTTTAACTATGTACTTTTATTTACAATCCACTAAGAATTCTCATTCTCATCAAAACCTGCTGATTAAATGATTGCGCATTGCCCTGCCTCGGATAAGTTCTGTTTGGTTATCAGCATTAAAGATGTTATGTTGTGAGGTGTAATCATCACTGCCATCATTGCTTATGCCAGGACTAATACTTGGTGTTGGACTGCCATGTTATGTAGTACACAGCAAGCAAGTGTTATCTTGCAAGCTTCATACAGGTGGTAGTGAAGAACTCTGTCTTTAAGGAAGCACCTCCATCGAGACTTCAGTAAACCAAAGCAGCGCACTATTGCTGTTTCTGGCTTGCACATAGCGAGATGTGTAAACGTCTTCTTGAGACCCAGGTGCAGCATTTAAAACAGGGTCGCTGTGGATAACCAGAGTCCCCTGCAAGAAAAAAAATCACTTTAATACCTAGCTGCTAGCGCTAAAAAGTTTAGGGCGCAAAACACTAGAAAAAAGGAAATTTAAGCAATGTTATTGCAGGTAGGTAGCAGGTCCATAGGTTATCAATACACAATCAAAAATATTTCTTAGACACCTACCTTTATTTCCAGAGATATCTCTAGAGATCCTTTTATTGACGTATAAGGCCGCAACTCACAACAAAGCTTTTAAAATAAGGCTTTGCTGAGTCTAAAGTGCTTGTTTCTGCATTTCATCAATACTTTCCAATTGCTGCCGAGAAAGTTACATAAGTGGCGTCTGAGCCAAACATTTTCATTTTGAGCTGACCACAGCAAACGCAGCGTATGCATCTTGCACTAATTATTTTAAAATCACAAAACAAACAACGCGATAAACACATCCATCCAATGATTCCTACAGCTGTTTATGAAATCACCATTTTGTGTCGATAACTACAGGGTCTCGGCGTTCGCCAGCGTTTCCATCAAGACGATCGACTATAGGCGTAGTCGATTGTCAAAAGTGCATCTTGGCTAGGCATTTGTATGAAAGTAATCGTTCGATGTTGTCGATTCGTTTGGTGGAATCGTCATGTGTGTACATTGTCTACCATTATTCTATACGTTATAGATAGATCACGTGACATATCTGAGGCATATGTCAAACCCATACATTTTTGGACTTTTCTACTAGCGCTTTCGCTAATCGATTGTTACATTGTCTAGGCCCGCTGTTCCACCAGTTTAAAATCGCTCCGTGAGCTATGGAAAGAGCCATGCTCGGAGTCTCCCTGAAGGATAGGATTCATAACGAATACATCCGACAGACAACCAAAGTTATCGACATAGGTCAAAGAATTAGCAAGCTGAAGTGGCAGTGGGCCGGCCATATCTCGCGAAAAACTGACAACCGATGGGGTAAACGAGCTCTTGAGTGGACGATCGCGACCGCGACTCGGTAAACGTAGTGTAGGCACCCTCCGGCCAGGTGGGATGATGATCTGCGAAAGTCGGCAGGCAGATTCTGGATGCGTCTAGCTGAAGACGGCGCCATGGCGCTTATTAAGGGAGGTCTATGTCCAGCAGTGGACTAGTAAAGGCTGATGATGATGATTTGTAATCAATCTGCACCATCTAATCTTATCAAAGATAATACCGCGGGTTAAGAAAACGTTATCCTCGCAAATACTAATTTAGTTACGAGTTATCTTATTTCAAAGACTCTGTTTACTTCTAATTCCGTAAATGCTTAAGTACCTAAAAACATATCCATACGTAAATGTACAGAATGTGCAAAACATCTGAAATTAGTATCTGTCTTACCACAATACTGCTATTGTACGTACACAAAGGAATTTCGCCAACTATAACGCAATACCTCGCGTTTTCGTTTGCTACGCGTTTAGTCATCCGTTGGGGTGTGGTTTAAGGGAGAAATGTTAATGAAATTCATATAAATAAATTATTTGTTGACAAATAAAATAACAATCAAATACTGTATACATTTCCGACACAATTTGAATATTGTTTGAGAATAAAGAAACTAGAAATATATTAAAACTAGTATTTAAAATTAAACTAACTGCAGACTGTTGCAAACAATCTAGCTTAACTGATCCATATCAATACCATGAAATAAATAAAAAAAAAATTAAAGAAACTATGTCTTGACCTTTTCTGCATAAACGGCTGAACTAATCTTAACGCATTTACTGCCGTGCCTCGACGATGCGTACCACAGGGTACTTACTTACTTTGTACTATATTTATTTATTACTAGCTGCGCCCCGCGACTTCGCACGCGTTGTTCCTATGGAAACATTAAAAGGTTATTTTCATCCCACAGGAACAGATTTATGGGATAAAAAGTAGCCTATACTTTATTCCAGGATTAGAATTACCTGTATGCAAAATTTCAGCAACAAACATCCATCCATACAAACTTTCGCCTTTATAATATTAGTGTCATGTGAAGTTTGATTATTAGTACAGTAAAGTGTTCATTCATTCACAGGGGCGCGCCACTTAACCGTAGGAGGTCATCTGCGGCTTGGACCAAGAAAGTGTGAATGCAATTTCCAGGAAGTGAAGGGCGAGTTAGATTGTATTCCCGAGACATCGGACATTGGCAAATTTATATGGCGGTAAAATGTGTGCGAAGCCGCGAGCAGAAACAGAGTCAGAGTCAGAGTCAAATCGTTTATTTCTTTAGGTTTACAAAATAAACACTTAGACACGTCAATTTTAAGAAGACAAGTATTAATAATCCTGTACAATTTACACAGCATGATCTAGCCCTAAGCTAAGCAGAACTTGTGCAATGAGTGCTTATAATTCGCAAAGATAGTTTTTTTTATTATGATCGGATCAAATTTTCGCAGATCGAACAAACATTTGTCCGGCGCCGCCCCTTTACCAACCCACAGATTTTTGTGGAATCTAGCGAAAGAGGAATTAAATAAAAATTCCGCATTTGTGATTTGGTCGACTGAGCACATTCGACGGTTTAAAAATTAAAGTAGTTTGCCACATATTTGCATCCAATATAAGCGAGTGGAGGTTTACTGTATCCAGTTATGTAAGTTGAAATTCTACCTACGTTATGGTATCTAGACAGCAAAGTCGGCGACACAGCCCGACGGGGCGGATTAGACAGGTATTTAATTCAATTCATTTATGATACACAGGTATCACGCGGATGTTCAGACATAGATTAAATCAATGTGATCTGCCATTTGGCGTTTTTAATTTTTTTAAATACATACATAATATAACAATAGAGAAAAATTATACTACTAAGTGAAGATAGTATGATATGAAGAGGGTGTAGATTACGTTTCCCACATGATAGTAAAATTTTCAGATGTAACGCGACAAAGAAGTTGTTTTTGCGTTTCGTTTGACGCTATGTAAGGGTTTTTGACGAATTCTTTTTTTCGCGTTTCTGATGTCATAAGTGGAGTGAATATTGTGTTGCGCGTCTTGCTAATTATAAAATCTAATATTTAATAAAAGATGATATAGATTTACGTTACAACGCTAGAGATTTTCTTCATTACGATGATAATTATATTTACCTATCTATAAATATGTACATGTATCCGGCAACTAATAACGGGCAACTCCAATGCAATAGAATACCATAGTCTTATCATTAATATTAAAATATGAATATCAATAAAACATTAGAAAAACAAAAAACAAGTTAGCTAAGAAACAAAATGTTAAAGATAATGTATTTATCTTTATTTAGTATGCTTTTCTAGCCGAATTTCGAGGTATACATACTGGTTCGGTCTATTAGGTCTAATTCTCTGAATGTCCAGTCTCCGAAAGTCCATTTCCGAAATGTCTTATTCCCCGAACGTCTATTCCCCGACCACTTAGCTGTAGTAATTAACTTTAAGGCTTCCTTGTCAATTTTGAATTAAAAGCATTCATATGTCAATATTCCTTTGTTTATTTTTTTCGCCACGCTTCCCGCTAAGTCTATGACAGTATCCAAGGTCCAATTGCCTCTACCATCCCCGTGCCTGTATTGTGGGGCGTTTCTTTTACAAATGAGCTGACGTGACAGACACACACGTTTCGGTAACAGCTTTTGTTTGGGTTTGTGTGAGGCAGTTTATTTTAGGTCCTTGTCCTAGCTATGGACTAAACAATGGTATAAGGAAAATCCTATTGCACGTTGCGACGCGTTTTTTTATGAGAGAGAGAGAGAGAGATATATAATTATATATATAATTTATTTTCCCAAAAACACTTATACATATTTATAACTAGTAGCGCCTCACGGTTTGACCAGCGTAGTTTCCATTCCTGTGGGAAATAAAAAATAAAACATAGCTATAAGTTAACAATAATGTAATCTATTAAATAAGGAGTAAAAATGTTATTTAATTATATTTATATTTGACATGTAAATTTAAATTTACCAATAAAATCTTGTATCTTGTATCTTGTATCTTGTATCTTGTATCTTGTATCTACGCGTGTGAAACAGCAAGGCGCAGCTAGTTATCTTCTAAAAATTAAATTTAGGTACTGTTTTACTGCTTTGATTCTGTTTTTAAGCTTATAAGCTCTTTTGTAGCAAATTTTAGAAAATAAAGTGATATTTTAACCGGTATTATCATTTATCACTTACCTGGAATGTTCAGTGGCTTTCAAATAATGACCAAGGAACTCAGTTAGTAGAAACTTTGTAATAGTTTGTTAGTTTACGAAGACTTTGAGTGAAACTGCAAATTAATTTATAGGTACCCTCAATGTAAACTTAAACAGAAGTTTGCTTCACTGTAGCCGTGTTACCTATTACGTCAATAAATTTTTTAATCTTATGATTACCATGTAACATTAGCATGCAGTTTTGATAACTATTTTCTCATTTTTAACCGACTTCAAAAAGGAGGAGGTTCTCAATTCGTCTATTTTTAGATTTTTTTTGTTTGTTACCTCAGAACTTTTGACTAAGTAGTCCGATTTTCATGATTATTTTTTTTATATGAAAGCCGGTGCTTTCCCTGTGGTTCCATTTTAATTTGGTTCAGTCCTGGCAACGGAATCCATGAAAATTCATGAAAAAACTATAAACATTGAAGATGGTTTATAGTAAACAAAAATTCATTATTTTACAATCAGTTTCACAGCCATTGAATTGTTATTCACCATTCTTTTATCATTTTATTTTATACTAGTCATTCACTTTACACATTTATTACATTTACACATTTTCATTCCTTAACTTAGTTGGTTATACAAGAAAGAAGAAGAAGAAAGAAAATACATTTATTTGGAACAATTACATAACACACACATAACACGACAAACGTAAGGATTATAGATAAGTAGGAAATAAGCAAAGAATTACATATAAACCAAGGAAAGTAGTACATAAATAAGAGAGGAGCATGTTAAAGGATGTTATATAAAGGGCCAAAAAGGTCCCTGTCTCAGCATTATGCCGCTACAGCCGAAGCTATAACGGCGCTGATTTTCTGACAGGTCCTGGTGTGGTGGCACAAAACTAGAATAAAATAAAGCAAAACATTTTAGATATTTACAGCAAACAAGATAGACGTATGGAAAAAACAAAACAAAATATACATATGGCAATAGATTAGAAATAAATTAATAAATTATAATAAGTTATTGTTAGCAATCTGAGACTTTGCTGCATTTTATCTATTACTTATTCCTCATCCAAAAATGAGGATTCCAATGTAACCAAATTACAGAATTCGTTAAGGCTGTAAAATGCATTTTTCCCGAAAAAGATTTTTATTTTACGATTAAAGAGATTAAAATTATTTAATTCAGTGATCTTTGTAGGCATTTATTAAACAGCTTTATTTTAAAAATCTGCCCTTGATTTTAGAATTAACGCTTTCACTGTCAGCATCCAGCAATACGATCTCCAAGGGTACGCTTTGCAGCATGCTCTTCGAGAAAACTTTGTACGACATAAAAACACTAGAAATTCTTATTTCCGTAGTACCTAATAGAAAACTAAGAAAATTTTAAATTCATTAAATTAAAATAGACATGGAAATTAAGCGAAACTTTGCTGTTGTCGCTTCATTATGTAGACTTAACTAAGCAAGCGACAAATAAACCTTTAGCCTGTTGTTATATTGTGAGACTTCGACAGTAAGTAATAGAGGAGAATCAATAAAATGTGAGAAATGAACAAAATTAAAATGGGACTACACGGGAAGCACCAGCTTTCATATAAAAAGAATCATGAAGATCGGTCCGTCCAGTCGAAAGTTCTAAGGTAACAAACACAAAAAAAAAAACAGTTGAATTGATAACCTCCTCCTGTTTTTGAAGCCGGTTAAAAAAGTTACCCCATATCTAAGCCATACTCTCGCTCATCGAGAGGGTTTTAAGATTCAAGACGATATGTCCATTGTAAATGCAAGATCCGTACATAAACTAGAGACAATCTCAAAGAATATTGCAGACAGCGGATTTTAAGCTGTATAACGACATACCATAAAACCATGCACCTGTGCTGGCTGATAAAATTTAAAGTGTATTCTGGGATTTAAAATGTAGTTTTGCAACATTTTGAAAGTTGCCAGACGTATTTAAGTAGTAGTTAATGTTGGTAGGTAAGAATAATTTTCAATTAACGGTAATGATTACGTAGATTATCTTTTATTGTATTCACGAAATTTAGTTTTTGATGGTTACAATCATATATCGTTCTGGATTGTGCTGGATTGTGGAATAACTAGAAATATTAGAAATAATTTTATTGAAGTATTATTTAATTATGTAATTTTTACATAATATTTGGTATTCACAATATAACAAAAAGTGGTGATGATAACTTTTGTGATTAGAATGATGATGCCCGCAGTAGATTTTAGTAAAACTCTGTCGCAGACAGCATGGCTGCCTCACTGATAAAAAATAAGGTTATTAAGATAATTTATTTATCGAAGTTTATCGAGTTACAAATTGATAAATACTAGTAAGATTATCGAAGGTTTTCACGGGTAGATCAGAATAGCGCAACAACTGTGTGACTAATCTAATCTGTGACTAATCTACATGTACTTATTACCTATAGATAGTGTTTTTAAGTAACAGTACAATATTTTTAAATTAAGCTAATTTTCATCATCTTTATCATCATTGACATTTTCATTTTCATTTACATTTATACAAAGAAGGACTGATTGAGACTGGAAGATAATGTCTGGTCATAATAGAGTCTCCACAGCGTAATCCGCGGACACCGACCAGTTGTCTAAACACTGTCAGCGCCTACAATATTCATACAGTTACCTACTGAATAAGGCGCATCAAAACGGGTGCGCTATGTGAAAGTACTTTGGTGCGTGTACTCGTACTCGTACATTTTAAAGAGCGAGCCATAGCAAAATCACCATTATCACCAATTATTTGTCCTTTATTTCTATAAAAGCTTTTGATATCTTTAAGTACAATCTGAAGTAGAATTTAGTACGGCCCTTTTCGTGTTTTCTCGGGCATTCTCGGATGCTGAGCAAAATTATAGCCATATACAATACACATCACGTCTTCAGTGGTAATATTATGAAGTCGTTTGGGCCAAATGACCAGCCCTGCGCCAGGACACGGCTATTTCACTGGAGATCCTTGAATATCAAACTGAAGGGGTTATTTGCAACTTCAAACATTTAGTATCTTTTTACCCAACTACTACCCATGTCATAGAGCAAACTTAACAATAATGATTTCAGTAAGTTGAAACTAGGCGTCATTATATTTTATTTTCGACTCAAAAATAGCTAGGTTTATATAATGATCGATGTATCACAAAGAACTATTAGAAGGGTGTACCAAAATAATGTATCATCCACTGACCTCTATTTTGTACAATGGAGGTCAAAGGCAAAGGGTCCCTTACCCTGATAAATTACACAAATAGACTGTTCCTAAGACTCAAAAATACACCAACTGTTTTTTTCATATCTGTACCTAATTT
The DNA here is from genome assembly GCA_955876795.1 of Eupithecia tripunctaria. Lineage (NCBI taxonomy): Eukaryota > Metazoa > Arthropoda > Insecta > Lepidoptera > Geometridae > Eupithecia > Eupithecia tripunctaria. The sequence continues at coordinate 8,521,234 of OY041620.1, forward strand.
GGATATAAGGACTCATTTAAATTTTATATATAGATACATGCAAGCCTAACCTAGTGCAAGGGTAGTTAACTAGTGCATAGTTAATCAAATACCTACCATATTTTAGTTACCACACAAGTCTAAAACCAATGTAATCCTGTGTTAATTTTGCAGTTGTGTTTTTAAAAATAAAATTTGTTATTTATAAACAGCTTTACTTCCGTTCTTTTCGAGTGAAACTTCGCCACAACAATTCTGTTTCTATCTGTATTGTGAGGACAGTCGTAAAGCGAACGTTTTCGATGCTTAAACACTTTATCTACTATAAAAACACCCAATGTTATGACAATATAAATTCGTTTTCTTTTTTCTGAAGGACATAAAATGCTACGCTTTGAATGTAAACGATGGCTCTATGCTGAGTTCCAGATATTTGGAGTGCGACCACGTTTGAATGGTCTATTACGAACAGAATATAGGTAATAAATTATATAGGGTATAAAACAGAGTTTAATACTTCGAGATGGATGTCTCTTTCAACGAATGCATCGTAATTGCATGAAAGCTGACTTGGTGCTTTTTATAATTTTTATTGAAGATTTTTACAGAATTATAGTAAATAAACACTCACTTTTGACGAGTAGACATGTTATGCGAAAGTCAATGCTTACAAAAATAAAATCTGAAATAATTTACTGAATTAATATAAAGTGCTAAAGAACCAAGACAGCGCATTTAAATTCAACTTGAATTTGAATCTATTTGAACATAAAAGTCTAATCAATTTAGTACAGACACAAGTAAAAGTGCACAAAGAAAGAAACAGAAGTTCGAAGACAGCGGTGGGAGCTACACAACAATGCTCTCCCAAAGTTTCTTCCGAGTGACTATTTTCACTTCCAAGTGTTGTCTGTGACTCAATGCGCCAATCAGAGACTTTGGAAGTTGGGTGACATAAGTTTTTTCCAGTGAAAATGTATTATGGAACACGCCGTGTCTTGTTTTGCTGCAAAAGTTCTACAAGTGTCGGAAAATTATCAACTTTGATAGATATTTTCTTTCATAAGGCGCTAGTAGGAGCCGATGACCTTGAGCGAATGGGTGTGGCTATCGTTTCGGCCCCGCACCTTTCGCACAGCGCTCGCACCGGCGCCGGGGTGCTCCGTTAGATAATTAATTAAAATTTCTAATATGTAGTAGCAGTCACTGCTACTACACGTCACGTAATACGTCGATTGTATTGGGCAGAGTCCATTGAAGAGGGAATTAGGAAATTCACCGACAGCAAGTCGAAAGAGCAGCGTCATCGGTTAATTGTACCTCTATAAAAACTTCTGTCAATACACCAATCAAAATGTCCGAGTGTTTTTTTTGTAATAACGCAATATGTCTCCGTAAAACAGAAAACAATAATAACTTATACGATAGATTTTGCTATAATAGGAAGGACGTTCTTAACGTATAAATCTAAAAACTGAAAGACTACAACTATGCGATTTCTATTCCACCTTTAAGATTTATACTCATATATTCAAATTACAAAAACTTTTTCTCTGAACTCAGGTCTATAAGACGACTTTATAGTCTATAAGGTTGTATGTCAGTTTCCAGACCAAGTTTTTCCCCGTTCGATAACTTTACTAAGATTTAGTTTGCTATAAGACTTTTGTCGAGCAACTTGAGTGGTTTCAATATTTCTTCTTCCTTCAACACTTATCGATGTGACTTGGCGAGACAAGGACGAATTTTAAAATAATAGATGAATCAAAAAACAGAGTTTGTTTTTATTATACCTACTATACATAAAATATAAATAAAAGAAGATGTATTTCTTAAATAATGTTATGTACAAAATATGAACCGAATTAAAAGAAATAAGTACCTACTTATTCAAAGGCTTCTCAAAAATGTAATCCTTAAAGTATTTTTGACGAGGCGGCATAGTTGGTGAATAGACAACTCTGCCAACCTATCCCTTTACAGAATATAACAGAATAAAAGGTTGAATTTAAACTGTGAAAGGTCATCGACCTCCCAAACATCATCGCTTCTCAAGGACATTCTTACATAACCCTGTTTTTTTTTTATCACAACACATTCAAGCCTTAATCCCAGTCTGTTTGGGATAAAATCTTAGACCAGGCTCAGGCGTCGCTTTCGCTTGAGAAGTCTGGCTTCCAATTGGATTACCATCTAGCTCTGAAGCACCTACATTATGTATTGGAGTGAATTCAAGCTTTGTCGTGGAACCGTAATATTTTAATGTTTTCCAGCTGTAAAAGCGACGTGTTTATGTTTTGAAATGAAGAAATCGCAACGTATACTGCGTATGTCTTGGATGTAATAAACGTTTTTATTAAAAATTTCTCAGTTTTATGCAATATAAATATCGTAAAACCGCTTCATCCTTTTTCTAATGGCCCAGTTACATAATGCTCTGTTATGTTACTGAGCCAGTTATTACTCAGTTATACCTCTATACATACTCATATCACAATCTCTGCAGAGATAATATTCAGACTATCTGCCACCCAGTCAGGGACACGGAATCTAACATAGATTTGAGCGAAATTTATTTCGTTCCGGAAGAAAACCTAACCTAACCTAACAAAATGAACCTATCTTATAACAAATTTCGATTTAAATTAGAATTACTTTTAAAGCAAAGTCTCAATAAGGGCTGCTTACTTTAGGCCTAGACGATGCTGTACGAAGATCATGGCCGAGCTTGGCTGAAAAGTACCTACAGGTTTCAAAGCTGCCAATACAAAAGTCGTTCATAAAAACTGTGTGCGATCAAACACACTAAATATTTTTTATAAAAAACACCTAACTCTTACGCCATTCCCATTTCCAAAAACGGATATCCTACTATTTCGTATGAATGAATTGTGCAGTTACCAGACATTTCAGCATCACTCAAGGGTAATCAGTCATCCGCACCTTTGTGTTCCTTTTAAGCCAGTGCCCTTGTTGTAATACAGCACTGAAAAAGAGTAATAGCCAAGGAAATAGAGTTGCCAGTCTCGATAAACCATTCTGCTTCTTCCCACTTAGCAATACAGTTCACTTTACCTCGTTGAGGGACCGGCGAAAATAATGGTGCTAAATAAACTTATAGCTGAGACAGTGTATATTTTGCTGGAATAGGTTTTACATGAAAATATTTGCGTCAATAAATTAGGAGGGCTTACTAAATTGTTGCAGGATTTTGGTGAAATTGCGTTACGTTTCGTTCAATTTCTTTGTGCTAAGTTATTGTTATTCCTGAAGTGACTGCGCTCGCCGTCAGGTTTTTGGCTCGTATTTATTGCCAACAGTATTTTAATAATAATATGAAAGTGTGTTAAAATGTGAGCAAAGTTTTTTGCTGCCACCTTAGTACTTCATCAATTTGTTCTTGTTGTTCGAAAAAGTAGGGCATCGCATGTTGATCCGTCGCATTGATCGCAATTTTGTGGACAGTTTAGGAACCCTTAGGTTACGATTGATGTTGACACCAATACATTAACGTATTTCCGTAGTTTGATCTATTTTGGTGTGGTTTTAGAGAGTAGATAAAACAATATCGGAAATAAAAAAATTTATGAACATAGCCAAACAATAGAAAGTTAAATGTACCAGTGAACCATACACCAGTGAAAGTGGCGCCCCCAACTATTTTATCTTAATATTACGTTAAGCCCAGCAAGTTTTAAAAATCCATCGTTCAGTTTGTGGTATCTATTATAAGTTATTTATTAATGCCAAATAATAATAATTATTAATGCCTCTGTAATAGTTTCATTTTGTAAAGCTTAGACAGAAATACGAAGTTGCGCTTTTTGGTCACCAAACACTATTTTCGCATCTCTTCCTAAACTTTATGAGATAAAATTATTACAGAGGTATTAAAAAATAGATACCACAAACAGAACGTAGGATTTTACAAATATTCCTATGATAGAAGTGAAAATATGATAACATAGGTATCGCTGTCATATTGGCTCGGGCACAGTTTGGTATTCCAAAATGTAAATTACCTACGAGTGTATTTTTAGGAAAAAATTAAACTACTAACGTACCATTTACCTACATAACATCATTTACAACAGTTACTTTGGTAATACCTACTTAAAATACACCACAAAATAACTAGGTACGTATTATTGAGTACACCTACCAATGTAGTTATTTGTTAGCATGTACCAAGGATATTGTCCTTGTAGAACCGTCGATGTTGTGTCGACAGTAACGTATGGTATCATCGCTCAGGGTTAGGGCTGCGCTGGAATCAATAGCTTAATAAAAAGTTATTTTTAAGAAAATGTTAGAAGATTCGTTCAAAAATAACTAAACAGCATTTGGAAACACTGATCTTTGATGTATAATAACATAAGCTCTGGTTATCTTGGGGCTAGATTAATGCCGGGTAATCCGTGAATTATTTAACATTATTTATTTATATTATTGTACCTAACAACTCACATTTGTCTTCAATAATTTTTCAGAAAATGTCTGAGATAGGTAGGTAATTTAATATTTTCAATCAATGAAAAAAAAAACACACCAAACTATTCAGTAAAAACTACCTTGAAAAAAACAGGAAATTCCTCAGTTTCTCACAAATTATAAATCAAGGATTCCAGACAGTCCTCGCTTCCGTCAGAATTACGAGAGTAGTTTTATTCCGCGGTAGGCATCCCTACTCAATGTATTGGTATCAGTGCCTCAGATGTAAACCTTACAAGACAGCTTCTGGTGTCTGTACACATGAGATAGATACATCTAAGACTAGCATGAACTCCAGTTTGCAGTCAATCGTAAATAAATAATAATTAAATAAAATCAGTTTATTTCAGGCACAAGTAAGGACCCATATACAAAACACACTAATATTATAAATGCGAAAGTTTGTATGGATGTATGGATGGATGGATGGATGGATGTTTGTTACCTCTTCACGCCAAAACTACTGAACGGATCTGGCATAAATCTGGCTGAAATTTTGCACACAGGTAATTCTAATCCGGGAATCAAACATGCTACTTTTTATCCCATAAATCAGTTCCCGTAGGATAAAAATCACCTTTAAACGTTTCCATAGGAAGTACGCGTGCGAAGCCGCGGGGCGCAGCTAGTCTTAAAATAATACACAAAATAAAAAGGAAAATATTGTGTATTTTCCGTTAATAATTAAACACGAAAAGGAGAGTTGTAAATTCGACTAGTAGAATCACATTGGTGGCTATTTAGATGTCGGTCGCCAAAAACATTAAACTATACTAATTGGACGGTACTAAAAATGTCGCTGTCCCTATCATAACTATAGGGACAGCGACATTTTTAGTATCATTATATAAATATGGATAATAATAAGGATGGCATCATTTTTAGTCCTGCCAGATTAGTTTATTCTAGTTTTGGCAATATCTAAATATACACCATAATTATTTACGGGTGTAACGTCAGGAATAATAGGTAAATAAACTGGATAAGCGTTTATATACCAATTTTTCCCGAGACGTTTCAACAGGTTTACACTATGTCGTAGTCCTCCAGTCATTGTGTAAACATCACACTATCACACTAATATTATAAATGCGAAAGTTTGTATAGATGTATGGATGGATGGATGTTACTTCTTCACGCCAAAACTACCTGACGGATCTGGCTGAAATTTTACATACAGGTAATTCTAATCCTGGAATCAAACATTGGCTACTTTTTATCCCATAAATCTATTCCCGTGGGATGAAAATTACCTTTTAAGATTTCCATAGGAACAACGCGTGCGCAGCCGCGGGGCGCAGCTAGTTTATCATAATGGGCTCTAATCGTGTGAGTATCAAACTGAATACAATCAGCCTAAAGAGATCTTTAGATGGATGGATGGATGGACGGATGCATGCATGCATGGATGGGATGGATGTCTTAGTTCTTCACGCCAAAACAACAGAACCGATAAGGCGGAAATTTTACATAAATGTAGATGTAGGCATAGAACTTGAATAAAACATAAAGCTACTTTATATCCCATAAATACTGAACTAAATTTCACATCAAATGTTAAAATTCATGCTCTTCGTTTTATTTCTGACACTATGTTATTTAGCAAAAAATAATCCATTATGATGAAGCCTTTCGATCGGTATGATAAAGCTACAGAATGATTATTTTTATGGTTTAACGGGTTCGATTCCCGGTTCAACCATGTAATTATTTAAATATCTATGAATGCAGTTTAAATTGTTTTTAAAATCAAAATAAAGTCTTCTTTCAGTAAAATGTTCTATCTTTAATATTTAAGGTACTTTCCCTCCATGTGGCATGGCCGTGGGACGCCCTGTATACAATATATACGTATATTTAAATATATATAATTATCTATATACAAGTCAACAAACTTAGTTAGAGCGAAGTGTCATTATCTGACCTTTTATTTTGTTGTTCAAAAACGTCCGTCAGCCTTCCGTGGTTCCGTGCCAGTCAGGCGTTAATATCGAAAAACCCATGCGTGGGTCCGTGCCAGCAGAGAGGCTAACATAACTTCTTTTCATATATGAGCAAAAAATAACCATTTCCATTCAACGTAGATATACTGCTAGCATTCAGCACAGGTGACTGCTAGTTTAAAGAAATAGTTGTAAATGTAAATACTAGTTGTAGATAACTGATTTATTGTGTTATTTACTGTACATTTCTATGTACTAAATAACTATTTTTAAGTTTCCCTATGTGCAAGAGAATTCCCTAAGAATTAGAGGGAATTGGTTAGAGCTATAAAAACAAAAACGGCCAAACGCGCTCAATAATGCTGGAAAATCCACACAGTATCATCTAGCCCCAAGGTTAGCTGAGCATATGTTGTGGGTACAAGATGACTGTTCAACATAATACAATAAAGTTTTTGGGTTATTATAGTTTACACAATGGGTAATTCCTAAGAAATCAAATAAATACCCAAAAATTTTAGAATTCGACGAAGGACTCGAACTAGGAGCGGACGCGGGTTCGACTCCCGTTAATGTCGAAAATTTTTGGGTTACTATTTATTAAAAATAAATAAATTTATTATTAATACAATAAATCTTGGGCACGCTTCCGGCTGGACCGACATGGATCAGATGAGCTACCTGTAGATTGTTTTCAACAGTCTGTTTTTATTATTTGTTTGTAATTTTGTTCTCCAAAGTCACAATGGATCGAATATTTTACAAGAAGATATCTAATTACATAGAAAATTTATAAAACACCCAGAGCAACTATGTAAATCTTTATGTGTAAAGTCACTTCACAAAACTCCCATACGCAAACGTCTCGGTCCATCTTCCAAGGTCTAGAGGTTTCTATGAATAATTTATTCTCGGTTTTTTGGGGACATCCTGAATATTTAGATTTATCGGTCAAAAGTATTGACTTATGGTAATGTTGTTTTATATAAATTTTAATGTGTGGTTTTGTAAGAAAATTTAATGTTAGTATATTATCTATAGAGATGCAGTCTCAACTCTTCTTTTTCTTCCCGTAGTGGTCATAATAGGCGACTAAGGGATAAACACCGGTAAGCGAAAAGCAGCGCCTGGTATCCCCAACCCACATGCCCAGCGTGGGGGTTATGGGCATTACCCCCCCCCCCCCCCCCATAAAGTAACAGCCCAAGGCGCTAATCAGCACAGGTCTGAGTCCAGCGGTGGACCAATATAGGCTGTTCAGGTTTTAGTGATAAAAATTAAAGATTATATAGAATAGAAATAGAAATAATTTTAGTATAGCCATCTTTATGATAATATTATATACTCAAAACAATAAAAAGGTACTCAAACATATGAAAAACAACGTATAACAATATGTTCGCAATTTTTGCGGTAGGTCAGATGTTTTTAAGTATACAAGTTAGATTCTTTACCACTGGGGAAAAATCCTTGTCGAAATCGCTTGGCAACAAACTCGGAGCGGTCTCACTATGGAATAGGCATATCATTGGTTAATCCGTCAGTGAAAATATTTAAAGAAATAATGATTAATTCAAAACCAAACTGGAAAAGCCACAAAACCCACTTACCGCAAAACTGAACGCAAAACAACTTTTAAAAAGGCCAATAAATTAGTCAAAGTTCTTTACAACCGAACCGGAGGACGTAAATTAACATAATTAATTTTGCAGACAAACTTGTGGGAAACAATCCATCAATTGGCAAGTCTAAAACCAATTATGCGACAAACGAAAGAGGGAAGAAAGTGGAACGCTTTGTTCAGGGTCCAGTACCTACATGGTTGGAATGTCAGAACCGTCTGTATTTGTCAACATAGCATGTAGAAAAAAAATGGTCAAAACTTTAAGGTCGAGACGGTATCGAAATCAAATCGTTATGGTAAACATACAAAATCTTTTCGTATTACGAATTTTTTAGGCTTGGTCCACCAGTTCAAGGTCGCTCAGCGAGCTATGGAAAGAGCTATGCTCGGAGTCTCTCTGAAGGATAGGATTCGTAACGAATACATCCGACAGAGAACCAAATTTATCGAAGTAGCTCAGAGAATTAGCAAGCTGAAGTGGCAGTGGGCCGGCCATATTTCGCGAAGAACTGACAACCGATGGGGTAAACGAGTTCTTGAGTGGAGACCGCAACTCGGCAATCGTAGTGTAGGGCGCCCTCCGGCCAGGTGGGATGACGATCTGCGAAAGACTGCAGGCAAATGCTGGATGCGTCAAGCTGAAGACAGGGCGCTATGGCGCTCATTAGGGGAGGCCTATGTCTAGCAGTGGACTAATAGAGGCTGATGATGATGACGTCCATGAACCCTGAAAACTGAAACTTCTTCTTAGGCAGTCATGTAATTAGTATAAATCTTTCTGGACTGACTGCTTCTACCGTGCATTCGGATACTCAGAGTTCTCAGCAGTTCTATTGCTTCGTTGGCTAAATGGAATGGAATTTTGATGGCGCATTTGCTTAGAACTTTCGGGTTTGGATTATTGGAGTTGACGAGTTGAGCATCGGCAGCCGTAAACCGAAATAGACTTTTACAGGTAGTTTGTTGGTACCTTGTCACTGTAAAGTTGACTAGACGACTACTTTTCGACTGTCATCGCACAAAACGAAGGTTGCTTTATGGGTAGTTCTCATGAAGAGCTCATTAGTTTGACAAGGTAGTCTTTTTACATCTATGTAGATAGGCATTACCCAACCCTTTTCCCAGGTGTCGTAAGAGGTGACAAAGGGATACCTATCTACTGGGGACTACCTGCAGCAGTGCTCCCTACAAAAAAATTCTACGACCGGACTGCGATTCCTAACACGCATGTCCAAAGTGAGGATTATGGGCATTACTCCCATGTGGAGATTGGTTTATGCCGGGAATTTACAGGGCGGATTGAGTAAATGACAGGGCAGAAACTACGCCTGGAGTTTTTAAACATTTTGAATTTTCTTCAATTTAAAGTATTATAAGGTTTACTTCGTGGTATCTGAGAGTCAATATTATATTATTATTATGTAAGTATGAATAAGTGGTACCTTGAAGCATTAAAAACCATGTACTTACCCAACAAACATTTTGGCGCTAAGGGGCACCTTTTTTTGGCACTGACAGTATTATAAACGACATATAAGAGTTCCGACAATAGCTTTAGACTCTACTGCGGCGTTAAAAATAAATAATTAAAGTTTCAAGAGGCATAATATAAAAAAAGAAAAAATATATAACTTAAGGAGCTAGCTTGGAGTTAGTCAAATCTATTGTATAACTAACTCTTAAATCTTTAGGAAACGTAAAACACTAAAAGTAATTATAGGGAGTCTGCTGAGACTTACAAACGGCTGAAGTTCTTAAATAGAGTTAGTTATATACCTTGCAATACCTAACGAGTTTAATGGAGCCCTGAGAGCTAACAGGAAAGCTACTAGAGTCTTAGAAGTGTTAACTATAAGTCTTATAGAGAAAGGCGCTGCAAGCATCTGGAACCACCTTTAAATCATTGAAGGTTATATAACAGGTTTACCCGGCTAACCCTAGGTAATACAGAAGTTTTTAGGAATATTTGTGTATAGCGGCAAACGATATGTGCAGATTATATAACTATAAATTATCACTTTAAGTTGAGTAATAGAATGTAAAACACTTAAATATGTCTTAAATAATGAAACCTCAAAAATTAAATTTAAGTCTTGTTTACACTGTGCAACGGGCTTATTAGAAAAAAAAATTGTTTCAACCATGCAACCATGGAAAGTTAAGAAAAGAATGGGCGGAGTCAAAAGAAAAGCTTTAAGAGAATACAGGCATATAATAAGATTATCGCAAAACTGTGACGAGCCTTCATTAATTGAAGACAAATGTAATGACACAGTGACAAGAGATGGATTACATACTTTTAGTGGAGAAACAGAGTCTCGTAAAGAAATATCATATAATAACGTGCTTCCGGGTACTAGTTCTGATATAATTAATAGTTGCCATAGCAGTGAAATCAGTAGCGGACAAGCGCATGCAACAAACTTACAACGGGGTTCCGTACAACAAATAACTGATGTCAACGACAGCAAATATATTATTTTGTTTCCTCTCAGTAGTTCTGACAACTCGTACGACGAGAAAGACAGTGAGCATATGAAAAACATAAACTTGAAGAACGATTTACGAACATGGGCGCTAGAAAAAAATATTAGCCAAGCTGCTTTTAAAGATTTGTTATTAATTTTAAACAAGAGATTTACCTACAGATATTTTACCATCAGACCCACGATCTATTTTACGAACACCGACAGAAGTTTGTCTGAAAACCATCGAAGGTGGTAGCGAATATTGGCACCATGGAAATATTGAGCCATTATCGAATACACTTAAAAATATCACTCCGCTGCCAGAAACTATTCATCTGAATATTAATCTTGATGGTTTACCAATTTTTAAAAGCTCTAAATATGAATTCTGGCCTATTTTGGCTAATATATATGAAAGTAAAAATGATCCGTTTATTATTGGTGTTTATTATGGTAAAGGAAAACCTAAAAATCTAAACGCATTTCTAGAAGTTCACGACAATACCATGTTCTTCTTTCTTCTTCAAATCTGTTGTCATTTCTTCAAGACTGATTAGTTCTTTTTCCATTTCCTTAACCGCACGTTCTTCTTCTGTGCTACTTTTGTTACGGTTAGGAGAACTGTGTAGATTGGTTGTAATTGATTTGTACTGATCTTCTTCTGATTCTTCTGTAATCGAATTTTCTTTATAAACGGCATAATTTTTTTCAGAATCATCAGACATAATATCTTCATCATTGTTGTCCTCTTTATTTGAAATTTGCAGCTTTGAAAGATTGGCACGTTTTCTTGACGTGGAGGCTCTTTGGTTCTTGGCCATTTGTCTTTTCTTTGAGTTTTTTAGGATGTTTGATGATGTTGACGAGAAGGTAGGCACTTTGATACTCATATCGGCAAGTCTTGGGAAAAGTTACTGAAATAAAAAATATATAATAACAAGGTGGAAACACATAAGATTAACGTAGGTATTTAGAACCACTTGTAGTGCTGGCGACCACTGAGGCTTCTACTGCTTGTGAAATCGTTCAGCCGCACGTAATATGGATGGACTCACATAATGGTTTTACGCGAACAACAACAGAACCCTAAAGATATTCGGCTTAGAGTTCCCAGATAAAGACCTTAGCAACCTGAACTTATAAATTTGTTATCTTGACACTTTTACTACCACATTGTACAACTGCAAGTAGCAAAGAAGAGCTAGCTCTCGTTTTTTTAACACTACGTTACGAATAACAGAGTTATTAGGCACTTTAGGTGATTCAAAATTTAACGCCATTACATAAACATAACCTATAAAATTTTGAAAGTATATTAATAGTTCTAAACATAATTTAACAACTTATTATTTACATTATTGACTATTTGCAATTAAAGTACACATAGACGTATCAAGAATTGATATTTACAACCATAACTGAAACAAAAAAATTGCCGAGGCAGTAATTCCTCTTACTTAATAATATCAGATGTAGCTTCAAAATTGAGATGAAAACTCGTATATGTTATCACAGTAAACTTACCACCGCAACGAGAATTTATAATTTATAACACCGTTATCCTAAATTGTAAATTGACTACCTTTTAAAGTCACTTTCAAAATTCACTGTCAGATTTGAATAGGCGCACTGCTTAATATTTTAACGCTTTTGACGGTCTATCAGAAACGCAACGTCCAAAAAATATGAAATAATCAGAGTTTGGGCGATGTTTATTACTAATTAATACCTGCAATTTATCTTCAAGGCATAAATAGTATTGTGGGAGCACTCATCTGTTGCCAAAAAAGTTATTAAAGTGGTTATTATTACTAATTTATTACTTTAAGTTGCAGTTGTTACCTGTGTATGGGTACACATGTACACAGTGGTAAACATTACTTCAATAGCACTATTGTAACTCTTTATTACCAGTCATTTATCACTTCTTTACAACTATTAAATCACTTATAGCCATAAAATCGTGGGCCCAAATCAGAATTATAAGACAGTTATAACGCCATATATCGCAAATTGCTAGCCCTTTCATAGAACCATAGGTTTAAAATTTTCTCTTAAGTAGCTTATTTAACGCCTATTCTTATCACCTAAATGTTAGTTGGGTACCTACTTAACGTCTTAAGAATAAAACATTAATAACCTACCTACCTTTGTACCTACCTACTTTTACTTAGGTACCTATTTAGTAGTACTTTGGTACATCAAATAGTATGTACCTACCTACCTTAGTATAAAACATTACTTTACCAAGGTAAACTTCCCCCAAAAAAGATAAGGGGAGGGGTCTGGATTTTTGTCTTGACGAGTAGAATAACTCAATAAGTAATAGGTAGGTACCTAGAGTAGACCCAGACTATTTACAAACGACTTTTATTAATTTACTTTGTTTAATCGATGGCATCGGATAGCTGATGGATTAACGCCATAGGAATGAATACCAAGGCAGGTAGATTAGATAAGTTGGTACAAAATTCTCTTTTCATCGACATTACGTACACGCTACTTACGTACTTACGTATTAATGTTTTATTCTTAAGACGTTAAGTAGGTACATGGTTTTTATTGCATCAAGGTACCACTTATTCATACTTTCTTAATAATAATATAATATTGACTCTCACGACATCACGAAGTAAACCTTATAATACCTACTTTAAATTGAAGAAAATTCTTGAAAAAAAACAAAATGTTTAAAGACTACAAGCGTAGTTTCTGCCCTGTCATCGGGCATTTATAAGGCATAGAAAGACGTTTATTAGGCATTTACTCAATCCGCCCTGTAAATGCCCGGCATAAACCCATCTCTACTCCTATGCAATAAAAACCAATAAAGCGCTTATCAGGGGAGGCCTGCGCCTAGCTGTGGGAGAGGCTATTGAGGTGAGGTGAGGGGATATAGTAAAGAATAAAAACGAATAAAATTTATTTATTTCTGCCAACAGACCCTTTAACAGTTTTTTTTTTAAATCGTGTCTGCCTCAGTATGGGTTGGTTACTAGTTAGCTAGGAGCCAACGCTGGTCTTCGTCAGAGCCATTTTGTTGGCGTTACGGATAATGGCGGAGTCGCTGGAGGAGCTCAACCGGATGCTGGACGGCCTAGCTTTAGTCTCACGATGCATCGGTCTCGGCATGAATTTCGGTAAAACCAAAATCATGATCAATGGCCTCGTTGATCCGGGACCGGTCGTCGTACATGGCCACCCTCTCGAAATAGTTTCCGAGTACACTTACCTTGGACAAATTCTGCAGTTGGGTAAAAACAATTTTGAGAAGGAGGCCAAGAGGAGGATCCAGCTAGGCTGGGCAGCGTTTGGAAAGCTACGTCGAGTCTTCTCGTCATCCATACCGCAATGCTTGAAAACGAAAGTTTTCAATCAGTGCATCCTACCCGTCATGACCTACGGAGCTGAGACGTGGACACTCACGATAGGGCTGGTGCACCAGTTTAAAGTCGCTCAGCGAGCTATGGAAAGAGCTATGCTCGGAGTCTCTCTGAAGGATAGGATTCGTAACGAATACATCCGACAGAGAACCAAAATTATCGACATAGCTCAAAGAATTAGCAAACTGAAGTGGCAGTGGGCCGGCCATATCTCGCGAAGAACCGATAACCGCTGGGGTAAACGAGTTCTTGAGTGGAGACCGCGACTCGGGAAACGTAGTGTAGGACGCCCTCCGGCCAGGTGGGATGACGATCTGCGAAAGACTGCAGGCAGATGCTGGATGCGTCAAGCTGAAGACAGGGCGCTATGGCGCTCATTAGGGGAGGTCTATGTCCAGCAGTAGACTAATATAGGCTGATGATGATGATGATGATGACGGATAATCTGTCCAACAGTTGTTACAATTTACACACAAAGCAATTTTAATAATTAATGTTGACAATGTTGTACACATTGTCAACATTATGATTGCTAATAATTATGCACTTTATATAACCCCATACCCCTCACTTGTTTTTTTTACATAGGTACGATTCGTTTCCGAAGCTAAAACGTTAGATACAAATTTGAATTCTTTTACGAAGGAACTTTAGAAAGTTATTTTGATTTGTCAAAAGTTTCCGATATCCGACGGTTTCTTTGACGAATTAAAATATCCCTGCTGTACAAAGTTATGCATCAGTTCAACAGAACAATTTATGTAGGTAATCATTTTATAAAATTTACAGCCAGTTTCTCGAACGCGTACCAAATCCCAAATCAGTTGATGAGGTAATTAACTTGACACTCTGCTCAAATACTGACGAAAAATTATAATAAACTCATTTTCATATTTGACAGAAAATTTTCTTCAATTATTTGACAGACTTCACAACTAATCTCCGTTCAATAACAAAGTACGTAATCAAAATTTAAGCAACCCAAATGACAATTGATTAGAAGTTTTATCATCTATTAGTTAATTAAAAAGATGATCTGCGTTCTAGAAACCAGCTGTTATTCAACTTAAAATATGTTGCGGTTCATTTCTGCGTCTTCTTCTATACGTAATTTCCGGGGAGTAGCTTCATTTAGTTATATTTAGATTTCTGACGACCGTGCACTTAGCCATAAAATATTACGTGAAAAGATCACTTAGCAAAACTCTTAATGTATTAAATAGCTGGAAAAAAAGAAAGAAATCGTTCCTAAGTAACAATAACACCCACACAAAAAATAATCGCATCAGCTCAGTAGGCACTAACAAAAAACAAAACCGAGAATACAAAGAAAAGTCCTAAATAAACAAAAGTTTAAAAAACAACCATTCAAGATATCAACTGAGGCATTATCTCAGGAAAATTGCCTGTAATTGTACTTTAGGTGCTTAACTCTCTTCTGTCAGAATTACTTTTACGGGGTGGGAATCTTCCGCGAGAATGCGATGAGGTGAAATGGCTAAGGGTGTATAGTATAGGGCTGGAGGGTTCCAGGGTTCTAATAAAAACAATTTTTGTCCGACACAATGACTCAACCTCAAACTCAACATACAGGCTGTATTAGTCCACTTCACACAGGCCTCCCAAATATTTTCATATCGATTAGTTTGGGTATTCCTATGACTACCTTCTGTCTCCATCATCAGACA
This sequence comes from Eupithecia tripunctaria, assembly GCA_955876795.1. Lineage (NCBI taxonomy): Eukaryota > Metazoa > Arthropoda > Insecta > Lepidoptera > Geometridae > Eupithecia > Eupithecia tripunctaria. The sequence continues at coordinate 8,536,810 of OY041620.1, forward strand.
TCAAGCTGTGATGTTATCATAAAAAAAATCCGTCACTAAACTACATTTTTAATAATTCACTTATTTCTTCTTCACATTAAGTTAACCAAAAAAAAACAATAGCGTAAAACTAAAATAATTTAACCTGTATTGTGAGAGGTTGGAGCTTGAAAAGGTTTTAAAAAAACATGTAACTGCGACAGAACTTACTTAAGCAAAATTTTAGCTTGATTCGTCTAAAATTCATATGCAAGATTCTTACATAACTAACAGGGCAAGTTCATTTCATTTCATTTATTTCATTTCATTTATTCATTGCTTTATATTATGGTAAGTATATACAATTTTAGAACTTAGAAGTTTGATAAGAGCTTGTAAAAAAAACTACATACTTGACAAGAAATTTGTTCTCAAAGTAAGATAAAGAATGCCTGAACAACAGGCTGTAAGCTGTGCTAATTTATAAAATAACGCTTTTCAACGGAACCCAAAAAGGTAAACATAAACATTTTTTATAACTTTCGAAGTGCGAAAGTACCATAATTCTTGGGCAATATACGCATTTAACAAAATAAGCTGATTGCCTACCAACAATTTTAAACGAGCCAAGTTCCTTTCATTGTGTTATTATTTCCTTCACATTTGTTTACATTTTCGTAACTAACAATTTGTAATTTACAATTATGTTTTGAATTAAAATTTTATAGTCAGATAGACGTTTTGAATGGTCTAAGTTCTGAAGATCAGTTTTTTCATTTCCTTTTTCAACAACTTTTTGTTTAAAAATATTGTTAACGGTGTTCATTCTTAATCAAGTATACTTAATCATTTTTGTTTTCACCTTAATTCTTCATAACAATACACCATGTATTTAATTTTACAAAATACATGTCTATCAAATAGCCTACAACAGTTTTAGGTAGGTATTTTTTATTCAACATATTTCACTGAATTATTAATTATAAACTTAAGATATTTTAAGAACTGTATACATAAATCTGTCACAATATATTTCAAGTAGGTACGTAACCCAAACTCTCTCGATCATTTTATATTTTCTTCACTTATCATAATAATGTCCCATGATCCCCAACATCTTGCGATAAATAGCGAAATCCTGTATCAGTTTTTTCCGTAGCCTTAACCCAGTAAATAACGGTCATTAACCCCACGATAACAGCCCACTCGCGGATATGAATCATTGAACGTTTTATTTATTTTCTTAATATTATGTTGCTGCCATCTGGAAAACATTCCATGTCTGCTTTGAAAAACTTTGAATAGATACCTAGAAATCACATCATCAGCCTATGTATAAATTACTAACTGCGCGCCGCGGCTTCGCACGCGTTTTTTCTATGTATCCTACTGGAACTGATTTATGGGATAAAGAGCCTTATTTGATTCCAGAATTTAGAACTACCTGTAACCAAAATTTCCGCCCGATCCGTTCAGTAGTTTTGGCGTGAAGAGGTAACAAACATCCATATATACATAAATACTTTCGCATTTATAATATTAGTGTGATTTTGCAGTGCCTTGCAGGGTACATGAACTATTGACCTAAGCCTGCATTATGACCTAAGCTGTATACCATGTGTATGTTCTACATTACTGCACTGCTGGCTATAGCTATCTCTTTCAGAAAGACTTCGAGATAACTTTTTCCATAGACCACTGCGCCACTTTAAACACTTTGACATTAAAACTATTAAATGAATCGGGCTGTTATTGGATTTATCGTCAGTTGCAGGTTCAATTAGCGCAACCAACAAAACATGACTTTTAAGTAGAAACACTAATAATTTTTTTTTATAATAAATGCATATTCAATGTATAACTTTATTTGATTGTTCTATTTTTGGATCTGTTTCGACGGAAAAGCTGTATAATTAATTGAACTCTATGGCAAAATATGAAATTTCTCCCTAGTAGCCTTACTTTTGGATATCAATTTCAGTTACACCATTTTTTTTATTCATGGTATACATCATTTTGCAGTCAAGGTTTATTATAATATTGAAGTTAAAATTATCTTTTATTAGTCTTAAACAATTTTAACTAAATAAAAGCTGTTCAATTTGATGTAAGAGACAGCGTTTACTCTGTCGGTTGATGTAACTATACGTAAAAAGCCACCAAAAAAATGAAATACACGAATACATAGCCACGTAACGCAAATTTTACTTACTACATTTACGGTTATTTTTTTATATTCCGTATGAAACCTACATTATGTGTAGATGTAAAAGAGATTGAATCAGGCTAGGTACTTGTTAACCCATAAATCAGTTCCATTGAGTTGAAATGACCTTTGAACAATTTCAGAGAAACGACGCTAAACCGTGGTCAGTAACAGGTATAAAATAAGTATTAGTTTGTGCCCACGGCTTCGTTCACCTCATAAATCAGTTCAGCTTAGCTGGACACAATAGGGTACCGGTAGTTTTCAGGGATACCTACAGTTACACCAAGAGCTACCTGTTATTGGTATTATTTATAGAATTAGGCGAAGAAATTATCATTATATTACTATTATATGAATATGTTATTATATTAATATCCTATACTTTATTATTTGTACCTGTACCCGAAAGGTTCTAGCTAAAAAAATAGTCGTTTAAATTTAGATCATACAGATTATTATTTATTTAATTCAATATATTACTGTTTATTTTACATAAATGCAATTATTAAAATTTATATTATTGAATCTAATATAAATATGCTTGGTATCTGCTTATTCTACTAGAATCATGCTTAAAATATTTATTTATTTTAAGCATGATTAATGTTATTTATGATAAGGAATTAAAGGCTTTTTTTTATCAAAACTATATTAAAACTTTAGTAGAAATTACCTCAAGGGTAGAATATAGAAAGTAACTTATTTATAAAGGCGGCACCAAAACGTTATGTTCTACAAAAATCTTTCCATGCATGCTTTAAAAAAAAACTAAAACACAACCAACCAAACCATACCCAATAAAACTCCATATAAATCTACAAGTTAGAGGCAATATTTCATTCGTTAAAATAGTTATACCTAAACTACACATATTCAAACCATCGTCGTAGCGTTGTAAATCTTATGTCTACTTCCAAAAGGTTCAAATTTACTTGAGCTTTGCAGGTTAGGGTTCTATTTCTAAGCCAATCACTACATTACAAAGCAAAGTCTTGAGTGGCGTCTGTCTGTTTGTCGTTCGCCACTTAAACCAATAGAGAAAAGTATTAAATTTACCTTCTTTAGCAGCGCTTAGGTTAAGGTTAAGGTTACAACTGAAACAGGTACAATTGAAACAGTTTAACTGTCGGCAGACTTCATTATAAACGGGTTAACTACGAACCTTATTTGTGTTGGAACGTTTCATCCCATAACGAGGGACTTCATCAGGGTGTTTCATCAGGTTAAGATTTCTTGTTCGTTTCTAAACATAACCTCAAAAAGATCACCGTAGTTCCGTGTTCGTTTAACTTATATCAAGGCGTGGAGCGGGAGTTTGGTGGTTCTCTTTTTAAGAAGGGAGATAAAACCCTCCTTAAAAACTACAGACCCATCTCACTCCTGAGCCACGTCTATAAGCTGTTCTCACGAGTGATCACGAACCGTCTCGCCAGGAGACTCGACGAGTTCCAGCCACCGGAACAGGCCGGGTTTCGCGGAGGATATGGCACCATAGACCACATACACACAGTGAGGCAGATTATACAGAAGTCTGAAGAGTATAATCAGCCCCTGTGTCTGGCCTTTGTGGACTATGAGAAGGCGTTTGACTCTGTCGAAACCTGGTCTGTTCTGGAATCCTTACAGCGATGCCAAGTAGACTATCTTTATATCGAGGTGCTGAGATGTCTCTACGACGCCGCAACCATGAGTGTCCAAGTACAGGACCAGCAGTCCAAACCCATCCAACTGCGCAGAGGAGTGAGACAGGGGGATGTTATATCCCCGAAACTGTTCACGAGCGCTTTGGAAGATATGTTTAAGACGCTGGACTGGAAAGGTATTAACATAAACGGCGATTACATCTCACGCCTTCGATTCGCTGATGACATAGTCGTAATGGCGGAGTCGCTGGAGGAGCTCAACCAGATGCTGGACGGCCTAGCTTTGTCCTCGCGATGCATCGGTCTCGGCATGAATTTGGATAAAACCAAAATCATGATCAATGGCCTCATTGATCCGGGACCGGTCGTCGTACATGGCCACCCTCTCAAAATTGTTTCCGAGTACACTTACCTTGGACAAATTCTGCAGTTGGGTAAAAACAATTTTGAGAAGGAGGCCAAGAGGAGGAACCAGCTAGGCTGGGCAGCGTTTGGAAAACTACGTCGAGTCTTCTCGTCATCCATACCGCAATGCTTGAAAACGAAAGTTTTCAATCAGTGCGTCCTACCTGTCATGACCTACGGAGCTGAGACGTGGACACTCACGATAGGGCTGGTCCACCAGTTTAAAGTCGCTCAGCGAGCTATGGAAAGAGCTATGCTCGGAGTCTCTCTGAAGGATAGAATTCGTAACGAATACATCCGACAGAGAACCAAAGTTATCGACATAGCTCAAAGAATTAGCAAGCTGAAGTGGCAGTGGGCCAGCCATATTTCGCGAAGAACCGATAACCGCTGGGGTAAACGAGTTCTTGAGTGGAGACCGCGACTCGGAAAACGTAGTGTAGGACGCCCTCCGGCCAGGTGGGATGACGATCTGCGAAAGACTGCAGGCTGGATGCGTCAAGCTGAAGACAGGGCGCTATGGCGCTCATTAGGGGAGACCTATGTCCAGCAGTGGACTAGTATAGGCTGATGATGATGATGATGATGATGATATCATTTGAACTTACTGACGTGTTCAAGAAATCTGTGAGGTCTATTGAAAATTTTAATCCATAAATTGTAAGCTATTATCTTTTGTAAGAGAAAAATAAATACAAATACAAATACAATACAAAAATAAAACACTTTGTTATTTGCACGGGGGAAGGGGTTTTGCCATAATCGGCCCGTCTAACAGGCGGATTGGTGATTGCAGGTGTTTTTTTATTTATTAATAACTAGCTACCAACGAAGGACACCCAACTTTACATGAGCAATTTGAATTTGACTTGGGTTAACTATGATTAGCAGTGCAGGCGCGACGTACATCCGTTATGAATTCTGCAGATAGTTAAATATTTCAAATGTTACTGTTTCAGTTGTAATTAGTAACCTTACAGATGTTAGTGTCTTTACAAATTAATCTATTAACCTATATTAAGAGTAATAAGTATGATATTTTAAGAGGACATGTGCTTATGGGGCAGAAAATGGCGCGATAAATTAAGGTTTTGTAATATGAAACTATTTAAGTTTTTAGTTGTTTAAGTTTGTAGTTGTCATCTTTGTGTAATGTTTTTTCGTCACTCTTAACTGAAAACCAGCGCAGTATTGGGCACTTGCCTTATACTGCAAAATGCTGAGCTAGGGTCTCTTTTTACCCAATGTATAAGAAATTTTTAGGTTTAAGTACTTATTAGTTTTTATTATTGCATGTAATATTTGTACCTACTTTTTATGTCTTTGGGTAAAATAAATGATTTTTTATATTTTATTTTTTCTTATTTAGGTATACTTTGGCTTGTGCAATGTTCGCTAATTAGAAAAAGATATCCTCAATGTGAACTGAGGGCCTAGTGTACAATGTAACAATCGATGTCGAAAGCGATAGTAGAAAAGTACAAAAAATTATGGGTTTGATTAATGCCTTAGATATGTCACGTGATCAGTTTCTAATTTTTCCCTACAAATCTTTCAATCGTTTTTGATTCGCTTCTTAGCAAATACCAGTTGGCTACTCCCTCTGGTTAGTAAAACCTTGTTTTGTCTTAGAAATATTTAGTAAACTGTTTCTCTATCCGTCCAAAGCCAGGGAAAATTGCTAGTTACCATACAATTAACAAGGTAGACCCTCGCCTCGGTTGGATTCAATAAATCAATGTATGAAGTTGCCGGGAATATTTCAAGCTAACAAGCTCTCTAGGGACCTCTCAGTGGTGAACGAATTGTGTAGTGTATAGAAATGTGGAGATTTTAGACCTTTCTGGGTTCTAGATTTATCTAGTATTGCTTGTGAGAGCTTTAACGAACGGGTGGTTGAACTTCCGTGGTAAGCGTCTTTTTATTTCGATTTCGGAGATAAAAAGCAGTTACTGTAACAGAGAAGAAGGTTACCCGCTTATATAAGAGAGAGTAAGAGTTTCGAGCTTTCCTATAAAATATATTCGAATATATTGTATCGGACAGCTCAAATATCCCATTGTAAATGATTTAAGTATTTAAAAAAACTAAATAATTTAGGAGCTTTGTTTAATGTACTAGCTTTTATATAAGTCAGGAAAATAAATAAATAATACTGGACAATTCACATATCATTATATAGTCCCAAGCTAAGCAGAGTTGTGTTATGGGTACTAGATAACTGATATACATAATACACTACATAGTTAGATATTTTTATCATACATAGAACATCCAGAACGCCCTGAACGATGTGCAGATCGTAAAAAAAATTAAACGAATTTTATGCACTGTATGTGTTTTATTTTATAGTTTATATAGTCTTATATTATAATAAAAATAAAAAAGAATACGTTACCGCTCATTTTTTCGTTTTAGAATGTACCAAAGTCGAAAGTCGCCGCGAAGTGCGATTTTTTGCCGGTTTTTAATTTTGATTCGATCACTAAATAAAAAATTTCCTCTATGCCTCTATGGATTATTATTGTAGACTGACAACACTGAAATGTTCTTTCAAATAAACATACACAACATCCGGTGCGTGTACAGATTATGCGTACCTTTGACCGATTTTGTGAAGAAACAAAAAAATAAAAACGAAAAGCCCATCCGTGGCGCCGTGCCAGTCAGGCGTTAATTTCGAAAAGCCCATCCGTGGCGCCGTGCCAGCAGAGAGGATATATGTCCCGAGGCGGGAATCGAACCCACAACCTCCTGCGTTGCAGGCGGACCTTCGCCCGCTGCGCCACAGAGGTCGTCGAAAAGCCTAGCCACTAGAGATATCCTTTTAAAAAGAACCAGTATTCCAGTAAGTAAGGTATCCCATCATCACAAACTAATTATAAACTTTATAAGACTCCACGATTCGTTATTTATTTGCATATAAAACGATTCAGATCTACGCAAAACAAGGTTGTCTTAAACTCCTGTTCAATTTGGTTCTATTTAACCAATAAATAACTCACAATCTACTTGTAAAGTTCAGACAGCAGCGTATAGATCATGCAACTTGCGACCCGAATCGCCCTTAGAACATAATTCTTCACTCTGTTCTATATCGAATGTCTAGTATATATATGCAATGGCTATTTTATTATTTTTTAAGTTAAAAATGTTACTAATGTATAGTTAGGTAGGTAGCTCCGACTTAGTTTAATAAATATAAATAAATAAATAACGTTGGAAAATTCACCCTGCATTATTTTAGCCCCAAGCTAAGCAGAGCTTGTGTTATGGGTACTAGATAACTGATATACTTCAATTATCAAACGAACTTACCAAGTGAAGATTGATTGTCCTGTATTCGGCTTCGAGAAAATACAATACACTACATAGATAGATATTTTTAATTATACAGAGAAAACTGTCAGAACGCCCTAAACAAATATCTGCAGATCGTACACACATTTTTCTCGCAACCTCCTGCGTCGCAGACGGTCCTCCGCCCACCGCACCACGGACGGCGTCTAGTAGTTGGAGTGCGTCTACTGACCTCTTGCCCTCCATTCTACCCTGGACCACAATTTCTTCATGGAGTATACAATCCATGCTACGTAGCACGGGTTGACGCACGATGGCGATACGTGTAATCAGCTTGCGCCCTAAGAACTTCAGTTAAAAAGGATATTAAACCGGCTTAATATATTTAATTGGTGACTTATAAATCTAAATAAAGTTTTATAACCGTGGTTTCGATTCACTGCGTATTGACGTACCTCGACGTAACTATGTGGTGCTGGCTAAGAAATTACACCAGCCTATCTCTTCCCGTGGGTGTGGTAAGAGGCGACTAAGAGATATCCACCAGCAGCGCTCCCTACAGAATAATTCTACCACCAAACTGCGATCCCCAACCCGCATGCCTAGCGTGGAGATTATGGGCATTACCCCCATAAGATAAAAGGCAACAAGGCGCTTATCAGGGGGAAGCCTATGTCCAGCTGTGGACCCTTCATTTCTGATATCTGTGTGTGGACCAATACAGTTGAGATTGACGTCTCTCGGTATCGACCAAACTAGGTTTTGACTTGTCTTAGAGTACAGGTGGTGATACAAGTGTTTCAATTATTTAATAAATAGTACAGCAGAACACTAATGCAAAAAAATACTCGTACTTAGCCTCTTTTAATGTAAGCCCAGCCATAGCAACACAGAACTTTTTTATTGCGTGTAGCAATTTATTAAAAAGTTTGCAGAAGTGTGGAGTCGGTTTAATTTATGGCCCATAATTTATTTTGTAAGGATTTATTTGCTACGAGGTAAAGATTTTTGATATCATAACCTTATTTTATTTATACATATTTAACAATTTCTAACAGAGCCAGTATTTTCTGTGGTTTTGTGAATTAATGATGCCGTTTATGCTCTGCTCATAAAATAACCAGAAAGATTAAAATTACTATTTCCTTGTCTGTATTTGATTTTAATTTGGACAAAGGTAAAACGTTTTATTTTTTAATTTGAATATAATAGCAATAAAATAAAATAAATAAATTAAAACTGGTAAAAACAAAACAATTGAGCTTTATGCAGACTATTGCAAACAATCTACAGGTAGCTCAACTGATCCATATCAATATTAGTCGGAAGCGTACCCAAGACGCTGGCTGGTTGCATTGTCCCTCTGTATGGCAATACTGATGCGATGCGGCAGATACTCACCAGCTCTCGGGTCACGCGTTAGTTCGACCAGACGCTCAGAACTTTTAGTAGAAACCCGAAGGTACCCGGTACTTCCAATTAATTTCTGCTTACCTAGTACTTTTCAGCTATGGTATCTATATTTGATTTGTATGTTTGTATTGAATAGGCTCAGAAACTACAAGCCCGATTAAAACATTCTTTCATTATTAAAAAGCTTACTTTTCTGGAAGTGATATAGGCTATATTTTATCCCGGGAACGGGAAATACGCGGGTGAAACTGCGAGGAGCCGCTAGCATCAAATATTTTGTTACTGATGGTACTTAGGCGTCATCGGACGAATATAGATATATATATAAACGAAATCAAGCATGAGACGAGATATTATGGAGACAGCCTAGACACAGAAAGTGAAATGAAGTAGCTACGAAACTGATGTGTGCTACGCCCTGCTACGCCGTAACTTCGATGATTTTTGAGTTGCTTTTTCTTTTATAAATTACACAACATACTTCCAATGAACTTCTGCTTACCTGGTACATTTCAACTATTGTGGTAAGTATCTAAAATGTTGTCTATACCTATATCTCTATGACGTCACTTTTGAGAAGAAATAGCGAAAGTAACGAGTGATCAACGCAACTGTGATAAGACATACCCATGCCTCCCCTAATGAGCGCCATAGCGCCTAGTCTTCAGCTTTGCCCTATCTAAATATTATCTTTCTAAAATAAGGGTGCGAGCACGTATTTCGATAATGATCGATATGCGTCGATTTCGTTAGCGTCAATAAAATCAACATAACAATTCTTACTAATTTAATTTACACAGAGACAGGGAAAATCGGTGCTTGTCGATCACTATAAAAGAATATCTCTTTAGGTAAAGTTACAAACACATACACAAGATTTAACACCACTCATGTACTTATAACTGTTCAATATATAGTATATATTGAGTACAAGTTATATAATACCTATAATACAGGCTCTACTCTTATCTTTTGGCCATATGTTGCCGAGTGAATATTCTAACGTTATTTATTTATTTATTTATCATCGAAGTTCTGATGACCTAAGGAAACGTACCTATAATGTCTTATCACAATTATTTAACCCCTTTTGTAGCCGTGGTATGTAAGAGGTGTCCCCCCCCCCCCCTCTAGTTATCACGTAGAGATTCATAAACTCGTTTTATAACATTTTTTGAAAGAAAATACTTATTTGTCTGATATTTGTCTTTATTATTATATCGCTAGCCGCGTGTCGCCAAGAGTGCGTGCATGCCTAATGATATAAGTGAAAAAATATTATCGAGAAGAAAAAACAAGTCGCGCCTTCATCGATATACTAAAGTGGAGACGAGGCACTGGCTTCTCCAAAGTGGCAGCCTCAAATTATGTTTAATTGTGTCCTCAGACATCAGTCATATTTGGCGCAACTGGCGGTCGTTTTTCGCCTGATACTAATCATGGCTTGCTTGTAGGTTTTAAAAACGCGCCATATTTGAATATAGCTCATATTTGAATATAGCGTGAGATTTTCCTAGAGCATTAATGATAACGCAACTAAAACCTACTTCTCCCGACCGGGTCATGGATTTGTTTCCAACTTAAAGATCTTGGTATTATTTCTATGCACTTTGAGTAACATCTCATTTTACAAGAACCGAAGTTACGTAAAACGACGGCTATGATGAAATTCAAACGGTATAAAAGCGGTCCGCCTCAATACCTTTTAAAAGCATCGTTAACAACTCCAGCTATTGATTTCTTTACGACCGTGTCCTTGAAAGAAAACCCCATGAGATTGGAAATGAATGTAAGCGGGATGTAAAATTAATTTTATTGTGAGCATATTCTGTGTTGTTAATGTGAATGGACTCCGTTGTAAGAAGCTAACATGAATGTTTCTAATTGTTAACCCCAGGTTTTAAGCTAACAATATTATCTGGGGCCTACTCGGAAAAAGCAAATCGAAGTATCGTTTTCGTTGTAGTACGAAACCAAATCTTATGCCGCTTGCATTTTTATTAACCGACTTAAAAAAAGGGGAGGTTCTCAATTCGACTGTATTTTTTTATGTTTGTTACCTCAGAACTTTTGCCCGGGTGATCCGATTTTGATGATAATTTTTAAGCTATTGCATAGCTTCTATCGCGGGCCTTGAGCGCGGGGACCGAATCCAGAAATTCCGTAACGAAAAAACCTTGACGTTTGTCTCTTTAGTTCAGCAACTCGCCTCTAGATGGCATTGCAATAGCTTTACCGCGGCAGTCCCCGAGTGCCACACGTCTTTTTTTATTTGAAAGCTCGTGCTTCTTGTGTAGTCCCATTTTAATTTGATCCAGTTCTGACAATGGGATCCATGCCTATAATTGAAGTCAGTTTATAGTTTTTTTAAAACAAAATCAATTATTATATTTTAGTAGGTAGGTACATCCTTTTTGTGGCACCCTGCATACAAGGTGCCACAAAAAGGATGTACCTACTAATGAAGAATTAGTATTAATTTGAAGGAATATTTGAATAACGCCGATGAATTTAACAAAACGTTACAAACTCATATCAAGAAGTGCGCAATTCAATCCGGATTTTTCCGTACGGAATGATTATTATTTACGAGCATAACCGGAAACACATATCGATATGAAACCTAACAAATTGTGGTATTACGTAATACGTAACGAATTGAATTCGATAATCCCGTACATATTTTAGATTTATTTCGTTCGTTTCGAAGCGAAATATTAAATTTTATAATGCTTTCTTATTAGATTTTGCTGCCAAAGAATAAATTGGAGTTTAGATCAGCTGGTTTAACCCTGTTGTTGGATTCAATTTCGATCGTTTTTTTAGATTTGTATTAGGTATGTGTATTTCCGGGCTTAAAATAAATGAAGCAAATACAATCCGTGAAATGGGGGCCCTGGAGACTTGTAGTTTCAGGTTTTTTTTTCTAAAATCTATAGCAAGCTCCAGCCTCTCACAATATAGGTTCAATTAAGATCTACTGTACTTATGATAAATAAATATTATTAAATATAAATGCGGAAAACCGGAAAAGAGGAGATACAATTATTTGAGACTAGGATTGAGTTATTATCAAATTCACCGACATAAACAATTAAATGAGGAACAGTCAAAGACAAAAATCTGTAAGCAGGACCAACTGCATAAAGTTTCTGTGTTCGTGTAAAAAATAATATAGTACATAGAGAAGAATATTTATCGCGTATCTTTTGTAAGTATTTACCCTATTACCTTAATAACAAAAGAAGGTACGCCTTTATATATATCATATATATTATAATCATCTAGTAACCAACCACCCTGCTGAACATTATTTTATCTACTATATTACACCAACTACATTAACCTTTAAGAAGATAAGAAGAAAGATAAGAAATGCTTTAAACGAGCAATTCTTGTCTATGAATATATATAATCTGAATGTCGGAAACGGTTCCAACGATTTTCATGAAAAAATATACAGGGGGTTTCGGGGGTGATAAAACGTCGTTTTATTCGTGTTTTCAATAAACTTTTATCAGTTTTATCGTAATCAATTGACTCTTCCTGAGCAAATAGTGATACTATTTTATTCGTGTTTTCAATTATCAACCTTATTCTCATCTACTTAAAGACTAAACTGAAAAGTATGACTCTTCCTGACTATGTGAATAATATTACTATAATTTCAAAAATAAATTACCAATAAAATAACCGAGCGAAGCTCGGTCATCCAGATACTATTTAAATAATATAAAGAAGAAATAATGGAACAAGATAAAACAAACTAAAAACTGACACCGGGTACACCGTTTGATCGATATTATAATTGATTATGTTTTAAAAAACAATAAACCGACTTCAATTGTACAGTTTTTTCATGGATTCCAATATCAGAATAAAATGGAACCACACGGAAAGCACTAGCTTTCCTTTAAAAAATAATCATGCAAACCGGACCACCCAGTCAAAAATCGTAATTTTAACGCTACGTGGGAACATAAATTCAGCTTCATACATACAAACAAACATAAAGTGCCAACCTCATAACCTTCCTCCGTTGGTAGTCGGGTAAAAAGCATACCCTGTAACTACGTAAACCTATAGACAAAAGTTAAAACTCCCGTAAAAGTAAATGGTGTGTGAACTTACGTTAAATCAAATATTACGCCGATAAAAACCGGTAAATTTTTAAATTCAATTTTCATTTATTTTTGCTCGCCCTGTAAAACCAGTGTTCAATTAAGTCTTTTTTATTACATTGTCAGTCAACTGGGTATATTTTGCTGAAATACAAAGATTCAGTTTTATATTTCCATGGAAAATTCGACCATGACACCCCATTTTTTGGAAAATGGGACGTCGTTGTCAAGTTTAATACCTTAGCTTATTTAGGAAATAACAAGCTTTATTAAAGGTTTTCTACGATTTTGTTTTTCAGAAAATACGACGATCTTTGCAAAGAAGATCCTGTTTCCGTTTTTAAGGTTCCGTATTTCGAAAGGGAAAAAGAAACCCTATACAATCACTTCGTTGTCTGTTTGTAAGGAACCCGTTAAGGTATCAATATGAATTTAATATCAAACACTAGATCCAAATGGTCTGCAATTTTTAGAGTCAATAAAGTCAAAATCGTATATTTTGACTTCATTGACTCTTAGTCTGACTCTCAAGTATGAGCCGCATATTATGGCACTCCACATCGAGTTCGATGACGGCAACCCTATTTGTGTTTTTTTTTGTGATAGAACTGAAAACATCATGAGTTATCAGTTCTAACACAAAAAAAACACGAATAACAAGAAGATTGTTAAGAGTTGAAGAAGATTGTGAATTCTTGCCAAATTTCATAATACCTAGACATTGGTCATAGGTAAATAACACAAGTAGTGTGAGAGATCCCAAAACCTTTATTTAGTGATCACATCCAAAAAAAGTCCCTTAATGAGGAGCAATTTGCATAATCTTGTACGGGACCCTCAGCGTACGAGTCCGATTCGCTTTTGTCCCGTTTATTTCTATTGAAATTACTGAATATCCGGAATGTAAGCTACGAAATGTTAATATAATACAGAAGCAAAACAAAACGCCTTCCAGACCATCGATTCACTAACTTTGGAAACTTTCCTTTTGTGCCAAAGGTTTACTGCTCCTTCCATCTTTTATTACGTTACCCAAATTAAGACTTCGTGGAATAACAATTTGGAATAAATTACACTAAACCGCAAATTATTGGCACTTTAGTGTAATTTATTCCAAATAGTATAATAGTGTTATTTATACAAATTGTTATTCCACAATAAATATATTACCAGTTATCTATTATTTATACCTACGTAGATAAATTTTCATTTTCACCAATCCCCCCTAAACCCAACATACCCCTTTAGCCCTCCTCAGGCTAGAAGCAATGCGTAAACAGCATTTTCCCGTCGAAAAAAACGCTCCCAATTGTTAAAAAATAATAGCTTACAAAAAAACTAATTGGTATACTTTAAACATATACATTTTATTAATGTAAAACTTCATCCGTAGGACGGCAATTAATGCTTCAGCTTCTTTTTTGTAAAAACAGCGCCATAAGTAACACTATCGTAGCTGTAAAAGTATAACAACAAACGAACCAAAATAAATGCTCTTAAACCTCAGGCAAGGCTCCTGTCGTACCCGTGACGTCATCAGTCTAAATTGTCGATATCATCAGCCTCAAGACGTCCCCATTGAATTGGTCTCATCCATTACGTCACTTGAACACCATCGGCGCACAGTAGTGCAAGTTTACAATAAGTATTGGTGGTCATATGATCCGTTCTCATTCCTATGTTGGTCAAGCCATTGCAAATGACGCTTAGGTATATACTCGTAAACAGACCAAGCGAGCAAGAGCGATTTAATGCAAACGAATGAGATCCGATGATCGGTAGGTACGTTCGTTCCATTTTTCTTTGATGTAACCATTGATTTAAAAAGGGAAGATAGGTTACGTTCTCCCAGCGCTTACTCAAAAATTGGCATGTGTTACAACTACACGCAAACACATACGCTCACAGTTATATTTCAAGTCCTGTGCAATACAAAGAAGAACAAAGACGGAAAGACGTATCTAGGACCGAAGTGAGACTGAGACAACAATATTTCACGCGAATCACGACCGCCCGGGCCGCCGGTCAGACGTTGACTGATGTGGGAGAACACAATTTTACACAATTTGAGGTTGCCACTTTCGAGCAACCAGTGCCTCATCTTCGTTTTTAATAAATCAATGGATGTAACGCCAGCCGCCGCCGGTCGGAGCACGACCGAAGGCGAACGAAGGCCCTCGTTTGGGCTCGCTTGGTTTCGCATCGAAGTCGAAATCGATTGTAGAACAGTTCAAAAATGTATGGGTTTGATATATGCCTTAGATATGTCACGTGATCTGTTTTGATTTTTTCCATACGAACCTTTCAATTGTTTTAAATTTTTTTTGACGACCTCCGTGGCGCGGTGGGTGAAGGTCCGCCTGCAACGCAGGAGGTTGCGGGTTCGATTCCCAAACACAAATGTGTGTACGATCTGCAGATATTTGTTCAGGGCGTTCTGGATGATTTCTATGTATAATAAAAATATCTATCTATGTAGTGTATTGTATTATGTATATCAGTTATCTACGAGTAGTACCCATAACACAAGTTCTGCTTAGCTTGGGGCTAGATAATGCATTGTCATAATGAATTGTCCAACATTATTTATTTATTTATTATTATTTGCTTTATAGCCAATGACCGTTGGCTACGCCTTCCGGGCTGTCATCCGAATGAATCATCCTGTCTCCTAAGTGTAGAGAGCCATTAATAGTGCAGAGGTCCATTTGTTAGCTGGCAATTCAAGACGAAAAGTATTCAATGAAGCTTACCGTATCTTGCAAACCTACTGTCCGTAAAACATATTGCTGTGCCTGAGAGCCCGATAATGATCTATTTGGTATCGAGACATCAATCTTTCGGTACCTACTTTTAGATTAATCGATTTCATTTGGGAATATCGATTCTGGAGATCGGGGGATTAGTAACCTTTGATTTTGTAACTTAGGAAATTTGTTACTTGAGGGAAACTGATAAATTAATTAATTTACTGACTTCAAAAGGACGAAAGCGAGTGGGTATCTATAATTTTAGTTTCATGATTTTTTATACATCGCAAAAGGATTTTGATAAAACTTTAAAAAAAACCTAACATATTTAATTCGGACTATGTTTCATATTCATTACGGATGTCAGCGGGCTAACTACGAACCTTATTGGTGATGGAAGAACACCAACGTTTCATCCCATAACGAGAGACATCTTCAGGGCGAGTATATACATTTTCATATGCCTACTTTCACTGTGCCTGCAAGAGATAATGTTAAATGAAAAGTTCGCCAATTGTATCTTTATTGTTTTATTTAGTTCTTTGTGTTATGTTGTTTTAGGTTCTGGATCAATTGAGCTACCTCCTGTTAGTCACCAGTCAGTTGTTAGTTCAACTGATTCAATTTGTCGTAATGTTTCTATTAACTCCAATTCACTAGGAGGTTGTTTGTGGGTTCGATTCCCACATCACATGTAATCAGATATTGGTTTCGTGTGTACTGAGTTTTCTATGCATTAAGTATATCAGTTATCTTGTATCCATAACACAAGCCAGCATTAGATATTTATGTATTTTACACTAGCTGTTCCCCGCGGCTTCGCACGCCTATCCCACTGAAACTGATTTATGGTATAAAAAGTAGCCTATGTGTTATTCCAGCCCTAGAACTACCTGTATGCAAAACTTCCGCCTGATCCGTTTAGTAGTTTTTGCGTGAAAGAGCAACAAACCTACATCTTTACAAACTTTCGCGTTTATAGTATTAGTGAAATTCGCCTTTAACATTAATGAGAAGGAAAAAGCTTTTCTTAGACGGAAGAAGATCCTTTTAATAATTTAGAAAATCAACTCCTATTACAAATTCACCGCCAAAGTCTCACCCGGTTACGTTTTGTCGAGTTACATTTATTTTGAGCAAGATATCCGCGAAAATGTAATAATGCGCAAACACACAAGAAGTCAGAGTGTTAGCTTCTACAGCTAAACTTTGTAGCGTAGAACTTGAATCGTAAGCGAATCTAGTAAGAACATAGTTGGGCGTACTTGGTTTGTGTTCACTTGACAATTTTCTTATGTAGGTTTACACAGCACAGACAACCAAAAACTATATTTTTTAATTTTGGTAAGTCTGTAGGATTAACTATTACCAGATAATAAGTCTCTCTGTTTGTCTTAGCTAATCTCCGAAACGGTGGGTCCGATTTTGACGAGACCTTCATTGACTGAATCTAAAATTGTAGTGGGTAATTTAACCGCTCACCCGTTTTTAGGAGGGATAGGTCCCGAAAAAAAACCCTTTGATCGCGATCTCGCAGAAAGGGTTGCTATTTTCAACGTTTTTCTTAGATAATACTTTAATGAAAAAAAAAAGCTATATGTGCAAAAAAAATAACGAATGAGAATTCTACGGAGAAGAAGCCGCGAGCTCAGCCTGTTACAATAAAAAAAACACAAACAAAACGTATACTCTGTATCGTATAACTTTGTGGCAACACCAAACACAGACAAGAGCGAATTCAATTGTTCTTTGTCGCACCTTTCAAGTTATCCAATTAGACTTACTCTGTTCGCAGACAAAGATTTAACTTGTACCGAGATAATGTGAGCATCTGCGTCCCCTAGCCATTGTTGGCTTCTCATATCAAAAGTTGGAGGAATTGAGTCGAATTTGTTTCAGCGGTGTTGTTTGTAATGTGTGTTTGATGATACGATAAATGGTTTGTCAACAGATTTGATAAATTGATAAAATGTTGATCGCAATTTTGACCAGAAAAACACGAAAACCTTTATTCAGTTATTTGTTAAGTTACATTACGCAAAAGGTTAACTAGGAACCTTATCAGTGTTGGAAGATCACCAACGTTTCACCCTTAAATCCTGTTTTAAAGAAAACCCGCTTATATTCGTATCGTCAAACTACGGTAAAGTTTTGTAAAATACCTGCTTTTTGCACATCAAACAAGTATTACATTAATCAATTTTTAAAACGTTTAGATCATTTTTCCATCTCCTCTTTTAACCCAAAAAAGAAACAAAAATTGATACTGTACCGATAATGGTTTTCAAAACAAAATATTTTTTCGACGTGCGTGCTTACCGCTATCAAGTAATAAAAAATTATTTTCTTTTGCTACGCTACTCTAGCTTGACTCATAAAACAATTAATACATTTTAACATTTTTTAACATGATAACTTATGAGTTGTCATGTCACAGTTAAATCGACGTTACTACAGTAGTAACGTAAATACGCAGATATGTACATACGCGACGCGACTAATACTGCGCATTTTATCACCCAACTATCCACTAGAGGCGCTTTGGAAATTTCTACACATTATTTTTACTACAGTCGCTAGCGAGTATAGATCGTGAAAACTCATGGAAGACACACAGGTTTTCAGGACAAACGCCTGTTTTTACTTTGTGCCACACTGCCCGTCCTGTCTATCTCCTACTTTGATACATCTCTGGCCAGTTGGGGTAGCAATTTGCGGGGCGACCGCCGGCTTTACCCTTTGACGAGTAAATTGTGAGCCGGCATAGGCAAATAAGCATAGCTCGGTTGCGTTGCCTCTTTTCAAGAAATAGACGAATGGGCAACTCGGGGGGTTTCAGTTATTCTCTTCTAGGAACGTTAGGAAAGGCGAACCGGTGCAGGTGGGTTTTGGGCATGAGATCCTAAAGTTAAGTAGGTAAAAGCTTATAGTGTACAAAGATTGTTACAAGTGCTTTGCACAGGTGGGAAAGTGGCAGTAAAGGACAAAAGTGACGCTGCTTACAGACAGTTTGTTGCAATGGGAATGATTTTTTAATAATTACCATCAAATGAAATAACGTAAACGCTTCCACTGTCTATTTTTATTTTATTTTATTTATACAGTAAGGTTAGCCTTTGGCGAGTACACTAAAACTTACAAGATATATAAATAACATGAGGAAAAATGCTAAGTGCACCAACCTATCCTGAGAAAACGTAAGTTTAATGAAGCACCATCTTACCATCAGCACAAACGTCCACAGTTAAACATGCCTTTTTATGTAGATAGATAGATAGATAAAAAGTTGATTTGGTACGACAGAAACACACACAATTTACATAGAGATACAATACAAACAAAAGTACAGGTTTAATAATTCAGTTAAAGCAAGTTAAAAAGTATGTAAGTTAGTATTTAGTGTAGTAAGTATATATTAAAAAGTATACGTATCTATATTTTAAGTATTGTTTTTGATTAGCAGGCATAATCATTATTTGAATACATTTATTTTACTACTTAATTTATTTATTCCCTGATCAAATATTATAATTATTATAATCATGTGCATTGTCCTATTGTTTCAATTGAGGGTTCAGAGGGCCTAGCCAACCGGCTTTCGCCATGAAGCGAATCGAAAACAATTGAACGATTCATAATTCAATTTTAATTTCAAAAAATTATACTATTACTACTAATTTATACTTTAAAATACGTCAGGTTGGAATATGAACGTATAAGCTAGTGTACATATTTTATTCTTAATCCTAGCTCTACAAACTATGTTAAATTATTTCGTTTAGCAAGCATTTAACTTAAACAAAAAAAAACTTATAGCAATGATGTTAATATAAATAAACAAGGCAAATTCTAATACACGGCAACTGTGTAGCAATAGGTAAGGTTTTACAAATCATACGAAGCTTTAAAGTTAGCGATTACGTTTTATAACTTATGGTTAGAATAGATTTGTGAGGGAAAATTCGAAATAGATCACGTGACATTATCTAGGGCATATTATTTATTATGTCAAACACATACCAACATTTTTGGAGTTTTCTATTATCGCTTTCGACATCGATTGTACTTTGACCCTCCGATGTAAGAATTTATGAACTACACCAGCTTTTCACAACGTGTAAGCGGTTCCAGATGGTCAGATTAGATGGGAATTAGATTTTGTTTGATATATTCAACGTCTGCCACTAAAGGGCGTTGGTGGCTAACATAGACTTGAAATTGTCGCTTTGATGTGCTTCCACTAAATGTGAACTACTTTTGATCTCTGTAACTCAGAGACTATAAAAGCTATTAACTTACCTACTTGCATTATATAGGTGTAATTTGCATTTTTTTTTATTGATACAGTGCACTTTTATTTATGTAGCCATTGAAATTTGCAACACACGTTATTTGAAAGAATGCAAAATTATTATACAACGTCAGATCTTATGAATATTTTAGTATACATTTATTTAACACACATTTCGAGATATTCGTATTCCTAGCTAACAGCTCTAGATACGAGAAAGCCTTCTTCTTCTTATCCTTTTTACTCTATGATATTTTATCTCTGGAAAAACAGCTATGAGAAATTTCAGTCCGATGAGACTTGAATTTAAGTCGGGGTCGAGAAAGTTTCGTGGTACGCCTAAGCCTATGGGGTTTGATAGCGCAACGTTTTCTAATATTTAGATATGCGGAGGTGGTAAAGATGGGGGAGAAAAAAGGTTTCCCTTGTTATTCAAATGAGTGACAAACTCACTCTGAAGTGCGCACGCTAAGGCGGCTTTTGCACTTGAAAATTTTGAAACTTTTACGAATTTTTCGCGCTCGCCGAAATGGAAATTCCGCTCGCTGTAAATTTTGGAGTTAGTGAAGAGAATACAACTTAATTGAGTTAACAAGAAGCAATTTTGATTAAGTCTAGCTGTCATTTCAAGGGCGATTTGGAAACCTACTTGTTCTGTTTTTGTTGGTACAAGGAAATCCACTATAAATAATTGATAAGATATTTTATAAGTTATAACTTAATTAAAATCTATCCTATTAAGGTTATGTAAAAAAAACTGTCGTATGAAGGTATGTTTTATAATGTATCTAACATATAACATTACACTTACCAGCAAAGTCATTGATGTGCTGCAGATCTGTAACAATAAATCTTGATTTAGAAAACAAAAACAGATGCATTATATAATAAATCCAACAGCATGGTTTCCTATGTCAACACGACCCCAAATAAGAATGGGACTCTCCGCTTTTACCTATCCCTTTCCTTCAAACACGGATACCTAAGTTGTTCAGGGAATAAATATTTGTTTTTTTTTTGTAATATAATATTTATAATGTAATTTTAATATGACCCACATAATATTTGCTAGCCTGCGGGCAGGTTGAATACAATTACTAAAATAGTTAAAAGATCTGACATACTGTATAATTTTTTTTTATTCTTACTTTTTTTTCGAATGGACTATAATGCTGTTGACCGCAGATGGCCATGACAGCGTTACCGGACTTTTGTCGCCGCTAAATTTAGGTTGGGGTGACACGCACAAGGGCCACCACTTAGGTGCGAGCCTCGGCTTGGGCTGTCGCCAGATGCTACAAGAGGGCATAGAGGTTACGCATTAGGTGAACGAATGCACCTGCGGGCGGAAGGAGGGAATTCTTCGACCCTGCTTCGCTGTGCACTGTGCGGTAACGAATCGGTTGACGTCACCTCCGGGTTAGCGGTGGTGAGTGGGTCAACGGGGTCACCGAGAACATGTCTCGGTCTACGGAGGAGAATTGTATTCTTGCAAATAAATGATTGATTTTATATAATAGTAATGCTGGACAAATCACATAGCATTATCTAGCCCCAAGCTCAGCAGAGCTTGTGTTATGGGTACTAGATAACGCATATACATAATACAATACACTACATAGATAGATATTTTTGAAAGCCCTGAACAAATATCTACAGATCGTACAAACATTTGTCCCGAGGCGGGAATCGAACCCGCGGATCTTCGCCCGCGTCACGTAGGTCGTCAAACTTAATTGTGAAATGTTTACAAAAAATATAAAATTTGTTACATTCCATAAATCCCTCCTAAAGAGGCTTGTGAGGAATTCCTTTTTGTTATATGAGTCATTCAATAGTTTAAAATTAAATTTTTCACAAGTACAGTCACCAGCATAAATATATGACTATGGGCAGCGCTGAAAAAATATCTGATTATCCATTGATGGTATAATTATGTGACGATACGTAGCCGGTAAAAATATGTGATGATTTACACCCGGCATAATAATCGTTTGCCTTGTAACAGCATAAATATCGGATCGGACGGGAAATCAAAATTATGTGACATTTCAGCAGCGTAAATATCTATCTACTGTAAAAGAATAATTATTGGATCACATAAACTGCAATAATATCTGACACAACTAACAGTCAAAAATATCTCAACGAATGAACTTTATGTGAGCATAGAGGCGTAATTTGAGCGAAACTGTATGACGCTTCTCGAAAAGAGTATCAACCTGTCATTGAATTTCACCGTCTCACGTTTTATGGCATGATTTTAGCATTTTAGTCGTCGTCGCGGCGGTCAGTGTTATGTTATGTATGATTATCTACCTAAGATACGAATGCGTAGTAAACTGGTGATATCAAGTGTGTCAAAAAATAATTAAAATTATTTAATTTTATTTAATTTAATTTTCTTTAATAGGTTTACCAATAGTTTTATACACAGGTTTTTACATCTTTAAATCTTATACAAAATACTAACATGCACGAAAATGAAGAGTTACAAAATAGAGACATTATAGGTAACTATAAATAATTATTGCTATGCGCACAAACCGCTTGTAGGTAAACACATTATAACGGATTGTTATAAAAAACGATGATATAAATCCAATCTTTTACATTTATTTATTCTTTCTCGTAAACGTAATATTAAATTTCGTCTCTAGGGACGAAAAGTATAACTTTCATCCCGCTGCGACATATGACAAGTAATGACGACTAATGACATGTACAAAACAAATGACTGCTGTCACCTCACTTTTCTCTTGAACCATGCATTCTACCTTTCAATACAGCCACTCAACTTCAACTTCTTGTGAGATGGGTTTTGCGTCTGGTTTGACGCAATTCATGCGGCCATTCAATTACAGCGTAATGTAAACTTGAAAAAAATTAGAGGTAAAATACCATATTATAATTTACTTTCACTTATTCCTTTAAAATAACATAGATTTCGGCAAAATATTTACCATTTTTTAAACTATAAAAATTAATGGTAGAATAGTTCTCAGTATTCTAGCATGTCTATTCAACCATGGTAGAATAGCGAGAGCTACCATAGCTTTGTTCTGCCATCTCTAAAGAGGATTTTCTATGCCTCAGAAAAAAAAGCGAAAATACGTCAATCCTATCTTCGTATGATTTTTCGAGTTGTACAATTTGTATGATTATTACAATATCAGGCATCGATTTTACGCCTGATTTTATAACAGAAGAGGTTAAAGTATTAGTGGAAAACCTTTTATCACCTAAATCAAAATAACCGGAAAACGTTTTGTTAATATATTTTAACGAATTCTCAAAGACTTACCAAGCTTCAACATTATGGAGCGTGTATTCTATGTTAAAGACAATACACAATGTACATTTAAAGGATTTCGAGAGACTAACATCGTTTCTTAAGAACGGAACGGATACCTTAGCCCCCATACAAACGTACTTTCCGCTTCATTTGGAAACTACGTTTCCGATCGTATTGAAATTTTCCATAGATAATAGGATGACAAATATCTATATTTGTAGGGTTTTAGTTTTTTAATAAACATCCATCATTTTGAATGAGAGTGAAACTAATTTGCCATATTTTGACCACAAAATCGAGTCATTTTCAACCTATTTTTTATGCATGTTAGACACCTTTATTCGAAAATCTGTCACACTGCAAACATCCTAAATCTATTCACCATTAGAAATAAACAAAATATTTCTGAAATCAGTCGTTTATTCAAAATAAATCGAAAAGTACGAAAAAAATAAAAAATAGAGAAATTCCTCAAATTTCCCCAACCTCTCAAACGCGGGGGGCAAAGCGACACAGGGAGCACAATTCCAAAATAAGGTGAATGCCGCGGAATGGCCAACACGATGCGATTCTACGTGAAACAACAACAAATTAGGGAGAGGTTCGTAACCTTCTTAAGAGACAAAATGATGGATTTACTAAAAAAAATACAAAGTTTCACTTCTCAAAAGGGTACCTGGAAAGAATCTTTCACTATCTATAACTAATAATTGCTCTAATTTGACCATAGACTTTAAATAAATATCTCTCCTAAGTTGTTGATATATCAAACTAATATTCTAAATGCGAAAGTTTGTATGGATGTATGGATGTATGGATGGATGTTTGTTACCTCTTCACGCCAAAAGTACTGGACGGATCGGGCTGAAATTTTGCATACAGGTAATTCTAATCCTGGAATAAAACATAGGCTACTTTTTATCCCATAAATTTAACTGTTCCGTGGGATGAAAATGACCTTTTAATGTTTCCATAGGAACAACGCGTGTGATAGATTTAGGGGCTTTACCTACTTAGACAATTATCTTATTTTGATAGAATCATGAAATTACCTGCCTTACGACGCAACCTAACAATTTGGGGGTAGAAAATAATGAAATCAGAAGTCAGAATTCAATAACTTTATTTCTTTAGGTTGACCGATAAACACATACAAATAGAAACAAGGTGTTATTGAGATTCTGTTCACTTCAATATTTTGTCCACTAGTGGAAGAAGTGAACAAGAAACCACTAGCAAGTACATAAAACCTTATTATTAAAGACATACTTACATAATAAGATAGCCTTAAAAAAGAACCTTCAATACCTAATTGTTATGCTTAAATCATCTAGGTAAGACATTTCTTAGTGATCTATTGTTCTGTGGACACATCTAAATAGATAGGGGTTTTATAATTTACCACATAAGTATTACGTACCATAACAGATGTTTCTCGTTCTGTCGCTGACCAAAAAGTGGCGTGTTCAGGCCTTACAGGTCTTATTAATATCACCTCACAACAACTAAAATCCTCGTCACGAAACTGTGGCGTCAGTCCACCGCTTCTCGGCGGTTGGCATAACATTTAACTTCTAATAAATAATTATTTTGTATAATCTTATAAAATATCTATAACAAAGTGTTCTTAAATATAAGTTAATAGTTTAGAATACGCAGCACCAAGAATATAATACAATATGAAATACCTAACTCAATAATGAAGCTGATTTGTATTCGAATTTGAATTGGAGCGGGAAAGCAAACAGGAAATATCAAGCCTGTCACATTTTATAATTGAATATCTATTGAAACCATATTGTTTACCACTACATATACTTATAATATTACATATTTATTATTAAATCAATTACAATATCTAACACTGCCATTCTGACAAATGCTTCGTTCTCGAAGCATATACAATACATAATTTCAACGTTTAATCATACATTAGGGCACTTAACTACTAAGCATATTAAATATGTAGGTACCTTTATTGATTTTTTTTGCAAAGTTATTCAACAGTTTTATTCATTTATGGTCTCCACTTGGACTACACGTTTATTTATTATATTTATATATATTCATTTATTTATTATATTTTATTTTCATTTACTTCAGTCTCCACCTGGACTAAGTATCTTTTTTATTTATTTATGTCATAGCCTCCACTGGGACTACACATTTTTTTTTATTTTCATTTATTTCATAGTCTCCACCTGGACTATGAAATAAATTTTTCCACATTATTCGATCTCTGAAGTCATTCAAAGTTAGTCGTATAAGCTAAAGTCATAAGTCTGTTTTCCTTTGACCTTAGGACCTAGACATGTATCTCGCTATACCCGCTGCTAGCATCTAAAGTATACACCAGGTCCATGGGCCGCCAGCGGAAGGACCTATTTTGTTCTTATTTTTTTCGTTTTCCTCTGACCAGTAGACCTCGGCCTTTATATACTCGCTATACCCGCTGCAATATCTAAAGTATATGCTAAGTCTACCGTCGGCAGCGGAAGGAACCATTTATTTTGTTTTATTTTATTTCGTTATTTATTATTCTTTTTACTTTCAATATAGGTACCTACCTTAAAACCAAACATTTTGTCATATACTAATGAATAAGTATATTTTTCGTAACAGATTGAGCAGACAAGATTGCGGTTCTAGGCAAGTATCACTAAGTACCTACGTCATTTTATTCTAGCCTGTGGGTATATTAGCCTCAACTTCTATAAAAGTAGTCTGAGAGTCTCTAAATCCAGTATATTAGGTATGGTTGTACTATTGTTATTGGTAACTGAACTTTGAACTAATTGCTCGGCCAAGCTGACTACATAAAAATAGTACTATTCAGATCAAATTAAATTATGAAGCTATCACCAATTTATTTAATTGATCTTCAATTGGTAACAATATACGATATAAAAATAACGTAGCTGTCCCAAAAACGAAATTAGCAAAAATTTCAAAAAGTTTTATTTGCAACTCAAGAAAATTTTACAATATCTTACCAATTAATGTAAGATCTATGTCTGATATAAATTTAAATGTTTTATCAAAAATAGATTAATAGATATATATAAGCTATTATCGATTGGACAAAGCTTTTGCTGATAAAAATATTTTTATATTCAATGCGATTGATTAATGTAGGAACACACCTACTTACTTTAATTTAAAGTTAGAAATTGAACAATTTTATTTTTATTTTATTTTATCTTATTGCTATTGCAGCCATTATTGTATTTAATCTGTATACTTATTTTTAGTTTTTATTTTGTGTTTTAAGATGTATTGAATCTATTTGACTTGACTAAGTGTTCCCTGTGAATCTATGGTATGAATAAATGAATTGAATTGATTGTTTTTTTTGTGTAGCGAAGTTCATGTCGACTATGATAATTGAACATAGTGAAATGCAGTTAAACAATTCATCTACACAGCTTTTTTTATTAACTAACCCTTTATGATGTTTCTTATTGTATTAGATAGGTACGTGGTTAACAATAATCTTATATGCGTAAAATCTCTTAGTCTGCTAAAACTCTTAACTAGGTACTTAGTTGTGTGTTTGCGATTGAATAAACTAACTAAAAGTGTTTTGACTTGGACATCATTCCCGACCATTCAACTAGGGCTGGTCGAGCTTTAGAATATCTCCGCAAACATCTGATTTCGATTATTTTATTTTTAATTCAAATATCTATTGATATTTTATATGATTCTCATACAAAAATGTAATGATACAGAATAGACGCAAAATGAAATATGCAAGCTTTTTTCTACGTTAAGTGGTTGTTCACAAAACAACACACCTACCTAGCTAGAAAGGTATAAGGGAGTTGTCTTTGAGCACCATTTCAGTACAAAAACATCTTAAACAAATGTTACCTACTTCAATTGAAGTAAACCTAAATAGGCATTGCAGTGAACTGTGATAGGCAATGATTCGAATCGCTGGTATTAAGTAGGTATCAGGTACTTCTGTTTACTTACTCACAAAATGCAACAACACACTAGCGTAAACAAACACCCCTTCTTTACTAATGAGGGCCATTCTAACCTTCGGTCATAGGCATTCCGACCCACCAACACCAACACTCGTATCTGTGGGATTCCTCTCCCAAACTTTAATTGCTGTTTATAGGAAGGCACTTCGTGAACTTTTATTTGTAGGTGCATCGACCCACCTACCTATAAACAGGAATTACAAAAAAACATGGTAGGTACTCAAACCACCTATTTAAAAATCCCATTTTTGAATAATTTCATTAATAAGTAAACATAAGAAGGATAAATTACTTCATTGTTCTTTTTTTTGTTCAAATACCTACGTGTTACTAATGGCTCCCATACACGGACGGCAAGTTCATAAGGCCTACTGTTCGGAGGACTACTAGTTTCAGTTTATTTCGCAATGGCCGTAAACAGCCGCTTTATTTACATGTGAATTTTATTTAAATTATTTTATGTCAGACATTATTTACACATAATATGTATTTTATTTTATTTTATTTCTACGTTATAAAGTATACTGTGTAACTTAACACAAATAGATATTATAACGTTCACTAACTATTTAAAAAAATATATAGTCGAATTGAGAACCTGATCCTTTTTTTTTTGAAGTCGGTTAAAATCAGATCAGTTAAAATCATGAATCATATTTAAGGCAAATTGTTATCTCTTATGTAGTTTTTTTTATCGAGTAACTTTAATTCCGAGACCACTGAGGCCAGGATTATTGATCTGCAACATGTGACTCAAGACAATTTACTCAGCGCATCAGCACCGCCATACAGCAGCGGGGCAATGCAGCCAGCGTCTTGGGGACGCCTCCAAGCGGTACCGATATGAATCAATCACCCGTAGATTGTTTGCAACAACAGACCGCAGCCAGCTCAATCGTTTCAATTTTATTGTAATTACCTAATTATTTATTTCATTTGATTGCAGTTTACTTTTACAATAAAGATTTTATTTACTTATAATCCCACTTTTTTTATGGTGCCTCTTACAGAGAAAATACCTATATCGTATCCATTTTGAATGGAGCATAAACATAAACAAACCGCCCATACTCAACCTAAAATTCACTTTGCTGGCGCGTCCTCTTATACGTAATTTACATTACTTGTCGATTTTAGATCCACCCTTCAATAAAAATTGCTTACAATTATATCTGAAACTCGACGCCAAGCAAGTGAGATTTTGTTATTTGTGTCGTACTTTGTTTACTAACATGCTTCATTCAAAATTGATAAACCAATCGTTATGACGTCAGACTAGCACCGTAAAATGTTGAACTAACTTAAATATACAAATAAAAATAAGTAGTCGTTATACGTATAGCGTTTTCTAGTAGGTACAACTGGCCGAGAATACACACAATCTGAATTTTAGCTAAAGTTATTTTATATTTTAGCGGAATCATTCTGGTTTTTTTTTGCGCATACTCGCAGTTGTTTTCGTCAAGGTTTAGGTAAATTCACCTTAGATTAGACACACACAGAAAAACTCATGAAATTACGCATTAAAAATTCGTTGGGACTAATCAAACAAAAGTGAAAAAATTGCCGGTAGTTATAAATAAGTTCCCATCGACAATGCGACATCAACAAATAGGATTTGAGAACAATAAGAAACCATGAATTGAGCATTACTAGAAGTGGCAAATTTTGCTATGTGTAGCTTTAGTATTATGTAGATTTTCTACTAATCTTATAATTGAATATCAAGCCTACTTATCACACAGGTTTCTTATTAGGATACAGTTCAAGTTTATTGCTAACAAACAAAAGAAATCGGCTAGGATCATCCTACGTCACGAGTCCACGTTGTTCTACGTAGTTTACGAACCGTTCAGAGCCTTCGTCACATCTGCCACGCTGCTCTTTAGTCCAAATTTAGCCGCAGCAATAGCAGTGGCATCATAGTATTGGACATTGGTTGGTAGCATCGCGTCCACCATCCGGTCGACGACGCGCCGATTGGATGAACCAGCGTCAGCCAAAAAACCGCTTTGAGCAGACCTTCGTCCTCGAAGGTCAGCTTGCAGGGTCCAACTGAAACTTGTACAAGAATGTATTAGTATTGTGCGACAGTTCCAGGATCCCACTTCTGATGATAGATTTAGGGGCTTTACCTACTTAGACAATTATCTTATTTTGATAGAATCATGAAATTACCTGCCTTACGACGCAACCTAACAATTTGGGGGTAGAAAATAATGAAATCAGAAGTCAGAATTCAATAACTTTATTTCTTTAGGTTGACCGATAAACACATACAAATAGAAACAAGGTGTTATTGAGATTCTGTTCACTTCAATATTTTGTCCACTAGTGGAAGAAGTGAACAAGAAACCACTAGCAAGTACATAAAACCTTATTATTAAAGACATACTTACATAATAAGATAGCCTTAAAAAAGAACCTTCAATACCTAATTGTTATGCTTAAATCATCTAGGTAAGACATTTCTTAGTGATCTATTGTTCTGTGGACACATCTAAATAGATAGGGGTTTTATAATTTACCACATAAGTATTACGTACCATAACAGATGTTTCTCGTTCTGTCGCTGACCAAAAAGTGGCGTGTTCAGGCCTTACAGGTCTTATTAATATCACCTCACAACAACTAAAATCCTCGTCACGAAACTGTGGCGTCAGTCCACCGCTTCTCGGCGGTTGGCATAACATTTAACTTCTAATAAATAATTATTTTGTATAATCTTATAAAATATCTATAACAAAGTGTTCTTAAATATAAGTTAATAGTTTAGAATACGCAGCACCAAGAATATAATACAATATGAAATACCTAACTCAATAATGAAGCTGATTTGTATTCGAATTTGAATTGGAGCGGGAAAGCAAACAGGAAATATCAAGCCTGTCACATTTTATAATTGAATATCTATTGAAACCATATTGTTTACCACTACATATACTTATAATATTACATATTTATTATTAAATCAATTACAATATCTAACACGTGCGAGCCGCGGGGCGCACCTAGTGTAAAATAAATATTTTTTTTTTATAAGCTCATTCATACTTTTATTTTTACTTTCCTTGTATTCGTAATGAAAAGCACAGTGTTTACCTCGGGTGAAAGTAACATTTGGTCCCTCGAACTAGTAGCGCCCTCGTTACGCTCGGCCGCCAAACCCCGTCTTGGGACTAAATAAGTTACTTTCATCCCTTGGGTAACAATGTACTATTATTCTTCTTCTTTATTCTTCTTTATTAGACATTGTTTTCGGTAGCAGGTATTATTCATTCTCCACAATGAGACTCGACCATCCGCTCTTGATTGGAAAACGTTTTTATCAAGAAACGCGACATTTCTAAAATCAAAATTTATGCATTGACTGTTAATTGTTTCAGATATTATTGCAGTTTATGTGATCCGATAATTATGCTTTTACAGTAAAAGAGATATTTATGCTGTTACAAGGCAAACGATTATTATGCCGGGTGTAAATCATCACATATTTTTACCGGCTACGTATCGTCACATGATTATACCATCAATGGATAATCAGATATTATTGCAGCGCTGCCCATAGTCATATATTTATGCTGGTGACTGTACCTATGAGTCTGAATGCGGACTGCGATACTACTACAAAGTCTACTTTATTTACTTTACTTTATTTTGAATGGAAATTTGACAGCACCCCAAGCGAAAAGTTTATATTACTTTCACTTATATAGACGATAAAGTAAACGCAAGCTTTGTAGTAAAGAGTATGGCAGTACACATACACACTGCTGCTATGTTCCCGAAAACGTTTTCCGTTTTAATATTGCGCAAACCTAAACTAGCCATTCTTGTTATTTGCCGTCCCCCATAGCATGGCCCCAAGCATAAAATCAACGTACAACAATCCCCTTCAGAGTTCCTACGGATAAAATATTCCATCACGACACAAAATCCTATTTGCTTCGTCACTCAGGCAAGATGGATAGTCTCCAGGCATTTGATCTTGCAAGTTGCACTCCGTTGCATTTCAATGCACATACTTGAAATTATATCAGCGTGGTTTCTCGGAGGGTATTGCTGGTAGTTTTATTTTTGAATCAATTTGTTCTCTTGTGTATTCTCTGCGAGATCGAGTTATAAATAATAATATAATAAATAATAACTTTTATTGCAGTACCTTTTTTAACAAACATGAATGAATTTGGGAGTATCCATTTTGCTTGTTATGTTAGTTAGTTATTTTGTGGACTCTACATTCTGTGGCGTATACCCAGCCAATGCGCCGTAATAATTGAATAATGATAAGGTACCCAAATATGCAGAGAGGCGCACTAAACTAAAAATGAAAAAAGACAAGGCAATAAATGTAGACCTGTAGACTTATGAGGCGTTCTATAAATCTGATGCAGCTATTAAACGTGGGTTTCAGTTAACTGCTTCACACACGGCAGCTTTAATGTAAAGATGTATATTATAGCACGATACATCTCCTTACATAATATAAACACAAATCATCAGGAGACCACACAGTGCAGCTATTGATATTAATAATATTTATTACTAGCTGTGCCCCGCGACTTCGCACGCGTTGTTCCTATGGAAACGTTTAAAGGTGTTTTCCCGGCAGTTATTCGAATTTTTCTCGCCGTAAAAACCATCCTTGAACTTCAACGAACATTTAAAAAAAAATCAGCCAAATCGGTCAAGCCGTTTTCATGTTATGTCGTGACAACGGAAAACGGGTTTCATTTTTATATATATAGATAGATAAAGCGGAAAGATTTGATCGTTTGTATATAATAGGCTCCGAAAGTAGGGCTGATTTAAAAAATTCTTTCATCTTGACTTTTCAGGGAGTCAAAATAGGCTATATTTTATCCAGAAGCTCCCACGGTAACGGGAACTTCGCGAGTGGATCCGCGAGGCGCTGCTAGTAAGTAGTAGTAGTGTATATTTTTACATGTATGAAATATGAAGTGATTTAATGTATATTAATATATACATTAGTCAAAGTAAGCAGACACAATTCAGGATCCATGTCACTTAAATTAGACATCCCAATGTCAAAATGTCCTCTCGTTTAAAATATTTGGAAAAGGAGCATACCCGAGCCAATAATATGACAGCGCCACCTATTAGGTATTCCGTTAAACACACAGTTTCACTCGTGTTTGCACCTTAACATGACGTCAGCTTGTCACGTAATAAAAACAAAATTTAATGACGAAACAAGCTTTTAAGAGAAGATAATAAAGATTTAAGCTGGATTAATAAATAAATCTGGGTTATTCCAATGAAAAAGCTATATATATGCGGGAGTTATATAAAGAAAATTGCACCTGCAGACTATCGATGCAGTGTTTTCGAAAAATATGACGCAGCTATTGACCACGGATTTCATTCGCGGTGTCAAATAAAGAACACACAATTCAGGATCTATGTATGCCACTTAAATTTGCTATCACCATTGAAATCCTTCATGTCAAAAGCATTGATAGAACAGAACTATTTTAAATGTTTTTTTAAGGAAAGTGTTATTTACATCGATGAGGTATTTTCGGTCTTTCCGTTGATACCTAGAACCTTATGAAAATGACACTCAAAATTATCTACGACTTGTTTTGTGACGCAGACAGCTTGCGCAGAGCCTGACAAGTTTTTTGCATACGAAACAAGAGATAAGTGGAGTCAAATTTATTAAATTGGAAAGTTTGTAATTTTGCTAGGCATGCTTTTTGTCCAAGAGCTCAAATGACACTATTAATTCAAATGCTTTCCATACATACCAAAAAGGAAATCTTTTGATACAGACATTTTCAAAGCTTGCATTGTGAATCTATGGGAGCCGGTAAAAACTTTGGTCGATGGTTATTTACGTGTTTTGGTCAGCTTGTCATGCAATAAAAATATTCTATAATTCAAAATCTACAGACAAAACAAGCTACCAAAGAAAATTAATCAAAAGTCAAGCTGGGTACTGTAAATAAATCTGGGCAGCTCCAATGAAAAGCAATTTATATGCGGGAGTGAATTAAAAAGTATAACGTTTTGTAGAAACAAGCATAAGATTCTGGGACAAGGCGTAAAAGAAATATAATTAGAAAAAAGGAAGTAAAACCGGGAAATGGTTCTAACGTTAAGAAATAGCCACTTCATTCTTGAACAAAGTGTATGAGCGTATTATAGTATATGTAATGAGCGCTTATTTAATAGTGTTTGTCCCATGGGGGTAATGCCCATTATCCCCACGCTGTACATGCTGGTTAGGGATCGCAGTTCGGTGGTAGAATTCTTCTGCAGCGGCGCTGCTGCCCGCCCCTAGTGGATAACCCTCAGTCGCCTCTTACGAAACCCTTGGGAGCACCACACAGCTGTGACACACAAACTTCATGTTATTTCCTCGTCACAAATTTTGTACAATTTAAATAGTACAAATACTTTTGACAACGCCTTTCACTCCACGCTTGACAGTCACACCAACCAGAAATTTCCCGGGACTCAAAATTTCGGACAAGAAGCCCTGTCAACGCTGTCCGAATGTAGAATTTTTAAATTATACCCAAATAAATGTTAGGTTGAAGCTGTTTACTTTTATTTGCGGACCGAAATGAAGTCGTGATGAAAACAAACCTCAGCGGGGGCTCTAATTTCAAGGATTTTCATAAACAAGGTTGTTTGCGAGAAGGACTTGTTTGGTTCCAGAGAATCTTGTTATTTACCTGGTTTTCGAGGTAGGAAAAAATAAAGTTGCTAGTTGGTATGATTGTGAAAAGTTGGTATAAATCTACACTCTTACATTCACTCTTGAACGTGCCTTCCCCAAACGTGGGGTCTCATTCACCAAGCTTGGCATACGGATTAGTGATCGGTGTTAAAGATACACAGAAAGAAGTTTCTGCCATTCGTCTGGTACCTACAGCTACGTCGCCTCTTTAGACACCGACGGGCGGAGTTGAGGTTGATTCTTAAACCTGTAACTACTCGTTTTACATAATTGCAACGGTGATTATATATGTACATATACATGTCTTATAGATGTATTTTGGCGTTCTCGGTGGATAGCACGAACGAGCCTCAGTTTATATCGTTTATATTTTTGGACTGTCAAATATCATCGAAATTGCAGCCATCAAATGTTATGCATATGGATTAGAGGTTTAATAGAAGCGAATACCGATAATCCATGTGTACCTGGGGTAGACATGCTACTATTGCAAAAGTGTGATGAAACTTAGGTACTATGTCAAATTGTGTATGTATGAGCAGGTCAAAGCATAATTTTTCGGGTAGGATCGGTATTTTGATGTCTGACATCAAAGTCTGATTGATGGCAGACATTAGGTATAATATTTTTTGGTGATAAAAAGTGTGTGTGTGTTTGTGTGAGCCATCTCCTACTGTATACACTGAGAACTAGTCTATTACTTTTCAGTCTACGATTAAAAAGGATATTGCAATACTTTTAAGTTTACTGTACCTACCTATTCATGTCTGGGCTGTTCTTGATCAAATAAATGTACCTATCTATAACAGTAAGTAAAGTACTTCACTGTTGTGTATTGAATTTTCTTATTGTTTGTTTTTTAGCGCGGTACAATAGTCCATCCGTTGGCCAACGGAAAATTTAAATGACCAATTTCACAGCCCATTCAAGCCTTCACGCTCTCTTGATTCGGAAACAATAAATTTAAAGCCTAAAAGACACACGTTTGCCGTATTTTTCAGACATTCAGTAAAATTAATCGAAACCACAGAAGCATTCAGCACCCACCTCAGATTCAAAGTCGCAGCTCCCAAACGAAAGTATAATCGAATGAAGGGGGATAGCGGGCCGTGCAAATATTTACATAAACCCGGCTTGTTGACCGGGATTACCCGCTGTTTGCAGCCTCCTTTGATGAGCCAGATTATAGGAGATGGAGTTTTTGAACGAAACTGGTAAATTGTCTACGAGCCTCGTGGTGGATTGAGTTTTGTAAGACAACATGATTCTGGCCTTGGTTTAGCAAGTGTTATTTCCGGATAAAATGAAGCCTATTATTATTTAAGTTCAATTAAGTTAGACATGTATTAGCTAAATTTCATTTGAGTTCGGTTTGCCGATAGATTCGAAACCTATATCGCCAAACCAACCCCTTCTCAAAATTGAAGAGGACAACTATCTATCGCGGACGATTTTTAGATTCGGATAAGATCTACCCTAACCTCCAAACCAAACTCAGGGCTCTGAATGCTAGTTTAGTTCTCCAAATTCTCTCCGAATTTGTACTTAAATTCGGTGTAAGTATGGATATTTAGGTGTATCTAGTATGAAATTTCGTGTTAGAGAATTGAAATAGGCCTTCTGGTCTACATGCTACTTGAGCAGAAATATTTGTAAAAAAAAAACTCTCCTACCTAACATCAGGTAGGTATTACCGCGTTACCAATTGGTGTCAATTCAGATGTCGCCAAAAATAAACTAAATTAATAAGATAGCACTAAAAAATGTTGCCGTCCCGGTCATAGCGATCAAAATAATAAGGATGGCATAATATTTAGTTTGTCAACTTAATTTAGTTTTGGCAACATCAGAATAGACACCATTACCTAAAAGTTCAACGATCTTTACATTTCCGACTAAGAATATAAGTCCAGGTTCAAAGTTTCCTCAAGTTTTTAACTTTTCATGCTAATAAGATAAGATAATCCTTGTAGTTTCAGGCTGAATCAGCTTCTAGTATTTGAATAGAGTTTAACTTTATAGTTTTAAATAAAAATGAGACAATTTATTACCAGTTCAAACTGGCGTCACTGACATGGATAAATGGTGGCCGAAAAGTACATAGATAAAATATTCTAGGGTTTATTTAATTGATTTCATAAAAATAAAAAATTAACCACTTAAATACTAGAAGCACAACATAGCCGCAATAGCGCAAAATTATTGAGACGTTATGTTCTACCGAAATGAGTTTTTTTTGTCGTTGACCGGCACTTTCAGTCCAAAACTGTATGAAAATTAAAAAATAAAATAAAATTAAAAATTAAAAAATTTATTGATCTCCTTTATATTTATAAAATAATACTATCATACAAACTAAAAGGTTGAAAAAGAAAAATAGTTGAGTGTTTCCGTTGGTCAGTTTAGTTGGTTGTAGTGGAAGGACAGAAATCAATGTTTATTGCAAATATAGCACAAAAAACAAACATAGGTATAAAATGAAATAAAATCCCAAAAATTTACGATTTCGACGGGATTCGAACCCGGAAATTAATTAATTAATTCTTAGAAATTACCCGAACTGTGAGGGCTTACGCAATATAATAACAAAAACCTTAACATAGGTCTGATAACAATATTACTTCACTAATAGACACGAGTGGTTAAATGCTTAGCATTTAATCATTCGTAATCTACGAGATTATTACATAGATTAATAAGCTGAGCTGTGTGGTGCTGGCTTAGAATTTTCACCACCCCGACTCTTTCTGCGGGTGTTGTAAGCGGCGACTAAGGGATATCCACCGGGGGGCGGGCAGCAGCACCCCCTGCAGAACAATTATACCACCAAACTACGATCCCCAACCCGCATGCCCAGCGTGAGAAATATGGTCATTACCCTCTATGAGATAAACGCGAATAAGGCGCTTATCCGGGTGAGACCTGCGTCCAGCAGTGGACCAATACAGGCTGTTGAAGTTGAGATTGAGGTAAAAATCTGAGTAACAGGTGAGCCAGTCAATAAAAAGGGCAGGCCAGGCAGGCTATCAAAAAAATCCTGGCGTTAGAGTTCCGTTGTAGTGCCATGCTCCAATAAGTAAGATAAATAAAGAAGCTGGTGTAACGTGGCGCTGACTAGTTCCAAGTAGCACCAGTTCCAATTCTATCATGCTTCTGTATCCATAGGGATACCTACTAACCTGGCAGGATCAGAACCTGGAGGAAACTTTCACAACTTTAAATGGTACGTACACCTTTTTATACTCGTATTGAAACCTTAATTTTAAGCTAACATTGTGTTATGTTTATCAGTGGTCAAGTACCAATAACACAAGCTCTGCTTAGCTTGGGGCTAGATGATGCTTCTGGATTGCCCAGTTTTTTTTGCTTTACATAAAAATTGTTTTATAATTGTAACACTTGAGCAAACTGTGAGCCGAAACTAATAATCATGGTTAAAAGAATTTAATTTTCGTCTTCAAAACAAAATCCACCCAATCTTAAAGCAAGACACGCGCCAAAAGCCATAATTAATTATCTTTAAAAGCCTTATCTAAAATACTTGGGCTGACTTTCAAAAACTTTATTAGTACCTAACTTTGCAAAAATATTGACCTAAAACGAGAAAACTAGACGCACGATAACAACAAACGCCATTTCTTATCTGTTACAAAAGGCCTCGAAGCAAAGGGCAGATGTCGTCTGTAAAGTGCAGTGCAACGAAAATGGCCCGCTGCAGTATGTTTCTAATATAGCATATCTAGGAGAGTGCCTTTACGCAGCTATGGTAGACCTGTGGTAGGCCCTCATGGCATGTGGCAGGTCAGAGCTGTTGCTTTATTTTTCAAAAGTAAATATCACGACTCGTAGTGTAGGACGCCCTCCCGCCAGGTAGGATGACGATCTGCGAAAGACTAGAGGTAGATGCTGGATGCGTCAAGCTGAAGACAGGGTGCTATGGCGCTCATTAGGAGGGGCCTATGTCTAGCAGTGGACTAGTATAGGCTGATGATGATGATGATGAATTACCTCATTTAATTTAAAAAATCTACAAGAGATCTCTATTGTTTTGACACATTTAGGGTCATGTTAATTTCACATCTATATTACCGTAGCACAAAATTACATAGAATACTTAACCACCTTCCTCAAGTCAAGGTATAAATATTTCAATGTCAAACTGTATTTGCAAAGTTGAGCGAGTTGAAAACTTGTTGTCGCGGTATGATACTAGGTTTCCGTTAAGAATATTAAAGTGGGGGAAATTTGATACATTACTTATTTAAAGAACCTCACCTCTGTCAAGCGGTAGACAGTATCGTAATGGTAATAACCGTGTTAGTTTTTTTTCTTTCATCATCTTCATTTCAAGTGAACGACGTCCACGGCTGGACATAAACGTACCCCAAACTCTCCTCCGTATATCACCAGCACACATAACGTCTACGCTTTGCCAAAAGAAGAGGGGTTTAGTTTAAGCGATAAGGCCGCTCATTTTACTTTTTTTATGTAATTTATTTTGTACTGTATTTTTGTTGGTGTGCAATAAAGTATTTTGTATTGTTTATTTTTGTTTTGGTTTTGCTTGGATAGTGAATTTGTCATCGTAGTGTAGGTGTTTTAAATACATGAAAAAACTGATGTCCTTTGTGTAGGTTTCCTTAGTTTAGTGTTTCCCTTACCTAAGTTTAATTTAAGTTAAGTTTTTTTAATACCACATTGGACCGTTTATAAATCGGACGGCCGGACAGTAAACTTGCTTGTATTACACAAACGCCACACCTGTATCTCAAATTCCAAATCGTGCTCCAGAATCCTTTCCAAAAGCCTTTATCTGCCTCACATGACTTTCAGCATAAATAATTTTTGAAGTCATAATAACAGTGTTCTGCAAGCGTTCAGTTTATTTAACCATATTTGAGATTGCTGTAGTATTTTTAAGGGTTAAATTAAAATATCAAGGAAAAAATATATAAGAGATGACATTATTATTTCTTTTCAGTTATTATAATGCGACTATGGTAATCCCTGTTCCCCTTTTAAATTCTTGGTTATATGTAGGTTCAATTAAAATGTCATTTCAAAGTACATAATGTAATAATTTTTGACTAACTTAATATAAACATTCTGATCGCGTAAGTAGGGTTATTTAACTAGCGCATTTAGTGAACTATTAGTTTGCACCGAGGTGTACCCGTGTTCTCATTTGCAGGCCTACATCTTGCCTGATTGTGAAAAAGGCGAGCACATGACTTTGTGCTGTCTAGGTTGTTTGGAACAATCCAGGTGGCTTCGTATTGGAATATATAAGTCGAACTTAGATAATACCTAGCAGTTCATTACATTGAGTAGTTCTATGATCCCTTCGTAAAATGTCTTCATAATTATGTAGGTATTTTGTTCCGGAATTGCCCACTTTTTGGTCTACCCAGTGTTAAACAATCAGATCATTTAGATTAACCTCTCCACAACAAAACTAATGAACGGATCGGGCTAAAATATCGGAATCTAACATAGTCTACTTTTTATCCCATAAATCTGTGCTCATGGGATAAAAAACGATGGCGTGCAAAACCGTGGCTAGAAACTAGTTAATAATAGTTAAAAAAATGATTTTTTTTAAGCTATTGCATAGCTTCTATCGCAGGCCTTGAGCGCGGGGACCGAATCCAGAAATTCCGTAACGAAAAAACCTTGACGTTTGTCTCTTTAGTTCAGCAACTCGCCTCTAGATGGCATTGCAATAGCTTTACCGCGGCAGTCCCCGAGTGCCACACGTCTTTTTTTTTACTGTAAATAGATCTTCGTTTGACCGCAATCTCACCTGATAGAAAGCGAAGATGCAGACGACGGTGTATCACAAAGGTCTAGAAGATACCTATTCACCCTTGTCTTGAAGAGACCCAGGTTGTAATTGGCTGGAAAAACAGAGGCAGGAAGCGAGTTCCATTCCTTTGCGGTGCGAATATTATAGGTGGAGGAAAACCGCTTTGTGTGAGTGGAGGGTACATCCACCAAGTATAGATGGTATTGCGCTGTGCGTCTGCTTGTCCTGGAGTGGAAGGAGGATGGTGGGATCAGGTCATGTAGTTCAAGTGAGCAAATGAATAAAAATACAATACTTGTTAGAAAACTACTTGCTACAAAACTCTTTACAGCGCTAAAACCTGTTACGAAACCCCCGGGTGCCACAAAACTGGTACAACTTGCTTCAAAACCGCTACGAATACCTAACGACTTGTTCAAAAGCGTCGCTTACCGTCATTGAATCAAATATTCCTGCAAAATCACCGCTTCTACACAATCGGCTGGAGCCGCTACAAAATCAGGGAGACCCTCATCTCAGCTCCAATTTAATTGCTAATCACCCCAGGAACACGAGATTAAGTGGGTACCTTAGCTAGAGGCGTAATAGACGAGTTGTCGGTCACATTATTGTATGAACAAGCCTTACTTATCGGGAGAGAAGGAAAAGTTAAGGCCTAGCTAAGAGGAAGGTTTTTAAAAGTGTATTATTAATTAATAAATTAATAATTTTGGACATTTCACACAGCATTATCTAGCCGCAAGCTAAGCAGAGCTTGTGTTAGTACTCTGTCGCGAGGAATGCGCGGCCTAAATGTATGCTATCTCACCTGTCAAAATAGACATACCTGCGCGATAGAATGAAATGCACAATTATTAACCCTTAATAGGGCAAAGGACAATTGCTTACCACCTTAGCTTTTTGACCATAGAGCTTGAGTTGTTCCTTGTACACATTCTAATAATCAATATATATAATGTGTATAAGACCCTTTAACTTTTATTAGAACTGGCAACTACGCTAACTGTGCAAGTTTGCGAACTAACAACATTCAAAAATAAAATTCTAAGAATTTTCAAAATCGCAGGTGTTTGGCGCAAATAAATTGAAATTTTGTTTTAATAAGATTCCGGTAAGTGGTTTTGTGACATTTGGTAGGATAATTGATTATATTATCCTGCATGACTCGTAGAATAGCTTTTGAAATGAAACTTGTAGTAATTGGAAAAACTTTGTAAACTCGGTGGTAAAACTCTTACCATTGCCCAGTAACATCAA
This sequence comes from Eupithecia tripunctaria, assembly GCA_955876795.1. Classification (NCBI taxonomy): domain Eukaryota; kingdom Metazoa; phylum Arthropoda; class Insecta; order Lepidoptera; family Geometridae; genus Eupithecia; species Eupithecia tripunctaria. Next base: position 8,577,959 of record OY041620.1, read on the forward strand.
CATACTAGTATTTGGTGGTAATATAGTTACCGTAACCCAGTTGCGTACTTGTTATTTCAGAAGATAGGCGAAGAAAAAGATGATATCTGATAGTATTATCGCCTGTATTCTACAAGATTAACTCTCCGCTATTGAAAGTAGCGATGAAAGTATCTTGGAAGAACCATATTTGGGCGATTGCATACTGGATTACGATTTTCGAAATTCACAAGCAAACAGTTCACACACTTCGAGAATTTAGACTTCGTTTGGCTCGCAGTCTAATAGATGGATTCACAGGCAAAAAATAACGACTTGCGAGTTATTTTCAGGAACAAACAAGGTGGAAATTTCGGAGTACCCGGTGAAATCAGACACTCTTATGTGCCACAGTACCTAGAATACCAGAGGAAATTTGCTAGATTCCGATTTTACAGCACGAAAAATACTCCAAAACGATCAAGGATTATTTGCGATGTCTGCAAAGTAGCTTTATGTGCCACACCATGTTTCAAAAACTTTTCAGAGAAAGGAGGCTATGGTCTGTAGCTGCTATAGTACCTCCTCTCTCTTTACCATAAGGGGCTAAGGTCAAATAATTACCACCATCACCTAAACGTAAACGGGCGATGGTAAAATAATTACCACCGAATTTTCGCGTACTTGTAATTATATATTTTTAGATTTTCATGAAAAATGTTTAAAAGTGTGCTAATAAACACATAAATGATATCGCAAAACCTGTTTTTTCAATAATTTTCATCTTCGCCCTATTAAAACGGCCGTCTTAAGAATTACAACAGACTCTTAGCACAAGGGTTATCTTAAAAAAATATCGAGTGTTTCTCTTCGAAATAAATTTATTTGACCTTATTAATATCTAACTAAACTATGTCGCAAAAGGATTTATTTTAAAAATAAGAATAAGAATAAAATATATAGACAGAACATAAAGTAGGAATACATTTTAGAGGTTCCCTTCTCCGTATGTTATTTTTTTTGGCCCAAAGTTTAGTTAAAATTCGTGTTGAAATACGAAAGTTTACAACCTTGTGTTATTCAAATGTATGTATACTTTTTTTACGGTTCTGGTTGTATAATGTGAACTGATATTATCCTTAATTTTGGATGGTAAACATCAAACAGCGTAGCCCTTTCACGTTTGCATGAAAAGATGAAATGGCCAGTTCAACCTTAAGGGTACTAGATAACTGATATACTAACTTACTACATAACAACTCATATGATTTTCATTATACATAGAAAACTTTCAGAACACCCTGAACAAATATTATCAAATCGAACAAACATTTGTCCCGAGGCAGGAACCGAAGCTGCAACCTCCTGCGTTGCAGGCGGACCTTCGCCCACCGCGCCATGTTTTGAGCCTATATAGCTTGGTTCAAATCTTTCTCAGTTTTCCTTTATTTCTCTACGAGCCGATATCATAGGATGCGATAAATGTTATTAATTGTCTAGAGGCTTGTAGAATTATCGCCAAATGTCGATGTGATTTATATACGAAGCATTGCAAGAATAATAATATGATTTCTATATAACTTTTGAAACTACGATAAATTACAAAAGAAGTCTTACAACGTAAGCATATGCGTATGTAGGTAAGCACAGATTATATACTACACCAAAGTTAGTCGATACAGAACCCTTCAAATGTAACTACGAACTTCTCGCGTATGAGTTATGTACACACTCACTTTTGGGTAGAGGTATAACTCGTTCGAATCTAAAACCAAGACTTAAGATTCGTAAGAGATGTACCTACCCTTAGATATATAGAAAATACTTTAATTGCACACCTAAAACTAAGAAACAATTTACATTAAATAATTGAAACTAAGTGACAATTGGCGGTCTTATCGCTTAAGAGCGATCTCTGCCAGACAACCTGGTATGGATAGAAGCGTCGGATATACATGGGGTATGTTCTGTGTGCATTTAATAATTAAATAATAATAATAACGTTTTTATTTCAGGAAAGGTTTACAAAGTACTTACATAAAACTTATCTAAGGTTATACATGAAAAAGATATTTCCAACAGCAGTAGGTACCTAGTAGGGAAAACCTTTGTGGATCGACAAGATTGACTCCTTGCTCTAACTAAGTTTTCACTTGTATGAAAATGTAATTATGGTACAATTAAAAATAAATAATAACATGTTTATACTTACAAAAATACAATGCATTTGTTTTGTTTTTATTCCTCACTGCGCAACAGCACAGTTTTAATAGACCATCATGCATTGGAGTCCAACCACGCATAAGGGACAGAGTCAATGTAATATGGTGAGCACTGATTACATTGACTGTACCTCAACAGCCTGTATTAGTCCACTGCTGGACACAGGCCTCCCCCTGATAAGCACCTCATTAGCGTTTATCTCATGGGGAGGTAATGCCCATAATCACCACGCTGGGCATGCGGGTTGGGGATCGCAGTTTGGTGGTAGAATGGGTCTGACAAACGATTTTTACTTTAAATGCCAAATAAATCTACAAAAAATTACGAGAAAACCTGTGTTTTTACTTTTTTCATATCTTAAGAAATGGCTAAGATATTTACGATTGACACGTGGTATTTCTGGCCGAAGGTTTTTAAAAACGCGGGCGGCGGCGGCTCACACGCAGATGACGTCATCTGCACAACCCGCTCACAACCTCGCTCATTCGACAGGCGCGCTCTCGTACGCACGCCGCTGCGCAGAAAAATAAAGTTTTCTCGTGGAAAATGCCTAGGAAATACTGTATTGTGCCTCAGTGCTTTAATTTAACAGTTAAAGCACCCGATAAATAAAAAATACCTATCTGTTTTGGTATAAAAATATTATAATAATACATAGGTAGGTATTTGCCTACTTAGAAATCTGATAGCTACGTAAATAAAATACCTACTAGGACTTACCTAGGTACATCTGTATAATATTATGGGTAAATAGTGACATCTATACATACTAATATTATAAAGAGGAAAGATTTGATTTGATTGTTTGTTTGTTTGTACCTATTGAATAGGCTCCGAAAGTAGGTACTGGACCGATTTGAAACATTCTATCCCCGTTAGGAAGCTAGGTAGGTACTACATTATCCCTGATGAACATAGGCCATAATAGGAAATACCTACCTACCTACCCGTGCGAAGCAGGGACGGACCGCTAGTTTTCTATGAGTTTATACTAAATAAAATAATCATTCGACAACCTCGAGATGTTGATTGCGAGTAGGTACCCAGTATTTGTTTATCGCCGCCTATAATAGGTACCTACCTTGTACCTAACACACTCACGAGAATAGGTTTGAACAAATAGGTAAGTACTTATGTACCTACCTACCCGAGAGTAGGTAATGCTTACATTGAACATACGTACATACATACCTTTTCATTTTTATTCCACGAATTTCGGCTGCCGTGAAATGCTGATTTCCAACGAAATATTGTGCCACCATCAAACTATCCACTCTTGGCAGATTGTCTGACTGGTCTTTGAGGAAACCTTATTCCATTCTACACACTACACACTTCTTTTCTTCTACACACTATTGTTTCTATATGAATAAAATAATAATTATTCATGAACTCAAGCACACTCTGAAAACGAAGACGATTGAAAAGAGACGCACCGCACGTAATCACCTGACCGAATAGTGCCCCGAGCCGCGCTGTCTGGTTGTGACGTCACATCATAAGCCCGCGTAATTTCAGAAATTTAAAAACGGGCTTAAACTTCTCGTCGTTATAACTTCGGAAATACTGCATGTATTGAAGTGAAATAAAAACTAATGTAATGTACATGATCTACGCTCCGATATTAGGTGTATTTGATAGTAATATTTTGACCCTTTTGTCATCTCCATTCTGCTCGCCCACCGGTGGATATCCCTTAGTCGCCTCTAACGATACCCACGGGAAAAATTGGGGTGGTGCAAATTCTAAGCTACACAGCTATACAACAGACTTAATTCTCGGGTCACTGACCCCACAAGAAGCCTGCAAAGAATGCACGCAGAACATTTTCTCAAAGCACCCGACAAATGTCATTCCATCTCCCATAATTAACTAAGTTCTACCGAGGTGCCATGTCGGTCGTTAACTTGAAGCTTTTTTATTAGTCGTTAAGGTCTATTTTTAAACGGAGATGAGCATGCGTTTTAACGCGTGGGGTTTATGTGGTGTTTTATCTTTAGTAGGAATGATCAGTACCTGGTAGTATGTGTAAACATGAGTTTGAAAATAAAAATAAATTTTTCACTGGTCAGAATTAATAATCGTTTAGATTCACAAGACTGCATTTTCGTCAAGCCTTAAGTTTTTTTTACTCCATATTCGTCAATTTTGTTCTACTGCATACTTGAAGACATAAAAAAGACTTCCATACTGAGAACTCAGGTTGAATTTGAAACTTAATATGTAATAATTTAATTTTGATTATTGTTTATCTGACATTTTTATTATTATTTTATGCCCTTTTACAGCCAACCATTTATAATTTATAATTAGATGTTATGTATGTATGCAAAATTACCGTCTGTCTGTTTTTATATTTTATTCTATATATATAACTCTCGCCTGCGTAAAATCCCTTATGGTGTTTCCAAAAATATTCTGTTTGTTTTTTATTCTTACAATAAAATAATTATAAATTATTATGTTTAAAATTAGATTATAACGATATCAAGTGTATATATGAATGTACCTATGGTGGAATAAATGAAATGAAATGAAATTTGACAAGATTTTCAATTTTCAACCATCCCCAAAAGAAGCAAAACAGACAAAATGCAAAGCTCATTCAAACAAAACTAGGAACTTGGCACATTCCAAGTTGGGTATTTATAACATTTTGGGCTCTTGTGGAAATTTTAAACTAAAATATCACTGTGGCACTAATACCGCTGGAGGATAGCCAAGCGGGGTCGTTGACCCGGGGCTTTGTTTCATTTTTGTGATCGCAAGAACCATTAGAGCCTTGCTATAGCTTGGAGCTAGATAATGCTGTGTGAATTGTCGAGCATTATTATCATACAGGGAGTGTACCAACCGCAACTTACATTGATCCATTGCTGGACTCAGGCCCCGCTCGGACTCCGTCTGATAAGAGCCTTATTGGCTTTTATGTTATGGGTGGTAATACCCATAATTCCCACGCTGCGCTGGGGTTGTAGGTTTGGTGTAAGATTTATTCTGCAGGGAGCGTTGCTGCCCGCCCCCCTTTCGATATTTCATAATCGCCCATTACGGCACCCACGGGAAGAATTGGGGTGGTGCAAATTCTAAGCCAGCACCACAAAGCTAAAATTATATTTAGCAAGGAAATAATGTTGCAGGTAGGTATGTATCTATTATTATTATTTTATCACAGAAGATTTTTTTTCGGGGAATTGTTACAAAATATTTTCATCCCTATATTTACGCCACCAATTTTCACATATTTTGTAATGTTTATTTTGTTTGTTAATTATGTTTAAGTGTGCAATAAAGAATTTTCTATCTATCTATCTATCTATTTACAATGGATTTCCTCAAAATAACCTGAATCTATTGTGTATCCCGAAGAAGGACACTAATAAGGCTTTTTCTAGGAAAAGCGAGTGAAAAGTTGTAGGCAGAGTCTAGGTAAAATATGATAAAACCTAAAGAACACTTCATCATCAGTAAGTATAATATAAAACTTATTTACAACGGGATATTTACCAGATTTGAAATTTTGAGTTTTCCAATATTTCGGCACAGTTTCATGCGCCATGATCACGGAATAACTGAATGTCTTGCGAGTGAGTTATTATTGGCAGATATATCGATCTACCCTCTTTTTTAGTCTTTTGCTACGAACGTTACCACTACCACTGGTTTCATTATCGAACGCTACTCGATCACGACACACGACACTAACGGTATCACAACGCGGTTCGGCTAGTACATCACTTCTTCGTTTTTTACAAATTCTCACTACAGGATTCCAGGTTCCGGATAGTTGGAAACCTTCTTCTCGGTTGAAGTTCCTGTGTTTGGTAATCTCAATGGCCTCCTGTACCAATCTTGGTATGTAATGTCGCTCTGTTGAGATTACTTGTGGATTGTGTAATTCGATCCAGTGGTTTGAACCAGACTCCAGAAGATGCTCGGCTATGGCAGACTTCTCAATTGCCCGATTCTTTACTGCTCTTATGTGTTTCTTGACTCTGCAGGCAATAGTGCGCTTCGTTTGGCCTATATAAGAGCTTCCACAGCTGCAGTCGATCTTGTACACTCCTGGTTTTTCTAGTGGGAACGTGTCTTTAGGTGTGCGCAGGTAGTGTGAGATCTTTTTCAAAGGCGTGAAGAAAGTTTTGATGGAGGATTTTTGCAGAATTTTTGCAACCTTATCCGTCACTCCTTTTATGTAAGGTAGGAATGCTGGCTTGCGCTCCACCGTACTCCTATGCCGTGTAAGCTTTGTGCCGGAACGAGTAGGCAATGATCGCACCTTATAGCCATTATTCATCAAAACATTTCTCACGTGGGCCAACTCACTCTGTAGGCTTCTATCATCGCACAGGTCATAAGCGCGGTTCGTGAGAGATGATACCACCGAGTTAAGGTGTCGAGGATGGTGATGTGAGTCGGCATGGAGGTATCGGTCTGTATGTGTGGGCTTCCTGTAGACAGAGTGGCCTACGATTCCATCTTCTCTGATCTGTACCAACACGTCCAGAAATGCTAAACGACGATTGGTCTCCATTTCGTAAGTAAATGTTATCTTATGATGTACTCCATTAAGGTGTGATAGCAGAAGTTCAACATCCTGTGTCCCTCCTCTCAAAATACAATAAACATCATCTACATATCTCTTCCACAACTTAACTTCTACAGGGGCAGACGAGATGGCCACACTCTCGAAATACTCCATCCATATGTTAGCTAGTACGGGGGCGACTGGACTTCCCATTGCTACTCCGTCAATTTGAAGGTAGTATTGCCCTCTGTATATGAAAAAGTTTGTGGAGAGAATATGATGTAAGAGCTTGGCGTACTCCACAGGGATACCGTTTTCTTGTATTTTGGCCTCGACAACCTTCATACAATCTTCTAGAGGGACGTTCGTGAAAAGGGATTCTACGTCAAAACTGACCATCACTTCAGTGTCATCTACCTCTATTTGCTCCAATATCAGTATAAAATGTCGCGAGTCTTTTACAAAGGATGTTGTTCGTCCTACAGTTGGTTGCAACACTGCTGCTACATGCTTCGCCAGATCATAAGTAGGGGAGTCTATTTGACTCACAATAGGTCGTAGCGGAGCATTCTGCTTGTGCACCTTGGGGAGACCGTACAGTTTAGGAGGCTGGATGATCCTAGGCCGTAAAAGAAACGTGGTTACCTCTTCTCCCAAGGCATGTTGACAATCTTTGATCAACTTCTGGGTACTGCGATGTGTTCGTGCAGTTGGGTTGTAGTTGACGGGCTTGTAGGTATTGGCGTCATTAAGTAAGCATAAGTTTAGTATTAATAACCATGATGGATTTAAAAGTTTTATAGTATAATATAAGTCCACAACTGGACATAGGCCTCCCCTTATGAGGGCCATAGCGCTGTCTTTAGCTTTCCGCATCCGATATCTGCCTGCAATTTTTTGCAGATTAAGTTTGCCAAGTCGCGATCTCTACTCAAGAACACAATTACCCTAGCGGTTGTCGGTTCTTTACGAGATATGGCCAGCCAACTACTAACAACCTCTCTAGCTTGCAAATTACTGCAGTACTATACTAGTTCTGGTTTTAAAGGTTTAATTCGAAAATGAACTAAAAGTTGAAATTCAGAATGCTCCTATCCGAAATACATAGATTTTCTCAAAAGTCTTGTCCAATCAGCTCGAATCTCAAAAACGAAATGTCTCCCATTTTCACCTAATTAAAACTCAGATCTTATCTCAGACCACATCTAAAACTGGCGAAGTGCTACTCGAGTGAATTTCAGTCTAATTATGAGTTTTTCTTTTTCTAACGTGCTTACAGTTCTCGCTTGGCAGACTGCAACGGCCCGGAAACTACTAACGACCATTTAAAAGGTTAAAACAGACGTAGAGAACGTGGTTTAGGTTTTATAAGAAGAGCTATACAGGGTGTAACAAAAGGACCAATTTCGGGAGTGATTAAGTTTCGGTCATGTATCGGAGAAGGAACAGACATTTATTATCAGAAGAAAAAACAAAGCACCTGGGACTTTATTCCACTATTTTTTAACCGACTTAAAAAAAAGGAGGAAGTTATCAACTCGACTGTATTTTTTATGTTTGTTACCTCAGAATTTTTGACTGGGTGGTCCGATTCTCATGATTATTTTTTTTATGAAAGCTGGTGCTTCCCGTGTGGTCCCATTTTATTCAATTCTGACAACAGGATCCATGAAAATTCATGAAAAAACTATACAAATTGAAGTCGGTTTATAGTTTTTTTAAAACAAAATTAATTATAAAAACAAATGCTATAATGGCACTAGTGTGCCGATAATAAAACCTTAATAAATAAATCATGCTGGACAAATTGGACAATCCACACAGCATTATATTTCAGCCCCAAGAGATTGTGTTTTTGCACCAGTAGGTGTTTTTAAATTCGTCGGAAAGGCCGTCGAATTCGATAGGTATCGGAAACTTTAGACAAATCAAAATAGCGTTTTAAATTTCCGTTGGAATAGAATTCAAATTCGAATCTGATGCCTTCGCTTTGGAAACGAAACTAATTAATTAAAAAACCACTGCAGATAGCTGATGTTGTTGTTGGTTCAATAAGTAAAGAAATAATTATAATAATTACAATACATACAAAAAATAAATATAATGTTATTTTATATAGAAAACACCCAAATCACCCGGAACAAATATCTGCAGATTGACAAACATTTATTCCGAGGCGGCAATCAACCTCGCAACTTTCTGCATTGTCGCAGGCAAACCTATCTATACTAATATCATAAAGACAAAAGATTTGATTGTTAGTTTGTTTGTATTGAAAAAACTCCGAAACTTCTGAACCTTAAGAAAAATCTTTCATCATAAAAAAGCTTAGTTTTCAGGGAGTGACGTAGACTATATTTTATCCCGGAATTCCTACGGGAACGGGAACTAAGCGAGTGAAACCGCGAGACGCTGCTAGTATTATATAATCTGAAATGTTGGATTTTTATATGCCTTTTCAAGCTAAAACTACGGAATATGGAACGGATTGGACTGGAAATAAAAAAAATACTTTTTATCCCATTTATCTGTCCCCATGGGATAAAATAGAAATCACATTAAAACGTTTCCATAGAAATAACACGCGCAAAGCCGCGGGCCGAAACAAATCAAATAGAAATTTTAATTTGAAATCGTATGAACTCTATTCTGTTCGCATTTGTAGACTGTGATTGTTTCGGTGTGCATCGAACATAAATCTGTCTCCAGGGGCCTAATTCCACTATTTTTTAATCAAAATGCTATAATGGCGCCATACGATTAAGATAGAGATTTAGTCGTAAATTTATTTGGTATTCCAATACCATATGACTACAATCTCTATGACTTATAATATCGTGTCAATAATGTGGTGGGGCATATAATCATAATCGTAATAGTCATAGATAAGGCATAAATAAAAAAATAACGTGTTAGTAGAATACCAAAAGGAGTCAATGGCGGTGATTGTAACGCGATAACGAAGCGATAATATTGTCAAAGTGAGGCGATTGTATTAGTGGAATCAGGCCCCTGGTGCGCACTGATACCGCATCGTTTCGACAAAATATTGATACCTTCTATCACTTTTGAGCAGAAAATCTTAAAATGCGTCAAAATCTTTCGTTCCATACATATCATATGCGTCCACTGCTGAATATTTATTTTATTTTATTTATTTAATAAAATCACAGCCCACTAAACATAATATACGATTTACTTCATGTAAAATTAAGAACAAATTGAAAAATTAAATATTATGTATTATGCTTATTTAAGCGACCAAAAAGTGCTTTACTGCATTTGTTATTTTTATGTTGCTTATTATTTAAAGTATTATACAACATTTGTTTCGGATTTAGTTTTATTATGTTTTATGTGGGCATAAGTTTAGTTTGAACAGCATCTCTTCCCGCGTGTTTTGTAAGAGGCGATTATGGGAAAACAAAAATGTCTGACAAGGGCCTTGAAAATTATTACCAGATACACATCCGGTTTTGAGTTTAGTGGGTTTTTCAAACGAAAATTGAAAGCACAACTTTTTCTACCGAAAAAGAAACCATAATCCTCTGATTCTATATAAAAATTCGGGAAACATTAGTTCGCGCTGAAATCCATTGTCTTCTTAACAATAACACAACAATACGGGTCGGTTTATTTCAGAAAAAGGGCATTTCCCTTATTCAGGTGAATCATGTTTTTGTTTCTTTTGTGTACATCTATTCATGCACGCTATAGCTTTTGTATGGAAGCCATGCAGTCATTTGCGGTTCAATTTCAAACTCTATCATAATGGAAATAAAGCCTTACAGGACAGGGGGTTGTCCTGTGTGGCTTTGAATTCTACTAATAATAAACTAAAAGACCTGTTTGATTCATGAAACATCTATCTAAACTTTCGCATTTATAATATTAGTCTGATGTGAAAGACTGTGCAAATTTTTCTTACCACGTATTTCCGTAACTGCTAAACCGATATAGTTAAAATTTGATATGTAGATAGTTAAAATTATAGAATAACAAATAGGTAGATCTAATTTTCAAAAATAAACCTCTGTTATTTAAAAGGGGTTTTAAATGGTAAATTATTATTCCTTATTCCGATTTATACAAATATTAATAGAGTACAAATATTGGGGGGCGCCAGCAGCGCCCCCCGCAGAACAATTCTACTACCGAACTGCGATCCCCAACCCGCATGCCCAGCGCGGGGATTATGGGCTTTACCCCCATGAGATACAATAAGGCGCTCTTCAGGGGAGGCTTGCGTCCAGCAGTGGACCAATACAGGCTGTGGTGGTTGGTTGTAATAGAGGTGTGAACAAGCTATAACGTATTATTATTATCTAAATATAATTAAAATTAGGGTCCGGCTAGATCAGAATCGTAATGCATGGAGGGATCAGGGGGAAGCCTTTGCCCAACAGTGGGATAAGCTAATTGTAATTCAAATTATCTTAATATATTATCACATTATTTAATGACGTTTTTTTTTACAAAACTATCCCTGGAGGGCAAGCAATAATGTTCTGAAATATGTACGATTTCCGTCAGTTCAGCTAGTATAATAATAAAACATTTATTTCCGCTTACAAAAATATAATGTTTACCTGGAAATATTATGGGTTGAACGGGTATTTATAAATTGGTTTGTAATATTTGGTATTGGTTTTTTCCAGAGAATTTAGTCAGAATGATGGCTTGGTCCCGAATAGGACTTTTATATTTACATAACCCTAATATTGGAGAAAGAATGAACCTAGCACAAAATCTAAAGATCTATTTCTGTAGTTATGTACCTACGATACGTATGTATACAAGTAGCCTGGAAGACATCGCTTCTAAGCGATAAAGCCGCCCATTGTACTTTTGTTTTATGTAATTTTCTTTTGTACTGTTTTTGTATTGTATACAGGTATACAGTCTCATCTGTCTTTATGTATTTTTTTACCTAAGGAGTGGGTCTATTTGACGTCAGTAACGATACGTGATCGGGACGTCTCTTTTTTTCATACATTAGGTGCAGCTCATAACATATCGAGCGGAAAAACAGTTCAAAACAGGAAAAAAAGACGTGTGGCACTCGGGGACTGCCGCGGTAAAGCTATTGCATATTATTTATTTATTTTTATCTCTTAGGGATAACAAACAATCATACTTAAATATTAACAGTTAATAGTAAAGTAACTAAGTACTAGAAGTATGACCAGCCCCGTTATCCGCAAGTTACAGTAGAGGTGTGGTGTTATTGAGATAACATAGTCTAGTTAATCTAGAATTATATTAAGTAAGTAAATAAAGTTGAATAAAGATGCTAATAATAAACAGTTAAACATCATTTAGCTTGTTCCTCTTCCCCCCGGACCGCTGAAGTGCTCAGACGTTTTTGCAAAAGCCCCGTAATTAAATAAAATTAACATTTAATATTTTTACACTAAATAAATCAGCGTAACAAAATAGGACTGCATAAGAAGTGAAGAGGTCGCAGAACGCAACTTCGAGGCAGTTTACTTCGCACTCCGCGCGCGCACCGAGCAAGTGAGTCATACTATACCAAACCATCCCTACTCTACTGTGATCGCGCCGCGCGCTAGCGCATTGCGTCTGTGTGCGTGCGCATCATAGCTGCCTCTGTGACGTGGGTCACGCGGTGCGCGTGCGAGCGGATACACGATATACACGTCGCTTATACACTGCTTACAAGAATACTACCGCCTACGCCTTCTGCTCGCCTGGTACCAGACAGCTTCGCTGCTCGCTACATTTGAACTCTACTCTCGCGGTTAACTATTTTACAATGACTACATCGCCTGGTACAACTATGGATTCTGCTAATAGATCGGCCTCTGAACCAGATCTAAGTATTGAAACTCCAACGCAAGCTTTTCTTATTCATAAGAGAAAGAGGACCGTGGAATATAATTCAGAATTCAATGTCTTTAAAGATGAAATAAGATCAATGCTGTTTAACCAGGAAAATGATCTAAGAAAAATATTAAAGGAAATACAAAGTAGTAACCAACATATACAATCATCTGTTTCTCTACTCACAACCCAAAATGACGAGTTTAAACAAAAAATTCAATCGTTAGAAAATAAAATACAACAAGACCAGAAATATATTACTATCCTTGAGGATAAAATAGAGGACATGCAGATGAGCATGCGTAAGGCAAACTTTGAGATAAAAAACGTTCCTAAGAAGGCATCTGAAACGAAGGAAGATCTTATCGGTATGGTCCTTAATCTCTCAAAGAACATTGGAGGCAGCATTGCTAAGTCTGACATTAAAGACATTTTTCGTGTTCGTGCAAAAAAAGAGGGTGCACAAAATACACCCATCATAGTGGAAACGTCATCAACAATGATTAAGACGGACATCTTAAAACTGAGCAAGGGTTTTAATATTAGACAGAAGACAAAGCTGCGCGCCTTGCATCTTGGTCTACGCACTTCTGAAGATACGCCTGTATATGTATCAGAGCAACTGACTGCAAGAGGTTCTCGATTATATTTTCTGGCTAGGGACCTGGCTAAAACTAAGAAGTACAAGTTCTGCTGGACGGCGTATGGAAAAGTTTATGTGAGGAAGGACGAGAATTCGCCCATCATAACAATCAGATCCGAAGCACAATTTCAGCAACTTCTGCAGGAGTGTTGACTAGACCTAGTAGAGCTTATAGTATTATGCTACCTAAACTATAATTTTATATTATGTGCCAATTGTTTTTTATATTATGTGCGTACACAAACAACACTTTCAAATAACTTTGTAAACATTTGTCCTTATTTTAAAAATAATCACTATAGTATCTTACACACACAATTATACTTTTTACTAAATCTATTATATGTGAGTTTTATGGCTCTTATTAGGCTCAAGTTCTCAATATCTCGTTATTACAATACTAGATTACTTACAGGCTATATTGTAAGTAGCAGCATGCAATACTTCTCAAGAACATACGAACGCAGTCCTTTACTGAGTCATGATGGATAGCACGCTCTCATCTTTGCATGAAATAGACGGCATTGAAATAGCCAGTGCCATTCAGTGTGATATACAGAATCTGACACAAAAAATTCCTATTAGAAGAAATGATGTAACAATAGTTTCTCAAAATATACGAAGTATTTATGGTAATATTGATAACCTGAATGCTACCTTAGGCTTACTGAATTTCAGCCCGGATTTGCTAGTATTAACCGAATGCAGACTTGAATCTACTAAACCAACACCAACTCTCGCAAACTACAACTGCTATAAAACATCCCGTCAATTAAACCAAAATGATGGTGTCGTTTTTTACATAAATAACGCAATTTCAGCAATCAATATAAAAGAAATAAACATAAGACATGCTTCGTGCTTACAATTAGAAACACCAACAAATATCATTTTAGGTATATACCGCTCGCCCTCAAACGTAAATGCTGATGTATTTATAGACTCTCTTAGTTCTCATCTAGACACTTTAAAATCACACAAAAGTATAATTTTAACAGGCGATATAAATATAAATTTAATAAGTAGAGAAACTGACAGAACGAATGAACGCGCAAACAGATTAAATTATTTGAATATGTTATCTTTACATGGTTTGATGGCAGGTCATATTTTACCGACACGAGGGTACAATTGTCTTGATCACTTTATGCTTAAATTAGGGAAAAACAAGTCATCTGCACGTATAGCAGTGTTAAACACTTCGGTTACTGACCACCTGATGATCTTTCTTGTCGTGACTGATGATATCCCTAGCAAAAAGATATCTAAAACAAAAACCGTAACTGATTTTAAAAAAGCACTAACTACACTTTCTACAAAAAACATAACTGAACTTTTATTCTGTGAAGACCCTAATAACTTAATAGAGCAATTAATAAATAAAATCATGGAATCTTTACAGGAAAATACCACCTCTACAAATATTCCAAATCGTAAGAGAGTGATTAAGCCCTGGATAACTGCTGGTATATTAAAATGTATAAGAAATCGTAATAAACTTCAAAGAAAATCACAAAAAGATCCTTTCAATGAAATTTTACAAATAACTTTTAAGCGATATAGGAATTTTTGTAATAATTTAATAAAACACTGTAAATTAAAATATGAAAGAGAACTATTGGAAAATACTAGCAGGAATTCTAAAACCCTTTGGAAAAATATAAAATTAATAACATACACCAATAATAAAAACAATAAAAATGATAGCTGCGAGCTCTTAAACATAAAAACTACAACCTTAGATTCCGTCAACTTTGTAAATGAATATTTTGCTACCGTAGGGAAAAATTTAGCTGATTACTTAGAATACTCAAACATTCAAATACAGACTAGTGAGGCGCAAAACTCACAGACCAACTCATTTGTTCTTTTGGAAACCGATCCAAAAGAAGTTAGTGATGTTCTTATGGGCCTTAAGTCAGACAGCTGGCTGGGATAATATACCTACAAGTTTTTTGAAAATGGCTAAACACGAGTTAATACCGGTTTTAACCCATTTGGCCAACTTATGCTTTAATAAAGGTATATTTCCGTCAGTGCTTAAGCAATCAATCATCACTCCAGTGTTTAAAAGCGGAGATGCTACCAATGTTAGCAATTACCGACCAATCTCTGTCTTAACTTCCATTTCCAAAGTTTTAGAAAAACTTATTAATAAGAGAATAATTAACTACCTTAATAAATATGAAATTCTTTCTAATTCACAATATGGCTTCCGAAATGGAAGATCAACTGAAGACGCTGTAGAGGCACTGAGTTCGTATATTGTTGAGAGGGTTGATAAGAGGAAAAAATGCATAGCCGTATTCCTCGATCTACGAAAAGCTTTCGATACAGTCCATGTTCCTAAGCTGATTCAAAAGCTGGAAAACATTGGTATAAGGAGTACAGCTCTGGCGCTTCTAAAGGATTACTTATGTGGTCGGAAACAGCAAGTCAAACTTGCAAGCTATATAAGTAAACCTCTGGATATTACCTATGGCGTACCCCAAGGCAGTGTTCTAGGACCAACTCTATTTAATATATACGTTAACAACTTATGTAATATAAACATCCATAGTGCAAAAGTTTTTTGTTACGCTGACGACACAGCGTTGGTCTTTAGTAATGAGTCTTGGGATAGAGTTCGAATAGATACAGAGAAGGGGCTCTCTAAAGTATCATACTGGTTAAAAGAAAACGTGCTAACATTAAATACCGAGAAAACAAACTTTATGTGTTATTCTATTAACAACAAAACCCAACCTGATGATGACTTTTGTATTCGGATACACGATTCTAGTATGACACATCATGATCAATGTTACTGCCCGAACATAAATAAAGTGTCAGAGACCAAATACCTTGGTATAGTCTTGGATCAAAATCTATCTTGGTATCCACAGATTGAAGCACTTGGTACTAGAATAAGAAAATTGGTATGGATATTTAAAACTTTAAGACACGTTGCCCAAGAACCTTTGCTAAAAAACATATACATAGTTCTAGCACAGCCAGTACTAAGCTACTGTATTCCTATATGGGGCGGCGCCGCAAAGACTAGGTTTTTGGAAATAGAAAGAGCACAGCGAGCATTGCTAAAGGTAATGTTATTTAAACCCTTTAGGTATTCTACAAACATACTATACTCTACTATTGAAACACTATCGGTCAGGAAACTGTATACGCTACAAGCTATTTTGAGACTTCACCAAACCTTAACTTATAATCCTTTGTATACTATAAATAGAAGGCGAAATTATAAAGTAGAGTCTCGAACTTGTAAAACCTCTTTCGCCCGAAGACAGTTTACAGCACAATCAGCCTATCTTTATAACCTTATCAATAAACAGCTAAATATCTATCCCCTAAAATTGTACGACAGTAAACAAGTGATAACGAAATGGTTGTTAACAAAAACTTACGAAGAGGTGGAAGCGCTCATGAGAGTTTTATCTTAAGTAAATTGGGTCTTCCGTTGCCCAGACTCTTAAGAGACTGGTGTCCTCGGGGAACCCATCTTTCGTCTTTTATTAACTTATCACATATTATATATATTTCTATATCTATATATTTATACACATGCACTCACACACCACTATATTAACTATATTTATTTGTTCATTTTCTAGAAGTGTAATAATATTGTTTGTGTTTACGAGAAAATGTGTTATCAAATCTGGGTTCCATGTTACCCAGACTCTCATGAGACTGGTGTTCTCCCCTGAGAACACCAGGACCCAGGACACACTCACACTAATCAAATACGCACTTACTACTCATACTACTAACTTAACAAAATCGCACTTTCCGTTAATTATTTGTTAAAATAAACTAGACATAATTAGATTTTAAGCTAGACTATAAACTGAATTAGTAGATTATAAACTATATTTTCCTTTTATATTTCTGTTAAAGACTTAGATAAATAATCTGTAATGTCTGTTATAGAAGAGCGAGACCTTCTAACACAAGTACTTTTACTTAAATGAAGGTCTCTACTACGGCTACAATATTTGTAAAACTGTTACAGAAATAAATTATATTTTATTTATTTATTTTATTGTTATTTGTCTTTCTTTATCTGATGCTGTTTCCGACCAACAAACCCTGCGTACACGTCCCAGTGCCCTCCATGCTCAAATCCTAGAGGATACGATCTGTACTCAAAAAACACCGAGTCATGCACAAAGAGCCTGCTACTCAAAAACAACATCAGATGACAAAATTAGGTTAATGGCTTTCTTATACAAAGCAGGTGAAGTAGCAAATGATTGCATAACATAAGTCATTAAAAGTTCTGCTATTCATCGATATATGGCAAAACTAAAAAGTATCACCGCTGTGCCGGTCGGAGTGGAGGTGTTAGGTTATTTTCGTTACGGAATTTCTGAATTCTGTCTCCACGCTCAAGGCCCGCGACAGAAGCTATTGATAAATCAAACTTTCCAGGAGAATTAAAATGTCCAAGTTTTCACTTCACTTTTATTAAAAATTTTGCTAAGTTACATTTTCGGTTTCAAGCACAGATATCAGAGACTAAGTTTTCAAGACTTTCAAGACAACCTTCTTATTTGGTAGCTCATCGTAGACTGCCCGTTTTTCAAAGCACGCGGTACAGTGTCCGTTACCAAACTCTAGCTCTCGGCTGACTAATTTTTGAATGGAATGTCAGTTGTCATTTGAGCTATGAAATAATTAAGTATTTGAATAATCACTTTAAAAATATATAATTTAGCTGTTGATTTCACAAATTAATATTCTATTTTTGTGGAGAGTTTCCGCTTTGATCAATATTACAATGTACATTCAGTAACTTATTTTTGAAATTGATGGTAAATACGGATAAATTTGTATACTTAGCATCTAAAATCACAACATTAATTTTAAATAAGCTAACACTATGCAATAGCTTAAAACATATTGAACGAATAAAGACTTTTTTTATGGATTGTACAAGTAACGAACTACCCAGAAACAGGAACTACACAGATCCCTTACAAAAAACAGAAATAGTTTTTTTATATTTTCTGTAGAATTTAAAATGTTATTATAAGTAATAAGTTATGATTTTTTAACAATGGTTGGACAGATTGCAATTTTTTTATTTTATTAGAAGCTGTTATGTTCAATGTTTGATCATCTTTTTCATAACTTTTTTTATGATAATTATATTATAAGAATAAGAAGGTGCACTATCGCATTAAGGGTAGTATACTTTTTATAAATAAAAAGTATATAAAATAAATAAATATTTTCAACCAGACTCGGAGCTCTGGCCTTAAAAGAAAATTACAATCCAACATTCTGTAAGCCGTTTTTTTTCTATTTTTTGATAATATTTTCTTTGTCAATAAACGTAATAATTAAATTTATTAGGTGAACATTCTAGCTTCTTTTCTAAGCTTCACACACGTTTTCCTAGAAAATGGAACTAGAACAGATTTACTATTGAAAGAATTGAGCTAACCGCAGACTGTTGCAAACAATCTACAGGTAGCTCAACTGATCAATATCAATAACAGTTGGAAGCGTCGCTGGTCTGCATTGCCCCGATGTGTGGCAATACTGATGCGCTGCGCCAGATACTCACCAGCTCTTAAATCAGGCGTATAACAACTTAGTAAATAAATGACATCAATGTCTCTAAACACCGTTCAGCAAGGTATTTCAATTCGTCGAAAAGGCCGTCGAATTCACAAAAAAATCAAAATAATATTCTAAAGTTCCATCGGAATAGAATTTTATTCGAATTCGAATCCGACGTTTTCGCTTTGGAAACGAATCGCATGAATTAAAATACTGCAGGTGACCCATCTCGTAAATAATAGCCCTTCTATCAAATAACAATAATCCTAGATCAAGTTCATCACTGCCTTGGGACCAAACTTTAGGAAGAAAGATGAAATAGGTGGCTTTATAGTTTTCCATCTCGTTTATTACCGAGATGGTCGTAAAAAGTTCTAACTGGATTTGATATAGTGCGTGATAATGGCACACGTTGAGTTGAAAACTCACGAATATGTCTTGTGATAAAGCTTTATTTTTAGAATTTAGTGACTTAAAGTTTTTCTTGCTTGTTTAGGAAATCCGATCGAAGGGCATGATTATTTGAGCCTAATCTCAACTTTAAGGTTGTAATTTGTAGCATTTCTTATAAATTTAATACGAATTTAAGATATCGATAGCTCGACCATCAAAACTGGATCTAATGATAATGTTGGATCTAGCCTTGGATCTATTGAAATAATAAATTACAATAGATCCACCATCGTTCTAATTGGAATAACAAAATTGGACGAGTTGACCTTGTTATGTTTAGTCATTTTGGATTGACCGACTCATCCAAGCTGGATGAAATACCTGCTCCAAAGAACCTTTATTTATTTATTGTAAAGAATCATTCAATATTTTCTCAAAATTCCAACCACGTCGACATATAGTGGATAATGCTTAAAATAATATTTTGCCAAAAGAGAAATGATAGGTATAGTCTAACTATGAGGTCGCCGCCGCCGCCGCTCGACGTAGCTTGGATGGTAAATAAATGAAATGAAAAGAAGATATATAATAAGAGTATGAAAAAATATATTGAAAAAAAAAAAGTATAGAATATATTTCGCTACGATATGAGACGCTACGTAAGTAACCATCCTACCTACCACCCTTGATTGTGGCCGTGACTTCAGTTTCCCAGTAAACCGCGATTCAATCAGACCACCCCCCCCCCCCCTCTGGAAGCACCAAGCTTAATGTAAGTATTTATGTAAATTCATGAGTTGATCCCGTTCATCTTAACCGAGCGTTTCAAATTGCCAGTTTGGTGGCTTAATTACAGATTTCAGGAAGTGAATTTGTTTTAAATACATACTTAAGTACCTTGGTATATCATTACTTTGGTTCGGGAGTCTATGGAGTCATTTTATTATGTTTGTATAAATGTGTAATTTAGTAGAATACTAGTAAGAAGTTACCGGAAGAAAATTCTTTCAATAGAAACCACTCGGTCAATAGAATCAACTCCTTCAAATCCCAACGTAAGTCCCATTTTCTAGCTTCCGCTATCTAAACCATGATTTTATCTTTCTAATTCGCCTTAAGGCCCATACACCAGCGAAAGTGGCGCCCCCAACTATTATATCTTATTATTACGTTGAACGCAGGAATTTTTAAAAATCCTACGTTCAGTTTGTGGTATCTATTATAAGCTATTAATTAATGCCTCTGTAATACTTTCATTTTGTAAAGCTTAGGAAGAGAAAGCTAAGGAAGAGATACGAAGTTGCGCTTTTTGGCCACCAAACTCTATTTTTACATCTCCTCCTAAACTATATGAGATAAAATTATAAAAGAGGTATTAAAAAATAGCTTATAATAGATACCACAAACTAAACGTAGGATTTTTAAAAATTCCTATGATAAACGTAAAAATATGATAAAATAGGAATTGCTGTCAGATTGGCTCGGGTATGCGCCTTAACATGTAACTTTTTATGACATTGTAGCTTAGTTATTAGCAATTAAATTAAATAATTGTTTCCTATCTCTCTTGCAGAATTCTTTTTATTATATATTTAAAGCTTTCCTTAGGCATGATTTGTATGTAAAATTTACTAGATATGTTTGTATTATTATGTATGTATGTATTTTCATGATAAAACTTTTATACTGTTTGCTCCTGTGCTACCAAATCTACTTAGGCCCGTATTATGAAAGCTTGCTCAGTCATCGATGTATGCTTGAGCAACGCTTTTCTATGGCATAAACGTCACTCAAGCATAGCTCTATGACTGAGCAAGCTTTCATAATACGGGCCTTACCAACTTATATCTTTTGTTTATTAAGGTTGCCTGGAAGAAATTGCTTTAAGTAATAAGGCCGCCTATTGTAAGTTTTATTTTATTTTATTTGTTTTATTAAGATAAAAGTCATTTTATTTTGTATGTACAATAAAAGTGTTCATTCATTCATTCACTAATACCCCAGTAAGAGGGAAACATAAAACAACAAAAGGTTTTGGTTATAAATGACAAAATCAGTTCAATTAATATGTAAACTATTTCATAAACTATTACTGTACAGCCTAGCATGGTATTAAATAAGAAAACCCAAAGATTAGGAGTCACTTCCTAGTTCCATCGGAACTTTCTAAAACAAAATTAAGGACCTCAAAGAACATAATAACTATTATACTTTACTAGCGACGCACCCCGGCACGCAGGGGTGCAATGCTAATGTAATATTCTTATAAACTTTCCTCTTGAATCACTCTATCTAATAAATAAAACCGTATCAAAATCCGTTGCGTAGTTTTAAAGATCTAAGCATACATAGGGACAGACAGACAGCGGGAAGCGACTTTGTTTTATACTATGGTTTATCCATTTTGAATTAAGCATGTTAGTAAACAAAATACGACACAATAAACAAAATCTCACTTGCTTGGCGTCGAGTTTCAGATATAATTGTAAGCAATTTTTATTATAAGGGAGGATCTAAAATCGACAAGTAATGTAAATTACGTATAAAAGGACGCGTCAACAAAGTGAATTTTAGGTTAATTATGGGCGGTTTGTTTACGTATATGCTTCATTCAAAATGGACACGGTATAGGTAGTAATATTTAATACTAACTTACTCAAAATAATTCAATAAGTACAAAATAGCAACCCGCTACGCTGCCATAGAATTGCAAATAGCACGAAGGTTTGCTTTAGGGTTGTCAGAAAACAAACGCTCTATTTTCAAAATCCTCAAATTCCCGATGCAGCCCTCGAAAGCCAACTAACGTCATATTCAGCAAACACCCTCATTTCCCGGGTCCAATCAAGTGAAGAATAGCTAAAGCTATACGGCTTAGGTTTTGGTCACTAGCTATTAAGATGATTAAGCTAAGCAATGCAGGACATGACAATATTCCAAACCTAAATACCAAGTACAACCCTAAAATGATTTTTGTAAAATTTACCTAGTTCCACATTTTTTTGTTTTGGCTATACCGCAAAGATAAAGATCCGGTGACTCCACCCTCCTCATTGATTGATTTTTAGAGAATAGAATAGATGATAAAAGACGACGTACTTGCAAGATACAACGGAAATAACAATTTACTGTGCTTCTTTAAAAAACGGTCAAACAAGTGCCAATCATGAGAAGAATTCTCAAAGAAAGGCTGCTGAGAACCAGCCTTCTTTTTAAATCGTAAGATGAAGCTATGAAACAGGAATAAGTCCTTATTTATTACTGATTTAAGTGAGTTACCTACAAACATCGATCGATTCTCTCAATACTTGATTCGTCAAACTATAATAGTTTTTACAAGTTTATCACATAAAAGTTGTTTATTGATTCCAACTCGATCCTTACAGTTTCTGAAGCATAAATCAATTCGTCTAGCATTGGTTCGGATACTATCATCAGCCGTCTAGTCGCTCCTGTGCCAAGTAACACAGCGACACAATTGTGTGGCTGTCATTGATTTAAACAGCTTACGAAGCCCGCATTGACCTCGCGTTTTGATTCGTGCGACCTGTCAATTATACTTCAGTTTCGGACCGAAATGGATTCTGGTGCAGTGTTACTAGTGCCAATCTGAGCCCTGAGTTCATTTAACGATAATATCGAGACGTCATCGTGACGTCTTATGTTTGTATGGGATTTGTAGTAGTTCCCTGTTCGCACGATAGAGGCACTGTTTAAAATCCCATAGAGAAAGGAGACGTAATGAAGACGGTTCTATACTATCGATAACTGAACTCTGGTCTACTTGGAAAAGGAAAATTGAAGCTTCGTTTCCGTTATCCTGCAACACCAACTCTTATATCGCTTGCTTACAAGCGTTTGCACGGTAAATAGTCAGAAATAATCAGAGTTCTGTGCATTATACAGAGGCAATGGCCTTCGGTATTCCAGTAAAATTACTACATGATACTGGTTAGGGGCTCTCATTACCAAATTCACTATAGTTTATATCCTGAACTTTTAGAATTTGGTACTGTTGATGCTATGCATGTATTGATTGAGTGGGGATTATGGGCATTACCTCCCATGAGTTAAACTCCAATAAGGCGTTTATCAGGGGTAGGCCTGCGTCCAGCAGTGGACCGATACAGGCTGTTGAGGTTGAGGTTGAGGATATATTTATTTACAAAATATACGCAATTTACTTACGAACTTTAATTTTTTACTTTGAAATCAACAGACTAATTCAACGATCTGGCGGCGAATATCGTGAAATCATTTCAACGAATTCCAAACGACAATTAAAAGCAACCTTGCAGAAAAATTTTACGCTCGTATTTCAAAAACAAACCCACAACAAATGAACAAGCTCAAAATAAGCAGTTAATGCACCGTCTTTTACAATAAACGTGTTAAACGCAATAAAACAGAAATGTAATTGCTTGGGGACTTGGGGCCGGATATAAAGCGATTGTTCTCATTTTAAAACAAACCAATGGATGCGTTGGATTCGCTGGATTCGTCGGATTCGTTGAATCTGATTGTGGATCTAATGGTATTACCACTTGAAGATAACTTTGATTCACGCTTTGCAGTGAATTGGTTTCTGCCGTTATGCGAATGTCGAATTCGATATGGAAACTGGAAAGTTTGTAACCTAAAACTGTTTATTTAGTTGATTTGAATCCAGTTTATAATGTAGTTTTCATATAGAGATTTGGATAGTTGTTATGAGAATCAGATATTTAACTTCATCTTTTGATGTTAACTTAAATTATTATTTTTACTCGCGACGGAACGGAGCTGAGAGGCAGGATATGCGCTTAGGGTGTGATGTTATTTGTATGTATGTATGTGCAATTTGCAATATTCCCAATTATTATCTCCAAAACGGCTTTACCGATTAAGGTGCGGTTTTCAGTTTCGGGTTAGAAATTGGGTGGCGATGTATACGGATCAGTTTTAAGAGACCTGTAGATTACTTGCAACACTCTGCAGTTTTGATTTAACAAAATTTTAATCCAAAGAACACTAAATAAAACATTTTTTTTAATGGGTAGGTTTTTAAAGACATCAACATTGTGATCACCCGTTATTTGAATAAAATTAGTTAAGTGATGACTGTGTTAGGAATCTTAAAAATATTATCCAAGCTACCAAAAGAAGGACATCAATGAAACCTCTACTGCATTTTATGTACTATTACTAATTTACTTTACTTGTCCTCAAAAGGATACTGCCTGTATCAAAGACTTCCCATCAACACGAAGATTTCCAAAGAGGTTCAACCAACCGTACCCTACACCTTGTGAAAAACATGTTAACGCAGAATTAAACCTACCTTTCCCCACTTGACCTTAATATAGGTCCAACCCTTTTAACGGATTGTTTCATTAACAATGTAGGCTGTAAGAGTAACGAATTGGTACAATATATCATTTTGTACCTGGATCCAAACTATTTTAGTTTTGTGGTAGAGTTGGGAATTAATTCAAGAGTTCTGTTGGGGTCTAAAGGTCGCCTTTGACAGGTATTTTGTTTTTAACTAACTGAATTGGAATTTTAGCTTACCTATTTGACGACTTCTTTGGCACGGTGGTGGGCAAAGGTCCGCTTGCGACGCAGGAGGTTGTGGGTTTAATTCCCGCCTCAGGATAAATGTGTGTACGTTCTGCAGATATTTGTTCAGGGTGTTCTTGATGTTTTCTATGTATATAATAAAGAATAAATTGTGTTGTAAGTATATCAATTATCTAGTACCTACCCATAACACAAGTCAAATGCCAAGTTTTATGTTTAACCTACAAATGATAATAATGCTGGACAATTCACACATTCATACGTTGTTGTACAGTAAATTGTACCTGTATATTAAAGTGAGACGATGAACTGTACATTAACAAAACTACACTGATACTTACCCGGTGGACCGGTAATCAAAAGTCTTTCAAAAGGCCATAAGAAGTATCAAAGTATCTTTAACACTATGTCTAACAATGTTAACTTATGTACGCCATTTCACAAATAGATGAATGGATCGCAATGAAATGTAGAAAGGAAATAGATTGTGGTCTGCTTTTTTTCAATAAAATAAACGCGTGTGAAATGGAGGCAAAAGTTGGTTAGCACCTATTCCTTATTTTACTGTGACGTATAATATACATTTTTGATATTTTTTCAGGCAATGTAGAGCGTATTGTACAAAAGCAAATACTACTTTATATTACCTTCTATTTGGCTGAGAGAGTCCAAAGTAAAGGACTGTAACTTCGCCACACATTCTCTACAGAGTCATAGTACTAGGAACTTGCTTATTACGTCTACATTCAATAAAGCAAGGAATATCTCTCCTGATACTATTTTTGTTAAAATATTTTTTTTAATATAGGTTATATTGCTCTACACTAACTGTTTGTAGACGAGGCCTGTATTTTAGGTAGCCTAAAGGGGTTTTATCATGGACAATTCTAAGATTGATTACCTCTTTGCGGTAAGCCTTTGCAAGATTTGGGTGCTGTTCGTCCAAATTAACGGATCGAAATATCATACACAATCTTTAGGAAACGGATACAATTTTCAAGATAGAAAACTGACGGATGGTCTTCTCGGATTTGGAGCAATGATGGCCGCTAGACAAGAGCGAGCATCATCGTAGACCGATCAATGAAAAGAATATAATACTCAATAATATGATTAGTTGTAAAAAAAAATATAGCATTACAGGGCTTCGCCTCGTGTGTAAGTCTTTATAGTTAAGTTACACTGTACAATTACATAAGTAAAATATACTTACCCAGTGGACCGGTGATCAAAAGCCTTTTAAAAGGCCATAACAGGTAGCAATAATGTCTCTTTAGTGCCGTGTCCGACAATGTTAACTCGCTTACACTACAGGTGTGAGTTTGTTAGCACGCTTGGCAGAGGTGCTAAAGTAACTATACATATATTATATCTATAGTTCTGATATTAAGGCGCATACCCGAGCCAATCTGACAGCAATTCCTATTTTATCATATTTTTACGCTTCACATCCACAGCCTGTATCGGTCCACTGCTGGACGCAGGCCTCCCCCTGATAAACGCCTTATTGGCGTTTAACTCGTGGGGGGGTAATGCCCATAATCCCCACGCTTTTTACGCTTATCATAGGAATTTTTAAAAATCCTACGTTCAGTTTGTGGTATCTATTATAAGCTATTTTTTAATACCTCTTTTATAATTTTATCTCATATATGTAGTTTAGGAGGAGATGCAAAAATAGAGTTTGGTGGCCAAAAAGCGCAACTTCGTATCTCTTCCTAAGCTTTACAAAATGAAACTATTACAGAGGCATTAATAAAAAGCTTATAATAGATACCAAAAACTGAATGTAGGATTTTTAAAAATTCCTGCGTTAAACGTACTAATAAGATAAAATAGTTGGGGGCGCCACTTTCGCTGGTGTATGGGCCTTAAGTGTTGATTGATGTTCATTAAACTTGAAATATGCTAAATATTTATGCAAGTAGGTATGTGCGAAACAAAAAAGCTTTAGTTTGAGGAAGTTTGTAATGTTGTACTTAAAACTTTAAAATCCGTCATGGTTACACTTTAGTCATTTTATTTATCTAAATTACAAAGGCATAATATATATTTACCATGAGTTTTGAGTTTTCCAATATAAAAAACAAGCTAATAATCGTGAATGATTTTCGCGACTTACCTAAATCAAATTTTACATTTTTTATTATTGAAAAGTATCCATTATGTTATCTATTTATGTATGCTGGTTTTCTTTATTTACTCCTTCTATAACTCCTTCTTCCTCTTTCTCCTACTACTCTGGATTAGGTACTGACAACAGGTATATTTTAGTTTTGTTTTTGTTATTTTGTAAATAAGGCACGATACTCATGTTTTAATATCTATACTATGTTTGTTTGAATACTACTGGATCGATTTAAAAATTCTTTCATCGTGAATGAAACCTCGAGGCGCTGCTAGTATATTATATTATTTTATTTTATTTTATTTATTTGGTGTACCAGTGGGTGTTACAATAATTCTTATATATAAAATTCACACACAATGTTGAGATATCTAATTGCACAACCAATTATAGGTGGACACTGCATGCTAAGTAGTAGGTATTACTCGTATAATTAGTTCAGTTATTATATGTATGATTCTATAAGCGGAAACTGTTCGAACTTCTTAATACCATTGATTACAAGATATACATTTTTTGTTATTTACTAAATATTATCAAATACAATCTTCACAATGAAAGTAAAATCCGACTTCGACGGATCTTCAACCCTTTCGACGGGTCTTCCCCTTGTTATTGGGATATAGTTTGATTTCTTAGAAAATAGTCATAGTGTAGGCAAACTATAATAATTTAATACAGTTTGTCTACACTGTGTCTATTTTAAATAACCAAAAACTGTTGTACATAACTCTAAACTAACGTAGTTGCATTCCTCAAAGCGACAACATCCTATTGTGTTCCGTAAAGAAACTGTCCCGACCCGACTTAACCCTTAACTTCCACCATAAATCCCGCACCTGAGGACAGACAAACAAATAGCCCAGTTAATTTCTGGTTTAATGTATCGTTATCCCCAGAATGGGTTCGTTTGAACAAATGGAACGGAAAAGGGGGACAAGGTAACAAATAATGGGAGAATCGAGACGAATAATCTATTTGGTGGTGGATTATCGAGGATCTTGTCATGATGTTGGGGACAAAGCATAAATTTAAGGAGGTTAATACCCACTAGCTACAACTCTAGCTAGGTTATAGTTTTTGTACGGTGTTGCCAGCTACTTTCATGCCAGTGGTTTGTATGATCATCGTTATGGTGTAAGTATAACTTTATTTAGATATTACCACAATACGTATTTTTCTATATGTTTTATTATAATTTAGTAGTTACTACCAGAATTGTATTTGATATATTGTCTGTCAGTAGCGTACCCTTAATAACGCATTAGATAAAGCTATCTGTAGGGGAAGGTTGCTATGAATGGACCACATAACTTTACACATATCTTCAAAAGTATAAATGATTAAATAAAACCGGTTTATTATTTTTGTTTCTTAGGATCTTTATTTATTACTAGCTGTGCCCCGTGACTTCGCACGCGTTGTTCCTATGGAAACGTTTAAAGGTGTTTTCCCGGCAGTTATTCGAATTTTTCTCGCCGTAAAAACCATCCTTGAACTTCAACGAACATTTAAAAAAAAAAAAACAGCCAAACTGGTCAAGCCGTTTTCATGTTATGTCGTGACAACGGAAAACGGGTTTCATTTTTATATATATAGATAATCAAACGCACAAACAAATCGGGTCAACACTTTCCGATATATACGATGAAAATTAAATCTTTGGCTGTTGCCTTCTTTGGACCACGGGTAACTTCATTGGACCACTAGGTTGCCATCAATGGTCTTCGAGAAATTTGATCTGGAGGTTCAATCATGGCAGCTTATTTTATATATCAATATTACTTCATAATGACATACGAGAAGAGGCAGATTTATATTATTTGTCTCCGCTAATTCAAATGCCAGTCATTTAATATCCGTAGGAGTAATGCCGTACAGGCAACCTTCCATCTCAAGAACGTGCTTACACAGCTCATTTTCTAGTTCTGGAGGAAGATCACTCCCAGATCCTGGTGTTCTTTGGCTTTTTGGTTGACTCCATCTACCTAATCTTCGTTTTAGTGTTGCTCTAGGGACTCCGTATATTCTGCTTGCCTCATTCAAACCAACGTTTTTTTTTCTTGCCGATTATATAGCAAGGTTCATACTTGTTTAATTCCATGCAAAATATTTTATTGTTTTCGGCGACATTCTGAAATATAATATAATATAAATAAATAATTGTGGTTATCTGTAGTTTTTATCTCATAATTAGGACCAAAAAGTTACAAAATAAGTTGCTATCATTGGACCGGTCCAACGGTGGAACTCTTTTGCGGTCCATTGATGGCAACAAGGTAATAATTAAGAAAAATAAATCTAAACAATACCTAGACATGATTAGACAGAATTAAATAACACTCACGGAATCACAATTAAATTATCGAATATTTCCTGATAGTTTACGCAGACAAATGTAAATACAATGATTATACCATAGGTAGTTCTGAGTAAAATTATTAGATTTTGACCGTCGCAAACACACTAACTTGCGTCAATTTTAGCCGCATGTCGCAGCGTAACTGAGGCTAAAGGGGGGTCCAACTGAGTCGTCACAAATTTGTTTCGACAGATTTAGTTGTCGCTAGCTTGCACAGTTTTAGAAATACCTTTGTGGTCCAATGAAAGCACTAGTCCGACGATCGCAACCTTCCCCTAATCTTATTTTTGTGGAAAAAATTAAAGTGAATTTGAATTTGTAATTATGTAATATCTACTTTTATATGTAGCATGGGGTTGCCAGATCTGCTGAGGGCCTAGACAATGTAAAATTCGATATCGAAAGCAATCGTAGAAAAGTCCAAAACTGTATGAGTTTGACATAATAATTCATTTATAATTAATAATTCATTTATTTATTTCACAAGTGGACTTACAGCTGAAACCAAAATGTCCAAGAGTCAGGTACATGAGTGTACATGAAATTCTTGAACAATTATGTGTAATACAAAAAACACAGTTTTCTTTTTAAATCAGAAATTAACTTTCGATTGACCGCCATCTCACCTGATGGACCACCCAGAGGACACGTGTAGGGTAACAGAGGGTCAACAATTACGGACGTGAGCGATACTGTCCCTCAAAATTAATACTTATTGTCAAATAAACTAAACAAAAAGTTGTACCAAAATCAAATAAGTACATAAATCTATTATACACGCCATATTACATTATATTGCACATTACATAATATGCCTTAGATATGTCACGTTATCTGTTTCGAATCTTTCTCTTGAAATCTTTCTATTCTTTTCGAATCGCTTCATAGCGAATGCCGGTTGGCTAGACCCTCAGGACTAGTTTAAATAAAGCAACTAATTCTTGTTTCGTTTATGAACATTATTTTCAACATGAAACGTATCTTAAATACCAGCTGCGCCATGTTCAAGTATTTTTGTAAAGGGAAGGTCTGAATAGAAATAAAAACGACTCGTGTGGTAGCCATGAAGTGAACATTCTACCACTGAACTGCGATCTCCAACCCATATGCCCAGCAGGGGGATTACGAGCACTAGCCCCTATAAGATAAAAGCTAATAATCAGGGGGAGGCCTGCGACTAGTAAAAGACCAATATAGGCTGGTGATATTGAAGTTGAGGATGATACATATTTCCGCAAATTTCCATTCGTTTTCTTGGTATTCTTTTGTGATAACTAAATAGCTTATTAACTTTTAATCACAAGCCGAGATTAAACGAACAAAATATCCCTACCAGGAATATTAATTTAAATTCACATCTTCACCTTAACTTTATTACGGTACATAAATGAAAATGAATACATTGTTGTCCACATAATTAAAAGGCGGCTTGTTTTGTTATAATTTTTTTCACGAAGAACGTGTTTATTCTACTAACGAACAAATTTTCGGTTTCCAGACGTAGTAGCTTTATAAAAGTCATTATAAAACAACATGGAGGCATGATGATACTATAATTAGGAACCAAGTTTTCTCTAGAAAACCTGCAATGTGCCATTTATTTACCTACTAACTGTTAAAATAACAAGATTAATAAATAAAATCATTCTAAGAAAAACAACAACATTGAAAGCCTCTAAAAGATGAATTAAGTCTAGATATTTAAAT
The DNA here is from genome assembly GCA_955876795.1 of Eupithecia tripunctaria. Classification (NCBI taxonomy): domain Eukaryota; kingdom Metazoa; phylum Arthropoda; class Insecta; order Lepidoptera; family Geometridae; genus Eupithecia; species Eupithecia tripunctaria. The sequence goes on from OY041620.1 coordinate 8,608,872, forward strand.
ATTTTCAGTTCATCTCATTTTGAAAACTTTTCATTAAAATTGTCACATGCTCGGTCCCCAGTGTGAGAAGTTTCAGAATTCATAATATTTTAGAACTTTACTGGAGCCACAGCTTAAAATATGATAGCTTATTGCTAGATTATAATACAGTATAATAAAATAAGCCATTATTTATTTATTTATTTAGGGCAACCAATTAGTAATAACTATTATTAATATTATTTCTACTTCTTATGTGACTACTTATATATATTTATATTTACAAACATTGAGTGGTCGTCATTTTTGGCGTAGGCTTCTCCCAGCTCCTTCTATATTTTCCAATCTCTGGCCTTTGTCATCCAGTTTGGACCAGCTCTCTTCTCAAATATGTCTTACCCTCTTTTCTCCAGTCGACCTCTTGATCTTTTTAGGTTTCTTGGGATCCAGTCTGTGGTTTTTTTGACCCAACGGAGTGTAGAGTCAGAGAGATTATTTACCACTCTACACATGTGCCCAGCCCAATTGGTAGACTGGGTAATTTTTTAGTTGTAGAAAGGTTTAGAATTTAGCTGATGAGCTGATATTCTAATACATATGTTAAAAATAAAATGGCACAATAGGTTTTAGTGTGGTCGTAAATTGACGATTATAATGTGCATCATAAGAATTTTAATAATATCCCAAAAAATAATTATATAATCATATGTACATCGATGGAACTTGAACCCCAGGCTTTTTGCCTGAGTACAAAAATCGAACGAGTAGTTTCAGCGCTACTTGGGAACATAAAATTGGCTACATACATATAAACATAAGGTGCCAACTTCATAACCTCTTCCGTTAGTAGTTGTTTAATAAGAAAACCGGCTGTACTGTTTTATCTGTGGTTTTCAAACTGGTGGTTTCAGGACCCTACTTCCAAAATATTTTACCTGCTCACTCCTTTACGACACGGACACTTTGCATAAATATAATGTTATAAAGTTTCAATGGTAAGACATAACAGTCTCTAAAACTTTATTTAAAAAGGAAGAAGATTTAATTAATTAAATACTAATTTAAATATTTCGATACTAGAAATAAACATAAACTCGCGCAAGGTTTTGACAGCCTGTTTGAATGGAACTAGGCTGCATAAAACTAATGTATCATATATCGGGCAATGTAATACGCTTCTACATCATAACTATCTATTACTGAGTTGCAAAAAATATCAGTAAATTCAAACAGGCTGTCAAAACCTTGCTGTGCAAAAAGGATAACCATAAAGTATCAGATTATCTAGATAAAAAAGCTTGGTATGGATTTTGCTCAAACTCGAATAAAAACAACTAACAACTAAAGGTTTCTTCGTCGTTTTTTTTCTGCACAACGAAGCAACTGAAAAAAAATAACACCTTTCCGTGTCAGTAGTATATTTTTTTAATAATATATGACCTTTTCTAAGTGAACATAAAAAAGAATTTTTGTTTATGACTTACCTTTGAAACAATCAACAAATCAATCATCAACAAATGCGGGTTGAAGTCCCGTGACTTATGTGATTAGGTATAATATTATTAGAGATGAAAAATACATTAACCATTTAACTTCATAATTATTGACGGTCTCTGAAGAGATTAACCTTTCAATAGCAATTTGAAAATAACTTTTTTGATCTAAGCTAGATCTCTTAATACGGGCCTTTGTTTTGGCCACTTCTTCAAAAGAAGTTTTTGCTCATGCACACCCAGTCATAAAATGAAATGAAAAATTAGAGATAATTTTTTTTTTATAAAAAATATCTGATAATAAATTTCAATATTTGCATGTTAACTTATTTATTCTCACCAAAACAACTAACTTATGGGTATGAAATTTGTTTACCATCCAGTTAGACCACTAAACTCATTTTAACATCAAAAAGTGTCATTATACTTTTTTGTCATAAAAAGTGCGTGTGCATTCTTTATGACAAAAAAGTATCATGTAGACGCTAGAGTCTGTTCAAAAAGAGAAAAGTCGTGGCGTTTTGGTTAACTAATACTTTTAGTCTTACTGCAATGACAGAGCAGTGTTGTCAACGTAACAAAAGTTGTCAATTGGCACACGGGCACCCTCAATTGACACTACTTTTCTCTTTTTGAACAGAATCTAGTTCTAATTCCATAACATTGCTTTTTTCATGTAGTACTTCAATATAAATGAAATTTAGAAATCAATATTTTTTATTTATTCAAATTAACACTCGTTTGCACTTGCGAACTTTCAATTTGATTTCCAATCAAGGGAATACGGGTTCAGCATTTAAAATGGATTCGCAATTTTATGAATAAACAATCAATATTAAATGAAGTAGAAATGTTGGAGATAAAGCAAGGGCTGAATTTAGTAGACTTTATTATTTTGTTTGATTTAGAATTGAATAAGCGACTTGTTTATTCTATAAATCACACTTAATAATTATAAACACCAAAAGTTTATGATGCGATGTTGTGAAATATTTGGTCCAAGACATAGCAAAAACTACTGAAATTAGGTATAAACATAATTCGTAGATCTAAATTCACATTAAAGCTACTTTTACCTCGGGAACGGAAGTCTTTTAAGAGAGTGGGGGAATAGAATGTGCATCTGTGATTGCACACACATATGTACACTATAATTTGTCCTGTGTACCTAGCTAGTCTTAGGTGAGACTGGCCACCGCCACGGCCGAAATTCGGCTAGGGCATCATTTATTTATTTATTTATTTATTACACAAAATCCACAGCTCTCTTAAATAAAAGTAACTTAACTTAAGAATATCACTTACAGCCAATAACGGATTTACATTTTATAAAAGAATTAAAACTAAAGACGACAGTCACCAATCAATGTTGTCGGAATTATTATACATTATACATACCATACATTACAGTAAAACAAACATAACTATTGAAATAAAGTACATAATAAATACCCAAACACAAAACTAATTTCAAATGGAAAAATCAAAATTATACATATAGATAACAAAATTATAGGTTCAAATAGAGAAGTAAGTAAAATAATTAAGAAAAAAATACACGCAATAAAAATAAAAAAATAAATAAAAACAGAATATAAACCACCTATGAAACGGTAATCTCATCTAAGAGCTTTTGCAATAGATCACGCTTAAATAATACTCTACTGTTAGAGAAAATATCTAATGAATGAAACATATTATTGAAATTTCTATGAAGCCGGGTCACCGGTGAATAATGTGCATAATTTGTTTTGGTTGTCATAACGGCGAAAAATTTTGAACATGTATGTCTAGTCCTAGTTCGTGGTGTATTCAGGCGTAATAATTTGGAACATAGATCTTGAGAGTCAATATACCCATTGCATATACCGTGCAGGAATGACATATCCGCGATAACTCTTCTATTTTTGAGATTCGTTAAACGATGGTAAGCACATGCTGCTTCGTATTCATTAAAGCTCGTATAGCATCTGTAGTTAAGATTTCTTATAAACTTACTTTGAATACTTTCGAGGTTCTGTACATAGGTTGTGTAATGTGGGCTCCATACCACAGAACAATACTCTAAGGTACTTCTTACAAAGCAATAGTATAACATTTTGACACATGCTAAGTCGGTGAATGGTCGGCTTACCCGTAAAATAAACCCTAGACTTTTGTAGGCTTTGTTGACTATAGCATCTATATGTTCAGAGAACATAAGTTTTGAGTCCATAATGACGCCAAGGTCCCTTACCGAGTTGACTCTACTCAGAAAACAGTTATTAATTCGGTAGCTAAATTCTATGGGGCAAACTTTTCGAGTAAACGAGATAGTTGAACACTTTTTAATATTAACGTCAATACGATTATTAGCGTAATATTGGCCTAATCTATCAATATCTTTCTGAAGGTTTTCACAATCTAAACTATTAGTTATCTTCATGTATATCTTTGTATCGTCCGCAAACATTAGGTAACTAGCTGATTCGAAGCATTTACCTACGTCATAAAGGTACGCTGAATACAGAAGCGGGCCCAGAATGGAGCCTTGAGGCACCCCAGACGGAATTTCCATAAAATCTGAACAGTATCCTCCTACAACAACCGCCTGAGACCGGTTGCGCAGGTAAGATTCCATCCATCTCAATAGGTTACCGCGAATACCGAGTTGACAGAGTTTGCGCAAAAGTATGATGTGATCTACGCGGTCAAACGCCTTCTCAAAGTCCGTGTAGATGACATCAACCTGAGAGCCTCCGTCCATACCATTGGCTACATGGTCGAGAAAAGTCACTAAGTTAGTTGCAGTTGACCTGCCTTTCATGAAGCCATGCTGCTCAGTTGGGATGCACACAGATATAGCAGGGTATATGTGGTCATGAACTACCTTTTCAAATAATTTACTTAAAACGTTAAGTATTGATATAGGGCGGTAGTTTTCAACAGATGTCTTGAGACCTTTTTTATGAATCGGCACAATGTAAGCTCTCTTCCAAATATTGGGGAAGTAACCTTGCTTCAAACATCTGTTGAAAAGCATCGCTATCGGTACCGACACAGTAGCTGCACATTTAGCAAAAAACATAGGTGGGATCATGTCACTACCCGCCCCTTTAGATGTATCGATGTTCTTAATGAGTTTATTTATATAGATTTTGCTTACCACTACATCATGAATATTATTAAAATTTAGGCCATCATTAATGGGATCAAAAGTATAAACGCTTAAAGGGTCAGTAAAGTTCTTCTCAAAAAATACATTAAACGCATTGCAGATTTCGTTTGGAGAATTTAGTGTAGCATTATTATAGGTCATCTGCTGAGGATAGCTAGTATTGTTATGTCTTTTTGATTTAATGTAAGACCAAAAGAATTTAGGTTGAACTTTTATCTTTTGTTGTGAGTAGTTTACGTAAGACTTAAAACATTCAGCCTGCAGTACCTTTTGTCTTTGCCTTAACTCTGCGAATTCAGCATAATCTATAGGATTGTTGTGTCGTTTCCAATTACGGTGAGCTTTATATTTTTCTTTTATTAGATTTATGAGAGCCCTACTATACCATACGGGATATATATATGAACCAGAACAGCGAACTTGAGGGACAAAAGTTTTTATGGTATTATTTAAGATTGTATAAAACTTTGTTATGACATTTTCCATATGACTATCTTCCTCTATAAATGACCAATCACACTCTTGCAATGATTCATTAATTTTATCATAATTTGCTCGGTTATACTGATGCTTTGTACGTGAATGAGGCTTTAGGGGTGGAACTAGGATATCGCTGATTATTATAGAAAATGAAGGATGCGCAGAATCTTCTTTGACAAGAGGGATTAATGATCTAGATATAGTAACCGGCGTACTAGAAAATATCAAGTCCAAAGTGTTATTGCTCTGGTTTATGAGTTTATTGTACTGGGTCAGCCCGATATAACTTGTTTGGGAGATTAGACTAGCCGCTGCGTTTTGCATGTCTACGGATCCTTTTTTTGCAACTAACGGTTCATCAGGTTGCCAGTTTACGCAAGATAAGTTAAAATCGCCAGCTATTAAAAAGTTATCACCATGATGAGCATTACAAAATTGGGATACAAACTCAATGAAAGCCTGTGTTCTTGATGGAAGAAGCGAATTAGGAGGTATATATGCGAGTATAATATGCAGGTTATTCGTCGCACCGATTGCAGCAGATGGAATGGTCACGACCATACATTCAGGGTCTTGTGTTTGCCATTCAAGTCTGGCGGATGCCTGCAAATGTGGAGCACACAATATCATAATCCCTCCCCCTAAAGTTGCTCGATCGTTACGATATACAATATACCTACTATCACACAATTCTGAGTTCAAAATACCATCGCAGAGCCATGACTCTGTTACAAGTATAGCATCCCAATCATTCAATAACAAGTTATTATAAAAATCTAGGGTCTTAGTCCGAAGCCCCCTAACATTTTGATAAAACACCTTAAGTTTTTTCATTGAATCTAACATTGTAAACAATTAGTGTAGTCGGGTATCCGACTACGGTACATTAATTCAATTATGAATAATAATATGTTCAAGTTATAAAGTCGGATACTTTCAGTATAATTTACGCGGAGTATTTTATAAATTTTAGTATGTTTATAGAAGTTATAGCATAGTAATGGTAAGAGTGTATTATCTGTAAAAAATATGCTACTTGTAGCTTCATTCAGTTGAAACAATGTATAGCGATATGTATAAATGAAATAAGTGTATAAGTGTATAGTAGTAGTAACAGTATAAACCTTGCAGATAGATACAAATAATCCATAATAAATAATGCAAAAGCATATAACACCTGAGTAAAAATAAGTATAGAACAGTTTACATAACATTGAGTTAGAAAGGCGTGCAAATTCATAGCAAAAGCTTTCACATAGAGTTAGATACCAGTAGTCTAGATATTTACCATGAAAAGTTAAACTATTTTCGTAAGGTCCGAGGTAGTGGCAATGAGAATCGGAGGAGAAGTTTCGTTTTTTCGAACAAAAATACGACAGTTTTTTGTCCATATAAATTTGTAGTTAACTTCTTTAGCCTTGAGTTTAGCAGAACTCAACAATTGCTTATTATCCTTAGTCAGATGCTCATTAACATATATTTTACTGGACTCTCCTCCGATTCCAATGTCTTTGGCAGTCATGTTCCGGATTTTTCGAGCTGCTGCGATTATTTTGTCCTTGACAGCACGCTGCCTCAGCCGGGCAACTACTGGGCGCGCTCGCGACGCGCTCTCAGCCCGCCGCGGCTGCACTCTATGAGCGAACTCCACCTCCGATGGCTCGATGAGTACACCGATATGCTGTGAAAGTTTTAACACAAGTTCCGTAGCCGATTCATTTCTATCCTCGGGTATACCGGCTATCTCTATGTTTTGCAGTCTAGCCCATTGCTGCTGCTTAAGGTTTTCTTCCTCCAGGGTCTTCATACGAGCTGAGCATACATTTAAACCTTCCTTGAGAGTCTTGTTTTCTTCCCTAAGGCATTTCAGTTCAGTAGAGGTGTTACTCAAATGTTTTTTAAGCTCTACTATTTCTTTCTTTAGGTCCTCGTACTGGGTGCTGACGTAAGCAATGGAGTCTTGAAACTCAGTGCACTGAACACTTATACCCTCAAGTTTGCCTGAAATATTTTTCTTAATTGAACTTTCTATCATATTCTGCATCTCTTGCCTCATCTCGTTTCTCCAGATCACCCTTAACTTGTCCTCGGTTATGTAGTCAGCAGCGGCCTTCAGGGACCCTGCAGCAGGGGGTAGTTCCGCTGTTTCGGACGCAGCTGTCACTTTCAAAGCTTCCGCCTTTTTTCTCGTAGTCATACTAGAAGGATTCTGGCTGCTTGAATCTACATCCGACTTGGACGGATCCGTACGCACTGGCGTGTTAGTGTTGCCAGTCTTCGGTTGCTTACTCTTGCACTCCATACATCTCCACTTTAGTTTTCCTTCTTGGTTAAGTTTCCGGTAGCGTTTCGGTGATAGGTCGGCACATTGTAGGTCATATTTTTGCTTACAGCCGAGACAGTTCATGTATTCCTTTGTTACAATAGGCGAACGGCAACCATCGCAAAAATTCATGGCGCAGATGTACAGATCTTTCCGGTAAATAACAGAAGAAGACGCAAACGACCTTTGAAAGAGATTGATAGTCAAATAATTTAAAACGCGTTTAAAACGCAGTCGTAAAACTCGTAAATGCACGTTATCGTAAGTGTCATACGACCGCTAATTGCTTGCCGCGGGTACGAGGTGCAACAACTACGTCACAGTGGGCGCTCTGCGAGTTGAGGTAGGTCCGGGTTTAAGGAATGCACCGACGATTCACAAAATGTTTTTGCTAATAGCTCACTGGTTTCGGAATGGAATTAATTGATACAAATTCGAGCGAAAAGATAGCACTCGCTTCTTTAAGATTATACCAAACACACTTATGAAAACTTGTTGTAAATGTAGGTTTTAGATAAAAATAACCGCACAAAAAGGACAGCGTGGCGACTTTGGTGACTTTTATGATCATCATCATCATCATTAGGAAAAAGTGTGTGAAGCTACTGGCGGAAGCTAAAACTGAGCAATAGATTGTAAGCAGACTTTTCTACTCTCTAATAAAATGAGTGGAGAAAATCATCTTAGTTTATCGATGGCATCTTTTTAGGTACAATGTGGTTTATCAGAGAGCCTAGCTAACCGGTACTCGCTATGAAGCGAAACAATTGAATCATTCCTATGTACGTATAAGTTACATACATGTATGGTACACTTTAAACACATTTTTTTAAAACATTATGAATGTTAACTTAAGAATAAACACAGTAATCACACATTGCGACGGTTATATTGACGAATGTCTAGAACGGAATAAGTTATTTATTAAGTGCTACAATTTTTGCGGCAATATTATGAACTTCGTGTCCAGAGCTTTTGACTCAAAACAGTAGTATTAACTTTTACGATTATTTTGTAGAATTACAATCTAAACTGCTTTGTGTTTCATTTACGGCGAGTAAAATTATGAAAACGAGTACCTATATTGTGTGCAAAATTATTATCGTGGAAGAAAGACATCCACGTGTTTTTTTAATAAACAGTTTTGCAAAACCTCTGGAAATAATTATAGTTATAGTAATAGGTAGGTAGTATAACTATAATTATTTCCAGAGTTTTATCATAATCTTAAAAATTAAAAAGCAATAAAACAGTCATAGTCAGTCTCTTAATGACTTTGTTCCCCGAGGCACACGATATATAAGGAAAACGAAATTTCATGGAAATCATTGACATAAGCTTATCACCATAGCTGCTGCTCATCGTACCACTGAATTTCAATAAGTATCTAAATTCAATCGAGTTTTCCTCTTACATGAAAGTAAAATGTAAGATGAAATCCATCCATTTCCTGGTAAATGTTGATAAAAACCTGAACATAATGCCATAACGCCGGAGTACGCATTTAGCCCTAAAAGGCCCATTCGTCATGACGCGTAAAAAGGGACTGCGTAACGCCGTATTCTAGTACCTAGCAGGTTTATGTGTATTTTGATGGGTGTAAACAATGAACCAGCAGAATAAGTGTAATCTACTCTAAGTACACTTAAAAAGTATTTATGACGGTGCTCTCCAAAGATTTCAAATACTGTGACGGTTTCGGTTGATGGTGGTACAGCTAGAGATTTTACTATAAAAGCTATCGCAGTTTGATGAATTCATTACGTAAATGAGCGGGTTAACTACGAACTTTATTTGAGCTTGCAAGCAGCGCTCATGACGCGAGCTCAACGCGCGTTTATGCTCAGTGCTCGGAGGAATGCAGAAGAACCCCACTCATCCTAACGATATCACCGTCGTAAGGGTTGTTAGTTTTCTTCCAACACAAATAAGATTCGTAGTTAACCGGCTTACAACAGCTAAAGAAATGTTGAATTTTTCGTAGAGAGTTTGGAGATTTTGTAAGTTTAGAAAGAAGGCTTTGACTGAATAGTTTATGACTGTTTATAACTTTTATGTTCCTTATTTTGTCTAGTAGCGTCTTAAACTCTATGAGTAGTGTTGTTCCTTCTACAAAAGTAGTATTCTGTGTTTTCAGCGCTCACAAAGACTACCACCAATACATGGCTCTTCGTTGATGGTATCTTAATATCTAGTACTTACTTACAATTTTTTTTCAATGTGCTCCAACCATGAAAAACATTTTCATCTACAATTTCAAGTCAATACCTTGGCAAAAAGCTTCAAGAATTACTCTCTCTAAACATAATGATCTCCATTCTCCCGATCAATGTAGCAAGCTATTACGTTAAGCTCTCCAACCGTGACGAGTTACTTGCTAAGGTCTGGCGATTTCATACGTAATGTCCCTAATGTAGGTCGTTAGATGCGTGTGTTCGATCATAGCGACAATCGAGTTTGTGAGGCATTATTAAGATAGGGAGGCGTGAAACGCAGTGCTGGAAGAAAATTTCTGCTTACTAACCAACTAGATTCCGACCACAACTTCGCATTTTTTTCTGTAATTAAAGCACCCTTTGGTGTGTTGGAGAATGAATTTGGGCTCGATTTCATGATACTCTTTAACCAGGCTCTCTTAAAACCATTTCAAATGAAGACCAAAACTATCGGTTGTAGAATTTGAGACAGTTGATTTCCAATAGTTCGCGCGTATTCAACATTATCTAGAGTAGGTATGACTTTTAAGGGATCGAATAAGTCGTTTTAGTTCGATCATAGCGACAATCGAGTTTGCGAAGCATTATAAGACAGGGAGTGAAACGTAGTGCTGGACGAAAATTTCTGCTGACTAACCAACTAGTTTTAGACTAGTCCTTCCAAGTATATACATTGTATGGTGATGTAATCTTATCAGTAATTTTATATCTACTACACGCACCTGACTAAAAACGCACTACCACAGATGGTCGTGCCATGACCTGCCTTTGGCCTACACTGAAAACTAGCGCTGAGTAGACACACCAGGTCTAGTCAGCACAATGCTCAGTGTGGGCCATATTTGCCTGCTACGCACAAAATTAAGCTTAGGATAGAATTGATTTAGTGAAGTTTAATATTCTGTTGTGTAGTTTTAAGGCAAAAAAAAATTCTTTCTTTGTTTCTTTCTTCCATGATAATGGGCTTGGGCCGACTTTCACAATACTAACTGGCGAGGTTTTTACGATGATGCTTTTGAATCCATTTTTAATTTCAATTCCATGCTAAATTTCCTGTAGTAGATTAGGTACTTTTTATTCCGTACGTACCGTAGGTCAGTAAATAGCGCACTACCAATAGTGTGTAATTCGATCCCAAGATCGAATTTTAAAAATACCCTGTAAAAACATATCGAAAATATTTATTTCCTAAGGTTAGTGCTAATGGGAGGGCAACTTATGACTATATTTCAAAGGAATGTTCCACCGCGGCGAGACATATTACCGCTACCGCTAGCGCTATCTACGGAAAACGTACCCTTAATTAACATAATGGAAGTTAATCGGGTATTTACCCATAGGTTATAAGGGGTCGTGACACGAAGCTCAAATGGTAAGGGGCTGACCGAATGGATACCTTAGGACAAAATACGTCGTAAGCGCCGCAAAGGCGTTGATATAATGATCTGCAAGAATTCAACCTCAACCTCAACAGCCTGTATCGGTCCACTGCTGAACGCAGTCCTCCTCCTGATAAACGCCTTATTGGCATTTAGCTCATGGGGGTAATGCCCATAATCCCACGCTGGGCATACAGATGCTGGGCATGGGAATCGCAGTTTGGTGGAGAATTTTTCTGCCGGGGGCGCTGCGGCCCGCGGGGATATCCCTTCGTCGCCTCTTACAACACCCACGGGAAGAATTGGGGTGGTGCATATTCTGAGATAGCACCACACAGCTAGAACTGGACACATTGAAAATTAAGGGGCAGTAAGTACTAGTATACTTGTCTTAGTATACGTACACCCGGGCAGCAGCGCCACCTGCAGAACGATTCTACCACCAAACTGCATGCGGAGCATGGGGATTATGGGCATTACTCCCCATGAAATAAACGTCAGTAAGGCAATTATGTGTGGGAGACTTGCGTCCAGCTGTGGACGAAAAGAGACTGATGAGGTTGAGGAGTATACGTACTTGTTCGACGATACCTTTCAATTTGCTTAAATCTAAAGCTAATATTGGCGTGTCAGCCGCCGTCTTGTCAGATGTTACATTGTCAATAGACAGATTCGGCACAATGGATATTTGAACGTAAATGTCATGTGAAGAAATTCTTGGCTTTGAGGCTTACACCAAAATAAAGCTTAAATATAATATAAAATAAAGTGGATATTCTTTTAGCTTACAAATATAATAAATTATTATACTCGTATAGGTACGTCCTACTATCCATAGTCCTACTTCCTACTAAAATTATAAACGCGAAAGTTTGTTAATATGTAAACAGTTTGTTGTTCTTTCAAGAAAAACTACTAAGCGGATCGGGCTGAGATTTTGCATAAAGGTAATTCTAGGCCTGGAATAACACATAGGATACTTTTTTATCCCATAAATCAGTTTCCGTGCGATAGGAGTGCAAAGCCGCGGAGCGCAGCTAGTATAACATAGGTATGTATAGTTTGAGAAAATAATAAGTAGTTTAGTTTCCTTCCATATATTGGGCTTCTTAGAGCACCTACCAGATAGACATAAAGTAAACTACTTGTAAAATAATAATGTATTATTTGTGATGGTGAAGATCAATAATTTTTTTAATTAATTGAATCGGTCTAAGTATGGACCGGTGAACTATTTTTTATTTTACTATTTTGTACATTTTTATCAATAAATAATCTGAATCTGAATCGTAGTATGACATAGATCCAATCGTTTCATTTGAACACTTTTACCGTGTTTCTTTATAAATATTTTTTTATGTTGGCAAACATTGTTGGCTTATCCATAATTAAATAAACATTTCGTCATTGTAATATTAGCCACCAATTCTGCAGTAAGTAGAAAACAAAACTTGTTTTCGATTTGGTATTGTCATTCTAGCTACTCAGGTATTTATTGCCGAAAAGTTATTTGAAAACGTATTAAACCTAGTATTAAACTTTGAGGTAAACATAAAAAGTTATAACGTAAAAATTTGCTGAAGCAAATCAAATACTCTCGTTACACTTAAGTTTAAATTCTTTACGTAAACATTCTGCATAAATATTCGTTTTCAAGTATTCTCAAACTTTTTCGACTTTTATTACAAGTGGGTACTTCTGAAATTAGCTCATGCTCTCCAAGAGTTCGAAAGGTATTAAAATCTGCATGAAAACGATTAAATTCAATAGAAAATTCCAAACTTATGATTTATTCAGGGAATAAATCCGTTGAAACCGAGCTATGTCGGATTGGCGTCATTTTAAGGCGATCGCTACCAAAAAGCAACGTAAAGGAAAAAGCCAAATCAAATAGGTTTTAAGCAAAATCGAATCGAAGTCAAAATGGAACGTCAATCGAGCCTTACCATTGGTTTGTTTAAATTGGTAGCGGAGGCTTCTATTTTCCAAATATTTTCCTCGGGTAAGCAAAATGGCTAATTTATTTTCTGTGATTTTGTTTTGTTTCAGATGACATTTGCAGTGGATTTGAATTTGGAAACTTGAGATTTGAAATGTTGAGTAGAATTATATAAATATTCACGTGTTCTGTGTGAGTTCTTACTAGATTTATGAGTGGAATTTATACTATAATTTATCATAACAGAATCTTTGGAATATAAACCAACAATCCATTAAAAGTTCAATAAGAAACCCTGACATCTTTGAAATTGATAAAAACATTCTGATAAAATATTCACAACAAAGTATAAAAACATATTCTCATTTCCCGTCATTTCCATGGTAAAGTCATTTCCAAATGACATTGCGAAACCGTTCCGGCGGTTAGCAGGTTGAAACCTCCGACTGGGGAGGGGTATTGACTGTGACCGTGTACGTAACGCGGAATGTCACGTTTTTGTAAGGTGACGTGTAGATATATAATAGCCAATGTGTGTCCTTTTGACGTTTGTAACGAGATGTGATTGTGACGTATCTCTTTAGTATGGCATTTGTGTAAATCTCGGTTCGGAAACAAAAATAAATTATAAAATATATCGTAGTTTGACGATTTCATTACGGATGTAAGCCAACACAAATAAAGTTCGTAGTTAATGCTTACATCTTCAATGAAAAAAAAAACTGCTGATATTGATATATCCGTTAAAAAATTAAAGTACCTAGGTTGTCATCGATTTAATTTTTTTTAAATATATTTCATGCAGGTTGGGGTTCATGAGATCCCATGTAAACGTAAATCATGGGCATAATAAATTATCCTCCCCTAACGAAGATGCAAACAAACGCTTTGTTTTGTAAAGTGTTGACCACTCCACTTCCTTAAGAAGGTACTTGACTCTTCACAGACAGGTTCCAAAACTGAGTTTATACAGATCACGTCGCATACAGATCAGTGACCAAGAGATCAAAAGGCTCTATGAACGTAGGTACCTACTTTGAAAAACGAAATACGATGTTTGTGGATGAATGACGGACCACACGAAATAAACTACATTGTTACACCTTACCACCAGGTTTCTTCAGGGTCACTAATAACTTACACACTTCAGAAAAGAAAAAAAATATTTTCATAGCAGGATTGACCAAATAACCGACCCTCATCTAAATATTCGTGTTTCATTTTCAAAATAGGCTTCTAGTAGCTAACAGATCAAAGAGCATTTATTTAGCCGATTCAAACTCGGTTTCATTTTGGTATCAGGGCATGCAGTCTCAACATAGATGGCGACCGACATCGGTCGCAAAGTTTTACCGGTCATATATAACGAATTTTAATTGTCTTTACAAGAATCAAGTTTCAAATGATTGAATAACTATTTATTTCCAAAAATACACTATAATATACAGAATAAGTTAAATTTCTAATATTCATATTGATTTACCATAGGAACTATTCATTTTTGTCGCAAACTACCGTCAACTTTACGATTTCGGTGAAGGTAACTGCGAGCAAATTATACAGCCCGATAAGTTTGTTTCGATCGGTCAGTCGTTAGCGACATAAATGAATAGTTCCGATCTCTCTCGAAATACATCGTAAAGAATTGCGAACTTCACCGTTTTGTTTATTTTTAAATGACAATCTTGAAAAGTTGTTAACCTCAGATACCGGACTAAGGGCAGCTAAAAACGCTATATTCCCGATAGATTTAGAGTTAACTCGGTTCTTATTTGAGTTCTTCTTATGCCTTTAAGACCACACGACAGCGCGTTATTGGTACAAAATCAAAACGAATAGGCCTTAGAGGCATCGACATGACGCGGCGGTTGCATTCACTAAATCTGCATGAAAAATGGAAACGGATCCACAAAGCCGAGGGAAAAACGACTTATATTTGCGACACAAATACGATGAAACTGGAACGGAATAACGGAACAGATAAGCAGCTATGCGGACTTTTAATATATAACTGGGAAAGTCGATGTATGTTTGTTTTTAACAGTGATGCTGGCTTAGATGTAAGGATTTAGATTTTATTTAATGTTTTTCTGGGAGTTAAGTTTGATCAGAAGTTAAACGGGCTCGTCACTTACCAACAAATTGTTAAAGATCGCTTGATAAACTCAAAACATTTAGAGAACACCTACTTATTCATTTGTCTTGAAGAGACCAATATAATATGTTGTATTTGGCAAGAAAAATGCCGGCAGCATACACACACATTATCCGTTTTAAAGCGTGCTTTTGAAATGAGTGGTTTAAAAAACATCTGTGCCGATACATCTGCAATTCTGCACACATCCAGAAGCGTGTTTTTCGGTATGCTAATTTGTTTGTGTACGTACACATATAGGGGATGCCTAATGTGTACACGCTTTACCTAAAGAAAAACCGGTAAACTCGATTGATGAGGCCAACCCACTTCAGGTCACTGTAGTATAGCAAATAGTTTATATCCTCTACCTCACCTAGCCTTTAATTAGTCCAATGCTGGACGCAGACCCCCCGACGCAGGCCTTATTGGATTTTTTCTCAAGGCGAGTACCTTTAATGCTCATAATCTCGGGGATAGCATTTCGTTGGTAGAATTTTTCTGCAGTGGGCACTGCTGCGCGCCTTTGTGGATATCCTACGTTGCCTCTTACGAAACCCGCGGGAAGAATTGGAGTGGTATAAATTCGAAGCCGCTACCACACAGTACAAATACTTTAGATCCTTGACCTTAAAATCGGAATTTAAGGTCTACCAACTCATAGGCTCTTAGAAAGCTCTTACTTACGGCGTTTACCGAACCTTCATTATCTTAACTTACGATAGTGGTATCCATAACTATTAAAACTTAGACCGTTGGCTTGCTACTTTGAATATGCTTTGTTGGTAGCTCTTTATCGGTATTGTAAATTGAGCTGTAAAAACAGTGTGGCAGGGGTTAATTTTCTCGCGTAATTAAAAGTGCCAAGGTTTAGTGGGAGGAATAAGGTTTAAGTAAGTATTTAATTTTGTCTTCGGGTCATTTTATGCTGCAGTATTACGTACAAAATTTTGCTGTTTATATTTGTTAATTAGAATATTACGGCAATTTCAGTCGTTTGGGATGGAAACTCTAGGAAGAGGGATCGCCAGTCGGACCGCGGTACCATAAAATGTTCCTGTGATTAGTCGAAAATGGCGAAAGAGGGCCACAAGAGTGGTTTTAGTGGGTTTTACGTCCTTCTTGGGGGGTCAAGTCGCACATAATTCTTGTCCCCCCTACACCAGTCTATTCATAAACGAATTTCCACGCCTTATTAAATAAAAAAAACAGTCCTTGAGTTCATAAGGCACACGCTTTATCTTTAAAAAATTCTTAAAAATTCTTCGGAAATGCTGGCTTTCAGATCGGTCAACTGAGAGCTGGTGGGTATCTGGCGTAGTGCATCAGCTCTGCCATACAGCAGGGCAATGCAGCCAGCGTCTTGGAAACGCTTCCAGTTGTGTTGCTTCCTATCAAGACTCCTAAAACCTTCAATTTACTAAGTTAGTTTGGCCCGTAAATCATAGTAAATACACAAACGAGAAACCATAGTTACATATTTCGACGATAGCTTATTTATTCTAGATTCTAAATCAGAAAATATCATGAAAATTGACGCAGTAATTCTTGAGTTAAAAACATTTTAGTGCTCAAGGTCGTATATATTGTCTGCCCCTCCCCCCGCCGTGTTCCTTGAAGTAGGTATAGGTTTACAAAATCGAGCCTTGACAGGTTAAGTTTCAAACAGAATTTGCGCGTTAGTTCAACGATTAGTTTCAACGTTTCCTTTGTAATGTTTAGATAAGCCAACAGGGAATACTAAGAAGTAAGATTTCCTGGAACGTAACAACATCACGATCTACGGAAATAATAATCCAGCTGTTGTATTAGCAATATCCTGTTGATAGCTTACTACTTTTCACGAACTCATTCAACTACCTTAGAAAAACGAGGATTTGAATCCACCTAGTTCCATCTATGGAACTCAGAGGCGGAACCGGCAAAACTTATCTGCAGGGGTATTTTAATTCGTTTGAAAGGTCGTCGGATTCGACATCGGAAACTTTTGACAAATCAAATAGCGTTCTAAAATTCCGTCGGAATAAAATCCAAATTCGAATCTGTCGTTTTCGCTTCAGAAACGAATCTAATGAATTAAAATACCCCTGCTGATCTCTAGGTCAGCCGAGTAAGGCCGAAAAGTTGCGCTGACTGCAAAGCAACTACACCTGTACCACCATCGACTGTAGTCAACCGCAAGCGACTGCAGGCGACGGCAGATGACGAATGCCGACGAATCAAATGCAGTCAACGATGACTGCAGTTGATTCGTCGGGAATTTGCCGTGAGACGTTCAGTCCGTGTAAAAGAGCGCTTAGAGAAGCCCTCGCGTCTTATGACAAGTTTTTTACTTAGCTATGTGACGATCCATTGTCAGCATTTGGTTTTCGTACGTTACTTGTCATCTTCAAAACAATATAGAACCTTACTAGATTTAAGTCTCTGTTAGCCTCATTTATCGACGTTTCGTTTTGTAAATCTATTTGTAAGAAGTATATAAAATCTTCATTACGGATGTAAGCGGGTTAACTACGAACCTTATTTGTGTTGGAAGAACTTACATCCGTAATGAATTCGTCAAACTACGATAGTTTTTATAATAAAAATATATTAAATCTATTCGCTTAGAACATATTAAGAAATATATTTTTTCTCTTATAGATACAATATGTCACCTTATTTTTTTTTGATCATACGAATGTCATAAGAATACAAATAATTTGATTTATACACAAACAAGCTACAATTAAGAAATAAAATATAAACTACATTTATATCATGCATAAAGAAAATTAGAAGTGTGAAATTTAAATTTATTCAAATAGTTATGTCAAAATATCCTTGTCAATTAAATATTCCATAACCGTAAATGATTTCTGTACCTATCAAAAAATTTAAGTCTTTCTTTAAACATGTGGTGTCTATTTAGATGTCGCCAAAACTAAACTAATTTGAGAGTACTAAAAAGACGTGTGGCACTCGGGGACTGCCGCGGTAAAGCTATTGCAATGCCATCTAGAGGCGAGTTGCTGAACTAAAGAGACAAACGTCATATTTCAAAAAGTCATTAAAAGTTCTACTATTCATCGATAGATGGCAAAACTAAAAAGTATCACCGCTGTTCCGGTCGGAGTGGGGAGCGTGAGGTTTTTTCGTTACGGAATTTCTGGATTCGGTCCCCGCGCTCAAAGCCCGCGATAGAAGCTATGCAATAGCTTAAAAATGTCGCTGTCCCTGTTATAACGATCAAAATGATAAGTATGGCACATTTTTTAGTCCTGTCAGATTAGTTTAGTCTAGTTTTGGCAACATCTGAATAGATAACAGTGTCAATTTATTATATTGTCCTAGTTAATTGATTGTATATGTATATATGTATATATATATATACATGTACTGCATAGAGATTATTTCTAGGAAGACCAACGATACCCTATTTCGGCACAGGGACGTGGAGGCAGACCCACATATTTAGTGTAAACTCCCACCCAACCTTTCATATCACTTACCTCCATGCTAAACTGTTTTTGTTATATAAGTTTTTTTTCTATTTTCTTTTTTCTGTTTTCTATTCCTACAAGTAAACTAGCTTTCACTTTAGAAGCTATACATAGAAAATAACAATCTTTGTTATAATATTCTTAGGAAATTAAGCAGTTCTGTTAACGGCACAACCGGGCCTGAGTGGCACTACAAACGTGAGGTCTTATGTAATGTTTAAAGTTATAATCACTTTGCTACACCATGAAAGTTTATGGTTGCGAATAACAAAATTGGGAAAGACAATAGTGTTTTTGTTGGTTTAGCAAACTATATTGGCATCTTCATCATCATCAACCTATATTAGTACACAGCTGGACATAGGCCTCCCCTATAATGAGCGCCATAGCGCCCTGTGTTTAGCTTGATGCATTCAGAATCAGATATCGGCATCACTTATCTACATTATACTTGACTGTACATTGACGATTTGAAAGGGTGACGATTAGAAAGAGCGATTATTTTAAAATTTGACCATTTGAAAGTCTTACCATATGAAAATAAAGGCACAAGCTTCATATGCTTATGATATCAGATTACGGCCATATTGGAAACCGTTTTTTAACCGACTTCAAAAAAGGAGGAGGTTCTCAATTCAACTGTATTTTTTATGTTTGTTACCTTAGAACTTTTAACTGGGTGGTCTGATTTTCATGATTCTTTTTTATATGAAAGTTGATGCTTCTTGTGTGGTTCCATTTCAATTTGGTTCAGTTTTGAGAACGGGATCCATGAAAATTCATGAAAAAATTAAAAATTGAAGTCGGTTTATAGTTTTTTAAAACAAAATTAAATTATCATTTATCGCGCCGACTGTACTTTGGCATGCAGGCCTTCAAATACATTCGCTACGAGATGACTAACAGGATCTCATTCATATTTCAGACAATTTCATCCATTCAGTAGTTTTTCGTGAAAAGTTAGCTCAATTGCTTCATTTGTAAAAGGTACGAGAGTCCTAGTTTGTTTCTATTATTTGTAGTTTTTTTGTTAATAAGGATCACTTTGTTTCTTTAAGATAAGATATTCTATGTTTATTTCCCCATATCATAATCTTCGTAAAAGTTACATAAAAACTCACATTTTCCATAATTTCAGAGAAAGTTTGTTATAACGAAGGTTATTTTACTCGTGTCTATCTGTGACAGGCTGACAACATCAAAATATTGTTATAACACGCTAAAACCTTAGCACCATTAATATCAACCTTGTCTCATCGTGTTTAGGTTCAAAATCATTAGGTTTCCTCGAGCTTCGTATATGCTGTTAATGGAAAACCATTTTTTTCGGAGCCCTAATTTTGGCGTCGTGCCATGTTTGAGACGTGGATTAAGAATGAATAATTACGTCATTGTAGGATAGATATGAAACTATTAAACGTGGAAGTCATTGTTATCATAATATTTGCCGGGTACAGACCAAACAATAACGTAGCGTTGTAATAACCCGGCAAAAAGGCCTTAGTTTCATTTTATTTATTTATTTATTTATAACTATTCACAATAAATTACCGCAAGAACTAAAATAATATTTAAGAAAAAGTAAAGAGGATTGTCACTTGAAAAATGTTTTTGTACTGTGAACAAATATGTAGAAACCTAAATCGTTACGTAATAACATTTGTACTCCTGCGTGCAGTGCAGTCATTTACTAAAAAATGAAAGAGTGAATACGTTTACTAAAATAGTTTCAGGATCTGACATTGCAAAATAATTTTGTATTCTTGCAAATAAATGAATAAATTTGACTTGAACAAGCTAGAGCAAGCAAAGTTTATCAAATGAACACATAATAACTAGTGTGGACGTTATTGCGAAAGCAGGCGAGCCCAAACGAGGTCTTTCGTTCGTCTTCTCCGTGTTCCGGCGGCTGACGCATCATCAAAGAAAAATAGAACTAACGTATCGATCGTCGAACTCGACTCGTTTGCATTCGTTTATAAAAAAACCGTATATTTCGTAGTTTGAAAAACTTACTGGGAATGTGAACGGTGGTGTTTTTTCCAACACAAATTAGGTTCGTTAACTCACTCACATTCATAGTGCACTGATTTATACTTAGCTACACGACGACGACGTAGCAACCGATGCGATCGAAATTTATTTTTTAGCTCGTTTTGAAGATCGGCAGTGTGCCACAAAATGACAACCAGGTGGAATGTATTTTAATGGGTTCACTAACGGAACTCTTTCGAAATTGCTTAATCATTATGCAATTTAATATGCTTATTGATAAATATAAGCTATACCAAAACAGCGCGTGTTTTTAAAATTTTTACATGAAACATTTATTGGTAAAGGTCATAGATTTAAATTAAAAAATGTGAAAGCGCACCTAATAAGTTTGGCTCAGCTAGCAATAACAAAAAACGATCAAGTTCTAAGACGCCAACGCACGAAAAACCCACACTTGTAGGTTGGTTGCCAATTGTGGGTACCTAAGTCCAACTTACCGTCAACTTGTTGCAAAGGAGTTACTGCTCTATACGCAATAATTCACTCCATATCAGTATGCCTGAGCAAATGCTTGTTGGTTTTGAGAGTGCGTGGGGAACTTTTGTTTTGAAACAATATGTTTTTATGTAATTCATAAATTGTTTTCAACAAAGGCTAGGGATGTTGTTCATTATTGCGTGAAATAATGGAAACAAATGTACATGAAAACTTTTCCTTGTATAAGATTATTTTAATGTCAAAAAGATTCTAAAAGTTGATTTAATAACAGTTACATGGTTTGCGTTTCTTTAAATAAACTTTTTTTAGCATAAAACCAGTAGGTTATGCTAAATTTTGAAATTATTCGTTGTTTGGTTGGAATACTCTATTATATGGGTAAGTTACCGAGTGCTAGCGCGATTGTCTTTTATACCTAAGTATTTTGTCAAGCCAGCAATGCCAGCATGCATTTTCATTCAAAAACCGAACAGTAGAACAATCGAATGCAGAATATCTTACAAGAGTGAGTTGTGCTTTTTTCTTAGGATTCCATGAGGTTTTTATAAAAAGTTTAACTTTCTAAATCATCAAGGTTATGAACACCACAAACCATGGTCAATATCACATATTTACAAATGATTACAGCTTAGTAAATGAGTGCTCACTAGGAGGAAGGCATCTCAGAGGGACTCAGAGACCTTTAGCATGTTTGTCTCCTAGCTAGTCCAAACTTTCCGAAGTCAAATTTTCTGCTATGATCCATAAACAGGCACTGTTAATGTTAATGTGAATACTAAAGAATTCATATTAACATTGTATAAATAGTTTTATTGAGAGATAGATCAATGAAGCTATATGTATATTGAGTTCAGGCAATCTCAGACCCAAAAAACCCTTCCCGCGGGTGTCTTAAAAGGCGACCAAGGGATATCCATCGGGGGCAGGTAGCATCACCTCCTGCACAATAATTCTACCATCGAACTGGTTTCCTGAACCCGCATGGGGATTATGGGCATTATCCCCCATGAGTGCCTGCGAGCCTGAGTCCGGCATCGGACCAATAGAGGCTGTTGTGTGTACGTACGGGACGCGGAACGCAGGAAAGCTCACAAGTATCGCCCGCTCCCTTACGAAATCCTCAAGGTTGACTCACGTTATGGGCCCGGCAGTATACAACAAACTGCCTGAATCTGTCACAGCTGATAGCACTACCTAGCTTCAAGTTCCGCCTGAAACGTTGGCTTATCGAGCAGATTTTTTACTCTGTAGGAGAACTACTCGAGAAAAAGGAGACTAATGATACTTAATTAATTCTTATATTTAATATTAGTTAACTTTTATTGACTTTTTAATGACTTATTTATTTCTATTTAATTACAAATTTCTGTAATGAATGAATGTAATGTGCTTAAAAACTTGTGTACGCTTTGTATAAGTTAAAAAGGGTAATGACATGTAAATTGGCTTTATGAATAAATTGTATTTCTGTATTTCTGTTGAAGAGGTTGATGAAATACAGACCCAGCCAGGCCAAGAAAAGGATTATATCATGGCAAGACGATCAAATCGAAACCATGGGTAAGACATAAATAAAAATGGACGTACCTACTAGTTTTTATCCGTGGCTTCGTATGCTTTTTAGGATGAAGGTATAGCTGGTATGCCCTTTCCTGATATAAATTTTACCAAATTACCTGCTAAATTCGTTATGTCTTGGCAAGGTAACAGACAAACAGAGTGAATATCAATTAACATTCTGCGAAAGATTTCTTCTAAAGAAAGCTGTAGGTTTCAAAATTTTTAGCTTTTGAGAAAGGAACCCTAAAAACAGTCAGCTTTCTGTGCTGCTTGTTTTTGCAAAGCTTTGTTTAACTTCTGGCCGCAGTTTCAAGTGAATGAAATCTGCATGGCAATGAGTTTATTTGTAGAATTCGGATCGTAATTTAGTCTGTCAGCGCTCTGTGTTACCAGAGTGCAACTTTTGTTTTGTTTCTTTGTGTCAAAACTTCTTGCTGTGACTTTTTGAGTTTTGGATTTTGTTGTTTTTAGTGAGTATAACGGGTCGAAGATTTGCTTGAAGAAATTAACTATTAAAGTTGCTATGAATTCCCTCGCTACGCTCGGGATTTTACTCTAGAATCCCTCAAATAGCTCGGGATTCAAAAAAGCACCCTCGCCGTAAAAATATTATCTTGCTCCCATAAAATACAATCTATTAAAGCATAGTACGTACCTATGTTAACTAATTTAGTACCTACCTAATTTGAATATTGTTAATTTTTTAAGTTGTTAGCACTTTCCACCTGAAACACGGTTTACGGGCACTAGAAAAAACGTTAGAATATTAGTTATTGTTACTCTTTTGTTATCCTTTTTCCTAAGATATTTTTTTGATAAAATTATTAGGTACTACTATTATTATATAATAAGTAGAGACTAATCTCTATCACAGAATGGAATGAATAACATTATTCAATTTCTATTTAGTTACAAACCCATCAAATCACAAACAATTAATGTAACAATCCTGATAAAACTTTATTATGTCCAATTTAGCCGGCGGTAGTAAAAAGGTTTTAACGTCTCATCAAATTACGGATAGGACTAAAACGTACTTATTTACTTTAGATCAGAGGATAAATAAAGGCAATTGTCCCTCAAAACGGTTTCTCCGTTGCTGACAGTTATGTTTAGAAGCGAATGACTTTTAGTTTTTGTGTCGTGGACCATATTTCCACAAATTGACCACGAGTCGTGGTTGATATTCAAACATCAAATTTGGCAAGCGGTATACATTGATGCTGACGCTACCTACCCCACATAATAAGCCTAAAATATTAATATTATAGACTAACGCTAACAAAGCGCTATTAATATTCGATATTACCATCACCTTTACAATGTACCGCATAATAAATAGGGCGTTTTAGGAAACGTGTCGATCGTTATAATCCTCAAACCTATGTACTTAGGGAAATGGCGCCTAATCCCATCAAGCGTAAAGTAATGAAAGCACAGAATATCAAGGTTCACAGTAGAGCTACTCTACTTCTATGACCATTCGGTGATTGTCAAAAAAATAACTCAGAGTAATATTATTAATCAACTGTATTTGTTAATAATATTACTCTCAAGAGTATTTTAGATAACTAATAAGCGTCAAAGTGTCAAACAACTCTTTTTAATAGTTCTTATTAAGTTATAACTGGTTAAATCATTCTGAGCCGACGTTTTTATATTACCTATGTGCTTTCATTACTATACTTCACCTTTATACTAGTATAATAATATAATAATACTATATTTTACCTTTTTATACCTTCTATAATTTCTAAAGGTAAATTATATCCCAAGCGATATAATTTACCTCTAGAAATTTGGGCAGCATTTGTGGCATGATTATGATAGAAAACGCTTGAAAGTTACGAAGAAATTCGTATGAATTTCCTTATTCACCTTTGGATACATCTGCAGACACTTTTAAGTTTTGTCTGAATTATTTTAAATCACAAAATTTGCTCAAATTAGAAGCCGTCTCATTTCTTTTACATGTAGACGGAGTATGCTAGCTGTGTGGTGCTGGCTTAGAATTTGCACCATCCCAATTCTTCCCGTGGGTGTCGTAAGAGGCGACTAAGGGATATCCATCGGGGGGCGGGCAGCAGCGCCTCTGCAGAGCAAATCTTCCATCAAACTGCGATCTCCAACCCGCATGCCCAGCGTGGGGATTATGGGCACTACCCCCCTTACGCAAAAAAGGTGTTTACCGGGGGGAGGCCTGGGTCCAGCAGTGGACCGATACAGGCTGTTGAGGTTGAGGTTGAGGTTGAGACGGAGTATTAAAATTTTCAGGGTAACAAAGTGGATCTTCTGTTTCTTCATGATACTGTATACTGTGCGAAAAAGCTTTTTACAATGGCGAGTGACTTCAAAAGCTGAATTTAAAGGTAAATTCATGTGCAAAAAGTAGAGTAGATACAGTATTATTGGTTAGCTTGTTTAATCGTAATTCCTAGCAATAGGTAACATCTAGTAGGTATAAGTATAATCAAATAAATTTTATGGTACTAAATTACGAGTCCACAGGTGATCGGAATCTTTGGGTGAGATTAAAGTGATTTATACTAGTGATAATTGTTTTATTCATATTTTGTATGTGCTAAATAAATGTACCTATTCTCAATTCGTATTTTTTTTTATTTTTCCATTGTAGGGATGTTTGTTACCTCATCACGCCAAAACTACTTAACGGTTCGGACTGAAATTTCGCATATATAGTTTGATAATTACACTAGATTTGTAATTACATGTAGATAACATTTTGTTATAGATAAAATATCAATGCTATGCGAAAATTCCTTTTTTACATATAGACTAACGGTAAAAGTGTAACCAGCTGAAGTTTTCTAAAGCTTTCAAAAGAAATTTTGCCAGTGACGGCAAATTGTCCATTGATTGAAACATAAGACAATGATCCCCAAAAAGTCTTCCTAAGCAATCTGATCAACTCACGCATCTTATCTCTTTCTAATCCACACAATTCGAGGGAGACAGCGAAGATCGTATAAATTGATTTGAACACAATCCGGTAGTCTTAACTTGATTAAACAGGTACTGTTAGTTCATTCGTTACTGGCGGCTCTGACTTTGGGGAATTCCTTCAATAAATTAAATATTTACAGGGTGTCTCAAAACTGGAGCCCATGGCAGAATACCAGAATGCGACCTGATACATTCAAAGAAATAAATACCGTACCAAGTCAATATATTTATGAAAACTTGTTGTATACTCATAAAAATATCAATAGTTTCCAAAAAAAATTGCGATATACATAATGTAAATATTAGAAATAAACAAAAACTCGCTGTACCCACAACTAGGCTTCATAAAACTAATGTATCTTTTAAAGGGCAATGTATACGCTTCTACAACAAAACCCCTACTGAGCTGCAAAAATTATCAGTATTCAAACAAACTGTCAAAACTTTACTATGCAAAAAGGCTATAAAAGGAAAAGGTTATAAAATATCAGATTAAATAGATTCTTTCCTTTAGTCTACATACCGAAGCGATCGAAATCAAAAATACCACTTTATTTCCGAGTCAGTGTATTTTTTAATATGATTTGACTTTTTCTAAGTGTAAATTTATTGTATTTATGGAAATAAAGCCTTTTTGAGTTTGAATTTGTGTTTGACATGTTGTAGCATTAAGCTGAGCTGTGGACCATGTCTCCATCATTATGTACCAACATACCCTGGTACTGATTGGGTTGTTTATTTTTATTAACGTAGGCATAAAATTTTTAGTTTATTCTTCAGATTCTAGTTTTTATTATTAGTAAAATTCAGTTATTTTAGTAAGACCATATTTTTTGTTTCAATTAAAAATACAAGTTCTAATTTTTTTTTTTGCTTTGATTGTATTTATTTTTTGTTATTATTTGACTTCATGTGATAGAAACTGCTTGAAACGTTGTCATAGCAACTCAATCATACCTCAACCTCAATAGCTTATATTAGTCCACAGCTGGATTCAGGCCTCCCCTGATAAATCAACTATATTATAATGACCCTATTCACATATGGACATTGAATACATAATATATATAAATAGAGAAGTCTACCAGTACTCTGCCAGTAGCTTGAACGTAAAATAAAACAAATTATATATATGAAAAAATTCAACACATGCAAATCCTTTAACCCTACCAAATACCTAAGGCCTTGAAGCCCGTGATAACTATTCAAACTGTTCGTTCTGAAAACATCGAAATTGTCGCCTCGGAGTCGGGATCCTTCTCGATTTGGTATCAGCTGAATTACAGCGGTTTCGGTACATACGATTTTGGTGCCTTCGGTTCCGATACCAAACAGAACGTGTGCCGTTTATGTATTCAGTAACAGCGTACGAGATGCCACTAAGTTTACATACGAACCAATGAGATTCAAGTACTGAAATATCTCAATAGCATACGTCTTCTGTTGTTTTGGTCACAGGGATACCGTTACAGAGATATTGTTTTTGATATCTGTGGATTTCGTCAATGGGGACGACAGGAATATATTTTATTATAAAAACTATCGTAGTTTGACGAATTCATTACGGTTGTAAGCGGGTTAACTACGAACCTTATTTGGGTTAACTACGAACCTCATTCGCCCTGAAGATGTCCCTCGTTAAGGGATGAAACGTTGGTGTTCTTCCAACACAAATAAGGTTCGTAGTTAACCCGCTTACAACCGTAATGAAGGAATATATTTTTTATTTTTTTCATTGAGTTTTGCTGTCCCCATTAATAGAGACACCGCCAATGGGGGAAACAGGAACAAATTTAAATTATTTAATTGAGTTTTGCTTTCCCCATTATCAGGCACACTGTCAACTGGGACAACAGGAGTATTAAATTTTTAATTTTCTTGAGTTCCATTGTTCCCATTGTTTCGGGACATTCGTCAATGGGTCAATTGGACGTGACTTGCGCTGCTTGTACATACTGCAGGGCGTGATAGTCATCTACTGTGACGGGTGTTCATCGTTCGTAGTAACCAGCATACATTCAGCAGTAAATTTATTTATCTTTAATAGAATTCATTTTTTTATATATTTGAGAACATTGTGGGTCTTTGTAACCGACTTCAAAAAAAGGAGGAGGTTATCAATTCGACTGTTTTTTTTATGTATGTTACCTCAGAACGTTTGACTGAGTGGTCCGATTGTCATGATTCTTTTTTTATTTGAAAGCTGGTACTTCCCGTGTGGTGCATTTGAATTTTGTTTAGTTCTGACAGCGGGATCTATGAAAATTCATGAAAAGACTAAAAAAATACGTTCACATTAACACAGTGGGTGAAGTCGGTCTGTGAATGATTAATAAGTTTCTTTCCAAACTTTGTTAACGCTCTAACGCGCTTCTACGTTGCTTATAGATGGTATCTAAGGCAGATCCATTTCGAAAGTGACTTTGACTTGATACATTGTTAATTGCCTCCAGAATCAAAGATTAGGCGACAAATGTCAAGTGTCTATCTAAGGCCGTACGTACTAGCGATACGAACAAAGTTACTATAAATTAAATATATAATACTTAATAGTGTATTTTAACTAAGTACAATGGAGTGGAATGAGAGGAGCTTATGCCCTGTAGTAGGACATATCACATTGGAATGATAAAAAAAAATAACGAGCATCGGACCATTGCCAGGTGCCCATATCCCAAAATACACGATTTTAACGAACTCGGGAATATTTTCTTTATTATTTTGTTTTAGTTACTAACTATTTCTTTATAAAATATTCCTAAATTCGTTAAAAACGTGTATTTTAGCAAGAAGTGCTCTATCTCTATTCGTAACAGCTCTGATGCTATTCTAATTAGTAGTTTTAGCAGCATCAAGCTATGAGAACTGAGCATGACGCGATTCTAAGAAGCGTTGCGTAATTGACTAATGGTATGATATTTTTTCATTAATGACATGACTCTGGGATCCTTTTTTATCATAACCAATTAAATTATCAAAACAGTGTACAATTTACGGATAAATTGGTGAACGAACTTACATAAAAACACACCATGACTACCTTCAGCGGAACTTAGAACCTTCTCCTGGGGATATTCTAGTTTTCCCCCTTGACGAATCCCCCTTATGGGGAAAAACTGGAATTAATTTTTCGAAGACCAGTTTCACTCTTTAGATTTTTTTTAAATGGCGAAACTGTTTTTATCCCAGTTTTCCACCTTAACGATTTTTGGTGTTCCAGTTTTACCACTTGGAAGAATGAAACCAAAGATCACACTAATATTATAAATGCGAAAGTTTGTATGGATGTATGGATGTTTGTTACCTCTTCACGCCAAAACTACTAAACGGATCGGGCTGAAATTTTAGATACAGGTAGATTTAGATCTACCTGTATCAAATCTGTCCTAGAATCAAACATAGGCTACTTTTTATCCCATAAATCAGTTCCCGTGGGATAGAATCTCCTATAAACGTTTCATTAGAAAAAACGCGTGCGAAGTAGCGGGGCGCAGCTAGATACTAATACATAAAAGTCGATTAAATATACAAATTTCCGTAATTTGATTCGCCAGCCATAAGTAGCTAGCTATCCTTATAAACAGAGGAAACTTTTTAATATGAAACAGTGTGTTCACTCAAACGTACTGGATTCTGGTCGGCGGCGTTTCAAATAAAGCAATATTTTTTATTTCATCCGATTCCGCGATTTTTGTCGGCTGAAGTTGAAGTTTTTATTTCTCCTGTTTTATGAAAGGTTTATGTTGGATATCGCTTATTTATTTTTACGTGCAACTGGATAGTTTTAATAGGAAAATTGTAGGTCATTGGTGATTGCCTCTAGGGCCGCGGTAGGTTTATACGTTCAATAATTGTTTTTTTTTTAAGAAATAAACCGACATTAATTATATGGATCCCATTGTCAGAACTGGACCAAATTAAAATATGACCACACGGAAAACACCAGCTTTCATATATAAAAAATCATGAAAATCGGACCACCCAGTCAAAAGTTCTGAGGTAAAAAAAACAGTCAAATTGAGAACCACATAATTCTGGATTAATTTTTCAAAGTAAAAGTTCTCAACTGAGTATTAAATTAAGTATAAAATTATACTTAACTGAACAATTAATTTCAGTATATTGATACCCCTCGTGGATGTAAATAATAATAATTATAATGCTGGACAATCCACACAGCAACAAACAATTAAGTTAATTATGTTTCGTCTGTCTGTAGCAACGAAGTACACAGGCCGCTGGACTGTATTTTTTACGTTCGTGTATTGGGATCTAGAGATCTCCGTAACTTGTTCCGATTTAGCGAGCCCCGATGCTTTGGTTACCCAACTGAGTTGAGCATTTGAGCAGTAGAACGCTATAATAAAGAAAGAATTATTCCAATTTGTCACCCTGCTCTGTCCCTCTAGGCGGACAAATGGAAAAAATTCTGTCAAACTATTTGCAATGGTGGGACATAATTAAACTTTTTATAACTGAAACACTTCTATATGTCACCCTGTTACACGCGAGGTGACTGAACAGACGATAAAAAAAAAGTTTTATCTGTCTTCCTTTCTACAACCCAACCTCAGCCTCAACAGCCAGAATTAGTCACGGGCTGGGACGCCGGCTTTCCTCTGATAAGTGTCATATTGGATTTTATCTTATAGGAGGTAAGGCCTATTTGCCTGCTACGCACAAAAATTTGTATAAGTTAAGAAACAATTTAGTGAAGTTAAATATAGTGTTGTGTAGTTTTTAGGTAAATAAAATTATTTTCTTTCTTCTTCTCTTTTCTTCTTTCTTTCTTTCTATAATCTACCAAGTAGCTCTGTTCACCCAATGCAACGTGGACCTGTTCCAGTGCCGCGGTATCGACGCCGCTCGCGCCCTGCGTAGTAAAAACTGTCTGGTCACACTAAAACGTACGCTACAGAAGTCAGAGAGGTCCGTTGATATAATGGGTCCTTAAGTTTACAACCGGCTGCCCGACTGGATCCGTGATGCAGTTTCCACAGCTATTTTTAAGATCAAACTAAGAAAGTGGCGCACTGAATTAGTATTGTATGATACAAACGATTTTTTTAATTTGCCGTTATTATAATTATATTTCTTTTTTTTTATTTAATTAAGTGTGTGACATGAAATATTGGTATTACGAATAAATTCTGTATTCCGTAATCCTCATTCTTAGTTGAGCATTTTAGCAGTAGAAAGCTGTGGAACTTATTTTGATATTTTTTTCATTAATATTGAGTGATCACCAACGGCTTGAAGCGGCTGCCGCAGACCCACCATTATCCACCGGTGCACGGATACCTTGATGATGTTCCCGGATAGGCCTTACAAGTTATCTACGTAAGTGCCGAAAATAATGCTGGACATTTCAAACAGCATTATCTAGCCCCAAGCTAAGCAGAGCTTGTGTTATGGGTACTAGATACCTGATATACATAATACAATACACTACATAGATAGATATTTTTTATTACACATAGAAAAACATCCAGAACGCCCTGAACAAATGTCTGCAGATCGTACACACATTTGTCCCGAGGCGGGAATCGAACCCGCAACCGCCTGCGTCGCAGGCGGACCTTATACACAGAGGCTACAGAGGTCGTCATAAACCATCCTTCGTGGATGTAAAGGCCATTGATAATGATGATGAGTGAGTAAAGCCGAGGGTAGAGTGACTAGTACATTAATTAATTTTATTTACAGAATGTGATTTACCTACCTGGCATATTAAAATCTTCATAATAATGTATCCAGCCATTTAAAATAGCTACTTAGACATAATGGATCTAAATTACTTCTTCAATAAACTCGACACAATAGGTACCACAACACAGTACACAAAAGACCTAATTTTGTACTCGAACAGTCTAAAAGTCGTAATTTGAAACCACCTTGGAGAATACTTGGGATTGGATAATAGGGTATATGCATGTGATTTCAAAATGGCTAAAAATATATATACACGTATTGTATATTGATATAGAAACATATCTACATATTTATTTTTGCATTTTGAGATGTTTTTACTGTAGAATTTAACCATTGAAAAATTTATATTTTAAATCTCAATCGCAAAATTTCAAAACGCTAAGCCATTGACTAGAGCGGACGTGACATCACTGTGCACATTTTTTCTTTTTTTATTCTGCTTGCTGCACCATGATTTGACACTATTCTGCCCACTTGACATTTCGTACTGTCGATTATTTTCAGTTTTTTCGAAAAACCTCTTTCCTGAGATGATCACTACCGAGGTCGTCACCAAAGGTTTTAATCAAGTGTGTACGTCGACGTCACATAAACATGGCGCCAATATGGCAGCGTTTTTATCACCGGAAAATGATTGTAGTTTTGATTTGTTTTTTTTACCTTGTTAATGCGAAATTCAGTGAGCGTCTTATCATTCCTCGGTTAAATAATGACCTAAAGAATCGATTAAAACAATAAAAAAAATCGATGCATATACCCTATTGGGTTTGTTTAAAAAAAACTATAAACTGACTTCAGTTTTCTCATGGTTGCCACTGTCAGAACTGGACAAAATTATAAATAATAATAAATAATGCTGGACAATTCACACAGCATTATCTAGCTCCAAGCTAAGCAGAGCCTGTGCTACTAGATAACTGATATACATAATACAATACATTACATAGATAGATATTTTTTATTATACATAGAAAAACATTCAGAACGCCCTGAACAAAAGTCTGCAGATCGTACACACATTTATCCCGAGGCGGGAATCGAACCCGCAACCTCCTGCGTTGCAGGCAGACCTTCGCCCACCGAGCCACAGAGGTCGTCAAAAAAAAAATTAAAGTGGGACCACAAAGGAAGCAGCTTTCAAATAAAAAATAATCATCAACATCAAATCGGAGGTAAAAAACATTAAAAAAAAACAAAATAATACAAAAATACAGTCGGATTGAGAAACTCCAACGAAATTTTTCATTTTGAAATGTGAGGCCTTTTATTACATAATACCCCCTAGTAAACTTCGTCTAAGGTTTTCAATTTAGATGTCGCTCAAAATAAATTAAACTGACATGACAGCACTAAAAGTGTAGCTGTCCTATAAAAAAGATGGGATTATTTCTGTTGCTATTCAATTAGATTAGTTTTCGAAATAACTGAATTGACACCAATATCTATATATAACTCATCATTTTCATTATCATCATCAGCCTATATTTGTCCACAGCTGCTGTGGAATCGCGCGAAAACATCCCATCCTATTATAACATTTGAAAGCTCTTTGAATAGCTTTTAAAATTTGAAATTGTATGGTAAAGGCCATTGAAATATCTTTCAAGGCTATTCAATGGGTCTTATATTCCAAGTAGCAGCCTTAGACTTAGCCTTTGAGCACAAAGTACTGGGTACCTATAGGTCGGCCATTCTGTCCGGCCCGGTGCTTCCCGGCTATTTAAGGTCCATACACCAGTGAAAGTGGCGCCCCCAATTATTTTATCTTATAATTACGTTAAACGCAGGAAGTTTTAAGAATCCTACGTTCAGTTTGTGGTATCTATTTTAAGTTATTTATTAATGCCTCTGTAATAGTTTCATTTTGTAAAGCTTAGGCAGAGATACGAAGTTGCGCTTTTTGGCCACCAAACACTATTTTTGCATCTCCTCCTAAACTATATGAGATAAAATTATAAAAAAGGTATTAAGAAATAGCTTAGATACCACAAACTGAACGTAGGATTTTAAAAAATTCCTATAATAAACATAAAAATATGATAAAATAGGTATCGCTGTCATAATTGGCTCGGGTATGCGCCTTAACGTATTTACTGCCCAGCTCTACCCACAGGGGCGCGCCGTAGCCGCACGTGGTGGAGAATGGCACCTGCGTCTTGGGCCATGAAGGTGTAAAACGATTTTGTTTAGTAAGCCCTCACTCTGGGTTAAGAAATCAAATAATTTCCCAAAAATTTTCGGCTACGAAGAGACTCGATCGATATTATTTATTTGATTTTTGTCTGATCATCGGGCCGGTGGTCTGTCTTTGAGCGTCTCTGGTCCACCGTTCCGTTATGTCTGTCGTCCATCTTCCGCCTGTCTAGTTAAATCCAAAACGACGCACAAGACATACTAATACCAAACTCTTCGACACTATAAAATCTTCGACTAACTATGCTCATAACTCTATTGTTAACAGACTACAAAAACTCTTTATGAAATTTCACACCACTGACATAATTTCATGTCGGTATTCAAAAGAGATATCTTTAAAGTTCTGCGGGAGGACTCTGTATAGAATATAATATGTATAATTAAGTCAAATTTAATTTCAACTTTCTCTAAGCAAGTACATTATGTATATGTCTTTGGAGGACTGTATCGCTCACGTCCGTAGGTGATGACCCTATGTTACCCTACACGTGTCCTCTGGGTGGTGCTAAGAGCGATACTCTCTGGTGGTAGGCTTCGGCCGTGGCTTGTCACCACCCTCCGGACTAAGCCAGTCCGTGAAGCAACTCTGTTGTGTTTCGGAATGTGGTCCGGAGTAGCCATCGTGGAGGAGACGGGTCTGAGCAGTTTTTTCACGTGAAAGGCTGCCCCGCCGCCTCGCGAAAAATCCCGGAATGCTCTACCATGCCGGTTGGCGACCGGACGAGAGGATCTGATAGCCATTCTCGGGGGGGTTCGGGCGTCCCCGCAGTCTCCATCTTCAGCCCTCTATTGATGCACAAACCTGCTGTGAAACCTGTGCTCGCTGACCAACGCCGCGCTCAACTGCCGTCCACCCACTCACCTAACTCACCCTCCTCATGAAAAAAACTAAAAATAATAAGTTGTGCTCACAGCGGAAGCACGTCCTCTCGCTTAACGTGCACCTCTGCAACATCCGAGGACTGCACTCAAATCTCGACTCAGTCCATCACCACCTAGAGACTGCGAAGCCCCACTTATTGTTTCTCACGGAGACGCAGATACGAAAGCCTCCAGATGTTGCATACCTCACATACCCAGGGTACACCCTGGAGCACAATTTTAAACCCAAGGCCGGAACGTGTGTGTATGCTCGGGACGACATTTGCTGTCTGCGCCTCCGTGACCTTGAAGAACCCGGTTTTTCGCTGATATGGATTTTGGTGGACACTGGTCTAGATAAAATCATCTATGCCAGTCTTTATCGGTCACATACTGGAGATGTTGAGACAACCAGGCTGTTCGATTACATCTGCAATACGGCTGATGTGGTTCAGCGACGCTACCCTGCTGCCAAACTGGTACTGTTAGGAGACTTTAACGCTCACCACCGCGACTGGCTCTTTCCGTACCAGAACACCGATCATGCTGGTCGAGAGGCTTACAAACTCGCTTTGACACTTAACCTCTCCCAGCTCGTGCTAGAGGCGACCAGGATTCCTGACGTTGAAAGCCACACAGCCAATTGCTTGGACCTTCTGCTGACCAATGACCCAGACCGAAATTCTGTGTCTGTGCTACCACCTTTAGGAAACTCAGATCACTGCATGGTAAGGTCAGTATCGTCGTACTCATTCACCTCCAGATCTTACCCCTAAGGGTAACAGACGAATATGGCGTTACAAGTCAGCAGACTGGGATGAGATGCGTCATTTCTTCGCTTCATATCCTTGGCGGCAAACGTGCTTCACTTCCTGTAATCCATCTGTCTGTGCTGATGCTGTAACGAAGGTGATTAAAAGTGCAATGGAATATTTTATTCCATTCACTGATACTTCACCCTCTGACAGGACTCCCCCGTGGTTTAACTCCTCGTGTGCCAGTGCTGCGGTGCTAAAACACAGGGCTTATCTTGCGTGGGTCGACGCCCGGAACAGTAAAGCAACAGATACATCACTTAGGAAGTCAGCCTATAACAAAGCCGCCAAGTCCCTCAAGAAGACGCTAAGGAAGGCTCGCTTTCAGCGGATTGGACGACTGGGATCTAGACTTGCCTCATTTCCAGCGGGGAGTAAGGCCTTCTGGTCGTTAGCCAAATCCGTCGAAGCCAACTTTAGCCGTCCTTCACTTCCCCTGTGACTCAATTCGCAGAGGCCTCACGTCTTGAGCCCACAAATGTTTCACCACCCAGCCTTCCTCGATGTAGAACTAACATGCCTGAGATACGCATACATCAAAAGGAAGTGCTCAAAACTTTGCGTGGTCTCGACGTGAATAAGGCTAGTGGTCCGGACGGAATCGCGGCTGTGGTGCTGAAGTCATGCGCTCCTGAGTTGTCTCCCATCCTTACCCGACTCTTTCGCCTGTCCTTGAAATCTGGTAAAGTCCCCAAGTCATGGAAGCTTGCTAATGTGCAGCCTGTGCCCAAGAAAGGTAGTCGAGCTGATCCCACAAACTATCGCCCCATTTCAGTCACCTCCCTGCTCTGTAAGTGTATGGAGCGTGTCCTGAATGGCAAGCTCCTGGCATATCTCGAAGACAATGAATGACCTCCTTAGTGACCGTCAATACGGCTTTCGCCGAAAACGATCTACAGGAGATCTTCTTGTGTATGCCACCCACATATGGAGCGAGGCCATCGAGAAGCACGGTGAAGCCATTGCGGTTTCACTTGACGTATCTAAAGCCTTCGATAGGGTATGGCACGACAGCCTTATTAACAAGCTTCCAGCATACGGACTTCCAGACCTCTTCTGCAACTGGCTTCGCGACTTTCTGAGGGAAAGATCCATTCGTGTAGTCGTTGATGGCTGCTCGTCTGATCAATTGGCGATCAACGCCGGGGTACCTCAGGGGTCAGTACTCTCTGCCACGTTGTTCCTGCTGCACATTAATGACCTGCTGGTACCCGGTATCATTGGGTACGCAGACGACAGCACCGTGGTTGAGAGGTACCTATCCAACGGGAAAGCCAGCCGAAATGACGTACAGGTGCAGAGAGAAGACATGTTGCAGCGCTTGAACTTAACTCTTAAGGCAGTCTCAGACTGGGGCAAAGCCAATCGGGTTAACTTCAATGCCTCTAAAACGCAAGCATGTCTCTTCTCTGCAAAAAAGAGACCGCTTGTCCAGCTTCCCGTATTCCGCAATGTACCGGTACCTATAAAGGATCAACTGGAGCTCCTCGGTGTCACTCTCACACCAACTTTGAACTTTGGCACATTCATCGAGTCGAAGGCCAAAACAGCAGCCATGAAGCTAGGGATCCTAAATAAGGTTAAGCGATACTTCACACCGGGACAGCTTCTATCCCTTTATCAAGCACAGGTCCGGTCTGGTTTGGAGTATTGCTGTCATGTTTGGGACGGCTCGGCCAAGTACCAGCTTGCAGCCTTAGACTCGATCGAACGAAGAGATTTCAGACTCATTGACGAGCAGTACCTTGCAGAGACTAAGGTTCAAAGTCTCGACCACCGCCGCAAGGTTGCTTGTCTCTCGATCTTTTATAGGATACATTTTGGAGAATGCTCACTTGAATTACATGACCTGATCCCACCATCCCCCTTCCACTCCAGGACAAGCAGACGCACAGCGCAATCCCATCCATACTTGGTGGACGTACCCTCCACTCGCACTAAGCGGTTTTCCTCCACCTTTATTATTCGCACCGCAAATGAATGGAACTCGCTCCCTGCCTCTGTTTTTCCGGCCAATTACAACCTGGGTCTCTTCAAGACAAGGGTGAATAGGTATCTTCTAGACATTCGTGATACACCGTCGGCCGCATCTTCACTTTCCATCAGGTGACTTTCAATAATTTTTATTTTAAAAACTACAAACTGACTTCAATTTTTATAGTTTTTTCATGGGTTTTCATGGATCCCATTGTCAGAACTGAACTAAATTTAAATGGGACCACACGGGAAGCACCAGCTTTCGTATAAAAAAGAATCATAAAAATCGGACCACCCAGTCAAAAGGTGATGGTAGTGAGTGATATACATTAAAAAATACAGTCGAATTGAGAACCTCCCCCTTTTTTGAAGTCGGTTAATAAATACATTCTTAAATTATGTGAATATTATTTATTAATTATTTTAATTGATCTAAATACTTTTGTGAACTAACTACCACCACAATTTGTTGTTGTAAATGCATTCTAATTTAGAGTAGCTAACATCAAGCACTTTTAGTTTGTTCTGTTAATCTGCCCTTCGAATTCCCCCACGTCTAGTTAAAGTTCCTCTAGAACAACTATCAAAGTTGTTTCGGTTATTAGTTTCCGAAACTTTCCTGTCTACCCAAAGCATCGGAAACTATTAACTTCTAAAAGGGTCTATGCAACAGCTGTGATACCAGGCGGAATTGCTACTGATCGATCAAAGAATATGCCTATTTGAAGAATGCGTAAAATTAAATATTATGTAGTTATATGATATTACATCGGTTACTTCAAATGAAGCCAGCCAAAGGAACTAATATACTCAAAATAATATACATACCAAGACTGGTACAAGAGGCCATTGACATTACCAAACACAGAAACTTCAACTGAGAAGAAGGCTTTCAACTATCCGGAACGTGAAACCCTGTTGTGGAAATGTACAATAACCGAAAATGTGATGAACCAACCGTGCCGTTCTGTTACAGTGAGTGTTGTGTGTCGTGATCGAGTTGCGTTCGATAATGAAACCGGTGGTAGTAGAAACATTCGTAGCAAAAGACAAAAAATGAGGGTATTTACAAAAAATGAGGGCATTTTAAATTTGTCATTTTTTTATTGTGTGCTTGTATCTTGTTTTGGACTCACTAATTTTAAATTTGAGTTGCGTAATCTTTTTGTTATATTTGTGTTATTTAATGTTATTTATTACTTATGTACTTAAATTATAAATTCAATTGTTTCATTTGAGCAATTTAAACTTGTAAAAATAATTATAATCCTATTCTATTTAAGTTTTAATCATAAGTAACTAATGTAATTGGTAATTTTATCGTGTTAGTTGCTTAATAAATAAATACAAATACAAAATTAATTATAATTGTTTTTTGTATTATATAATATTAATCAGGTAATTAATCAAATTGTGTATCTCTAATTAATGTAAGTGGTATTGTTACCGTTTTAATTAAAGTAAAATAAATAAATAAATAAAATGTAAAATCTATCTTATCGTTTCCTTCATAATTCACGCGGCGGCGAGGAGCCAAACGCCTACTCCCGATGCAGCCATGTTGTTCATTTTATATTTTCAATATTTTACAACACATACCAACCCCAACCGTCATTAAAATTTGCTGAAGAATCCGATACTGTACAAAGTATAGTATAGTTACCTACCAGCCAACATTAATTTTCCTGAATGTTTGGCTTTTATGTAGTACGATATTTCGAGCCCTAGAATTTACTAAATATTGTATTACCAGCAGCGGTGGTGGCCAGGTCTCAAAGCCTTGCTTTTAAAATAAACTTCTTTTGAAAAATATATGCCAAAAATATTAGCTTAGAATTTCCACCAACCCAACTCTTCCCGCAGGTGTCGTAAGAGGCGACTAAGGGATATCTACCGGGGACGGGCAGCAGCGACTCCTGCAGAACAATCCAACCACCAAACTGCGATCCCCAACCCGCATGCCCAGCGTGGGGATTATGGGCACTACCTCCCATGTGATATCAGCCAATAAGGCGCATATTAGGGAGAGGCCTGCGTCCAGCACTGGACTAATACAGGCGGTTGAGGTTGAGGAGTCTTTCGAATTTTGTGAAAGAAACTAATTTTATGGTTCTATAGATGGGTACTAAAGCAAAGAAAAGGCAAAACACCTCAATACAGCTGCTCGGAATTAATTTAAACTAGCTGCGCCCCGCAGCTTCACACGCGTTATTTCTACGGAAACGTTTAAGGGTGATTTTTATCCCACTGGAACTGATTTATGGGATAAAAAGTAGCCTATGTTTGATTCCGGGATTAGAATTACGTGTGCAAAATTTCAGCCCGATCCGTTCAGTAGTTTTGGCGTGAAGAGGTAACAAACATCCATCCATCCATCCATACAAACTTTCGCATTTATAATATTATTAGCTGCGCCCGCGACTTCGCACGCGTGGTTCCTATGGAAACGTTAAAAGGTGATTTTCATCCCACGGGAACTGAATTATGGGATAAAAAGTAGCCTATGTTTGATTCCAGGATTAGACTTACCTGCATGCAATATTTCAGCCAGATCCGTCCAGTAGTTTTGGCGTGAAGAAGTAACAAACATCCATCCATACATTCATCCAAACTTTCGCCTTTATAATATTAGTGTGATGTGATTAGCTGCGCCCCGCGACTTCGCACACGTGGTTCCTATGGAAACGTTAAAAGGTGATTTTCATCCCACGGGAACTGATTTATGGGATAAAAAGTAGCCTATGTTTGATTCCAGGATTAGACTTACCTGCATGCAATATTTCAGCCAGATCCGTCCAGTAGTTTTGGCGTGGAGAAGTAACAAACATCCATACATCCATACATCCATACAAACTTTCGCATTTATAATATTATAGTGTGAAGTGTGATAGTGTGAAGTGTCATAGAATAAAACGTCATTACTGTCGTACTGAAATGCTGCAGGCAAAAATAACCTACGTTCCAAACAACTCTATGGCTAGAGGGAAAACTCTATGGAAATGCATTTCTGACGCAATGAGCGGAAGAGAAAACACCACAGAAGGGACAAGCTTAAAAATAAAAAAATATCATGAAAATCAGACCACCCAGTTGTAACAGGTCAGATTATAATCAGCCTGTTGTTTGCAAATATAAACTGAATTAAGTACTAGTAAAAATTATAGATTTAAATATCAGGATCAGGAAAACTGCTACTTTTGTTGACCTCAATAACAGATTAAAAATATCTGCCAACGATTAGAACTTTTCACAGGTCGATTTGTTCCTAACAAATCGTTATCGAATAAGTCAACGAGGTGTTTGAATGCAAGTTTGTGTTATTTACTAGTAAATAACCTTATTTATGAGATTTTTTACAGTCACTGCAATTTAATACAACAGGGCTGGTTATCCGACGCTCGAAATTATTTATATTTTGGGAACGTTAATATTTTAACAGCGCTCTATTTTAACACCAAATACTTAAACGTGAGATTAATGGGTCTTCAAGTACGTTTACTACAAGTACGAATACAATAAGACATTTTGTGTCGCCAGTTTTTTTTATTTGAACCAATTTGTGATAAGTGGTTTAATGGAATGTGAGACGCCAAATGTGGGAACGTAGACCTTCCTAGAAGCAAAACAATTAAACACTTCAAAACGATTAACAAAAATGCTTAAAATAATTGGGGTAAATTTGAAACTTATAAACGACAACATTTTATGTGAGATGAAAAATAGATAAATAATAAATTCCACTAAAGATAGCATTAAACTATCGGGAATTCGATTTCAGGAGAAAATTACAATAACCATTATTATGGAATTTTAGTATTAAATCAATGATAATTTAGCGAAGTCTTTGCTCGAGACTATAAATTATACACATCTATTATTATTTGCTTATTTAATTAATATAATGATACCAAGTAGTGTTTAAAATACATCTAACGCCATCTAGTAGATAAATATTGAACAGTTTTGAGCAGGGTCAAGGTTTAAATCAAGCTATAAAAAAACCAAGGACCAATAAGAATCGCCACACCACAGGAAGCAATATCTTACAGGGTTATTTTTTTTTTTTTTTTTTTTATATTTATATATTTATCAAACCATTATTATATCAAAACTATTTGAAAAGCTTTTTCTAAAAAGGCTTAAGCCATTATTAGAAACTAAAAAACTTATCCCAGAACACCAATTTGGATTTAGAGAACGACACTCCACGGTGGATCAAGTCCACAGAATTACCACTCTGATCGAAAAAACTCTAGAAAATAAAGAAGTCTGCACTACAATCTTTCTAGATGTCGCACAAGCTTTTGATAAAGTATGGCATGAAGGCCTAGTATTAAAGTTAAAGAGAATGCTACCCATAGAATACGTTGAAATAATTAAATCATATTTAGCAAATAGAGCCTTTAGAATAAGACAAGATGACTCTTACTCTGAAATAAAGGAAATAAAAGCAGGGGTGCCACAAGGAAGTGTATTGGGTCCGGTCCTTTACCTATTATACACTTGTGACCTCCCAGAACATGAAAACAACACCATCGCCACTTTTGCTGACACTGCCATAATAGCCACTTGAAGAAATCACGCAGAAGCCGCTGAAAAAGTCCAAGAGGCTGTGAATAATATACACAACTGGACAAAAACCTGGAGAATCAAACTAAATGAATCAAAATCTATTCATATCAATTTCACGAATAAAAGATAAGACTATCATCCGGTATTCATCAACGGAGTCATAGTACCATATGCTAACACAGCAAAATACTTAGGTATGACCCTTGACGCCAAGCTACGCTGGGTAGCTCACGTCAAAAAGAAAAAAGAAGAGCTAGAGATTCGCTACAAAAAGATGTATTGGCTAATTGGAAGAAATTCTACTCTAGCAGTACACAATAAAGTTTTGTTATATAAACAAGTCCTTATGCCAATTTGGACCTATGGCATTCAGCTCTGGGGCTGTACCAAAAAGACAAATGTAGCAATCATACAAAGATTCCAGAATAAGGTACTAAGGGAAATCGTCATCGCTTGGTACGAAAGAAATAGCGATCTTCATCGGGACCTCAAGATTGAATTCGCCGATAAAATAATACAAAAGTACGCAGAGGCTCATGAACAGAGGCTTCTTTATCATGTCAACGTCGAGGCTATCCAGCTCCTCGACAACACGGCACTATGTCCGTGTTGTCGAGGAGCTGGATAGCCTCGAGAAGACTCAAAAGAACCAAACCTTTTGAGTTAGTGTAGTGTTAG
This sequence comes from Eupithecia tripunctaria, assembly GCA_955876795.1. NCBI lineage: Eukaryota > Metazoa > Arthropoda > Insecta > Lepidoptera > Geometridae > Eupithecia > Eupithecia tripunctaria. The sequence goes on from OY041620.1 coordinate 8,651,282, forward strand.
TTAAAGTGTAAGTGCATAAGTGCTAATTTTAAAGAAGACATGAACCAAGTGTCTTCCCCTTATCTATAATCCTTACGTTTGTCGTGTTATGTGTGTGTTATGTAATTGTTCCAAATAAATGTATTTTCTTTCTTCTTTCTTTCTTCTTTCCCTTAAATAGAGACAATAAGAAAAGTGCCGATGGACACGTTCTTAGTGATATGTTTTTATAAAATTAAGTTGAAACAAAATTACCCATTAGCCAAATATATGGCTAGATTGTAATGTTATTCTAGTGTATTTAGATTATGTATGCTAGAAATTAATTAAAAAAAACTAGTAGGTGTAACGAAGAATGCGCGGGCGACGCCCAAGGGATGGGATTTTGAATGGAGGTTAGACGGGAGTTCGGATTTGGAGACCCTAAAGAGACGATGACCTTTTGACGTTAAGGGCATTAACGGTATTTTTGTCAAAGAAAAGTAATTGAATAAAATCAGTGTTGATTAATGTAAAGATAGAATAAGTGATAACTGTAAAGTCTGTGTTAATTTTGATATAACCCAATTCCATTGATTTTATTACATATTATCCTACCTTTAATTTGATTGATAAAATTAGAGTCGGTGTTGGGATTCTTGACACTAGTTCAAGTAATCAACTGAGTGTAGAGTAGAGTCAGCGTTTCTGTTACCAAGTCTAGTTCCGACGGAAGCAAAGTCGCATGTTTTATTACTAAAAATACGTCTGATATTTGTCAAGTTCTAACTACTTTTCAGAATACTGTTACCTAAACCAAGGGTTAAATAACTCACATAAAAGTTCATAATAATGCTGACTTAAATCAAATGTATTTTTTAACTCTTTATTTAATGTATTTTCAACGTGTTTCATATGGAAGGAGTTGGGTTTATTATTTATTGAATTTACGTTTTTATTGTGTTTTTCAGGAAATGTTATATTTAAGAACGACTATTGAATTTCTCTGTGTTTTCTGTTTTCATTGCGTGATTTACAGAAAATGTTAAATTTAAGAGCGATTATTGAATTTCACTGTGCTTTCCCTTATTTATTACAGGAAATATTATTTTTTAACGAAAAATATAAATTGATCTAATATTGAGTAGAGTAATATTTAGAATTTCATTTCTATTCAAAGCGGTAGACTTTTGGGTAAAATCTCTAGGTTAAGAGGCCTGATAAATTATGTTATATATAAATTATAAGTCCAATATATTGATTTGATTAATCTAATGTTAATAGATAGTTTAAATTAACTCATTATTAAATTTGAATAAAACTAGCATAGTAGTGTATTCTGGTTTCAGGTATGACTATGATTTACATTACAATTTTAACTGTATTTACAGTTGTCTCCGGTAGAGAGACATTTATATTTTGATCAATCCAATTATAGCTTGGTGCGAACGTCACCTAGACAATAATCTCCGAATGTAGGAAAAGCCTTTATAAGCTATGAGAAATAATCTCGATTGGATGAATCATTATATTTTACTTTACTATCATGAAAATAATTCCTAATAAGGAAAACCTGAAATTTATAATTTCATTACTATTAAAAGCTGTAGACTTTTGGGCATAATCTCTATGTAAAGAGGCCTTATAAAATATGGGAATAAATTCCTAGAGGACTTAAAGTCCATTATCTATTCTATAACGAATAGAAGGCATTAGCCTTGAAATAGCCGAATGAAGAGCTGTGGATTGAAGCTTTTGTATGCACTCCGAGTGTGAAAATAGGGACCTTACGGTACTAGGCTAGATTAGCTAGCGATTAAAAGAGTTAAGTTCCGCAGATAACTAGAGAACTGAGACTGTTTAGTGTGAAAGATGATTAGAGTGAACGTTTTGAATTAAACATCACAAAGTAAATTTCCCTGTGAATGCAATTATATTATAACTGACCATAACAAGACTTAGGAATTTTGATACAAAATAAAGTCCTCTTGTCCCCAGACTGACTGATGACTAACATTATGACTATGACTATTTGTGATGTGCCCCAGTCACAAACTGATAGTTTAGCCTATCAGTTTCTAGACTTTATACGGAGGAAGTTATCCAGTAAGGCGACGGAAACTACTGGTAGGAGCGGAAGGAGGGGCTTCTATCCTGTGCCGTATTTAAATTCGGTGAAAGAATGAAGAATGATTACTTTCGTATCTGCAAAATTTCTCAACTTTTAATGACCTAAGGACAGAATATTAAAGAAATTTACTTATCTGAACTCCAACTCCATTAATAAGCTTGTGATATAATATTAGGTCCTTACATATGAAATTGGCGTTTTGTATGGGAGGAACAAAAAGTCGAATATTTTTTAATATAATATATTTAATTAATCAAAGTATGAACCATTATTTTCTATGCACTTTTGCCATCTTATAGGTAGTTCATTGATCCCTTTACTAAAAAAACCAGTCGGACGGGAATCAATAAAATCTTTGAAGGCGATTTGGACTGCCCCATCGGAGTTGAATTTTTTCCCTTGCAAGAAGTTATCCAAATTTCGAAAAAAATGGTAATCTGTTGGAGCAAGGTCCGGGGAGTACGGAGGATGTCTTAGACTTTCCAATTGAAGCTCTTCTAATTTAGTAGCCGTCTGTTGCGCAGTGTGTGGTCTAGCGTTGTCGTGAAGCAGCAGTGGCGAGGAGCGATTGACCAGCCTAGGTTGTTTAGCCGCTAGCTTTTCCATCATGGTTTGCAATTGCTGACAATAGACATCAGCCGTAATAGTCTGGCCAGATTTGAGAAAACTGTAATGAACAATACCGGCACTAGTCCACCAAACGCTTACAAGTAACTTTTTTGGGGTTAATTTTCGCTTGGGGCAGGATTTGGCTGGCTGGCCAGGATCCAACCATTGCGCTGAGCGCTTCCGATTATCGTAAAGAACCCATTTTTCATCACAGGTAATGATTCGGTTTAAAATACCTTCATTATTGTGCCGGTTTAGTAATGTAACGCAGCAGTCGACGCGCGTTTGCCGGTTTGCTTCAGTCAATTCGTGAGGTACCCACCTTTCAAGCTTTTTAATCTTCCCAATTTGCTTCAAGTGAATTAAAACAGTTTTATCACTAACGTGATGTTAGTGATAAAACTGTTTTAATAAGCCTGCAGCTAACTCGGACGTGGTTTGCGATGGATCCACTTCCACAATAGCCTTCAACTCTTCATTATCAACTTGAGTCTCAGGCCGTCCACGGGGCTTGTTCTGCAGGTCGAAATTTCCAGAACGAAAACGTTGGAACCAAAAACGAACTGTGTTTTCTTTTGCAACACCACCGCCATACACATCATTCACCCTTCGAGTTGTTTCCGCAGCACTAGTGCCACGGCGGAACTCGTACTCGTAAATAATGCGATATTTTAAGTTTTCCATTTTGTAAAATGAGTGACGCAAACAGAAAAAAACAGAAGAAAAAAACAAATGAATGACGATCATCGAAGCACAAATACATGAGTCTATAGCTGTACAAATTTGAATTTGGAATTCCTTACCAAAGAGGAGAAATTTGTGATTAAAGTGGCCAGTACGAAAAACGCCAATTTCATATGTAAGGACCTAATATTAGCACATATATACTTCACATCATTAAATTTTAGATAACTTAATAGATTAATACGGAGAACTTAAGAGATTTAGCTAATTTTAGTATTCATTCGTTTGTCTTTATCACCTAAAAGAACCCAGGTACTACCACAACACAACGTAGAGTCCTACCACTAACTAGACGATCATTGGCCACAATATTCATTAATTCTACATTCGGTTTATCTTAGAAACCTAGGTATAGGAAATAAGTAGAGAGGTTAAATTTATAGGTAGAGTAGTTAGAAGTTATAGTGCGGATATAAAAATAAGGGGGGTTTTTACACAGTCAAAAGTTCTGAAATAAAAGACATTTAAAAAAAAACATTCGAATTGAGAACCTCCTCTTTTTTTTAAATCGTTTACAAATCAAATCACAACAAAATGTCGCGATGAATATCGTCGGAATTTCATCGTGATTAGGTGGTAGCCTGGTAGGTTACCTTGTCAAAATAAATATTCGACGTGACATTTATCGTGCCTTTCTAAGAATGGGCGCAAATTCTATGTATCAATACAAATTGTTTCATTTAATATTATAAACGCAAAAGTTTGTCAAGATGTATGAAAACCAGTATGTATGTTGCTCTTTAACGCAAAAACAACTGAACGAATCGGGCTGATATTTAGAATACAAAATAAAAAAATTATTTCAGACAACACAAAAAATCAATTTAGGTCCATATGTTAGTCAAAAATGTTCTTAGTCTATGTTAATATTCATGGTGGTTCATACAGGTAGTTCTAGGCCTGGAATAACATCCTCTCGGCTACTTTTTATCCCATAAATCAGTTCCCGTGGGATAGACGTGCGAAGCCGCGGGGCGTAGCGAGTCCTATTTTATTTCGCCAGAATACCAGCTAGCGGACAAAGCCAGTAAAACCTATCATTGAGCGAAAAGCTATCGAGCCCTCTATTTAAGTGATTTATATCATAGGGTATTTTTCTCGCCCTTTGAAATGAAACATGTTAACACGATCCCGTAAGTACCTATCGATGTGACGAACACCGGACGAATTTACTATTGAGAGTTTTTATATTTACAATGGATTTCCGCAAAGTAACGAATGAATTTATTATGTATTGAGAATTTATTATTGATGGGAAAATTGCGAAAAATTTAGAGAAATGATTGGTTTTTTGCAATAGGGAATGAACTGAGCAATTTTGTGGTTTATTTTGATTACCTAGAAGCCTATTTATTTGTCATCATCATCAATAGTCCACTGTTGTATAAGGCCTCCCTTGAGCACCTTACTGAACTCCGTGTCAAGCAGCGTCTTTCTTTCATCGTCCAAGGTCGCATTCTCACTGTCTTTGGACATATTTCGACGAGGAGACGCGTTTGTAGATCGGCTTGTGGTACAAGGGAAGTAGACAGTACAAGAGCTCGCGGCAGATCGGACGGACCAAATAAAAGCTGCACTAAACGGTCCCCTACATGAATGTACCAGGAAAGCAGCGGTGCGAGAAGAATGGCGCCGTATTTTGCAGCATGCCACCCTCCCTGATATGGCGACCACGACCACTCTCTCAAGAGTATAGCGACTAAGAAGAAGATACTGCGCACCATAGCACCCTGTCTTCTGCTTGCCGCATCCAGCATCTGCCTGCATCGTCATTCCACCTGGCAGGAACTTCCTACAATACGTTTGCCGAGTCGTGGCTCATCATCTCATTATGTTTCTGAGTAATATTTCTAACGAAACCTAATTTGAATAAACATATCCAAAAACATAATTTAACTCCAACCCAAGCAAAGCTTGTGTTATAGGTACTAGACACCCTAAACTACAACAGTACTTACTTTTTTATACATAGCTAATTGATTTTGTTAAAAAAACTATAAACTCCAACCCAAGCAAAGCTTGTGTTATAGGTACTAGATACTCTAAACTACAACAGTACTTACTTTTTTATACATAGCTAATTGATTTTGTTAAAAAAACTATAAACTCCAACCCAAGCAAAGCTTGTGTTATAGGTAGGTACTAGATACCCTAAACTACAACAGTACTTACTTTTTTATACATAGCTAATTGATTTTGTTAAAAAACTATAAACCGACTTCTTATAGTTTTTTTCATGGATTTTTATGGATCCCAGTGTCAGAACTGAACCAAATTAAAATGGGACCACACGGGAAGCATATTTAAAAGAATAATATAAACAAGAATCATGAAAATCGGACCACCCAGTCAAAAGTTCTGAGGTAACAAACATGAAAAATTACAGTCGAACTGAGAACCTGCTCCTTTTTTGAAGACCGTTAAAAACATCCAAGTTCCAGGAACCAATAACTGAAGATCGTACAAACATTATAGTCCCGAGGTGGAAACCTAATCCACGGACAAAAACCTTACAGGCAGATCACTGACGTGGACAAATAACAATGTGCGTGCAGCTATCATTCGTCCTACTGCGTTTAGAACAAAGTATCCAAGTCTGATGGGTAAAATCTAATTTTATGTAGAAACCGTTTCTAATTCGTCCCACATTCTGTTTTGTTACAGAAAATTCAGTCGGTAGTGTTCGATAATATTCCTGATGACCTCTACCCACATATTTAGGAATTTGTAATAAATCAATTAAGCACCTACTACTTTGACCGTACAATCAAATAGGTATAATGAATTCGTCAAACTACGAAAGGTTCTATAGTAAAATAGGTATTAAATGATATCATTGTCTTACCCTAGTTTTACTATGTACATAATATTTAGAAAGCTGAAAGGTCTACTTTTATTTCTTTAAGTAGTTTCTCTGTGAATATGTGAATTGTAAAGGGAAAATAAATATCTCAAACCTTATGTCAAAGCTCCATCAGAATCTGTCAATCACATCACAAAGCATCTAATACCGTAATCCGTTGATCTTCGAACAAAGCTCGAATCTCAGATGGTTCAGCGAATCGATTCTATTGATTGTCGTGATTCTGGGTAGGCTCTAGTATCCCTCATCAAACATACCTGTAGATTGTTTGCAACAGTCAGCAGCTTTAGTGTTGTAATTGTAAATAAAATATGTTGCTAATTTATTTCTATCTGTAATTCTGCAATACATTATTGTACACAATAATAATAATAATAATAATAGTTTATTTTCAGATAACATAGGATCCATATTTGGGTTAATTTATATCTAAGTCTTAATTCTATGTTAGTTGTTTATATATATAAAACATAATGCATAGCGTTATCTTATTTAAGTGATACGTATACATAGGCGAACTTAGCCCTGAAAAAAAACTATTATACTCATTGATTTAAAAAGGGAAGATAGGTTACGTTCTCCCAGCGCTTACTCAAAAATTGGCATGTGTTACAACTACACGCAAACACATACGCTCACAGTTATATTTCCAGTCCTGTGCAATACAAAGAACAAAGACGGATAGACGTATCTAGGACCGAAGTGAGACTGAGACAACAATATTTCACGCGAATCACGACCGCCCGTGCCGCCGGTCAGACTGTGACTGATGTGGGAGAACACAATTTTACACAATTTGAGCTTGCCACTTTCGAGCAACCAGTGCCTCATCTCGTTTTTAATAAATCAATGATTATACTACTAGTTTTAGAGACGCGGCAAGCGGTTCGAACGGTCATACGCACTGACCGTCTGCTTACCACAAAATGCTGAAAGGAAGAAGTTACTTTTGTTACCTGTCACTTGAATAGGCAATGATATAGTACATTGTTACCCAAGGGATGAAAGAAACCTATTTAGTCCCGAGACGCGGTTTGGTGCCCGAGCGTAGCGAGGGCGCTAATAGTTCGCGGGACTTAATGTTTCTTTCACACGAGGTATACACTGTGCTTTTCATTACGAAAAAAATATGAATGAGCTAAAGAAAAAACACATAAATCGATAACTTAGATATGATATTTATTTGAAGTTTAAGGTAAAATTAGAGCAATTATTAGTTATTGTGAAAGGCTTTTTCCAACTACCTCTTCAGAATTGAAAACTTTGTTTATTTTGTTAAATCCATCATTTTGCATTTAGATAAACGATGTTAGTCTCTCGAAACCCTTTATAATGGACATTGTGTTTAGTACCAGTACTATTGTTGTCTTTAAAATAGAATATACGCTCCATAATATGGAAGGTTTGTAAGTATTTGAGAACTCGTTTAAATATAATAACAAAACGTTTTCGTATAAAGATTGCACTATTTACTCAGTGCCATTTACCTTAATACCTTCTTGATATCTTCATTTTGATTTAGGTGGTAAAAGGTTTTCCACTACTGCTTTAGCCTCTTCTTTTATAAAATCAGGCGTTAAATTTATGTTTATATCACTGTCGGAACTTATACATAATATAATAACTTATATCATTGTAATAAACAAAACAAGGAAAACTCAAAACCCAAACTCGAAAAATCAAATGAAGATAGGATTGCCGTTTTCCCGCTTTCTTTTTCTTAGGCATAGAAAATCCTCTTTGGAGATGGCAGAATATAGCCATGGTAGCTTTCGCTATTCTACCATGGTTGATTAGACATGGTAGAATAACGAGAACTATTCTGCCATACATTTTTATCATTTAAAAAATGGTTAATATTTTGCCGAAATCTGTTATTTTAAAGAAATAGTTGAAAGTAAATTATGATATGGTATTTCACCTCTAATTTACTTAGATTTTACATTACGCTGTAATTGAATAGCCGTATGTATTGCGTCAAACTAGACGCAAAAACCCTCTCACAAGAAGTTCAAGTTGAGTTGCTGTATAGAAAGGTAGAATGCATGGTTTAAGAGAAAAGTGAGGTGACAGCTGTCATTTGGTTTTCACTTGTCATTACTTTTCGTCCCTAGGGACGAAAAGTATAACCTTCATCCCGCTGCGCAGGCAACTTCTGACCTACTTTCAGAGTATGAGTAATGAAAAGTATTTTTTCCAAGAAACGTTAAATCGTTTCTTACGTTTTCGCGCCGTAATAACATCTAAAGATATTAAAGGGACTTAATATCTTATCATGTTTTCTTTGCGCAAACGAGAAAATTTCTCAAAAGCACACAGATTTTATCTTTTAATATTTGGTACTTTATCGCACATTTTCCTCCAAAGCGATGAAAATAAATAATTCTTGACGTATCGAGGTCCCCATTCAATACTTCGTTTAAAACAGAAGGCAGCGTTTGTTTGCGAATCAAAAGCCAATATCTCCCGATCAATACAAGCAGCTTTGACATATTTGCATAATAGGATTTTGTTGGAGGGAACGCATTTACACAGAAATCATACAGTTAAGTTACATGTTGGCCGTCGTTGGCCAAGTTATGGCCGTGATTGGCGAATCTTGACTCACTTATGTTCGTATATTAAGCTTGATCAGTCATCGATCTATGCTCGAGCCCGCTTTTCTATGACATAAGTGTTACTCAAACACAGATCAATGACTGAGTAAGCTTTTTAATACCGGCCTTGAGACTAAAATCCCTCACCGCAATTAACTATTATTTCTGATGTTTTGGCCAATCGATCATCATTAAGCTTCATTTCATATTTCAATTCAATAATATAAATAAATAACAACTAGTATTTACAATTTTAACAATTAAGTTACCTGCAGATTGTTGCAAACAATGTACAAGCTTAACTGATCCATAACAATACCAGTCGGAAGGGTCCTCTTTTTTTTCTTATATAATTTCAAGTTAGTTTGTAAACTGCTTGAACAGAATCACATTATAAACATGGAAAAATCAACACAAAACACCAACAGATTATATCCATATCTATCGTTTGTAAGTTTTACATGCAAAACGTAGTTTATAAAATTAATAACGTTCATTTAACATAAACATGGTTCGTAGTCAACCCACTCACATTCACTAACAGATTACTTAATTAAAATTCAATCATTTTTTTGTTTCGTTTATCATTTATTGACAAAAATTGACAAATGTGATGACAAAAATAAATTGAGACCCAAATACTGAGAATGACTGCTGACATTACATTACAGTATGAGAAAACAAAATTGTATCTTCATTTATAAGTAAAGTCACTGATTCATGCAAAAGACGGCAGTATCACCACTTCAGGACTCGTTTTTATATTCTACATAGCAATTCTGCGACAATACCATTGTTACAGTGAAGTCAGTCAATAGCCTATATTGGTCCACTGCTGGACGCAGGCCTCCCCTGATAAGCGCCTAGTTGGCTTTTATCTAATGGACCCCCCATTGCTCATAATCCCCACGCTGGGCTGGGGCTCGCAGTTCACCGGTAGAATTATTCTGCAGGGGTCGCTGCTGCCCGCCCTCCGTTAGATATCCCTTAGTCGCCTCTTACGACACCCTCTGGAAGAGATGGGGTGGTGCAAATTCTAAGCTTCCAGCGCCACACAACTATGTGAAGTCATTGGCTCATCAGAATTAAGCCAACAGCCACAAACCATTTTCGGTGTAAATGCAGCCAAACGCTGAGCGACGAATCGACAGATTTGTTTATTGGACTGGAAATCAAAGTTCTGGAACTATTTGGGTTAAGAGGGAGGACAACTGAAACAAAGTTGGGACAAACTTAACATAGATTCCCAACTGCAAACGCATTCGAGTTGGTTGAGTCATCGCAAACGTGCTTTCTGGTAATTATCGGAAGGAACGTTTGAACAAGCCAAGACTTGCCATGACGGGCCAACGTGTGCCCACTGATTGACCACATAGCCGAAATGTGAGGCGCAACGGTGGTCGGAATCGGGTTTTCAGCTACAGTATAAATAAATTCAGTTGCCGTAGGTCCTGCGCCTGACCCAATCGAGTCGTTCTGCCGTTTGATCGGATTATGAGAGTGAGGTAATAGAGGTGTTGGCTTACTTGAGACAGGCCGCTTCGAAATTTAGCTAGGAGGACATTATTATCATCGTTTCGCACTACAAAGTTTGCATTACTCTATTTTCTATGGAAAATACGCTTAAGATAATGATACAAATTTGTTTATTTTACCCAATACAATAGGAGTGGTACATACCTAAAATAATTAACAAGATAAATATAACTAATCAGTAGCTTAAATCTCAATACATTGGGTAAAAAGGGACCGCTCTATTTTACTATTTTTCCATTATAAGGGAAATGTCCAATACTGCGCTGGTTTTCAGTTAGGGTCCCTATGAAACTAAACAACTACATACCTAACCATAGACAAAATAGAATAAAATTGAACTTGTATTAATTAAATTTTGAGTTGGAGGAGGCCTTTACCGTAGACAAAGCGGTCCTCACCTGTAAAAAATAATAATGAGAAGTATCTACCTAACCTATTAGATTAGTTATAAATATTAAGTTAGTTTTTTGCAAATTAAAACTTAGAATAAGTACCTATGTACAAGTGTGAGAAAATAAAGGCTATTTTATTTTATTTATTTAATTAAATTTTATTCTATTTAATCAAAAAACATCACAAGGAAAAATAACACAAAAACAGCGATTTGTAAAATAAAATAAAACTATCATTTTAATTGCGCGCATTGGTAAGTGAGCTTTCGAACTGGCAGCCCGATTTTGGTACCAACATAAGAAGTTATTTGCAGCGCTTGGAGCGCTGTCACATTTCCATAGAAAATAAAATTAAAAAAGCAAACTTCGAATTAAACAGTATGGCATACACTTACACACTCAGCATATCTACTGCGTTGGCGAAACAACGAAAGTAATGCCCTAAAATAATACTCAAAAAGTGCATTTTCCTATATCAAACCGTCATAATAAAAGTCAAACTATAAATCTATCTATCGAGGCGTGTAATCATCGGGGGCGGTGTAAATCATGCTGATCCCACGTAGGGTTGCCATCAATCACCGCACCACTCGAATTATACCCCGTATCTCGGCAGTGGGTTAGTCGATAAGTTAGACCTACTTTTATGGGGTGGCTTGCTGACCTACACTGTGAAATATGTATTTCAAAATTATATTGCTCAAACCAAAGTAGATTATCCAGTCAAACTAATATGATAAATGGGAAATTTTGTATGTTTAGATGGAGTGATGTTTGTTACCACTTTACGCCAAAGCTTTATTCTACATCTTTTCAAAAGTTCAGTGGTTTTGGCGTGATGAAGTAACAAGCATACCTATATCTATTCAAACATCCATACTTATATTGCACGGGTAGAAACTAGTGTTCTAGTAAAGGTCGTGCATACATGCTTGAGAATCGATGGCTTGAACTGAGCCCGTTGATGTCTTAAGAGCCTATTAAGGGAATCTACCAGAGGAAAAACAGTAGCTACTTTTTTTTATATTTAACACTTCGGCCGCAAACCGCAAGTTCGTAACTGGTTACGGTAGTACAAAAATTCTGTTTCGTTCGTAACTAGTTTCTAGGAAATACGTTTTTTCCGTACATGACACCGATATTAAATTCTTAAATGGTTACGATGAAAGACGGAAAGAATCCTTGTAGATAACTAGTTCCGCTCGCACCTCCTGTGATAACGAATGCGCTTGTCAAAATTGGTAACTGCGGAAAACCTCACGGTGAACACGCATATCGACGCCTCCACTTTTTATCCTTCCTTTGGTTGTCATACAAGTCGAAAAAGGAAATATTAGATTAGAAATATTAGACAACCAAAGGCTAATGAATAAAAATTGGAGGTTGATTTATTTTTCCTCATAGTAGTTGTCCAAATCTAAATAAAATTATACGTAGACAAATATTGTTTTTTTGAAAAAGAGCATTGCCAATATTTGTGTCAAAAAATATGTTGAAGTAGTAAATATTGGTTGGATGTTGTCGCAGAAAACAACTATTTGTCCTGTAGGTATCAGTAATACCTACAGGGAAAAAAGTCTTTTGGGTTACTTAAATTAGTAAGTAGGCTATATAATTATACCAAACTTTCGCCTAGATAAAACCAGATAACGCATCGGGTGTTATCAAGAGATATTCTATGTAAGCTGTTTTTAGGCCTACGTAAATAGCTTAGTTTGTCGTGCAAAAATGTAACTAAAGGAAGTCGAAAATCTGCAGGATTTATTGGAAACACTGACCGAAAAAAGTGACGTTAAATAGTTTATAAAAGTAGAACCAATCTAGTTGAAATTTGTGTTGTTCAAATATGTCACCACACCATGGAATGCACCCATCATCGCTCAATGTTTTTGCCGACCCTCCGCGAAATATCTGATCCATGTATGCACTATTTGATCACTAAACAAATCAATGGCCATCTTATAGATTTATAATCTCTGCCCGCGGCTGAGTTTGCCTTTTACCAAGACTAAAATAAAACTATAGGGTATCAACTTTTCCAGATACATAAATCTATAAAATTTCAGCGGGACCCGTTCACCAGATAAAGCGTTATTTTTGGCTTACTTTACAACATCCTGTGAAATTATCTGAACAGTGAAATTAATGACAATTGAATATGAGATAGGATCGAGTATCGGTGTTACCTTCGAAAACCGGACCTAAATCAATGAAGGTAGGTATTTACTACTCTCGGAAATGAAGAAATGAAAGGGTCACATTCCTATTCATCTAAATTGTACGCGGAATTTCCTAAATGGGGTCAAAAACGCAACATTATAATAAACTGAAATAGCGGTCAATGCGAACGATTCGATAAAGGAATGTTCGTCGTACAGTTGACCAAATAAAACCGAGGTCGATTACTACTTTTATTTTACACTAGCAGCAGATAAAATATGTATAGCCTATGTCCCTCTCTGAAAAGTAATCTTTATAATGATGAAATAAATGTTTAAATCGGTCTATTAGTTTCGGAGCCATACAAACAAACAAACCATCAAATATTTCCTCTTAATAATTTAAGTATATTTTATTATAAAAACTATCGTAGTTTGACGAAATGGATGTAAGCGGGTTAACTACGAACCTTATTTGTGTTGGAAGAACACCAACGTTTCATCCCTTAACGAGGGACATCTTCAGGGCGAGTGCGGTTCTAGACGCGCGCGTTCCGCATCCCTTCGAGCACTCGGTGTTCTTCCAACACAAATAAGGTTCGTAGTTAACCTGCTTACATCCGTAATGAATATAAGTATAGCTAATAATATTCACATAACCCGTTTCTTAAACATAAAGTGTAGATTAACCTGAATGTGTTGATAGGTTAGTTAATCATCATCTGACTCAGACTTTCTTCTGAGTGAGATGAACGAGTGAAAATCTTCTCTCAAAGATTGGTCCTGCGCAGCTATGAACGATGAACGGGTTAGCGATGATGGAAGAAAATGAAGAAAGATGATGGAAGAAAATGATTCAATTTGTAAATGATGAAATGGGATATACCCATATTGTATATTCCCATATTGTAATGGGTAAGTATTACCCATATTGTAATGAGTAAGGCAATTTGGTTAGTATTACAATAGGTAGGTACTAAAGAAAACAAAAACAAATTGTTAGTTAGTTTTATTATACAACAAATCTATATATGTAAGTCAAGTCGAGTTCGATATCGAATAAATATTGGTCGTTCTCCATTCTTATTAGAAAACTAGTGTTTGCTCGCGATTTGCACGCCTTGTTTCTATGGAAGCGTTTAATGTTAATTTTGTTCTCTGGAAACTGATTTATGGGATGACACATAACGCCTATTTGTTATACCAGGACGTCTACACAAAATTTTTGTCCCACCCGTTCAGAAATATTACCGTGAAGAAGTCCCTCATACCCAAACTTTCCTATAACACTAATGTTATAAATACAAACGTTTGAATGGATGGATGTTAGATAACTCTTCGCGTCAAAACTATAAAACGGAAGGCGCATACACGAGTGAAAGTGGCGCCCCCACCTATTTTATCATAGTATTACGTTAAACACAAGAAGTTTTAAAAACTCATCGCACAGTTTGTGGTATCTATTATAAATTGTTTATGAATGCCTCTGTAATAGTTTCATTTTGTAAAGCTTACGAAGTTGCGCTTTTTGGCCACCAAACTCTATTTTCGCATCTCTTCCTATACTATATAGGATAAAACTATTACAGAGGTACTAAAACATAGCTAATAATAGATATCACAATCTGTACGATAGATTTTTAAAATTTCCTACGTTAAAAGTAATAATAATGATAAAATAGGTGTGTCATATTCGTTCCTGTATGCGCTTAAATTTTGCATACATTTCATTCTTATCCTGGAATCAGACATAGGCCATCATAGGCATCATTTCAATTTCAATCTACTGAATCTATTCTCATGAGATAGAGATCTTTAAACATTTCCATAGAAAACCACGTGCGAAGCCGTGGGCGAAAACTAGTTCATAATATAAGTGTTATGTTGTAGTTTGATATGGGTGGATTAAGATACAAAAATATAAGTTTAACGTCGGCTCAGGAAGTGTAGCTTAGTCGTAACTTGTATCTTAATACTTCACCTCACTTCACAGTAGGTACACATGTTTTTCCGTTCATCCGATCTGACCATCCAATTATAACTTTCCTACAACTTATAATATTGATTATAGGATGTTTTTGAGTTCATGCAATATAGGATTAAAATTAAAAAACTTCAACCTCAACCTCAACAGCCTGTATTGGTCCACGGCTGGACGCACGCCTCCCCCTGATAAGCGCCTTAGTTGCGTTGATCTAATGGGAGTAATGCCCATAATCCTCACGCTGCAGCGCTGGGCATGCGGGTTAGGGATCGCAGTACGGTGGTAGAATTGTTCTGCGGGAGGCGCTGCTGCCAGCCCCCGGTGGATATCCCTTAGTCACCTCTTACGACGCCCATGTGAAGAGATAGGATGGTGCAAATTGTAAGTCAGCACCACACAGCTTTGACTATGTTCACATAAGGCTTTTTGAAAGGCGTGCTTTGGTAACGCGCGTATTACATCTGAACACTCAAACGCACACTTTTATTCCAGGCCACGTTTTGTACTTGTATTTTTACTGAACTTAGTTTAAATTTCACTTTAGGGAAAGAAACGATGTAGTCGACGATGTTTCATGAAGATCTACAAGACATATTCACTCATCTCTTGACGAGAACTAGTTTGTAATTATGTTTGTATTTAGATACATAGAGGTATATATGTATCTAACATGCATTTATGTACATATTGCTATGGACTATAGAATAAGTTAAATAAGATCTGTAACTTTTCTAAAATCTGAAATAAATGATATATTAAGCGGTTTCTATAAATTTAATATGAAAAACACATCTTACAATAAAATTATTTAATAAATTCAAAAATATTTCACAAAAAATGGTGACAAATAATTCGATACCAAGTTGGATATAGTAACAGTGTATTTTACCAAGTTGTTGACCTGACGACGGTTCGAGCGAAAATGTGCCAGAGACAGCAAGAGCGCTGCTTTTAGAAATGTTGCCGTCACGAATTTTAAAATAATGTTTCCCGCTGATTATATATTATTATTATTATTATATGCACCTATACTGACACTGTTAATAGAAAAACCTAAGATTTAATTCTAAGGAATTACTTAGGCGGTTTGTTTTTAAATAAATAACACGTCTAAGTAGACTATTTCTTCCGCCAACAGTACTTCGCCTATTACAGGAAACGCGCAAAACTTGCCGGTACGTCATTATTGATGCTACATTACATCGATGTGTTTTAGGGCGATTGTACTTCGTCCCTAAAAGGGTCGGTTGGTCCCTTGGATGTCCGCAGGCTATTCGAATCATCGAAGGGAAAAAACGCTCTAGTTGGCTCGAAGGAACATCAATTTGGGAGTAGGTTAACTCGTAGTTGGTCGCGTGACAAGATAAGACTTTGTAAGATATGAAGAGATATTGAGGAAGTTTATTTTATCCAGTTGAGACGTTTTTTGAGAACATTTGACAACAGAACATAAGGTAATCTAATTTACAGTAGTTAAGGGCCGGAAATTTACGGATGGACATTGGTGTAGTGGAAATAATGAATAGTAGTCCTGAACAGTTTCAACGGTTCAACGGTGGGATAGATATTATAAAAACGCGAATTTGATTTACAACAACAATCGAATTAAAAAAAAACAACATAACAAAACCAAATATCTTAGATTTTATATAAATACTTTATTTAGGAGTATCTCCACTCTCTGAAAATAGTACGATTTGTTGACACATTGTGACCATTAACAGACGCTCACTTTTTTTGGGTTGTCACCTTGTCTCTCCACTGACGATGGGAAACCCTAAACAATAAAATTTTAGGGATTGTGTTAATGCCATAAACTTATTTTCTTAATCATCACATTCATCACACATGCACGACACACAAATTTTAAGTTGACGAGCAAAATATTCGAAATTTCGTGTGTATTTGTTATTGCGTAAAGGTTCTACGAAGGGACTACGAAAGGCCTACGACATTTGTAACTAATGTATTTGGAAATATTTCTATACTTGAGAAATTCTGCGAGAAAGCAGAATGTACGTGATATCACTCAACATTTGGTGTGTGTAATATATCAAATCAAAATATCATTATACAATGTAGAAAAACAAACTGTTTTAGCACTACATAGATATCTAATTCTAAATCGTTTAAGTGATCCAAAAGCTGGTGCGTATCTAGAAGAATTAATTATGTTAATATGTTTGAGGTTATGTTGAATGTTCACATTCACAAACCGCGAACTTTACAATACAACTGACATTGCGAATCGGATCTACATAATATGTAGATATCAAGTAACATAGTCCGGCCTTATGCAAAAACCATGGAGTCACCTATTGAAATGCAAATAAAGAGTAATTTATCTTTATTTGCATTTCAATAGGTGATCTGTTCACTTGTGAAAAGGAAAAACATGAGTAAATAAAAATATCAAATCTACATAATTCTTTTTTCATTTGTATAAATGTAATTAGCAAAGACCACTGCAAATTTACACTGGAGTTGCATTCGCTCGCGGTAGGAATTATTGAAGTAGAAAGAAAATGATAAGCGGTTCGTGTTCAATTAAAATTTTATTCAATAAACCGTAAATTGAAGAAGCGGTTCGACAGGTCTTTAGCACTGTATTTTGGTCTTTAAAGTTTGAGGGTTCTATTTGGGGTGAAAAATGGCAGGTATCATCTGAGTATACTAGTAGGTAAATATTACATTGAACACCCTATAAATTGTATAAAATCCAAACAAATCAAATCAAATTCATTTATTTTCATATAAAAAATAAAAAATTGAGATTAACCTAAAAATTAATACCGTTTTTGTTTAAACTAAAAATATAAATAAAAATAGGGGTGGGTACCGCGGAAGGCAAACCTGTGTCGCAGAAGGCCGATATTAAATTACAGGATAAATAAATAAGCAATAGTTTATTATAATACATTCAATTAATTATTTGTTTAATCAGAAAAAAATGGCAGTACAATTTTCTACAATGTTCCGATCACAGATGAAGTAAAATTCATTTCCAAATAAAACGTTGTTGTGTCTACTGGTAGTATGAGGCAACTGCAAAAATAAATCATCATACGCACAGAAAGACGGACATTGTACAGATAGCGTAGGCTTGTGATAACATCCAGCTTCTTAAAGTACTAACCCCAAAAAGGATACATTTATACCACCATAAAAGTCAAGATAGAGAAGTCCGTATACAAAGCCCATCACACTAAAACTCACAGTAAAGTGGTGTCACTTAAAACTTTACATTCGTGGTCCCTATGTCATTCCTTTTGTCTCGAAGGTTTTTGCGGCGGCCGACCTTTGTCACATAACCCTTCGGTTGTCGGGAGGTGTTAGCTTAGTACATAACGATTCCAACAATATAAGATAGACGTATAGTTCCCTACAAAACTTTAGAGATATCGTCATTTGAATCACACTCGACGGTACCGCGCGAACCACCCAGAAAAGGCTCCCGACACTTCCGGCCATTTTGCAAAATGGTGGCGACACTTGAAAGGATAAGGGCTTTTGTTTAGATAGTGCTTGCTTTAGACAGTAATATTTTAAAGATGAAAGTTTGGATGGTTGTTGCTACAGCTTTGTTACTCTGTCTTTACGTAACTAAGCTACCCAACCCACAGAAGTTTAATGATAAAATTTTAAAAGGTTCTACTTGCACGCCTTAAAACGCAACGACATAGCATACTGTTGTTGTATACTGAATGTGACACAGTTGACTGTCACAAGTTCACAAGTTCACTTTGAATACATCCTCGTATATTTTTATAAAAATGTGAAAATTATATTATGTAAACTTTTTGCTTAAAGAGCACTATCACATTTCCACAGAATATAAAGTAAAGCAAACTTTGTAGTACAGTATTACAGTAACAGGTATGGCAGTACCCACTCAGCAAATTATACTGTTATTATTATTGTTCTATGATTGATAGATAAATAGATAATACTTTATTGCACACTTAAATCTAAAAGGAACTATTTACAACCAGAAAAGTTAAAACTAAGCGACAATTGGCGGTCTTATCGCTCAAGAGCGATCTCTACCAGACAACCATGGATGGATAGGATCATGGGACATTACACGGCGATATGTGTGCTTCTGTAAGTTTGATTGAACGGATGTTTGTTACTTTTGACGTTAAAACAACAAAACCTATCCGGCCGAAATAAATGAATATACTTTATGTATATTTGTCTAGACCGAGACAACCATTTTAAGCTTCATTTAATTCCATTACTGAGCAAAGATACCGGCAGAAGCAAGTAGAATGAAAATACTGCAAAAGATACCTACGCAATGTTTTTGCCGAAAATACTAAGATTCCAAGAATACTGTCAAATTACGCCAGTCTTAGAAGAAAGGCCACTTTTATCCGCGAATCCAGAGAAAAACCCACTAAAACCCAATATGAGGTAGAGCCGTTACATTATTCATTTCATTACCTTCATCTACTCCCAACAGGTTATACAGGGTGACACAAAATAGGTAAGTTATCCGGAGTAGGGTGTCTCTGGCTTTCGAGTTGGGCGAATAAATTTTAATTATAATGGAGTTATTCTGTGTTTTGTTTAGGTGTTTTTCTTTGCCTCTGACAATAAGGTTTATTAGTAAATTTGTATGAGTCAGAAAGTCGGCGTTAGAGTCAAATTGTTTATTTCTCTATACTTACAATAAGCACTTTGGTTGATAAATAGTTAACTATTACTATCAAATGAGAAATAAGGTGCAATGGACTCGAATTCACTAAAAATTTTGTCCCTTTATCCACCTTGTCCACTGCTGCTTGCATCTGCTAGAGATATGAAATGAAAAAAATGAAAAAACCCCTTCGGAAAGGCTACTTCGAAAGATGTATTATGTGATTATGTGATAGGAACTTAGAAGAAGTTAGAGGTTACGACGACGATTTAAGTATAGGCAACGACAAAAAATCTGATGCAGAATCTTTCAGTGTGTCACATAAAGTACAAGAGGATAAAGTATTCCATCAGATAATTGGTTTTGTTATCATACCTGTTTATAGATATACACTCGAGAGCAATGAATCCGGGTCACTTAAAGAATGTTAAAAATCTCGGAAACTAAAAATGATAGGTTAATGCAATAAATTGTATTTAATAGACAATGTAATACTCCTTAAATGAAAGTAAAAAAAATATGAGTCACCATACATTTTATAAACACAAAATTACATAAAGAAAAAAACTGCTGATCTCTCCTTAAAACAAAAATAGGAAACATGAAATTTTTGAACTTTATTACGATTTTCTTGAATTTTAATACTTCGTATTGCCTCCTCGTGCTTCCATTACTGCGTTTACGCGGTTTGGCATGCTGTACACCAAGTTCCTTATACGATTTTGGGGAATATTCTCCCATTCCTCTGTGAGAGCAATTTTGAGCTCACGAAGCGTGATTGGGGGAGGGTTTCGTTGTTTTACGCATCTGCCTAGCTCGTCCCAAGCATGCTCGATCGGGTTGATATCCGGGCTGCGCGCTGGCCACTCCATACGAGTAATGTTCATCTCTTGAAGGTAGTCATTCACAATCCTACCTGTATGAGGTCGGGCATTGTCATGCATAAATATAGCATCCTCACCTAAATTGACCATAAATGGACCAACGTGATCATTGAGGATTTCTTCCACATATCTTACGCTAGTTAAAGAGCCGTTTTCTATGATCACCAGCTCTGTGCGACTTTCAGAAGAAATTCCGGCCCACACAAGTACAGACCCACCACCGTAGGCTACTTTTTCTTCGATGCATGCTTGCTTGAATCTTTCCCCTGGTCTTCGATACACTCTGTGTCTTCCATCGTGCTTGTAGAGCATAAATTTTGATTCGTCGGAGAACATAACTTTTGACCAATCTTCAATACTCCAATTTACGATTTTTAGGATTCTTTAAGTGACCCGGATTCATTGCTCTCGAGGTAGTTACCTTTGCTCACGTAACACATGTATACAGCTTAGGTCTTAATGTTAGCTTAGATCAATAGTACATATACGGAACAGAGAAGTAGGAGTACATACGTGCAGTCGTGGACCCTGTAGAGCACTGTAAAATTACACAGTTTCCATGACCAGGTCAGAGCATGTTCTATGATTTTATGCTGTTTTCAGGTCAGTCTAGCCATGATTTAGTCAAAAGTTTTCAATAGAACATTGGTTTTATGCTGTTTTGTTTCAAGTTTTGTAGTAGATCTCTTTTTTTGCAGTCAAAAGACCTTTATTTGGTTGCAATCGGCAAGTGAAGATGTGGCCAACGATGTATTACGAAGATCTAAAAAATGCCTATTCACTCTAGTCTAGAATAGACCTGAAGGCCTAGACAATGTAACAATCGATGTCGAAAGCTCGATAGTAGAAAAGTCCAAAAATGTATGGGTTAGACATGTACTCGTATGTATGTACCTACCTTAGATATATCACATGATCTGTTTGGAACTTTTCCCTACGAATCTTTCAATTGTTTTCGATTCGCTTTATAGCAAATGCCGGTCGGCTAGGGTGTTTGCCGGAAAAACAAAAGAAGGAAGCTAGTTCCATTCCGATCAATGAGCTGTCAGTTGGTGTTTTTTTGCTTGATAAAACTATGTTGTGAAGATATATTGTATAATGTTATGTATACACGACGATTTCATAGTTAGGCCATTTATATAAAACAATGCCTTCAATGGGCTATTTTCACAACTTAATTTGCAGTAATCATCATTATGACGTAAAAAACTATTTAGATGCCAGTGACTCTCTAAGCTTAGGCATTTTCTCGAGTGGCTATAAAGTTCTACGCGCGAACGCAGCCAGTGTCCTAGATAATCTGTATAATACACTACCACAACGTTATATAAACCTCCTCCGATCTGAATTATTGCCAACAATAAATTATTAATGTTTCTGTCTACTGATAAAAACTGGAATATTTTCCCCCAAGAGTAACAGACATTCACAGAATGGTGGATGGGAAAGGAACTAAATGAATATTATAGTGGTTCCTTCGTTTCCTATGAGAGCAGATAGGCCGCTGGTAAATTACTTATCGTGAATAGGTACTTGGGTTTGTTGTGGTTGTATTGTACTTCGAGTATTCTTATTTCATGTGTATCTCGTGGTACTACACCTATTGTTGGGGGTATCTTATTAGATTTTAGGTTCAGTTGATAACTGGATGCTGATAAGCAATAACATGTTAACCTACATGAAAGCCATTTTCAGTAATACGCGTTTTTAAATTTCAGTGCTCATTTAATTACTTTTGAACAAAGTATGATGGATTTTCTAAAAAATAATAATAATATGCAGTTATTAGAATAACGTTATCAGTTCTAACATAGATTCATCATTGTAATTTGTATAATATATTAGCAGGTATCTAAAAAACTATATAATACATTTACAAACCTCTGTGGTTTACTCAGTGTTGATATAATTTTTACTATTGTAATATTAGTTTAGGTTGGTAAACAAATGAAATAGTTTTTATACATATATTGATGGTTTAATGCCATTTAATTCATTATGAACAATTTTATTTAAACTTTTTGATCACATAAATAAACATGTATTTGAGAATCTATTTTTAAATATCCATTAAAAAAGCAGCTAGTAATTAAAAGCATTTGACAAAGAGCTCGCTTAGGCCCATACACCAGTGAAAGTGGCGCCCCCAATTATTTTATCTTATTATGACTTTAAACGCTATTTAAAAATCCATCGTTCAGTTTGTGGTATCTATTATAACTTATTTATTAATGCCTCTGTAATAGTTTCATCTTGTAAAGCTTAGGTAGAGATACGAAGTTGCGCTTCTTGGCCACCAAACTCTATTTTCGCATCTCCTCCTAAACTTTATGAGATAAAATTATTACAGAGTGATTTAAAAATAGTTTATAATAGATACCACAAACTGAACGTAGGGTTTTTAAAAATTCCTATGATAAACGTAAAAATATGATAAAATAGGTATCGCTGTCAGATTGGCTCGGGTATGCGCCTTAAGGCGCACCTCTTTCATAATTTTATCTCATATAGTTTAGGAGGAGATGCGAAATTAGAGTTTGGTGGCCAAAAAGCGCAACTTCGTATCTCTTCCTAAGCTTTACAAAATGAAACTATTACGGAGACATTAATAAATAGCTTATAATAGAAACCTCAAACTGAACGTAGGATTTTTAAAAATACCTGCGTTTAACGTAATACTAAGATAAAATAGTTGGGGGCGCCACTTTCGGTGCTGTATGGGCCTTAAAACGATAATAAAACTTACTCGAAAATCCTCATAATTTTATATAATTTTTTTGAACTATTATGATTTGCAGCTTAGGGTGAAAGATAGTTGGACGATCAACAGTTAAGTTTGATTTATTAGACGTACATACGTATATAATTTAAGAAAATTTTCGTATTAAATTATAAACTAAAATGTTATCGTCATATATTATAGCTACTAGACTATATGACTATCTGGCTATTAAAGTTAGAAGAAACATCCCGCTTCGTCGAAATACCAATCACTCATTCAATTTATTTTATCATACATCTGGAACTCATTTAAATAATAGAGAATAATCCTTAATATAATATATAGTAAATACTCACAGTCTAGAACAGCTTGTAAACTCCATGAGGTATCTGCAACAAACACAGATATTAGACAAAATGAATACTAAAGTTTAGTTTACGAGAGAATAAACAAGAATATGTCAAAAATATTGTTAATTTTATTTGCTCAATAAACGTGGAAGCATGCCCTTTATATTTTAGAGCCATATTTCTTTCTAAGGCTTCTTGTAATAAGTATGCTGTCATTTTTTGGTTCTTTTCATTTCTGAGTTTTATTGTAAGGGTTTGCTTTCGATTTTTCAGAAATAAAATAATAATAATATGTTATTGTGAGCCTAGATATACGAGTATCCACGCAAAATTTCAGTCTAGTCCATTCAGTAGTTATTATTTTAAGTAACCATATATTTCACTATTAAAGCAGTTATAAAAATCGATATAAATATGTCTAGAAAGTGCACTCATGAAAATGTACATTTGGTTTTGGATATAACCTTAAACTTATTGACTGTAAGCTCAAAACTGTAATTCAAACAGCACTGTTATTCTATACAGAGAGAACAGTGCAGTAAACAAAGGGATTAGGGCTGTCGCCAAAACCACGGTAAGGCTCATAATTCTACGCGAAGCTTGGTTTAAACTCAGAAAATATTATCACACACTTTCCCCAAACAAATTTGAGTTTACTGCGTTCTATCTCACGTGAAATTTCACAGTTTTTCACGTGAGTGTACAATTTTAGGCCATATTTTGTTTATGAAGGGCCATATTTTTTGTTTACCTTTCTTATTAAAGAAACGCTCAGGGTGAAGCTGTGTTTTTTTTTTGTTTTTGACAGGTGAGCTTTACATTTCCGAGCCATAAAGCAAAATAGGGCGAGCATGGATTTTCTTCCTAGATAAAAACATACTGACAAACAACCATTATACAATAGATATACTGATAGATAACAATATATTTATACCACATAAAATGTGAATTAAAAGGGAAGTAAAGAGGGCGGCCTTATCGCAGAGATCGATCTCGTCCAAGCAGCCTCGGGATGGACCGGACATTTAAAAAAAATAGATGGTGATACTAAATAAATCTATTTAAGATACTCAAAGAAAAGGAAAAAATATACCTATAACATTTTACAATGATATATAATGCTGATGAAGTTTTTAAAGATAGGAAGTTATTTTGTACGTCTGATGTCCAGAAGGAGAACATTCCATATATGCGTAGCGTGTAGAGTAAAATATTTGTCATAAAAAGAGGTGGTGTGAGCAGAGACTTGTAAGATAAAGGTTTCAGAAGAACGCAAAGAGAGAGAGTGAGAGTTTGAGAGGAACTGAAGCGTGAGATAGAAAGAGCTCGGAGGGTAGAAAAAGATACTGTACAAGAGAGATAATAATCATCTACCTACTAATATTTTGAATCCTGTAAAGATGTTATGTTTCTAAATTAATTGAAAAGAGGCAATAGTTTGTGTAGACAGTGTTTGTGTGCAAATAACACAAAAAATACTAAGAGATGAGGTAACAATTTATTCTAGTTTTAGCGCATTAATATCTACTTTTTAACAGAGTTCAATTCATTATGAATGTAAGCGGGTTATCTACGAACCTTGTTTGTGTTGGAAGAACGCCAACATGCACGAGGGCCTTGAAGATGTCCCTCGTTAAGGGATGAAACGTTGGTGTTCTTCCGACATAAACAAGGTTCGTAGTTGCCCCACTAATATTCATAATGAATTTGTCAAACAAGGATTTTATTTAAGTAAAATAAGGTTCAATTCTTTTGCTTTAGTCGATATGTTTTTTTTCATACTGAAAAAACATAATATTATAGTAAAGACGTAGTTTTAGTTCTACAGCTGCAACACAATAGCTTTTTATCTCAGAAAAACGCATACAAAGGCGCTAACTGAAGCTCCTATGCAATAAAATTTAAATTTAAAGTACCTACTTGTTCTTATCTTAATGTTACGGATTTAAAAGACTCCAAAAGTCTTTATGTAGCTTAACCTACATAACGTACAAACACTCAAATCTGTTAAAACATACTCTTATAAGTATCCTATTATTTCAGTGATTAGGTTAATATGTCTTATGTCAGACACGGTAGACTTTGAACTTTATTTTGAGGTCGTTAAGTTGAGATTTCCAGTTGAATTAACGCAATACGTGTGATTTATAGCCGAGAATCTTATAAATGGAACATAAAGAACGAGTTTATCACGTTACGTAGCTATTGTGAGAAGATATAAAGGAAATAGTTATTTTAGACTAAGTTTCACTGTTCTCCTATTTTTTCGCGTGTCTTGTTTGTACTCTACGTGATTTTATATATTTTTAAAATATTATGAGAATGTTACTAGGTTTTTGCGTAATAGTAACCTAAAGTTAACAAGAAATACAATTTATTTTGGACAAAAAAAATAAACAAAACAATATTAAAGGTAGGGTAACGCAGTTGTTAAAATCCGTCTCGTATCAAACTATCAGAGAATCCGTTTAATCATGAAAAAGTAACAAACAGAACCAATTTTGAATAATTCTCAATCGGTTCTGTTTGTTCCTTTTTCACTATACTAATATATCATTCTTAATAAATATTTGTTGTAAATTTTTGTCAGGTCGCTTTGAAGATTTTTTTTTTTTGCGTCGTAGCTGCTTTGGCGTAGACTCATAGCTGCTACGTCATAGCCTCATATTTGCTACGCCGTAGCTTCGTAGCTACTACGCCGTAGCATAATACCTGCTACGGCATAGCTTCGTTACCCCTTTTAACTGTACGAATTCAAATCATTTTGGCTCTGATAGCAGTGACTAATTTCTACATATTTTTGTTATGTTTGCATAAAACTGTAACTTAAAGAAGAATATAAAGAGCAAAATTGGGCGTAGAAACGAATGTTTAAATACATACTTACTACAGTTACTATTATGGCACAGGACTAATTTTTTCCTGCAGAATTATCGCGAACAAAAACTTTACAAGTCTCCCAAGAACTAAGTGCTACAAGACTGGTTTGTGGTTATATCTCCCAATGTTTTACTTTATCTTTACCCCCCGATGCCGTATCTTTATGTTATTCCGATGCCATCTGATATTTATTATTGCTCAAGATGTTGTGTTTTGTACGATACATCCAATCATGCTTCAGATTTATTATCTTTGGGGATATTTTCATTAGATGTGTTGACGATAAGTATTTTCCATTGATTGGTTGATCATCATTTTCAACTGCCTTATCTAATTCACTGGTGGACATTAGACCTCCCCTAAAAAGGGCCAATCCCCTCTTGGCCAGAGGGCGCTTTTGACTCTTCTAACCCAACCTCAACAGCCTGCATTAGTCCACTGATGGACACAGGCCTCCTCCTGATAAGCGACTAATTGGCGTTTATCTCATGGGGGGCTGGGCATGCGGGTTAGAGATCGCAGTTTGGTGATAGAATAGTTCTGCAGGGGACGCTTCTGCCCACCCCCCTGGTGGATATTCCTTAGTCGCCTCTTACGATACCCACGGGAGGGTTGGGGTGGTGCAAATTCTAAGCCAGCGCCACACAGCTCTAGACTACGTTTGCCGAATCGCGGTCCTTATTCAAGAACACGTTTACCCCCACGTTTGACGATGTTTCTCGTGAAATGGCCAGTCTGCCACTTGCCAATTATATTTTTAACCGACTTCAAAAAGGAGGAGGTTCTCAATTTGTTACCTCGGAATTTTTGACTGTCTAGTCCGATTTTCATGATTCTTTTTTTTCGTATCAAAGCTGGTGCTTCCCGTGTGGTTTGAATTTGGTCCAGTTCTGAGAATGGGATCCATGAAAATCCATAAAAAACTATAAAAATTTAAGTCGGTTTATAGGTTTTTTTTTATAAAAAGTATAAAAATGTTACTCCTCTAAGATTCTTTCAAAGTTGCAATAAAGTTTAATGTATCTCTAGACAGTATTAACATACAAACAGCCATTATAATTATACAACAGACAATTCTGAGCATTGTTAGTGTGTGCGTAATAGCAGTAGATTATTACAATAATTCCCACATAAAATGGCAGTTTTCCCTTCCCGTACTTCAGACTTCAATAGGTCGGTGGTACACTGGGGAGTCACTTAGAAAAGTAATATTTAAAGTTAGGAATCATACTTAGTACTCCTAAGAGGATATAATGTGCACAAATAAAAAGAAATAACTTGGGCTAGGCTAGAAGGACAACAAAGAGGTGCATATTAAATTGTAATGGTATTCAATATTGTGTGTTCCTTAACGAAGTAAAAACCTGTTCAGGCGAAACAAGTGCTAACAACAAATACATTTATAAGATAGAATTGATTAATTGTACATTTTATAATATTTATATTACGAATGCTACCTACACTAAACTAGTTTATTAAATAATACAGGTTGTTTGCAATTTTTTTGGCCGACTTTGTATATCTGGTCTGTATGTATATATAGATTTATGGGATTAGATGGTTTTTAGAAAGCATATAATAGGAATTTGCGTGCGTTATAAAAACAATCCGATCCCTCTTAGAAAATTAAACAACCGCGCTTCTATTGAAGCGCGCGTAGATTTGTTTCAGAAAGTTCGTAAGTGCGCACTTCAAAACGCGTGAAGTTTGCGCAATATGTATACACAAGACACACATTGCGCAAACTTATTCAATAGTGTGCCGACAAAATGTATGCCGACAATTATCTGAATTCATATCCCGATAATCGTTTGACTCGAAAGAGTGTGTTTTAAACAACGAATTCCATATTTCGATTTGTGGTTCTGTTTGCCCTTTCAACACGGAAAAATATTCTGAAATAATTTACAGCTAAGCTGATCATTTCAAAATATCGCCACGTCTCAGAACTCTCATGACCAGACTCATGTTAAGACAGGCCAGGAAGCTCTGCCTAAAATACCATTCAAATATATCCTATCATAATGTTACTTCCAAAACATGATTAATAATTAACTGAGTCGGGCACAGCTAATTATAAATCATCCCAATAAATCAATCCCGCCAACTTAAACAAACTTTCAAACAGAATTTATAAAAGCCGGTTATCAACGAAGTTTTATAAAACTTTGGGTTTCTTCTCAGTTTTTCACATAGTGCTCTCATTACCGGCTGGGCCCTAACGACCAGGAGTTAACCCGACGACTGCCATTAAACACTGAACTGCATAAAGCTAGGAACTTGCACAATTAAATTCTCAGCCGGTCGTTGTGACCTGAAGACAGAGGGGTTAAACGGGGATAGGGGACATTTTGGAAAGAACTTAGAAGAGCTATTTTTACCGTAGAGACTTACTGTTCAGCAGCATATACAGTAAAAAAATCGTCATCTTAAAGACGTGAACACATCTAGGCATGTTAATTTCAGTTACTTCCATACTATTATGGCTTATGGTATACTGCTGTGGGGGGACGTTGCAGATATAAACACCGTATTTGTGCTATCTGTGGGTCCCAGAGAAACTCTACGTGATAAATTCAAAGAGATAAATGAATCGACAGTACAACGTCAGTAATATATTTATGAAAACGTGTTGTACACTCGTAGAAATATCAATAGTTCTCAAACAATAGCGATATACATAATTAATGTACCATTAATAAACATAAACACGCTGTACCCACAACTAGGGTTCATAAAACGAATTTATCTTTTAAATGTCATTGTGTACCCTACTGAGCTGCAAAAAAATCAGTAAATAAATTGCTGTACAAAAAGGATTACTATAAAATATCAGATTATTTAGAGGATAAAAAGCTTGGGACGGTCTTGGCTCCAACTCGAAAAATAACAAAAAACAGGCTAAAGGTTTCATCGTCGTTTCTTTACTTTAATCTACATAGCGGCTGAAATCAAACCACTTTATTTCCATGTCAGTGTAATTTAATAATATAATTCGACCTTTTCTAGGTGTACATTTACTGCATCTATGGAAATTAAGAATTATTGACTTTAACTTTTGACTCACAAAGTTTAATTTAAGAGAAGATCAAACAAAAACGCGTTTTCAAAACACCAATTTATTTTAGACTATATCTCTAAAGCTGAGAGCTAAATATGTAATAGGTGTCCAGTTGCTAAATGCTCGAGCAAGTAATTATTTTGGCAAATGAACTTGGCAACAAAATTTTAATTAATAATTACGCTGTGATAATAAGGTCGTCGCGGGAGGGCTAATTTTCTGAATAAAACTCAAACGAAACTATTTAAATTAAACATGGTAATAGGCTTTTATTTTGGTTTTGTTTACTGGGAAACAGTATAATTTATAAACATTTTGGTATATTTTATTTCTGTACACTTTGTATTATTGGGTTTTCAATGAAATTTGTTGAGAAATTGTCATTTGAGACCAAATTAAATCTGATATATCTTTATTTAAGTATTCGGGCTTTAAATTCGGGAGATAGATTCATTTTATTTAAGAGTAGTATATCCCGTGTGACTTAGAATTTGCACCACCCCAACTTTTCCCACAAGTGTCGTAAGAAGCGACTAAGGGATATCTACAGGCAGTAGCGCCTCCTGCGGAATAATTCTACCACTAAACTGCGATCCCCAACAAGCATGCCTAGCGTGGGGATTATGGGCATTACCCCTCTATGAGAGAAAAGCCAATAAGGCACTTATCAGGGGGAGGTCTGCGTCCAGCAGTGGACCAATATTGATTGTCGAGGTGAGGTGAGCTACCTAAGTCAGCCCGTAATCAATAATCATTACCAATATTTTCTTACCAATTTTTTTTTTAATTCTGTGTCAATGAAATGGTTTCTGGGGGGCGAGTCGTTATGATCACCTTCTCAAGTGTTGGCCAGCAATAACCAGACAACTTTACAACAATAATGGTGTCGATTCTGATGTTTAATAATTAGCTAAAATTAGGATTAAGGAATGCCAAATAGACGATAGCTATTTAAATTGAATAGTCTATTGAGTCTATTTGACCACATAATAAGTTAATATTAGGGAATCGATTTAAGAATCAAAACGTATCGTTTGATATTCCTTAATCCTAATTTTGGCTTATTCTAGAACAAGAGAATAGATACCAATGTCCCAGATTTTTTTCTCTTTCCCATTTATTATACAGGGCGTCCCACGGCCATGCCATATGGAGGGAAAGTACCTTAAATATTGAAGATAGCACATTTTACTGAAAGAAGACTTTATTTTGATTTTAAAAACAATTTAAACTGCATTCATGGCCAGCTTTTCAATTTTCTGAACTAAATTTCACATCAAATGTTTAAATTCATGGTATTCCTTTTATTTCTGACACTAAGTTATTTAGCAAAAAATAATCCATAATGATGAAGCCTTTCGATCGGTTTGATAAAGCTACAGGACGATTATTTTTCTCGTGTAACGGGTTCGATTCCCGGTTCAACCATGTAATTATTTAAATATCTATGAATGCAGTTTGAATTGTTTTAAAATCAAAATAAAGTCTTCTTTTAGTAAAATGTTCTATCTTCAATATTTAAGGTACTTTCCCTCCATGTGGCATGGCCGTGGGACGTTCTGTATTCAAAAAACTTGGCCCCTTTATCATCCATGTGATGCAATTTGTGAATAGTAAAAAATTACTCAAATAACTTCAAGATGACGCAACGTCAGTTTGACTTTTTAATACTCGCTTTACAGCAACTTCTACAGTTATTTCCTGCTTCTACTGGCATAAAAGCAACACTCCAGTTATGGCTGTGCTTGCAACTAAATTGCATCGTTTAACAGACAAGTACACCACTAACTGGTGTTAGAGCAGGGCGTTAAGATCCTACGTTAATCTAGTTAATAAAATCTACACAAACTAAAATTACTTTCGTAGTGAAACCAAAATAATGGAAGTTTTTTCATTAGAGTGGCGACACGGGGTTCGTTGGGGTAATACCGAAAGCACAATCTAGTAATAATAATTATTATGTTGGACAGTTCACGCAGCATTATCTACCCCCAAGCTAAGCAGAGCTTGTGTTATGGGTAGGTACTAGATAAATGATATGCATAGTACGATATACTACATAGAAACATATTTTTTAATACATAAAAAAACATCCAGAACGCCCTGAAAATATCTGCAGATCGTACACACATTTGTCCCGAGGCGGTAATCAAACCCCCAACGAATATTCTAGAATAGTTGTATACCTAGGCTCAGAAGTGCCGAGTTCCTATCGAGTGTGTCAAGTATGAGTGTGTGGTATTACCTCGTTTGTTAAAACACACAAGGTAGGTATCACACTTTCTTCCGAGTGATACATAGTGCTTTATACGACACCTTCTAGAAAAATCATCGTTTTAGAATCTTCAAAATCACTCGAGTACATTCATATTGTTAACTCAAATGTAGCTATAAATAGGTACGCGCAAGTTCGTTTTTACAATAATATGGTTATTTTTAGTTATTCCATTTACATTATATTACACGATAAAAAAGCCATCTCTAATTGAATGATTGTTTATTTTTTTTAACTCTGGTGTTTAATTGTTTTTTTTTTGGGGAAATCTGTCGTAAATCGGATTCCTAATATGTGTAAGTCTGTGTTAAATCTGTGAAACCTTTATACTTATTGTACTTTTATTGTAATTTGCACGCACTTTAAGGCTGAATGTAGTAGAGCTATCTATAATAAGTGACTATGTAATTGGTTTTATAAAAATCGTGTTGGTTACTAAATAAATAAATAAATAATAAAAAATAATAATAATAATAATAATTATAAGACCTACTGTTGTACCTACAATTCGGCAAATAAAGTAATGATCATGATAATTTTGAATTATAATTTCGAATACAAAGAGGCCGATATCATAAGGCGGATTCGGAGTAAAAACTTTTTGTAGTTTGACCTTTTATGAAAAAAATCATAGCTACCGGCTGATATTGCAGAGCATTTGGCTCAAAAATTGTGGATTGGTATTTTGCGTTTTTGGACACATGCGTCGAAACCCAGACGGTTAATCAAGATAAAATTACACGCTTACATCTCTCATTATGTCTGTGATTTCCATACACTTTTCTACTAAAAACACTATGTAATTTTAAATGACATTCTATAGAGTCCGCCGTCCGAGTTCCTTCCGCATTTAGGTATGCATGAAAATACCTACTTTGTACCTTATATTAGGAAAAGAAATAAGCAACTTTCTGTGCAGGTGTTGTACAAAACGACTTTGTTTCCATTATCTACCGTAATTTCATCACTTCAATATATTTTGATCAAGCTTGTTTAATATCCACTTACACCGAAATTAACCGATAAGCTCAAGATGAATTGATCGTTTTAATTAATTTACAGCAAGTTAATGTAATGCACAGCTCTGGTAATAATGACTTCTTAATTGAGTGTATTATCATGACAGATGGTGGGGCTTTGTTGTACGGAGTACTCCAATATTACGAACGCCTAGCTTATTGTCATGTGTCGAGTTACAGATAATCGTGAGATTGAACTGCTTGGGGCCGTAATCTGAACTTTATCATTCGAACTACTCAGGGCTCTTACCCAGGGCTTGGTTGAGTAAGTATATAACAATACCTATTTACTAGTCGGCCCCATCAAATTCATTAACAAAGAAATTATAGAAAATAAAATATTTTTATATATAAAAAATAGTTTGAGGCTAGTGTGAATTGTCCAGCGTTATTATAATTCATAATGAGCACTTAACCAAAAAGCTGACGTCAAAAACAAACAATAGTATCAATTGAGATGTCGCCAAAACTAAACTTAACTAATTCGACAGGACTAAAAATGTTGCCGTCCCTGTCATAACGATCAAAATAATAAGGATGGCATCATTTTTAGTCCTGTCAAATTAGTTAAGTTTAGTTTTGGCGCCATCTAAATTAACACCATAGCTATCCCATCACTTTAGAAATCTTTCAATTATGAGCAATGGCTAAGCTAAGAAGTATTTTTGGTATTATACGAGTAAAACATATTGTATCTCATGTTGAATACAGACCACAAGATAAAAAAAAACCACTTAAAATCCTGGATTTTTATCAGAAACCGCTACCAAAGAGATGAGAATAAAATAAAACAAAAATCTTACCATTTTCGTAAGTGAGTCAACACGGCTTAAATAACGGCAGGCGCTAACTTAGTCAACCACGATTATCACCTTATTTAAGGTAATTCGGTTTTGCGTTAAAACTAACAAACTAAAATAAATGGTGTATACTACGATCATTGGTATTTATCACCAACAAACAACTGACCACCAATAAAATACTCACTCATCGAATAGGTCCTTACAAAATACCAATAATAGTCTTTACAAAAGCGATTCATGTAAATGTAATGTTAAAGTAATTAACAAAGGTGAACTTTTGTTTCCCCCTCGCCGGAAACGTTAAAGAATTCCTAGTAAAACGGGCAATGGTAGTCAAAACTTAATGGATTTTACCATCGATTGCATTTTCAAATTAATTGAAAATCCAATTATGGGTATAATACGTCCAATAACGGTTTATCCGGTCTTAACTCGCCGAAATTCGATGCTGCAATTTCCTTCTCTTTTGAAAGTTTCATTTTAATTTACGTGAATATTTTTAATTGCTGGTGAAAGTTTTTCAGCTTTTGTTTTTCAGAAAGTGATAATACAAAGGTAAACCATTACTCGTACTATTGTTATTTTCATTAAACCTGACAGACACCAAACGATTTCTTTTATTCTCTATGCAAATTGTATAACACACAAAGGTAAATTGTGGGCACGCAGATATAAAAGGATGGATCACGATCTTACTCACAATTTTGTGATAATTAATATCTTCTTGTTACTTTCCTTAGTGTGGTTATTTTCGATATTTTCTTGTATTGTATGATTTTCTTGTCCATAAATTTTGGTGCAGGCGTAATGAATTGATTGAATGAAGTGAGACGAATGAATGTTCTTACTTCTACTTTTACAAAGGAGTTGATTTTTGAATAGTTTAGTAAGATAGAGTAGTAAGATGCAACAAAATGACAACATACCTCTAACCAAGCTCAACCTCAACGTCAACAGCCCCTGGTATCGGTCCACTGCTGGACGCAGGCCTCCCCCTGATAAACGCCTTATTGAAGTTTAATTCATAGGGGGGGGTGCATAATACCCTTGCTAGGCATGCGGGTTGGGAATCGCAGTTTGGTGGAAGATTTTTGTTCTGCAGGGGGCGCTGCTGCCCACCCCCCGGGGGATATCCCTTAGTCGCCTCTGACGACACCCACGGGAAGAATTTTTATTTGTGGTAAATGTGAATAAATAGCTTGTTATTAATGTGATAGTGTTTTAGAAATTGTATTTTGATTCTATAAGTGGGAACTTATTAATAGCCTCTTGTTATCTTTACTCTTATAATGTATCTTTGTGCTGAAAGATCCCCTAAAATAAGTTAATAAAAAAGAATTGGGGTGTTGCAAATTCTAAGCCAGCACCATACAACTAATCGACACCTGTTAATATTAATTAACAGGTGTCGATTGGCTGGGCCTAGCCACAGAGGTAAAGTTTATTTGTAGGTTATGGCTTACAAATAAACTATACATCTGTGGCTATGAAAAACAGCAAGAAGATATATTTTGAATATAAAACATTCGATACGCACATCACAAGAAAAAACAAAAACCCGAGGGAAATGACGAATCAGGCACAATAGAGAATAACAACGAATGTTACAAACAATATCGAAAACGAGACATAGGTTATGCTTTATGTTTCTTTCATTGTTATATCAAGGTTACCTATACATGTCAAACACAAGAATTGATTGATAAAATAATCATAAGCTTCATATTTTGTTATATTATTTGATACTGGAAAGCTGTTTTATTTATGTAAATATATCTATCTATTTGTATCTCCCGGGAGCACTTACACGTATAAAATAGTAGAGCAAGATGGATGTGGTATAATTTTAGCAGCTAATTAAATTTATCTTGATCCTTATTACCTCAACCTCAACCTCAACAGCCTGATATAGGTCCACTGCTGGACGCAGGCCTCCCTGATAAGCGCCTTATTAGCGTTTATCTAATGAGGGTAATGCCCATAATCTCCACGCTGAGCATGCGGGTTGGTTCATCCTTAATTATATGTAAGTACTTAATAATGCTGGGCAAAACTTTAATTTTAAATTCATAGCTTATTATTTAGTGTTAATTTTAATATAATAATTTTATAAGATTAAGTTTACGAGTATATTGGATTGTTATGTTGGTTGTTGTTTTTACTGTGATTACTATAACACTATAGCATCATTTTAACTGTAGTGTTTTTTTACTAAAAACATTTAACATAAACATGTCAATATTTTGTGTTGATTTATACATGCTTAATATTTATTTTAATATAATGCAATTTCATTTCACAAAATTTTGTATCCAACTGTACTTAAATATTTTAAAGTATTAGTATCGGGACTAATTGGCCCATAATAATAAAAGCATTGAGCGATTAGTCCTGCAGGACTAAATGCTCAATTCTAAATGCACTGTTCGGCATTTAGGTCTATAGGCCTAATCCCTAGCAGGCCTAATCGCCCCAACACCCAACGCATCATCTATCACTAAAGAAAGGCAGAAGTTGTGTTATGCATTAGGTATACAGATCAATACAAACGTGGTTTTGGAGTTTTATGACCGAGGGGGGAATCAAACCCACAACCTCAACCTACTGCAGTCACAGGGGGACCTTTGCCAGCTTCACCACATAGGTCGTCAAGAAACCATAACTGTTATTTTTCTTTGGTTCGAACCAAAGAAAAATAATAGTTATGGTTCCTAGATGAAGACATTTTCGTAAACCTCTATTATAGAGAAACTAATTGCCTTCAAAATCTTGTTATCTATATGAAATTTACATAAATTATATCAACTATGAAGGTATATACTCACAACAATTCAAAAACAATGTTGCCAACTATCTAGTACCGTAACATTTTCATTCCCTAGAACTACAGATAAATTCCTTTTACAACCAACAAAGTAAAACATAATTCTGAATGTCACTGTAAATGTGCAAGAGAATGGTTAATGGAATGCTAAAAGGCAATGGAATCCTGGCAAAGGCAAAGAGCTAAATAAAAGGTGAATGCTTTTGATGTACTTATTAAAGCTAGGGTCTCGTAGAGCTGAGCTAAATTCATTTATAGTGCGAGCTAGTAGAACTGTCAATGATTTCGGTAGGAGGTTGAACAATTGACGCTTACAATACCAGGTACCGAATCCGAAAGTTTCTGATATCGAATCTTTTGACAAATCGAAATCGCGATCTAAGGTTTCGTCGGAATAGAATTCAAATTCTAATCTGATGTTTTCGCTTTGGAAACGAATCGAATGAATTAAAATATCCCTGCAGCATTTACTGGGCAAGGCAATGCTTAACTTTAACTTTTTTTGTACATGATTTAGATAAAAACAATAAATAAAAATTAAGGGTAAACCGTTAGTTTATATTTATTGTTTTTTATTTAAATTTCAAGTACGAGTAAGAACACAATTGTTGACGCCAAAATTTTAGTGTTCACCTTTAGGTAGCATGTTATTATTCCATAAAAAAAATTAACCAAAGGATCCAAAATTTGTAAGTAAATATAGACAGATACTTATTCAAATTATTTATTTGACCATGTAGATATACACGATTGTAATAAGACTCCGGACATGACATGATTTTAAAAAGACTCCAAGTTAGTTCTAGGCCTAGAAAAACCTCTACTTAGTAGGGTTTTGCCTATGGTCTACACATTTATCTAAGCGAAAAACATTCCTTTACCTTATCAACCTGACTATCACAATGTATTTTTGTTGATCTGGTGGTTTTTGTGAAACGAAACGCATCGATTTCTAACATTTTTGGCGCTTTATTAAAAAAAGAAGCTTTAGTGCGTTGTAATCTTTTCCAAGCATTACTCAAGCGTGGTCCAGACCACACTTGAGTAAAGATGAGTTTAAAGAATCACTAGGCAAAGAAATAAGAAAGTTTGAAATCGTTCTAAAATAGGCATTTACTCAAGTAATGCTTAGTAATCGTCATTGATTTATAAAAAACGAAGATGAGGTACTGGTTGGTCGAATGTGGCTACCTCAAATTGTGTAAAATTGTGTTCTCTCACATAAGTCACCGTCTGACCGGCGCACAGTGTGTTTTTGACCCTCTTTTTGTGACATCCTAATTTTATTGAATAATTTAATAGAGAAATATATTATGAAGGCAAGAGTAAAACTCCCACAAGCCTAGCTATCATAGTTTTTGAAAAAATGCGTTTCTAGTTAAAATTCCGGAATTTTATGTTTTTTTTTATTTTATTTTTATTTATTTTTGTATGAATGTTATACTTAATTTTGCACTGTTACCGTAAAGGCCTACCATAGGGCCAAATTATAAGCCATGCACGGGGAGGCTACGACTTCGCAGTTTCAACATAATCGCAAATATGACAAAAACGTATTTATTTTTATCTGACTAAAGTCTTTAGTATTAGCAATTTCTTTTTACTTTAAAACATAGATACATATATGGACTTCACCCACAAAAAAAATTTGCATCCAACGCATCCATGCAGCATGTAAGTAAAACACACCGACACTTACACATTAACATACCAACATAACTCTTTATCGAAGTACTTACAAGATTTACCTTAGCCTAATATAAAGAATATAAATAAGGAACCGTATTCTTTTTCTCTCTCCCTACTTGAGCAATCGAGCTAAAGTCGTGGACTTTCGGAGATATTAATTTTTAAAAAAATACCGGAACAGTACCGGTTTTTGGTCAAAGTTCTCAATGTCACTTTTTAGCAATATCAAGTAGGGAGAGAGAAAAAGAATACGGTTCCTTATTTATATTCTTTATATTAGGCTAAGGTAAATCTTGTAAGTACTTCGATAAAGAGTTATGTTGGTATGTTAATGTGTAAGTGTCGGTGTGTTTTACTTACATGCTGCAT
This sequence comes from Eupithecia tripunctaria, assembly GCA_955876795.1. Taxonomy (NCBI): domain Eukaryota; kingdom Metazoa; phylum Arthropoda; class Insecta; order Lepidoptera; family Geometridae; genus Eupithecia; species Eupithecia tripunctaria. The sequence continues at coordinate 8,689,773 of OY041620.1, forward strand.
GGATGCGTTGGATGCATTTTGTCGTATATTCAATTTGTGTCTTCTTCTATAAATATGTATGTCATTTTCGTTTGTGAGAACAGATGTAAATTCACTTTCATCGGTTTCAGTACACGCTACCCCTTCTTCGTTTTGTTCGTTACTTTCGTTATTTAATTGAAATGGTTTTAACATTTCAATGACTGCAGGAGGCAAAGGCATTCGTTTTATGCTATTTTGAAGCGTACTCAGCCGTGTATTAGATAGGACTGGATCGGAAGACTCCAATGCCCTACAGAATAAATCTACCTTTGTATGTTTTCTTTCATCTTTTCGGCTGTGGTGTTCGCAGTCATATCGCCAAAACTTATTCCTGAATTCTCCAGCTTGTTCTGATAGAACTCCTACGGGAAGTGCTGAGCTTTCAATATTTTTTTGGCCGTGAATGAGGATTTTATGCATAGTTGTCGTCATAGGGTGCCAGTTGTAAGCGGCTACATATTTCCTCGCAAAATTACTGCAAAAATTGGCGAATATTTCGGAGTCTACCGGTAGTCCACAGTTTATTGCGACTAGAATGACGTGTATGCCGTCTACAAGCCATCTACTAAGTCCAAGTATTTCGGCAAATATTCCACGGCTTTCCTCATTAGCGAAGACTCTCCGGGCAGTTTTACCGTCATTAGTCGTAAATGATGTATTGAGTAGATTATATGTATTGAGGAAATATGTAGCCGCTTACAACTGGCACCCTATGACGACAACTATGCAACTATGCTATGCATTCCCGTAGGAGTTCTATCAGACTAATCTGGAGAGTCCAGGAATAAGTTTTGGCGATATGACCGCAAACCCCACAGCCGAAAAGATGAAAGAAAACATACAAAGGTAGATTTATTCCATAGGGCATTGGAGTCTTCCGATCCAGTCCTATCTAATACACGGCTGAGTAGGCTTCAAAATAGCAGAAAACGAATGCCTTTGCCTCCTGCAGTCATTGAAATGTTAAAACCATTTCAATTAAATAACGAAAGTAACGAACAAAACGAAGAAGGGGTAGCGTGTACTGAAACCGATGAAAGTGAATTTACATCTGTTCTCACAAACGAAAATGACATACATATTTATAGAAGAAGACACAAATTGAATATACGACAAAATGCATCCAACGCATCCATGCAGCATGTAAGTAAAACACACCGACACTTACACATTAACATACCAACATAACTCTTTATCGAAGTACTTACAAGATTTACCTTAGCCTAATATAAAGAATATAAATAAGGAACCGTATTCTTTTTCTCTCTCCCTACTTGATATTGCTAAAAAGTGACATTGAGAACTTTGACCAAAAACCGGTACTGTTCCGGTATTTTTTTAAAAATTAATATCTCCGAAAGTCCACGACTTTAGCAATCGATTTTTTTTGTGGGTGAAGTCCATATATGTATCTATGTTTTAAAGTAAAAAGAAATTGCTAATACTAAAGACTTTAGTCAGAAAAAAATAAATACGTTTTTGTCATATTTGCGATTATGTTGAAACTGCGAAGTCGTAGCCTCCCCGTGCATGGCTTATAATTTGGCCCTATGGTAGACCTTTACGGTAACAGTGCAAAATTAAGTATAACATTCATGCAAAAATAAATAAAAATAAAATAAAAAAAAACATAAAATTCCGGAATTTTAACTCGAAACGCATTTTTTCAAAAACTAAGATAGCTAGGCTTGTGGGAGTTTTACTCTTGCATTCATAATATATTTCTCTATAAGATTAATCAATAAAATTAAGATGTCACAAAATGAGGGTAAAAAACACACTCTGCGGCGGCACGGGCGGTCGTGATTCGCGTGAAATATTGTTGTCTCAGTCTCACTTCGGTCCTAGATACTTCTTTCCGTCTTTGTTCTTCTTTGTATTGCACAGGACTGGAAATATAACTGTGAGCGTATGTGTTTGCGTGTAGTTGTAACACATGCCAATTTTTGAGTCAGCGCTGGGAGAACTTAACCTATCTTCACTTTTTAAATCAATGGTAATCGTTCAATAATGCGTAATAACGTGGTAAGAACGCATCGTTTCTTGAGGGTCACTTGAGTAAGTGTAAATTTTGACATTCGTTCCCAAGCATTGTTTTAAAATTAGTCTGTACTCAAAACTATACATAAGAATCACTCAAGCATAGGTCGATGGCCAAGCCTGCATTCATAATACGGGCCTTAGTGTACATGGTATTGGTGAGTTCTTTCCAACGTCTCACGTGAGATGTTTATTTTTCTCATCGTCTCACGAAAAGTAGAAAAGCTTCTCATTACATATCTACAACCTCTGTTAATCATGTTTTTTCAAGAATGGCCAGTAACAATAAACGAGTTGAGCTACCTCAACATTGTTTACATTGTGCAATCAGCTCAACTGTTTAAATCCACTTTTTCTAATTATTTTGTAAAACTTTTAAATTTCCATAAATATATTTTTGTTTGAAATGTAAAATGACATTTATTGTCACACAATTAACATCAACTGTCATTTTGACAGTTACTCGCATGTATTATATAACAATCAGTTAGGTAGAATAAAATGACAAATGTAATTTGTGTTCAATAATAATAAATGAATGAAAAAGAGTGACCAAAACGTCCAGCAAAAACCAAAAAACCAAATGATTTCTTTTTACGGTTCACTATTTCCGAAATTCCTTCTGTCCGAATATCGTCCCTCGTTTCAAATTCACCTACCATCTCGGGTGGGCTTGCTACGTCATTATTTCAATGAATGAGTCTTAGTTTCACGCTCCACTTGTTATAAAGGGACCGTGAGTAGGCTAGAAATGAAACAATGTAATACTTACCTAGATGTTCTTTAGATAAGACAGCTTATTACTAACAATGTAGGAAGTAGATTTACTTTTAAAAATGAAGTTTGTGAGCTCACAAACAGGTCTTTGTCATTTGGAATCAGTAAATTGTGTGTTTTTGTGGTGTCCTTATCCATAAAAGTTCGTCCTATGTAATTGCATAATAAAAAGCACTAACAATGTATGGTTCATTACGGATGTAAGCGGGTTAACTACGAACCTTATTTGTGTTGGAAAAACACCAACGTTTCATCCCTTTGAATTTGTCAAACTGCGATAGTTTTTATAATAAAATATGTAGGTTCATTAGCAAAAACACAAATGTTATCTACTCATGGCACGTGAGTCGGCATTTTGCTCACTGTGGGATTTTCACGCATAAGAAAATGCCAGTGTTTGGGCGTACGTATCTAACTATTGAAATCTTTGATTTTGTTGTTATTACTTTAAGAACGACCATTGTGGCGTGGTTTGACGACCTTTGTGGCGCGGTGGGCGAAGGTCTGCCTGCGATGCAGGAGGTTGAGGGTTCGATTCCCGCCTAGGGACAAAATAAATGTCTGTACGATCTGCCGATATTTATTCAGGGTGTTCTGGATGTTTTCTATGTATAAGGAAAAAATTCTATCTATGTAGTGTGTTAAAAAATAGAGGAATCGTGACCTTTCGGCGAACAAACACTTTTAGTCGTACTGCAATGACAGAGCAGTGTTGTCAACGCAACAAAAGTTGTCTATTGGCACACAAGCGGCCTCAATTCCCACGACTCTTCTCTTTTTGAACAGCATAAAACAAAGCTGTAAAAATCTTAGTGGACACTAAAGACTTTTTTATAGGTACTTATCACTTATTTTGAATACGTAACACATATTTATAACTTTACTAACTGCGCCCCGCGGCTTCGTACGCGTTGTTCCTATGGAAACATTAAAAGGTGATTTTCATCCCACGGTAACAGATTTACGGGATAAAAAGTAACCTAAGTTTTATTCCAGTATTAGAATTACCTGTATGAATTACCCAAAATTTCAACCACATCCGTCCAGTAGTTTTGGCGTGAAGAGGTAACAAACATCCATCTATCCATTCATTCATCCATCCATCCATCCATCCATACATCCATACAAACTTTCGCCTTTATAATATTAGTGTGATTAATTTATTAAAAAGGATCAACAGCGTATACATCAAGCATTTTGTTTTAACTTAGTATCTAGGCAGGTTTTAATATATACGCTTATAATAGGCGGACACAACATTGTTTGTTGGGTGGTATCCTGATTTAATAAAATAGAACAGAGCCACCTTAATGATGTTGTTAGGTCCATTATAGTATGTATCGCAATTCAATAGGTTCATTAGACTCAGGTACGAGTACCTAGGTCCAATTATCACACACTCCATGTATGGTATCTACTTTGGCACAGACGAGATCTTCAGATTACGGGCCGGTGGGAGTACCTATATACCTGGCTACTAGATAGTACAAACATGTTCCTAATTGGTGTTACTTTACTTATACTCACCCTGTTTAAAGATTTTGTAGATAGAATCTCTTCGTTTTAAGGCGCATAAGATTCAAGAGTCAAGTCGTTTATTTCTTTAGACTAACCAAATAAGCACTTAGACAAGTAATTTTTTTACTATAATAAACAGCTTGATAAATATTAATTACAAACAAATTAGAAATAAGGTGCAATTGACTCTAATTCACTTAATTTTTTTTATCCACTAGCTAAAGAGTCACTAGCAAGTTTATCGCTTATCAACTGATACAATCTTTGCATATAAGTCTAACACAACTAATTGAATTACTTACCTACAATTATCGGTGTGGAACTGGGCGACATCCGGCCAAGTCATGTCATTTCGTTCATAAAACGAAAACTTATCTGGATAAGTTTTCGTTTTACAGTTTAAATTTACAAATAATGAACTCAGTTGCTTCAGATGGAAGCTTGTTATAGAATTGTACTCAATTGCCAAAATGATTTCTCTACGTTTCATAATCTATATGATGGGATGTGTAATTTGTTGTTGTTTCTTGTATTTTTATTGTGAACATCACACCTTTTCAAAAGTTATCTCTGTTTTTGGGTATAGGTACATTAGATTTTCATAGATGTATTGCGATATTACTGTCAAAATTATTTCTTTCTTTTAAATAATTTCCTCAACGAGTCGTGTGGATTTAATTTATAAATAGCGCGTATCGCCCTTTTCTGAAGAACAAAGATAGTTTGGATGTCAGCTAACTGTCCCCAAAGCAAAATACCATAAGACATAACACTATGGAAGTAACTGAAGTAAACTAACCTAGCTGTATCTTCATCGGTATTATTATATCTAATTGTTCGAACCGCATACGCTGCTGAACTTAGTCTGCTACGAGAGCATCAATTTGCGGTCTCCATTGAAGATAGAACCTTTTTGTTTTAAGTGAGTCGTATGATTTGTACAGTGACGTTCATAAATCAATGACCCCCGGGTTTTAAGTCTCATAGTCACAATCGTTTTGTCACTATATCGATAAACGTCACTATATTTACACTACACATGATGGTTCATTAGTTATGTTTGATTATGATTATACAGCCTGTCAAGTTTGACCAACCCTTACATGTTTGGGTCGCCATGGTGCGGTAAACTTTTTGGTGTTAGTAATTAAATATTGTACATTATATCTAGGTAAAAACAACGATGTTGTTTTATTTTATTCGGTGCCAAAAATAAAACTAAAAGAAGCGTAACTTACACAAGAATTCCAATATCTACCTAGAAACTCGCATTATGATAAAATAGTATTCTAAACATAGAATTAAGTAAAATTCTGTAAATATGTTATGTTCACCCATTGCTAACTCAATAAATGGCCGGTGTTGTTACAATTAATCCCAGAGACACGTTTTTCCATTATTTTGCAATATGCCTACTTATAAACAAAAGAGATAGAAACACGTACCTAGAAGTGTGACCGAGACAACAATTGGCACTCGAAAAACGACCGCCGACGGCGCCCTTCCGACTATGACTGAAGTGGGAGGACATAATTGGACCTAATTTGAGGCTGCCACTTTCAAGAAGCCATCATCACCCCTTGTTTTACATCGAAGATTCTAAACAAAAATATCGTATTCGAAAAATCAGGTATTCGACAAAAATAAATCCTGTAAATTTTCTTTATAAGTTGTCCTTAATGCAAAAGCGTTGCTCAATTCTAAGTGGCAGCATTTCCGTTTTTGAAGCTGACCTGGTTTCCTTTACTCATAGATAGACCAGTGACCCCCAAAAAACAAACAGAACAGTATCGCAATGGACGAATACGAAAGGAAACTTTTCGTATCAGAGTGAATTCAGAGCATAAAGGGAAATGTAGGCTTAGCTACGAATATGTATGCTGCAGGCTTCCTACTTGCCACTCAACTGCACTTTGAACTAGTTCAAGCAATCTAGACTGTATTGCTTTGTGTCAGTGTCACATGAAAATAATAGGTTTGGAGTAAAATAGGAAACAATCCCTACGTTTTCATCTTTATTTATATTTCATCTTTGGAAATAATGATATACTCATAATTATCTGCTCAATTTAATTGCTAAGAAGAAAGCCTTTGATTGTTTGATATTTTTGTAAGTAATGTAGTAATAATAAACGCCTACATTTTCTAACTACGCAAATAAAGCCGCGAATTTTTCAGTCAATGATTATTTATCGGGTATTTGTCGCGTACCTTTGTTGTTATTTCCCTTACGTGTAACGCGGTAGAAATGCAGGGGAAATAAAAGCAAAGGTACGCGATAGCTAACTAATAAAAAATCATTAATTATAATCTGGTTAAGCCTCAGCTATTTTTCAACGCTGGTTTTATTACCTACCTAGTTAAGCTGCAAATAACGATTTCAAAGAAAAGCAATTTTCAAGAGTAAAGATTAAACCTAGCACTAAATATTAATACAGATCTCAGACAGACTTATCCGAGCGCAAAATACATAAATTACAAAGCATCCTCTATAGACCCAATGATTTGTGGATCACTAACTTTGATTGTGGTAGAAGTAGGCTGCTAGGATCTTTGTGACGGACCGATTGATATACACGAGTGGGTAACACTACTGCCATATAGAAGGGAAATGAAAACACAGTCATCAGCGGTCAAGACATGTTTGCCATTATTAACCATAGAATTCTTCCGCTAGTGGCCAAACAATTGAAGTGAATTAGAGTCAATTGCACCTTATTTCTTGTTTGATAGTAATAACTTTTTATCAAGCTGTTTATATAGTAAAAATTTGACTTGTCTAAGTACTTTTTTTGTAAGTCTAAAGAAATAAACGATTTGACTCTGACTCTGACTCAGAATCATCGATGTAAGTAGAATTCCAGATCTCTCAGTGTCAAGATCGAGTGGTATGGTGTCCTGATGATGTCTCGTGGAGAAACAAAACTAGAGGACTTACTTTGATAGATGTTCTTTCATTTTGTATAATTTGTTAGACCTTATCGGAGAAGGGTTTTCGCGAAATTTTTACTAAATATTTTCATCCCTCTATTTACCTGTCTAGTAGGTATCTATTTCTATACTGACTGGATACAACAAAAATGCTGTAGACTAGATTTTTCCGTTCCACTCCAAACTTTAATCCAGGTGTTAAGTGTTAAATTGGGTAAACTACTGCTTCAGGCGTTACATATTGGACATGGGATCAGACTATCCGACCAAATAGATGACATAAAGTGTTTCACATGTCCATATAACGAATAAAGAATTACAATATATGCTCGTACTAATTTAAACAAATATAAACAACAGAGGAGAAGCAATTACCTAAAAGTTAAGTCTTCAAACACGACTGGAATGCTTATTGTTTAATCTTAATACACTCGATACAAACTCGAAAACCACAAACAAGCCTGAAAAACCGAGATAAAGAACGCCTCCCAAACTCCCTTGGCCTTCCAAAATGAACAGGCGAAAGTTCTGAATACCTCCCCATCCAGTGTCCTGTAAACAAAAAGTTTGGAGGGCAAGGAAGTGGGAGCATAATCACGGGACGTGAGCAAACACTTGCAACTCGATTTGCCGACGAACTAGGCAGTTTTTTGCTTGGTGAAGTTTCGAGGTCGGCTTAGCCGTTAAGGATTGGAGAAACTGATGTTAATTATTTTATCGATGTTCTTAGCATCTCAACCTCAACCTCAACAGCCTGTATCGGTCCACTGCTGGACGCAGGCCTCCTCCTGTGTGTGTGTGAGTGATAAACGCCTTATTGGCGTTTAACTCTTGGGGGGTACTGTCCATAATCCCCACGGTGGGCATTCGGGTTGGGGATTGCAGGTTTGTGGATGATTCGTTCTGCAGGGGGCCCTACTACCCGTCCCCTGGTGTAGGCCCGCCTCTTACGACACCCACGGGAAGAATTGTGGTGGTGCAAATTCTAAGCCAACACCATACAGCGTAACACCTATTGAACATCATTTTGTGTGTGTTAGTTAGACAATGCTATTTTTTTGTTCGGGATAACCACGCATTTTTTTTATACTATAAACATGCCTATCCCGATGTCATGCTGTTAACGGCGCGATCAGATTGGGATTGAAAATTTCATGAATTTCAGAGTTTCAAACTGAAACAAAATAGTCGGATATTTACTTTGACTATCACATACCATTTTGACATAGCGCGGAACGTTTAAGAAATCTAACGTGCATTATTTACATTGACAAGGTTCCGTCCCGTTCTGATCGCACGCGGGTTATACATAGATGGTTCGTAAAATGGTCCATAAAAGAATAAGAATAAGACTTTTTTATTTGTAGCATCAAAATTTAAACTTAATCTAGTAACTTTACATAATACTATAGTAAATAATAGTTTTAGTTTATTGATATCAAGCAATCTCCTCCTAGAAATACCGTCACATAGCTCATCCTTCTGTGAAAAATCTTTTTCAATCGAGGCTGTTCGACTCTGGAACGACCTACCATATGACATCAAGAAAGTTGAAACAAAAGATGGTTTCAAAAAACTGACTCGTGAGCATTTTGTGGGAATCCTTTACCCGTCTTCTAGTTAAATTACCGTCTTTTCACTACACTTTTAGATTTTTGTAGGTATCTCTTGTAGGTATATGTAGATATTTTAATATTATTGTTTTTATATAAAAATTATTTATAGTTTAGACTTCATTATTTTTGTTTATCATAGTAAGTTAATGTCTTAGTTTAAGCACGCCGTTTTTGTTGTTTTTGACCTTGTGTGGTTGGCAGGTAGAAAATGCCATCGGCATTATGCCCACCATTTGTGTACTTTTTTATAATTGTGTGCAATAAAGTATTAAATAAATAAAATAGATATTATTTGATTGTAATATCTATTTACATTAAGTACCTCTTAAAAAACCGTAAGACTTTGTTCATTAAAATACCTACTACTACAACAAATTACCGTCCCGCTGAGTATATTTGTTGTGGTAGATAACTATTACCTATACATAATATACCAGACACCCTGTTCTATTTTCATTACGAATCGACGTTGTCAATTTGCTGATTTAATTCAAAATCATGCTCATGTAGTCATGGTATTCACCATAAACCTCTCATTAGTCCGTGGTCGACTCCAGCCAGTGAACGGTCCAAGAATCGAGGGTACAATTGGGGTGGTAACCGCAACTAGCCTCGTCGATCAATCACGCTCTGACGGTTGAATTTGTACCTACATACTACGCAAGTTTAGTGGTAGGTGTCACTTGCCATGCGTGGATGGCGATTTGTCATCCATTGTGCGTGGCACTAGTGGAAAGTTTTTTGTTTTGCGCTGAAAGAGGAGGAAAATACCTATCAGACGTAAAGTTCTGGATATTTCTGGTAAGAATTCGTTCATGGTGGCAGAATTTGGGTAACATTATGTTAAGCTTGATCTCTGGATACTCAAACGCAAACACTATTTGAGGATTATTACCATGATTTGAGTTTTGAGCTTTCCAATATTTCGGCACAGTTTCATGCACCATGGTCACGGAATAACTGAAGGCACTGCGAGTGAGTTTTGATTGGGAGATATAAAGATCTATCCTCATTTTTGGTAAATAACTTTAGTATTAATAACCATGATGGATATATTACGGATGTAAGCGGGTTAACTACGAACCTTATTTGTGTTGGAACAACACCAACGTTTCATCCCTTAACGATGGGAACTTCAGGGCGAGTGCGGTTCTAGACGCGCGCGTTCCGTATCCCTTCGAGCACTAGATTCATTACATCATTAATGAATTCGTCAAACTACGATAGTTTTTATAATAAAACCATGATGGAATTAAAAGTTTTACTATTTGAGTGAGTATGTCAACAAAAATTTCTTGTAATTTGATGTAAAGCAGTGAGAAATAAAAAATTCAATAAGTCCATAAATACAATTAATGTACACTGAGGAAAGGTCGTGCGTGTTATAAAATTAAGCACAGACAAGAAAATAAAGTACCTTATATTTTTATTTCTGTCGCATCGATAGGAAGACTAAAAGTAAAGAAGCAACGAAGAAAGCTTTAGCCTGTTAGTTGTTATTTTTCGAGCTGGAGCAAAACCCGCCCCAAGCTTTTGTTATCCTCTAGATAATCTTATATTTTATAGAACGTCTTTTTGCATAGCAAGGTTTGGTAAATTTTTGAATTTATTTAATGATATTTTTTGCAATTTATTGTGGGCGTCAGTCTATAAAGCTTATCTTACACAAACTATGTTCTAGCAGGTTAGCATAGATAATGCTGTGTGAAATGTCCAGCATTCTATAGGATTCTATAGGTATTTATTATAAAACTTTACTTTTACAATACAAGGTTTGATCTGCAAGAAATTCACCTAATGTATAATATAATGAAAAAATACCAATGTAATGAAGCTGATATTAGCTATGTAATAATTTTCCATATCAACCAAACATAAGACCCTATCAACACCACTCATTGGTCGAAGGACCAAAACCTCTCATTACTTATTAAATATGATCGGAAATCCCAATTTAAAGTCGGCTTCACATGTCAAAGCAGATTTTGGTTGGGACTTACATCCTCAGTTAGTTATAAGCTTAAATCCTCTATGGCCAGACGTTCACTGGACAGTAAGCTAAGCAGATCGGTCTAGTGGAAACTTGGTAATACCCTAATTTGTTGACAAGATTGGTTCTAATCCCATTAGCCCATGTACGTCATTGTACGTAGGTCCTGACATCTACGACCGTATTACTAAAGCGAGCTGTCAGCATAGATGTTCGAGAAGCTGTGACATTCCAATCTATTACATTAAGGCCTACTTAATGTAGGTATTCGTATGCCGGCGGCATAGAATTAGCAACAGCCCAACTCTTCCGCGGGTATCGTAAAAGGTGACTAAGGGATATTTAACGAAGGCGGGCAGCAGCGCCTCCTGCAAAACAATTCTACCACCAACTTGCAAACCCCATCCGCATGTCCAGCGTGGGGATTATGGGCGATACCCCCCACCCCCCCCCCCCCCCCCCCCATGAGATAATAGCCAATAAAGGCGCTTATCAGAGGGAGGCCTGCGTCCAGCAGTGGACCAATATAGGTTGTTGAGGTGAGGAGGTGAGGATGTAGGATGTAGTATTAAAATACTTTGTTGAAAAGAATGTCGGAATGAGGCTGCTGATGAGGTTCATAGGGATTTAAAAAGAAGGTTCTTGCCAGAAAACAGTTGGTTCGGGGTTCTTAGATATTCCTCTTTCCCTTGGTTCTGGTGACTAAGTCTGACAATGGTGAACCTGGCTTTACGTTTGTTTAAAATGAAATGGGATTGTAATTCGAAGACTAATTTCCTGTAAAACGGCTTGGATACAGGTGACCACTACACATATCGGTGCTGTTACGGGTCTTTGTAATATGGCACGTAGCATCAAGGTACAATAATTGATGGTCTTTAACAGAAGAGCCAAGACCAGGAATCAACATTTGCAGATAAACAGACCTGATACGGGGGGAATTGGACCAATCTTTTGCTTCAGAGGTGGACTTTCGCCCTCAACCTCAACAGCCTGTATTGGGCCACTGCTGGCATCCCCCTAATAAGCGACTTATTGGCATTTGTCTCATGCGGGGTAGTAGTGGCTATAATCCCCACACAGGGCATGCGAGTTGGGGATCGCAGCTCGGTGGTAGAATTGTTCTGCAGGAGGCGCTGCTGCCCGCCCCCCGATAGATATCCCTTAGTCGCCTCTTACGACACCCACAGGAAGAGTTGGGGTGGTGCAAATTCTAAGCCAACGCCACACAGCTGGCTTTCGCCCATTGCAACATAATCTTTTGTAAATAATAATGTACCCAATACAAGTCAAAAACTATTATCGTAGCTGTTAATGTTCAGATATCACATAACTTTTCCAACGTCCTTGAGCTTTGGTCTTGTCTTAGGCCCGTATTATGAAAGCTTGCTCAGTCATAGAGCTATGCTTGAGTGACGTTCATGCTATAGAAAGGCGTTGCTCAAGGACATATCGATGACTGAGGAAGCTTTCATAATACAGGCCTTAGTCTCTTTGTAACTTGTGCATTATTCCACGGACATAAATTATTTTGAAAATAAGTACATAAAACAATCCCTGCACAAAGAAAAAACAAAGCAAGTTTCACTACCATCTTTTATAACAGGAAGTACGTAATTTCACGTCGTGTTGAGTTCAATACACGTTCATTCCATAATTCATGAACATTAGTCTCGGTGAAGGTAACATAAGACGTGCAAATAAATAGCCCCGGTATATCCGGAGCAAAGACAGCGCAGCATCAGGTAAATTGAACTGGAGTATAATAAAATTACTGGAAAGCGGGAGATAGTAGATTAAGAGTGGCGTTCTGACAATAATCTTTTGGTTGAAATAAAAATTTAATGCTGCGTTGGAATAGCATCTCTCTCGAGAACGGCTGGACAGGTTTTGATTACTATTTTTACAGGTTTTGAGGTTTTTTTCTATTTACTTGTAAATGGTCTGTAATATCCGGACTGCCCGCATCTAATACATTAACAGCCTACGACACGAATTGTTAATTGTACTTATTAACATTATTAAAGGTATTTCTTGTTTTTCTGTAAATTATGAAATCAAACACTACCTACTAAATTGATGTCCACACTACCCAAAGGCAAGAAGGTAGAGAATACTATCTAGTAAGTATTATGTTGTATGCTGGATGCCGTTTTAGCTGATGCCAGAAGCCGTTTTAGCTGATGCCGGATGCCGTTTTAGCTGGAAAAGATGATGATGAATATTCAGAACTGCTAGTCTGATTCTTAAACTATACAATAAAGCGCATACCGGTGCCAATATGACAGCACCACCTATTTAACTTATAATAGATACCACAAACTGTACGATTGATTTTTAAAACTTCCTGTGTTTACATAATGATAAGATAAAATAAATGGGGACGCCATTTCACACTTCCACTGGTGTGATTAATAATATCTCTATTGAAAATAAATATTAAATGCTACCAACCTACTACGTAGGTGCGTAAACTAAGTATGTAAAAATCACAGTAGAATAGAAAAATATTAAAAACAATCTAACATTAAAAATAATAGTCCCAACTCACAAATATCCCGGCAATGTGCAAATGAAAGAAGCATAATAAAATATATCTTCATAACGAGATTAAAAAACTCCCTCGGTCAACCAAAACAGTTCGCGAAACATTAACAGCCCTACTGTGGCCCTTTTAATTTATTAGCTACCTACCGTTAAAGGTGGCGTTAACCGAGACTAGAGACCTACACGAGACCGCGACATTAGACCGAGACCACTACTTAACTCCTGCTAGACTTACGCCCATATCTTTAGACGATTCTTGAACGAATCCTCCACTCAAACTCGGCTGAGGGTTTTTCGTACATTCTTCCAAAACATACTCGAGTTCGGTATGCTAAGTTAATTTGGTTAAATCTCAACTTCACTAAAAAAGGTTGAATCGAGTGAATGCGTTGTAAATGCAATTGAGATAGTCCCCAAAATCCATTTAAATAACAGCAGACTATTATTGAGGAGTATTCAAGGTAGATCGTGAGATACCTTGAGAGGACAGTTCATTTCTCCACTCGTATGAGGAAATTTTCCAAGGTTAGTTCGATGGTTGGGGGAATTTTATACGATCAAGCGTACAGGAACGCAATTGGAGTTTCAGTCGAGGTCGAGGTAGCGACTAAAGATATAGAGGTTAGTGCGTGAAGGCCTATTCATATCTATGAGGAACTCACTCCCCAGACTGATAGCAAAAAAATTACAACCCGACTGTATAGCCCTATTTATGTATCAGCTACCTACCGTAAAGGTGGTTCGTGCCTTGACAGAGACCGAGACTAGAGACCGACATACGAGACCGATGACATTCGCCGAGACCGGAGCTTGACTCTAGCTAGACTTAGTATGTGAAAGCCTAGTCATAATATCTACGCGGGACTCACTAGCTATATCGATAGCGGTAAATTTTGCAACGATTTTGCGTTTAGTTTGCTCGGTCACTCGTTACTAAAACCTCGACCCCCGAATATACCCCGGATTTCGTCGACGTCTTAGTGACATTAGGATTGTTGAATTACCACCCGGAATACAAAGGCCTCCCCGCTGTGAAACTTATACCACGGAGTACGGGATACCTCTTCAGATGCATGAGATATCGGGCCAACTCTGACGTGAAACAAAAGAAAGCTATAGGAATCTCCACCTCCCTGACCATCACCGTGGCTGTTCTGGATGTGTGGTGGACTAAACTTGTGGAGAGCAATTTATTGCGTCAGTGACCTCTACCGGTCTCTTAACTCTGTTCCGCTTCTGAAATGACATGCATACGAAAGTGTGAAGTCAAGCAGATACTGTCTCGGGTCTCGGTGTACGGCCTCGGTCTCCAGTCTCAGGCGAGACCCGATCCGCTGCCACCCTAACACAGCGTTTACCGGAATGTTTATGGAAGAAATCCACCAGTTTCCCTTACCCTGGCATCTAACACATTAGATGTGATTTAGTGATGGCATTAATCAAAAAAGGCATCTTTTCCTTCACCGTCCGTTTGCGGATAACGAACTGCCTTTAATAAAGCTGATTTCTTAACAGAATGTATGCCGTCACGCCATCTTTTTGTTTAACTGAGAGATAAGTATTTCTTTTGTAATGAATTTCGTCGAGATTTTGAGCTGATTTGGACCCAAGCGGAAAAAGATGTGAAAAAAAATAGTTTTTGGCCAAATATCGTCGCCACACCAGCATATTCGCAATTTTTGTAGCAGATTTAAACTAACCAATTCTAAACTAGCTAGCTGACGATTGACGATTGACGACAAAGCTTTAGATGTTGCAAACTGTCTGTTAGGTCAACCGGTCGGTTTTTATTTTCGATGTATTTCTACGATATTGTCTACATGGTTAAATATTAGATTAGAAGTCTCACTCAGAAACATTTCATCTCATTATTTTTAGCACACAGTACCGTTACCGAAATTGACGTTATAGGTATAACTACGCTAACGTTGTTTGACACCCATTATCACCTGTAAACTCAACCTTGCATAAATACATAATCGCACTTACTGGACAGGAGCAAGGTAGGTTCGCCTGATATTAATTGTACCTCACCTATTCATTTAGCAGCATACACCAGCATAGAGGCAACGAATCGACCAATATACTGTGCCATCACAATACATTGCTATGCTTCAGTAACTTGAGGTTTCCCTATCATGGTATGCCTCAAGTTAAGGTTGGTTGATAGTGTGAGCTGGGTGGAAACGTGTTCCTGAATTGAAAGTAACTTAGTGTGACTTAAAAGAAGTGTACGACCGGCGAAAAACTGCAGGCAGACGCTGGATGCACCAAGCTGAGGATAGTCTAGCTTAGGCTGATGATGGTGATGAAGTTTTGAGTGATTTTCTGCCTGCTAGTAGGTACACCACTGAGTCAGAGTCAGAGTCAAATCGTTTATTTCTTTAGACTTACAAAATAAGCACTTAGAGAAGTCAAATTTTTACTATATAAACAGCTTGATAAATAGAAATAAGGTGCAATTGACTCTAATTCACTTCAATTTTTTGTCCACTAGCGGAGGAAGTGATAAAGAAACCACTAGCAAGTTTATGAGTGAGCCTAACGCTCTGAGCGACCAAATTCATTTTATCACATTTTATGAATCCCACATACCTATCCGCACTGATATAGAATAATCTATAAAAACAATATTCCTCTCATTACAGAACGAATCTTTGGTGTTCTTCTAACACAAACTTGGTTCTTAGTAAACCCACTTACATGCATTACTATTTCTCATTACAGAAATAACTAGCTGCGCCCCGCGGCTTCGCACGCGTTCTTCCTTAAATTTTCATCCCACGGGAACAGTTTTATGGGATAAAAAGTAGCCTATGTTTTATTCCAGTATTAGAATTACCTGTATGCAAAATTACAGCCAGATCCGTTAAGTAGTTTTGGCGTGAAGAGGTAACAAACATCCATCCATACATCCATCCAAATTTTCGCCTTTATAATATTAGTGTGATGTGACGTGATGTGATAATGCTTTATTTTGAATCCTTCCACTCTTCAGAGAGTTATTATGATAGGTATGCTTTCTAAAGAAAACCACGAGCTGCGAACCATCATCATTCGAATTCAAAGTGACAATAAGCCGCTTCAGTTCTTACCTAAAACGCAACTTTAATCGCGGTCTACCCGACCAACCACTACCCACATAAGCCTCGCTTCAAGATCGCCATTCGATTTTGTGAAATGGCTGAAAATGGAACTACATTCGACTCTCGATTGTTGTCCACCGTTTCAGATGTACAGTAAGTTTCATAATACGGGCCTTAAAGCTTAACGTTGTAGATATGCTCTGAAATCTACTGACTGGTGTCAGTTTTTATGTTATAAAATCTAAGTCGTATAAAAAGTACTGAAGGGTTTGAGCATTTTGGTGCTAACATCACCGTTTTGGTTTATTAGTGGGAATATTTAGTAAAAAAAAATTAGGGCAGGGTGGCCCTAAATTCGGTACAAAAATCTTCAAACAAGCGATTAGTTTAGTTTTATAAATATCTGCATTGACACCATTGTTAGCATTTTAGTGGCGTACTGCTAACATTAAAATATCAATAATTGAAATGCCGATGTTTTTAACGGACTTCAAAAAAGGAGGAGGTTCTCAATTCGACTGTATTTTTTTTGTTGATGTTGATATTTGTTACTTCAGAACTTTTGACTGGGTGGTCCGATTTTCATGATTCTTATATGAAAGCTGGTGCTTCACGTGTGGTCCCATTTTAATTTTGTTCAGTTCTGACAATGGGATCCATGAAAATTCATGAAAAAAAACATTAAAGTTGGTTATTAGTTTTTTAAAACAAAAATAATTATTTGGTGTCAAATTTAATAAGTTCTCGTACCATCTGAATTGACACAATCAGTAATAAAAAAGCAATCGTTGAAAGGAGGTTTGAGCTAAATTGTCTGTCATGGTTATAATTTTCCCCGAAACAGAACATCCGAATCACTTATGTTGAATAGACATTGAACAGAGGGAAAAGTTCACAAACTATACAGTAAATTAAGTATTTATTGGGAAGCAAAGTTTGCTCATATTTTATTTATCTGGGCCAATAATGAATCATGGCTGTCAATCAGATTGAGTGGTTTGAAGAGTTTATTTATTGGGTACTCTCTAGTGTTGTGGTAATAATATTGAATTGTAAAATACCCATCAGAACATGACCACGGCTGACCGTGTCTCGTCCTAGAAGACATGTCTTTGCCACAATACAATATACAATTTATTGCACACCAAGAAAATACAAAAAATACAGGAACAGAGATAAATAAATAATAAAATAATATAAATATATAATAAAATAATAATGGATATAATGACTACGTCAATGATAATAATGACTACGTCAATGATGTTAATGCTTGGCCGGATGTCGCCCAGTTCCACACAGACAATAGTATGTAAGACCAGTTAGACTTAGTTATCCTAAGATTGTATTAGTTGATAAGCGATAACCTTGCTAGTGGCTTCTTTTTCACTTCTTCCGCTAGTGGACAAAAATTGAAGTGAATTAGAGTCAATTGCACCTTATTTCTTGTTTGATAGTAATAACTATTTATCAAGCTGTTTATATAGTAAAAATTTGACTTGTCTAAGTACTTATTTTGTAAGTCTAAAGAAAAAAACGATTTGACTCTGACTCTGATAATTCACACGTCATTATCTAGCCCCAAGCTAAACAGAGCTTGTGTTATGGGTACCAGATAACTGATATAATTAATACAATAAAGAGATCGATATTTTTTTATTATACATAGAAAACATCCAGAATCTCTATATGACCGGCCCACTGTCAATTCAGCCTGCTAATAGGGTATATGCATGTGATTTCAAAATGGCTATAAAAATATATACGTATTCTCTATTGATATAGAAACATATCTACATATTTATTTTTGCGTTTTGAGATGTTTTTATTGTAGAATTTAACCATTGAAAAATTGATATTTTAAATCTCAATCGCAAAATTTCGAAACGCTACTCCATTGACTAGAGCGGACGTGACATCACTGTACGCATTTCTTCTTTTTTTATTCTGCTTGCTGCACCTTGATTTGACACTATTCTGCCCACATGACATTTCGTATTGTCGATTATTTTCAGTTTTTTCGGAAAACCTCTTTCCTGAGATGATCACTACCGAGGTCGTCACCAAAGGTTTTAATCAAGTGTGTACGTCGACGTCACATAAACATGGCGCCAATATGGCAGCGTTTTTATCACCCGAAAATGATTGTAGTTTTGATTTGTTTTTTTTACCTTGTTAATGCGAAATTCAGTGAGCGTCTTATCATTCCTGGGTTAAATAAAGACCTAAAGAATCGATTAAAAAAATAAAAAAAATCGATGCATATACCCGATTCTCTAAGCTATGTGGATAACTTTGGTTCTCCGACGAATCCTATCCTTCAGAGAGACGGCTCATGTATAGGTAAGTAATATCTGTCAAGTTATTTTCAAATGATTTCAATCGTCTGTGATTCGCTTGTTTCGTGTATTGTATTGTCGTGTGGTTTACAATCATTTGTTATCCCATTATAATTTTAACAAGTTGCCTATTCATCGCGGTTTAAGAATGCCCGCTTATGTCATAAGAATAGACAATACGAACCTACCAAAGAAAGGGTAGCAGCTTCCTTCTGTAAATTGTAGTACCTCCACTGTGATTATCATCACTCTTCATCAATACTATATCATCAATACTGTTATCTCTATTTGTGTAACTCTGTTATATCTCGACTCTGATAAATAGACGACCTCTGTGGCGCGGTGAGTGAAGGTCTGCCTGCGATGCAGGAGGTCGCGGGTTCGATTCCCGCCTCGGACAAATGTGTGTACAATCTGCAGTTCAGGATGTTCTGGTTTTTTATGTATAATAAAAAACAACCGTTGAGGTAAACGAGTTCTTGAGTGGAGACCGTGACCTGACGAACGTAGTGTAGGAAGCCCTTCGGCCAGGTGGGACGACGATCTGCGAAAGACTGCAGGGAGATGCTGGATACGTCAAACTCGCTATAGCGCTCATTGCGGAAGGCTTAGGCCTCCCATAGACATACTTGGACATAGGTCCAGCAGTGAATTGATATTGGCCAATATATCAATTCACAAATACATGAACCGTCATACAGAGCTGATACATTATACTATATAATTTAGATGTCTACTCGGAAAACGAAAAGTAAAGTTTCCGATTAGTTTTTAAACAAAAACACCTCATAAGGCACATGCACAAGATAGCGTTAACACGAAAACGAATAAGAGATTTTAAATTTTACGAGTAGGCCCCTATACCTACTTGAGGGGGTGAGTTTATTTGACGTTACTAACGAGAATAGATCGTGATGATTGTGTATTTTTTACTGGAATTTGCGTACGGAACTACGCAAATAATAACGTCAAATGGAATAACCCCTTCTGATCACGTAATATGCGTCTTAGAACCTAGTTATGTCCTCAACGGTCCATCTGTTCAATGGGATCCAATCAATTTGATGTCAACGAACCTTGAAACATTAACTAACTGAACTGATTGCGTAGTACGAACCGAACATCAGCTATAATGTATAGGTACTAAGCACAGGTACATATAAATAAATATTTTTACGCATATATTTTTTTTAAATCTTTTTTATAATACAGTCGATAATAGGTAATGTAAGAAGTTTATTTTATAACAAATCCCTAGAAAAACACGGAATCTTAAAATCGACTTTATTGCATAATATTGTAAATCTCTTATTAGCCGTAAGTTAGATTATTAAGGTGTTTAGACATAAGGGCTGTTGATTTTGTTGAACAATAAAATAAATATTGAGTTAACTATTTCCTGTCCACGGCGTAGTATGCGCTACTACGGAAGAAAACAAAAAAAAAACAAATTAGTTATTCTACTTAGGTCTAGCTAGGACGATATCTATGTAACATTTCCCGAAAAAACCATGCTTGCTGCCACGCAATTTTCACTTTTATGTCTGCTATTATTAAGATAATTTTCTATTTACTATTAGATACTATAATTTTCATAATAAATGACTTATTACTATAAAATAAGTAAGTATTCCAGCGCGATGCGAAAATATAACAAGGTTAACATTGTGTGTAGAACATAATATTACGAACTTAATTTTTTAAGATTAAACTAAAGCTAAAAATTTATCTAACAATGTTTTTCTTTTATTAATTGCGTTGCTTGAAAAATAAGTCGAAGGCTCTTGGATTTTTGAGGAATTTAGATTTGACAGAGTCAGTTAATGATCCAGGGCGTAAAAAAATCAGTTTCGCTCGACCGAATTCTATACTTCTTCATACGTAGGTACCTATACCTCAACCTCAACCCGCTGTCTCGGTCCACTGTTGGACGTAGGCCTACCTGGGTAGGCGATTAATTGGCTTTTATCTCAAAGGAGATAGTGTCTATAATGCTCATGCTTATGGTACCCTTCTACCTACCTATCTCTGTCTCCTAAAAAGGTTTGCCAAAATTATAGGTATTTTTTCAGCTATGATAAAACGTCACTCCAATGTGGAACTTCCCAGAACTTCCCTTCCAGTTAAGGAACCTCATTAATTGGTATCGCGGCAGATTAATTAAACTCCGACGCAGTTTAGACTCTACCATTTAGCCCGCTAGCCTGACCTGCTTCAAAATTCACTTAAAATCTCCCATTTAGCAAGTTGTTTAGCAGTTGACGTTGTCGTTTAAAAATTTCAGTTTAATTTTTTCTTGGGTTAAATTTAGATCCTCTTTTGTTTTGTCTATTCACAGAGTTAGCCTTATGCCCAGCGCGCTAGGTGGATTTGGTTCGTAGATAAAGATGATAACTTTTTATTAAAAAAAATCGAACGATTTTATACAAGACATTTATGCAGGGCTCTCATTTCTATGCTACTTTGAAGGTTCGGTTCAACACCGAAGCAAATTGTAAGCATGGAAAGAGGTCCATATCCTTTAATTAAAGATTCTGCAATTCTGGCGCGAGAGCGTTTGAAAATTACGCTCAGACCCGTTGTGCTAGGCCTTAGGCACATATATACAGACGGCAAGTTACCGGCTATTTAGTCACCTTATATGAATTCATTGATGTAGGAATACATCTGTGTATTAAGGCGCATACCCGAGCCAATCTGACAGCAATTCCTATTTTATCATATTTTTACGTTTATCATAGGAATTTTTAAAAATCCTACGTTCAGTTTGTGGTATCTATTATAAGCTATTTTTTAATACCTCTTTTATAATTTTGTCTCATATAGTTTAGGAGGAGATGCAAAAATAGAGTTTGGTGGCCAAAAAGCGCAACTTCGTATCTCTTCCTAAGCTTTACAAAATGAAACTATTACAGAGGCATTAATAAATAGCTTATAATAGATACCACAAACTGAACGTAGGATTTTTAAAAATTCCTGCGTTCAACGTAATAATAAGATATAATAGTTGGGGGCGCCAGTTTCGCTGGTGTATGGGCCTTAAGGCAAATAGCTGTTTTATATGTTTGATACTTCGCACCCGCCCACGCTCGCAGTATGGTTGAAGCCATACAATAATGCTCGGTTTGAGTAAATAGTTGAAAATTACGTGTCAAGGTTCCAATAATAGACAACAATGATCCGATTTAAACGCCGCCACCATCAAAAAGTTTAACATCCGATTCGTCTGATTTCAAAACAACTTTATTACGACACCGTAATCCGTACACATTGCCCACTAAATTGCTTTTAAAACATGCTCGGCAAACAATCCTCGCTCAAGGGTACTCGGGGCTTTGAATTTTCCTAAAGCCTATTTTTATTTTCAAATTTCATCTCAATTTATGCTTGTGCCCCCGTGTGGGGCCAACTTTGTTAATTTTGCCGGAAGTTGCCCCTCTAGGGTGTTATTATGGTAAGGCGTAGGGAATTCTAAACTCTTACCAATCGACTCATATTTAGACTATCTAACTCTTTTGAACCCTTGGGTTTGAATTTACACTTAAGAGCTTTGAGAAGAAGTTTTGATGTACGTGCTCGTACGTGCCTTGGGACGGATATTGATTTTATAAGTTAGAAGTTTGTTACAAATGTACAAGAGAGTTCGGTGTTAGGGAACATTATAAAATTGAAACTTGGCAAGTGTAGCTGTACGTTAAGTTAGCTTGGTAGCACTGAAACGCGTACATATCTGAAAGAAATAATATAACGATAAAAATAAGTCGTAAGATATTCGGAGTATCTTTGCGAATGTTTTATCTACTAATAGGTTTGTTTTTCCCCAGGCAGAGAGGTTAATAAATGATAATTACTACTTTATTACCATTACAGAGTGTAGCCTGTATGTTGGTCGATAAAGAAGTACGTATTTGTGAGTGTATCACCCATACTAAATTAACTGTGATATTACGCTTAATTCGTTACTGGCTGCGCCCAGCAACTTCGCACGTCTATCCAACGGAAACTGATTTATGGGACAAAAAGTAGCGAATGTGTTATTTCAGGCCTAGAAATACCTGTATGCAAAATTTCAGCCTGATTCGTTGAGTAGTTTTTGCGTGAAAGAGCAACAAACATACATAGAGACATTACAAATATTCGCGTTTATAATATTAGTAGAATTAAAATGCAGCTAATGAGTAGAAAAACAGTATTATATGGGTACACGTACAAATAGATCGGAATCTAACCTGCAGTACTACTTTTTGATCACTGCACAAAAACCATGGTAGGTATAGGTTATAGATTAGCTCAAAATTGGTTGTTTAAAAAACCAATATATTATGTTTAATACCCTCCTAGCTATAGCGCTCATTAGGGAAGGCCTATGTCCAGCAGTGGACAAATATAGATGATGATGATGATGATGACCCTCCTAGCCGAACTTCGACCATGGCCAATCTCAACTTCTCACCGTCTTCACCGATTTCACTCTCCAAAAACTAAATTCAAATCGGTTCATTCATTTTGGAGCAACGATGTCTAAGTTAAACTAATACGATACTTTTGTCAGGGTTAAATTTGAAATTAATCGCTTGATTATGAAATCGCGTGAGAACGAATGGTGATTGTGTGGGTTTAAATGCATTTGTTTTTACCAAAGAGTTAAATTTGTAACCTAACCTTCAATTTATAACCTGAAAATCTCTATGAAAATAAAGTAAATTTGTTCTATGACGACGTAAAAATATGAATCAAAATGGGTTCTAAGTGGTGTAGTAGAATGCAATGGGGAGGAACTAACTTTATCGTCTGAAATGCGAAAACTCGGTCAATTTTAAATCAATTTGTACAATGGCTCTTTCTTTACTTTTCAAAGTCCTTTGTTGTGGTTAAGTTGAGATTAAAATCTTATTCTGTTTTTATTCTTGTTCAGAAGCAATTTGTTTGAGTGTTCTTTTGTTTATTTTTAGTCGCTGGCGAAAAGAGTTGGTGGACGACGACGGGTTTGACGTTTTACTTGTAGTGTTTTTCTGTGGCATTGTACTCGTAGTTCCTAAATTGATGAACCAATTCTAATTCAGTTTATTTTATATTCGTTTTAAATATTACTTCTACGAGTGTTTTTAATATGTTGGATGTTAACCGGTAAAGGAAAATTAAAAACGCAGAGCGAGCAAACATTCCACTGAAATCTGTAGAAAGGCTGCCTCTCCCGTCGTTTTTAAAAATATATATTACCTGTTTATTCCATGAAAATACCTATAAATTCTCATTTAGCTCAACGTTGAAAGTTCAGCCGCTCCAGAATCATTATACGAATCCTTAATAGTTACCTATAAGCTTCGAACTTAACTGAGTCTTGAGAGAAGTTGATATTTATGTTGGCAGAGTTTCTTAGCTGCACTCGACGGTCGGAATTCCCATTTTCGCTCTTAAAGTCAGGGATCTAGAGTACTTAATTACTTGTGGGGATAATAAAAGCACGGTTCAACGTAATCCTGGGAGCTTCTACTTACCTTATATTGTTTATTTAATTAAGTAAAAATGTCTTTTAGAAACTTGAATGTTTTAACAGCTCATTTACATGTAAGTGGAACATATTCATTTGAAAATGTGAATTTACTATTTAAATGTTCTATATATACAGAAAATCACTGGTAGATATTTTCACACTAGCTGCACCCCGCGGCTTAGCTTGCGTTTTTTCTATAGAAACGTTAAAAGGTGATTTTCATCGCACGGGAACTGATTTAAAGGATAAAAAGTAACCTACGTTTTGATTCCAGGATTAGAATTACCTGTATGCCTGTTCCGTCCAGTACTTTTAGCGTGAAAAAATAAGAAAACATCCATCCATCCATACAAACTTTCGCATTTATAATATTAGTGTGATGATATTAACCTTGGTTTTTGCTCTGGATCGACCGATATTTATGGCAGAACTACTTATCGTGTTTTTTTTTAATTTGACAGTTAGTTTAGACGATGAAAGTATACTTGTTAATATTTTAAGTAATACGCCACCGTCCCTACGTGTACAACCCAATGCTGTCTGGAAGATATCACTTTTAGCGATAAGGCAAGCCGCCTATTGTCGCCTCTTTTATAGGTATAATCCAATCACTCGTTGACAATATTTTAGAGTAATAACTTATTACCATAATATAATAATTAACTCATAAAATCACTTGCTCCAAGCACTTCAAGGGTAAGTGAGTAAATTGTTATTCCCGCCTATTTCCTTAATCCAAAGTGTGGTGCGTCCGGCACGTAGTTCGCCTTCAACACCGTGACGTCACGTCCGTTGAGATTCGGGCTAATGACGTCCGCTTTCCTGTTCAAATTGGAATCCGTCACTTTGGACCTTTTAAAATGATTAGATTTTTGCTGAGGTGCTTTCTTGGTAAAGTCGAAAACATTTTATGATCACAACATTTGCTTTAATTTTGCAAGTATCGTTGAGAAGTCTTTTGTAATTTTCATTTTGTTGATTCAGATAAAGCCGCGGGGCGCAGCTAGTTTAAGAAATAAAGATTATTTTGGGAAAGTAATCACTTACAGACGACAAAAGCTGCCCTTGCTTGTAAACAAAACGTCTTATCTAAAGTTATTTACAGCCGGATATAAATACTATGATTAGAGTTTTGAGTTTTCCAATATTTCGGCACAGTTTCATGCGCCATGATCACGGAATACCGTGTTATCTTACTCCGAGATCATGGCGCATGAAACTGTGCTGAAATATTGGAAAGCTCGAAACTGATATCATGATAAGACATTTTATGTACTAGTTTCTACCCGCAGTTAAGTATGCGTTGTTTTATGGAAAAGTTCAAAGCTGATTTCTATCCCATGTATAAATATCGGTTAGGATGTTGTTCACATTTGAGCACAATACTGAACGTTATTCACCTGTTAACATAGATTAATAATAAGTGAACTAACGAAGTCGCAAATATATTTTTTCCGTTTGTTTTACACATATTGCCTTATTGGCGGCCCGGTCATTGAGTGCAGTCTTCTTCTGTATTGTGAACTAATATGACAACACTCTGTATAAAGTAGTCAATGTTTTCTTGGAAGAAAAAGCCAAAATTTTTTGCATACATTTGTGCAAAATTTTTAAGCTCTAGCTGTAGACCTCCAGGTTGAGTATATTGTGTGATTGACCGTTGTGTGATCTAGACCTTCATTTGTGCAAAAATTTTGCCCGATCCGTTCAGTCCAGATTTTTTGGCGTGCAGTAGTAATATTCCTATATCTATCCATCAAAACTTACACATCACATCACACTAATATTATCAAGGCGAAAGTTTGTATGGATGTATGGATGGATGGATGGATGTTTGTTATTTCTTCACGCCAAAACTACTGGATGGATCTGGCTGAAATTTTGCATACAGGTAATTCTAATCCCGGAATCAAACATAGGCTACTTTTCACCTTTAAACGTTTCCATAGGAACAACGCATGCGAAGCCGCGAGGCGCAGATAGTTTTTAATATTAGACTGTGTATTTTATGTCACGTATAACACGTAACAACACATCTGTAATTAAGATCATTATTCCTCGGCTTTAATTCGATTTATTACAAGATACAACGTGCAAAGTTTGTGTTTTCGTGTGGATACAATTTATAGGATAATTAACACACAATAACGTGTCCAATTATTTTAAATTTTCAGGACGTAGTTGAATACTAAGTATCAATACTGGGTGATAATCTAAGTGGTTCGTTAGCGCTGATATGCTTATTATATCACACTATCACACTAATATTATAAAGTCGAAAGTTTGGATGGATGTATGTATGGATGGATGTTTGTTACTTCTTCAAAACTACTTCGCCAAAACTACTGAACGGATCTGGCTGAAATTTTGCATACAGGTAATTCTAATCCTGGAATAAAACATAAGCTACTTTATATCCCATAAATCTGTTCCCGTGGGATGAAAATCACCTTTTAATGTTTCCATAGGAACAACGCGTGCGAAGCCGCGGGGCGCAGCTAGTAATTATATAAAACTGTTTTTCTGATGGTAATTTCAGAAGAGGATGAAAATCAAGAAGACGCGTGGGAAGGAATGTGCTATCAAAAAAGGTTTTGTAAACAGTTTTTTTAGCAAGAGGTTATTGCAGTTCATTGTTAAACTGAAAAATGTACCTGTTATAGATATTTCAAATAGATTTTGAACATAGTAATGATTAAAATGTATCTCTTTAACTTTAGATAGAATTTTTAATTTCTCGTTTGTATCGTTAGTAATTCGTCGGTTAGGGTAGGCCTTTGATCAGCAGTGATTATGTACAGGCTGATGATAGTGATGATGATGATCGTATCGTATCGCGCTGTGTGAAGTAAAATAAACTTTTCTACCAGTGATTGAATACAGGGTGATAGTGGTGATGATGATGATTGTCTTGTAACGGGCCACGCTCGCTTTTACCAAAATTAACTTAGATACTTTGTTTACTCGTATCTTATCTGACTTAGAGTTAATCTACAATCCGGCGTCTGTTATTACGATTCATGTTATTTTACACTAGTTGTTTTTATTTTGCTTTATTAATAAGAATTTACTTGTTTGCAAATGTTATTGGAAATAATATTGTAGTCCAGGGGTTCATTAATATTCAATTAAAGTCAATTTGGTATTGTATTTTATTGTTAAATGTTAATTACACCGAAATTGATTTTAATGGCTCACCCATAAACATTAAATGTTAAAACTATCTTGGTTATTATCACAAAAGTTATTTACAATGGGTTATACTATGATTTGAGTTTTGAGGTTTCCGATATTTATTCGCAGTGACTTCAGTTGTTCGGTATCATGGCGCCTGACCTCAACGTAAACTTCAACAGCCTGTATTGGTCCACTGCTGGACGAAGGCCTCCCCCTGATAAGCGCCTTATTTGCGTTTATCTCATGGAGAGTAATGCCCATAATCAGCCAGTTTGGTGGTATAATTGTTCTGCAGGGGGCGCTGCTGCCCGCCCCTGGTGGATATCCCTTAGTCGTCTCTTACGACCCTCGCGGGAAGAGTTAGGGTGGTGCAAGTTCTAAGCCAGCACCACATAGCTATGACAGGCGCATGAAATTGTGCTGAAATATTCTTGCAGGCCTCCCCCTGATAAGCACCTAATTGACTTATACCTAATGGGGGATGCCCATGAATGAATGAATGAATGAATGAATGAATGAATGAATGAATGAACACTTTATTGTACTAATAGTAATAAATATACATTAAAGTCTTCTATCTAAATAATAAATAAATGTAGTACAAAAGGCGACCTTATCGCTGAGAGCGATTTCTCTGTCATAAATTCTAAACCACACGGAAAGCTTAAAACTTGGATTATGTATAACATTCCGTTGTAAATAATAATGTACTTATTAGTTTATCTCTGTTCTAATAGTGATGTATTTCTGTTGCCGCTATAACAACAAATACTAAACAACAGAATATGATTAATACTTAAGGGGGCTCCAATACAACAGATATAATTTTTTGCCATTTTTATAGATAACTAGCTGCGCCCCGCGGCTTCGCTCACGTTGTTCCTATGGAAACGTTTAAATGTGATTTTTATCCCTCGGGAACTGATTTATGGGATAAAAAGTAGCTTATGTTTGATTCCGGGATGAGAATTATCTGTATGCCAAATTTCAGCCCAATCCGTTCAGTAGTTTTGGCGTGAAGACGTAACAAACATCCATCCATCCATACATCCATACATCCATACATTCATACAAACTTTCGCATTTATAATATTAGTGTGACGGTACGGATCCCTTGATGTGCAAGTTCGACTCTTACTTTGCTGGTTTTATTAGCTACACTAGAAGCACAAGGTGATATAGAGGTAATATAATACAAATAGGTACCATTTGTATGACCTATATATCCCCTTGTTCAGTACAGCTTTGTTGCTTTGATTTGTGAATCTGCGTCATTTCATGCTAACAACCAGAAGTTTACCTTTGATTTGCTGAGCCTTTCACGAAATGCTCTTTATATGACCCACTGCCAGACTGCGAGAGATTCGGATTTCATCAAACGAACTGTCCACAGCTGACTTTGCATTTGACGCTTTACTGAGTGAAACTAATGTTGCCACTCTATGTAAATGCGAGACTTTGAATATATTGTATGCACGTGTTGGCTTGTGTTAAGAGTGTGCAATAACGCCGCTACGAGATGGATTTCGAGCGGGATAAAGATATGGTTTTCTCGCGAGTGAGAAGTACAGAGCAGAGACGTGCACCAAATTTTCTATGCGCCTACACCGTTTTTACCTAATTACAAGTTAATGATACAACCAATCGAAAAATAAAGATAGGATAATTATCATTTATTGTAATATAATAATACACAAATAATAAATATACAATAATATATATAACTAGCTGCACCCCGCGGCTACGCCCCCGGTGAAATTTGTCTCACATCCCACGGGAACGGGATAAAAAGTATTCTATGTCCGTCTCCTGGTTTTAAGCTACCTCCCCGCCAATTTTCAGCAGAATCGGTCAAGCCGTTTTCATGTTATGTCGTGACAACGGAAAACGGGTTTCATTTTTATATATATAGATAGATTAAAGGACAACTAAATAAATACTTCTAGGTTTAAGCAAAACAAAAACCGAAGAAAAAAAGTGTGATCTGAGATAAATAGCAAAATGTGTGCAAAACATCAGTTTTTCAAAAAAAATTACTACAGGGAATACTCTCACCAATCGTGTTTTTAAAACACGTAATTCAAGATACAAGATCGAAGTAACATTTCCCTAAATAAGGTGAAGATAAAGGTGGTAGCTTTCACAGATTCTGAAGTAATTAACGATTTTGAAGTAAATTGCTGTTTAAATTGCTGCTTGCGATTTTGAAGTAAAGGCACACTCTAAACTTCTTTTTTGTTACTTTTCCTGTGCTGCTTGTGTGTGTACCCAATAAAGATTCTATCTATCTATCTATCTATCCAAACGCCGTTTTTTTATGTAATTGCGATGTTGCAGAATTCCACGGAAAAAAACCGCACGGATTACATCCGAGAGCACCGTTGCAGCACAACTCACATTCAAATATTGTGAATTTTTGTGTTCTTTCACTTGTAGGTAACATTTAGATGAACAGAATTAAATGAAAGACTGGAACACTTATGGTTGGTTATTTTTCACTGTGAATGTTTTCAAAAAATAACGAGTTTAAACCCAATATATAGTACCCAATATATAATATAGATTCCACAGCTTACATCCGCTTTACTATTTTCTTCTCTTATATTGCTTTTTTATATTGATTTCGATTTTAATGAGTAAATACAAATTAAGAATAAGAAGAAATCAATATGCAAAAATTTAGATTTGGAGTTTTACAAGTATATCAGTAATCCCCAACCCATAACACAAGCCCTGCTTAGCATAGGGCTAGATAATGCATTAATTGTCCAACATTATTTATAATACCCGAAATTACCCAACAAAGTTTACAAATTGACCTCTCTATGACAACTATAAATAAATACTATACACTCTAGGGCTCATAAGTTCGAGAACTTTTGACCAATTAGACGTAAAACTAGATACGTAGCTTTCAGCTCTCACAACAGTCAATATCGTGGTCCCAGAATCTCTAAGCATATTAGATAGAGCCATTTCGAAAGCCGATAGTTGGGTATGGCTGTACGGCGCACTTTGACATTGGACTATAGCTGGAAGTTCAAAGCAGTATTATTATGATATCTAACAGACTTGAGGGAATAGAATGCACGTGTGTTTGCGCGGTAACTTTTGCACTATTATAAAGACCTGTGCACAGGGTTCTCTTTTGACACTAGCTACCGTAGCCAAAATTCAGTTATGACCTGAGACGATTTGCACCAAAATGATGTGAATTAGAGTCAATTGCACCTTCTTTGTTAATTGATAGTAATTACTATTTATCAAGCTGATTGTTAAGTAAAAATTTGACTTGTCTAAGTGCTTATTTTTTAAGTCTAAAGAAATAAACGATTTGACTCTGACTCTGACTCTCAAAGCGAAAATGTTTAAATAGGCAAGCCGAATAGCATGGTATAAAAAGGTCACAGTGTGTCTTGTATCCCGAATACGAAAAAATAACGGCTAGTACAGATTTTATCTGGATTTTGTACATAATTTTGTACGTTACATTTTGTATAGTATCGGCGCAAAGCAAATGTCTCACGACTGGCCGTGCTCAATCCACAGGCTGCAGGAGTCGCCCGAGATCGCTACAAAACGCGACAAAACGTGGCAACTATGCCACGTTTTGTCGCGCTTATGATCACAGTACAGTACGGTACAGATCGATCACTGTACAGAGGGCCTAGACAACGTAACAATCAATGTCGAAAGCGATAGTAGAAATAGTAGAAAAGTCCAAAAAAATATGGGTTTGACATAATGCCTTAGATATGTCACGTGAAATGTTTCGAATTTACCCTACGAATCTTTCAATTGATTTGCCAGCCGGCTTCTTCCCGCCTGTGATTGGTGGCTGTGCCTAGTGTCATTTCTGAGCCTCTAGCCGTCACGTGCGGTTAGACTATAAAACTTCTACCAGTGATCCATACAACTGTAGCGCCCCTGCCTTCTACGGCGAAAAATTGTGTGTGGACAAAAACCCTAAGTCGAAGCGACGGCGCCCGCCGGAAGAGTAAAAGCGGTGCAAATTCTACCACACTGCGC
This sequence comes from Eupithecia tripunctaria, assembly GCA_955876795.1. Taxonomy (NCBI): domain Eukaryota; kingdom Metazoa; phylum Arthropoda; class Insecta; order Lepidoptera; family Geometridae; genus Eupithecia; species Eupithecia tripunctaria. Next base: position 8,721,338 of record OY041620.1, read on the forward strand.
CACACATCTGTGTAGTCCTACCTAATACTCCAGGTATGCCAGCCAGCCACTTATGGGGTAGAATGTGAGGCAAGACTGGAATAACGCCACTTGTGTCCCCGCAAATATGCCAATTGTATTCCGATAAACGCTCTGTAGGTAAGTGTACGTGCCGATGGTTGAGGGGTTGATGTTAGGTTTTGTGTTATAGTTTGCAGATTTTATGTAATAACTGGCTTCGTGCACGTGATTTTCTGGTTAACATTTCATGAAGTGTTTTTTTAGGTTTAGAACTAAATTAAGGCAAAATTTCAGTCAGATCCGTTTTTGCGTGAGTAGGTAGGTAACAAACATTCATCCAAATATCTAAACATCATAATTTTCTTGGTGTTTTAAAGCTGAGCGCAATATAAACTAAAAGAATTACGTTTTAGAATTCGTTATATTGCATCACACTAATACTATATATATACAAAAGTTTGAATGTATGGGTGGATGGAAGTTTGTTACCTCTTTACGCCAATACCACTCAACGGATCGCACTGAAATTTTGCAAATAGTTTTATTCCTGGAATCCCTTAAATGAGTTCCTACGTGATAAACATAAACATAAAACGTTTCCATAGAAAGAACCCGTGCAAAAACTAGTTACAAACAATAAAACCAGCCAAGTGCGAGTTACACGCGCAAACTAAGAGTTCCGAATCATCCGTAAAAACGGCAAAAACTCATGTATGATGTTTGGATACCCGTTAAATATTGATTTTAATCGGTTTTTAGTTATTTAGTATACCTATTATGTTGTTTTATAGCAGCAACAGAAATACATCATCTGTGAAAATTTCAACTGTCTAACTATCACGGTTCATGAGTTTCTGCCTGGTGACAGACGGACAGACAGATAGACAGACATACAGGGGCCTGATTCCACTAACACAATCGCCTCACTATGACAATATTATCGCGTTACAATCACCGCCATTGACACCTTTTGGTATTCTACTAACACGATCTTTTTTAGTTTATGCCATATCTATGACTATTACGATTATGATTATATGCCCCACCACATTATTGACACGATATAATAAGTCATAGAGATTGTAATTTTATGGTATTGGAATACCAGATAAATTTACGACTAAATCTCTATCTTAATCGTATGGTGCCATTATAGCATTTTGTTTAAAAAATAGTGGAATTAGGCCCCTGACGGACAGACGGAAAGCAGATTCTTAGTAATAGGGATCGCGTTTTTACGGATACCCTTTGGATACGGAAACCTAAAAATTAAACCTATTAATGGCGACTACTTTCGTCTGAACAACGTAGTGGGACGAATGCAAATGCGTCTCTTTTTTCTGCGCAACACGGTACCAAAATTTAATCATATTGGGTTTTAAATTTTGTGTTATTAACTTCGTCAAACAATCAGAATCAATAACCAGAAAAATAATAATGAGGTAGATGTACCATTTCAGAAAAACATTGCCTTTCAATGTAAGTGTTATAACATGCTCTTGGCCGTTTAAATCAAGTTCTTTGGTTCTAAAGAAACTTATCAAAATGACCATGTTTTTTTCTAAAAAGCTATTTTACGGTAACTCTGTCGTCATTCCTTTAAATTTATATCTTGACATAAATCACCGAGTTAAGCCTAAACGTAACCGGGGCATGTAATTTATTTTTAAGCAGTTTTTAATCAGAAACATCTCTGGGGGCCAGTTTGGGCTCGCCAGATAAGACGTTAACTTTTGTTTGGGTAAGTGGCGCCCTCCTATCTAACCTCAACAGCTTATATTGGTCCACTGCTGGACTCAGCTCTCCCTGATAAGTACCTTTATCTCATAGTAAGTAATGCCTATAGTAAGTAATCCTCACGCTGGGCATGCGGGTGGGAGATCGCAGTCAATGGTAGAATTGTTACATCTCAACAAATGGTCAAAATTTATGATAAAGTCAAAATATCAGCTTTTACGAAATGCATGTGAAACGATACTATACTTAGAACAACAAGACATTTTGTCGATTTTTTTAATAATGAATGAATGAATGAACACTTTTACTGTACATAAAAAACAAAATAACTTAAATCTAAATAAAACAAATGAAATTAAAAACAACGTACAATAGGCGGCCTTATTGCTTAAAGCATAATATTGTCAGTTCCGGCAAATCTCGGAAATGACTGGACTGATTTTGACTGGACTTTCAATAATTCAAGTTAAGATACCATAAGCAAGCTAAAGTTTATATTTTCACTCACGGATCACTTTCATTCCGCACAAAAAAAATTAAACCAATGAAGACAGTAAGACAAACTCGGACAAAGCCGCGGGCACAACTAGTTTTCAATAAATTGCAGCTAGTTTTAGAAAACGGCATTTCAGTCATATCATCAATCATATTTAATTGGGTATAAGGTAAACCTAGCAAAGTTCTAAGCCCACTTTATAAGTTTGAAAAACTACTCTCATTTATCATCCGAAAATTCCGACGAGAGCGCCACTTAAGCCTCTGGACACGCCTTAATTAAATTCGTTTAATTACATTTGTTTTAAAGCTGATAAATTAAATTTGCCAAACTGACCACAAACAAAAGTACGCTTGTACTGGGTACGACCGGCGGCGGTGGCGCGTTACAGGACGTAACGTAACGTGTCAAACAGCGAGCGTTCGTTGGTGCAGTCAGTACGGGGAAAGAAAGCACCCATGTTGTGTGCGCGATTATTTTCATCATCAACATCATCAGCCTATATTAGTCCACTACTAGACATAGGCCTGCCTTAATGAGCGCCATAGCGCCCTGTCTTCAGCTTGACGCATCCAGCGATTATTTTGGTAATGAATATATATATAAAATAGCAGCAGTTTTCTTAAGTTTTTTTAAAGATTTCATTGAAAATAAAATTTAATAATTTCACAATTACCGCATATCAGTCCACTGCTATATAAATTTAGCATTGGATAAGTCATAGTTTAATGAGTTTCAATTACCGCATCCATCATCTATACGGTTTTCTGGTAGAGATTGACTTGTCTAAGTGCTTATTTTGTAAGTCTAAAGATATAAACGATTTGACTCTGACTCTTTGATCGCTCTTGAGCGATAAGACCGCCACTTGTCACTTAGTTTGGTTAGGCTGTTCTATTGTATTCTTTCTTTAAATAAATCTTCAAGAATTTTCTATTTATCTATCTATATGCAATCTTTCGCAGGTCATCATCCCAACTGGGCGGAGGGCTGTCTACTACGGTTGCCGATACGTACTCCACTCAGGAACTCGTTTACCCCAGCGGTTGGATTTTACAATGCGAAGGCATTATTTAAGGCGATTAAAGTCTGTAGCACGTGCCCGAAGCTGTCGCATTTGCATTAATATGCTAAATAATTTAAGCTATTTACATAATTTTATAACGCCTCCACTTAAATAGATTTCCTTGTATATTTGGGCCATGTTTTAACCTATCTTGTAATCGTGCTCCTTTATATAAAGCATGCCAATTTACTTGTTGTTCGAGCCCAGAGCTGAAGTTATATAGTTATAAAAGTACACCTCTAAGCATAGATTAATTAAAAAGGGAAGATAGGTTTCGTTCTCCAAGCGCTTACTCAAAAATTGGCATGTGTTACAACTACACGAAAACACATACGCTCACAGTTATTATTTCCAGTCCTGTGCAATACAAAGAAGAACAAAGACGGAAAGACGCACCCAAGACCGAAGTGAGACCGAGACAACAATATTTCGAACGAAAAGTTAAGCTTTTTAATGATGAAAGATTTTTTTTAGTCGGTCCAGTAGTTTCGGAATATAATTGGGTTCGTTTTACAAAACTATAAATCGAATTCATTTTATAGTTATCTCATAGATGGCTTTGCCAGAACTGGACCACAGGGGAAGCACTAGCTTTCAAATAAAAAAGGAATCTTCAAAATCGGATCACCCAGTCAAAAGTTCTGAGGTAACATTTTTTTTTAAACAGTCGTCGAATTGAAGATCTCCTTCTTTTTTGAAGTTTGTTAAAATGTCTGGAAATGGCGTGTCTTCGCATTTAGGTGTGGTACAACAAAAGTCAATTATTGAGGTAGCCCTATGGGAATACGTACCATATCTATAGAATTACACTTATATCTATGGTGTAAGAATAGACCCTTTCAACTCGGCTACCAATGACTCAAAATACCTAAGAATTAATAAATAATATTGCTCAAAATTTTCAATAATATGAAAGTCTTTGCTTGAAGTGATTGATGAATATAAACTTTTCAAATAAACTTCATTTTTCATTTTTCCATCGATCGACAACTCATGTTTCGAGAATTTTAAACTTAACGAAATAATTATCCCAGATATTCCACAAAACTTTTAATAGAGTAACCTTTTGGCGGTAAAAGTGTTAAAAGAAATATCCATTAGAGTCTGGACTGGAAACCTATCAAATAAAAGTGTATTTTCACAAAGCCTGATCAAAGGCGTGTAATGAATTCAAGTATATAAATTAACAGTCAAGAATAATCAATTTCCGAACGGTTGAACTTAAGAGAGCTATTTTAAATTGATTTAAGAAAACGATCTCTTCGACGAGGATCTTTGAAGGCAGAATTTCTGTTAAAAGCTAGACAGAAGTGAGTGCGGGTTTAGAAAGCTGAAATTAAATATAGCGCGCTTCTGGTGAACTAATGAAGTTACGAGGATAGCCTTAGTTCTTCGTCTTATTAAACCGACTTCAAAAACAGGAGTAGGTTCTCAACTCGACTGTTTTTTATGTTTGTTACCTCAAAACTTTTGACTGATCCGATTTTAATGTTTCTTTTATTTGAAAGCTGGTGCTTCTCGTGTGGTCCCATTTTAATTTAGTCCAGTTCTGACAACGGCATTCATAAGAAAGTGATTTAATTGAAGTCGGTTTATAGTATTTTAAAACAAACTCAATTACTACTTATTTACTAACTGCGTTCTGCGGCCTTGCCCGTGTGGAAGTTTTCTGGATAGGGACACCCCAGCGCTTTGAAATATACTTGACAATGTATTGTCATACCTACCAAATATACATAAAATAACATAAACATTGGTCGAGCAGTTTCGGAGTAATGTGCGACCACAAACTCATGATTTTTATTATAATAATATTATGTAGATTAGGACGATTAGTAAATCGTTCTTTTATTTGAAAGCTGGTGTATATTTGTAGCCAACTCAATTATTGTGTTATCTCTAGTAAGAGATAACGCAATAATTGAGTTCGCACCATCGACATAACACCAAAAAAAAAATATAACCTCTTCAGCAGATAACTTTTTTAATTTATAGAAGAAAGGTGTTATGTTGGTGGTGACGACTAAATAGAGGAGAGTTTAAAAAAATACATGTGGTGCCGACGCCATCTAGCGTAGGATTAAGTTAAAAAAAAATTTTGCTCAGAGAGTTCTAAATTATAATAATAATAATACTGGATAATTCACACCTTGGTTTATTGATCCAAAACGACGGCGAGATAGACAAGGACGTCAAGAACAGGATAAGCGCAGGATGGATGAAATGGCGACAGGTCACAGGCACCATATGCGATCGGCGAATGCCAAGACCGTGACAAGACCTGTCGTACTGTATGGATCTGAATGTTGGGCAACAAAAGGAAACGATGAACGAACTGTGCATGCAGCGGAAATGCGAATGTTGAGATGGATGTGTGGAGTGACAAGGATGGATAAGATAAGAAACGAGTATATTATCAGAGGAAGTTTGAAAGTAGCTCCTGTGACGGAAAAAATGAAGGGTAACAGGTTAGCGTGGTACGGGCATGTTATGCGGAGGGAAGAGTATCATGTGACGAAAAGAGTCTTAGGTTTGAATGTGGAGGGACATAAGGGGAGAGGAAGACCGAGAAAAAGATGGATGGATTGTGTGAAAGAGGACATGGCTAAGAAAGGTGTATGTACAGAAATTACGGCTGATAGAGAACTCATATGTTGTGCCGACCCCACCTAGCGTGGGATAAGGACCGGAAGAAGAAGAAGAATTCACACAGCATTATCTAGACCCAAGCTAAGCAGAGCTTGTTTTATGGGTACTAGATAACTGATATACATAATATACAATACACTACATAGATATATATATATTTATTTTATTATACATAGAAAACATCCAGAACTCCCTGAACAAATATCTGCAGGTCGTACAAACATTTGTCCCGAGGCGGGAATCGAACCCGCAACCTCCTGCGTCGCAATCGGATCTTCGCCCACCGCGCCACAGAGGTCGTGAATTGTTCCATAAATTCTAACAAATTTAGCAAGATTTTGTTAATACAAACAAATAGCGCAATTTAAGTATTACTGTTAAATGCCTGGAGGCAGTTAGTATAACTTTAATGGGTATTTTTATAGCCAAACTCATTTGAGCTTGAGAGTTGTGCTTTAAGATAATTAGGCTTATAAGCTTGGAGTGGAATATTTTTGAGATTACTCTGCGTAGGTAAATGATGTTGGCTTTGTGTTAGAGTCAAATTCTAAGTAAAAAATATTTTTATAATAATAAATAATAAATAATGCTGGACAATTAACACAGCATTATCTAGCCCCAAGCTAAGCAGAGCTTGTGTTATGGGTACTAGATAACTGATAAACATAATACAATACATTACATAGATAGATATTTTTTTATTATAAATAGAAAAACATCCAGAACGCCCTGAACAAATTTCTGCAGATCGTACACAAATTTGTCCCGAGTCGGGAATCGAACCCAGGTCGTCGTTTTATACCTTTTGGAATCACTATAGAAACCGAAGAATTTGAATATTATAAATCTACTGTAAGTATTTTGTCTACTCCGAGGCAAGTAGTCAAAAACGTTGTTCTCATTTTTAGCCGACTTCAAAAAAGGAGAAAGTTTTCAATTCGTCGCGTGTGTGTTTTTTTTTTGTATGTATGTATAATACTACCTTATAGGCCTACACCCAATCCTGGGTGTCCAATATAACATCTAAATAGATAAATTTAATATTCTAATATAATGTGTGAGTATTGTGAAGTGCAAATATTGTAAAATATTTGGAAATTTGAAATAAAGACATTTTTCTTCTTTATGTATGAGATTTGATATCTCCGCCCATGGTTAACCGATTTTGCTGATTATTTCACCATTGTATAAAGAATGATCCCGAGTTGGTCCCATAGATTAGGATTAGTTCCCGTTCGCATAGCCTAATCTCTCGGGAATTTTAACTTAGAAAGCTAATAATTTTCCCAATCGTTGGTGACTAATGGTGTCCATGGCAATGGGTGTAATTAGGGCGCATACCCGAGCCAATATGACAGCGACACCTATTTTATCATATTGTGGTATCTATTATAAGCTATTTTTAATACCTCTTTAATAGATTTATCATATATAGTTTAGGAAGAGATGCGAAAATAGAGTTTGGTGGCCAAAATACGCAACTTCGTATCTCTGCCTAAGTTTTACAAAATGAAACTATAAATAACTTATAATAGATACCACACACTGTACGGTTCTAAGGGATTATTTTAAATACAAAAACCAAAGAAAATACTCCAAATCGGTCCCGTCCATATTGAAAAAAATATTCATAAAAACCTAACATAACAAACCGCCAATTGTCACAAATTTTATAATGTTCATTTTTGTTGTTTTTGTTTGTAAATTATATTTAGGTGTGCAATAAAGAATTTTCTATATCAAACTAACATTGAATGTCCCCATTTTTATGAAATCAGTTCAAACGCCAAGAAAGTATAGGAAATTGAATTTCAGTATTCACTGTAAATAACCTCGCACACTTATCTCCGTCAACAAATAAACACAATTAATTTATTGAAATTCAATTTCTTTTTCTAACTCAATATTATCCATTCACGCGTTCAAATATCAAAATGTCCGTTTCATTTTCTAAGTCAACCGATCTGTAAAGTCACTTCAATCGACAGCAAACTTTCAACCGAAGCAAGCCCTTACGAAACTTATTTATTTACACTAGGATGTTGAAATGAATTGAATCTTACCAAGCAGCTGCAGTTTGAGATGCGGTGTCGGTGGAGCATGTGGCAAACATGAATCACTCCAACGTGTCTAGCTTAGAGAAATAGGATAAGCTGAGGAAGATAGCAAGTTAGTAAAATATTTTGCAAAGAAACAACCAAAGACTATCCAATTTTATTTGCTACCTAATATAGTTAGTTACAGTTATAGTTAAACATCGAAAAACTAGCCAGTGTTCCTTTGAGTATAACCCATGACATGAAAATAATGCCTTAGAGACAATCTAAACACTGATCAATAAATTATCTTTAGATCTAGGTAACGATTTCATTAATATATCAGTTACTATGGAAACGTTTCAAGGTTATTTCTATACCATGGGAATTGATGTCAAGACCTACGACCTATCTATGCAAAATATTAGCTAAATCAGATTGGTGGTTTTGGCCTAAAGATGGTAAACATACATCCACCCAAACTTTCTCATTTATTATAGGTATTAGTGAGTTATAAATCATCTCACTAATACCTATAATAAAAAGTAGAGGTAATTATATTTTATTTGAAATTTTGTTTGCACTACGTTATTCTTGGAACGAATAAATAGTCAAATTCTTCATAGTTCTACACTAGTTATCAAGCTGTTTATATAGAATGTTACATAGAAATTTATATTGACTTCTCTAAGTGCTTATTTTGTTATTCTAAAGAAATAAACGATTTTAAACTGACTCTGACTCTAATAGTAGACTATATTTTTCCTGCTGACCACGTGTTAACATTTTTTTCCGGTACAAACAAAGCCAAACAAAGTCTCGGCCGAAAGCCCGTATCTAAAGCATCATAGCCGCTTTGCGAGCTTTATTTTTACATTTCTCTGAAGCATTCGCACTTTTCCAAAAAACAATAGCAATTTGTATTCATCTCAAACCGAGAATGTTCAGTGCACAAAGTCTTGCAAACTACGACGAAACATCTTAGTGCGGGAACAGAATAAAAATGTCTGAAACTGTTATCTGTGATGGTCTTTTTGCCTCCCACTTGTCGCAAACAAGTGCTAAAACGCAGCTGTGTTTGGACGGCTAGGTCAAAGTTACGAGTGCTTGGAAATTTAACGTGGAATGGTGTCTGATTGAAGCAGACAATTGGTATACACGGTTTACTGACCACTTTCTTTTTGTATTATATCTATAGACTCGCAAGATTCAGCCACAGTTTCTAACTTTGAAAAGGGGCAAAGATCTCATTGTACTTACGTAAGTTAAGTGAAGGAAAACTAAGGAAGTGGTGTATTCTTCCACATGCTTTGCGTGGAAATAAGTTACTGAAATCTCATTCTGACAATTGGTTGAAAATAAGTGGATGCAAGATGCTAGAAAATACATTTTTAGGTAGTGATAACTCGCCAAAACTGTATTTTACATCATCTACTTGATTGTAATTTTCTTCGAAGATTGTTAGTGGGGTTCGAAAATTTATTTATTGTTTTGCATGTGATAACTGGTCAAGCTATTTGCGTTACCTAGGCCTTGGTCTCGCAATTTAAATTATGAAATTAAAACCTCTCGGACACAGAACACTTTCTGGCATATTAAATTAGCTAGCAAAGTGTCCACTCGGCAAACTTTGATTCAATGATACAAAAGCTTGTGTTGAAGCGAACATTGTCATCATGAACTTTGTTTGCCTTTTGTTCGTTAATGTTTGGCCGAAAATTTGGCGTAGCGGACAACTTGTTAATTTTGATTTTGAATAGCTTTGAGAGGTTTTTGAAGTACACTGAGTCAGATCAGATGTCAGATTCAGGGACTTTGAAAACGTTTTTATCATGTTTTTATCGATAAGTAAAGGTCAAAAATAATGCCAACATTGCTGCCACAGAGGGCTTAGATAATGTAACAATCGATATCGAAAGCGATAGTAGTCCAAAAATGTATGAGTTTGACAAATGCCTTAAATATATCACGTGATCTGTTCCGAATCTTACTCTTCGAATATCTATATTGCGAATGCTGGTTGACTAGGTCCTCTAAGCGGCAAAGTTGATGATCTTATTTAGCCACAGTAATCCTTAAATGTATTCACATTTTGAGTAGCTACTAAAATAAGAAACGCGGCCATTTGTGTAGTAAAATATATCCATCTATGTAATGTATTGTATTATGTAGAATCAGTCATCTAATACCTACCTATAACACAAGCTCTGCTTAGCTTGGGGTTAAATGATGCTGTGTCCAGCATCATTATTATTTCTATTTTCGATATCGTTCAAAATGTTCTAAAAATGTAGAGTTATGATTATGATCGATTTGTAAATTGAACACGTTTTCGTGCAAATTCGTTTAAAAACCACAATGTGGTTTTGTAAATAACATTCCTGTAATGGTTTGGTTGGATGCTCTCATAATTACGGAGACTCCACAAATTAATAGGTATGAAGGCTTTTACAGACATTATACAATTGGATTACAAAAACCACAAATTTTCGAGCACTAAAATTGTTGGCAATATTCGCTTAAAATGAAGTATCTACTAGAAAGGGTCGGTAGAGTAGCAGTCTACGTAACCTATACGCCAATCACATATGTCTGAAAGCCCCTAGTGGTGGCAACTCAGAAAATATATTTTACTTTCGAGGGTGGCAGTCAGGGGCTTAAAATCGGAACAGTGCTACTAATGACATCCAAAGAACCTTGGAAAGAAATAAGCATAGACTGGGTAGGACGGAGGCGAAACGAATAATCCAGAAGGGGTCTTTGTTTTTTTATCGTGAATATACCTTTGTTTAACTACAACTCACCCGCTGGTAAGGCAGGGCGCAAACGTGGACACTTTGTTCGTATGCCGTGTCGGCAAAAAAATGTGTTTACGTTTGCGCAGCGCTTTAGTAACAACGTAGCCGATGATGTATCACGATGATGGTCTAGAATACACGCTGAAGTATCGCTTAACCTTATTAATATATATATTTGGCCTTCGACTCGATGAATGTGCCAAAGTTCAAAGTAGGTGTGAGAGTGACACCGAGGAGCTCCAGTTGATCCTATATAGGAACGGGTACATTCCGGAAAACGGGAAGCTGGACAAGCGGACTCTTTTTTGCAGAGAAGAGACATGCTTGCGTTTTAGAGGCATTGAAGTTAACCCGACTGGCTGTGCACCAGTCCGAGTTAAGTTCAAGCGCTGCAGCATGTCTTCTCTCTGCACCTGTACGTCATTCCGACTGGTTTTCCCAATCAACAGCCTGTATTGGTCCACTGCTGGACGCAGGCCTCCTCCTGATAAGCGCCTTGTTGGCGTTTATCTAATGGGGGTAGTGCCCATAATCCCCACGCTGGGCATGCGGGTTGGGGATCGCAGTTCGGTGGTAGAATTGTTCTGAAGGGGGCGCTGCTGCCCGCCCCCGGAAGATATCCCTTAGTCGCCTTTTACAACACCCACGGGAAGCGATGGGGTGGTGCAAATTCTAAGCACAGCTGACAGAAAGCCAGAAAAAATATGTAGAAAGAAATGTTAAGAACAGTCAAAGTACGAAAAGCGGTCTTATCGCCTTCTTATCAGATCTTCCAAGTATCCCAAGATTGCATAGAAAAGATCGCAATAGAATTAACACCATTACTTCATAATATCCAATTGATAGGTACTGGACACAAAACAACACGTTTCCGAGTAAATTCCTTTCAAGCTAAATTGTGGTTTTGTAAATTACGTTCCTGTTATTGTTTGGTTGGAACAACCGAATAATCTATATCTTCACTAACATTATAAAGAGAAAAGATTTTATTGTTTGTTTGTACTAAAAAGGCTCCGAAACTACTAGACCGATTTAAAAAATCTTTTGTCACTAAAAAACTTACTTTTCAGGGAGTAATATAGGCGAGTACACTATTTTTATTTTATATTTATAAATAATAAAATAAGTAAATAATGCTGGACAATTCACACCGCATATCTAGCCCCAAGCTAAGCAGAGCTTGTGTTATGGGTACTAGATAACTGATATACTTAATAACTATAATTATAAACAATCAAGTTTTTGCTTGTTATCAATATATAAAGTGTATTTAAATAACAAATAAAAAAGACTAATGAGTGTCGAAACTGGTATGAGTAGGAATAACGAATACATAATATTTTATTTTTTACTATAGTTTTAAAATTTGAAATCAAATAGTACCCCAAAAAAAAACAAATTCGATGGAACTCGAACCCGCGTCCTCCCCTCGGTACGGGACGTGATAACCACTACACCACGAAGTCGGGAACCGTAGAAGTCGTAAATCTCTGGGACTTTTTACCGACTTTAGATTTAGTGTTCTTTGTGTAGTAGTTATCACATGTACTGAGAGAAAGACGCGGGTTCGGGGAAGTTGAAAAGTTTTGGGATATTATTTGATTTCTGAGAATACAATAATGAATCGACTGCAGAACAATTCTACCACCGAACTGCGATCGCCAACCCGCATGCCCAGCGTGGGGATTATGGGCACTACCCCCCATGAGATAAACTCCAATACGCTTGTCAGGGAGGCCTGTGTCCAGCAGTGGACCGATCGGCTGGTCAACCTCAACCTCAACAGCCTGTATCTACTGTTGAAATTGAGGTTGACCAGTCGAACAAAAAGCTTTAAATTCAATCTTTTTGTAAAGGCCTAGGCGTGAATTAAATCCAGGCAAGATCCAATTAAACTTGGCTTTGTTTCAAACGCTACTAAGTTCTCAACTTTCTCCCCGGGAGAAAACATTGCTCCGTTGTACAGTGTGAAAAATGTCCAGAGATTGCCGAGACCCATTTCAGGCTTTGAGCAAGGATCAACGTGGATCTAACTCCACTCCAGACACTGGCTAAGCATTACTTGCCGATCGGGTTGCTTTAGTTTTGATTTTGTTTTTGTGAGTTTTAAGTCTAGGAATCTTCGTATTCAATTATATTATAGTTCAATTTCGGGTCTTCGTTTTTTAAGAAAACAATAACTGCATATTTAGTTTTTTTATCATTTACTTTAATGGAAATCTATTTGAATGGATTATGTATCTATTTAAAAATTTGCCTTTTCCTTTCATTTTTAGTAAGTATCTAATATTTTTTTTGCAAAAAAAAAATATTACACCTTTTCAGCAACAAACTCTATTGGTTCAATAATACAGTCTATCTTTTTTTTTCAATCGTTTGTATCGATTTCCGTCTTAAGTAAATACATTTTTTATTACTTCTTTCACGACTTTTCTCTAACTTTCGTGGTTTCGGACATGGTCATCACCACCCTACTCAATAAAATCCACACTGTAGAGGCCGAGAGCTCTTGAACTTCCTTTATCTTAATTATTATCATCATCATCATCATCCGCAGCTCGACTTCACCCACTGTATAGGCCTCCAAACTTTTGTGCCACTCCACACGGTCCTGAGCCAATCTCATCCAGGTTCGTCCCGCAATGTTGGATATATCGTCTGCCTATCTTGCCGCTGGACGCCCGACGCTTCTGTAACCTGTTCTTGGACTCCATTTAGTTAGCGCCTTGCTCCATCTGTCGTCTTGTCTCCGTGCAAGCAAATGGAGCTGGGCAGGACACCTTGCACGGAGAATTATTATACAAAATTTCTAATTTCTTAAGAGGTTTACCAAGTTGATCCTTGATATCAAACATGAAAATTAACATTTATTAGATGTATGAAAGTAAAAGTAAATAATATTAATGTTTAAAAAAACCTTCTTTAAAACAAGCATTACCCAAATGGTAGGGAAGAAAAATCCAACGTACCCTAACTAGACGGATTAACGTCTATTTATATATTACATATATTTTTACTAATAAATTGATAAATCTGATAAGTAGGCCCAATTTCAGCTAAATCGGTTGAGGATAACTGAAAAAATATTTAGTTGCAAGATTATTGGTCTCATACCCTTAAAAACATAATTTTGTACGATAAAACTAACAGGCAAGCTTGTAAAAAAGGGTTAGCACGTCTTAAAAGTTGCAGTAATAATGATTATTTAAAAAAGCCGTAAGTATAACTACCTACTCAAAAAGCGACCCAAAATAGTCACAGATTCTGAAATCGTTTCCCGAATTCAATAATAGAAAGCGTTCACGCCAGACCCCTGACTATTGGTCGCTTTGTCTTCATAGTTTTTGCCATGACTATTGAGGACATTTGTGTCAACTGCCTTACCGTTGGTATTAACTGTTACAGAGCCTATAGAACCTTTAGTTCTTGCGGGATAATACTAAAATAGTTTTAGATATTACGAACTTTTGAAGTTACTTTACATTGAGTTACAAGAACACAGCAAGAACATTTCTCAAACTAAACGCGCACGAGTTTTGACGATAATATAGGTAAGTGCTTTATATAAGAATAACGGCATTTAGAACCGCACTCATCCTGAAGATGACCCTCGTTAAGGGGAATGAAACGTTGGTATTCTTCCAACAGAAGCAAGGTTCGTAGTTAACCCGTTCTTAATGCACAAAAAATATACAAGTAAAACGTTCAACATAAAAAAAATATGGCAAGAACGATTTATAAATTAAAACAGTTTATTATTAAGTTTGTGAGATTCTATTTTCCAAATAAATAAAGCATGAAGCACAATGTAATAGAATTCATCAATAACATTTTTGCAGACCTAAGACAAAGTTTCAAAGTATCTTTCACGTCATTTCTACGTATCGTGTCGTATCCGTCCCGTCCACGTCTCGTCAGATTGTTAACAGAACTTCTTGATTTCGTTACCGAGAGCCCATCGCCTAATGCTGGGTTGCCATTACAGTCGTGTCGGTTCGCTCCCAATTACGTTGGGGTCAGAAATGTCTTCGTGCCAAAGGAAACTGTAATAGTAGTAAGGTTGATACCTAGTAGTTAGCCACTTGTACCCACTTGGTGGAAATTTATCAGGTATTGGGAAACGAGACCCTGCTAAAATAATAAAATAAAAGAGACTCAGTGTGTTACGCTGGATGCGTAAATCTGAAGACAGGGCGCTATGGCGCTCATTAGGGGAGGCCTATGTCCTGCAGTGGACTAGTATAGGATGATAATGATGTTACGCCAAATTTTCCATGTTTTGTGGCATTTTAGGTACTTATTCAAAACATGTGACAATAAAAAGCTTTAAAAGCTTGATTCGATTTTATAGCATTAGGATTTCTTTACAATTTGCCCACTTGATCATTTCCTCCATTTTAAAGCCACGAAAAGCGTTTTCCTGCATAATTCAAAGACTTATAAAAAGCTATTAATGTCCTATCTCAATAAAACTCAACGAGCCAATATCAAAGCGTTCCGATTCTAATTATCATCTTGGCATGAAGGTGAGTTCATTGGAAAATTAGAAAAGTTGTCCGTCGATTCCCATTTCAGGTGCCTTGAAGAAATGCGGAGTATGACCAACTTTTCAGATGAAACGGAAGATCTAGAATAAAAGTTTAATAACGAAAAATATTGACATTCCGGAGTAAGGTATCGGGAACTTTGCTAGTTAAGTACTTTGCCGTAAAGCTTGGGAATTTGTGATTTAAAAGTACAAATGCCTACAGCGAATAAAACCTACTTTAGGTCCTGATGGAAAAAGTAAATGGGACTAGCAATAAAGGTCATCAGATGTTGATAATTATGCTTAGGAATGATGGCACAGATCTGGCAGAAAGTGTATCATCGTCGATCTTGTAACCAGATGGTTACAAGACCACATTTAATCATGGTTGTACAGCCGTTATTAAAAGGATAGAAGAGAGAAAGAGATAGAAGAAAAAAACCGGGCCCATAGCTCCATGATCAGCACACATAGTCCAGTGCTAAACGTGCCTCCCCCAAAGGGGGGTTTTTGTCATAATCACCTCGATGGGCAGGTTAAAGATTGCAGTGTTAAAATACACAAAAGAAAGCTGACCTTTCTCGGACAGGTTCCCCTGTTCGGCTCTTAAGATATTCACGAAATGAGTCAACGGGGTTAATTCTTACGTGCCATGACGCGGCGGCCAGCAGAATGCATATTTATACTAATACTAGCTGCGCCCCGCGGCTTCACACGCCTATCCCACTTGAACTGATTTATGGGATGAAAGGTAGCCTATGTGTTATTCCAGACCTAGAACTACATATATGCAAAATTTCAGCTCTATTCGTTGGTAGATTTTGCGTGAAAGAGCAACAAACATGCTTGCATACATGTTTACAAACTTTCGCGTTTATAATATTAGATATAGGCTAGATAATGCTGTGTGAATTGTCCAGCATTATTTATTTATTTATTTATTTATTAGTAGGATTATAAAGAAAAAAAATTTGATTGTTTGTTTGTATCGAATAGGCTCAAAAACTACTGGACCAGTTTAATAAAAAAATGTGACAAAGGCTATATTTCATCCCGGAATTCCCACGGGAATGGGACTACGCGGCGCGGGTGAAACCGCGAAATGCTGCTAGTCTATAATAAGATTTCAGTAATATTATATATGCGAAAAGTTTATATGGATGGATTGATGTTACCTCTTCATGCCAAAACTATTGAACGGATCGGGCTTAAATGGCATGCCCATAGGTAATTCTAGTCCAGGAATCAAACATAAGCCTAGGCATATTTTATCCACTAAATCGGTTCCTTTGGCCACCTTCAAACGTTTCCATAGAACCACGCGTGCAAAGCCACAGGCAAAAACTAGTAACATTACAATACTATCTCTATCTCTATCTATCTCTATATATCTATCTCTCTCACTCTTACTCCTGCAACCACCAGGCTGCCGAGTTTTTTTCTTAGGGCCAAAATAAATAACAAAATCTTTTTATTTTGTAAATGGTCGTATTAAAAGGATTAAGAATGATTACACAATAGATTATATCTCTTTCTAGAGCTCAGAAACAACGTTGAACAGAGAGAGAGAACGGATGCTTTGAACAATCTCTCGCGGCTTGCGGCGCGGATTTACTTGGACAAAATTAATTATACATCATGGCATAAGCCTGTTATTACAAAGGATTAGCAGAATTTAATTTCATTGTAATTTTACTTCCGCTTGTATTGTACAAGGAAACCGCAACCGCAACCGTCTGTATTGGTCCACTGCTGAACGCCAGGCCCATCCCTGAAAAGCGCCTTATGGGCGTTTTTCTGACAAGGTGGTGCCCATAATTCCCACGCTGGGGATGCGGGTTGGGAGGTCGGTGGTAGAATTTTGGGCTTTCAGCAGAGGGCACTGCTGCGCGCCCCTGGTGGATATCCCTTAGTCGCCTCTTACGACACCATCGAGAAGAGTTGGGTTAGTACAAATACTAAGCCCACACAGCTACAAGGAAACAATGACTTGAAACTTAGATTTGCGTTGATGTTTTTTATTTTAGTGCTCTAACTCAATTATTGTCACACACATTTTTGAAAATAAACGTTTAATTTTTATATTTTTGTGTCATAGATTCTCAAAGTAAGGGTTTCTGATTGAATAACGGATATTATGGATTTTCTAAAGATACTCGCATGTACAAAATATGTCCTTTCCACACCAAAAAATAAATTACAGAAAGACAAAGGAGTATGACGTGGCTAAGAATATTACTTGACTTTATGGTGGGATAAATAGGCGGCCTTATTGCCTAGGAGCGAAATCTTGCTCTAAATGTGTTTCCGATGGCTTTGGATGGATAGGTACTGGATATATTATCAAAAGTTCAAACAGTGGTAATAACGTGTTTGAAAATGAATGTTGAACTTCACACGAATTTCGCCCTAAAGTCCTTACGAACTGCCATTAAGGGTGAAATTATTCATATCCCCCAATATGCTAGGATTCGCCTCACAAAGACACTCAAGATTCGGTAATTAGAGGCAAATTAGATAGAAAGCACGTAAGCGTGAAAAGGTGTGCACACAGAGCGGACAAACCCCAGCGGACTTTGTGTCAATAGCACATATTTTGGTAGGATCAGATTACGTAATTACCGCTTATTGTATGGTATTTTATGTATTACTTTCTTACAGAAGATAATTGCTTACAATTGTCCTGTTTGTGTAGTTTGTGGTGCAATATTTTTCGTAGACTTGCCAAATGTCTAGACGGTTGCACTTGCCCTGTATCAATTTGCCTACGCTCGCTTTAGCTCGGCCAACATGTATTGGGGAATAAAAGGTTCGCATTTGTAAACAACAGAGCGCATATCCGCTAGATAAGCGCTCAATGCGGATTGTCTGTGTAAAGTACGGAATCTATGTGCCACTCGAATTTAATATCTCTAGTTCAAATACTAAAGCCTGCAATGGGTTTATGGGTTTTAGGAAGAGGACTAGTCTTAGGGTTGTCACGTGATTTTAAAGCTAGTTTTATAAAAACAATTGTGTGCTGCCCGCTTAGAATTTGTACCACCCCATCTCTTCCCGTGGGTGTCGTAAAAGGCGACTAAACGATATTCACCGGGGGCGGGCAGCAGCTCTCCCTGCAGAACAATTCTACCACCGAACTGCGATCCCCAACCCGCATGCCCATCGTGGGAATTATGGACCTCCAGCAGTGGACCAATATAGGCTGTTGAGGTTGAGGTTGAGGTATTATAAAAACAATTGTCATATGGTTTTATGATTGATATGAATTGTATTTATTAATCAAACATGTAGCCTCTTTCTTATTCTTATAAGCGTAAATGCAAGAGAGTACCTACCTTTTATGATGCATATTTATATTAATATACTTCCTTCTAGGCGAGTTATCAGCCATTTACCCTTTGGGCAGGGAACCCTAAAATGCAATCGAATTGAGAACCTACCCCTTTTTTGAAGTTGGTTAAAAAGCGAATATGGCCTATCGAAACCTACCAGAATGGGGGCCTTACTCTCAATTTTAGTAGCCATACATTTTTACGGTAAGAGCATGCCCTATCTGTTGCAGTAACTTTTAAAACAATTTCGGACAGGGTTAGCGGAACGTTTTTGATTTTTATAGAAGGCGTAGGTATACCATACGCAAGTTAATATGACAACGCCATCTATTTTATCAAATTATATTGTTTAGTTTATATAGATACCACAAACTGTACGATGGATTTTTATAATGTGGTATCTATTACAAGCAATTTTTTATACCTGTGTAATAGTTTTATCTTATGTATATATATAGAGTAGGAAGAGATGCGAAAATAGAGTGTGGTTGCCAAAAAGCGCAACTTTGTATATCTGCCTAAGCTTTACAAAATGAAACGATTGTACTCCCAAACTATAGAAAAAATACTATAACAGAGGAATCAAAAAAGCCTTATGATAGGTATCACCAACAGGCCTATCATTTTTGAAAATTTGATTGTTTAACGTAATATTAAAATAAAAAGCTGGCGGCGCTAGTTTGAGTTGGGGTAACACCATAACCCGCTTAAATCCGTAATAATTCATGATCTTTATGACCAAAAAGTGATAGTGGAAGTGTGTCATATAAGCGAACTAGAGCGAATAACTTTGTTTCAGCAGATTATTGGAACAGCAAACTTAAATACGCGGTTATGTGAGAATACGCTAAAGGTAAGGGTAAAAATAATAACTCGCAGGAATTACGAGTTGGACTAGATACCTTAGTGGTATCCAACGTTTTGCATTTCGCGTAGAGCTGTTACATAAATGTAGAAATTACTCAGAATTTCGTTTTGTAGAATTTAAAGCGACGAAAGTAATTTGCAAATTGTTTTTTTATATCTATATTATAGTTAGGTCTATGCATCGCACAAATTAGGGGTAGGCTTAGATTTATAAACATTATATTCGAATACTAGCTGCACCCCTTAGCGTCGCATGCGTTGTTCCTATGGAAACGTTAAAAGGTTATTTTCATCTCACGGGAACTGATTTATGGGATAAAATGCCTATGATTGATTCCAGGATTAGAATTACCTGAAGAAGTAACAAACATCCATCCATCCATCCATCCATACATCTATCCATCCATACAAACTTCCGCATTTATAATATTAGTGTGATGTGATGTGATAGCCGAAAATGGCTACACAACAACTGGGTACGAACGTTATGGACACCATAATTCACAAAATTTGAGAAGTCCTCACGTGTGTTAAAAAAATTATCAAGGTCAAAGTTTGCGAACATAGTTTTTATATTATTTTTGTCTCATTCGAGTTCGATTAGCGTTACAAATGCACTGGCTGCACGGCACTCTCACGGGACGCAGATGGCATGTAATGATTTTCTCACCCGACGCCGATAGTGTTCGATACTTTTATTTATTTGATCATGGACATAAGAAACGTTTCTTCTATTTTGAGGTTTAATTTAATTTTTGTGAGGAAAATAAAAAGTTACATGTCTAATAGTTTTCGCAACTGTCTCACTCACACGATGTAAGTATAACCCTAGATGTTACACACACAGTTGCAAGTGTAGCGTAACACAGTTGCGCGTATGTGACTTCAATTTGTAATTTGCTTCTATCTGAATTTTGCTCCACACTCAAACATAATTCTATTCCACCTTTTTCGCCCTCATTCCCCATGCATTACCGCGTCCGTAGTTGAAACATGGGGTTACTGCAAAGTGGCGCGGCACAATTTGGCGACTTCATTAATTTGGCTCAGCGTCTACAATGGACGGAGCTTTTTGGAGTTATTCTCTGTTGTCTTGCAAATTATTGCTGTTGGTATAATGGCTTTCAGTATGAATATTGCAGTTTCATTTGTAATTATTTCGTTACTGAATTCTACAGATACAAATAAGTCATCTTTTGTTTTGCTTGCCTTTATGCGATAACACACTGCGTCGTGCTCATAATGTGAAAAGAAATAGATCATTTAAAGGCGTGTCCTTTCTTAAACAAATACATTATGTATATATTGCGCATAAAAAGTTATCCAATATGTTATTCCATGTCCATATTGTTACCTGTGCAATTTCTTGGGCTACGGAGAATGTTAAAGTTACTTGGTATTGAAAAGAGTCTCCGATGGTTAAAGGAAACTCAATGGAATCTCATAAATCTAACTACTTCTTTCTCATAATTTCTAAAAGCTCATTTGGTCGTTTTGTGTACTGTACAGTGCCAGCCAACGATAATGTTAAAGTAAGTAAATACCTACAAAAACCACTACATCCCAAAACATTACCTTCCCTCACTGATTAATTAAAAAGGGAAGATGAGGTACTAGTTTCTCGAAAATGGCAACCTCATATTTTGTAAAATTGTGTGCTCCCACCTCAGTCACCGTTGGACACGTCTTTCCGTCTTTGTTCTTCTTTGTTTTGCACAGGACTGGAAATATAACTGTGAGCGTATGTGTTTGCGTGTAGTTGCAACACATGTAAATTTTGAGTAAGCGCTGGGAGAACGTAACCTATCTTCCCTTTTTAATTAATCAATGCCTTTCCTACCTTTTTTATCATCATATTACTCGTACATAGATAGGTATTTTTATTAGGGTTCCGTAACTCAAAAGGCAATAAGGAACCCCTAAAGAATGTCTTTCTTGTCCGTCTATCTGTTCGTCTGTCAACCCCTTTTCCCAGGAACGTGTGGAAGTGAAATAGTACATATCAACCAAACCACTACATCCCAAAACACAACTTTCCTTCTTCGACAGTCGTGCAATAAACGTAATGAAAATCTGCTTGCAGGCAACTTCAAAAATGCCTATAGATTATCCCACCAGACGTTTTACTAGCAAAGTTAAACCAGTAACAATAATAAGTTCACTCACATATTAAACTTGGAAGCTGTTGGAGGCCCGCCAAAACACTTTACCTGTGAAAGAAGAAAATATTTGTTCAGTCCGTAAGTAGTTCAGCATTATGAACCGAAATTCTGCATATTACATGCACGGTTTAATTTTTTAAAGTGATGTAACACTATTCATGGTTGTTGGCTATTTTTGTAGAATATAGGAGTTTTTCCTCTTCATACGGTTAATGAAATGGTGCAAGCATTACCCTATATACCTAAGTATTAGTTACATGTTGGCCGAGTCATACATCTATACTATATAAAATCTATATACAGAGTGGAATTTCGTAATGCCGTCTGGAGGGAAAGTACTCTTAAGGCCCATACAGCAGTGAAAGTGGCGCCCCCAACTATTTTATCTTATTATTACGTTAAACGCAGCTAGTTTTAAAAATCCATCGTTCAGTTTGTGGTATGTATTATAAGTTATTTATTAATGCCTTTGTAATTGTTTCATTTCGTAAAGCTTAGGCAGAGATACGAAGTTGCGCTTTTTGACCACCAAACTCTATTTTAGCATCTCCTCCTAAACCATATGAGATAAAATTATTACAGAGGTATTAAAAAATAGCTTGTAATAGATACCACAAACTGAACGTAGGTTTTTTAAAAATTCCTATGATAATCGTAAAAATATGATAAAATAGGTATCGCTGTCATATTGGCTCGGGTATGCGCCTTAATACTGTAGATAGAAAATTTTACTCAAAGAAAACATAACTTTATTACTTACTAGCTGCGCCCCGTTAAAAGGTGATTTCTATCCCACGGGAACTGATTTATGGGATAAAAAGCCTATGTTTGATCCCAGGCTTAGGATTAACTGGATGCAAAATTTCAGCCTGATCCTTTCAGTAGTTTTGGCGTGAAGAGGTAACAAACATTAATCAATCCATACAATAATTCGCATTTATTACTGTGATGATTAAAAGAAAGTCGTCTTAGTTACGTTACATATAACTCAAGAACGACTGAACGGATTTGGCTAAAAATTGGTTGGAAAGGAAGAAACGGACATAGAATACTTTTTATCCCGCTCCCGGCTGAACGAATCTTGAGGGAAATTTGACAAGGAGGTAAACGGTATCCCGGGGTATTGAATAGAGCGTGGGAAGACGCGGGCAAAAGAGGTATGTTTCATAAATTATGCTGAACGATTCGCCCAGCATCATCTAGCCCCAAGCAAAGCAAACCTTGTCATACGGTAACTAGATGACTACTACATTATACATAGTATAATATAAATGTTTTAATTGTCTGCGACGCAGGTGGTTGCGGGTTCGATTCCCGCCACGGGACAAATGTGTGTACGATCTGCAAATATTTGTTCAGAGCGTTCTGGATGTTTTCTATGTATAGTAAAAAAATATCTATCTATGTAGTGTATTGTATTAAGTATATTTAGTACCCATAACACAAGCTCTGCTTAGCATTAAAAATGAAACAAGGCACCCTTAACTAAAGGATCTATTTGTCTGTATGTGTCTGTATGTCTGTCTTTACGTCTGTCAAGCCCCTTTTCTTATGAAAGCGTGGAAGTATCTAGTTTAAATTAACATCGAATACTCAAGTCCGTTACTCTTATAATGTCTATACAGGGTGGACCAAAAAGTGACTTCATAAAATAAAAGAATGCTTCACCTCCAGGGTATCCGAAAATACCCAAAAGGTAACATTCAGTCGAAGACAAAGGAATGACTCAGTAAACCAAACAAAACAGTAAAATTCTTTGGTTTTGTACCGTTACCGTTCCGCCCAAAAATTCTCAAACAATACGAAAACTACGAAAAATCGGGGACTACACTGGGTATTTTAGGGGACCCACGGAGTCAGGCATTTTAATGACGTCTCTTTTTGGTCTACTCCGTATAATAAAAAGGACTTTTAATATAACACTTTTTACAAGATATTTTGACGGCCCAAATCTTGGCTGAAACACAAACTTCGTGACAATGGCTCTTATGTCTGTAACGCTCCGTACACAGCCAGCTCTGCGTTATTAATGATCTGAGCACACTTTTGCTGGTGCTCAGCAAAATGGTGTCATTAACCTCTAGAGCAGTGGCTCTCAAAGTTTTTATGTTAAATCACACTACGTATATATTCCAGAGCAGCAATGATTACTGGGGTCTCTATTAGGGTCTGCTTTTATTTTCTTCTTTCCACATCGAATTCTATGAAGACAAAAACTTAACAAAATTTGCTTTTTACCTGTTTTAATTCTTTTTGGTTTTCAACACAGGTAAAAAGCAAATTCTACTTCTAAGACAGTGGTTATTAAAAAGTATCTATTTTTGAGAACGTAGGTACACAGGTTATATTTATCCCATGGGAAATTATTTATGGAAAAACCTATGTGTTATTTCAAGTCTAAAGCTACATCAATGCAAGATTTCCGTAAAATTTGTTCAGGAGTTTTGACGTGAAGAAGCAACAACGCCACCGACCCTTCGATGTCCAGAATCAGCCCCTTTCGGTTTAGTAAACCCTTTCCATGGCACAGTGTATATATAACACAAGACGTGGCGTTGTTCAGTAAACGTCGTAGTAAGCTAAAACAAGGTCACCGAATAAACTTTAAAAAGTGGATCCGAGAAAAACCTAGCCTTTCAGCTCTTTTAGGCAAAAAATCTCTTTACAAAATTCGACCACAAAGGCTTCTGTGAGGTTTATAGTTGAGAAATTGGTCAGAAAACCTCGGCATGCATCTCGCAAATTGCAGTGCGCAACCAGAATTAAAATACAGAGCAATCAGCATCGCTGTGGTTTGTTTGAGGTCTGAGAGTCGATTTTGTTGGCTGTTTCAATGATATTGTTGCTTTTTACTGTTAGAGTATTTTTACTTTCAAAGTCAAATGATCCTCGTTTTACCGCAATCTGGCCTGATGGAAAGTGTGGATGTGGCTGACGGTGTACTGTGAGTTTCATTCGGTTAAGTATAACAATAGGACCTTGCTTCTTGCCCAATTTCATGCTTCTAGGTCTACGGAAACACAGAAATACCCTTTAGGTTTAGATTGCATGTGATAAGGACCCTATAAAATTTAAAAATATTCGGACATAAACGGCTGTAACTTCGATTTCGGTGACTTATCATAAGTATTGTTTATAAATAGCATGGCTCCATACATGACCCATACATAATAATCCCTCCTTCCTGTCGTCGATTTTGATGACGGCTATCAGAGATTACGAATTCTTCTTTCTAGCATGAGCCATTAGGGACTCCACTCACTGCATAAGAGTCGAGGGGGCGCGTCAGGGCAGTGGCGACAAAAAGTCGCGGCTCCTCTATGTTTTCTATGGGAGCCCATACTTCTACGCTTACTGCAGGAGTCGAGGCGCCGTAGCCGCGCGGACTAGAAGGCGGCGCCCCGCCGCGCCGCCGCGATGCTGCCCCGACTCTTGCAGTGAGCGGAATCCCTTATATGGCTCGCTAGACCGAACTTTGTCTTGAATACCATACGACACGCATGACTGAAGAGTTGGCCTGTAAAAATTATAAGTTTGCGTGTAGGATTGCTTAGGTTTGTTATCAGAGTGGAGACGGCGTCACGGCAGCGGCGACAAAGAGCCGCACCTGTTGACTGCAGGAGTCGAGGCGGCGGCGACCCGCTGCGCTACGCTCTGCCTCGACTCTTGCAGTGAGCGGAGTCCCTTATATGGTTCGCTAGACCAAAAATATTCTTGTATACGACACACACAAGAAAAGAGTTGGCCTGCAAAATTATTAGTTTGCATATAGGATTGCTTAGGTTTGCCCTCAGCTAGTCGAGAGCGACCAAAAGAAGAAATCTATGAGTGCTTCTCAAGAGGAAGTAGAACGAATTTTCCATTACGAATAGTATCTTTAAAAACCTACATTCTATACTTTTGTCAATCTCTCCAAAGATCCGACAGCTCAAGGATTCCATCGCCCAGAGTGAATTTGTATGTGTTGCAAATAAAATAAATTCCGCTCTTCCAACGTCTATTGAAAACTGGGTAAAAACTTCTGCTTGTAGGCATCTCTTGGATTTGCAAGAAGCGAAGTTGAATTGCATTGTATGAATAAGTTTGTTTTTATCGCGTTTGAGTTTGTCTGTCTGTTAGCCTGTGTTAATAGTAGTACGTTCTTGTTTTTATCTTGCTTACAGAAGGTTAGATCAGGGGTCTCCAAACTTTAAATCCTTAGGGCCATAATGATTACTTCAGTATGTTTCAAGGGTCAAAACAGTTTGTCACATTCTGTCCTTATCTATATTATTAGACTACAGAGACTGGATTTTCTGTCAATTTTGCCATCGAAACTTTGAGTGCTCTAGAGATAAATTTTGATACCCGTTTCTCAGACTCTGATTTCATTACGAATAAAATGTCGTCTTTATTACCATTATAACCAATAAAATTAGGCTTTAGCAGAATCCTTTTGATTCTGACATAGGAACCCCGGAATCCAAATGGAAATTACAGTATAGTGATGAATAGATTATATCAAAATGCAGCTTTGTTGGAATGTTATAAGAGTTTTTATTCCACTGGTACAATTTAATAATTTGTTCGTGGGTTGTTTACTGTTTTTGGTATCTACTAGGTACTTACTTATGTGAGAAAACCAAGTTTTCCAAGATAAAGTACACAAATAATGTTTACAGATCTAGATTTACATCACGAGCATCTTAAATCTCTTTTAATAATTGGCACAAGTAAAACTAATCCATAACAACAAACTATTGTTGGTAGAAAATCTCATTAATGTTTTTTGTTTAACCGGGATTAGTGGGTTTCATTTCAATTATTTTGTTTGCTAAATAATAATAATTATGTTTAAGCATAAATACTTAAGCTAAGTTTTCTGCGTCATCATTGCTGTCGTTGGGTTTTACCTTATAAGTAAATGAAACCGACTAATTATCATTATATCGACTAATTATTTATTATTTTGTGAGTAGTTGATAATTATCAACTACTCACAGTAAAAGTAACAACAATAAGACATTGGCGGTCGCGGGCCGGGTTTTACCCGCGGGCCGTAGTTAGGGGATCCCTGGGTGAGATTAACAAGAGATTTTTCGATTGGTTGTTTCATCAACTTGTAATTTTGGCACAAAGAAAATTCGGAGGACGTCTATGCGCTGTTCTTCTCTCAAAATCATATCTTGTCATCTCGCTCAAAATTAGATTCGAGTTTATGAACGACTTTATTCCTCAGAAAAAGTCGGTCGTAATCACACTTTATAAATGGGTAGTACAAAAAATTGAACCTTAATTTAACAAATTATATTGTAAGCCAAATGTCGTTACGATTGAGCTCACCACTAAAGAATACTAAATATTACCACCTCCCCATGGAGACGGGGATCACGAAACAATAGAATATATTACGCGCATATTCAAGCCCTGTCAACAAATTATGAGTTCTAGCCTCACCAATAAATCAACAGAACTGCTCCCTCGCTTTACCATTGCCAATCAAAAAGCATCGGAGTTTTCCAAATTATTTATTTTTGGGGTTCAATTTACACTAAAAGCGTCTGCGCTTTTAGTGTAAATTGAACCCCAAAAAGACACCCATCCAGACACCCAAAAACTAATAAAATTAAAAAGATTTTATTAGCAGTACAAATGCTTATTTCCTTGTGTGGTTCTGGTTAAGAATTTTCACCTAAGAAGCGACTGAGGCTAACAGGGGGCAGCAGTGCCCCTTGCAGAACGCATCCACCACTGAACTTCGAACCTACGTGACTAGCCTTGGGGTATGGTATTTATTTAATATAATCATCAGCGGATAACCATCAGCTTAACTAATTATAATAGAAATTAAAAAAGTCACAGAAAGCTAATAATAGGCATTCGCTAATAGAATCATTATGAACTACCTAAGGCACTATCATAGGTTGAGAACGGTTAGACCAATCCATTCACCTACATATATTATCTATTGATGGTAATCTGTGGTATAGATAGGCACAGATTACCCCCAATAGATTCCGCATTATAGGACTTTTGTTCTGATGCACCAAAGGGGTAATCTGTGACCTACAGTCTCCAAAGTATTAGCAGTATTATCTAAGAATATATATGGTTCTAATTCTAATTCTAAGTGGGGGAACTAAGATCTGCACGGACGTCTCGCATAGGAGTGTATTGTGCATTATCCTCTGCCTAAGCAGGCCCTAACCAGCCCAGTTCCTTAAAGTATCGGAGCAGGACTTTATAGTTCAATTATATGGTTTTCTGATGGATGCCACTGTCAGAACTGGAGCAAATTTACATGGGAGCACATTTGGAAGCACCAAATTTAAAAAAAAAAGAGAATTATTAAAATCGGATCATCCAGTCAAAAGCTCTGAGGTAACAACATAAAAAATAATACAATCGAATTTGAGAACCTCCTTCTTTTTTTTTGAAGTCTTTTTGAAACAGAGCACAACCCAGTTCTTGTCTATTCTTATGGTATAAGCTTACTACATCAAGTGCAGTAAGTATATACCGCGATAGCGATATAAGAAGCGCTACAACAGCGCCATAGCAGGGAATTATAACGCCTTTACCTCCATATGTAAGGGCAACAGTAGCAATAGAAAACTTCTCTTTATCGTTATGTCTGGGATAGTGACGATTACGTAGGTACGTAAGGTGATAGATAACTAAATAAATAAACACTTTTTTAATAAATAACACATCATTACTTGATAATTTATACCCTTGGATAAATTCGCAATCCAACTTTATTTTTCAGACAATTTCCATACGGAAAATCGTGAGGACCCGCGATTGTTCGATAAATTAACGACCAGTCACAACGTGTTGTTTCACTCCAATATTCCAATTAGTTGGACTGAAATTCACTTCGAACTTGCAAGTTTTGGTTTACGTGCAAATGTGTATTTTTAATGCCTACCAATTCGAATGCCAAGCTTGGTGATTATGGCAAATACCCCTTTTTGAGGATGCGTTTTTGTTAAAGCTATAGAGTTCCCGTTCCCGTGGGAATTTCAGGATAAAATATAGCCAATGTCACTCCCTGAAAAGTTAGCTTTTTCATGATGAAAGATTTTTTTGATCTTTTCAGCAGTTTTGGAGTCATTTCCATACAAACGAAAATAAATTTAGTATAGATTGTTAAAATTAGTAGCGTACAATAGCGTTCATCGAGTTATACAGTCGATGTTGAGTTATTCCGTGTCTGTAGAGTTATGCAATTTCAATGTGAAAAGTTTGATTTGAAATGTTGGGTTTCAGTGTAGTTTTCGAAAGTATATTTGGCAGATAAATTCTGTCCGGTGATGTGGGTATAAATTTTATACATTATTTTGGGAGGAAATAATCCGGGAAGCAAGTATCTTAAGTCCTATTTTTAATTATTTTGGACAGCATGCTTAAGTTAGGAGCGTACTGAGGGTAAGGTTTTCTTGCTTTGTATTAATTTCTAAGAGTACCTGCTTGCGCTGCCATCCTAGTGGATGGGTGACCACGTCACGTTGACTTGTTGATTTTTTACGAGGAAAGATTAGTATTTTTTTTATAGATTTAGAGATATAAGACAGAACCCTTCATGCGCGAGTCCAAATCGCACTTGGCTGTTTCTAGGAAATGTGATAAGGTTATTTCTATTCCCATAAAGAAGCCTAAAAATACGTAAAGCTACCTATATGGAATAAGTTTTTCCCATTGTGCGCCACGCGCCGCGCGCTCGCGTGGACTGGTCAATCACCTTGAAAAAGTTCATACAATGGCCGGCCATAGCTAGTGATGTGTACTTAGATTATTATCGATATACCCGTCATCGATTTTATGTTTATTTTTAACCTTCAAAAAAAAGGAGGTCGTGCTCAATTCGACGTTATTTTTTTTACCAGTTTCGAAGTTTTTATCGCACTAGCAACCCCGCGGCTTCGCACGCGTTGTTCCTATGGAAACATTAAAAGGTGATTTTCATCCCACAGGAACTGATTTATGATCTCATGTTTGATTCCAGAATTAGAATTACCTGTTTGCAAAATTTCAGCCAGATCCGTCAAACTTTGGCACTTTTTAGTGTGAGTGTGATTCACTGCCCAATACTCGAAAGGGAAAAAGTCGTGAGTTTATTTCTTTTGTTTTTTTACATGTTTAAGTTAAATAATGTTAAGTAGGTTTAGTACTTAGCTTTATTTTAAGGAATGATAAATCTAAATTAAACCACAATAGCAGTGTCAAGCCGCACGCACACAGCCGCTAATTCTTATTTTTACCACCTAGCTACCTTCTAAGAAAGCATAAGTACTATTTATTCATATCCTACGCTGTAAGAAACGATTTTTTAATATTTAAATAAGTACCTACGCCAAGTAACCAGCTACTCATTACAAACTTGCTAAATTAAATCGCGTATCACTAAATCACTGTTTTATTTTCGTGCTTGTTAATACTATTCATTGATATTACGATCAAAAGTGAAGCGACATTTGTGGTGACGTAAGTACATCACTAGTTCATTCTTTTGATTTCGCCGAAAAGATGGAAACGTTTTATGGTTCATTTTTACTTTCAATAAACCCCAGGATGGCAACATAAGTAGGTAGGTATTAGGATTACAGTCCTGAAATAATAGGTACTACCTAAGTAGCTGATAGAAAATTGTATAAACAAATATAGGTAAGTAGGTTTTTTACAGTAGGTATGTGTAGTTGTGAAATACCTATGTATTTCAAAACTACACATACACTTTGCGTGAATTCAGGTAGTTTGTATACCTACTACAAAATCCTGCATCTTTGACGGTGACTATCTACTACTTGATTCCACTACTACTAACCTACTTGATTCCACTCCTCAAAAATGATGAAACATTTTTGAGGAGTGGAATCCAGTAGGTTAGTGTTTGGATCAAAATACTTGTTCTCCGCACTAGTAAATCCTCGTAACTCTTTACCAGACAAGCAGGTAATAAATAAAGATACAATACAAAGCAAATGAAAATCAATCTTATTACAATGGAGTACAGAGCTGTAACTGACTGCATCTGAATGTATAATGTGCTTACTTCCTCTTTCGATACTTCTCACAGCCTTTAAAAGAATAGCTAGAACAAACCTATTGGCTAGAACTGGATACCTAGTGTGAAGAACACCGACGCTTGCTTGCCCAAAAGAATAATCTAACCATATTAATTTCATAGTCGACCCACATAACACTGCATTGACCGCAGTTTCCCTGGTGTAGGTAAGCCTGGAATATAAATAATCTTTGCATAACACTTACAAGAAGGTTACAAAACATGGTATAACAACCGTATTCATCAAGCATTTAGGATGTTGGTAAACAAACCGCGTCTAAAGTAAAGAAACGACGAAGAAACCTTTAGCCTCCTAGTTGTTAATTGTCGAGTTGGAGCAAATCTGTCCCAAGCTTTTTTGTCCTCTAATCTAATATTTTATAGTAAGCCTTTTTAACCAACTTCAAAAATAGGAGGAGTTTCTCAATTCGACTGTTTTTTTATGTTTTTACCTCAGAACTTTTTACTGGGTTGTTCGATTTCATGATTCTTATACTACCTACTCTTTTTATATATGAATGCTGGTGCTTCCCGTGTAGTTCCATTTTAATTTGGTTCAGTTCTGACAATGAGATCCATGAAAATCCATGAAAACACTATAGAAATTTAAGTCGGTTTATAGTTTTTTAAAACAAAATTAATTACTGCACAGCAAGCAAGGTTTCGAAGTTTTTTTGAGTTTATTTACTCATATTTTTTTCAGCTCAAGGTAAACATAAGGTTTTTTATATTATAGTGCATAACCCCTTACACTCAAGGTAATTTCTTAGTCATTTGACCTCATGGTTTAGTTGGTCAGCACATAGTAAAAGCTTGCCCAAAAATAATAAAAGAGTTGGAAATCATTTATAAACATATAGGAGTAAAATGGTAGGCAGGAGTGTGCAACACTCCGCCTGTCATTCGTCGCGGTTCACCGCCAAAACAAGAGCCAACACAGTTGAGAATCTGTTAGCTTTCAGTCCGAAGAGGGATCGGCACGCCTACGGACGGTAGTTATGTGAAAAAGTCAATGAAAAAAAGTGAGTGATACATACACCTATGAAAAAACTCAAGTTTTGATGACAACAATGACAATGACTATACACCACAAATCGCCTGACTCCAAAAACAAACGCATATTTGAACCGGAGTGGCAAAGAGAATACAATATTGTAAGATGGAGTGGTTTGGTTTGACCTCTGATTTGGTACGTACAAGTTGCAATTATTAGGTATCCTGGCCAAAGTTTGGCAAGCGAAATAATAGATTGTATTGATTTGAAAGTCAAAAGTGAATAGTGAAGACTTTCAATAAGAGTTCGAAGAGCGATTTTCAGTTCATCATCTTTTAACCTCCAATTTATAAACTTACTTTTTCTATTATTTATGGTAAATGATTGCTATTAATGATATTGTGAACTGATCAGAACCAGTAAAATACATGTTTTTAATTAAACCTATTGTGAATCAAAGTAACCAACAAAGTGTACAAGTTTGGTCCATGTTTCATCGAGCAATCTTGCTACAAGTGATAATAATTAATTAGGATTGTAGAAATACCTTTACCATGCCACATTTAATTAATAGAAATGAATGTGTTATTTAAATAAATTATTTTAGAGAGAACACACATAAATTATTTATACAAAGTTGTAATATTTGGATGGTTCTACTTGTTCACAATTTGTGCTAAAAACTAATATTCTGAATAGTGATACTTGTTTATCTGATAAACTTTCTAAAATGTACAATGTGTAAAAACAAACAATAATGAATAATATGAAAGTTATTCTTTTTGTGAGAATTTGATACTTGTTATTACATTTTATAAAGATATTTACCTGAAGCGAATTGAAGGATGGGTTCTGTATGCAAGTTCTAAGAGTTATTGTTTACTTCAATGGTAATAATAATCATACTGTATTTTCAGAAAGGTAGGTATACTAATTGTTATGATGAGCGAGCAAACATTATTGAATATTTGAGCAAATTAATATGATAAGAATTTATCACTCTTATTGAGGCACAAATAATATGAAAATAATTTTAAGCACTATCCGAGTGCAGTACAATTGATAAATATAATAATATTACCTAGCCTGAGAAACGTTGGGTGACCAAGACATCTTTTCTCTTGCTCTCAAAAATAACTTCCTAGTTGTATTTGAAAATAGTGATGTCAGTTGAGGAAGTAATTTAGTTATTACTAACTTTACTTTACCTACAAGCAGTGAATGAAATAGCTTCTTTTATAATAACTGGGTTGAACGATGATGATAATCTAAATACTTAATTGTTTCATTAATTCAAAATGATGCATTATTGTCATATTACTCATACCTATAAAGAATATCTTATTTCAACTATCAGTTTAAGAAAGGTCTTAGGTTTGTCATTACTTGATGGGTTAAAAAACACAAATAAGTAGAACTTAATTAAATTTTAATTTAAAGAATAAAATAGTGACACTGCTATTAGTAGATAATACAATATAGCACTGCACACACTTTAATGCAGCTTCATGAAAAATAGTGACTTGATAAAGCCTTTTGTAAGGGTTAACCTTTAAATAGGCACCCACCGACTTACAGACACCGCTGATATTGAACCCCTTATTACTTAGTCAAAGTCTCACACACGCTAGTGATATTATTTGTTTGGAATAAGCTAAGTAGCTACAGAGGGTTGTAATAATGGGTGGTAATATTCAGTTACTAAGTTGCAAGTTAAAATATAAAAAAAAAGAGACCAGATTGCTCAGTATTATTAATACTTACTTAGTTATTGGGTGAAATATTGTGACATGAATAATTCATTGCTGTTTGGATACGGAGCAGAGTGCAAAAAGTTTAATATTATATTTTCTATGTTATTTATTTATAAAGGTAATAGAAAACAAAGAACACATAAGACCAGATGTGAAATCCAATAAAATTACAGGTTAAGTAGATACCAATTGAGAGCACATAAAATAATAGTAATAATAATTTCCAAGGTAAATTTTATACGAAGAGAGTCGAGAGTAGTATACAAAGAGTGTAATAATTATTATTCTGAAATGTTTCTGAAACAAAATGAACGAACAGTAAACACATTTTAAAATACAGGATTTCTTTTTGTGTGCTTCTTGCTATTGATCACATGATGAATGTTGATAAAGAGGAACATTTGAGAAATATTTAGAGTGCATTTTATACAAGAAAATGTTGATATAAAATAAAACACTTACTAGTTAATGTCTTTGAGATTGACAACTCAAAAATTTAAGTATTAAGTTTAACTTTTACCTACGTACATATGATGTTGTATGATTATATATTTTATGCGAATTTATAGTATATAAGATGGTTTCGCAAGAGTTTTTTCTTTGGTTGTTTGCTTTCTCTTGTGAATATGGCCTAGGAGCTGAACAACCGCATGACATATACGGTAAACCTGGATATGCCAAGCTAAATAATCCATTCCAGATGCGAATTAATAATTATTGAAACATAGCAAATAAAAGCAATTATTGGAAAATAAATAAATTATTAAAAAATTTACTCAATTAACTAAAGTATATCTTGAGAGAGATCTCCGGTAAGATGAAATGAAAAAGGGCATGCAAATTGTTTTTTTTTCGAAACAGATAGTGTTATCTATAAATTATGAGTAATCTATCCACAATATACAAAGGCACAATTGAAATATATATAAATAAAATAAACTCAACCTCAAGAGCAAGTAGTATTATACTAATGGTTCGATACAAAAACGATTATTATGTTGCTTGCGATAATATTGCTTTGTCGATTTTAATATTCTTATATTTAGTAATAGATGAATAAAAATGATAACTAATATAAATGAATACTGCTTTAAAATAAAATGTTTACTATGTTGCAAAGATTACAAATTACAAACTAACAAAGGAAATCATGCAAACCGCTTAAAGATGCAAAATTCTGTTACGATCAGGAATGCCACTTGAGAAATAAATATGTTTGGATTTCTAAAACAAAAAAATAATGTGACATTGTGCAATGTCACAAAGAGAACATATGTATTGTAAAAGTCGAAGAAATTAGTCAAAAGGGAATCTGAATCTGATTCAGGAGTATGAACAATAATTAATACTTCAATATGTTAGTCAAAAAAAAAAAAGGGAAAAGTACAAGTAGTAGAACAATAATGATATAACTACAAATATGATAATAAATAGCAAATTAACCCTAAATTGATATCAAGTAAATTTAGTACACAAATATGTAAGTACAATGGCAGAGAAAAATAACAATCGTTATTAGATGAATTCCTTGTGTTGTCCGAAAATTGTGTTGTGTCATTTAAAATAAATAGAATATTTATTTAAACGAAAAGGGAGAAAATATTAATTGTGAATTGAATGAATAATATGATAATTAAGTTCCCAATGTTTTGGTACAGTTGTTTTATTATGTGGATATTGAAAGATGACATAATATGTAATATACCGTGATTTAATATTAATTCTTATTTTCATTGATGTAAATATTAAAGAACAAAAAAAATATACAGTGAAATTTAATTGTTCGATGTGGAACGAATAAATTATGGAAGCATGTTAAGAGAATAAACAAATGATTCAAAAGACTAAAAATGTAAATAAATATAAATAATAAGATAAAAAAGCGTTGTATAGAAAAGCCAATACTTAGTGAGAATATGTAGTGTGAAAAATTATTTAACAAAAAAAAAAAAAACACAAACAGTAAATAATGTGAAAATGAAAGCGTGACTAGAGTGAAATAAAAAGAAAAATTAAATAAAGTGAAATAAACACACAGTGACAAATAAAATCGACAAAAGAAAAAGTAAATAAACTGAATAGAGATAATTTAATTATCATAGTGAAGCGAGTACCGAAGTGTACATAGAAGAGTAAAAGAGAGATTATATTATTTTATTCAAAATGCTTAATAATATAACGTGAAATAAATAACAAAGATATGTAAATTAAGATAATGTATAACTAATGTAAGATATAAATAATGTTCAAAGAATAAGTTTTTGTATATTGTCATAATTTTGATTGATTAAAATCTGTGATCGTGATAATGCTTTAACATAAAAAAAAAATTATTGTGCTGGTAAACTAAAATATGAAATGTTGAGTGAACAGATAACATAGTTTATTTATACTAATTCATATTTAGAAAGATAATACTTTAACTAAAGAGACCACTACCAAAAGCGAATTTGTAAAAGTGTATAATTGTAACATAAGAATTATTGTGCTAGTAAACTTAAATATGTAATATTGAGTGAAACAGATAACATAGATAACATCTATAGTTTATCTATACTAATTGATATTCAGAGAGATAATAATTTAACTAAAGAGATCGCTATTAAAAGCTAATTTGTAAATTATTGTACATAATATTGTAACCAAAGATGCAAATATCAAAAGCGAATTTGTGAATAAGTGATTGTTACAAGTAATAATTAAAAGTGATTGACATGACCTGTTGGACGCAACAAATAGAGAGATGATAATTTAAATGAACCGTTGGACGCAACAAATAGAGAGATAATAATCTAAATGATAAGTTGGACGCAACAAACAGAGATACATTGATATATAGACTTCTGTTGGACGCAACAGAAAGGGTGATCCGTTGGATTGCAACGGTGTAAGTTGTTAGTTTAAGTTAAATGATCTGTTGGACGCAACAGTGATATATAGACTTCTGTTGGACGCAACAGAAAGAGTATCCGTTGGATTGCAACGGTGTAAGTTGTTAGTTTAAGTTAAATGATCTGTTGGACGCAACAGTGATATATAGACTTCTGTTGGACGCAACAGAAAGAGTGATCCGTTGGATTGCAACGGTGTAAGTTGTTAGTTTAAGTTAAATGATCTGTTGGACGCAACAGTGATATATAGACTTCTGTTGGACGCAACAGAAAGAGTGATCCGTTGGATTGCAACGGTGTAAGTTGTTAGTTTAAGTTAAATGATCTGTTGGACGCAACAGTGATATATAGACTTCTGTTGGACGCAACAGAAAGAGTGATCCGTTGAATTGCAACGGTGTAAGTTGTTAGTTTAAGTTAAATGATCTGTTGGACGCAACAGTGATATATAGACTTCTGTTGGACGCAACAGAAAGAGTGATCCGTTGGATTGCAACGGTGTAAGTTGTTAGTTTAAGTTAAATGATCTGTTGGACGCAACAGTGATATATAGACTTCTGTTGGACGCAACAGAAAGAGTGATCCGTTGGATTGCAACGGTGTAAGTTGTAAAAAAAAATACTTAATAAGTCAATTATGTAATAAATTACAATTTAAAAATCAGTCGTTTGCTCAATGGAATCCAAAAACTGTATCTATTGATTATTTTTATAGTATAGCGATTTATCAAGGCTTATGAAAATATGTATTTCAATATTATAATATTAGCACGTTTAGAATTTTGTGAATTACAAATTGTAACAGTAAGCAATTTACTTGAATTAGCAAGCGCGATGTCGCGTATACTATCGATCAGTATAGTGGAGTAGAGCGGGCTAAAAAAATATACTTATAATATTAAAAAAAAGGGGAAATAATAAAGGAACAGTTTTTGTGATAACTTATGTACTGTATGTAACAAATTAAATAAAATGATCAATCTTATGTAAAATTGTGAAATAATGCAGTTATCAATTATGAATTATGTTATGCTAAGATGGACCTTAAATTCTCATTTCTGTTAATTAATACTTGAAGTATCTTTGTGAAAGTCATGGAAATTAATACTAAAACGATAACAAATGATATTGAAACCAAAACAAATGAAAGCGACACGACAGTAGTGTTAAGAAAGAGATATTGTAATGAGGTGATAGTGAGAGCGCTTATTGTTAGTAGTTGTATAATTGTGACAAGTCTAGTTTAAATTAAATGTAGTCAATTAATACTACGCATTATATTATACGCATACTAAAGCTTTGAGTATGGAATAATGTGAGAATAACCAGCGTTGGTTCTAATGTTATGTTTTCTCGTTATAATATATTTTATGGACTGAGTTTTGTAAGAGTATGGTCAATGGTTATCGATGATTGTATACCAAATAGAAATGGTTATTTAAAATAATTTATCAAATGTTGAAATATTAAGAAGAATTCTGATAAATTTTAATAATTCTAACAATAATTATTGTATGTCCGATCGAAGCGAAAGTACAAACTGATAAACAATTTAGAAGCAGTTCGTAAGACGAACTGCCAAGAAGTAAAACAGTCGAAACAGTAAACGAATCTTATTCATATAATAATAACTGGTGCAAAAATACAAATATTCATTAAAATGTATACTGCCAACTTAATTCCGCGGGTAATTTAACTAAATGAAGATTAAATTTAACCTAAACTAAGAGCCAAGCGAGTCGCATGGCGTATATCGTCGTATGGCCGAGTAAAAGCTTGCCCAAAAATAATAAAAGAGTTGGAAATCATTTATAAACATATAGGAGTAAAATGGTAGGCAGGAGTGTGCAACACTCCGCCTGTCATTCGTCGCGGTTCACCGCCAAAACAAGAGCCAACACAGTTGAGAATCTGTTAGCTTTCAATAGGTACCACACTGTGGGAATGATGCAGGGTTCAAGCCCCGTCAAAGCAGATTTTTTTGGATTTTAGTTAAATCAGGACCTTAGACCGTGGGGTCCCGAGCGAGGATCTTCGGCTTTTCAAAAGGTAATCTGAGCGTCTGGTCAAAGCGACGCATGACACCAGAGCTGGTGAGTATCTGGCACAGCACATCAGTATTGCCATACAGCGGGGCAATGCAGCCAGCGCGTCTTGATTAACCATTCAAATTCAAATTCAAAAATGCTTTATTTCCATAAATACAATATTGTACAAATTATATTAAAAAATACACTGATACGGAAATAAAGTGGTATTTTTTATTTCGGCCGCTTCGGTATGTAGACTAAAGTAGGTGGTGATGGAAGAATGGGGCCGGCGATTGGGTAGTACTCTTCCAACTGGTATTGATATGCATCAGTTGAGCTACCTATAGAATGTTTGTACCAGTCTGCAGTTAGCTCAGTTGTTTCAATTGCAATAACTAGTTCTAATTTATTTTTCGAGTATTATTTGATTTTAATATTCTTTTTCAATAAGGTATTCAAAGATATATCATACTTCTAGTTGTTTTTACACCGGACTGTCCCTTCTATTCCAAAATAGGCTGTGTTTAATTCCGGGCGCGTTCACACTGACATCAAATGATGGATGTGACATACTTCCTTTGAAAAAAGTTGATTGATTCGCGCCCGTTTGTTCATATTTATTTATATTGATCGTGTAAATGACGTGTGCGGCGAACACGAATCATCGAACGAAGCTACGGAGGTGATATCAAACTTACGAAAGGCAAAAGTTTGAATGGATGAATGTTTGTTACCTCTTCACGCCAAAAGCTTCTGAACAAATCGGGTTGAAATTTTGCTAACAGGTACCTAATCTAGTCTAAAATATAATCCTGGAATCAAAAATAACTTATTATCCCGCATTAAGTTCCTATGGGATAGAAAATAGAATCAACGCGTGCTAAGCCGAGGGCAGAAAATTGTTGCCAATAAAATAATTTATTTAATTAGCGTCTGAAAACATCACGAATGATGATGGGTACCGTTGAGATTTGATTTCTGACGTTTTTTTTTTACCGCTTACAAAAAAAGTTTATTAGCAGTTTGTTCTCAGTGGATTTCAATTTTTCTTTTTTTCGGCTATTTTAGCTGCCTGAAAACAATTGCGTATAGATGCGTCGAGCGATTGCGTCTAGAGATTGCGTTAGATTTAAAGTTGTTATAGCAACTACTATGGTTGTTTCTGCATTTGATTTCTTAATAGTATTTAATATTATTTTGTATACAATTTTTCCTAAGAAGGAAACTTCTTTTGTACCAATCTTCTCATCTTTAGCTATATCCTGAAGAAAGTTACTTCATCTGATAAAACTAAACCAATACCTATTTATCAACTTATTGGCAATATCGTAATTAGATTTAGCTACTCGTATATAACCCGAGGGCTTAGCCAACCGGCATTCGCAATGAAGCGAATCGAAAACAATTGAAAGATTCGTAGGGAAAAAAATGTATCAGATCACGTGACATATCTAAGGCATTATGTCAATCCCATACATTTTTGGGCTTTTCAACTATCGTTTTCGACATTGATTGTAACATTTTCGAGGCCCTTTGATGCCCTTGTCTATTAGTCCGTACCTACACTTTCCTCCCTCACCAGCCTCTAATGGGCCACAGCTGGATGCATACCTCCCCTTTAAAGGCGCCTTATTGGATTTAGCTTATCAGGGTTATTCCCATAATCCCCACGTTGGTGATCGCAGTTCATTGGATGAATTATTATTCAGAGAACGCTGCTGCCCACCCCCGGTGGATATCCCTAAGTCGCTTCTTACGACACCGAAGGAAGAATTCGGGTGGTGCATATTCTAAGTTTACCACACAGGGCGAGCGGATGTAACAATCGATGTCGAAAGCGATAGTAGAAAAGCTCAAGAATGCATAGGTTTGACTTATGCCTTAGATATATCACGTGATCTATCTCAATTATTTCCCTACGAGTCTTTCAATTGTTTTCGATTCGCTTCTTATCGAATGCCGGTTGGGTACGCCCTT
Organism: Eupithecia tripunctaria; assembly: GCA_955876795.1. Lineage (NCBI taxonomy): Eukaryota > Metazoa > Arthropoda > Insecta > Lepidoptera > Geometridae > Eupithecia > Eupithecia tripunctaria. The sequence continues at coordinate 8,761,700 of OY041620.1, forward strand.
AGATGCCTGTATCCATAGTCCGTACCTACAATGTACCTATAATGCCGTATCTATAGCCCGCAACTTCAGGGGCATTAGTATGAAAATCTAATTATGTCTGTGGGCAGGCTACATTAACTTGGTAAACAGTATTTAGAACATGAAGAAGCTGGGTATAGGGTGTTCCATTATTTTCTTGTTACTGAACTTTACTTAGTTTTAGTTTAGAAAAGTTTAGTTTTATGATCGGAAATTTTGGAACGCGACTTCTTCTTCGACTTCTTTTGTTTAATTTTTATTTAAGCCGGCTGATGATATTCTATTTAATAAATAAATTAAATAACTGACAAAAAAAAATATGGTTATTCTTGTGAAGACTCGTATCATACGAAGAATATTCGTCTTTTTGCTTTTAGTTAAAAATTGAGTTTCTACTCTTATATAAAGTTACTAATGATCTGAAAACAAACTACAAAAACAATGATTTTAATATTTATGGTGTTCTAAGAATTGATCTATAGTCCCAAAAAAAATCGTCTCAGGGTTGCGTTTGAGACCACATGAGATTCACATGGCAAATGCTGCCAGCATTCTGGAGAAAAAAGTGTAATACCATTTGTAATTGTTTTTTTCTGTTAATTTTATTAGATATATAGTTATTATAATACTAAATAAAAACTAATACAATATCCCTCTATTTACATTTATTATCATATCTATCATAATCATAGTTTCAAAAAGAACCCTACGAATTTTAACTCCTTCGTGGACAGAAAGAAGAAATTATTGTAATGATTTCAGTGCACCCTATACGTATTCTTCCTATATAGGTACCAAACAACGTAGATTGTTGCGTTGAATATCGGGTCGTGTACTCAAACATGAAGGGGAAGAAATTAAATTATGTTTTCGCTCAAGCCAATAATTTCCAATTCTGTCGACATGCTTAGCAACCGCATCAGTTTAATGTTGATCAAAGTTGATGTTTCTTCGCACATTTGGTACGATCTTGTAAACAATGTCTGTTTCGCTATATCTGATGAAAAAATCAAATACAGAGTGTTTGGTACAACGTTTTCCAGATGAAAACTAGGGAAACCAATAGGTTTTATTAAGAGTTTTCGTTTTTTTAACGAAAATTGAACTATTTAGTACCGTGTCTTGATTTTTACGAACTTAAATGCTTTACAATATTTTTTATTTGCATCTGGCATGTTAGCCCTTATTAATTAAATCAATGTATGATCTAGGTAAACAAAGCCGCTATGGGCAAGCCTGTGTTCTTCGAATGCGTTAAAAACTTCTACAGTTCATGGCTATTTTAACGGTATGCCAAATGTGTCAAAGCAACATAAAAACATAACGAAAAAGCGTTTATTAAAATAATCTGCCATTTTGAGTATACCCTGAAAATGATGAGAATCTTTCGACTTGAATTGACCTTGAATTTTAGATTCTTTTTCACTTATTTCTTGTAGTTATGATGTTATACATCACTTTGGCTTCATTTATTTAATTTGTATTTAAGTGCTGCCGGTTTTTATTGAAATAAAAAAATGGGAAAAATTACGAAAATAAATTAAGTTATTGTTGTGAAGTGTGTAGGTACAAATATGAAGAAATTTCATCTATTTGTTTTAAGTAGAAATATGTTATATTGGGAGAAATATGTTATATATAAGTACCATTGATTTATTAAAAACGAAGATGAGGCACTGGTTGCTGGAAAGTGGCAACCTCAAATTGTGTAAAATTGTGTTCTCCCACATCAGTCACCGTCTGACCGGCGGCACGGGCATTCGTGATTCGCGTGAAATATTGTTGTCTCAGTCTCACTTCGGTCCTAGATACGTCTTTCCGTCTTTGTTCTTCTTTGTATTGCACAGGACTGGAAATATAACTATGAGCGTATGTGTTTGCGTGTAGTTATAACACATGCCAATTTTTGAGTAAGCGCTGGGAGAACGTAACCTATCTTCCCTTTTTAAATCAATGGTTCCTACTCATATTATGTTACTAATGATCTGAAAACAAACTAACAAAAAGCCTAACCAAATTTTCGGTCCAGGTAACACAATGTTTTTTTAATATTAATGGTGTTCTTCAAGAATTAATCTATCCAAAAATTATTGATGTCGTTTCATACGATAATAGTTATTATATTTTTATATAAACTGAGACCTTTTTATGTAACATTATGAAGATCATTTATGGACTGTTTTGGAAATACATATTAAACAACTTATTAATTTACTTTTTGAAAACTAGGAAATCTAGATAGGTACTACCTACCTACTAGTTATAAAAAAGTAAATAAGGTTTATGATTTATTATTATAATAGTAAATCATAAACCTTGTTTATTTTTTTTAAAAAGAGAGGTTAAAAATTACAAACAATCTAGAAAAAAAGCTCAAGGAGGTTTCTACAACCAACTGTTTAGAACACATACCCCCTAATGGTCTGCTTACATAAAACAGCTGCTAAGTAGTGTTATTTCTCAGTCTGAATTATGTCAATAGAAGATAGATCGAGATTAGCAGTGTGCTAAGTTAAAGTTAGCAGAGTTATTCATAATAACTCTGCTAACTTTAACTTAGCACACTAGGGGGATAGGCTTTAAACCTAAGTCATATTAAAAGTAAAATGTCTCACAACTGATGTCAAACATCTAATGAAAGTGATAAATGATCACCAATTCCCTTTACACGGTTAGTTTGAGGCCGTAAACCGATAAACATCACTGTCAGTGCAATATAGATCTTAATAACAACAGCCCAGGCTTCAAACTTACATGTCCCTGAGGTACAACATATCATTGCTAACCTCTGATATAATAGACTCTGTTATGGTAGAGATAAGGCTTAAAATATCCTATGGGATCTGGTATAGGTAGCGTAATCGAAGCTGGCGCGACCGTCGTCGCGTCGGCGTTAGTTTTAAACAACATAATACTAGGTGGTTTTAGATCGCGGCTATACAGCTGTCAGAGTGGGTGTGATATTTTACTAAAAACCGGCATTAAATTCATGAATTTTGCAGGACAAATACTTAGTACCTAATTAAATGAATCTCTTGCGGGAACAAAACTTTCATGTACATCTATTGTGATTGTGATCAACTTCTTTTTGTACCATAAAATCTTCACTAATTTGACGAATTTATTAAGAACTCTCTCCTTGACGAAGACGCTCGTTATTTGATAATTTGGTGCTCTTCCAAAGAAAGGACCTAAAAAATGAAAAACAATTGCGCAGATACCTAGTAACCAGCATATCTATGGGCAATCGTCAAAGGAATTGGGAATCTTCTTTTTTTGTTTGTTCCGCCCAGACAACCAAACTAGACCAGTGCTTGTCTTCACGGAGCATAATTTCCATCAACACAACTAGTTACCAAGCAGTTGTGTAGATTGAAATAAAATTCCGCACAGGTAACTGGTTGTGCCGACGAAAAATGTCGTAGACAAACAGTTGTTTATATTGGTTGTCTGGGCGGAACAAACACTTTATTCGATGTCGACTGAAATCAAAAGATGATCGTGCCAGCTTCAAATAACAGACCAATGTGTACATTGGTCCGACCACAGTTCGATACCGGGCGTCATTAGCCTTGGGGGTCGAAGCTTCTCTTCCGGGGCGGTAGAACACACAGGGACGTAATAAGAGATGGGGAAGGAACAGAAAGATTTTGTGATAACACTTAGATAATGGTGTCTATTCCGATGTTACCAAAACTAGACTAAATTAATCTGACAGGACTAAAAATGATGCCATCCTTATTATTTTGATCGTTATGACAGGGACAGCGACAGTTTTAATACTATCAAATTAGTTTAGTTTAGTTTTGGTGACATCTGAATAGACACCATTTTAGGCCATAATTCATTTACCTTTAGATGCCTTTTAGTGGTTTAGAGCATAGAAAATTTCACAGCACTCAACGAATCTCACTGACAGCTACGTTCTTCATTAGACCAAAACGACACAGCGGCTTTGTAATTATACACTACAGACACCATGAGTAGATAAACGCTACAGTGACCACTCACCCACATAGAAGCTTGGGTAGGTAGGTAACACATACGTAACGATGCCAGCCCACAAGTGGGAGACTTGCTGCGACGACCGACATATCGGCGCCGGCGCCGGCATATCGGTTTGGATCGGGCCGGACTAATGAGACAGCATGCCACACAATTTCATAGAATTATGCGTTTACCGACACCGGTGTCAGAATCGGTGCCGGGACGTATCGGCCAATGAAGAAACGCCTAATCTCGCAAAGTTGGTTAATAACCGTCAATCACAAACAAAAACTCCCTTAATCCCTCCCTACAAGGTTTAATATTCAACGCATGAGAGGTGTCGTTTACCCTGATATTTATGTAACGAGACCACGTTTGAGTTAAAGTAGTACGAATGGACTTCCTGATTAGGGTTGTTACTGAATCAATAATCTTAATGGGGGGATCGTGGGGGGATTAATAAGCTGAATCGAGTCTTTGTTTTTATCTGGTAGATTAGGTTATGATCCTAGGGATCAGAAATCTGGAATTAGGAGTGATTTAATATTTAGATAAATCTATACAAGTGTGACATGTGAATACAAAGACCGTACAAATACCTACTAAATATGCGAAAATAACTAAATCTTTCTGTGAGTATGTTAGCTTTTAATCACTTTACTACAGAACGAATCCTTATAGAATTTGTCTTTGAGATAGATTATATCTTAGGAAACAACATTGACTGACAAATGTCTAAAGAAAATCACTTTGAAATCTTAAAATTTTAGGTAAATAATATAAAATAAATAGATATAATATAGATAAAAGATATAAAATAAAACAATCATCATATCATTAATGATGACACCTTGCTATAATAAATGATTTTATTATTAATTTACTTATATTATCATATTAATTTTCCGTTTTATTTCGTTCGTTACTTATCTCTAGCAGCCCTATTCACCACCTCAAAGTAGAAGGTAGTAGCTATTGCCCCAAACTCAGTCGTTCCCAAAACTTTTTAGTTGAAACTAAACTATCTTGCGCTTTTGATTGGTTATTTACAAAATATGAGCATACCTTCGGGAGTTCATAAATGAAAATACCCAAACAAAGTTTATAGGCATTTAAATAGTTTGTTTCATTTTGTTACGATTGAGTGTTTGTGCGGTAAACCTTACTCGACGCAAAGAGACCGCGTCAGAGCAAACGTAGGCGAAGGTCGCCGTGATCTGATGGAACGACGACCTGCGAAAGACTGCATGCTGATGCTGGATGCAACAAAGTGAAGACAGGGCACTATGGTGCTCATTAGTTCATTCATACAAGTTAAATACCTGGAGCATTTAACTGAGATGTGGTGAGATGAAAACCTGCAAAAGACTGCAGGCAAATGCTGGATGCATCAAGCTGAAAACAGGATGCTATGGTACTTATTAGAGGATCTGGAATCAGATTGGGTCTAAACGGCTACTATACAGGTTTTTATACCGCCTGTGTGCTAGTTGGGTGGTTTATTCATACAAGTTAAATGCTCCGGCCAGGTGGAATGAAGAGTGCGAAAGACTGCAGGCAGATGCCGGATGTGGCAAGCTGAACACAGGGCGCAAAAGCGCCCATTTGAGGTTCTGGAATTGGATTGGGTGGTTAGTTACAAGTAACATTAAAAATTACATTGCTAACTACTGATGTTTTTTATCACTACTGATGTTCCATTTGAAAAGACTAGTCAATGTTGAATGTTGAATTCTGTTATCACTCGTTCTTGGGGTTCCAGGTCCCGGGACACCACCCGGTGTTCCGGGACCTGGAACCTACAGAAAAACTCAAACGGAAAAGGAACACTCTAACTCACTCGAACTCGCGACCACATGCCCCTAAGGAAAGAGACTAAGAGAATAGACCTTTGCCCATAGCGCCCACTGAGGTTTTTTAAACTGAGTTTTTTTAAGAGATAATAGAGGAGTGAGTCTGTTTGACGTTTGTACGAGTAACTAGACGTGATCGTAACTTCTCCTTTTGTCCATACAATTTGGTACAGCGCGTCTATCGTGCGGACAGGGAACTGAAAAAAGGAGACGTCACGACTACGTCTACTACGTCAAAAAGACTCGAGTCCTAGATAAGTTTCAAAATATTATTTAAAGAAACTCAGTGTAACAACAACTTTACTTTAACAAAACACTTGAACCAGCTCCATCTACAGAATAAACAGGAAAGAAAATGAAGAATCCCGAAAATCCTGTGACCAGTTCCGATAGATCCGTATTTTTGTGCTTAGCTCCTGATTTTTCGAGGGATGTAACATAGTGACAGTTCTTGATAAACTGGCGGTTGACTTTGGTCAAATTGATTACATAAGATAGTTGATGTGGGTATCCATCACTGTTGGCAAACATATGTGAGAAACAACGGCTGTTCCATCACTGTACGTAGATGCCTGACTACTTATCAGGAAGGTCATAATAGAGGTCATTATAGTGATTACCATGATATCCCGTTTCTTCTGAATAAAGGTGTGAGTTAGTAAAGTTTTGTAGATATGGTACATTTTCTTAACAAGTGGACTGTTTTGTGTGTTACAATAAATGCAAAGGCACGCCATTTCGAATCTTTTGCAATATTATGTACCTACCTAATGAACAACTATCGCTCAACTATACCCTTATGTGAGTCAGAGTCAGAGTCAAATCGTTTATTTCTTTAGACTTACAAAATAAGTACTTAGACAAGTCAAATTTTTACTATATAAACAGCTTGATAAATAGTTATTACTATCAAAAAAGAAATAAGGTGCAATTGACTCTAATTAACTTCAATTTTTTGTCCACTAACGGAAGAAGTGAAAAAGAAACCACTAGCAAGTTTATAGCTTATCAACTAATACAATCTTAGGATAACTGAGTCTAACTGGTCTTACATACTATTGTATGTGTGGAACTGGGCTACATCCGGCCAAGCATTAACATCATTGATGTAGTCATCTACGGAGTAATTGGCTTTCTTGATAAGATTTCGTTTTATGTACAGTTTAAATTTACGGATAGGGAGCTCATGTGCTTCAAATGCTAAGATGAGTGCTAATCCGCAATCTTTTATGACATTTTCTTTAAAAACGTTCCATTAAAATCTTCAAATATCCTCTCCATCTCTCGCTTTCCACAGAAAACTTCTCACCTACCTATAAAAACGAATTTTATTTAAATCATAACCGAATAAAACTCTTGCAAAACTAGAAACATTAAAAAGCTTTCTTCAGACTTGAAAACATTCTCATAATGAAATACAACAAAAAGATGCCGAGAGGTAAATGGAAACAAGCATTAGAGTAATCCTACTGACCCAGTTCCACTTTTCTGCATATCTGTACTACGGTAGGCGTGTTAGTGCTTGTTAGGGCGTTGGTACAGTCTGGTGGAAATGGCTGGTTGCTTTTCTTAACCCCGAACGACGACGCAAAATATAAATTCTAATAAGTTTTCTGGTATATTTTTCTATTGACGATGGCAAAGCAACATTAATACCATCATCATATAACATCATCATAATAACTTTAGGTTGTTTAATAGTGGCATAGGAGATCAAGAAACAGTTTTGAGTAGCATATTTCCTCTGTAAACATAGATAGATAGATAGATAGCATTTTTTATTTACCACACAAGGACGGCAGAGGAGACCAGAACTAGACTTAAGTTTAGAGACAATAAAAGTAATATTAAAATAATATATGATAAACTTATAACCAATCTACCTAACATACTACAGAAGTAACTAAGAGTGGCAGTAATAATTAGTGCCAGTCTAAGATGGGTATGCTTTTCCAGAATTAATTTATTCACTCGGGATTTGAAGACTCCTAGATAGTACTTACTTTCCCGTAAAAACTGACACAGTAATTTTTTTCCACTCCATACCGGTACTTACAACGAAAGTACCTAAACCCGAGCTTTTGGTCAGAATTCTAGGCTAAGTACCTACATCAGTGTATACCGGCACCATAGGTACAGATACAGACACAGATTTTATTGATAATACTATTATTACATGTCAATTAAATTAAATATAAAATAATAATTTATCATCACATCATAAGGGCAACTTATAAAATTCATTTATGTCATACAAAACTAATGCAATAAGCCACTTTCTTAATTTTATCTTAAAAATAGATATGGAAGCTGCATCCCAGATCCGGTCAGGCAGCCGATTGTACACTGAAGGACCCATAATATACACTGACCTCTCAGATTTTTTGAGTTTGTGTTTAGGTGTGACCAGGTGGTAGTGGTATTTGTTACTACGCAAGGATCTGAACTGTACCTTTTCTGTTCCAAGCTAATCAGCTTAAAGATTCGATACAGAGAACGGAAATTAGGTGCGATTTCCTCTCATCTTAGTCGGTTTTTCGATCGCTTTTTCTTTTTATTCAGCCCCTTTCGTTCCCCTGTTGAGCAAAGACCTTCCCGCACCCTTCAAACTTCACTGTCTCTTGCAGACACCTATGATTTAGGCGTATCAACTCCCATTTGCAGAATGTCTCATAGTCCCGTTCGCAAAAGGCACAAGGATGCAAAAGCATCCGCAAAAGGATTGACGCGTCCGCTAAATGAAAAAAAACAGTTACCAACTTCTCCAGAGTATCCAGCTGTTTCCCTGCGCTGTGAAGTACAAATGAAACTGTAAGCTGTGGCATAGTTTTATGTCTCGGACGTCTATCATGCATGAATGTCTTTCTGAAGGCAGCGTGACCTTTATAATATACGAGCTTTTGCCCGTAGCTTAGCTCAATTATGGAGTAGATATAAATAAAACCATGGCACCATCGATCTAAGTAAAATGGGGAGATCAGGTACTAGCTTCTCAAATGTGGAAGGCTCAAGTTAGGTGCAGTAGCCCCAGCACGGGGATGGTTGTCTGGGGTAAAATAGAAAAAATTACGTCACTTTCTCATCGAATGCGTAAAATGTTTGAAATTCATTCCTAAAACTTCAATAATTTGCGCAATGTATGACGATGCGATGCCATTTTTCTCTATTGCACCCTAGACAACAATCCCCGTGCTAGGCCGGCAGGTTATGTTGGGTGTATGTTTGTGTATAGTTGTAAACTAGGCACGGCCGGCCAGGAAACCTAAAACCAAAGATTTAAATCGTGAGCTATACGCCTTTAAGGCCAAAAACTGTGGCATTGTCTTTGAATACGTGCGTCAACCAAATACACACGCACGCTATAAGAAGATAAAATTAGTGTATTTGTCAATAAAACTTACTAATAATAATGCCATTTATTGTACAATCATTTTTCCACGAACTTTTGTAAACTTACACACCACAAAAACACAGAATTCACTGACTATTTTACTTTAAAAACTATCGTAGTTTGGCGAATTCATTACGGATTATATGCGATGAAAAATTAACCCGCTTTTATCCGTAATGGGTTCTTGAACTATTAGGTTTCGGAACCCACAAAACGTTACTTTTTGTGACGTCACGAGAACTGAAATCAAATCTATGGTTTATCCATCCAGCATGGAGCATGTTAGTAAATAAACCACGATACAAATAACAAAAACTCACTTGCTTGGCGTCGAGTTTCAGATATAATTGTAAGCAATTTTTATTGAAGGGAGGATCTAAAATCGACAAGTAATGTAAATTACGTATAAAAGGACGCGCCAATAAAGTGAATTTTAGGTTAAGTATGAGCGGTTTGTATACGTTTATGCCTCATTCAAAATGGACACGGTATAGTTTAAGTTATCACGCAAGCGACTGTAGCTACATCTAAGAATTTAATAAACATGGTAGCTCATCAAGAAGGCACGCTGCTTATGTCATCGTAACGATCACTCTATGCGCCGTTTAATTTCGTCCTGGCTTCAGTTTCACCGTTGCTTCTAATTATTCCGCAGAGGGGTACTAAGGAATTGCCTTCAGGGGCGAGGGTGAGGCTCACATCGCAAGTCAAAAGAAAAATCGGTTTAGATAACGCAGCGTGTCCTCGATCTTGTATGATTTGTTATTTTGGAAATTCACCCTTACAGTAGCTGTTAGCAGCACGATTTATCATGTTTATCATTAATGATTTAACACCTACTTTGTAACAAATAACAAAAGAAACAAATAAGAAAGAAACAACAATGCCTTATCGCTCATGAGTGCGTTTTTATTGTATTATAGTATATTGATCTTTATCATATTCAATTCATGATTTAACACCTAACTTGTAACAAATAACAAAAGAAATAAATAAGAAAGAAACAACAATGTCTTATCGCTCATGAGTGTGTTTTTATTGTATTATAGTCTATTGACTTCCGCCATATTGTCCCTTTCCGCCGACGACGTCAAGCAAAATATATTATTTACGGAGTACCGCATGATAGGTAGAAGTCATTGAACTGAGTCATGTATAGGTAAGCAGATATACTCGTACCTACTAAAACACATGTTGTTGCACCATATTGCTTACCTACATATTATTGTGATTGCACATTAATACATAGGTAAGCAAATTGGTGTACTAACGAATATTAAGAGTGTGCCATAAGCAATTTTGAATTTCTAAATCGTTATTTATCTCAGAATCTGTAAAAGCTTCCACTTTAATTGGGGAAATGTTACATATAAATTTTATCTTGGATTACGTGTTTTAAAAATACAATTGGTGAAAGTTTTCTAGTTATATTTTTTATAGATATTTTGCACACATTTTGCTATTTATCTCAGGAACAACACACTTTTTTCTGAGGTTTCTGTTTTTCACCCGTATTTAGTTGTCTTTTAATTTTTTGATTGGTAGTTTCATCAACTTCTAATTAGGTAAAACAGTTTTGGCGCATAGAAAATACGGTGCAAAGTCTCAGCTCTGTTCTTCTCACTCACGAGAAAACCCTATCTTGTCATCCCGCTCGTAGCGGCGCAATTGCACACTCCTCAATCAGTGTCAAACTAGCACTCGGGAGTTTGATTCTTTTAATACAACTGTAGGAACCTCGACATAATGTTTATTGGTAAACCTGGTAGAACTTTTTTACCTCGAACCTCGATTTTTAAAACTCGATCGAGTGGTGGAGGTTATCTACCTAAGTTCGCCCCTGTAGTCCTCACCTTTAATTAAATCGGGCTAGATAAATTCACGTCTGAGTCCGTGGCGCTCATGTAATGCCTCTGCGGCTTGTAGCCATAGTGTAATTTCGACTCAAATGACTTAGTTCAGTCTTTGGTTTGGAGAGTAAAGGTGCCGACACACGAAAGGTTCGGGCATGTCAGGCGTGCTGTATTTGCTAATGAAGAAGTGTACGATTTAGTAAGTATTTCTGGATATAATGTTAACTCAACTTCAATCTCAACAGCCTGTATTACTACACTGCTGGACGCAGGCCTTCTCCTGATAAGTGCCTTATTGGCGTTTATCTCATGGAGGGTAATGCCCATAATCCCCACGCTGAGCATGCGGATTGGGTATCGTAGTTTGGTTATTTACTTTTTCTGCAGGAGGCGCTGCTGCCCGCTTCCCGTGGATATCCCTCAGTCGCCTCTACACCCGCGGGAAGAGTTGGGGTGGTGCAAATTCTAAGCCAGCACCACACACCTAGCAAAGTTAAAATTCTAACTTTTCTTAACATCGTAGGTATGCACCACGGGATATTTACCATGATTTGAGTTTTAAGCTGTCCTTTAGTCTTATAACCATGATGGATTCAAAAGATGTAATCATATTTGTGGCGTTCACAGATTTAGGTGTACCTAACCTACCTAGCTAATTTTAATTCATAAATTAATTGAGTATTATTACATTGATTTTAAGAAAGCGTGTAAGTAAATAATAATATAATTTTAATGTTAGTTTTGTTATTATTATATTATAGAACGGTAAATATAAGACAGCAGATACGATTTTATTCTTGTGAACGATACGATTCGTGAGTATATCACTTATAGTAGTTTCACCGCTAATTTTATACATATTGATTAAAATAAACAACAGAAGAAAATTAACCAAGGAGCGGGATGTTATTATATTATGTTATTTGGAATTAAAATATAACGACAAAACTAATTTAAAAAAAACCAATCATGTATTTATTGTATGTATTGTATGTTGACACTAAATTATGGCGCTGCACAAAAGTTAACTGTCAAGTGTCATACATAAAATAAGCAACAAAATAATTTTCAATTTGCTTTTATGTTAGATTTTTGACACTTGAGTTTCATACAGCACCATCTTGATTAAAAACGTACCCTCTTATTCATTGGTCTGTGAACATAAAACAGCTGCTAAGTAGTGTTATTTCTGATTTATATCAATAGAAGAAGACAGAGCGAGACAGCAGTGTGCTAAGTTCAGACTATTATGAATACGGAGGTTAATTTTTATTTCTATCCTAGTGAAAAAAGAAAATGTTTATTTTATGACACTTGACACCGACACTGACACTGACACTGACACTGACACTTGACATTTGTGCAGTGCTATACGTATATAGTCTCAAAATAAAAAGCGAGACAGTTTTTTTAAAGGATTGCACTGAAAAGCCCTCATTGATTAACAGAGTCACTCTGATCCGATTCTGAAACTACATTATCTCTGAGTTAATATAATCTGGTACCACCTCTGTAGCCAACCACGGGTGCAAGAATTTTATGTAGTGGTATATTATAAAAAAAAAAAAACAACCAATGATATCATAAATAAATATGCAGCCATAAAAAAAAACACGATTTAGATAGGCAAAAAAAGAGCTTTTTTGCCTCAACCCAAGGACCGAGGGGTCGTCACCCATCGAGTTGAAGCTGGGGTAAAGAGGCCAAGCCTCGAGGCCTCCCTCCGTGCCCGCACAAGGGCCGGAAAGAAGAAGTTGTTGTATTAATGACTGCAGGCAGATACTGGATGCTTCAAGCTGAAGACAGGGCGCTTTGGCACTCATTAAGGGAGGCCTATATCACATATAGTTGGGTTGCCCAAGATCGGATGTGATATAAGATCGGATGCATGGAATAACTCCCAAATGAGACAATATTTTCTACTGCTGGCACAACTACTAGATCCGCCATTTTATTCTGCCCCTCTCCTCATACTGCGGCCAGCCAGCGACCAGACGGGACGGTGGTGTTTCGGTAGAAAAGAGCTGACCGGATCATTGATACCGGAGTCCGGATGTTTTCTCATGTGTACTTTATTATTAAACGTAGTAGAAGTGAAGATACTACATAGTCCGATCTTCGGCTGAAATGTTAATTTCTTTACTATGGTAATTTGAAAAATATCTGCTTTTAATTTACTTAGATAGACAGCATCTACGCAAACCAAAAAAATAGGGGTTAAACAATGTTTCTTTGTCATCAATTTGCAGTAGACTGCAACAGAAAAACGATATCGAATCATGAGAAATAAAATAAAAATGCAGTACCTACGTCTAAAATTTTCGGCCAATGCATCCGTTCTTAGGCGACCAAACCTTATACAGGCTGATGATGATGAGTTATATTATTTTATGAAAAAGCAAGCAAGAAGCATTTGTGAAATATTTTGATAAGTTAAATGTGTTGCATTTAGTTTTGCCTTTAGGTTTTGCGAATAAACATTTTCAATAACACGTTTCCTAACGCAGCCGCAACGACTCGGTTTCTATTAAAATTAATATACCTATGCAAGAGAATACTAATCTATGTTACGGATACATCTTGTGTGGGATTTAAAATATTCTCTGTTTTGCTTGCAAAATGCAATTTTAATACGAAATGGACTGAATAGTTTTTGCAATTAGCAAAAAGCTGAGAAAAGATTAAAAGGGGGTTTTTATAAAGAGAAAGGCTTATTTATTGCACAAGGTAAGTATTTTTTTTAGAAGGGAGAGGTATATTTTTATGGTCAGCGATGTGGTCCTTTTTACATAGGTGTGGTCCAAATTAAGAGTTATACCCACTTTACTGCATAATGTTGGTGATGGTTCAACTCCAATATTTTTTAATAAATATTATAAAAACAAAAAAGTCTCTTTAGACGTATGGATGGATGTTTGTTACCTCTTCAAGCGAAAACTACAGAACGGGTCGGGCTAAAACTTTGCATGTGTTGTAGTTTTAGGCCTCGAATAAAATATAGCTACTTATCCTATTCGCGTTACTAATATTATTAACGCGAAAGTTTGCAAACATGTAGGCATTGATTAATTAAAAAGGGAAGATAGGTTACGTTCTCCCAGCGCTTACTCAAAAATTGGCATGCGTTACAACTACACGCAGACACATATGCTCACAGTTATATTTCCAGTCCTGTGCAATACAAAGAAGAACAAAGACGGAAAGACGTAGGACGTAGGTACCTAAGACCGAAGTGAGACCGATACAAGAATATTTTTCCCTAGTACGACTGCCCATGCCACCGGTCAGACGGTGACTGAGGTGGGAGCACACAAGGATTTTACACAATTTGAGATTGCCACTTTCGAGAAACCAGTACCTCATCTTCCTTTTTTAATAAACCAATGCATGTAGGTATGTTTGTTGCTCTTTCACGCAAAAACTACTGAACGGATCGGGCTAAAATTTTGCATACTACAGGTAGTTCTAGGCCTGGAAAAACACAGGCTACTTTTTATAGATACTGTTGGAAGACTGGAAAGCGAAAACAAGGCAACAGTATAAAAGTCGGCGCAAACCAACGCTCGCTCTCATTTTCCTGCGCGCCTTCGTGGAGTCAACACCTCGTCACATCACAGTGCCCTATTGCTTGTCGGTTTGTTTGCCGGTTGATTTCGTTTGTTTTTCGTAAAATTTAAAAGTAAATGTTTTTGTGTTTGTAACCGTTATTTTCTTTTTAAAAAAATCTAATCTGATCTAAGATCTAAAATCAGAAGTGGGATTCGCGTAGTTATCACGCTCTTTGTTTTTTTTGGGAACATTCAAAAACAAGCGAGATGTCCGGTCGTGATCGACGTCGCTCACGACAATCTGATAGTCGAGAGCGACACCGACGCGATAGGTATCGAGACCGTACTCCTGAGGGTGGGCTTAGGCGCACGATGGAGGCGATGCTGGAGAGGTTAACTGCATTGGAGGAGCGGTCTGCTGCGCGACCTGCCCGGTCTCGCGAGCGACGCACACCGCCTTTGTCCTGCGGTACCCCACGGACATCGCCGCCGCCGCGGCGTCAGTTGATACCGCAAGTGCAAAAAGATTCGCTGGCCGCTGTTCCTAGGCGTGCCGCGTCACCATCGCCGTTGCGATCAGTTCCAGTGACGCGTGTGTCTGACCGGCTGCCCATCGTCGCATCACCGCCGCGTAGTGAAGTTCGTAGTGATAAGGTGCTCTCCGATCTAGGTCGAGACGCTAGTGGAGTGGATGCGTCATCGTTGGTCGCGACGCCGCCGACACTCACGGATTGCATTATTGATGCGTTTCGTTCCATTGGAAACACGGTAAGGTCAAGCCAAGCTTACTATATTTCTAATTTCGATCCTACCCTTCACAATATCGACGATTGGTGTGCCGAAGTGGACCGTGCGTGTGCTGTCAACAATTGGAATTCCCACGAATGCCTTTCGCGGGTAGGCAATTGTTTGAAGGGCGAGGCGCGTACATGGTTAAGTGAGTGGGTAACGAATGACCGTACGTGGGCTAATTTTAAGAAGGAGTTCAAACCTTTGTGTCCTAAAACACCTGACATTGCTGGTATTCTTTTCGAGGTTATGAACACTAATTCTGACAATTATCCCACGTACGCGGATTATGTTCGTCGTTCCTTGCTTCGCTTACGCGTTGTGCGAGGACTAAGCGATGAACTGATTTCTGCGATTGTTATCCGAGGAATCACCGACCCACAACTTCGAGCTTCAGCCACCAACGCTAACCTTCTACCTAACGGCTTGGTCGAGTTTTTCTCGATATATGTGAAACCTGCACCACCGAAAACATCGCAAAAGCAGGACTCGTCTGCTAAAGGTAAGGTAGATGTTAACTCTTCTCGGAAGCGTAAGTTTCATGACAACAAGTGCTTCATTTGTGGTACTCCTGGGCATAAGCAGTCCTCTTGTCCTAAAAAGCCAAAGACCGAGTCAGGTGAAAGTTCTAGTAACGTACCCAGTGTGGGCCGAAAAGTCGAGCCTACCGTAGCTAAGAAGGATGTATGTTCTTACTGCAAAAAGCCTGGTCATAAGGTGGAAACATGTTACGCGAAGCAAAAAGCGGAATCACGTAATAAAAATAACGTTAATTTTTGTCGTGAAGGTGAGTCATCGCGAAATATTGATGTTGTGGTAGCGGTTGTTCAAGGAATACCTACTGACGTACTAATTGATAGTGGTTCCACCATTTCACTTATCTCTTCGTCCCTTGTCAAGCACTTTACAGGCACTATGATGAAACCTACATTTCGCGTACTAAAAGGATTAGGCAGTCAGGAGATAGAAAGTACATCGTGTGTGACTTTGCCTATCGAGTTTGATGGGTTGACGTTGGAGGTGGACCTATTTGTAGTAGGTTCTGAATACATGAACACACCCGTTATTGTAGGTACGGATGTGCTCAATAGGGAAGGTGTCCGTTATGTCCGAACTCGTGAGCTTCAAAGCATTACTAGGGAGGTAGTTGACACTGATAGAGTGATGACTGTTCAATCTGATTCGAAGGTCACGATTAATACGCCGCTAGTTGGCGAGGACTTGGATAGGCTTTTGAGTATAGTTGACGAGTTTTCCGATCACCTCATCGTAGGAACTGCCACATCAACTGTTACGGCGGGTAGTATGTCAATCAAATTGAACAGTGACACTCCAGTAAATTACCGGCCTTATCGTCTGTCTCAAGCTGAAACCCTTAGAGTCCGCGACATTGTAAAAGACTTATTGGACAAGGGGATTATAGAAGAGTCAGATTCTGAGTACGCAAGTCCTATACTTCTCGTAAAAAAGAAGGATGGTTCGGATAGGATGTGCGTGGACTACCGTAAATTGAATGAGCTTACTGTCAAGTGTCGATTCCCGCTTCCTAGGATCGATGACCACATAGATCGATTAGGTCAAAGTAAATTCTTTACGAGCTTGGATATGGCAACAGGATTTCACCAGATCCCACTTGAAAAGGACTCTGTGCATCTCACGGGTTTTGTGACGTCAGAGGCTCACTATCACTACTTAAAAATGCCGTATGGGCTTGCCAATGCGCCCGTAGTCTACCAGCGCATAATTTCGAAAACCCTGCGCGAATTTATTGACTCTGGTGAAGTCCTGGTGTACATAGACGATGTGCTCATCCTATCTAGATCCTTGGATCGGGGATTCGAACTGTTACAACAAGTACTATCTGTCCTAACCAAAGCTGGATTTTCTATAAATTTGCGAAAATGTTCTTTTCTTACAACGCAGATAGAATATCTAGGCCGTCAGATTAGTCAGGGACAGGTGAGACCAAGTCAAGAAAAGGTTAAGGCGTTGACTGAGACTGCTGAGCCAAAGAACGTCAAGCAAATCAGACAGTTTATGGGACTGGCCAGCTATTTTAGGAAATACATCCCTGGGTTTGCACAAAAAACAGCTTGTATTGCTGCCTTGACACGTAAGGGGGTAGAATTTAATTGGGGTGAAGAGCAACGGTCAGCTCGTAAAGAAATCGTTGACCACCTTACTAGTGAGCCTGTGCTAGCAATATACGATCCGTCGCTACCGACTGAAGTACATACAGACGCGAGTTCGATAGGTTACGGGGCTGTTCTGTTTCAAGTACATGAGGGCAACAATAAGCGAGTGGTCGCTTATTTCTCTAAACTAACACATGGTGCGGAGCCTAAGTACCACTCGTATGAGCTGGAAACCCTCGCGGTCGTTAGAGCCTTAGAACACTTTCGTCACTACCTTGTAGGTATACGATTCACCGTGGTCACCGATTGCAATGCTTTAAAACTGACTCAAAGAAAGAAAGACTTACTTCCGAGGGTGGCACGGTGGTGGGTATACCTGCAGGATTTTGACTTCGAGCTCAACTATAGGAAGGGCGCTTTGTTGGCTCACGCTGACTACCTCAGCCGTAATCCTGTTAATGTGTGCACGGTTCAGAAGCCACTGAATTGGGCACAGATTGCGCAGGCTTCGGATGAAGAGACTCAGTGTCTTATTCAAAAGTTAAATGATGGGCAGTTAGACGCAAACCGTTATCTTGTTAAGAATGATCTCCTTTACGCAAAATACGCACCATCGGGTGAGGCGTCGAGGCTGTTATGCTTCATACCAAAAGGGCATAGGCTTAGCCTACTTCGCATTTTCCATGATGAACATGGGCATCAGAGCCTTGATAAGACTGTTGCATTGATTACCAAGCACTTTTGGTTTCCTGGTATATGGGGTTTCGCTAGGAAATACATAGAACACTGCTTAGTGTGTTTATCTCAGAAGAAGGTACCCAGGGCCCCTTTCCAGCCAATTCACTCTTGGGAAAAACCAGATGTCCCTTTTGATACTATCCATATGGACACCCTAGGCCCTTTGGTAGAGACGAATGGCTTTCGCCATGTTTTGATAATTGTTGATGCCTTCAGCAAATTTTGCTTACTTTACCCAATGTACCGGCAAGATGCTAGCGAACTTATACGCCACGTTACAAATGCAATCTCCCTTTTTGGTACGCCTAAGTTAATCGTGGGAGACAGGGGTCGTATGTTCCAAAGTGCCGAATTCCTCCACTGGGTCAGAGAGTTAGGTTGCGAGGTACACCTTATTACCCCTGAAATGCACCAGTCTAACGGGCAAGCGGAGCGCTACTGCCGAACTGTGCTCAATATGATCAGGATAGAGTGCAATTATCATCAGGAAGAATGGCCGAGGATAATGTGGAAGTTGCAATTAATTCTAAACATTACCAAGCACAAAACCACGCAACGGTCGCCACTCAACCTTCTGGTGGGTGTGGAGGCTACTACGCCTGTTATTAGGAACCTCGTGCGGGACGTGGCCCTGGAGGCTTCAAACCCTAACCGAGAGGCCTTACGTGAAATAAGCAGGCAGAGGACGGCTGAACGGCTCAGACAGAATCAATTGGATCAAGACACCTATGTTAATCGGCGCAGGAAGTCACCGCGTGATTTTAACTTAAATTCTTTTGTGTTTGTAAGGAAGCAGGCGCAATCAACCGGCAAGCTCGACTCTGGCATGCGTGGGCCATATCGTGTCACGAAGGTGCTGCCCCACGGTCGGTACGAGCTCCAACTCTTGGCTGGCTCGTATGGCAAGTCGACGCAAGCAGCGGTGGAGTTCATGGTCCCGTGGCATGGGGAGTGGACTCCTGATGTTTGTGCTGCTTTCTTTGGTAAGTGCGGTCGGCTGAAATGCAGCGCACGCGTGCCTGTATTTGAGCGATCGCTCAAGACATAGCGAACGTCGGGCTTCCTGTCCTGGTGTGTGAGTTACTCTCCTCGGAGATATTGCTAACGTCGGGCCTATGTCTCACACACTCCATTGGGATAGCACTTGGGTATTGCTAACGTCGGGCTTCCTACCCTCGTGTAATGAGATACGCTAACGGCGTGCCTATGTCTCGCCCCAATGGCTTCCTTTTATTTTTTTTAGTTTCTTAACTATTTTGCTGTTCTGGTTTATTTGTTGTGTTTACATGTTTGAGGTTACACACCACATCACACACAAACACACCGCACGGAATCACACGTATTTGAAGCCTACGTTCATGTATGTGTGTATTTCCTGCTCTCCGCAGATGCTGACACCGATGACGAGAGAGATGAGTGTGGTCACGCCGCTGCTGCTGTTGCACTGCCAGAGCCAATGATTGAAGGACAAGACGAAGCCCTTGGCGATCCAGCTCCAGCCAGAAGCACCAGTTATGAGCCACAACCAGGTCCATCAGGGCGGGCACTTGTTGCTCCACCACAGACGGATATGTCGATGCCGTTCCTGGAGACTGACCGAGAAAACTAGAGAGTCCGTGGCGGACTCTAGTCAGGGTCGCCGTGTTGGAAGACTGGAAAGCGAAAACAAGGCAACAGTATAAAAGTCGGCGCAAACCAACGCTCGCTCTCATTTTCCTGCGCGCCTTCGTGGAGTCAACACCTCGTCACATCACAGTGCCCTATTGCTTGTCGGTTTGTTTGCCGGTTGATTTCGTTTGTTTTTCGTAAAATTTAAAAGTAAATGTTTTTGTGTTTGTAACCGTTATTTTCTTTTTAAAAAAATCTAATCTGATCTAAGATCTAAAAATACCATAAATCTGTTCCCGTGGGAAAGGCGTGCGAAGCCGCGGGGCGCAGCTAGTTATCCCATAAATCAGTTCCTATTGGGATATAAGTAACCTTTAAACGTTTCCATACAAATAACACGAAGCCGCGGCCTTAAATTACCTATATTTGTTTTGTTTTTATGTAACTCCTGAACGGACGGAACGGAACTCATAGGTACAACGTGTCCCAAAACTCAACGTCAAGCCGCAGCCGTCCCGTGCACGACTCCAAAATTCATTTTGCCGCGCAACGGATTTCCGGAACGTTAGACTTTCAATTCAATTTGATCAAATGAACTCTTGCCTGGTGAAAATTTGACAGAATCAGCCTGAGGAATCAACTGATTTTATTAATCTAATCACCACCAACACATCACAAAAACTTGCATGCATGGGCTTAAGGCGCATACCCTAGCCAATATATATTTTATCATATTTTTACGTTTATCATGGGATTTTTTTAAAAATCCTACGTTCAGTTTGTGGTATCTAATAAAAGCTATTTTTAATACCTCTGTAATAATTTTATCTCGTATAGTTTAGGAGGATAAGCGAAAAAAGAGTTTAAAAGCGCAACTTTATATCTCTACCTAAGCTTTACAAAATGAAACTATTACAGAGGCATTAATTAATAACATACCTATAAATGGCGTTCATTAGGGGAGGCCTATGTCCAGCAGTGGACTAATATAGGCTGATGATGATGATGCTGATGATGATATAATAGATACCACAAACTGAACGTAGGATTTTAAAACTTGCTGCGTTTAACGTAATAATAAGAAAAAATAATTGGGGGCGCCACTTTCACTGGTGTATGGGCCTTAAGCCGGTACCCCGACTCAATCTAGCACTGCCAACTATTTTATCTTTTATACATATTCAAGCACAGACTTAAGTCATGGCTACTGGAGAGAGTGTTCTACAGCTTCGGTGAGTTACTAGAGCTACCCGAACTGTAGAATACAATCCCCGTGCCTGATTTAACGATCCAAAAAATGTTAGGTGCAAAACATAGGTAGGGCTTTAGTGGATCAGATTAAATTAGATAAATAGTAAAGTAAAATAATAATTATATCCATTAAAATGAAATAATATAATTAAAAAAATAAATAATAAAAATAAGTAAAATAACAATAATGTAATGTATTAAATAAGTAGTAATAATAATGTAATAAATTTGACATGTAAATTTAATATTTATCAAAAAAAACTTGTATCTTTTATTTATTAGGTAGGTACGGTGAACAATCGAATTTTCGAAAAATGATAGGCCAGTTGTGATAGATATCATAAGCTATTTTTTGATACCTCTGTAATAGTTTTCTTTTACTCTGTTTTCGTAATAATAATATAAAATAGGTGGCGGCGCTCGTGTGCCTCGGGGTGCCATGGTAAATATCCCTATGTTTAACGTAATAATATGATAAAATAGGTGGCGTTGTCATATTGTATATAGCTCGGGTATCTAAAACTAACCTAAATAATGTAATTGCCGCCTCTCTCAGTGGAGCGGCTAAAATTATTTGGATAACACCAGTATCCGATAGGTTGATATTGTACGTACAGGTCACTTAACTCTAGTCTCATAGACTCGCTCACACTCCCTTAAAAGATGCTAAAAACTAAAATTTGAATGCATATTTCTTTGCCGTGCTGCAGCAGTGTATTCAGTGTGTGATCTACCGAATGCTTATTATAATAGAACTAATAACCTGTGTACCTAACCCCTTTAACCGCTAATAAACGATGGTGGCATAACGATTCGCTGTGTAGTGCCGGCGGCATAGAATTTGCACCACTCCGACTCTTCCCGCGGGTGTCGTAAGACACGAGTAAGGGATATTTACTGGAGGCGGGCAGCAGCGCCTCCTGCCGAACGATTCTGTCACCAAACTGCGATCCCCAACTCGCATGCCCAGCGTGTGAGATTATGGGCATTACCCCCCATGAGATAACAGCCAAGAAAGGTGCTTATCAGGAGGAGGCCTGCGTCCAGCAGTGGACCAATATAGGCTGTTGAGGTTAAGGAATGACGATCTACGAAAGACTGATACGGGATGTGGCAAGCTAAAGACAGGGCGCTACGGCGCCCATTAGGGGAGGCCTAGCCCTCATCTGTCCCAGTAAAAAAACCTTTGCTGTACGTACACCCACACTATAAATTAATTAGTAAATAATGTTGGACAATTCACACGGCATTATCTAGCCCTAAGCTAAGCAGAGCTTGTGTTATGGGTACTAGATAACTGATATACATAACACAATATACTAATACTTATTTAGATATTTTTAGTATAGGTTTATTTATTTTATTATTCTTACTTTTTAAGGCTTGCTGTTTTAAGATATATTTATAACTAGCTGCGCCCCGCGGCTTCGCACGCGTTGTTCCTATGAAAACATTAAAAGGTGATTTTCATCCCACGGGAACAGATTTATGGGATTAAAAGTAGCCTGTAGTATGTTTTATTCCAGTATTAGAATTACCTGTATGCAAAATTTCAGCCAGATCCGTTCAGTAGTTTTGGCGTGAAGAGATAACAAACATCCATCCATACATCCATCCAAACTTTCGCTTTTATAATATTAGTGTGACAAGAGTAGAAATTGTTATGATTCTATCATAACAATTTCTACTTAACTTCATTATATTATAATTAATGTATGACATCATTCTGGATCTATTCTTGAGACTTCTCAGTCCAGTTTAGGCAACTGAGGCTACATAATTATTTGATCAGGAATTTCAATAAGTACTTAACTTATTTATAATGTCAGACAAATTAATTATGTTAATTTATGTTTTGAAATGATTTCTTTTTGTATATATAAAATTTATTATTTATTATTATTATTATAGAAAGCATCCAGAACGCCCTGAAAAAATATCTGCAGATCGTACAAAAAATTTGTCCCGAGGAGGAAGGAATCGAACCCGCAACCTCCTGCGTCGCAGGCAGACCTTCGCCCACCAGGCCACAGAGGCCGTCACTATGGAAAGGTTTTGAATTGTTCTAATTTGTTTTTATACCTGCGAAATTTAAATGTGCATCATCTTAGAATATAAAAACACGCACAAACCTCACGTTTACCTTATGGTAATGCCACATTAACATAATATGTTATCTCTTATGTAATATAACTCTATGTAATATCTTATCTGCCAACTTCGTCCTGCATATTATGCAGGACGAAGTTGGCAGATAAGCTTCACTAATTAAGTTGAGGGCAGAC
Source organism: Eupithecia tripunctaria (assembly GCA_955876795.1). NCBI lineage: Eukaryota > Metazoa > Arthropoda > Insecta > Lepidoptera > Geometridae > Eupithecia > Eupithecia tripunctaria. The sequence goes on from OY041620.1 coordinate 8,785,156, forward strand.
CCTTTGTGGCTCATTAAAATTTGATGAAACATAGCTTTATCTGCACGTATGCTTTATGGAATTTAATCTAGTTTTGGTGTTTTAAATAAATAATGCTGGACAATGCACACAGAATTATCTAGTCCCATACTAAGTAGAGAATGTGGTATGTGTTGTACCTATACCTACTATATCGTATCCATTTTGAATGGAACATAAACGTAAACAAACCGCCCATACTTAACGTAAAATTCACTTTGTTGGCGCGTCCTTTTATACGTAATTTACATTACATGTGGATTTTAGATCCTCCCTTCAATAAAAATTGCTTACAATTATATCTGAAACTCGACGCCAAGTAAGTGAGATTTTGTTATTCGTGTCGTACTTTGTTTACTAACATGCTCCATTCAAAATGGATAAATCATAGACAATACAATATCTAAGTATACTTTATTGCACACCAAGAACATACTAAAACTAGAGGAAAAGAGAGCTAACAGAGTTGCACAATGGGCGCCCTTATCGCTAAGAGCGATCTCTTCCAGACACCCTTGTAATGGATACAACTCAGTTGTACCTACACTTAAAGACGGATAAGTATTAATTAATTAATTGGACAATTAGTTTACCTAATCATATTTAATCTAAAGGTTGCCTGGAAGAAATCACTTTAAGCGATAAGGCCACCCATTGACAAACAAACAATAAAATCTTTCCTCTTATAATATTATACTAGCAGCGCCTCGCGGTTTCACCCGCGTAGTTTCCGTTCCCGTGGGAATTCCGAGATAAAATATAGTTTATGTCACTCCCTGAAAAATAGGCTTTTTAATAATAAAATAATATTTTAAATCATTCTTGTGGTTTCATAATAAACATTTTCATTTTCATTTTCATTCTAGTAGTTTCGAAGCATATTCAATACAGACAAATAAACAACTCTATCCTCTTTTATTAGCGAATGCCTATTATTAGCTTTCTGTGACTACTTTAATTTCTATTGTAATTAGTTAAGCTAATGGCAATCAGAATTTAATTAATTAATTAATTCGTATATAAGTAGTTTACATATAAAACACCTTAAAAACTCGGACCTTTTGTCCTTAGGCCGGGTTTGAACCTACAACTACCTGCGTCGCAAGCTGACCTTCATCCGCTGCGTACGTAAACAGCGGTCGTCTTCGAATGTAAATAAGGTTAAAATTATTTCTTACCTCCATGTTATACTGTTTTTGATAGATAAGTAGATAAACATTTATTTGCTTCGGCAACACACAGTACTTAAGTGGTAATTATAGGTACATCATCATCAATTATACCTACACATTTGAGAAAAATAGATATATAAATAGCTAACAAGGAAAAACTAATAATTGATGTAACAATAGGTAGGTACAGCTTTTGTTTTTCATTTGTTTATTTTTATCCTCCTTGTTGTACCTGTGTCCAAAAATATATTTTTTTCTATTCTATTCTAATATTTCATTAATGTCGGACAATTCACACAGCAGTATCTAATCCCAAGCTAAGCACAGGTTGTGTCATGGGTAACTAATACATAATACAATACAATGAATAGATATACATTTATTATCATACATAGAAAACATCTAGAACACCCCTAAACAAATAAATATCTGCAGATAGTACAATATTTTGTCCCGAGACGGCAATCAAAACCGCACCTAATCCGTCGCAAGCAGTCCCAACGCGCCACTGAGTCATGCAGTTATAATTCGATCTAGCTAACTGCTGTAGTCGTCTTGTAATAATGTCAACAGGAAGCGACTTCACGAGACGCGGCCGATAACAACAGGCGAGCAAAGGACAGCATGTGCCGCGACGGCAAATGGGCGAATGGGGCGGCAGAAGAGGACGGCAACTGACGCGGCCGCGCAAATGGTTGGCTCAAGGCCGCGAACGAAGAGGACGGCAAGTGACGCGACGCGCGACGGCAGACCTTTGCAGTGTTGCGACGACCTCCCCGCATAAAGGTCGCGGACTTGATCTCTCTTACGGCACGAATACAATAGAGTCCACTAAATTTATTGTTATTATTTGATTTCGCTAACAAATAACCCGGACGTTGCAACTTCACAGTATGGAAGTGTTGAGTGATGAAGAAACTACGTATTTTATTGATTTAGTGCAACGTTGTCCGTGTTTGTATCATTGCAAAGATCCTCATTATAAAGATACGCGTGTTAGAGAGAATGTTTGGCTGGAGATCGCTCAACAAATGAAAATCACAAGTAAGTTGTATGAACAATGAACATAGCTGTGCATGTAAACTATACAAACTCGTTTCACAGATGTCATTACGTGGGTTGCCAACTCCAAACAAAAAGTAACGAATTTGGTAATTTTAACCCATTTAAAATTACCAAATTCAATTCTCTTTTTATTAAATAAGTAATTTAAAATATAGTAGCTTAACCTGAATACTCAAGTGCCACTCACATTTGAGCACCATGAAAATCTGTCAAAAATTGTGAATTTGTGACGTGATTAAATATCTTAGTTTCTTTTGAGTTTTCAAGGGTTAGCTACCTAATTTTATTAGCATTTTCGTTGGATTTAATTTAATTATTAAAACACTTTTGTTCTCGATTGAAATCAATAATGTGAACATAAAAAAATGCATGCAATAGATTTAAGTTAGAATTATTATTTAAAGAAGGACAGTAACAAACACTGTTACTTAGAAATATAAGGATTAAAATATTTAGTAGCAATTCCGCGAAAAAACGGCGAAAAAAGCGATACGGAGCTCGGGGTGGCAACATCTCTGGTGGGACTCTGCCATAGTTGTTTGGCGCTCTAAGTGTCAAGATCGAGTGGTGTGGTGTCCTGATGATGTCTCGTGAAGACACGCAATTAGTTGACGACTAACTTTGATAAACGTTCTTTCATTTTGTATAAATGTTTATTTAGTTAGATTTTTGTATGGGGTGATCAAATAAAACTTTTTGGCGGAATTTGACTTGATCAGATGCAAGATGTAACGAGAGCGTTCCAGTTCCAATTGGGAACTACCCATTTTATCGCAGAAGGTTTTTTCGCGGAATTTTTACTAAATATTTTCATTCTTATATTTACAATGGTTTTCCGAAAAGTAACGACTGAATCAAAGATTTAGCTTCTTCGTAATAGAAACTATACATTATTTGCCGGGGAATATTGTAGGAAACATTGTTTATGTACACATTAATTGAAAATTTTTGGGGAGAACGGAACCTGTATTTGGTATTTATACTGACAGACGCTAATAAATCGGGACAATCTATATGGGAATGAAGAATTTTGTGCAAGTACATGAGGTTAATAGGTATAATCTCTTCTACCTACTATACCGTATCCATCCAGCATGGAGCATGTTAGTAAACAAGCCACGATACAAGTAATAAAAACTCACTTGCTTAGCGTCGAGTTTCAAATGTAACTGTAGGCAATATTTACTGAAGCAAGGATCTCAAATCGACTAGTAATGTAAATTACGTATTAAAAAAAACTTAACCTTAAAGTGAATTTTAGGTTAAGTATGGGCGGTTTGTTTACTAAAATTCTACATGCTCGATGGATATGGTATACGAGTAGATAGGGAGTCGAGCTTAAAGTGTTTACATCTGTTTTCATAACCCACCCCGCCATATTAGTTTAGCGGTAATAGTCGTTGAGCTTGGATATTGTATAATATTGTACCAAATACAAAATACTTAGAATAAATTATAAGATAAAGTAGCTGCTTCTTGATAACGAGCTACTACAAAACACTAAACTACGCGTACGACACGCATTGGGAGCAGTTTTTTTAAGAGGAAAAACATTTTTATATCAATACATTAGCGAAAAAATTATTAAAATCTGTTCAGAATTAACAGCGAACATAATAAATACATGCAGCTGAAGATAGTCTCCTCCTTTTTTGAAGTCGGTTAAAACATAATTACAAAAATTAGATTAAAAAACATGTAAATATATTGCCAACAAGCTGATGTTCTATTTTATTGCCAGAGTATTTAATAGTTTTCCCGATTCTACCAAAAACCCTGTGTCTTATTGTACCCATAAATGATTTACTTATTTACTTACCATTAATATTGATATATATTATTTTATTTGCAGGTGAAAACTGTAAAAAGCTGTGGAAGACAATACGCGATGGTTATATGCGTTTTAGACGAAGAAATAATCTTCCCCTTGGATCAGTCGTTCCAAAAACAAAACGCACTAAATGGAAATTATACAGATTATTATCGTTCCTAGATAATGTTCCACATGAGAGGTATACGTTTGGTTGCAAAGATGATGAACCAGAGCCATCAGATATCTGTGTTAAAGTAGAGATAGTTGAAGAGCCCTTAGATGTTACTCTGAATAATATCAAGCCAGACCCTGATGAACTTTCTGAAGATAATAAAGAACAAGATAATGCTAGCATAGAGATTGAACAGGTAAACGTACCTGCTCCTCCCATCGCCGAACTGAGGATAAAAAAACGTCAACAAAGCGGCCGACTTTTTCTAACAAAGAAATTGAGAGGAAATAAACAACCATTGACCAAAATGTCTGAAGAAACCTACGATGAGTTCAAATCGTTTGCTAAATACACTGAAGAAGTTTTAAAGAACTTGCCTACGAAATTGCTTCAAGTCAACGCTAAACGTGAAATATTTGATGTTCTCTCTAAATACGAGGCGTTGGCGGCAGAGAATGGTACGCCTAGTTCTCCAATACCATCACACAACAGCCTTTATCAGTCCACTGCTGGACTTAGGTCTCCCAGCGCCTTTGCTCCAACACCGTCTAGTTCAACATATATTACCGCCACGGCTGTTGTTTCTGACGCTGAGGATCACTAGATACATATAAATTTTTGACTGTTGCTTCTCCAATAAACAGTTTTTTAGAACCTATTGGTTGGACTTTGTACACATAATACAGCATTTCCTTTGAATTATTTGAAGCAAAATTATTTTTAACTTATCAAGCAGATGTTTCGTAGGTGTTGTTTCCTTCAATATTTTTTTTTAATACAATACAATATATTTATTGGTAACACCAAGTTACATGTCGTGTACTTAGATACTAAGGTACTATAGTACCTATATTTTTTTTTCAAATAATGCTTATGAATTTATGTCTTTTAACGTGCATATTTTATTTACTTACAAAAGACTGCATTTAATCAATAAAAAATACTATATGTATAACCATGTAGTAGGTACATGTATAGTCTACTAATATAATGTACCTACATGTTGTTATATTTTTCCTTGTAGCGATATTGTGAGTAGCAATGTTTTTGGACAAATATCATTACGAATTAAAGAGATTACAAAATAAAACTAGTTTCTATTTACAGTGCCTCCCCTCTGCATCATACAAATACAAAGAATCATATTTTTGTAAGTTGTAAATAATTCACGAGATCCACTATATTTACGAATATAATTTTCCATTTTATACGTACAATTTCGGAGCCTTACCTACTATTGGCCTAAGCCTTCATTAAGATAAGACCTAAACTTTATACCATGTACATGAGAGCAAAATCAAAAAATAAATAAATAAGTCTTCTTCCATTCTCTTTGGTCTTTACAATGGTTAATTTTATAATTAATTCATCTATATTAATTCTCATAACTTCCTCACCAACACAAAAGCAAACGTAAACACCTTGTAAAGTCTGCTCTGTGTTTAAACTTTCCTATTCAAAGATACTATTATTGCTCTTGTTGTAAACTCCACATAGGTGTAGTAATTTGTAAGGAGAAACCAATTACACGTTGTGGTAATCAAATTCTGGAATTTGTATTGTTTACGTAGTGTGAAATGAAGATTATGTGATAAGTTTATGCGGAGTTTGTTACCGTGTTAATGATGAAATATACCGGATTTAGGGGAAGATGTGGTTATTATCTGACTTGACAAAGTAATAGGATTGATTATAATAGCAGTGTACAGTAACAGTATTCTTAGTCATTTACACGTGCTCGTCATTATTATTTAAGTTTTCATATTTTATGTATGTTAGTTTTTAAGATATATATTGCTATGGACTATAGAATAAGTTAAACAAGATCTGTAACTTTTCTATAATCTGAAACAAATGAATTAGGTATTATTATTAATATATATTATTATTAGTAAAAGTACATGCTACGTCATTTTAAGATACGAATTTACAAATGTAGGTCATAATAAAAGTTGCTTAAATTCAGATAGGAAAACCGTCAAGGAATTGAGGAATTACTTGCCACAGTAAACGCGAAGAACAGACAACCGCTGGGGTGAATGTGTTCTTGACTGGAGACCATGACTAGGCAAAGGTAGTATAGTTCGCCCTCCGGGCAGATGGAAAGACGACCTGCGAAAGACTGCAGGCAGATGCTGGATGCGCTCATAAGGAGGCCTTTGTCCAGCAGTGGACTAATATTTTGACGGTGATGATGATAATGGTGGTCTAAATCTAAATAATCCACACTAATATAAATTAAGGTAGATAGATACAGGGTTGTTTCTTACTGTTTCACTCTAAATCTAATGAACTGAAATTTTGCGTAGGTCTAAACCTGGGATAAAAATATAGGCTAATTTTTCATGGGATAGAAATTACCTTTAGCGTACAAACAACTCGTGTGAAACCGCGGGCAGAAATTATTATAGAGAAATATCAGAAAATTTATAGTAGTAGTATATGTTGTGTGTCCCAAACAAAAACCAACCAGAAAAATACTGTTTCTGGTTGGTTTTTGTTTGGGAGGATGTAGCTATGCTTAGCCAACCCATACATTTTTGGACTTTTCGTCTATCGCTTTCAACATTGATTGTTAGGTACCTTGTTTTGTCTGGGTTTCACACTAAAAGACCAAATTAAGCTATACATTTTCCTTTTCATAAAGTTTCGAATAAATTAATCTAATTGACAGTTTTCTATGGCAATTCTTCTCGGCTTATGAAAGCAATAACAGCTTGAATAGGTATAGGTACTTACCAATTTTTTCAGTTATTTACTAACTCCCGCTTGCGATAACATTTTCGTAGAAGTCAGACAAAACATAAGGTAGAATACACAAAGGATATAATATTATGAAGGAATCGATCTGTGAGGACATTTTAGGAATCAGAACAATGGCTCTAGAGTTTGGCCTATAAAACGTACCTATATCTATTATTTGTACTTAACTTCACTTTTGTTTATGGGCTGAAACTTGTATTTAACAACAGTGGTTAAAAACCCTCACTTTTATAAGCCCAGCATAATTAATGTTCATGTCTTTAAAGTAAAAGCTCTTCTGCAAACTGCACTTTTCGCTTTGTTTTTGCAAAAGTGCTCTCAAACGCTGCATGCCATCTCTTTGATCTGCTTAGTACATTTTGTTAGCTACCAACAACGCTGGGGGAAAATGCTTTAGCCTTTCTGGTAGATGGGAACGAGAATTAATTAATGGAAGACTCAATAGAGCCAGCTGTTCTTAGAACATTTCGTAAATTCCATAATTGGGTTTGTTTAAAAAAAACTTTAAACCGACTTCAATTTTATGGTTTTCTTATGGATGCCATTGTCAAAACTCGACTTAATTTAATTGGGACCACACGGGAAGCACAAGCTTTCAAGTAAATAAAAATCATCAAAATTGGATCACTTAGTCAAACTAAATAAAATCAATAAATATTATTATTAAAAATAATGTTGAACTATTCTCACAGCATTATCTAGCCCCAAGCTAAGCAGAGTTTGTGTTGTGGGTACTAGATAACAGATATACTTTCCTCAATACACTACATAGATAGATATTTTTTTACTATACATAGACACACATCCAGAACACCTGAACAAATATCTGCAGATCGTACACACATTTGTCTCGGACGGAGACCTCCTTCTTTTTTGAAGTCGGTTAAAAATTACCTACTTATAACAGTAATTGAAACAATTCGAACAACCTTCGTGATACATCTTCGGCCACGTCGTCGTTACTTACCATCAGGTAAAATTGTGGTCAAACGAAAGTCTTTTCATATTTAAAATATACACAGGGTGTAACATACGTGGTAGATCATCGGCAGCTGTGCTGGGGGGTGAGGGAACTCAGTACCTATCGATTTAACCCCCATGTATGTTCTGTGATATTCACTGGTTGAAATGTATTAAGACTATCGTAAAATTTTAGTTAAAATTAGATTTTAGATTATACTCGTATTTCAGAATTAGATTGTAGCTAAAATATAAGGTCTGCGACACTGTCTTTTTTAAAGAAATTCTATAGTGGGCCTTTGGTTCCTGTATACCAATCAGAATCTCAGGTTTATACAAAAATAAATAAGAGAATAGGATATATAATAATATATTTTGACTTATAATCGATAAAAAAACATGCATATATGTATATGCATATATGTATATGCATGTTTTTTATTGATTATTTAGGATAATACGTAACTGAAAATAAATATAAAATACACAAAATTTCAAAATATTGAGGTAAATATCCGAAAATAAAACTGCACTCAGTTTCGGCTGATAAAAACGCTGCTGAAAAGGATGAAGGAAAATGTGTGCATGTTGAAAATTGTAATTTTACATTGGAACAGTCGCAGCAATTTTCTTCAAAGAATAGCCAACTTTTTTTATCGTGCATAGACCGTCGTATGACCCGAATCTCACCTAAAACGACGATGTATCAGAGTCAGAGTCAGAGTCAAAACGTTTATTTCTTTAGACTTACAAAATAAGTACTTATACAAGTCAAATCACGAAGGTTTAGAAGATACTGGAGGCCTACTCGGAAAACAAATATCGAAGTTTCGTTTTCGTTGTCTTGCAAAACCAACGCTTATGTCGCTTACATAAGATTAGCGTTTGCACGAAAACAAATCAGAAACTTCGATTTTGTTTTTAAGAGTAAAGGCCCTGGTGTCTATTCAGATTTCACCAAAACTAAACTAAACTAATTTGACAATACTAAAAATTTCGTGGTATATCAACATTTAAAATGATCGTGTTTGGTCATGCGATCCTTTCCCAGGCACGTCACACATCGTTTAGAACAACGTCGGCAATATAAACCGAATGGTCACAGTAACCTCCATCTGATACCAATTTAAACGATTTCAATTTCACTTCGGGCGACATTAATTTAGATAATCATAAAATATCCCTTAAAACGCTTAGAACGTCACAATGAGAACGCAGGTAAAGCGTAATCTGACTGTAAAACGCTTTCAATGAGTAAATTTATATTTTAATCTGAAGGTAAGATGGGTACGTTTTTTACCCGTCCTTATCCCACCAAGATTGGTCGACCAAGTTGGAAAGAGATGGAAGGTAGCTCCCGGGTTTTCGTAGTAGGATTAAAAGGGAAAATTTGTGAACCGTTGTTAGCTTATATCTGTTTATGTGACGTCATTAGTATCCCCTTTCGGTACACCTCAGTTTAGTATGACGATATATCAAACGTGTTTTTGAATGGGCAGCGTAATTACATACATGGTTTACGGTAGGCTTCATTAACTTGGTAGGCTTAGCAACCTTTTGGGTTTATTTTGGTTTTCTGAAAACATATGAAAAAGCGGCTAACTGGTAAAAGATGAGCTTTTCACAATTTATTATGAATATCAATTTGGCTGGGTTCCTTTATTTGGTGAAAGATAAACGTGTCTTAGTAGCAATAATGATAAAGCTTGTTTGCTTTTCAAGTACCAAACAGAAATTAATTGCTTGTTGAGATCAAAGTCTGTTCAATCTAATTTCAACTCAAATAACAGAAAATAAGCCAATTTTTTGAAAAGCACTTGGTAAAAACGATTACTCATATGAACGTCTCTGTACGTGATACGAATCCGTTGCAAAATCTGTCGAGTGTTTGTCGAATATCGACATTTACGAGTGAAATCTAATGCTTGCTGAAAATGTTATTTGATGTGGGAAATTATGATGTGATAAGAATAATTTGTGTTATATCAATAATAATTTTAGGCTGTAAAGTAGCACTGTTAAGCTGAGAAATAATTGTAAATTAATATTTTCAAACTTAAGAGTGTGCCAAAAGCAATTTACTTCAAAATTGTGCTTCAGAATCGTTATTTATCTCAGAATCTGTGAAAGCTACCACCTTCATATTTAGGGGAATGTTACTTTGATCTTTTATCTTGAGTATTAAAAATGTATTTTAAAAACACGATTGGTGAAAATTTTCTCGATAGTTTATTTATTCGAAAAATAGATATTTTGCACACATTTTGCTATTTATGTCAGGAACAGCAAACTTTTTTTCTTCGGTTTTTGTTTTGGTCAAAATCCTAGAAGTATTTCTTTAGTTATGTCCATTGATTAATTAAAAAGGGAAGATAGGTTACGTTCTCCCAGCGCTTACTCAAAAATTGGCCTGTGTTACAACTACACGCAAACACATACGCTCACAGTTATATTTCCAGTCCTGTGCAATACAAAGAAGAACAAAGACGGAAAGACGTATCTAAGACCAAAGTGAGACGGAGACTATAATATTTTACGCGAATCACGACCGCCCGTGCCGCCGGTCCGACGGTGACTGAGGTGGGAGCACACAATTTTACACAATATGAGGTTGCCATAATCGAGAAACTAGTACCTCATCTTCCCTTTTTAATTAATCAATGGTTGTCTTTTAATTTTTCGATTGGTTGTTTCATTAACTTGTTAAGTAAAAACGGTTTAGGCGTTTAGGCTCTGTGTAGGTACTTCTCACTCGCGAGAAAATAAAATATTTTGTACCCTATGGTCACTCTTCTATAGTAATTTCTGAGGTGACCGCCCTATAGTCTTTCCTACCTATACCAGGTTGTCTGATAGAGATCGTTCTTGAGCGATAAGACCACCAACTGTCACTTAATTTGTACATTGTTTTTAAGTTTTGTTGGTACAATAACAGTACTTTCTATCTATGTATCTAACTTTCAGATAAATTGCCTTTTACACTTTTAGGCACATGATGTAGAGTATGTAGGTACCTATAATCTATAGTAACCAGAGGGCCTAGACAATTTAACAATCTATGTCGAAAGCGATAGTAGAAAAGGCCAAAATTGTATGGGCTTGACATATGCCATAGATATGTCACGTGATCTGTTTCGAATTTTTCCCTACGAATCTTTCAATTGTTTACGATTCGCTTCATACCGAATACCAGTTTGCTAGGCCCTCAGAGGGCGTAGCTAACCTGCATTCGCAAAAATTCTAAGCAGATCACGTGACATAATATCTAAGGCATAATGTCAAACCCATACATTTTAGGACTTTTCTACTATCGCTTTCGACATCGATTGTTTCATTATCTAGGCCCTCGGGATAACAAAACCTATCGTAGGTTATAGCCGAAGGTAAAGACCAAAGACTGAGCAAAAACATAAGATATCTGAGACAAAAACATAAGATAGTGGCAACTCAAGCTGAGCTAAGCTCACGATTAGATCTGATGTCAGCTGCTCCAGTGGCTATCAGCTGAGTGTACGTAAGCACGTACCTACATACAATAGGATTACTGTTGACTCTGGCAGCCTGGGACATCTGCCCTCAGCTTCTGTCACACTAATATAATATTATAAAGGCGAAAGTTTGGATGGATGTATGGCTGTATGGATGTTTGTTACCTCTTCAGGCCAAAACTACTGAACGGATCTGGCTGAAATTTTGCATACAGGTAATTCTAATACTGGAATAAAACATAGGCTACTTTTTATCCCGTAAATCTGTTCCCGTGGGATAAAAATCACCTTTAAACGTTTCCATAGGAACAACGCGTGCGAAGCCGCGGGGCGCAGCTAGTGTTTTATAAGGATAAGGGATACATATTGGACTTGTATATTATGTATAATTTCAAACACCAAAGATTTGCCATCAGAGATTTTATTGCTTGGCCAGATGTTGTTTAGATTCGCACCGAAAAGATTATGTTAGAAATTAAATTTTGTGCTATACTTATATAAATATTTAGAAATCATCCAAAATCTCACCTTTATATCGTCTTAATCTTTTATTGTTGTAGTTCTTGCCACAAAGTAACTTGTGATGTATTCTTCGGATTAGTTCGTTAGTCTCGCTAAAACTCGAGAACGGCTGAACAGATTCATCTTATCTTGGTTTTGAAATGTTCGTGGAGGTCTACGTTTTTTGATACAATTCATTTTACGTTCAAAGTTAAAAATCGTGACAACTTCTAAATTCATAAAAAACTAAAGTCTTATGAATAGTCTTATTAATTTTCTTTTTAAACGTTGTTTAGACAGTCCAAAAGTAGTCGTAAAGTCTTATGCATAGTCTTATAAATTTTCTTTTTAAACCTTGTTTAGACGTTTAGTTTTTTTATTAAGTCGCACCGTTACCACTGTCGCTGAGGAGAGGACTCATTATATTGAGTTTAAAATTCTTCCAAGTTAAAATTTTCTGAATCTACTTAAACTCCCGTGAATTTCTGACAATTTTGCGATGACCAAAACCATAGAGTGTCTTACCGTGCTGGACAAAGTACAAGACATGAAACCAAAAAAAAATTAAATACTAGCTGCGCCCCGCGGCTTCGCACGCCTATCCCACGGGAACTGGGATCGAGATTTATGGAATAAAAAGTAGAACCTAGAACTACCTGAATGCAAATTTTCAGCCCGATACGTTTAGTCGTTTTTGTGTGAAAGAGCAACAAACATACATGTTTACAAACTTTCGCGTTTATAATATTAGTAGAATTACATCAGTCTATCAAGCGATTCCTAATTTTGAGTGAAGTTGGAAAGCACCATTAGGCCCGTATTATGAAAGCTTGCTCATTCATCCTACTATGCTTGAGCAACGCTTTTCTATGGCATAAACGTTACTCAAGCATAGCTCTATGACTGAGTAAGGTTTCATAATACGGGCCTTAGAGTCGGAGTCAGAGTCAAATCGTTTATTTGTATAGACTTACAAAATAAGTCAAATTTTAGTCAAGTTACAAGTCACTTAGACAAGTCAAATTTTTACTATATAAACAGCTCGATAAATAGTAATTACTATCAAACAAGAAATAAGGTGCAATTGACTCCTCATTCACTTCAATTTTTGTTTACTAGCGGAAGAAGTAAAATAGAAACCACTAGCAAGTTTATCGCTTATCAACTAATACAATCTTAGCATAACTAAGTCAAACTGTTCTTACATACTATTGTCGGTGTGGAACTGCGCGACATCCGGCCATTACACAGACAAGTGTAAGTAGGAATAAAAATAAGCACACTGAAATACGTACGAGCAGACCTTCCTAAACAACTAAAATTACTCACACATTTTTTTATGACATTTCACTAAACATTCCCCGTAGGCCAGTTGTTTAAAAGCAATCAACACAATGGTTAACAAATAACCGAGTGCTAAACGTAAATCGAGATAGTATGAATGTTTCAAACACGCTTTGCATACGTCGGGGGGGAGCAAATGTCGCGAATGTAGCGAATGTCACGAATGTAGCGAACACCGTTGGCACAGTATCATTTAATGGCGTTATATTACGTAGTGCAAACAGAAAGGGAATTTGATTACGGGTAAGCTACTGCACACAGCTTTTTGCACGTTTTTCAGGGAAAAGAAGCATCACTGCTAGAATTTGAATATATTCGTATTATAGTTTTTCGGTTTAGAGATCTTTATTTTATACTCAAAAAGAACAAACAAGTCCACTTAGGATACATTGGTATCTTAAAAATAGGTATTACATAAGTAGTCACGGTAATTCTACGGTGTTTAACAATCTAGATAAGAAAAATCACAAACACGTAGGTAAGAAATAAGTGACCTAACCAACAAAAAATAGGTAGGTACACCTGTTAGTATTATATTTTAATGAAGTGGGTAGGCGTAGGTAGATAAGATAAAAAACAGTGTGCGTCGCCTCGTCGCGATTGCATGCCTGGCGCAAAAAATCGTGGAGTGGTAATGAGCCTTTTTGTATTTTGTAGGGTTATAATTAAGAGTGCTCCAATTGGAAATTTTGTACTTTGAAATCGTTATTTATGTCAGAATCTGTGAAAGCCACCACCTTCACATTTAAGTAAATGTTACTTCGATCTTTATCCCCAATTACGCGTTTCAAAAACACGATTGGTGAAAGATTTCTCTATAGTTTTTTTTTTCTTTTAATAGTTATTTTGCACACATTATTATTATTTTACACATTATTTTATTTTAGGAACAGTACACTTTTCTCTCCGGGTTCTGTATTGCTATGAAACCTAGAAGTATATCCCTAGTTCTGTCTTTTAATTTTTCGTAGCTAACTGAGCTTTTAATAATATACCTATTACTTCTAATTTGATTGTCATTATTGTTAATTGTCTCTGTTAAATACTATGTGCATGGACGTGTCAGATCCCACATAATATATTTTCGCAGTGCTAAACATTCATGACTTTGCTATAGATTAGAGTATTAGGGTACTAAGACACAGACTTTTGAGGATTTATTCGGGCGATTTCCAAACGTGGTAGTTTGTTACTCATTCATCAACCTATATTTTAGTCCACTGCTGGATTAGCTTATGTCCAGGTACTAATATAGGAATAAAACAGGCCTAACATAATGAGTAATGAGTGTCATAGCACCCCGTCTTCAGCTCACCGCATCCAGCATCTGCCTTCTCTTACGCAGATCGTCATCCCACCAGATGGGAGATGACCCACCAGGTCAGAGGATGACGTTACTCATTGGTGCGTATTCGCGGAGTATGGACGAAAAGAAATGTACCCTGAACGCAGTAATTGCATGACATTTTTGTACGAAGTGGGTGATATGATATTACTTGGCAGGTAATAGTTTCATCGCTTTATTTAACTCTTTAGTCAAAACCGTTTTCAACATCATTTCGGCAAGATAAATAACTATTTGACTAGAGATGGGCTGATTGAGTCAAGCAGGTAGTAAAGTGATTTAACACGATAAGGGAGGCTCCCAGTCTCAACACGTTCAACACCAAACTAAAACGCTTGTTTGCAGACATTCTACACCTTCAATGAGCTCACAAGCCTGAAAGTGACAAAGTCAGGTACTTGCAAATGTGATGTTTATACTTAAATGCAATTCAGTTATAAATACTGATAAATGTATAACTTACAAAATGTTATGACTGTGATTCACGCTCCATCATAAATAAATGAACTGAACTGAACACAATGAATAGTAAAACAAGACCTAAAGGCAATAGGGTATATGCATGTGATTTCAAAATGGCTAAAAAATTATATACGTATTTTCTATTGATATAGAAACATATCTACATATTTATTTTTGCATTTTGAGATGTTTTTATTGTAGAATTTAACCATTGAAAATTGATATTTTAAATCTCAATCGCAAAATTTCAAAACGCTACGCCATTGACTAGAGCGGACGTGAAATCACTGTACTCATTTCTTCTTTTTTTATTCTGCTTGCTGCACCATGATTTGATACTATTCTGCCCACTTAACATTTCGTATTGTCGATTATTTTCAGTTTTTTCGGAAAACCTCTTTCCTGAGATGATCACTACCGAGGTCGTCACCAAAGGTTTTAATCAAGTGTGTACGTCGACGTCACATAAACATGGCGCCAATATGGCAGCGTTTTTATCACCCGAAAATGATTGTAGTTTTGATTTGTTTTTTTTACCTTGTTAATGCGAAATTCAGTGAGCGTCTTATCATTTCTCGGTTAAATAATGACCTAAAGAATCGATTAAAACAATAAAAAAAATCGATGCATATACCCTATTGAAGTGATCACCTCAACCTCACCGCAACAGCCTGTATTGGTCCAATGCATTGTATTGGACGCTGGCCTCCCCCTGATAAGCGCCTTATTGGCATATGTCTCATGGGGGGTAATGCCCTTAATCACCATGCTGAGCAAGCTGGTTGGGGATCGCAGTTCGGTAGTCGATCTGTTCTGCAGGGGACGCTGCTGCCCGCCCCCGGTGAATATCCCTTTATCGCCTCTTACGACACCCACGGGTGGAGTTGGGGTGGTACAAATTCTACAAAGCCAGCACCACACGGCTTAGATAGCCAGCAACTATTGAAGTGATCGGCTGGCAGGAATTGTCTTGTCCAGACCAAACTGTAAAATCACGATGATGTTGATAGCTACCAATAGCTACAGCACATATAATAGGGTAGGCATTTGCATGGATTTTATTCGATTATTTTGATTAATTAAAACGTAACCGAATAAAAATATAAAATACACAAAATTTTAAATTATTGAGGTAAAAACCCCAAAGTTAAACTGCACTCAGTTTCGGGTGATAAAAACGCTGCCATGTTAGCCCTTGCATTTTATGACGTCACGTTTCATCGAATCGCCTATGTCAACTCAAAGTCAAAGCTTCATGACTAGACCTCTGTGTTCATGACCATACAAAAAAGTAAAAGTCACGTCACGGTTCAGCGGCCAGTAACGTTGCTTTTAGAAATTTTGCGTTTCAGATTTCTAATATATCTACTTTTCAATGATTAAATTTCAGAATAAAAACATCAAAGAATCCAGAAATAAATACACAGATATTTTTATATGACTAGAGAATACAAAAAAAATTATTAGCTTTTTTGAAGTCATGCATATACCTTATTACCGATCCTTCTGACACCACCTCACTGTGCCCCCGTTGTCGCGTTGTGATGAGGCCCGAGGGCGCGATTCATTGCGCGAAATGTGATTGCAAATATTAATGAATTGCGTGACTCGGCGGTGTCGGCTGCCTGGATTAAATACATCATGCAATTTTTAAGCCACTACGTAACTGAACAATAATTTTACATTTACATCCACTTTCGGCTTCGCGTGTTTTTCTGGATAAAAAATATCCTGTTGCAGCACCAAATTGTAATCTTTTCATCTGTGGTAAGAATCACAGGTGTAAGAAAGACTAGGAGAGCAATTTCTGATTCTTTCAAAGTTTTGGTTTGAGAAAGAGTTTTGGCATTCAAAACTTCGAAAAATTCTGCATCGGGATGCCGGAAGAAGTCTTTTGTAGGTCCGAAAGCAAGACCGATGGTTGCACAGGTGTAAGTAGCATTACAAGTTGGCACTTGGCACTTACATTTGGATATTCTGGGATGCTTTCTATACGGATGCACTTGATTTGCAATTTGGCTGGCTAACGAAATGGTTTTTATCGGTTTCAGAGTTTGTGGTGACTAGTTTAAGTGGATATAAAGATCATCCGTGGATATATGATCCCCACAATAGGCTATGCCTGTTTTGCGGAGGATCAAATACACAGTTGTTAACTAAGTTTGGCCGTGTGGTGCCGACCCAGAATTGCACCACCCCAACTCTTCCCGTGGGTGTCGTAAGAGGCAACTAAGGGATATTCACCGAAGGGCGGGCTGAACTACTACTGAACTACTACTCAACTGCGATCTCCAACCCGCATGCCCAGCGTGGGGATCATGGGCAATACCCCCATGATATAGCAGCCAATAAGGCGCTTATCAGGAGAAGGCCTGCGTCCAGTAGTGGACCAATAATAGATTGATGAGGTTGTTAACCAATAAAATCACGGACGCTACGATAAATTACGTTATAGGGAGTTGTCAAACTTTACAAACACGTAACATTTAAATGTGAGTAGCGTCATAGCATTCTACAAATTCCATTGTGCGAACAAGCTTTGAGCTGGGCAGCTTGAAGCTTGTTCACCGAACTAATTGGTCAGCAGCAATCAGAGATAATCATGCACGAGCATTCATAAAGGCGAAAGAGCAAAAGCCTCGGGCACCAATAATTCATACCTATAATCAGCAGTTATTGGAATACCATTATTCGGTAGATGAGTAAACTTATCGATAGACATAAATAGCAATATATGAGATAATATCTATGTCGTTGTTGAGTACAAAAGCGGTAAAGTGGGTTTACGAGGAGATGGCGTACAAAAGGGCGAAACATGGCAGGTCGATAAGTTTATGGTCTACTTTATTAGGTTTATAGATCGGTGATTTTATAAGTGACGTGGGCAGTAAGTGCTTTTGTAGAGATTGCTGAACTTCCGAGATGGATTGAAAATCGGTTACGCTGGATGTAGTTGAAAGAGAGAAGCAGAGGGCTTTATCTATCTATAACATAAAAATGAATAGCTAAATGTGTAAGTAAGCACATAACTCAATAACGCCAGGACCAATTTCGCCAATTCTTTTTTAAAATGTTCGTTGAAGTTCAAGGATGGTTTTTACGGCGAGATAAATTCGAATAACTGCCAGGAAAACGTTTCCATAGGAACAACGCGTGCGAAGTCGCGTGGCACAGCTTGTTATTTATATAAATGCTAGACAACTCACACAGCAAATTCTAGCCCCAAGTTAAGCAGAGCTTGTGTTATGGGCTAGATGACTGAAATACATAAAAAATGCAAAAGCTATCAATTTTTCTATAAGATAAATCGTATGTATAATTTCTTTTATATAAATAATAATTTTGTTAGAATAAAATACAGAAACATCATGATCTTTTAAATAATTTTAAAGTGTTTAGCAAAATGAAGCATCAAAGAGATTACACGGTGCACCACCTCACACTTAAACAGACTTCAAGCCATCAATCTTTCAAACTATTTCAATTTAAAATAACAAACCCCGCATCATTTTTCAATGGAAGCGCCAACAGAATTTCAAAGAACTTCTAACATTCCTTTAGTAAATTTGAGTAACAGAGGATATTCGTATCTAGTTATGTACCATATCCTACAACATTGTTATTTGCGAGATCGTTATATGCGCCATCATTATCTAGCCCACTCTGTCCACGGTTGGACAAAGGCCTATTCTAATCAACGACATTGAGACAGTTCTTTAGCTTTTTACGGTAAAAGCCTATTAATTTTCAATCAATTTCAAATGACTTTGATTTCAGACAGCACAAAATATACGCGGCCCAAAAACTAAATTTATTTAAAAAAAACTGAGCACTACTATATTTTTATAATCAAGTTATTATTTTTTGCCAGAAATTTAGTATGTTTTACTAGACACAGGGGTTTTCTATATAAAATAATAAGTATAGATCAGTTTGCCTGCTGAGGGGGCTACTTAGTACCAACCCAATAGGTACTTAGTTAGTAGGTGAATACCTGCCTACTTGTCTTAGTTTTAGCTTTCCAATAATTGTTAACTGTTTGTCTTATTATTTATTAAGTAGTCTTTTATTTTATTTTATTTGTAGTGTTTATTAAATAGTTTTCTTTTTCTTTCTTTCTTTCAGTAGTTTACAAGGTAGGCACAAACACAGCGGTGTCACCGTCGTTTTTTCGTGTAGCTGTAAGGAAATTAAGCGTTGTTTGACGTATCTAACACGTTCAGTGCCACCACACATGTTTGGTTGCGTGGTTGATCGGCATTTTTGGTAGCTAAGTCAGGCAGTGAAAGTATTTATGTTTATATTCAAACCACCCAACCGTGCATTATACTACTCTACCTCGTAGGTCTAGCGGTCGCAAGTTCGAATCACGTATCGGGCCAAGGTTTGTGTTATTAAGATCATTCTTACCAGAAAAAAACATAGTAGCCCGTTGTCGGGAAGTTGACGGTGTACCCCTGTCCCTCGGAAACCACATTAAGTTGGTCCTGCGCCTAACCCCTACCTGGTCGATGGTCGGTCTGCCGTCCCATCTGATTATGAAAGGGGAAAAGAGATTGGCTGTTTAGAGTAAGTACCTAGTTAGTAAGTTTGTTTTAAGTTACCTACTATCTTACGGTGCGAAGACATGGACGCTCACCCATGAGGCTGTGTACAAGACGAGACTAGCACAGAGAGCCATGGAGCGAACAATGCTCGGCATTAAGCTTATAGACCGTGATCCCAATGTCCAGATTCGAAGTCGAACAAAGGTGTAAGACATTGGAAATCGCACAACGGAACTAAAATGGAGCTGGGCAGGACTTGCACGGAGACAAGACGACAGGTGGAGCAAGGCGCTCACTGAATGGCGTCCAAGAACAGGTTACAGAAGCGTCGGGCGTCCAGCGGCACGACGAACCTTAATACCTAGGTGGTACCAAGGTACCATTTATATCGTAAAAATTTGACTTGTCTCAGTGCTTATTTTAAACCGACTTCAAAAAAGGAGGTGGTTCTCAATTCGACTGTTTTTTTTTGTTTGTTAGCTCAGAACTTTGACTGGATTGTCCGATTTTCATGATTCTTTTTTTTATGAAAGCTGGTGCTTTCCGTGTGGTCCCCTTTTTATTTGGTTTAGTTCTGTTATTGGGATCCATGAAACTCCTTGAAAAACTATTAAAATTTAAGTCGGTGTACAGTTTTTTAAAACAAAATTAAATATGTATGTAAGTCTAAAGAAATAAACGATTTGACTCTGACTCTGACTCTGGTTATAGGGTACTAGCTGCGCCCCGCGGCTTCGCACGCGTTGTTCCTATGAAAACATTAAAAGGTGATTTTCATCCCAATGGATGACATCGCGTCACGATCTATCTCCGCTGTGATACACTCAGATAAAAAGCTCTCGGCACCATCAATCCGGTAGGTAAGTGTATGTTATAAATGGATGACATCGCGTCACGATCTATCTCCGCTGTGATACACTCAGATAAAAAGCTCTCGGCACCATCAATCCGGTAGGTAAGTGTATGTTATAAATGGATGACATCGCGTCACGATCTATCTCCGCTGTGATATATGGCAGACGTCTGAGTACCTATCTATTTTCGTGGGTAGGTGAATTTCTAGTAAATCTAGCTTAAAACAGAGCTGGTACATGATAAGGTAAACTAAAATCCGACACCGGCGTTAACCGATTGTGCTTATCATTTTAGCTATTTAATTTTCGACCCTTACTCAGACCCTGCCATAATGTTAGACCCTCAATATCGTCTGACGTCATATCACACTAATATTATAAAGGCGAAAGTTTGGATGGATGTATGGATGGATGTTTGTTACCTCTTCACGCCAAAACTACTGAACGGATCTGGCTGAAATTTTGCATACAGGTAATTCTAATACTAGAATAAAACAAAGGCTACTTTTTATCCCATAAATCTGTTCCCGTGGGATGAAAATCACCTTTTAATGTTTTCATAGGAACAACGCGTGCGAAGCCGCGGGGCGCAGCTTTTATTCTTATAAAATAGAATAGCATTTATTTCAACACTAGCGCCTCGCGGTTTCACCCGCGTAGTTCCCGTTCCCGTGGGAATTCCGGGATAAAATATAGCCTGTGTCACTCGCTGAAAAGTAAGCTTTTTATTGATGTTTTTGTTTTGTCGGTCCAGTAGTTTGGGAGCTTATTACATAAAAACAAACAAACACAAAAAATCAAATCTTTTTTCTTTATAATTTTAGTTTCAACATAATATTTTAAACCTATATATTATATTTGACGTTTTAATGTAAGCTAAAGGATACTCGGGTGGTAAGTTAAGCCCACGATCATCAATTATTTATTAATACATTGTGACAGAATATGATGGACGGCATAACTCCATTTGACAAGTCTTTATAAAGCTTCTAGTTCTTTGTTTAGATTTATAAGCTTTAGGGCTTATTCAGACATGCGGAAAACGCGCGATCATGAATCGCGCGGTTTGAAACCGCAAAATTGTGATGCTATTCAGACACCGGCGGTTATTATGCGATTTTCGTGGGAGGATAACGTCAGTTTGAAAATGGATGTCGACAAAGAAGTGTGTTTACTGTGGTGCTCCTTAAAAAAAAGAAAAGAAGAAGACGGTAGTGGGTGCATCCAATATTAAGTGACCGACTAAAACATGGTCAGTTCGTGACGTTATATCCCAATTTAAGATTGTATGATGAATTTTTTTTTGACTATTTGAGAATGTCAATAAAATCTTTTGATGAACTGATTGGACTGATCAGGCAAGATATTTCAAGCTCGCTTGGCCTCAAAACGCATTTGAGGCCAAGCGTGTCACCAGCGTGTGACGTGCTAACCGCGCGGTATCCGCAACGCAACTGAACGCGAAGTAAAGACTCCATAGTAATAGAAACGCGCGGGAGCAGCGCGATTCTATTTTCTGGCGATTGGGTTGCGGTAACCGCGCGGTTTGATTAACCGCGCGGTTATGTCTGAACGATGACTTAATAACTCATACAAATGAGACCCGCGCGATTTCCATGCGATTCTGAAATCGCGCGGTTCCCACCGTGTCTGAACTAGCGCTTAAATGTAGGTACCTATATCGGTAGGCAGCAATAAAACAACTAGCAGTACCTTGTGGTTTCACCCGCGTAGTTTCCGTTCCCGTGGGAATTCCGGGATGAAATATAGCCTATGTCACTCCTTGAAATGTACGCTTTCTAATTGTAAAAGAATTTTTTAAATAGGTCTAGTAGTTTCAGAGCCTATACAATACAAACAAACAATCAAATTTTTCCCCTTTATATTATACTAGCTGTTGCCCGCGGCTTTGCACGCGTTGTTCCTATGGAAACGTTTATAGGTGTTGTCCCGGCAATTATTAGATTTTTTCTCGCCGTAAAAACCATCCTTGAACTTCAACGAACATTAAAAAAAAAACAGCCAAATGTGACAACGGAAAACGGGTTTCATTCTTATACATATAGATTAGTACCTATAGGTAATATGTTTGTATGCGGTCACTATAAGTCACACAAGAATTGTAAATGCGAAAGTTTCGATGGTTCCTCTTTTATCATCATCATCATCATCAGCCTATATTAGTCCACTGCTGGACATAGGCCTCCCCTAATAAATTGTCCAGCATTATTTATTTCTAATGAGCGCCATAGCGCCCTGTCTTCAGCTTGACGCATCCAGCATCTGCCTGCAGTCTTTCGCAGATCGTCATCCTCTTTACGTAAAACATTTATAATTTAAAGATTTATAAAAATAAACAAACCGAGATTATGTGTTTTGTACAATGTTGTATACAAATATCGTTGCAAAACCTTGTTGCGTCTAATTCTATAATACCAAGATCCAAAAGGGATGCTTCAGCCATAATCACAAGTTATTCAAAATTTAATTTCGCCCTCTTTTATACCGGGAGGGAAGATCTCATAACATTGTGAAGGAAGGAAAAGCAAACGAAGCATAATTATTTGAAATTTAAGACGATTTTTCTTATTTTTGTGAGACGGGTTTTTGCAAATGAGCCAAAATATTATTTTCGATTGAAAATGCGAGTAAGGTGAAACCGGTTTAGGTAGGTAAACTTGTAAGGGTGAGTGGTGGGTGCGTTGGTGGAGCGAAATCGGTTTTTGGACTGTGTTTACAAGATAATGGAAGGAATTAAACATGTAAAAATAATTATAATCCTATTCTATTTAAGTTTTAATCATTAGTAACTAATGTAATTGGTAATTTTATCGTGTTAATTGCTTAATAAATAAATACAAAATAAATAAATACAAATAATATCGGATGCAGAACAGCCTACATAAGTAAAACTGTCAGAAATCCGCCACCGACTCCTCTTCAACTGTGGACTAATTATTAATTTTGTTTTATAAACTATAAACCGACTTCAATTTTTTTTGTTTCATGAATTTTCATGGATCCCGTTGTCAGAACTGAACAAAATTAAAATGGGACCACAAGGGAAGTACCACCTTTCATATAAAAAAGAATCATGACAATCGGACCACCTAGTCAAAAGTTCCAAGGTAACAAACATTAAAAAAAAATAAAAAATATAGTCGAATTGATAACCTCCTTCTTTTTTTGAAGTCGGTTAAAAAACAGGCAATAGAGATATTTCCGCTTTTCAGGATTTGAACAGAATTTGGATAAGATTGAGAGTGCGACATAAAATCAAATCACATTAGTAGACTATAAGTCGTTAGAGATATCGATTTATAGGTCTCTACTGGTAAGTAAATATGCGAAAGTTTGGATAGACGTATGGATGGATGGATGTTCGTTACTTCTTCACGCCAAAACTACTGAACGGATCGGGCAAAACTTGTGTGTTCATACTTGTGTGTATCATACTTTACTTTTTATCCCATAAATCAGCTCTCAAGGGATATAAATAACCTAAGTACCTACCATTATGAACTTTTCCATAGAAACAACGCATGCTATACCGCAGAAATAATAACACATGATTGATCGATTTCTGATAAGTTTGTTTTTTGTTCCATCTATACTATACCTACTGAGCCGAGAGGCCCTAAGAACGATGGTGGGCATCATCACAGGCCACTGTGAATTGAACCATCATCTTTTTAATACTGGAGCCACAGACAGCATTTTATGTCATGGCTGCTTCCAAGAAGAAGAGACTGTGGAACACGTCGTCCTACACTGCACGGCCACAGAGGAGGCCAGACATAAAACGGGGCTGAAGTGTCTCATTGAGTCATCTATCCCATCCACACCCGCAGGAAAGCTGAAACGAAGCTGTCAGTCACCAAAAGTCCTGCTCCGATACTTCAAAGAGCTGGGCTGGTTAGGGCCTACTTAGGCATGGGGATAATGCACAATACACTCCTATGCGAGATGTCCGTGCAGATCTTAGTTCCCCTCAGAATTTAATTAGAATTAGAATTATACCTACTAGCTGCGCCCCGCGACTTCGCACGCGTTGTTCTTATGGAAACGTTTAAAGGTGATTATCCCATGGGAACAGATTTATGGGATAAAAAGTAGCCTTTGTTTGATTCCAGGATTAGAATTACCTGTATGCAAAATTTCAGCCAGATCCGTTCAGTAGTTTTGGCGTGAAGAGGTAACAAACATCCATCCATCCATACATCCATACAAACTTTCGCATTTATAAAATATATACAGGGTGGAATTTTGTAATGCCACCTGGAGGGAAAGTACTCTTAATCCTGTAGATAGGAAGTTTTACTCAAAGAAAACATTCCTTTATTTTTGTAAACAAACAAAACTGCATTCAAAGATTTTCGAAAATTCGCTTGCCACACCCGGGAATCGAACCGACTGAAATCTGTAAAAAATACACCCTGTACTTTTATTGGATCGTTAGGGTCAATTATAAGGATGAAATCTCTCTAACAAACTTATAAATTAAATGAAAGGAATACCATGAAATCTGGACTTATAAATTCAATGGCCTAGTTAAAGCACTTTTACTCAAAGATCCATCTGTTTACTTGCTCTGCTCTTTACTTACTCTATGTTAGTAATTATTAATTATCAATTTTACATTAAATCTTATGCGAATGTTAACTAGTTGAGAGTTGAAGTTCAGAATACGATTTATAATATTCACCACAACACGCTATTAAAGGTTACTAGAAATGAATTCGTTAGAAGAATAAATTTGTGTATCCAAGAAAATGGAGCCCATTTCGAGCAACTAATTAGTTAGTTTACCTTTTTTGTAAATAAATAAAATAATTTAAGAATTCATGGTTTTCCTTCCATTTAATTTATTAAGTTTGTTAGAGAGATTTCATCCTTATAATGGGCCCTAACGATCGATGCAATAAAAGTACAGAATGAAATTTTTACAGATTTCAGTCGGTTCGATTCCCGGGTGTAGCAAGCGAATTTTCGAAAATCTTTGAATGCAGTTTTGTTTGTTTTCAAAAATAAAGGAATGTTTTCTTTGAGTAAAACTTCCTATCTACAGGATTAAGAGTACTTTCCCTCCAGGAGGCATTACAAAATTCCACCCTGTATAGTGTGATAGTGTGATGTAAGTGTGATACTTACTATAAAATATTATACAGATACGAAAGGATAGATTTGATTGTTTGTTTGTATTGAATAGGCTCCGAAACTACTTAACCAATTTTAACAAATCTTTTACCATTCGAAAGCTTACTTTTCAGGGAGTGGCTATATTTTATCCCGGAATTCCAACGGGCACAGGAACTACGCGGGTGAAACCGAGAGGTGCTGCAAGTAATTAATATGTTCTATATACCTACAGAATCCTAGAACATTGGCTTTACAGCTCGTTGTAAAACCCTTTAAGTTGTGAATGAATGAGTCAAAAAATCCCAACAAAGGTTTTTCATGCCAAAGTTGGCATGTTCATTCAATGTTTTGCCTACCCCTCAAATTTGCATGAGCTACTACGCTATTCAATTCAAAAACACCCAATATTTGTAGTTTGAAAAACATGTGCAAGTGCATGTTACACTATTGTTCACGCTTTTTGTGTTTTATTTGAAAACCTCGCCATTTTTCCGCCTTTTAACGGTTAACTTTATATTTTTAGTTACGGAGTTTTAATAATAATATAAGCTAAAACAATTCCTAAATCCTTATAAAAATTAAGGTAAAATTTGGTTGAGGAATGTCAAACGATACCTTTCGATTTTTTAATCGATTCGTAACGGTGTCTTTGTCTTTATATTAACTAGTTTTAATGTCAAAATATAAAATAACGATTCAATTTGAAAAGCTATTGTCTATTTGAAATTCGTAAATCCTAATTTAAGCTAATTTTATCTACTTCTAAAACAACAGAATAGTCCAATATGATAAACATTTACTTATTTTAACGCGTCATTTAATCAAGCAAATTAGACTTAAACTAACTCACAAAACTGTTCAACGGTGGTCGCAACTAAACGGAAAAGGAACGGATCCGGCTAAAAGCGTATCGGAACCCAGTTCCCGACTGATTCAATTAAGAGCTAAAGAACTACCTCTGAAAGTGATACTTAAGGGGAAAGCCGTCTTTCATTTTCACTCGAGTGAAAGTACTAGAGATCCAGAGTAGGTATTTGAAGTTTAAATCGAGGGCGACTCACAAAGGAGGCCAGTGTTTAGGTAGAATTGACCACTGATACTTGGTCAATTGACCATCAATGTCTATAGTCGGTAAATTTGAAGAGGTAGCTCTCGTCTCTATAGGCTCTACTTAGAGCAAGATAGAATAAAGCCATGGTAGCGAGAGATATTCTACCATGGCTATTCTGCAATAAATTTTAATCTTCGTCATTGAATTAAATGTCAAATATTTTTTTAGATATCTACGTTTTTTTTTAAGTAGTAGTAGTTGAAAGTAAATTATAGCGAATTTACTTAACTTTATGTTAATTTTTACATCGCGTTATAATTGAGTGGCTGTATGAATTGCGTTAAACCAGACGCAGAAGCCACAAGAAGTTGAAGTTAAGTAACTGTATAGAAAGTTCGAAGGGACGAAAAGTAGTTGAGGAGGTTGAGAAGGTACGAGTATTACATAGCAATTTATACCTTTGTATTTTTACTTTCCTTGTATTCGTGATGAAAAGCACAGTGTTTACCTCGGGTACTTTCATCCATCGGGTAACAATGTATTATTAATTAATCTACGTATTAACTACGAGTTATTCCAGTTTTCTCCCTTGACAAATCCCCCTCGGGGGAAAACTGTTTTTAAGATAAGTTTTTTCCCCTTATGGGGGATTTCAAGGGGAAAAACCGGGATAACCCTTTACTTCATAGCTATGGTCGGTCGAACCAATATAATAATATTCATTCTGTATCCATAAACATAAAATCTGTTCAGATTCTATGTGAATTGTTCAGCATTATTTTTTTTATTATTATCATAAGTAAAATAAATTCCCCAAGCTCCTTTTTAACCCTCTACTTCTCTACCTCATGATATAACAAAGTTAGCGTTCGTCCGAACCAACCAGACAACTGTAAAATATCTTCGCAATCAAGTTAATTCCTTAAGATACGGCGAAGCGCGCCATTTTAATTAGATATTGCAGCGCCAAATAAAATGGCTGAACGACGGGTCTTGATTCACTGGTTTTGGACGTTGAGTAAGGGTGAAGTCGGAATGTCCAAATGTGTCTGAATGACTATGTGATTAAATTGTAAATGAACTCTTTTTGGAGTTAGAATCTTGAAGCCCGAATTTTTCGACAGAAATGCCCATCTGGGCACAGCAGTCGCAATCGGTATCGATTCTGTTGTTTTAGAATTAGCTAAAATTAGGATTTAGGAATGTCAAACGATACATTTCGATTGCTTTATCGATTCCTAAATCCATTACGGATGTAAGCGGGTTAACTACGTAGGTACCTTATTTGTGTTGGAAGAACACCAACGTTACATCCGTAATGAAAAAATCTTGTTAAAAATTCTTGTATTCTTGTAATACGATTCCTAAATCCTTATTTTAGCTAGTTTGGATGTCAAATATAAGATAACTATTCAATTTGAAAAGCTATCGTCTTTTTGACATTCGTAAATCATAATTTTTGCTAATTTTATTTAAGGCGCATACCCGAGCCAATCTGACAGCAATTCCTATTTTATAATATTTTTACGTTTTTCATAGGATTTTTAAAAAATAGTACGTTCAGTTTGTGGTATCTATTATAAGCCATTTTTTAATACCTCTTTTATAATTTTATCTCATATAGTTTAGGAGGAGATGCAAAAATAGAGTTTGGTGGCCAAAAAGCGCAACTTCGTATCTCTTCCTAAGCTTTACAAAATGAAACTATTACAGAGGCATTAATAAATAGCTTATAATAGATACCACAAACTGCACGTAGGATTTTTAAAAATTCCTGCGTTCAACGTAATAGTAAGATATAATAGTTGGGGTCGCCACTTTCGCTGGTGTATGGGCCTTAATCTTAAAACAACAGAATCGACATTATTAGCGTTCAACTGTGTCTCTCCTGTGTACTAAGAATGGCGGGCTCGTTGGCCATGCAGAAGGAAGAGGGGACGCCAGTGAGGCCGCGGTAGGTTTAAGTTCCCTTGGTCAATTCAGCGAAAATGGCGAAAGAAGGTCACCGAAGAGGTTTTAGTGACGTCCAATAGCGTCGAGTCTTACTTAATTCTGGACCAACTCTTAAACCAGTCGTTTTGTAAAAACGACGAATAAAAAAAGGTCTGGTACTCTTAAAAACGAAAACGAAGTTTCTGATTTGATTTCGTACAAACCCTAGCCAATATGACAGCGCCACCTATTTTATCATATTATTACGTTTAACATAGGAAATTTTAAAAATCCATCGTACAGTTTGTGGTAGAGATGCGAAAATATAGTTTGGTGGCCAAAAAGTGCAACTTCGTATGCCTAACCTTTACAAAATGAAACTATTACAGAGGTTTAATAAATAACTAATAATTGATACCATAAACTGTACGAGGGATTTTTGAAACTTCCTGTGTTTAACGTAAAAATAAGGTGAAATAGGTGGGGGCGCCACTGGTGTACGCGCCTTAAGCAGAAAAGATAAACCCCAGCCAACTACATCTTTGCAAATGTTGGTAGGCAGGTAGCATACACTAAAACAATAATCGTAAGATAGTAGAGTCTCAAGTCTAGACCTCCTTGGAGAGTCTGCCTTACATTCGTTTTCAGTTGAATCCCAACTTGCAAAAGTTGTAAATAATAAACATAGTAGACGTGTTCTTGAAACACAGCGGTGCTGCATTTTATTGCATTAATTCTGTTTGGTAGCCGACGGAATCTCAGTCTCTTGTGTTTTAAATCTTTGTAATGTAAAGACTTGCTTCGTTTTAAGGAAGTTATGGCTTTTAAAACGGATGAAAATATTTAGTAAGTCGTTGCAAATGTTGGTAGGCAGGTAGCATAGTCTAAAACAATAATCGTAAGATAGTATATTCTTATCTCTAGACTTCCTTGGAGACCCAGACTTATATTCGTTTTCAGTTGAATCCCAACTTGCAAAAATTGTATCTGGATAAAACGGGTTTCGTTGTATCAAACACAGTGGACGTGTTCTCGTGCATTTTATTGCATTAATTCTGTTTGGTACCCGCCGGAATCTCAGTCTCTTGTGTGTTGTAAACACTTGCTTCGTTTTAAAGAAGTTATGGTTATAAAAGGGTTTAAAAATTATTGCTTTAAAAAAGGATAAAAATATTTAGTAACAATTCTGCGAAGAAACCTTCTGCGATAAAATCGACCAAATCATTCAAAATTATACATTTATACAAAGGATTTACGCAAAGTAACGCCCGGAATGATGTAAGTTATGGCTTTAGTTTGATTTATACTGTAAAGTGACTAGTTTACTACTTCTTAATTCCAAAATTACTGAACCGATAAGACTAAATTTTGCACAGGTGTGGTTCTTAACCTGGAATAAATCACAGACTCCTCTTTATCTTATAAATCAATTAGAATTTGCCATCACCCCAACTCTTCCCGCGGGTGTCGTAAGAGGCGACTAAGAAGAATCCACCGGGGGGCAGGCAACAGCGCCCCCTGCAGAACAATTCTACCACTTAACTGCGATCCCCAACCCGCATGCCCAGCGTGGGTATGGCAGTAAAAATGAGAAAGGCGCTTTGTTGGCGTTAAGCATTCAGCAGTATTCAGCAGTGAGCAAAAATTTAAGGTTAAACAAACTTACCTTATGTGAAGTTCGACCAAAATTACACAAGTCACTTCACCCTCAAGATTTTCGGTATACCTATATTAAATGATAAAATAATCAATAATTCGTAGTCATTAGAAAATTACTACGAATTAAATTACCGATTATTATACAGTTTAGTACCGAAAATCTCGAGGATCTAGCGACGCAGTAAATCAAGCTAAACTGAACTAACTTGACAGCACTAAAAATACCATCCTTTTTATTTCAATCGTTAAGAAAAGGACGGCCACTTTCATAGTTCTGACGAATAACAGGACTACAAAATTTGCGGACCCATAAGGCGCATACCCGAGCCAATATGACAGCGATAATTATTTTATCATATTTTTACGTTTATCATAGGATTTTTTAAAAATCCTACGTTCAGTTTGTGGTATCTATTATAAGCTATTTTTAATACCTCTGTAATAATTTTATCTTATATAGTTTAGGAGGAGATGCGAAAATAAAGTTTGGTGGCCAAAAAGCGCAACTTGGTATCTCTGCCTAGGCTTTACAAAATGAAACTATAACAGAGGCATTAATAAACTTATAATAGATACCACGAACTGAACGTAGGATTTTTAAAACTTGCTGCGATTAACCTATTAATAAGATAAAATAATTGGGGGCGCCACTTTCACTGGTGTATGGACCTTAAGTTGAGTTTAGTATGGCAACATCATCTCCCAGAAAAAATGCGTACCATAGCTAATATAAGAGTGCCAGAAACATGTAGACCCCACTTTATTCAATTGAAAATCCTAACCCTAGTTAGTATATATATCTTAGAAATAAGCAAATTCGTGAGAAATTACCCAATTTTTTTCCAAAAAATTAATGACCAGCCCCGCCGATACCAAACTAGATACAAACATAACCTGGTGAAGCCGGAATCAAAACTTAAAATCCACCAATCCTCCCCCAACTCTATGGCGGTAAAAATTTACAATAAAATCCCAGAAAACTTAAAATGTCTAGAAAAAAATAACACTTTCGAAAGCAAACTGAAAGAGATGCTCATAAAAAAATGCTATTACAAACTTGACGATTTCTTCAATGATTCTTTTAGCGACTCGCAAACTAAATTATAAATTAGTATAATATTAAGTTCACTATTATTAATTTTAAGATACTGCGCTATACCTGCCTGTTCTCCATTGCAACACCCAAAATGGGTACCTACATACTGTGATCTTAGCTTAAACTCATCTTATCACTAAGACCTGATTGTATGAATGCAATAAATACTGAATACTGAATACAACATCTGAAATGACACCTTGTCTCTAGATTAGGTAGTAAGTACATAAAGAACAAATTTTTCTTCAAATCCCTAATATTTCTTAAAATTCAATTCAACGTTGAATTTTAATTCCATGGGCAGAAAATGGCTAACGGCTTTTGGCTATTTTCGTCGCTTCTTTCCATTTAATTATTTGATGGATTCGAACGTTTTACGTTACCTTCACCTACTTTTTCTTAGCTTATTTTTATTCATAAATTTATTTGACGTCATCACATCCGTCCGCCATTTTCTTTCCCCACCCCCGGTTAAGTGTTGGGTTTCTTACTATTTTTATGTAATTTAAATAAAAAGATTCGCGCACATTGTAAGCAATTTACTCTCTACGAAAAAAGTGTTGTTTTTGGGTCAATTGATTAAAAAGAAGAAAAAAAAATTGAAAAAAATTGTATTTCCGGCCAATTACAACCTGGGTCTCTTCAAGACAAGGGTGAATAGGTACCTTCTTCTCTTCGTGATACACTGTCGGCTGCGTTTTCGCTTTCCATCTGGTGAGATTGCGGTCAAACGAAAGTCTATTTCACATAAAAAATAAAAAAGAGGTCAATTCCTTAATTTAACAGTCGGCTCTAAAATTATAAGTTACTTTTGTTGTGGACTAACAAATAAATTTTAAGCTATTGCATAGCATCTATCGCGGGCCTTGAGCGTGTAGACCGAATCCAGAAATTCCGTAACGAAAATAACCTAACACCCACTCCGACCGTCACAGCGGTGATACTTTTTAGTTTTGCCATCTATCGATGAATAGCAGAACCTTTAATGACTTATGCTATGCAATAGCTTTACCGCGGCAGTCCCCGAGTGCCACACGTCTTTCTTTCTTTCACCTCTAATACTTCAACTAAAATGTCACACATCTTAATGTTGTTAATCTAAAATACATTATACTACATATATCTATTATTTACCCATCCAAAATGTAGTAAATTCTACTGTAAATGGCATCCTTTGCCATCCAATTGAGTGTAATTAATACGCAATTAGTGTATTCAGAATTATTAGCTAAGATGTTTGCCAAGACATAAATGGCAGGCTTAAACGGTCATGAGTTATGACGCGTTAGTTATAGGTATAACCTGTGTATCTACAGAAAATGTGTACTATACCGAAAGGGAAAATTCTTAACATCGGAAGGGTTAACGTTTGTTTTTACGTTTGTGAGTTCGATTTTTAAAATTTGATTTTTGAAAAATTTGTAAACATTTAATAATCTTAAATGAATCTCTTTTATTTTTCAAAAAAAAATCTATACATATTTGTATTTTTTTATGTGAGATAGACTTTTGTTTGACCAATATGATGGAAAGCGAAGATGCGGCCGACGGTGTATCACGAAGGTCAAGAAGATACCTATTCACCCTTGTTTTGAAGAGACCCCGCTTGTAATTCGCCGGAAATACAGAGGCAGTGAGCGATACTTTATTATTCGAAATTCAAAAAATCTGTTTTCACAATTTTATCGCCTCGAGGCCCAGAATCACGCTTTCCGGCTTAGTATACCCTTCCTATGGCACCCTGTATATTATGAGATGATGATGGATTGAGAATGACGTCACTCATGCTACCCTATCATGTGCTTACGAACACAGAATAAATAATATACTTGGTACAAATCTACCGTATTTTCACATGGTCATCCAGTTCTGCAGAAACGGTTTCTGAGCCAAAACAGCATCCTGAAAACCATAGACGACCTCTATGGCGCGGTGGGCGAAGGTAGGTTGCGGATCGATTCCCGCCTCGGGACAAATGTTTGTACGATCTACAGATATTTGTGCAGGGTTTTCTGGGTGTTTTCTATGTATAATAAAAATCTAAGTGGTTAATTGTATAAAATAGATATATCCGTTATCTAGTACCCATAACACAAGCTCTGCTTAGCTTGGGGCTAGATAATGATGTCTGAATTGTTCAGCATTATTTGGTAGCTGGTTTTCTTCTGGTCTTAGTCGGCCTATACTACATCCACGGACTGCGTTGAAGGCGTCAATTCTTACGCCTTGACCGCCACGACCAATGAACACATACACACACCTTTCTCTAAATAAGTCCCTTTCAGAAAGTTCTCTTTTGTTAGCTTTTAGATCAAAGTAAAATGAAAAAGGACTGCCTACGAGAGAATAATGAGAAAGAAATAATAGCAAAGTTCGTAGACACTTGCTACGAAAGCGCTACGCCGTAGCACTCAGAATTTTTGACTGGTTGGTCCGATTGTCATGTTTGTTTTTTATATGAAAGCTGGTGCTTTCCGTGTGGTTCCATTTTAATTTTGTTCAGTTCTGATTGTGGAATCCATGAAAATTTATAAAAAAACTATAAAATGTAAGTCGGTTTATAGTTTTTTAAAACGAAATTAATTATAATTCATTCGATTCGCTTCCGAAGCAAAACGTCAGATTCGAATTTGAATTCTATTCCGACGGAACTTTAAAACGCTATTCTGATTTGTCAAAACTTTCCGATATCGAATCCGACGGCCTTTCCGACGAATTAAAATACTCCTGCTGATCGAAGTTTTCTACATTTAAAAATCATTGACAACAATCCATTCGAAACAATCAAACAATATTTGAATTTAGAATCAAAGGTACCGTTGATTCGAAATTCGAAATCCACGCAGACTAGTTTGTTCATTCGCGATTTGAACTTTCATGGAACCGCACAATAGCGCTCGCTTCGACACAGCTATTGTTTTAACAGCGTGGTCATTTGAGTCACTTTTCATTCGGCAATTTTGTATACTATTTTTGTTTGTTATCGCTACTCAAAATATTACATATTACATAACTCCTGTGGTAACCATAATGTAACGCTAAAAAACAATACGTACATACGAGTACTCGTACATGTCTAAGGAAAATGCTCATAAAATTTGTCTTTCTACCTAAGCCTATTTAAATGATACTTACTCGATTTTCTTATTATTTATGCTAAAAGAACTTAAACCTTAAATTAACTTTAGTTTTGTTGTTTTTTTTTACAGTTGTTTAGAGAACCAGCATGCAGTTCTGCAGTTTAGCAGTAGACCATAAGGGCTGACGATGATGATGATGATGATGATTATGAGCTACATGATGAAAGTGGTGAAGAGGGCAAGATAATAATTAATATAAATTAAATAAAATATATAATAATATAAAAAATAGTTACATAAATTATTATACAGGGTGTGGCAAATTTTTGGCCCCTTAAGGGTAGCTACCGTTTCTTTTGTAGTTAGAAGGTTTTGTTCTAAGGAATTTTCTGTTTTATTTTAAAGAAAAGAATATTGCCATTGTTAGTTTTTTGAAAAAATGTACGGTTCGCCCAAAAAATTACATTTGTCAAAAAAAAACAAGTTGGCCTTAATCGACTCTATTTCCAACCAGGAACACTTTTCCCAAAGAAACATACCAAATCAAATCGTAAGTTTTGGCAATAATTAAGAAAAACAATTTCCATACATTTTCTATGAAAAAACGAGTAAGTGAAAACAACAATGTCACTCATTCAATGGTTCTTCATTTAAACTCGTATGTAACTACTTTTTTAAAATGGTAGGCTAATTTTGAAGGCATCTCAGGAATTAAAATTTTACTTACATTTTAATTTTAAGGGGCCAAAAATTTGCCACACCCTGTATAAACAATAATAAATTAAATTACACAAATTATTATAAATGCGAAAGTTTGTATGGATGGATGGATGGATGTTTGTTACTTCTTCACGCCAAAACTACTGAACGGATCAGACATAAATTTTGCATACAGGTAATTACAATCCCGGAATCAAACATAGGCTACTTTCACCTCATAAATCAGTTCCCTTTGGATAAAAATCACCTTTAATTGTTTTCATAGGAACAACACGTGCGAGACACAGCTATTAAATAAATAATTCTGACAATAATATAATTTATTTATTTATTTTGTTTTTTTCGGAGAACAAACAGTTTTACACACTTTAGGAATAAACTTAGATACTAACTTTTAACAATATATGTACATATATGTCCTCGCATGTATAGTAATGTTCCGTTGTGAACTAGCTGTGTTCCACCGGCTATGTCCCCAGACTGAACTTTGTAAGTTCGAGCCCGCAGTTTGATGGCAGTGTGTTTTTTTATCGTCCAATATTGAACTGCATACGGCGATTGTAAAAATACGAGCTGGAACTGCTTTCGTTGCAGCTGAATTTTAAGCAAACTGGTTTGGTCTGGTTTTAAAAACAATGGTGGCATTACTTTTTATTGTTTTTTGTAGCTTTGCCACAAGACAAAAGCATAAAACATGCCTCTTCAAATATTATTTTAGTTATAGTAATTATAATATGGCGACCTCTATGGCGCGGCGAGAAGGTCCGCCTGCAATTCAGGAGATTACGGGTTCGATTCCCGCCTCGGGATAAATGTTTGCGGCATCTGCATATTTTTGTTCAGGGTGTTCTGGATATTTTCTATGAATACTTTTGATAAAAAGTATATTTGTATGTAGTGTATTTTATTTAGTTAGTATATAGGTTATCTAGTAGGTACCCATTATGCAAGATGCTTAGCTTGAGACTAGATAATGCCATGTGAAATAAATAAATATATAAATGATAAAGTCGGACAATTCACACAGCATTCCAGCCATCTAGCCTCAAGCTTGTCTTATGGGCACTAGACAACTGTTATTCTTAATACAATACACTACATATACATATTGATATTTTTTATTATAATATAGAGAACATCCAAAACGCCCTAAACAAATATCTGCAGATCGTACACACTTTTGTCCCGAGGTGAGAATCGAACCGTCCTGCGTCGCAGGCGGATTTTCGCCACAGAGGTCGTCAATTATTCAAGTATGTTCGTTTGCATTTTCTTCGTTTTATTTCGTCAAATTATGATTTTTAACCGACTTCAGGAGGAGGTTCTCAATTCGACTGTTTTTTTATGTTTGTTACCTCAGATCTTTTGATAGCGTGGTCCGATTTTTATGATTCTTTTTTTATATGAAAGCTGGTGCTTCCCATTTTAATTTGGTTCAGTTCTGACAATGGGATCCATGAAAATTCATGTTCTATAAAAATTGAAGTCGGTTATAGTTTTTTAAAACAAAATTAATTATGTCAGATACATAAATGCAGTGAAATTGCGCGCAAAAGTGTCAGATCTCTACCCCTTTCGCGGTATTCTGTTGGCAATACCGAACAAAGCCAGGCATAAATGCAAATACGCGGTATCTACAAAGAACAGACGCTAACGTCCCCCAAATTAGACATCCGTGCGTGACTTATTCCACTCATTTTTACATTGTCTACGCTGATTTATTACGCTGTGTTTCCAACATGATACACAGGGGTTTTCGCACAAAGTTACATAAATGGCGGTTTCATGAGCGACCAAACCAATATTATATTGCTAAGTGCTACTGAGAAATATGCGCCAAGGGTTTCAGTAATGAGAGATTTTCTGTAACTTCCTTTAGCTTTTTACTTTATTTTAACTTTTTTAACTTTTTGTGGAGCAACATGCTGAGGCTGAACCTTTTGGTTTGCTGCAACTCACAGATTACCCCCAACCCTTACCCTTGGGGGTAATCTGTGCTGCAACTTTACATGCTGCTATTTTCATTAGAACTTGGTAAATTTTACTTGTTATGCTCTCATTTACATATATCATGTAAAGATGCAAGCTGTTCATAGTAAACAAATAAAGAAATTATCGTCCTTTATTTTTCATATCGGCCTTCCTCGGACGATTTTTTTTTCCTTATTTACGAGGTAGTAATAGTAAATAATGGAAAAAAATTGAAAAGATTGACCGGCCAGCACAAAAAATAAAGTTTGTCG
The DNA here is from genome assembly GCA_955876795.1 of Eupithecia tripunctaria. NCBI lineage: Eukaryota > Metazoa > Arthropoda > Insecta > Lepidoptera > Geometridae > Eupithecia > Eupithecia tripunctaria. The sequence goes on from OY041620.1 coordinate 8,822,580, forward strand.
ACCACCTATAATTCTGTCCTGTGTTTGAAATTGAAGTGAATTAGAATTGTCAATTGCACCTTATTTCTTGTTTGATAGTAATAAGTATTTATCAAGCTGTTTATATAGCAAAAATTTGACTTGTCGAAGTGCTTATTTTGTAAGTCTAAAGAAATAAACGATTTGACTCTGACTCTTTCCCGGCTGTAGTTAACATTGTTTTGATGTGCTCGGAATCAAATTAATAATCTTTACAGAAAAAAGACCGGAACAAGGATTATATCACGTGCTGGGAATTGAACCCGAGACCTTCTGCGTTTCAGGCGGAGGCGGATCATCGAAGTCAACATTACAATAATGGAAGTGTAAACTGGGAAATTGTGTATTTGGTACTTTAATATCAAGTCAAAAATGAACAAACCAAGCGACGCGGCATCAATGAGATGGTGAGTATCCTTAAGCTCTCGACTTACCATATATGCTTACTGAAATAAAGCTCTTTTTTGCTCTTTTTATTGTACGTTAAAGAACTACAGTTTCCCAGTCAAACCCATTGGGAAGTGACCCCAAGACGCTGGCTCCGTAGCCCCGCTGTATGGCAATGCATATGCTCTGCCAGCACATATGCATTACGATGAGCTGCTTTTGAATTGTTTGCAACAGTTTGTACTTAGCTTGACTGTGTAAATATGGTAAATACCACTTGTAACTTGTTTCCAGCAGTTGTCATTTTCTTGCTAATAAAGATAAGTGACTTAATCCAACTAATATTATAAACGTGATAAAGTTTGTAAGCATGTCTGTGTGTATGTTTGTTGCTCTGAATGGATCGGGGTGAAATCAAATAGGTAGTTGGAATAACACATAGGTTTTATCCCATAAATCAGTTGCAGTGGGATTTTCGTGCGAAGCCGGGGGCGCAGCTAGTAAGTAATATATCGGAAGTAAACAGAAAGTGCAGTAAACCGGTCGAAACGTAAGTGAGCAAACTCGACCGGGTAGTTTAAATGGGCAATGCGTGACTAAATTCCTGTAACAGTTTAGGATTGGAACAGGTTGCGCTTTGAATAAACGGGCGACCTTTGTTGTGTCCACTCACTAAGGCTCGCTTGAGCACCTCTAAGCCGAATACTTAAATTTCTTGGTAGTTGGCTCATCTGCTGTCTCCGCCACTTAAAACAACAGCTGTCTATAATTATCTGATAAAGTCCATAATTAAGTCACAATCCATCCAATCAGTCACTAACACAATTTCAAACATTCACAAGTTGTATACTGTAAATACTTCATGCTTGTCATATCCTTGCCGTAATCAGTTCAAATGTCGAGTTATATCACGCTCAAATTTTGTTCGCCACAATTTATTGCAAGTCTGCGCCAACTTTTAACTAAAATGTGGTTCAATCCACCCGGCTCTGTTCCCACTAACCCCGGGCTAAGCCGGTGGCAGACGGAAATGACACACAGATTTTATTTCACACTATTCTAGCCGGTGCAAAGTTACGGTATTAATATTTAAGGTGCTTAAGCTTTACCTGCTACTTCTATATGTTACACTAAACTCTGCCCGAGGATTTATTTTACTAGGTAGAAAAAATGCAATATGGTGTTTTATGTTTTAGTATTTTTTTTCTCATGGGCACATTTACATTGCACTTTAGAAAGTCTTACAATAAATTAAAATTAATTAATATGATATTAAATTCGATATTTTTCGAGTACGTTAGGAACAAAGTCAGAAAAATATTTATTTAATATTAAAATATTGCATTATCTCATTCAATAATAACTATCCAATCCACGCATTTTTTTCCGCTAAGCCATTTTAAACGGATAGTTCAGGGTGCTGCTGGTTTAAAAAAAAGAGATCTGCAGGGGCATTTTAAATAGCGTTCTTTTTTTTACGGTAAATAGACCTTTGTTTGACCGCAATCTCACCCGATGGAAAGCGAAGATGCGGCCGACGGTGTATCACGAAGGTCTAGAAGATAGATAATTACTTTGCGGTGCGAATAATAAAGGTGGAGGAAAACCGCTTAGTGCGAGTGGAGGGTACATCCACCAAGTATGGATGGTATTGCTGGTATTGGTCTGCTTGTCCTGGAGTGGAAGGGGGATGGTGGGTTAAAGTCCCGTCAGAATAGAATTCAAATCTGAATCTGAAGGTTTCGCTCCGGAAACGAATCGAATGAATTAAAATACCCCTTCAGATAGCTGCTTTGACTTTCACATAGTTGGCAGACAAAAATATTATATAAAATATTAAAATACTTTATTATATAAATTGAACATACAATATTAACATACAAGTCACACTAATATTATAATTCAAGTTTATATAGATGGACCTCTTCACACCAAAACGATTGAACGGATCGAGCGAGAGATTATCACATCACATCACACTAATATTCTACTGAACGGATCCAGCTGAAATTACATACAGGTCATTCTAATACTGTAATAAAACATGGGCCACTTTTTATCCCGTAAATCTGTTCCCGTGGGATAAAAAACACCTTTAAACGTTTCCATAGGAACAACGCGTACGAAGCCGCGGGGCGCAGCTAGTTTAATATAATGGTACGGAAGTGCCAGTCATAGATCTGCCTAAGTACTTATTTATTTAATATCAAAATAAGTGGGAAACCTCTTTCTAACGTTCCCTTTGATCATGTAAAATGTGCGGAGCTTTCCAATAAATGTTTCTGTTTCAGGGTTTCCAAGGGTCGATTGCGTTTATGAAATAGCAATGGGTATGCTTAACCACAATTTCAGATAAAATAACAAGGACAAACCATATAGCTTCGGACTCCAGGAACACTGGTGTAAATTTAAATGTAGATATAGTAATAGGTATATTATTTACTTCTTCAGTACACAGGTAAATGGACGCGGGTCGCTTTGTGCGAGCAGCTTCGCTTACAGCAGGCAGAGGGTTAGGAACATTATTTTCAGCTAAATAAGGCTCAACGTTGATTGGAAACGAATTCTTGAGTAATAATATTGTAGTACGATGCGTAAGGAATTCTGCAGAACAATTTTGCCACCAAACTGTGATCCCCAACCCGCTTGCCCAGCGTGGGGAATATGGGCATAACCCTCCATGAGATAAACGCCAACAAGGCGCTTTTCAGGGGGAGGCCTGCGTCCAGCAGGCCAATGGACCAATACAGGCTGTTGAGGTTGAGGATGAGGTTGAGTAAGGAATTACATAACAGTTTTAGTATGTACATTTATTAATCTTAAAGGTGATTGACCTTAGACCAGTATATTAGGCTCCTGCTCTGATAAGTTCCTAATCAAAATTATTCGCTATACCCATTCCCGTTATTTACGCAATCAGACCACTGCTGGTTGAATTTGGAACGTTTGTAATCAACTGATTTATTGGGATACGAATGGTTCTTTATTATTTTGTGCGTAGGTAAAGTACCTATCGTAAATTGACAATGAACAATACACCCTCTGGGCTGTTAAATGGGTTATATTTTACCGTGGAGGTTTATTTCTTATTGTTTTTTATGCTTTTACATTAATTTTTTATGGTTTTTATGGAATCATTTTATAATATTGTCTTTTAGAGCAAGATTTTTTTATTGGAATTGGGTATCTATTAGTTTTTTATGAAATCAGTGTATTTATGTTATATCATTTCATAAGAATTCATAATCATGATAGACAGCAATGCGTAATGTTTCTGACTCTCGTAGTGGTATGTTGTAGTTGTATATGACACGATTGTCATAGTATAGTAATTAATTTAGCACAATAGGGCGCCAGTTGAATCAAGTATCAATAAGTACAATCATTGTACTGCTAGCGCAGTGCATCAGCATTGCCATACAACGGGGCAATCCAGCCAATGTGTTGGGGAAACTTACGACTAGTATTGATATAGATCTGTTGAGCTACCTGTAGATTATTTGCAAGTCTGCAGAGAGCTCAATTGGTTCAATTTGATACTATTTTTTTTACCAATACAGGTATATCACGAAAGATTTTTTAACTTACGCGATCAGAACACCTTATTATAAATATTCACGGGTATTTATTGCGTTTATATAGCGTTTAATAGGTAAATATACGCGATAAATACCCGTGAATATTTATAGTAAGGTATATCACTGTATGTACAATTAGAAAAGATTAAATTCCTCAAATTAAACACGACACTGACTGACATTTTGCAGAAAACCTATCACCCCTAACGAACCTATCAAATCAGTGTCGTGTTTAATTTCTGCAAAAACCTAATAAGAGATTCTTATAGAAACACGGTCCACCTCCACTCTCAGTAGGTACCTATTGCCACGCCCTGCTCGGGCTCCATTGTATCTGGTTGGTTTTCTGTTGGTGTTCTTCCACCGTTACATTCATAATGAATTCGTCAAACTACGAAAGTTACTATAGTAAAACCATTGTATCTCTTTACAAATCACTTAAATACATAAGACCTTAAAATGTACACAAAGATTGCGATAAATTAATAAGTATAGGTATTATAACATAGTCATTCATAGAATCTTTGTATTAACCCACTTACTACGAGATTGTAAAGTATTCAGGTATTCTGTCTTCCAACGTTTCCAAAACGATTGTACTAATTTTGTGCCTCCTGTGACTAGTGATACAACTGAAAAATCACAACTTTACAGGAGAGCAAAAACAAGATTTAAAAAATTCTAGTTCGTGTACTAAGCGGGTTAGGTTAGGAATAAAACTGTCATGTCAATCTTACGAAAAGATGGCGTCGCACGCAAATGAAATGAATGTCACATTTATCGCGAAAAGCCTCAAAAGAGCCACCAAACAGATTAAATCACGTGAGTTCGCAAAGAGGGCTTCACAAAAATTCATTTGAATGTAAAAACTCCATCCTAATTTCAGAATCGTGTCGTCAACAGATTATCTCGGATTTTCCAGCTCTTTTGGGCCTCCGCATAAGTCCGAGGGCCCGAGAAGATATCCGCTGTGATTTACTTTGAACAAGCTTCTGAACTGGGCTTTTAAAGGTTTGAATTCGTGTTTGGATAGATCGTAGATTAAGTAACAGTTTGTATTACCTCTTCATTGAATACTGCTAAATGAAGTATTTAAGAATTTATGCGAGTAGTTTATACATGATATATTCATATGTGTACTTATTTATGTTTATGTTATGATTTATTATTAATATTCTTCTTTGTTCTGTTTTCAAGCACTTCCTACTGGCAATTAAGATATTCAATATGTTACCAATAGAATTTAAGAACTTCCCAATGACATTATTTAAAAAAAGACTTAATAAATGGTTACTGACTCATTGTTTCGGCGTTGTTTCATTGTTACAGCGTAGAGGAATATTTTAATTTTAAACAGATAAGACATACGTAATTTAATTCTTAATCGTTATTATTATGTTAGTAGGTAGGTTTTTTTTTAAATTCACACACCAGTCCATAACTACATTGGTAGTATTACATTGATACCACTCATACAACAACGCGACCCTGTTAAGTCAAAACGCTGCAACCTGAACGACGTCGATTTGAGAAAAACAGGTCCAAAGGTTTTGACCTTACGGAATAGGTTTGGTCGTTCTATAATTTTAACTAAAATAGATACAGGGTTAATTCTTTTTTAATTTGATTTATCATAATATTAGCTTACTTTCATACAAACATCATATCAATATATTATTGATAGAAAGTTCACAATGTAATGAAACATGTTTTGTTACGATAGCATGTAGCTAGGAAATATTTGTCTCGTTGTGACATAACGATGCAATCCTTGATAACAGCATTTTGCAGTGATAGACTTTCTTCTTCTATACTGGTTTTGTTTTGTACTTGGCGTATGGAAGCATCTAAAAATTTATTTTAATTATTTAACTATGCTTCTTTTTTATTTTTTATATACCTACCTTACCTATCTACGCAATATTACCACCTGCCTACTTATTATAGTTAAGTTAGTTAGGTACATAATAGTTTATCTTATTACGATAAACTAACGTTATTTTTTTTATTCCTATACCTACTATTTCTGAATAGGTAGTTGTAGGGCAAAAAATTATAATAAAATAAAGAGCAAGTATTATGTACCAACTTAATTGTAAATTTTATTACTGAAATGCATAACACTTTATCTTTGGATTTCAGGAGCAGATTCTCATCCAAATCTTCAGTAATGTTTCCATTCAAATAAAATTTTCATAGAAACGATGATAGGAGTTCGGCATAGGTAAATTTCAGAAATTTCATCCATTCATCTTTCTTCTTCTGGGAAATACCCTCTGGTTCAGTTTTTCTTGCTGTATTTCTAAACATATCAACTTATATTCGTGCACTATTCATAACTACTTTCTTGAGTTTAGATGTCTTCAACGTGAAATTCAACAACTTTTAGTACCTAAGTAAAGTACCTAATTGTAAGATAATCACGAACAACACTTGTGCTACCTAGACCGCAAGACTAATAATGAAATGAATCAGCTATACATGATAATAAGTACCAGTAAGTACCTATTTTGTTCAAACGCTTACTGTCTCGTTATTTTGACAAAACGCAGCAACCTAAGCTTGCAATGTTTTACCAAAATACAGGGTCACTCAATCGGCCGGGCACACGCGCGCGCGCTCCTCTGTCACGATAAAACGCTGCAACCTAGAGTCTTGCATCGTTTTGCCAAAATATTGGATCGTAATTTTAGGTTACTTTAAAATGTCACATTAGAATATCTTGGTGGTGAAACTATGTATTGAACTATGGATCGATTTAGTACCTTGCTTACATTGAGTAGAATATTTTAAGCTCTATTGTCACAAAACGCTGTAACCCGGGTTGCAGCTATTTGTCATAACAGGGTCGAACGGCATTGTAATATTTGACATGTTTTCTGTGAATAAATGATTCTATTCTATTCTATTCTACTAAAACGTTGTTCACACTACCCAAAGGTTAGCAGGTAGAGAATGCTATCTAGCATTATGTTCGCCTTTGTACAACTTTTGTGCAAAATATCTTCATTTAGATAGTATATTCTATTCTATCTAAATGAAGAATTCTTATAAAATATTTCTTATATTTATAGTTTAACATTATAATAGTAGGTATTATAATATAGTTAGACCCATTCTTTATTTGTTTTGATTTTAGATAGTAATGTAGGTGCGGCCTGTTTTCATTGGTTATGGTTTTTAGTAGAAAATTGGACCCGGTTTTCTACAAAACAGAGTTATTCTAGATCAGCGAATACCCTAGATCTAGGTGTATTAGCCACTCAGGCCTAAAGGGCCTGAGTGGCTAATACACCTAGATCGAGGGTATTCGCTACCCATAGCAAATTTCGTACTTACCCCCTTATTCATAATGGTCTGCTAACATAAAACAGCTGCTTAGTAGTGTTATTTCTCAGTCTGACTTATCTCAATAGTAAAAGACAGAGTGAGATTTAGCAGTCTGCTAAGTTAGCAGACTATTATGAATAAGGGGGTTAGTATGTAAGTTATATCTGCTAAAATACTCGATGGAATAAATACTTACCTAGATATTATCTATATGAGTATTTTACTGACAATATTACCGTAAAACCACTAAAATGTCGTTACCGCTCTAGGTAACGAGTACCGATCTCGTTGGTCTGAACATGCCCTATTCCTAGCCTGTGATGCTGTTATATCTGCTAAAATACTCGATGGAATAAATACTTACCTAGATATTATCTATATGAGTATTTTACTGACAATATTACCGTAAAACCACTAAAATGTCGTTACCGCTCTAGGTAACGAGTACCGATCTCGTTGGTCTGAACATGCCCTATTCCTAGCCTGTGATGCTGTTTTGACAACCTGTATAGGCTTACTGAATAAACATCATGATACGTTTTTTACCAAATAATTTATTAGTCTTGCCCCTGCTCTTATGAGTTTTAGTGAAACTGCCATAAGAACTCGGTAGCTATAGCTACCGCGTTACCGGTAATGTATAATTCCTTCATATTTCATACCTGTAAAATACATAGAATAGATATAGATAAAAGATAAAGATAAAGATACATTTATTTGGCCAAAACAGGTGACTACATACGTACAATAGATATAATGAAGGTTACAACCTAGTTACATTTACATAGATAGGTGCATACAGATGCAAAATTGGCGACTGTGCTGCTCAAAATCCTGTGCACAGAATCAGATTCATTACTGAAATTGCACGAAACTGAACCATTTCCATATCACATGCCTGAGCGAAAGGAGGTAGGTAATATTGAAATAGTGGCTCTGAGTCGGTCTTGGCTGCATTTGCATAGAAGGCAGGCTGCTATGAAAGGATTTCGATTTGCATTTTTATAAAGAAAAAAATAGTTCCTAATATCTCGATAGGTCGCTCTATCTGTTAGTAGCATTTTTTACTCAAATTTTTAGTTATCGCCTGCGACGTGGCGAAATATTTTAACTATTTTTTTATTGGTACCTAATCGAAAACTGCACCTTAAAGTTGAATTTTGGGTTAATTACTGGATTTGGAACTTTTGTTGTTTAAACAAAGTTCTGAAAGAAAGAGTTTTTATTGCCTTCGCTTTGCTCAATCATAGCTTACTTTCCTGTTACCCTAACTTTTCCTTAAGTAGATTTATAATTATAATTATTTACATTTCAACCGACGAAAAAGTTTTTCAAGACAACGAAAAGGCATTTATTAAAACCTAACAGTAGCCCGTTTCCAATCCAAACCCATCCATCCAAGTCCAACTTGATTTTCTCACAGGCCAACCTCTTTTCTGATTTATTAAAAAAAGTTGATTTACCCGCGCAAACTCTCACTTCCGTATAATTAAAAAATGCCGACGCCACTAACGAGCTTCACCTTACTCTATTTGATAGTGAACTTTTGAGTTCCTTTTTCGAAATAAACTTTTTATTTTTTCGTCGGCAAGGATTCCATTCTGCCTCGAGGCTGTTATAGATTGCTGGTTTTTTTACTCGGAGCTACGGGTGGCTTGTATTTTGCTCAGTTCGGTTCGAATTCAAATTAGTTTTAACTCAAACTTTCGACGTCTATTGTGTTTTTGCCTTTTTCAATTGGTTTGCTTGGGCGCTTTAAAAGTTATCAATTGAATCAGTTAGATTTATTTGAGTTCAGTTTGGTGTCAAACTTTATTTTAGTTAAGCTGTCAGTTCCACCTATAATAGTTTTTATGGTACCACGGTAGATTATTAATTTATAAGGTTTGTTGTTAAGATGCATACATTAATAATATAATGAGTTACTTTTTGAGGATATGTTTTCAAGGAAAATATATAATTAACCAGTTGCTACACCCTGACCGGGTACGTAATTATATCTATAATAATTAATAAATGAAATATGTAATAATTTTCCATCTTATTCTTGATCTTATCTTCAAGGGAGAAAACTGTTTTTTTAGTCCAGCTTTCCCCATAGAGGGGATTTAAGGGAAGAATATTGGAATAACCAAAATATAAGTAAGTACCTAGTTAAATTTCCTTCGTATATAATTAATGCCTTTCATCATAAACCTTTCAGCATTTCCCGCTTAAATCAAAAATTGGGAGACATTTAGATCTTTTTGAAACGTGTTTTTGTATATGTTTCTCATCAAACTTTAAATCCGCGAAGTAAGAAACCGATAGAATAACAAAAGTTTGAAGCTTCCTAGATTTATGTTCTAACCCGAGACACAAACCAAATACTGAGAGTAGAAAACAAGAAAGGAACATCAACATAGCACTTTGGAAGTTAGCAAGCTCTCATGCAGCTACACTTGTTAGTATATCATCACAACTAAAACGTGTGCAAAAAAAGTATTATAACTGTTTGATTAAAAATTTCTCAAATACACCGCACCTTAAAATATATCTGTATAGTTACGTAAGACCGGAATCCTCTAACAGAGATACTTAAAAAAGGGTCCCAAACCCATGCAATGTACATTTATATACATATACTTTTATTAATTTACAAAAAAAATATTATATCAACCTGCTATGTCAATTTCCTTTCCTGTGTCGTACAACAGAAATAAAATTTAAGGGAAAAATTGCGTAATCTTTAGATTCCGTATTATTTTTCGTTTATACCTACAGTCCATAGAGCCTTTATGGTCGTGGACAGTAAGGTTCAAAGAAAATTTCTTCCCGCGAACACTCTGATGGTGGGATGATCTCCAGGCCAAGATTTCCCGCATGACGACAACAGGGGTTCTTCATAAAAGGTGTTCTAAGACATTTTTAGAGTTGCATCCATAAGCTGCGGTAGTTTTCCATCTTACAAGCCGCAAGCTCGATGCGATGTGTAGTTTTTTATACACGCAAGGGATTTGGTGTATAAAAAAACTATACATCGCATAAACTCCAATGTGAACTTAGCAACAAGAAACATACCGACTGCTGTCCCTTTATATGCAAAAGACTTAAATAAGAAGAACAGTCTTAATTATTACTGTTATCGGCTATTTAACATAATATCGGTGTATGTACTCAACATTATAAGGAATCCTGGACTTTTCGGACCGCATCATCTAGCTCTAATTTGGATCACTTGATAAGGGTATGTACTAGATAACCTATATGCCGTAGCATGGCGTAAGAGTAGACTCCTCCAACTCAGCTCGTGGAAGTCGTAGTATCCCGGTAGGTAACCCACCAGAGGGAGGTAAACATAAACATAGCTGTCTTCTTGTTTTTATAACACCCTCACTGCGATCTTCAATCCAATGCCAAGATTCACACCAAAATCCCATGTTTTGGAGAGGCATTCACCAGTCGACCATGGTGCTGTATTATTCATTCAAACCAATCTATTTAATCCTACTTAATATTATGAACGTGAAAGTTTGAAAACATTGTCTTTATGTATGTATGTTGTTCTTTCAAGTTCTACTGAATGGATCGGGCTGTATCGCTCGTATCGTTGCATACAGGTAGCTCTTGGCTTGGAATAACTCATAGTCTACTATTTATCCCAAAAATCAGTTTCCGTGGGATGGGCGTGCGAAGCCTGCGCCCCGCGGCTAGTTAATACATAATATTAGTTGACGAGAAATGGTTTTCAGTGTACTTTAGCTTAGCATTGAGTTAGGTAAGCATGGTAATTGTGTAGGTAATTCTTTTTCAATTAATATTTTTAGGGGCGGCCCACGTCCAGCGGACTAGCATAGACTGATGATGATGTTATGTTATGGTTCACCAGTGGACGGACCTATGTGTGCTGAATCAATATTTATTTTAAAACGTTCTACAGCTTGCTACACTTTACTCTAACAGCGAAACCTTGAGTTTTATGTCACAGGGGAAACTTTATCTCCACCTTTCCTCGTAAAAAGTAACCTATATTATTTTATACCGCCCTCCATTTGTGACACCTATCAATCAGCTGTATTAGGGGATATGAATTGAAAGGGGATAAAGTGGAAAACTCTGCTTTATTTTGAGACGGCTCGTTGACGTCGTTCGAATCAAAGCTTTGAAATCTATACGATATTTGATTCTTCGAGTGTTAAATGGTTTTATAACAAGTCCATTATTCATTATGAATATACTGAAGGTGTCCCTCGTTAACACCTTCATGGCCCAAGACGCAGGTGCCATTCTCCACCACGTGCTGCTGCGGCGCGCCTCTGCGGGTCGCACCGCAAGACTGGGCAGTGAATACGTTATGGGCTGAAATGTTGGTGTTCATCCAACACAAACACGGTTCATAGTTAACCCGCTTACATTCATAATGAATTGGTCAAACTACAAAAGTTTATATAGTAAAATAACTCAATTATTTTGCTTCATACACATCAGAGTACATCAGCAGCATTTACCAACCTTTGCTGGATAGAGGTTTATCGTTGTTAGTAGAGGCTCATTAGGAGAGGATTATAAACAGCAGAGGACTGACAGAGAGTACCTCAGCACTCTTAGGTACTGACGTGAGGTACTCTCTGTCCGCCGTCTGTTTTGCCGTGATTCTGCAGAACAGACGGCGTAGGTTAGAACAAGGGGGCTTTGGCCGTAATCATAAATATTTTGATATTGCTATATCACTACATAGTATAAAACAAAGTCGCTTCCGCTATCCGTCTGTCCCTTAGATCTTTAGCACTACGCAACGGACTTTGATGCGTTTTTTATAAATAGATAGAGTGATTCAAGAGGAAGGTTTGCATGCATCAGCATTGCACGCCCAAGGGCCTGGCGGGTCGCTAATTACCTATAAAATAAGATAAGGTTTTTTGAATATTCCACACACGCATAATTCTGACCAATCTATAGTTGCCCGAGAGAAATTGAAACAAGTTGCCCGGATAGGTACTACAGTGTGTAACAGACGTCAAAACAGCTGTTTAAAATTACCTATCAGATGGTGAGCTTGGGACTTTTTTAAATATTTTGTCGTATACTTTAACACTGGTTACTTAGGTATATATTTTATTCAATTTTTAATAACCTAATGAATGATAATTTTATGTAACCTGATCAATTTTATATAACCCAATTAATTTTATATAACCTTATCAATTATAATATACATTATCTACTGTTAATCAATGACTACTACACAAAACAACCCTTGTTGTTTAATGCTTGTACCTGCCTCATTACAGCCTGTACTTGTCTAATGACCTGATAACGGCTGATTAGGAACAAGCATCCTCAATCAATGTCTTTGCTCTACCTAATGTAGTGTAGTGTGCTGCGAGAGGAGGCATCGGGAATAACTAGGGAAACGTCCGTATTCAGTGACACTTGTTTATTAAAAGCTTTTATTTATCGTGCAATGTTTATACAGGGTTACAGGAAACGAAACGTAGATAAACGAAAAATTAAACGTAGATATTAAAAAACATCTGCCAAACAACTGCCATAATATTTTTTTTAGATATCATTTGGACAAAAATAAACTTCACTAATATTTTTTTTTATTTCTTAACTTTCATTTGTCTACTTCGGTCTATTCAATTAATTTATACACTATTTTAATGATTGATGCCTAAAACATCTTATTACACATGTAAAAATGCAATAATAATAATAATAAGACACACAAAATAAACAAATTTAAATTTTGTTACCTAAATATCGGCAATTTTCAACAAAATATTTAAAAGTAGAATATCTTGAAAAGTGTTAAGTTTAGGGTAGGTAGGGTGTTTCATAGTGAAACAAGTCAAATTATGAGTACTCCACGCCCTCAACGGATCTAGCACGATTTTTCCTGTAACCCTGTATGTAATGTAGGTATGTAGTTTGTTCGGGTGGAATGTTGCAACTCAATTTTGAAGCAGATATCTTCAACCGATAACTGAGCTGAAATTTTGTATACTTATTTAAGTTCGGTGACAATGCAATGTCATGTTACCATCGAGATGATCTGATGATGGAGACAGAAGGTAGCCAAAAGAACTCGTAACGAAACTACGTAGCCCCGTTGAGTTTGGGTTCGTTGGGTTTGTCTTCCCAAGCACTTTAATTACCTTAAAAGCTTTTCTTATTTTTAAAACAGATTTTTAAAATATTAAAACTTATTGTCTGTTTAGTATTTCAGTAATCTTCAAAATGCTTCCTGGCTACTTTACGCTAACACGATAAAACTTTTAAATCCATCGTGGTTATTAATACTAAAGTTATTTACAACGGGATCCGTGATCATATCACGGAAAAACTGATCATGGCTGTTATTCCGTGATCATGGCGCATGAAACTGTGTCGAAATATTGGAAAGCTCAAAAGCCAAATCATGGTAAATAACTTTACGCTAACATGTTGAATATGCAGCCCGATACATAATGTATATGTATACATGTACACCTAATGTAGTACGGCAATATATCTATGTCTAGAGGTAGATTCCGTTTGGCGTAATAGTTCATGGCTAAGAGGTGAAAGTGCATAGAAATAACGTGTTATCCAATTTGCACCGTAGTCTACCGTTTTAGTAACTTTTGATGCAATACTTTACGTAAGTCAAATCATCCTTTTAGGATTTTCAGATTATGTTTTCATATTAAGCATTTGACCGAAAATCGTGTCAGTGGAATACAATGTAGAATTTAATCCGGCAATGGTGTAGCTCAGTGGAATTGAACTGATTTTATTGGGCGACCTCTGTGGCGCCGTGGGCGAAGGTCCGCCTGCAACGCAGGAGGATACGAGTTCGATTCCCGCCTCGGGACAATATTTGTACGATCTGCACATATTATTGTGTTCTGGATGTTTTCTATAAATAGTATTAAATATCTATCTATGTAGTGTCTTGTTTCATATCAGTTGTCCAGTACCCATAACTCAAGCTCTGCTTAGCTTGGGGCTAGATGCTGTGTAAATTGCCCAACATTATTCATTTTGTTATGTCATCCAATTGATCCATTACTAGAAAAAAAAGATTATTGTGTCACTCCTACGTATATCTTATTATCTTCTAGATATACGTAGGAGTGACGTACAGTAAAGTACCTACTATTAATATCATCTTCTAGATATACGTAGGAGTGGCACAATAATGTTTTTTTCTAGTAAGTACAATTAGTATATTAAATTTCATGATTCTTTTTTTATATGAAAGCTGGTTCTTCCCGTGTGGTCCCATTTTAATTTGGTTCAGTTCTGACAACGGGATCCATTAAAATTCATGAAAAACTATAAAAATATACAATAATCAATATATATACTTAGGTTTGTGTATTTATTCAACATTGTATTATTTTGTGTGAGTTGCGCCGTAACTCACGCGTTTTACTATGGCCTCCACGGAAGACCAGCGCTCCACATCCTGCCATAGCATTTGCTGAGTGTTGGTCATTTTTTGTAACCTTTATCTTGTATACCCATCTATTTTCTATGTCTTAATTATGTGTAATGGTTGCAAAATAAACGCCTTTTTACTTAAAAATTGAAGTCGGTTTATAGTTTTTGAAAACAAAATTAATTATATAAACAGAGATCCAAAATTTTCATTGGATTATTTTGGATCTTTGTTCTAAAATTAATTTCAATTCGATTCGAACGTTGAATTCATGCCGATAACCTTACTTACTCAAGTTTATTTTCTCCCAATGCAGCATCGCAAAGGTCCTTCATAAAAAGAGGTGGACCATATAATATATGGGGGCATAAACCCCTGTTATTACTGACCATAAAATTAGTGTATCTCGAATGGTAGGTAAATGTGGATCCTCTAGATGTTTACTGTCCTTTTTATGGATTCCACACACAATAGTTCTTCAATTTCATGATTAAGTTTATTGTTCGGGGATATTTTTCAGACTTCACCAAACATGGTAGAAATCTCTGCTATACTCCATTTAAGATTGACTCTATTTTGACGAAAAAATAATATTTTTTTGTTGAATAAAATTGGTATTATAGGCTATTCAAACTATTTCGTTTTAATACTAGTGATGGGTTGGGTACAACAGCAGAGTCAAATAATATTACAATCACAATTATAATAAAAATCTTGATGTGAAAGTTGGATAAATGGATATAATGGGTAGTATAAGGGTAGATGGATATTTGTTACTTCTTCACACATAGGCCCGTATTATAAAAGCCTGCTCAGTCATAGAGTTATGCTTGAGTAACGCTTTCCTATGGCATTTGCATCACTCAATCATAGACCGATGACTGAGCATGGTTCCATAATACGGGCCTAAAATTATTATGCGAATTAATCCAATTTTCTCTTGAAAATTACTAAGATAACAAAGTTATTAGTTATTCCTTACTTACCTACATATTGTATATTAGATTGTAGCCCGCGCGTTTTTATTCGCCATTGTTGAGTCATCCTGGCCAACTTATAAGGCTGGGTATAGCTCCAATTTCGTGCTCTTATAAAACATCTATATATGTATGTATGTAGATAGAGTAGGCGCCTATCTTCCCCTCAAACAGTCCCATTCACGCTCAAAAACTACTATGACATAAACATACGCGATGTTATGCGAATAATCTGCGATCTAATAATCATGAATACCGCGGCCGACTTGTATGGCAAGCGTTCCAACTTTGGACCGTAATTTTCTATAGCAACAGCTTCAACTTTTTACGCTTCGCAATAAAAACTTGTGAATATCAGATAAGTAAGCTTTGTTTGTTGAAAGCCGGGTCAACGCAGCAATAGACCTCTCTAACTTAGCTCTTGGATGTTGTAGATTCGACTAAAGGAACTTCTAATACATGTTGAATACGTGGAATTTTAACATTTTAAGCTGTTCCAGATAAAATACCCTGAGTTGGACAAATAGGGATTGATGACAAATATCGATACCCAGTCTTGATTAATAAATGTTCACGTTAATGGGTTTGTCTGTAACTTTACTTTTCCCCAGCTATAACCGTGGCAGATGAAAAAAAATTCCAACGAACCCGGTGAACAAAAAAAAATTCGCAGGTTAAATATATATGTTCCTTAGCCTTTACTTATTACGGTCTGTTTAATATTACGTCCTTGTTACGCAATAATTATTCTCTAGACATTTAATATCAAAACCCAGCGCGATAAAGCCATTTTACCAACCAAATTATTACACAATACCTCCATAATGTTCCTCCAATCTGATAACTACTGTTGTGAATAGTTTCGTCGGTAATATCTGCATAGATAAATGACACCAATCTACAGTATCCCATACATTCCGATCAGGGATTTGTAGAAATGTTCGGAATGAGAGAATGTCCGGCTTTGGTCCGGCTCTTTAAAATAGATAGTCACCTACTATATATTTCTTCTGTGACACAATGTTGCCAGACTGTGTTAGATAGTATTTTGATTAGATTAAATTTTTGTTTTTGGATACTGTAGAAAAATGGTTGTAATTGAATTCACACGATAAATACCCGATAAAACACGAATACCACGCCGAGAAAAGCCGCAAGAAAACGTAGAGTTGTGGAGTTACTTTGACACAAGTTTCCAACATTCGATATTCTACTCGTATCCTAGTATTCTAGTTATCTAACAGTGAGATGATATTTATTTGAGTTCATTCAATAATCTGGAAGTTCGTGCTGTATTTTTTTTATTTATTTATTCAATACCAGCAGTACAATATATTTAATGTTTCATCATCATCATCATCAGCTTGTATACGTCCTGCCTGTAACATAGGCCTAACGACGCCACGAATAGCGGTCCTGAGCCGCCTCCATCCATCGACTCCCTGCGACCGCTACAATGTCGTCGGTCCATCGAGTGGGAGGTCTTCCCACACTCCGTTTTGCATTGCATCGCGGTCGCCACTCGAGAACCTTTGCTCCCCAACGGTTATCGGTTCTACGAGCTATATGGCCTGCCCATCGCCACTTCAGTGTGCTAATTCTCAGAGCTATGTCGGTAACTTTGGTTCTTCTACGGATTTCCATATAACGGATCCTATCGCGTAGAAAAACTCCGAGCATAGCTCTCTCACTAGATCGCTGAGCGACTTTGAGCTTATGCACGAGGCCTATAGTCAGCGACCACGTCTCGCATAAGGGTCGTCAATATTGGGCACAGCCCTTACAGGTCTTTTAAAATATAGTAGTAACGTGATTATTATGTTCCTATTAATTAATTCATTACTCAAAGAAATTTAAAAAGCTTAGTGCAACAAAAATCCTCTACACTACAGGTTCATTTGAGTTTTAACAAAATTGAGAAAACTGCTTATTATTTAAATAATACAATACAAATTTATTATTACTACTTTTTATATAAATAGTTTAGTTTTGATAATTATTACTTATCGAGTTGTACTGAAGTAGTCTTTTCACCAATAAAGAGTTGTTGGTGAAAATATCTACAACCAATAACTCATTTCTTCTCTTCATACTACATTAACTTTTCTATTGTAAGCTAATCGTCGTCGTGCGTGTTCTAAATAAACACAATGCGTTTTTCTGTCAGTATTTTTAAAGAAATGATGTACGACGTACGTGGTGGTCCACGTAGGTATCTATTGCTTTTGGCTCTGACAAACCCTTAGATGTCGGAGAAAACTTTTTCGGCTATTTCCTACGTAAATACCAAACCATCTATTTTACTGTAGACTTCATTTGTTTCTTATAAAATATTCATACCTAAAAAGAAATTTAAAGAAAACCTATCCGACTATTTTCTTTACAAATCCAACCGTAATCCCCACTCTAAGGGCCTCTAAGCAATGATTGGAATTCGCTCAGCTCCTATCTTCACAGATTAAAGGAAGGAATTTTTGCCGTCTCTCTCCCACACGACTGTAATTTATATGAATCGTTTGAATACCCCAGATTGTTTAATTAAGAGGCCTACGAACTTTGACGAAGGTTAAGTTTGTTAGGGGTTTTCTGTGACCTTATTTAGTTTGACGAGGTCTTGCATGTTTAAGTTAATGGATGCCATATAGGTATTCTAAAAACAATGTATATAATACCAGCTACGCCCCGCGGCTTCGCACGCATATCCCACAGGAACTGATTTATGGAATAAAAAATGTTAGAACTATGTAATGCCAATGTATTCCAGTCTTAGAACTACTTGTATACAATTTCAGCCCCATCCGTTCAGTAGTTTTTGCGTTAATGAGGAACAAAGTTATACAGTTTACAAACTTTCGCGTTTATAATGTTAGTAAGATAGTTATAATTGTTTATACTATGTATTTGGATCTGCAAACCAATTTATAAATCGTTTTTATCGCTTGTATATACCATTTGCAATAAAAAACCACAACCACGGAGGTTGAGGCTTCCTATAAAAGCTTTTAGTGGAATACACCGTGACATTTAAATGGCTCAATGGCCAGTTCCAATTGTAGAGCTATTAATGAAATGCGGCATTTTAAAAATGAAAACCAATTTCGAGAAAAACTTCAATGCTTACGCAATGCAGACATACTGGTAGATTCGATCCATAAGCTGTGTATTCGAGATTTATTATATCTATCTTTCTACACAGCCAGTGAAAACTTATTGGCAGAGTACGTAGTATGTCAGAACAATGAATTATATTTTTGACCCAAAATTGCAAGTTCAATTTTGTAGACACCGACCACGGTGGCTTAACATAATCTGAAAGGGAAATCAAAATAAAAACGTTTTTAATTTTATTAAGTGGGTCATTTTTTTCACATTGCCTTTGTGAAAATGTGCTTACAAATTCTAAACTCATTTACTTACATAGCGATACGACTACAGAACCTTGAGAAAACGAACTAAAGTTTCATTTACGACATTTCATCTTTGAAATAATGGGACATATCGGGATATAATAAATATAATGGAGCAAAAGTCTAAAATTGCACTTACCCTGAAGGACGTCGTAAAAAATGAAAAACTGCAAACCATGAGGATGAAAATATGTAGTAACAATCACGCTAAAAATATTTGGTCCATGCTTCAAGATAAAGACGTGCTTCTTCTTCCATGACTAGACGGCGGCGGCGACGACGGCGCGCCCCTGCGAGTCATTCCAGGGGCTGGGCAGTGAATGCGTTAAGATAATTCTTCCAATTGAGAATAAGTTTTTTAGCGATCTAGGTGCACAGGCTACTTGGTCATATAAAATGTAACCCAAAACATACCGACCCATTTTAATGTATTGTCCTAAAATATCTAGGTATATTTACATGATCTACACGCGAGTTGGATCGCGGTAGGTCTAAATGCTCCAGTGGTATTAGTGGGTACTACGTCTTTCTCAGGGCGTCGAGTCCCACATAATTCTGATCCCCGTAGACCGGTTTATTCGTAAACGAATTTACTTCGCCGAATAAAAAAATTGGTATGCCTATCTACTGCTGAGCCGCATTATTACCGACAGTAAAAATTTAAAATATTAATTATTTAGCACTGAGACTTCTGAATACATTTGACTGAAATTTTTAGACGAATTTCGGATACTAATAATACAAATCCTAGGGAAGTTTGAATGTTTGTTACCTCTGCACGCCAACTACTGAACGGATTTTGCAAGTTTGCATACCTCTAATGTAATAGTAGTTAAAATTAACATAATTGTCTATCTTCCTCCCACAAATCAATATTCATTGGATAGAGAGAACCAAAAACGTTTCCATTCAACAATAATTTAATCTTAAAATGTTAAAAAACTATTACAATTTCTTTCTGACTTGTTATAAGGTAGGTACGTCTATTGATGATATCAGAAACAACGCGTGCGAAGCCAGGGGGAAACTAGTATAATCATATAATTTAATGATGCATTCAAAGTTTTATGGTAATGCTATCAATCAATTTTAGCGGTTATTTGAAGTGCACAGTAGTGATACGCAAGCACGCTCATGCACATTTGATAAACAAAAACATAGTGGACACATGATAATGGATGGTCAAGGTAATCCTCATGCCACTTTAATATTTAAACACTGTTTCTGACTGCGGTTGGCTGACGTCAAAAGTGTGTTAAAAGCTGTGCAAAGTGAAGAGGATTTATGGTGGGCTTTAAATTATAATGAAATAAATAGTGCAGAATTTGCAGCGTCATTTAGCCAAAATGTTTTTCATGAAAACCGGTGTTTTTTATGGCATTTTCAAACATACGTGTAGGTACAGGTATAATACTGGCTAGCAAAACAAACATTGGGAGATCGTCCACTCAATGGACTGACGACATGGTAGCGGTCGCAGGGAGTCGTTGGATGGAGACGGCTCAGGACTACTATTTATGCCGTAGTGTGGAGGAGGCCTATGACTAGATGTGGACATGTGTGGGCTGAGTATAGTAATGATAAAAATGTCTTCAGACTGAACAAAATTCTTAAACTAAATCGATGCCAGCCGATTGGTGTAAAACAGACTAATGGTTCACTAAATCTTACTCCAACTTCTCAGTACGCACTTTATCTGTTACCTTGCCTATAAATATAGCTAACTTAATTTAGGGTTCCATGGCTGCTTTACGGTGGGAAACTTCAGAATGAAGTTGAAAAGTTGGTGTCAAATTGGTTTTACGACTACAAATAAGGGAGAAAGTGCGTTACCTACGTTACGTACCAGAAAAGTTACTGTGTTTAAAATACTTACCAATTTTGTTATTCTGGTTTCTCGAACACAGCTCTGACTGATTAAACCTAAAACACATGATAGATGTTGATTTTGAACAAGGATTAGATGACCATGCAGCCTGTCAAATAACTGATGAACAAGTCGTTAATTTAATTTTGCATGCATTTTTGGTCAACTTGGTTGACTTTTTAACCGAATTAGCACTACTTGTCGATTTGAGTTCTTTCTTACAATGACATATATATTTTAAAACCAAATACGAGAATTTTGAATTACTTCGTTATGAATTATTAAAAATATTTCTGGAGAATGGTTTGACTATAGATGATGAGCATTCTAAAAACTGGCAGTTAGGTAAAATATTCATATTTTGGGAGTAAAAATCTCCAGTGCCAAACAGATTGTGAGAATTGAGTATTAGGTTAGTTTATAAGTCCCAAGGTATATGTTCGTATCGTACGAACTTATCCTTTACTCAGAAAAGGGAACAGTCTTTTATTATAGCTAGCTCCCTTCTGCACATTAAATAATCTGATCTTGATAGGGCAGACAATAGATGGCGCTTAGATAAAGCGTGCGACCGTCTGTACCCTTATAACTATTATCGTAGTCTTCGAGTTATCTCGATATAACCAAACCTACATAAATAACTGAGTTTGAGTTCACTCTGTTTTATTTTTTTATTAGATAGCCTTTCTGAGAGATTTTTCGCTGTTTTCTAGTATAAAAAGAAAATAACATAATTAAATTAGAACTTATATTATATATAGTTTAATCATTACTTATATATATGTATATAGTTTTATCATTTAATCATTATTAGTTTAATCATTAATTTATCGTTTTAATCATTTTATTGTATAAGTATATAGTTTAATCATTATTGAGGTAATTGAATCATTATTGAGAAATGAAATTATATTAATCTCTTTTGATAGATGTTAGATGCCACCCCATAGTTTTATTTTATGTTAAAACTCCTTATTATATTATTTCATTTTCATTTCATTTCACTAGTGTCCTAACATTATACTCGTAATATTGATAGGGACTCATATATTAGACAACCATTTTCCACGCTCCTTTTTGAAAATAATCATAAATAATATCGTAAAAAGATAAGCCCCTATCTGGGCTCGCTCATCCGCGCAAGTTATTTAGTTTTTAACAGTTTTTTGCTGGATAAAATCCATTTTCGACGCTGTCATATCCAGCAATGAATCAACAAAGTAACGCAAACATTGATCGTTTTAGAATGCACACAAAAATTGTTAGTGAAAATCGGATACCGGCCTATGTCACTACAAGATTTTTTCCATTTTCATCACTCATTCAGTCCATGCAATGAACAAAGATCAAAAAAAAAAAGACGTTTGGCACTCGGGGACTGCCGCGGTAAAGCTATTGCAATGCCATCTAGAGGCGAGTTGCTGAACTAAAGAGACAAACGTCAAGGTTTTTTCGTTACGGAATTTCTGGATTCGGTCCCCGCGCTCAAGGCCCGCGATAGAAGCTATGCAATAGCTTAACAAATTAAAACTAGTATTTACAATTCAACAATCAACAATAGAATCAAATTATATTTTTTTACTCTCCCATACATATTTTGTTCGCATGACTCTCTGTATGCACATAATTTGTGAAATGATCAAGTTCTAAACCTATATTCTATAAGCCTTGTATATTATGTGATTATTTTATGTTTTGTGCGTCAAAAAAAAACTAGGAATTACATTCAAACAATATTGCTAACTGTAGACTGTTGCTAGCAATCTACAGGTATCTCAACTGATCCATTCAGACCACCAGTTAGATGCATGCGTCTTTACTTCGCTGGCTGCATTGCCCCACTGTATGGCAATGCTGATTCGCTGCGTCAGATACTCAACTCACCAGCTCTCGGGTTAAGCCTTGGTTGTGTCATCGTGTTTTTGGGTTATAATGCGATTATAACATGAAGCCCCTTAATGGAGCTGTCTGTAGAGCAAGCAGCCTATCCACAAGTAGCTATATCAGCTGACTGTAAAAGCTTGTCCAGGGTCCAATTCCTGGTAGTAAACTTGTCTGCTTGTCTTTTTTTGTCAGATAAGATAATCTTTATTGACAAATAATTTGAAAATCATATAAATAAATTATAACTTGAAAGTAATAAGGACAGGTACCTACTTTGCAATGGGCACACCAAAATAATAGTTTTGTTATGAGTGAATATATTCGAAAACTGGCCCTAGCCATAGATCGCTGACATCCGAGCTGATACCTATATCAGCTCGGATGTCAGCGATCTATACTAATATTATAAAGAGGAAATATTTGATTGTTTACTAAAGTCATTTACAACGGGATATTTACCATGATTTGAGTTTTGAGCTAGATCGATATATCTGCCCATAATACTCACTCGCAAGACATTTGTTCCGTGATCATGGCGCATGAAACTGTGCCGAAATATTGGAAAGCTCAAAACTCAAATCATGGTAAATATCCCGTTGTAAATAACTTTAGTATTAATAACCATAATGGATTTAAGGCCCATACACCAGCGAAAGTGGCGCCCCCAACTATTATATCTTATTATTACGTTGAACGCAGGAATTTTTAAAAATCCTACGTTCAGTTTGTGGTATCTATTATAAGCTATTAATTAATGCCTCTGTAATAGTTTCATTTTGTAAAGCTTAGGAAGAATACGTAGTTGCGCTTTTTGGCCACCAAACTCTATTTTTGCATCTCCTCCTAAACTATATGAGATAAAATTATAAAAGAGGTATTAAAAATAGCTTATAATAGATACCACAAACTGAACGTAGGATTTTAAAAAATTCCTATGATAAACGTAAAAATATGATAAAATAGGAATTGCTGTCAGATTGGCTCGGGTATGCGCCTTTAAAGTATTATTTGATAGTTTGTTTGTATTAAATAGGCTCCGAAACTACAGGAGCTATTTATTCTACTATTTATAAGTATATTAAAAAGCTTTCTTTTCAGGGAGTGACATAGATTTTTATCCCGGAATACCCACAATAACGGAAACTACGCGGGTGAAACCGCGAGGCGCTGCTAGTATTTTATAAAACGTAATATATTATATAAAACCTGAATGACTGTTACTTCTTCTGCTAGTGGACAAAAAATTGAAGTGAATTAGAGTAAATTGCACCTTATTTCTTATTTGATTAATTACTATTTATCAAGCTGTTTATACGAGTATATAGGAAAAAAATTACTTGTCTAAGTGCTTATTTTATACGTCTCGCTACGTAACGGAAATAATTCTTAAAAAGTGAGGAGTTACGAATATTTTTATTCCCATTCATGTTCCATAGTTGAGAAATCAACAAACACACATAAAAAAGTCAAAACATTACATACAGCCTACCATACAGCTGAACATGAAAGTTGGTTAAAAAGAACGCAATATTTTTAATCCGTTGCTCCAATTTCATGACTTGCTTGCTAGTTACTCATGCATTGGGCATATTCTCATGACATTGTTTGTCCTCGTCGATATTTTTATCAGGCTACCATATATTTTGAGTAGAATATTTCATGGCAATCCAATCACGGAGTTTCAAACAAAACGAAACTTTATAGAGACTCGTACTCCAATCTCGAACTGTGTGAATATCCACAACGGTCAATTCCGATGTCACCAGAACTAAGCTTGCCCATGCTGTGGCACCCTGTATTTAGAAAAACACTAGACTTAAGACCACCTGTTTTTAAAATACAGGGTGCCACAGCATGGGCAAGTTTAGTTCTGGTGACATCGGAATTGATGCTGTGGCACCCTGTATTTAGAAAAATACTAGACTTAAGACCACTTGTTTTTAAAATACAGGGTGCCACAGCATGGGCAAGTTTAGTTCTGGTGACATCGGAATTGATGCTGTGGCACCCTGTATTTAGAAAAATACTAGACTTAAGACCACTTGTTTTTTAAATACAGGGTGCCACAGCATGGGCAAGTTTAGTTCTAGTGACATCGGAATTGACACCATTATGGATATTCACACAGTTCGAGATTAGAGTACGAGTCTCTATTTATTTAAGTGGAACAGGTACAAATTAAATTTGATAGACGTAAACATGGTGCGTACTACTTATAACTTAATTCTTATATTTTTATATTTTCACATCACAGCACAAGACTTGAAGCGGCCACAGACACATCGCAACATCAGGACTTGTTGGGCGGGTCCGAGTACACCGCTTGCCGTTAACAAATCTTGGTGCAGCAAGTGTAGATAGTTATGTATAACTACTTACCTACTTAAAACTTTTGTTCCTTTACTTAACGAAGCATAATTTTAATATACCCTGTTGAAGAAAAATGAAGTAGGTAAATATAAAATCAATTAACACTTTTTCTTATTTGATAACTAGCTGCGCCCCGCGGCTTCGCACGCCATGTTCCTATGGAAACATTAAAAGGTGATTTTCATCTTACGGGAACACATCCAATAAGGGATAAAAAGTAGCCTATGTTTTATTCCAGGATTAGGATTACCTGTATGCGAAATTTCAGCCAGATCCGTCCAGTAGTTTTGGCGTGAAGAAGTAACAAACATCCATCCATCCATCCATACAACCATAAAAACTTTCGCCTTTATAATATTAGTGTGATAATTTATGGTTTAAAATTTGATGCAAATTTTGTAAGCTGAATATCGTTACTGATTTTTTATTTGTACCATGTCACTATTATTACTTCACGCTTATATTACAAATGCGAAAGTGGATGTATAGGATATTTGGATGTTTGTTTCCTACTCACGCCAAATCAACTTTACAATAGCATTAGGCTGAATTTTTTGATACAGTGTCTCTATCATGAGTTTTGACAATGTAATATAATATAATTATACTCGCTAGCGACTGTAGTTAAAAAAGTGTATGGAAACTTTTAAAGCACCTCTAGCGGATAGTTGGGTACTAAAATGCGCAGTGGATAACTATATGCGTATTTACGTAACTACTGTAGTAACGCCAGGCGATTTAACTGTGACAACTCATGGTAGACACATAGGAAGTGGATTATCCAACATTATTTATTAATTTATTTGTACAGCCGGGACATTACATAGCTCTGTAACCGCTGCAATGCCATTACGCAATAATGACCCATCCTATAATTGACATTTGAAAGCCTTTTGAATGGCCTTGAGAGCCATTTCTATGGTCATATCCATACAATAGCATATTACGAAGGGCTTTCAAATGTCAATAGAGGATGAGTGGTTTTGTGTAATCTTGCAGCCGTTACTGAAACGCGAAACAATGCATGATGGTAGGTAGGTATATTCCTCTCAGTATCGCTTATTTGTAATTTTCTTTTTCGATAAATATGATCCTTAGGTATCTAGGAGATCTACATTATAAAAGTTCTTAGGAGATCTACATTATAATACTGATGGATGTGGTTTTATTTGAGATCGGATAGTACTCGCTTTAGTATTAAAGCCGAAGGTATGTGGGTAGCGGACTGATTTCGCTGCGAGTCGTCGTGCTGTACGGACGTGCATCCCCGCCTTCTTGTGGTATCGTTGCGATAAGTACCTTAGTTTGTTTTTTAGTATATTTTTAGCCTACATTGGTCCACTGCTGGTCATAGGCCTCCCCTAACAGCTAGTGGCTTAGTGTGGTCAAATTATTGAACTTTTCATTGTCTTGGTTAATTGATTTTCGAATATAACCCTTGTATGTTGTGAAAATGGTATTTCTTATAAATAAATTAGCCTTTGATTCCTAAAAATACACACAATGAACCCGCACAAACCTGGGGCAGGTTCCTGAGAGGTGAGTTTATTTGACGTTAGTAACGTAACGAGAGGTGATTGTGACGTCTCCTTACTCAGTACTTACACAGTAAAATATGATATATGATGTTTTTATTTATAGGTTTTTAAGCTATTGCATAGCTTCTATCGCGGGCCTTGAGCGTGGAGACCGAATCCACAAATTCCGTAACGAAAACACACTAAAAATTATCACTGCTGTGCCGTTCGGAGTGGGTCCGAACGGCACAGCGGTGATACTTTTTAGTTTTGCCATCTATCGATGAATAGCAGAACTTTTAATGCTACTACTTATGCTATGCAATAGTCCCCGAGTGCCACACGTCTTTTTTTATTTTTTATATTTATACCTTGATGTTTGCTAAGAGATGCTATCTCGTGCCGAATTGATTCTCCGTAAAATAAAAACGGTACCTCGTTTACTACCAAGTAACTAGATCTGATAAAATAAAGCTACAGTATCCGTTGTGGAGTCACCAACGTGCGTCGTCAATAGCGCGTAGCTGATGCGATTTTCCGCTACTCTGATGTTTGCTGGCGATTGCAGCGCCGCATTTCAATCTCGGAGAACATGTTGAATAGGAATTGGCTAACAAGACTTATATCGCCACTGATATCGGAGTCGAGTGTTTAATGTGAGTCAGACTGATGAGAGGTTAATTGTAAGGTATTTTTTTGTATGATCCCGCCGCCCCGGGCAGCTGTTTAATTGGTATAAATGAGATAAAATTTCGTAATACTTATTTATATGACTATTTATTTATTTAAAAAGACGATAACATTACGAATGTCTACAAATCGTTATGCCTAGTACACTAAATAATAAAATATACAATCATATAACTAAGAAAAATTAATTTAGAAAACAAATAATTGTGTAACGTAAAGTAAAATAAAGTTAAATTAAAAAAATAAGTAGAATCAATTACGCATGTATGTATGTATGTACATTGATTTCGTTGTTACAGGCAGGTTAGCTTGTTAGTAGGTATGGTGTCCATTGGTGTGTCCATCTTTTTTGTTCCATTTTTTTACGAAAGCAACCTACTTGTCTTCAAAAACATTAATGGATTTCTTTCTTGAAATTTTTGTCTGATACTAGTGATACTTAACAAAATGCTTCCAATTAGTATTGAAATGTGCAGTGCAGTGTAAATGTGCAGTGTAAATATTTGAAATGAAATTCGAACAATATTTCATCTGGTCAAAACTAAACAAAAATTCCAAGGTTCGTGCCTCATTAGCCGATTTGAAAACCTTTATATGGTTTATATACAAAAAAAATACTGAAGCAGGTGGGATAGGAATGTTTTCCGTCTACCTCAGTACAGTACCGTGGCGGTGCAGATGGTACTAAGCTGTGCTAATATCTAGCTGCTTAGGTCAGTCCTGATTAAGTTTTCTAAGCGACCAAATCCTTAATACCAATCACTGAAACTTTCATAGCGGTTCCTGGTTGGTGGTTACCTAACTAAAGGACAACGCACACACGTCCCACCCTGCCGCTGAAAACGGGCATTCAAAAAAGAAAAAATCTTTTAATTAATTTGAGTTACTAATTAATAGGTATTTAAAAAAATATCTGACCGTAGCGAATTGTCGAAGCGACGCGTGACCCGAGAGGTGGTGGGTCTGGAGCAGCGCTTTAGCGGGGCAATGCGTCTAGCGTCTTGAGGACGCTTCCGATTGGTATTGACATGGATCAGTTGAGCTACCTGTAAGTTATTTGCAACAGTCTGCAGTGAGCTCATTTGTTTAAATTTTAAACAGGTACTAGTCAAATTTGTGTGATATTATCGTACATTGTTTGCATTATTTGGTGTAATTTTCTTTGTAATAAAGATGTTTTTTTTTAGTAAAGTCGTCGTCAAATTGCAGCCAAAGCGTATTAGTAAGCAAGCTTAGCGCATTGTAGCCAGTTTTTGCCTTGCTTCAAGTACCTTATAGCAAGTTGTACGTCGTCTAGCTGTCACTGCGTGGACAACGCGTGTAGTCAACGATTTGAAGCGGAGACGTGCGGGCGCTATTCAGGAGCGCTACAATCTATGTATGCGACAACCTTAACTATCTGAGTAGTAACCAACTACATAGAATGGTAGTCTATGAACATTTTAGCAAGTTTAGTTTGAATGTAGTCTTATTCTAGTTCAGGGCACGTGCGACCATCGTGCCACTCTAATTTCTGGAGCTAGTATAGTATATGCTCGGTTATAAGTTGGGGTGAACTTTGCCCGGAATAATTTGATATTGGAGTTGGTACAGTCGACGGGAAATTCGATTGTGAGCAAATACTTCGATTTTAATGGAGTTTGTTTTATTGATGAACGTACGGTAAATAAATTCATTTCCATTTTATGCTAAGTACCTTCTTAAATATTTTAAATGCGTGTTCCGACTGCATCAGAGTACTTTAAGCGTATAGTTTATTGGAAGTGTTCCCACTGCCTGCATACCGTTTTTTGCTGGATGCGGCGAGTGATAAGTAAGTACAATTTTCTTAGAAGATCCGCTCGTTGCTACTACCTCAAAAATCAGGAACCATCTTATGATTTTTGCGGGATCCAGTAAAAAAACCAGTCGAAAGGGCCGTTATACAGGATGCCTCGGAAAAGGTGTACTAAACTGAACGGGGGTGATTCTTGACATCGGAGGGTGAACGTTTGATCCAATTTTTTTTTCTTTGTTTAAAAAAATATATAATAATTAGATATGTTTTATCTTCATATTCGTGTTCTTTTCATTGTATTCTAACATTATTATTTTATTAATATTAAAGGATTTTTGTGATAATTTCACGACAAAATACTGGTGACACCCAATATACAGAAAACGGCGTGAGAATCTAAAGGCCAAACCTAGTTACTATTTTCCTATCAATATTCCACTATACCTTGCTTCAAGAGTCTCCAGCTCGATTAAATACCTGAAAGAGAAAACAAATCGAATTAAATCCGAACTCTTTGAAATCGAGATGGGGTCGATAACACCCGAGACAATCGATTAGTGTCGACAGGAAGATCGGAAGAACGGGGGTGATAGAAATTCCTTCTTGCAATTTACTTTATTTGAATTTTAAATTTCTTTATAAATTTTTCGCAGTGAGATAGGTTTTGTTTCTGATACTGTATGTAGCTGGTAGGAGTTAAATTTAAAGATCAGAGCAAAATTCAAATAAAATAAAATCTTAGTGTTACTTTCATTGTAGTAAGTTACATAAAAAAATTCCCGTGGCCTAAAAAACGCTGTAAATGTTTGATGTTGATAGGTTGTGTAGATGGTTTTACTAACAAATATTATTACTACTTAAGGGGGATATAGTACCATAACTGCTGCTGTACTATAATATGTCCTGCGTATCTGGCTAGTCTCCGATGAGACTGGCCGCCGTGGTCGAAAATCGGCTAGGAGGACATTATTATTATTAGGTACCATAATCAGTTTAGCAGACCAATTAGCGATCGCAGTAGAGTTATTAAAACAACACAGAAGGTGGCCTTCCTCTGGTAGGTACTCTAAGGCCCGTATTATGAAAACTTGTTCAGTCATAAATCTATGGTTGAGTGACGTTTATGCCATAGAAAAGCGTTACTCAAGCATGGATCGATTACTGAGCAAGCTTTCATAATACGGGCCTTAGTCGCCTCTTACGATTACGGCATCCACGAACCGAGTTGGAGGAGTCGATTCTAACACCGCGACCGCTAAGTTGTATATGCCAGAATTAATGAATACGAAGGTAGTATTATGGAAGTAATGGTAGTATCAAAGTATCAAATGATACTACCATTCCAAAGTTTCATATAGCTTAGGTAGATATACAAACTTTACAAAACTTTGAAATGGTAGTATCATTTGATACTACTGTTTCCCTCGAGCAAAATTCGTAAATCACAGTTCCGCGTCAAAAGCCCGCCGTAGATTACCTCTCCTTTGAGTTCACGAATCATTTGTCTCCTGCACCGGACACGTTTCAACGCTATCTCTTGATTGTCTCGCCTTGTTGCCTGCACTGTATTCATGGGATCATGTTTGATTGATAGTTTTCTGATCATGACATCAACAAGATGAGTTGGAGGATATCGCTAAGCTATGTCAGGCAGAATGAATTGATACTAAGTATGGTGATAGTAATCGTAGTATCAAACAATACTACCATTTCAAAGTTTCATAAAACTTAGGTAGGAACTTTGAAAAGATTCCCAACTGCACGAAAGCTCTATTGTATAAACCGTATCCCTCGAGAAAAAATCGTAATAACAGTTCCGCGTCAAAAACCCGCAGTAGATTACCTTTCCCTTTGAGTTCACGCAAGTCATTTGTCTCCGGGCATGTCTCGCCGGACATGTTTGAACGCTATCGACTACTAATGGTAGTATCATTCATAGTTTTTACCTGAGCTTTATGAAACTTTGAAATGGTAGTAATGGTACTACCACCATTTCAAAGTTTCATAAAGCTCAGATAAAAACTTTGAAATTGATTCCCAACTGCACGCAAGCTCTATAGACTGTATCTCTCGAGCAAAATTCGTAAAGCACAGTTCCGCGTCAAAAGCCCGCCGTAGATTACCTCTCCCTTTGAGTTCACGAGTCATTTGTCTCCTGCGCCGGACACGTTTGAACGCTATCTCTTGATTGTTTCGCCTCGTTGCCTGCACTGTATTCATGGGTTGATGATGATTGATTGATACTTCTCTGAAACATTGCTGTTAATATTGGACGGTTTTTAGCTTAACTTTTGGGGTGAATCGTGCTAGTTGTAAATAAGGTTTAAATTCAGAAGTATGGATTGCATGCACATTTTAAATGTTAGGTTTTACTATATTTTTTGTTTTTGGTTAAGTACTTATATTATTATGATTTTTTTTAGACTATTACACTGTACAAGTACTACAATCTTTTATAACATAGTTATTTCAAAGTGGTTTGATATGCACGTTTGTAGTGTAGTTCTTCAGAGCGTCCACTATTTCAGAATTCGATTTAAGCAATTAGTTACTACATATACCTTAGTGTTATAAGCTAAATCACCTATCCAGGTACCTACCACCTCACTAACTATGGACAGTCACTGACTATGAGCAGCCAACTGAAGATTTTATGGATAATATTTTTTCTGGCAAATTAAATCGTTTTGATTTAATCTTTTTTCTATATTCGTTATTATTTTAAGGTTGGTTCTAATTGCAGTGGCAGTCAGAAACACCCTGAAACTAGTGTACTGGTGTAGTAAGCTTCAAGTATGTTATAGAAGAATGTGATTAACATTGAAATAAGTCCTTCTAGTTTGCTATAGATTATTTTCTCTGGTCGCACCAAATCCCAGTATTCTTCCATACACTTCATCTAAATAGCAAGTTTTTGCACACTGTTTTCGCTTCGTTCCATCAATTCCGCACAAAACAAAGCAGAATCGGGACGCGAGTAACGAGTATAAAAGTATAAAAAAGCCAGTAAATGTATAAAAAGCCTGATGGGTCGCAATTACCGAGGATATAGGCGGGAGCTCTCGCGGGTGCCGTGAGCCCCAACCTTTCAGTGTCCTTAGTATGAGTTTTTTTTTGTTTTATCTGAAATACACTTTCGTTTGACCGCAATCTCATCTGATGGAAGGCGAATATGCGGCCGACGATGTATCACGAAGGTCTAGAACATGGCTACTCCGGACCACATTCCGAAACACAACAGAGTTGTTTCACGGACTGGCTTAGTCAGGAGGGTGGTGACAAGCCACGGCCGAAGCCTACCACCAGAGGGTCCCGCTCTTAGCACCACCCAGAGGACACGTGTAGGGTAACAGAGGGTCAACACTTACGGACGAGAGCGATACTGTTCCCCAAAAACCATAAACCGTTTACAAAGACCATAAGTACATGTCAAGGCGCATACACGAGTGAAAGTAGCGTCCCCACCTATTTTATCTTATTGTTACGTTAAACACAGAAAGTTTTAAAAATCCATCGTACAGTTTGTGCTATCTATTATAAGCTATTTTTAATACCGCTGTAATAGTTTCATTTTGTAAAGCTTAGGCAGAGATACGAAGTAGCGCTTTTTGGCCACTAAACTCTATTTTCGCATCTCTTCCTAAACTATATAAGATAACTATTACGAGGTATTAAAAAATAGCTTATAATAGATACCACGAACTGTACGATGGATTTTTAAAACTTTCTGTGTTTAACAAAAAAATATAAATAAATTTCACGCTGGGTATGCGGGTTGGGGATCGCAGTTCAGTGATAGAATTATTCTGCAAGGGGCACTGCTGCCCGCCGGTGGATATCTCTTAGCCGCCCCTTACGACACCCACGGGAAGAACTGGGGTGATGCGAATTCACACAAATAAGCCACACAACTTCTGCGACTATTTACATCAATTCTTTTAGTTTATTTTATTTTTTTATTTATTTATTTATCAACTTAAAATAACATTACATAAAAAACTAATAATAACACTAGGTAAACCACAGAGGTTTGTGAAACAGTGCTATTAGCGAGTCAGCCGAATAGCTATACCTATCAGATAGGTTTGACAAAAATAATAGCTTATAAGTTTTAGTGTGATTGATTAGGTACTAAAAAAGTTATAAAATTAGACAGAACTAGGTAGCTGCAGTAAGATTGTAGCTTTCGAATGATTTAGTGTGTAGAAACTTTTGTAGTTTGACGAATTCATTCATGCGCGTGTTCCGCACTCACCCTGAAGATGTCCCTCGTTAAGAGATAAAACGTTGGTGTTCTTCCAACACAAACAAGATTCGTAGTTAACCCGCTTACATTCATAATGAATGATTTAGATTGATTCGTGGAATTACTAAATGATTGTAAATATTTAATTGGTAATTCAAAAAAAAAAACAGGCTTTTGCGTTGCATGTTAGCAGAACCAATTCTTTGACCGTTTATCCATAGGTACATCATCTTTGACAAGTCAGCCGAATTAAACGAACACTTATTCCGGTTTGGTACTCTGCAAGTTCGTACTAACCCACTCAGATTTACAACGCTTTTCCTGATTCGCCCCTTTTCAATTCGATACTCAAATAATAAGTTAGGATTTCAGGGTTATGAATCTGATGCAATATTACAATAAGTCGTATAAGCAATTTTTGTGTTTTATGTTATGGCAATTTGTGTTAGCAATTGGTAATAATTTTAAGAGCTTTGTGGCGCTGTAAGTTTAGCAAAATTGAATAGTACCTGTTTATTTAATATTCGATAGACGTAGATAAATTAAAGATTGTGTGGACTGTATTAACAAAAGGGCAGTATTCGGGAACAAATAAGCGAGTATATCAGTCGGTGGTCGTAAGAGTGAATGTGACGTCTCCGGCGCAGTAGCGTGTTGGTTGCGTCCGTGGCTGGGGCCAGCGGCGTGGTGGGGGTTTGAACCGGTTGTCTCCGACTGTAGCTTAATATGACCGTGTGGTGCCGTCTTAGAATTTGCACCACACTAAATCTGCCCGCGGGTGTTATATGAGGCTACTAAGAGATACCCACCCGGGGGCGGAGGGCAACGCCACCTGCAGAACAACTTTACCATCAAACCGCGATCCCCATCCCGTATGCCCAGGGTGGGGATTATGTGCACTCCCCCCATGTTACAAAGGCCAGTACGACGCTTATCAAGGGGATATCTGCGTCTAGCACACCGGTCGGTCCACACCGATATATGTAGACTGTTACGTGGATGTGGATGTGGTATATGCCTTTTACGACTTACTTTCACTTGAGCGTCTGAGGACCTATAATCATCATCGACCTATGGTAGTCCACTGCTGGACATAAGCCTCGTTTGATGAGCGCATCCAGCATCTGCTTGCAGTCTTTCGCACGACGGAGGGCTATTATAAATCCTATTTTTACGATTTCTGTGGATAGGACCTATGCAGTGTTGATTTCTGATTGAAGAGGAACTGTGTGATACCCAAAAAAACGTCCACTGTTGAACTTGCCCCCCATAAAAAAGGGGGATTTTGCCTTAATCTCAAAAAATCACATTTTTAGATCTATCAGATGTCTAGATAAATCAGAGGTAAGAGTAAGGTTAAGGGATGAAACGTAGGTGTTCTTGCAACACAAATAAGGTACGTAGTAAACCCACTTATATCCGTAATGAATTCGTCAAACTGCGATAGTTTTTATAGTAAAATTATCTTTATCCCTGTACGTCTCTTGGTTCTAAGTTTGGTACCTCCCCACCAATTTTCAGCCAAATCGGTTCAGCCGTTCTTGAGTTATAAATAGTGTAACTAACACAACTTTCTTTTATTTATATAGAAAGATATTGATATTTGAGGGCAATTCCTTACAGAAACCAGCACCGTCAATAAATCAACACTGCAAGCCATTTACTAGCCAACTCGGTAGATACCTACGTAAATAAATTCCATTAGGTACCTGTCTATCTAGTTATTAACAGAGGTGCTCACTCTAGCAGAAGCCAATTGCCATTTCCCTTTATAATGCTAGCAAGGCAATCAGCATCTCATAGCGCCGAAGGCATCATTGAGGTATAGAGAACTATACATTTTGCATTGAGTGGAACTAACCTCAGCCTTATGAAAACCTAAAATTTTTACAAATCAATTGGAACTAGAAGATTTCAACGGTTGAGCTGATGACACGCTGTTGTAAACAATATCGAGGTAGCTTAACTCCTTTATTGTTTATGACCATTCTTGAAAAACATGATCAACAGATGTTGTATAGTATAATAATTAATTTTGCTTTAAAAAACTATAAACCGACTTCAATTTTTATAGTTTTTTCATGAGTTTTCGTGGATTCCACTGTCAGAACTGAACCAAATTAAAATGGGACCACTCGAGAAACACCAGATTTCATATAAAAAAGAGTCATGAAAATCGGACTACCCAGTCAAAAGTTCTGAGGTAACAAACATAAAATAAAAAAAATATAGTCGAATTGATAACCTCCTTTTTTGAAGTCGGTTAAAAACATAGGGTGTCTTCATAACCCTCCTCCGTTGCTAGTCAGGTTAAAATATCTAATCTAAAAACTAGTTCTAATTTCTATTATTTGATTGAAATTTTATTTCAGAAATAAATCTAAAGAAATCTTATCAACTAAAGTGCCTTTTGAACAATGTCAAGAAATTCCTCAGAAAAAGGATTGGGACCATTTCAGCTTTATCAAATCCACATGAAATCGGAGCTTCACAACCGCTTCCCCCCTTATCTTTAGTAATCATTTCGCCCAAACGCCTGCATACAAAAAACTAAGTTTACTGGAAGGGTCCCAAGTGGTCGCTTGGGTGTTAAAATAGGCATGTCGACCTTGATGGTCAGTCGACTAGAATATTTAGTGTTATGGGTCTTTTAGACCGTTGGGCATTGATGATTGTCTGTAAAATTCGGTTCTATAGGATGCAATAGAGGAAATCGGTTTCCTTCAGAAATTATCTTTATTCGTTTACGCCCAAAGAAAAACAGCTCAGATTTAAGCACGTCTTAAA
Source organism: Eupithecia tripunctaria (assembly GCA_955876795.1). NCBI lineage: Eukaryota > Metazoa > Arthropoda > Insecta > Lepidoptera > Geometridae > Eupithecia > Eupithecia tripunctaria. The sequence continues at coordinate 8,858,823 of OY041620.1, forward strand.
TGAAGATTAATGATAATGTGTCAAAAATTCGTCGCTTGAGACGTGCTTAAATTTGAGCTAAGTTTGAGTATTTGGGTTGGTCTAACAGTTCAAAGTCGCTCAGCGAGCTATGGAAAGAGCTATGTTCGGAGTCTCTCTGATAGGATTCGTAACGAATACATCCGTCAGAGAACCAAAGTTATCGACTTAGTTCAAAGAATAAGCAAGCTGAAGTGGCAGTGGGCTCGGCAAACGTAGTGTAGAACGCCCTCCAGCCAGGTAGGATGACGATCTGCGAAAGACTGCAGGCAGATGCTGGATGCGTCAAGCTGTAGACAGGGCGCTATGGCGCTCATTAGGGGAGGTCTTTGTCCAGCAGTGGACGAATACAGGCTTATGATGATGATGATTTGGGCTTTAGTCTCATAACGCCTTGATGATGTAGTTGGGTTTACTCCATTTCTACAGCTCATCCCTCATGCTTGCTAAGGCCCAGGTGATAGCTTTCACACGATCCGAAAGAAAATCTCTCTGATGCGCAGAATATGGAGCAGTACCAACACCATCCTACAGTACAGGGATGAAACGTTGGTGTTCTTCCAACACAAACAAGGTTCGTAGTTAACCCGCTTACATTCATAATGAAACCATCCTACAGGTTGTAGGAAATCTTAGGTCATTTCATTGCAGTCATTCAACACAAAAACAAAAATTAATCAAAACAGTCAATTTTACCGTACGGCATCGCGAAATTAACTGTATAAATCGATGAATCGTCGCCAGTGAGATATTTCAAGGAAACACAAGTTACGGCTTGAATCTGACTACATGTCGTAAAATAATAATTCGGAAGTACCTACAAATACCCAACACTTATCTATAAAAACTTTTGCAGCGGAATATTTACCACGATTTAAATTTTATCTACAGTTATTCCGTGATCCAGCGTATGAAACTTTGTCGAAATATTGGAACGATCAAAATTCAAATCATACTAAATATTCTGTTCCAGTAAACATTTCGTAAGTAAGCTAGTGTCGATTATGTTGTTTTAGAATAAGTTAAAATTAGCTAAAATTTGGATTTACGAATGGCAGTTATACGATAGCTTTTCCAACTGAAAAGTTATCTTCTATTTGACATTAAAACAAGCTTAAATAAAGATTTAGGAATCGATTAAGGTATCGAAATGTATCGTTTTACATTTCTAACTCGTAATTTTAGACGACAGTGGAGAACAGAATCGACACCACTATTTAAGAACAACAGAATCGACACCACTGTCGTTTATTTGCCTGACTGGTGGTTACATTGGTAACCAATTTAAAATAAATAAATAAAATACATAAATAATTTTGGACAATTCACAAAGATTTTGGGTCCTAACTTTTTCGACATGACTGCTCAACTGTAAAATTGTAATCCGCATTTTTATTTTATCTTTTTTGTTTGTTTTTACTTCTAATGATTTATAATAATAAATAATAAATTATGTACTTACTGTGTAATTTATGGACAAATGTCTGATGACGATTACATAAACTGTTAACTTTATTTTTATTTTCCTTTTCTAGTGAAGTGAAACAACGGATACTTGGTATTCAATTATATTTTTTTCAACAGTACTTTGTCTTAATACCAAAGAGTAATTAATACCAATGCTTGTTATTTACGACCTGATAGCTCGGCGCTTGGAACAGAAGTGCCGGTATTTTTAACACGCATTTTACAAATCAGTTTCGCAAGGCGGCACAATTGCCTCAACGACGCGATTGGACCAGCCTTGGGCGCTCGCTATTGGCTGACGCTCGTGCTCCAATCACGTTCTACGATGGTGGCGCCAAGCGTTATAAGTATTACTGACATAAAATTATATTTGACAATGACAGAAATGAGAGGAGTAATTATCATAAATATTCTGACGTTTACAAAGATCACGACATTAGTAACATAGCGAGTTAAAAAATGCCTAATATACAAAGTCAGTTATTTCCAATCAAATTCTAATTTTAGGGTTCCTTTTTCAGACTGAAATTAAAAATAGGCGCATAATAAAGTAAGTACTTACACTACCTTATTACTAAGGTCACAACAATCCACTCTATTTCATAAACGAGCGTTTTTTTATGACAAAAGTAATAAAAGTTACCGACCCTCATCAGGCCAACGTGATAAAAGTACGGGATACGATACTTTCTCCAATTAATCTACCTATCATGAAGTAATTGACATTAGGATACCTCCTTAATACATTTGACCTTTAGCGATTGGTCCCCCTCTTAGCCTGATCAAAACAAAAACAAACTCGAGCACAATTACTATTTTTAGATTGAGTCGAGGTCGTGACATTGATACGGTGAATATCATCTGAATATTTAATGTAATTCGTATCACAGGGGAAATGAAGTCAACTTTAGCCTTTTAGAAATAAAGAGTATAAGGAATGTATAGACTGCTACAAGACTTGGCGTGGGTGAGCTTAAGACAGCTGTCTAAGAGAATAACTACGCGAGACGGGAAAAAGTTCTGTTGAAATCTGTCAAAACTCTTGCTGTCCGGCGAGAAAACACCCTGTGATGGACTGTCACAGTCTTGACAGGTGTCATATCATAATTATGCAATGAAATAGGTAGATAAATAAAATTGTATCTACTATAGACACACGTACAATTAAAATAAAGATACAATGGTATCGATTCTGTTGTTTTAGGATTCCCTACCTAAATTTTAAGATTTCTAAATTTTCTATGCTAGGTAGACCTAACAATTATGGTATATTCTTTATACAGGTCCTAAAAATACCTATATTAGAACGTTTTTCAAAATCGCAAAACCTCTCTGAGTAGTTGTGTGGTTGCTGCGAGCAAAATATGTTTTTTTCTAAATTGTTATTTCAAAATACTTCTTTACACGGGTCAAACAGTTCATCCAATTGTATGAGAAATCCTTAAGAAATTCAAATCTATACCAGTTTAAAATCGATAAATTTTAATCATGACCTAATTAGATGCCTGCTAAAATTTGGTATACGTTTCTAACCATAGCTAAAATGTAATGCAAAGAATAGGGTTCAAGCTACTTTTAACTAAGTTAAGTTGTTTTTGATCTATCAATCTAATTTTAGAGCTGTCATCCTAATTTTAAACACGTTAGTTAAATTTTTCAAGCAACTAAAATGTTACGCAAGGAATAGGCTTATAGCCATTTTAACTAAATTGAGTTGTTTAGGTCTGTCAGCTTAATTTCAGTCAAATTTTTCAACCATAGTATCGTTTTCATCTGTTTGAAATACCGAAATCCTAATTTTAGCTAATCCTAAAACAACAGAATCGACACCACTGTATTATGAGGTGTTTTCTATAAACAAAAAAACGTTGCCAAAATGAGAAGATTTGCTGTGCGGTGCTGGCTTACAATTTGCACCCTCAAACTTTTCCTGCGGGTTTTTTAAAAGACGAATAAGGGTTATCCATCGAAGGCACGCAGCAGTACCCCCTTGAAAAACAATTCTACCTCTGAAATGCGATCCCCAAGCCGCATGCCCAGCGTGGGTATTGTGAACATGAGATAAAAGCCAATAAAGCGCTTATTAGGAGGAGAAAATGTCTTGAATAAAAAATAACATTTTCGGAACCAAACTGAAAGAGTTTCTCTTAAAATAAAATTACGAACTTGACGACTTTTTCATTGATCCTTTTAGTGACTCGCAAATTAAATTATAAATTAGATAAATAGTAAGTTCATTAATAATAGAAAGATACTGCGCGATACCTGCCATCAGTTTTCCATTGCAACACCCATAATAGGTCTGTGATCTTAACTTAAAAACACCTAATTACTCAGACCTGTTTGTATGAATGCAATTAATACTGAATACTGGTGGCCAGCGTCCAGCAGTGGACCAATTTAGGCTGTTGGGGTGAGGTGTGACTGTAAAGACGGTGCTTTTACTAAGGGTTGTCAAATTTTTTGTATGTGCTGCTGGTTTTCCTTAAATAAATAAATAAATAAATAAAAATAAATAAATAAATTAAAGTGGGATAGACCGTGAAAAATCCTGCTAATTTACCATTGCTTTTCTCTCTTCTACAAGAACCCGCCATCTATTGAGTTCTAAGTAAACTATTAGAACAAAACCAGTACCACTAAATCAGCACGCGATAGATCCGTTTAAATCTAAACACGTGCTTGTTTAGAAACGCCGGTTTGTGTGTTGTGTACGGACACAAAACAAATGCGCGGATCTGTATTATCCTACATTGTAGGGGAAAACACAGATCATAAACGTGCTTTACTACCAAAGCATGCGCTTTCAAACACCTAGTTACCCTAAGGGTTCATATACGTACACGGACGGTAAGTTGACTGCACGGCAACTGCACCAGGCGCCTTGCAGTCGGTAACTTGCTCTCCATGTCTAAGGCCTGTATTATGAAAGCTTGCTCAGTCATAGGTCTATACTTGACTGACGTTTGTGCCATAAAAAGCGTTACTCAAGCATAGTTCGATAACCGAGAAGACTTTTATAATACGAGTCTAAGTTCCGATTTATTTTGTTTTAGTCTAATCCAGGTAGGTAATGGAATTCTAATTTTTTAATAATAAATTGTGTTTGTAAATATTTTTGCCTCCACCCGCTAAAAGGTAAAGTAAAAAAAGTAGAAAGAAATTCGCTTCTAATACAATGAACCAAGAATATTGATTGTATCCTGGAGAAAAACATAACCAAATTTTTATTCAGGAAAAATGAGCGTGAAGCCGCTGGCAGCTATTAGTTACTAAACAAATTTGTCCACTAGCCATTAGCATTAAACTCTTAGGTTTATTTTGCATATTACCTGAATATAAATTGTTATCTATACAAATACCAATTTATAATTTCAGCAGCGGGGCAATGCAGACAGCATTTTGTGGACGCGTCCGACTAATATTGATTTGATCAGTTGAACTATCTGTAGATTCTTTGCAATAGTGTGCAGTTAGCTCAATTGCTTCAATTGTAAATACTAGTTCTAATTTATTTCCATAATTTAATTGTAGTTTTTTGTTACTAAAGATTCAAAAATACCTATGAAATACATGTTTCTAAAATCCGTCATCCAATTTATGAAAAACACAATATCGGAGGTTGTCAGCGATTATTTTGGTAACAGATAAAACTAAAGAGATTACCAAGACTCATTACGTCATCTCCGCGGCACTTAGCAGAACATTACAGGCAGATATTGCAAAAGTTGGGGAAACTTCGTCTGTCATTGAAATTGTACCTACGACATTGATTCTCGATTACAGTTTTGAGTTTTCAAATATTGTTCGCGGTGATACGGCTTGATAACTACGAAGTAAAGATATTATAAATAAGTTTTAATTTAAAATAACTTTTTGATTAAGCAACACGAAACCTCTTGACAATGAGCTAAATGAGAGTTTATTCATTGAAAAGGTTTGTATAACATAATGTTTCTGTCATCATCCTACACAAACATTGACCTCAACCTTAACCTCAACAGCCTGTATTGGTCCACTGCTGGACGCATTCGGGTTGGGGATCGTAGTTCGGAGTAGAATTGTTCTGCAAGGGGCGCTGTGCCTGCCCCCCAGAGATTATCCCTTAGTCTTACGACACCCACGGAAAAAAATGGGGTGGTGAAAATTCTAAGCCAGCACCACAAAGCTACAAACATTTATATGACATAAATATCATCATCATTATTACGTAGACGAATTGATGTCAATCACATAACTGCTTAAACAACCACACAAGCACTTAAATGTCATAGTTTGCTAGAATTTAATGCTTACTAGGATCTCTTATTCTTCATATAGGGCACTAATATGTAACGCAATCAACTTTAACCGCACTACCCCTGACTGAGTGCGGTTCCTAACGATATAATACGTACCTATACATATGTACTACCTTATACTTAGATAATTTAACCCGCTTATAGTAATGTTCGACCAGCCACCAAAGCTATTATAAGTCTAGACCGACCTAGACCTTATCTCACAAATCAAATTAACCACAACATTAAATTAAAGAAGGGTACAATGTTTTTGGTACCTATACCTGTTTTGTTAAAACTAATGAACAAACATGGACTTCGTCGGTAGTAAATTCAATATGCTTTATTAGGAATTTAACAAGTACCTTACGGTTTTAACTAAAGATTATGGACTAAAAACTAAAAACCTCCTTTCAGAGTTTTTTCATTACTCATACTTTGAAAGTAGGTCAGAAGTTACCTGGTAAGCGGGATGAAAGCAATATTACAAGTAATAATAGACAAGTAGTGACAGATGTCACCTCACATTTCTATGGAACCATGCATTCGATCTTTCTATACAGCCAACTTCAACTTCTTGTGAGATAGCTGCTGCGTCTGGTTTGACGCAATTCATACAGCCACTCAATAGATGTAAAATTGAAATAACTTACAAGTAATAAGTTCATTGTTACTCAAGGGATGAAAGTAATTTAATTAGCCCCGAGACGGGGTTTGGCGCCCGAGCGTAGCGAGGGCGCTAATAGTTCAAGAGACAAAATGTTACTTTCACCCGAGGTAAACACTGTGATTTTCATTACGAATACAAGGAAGTAAAAATAAGTATATGAATAAACTAAAAAAAAAAATGTAAGTTGTTGATTTGCTGTAACGAGTCAGAATTCATCATTTGCAAATAAAGAAACATTTGGCGGATTTTAATATAGATAGTAACATTATCGACTTAAAATCTCCTTATGTATCGATTTAAAGCCTCGTTATGATAGACCTTATTTGAAAGACATAATATTCGAAGAATTCGTCTTAGTGAGGTAGCACAATAACATTTCATGCAGCGAGTTATCGATCATTCGATGATTTGTTTAGAAACATTTTACACTAAAACTAGAATCTTTCAATATCTGTAAAAGCTGATGGAAGATTCTAGACGGCTATCGATAATACATATCGATGGGGGATTTGTCGACACTAAATTATTAGAAGGCGTACGTAAAATAAAAGAATTCAAAATTATCAGAATTTGAAACATGAAAATGCGGATGAACTTCAGTTGGGAATTGGGGTTTTGATAGGACAGTCGAATTTACGGTTATTTTACATGGTTTTTTGAAGATTTTCTGTGTGCTCCGGGAGCAGTAAAGTAATTTCATTGTGTTTGTTTAGCTGCTGGGATAATTCTAACACAGTGCGTTTCAAAAGAAGACTGAAACTCTCCTCTGGAGTGAGAAGTCTTATTCTTTTGTGAAGCCCATTATGTCTAGAATTGGGGAGGGAATAGGCGTAAAATCATTGTGTAACTTCTTGGGATCTGTAAATTTGATAGGATGTAAATTCAGCTTCGAGCTAGAACTCCCCTGTGCATAGGAAATCCAGGCCGAAGGCCTGGTTGTGTGTGACAGCATAGTAAGTGGCTGTTATGCATACCCTCTCGTTAGGTAGACTGTCTAGGGACTGAGTATCCTTTGGAGTGGGACAGCGCTGATTTTACCTTTGCATTGGGGTCAGTGAACTCCCCTTCGGTCAGAAAGCCCGGGGGCTCCGTGGAGGAGCTCCCACTGACGCGAAGGTCTTATCTATTTATTTATATATACATTACCATACCTCTGTTAGGTCGCTTTGATACACCCCAGGCTCGCGAGCCAGTATCAAAGGACAAGCACACTGTATTAGCCTAGGCCAAATCGAGCTTTACAACCTCGTGCTCCCTAACAATGATAGTTAGAAGGCTGACATTGCACTTCGTCAGCCTACACTACACACTACACGTTTAAATGTAAATGTGAAGAAGTTCTGCTTCTAAATTTGGGGAAACAGGGTTTAATCAGAGTAGGATAGGATAGGGACACATATATAGGATTATCAGGGATAGATTCTACGGCTAGGCATAGGATTTAAAGTCAAGATACGTACCGGGTAGGTAAGGCTAGGACTTTGCAGTCAGGATCGCGGATAGGAGATAGGAGTAGGAACGTAGGGATAGTTAAATCAACGTTGCTACTATAGGTTTTAAAGTCTCCTTGTAGTTACTGAGAATCTTGCTTCCTTTTCAGATATTCTTGCAGTAGTTAGTTCATCATCTTGCTATCAGCCTTTGGCTTGATCTTACTGAATTTTACTCCAAACAGGTACCCTTTTACTGTAACAAGAGCCCGGCTCTACCTAGGTCTACTGGAACCTTTTAAATCTCAGTTAATGAATCTAATAACCTTCAGTTGGTAAACTAAGTAGTCAACCTCTGGATCTAAATTGCTAAAGTCTGCTGCTAAATTGTATTATTTCTATTTAGGACCCGGCACCGATGGGCCCTGGTCAATGTAGGGTCGTAATCGGTGGTTCAAGGACCTCGCTGGGCGGGTTTCATTCGTAGAGAAATCCTAGGGAATGGAATCTGAGGCATTTATATGTATATTTCGTTCCCTTCAGCAAGCTCGATCTAGAACGAGGCTCAAGTTATCAACAGAAGCTATGCGCGGAATAGGAGACTGTTTATACCTATTCCACTTAGGTATGGACAGACCCCGACTGATAAAAAGGGGTCACCATTCACCTCTCTGGAAGCGGCAGGACTAGAGGTCTAAGGCTACTTACCTTGCGCGTGGAAGAGGAGTGAATGGTGAACCGACTTTATTGGATAAATCTTGATGGCATGAAAGAGTTGTTTGCGAACATCACAAGTGACGTACATCACAATTCTGAGAGTGAGTAGATTCATACTACATTTATTATATATGCTAGGAGTATTTGACGGACGTAAGCTGGCATAGGTTGGAAAAGAATAAGCCCCATTGACTTTGTGATGAGTCCGTAGCTTAGGATAGACTGAGTATGGAATTCCCAGCATACTTTCTATCAGCGGAAGGAGTCTGCCCAGTTAGGAGCCGAGGACTATTGTACAGAGCGGTGGAGGAGCTCGTGCCTATGCCGCAATTTAGTCTCAGTGTGATTGAGCTAGCGTCGAAGCTGAGTAGAGAGAAGTCGTGTGAAGCGGCCTAAAGTAGCCGAGCTAAACTCAGAGAGAAAGGCGAGGGCTGATAAAACCAATATTATACATCCTTTAATCTTTAATACATCATTCTTCTATAACTAGTGCTATTACATCTTACTTCCTTGTAGTTATGTTCTTACTTGGCAATAGATAAGGGTTTTCCATTTGTCAAAGCTTTCTTTAAAGAACTCGGGTTCCTACGACACAAGGTAGGTCCTACCACTTAACTAGACGATCACCGTTGGCCACTACAATCACGTTTCTATATCACGACGTAAATGTAAGGTGGGTTAAATGCATGAGGGGGGTTGTTACATTATGTCAAATAAAATTTACTAATTTTTTCTTTAGCTCATTCATATGTTTATTTTTTATTCTAGGATTAGACCTACCTGTATACAAAATTTCAGCCAGATCCGTCCAGTAGTTTTGGCGTGAAGAAGTAACAAACATCCATCCATCCATACATCAATACAAACTTTCGCATTTATAATATTAGTGTGAAGTATTTCGTAATAAGGATACTGTATTAATCGCAGTATAAAAGGAATGGAAATGTATTCATTACTGAAAAACAATAAAAATTTAAATATTAATGGATCAAATTATAAAAACCTATCAGCGCTGATTATGCAGATTTTACTCCATTTTATTTTCATCATACTTATTAAGTGAAGCATTGTTGATTGCTTTTGTAATATCTACATCACCTTAACAGCTCATATTCGTCCACAGCTGGCCTCCTGATATGTGCTTTTTTAGCTTTTATCTCATGGGGGGTAATACCGATAATCCCTACGCTGGGCATACGGGTTGGGGATCGCAGTTTGGTGGTAGAATTGTTCTTCAGGAGGCGCGCTGCCCGCCCCCGGTGGATATAAGCTTATATCAACTCACCTGCCAGTGAATTATGGTAATTCCAATTTGTTCTATAGAACTGTGACGTCATAGAACTTTTACCACTTTTTTATCCCAATTGTTCTATAGAACTAATAATAGTTGGTAACTCCCATAAGTACCAAAGAACTGCCTCGCCTCTTACGGGAAGAGATGGGGTACCTAGTGCAAATTCAAAGCACCACACAGCTAATAATACAAGTGGATTCAAAACTAGCTCTGCAAGATTTCAAGCATTGTTGTAGTTTGCTAATAGATTGAATCAAAGTCACTTTGAAAAATGAAGGCTTTGTAGACGACGACAATAGTCTGGGGGAATACAAGACGAGATACGACGCAGTTCAGCGTCGTTCAGCCACTCAGTATTAGCAGGAAGGATAACTGTACAGGGTGCCACCGAAAGGGTTGTAGGTACTAAGCCAAAAGGGGGTGATTCTGGACATCAAGGGGTCAATATTTGTTTTGTTTTTTTTTCGTTTTCGACCGTTATTGACTTGTTTTTTTTATATAAATGTATTTGTGTTTTTTTACGGGAATTTTTACAATATGACTCCTAGGTATTATTGTTTGAAATTTTAAAGGATTCATTTTCCAGCAGTTTTTTTTGTAATAATTTTACTGATTTGGCTGAAAAGAAACAAACATTTGTAAAATATTTAATAATGTTAAATAATGAAAGAGTGCGTGTAAAAGAACACGAATAGGAAAATAACCTTTGTTTTGCGAAAAAAAATCGACATTCAAAAAATAATTATTTACACCGGGATCGGTGGTCGTGTTCGGGGTCCAAAATCACCCCCTTTCAGCTTAGTACAACCCTTCCGTCACACCCTGTATACTACATCATGGACGCGTATCTTTTGTTTTCACACGACAACAACGATAACCGTCCTCTTATAGATATATAAATATTATGCATCCTAAAAATCGCCTAACTCCCGCGATCTTGCAAATTGCAGTAATACATTTTATAAAAATTCATTTTCTTGACTTTCTGTAACGGCGAAACTGCACTTTTTTGAAATTATGCCAAAGACTGAATTTCATGAGCTCTAACGTTTATTGCTAAACTTGTTGGCATAAGCAATTCGGAGCCGGTCGCAGACTAAGCCGGCGGAAATATCAACGTTCCACAAAACAGAAAACAAAGCAGAACATTTTTGGAAACTGTAAATTGCTGACAGTTGCTTTAGCTTGACACTAGCGAATAAAAACAAAAATTCTGAAAATAAATTTCAATTCATTTTCAGAAATATTAATAAGTATAGGAGGATATCGGAATATGAGGATAGATGATTTGTAAAAAAAATTAATTAATCCTGGATAACTCGCACAGTAACATCATCTAACCCCAAAATGAGCAGAGCTTGTTTTATGGCTGTTAAATAACTGATATATAAACACAAAATCGTACATATATATATATACATTATATTTGTCATGCGTCTGGAATCGAAACCTTCATGCATGTACCCTGTGTCCCAGGCGGCCCTCCGCCTGCTACGCCATTGAGGTCGTCAACTAATGATAATTGATTTTGTTTTCAAAAACTATAAACTGACTTCAACTATACATTATTTTCAAGGATCTCACTGTCAGAACTGGACCAAATTAAAATGGGATCTCACGGGGAGCACCCATTTTAATTTTGTCCATTTTTTGGTGTCCCAGCTTCCAAATAAAAATCGGACCACCACCGACCGTCAAAAGTTCTGAGGTAACTAACATAAGTCGAATTGTAAACCTCCTCTTTTTTTTAAGTCGGTTAAATAGTAATTCGTCTCAGTAATATCGAAAATATGGAAAATAAATAAATAGTAGATTGTTTTGTTTACATCTCAAACTATTAAAGCAGAGTTGCATCTTAAACTATTACAGAGGCATAATAACAAAAACTTACAATAGATACCACAAACTGTACGATGGATTTTTAAATTTTTTTTGTTAAACGTAAATATAATATAAATATAATAATAAGATAAAATAGTTGACGACACCACTTTCACTGCTGTATGCTTATTTCAGACTATGCTGTAGATATACTATACATACGTACCACTCGTTCAGCGTAAACTGTAAGCCCTAACCTCCAATGAAACAGTAAAATGTAAACCCTAACTTCCAATGAGACAGTAAAAACCAACACGGTGCGGTCTGACTGACCTATCGTTTGTTCTAACTCCCCTCACTTTTTAAACTGGATTAAGTAGTTTTTAAAAGACAAATAGCTGTCGGAATCCGTAAATGCAAACGTTTGTTTAACTCGGAAAACATTTGGGGAGCTTTTTTAGTGTTGATAATGCACCGTTTTACATCTGACCTGAACTTCCGGACGTTTTTTTTATTTTGTTTATTGGAAAATCACACTAAGCGTTTTCATTTTTTTACCTTTTATCTGTAGAATCAATTTGTTATTTCCATTAACTTGAAATATCGTCATCAACAGTGATGAATAAGAGAGTTTCTTTTTTAAACATCACCACTACATCGTCTTTTTTCGCGTTCTGAACAAAAGTAAGTTTGAATTTCCGAAGATCTCATTCGGATCATTACAAAATTTCACAATAGGTACAATTATTATTTTCCTAAGAGAAATTCGAACCTCAAAATGTGTATGAAAATGTTTAATGAGGAGACTCGGGACTCACTAAGGACCGTATTATGAAAGCTTCCCCAAGCAGAGATTCTAAGCTCGAGTAGAACTAACGTAATGACTGCATAAGTAATTGCAGTCATTGTGTGAGTTCTACTCGAGCTTAGAATCTCTGCTCAAGTATAATTTTATTATAGAACGTAACTTTGACGGAACTCAGCAAGTTGCACTAGCAAAATCTCTACTTGAATGAGTTGGGTTTTGTCTATGGTCTACACATTTATCTAGGCGAAAAAGTTCCTTTACGCAAGCTGACAACCACAATTTATTTTAAAGAGTTTTTTTGTATTTATAATAGGGTATATGCATGGATTTTTTTATTTTTTTAATAGTTAATTTAGGTTAATACATAAACAAAAAAAAATATAACACCCTAAAAAAATTTAATTTTTGAGGTACAAAACTAAAAGTAAAACTTCACTCAGTTTCGGGTGATAGAAACGCTGCAATGTTAGCCATTGCATGTTATGACGTCACGGATCATCGAGTTCCATATGTAAACTCAAAGTCAAAACTTCATGCCCATACAAAAATGTTCTAGTATGACGTCACACTTCACGTGCAATAGCGTTGCGTTTAGAGATTTTGCTGTTGAGACTTAAAATATCTACTTTTCAATGATTAAATTTCACAATAAAAACATCATAAATTACAAAAATAAATATACAAATATATTTATATACCACTAGAGAATACGTAAAAAAAATATTAGCTTTTTTGAAGTCACATGCATATACCCTATTGTTGTGAAACTAAACGCAACGATTTCAAACATTTTTAGAGCTTTATTTAAAAAAAACCTTCATCCTTTTCAGGCCTTACTCAAGCTTGGTCCAGGCCATACTTGAGTGAGGATGAGTTCAAAGAATAACTAGCCAGAGACATGAAAGTTGGCAATCGTTCTATAAAATAGGGAATTACTAAAGTAATGTTTGGTAACCGTTCAATCAATAATACCTACGTAGTAACAACGTGGTAAGAACGCATCGTTACTTAAGGGTTACATGAGTGAGTGTAGATTTTGACTTGAGTGCCCAGGCATTGTTTTAAAATTAGTCTTCACTCAAAACTATACATAGGCATCACTCAAGCTTAGATCGATGACTGAGCATGCTTTCATAATACAAACACCAAGGAACCGAAGATTTTCAATAGTGGATTTGTTTTTTTAACAATAGTGGTTCGAGCCTTAATCGTAGCAAACGCTAAGTTACCAGCAAATCTGTGACATTATTCTCAATAAGGCCTTACATTGTTAAAGAGAAATCAATAGCTACCTTTGACCAGCTGTCAACAGTCAGTAGCCATGACATTTCCATTCTACCTTCTTATTCTAAACACGGAAAAGCCTCTTGAATCTGCACAGGCTCTGTTGATATTTCCAATAGAATGGAAAACGTTTTAAAATCATAACAAGATCATTCCGTTTGAATACGCGCGAATAACACCTCTTCTTGGAAGTGGAGGAGTCAATATTATGAAAGGCTCCAGGAAACCTGGTTATTTATAAATTGCTTAATTTAATATTACGAGTATATTAATCTATATAATAGTATACCTTCAGGGCATACGTCCCACGGCTATGCTACGGGAAGAAGACTTATTTTTAATTTTAAAAACAATGTAAACTATATTCAAAGATTTTTGATTAATCGCCTGTCTGAACCGGATATCGAACCCGCCAATAAATCTGTAATTTTACGATATCGATCAAAAGGCAAAACATTATCAAACAAGAATATTTTTTTCCAAATAACATAGCTTCCTAAATAAAAGGAACAAGTCATATATTTTTGTACTAGTTTGTTAATAATGCATAAACTCAAAGTAGCCAAAATAGATATAGCCTATGGGTATAAAAGAAACGATTCTAATAAAACAGATCATAAAAATAAGAAACACAACCGTATGAAATTAAAGAAAAGTGAGCGATCAATACAAAAAAAAAAATAAAGACCTCAGCAAAACTTTTCGTTCCGCTTGGAAACTCCCAAAGTTTGAAACATGACAAGTTTGCTCTCATTTACGCAAGTCGCCATCCCAAAACGACTGCGGCTCTTACGAAGAATTACTTTAGAATATACCCTTTACTTGCCCTGAAAGGGTCGCCGCCCTACGGCACTTTCGTTGCCTTTACAAAATTCGTTGAACAAAATTATTCAATTAGATAAAGCTTCTATCTTTGTATACTATAGGAACATAAAACAAAGGCGTTCTCCGCATTTGTATGTCTCTTTATCCTGCATCAAAAAAGGATGACATTCCATGTTCGGTTGTATGTAGGTATATTTTTTATGTTACTAGTTGCTGTCTGCGTTCGCACGCGTTGTTTGTATGGGATCGTGTTACGGTTATTTCCCAAAGGAACTGATTTATAGGATAAAAAGTAGCCTATCTTACAGGATTAGCATTACCTGTTTGAAAAATTTTCCATACAAAAAATGCGTGCGAACCGCGGGCAGAAACTAGTGGTTTTCATAATTGGTTTGCCAACTCACCTTAACTGCTCTACTTCACGTGCGAAGTCGGGTCGGATTGTTAGTTCGGATAAAGATGCGTATTTTTTTCATTCGCAGCAAAATTGATAAGGGCCTGAATTCATCTAATTAGGTTTGGGTAAACAGTTGCCTTAATGAAGGTTGCCTAAATTATTCTGAGACGATGCTCGTGATCCCAATTAAATGATTACGAATAGAAATTAAATGATTAGAAATTACTTTATCTGGATTCTAGAGAGAGCACCCCTGCTGTCAGTCTTGTGAATGTTGGTAAAGAGATGTAATAGAGTCTACATTATTTGTATTTTGTATTGTAGATAGATAGATAGATTATGACTTGACTACCATCAATACGAAAGAAGAATTAAAATAGAACATAATGCTAACTATAATCTAGTGTGGCACAATCGGCGGCTTTATCGCTAACAGCGATCTCTTCCAGGCATCCTTTAGATGGATAGGATCGGTACGTATAGAAGCTGACAGTAGTTTAATTAATGACGAGGTAGTTAATATTATTGCAACATAAAAGTACTTTAAAAATACATAGTTTACTTTTTGAAATATAGATTTTCGCACAATTTTGCTAATTTATCTCAGGAGCAGCAAACTTTTTTCTTCGGTATCGGTTTTGCTATGAAAACTAGAAGTATGTCTTTACTTATGTGTTATAATTTTTTGATTGATTGTTTCATTAACTTGTAATTAGGTGAAAACAGTTTTGGCGCATAGAAAATTCGATGCACATCTCTGCTCTGAAGAAGTACAGAGCAGAGGATGTGCATCGAATTTTCTCGCGATAAAACCATATCTTGTCATCCCACTCGAAATCGATCTCGTAGCGTCGTTATTGCACACTCTTAATAATATTGAATACAACTAAATTTTTTTATAACATGAGACGTGAAAGTCCTTATTCTAAAAATGTTTGGATTTCTCTATTAACCTTACTAAGTTAAAACAAAATTCTTGATGTATACCCTGTTGGTGTTCCTTTTTAATAAATAAAATAAAATAAATAAAAAACCTTTAATTCCCCGGACATTCGCAAAACATAATAAGACAGGGCTATTTCCTTCTTGTCCGTTACGCGTCAAAATATTACTTGAAATTAGTTTATACATTTTTTATCTACACAATTTCTCATTTCTCCGGAATACCGACAGAAATATCTTCATTCTGCCAGAATTTTCTGAAATTTAATTTAGTGGAAAAACGCTTTATACGGTTTTCAATCTCAAGAGGGCACAAATTAAGTAGATTATAGCCTCTACGGGACGATAAATAAAGCTTGTAAACAATCTTGCTCGCTCTGGGACACGCTGACCCTTGCGGTAAAAAAGAGATAGAAATAATTAAGAAAATCAACTCACTGTATTCTTTAACCTACCTCAATATACCTCAACCTCAACCTCAACAGCCTGTATTGGTCCATTGCTGGACGCAAATTTCCCTCTGATAAGGGCCTTATTGACGTTTATCTAATGGGGGTATTACCCATTATCCCCACGCTGGGCATACGGGTTGGGGATCGCAGTTCGGTGGTAGAATTATTTTGAAGGGAACGCCCGCCTACTGCCCGCCTCCGGTAGTTAGATAGATAGATAGACTCTTTATTGAACTTTAGTGAATTGTCCAGCATTATTTATTATTTATTTATTGGGTACACACACAAACAGCACAGGAAAATTATTAAAAAAGAACAGTAACAAATATAAAAGGCAGATAGTTATCCCTTAGGGTTTTCTTACGACGGGAAGATATGGTGTGGTGCAAATTCTAAGCCAGCACCACACAGCCGCACCTCACCTCAAAACAATTACATTTTTAGCCGTAAATAATAGATTCAGGCGTTACTTTGCGGAAATCCATTGTAAATATAAGAATGAAAAATATTTAGTAACAATTCCGCGAAAAAACCTTCTGCGATAAAATCTAACAAATTGTACATTTATACAAAATGAAAGAACATTTATCAAAGCAAGTCGAGCTCGCGGAGCTCGAAGTGACAACATCTCTGGTGGGACTCTGCCGTTGTTGTTTGGCGCTCTCAGTGTCAAGATCGAGTGGTGTGGTGTCCTGATGATGTCTCGTGGAGAGACGAAACTAGTTGACGACTTGCTTTGATAAATGTTCTTCATTTTGTATAAATGTATGTACAATTTGTTAGATTTTATCGCAGAAGGTTTTTTCGCGGAATTGTTACTAAATATTTTTCATTCTTATATTTTTAGCCGTATAAAATTTTTTTAAGGTTCTCAATTCGACTGAATTTTTTTAATGTTTGTTACCAACGAATTTTTGACTGGGTGGTCAGATTTTCATGTTTTTTTTATTATTTCAAAGCTTGTGCTTCCCGTGTGTTCCCATTTTAATTTGGTCCAGTTCTGACAATGGTATCCATGAAATAACTATACATATAATTAATTAGTATTTTTAAATAAAATCAATTATTACTGGTAAGAGTCTAATATGAAACGTTAAAAGGTGATTTTCATACCACGGGAACTTATTTATGGGATAAAATAGCCTATGTTTGATTCCAGAATTAGAATTACCTGTATGTCTTCCGTTCTCAATTTCAGCCAGATCCGTCCAGTAGTTTTGGCGTGAAGAAGTAACAAACATCCATACATCCATAGAAACTTTCTTTTTCTTATAATATTAGTGTGATTATAACTGTAAGCAATGACTGCCGAACCGACATTTTTTCCTAATTTTTTTCACCTTCCCAATAAGGTATACTTTAGTATTTTTTGATTAAATATTTTAATAACAGAACAAATTATAGCACTTAGTATTTACACTGTTACTAAATAAAACAATAACAACTTGTATGTGCACCTTAACCTATTTTATAAAAACTAGGCCGTACCTAAAAAATATACTTAGTTATAAGACATTTATGTTAGTTACTACTTAGTACTCGTACAAAGTGTTCATTCATACTACCTATAACGTTGATTTCACAGTCCTATGTCCAGCAGTGGACTAAAGTTGATGATGATAATAACGTTCATTTCACAATGGTCGAAAATGCATCATAAACAAGCCAGCGCTATTCCAGCCAACCGCATTCATCAATCACAGCCGATGTGGTCAGAGAGATGTGGTGTACTTATTACCGATGACTGATGCAGTGTAGACTCATCAATTTGCGCAAACAGGCCGGTAAGTAATCTGGTGTTTATAATAACAGGTGTTTTCAGTGAAGAACGGGTGATTATACCTTTTATTATCTCGGCGAACACGTGGTATGGCATTACAGTTCCGTGCGTACTTAAGAGTACCTACACTTTTTGTCATCAGTGAGCGCGGCCTAAATGTATGCTATCTCACCTGTCATTACATACCCGCGCGATAGAATGAAATGCACAATGATTTATGCCGCCGAACAGACTTTAGCACAAGGGTTATCATAGAAAAACTATTGAATGTATCCATTGATTTATTAAAAACGAAGATGAGGCACTGGTTGCTTGAAAGTGGCAACCTCAAATTGTGTAAAATTGTGTTCTCCCACATCAGTCACCGTCTGACCGGCGGCACGGGCGGTTGTGATTCGCGTGAAATATTGTTGTCTCAGTCTCACTTCCATCCTAGATACGTCTTTCCGTCTTTGTCCTTCTTTGTATTGCACAGGACTGGAAATATAACTGTGAGCGTATGTGTTTGCGTGTAGTTGTAACACATGCCAATTTTTGAGTAAGCGCTGGGAGAACCTATCTTCCCTTTTTAAATCAATGAATGTATCTCTTCAAAATAAATTTATTTAACTAATTAATAACTAAACTATGTCGGTAAACCCTTCATTTTAGATTGTTCTTTAGTGTGTTATTTATTTTCGCCCAAAGTTAAGCTATAATTCGTGTTGAATACGAAAGTTAAGAAGCTTGTATTTTTCAAACGTATACTTTTTTTACTGTTTTAGTTGTATACAAACATAGTTTATGGCGGTATAAATTGATTTCATCCTTAGTTTTGGATGGTCAACATCAAACAGCTTTGTTGTTACACTTCCACGTTTGTATGAAAAAATGAAGAAAATGATGCGACTAGTTCCATCCTTAATACCCAAGTAAAAGGAATCGCATCAAACTACAAAGAATTTATTCGCTAACCAATTTACAGTACCCGGCGATAAATAATGCACATCGACCTTTGGAATTAAAATACCTACAGATCGTTTCACATATAAAATCAAAATAAAATTTTGAAAAACCAACGACGGATATAATATACATAGTATGTAATCGAAAAACGAAGAAATAATTTTTGCAAAACCCCCGACTAAATGGAATTAAAAGAGACAATTAAATTACCTTTAGTTACAATTATAGCTTCCTAATTTTTTTCACCTATCCATTACTACAAAGCCAAAAAAATCCGTCGGGGGGCTGCAGCCAACAGGTATCTATACGTTTTTTCAATTGTAAATTCAACATATAGTTCAAATTTGTTTCTATTAATTGACTGTATGAGATAATCTTTATACCTAGTCATTTAAATTCAGGAACCTCAACCTCAACAGCCTGGATTGGTCCTCTGCTGTACTGACCACTGATAAACGCCTTATTGACGTTTATCTCATGGGGGTAGTGGCCATAATCCCCACGGTGGGCATGCGAGTTGGGGATCGCAATTCGGTGGTAGAATTGTTCTGTAGGGGGCGCTGCTGCCCACCATCGGTGGATATCCCTTAGTCGCCTCTTACGACACCCACGGGAAGATATGGAGGTGGTGGTGAAAATTCTAACCCAGCGCTACACTTCTTCTTCTAGTGCCTCTCCATTTTTTTTTTTTTTTTTTTTTACGGTAAATAGACCTTTGTTTGACCGCAATCTCACCTGATGGAAAGCGAAGATGCGGCCGACGGTGTATCACGAAGGTCTAGAAGATACCTATTCACCCTTGTCTTGAAGAGACCCAGGTTGTAATTGGCCGGAAAAACAGAGGCAGGGAGCGAGTTCCATTCCTTTGCGGTGCGAATAATAAAGGTGGAGGAAAACCGCTTAGTGCGAGTGGAGGGTACATCCACCAAGTATGGATGGTAATGCGCTGTGCGTCTGCTTGTCCTGGAGTGGAAGGGGGATGGTGGGATCAGGTCATGTAGTTCGAGTGAGCATTCACCAAAATGTATCCTATAAAAGATAGAGAGACAAGCAACCTTGCGGCGGTGTTCGAGACTTTGAACTTTAGTCTCTGCAAGGTACTGCTCGTCAATGAGTCTAAAGGCTCTTCGTTCGATCGAGTCTAAGGCTGCAAGGTGGTACTTGGCCGAGCCGTCCCAAACATGGCAGCAATACTCCAAACCAGACCGGACCTGTGCTTGATAAAGGGATAGAAGCTGTTCCGGTGTGAAGTATCGCTTAACCTTATTTAGGACCCCTAGCTTCATGGCTGCTGTTTTGGCCTTCGACTCGATGAATGTGCCAAAGTTCAAAGTTGGTGTGAGAGTGACACCGAGGAGCTCCAGTTGATCATTTATAGGTACTGAAGGTCGGCGGTCAACCTCTTGAATTTTTCCTTATCCAGGGCAAGCCTAAATAGGTCTTCTGCCTTCTTAATGCCAGTCCATTGCCTTATGTTGCGCAGCCAGGAAGTCTTTCTTCGACCAACTCCTCTTTTCCCCTGTATTTTCCCCATCATGATCACTTGCAGCAGTTGGTATCGATCATGCCGTAAGACATGTCCGAGGTAGGCAACTTTTCTCTGTTTGATGGTTCTTACCAGGTTAGGTCTTTTGAGTCCTATTCGTTCGAGGACGTCAATGTTTGTGACTTTTTGAGTCCAACTTATGCGCAGCATGCGGCGATACAGCCACATCTCAAACGCCTCTATTCGTTTGCGAAGGTCTTCTTTTATTGTCCATGCCTCGCAGCCATACAGGACTACTGGCCAGACGTAGCATTGTACAATTCTGATGCGGAGTTTGATGTTCAATCTCTTTGAGCACAGTACTTTGCTCATTTTCACGAATGTTGCACTGGCGATTTCGATGCGAACACGTATTTCGATGTCGCTCTCCCATGAGTCCGTTAACCAGGATCCTAGGTATCGATACTTCGGAACTCTTTCAAGATTGACACCTTCTACTTGGATGTTACATTGTAGGCCCGCTGTTTAAGAGACTACCATGCATTTCGTCTTGGATGCATTCATACGAAGTCCCACTACCGTCTAGATGCACACTCGGACACTCGAATCACAATTCTTTGAAGGTCTTCTTCAGAAGACGCTATCAGGACAGTGTCATCAGCGTAACGAAGATTGTTAATCCTTCTGCCGTTGATGACGATTCCTTCATAAGCGTCTTCGAGTGCCTCGTTGATTATGCCCTCTGAATAGAGATTGAACTGAACAGTAGAGGTGACAATATACATCCCTGACGTACTCCTCGCTGGATCTCAACAGCATCAGATTCATCGTCGTTGCCAACTCTAACCGTCGCAATCTGTTGCCAATAGATGTTTTCAATTATACGTATATCCTTGCTATCAAGGCCTATATTTTTTAATATCCCAATCAGTACATCGTGTCTAACACGGTCGAAAGCCTTCTCATAGTCTATAAAGCAAAGATACACGTCTTGTTGCATATCACGACATTTTTTGCACTAGCGCTACACTGGGTACCGGAAAATTCAGAAAATAGATGGCAATTGGCAATTGGCAATGGCAGCCCCCCCGACGGATTTTTTTGGCTTTGTAGTATGGATAGGTGAAAAAAATTAGGAAGCTATAATTGTAACTAAAGGTAATTTAATTGTCTCTTTTAATTCCATTTAGTCGGGGGTTTTGCAAAAATTATTTCTTCCTTTTTCGATTACATACTATGTATATTATATCCGTCGTGGGTTTTTCAAAATTTTATCTTGATTTTATTTTAAACTTTTTAGAGATTTTCTACATTACTTACAGCCGATTTTTCGAATTCAGATCATCCTTTTCATTAATTAACCATAGGCCAAGCCTTTTTGTATTTAGTTTATTTTATTTATTATGTATATCAAGAATAAATGTTTTATTTGTATCACACGGCGTTTCTCTTCATATTATTTAACAAGGAAGCAAGTTTCAGAGTCAATAAAGTCGGTCACCTAGCAACGCACCGCGTTGCCTAGGAACGGAGTGTGTTGCCAAACACGGTTATAAAGGTACATCAATATTTTTTTAAAATGTCGATTACAGCGCCCCCTGGTGAGCAAATACCATAAAACTTTGCTAAGAACCATCGCCAATGAACCCCATACCTTTTACAGAAAACTGTGTCTCAATCGATTAAACCGTTCTGGAGATAATCGGCAACATTGGTTTTCACAAAATACACATACAACAGCGCCCCTGGTGAATGAAGACCATAACAACAACATCACACCCTAAACGCATATACCGTCTCCGTTTCGTCGCGAGTAACAAAAAAATTTTTAGAAAACGTCGATTACAGCGCCCCCTGGTGAGCAAACACCATAAAACTTCACTAAGAACCATCGCCAATGAACCCCATACCTTATACAGAAAACTGTGTCTCAATCGATCAAACCGTTCTGGAGATAATTGGCAACATTGGTTTTCACAAAATACACATATAACAGCGCCCCCTGGTGAATGACGATTATAACAACTAGTGTAAAATCATAACCACCAAATTTCGAACCCGAAACTGAAAACCGCACCTTAATCGGTCAAGCCGTTTTGGAGATAATTGGGAATATTGCGTATTGCACATACATACATACATACATACATACATACATACATACATACATACACACATACATACATACAAACAACATCACACCCTAAACGCATATACCGTCTCCGTTCCGTCGCGGGTAAAAAATACCTAAATAATGCACTTACAAAATCTATTTTGGACGACTCCATACTGCACGACCTCAAGTCTCAATTCAGATCGATGTGCATTATTTATCGCCGGGTACTGTACAGTGACATCTGAATTGACACCAATATCTACGAAGAAGTAACATAATATATTATTATTTCAATTCAATTTATTATTAACTCATTTATTTTCAGATTAAAATCCATAAACACGTAGAAATTACAAATGTCACAATCATTTCATAGATAATTAAATAACAATATATTACAAACACAATTGAATTAAAAAAGTGAAGCCAGTAGGCTTAAAAAATGAAATAATGAAATAAAAATGAAAAAGTACTAACTAACAAAATAAAATATAAATAAAGCTAGACCCGATCAATATCTTCATCCATTTGTTCTGGATGGGACAGTCTAGGCGCGACACAATCATTTGCAGGATAGAATTATATAATATAGCTTAAAGCCACTTCGGCCCGCAAACAATTAAATCGCGCGAGCCCAAGTAAAAACAACTGGAATATGTAGTCTCCAATTCAATATTATCGAGAGTAAAGGAAAGAATGATTTCTTATACAGTTTAATACTTAGTAGTAGAGAGTAAGGGTAAGTGCTCATTATAAACATCAAAAAGAAAACCAATTTTTTTAGCAAACAGTTTGCTGGTCAGGTTGTTCTTCATCATAAGCCTCCCCTTGTTTCTTCCACTCATCTCTGTCACGAGATTATCTCCTACAGCCTCTTGGTAGATCATCATCTCTTGATTTGACGTCCATGACGTCTTTTTCCAATAAAGGTATACCTAATCACTAACCCTCTTATTCAATAGTCTGGTAACTTAGCACTCTGCTAAATCTCACTCTGTCTTCTTCTATAGACATAAGACTACTTAGCAGGTATTTTATGTTAGCAGACCAATATGAATTAGGGGGACCTTAAAAAAT
Organism: Eupithecia tripunctaria; assembly: GCA_955876795.1. Taxonomy (NCBI): domain Eukaryota; kingdom Metazoa; phylum Arthropoda; class Insecta; order Lepidoptera; family Geometridae; genus Eupithecia; species Eupithecia tripunctaria. The sequence goes on from OY041620.1 coordinate 8,882,632, forward strand.
GTTATAACCTGACACAAAAACCTCGCAGAAATAAAATTATTCTTCACCAAGACACTCGGATGTTGTGTTGTGAATATTTACAGGGCCATAACAAATTTAGAGATGGCGTGGCCTGCCCCTAAATCTTCTAGTCTCGGACGGACATCGGACATAATCTTTTATGGTCATTCCCCCGCTTTATGGCCCAAGTTAGTGGTACATGATTTTGTAGCTTCCGAACTTATGAAGAAATACGAACACAGAGTTTTATACATGTGGACTTTTATTCCATGGTTTAATATTTTCGGATTAAGGCGCATACCCGAGCCAATATTACATTGCCACCTATTTTATCATAAATTTTAAAAATCCATCTTACAGTTTGTGGTATCTATTTTGAATACCTCTGTAATAGTTTTATCTTGTATTTATTGGTAGTTTTAGCTTTCGAATAATTGTTAACTGTGTTTGTTCGTGTTACTAAGTAGTCTTTTATTTTATTTGTAGTGTTATGTATTGTTTAATAAATCATTTTCTTCTTCTTTTTCTTCTTGTATATTTTAAGCAGAGATGCAAAAATAGAATTTGTTGGCCAAAAAAAAAGCTTTACAAAATAAAACTATTATAGAGGCATTAATTAATAACTTATAATAGATACCACAAACTGTACGATGGATTTTTAAAATTTCCTATTTTAAACGTAATAATAAGATAAAATGGGTGGCGGCACCACTTTCCCTCTTGTATGCGCCTTAAAGTCTCGCTAATCGTATCATTTTATTTTAAATCTAACTTCTATTCACAGATTTGCTCGCGTAAAAAACTTCGATTATGTCACTCAAATAGAATGTAATTCTATCTATTGGTAAAAGAATTTTTAAAATCCGATCAGTGTTATCATTGTCACAAACGGTTTGAGAGTTTTTACTAACAATTAATATTTACCAAATACTCCGAAAGTAGTTAGTAATATTGAATTGTGGTTATAGAAAATATTTTATGATTTATGGATTTTTTTTCTATAGTTTTATTGCTTGGCAGTTAAAACGAATAGGTACTTAATAATTATTATTACGATTAGCTATTGCTGCCTATTACAACTGCGCATCGGCCTCCTTTTTTTTCTTTCACCAAAAAAAATACCACAAAAAACATTGAATCATTGAAACCCGCGCAATTTAAATCGAAAACCCTTAAATAGGGACAAGAATTTAATTAAATAGCATCATTGACTCGCAAAATCTCTAAGAATCTCCCAAAATCATTCCCTTGTTGAACTAATTCAGCGGCCTACAAAAACAATTATTATTTTCATTGAATCAGAAGTAAAATATTAAAATACTAAGTAACATTGCTTCTACGTAATTTGTTGAAAGCACGAACTTGTATTTTAAAGGTTATGAAAACGAGACGTATTTTGCTACAGTCAAATTAATGGTGCAGTAGGTCTATAGGATTATGCATGATTTTTTTAAATTGATTATTTAGGTTAATACATAAACGAAAAAAAAGACGTGTGGCACTCGGGGACTGCCGCGGTAAAGCTATTGCATAGCATTTTGTATCAACTTATGCATTTATAATTTTATTTATTTATTTTTTTCATGCAGTATTGCTTTTTCTTTGATATTAATTCAAGTTACACTTTTTGAGCGTGGTGACCGATAAGAATTTTACAAGTACAGCTGTTCACTGTTGTACATAAATACCTATACACCTATATACTTTCTCATAAACAGCTGCTTATGTATTCGTCCGATTTCGGAGCAGCTCGTCTCGATTCGTGCTAGTTTCGTAGAGTCGTACAATACGTCTAATCGCACGCACACAAGGCCGTGTCGAAGACTGCCGAACTGAAACGACGTTAGACGATGCACGGCCTTCAAGCCACACCTCCTTGCCCGGCGGAGTAGGGAGCGTGAGGTTTTTTCGTTACGGAATTTCTGGATTCGGTCCCCGCGCTCAAGGCCCGCGATAGAAGCTATGCAATAGCTTAAAAATATAACAGCCAAAACTTATTAAATTATTTTGGTAAAAAACAAAAAGTAAAACTACACTCAGTTTCAGGTGATACAAACGCTGACATGTTAGCACCTTGCATTTTGTGACGTCACGTTTCATCGGATTCCTTGTGTCGACTCAAAGTCAAAACTTCATGCCCGTACAAAAATGTTCAAGAATGACGTCTCAGTTCGGGTGCCAATAGCGTTGTGTTTAGAAATTTTGCGGTTGAGTTTTAAAATATCTACTTTTCAATGATTATTTTCCACAATAAAAACATCAGAAAATACAAAAACAAATATACAGATATATTTCTTTAACAATAGAGAATACTTAAAAAGTATTATCTTTTTGGAAGTCTCGTACATATTATTTACGAGAATTATATGTGTTTAAACCAAATAAATATTATAATTTATAATTATGTAGTACTATGTATTTCATCTGTGCTATAATGCCAGATGTTTTTACAGTAATAAGTAGTAAAAAAACTGAGGTATTGAGTTATTATGGTAATAAAGATTTTCCAAATCAATGTATCTGTTTATTAATATTTTTATCCATAAATACAAAAAAAATATTTGGAAAAGTTCAAATTATAAAATTATTCATCATCATCATTATTATCAGCCTATATTAGTCCACTGCTGGACATAGGCCTCCCCTAATAAGCGCCATAGCGCCCTGTCTTCAGCTTGACGCATCCAGCGAAAGTCTATTAGACTTTCATTTAACCGAAATCTTACCCGATGGAAAGCGAAGAAGCGGCAGACGGTGTATCACGAAGGTCTAGAAGATACCTATTTACCCTTGTCTTGAAGATACCCAGGTTGTAATTGGCCGGAAAATTGGCGAGGAGTTCCATTCCTTTGCGGTGCGAATAATGAAGGTGGAGGAAAACCGCTAAGTGCGAGTGGAGGGTTCATCCACCAAGTATGGATGGTATTGTGCTGTGCGTCTGCTTGTCGAGTGGAAGGGGGATGGTGGGATCAGGTCATGTAGTTCATGTGAGCATTCTCCGAAATGTATCCTATAAAAGATCGAGAGACAAGCAAGCAACGACAAGTTTTCGTGATACTCTGAGAATAGTCATGCTAGAAACGTTGAGATTAACTCTTAAGTGGATTATAATTACACAAAATATCTTATTGAATATTCTTGTTTATTTTCTATTACTTGCTTTACTTATTAATTCTGTACTGTGACTCGAAAAGGACTGGTTTAATATTAAACTTATCGATTACGTTTCGTTTCGTGAGACTTGCCTGGCTTTTGTCACGTGATCGAGTTGACCTAGTTGCGCTTTAGTCGATGTTTTGTTTATTATCTTCGCTGTAGGTTTTTGACTACACGGGATATTAAAAAAAACTTATGAATAACCATAGTGTTTTTATGTTATTTATAGTGCGTACCTGAGCCCTTATACTCGGGGTGTAACTTACGAATTAAATGTAGCTTTAGTCTTTGAACAGGATTGGATAAACTTCATAGTTTTCCTTGTAGGGCCAACGGCAGCGCTAGAGTCCACAGAAAGTTCCAAAGTTTTTCGACTCATTCGTCTATTGACCTCGTGATTGGTAGCGTATTCTCGAACGGAGTACAAGCATAAGTCCTGTCGAAAGCGAAACATTTTTGAGATATTTTTATTTTTCTTAACGATAGTGAAATTAATCTGCAGGCCAGTATTAATGTTTTGTGCCTTAAATTTGCATCACCCCAACTCTTCCCGCGGGTGTCGTAAGAGGGATATCTACCAAGGGCGGGCAGCAGCGCCCCCTGCAGAACAATTCTACCCCCTGCGATCCCCAACTTGCATGCCCAGCGTGGGAATTATGGGTATAACCCTCCATGAGATAACAGCCAGTAAGCCGCTTATCAGGGGAAGTCCTGCGTCCAGCACTGGACCAATAAAGGCTGTTGAGGCAGGATTATTGTGGCAGCAGGGATCTTCATGAAAATAAGCAATTTGAGATATATAGAAGTACCTAGATAGTACCTATAGTTGCGTAGATATAGATTTGGATTAAAAATGACATATTTAGATTGTACCAAATTATCCAAATGCGTCAATCTAAGTAAAAAGGGGTGATGATATCCATTGATTTATTAAAAACGAAGATGAGGCACTAGTTGCTCGAAAGTGGCAACCTCAAATTGTGTAAAATTGTGTTCGCCCACATCAGTCACCGTCTGACCGGCGGCACGGGCGGTCGTGATTCGCGTGAAATATTGTTGTCTCAGTCTCACTGCGGTCCTAGATACGTCTTTCCGTCTTTGTTCTTCTTTGTATTGCACAGGACTGGAAATAAAACTGTGAGCGTATGTGTTTGCGTGTAGTTGTAACACATGCCAATTTTTGAGTAAGCGCTGGGAGAACGTAACCTATCTTCCCTTTTTAAATCAATGATGATATCAGTTATTTTCTCCCATTTTTTATTTTGTCAATGAAACAAAAAATTAGTAAAAGCGCGTCAAAGTTTGGTAGTGGCGTCACGGTTCAGTAAAAAGTGTAACACTGTTTACTGAAACGTGACGTCACGCGGTACTTTAACTGGCATCTTCATAATTTTTTTAAAGAAAAAAATACTTTTATAATATCTTCTGATATTCTAACTAATAAACAATTTATAGTCGTCAGGCTTATTGTTCAACACTTACCTCCTCTAAAATCAACATACCCCAGATCAGGTTAGCACGGAAAAACTATTTTCAACCGACCATTGACTATGTTTCAAAGTTTAATTGCCACTTCCAAGCTTTCGAACCGTGTTTTATAAAAATCAACACGTTTTGAATAAATCTCCACTATTTCAAAACGTTGACTGGAATACGTTTAAACAATACCGTATTTTGTAAGCAAAATGCTCCATGAATCACGAGGTAAGCGTATTCTATTATAAATTTAAATTTAAAGCTGTTGCCATACATTGCGGCGATACTGTGAGTTCTCATCGTACGAAGTTTCACCGCAGTTTCAGTGCTTAACATCAGGTGAAATATACAGGTGATATGAAAACATACAGCCAGTTATCATTATAAAATTACTACAGCCAATAACCTGCAACTAAGTTTAACAACTTTTACAATAAATAAAAAAATAACGCTTGACTATCCACACATCATTTATCCACAATTTAAAGTAAGCTGTGTTAGGTTTACCTACCTACTAGATAAAAGATATTGGTTATCTACATAACTAAGATTTTACTATGCACATGTAATATACAAGAAAAACATTTTATAGTATACATAGAACCCCAAACACGTTTTGCGCCTGATACCGTAGAGCGTAGTTCCGTACAAACACTTCACCCGAGGCGCAACCACCTGCGTCACAGGCGGATTCTCGCCCGCTGCGACACAGAGGTACAATTAATACAATATAAACAATACATAAACGCTATAAACACCAAATAGACAACATTAAAAAGAGAAAATACATAAGACAAGTACTATGGGTGGCATTATCGCTTATTGAAATCAAAAATACCACTTTATTTCCGTGTCAGTTTATTTTTTAATATGATTTGACCTTTTCTAAGTGTACATTTATTTTATTTATGGAAATAAAGCATTTTTTAATTTGAGTTTGAGTTTAAAGCAATCTCTCTTCTTTGGATGAAAATAATTGTGAATTTAAGAAAGGCAGGAGGTGCACCAAAGATTATCCAAAATTAATATAAATATTACAGAGGTCGTCAGATTAAAACCAGCAATTCTGACCCCTCGCCTCAAGGGAGAGACAATTTTATACGAGTAGAAGATACCTATTGTATTCACTGAGGTAGAGTCACCCCACACTGCTCACAAACTTTCCGTCCGTCTAACGCGTGGTGTAGCTAAGGCTTAACCCGTTATTCCGTCGTCAAGCACCATAAAATACCTGACTTTTATTTAAATTGCGGTGAATTATATATAGTTTTCAAAAGCTTCTCTACGAACTTCATGGAATATTCTATTGCAATTTAGTATTGGGAGGGACGATCGAAAAACGTGAGCCGAACGCTCGAGAATTGGAATCGGCTGATTTAGAATTTTATATTGGAAAATCCTATTTTTATTATTTTAGCAGTTAGAAAAATTTGGAAAGATGCTTACTTTACTGAGAGGGTCTATGAATAATATATCTACAATATCGTGAGCATATTGGCTCATAGAAATGACTAGAGGAGCGCGTTCCCTGCCGAAATCGGATGATTCCGCGCCCGACTCACGGTCACACCGCTCTTTCACACTAGTGTTTCGGTTAGGAAATGGTTTGACTAACCACCACACTGATAGTCAAGCAGTATGACGGGCAAAGAAAACTGTTTCCTCGTCTTCACATTAGTGTGAATTAAAGGAAACCAATTTCCTTATTTTAACACATTTTACAATTAAAACCTCTTTTCTACATCACAGATTTTTTGAGGGTAATGCCGCCGGTATGGGTGCGTCCACTTGTAAACGCCATTTAGTAATGCAGTGGGGTTGAATGTACGCACTTGTATAGCTAACCGTACAAATAATACTACAATCGTCCGATGCCGGCAGGTGAATAGGCGTAACCTAAGTTCGCTGTAAGTCTTTGAGAAGGCATATATTTTACATAACTATTTCAGGACGTATTATCCCGTATTCTAAAATGGAATAATTATTTGAGATCATAGAGAACAATGGCTTTAGCTCCTTTCTAAATCGCGTTCCCTAGTCATAAAGTTCAAGATCCTTTAATTCCCTAAACAAAGGTTGATCTTTAAACTTCACAACAGTCTAAAAACCTAATGCCTAACTGTGCATTCATCTAGCAGTTACGGTAAATACGTCGAAGCTACGTAAATGAGACCCAACCCAAAAGTCGGCCATAAAATTAAGGGGTGCTGGAGTGCGAAGCGAGACGCTACCAAAGCGTAATTGAATAATTTCGTTAACTAAATGAAACTGAATTCCCAGACAATTTCGCCACGGCAGATGCATAAAGAATTTTATCGTGGCAGCCAAGTTAGGGCAAGGATGCTGGGTTGCTGGAAAGGACAGTTCACACCATTGATTAATTAAAAAGAGAAGATAGGTTACGTTCTCCCAGTGCTTACTCAAAAATTGGCATGTGTTACAACTACACGCAAACACATACGCTCACAGTAATATTTCCAGTCCTGTACAATGCAAAGAACAAAGACGGAAAGACGTATCTAAGACCGAACTGAGACCGAAACAACAATATTTCACGCGAATCACGACCGCCCGTGCCGCCGGTTTGACGGTGACTGAGGTGGGAGGGGGGAGCACACAATTTTACACAATATGAGGTTGCCATTTTCGAAAAACTAGTACCTCATCTTCCCTTTTTAATTATTCGATTATTCTTTTTAAAAAAATCTGTAGATATGTGACTTTCTCGTAGTGCTAACTCAATAAATGGCCTGCGTTTTGTTACAACGCAAAGACACGCTATTTCCAATCTGCTATTTTCTTCTTTTTACCTACTCATGTTCACTAGGTACCTACCTGCTTACCTGTAGGTATCTACTTAATATGTTGTTGTTCTTTTTTGTTACTTTTCCTGTGCTGTTTCTGCGTGTACTTAATAAAGAGTCTATCTATCTATCAATATTTATCAATATATCTAATAAACAACAAAGATGGACGACGTACATAGATGTAGTTGTGATGAAGAAACTCCTTATTTTATAATTTGTGATATAAAAATTGCTCGTTTACTGCGCATAGCCGTTTAGTTGCAAATATGCGGCACAATTTATGCACAAATATTGAATAATTATGCACTCATCCACAATATTCAATTAACAGAAATCAACACCTATTCACATATTCAACCAAATATTTAACTGCAACAGTAGTGGTTTTGTAATTTTAATATTAATTTACATGTTTATATATTCTAATTAGCAAAACCAGTATCACCAAATATACCACCATAATTTTACCTCGCTTAATATTATAACAAAGGTAAGCTAAGGTAGAAACAGCTGGTTTAAACACAATCTTTAAAACCGGGGCTGATCGATGTTACGGAATGTAACGTAACAGCGAACATGATACTTTTCGCTGTATGTTAAAATCCGTCTAGTTGCTCGTTGCAAGATTCTTCTTTCCTTGTACTGACCGCTCGAACAACCGTTGTGTGACACGTTGCCTTATGCAAGCTACCAAGCGAGAGCAAGCTAACGAACGAATGCGAAAGAACCAGTGTGAGAACGTCATACGAAAGCCAGCGAGCCCAAACGAGGGCCTTCGTTCGCCTTCGGCCATGTTCGTGGCTTTCACTCAACTTCAACCTCAACAGCCTGTACTGGTCCACTGCTGGACACAGCCTCCCACTGATAAGCGCCTTGTTGGCGTTTATCAAATGGAGGTAATGCCCATAATCCCCACGCTGGGCATGCGGGTTGGGGATCGCAGTTCATTAATAGAATTGTTCTGCAGGGGGCGCTGCTGCACGCCCCCTTTCACTACATCAAAGATAATTAACTATTAACCAACTTCAATTTTCAATTTGGGACCACAAGGAAAGCACTAGCTTTCAAATAAAAAAAAAACATGCAAATCGGACCACCCAGTCAAAAGTTCTGAGGTAACAAACATAAAAAAAAAATACAGTCGAATTGAGAAACTCCTCCTTTTTTTGAAGTCGGTTAAAAATAGAACGAACGTATCGATCATCAAATCGCACTCGCTTACATTCGGTTGCTCTCGTGCGCTCGGTAGCCGGTTGCCGGACACCGGTGCAGTATCAGTCAGTACCCATCATTACAATGTTTTTGTACTGACGAATAATCCATCGCTATTACAATGTATGTATGTATTAGGCCGTGTGGTGCCGGCGGCATAGAATTTGCACCACCCCAATTCTTCCCGTGGGTGTCGTAAGAGGCGACTAAGGGATATCTTCTGGGGGGCGGGCAGCAGCGCCCCCCCGCAGGACAAATCTTCCACCAAACTGCGATCCCCAACCCGCATGCCCAGCGTGGGGATTATGGGCAGTACCCCCCCATGAGTTAAACGCCAATAAGGCGTTTATCAGGGGGAGGCCTGCGTCCAGCAGTGGACCGATACAGGCTGTGGATGGATGGATGGATGGATGGATTACAATGTATGGAAGATAACATCGTCCTATGATGGAGGCCTACGTCTATAAGCTAACATGAAGATGATGATGTTGATTAATTTCATATAAAAGTTCTTAGATGTGTATCACTTTTCAATCAATTGTCTTTAAAACTTTTAAATTGATTTATATTTTTTTGCTTGAGTTTCCTATTGGAACGCACAAGAATTTAACTTGAATAAAAACCATCGCGACTTGGGCAAAAAAATAACACATAAAAAATAATCCAGCCATATAAAATCGCCTGCGATTCCTTTAGTAGGGCATGATTACCACAAAGCAACAACAATTTAATGAAAATAACTCGTGTAACCCGTTAATTGTGAATTTGTTTGTTACATTGCCAATTTCGGTTTTACTTGTAGAACTTGTAACGAAAAAGGTTGTTGATTATATTGTTTACCCGCTTCTGCCCGTTGCTTCGCATGCGTTTTTTGGAGGGTAAAAAGTAGCCTATACCAGCTATGCGATTACGCAAAAACCATCCATCCTATACTGACACATTCTGGTGTTCTCAGAGGAAATTCCACCCATCTTATCTTATATTTACATTTGCAGTATGAGAATTTGGTTAAAGGTATTTGTATGTAGTGTAATGTATAGATTTTGTAGCCTCTATTATTGTTGTAAGTAGTAACATTCACTGACAGTCGTGTGTCGCTCGTTTTGTCTCGTCACTCTGTGGGCCTTGCAAGGGGATTGTTGTCTGGGTAGAATAGAAAAAAAATTACGTCACTTTGTTCATATGGAATATAAATTTCCATGGAAACAAAGTCTGCGAATAGGTAAAAGTAGGATGTTTGAAGACTCTTTCAGAGCCGCATCCAGATTCTCTAGTCCACTTAATTTTATCGCCATAAGTCTCCCCGTCAAATTACTGAAGACGCTGCAGAATGAAATGAGGACGCAATGTAGGTAGGTACTGTCGGCGCCGAATTCATGTGAGCCTGGGTCATCATCATTAGACCGAGATGATTTCCTCTTTAAAAGGCGCTTTTTCTGCAAGGGAGTAAAACCGGTATACTAGCGGTATATCCTAATAATATTATAAACGGGAAAGCTTGTAAACATGGCTGTATGTATGTTTGTTGCTATTTCACACAAAAACTACTGAACGGATCGGGCCCAAATTTTGCATACAGGTAGTTCTAAGTCTGTAATAACAGATAGACTACTTTTTATGCCATAAATCAGTTCCCGAGATAGGCGTGCGTACCCGCGGGGCGCAGCTAGTGTCTATATACCTTAACCTCAACAGTTAATATTGGTCCACTGCTGGACGCAGTGGCCGCTTCCCCCTGATAAGCGCCTTATTGGTTATTATCTCATGGGTATGCCCCTAATACCCACGCTGGGCATGCAGGCTCGAAATAGCAGTTCGGTGATAGAATATTACTGCAGAGGGCCCTCCGCCCACGGTGTAAATCCCTCTCCCTCTCAGTATGGTGCAAATTCTAAGACGGCTCCACACAGCACATATAAATAAGGTATAGAACAGAACATATCTTAATGTAAATTCTAGAAATAAACATTAACTTGTGCCCACAACTCGGCTAAACAAGATTAATGTATCTATTACAGGGCAATGTATACGCTTCAACAACAAAACATCGAGTAAGTTATATGAATTATATCAGTAAATAAATTCCAACAACAACGATCCCCACTCTGAAGCCCAGTTTGTTGTCCAGCATTATTTATTTATTTATTATAAATTCAATCAGACGTTTATCGGGGAGACCTTCGTCCATTCGGGCTTTTTTTTTAACCTGAGGGAAATGCGCACGCATATTGCACTGCCACGGGGAGACAGTGCGATTATGTGGGACTCCAACACCACTAAAACCCTCAGGGTGCTTCCGCCTCTGCCGCTTGTGGTGGGAACATGGAGACGCTTTCTCCATGTTCCCATCTCCGTTGATGGAATAAACAAACAATTTAGCATTCGATGACAAAATGACGTATTTTGTTTCCATTATTGGGCTAAAACGTATTTGGAAGTAGGTTTCAAAATAGATAAATGAACCTTTTTATTGAGTTCACATACAAATACCCCAAGAAAAAACGAATAATATTCGTCTTAAGGCGCATACCCGAGCCAATCTGACAGCAATTCCTATTTTTACGTTTATCATAGGAATTTTTAAAAATCCTACGTTCAGTTTATGGTATCTATTATAAGCTATTTTTTAATACTTCTTTTATAATTTTATCTCATATAGTTTAGGAGGAGATACAAAAATAGAGTTTGGTGGCCAAAAAGCGCAACTTCGTATCTCTTCCTAAGCTTTACAAAATGAAACTATTACAGAGGCATTAATTAATAGCTTATAATAAATACCACAAACTGAACGTAGGATTTTTGAAAATTCCTGCGTTCAACGTAATAATAAGATATAATAGTTGGGGGCGCCACTTTCGCTGGTGTATGTGCCTTAATGTCGTTTCAATATCAAACAGCGATCCGATTTTAACTAAAAGGAAATAGAATAACATTCACCCAAGTTATAATAATTCGACTAAAATTATATCGTAAACCGTCTTAAAATAACAATAATTTTCAAAAAGGGTCAAATAAATGATTGAATCATTACAGTAGCAGATTTAAAGGGGTGAAAATATTCCTAAATCCTAAGTAAACGCAAAACGAACCGTAACAACGTTTCCAATGATCTTTAAATTATGTTGTGTACATTACAAATAACCCTTCCGCGGTGGCCATTGCTCAACTTCCAAGGGTTTTATTTATGTCACCCTTTATAAAAGTAGTAGGTACAATCAGGTACATATTCTATTAATATTATAGTTTGACCGCTGTACCGCTCCTTAGGAAAGTGCGGCGAGGTGGGGGCATGGAAAAAAAGAGCAAGAGTAAACATGAGATCGATATTGTCGAATAGATCTTAGGATATCGAGATAAACAAAATGTTTATTTCATGTAACGATTATATTTTTTTATAACTAAATTAAATACAGGTATTCTGACATACATAGATTCTGCTTCAACTTCATCTTCCGTTTCGCCATTGGAACTTGAATCGGAGTCGTTCTGCAAATTTATTATTAATGGATCGATAATAATATTAAATCTACTATCGCGATCACTTTTATATTCAAAGCTTTCTTCTTTTCTTTAAATATTCGGCCACTTTAAAAATGATGGTATTGACATCACGAGATAGCGCTCGACCCATCTTTGGATATTTATCTCGTGTGCGTCATAATACTTCCCCCCCGTCTCGCCGCGCGCATACCTCAGGCGCGGTACAGCGGTTGCGGTCAAACTATAGTACCTGGGTGACCGGTTTTTTTGTTGGTAATTATGTATTAATTACGTGATTATTAGAAATTATAGTATGTAGTATTTTCGCCAATAGATTTCTGAATGATAATTTTAAGAAGGGTTACGATATAATTTTAGTCGAATTATTATAACTTGGGTGAATCTTTTTCTATTTCCCCTGTTTGATATTCAAACGACATTGATATACCTACTTCCAATTACATTTTAGCCCCGTTTTGATTTGTCGATTTATTAAGGAGTCCACATAATAACATGCATACAATGGCATCTCGCGCGTTTTTAGGCTAAATTTAAAAAAAACCGGACATCCCTTCGAGCACGTTGGTGTTATTCCAACACAAACAATATTCGTAGTTAACCCGCTTATATTCATAATGACTTAAGTATATTAGTTATCTATACTCGTAGTACCCACAACACAAGCTCTTCTTAGCTTGGGGCTAGATAATAATGTTGTGTGACTTCCCCAACATAATTTATTTGTAGAATACTTGATTCATTCGTACTGTAGCACGTATGAATCATAGAATCGAGAACCTCTTTTTCAAAGTCGATTAAAAAGTAGAGGGGAACATAATATATTTCCAGTCGCAGCCGGCCGGATGGAGCAGAGCTAGAAACACGGTCATATGGCATGAAAGGCGGCGACCTAATTATACATCTAGCACATAATGTGCCCAGGGATGGACTGAGGACAAGGGAATCAACCGAGTCAGAGTCAGAGTCAAATCGTTTATTTCTTTAGACTTACAAAATAAGCACTTAGACAAGTCAAATTTTTACTATATAAACAGCTTTATAAATAGTAATTACTAACAAACAAGAAATAAAGTGCAATTGACTCTAATTCACTTAATTTTTTGTTGAAGAAACCACTAGCAAGTTTATCGCTTATCAACTAATACAATCTTAGCATAACTAAATCTAGACTTACATACTATTGTCGGTGTGGAACTGGGTGACATTCGGCCAAGCATTAACATCATTAACATAATTATCTAAGGAGTAATAGGTTTTCTTGATAAGATTTCATTTTATGTACAGTTTAAGGAAAAGGTTTTTAAGGGAAATTTGCCGTATTATCATAGAAACCTTTCCATAGAAACAACACGTGCAAAGCCGCGGGCAGAAAGTAGTTCGAAAAAAGGCTAAAACAGTTCTAGGGCAAGCTAAGTTTAAAATTATCTGGAAGTTTCCAGAACGAAGTTTTTTCTCCTATTCCAATTCAATGCATTTGGCATGCTACTCTCTAAATTGTGGACGACGATTTATTTTATTTTAGCTTAGAACCGAGCGCTATGTCAACTAAAGTTTATTGGTTTTAGTCTAGTTTTCTATTTACCCTGTCTCCACAATTCAATATGTTTATATTCTGTAATAAATCTCATTTTGCTAACATTATTGAAACTTCTAAATTGCTATTGAACTAACTTTGTTGAATAATTATTTTGCATTGTACATTTTATTTGAGTAAGGGGCGTCTGGTGATAACTTTTTAAGCGTTATACAAACTTTATTTAACTTTTAGTTAAATAGGCTGACCTATTTGCTTCAGTATGGACTGAACTGGGTATTTGCGGGTTCGAAAGAGTGTTTTTAAGGTTCATTGGTCAATAAGGCGACCTTTATAGTTTCGCTATGTCCGTCTGTCCTGTGTCAGGGTTTATTTCTCTGACTCTGAGTACTAGAAAACTCTAATTAAGTTGGGTTTAATCTTATTTTTAATTTGAACTTAACTCTTGGTCTTTTTATCTACGCAAGATGGACACCGAGTTAATTGCTCGGAACTCAAGGTAATTTTTACGACGACCTCTTTGGCGCGGTGGGCGAAGCTCCGCCTGCGACGCAGGAGGTAGCGGGTTCGATTCCCGCCTCGCGACAATTGTTTGCACGATCTGCAGATATTTGTTCAGGGCATTCTGGGTGTTTTCTACAAAATGTGTATTAAAAACATATCTGTCTATGTAGTGTTTTGTAATATATTTATCGATTATCTAGTACCCATGACACAATCTCTGCTTAGCTTTTTAAAGATAATGCTGTGTGATTTGCCCCACATTATTGTATATTTCATTTATTTTAACCAGCCCCTTCATAAACCGTCCTCAATACGTCCACAGTACTCGTGCCTAGTGGAAAATGTTGAACTTTGCGTGACCCATGGCTGTTATGGCATGAACTTGGTCAGATATATCAGTTTGAACGACGGAGGCCCCTCGGATCCTATGTAAACAAGAATCTTAAAATAAAAGCTTTTTTTCTTGACTTTGAAATATTGTGAAGCTTTTGAAGTTATTGGATTTTAGAGGTCGCTTTTACATTTTTCACTTGTTTCTGTTTATGGATTTTCTTTATACGATTAAGATAATTAATTATGTTTAAAAAAACTATAAACCGACTTCAATTATAATAGTTTTTTCATGAATTTTCATGGATCCTATTGTCAGAACTGAACCAAAAAGAAATTAAAATGGGACACACATGGGAAGCACCAGCTTTCATATTAAAAAAGAATCATGAAAATCAGACCACCCCAGTGAAAAGTTCTGAGGTAACAAACATAAAAAAAATAAAAAAAACAGTCGAATTGAGAAACTCCTCCTATTTTTGAAGTCGGTTAAAAAATTAATAACTGAAATATTAGATGCGTAGTGCCTGCGACGCAGGAGGTTGCGGATTCGATACCCGCCACGGAACAAATAGATAGATAGAATATACTTTATTGCACACGGAAAACTTGTATATGGGGGAGCATAATCTTTTTAGGGTACCTAATGTATAGATACCTTTACCTTTTTAAGGCGCATACCCGAGCCAATCTGACAGCAATTCCTATTTTATCATATTTTTACGTTTATCATAGGAATTTTTTAAAATCCTACATTCAGTTTGTGGTATCTATTATAGGCTATTTTTTAATACCTCTTTTATAATTTTATCTCATATAGTTTAGGAGGAGATGCAAAAATAGAGTTTGGTGGCTAAAAAACGCAACTTCCAATAAATTCCAGATTTATTGTTTCATCATATGGTAGCTGTGTGATGCTGGTCGCTTACGCATTAACTAAGTTCAGTTGGTATATTTTACCAGTATGAACAAAACGCAGTAAACGCGAAACTCGTTTAAACATCCTAGGCATTAATGATCACCGTTCAAGCGCTATAAGTTTAGAGAATTAAAAATAGAAACTTCCTTATAGGTGCTTACCATTATGAACAAAACGCAGTTAACGCGAAACTCGTTTAAACACCCTGTAGGCATAAATGATCACCGTTCAAGCACTATAAGTTTAGAGAATTAAAAATAAAAACTTCCTTATAGGTGCTTACCAGTATGAACAAAACGCAGTTAACGCGAAACTCGTTTAAACATCCTGTAGGCATTAATGATCACCGTTCAAGCACTATAACTTTAGAGAATTAAAGATAAAAACTTCCTTATAGGTGCATCTACACTGGGTTCCCGTTCGGCATCCTCTCATGCATCGACGCATGGGACGCTAAACTTTTAGTGCTTGAACGGTGATCATTAATGCCTACGAACGCCCGATTTTGGCGGTTCAGCGTCTATAAATGCGTTTAAGAATTGTCAATGTCGTTGCCTTTTGTTTACGTATATTTGGAGGATTCTGACAGTAACGTAAACACGATCAAAATTTAGCTCCAAAAAGCCGGTGAAATCGGTTTGACTTTAACCGAGATTAAACTCGTTATGAACGCGTTTACTTAGAAACGAGTTTATTTGAACGCGTTTTAAGATATTAACGGTGAAATCCCCCCTAAGCAGTGAAAAGTTTGAATCCATTTTGCAGTTCAATTAATACGAGTATAATTCTAAACAAAACCCTTCTAATTCTAATTATTTGCAAAATTTATCTTAGTCCAAGAAGGCTAAAAATAATATTGCCCAACGGAGAAAATTTATATTTTTATCAAACAGAGAAAAGGTAGGTATTTTCGTCGTGATTAATTAACTTTCTTTGATGTTTTGTTGAGTCTTAAATATCTAATTTATGGAGTAATTTAGGATTTAAAATTATTCTCGAAAACAAAGGTTATATTGGCTATTTTATTAACTTAATTCTTAGTAAATAAGGTACTAAGGTACCTTGGTACGATCCTTAGATCGAGATAGTAATCTTGACGCCCAGCAGTAAATTGCGACTAGATAAAAAAGACTAATTCAAATTCAAATAGGGGGACAGTATCGCTCACGTCCGTAGGTGTTGACCCTCCTCTGTTACCCTACACGTGTCCTCTGGGTGGTGCTAAGAGCGGTACCCTCTGGTGGTAGGCTTCGGCCGTGGCTTGTCACCACCCTCCGGACTAAGCCGTGAAGCAACTCTGTTGTGTTTCGGAATGTGGTCCGGTGTAGCCATCTTCTAGACCTTCGTGATACATCGTCGGCCGCATCTTAACTTTCCATCAGGTGAGATTGCTTTCAAACGAAGGTCTATTTGTGATGAAATAATAATAATTAAGATGTACGGTTGCAGGAACTCTAATATGCACATAAAAGGTAGTACAGCCACGAAAGTAATATTATCTATTCCTTACCTTTTTAATTTAGAAAACTGTACTTTAAATCCCGCTGCACATTTGAGTATTTTTCATAAAGGTACCTGAAAAAAAAGATTACAGAATTAGCATCAGTATTTCATCCTACTAATAATATAAACGCGAAAGTTTGTAAACATGTAATTAAAAATCTCGCCCACGCCCACGCCCACGCCCACGCCCACGCCCACGCCCACGCCCACGCCCACGCCCACGCCCACGCCCACGCCCACGCCCACGCCCACGCCCACGCCCACGCCCACGCCCACGCCCACGCCCACGCCCACGCCCACGCCCACGCCCACGCCCACGCCCACGCCCACGCCCACGCCCACGCCCACGCCCACGCCCACGCCCACGCCCACGCCCACGCCCACGCCCACGCCCACGCCCACGCCCACGCCCACGCCCACGCCCACGCCCACGCCCACGCCCACGCCCACGCCCACGCCCACGCCCACGCCCACGCCCACGCCCACGCCCACGCCCACGCCCACGCCCACGCCCACGCCCACGCCCACGCCCACGCCCACGCCCACGCCCACGCCCACGCCCACGCCCACGCCCACGCCCACGCCCACGCCCACGCCCACGCCCACGCCCACGCCCACGCCCACGCCCACGCCCACGCCCACGCCCACGCCCACGCCCACGCCCACGCCCACGCCCACGCCCACGCCCACGCCCACGCCCACGCCCACGCCCACGCCCACGCCCACGCCCACGCCCACGCCCACGCCCACGCCCACGCCCACGCCCACGCCCACGCCCACGCCCACGCCCACGCCCACGCCCACGCCCACTTTTTTATCTACGCGCATAAAAGATTGACAATGAAAAAAGCGAAGAATATTTTTCCGCCATTGAAATGGTTGACCCTATACGTCTCTGAAATTGTAGATAACGGACGCAGTGACCACGCGGGAAGAAATATGAACACATAAGCTTTTTTGTTATTTTTTTCATCTTGGTTTCAAGAATGCATAGTTTGGAATATGCGTCGAAAACACCAAAAAAACCCGCAACAAAATATGTGTCTCTAGATCGTACAAACATTTGTCCCAAGGCGGGCTACATAGTTTGTTATATGCGGCGCAGCCCGCCTCGACAAATGTTTGTACGATTTAGAGACGCATATTTTGCTCCGGGTTTTTTGGGTGTTTTCTGTGTTTAATTAAAATACTATATTATATTATGACCCTCTATTATTCAAATGTCCCGCGCACTATTTAAAGGTTAGGTCAAGGACCAGTCATTGTGACACAGTGCAATTAGCTATTATTAATTAGCCACAGTGTTTGTTCTCTTCTCTCTATGCCTTGCTCAATACACACCTCATCAAAATTCTTTTAATTGAAACCTACCTAGAATACCAGCCTCCTAGAGCAACAACACAGAGAAATGTACCCATCATTCTCCGGACAACAAGTCGCATTACACAAATCATTTCCCAGTCTCCCAGTACTATCCAGTATCCAGTATCCAATATAGCCATCCTACAGGATAGGAGACGTCTATTCAAGTCGTTGACAATACGAGGAAGCTACGGCCGTTCAACCGACGTGACTTTCCTACGGAAAATGTAGAGCATTTAATGAACATTGTCACTTCGTTTTGTTTTATTTCTAGCGTTTAAGTGCACTCTGTTGATCGTGTATAGAGACATTTGAGCTTCTTGGGCATAATACTAAGTAATTACCCAATAGGGAGTTAAAAATTACGATTTTGTAGCTCTATATTTTTTCTAACAGCATCAGGTCTAAAATGGCCAATTCGGCATCTTTTCCTGTAGCTGTAGATTACGATTAACCTATCCAAAAGCCACCCGGCGTTTGGGTAGGAACTTTAATCGTTACCTACAAAAAATAAAACGGTGTTACGTAGTACGAACCATTCGCATGATACCCCATGCAAAAAAAAGCTTACTTCACTATACAGGGTGGGGCAAATTTTTGGCCCTTTAAGGGTAGCTACCCTTTCTTTTTTAGTTAGACGGTTTTGTTCTAAGGAAGTTTCTGTTTTATTTTGAAGGAAACAATATTGCCATTTAAAGTTTCTTGAAAAAAGTACGGTTCGCCCAAAAAATTACATTTGTCAAAAAAAAACAAGTTAGTCTTAATCGACTCTATTTCCAACCGGGAACAAATCAAATATTAAGTTTTGGAAAAAATTAAAAAAAAACAATTCCCATACATTTTCTATGAAAAACCTAGTACTTAAATGAAATCAACAACGTCACTCATTCAATTGTTCTTAATTTAAATTCGTTTGTAAATACTTTTTTTAAGTTGGTAGACTGATTTTGAAGGCTTATGTCCCTACCCATGCTCCCTCACGCAGTACTGACTGCACGCTTGCTGTGTATGTTACATTACGCCCCATAATGTCGGTTAGTATCCACCTTTAGATAGCACATTTTGGTACATACATAAAAATATTATACGTGTAGACAAGGCCTGTATTTTAGGTAGCCTACAGGGGTTGTGATAGACAATTCTAAGGCTGATTAACCTCTTTGCAGTAAGCCTTTGCAAGATTTGGGTGTTCATGGTTCTGAATGACAATGACAATGCATTCTTAGCAGCTATATTGTACCTAGTTAAGCTAACTGTGATAATTATATATTATTTAGATTTAATAATGACAGACAATGCCATTTTCCAGCAGCACCATTAATTATTATTTGTACATGACTTTAACGATGCCCATTTACAGCTGATCTATTTATTAATTTATCTTTTTTATGTGTACAAATTATTAACTTGATTATTTTTCTGTCTTGTCTGTTTTATGGCTTCAAATTTTAAATTATAATTTAACAGCATTATATTGTATAATTGACGTCTCCAAGTGTGCCTTGTGCTCCTACGGCGAATAAATGAGTATGAGTATGAGTATGAGTATGAATGTCACAGACAATCTTTATGAAACGGATACGACGTTCAATATTGACAACTGACGGGTGGTCTTCTCGGCAGCTATGAAAGCTCCTGGAGAACAACTAGGACCATTGTAGACCGATCAATGAAAAGAATGCTCAATATTATCAGTTGTTATTGAAATCTTTAGCATTCAGGGCTCCGCTGTGTGCGTGATTCCTCATACGCATATATATTAATGCATAGCGTACTGTATGCACACTATCACTGAGCCGTAAATACCATTTATTAGATATTCTGTTGCTAGGTTCTAGTAATTAATTTGTAATAATATAAGCCTTCCTTTAAAATAAACAAAAAATTATAAAAAACTTGAGAGGTGTCAAGGGACACCCGGATGGAACGAAGTTCCTTTGCTTGCTTTCTATAAAAGAGAGAGAGACAGACAGAGAAACATGCGACGCCGCACAGCTTACAATAGCTTACTATAGCAAAAAGTGTCGTGACAACTTTTCGTAAGAATTTTTTCCGTCTAGCCCCCTTTCACAACGCGCGATAAGGAACTTCGTTCCAATAAAATAGTAAATAAAGAAAACCAACATAGCCAAGTAAAGTAAGGCCTTACTGCGTCTCATATAATCATAAAAGAAAATTTATAAAACTATTAACCGTTAATAAAGATGTTTTTCTTTATAACACCGCTTAAATCACCAGATTTGTTGGCTTTCCAGCATAGGCCTGCTCTAGATCCTTCTAAAGTTCCAACCTTAACTTTTAATTGGATCTTAATCTTTTAATTCAGGTCTTAACTATCCATTTTAGATGATTAATACAGCGTTAGCTTAGGTTCTTACTGATTAATCCAATTAAAGCGTCTGAGAGTGTCGTGGCCTGCGTTAAAGGCCTTCAGCGGACAGCGATAGGCCTCTATACCGCAGGCCTCGACCGTCTCGGAGACCCTTTATAGAAGTTATATTTAAGTGCCCGAGAAATGTTAAGGACGTATAAAGGCCATACACAACTTTAGTGCCCGAAACGCCCTTATATTGATGCTAACTTCTAACTTATATATTCTATAACGCCATTTAAAATAAAGCGGTTATATAAAATAGCTATGTGGTGCTGGCTTAGAATATTCACCATCCCATCTCTTCCTGTAGGTGTCGTGAGAGGCGACTAAGGGATATCCACTGGGGGACGGGCAGCAGCGCCCCCGCACCGCAGCGGTTGTGTTGTCAAAAGAAAATTAACAAATGAGCGGTGAAAGTAGTCTATGTGAAACTCTCGCGATATATCTCTATCATTTGACCACCGGATTGGACTAACGGGAAAAATATTCTGCAGTGTTTTTATTTTTGTCACTAAATGGCCGTCAAAGACACTAAAAAATAACACAAAAACTGTAGGGAAAACTGCATCAAAAACAGGCTAAGCGGCGGATTTTACGGTTACAGAGCTCGAACTCTATCTAGTCTGTTAACTGTTTTGTTTTTTTTGTACCGTGCGTATTTTAGGCGCCCTGAACAAAAAACCAAATAAAAAAATCTCTTTTTTCGTGGATAAAATCTATCTGACAACATGCGTTCATTTAGCACATAGAGAAAGTATAATTCTTAAAATTAAAAGTTGACATGGAAATCATCATCATCACAAACACCCTATAAAAGTCCACTGCTGGACATAGGCCTCCAAAACACCCTGTCTCCAGCGCCTGCAGTCTTTCGCAGACCTGGCTGGAGGGCGTCACCACGCTTGCCGAGTCGCGGTGTCCACTCAAGAACACATAAAGTAAATAAATAAATAAATAAATAAATAACGCTGGACAATTCACACAGCATTATCCAGCCCCAAGTTAAGCAGAGCTTGTGTTATGGGTACTAGATAACTGATATACATAATACAATACACTACATAGATAGATATTTTTTATTATACATAAAAAACATATCATTAGCTCAGACTAAGAAAAGAGATGGAAATAATTCATATTTTTAATTTCAGCATTACTAAAAGTCGCCCAAACACCCAGGGGCCTGATTCCATATCATATCAGATCAGAAATAGCTATGACTATTATGACAACGGTTTGACAATTTGACCGTTCAATGGTGTGATGGGGCAAGTGTTATGGTAATAGAATACCAACTAAATCTCTATCATAATCGTATGGCGCCATTTTAGCAATTTGTTTAAAAAATAGTGGAATTAGGCCCCAGTAAACAACCTAACATCTTGATGAACAATAAAGTGTTCATCTTTATAATCCCCAGTCACAAATTTACCCCACTCCGCTGGTTTCCGTTTCCGCTCAACCTACCCCGCTAGGTGTTGATAATTTAGATTGCGATACAAGCTCATTTTCCGCATCAATACACTGCTTCTGATATCGGGCAACTGGAGTCTGAATTAGAATATAGCCAACGACTAAATTCAGACTAAATTCTCATTTAAATTACCTGACCTTGATTGTTTATTTGTTGTTGTTTATTTTTATATGAAAGCTGGTGCTTCATTTGTGGTCCCATTTTAATTTTATTCAGTTCCGACAAAGGAATCCATGAAAATCCATGAAAAAACTATAAAAATTGAAGTCGGTTTATGGTTTTTAAAAACAAAATTAATTATTTTCAACTCTCATAACAAATCCTAGAAAGATGCCCATGTTATCGAGGCTATCTCTTCCACTTATCTGAGCTCCATCACAATTCACCTGGAGACAAAGCGTGTCCTAATTACAAAGGGGTCATCGGCCACTCGGCATTCAGTATCGGTACCCCGATCGGGTTGGACGTGACATCATTTCTTTTTACCTCTGTTTACCTCCACCCTATATTTACTCTAACTGTGTAGTGTTGCAGTATTGCAGCCTAAGTCCGGGTGGCATGGTTTAAATTGCGTTGGTCTGTGTTACTTAAAGTTGTTTCATATGCTATTTCAATCCACATCACGATCGCCATTGATTTAACAACCAGAGACTCCTAATTCTGCTAAGCAATAGCTTCACTATGACAATGGTAGATATAATTTAGAATTGTCACGTGAAAGAAACTCCAAATAGTGTATGCCCCTCTGGCGGTAGGCTACGGCCGTGGCTTCACCACCCTCCGGACTAAGCCAGTCCGTGAAGCAACTCTGTTGTGTTTCGGAATGTGATCCGGTGTAGCCATCTTCTAGACCTTCGTGATACATCGTCGGCTGCATCTTCGCTTTCCATCAGGTGAGATTGCAGTGAAACGAAGGTCTAATTCTGATTTTATAAAAAAATGCATCGAGAAACTGTCGGTCGGTCCTTTCCGTGTAAATCACATGTGTAAATAGTACCTTTACACGGAGAGATAGGTAGCAAGGATAACAACTTGACACTTATAACGTGTGTCTATATATCTTTAGTTTCTTTTATCTATTATAAGC
Source organism: Eupithecia tripunctaria (assembly GCA_955876795.1). Classification (NCBI taxonomy): domain Eukaryota; kingdom Metazoa; phylum Arthropoda; class Insecta; order Lepidoptera; family Geometridae; genus Eupithecia; species Eupithecia tripunctaria. Next base: position 8,905,871 of record OY041620.1, read on the forward strand.
AAGGATTGAATCTTTAAAAAATAAACATATTATAATGATGTACAGGGAGTAGACAGTCCGATCACAAGGCAACCCGTAAAGTGGTTATTATGAAGTGGAGATCAACTCAATGAAACCATATCGAAAATTCAAAAAAAGCACATATTCTGTCGCCAGCCCGCTATTTTTTGACACAGCTCCGCCACTAAAATGGACCAACCACGAAAAGACACAAACATATAACTTTCTGTGAAGAAACCAGTGTCATAATGAAGCGATAAGTTTAGCAGAGGTTTATCCCCGAAATAAAAGTAAAGGTATTCTAGAACGAATCAAATCTAACTATATACCCGTAGCCGTACCGTAAGCGACATAATCTTTTATTTGTATTGTAATCGCTAGCGAGTAGTTTGTGAAAACTCGCGGTAGACAATACGGTAGTAGGTACAATTCACATTCGAAACATAATCATTTCAAAGCGATAGCTATGCCGAAAAGACGTCTGTAAGCAAAAGAAGACGAAGATTTAATCCGGTAAAACAATCTCTATTCTAATATCGTCTAATGAGCTGAAGTGGCAGTAGGCCGGCCATAACTCGCAGAGAACTGAAAACTCTTGGGCAAACGTAGTGTAGGACGTCCTCCGGCCAGGTGGGATGACGATCTGCAAGAGACTGCAGGCAGATGCTGGATGCGTCAAGCTAAAGACGGCGCTATGGCGATCATTAGGCGAACCCTATGTGCAGCTGTGGACCAGTATCCAGGATCTGGATCCTCAGGAGGAGGAGGAGAAATCCAGGATCAAGTATTTGCCAGTTGCTCTTTTAATCTCAGTACCCTTAACCCTCAATCTCAACAGCCTGTATTGGTCCACAGCTGGACGCAAACCTCCCTCTGATAAGTTGGCGTTTATCTAATAATCCTCCCGCTGGGCATGCGGGTTGGGGATCAGCAGTTTGGTGGTAGAATTGTTCTGCCAAGGGCACTGCTGGATATCCCTTAGTCGCCTCTTACGACACCCACGGGAAGAGATAAGGTTGTGCAAATTCTAAGCCAGCATAACACAGCTGTCTTAGTCTTATGTTAGTGAACCTCCTTCAATTTATCGCAGGTTGAATTAATAAGGACAGCAGGCTATGCATGGCTGATGCATAGCAAGTTGTCCAAGACGCAACCGATGGTGTTGATATCAGTTGGGCTACCTCAACATTCTCTGCAACAATCTGCAGCAAGCTCAACTGTATCAAAACAAACACTATTTCTAAATTGTATTCAGTATGGCAACTCCTAGGATCAAAAGTCAAGTACCACAAGACCAACACAGCTAAAATCGAATCACAGTGAATGCGAAATTAGACTGCCACGTTCATGTAGTTACCTGCAGTGTAGAAACCCCACTCAAGCGGGTCTCTAAGGCACTACCGGCTATAAACCAGACTGCCGAAGTAGTTTTAATAATTAATTTATATAGAGACACTAGAGGCGCGGTCAAGGAAATGTAGAGTACATAATTGAGGGTTATAGTTCTGTTAAGAATAAAGCCATATGCGAATAAATTAATTCGTGAAACTTTGCTTTGATCCATATAAAGAAATATATTAATATTACCATTCCTTCTCCAGTCTTCAAAAATACAGAAGTTTCTATGATAAAACTTTTAAATCCATCATGGTTATTAATACTCGTACTAAAGTTATTTACAACGGGATATTTACCATGATTTAAATTTTGAGCTTTCCAATATTTCGGCACAGTTTCATGCGCCATGATCACGAAATAACTGAAGGCACTGCGAGCTAGTTTTTATTGGCAGATTTAACGATCTACCCCATTGATTTAAAAAGGGAAGATAGGTTACGTTCTCCTTCGTTTTTATCAATGATCTACCCTCATTTTTTGTCTTTTGCTACGAATGTTGTAATGAAACTGTGCCGAAATATTGGAAAGCTCAAAATTCAAATCATGGTAAATATCCCGTTGTAAATAACTTTAGAAGGTTCTATGTTCGGCTGTATCAGCCTGTATGTTTTTTTACGTTTGCTCGTTGATTTCTCAGTCAAATAAAAGCCGTATTGGAAAACTATTTCGTTGTTGTATTGAGACTGATCCCGAAGTCTTATAATTTTATTCCCCTTGTTTATTTAACTTAAAAAACATCAAAAAGATATCTATACACACAAATGCCGCACCGGCGCTTATCCTATGGGGGGTAATCATCATCATGATCAGCCCATTACACATTATGTAAACGTCAGATTTTATTCCAACGGAATCGAATTTTATTCCAACGGAACTTTAGACATAACGATTTGGAGACAACCGTAACGTTATCGTCTTTTTTAATAATAAAAAAAAGACGTGTGGCACTCGGGGACTGCCGCGGTAAAGCTATTGCAATGCCATCTAGAGGCGAGTTGCTGAACTAAAGAGACAAACGTCAAGGTTTTTTCGTTACGGAATTTCTGGATTCGGTCCCCGCGCTCAAGGCCCGCGATAGAAGCTATGTAATAGCTTAATAATTTGAATTTTGAATTTGAATTTGAATTTAGAACGCTTTGTTTTGTCCATAGTTTCCAATATCGAACCCGACGGCCTTTCCGACGAATTAAAATACCCCTACTGAAAAGAGAAGACGATACAAAAAGACAAGTGCCAAGCATTACGTTAAAACAATAAAGAGCAGAGTGCTTTTAAAAACGTAATCCACATTATATCACCTTAAGCTGGTACGAGAGCAGTAGCATCTACTATTTATCGAGAATGGAGCCGCTCCAAAAAACACAACCATTCCAAAAACTACTTTCTGGGTCGAGCTTAATTTACGCGGCTGTAAGTTGCACAGCTCGGTCTATTTAGCTGGAGTTGGTGCAAGCAGCAATGAAATAATGTACGTAGTCCTTTAGCTAGCTAGGGCAGGTGCAAGAGCACAGAGTACGTACCTGGATCCCCAAGATGCACTTATCTGTGTATTTATCACAGGGTTGGCATGATAAAAACAACGTGTTTAAACTAGTTTGAAATAAAACTATGTTTTAAACAATGTTTAATACAAATGAAGAAGAAAACAGGGTTTAAAACTACCTTTAATTGCATTTTTTACACCGCATGTCCCCGCCAGTAAAGTCCCGCAGGGAAAGTCCCTATGTCGGCCTTAAGTAATTCACTGGATTAGTGGGTATCCCCCGCTCTCTCTAGTTCTCTATCTACCTACACTACACTAAATACAAGGTGTATGTAAAGTGTTTGTATTGATTAAAAATAATAATAATATTTGTTTATAATTAGATTAGAAATACTGAGATAGGTACGGTACGCAACAAAAAGTAAATATTTATGTTTTTTACTAATGTGAATTAATTAGAAATAGCTTAGAAATGAATTATTTTATTATTTGCTATAATTGATTTAAAATTGATACCTAAAGGTAAAAAGTTAGAAAAAAAAACACTAGTTTTAAACATTTTGAACAGTATGTTTTATAAAAATATAAAAAAACTGTTTCTTTTCCAACCTTAGTCTAAGTCAAGTATTCATACATTTTTAACTACAGTCGCTAGCGAGTAGAGATTATAAAAACTCATGTTAGACACACTGTAGTAGTAAGTAGATAAGTCTTATTATCTACATAACGATAAGACTTGTCTGCTTGAGCCATATCAAAGACCATATGGTGATGAAGTGGGAAAAATCTAGCTGCTATAATGATCAGTTTTCACTTCTCATCATCATCATAATAGGTTTATGATGATGATGAGAAGTTAAAACTGATTAGTTACTTAGAGTTCAGAGCTGGACAGAGCTCCCATAATGAGCGCTATAGCGCCTTGTCCTCCGTTTGACGCATCCAGGATCTGCCTGCAGTCTTTCGCAGGTCGTCATCCCACCTGGTCGGAGCATTTAACTTGTATGAACTTACGTATAATGTCTCGTTATGTGTGTGTTATGTTATGGCTCCAAATAAATGTATTTTCGTTCATCTTTCTTTCTATGATTGAATAATAAAATATAATATATTTTAATTCGACACATGAACACATAGATACAAATAAAATAAAACAGATACAAACATACAAACCTAAAACAAAGAACAAGGAGGTCGGTACTAAATTAAACATAGTATGCTGGGCGTCAAATCGAGTTTTGCCCCCATGACCCTGTGCCGAAATAAGTGTTGGCTCAGCATGTGCTGAACGATTGTCGCTCAGCGCTATTTTTCAGCCAAAAACCTTTGATTTAGCGTTACGGACATCTAGTTGGCAAGCTTTTATATAGAAAGAAAGTTTTTTATTTCTGTATCACCACATTACAAAATAAACTAGGTACTATATAGAACTAAAGAATAGGTTAAACAAATCAACGAATCATGATTGAAATAAAAATCAATTAACTCAATCAGTAACACGAAAATATACGTTGCGAAAAACATTTCAAAGGGGTCGATATGGCCCGCGGGCTGAGTTGTCTATACAATGTGTATTACACGACATATATTTATCGATAAAAATCGGAAAAAAAGTTGTCTGTCTTTCTGATCTTTAAATGGTGAATAACATGACAACAAAAAGAGATAGACTCATAATTTTTGGAGGATTTGTAGAATTAAATAAGCAAGTTAAATACAGCATGCAAAAAAATACACATCAATAATCCAGTTTTAAAGTTACAGGTCTTAAATAAAATAAAAATCGTTTATTTTGTCAAATTTTAATTTCGTTGTGGACATTTCGGCCCGCGGGCTGAGTGAGGTGTGGTCCGAGTTTACCAATGAATCATTGCAATTAAGCTATCTACAGACTGTTGCAAACAAACTGCAGGTAGCTCATAACTGTTGATAAATGATATTTATTAATTTTTGTCGCCAGGTTGCCGTCCGTAACGTCAATTAAAAATAAGGTCTTTGGCTCATAAACAGCGCAGAGCATATGTTCAGCACACGCTGAGCCAACCCCTACTTCGGCACAGGGACGTGGAGTGGAGGCAGACCCACATATTTAGTGTAAACTACCACCCACCCTCTCATATTACTCACCTCCGTCTTATACTGTTTTTGTTTGTTTATTTTCGTTACTTTTATTGTACCTGTGTCCAAATAAATGTTTTTCTATTCTATTCTACTCTATTCATGGTGCACTTCCTTGTTAGGTACCATGATGATGACTTGAAATTTGATAGCCCGTTACAAGTTCAACACTTTCATGGCCCAAGCAACAGATAATCCTCGTGCGTGATATACTAAGCGAGTCAAGAACTCGGCCAAGATATAGTATTACTGAAACTTATAACCCAAGTGATACTTTGAAGCTGTGTGGGCTTAGAATTTGCACCACTCCATATCTTTCCGTGGGTGTCGTAAAAGGCGACTAAGGGATATCCACCGAGGGACGGACAGCAGCGTCCCCTGCAGAACAAACTAACGAACTGCGATCCCCAATCCGCATGCCCAGCGTGGCGATTATGGGCCCCATTATATTAACGCCAATCAGGGGGAGGCCTGCGTCCAGCCGTGGACCAATACAGGCTGTTGAGGTTAAGGATACTTTTAAGCTGTGGCCCAGATAGCGTGGCATAAGTAGCGAGACAATTACGTACATCCACTACGGGGGCGTTTCAATGGAGCCTTACGAAATTTGTATCCGGGACGTTCCCACCAATTTAGCCGTGGGACGTGGCGACAAAAAACCCATTATCCTTCTTTTATCTTGTTATCGGAACCATCCTTTAACGTTCACGAATCTAAGCGCTTTTCCGTGAATTTTGGCTGATGTGATGTATGATCGAAATGTTTAGGAAAATGTATTAATTAGGTGGTGCCTATGATGGTAGTGCTGAAAAAAAATAACGCTATAATTAGCGAAGTTATAAAATAATTAAATAGATACTTTGCATTTGCAATGTAAAAAGTGGATGGCGAAACATCTGGACATCTTGACACAAGTATATTTTCAAACTAAAAAGGATGTCCTAAACACTTTATCATGTAATATTAATTTATTAATAACATAAATATAATATAATATAAATAAATAATATTCAATTTTCAATAATCAATGACAGTATGTCGGCAAATTGGCAAAAAATTTAAAGGGAGTTGGGACTTAGGAGCAGGGCTTGGTACCTGTACCAATAATACCGGTACTATTTCGGTAAGGGAGCGTTCAAGTATTACGTAACGCAATTCTTGTAAAACGTTACGATGCGTTACAGGGGCGGGAGGGGGTCTTTCTTACAACACGTTACGTAACATCATTTCTTTTTTATATAAAAAATTTGGGAATTAAAACTCCCAAATTGGTAACCCTTTTCGTTTACGTTTTACGGGGAATCGCTCGATTGTATTAGTCTGGTCGCCAAAAATTTATAAAAAAATAAACAAAATACGCAGGTGTTGCGAATTAAAAATCTCTTGTTTTATTAAAAGGCAATTAAAACTACACCAAGAATAAAAAACTATAACATAACTTTTTGCGACTTCAGAGTAAAAATGATCACTAGAGTGTTACGTAACGTTTAGAAAGGGAGGGAGGGGGAGGTACAGTAAAACGTTACGGAGCGTTACAGTGGGGGGAGGGGAGTGTCAAAAATCTTCAAAAATTGCGTTACGTAATACTTGAACGCTCCCTAATACTAGTATTTTCTTTTCGGTTATTTCGAGTACCCGTACTTTAAAGTACCGTTACTTTGCCTAAAAATACCGGTATTGAAATTGAATTGTTTCTATACCAGTATTTTTCGTGAATAATACTGGTATTTTACGTGTAATACCGGTGAATATACCAGTACTTATTGAACTTACCGGTATATTACTACTGGTACTTCAAAGTACCGTTACTTTGATATAGCGGTATCATTTATACCGGTAACAAAGAAGTACCGGTACTACTTCAAGGACTTTGGTACCGGTGTGAAAATACCGGTATACCAAGCCCTGCTTGGGAGACCACCTTCTGCGTGTCCTTCAAAGTAGTACCTAACTAGTCGTCTTGGAATCTTGAATGTTGTAATTTGATACACTCTTTATAGAGTACAATAGCAATGTGTGATGCTTGTGACTATAGATAATTCTGTGAGGCATTATTCTCCAGCATTTATTTTTTATTAGAAGCCAATACAATAACTTCCATTCTTTGGAGCACCTTTGTCCTTGCATGAAACAGTTTTCACGATTAAGAGACAAAAATAAAACCGGCCTTAAGAATCGCCAACTTTGAACACATTTTAAAGGGTTTTAGGTTTCCAATATTGCCAGTAGGTTTAAGTTACATCTAAAATTGACAAATTCATGAAAGCTAACGAGTTTTCCCCGAAAATACCGTTAGGGTGAGATCCCGAGAATCGTGAAAAGTCAGTGTTTTTAATTAGTAATTAAAGTTCCTGGAAATTCCATAAAACGTTTTCAAGGATAAGTTAAGAAATTAATTCTTGGGTAATAGAGAAATGTGCTCGAAGGGATGCGGTACGCGCGCGTCGAGAACCGCTCTCGCCCTGAAGATGTCCCTCGATGAAACATTGGTGTTCTTCCAACACAAACAAGGTCCGTAGTTAACCCGCTTACATTAATAATTAATTTAGAGAAAATATTTAAATAATAAATAAATAATGCTGGACAATTCACACAGCATTATCTAGCCCCAAGTTAAGCAGAGCTTGTGTTATGGGTACTAGATAACTGATATACATAATACAATACATTACATAGATAGATATTTTTTATTATACATAGAAAAACATCCAGAACGCCCAGAACAAATGTCTGCAGATCGTACACACATTTGTCCCGAGGCGGGAATCGAACCCGCAACCTCCTGCGTCGCAGGCAGACCTTCGCCCACCGCGCCACAGAGGTCGTAAATGGCTGGTGAGAGTTTTCATTTAGAAGCCACACCGATAAATCGTTTAGTTTCAGCTGAAACTTAACGATTAATTGTTTTAATCAGCTAATTAAAACAATTAATGCAAAAATTAAATAGTTTAATTTGAATTAGATAGATATTTAGGTGTTTCCCACTTTCAATTATAGGATCCTATCATTAAATCCATCCTATCATTAAATCCAAACCGTTAAATTCATTTTGTAAATGGATTATATGAAATGAACAGCAAACCAATGAATCGGACCTCAAAATAGATTTCGAATGTTTGCATGGATAATAGAATAATGAATGTCCGTTCATTCTAATTACTTACTATACAGCCAAATTCGATATGATACATTTTCTAGCAAATCGCACACAATTAACCGGTAAAAACTGGGTTGACGTCCAGAAGGCCCTACTGCCGAAAAATCCTTGTTATGAAAAAAGCAATCAAGTTTTGATAGGCTAAAAGTTGAGCTGAATTTTGTAGCCTAAAAATATAAGTTGATTGCGATTTTTGGAAGTAAGGTTATCGGCAATATTGTATCACCACTGAGACAGCTGGCTATCCCTACTTAGCCTATCTAGTTCCGATCAAAGCCTAAGCACATTTCAATATCGGCCAATATATTTCAAACTAGCAGCGCCTCGCGGTTTAACCCGCGTAGTTCCCGTTCTCGTTCCCGTGGGAACTCCGGGATAAAATATAGCCTATGTCACTCCCTGGAAAGTAAGCTTTTTTATGATGAAAGAATTTTTTAAACTGGTCAAGTGTTTCGGAGCCTTATTCAATACAATTAATCACATCTTTCCTCTTTATAATATTAGTATAGATATCACTCACAGCGATAAGGCCGCCTTTTGTACTTTGGTATTTCTTAAAGAGACATAAGATTTTTTTATTTATGTTATTTTCTAGTAGGTACAATAAAGTGTTCATTCATTCAATATCTTTAAGTATTGATAAGGTCTATCGTGGCCTATGTTACCCTTTAATTTGATATTATAATGGGAGTTAAAATAACTGAACGACACGAAGGTTTTATGCAGACCTTTAGCTGCTCACTAGAAGACATTGCAAAAAACGTTATTCATAATAGTTTGCAAACGCTTGCGGCGACTTAGCAGCCCGCTAACTTTAGCAAACCTAGAACCCTGATATCAATGCTGATCATCAGCATTATTATCATGCTCAAACAATAAAATCGCCAATTGTCGCTTAGCTTTAACTTAACCTGTTGTAAATAGTTTCTTTTACATTTAAGTGTGCAATAAAGTATTATCTATCTATATATCTAATGCTAATAACGCTGCGGCGTACACACCTTAGTACAATCATGTTATTAGGTATGTATAATCTAAGTAAAGGTACATGTGCGGGTTGGCCCGTACATAACGAACTTTGAAATGGGTGGTATGAGATGGAGTTGTCTTTTCCACAATTGGCTAACCACTTTACTATGACAATGGTATCGACGCAGAATCGACCATAGATGAAAGTTCTCGCTTGATAGATTATAATCAAACTTTACACTTGACTCGCGTTCAATCTGTAGTGTCTTTCAAAGATAAAATGCTAAAACGTGTCAGTCTGAGATGAATGATGATTGTTATGGTAAAGCGATTAATTTAGTGGAATTAGATATGTACCATTATGTACCATGTCGCGTTGTTCCTATGGAAACGTTTAAAGATTAAAACGTTCACAGGAAGTTATTTATGGGACAAAAAGGGCCTATATTTTTTCAGGATTAGAATTACCTGTATGCAAAATTGCAGCCCGATCCGTTCAGAAGTTTTGGCGCAAACATCCATCTATAAAAACTTTCGAATTTATAGTATTAGTGTGATGTGATTAATATTTTTAAGTGCGAAGAATTGTCACCTGCCACTTTTGCATTAAAAGTTCCAAAGTCCTTTCTCTGCGTTCAAGCTTAATCAACGAAACTTAAAAACTCTCAATGAGTTTTGTAGAAAAAGTCATTCCACGAATTCAAAAAAATCTAATCAGAACTTCCAACCTACCATTTCTACGGCCTAGCCCGAACCTTTTGTGGGAGTTCTCGTTGTGTTCCCCATTTCTGAGCTCTACTGAAAATTATAATGAACGTACGTTAAATCCAAAAGAACAAAACCGGCAGGTAAGAGTATGGAACAAAGCATTAAACCCAAACAAGAGAAACCTCTTTCTCAGAAATGACGACGGATTTTTTTGTTTTTTGGAATAAAATGAAGATTGACAAAGCGTCTGAATTTACAATTTTACCGGGAATTTTCGAAATTTTGGTAATGCCGAATGGCTTATTCCGTGTGATTCAAAAGGAACAATAATGGATATGCCTTGAATAATAAAAATTTGAGAGTTTAAAGAAACAAAAGGACAGATAATTTGAAGTAATTCTTTATCACTTTTCCTCCTCCCAAATGGAAAGTTTATTCGAATTTGAATATTAGGTGTTGGGTGTTCTCAAAAGAATTGAGTTTTATTTTTAAATTCACCTTTTTTAATTTAAGAGATCACACATGCGATTATTCTATTAACCTTTAATTTGTAGTTTTAGAAATAGATAAATTGAGATCGAAATGACATACCACTTGAGCTAAAAATCTCTAGAACGTTATAAGGGTGGAGACCACTTGATTCTTTATCATCATCATCATTGGCCTATATAAGTGCACTGCTGGACATAGGTCACTATCTAACCAAGCCGGAGGGCATAGTTTCCACTCAAGAACACGTTTACCCCAGCTTTGTTTCTTAATATTTGAAGAAACATATCTTAAATTTTCCGTCGGTAATTCAGATAATAAGACTGAACAGAAAGAGAACCAAAGAACGATGAAAATGAATGCGCGATAAAGTCATAAATGTATTTGAATTATCCAGCTGATTTCTAAATTACCTGGCTATGAAAGGTCGCAAAATAAAACCAGTTTTTACTATTTTCTAGGTAAGGTTAGCAAGAGGTTTACGATGTGCGCAAAACTTCATATCTGCTATCTAAATTACTTGTACGTACAAATTATTTTCAAAAAACCAGTTTTTTTTCCTGTGTGACTCTAACCGAGTCCTAAGTAATCAGTTAATTAACTTGAGCTACTATAGATTGTTTACAACATCAGCAGTTAGCTCGATTGCTTCAATAAAATTGTAAATCTAGTTATAATTTATTTGTACTATTTGTTAGTTTTTTTTATAAACTCATTATATTTATTGAAAAAAAGCTATTTAAGTAAGTGTAATCTTACTTAGTCACACACTTTTCTAATTCCGAAAAACAATGCAATCCGAATTTTTCGTCCAAAATTTTCTCGTTGATGAAAAACCCAAAATTCAAAAGCTTCATAACGGTAAAGTTACTCAATCACAAAGTTCATTCACAACTTTGATAATTTAAGCCGTAATATAACAAGTCTGTGTTTCCTTTCTTCGTCCTTCTTTAATAATGAGGATAATAATAAGTCTCAACGAAACATTCTTTGGGTATCATCATCAATATTCAACTGGCCACCTGATATATATACTGAAAATCAGTGTTTGCGCTTCGAGCAAAGCTTTGTGCTGAGTATTGCCCTTTTGTCAGGCTGCAGCGCACACATACTGTAATTCGTACTTGATTGTCTGAATGCTAAAGGAAATTATGTACCGATATATTTCCCAACATATTTTTATGTTCTTTGTACCTCCCTTTTGTGTTTTTTTTTGTATTGTGTGTTGCAGTTGCAAATAAATGTTTTATCTATCTATCTGATAAACGTTTTATTGGTTTCTATTATATCATATCAGCTGCTCTTGGAACCGAGACCCTTGACCCTAGGTCCGAAGGGTACCAAATCTCTTCGGGTTTAAAAAAATATCTGAGCGTCTGGTCGAAGCGACGCGTGACCCGAGAGCTGGCGAGTGGAGCGTGTAAGATATTGTAATTTATTTAATAATAGATATGTTATATTGTAAGTATATGTAGTGGTAAACAATATAGTTTCAGATATTCAATTTTAAAATGTGACAGGCTTGATATTTCCTGTTTGCTTTCCCGCTCAAATTCAAATTCCAATACAAATCAGCTTCATTAATGAGTAAGCTATTTCATATTGCATTATATTCTTGGTGCTGTGGATACTAAATCATTAACTAAAATTTAAAAACATTTGTTATAGATATTTTATAAGATGAAAGAATATACAAAATAATTATTAAGTAGAAGTAAAATGTTGTGCCAACCGCCGATAAACGACGGATTGACGAGACAGTTTCGTGCCGAGGATTTTAGTTGTTGTGAGGTGACCTGTAGGCCTGAGCACGCCACTTTTTGTTCAGCGACTGATCGAGAAACATCTGTTATAGTACGTAATACTTATGTGGTAAATTATACAACCGCTATCTATTTAGATGTGTCCACAGAACAATAGATCACTAATAAATGTCTTACCTAGATGATTTAAGCATAACAATTAGGTATTGAAGGTTCTATTTTAAGACTATCTATTATGTATGTCTCTAATAATAAGGTTGTATATACGTGCTAGTGGTTTCTTGTTCACTTCTTCCATTAGTGGACAAAAGATTGAAGTGAACAGAATCTCAATAACACCTTGTTTCTATTTGTATGTGTTTATTGGTAAACCTAAAGAAATAAGGTTATTGAATTCTGACATCTGATTTCATTATTTTCTACTCCCAAATTGTTAGGTTGCATTGTAAGGCAGGTAATTTCATGATTCTATCAAAATAAGATAATTGTCTAGGTAGGTAAAGGCTTTAATTCTCTCAAGCGCATCAGCATTGCCATACAGCGGGGAAATGCAGTCAACACGTCTTGAGGACGCTTCCGACTGTTATTAATATGGACCAGTTGAGTTACCTGTAGATTGTTTGCAACACTGCACAGTTAACTCAATTGTTTCAATTATCAATACTAGTTCCAATTTATTTCTATTATTTAATTGTAATTTTCTATGTCAATAAAGTTTAAGATCATAAAATATGGTAATGCTCATAATCGGGCATGACATAAATTTCTTTCAAAATTTGTCAACACATTAAGACAACACAAAAGCCGGGACAGGTTAATTTAATTAATTTCAAAATTTCTTTATTAAAACATCAGGTTACAATATGGACGTGTAGGCTAGTGTACATTTTATCTTAATCCTAGCTCTACAAACTATGTTAAATTATGTCGTTTAGCAAGCATTTTACTTGATCAGAAAAACGCCGGGACAGGTTGAAAACGAACCTAACCCATGTTTTTATCCATTTTAACAACTGGATTTTTTTGTGTAAGAGCGACAGCCTTTATAATTCTGTGCCGCTTAGATAAGTTTAATCAAATAATGATCTAACACCCGAATATTCTAACGCAACTCGATTTTTGGCGAGATTTTCTGATAGTTTTCCATGTCTGTCCAATAATCATCAATTTAATCGATGTCCTAAGCGGCAGAGCGTAGCACGAGAGAGGTTGCCATTTTAAATATCAATCTTTATCTGAACTTTATGCAGGTTACGCGCGGCCTATACACAGACACACACGTTAAACTCATAACACAATTTTGGCATAAAAAACCTACCCTTTGAAGTTATCACAATGAACCTTATTTCATTGTGTTTTTGCAAAGGCAAATTCTTCACATGTATTCAGATTCCGTAGGGAAGAAACAGACACATGATTATAATTTCCGTTTGTTTTTGTGACGATTCTGTAGACTGCTTTTGCACTGGTGTTTTTGTGTTTTCAATGTTTTTCAACAAGAAATAAAAGCTTCAAACTCCTGAATATTTGCACTGATTTTTTAATTTTTACAATAGACAAATGGAAAGTAGTATAGGCGCATACCTGAGCCAATATGACAGCGCTATTATTTTATCCTATTATTACGTTTAACATAGGAAATTTTAAAAATCCATTGTAAAATTTGCGGTATCTATTATGAACTATTTTTTTTTAATATATCTGTAATAGTTTTATCTTATATAGGTAGTTAAGGAAGAAATGCGAAAAAAGAGTTTGGTGGCCAAAAAGCGCAACTTCGTATCTCAGTCTAAGCTTTACAAAATGAAACTATTACAGAGGCATTAATTAATTAGGTTCTTATAATAGATATACCACAAACTGTACGATGTATTTTTTAAACTTCCTGCGTTTAACGTAATAATAAGATAAAATAGGTGGGGGCGCCACTTTCAATGGTGTAAGCGCCCTCACATAAATATTAGGTCCTTACATATGAAATTGGCGTTTTTCGTACTGGCCACTTTAATCACAAATTTCTCCTCTTTGGTAAGGAATTGCAAATTCAAATTTGTACAGCTATAGACTCTCATGTATTTGTGCTTCGATGATCGTCATTCATTTGTTTTTTTTCTTCTGTTTTTTTCTGTTTGCGTCACTCATTTTACAAAATGGAAAACTTAAAATATCGCATTATTTACGAGTACGAGTTCCGCCGTGGCACTAGTGCTGCGGAAACAACTCGAAGGGTGAATGATGTGTATGGCGGTCGTGTTGCAAAAGAAAACACAGTTCGTTTTTGGTTCCAACGTTTTCGTTCTGGAAATTTCGACCTGCAGAACAAGCCCCGTGGACGGCCTGAGACTCAAGTTGATAATGAAGAGTTGAAGGCTATTGTGGAAGCGGATCCATCGCAAACCACGTCCGAGTTAGCTGCAGGCTGCGATGTTAGTGATAAAACTGTTTTAATTCACTTGAAGCAAATTGGGAAGATTAAAAAGCTTGAAAGGTGGGTACCTCACGAATTGACTGAAGCAAACCGGCAAACGCGCGTCGACTGCTGCGTTACATTACTAAACCGGCACAATAATGAAGGTATTTTAAACCGAATCATTACCTGTGATGAAAAATGGGTTCTTTACGATAATCGGAAGCGCTCCGCGCAATGGTTGGATCCTGGCCAGCCAGCCAAATCCTGCCCCAAGCGAAAATTAACCCCAAAAAAGTTACTTGTAAGCGTTTGGTGGACTAGTGCCGGTATTGTTCATTACAGTTTTCTCAAATCTGGCCAGACTATTACGGCTGATGTCTATTGTCAGCAATTGCAAACCATGATGGAAAAGCTAGCGGCTAAACAACCTAGGCTGGTCAATCGCTCCACGCCACTGCTGCTTCACGACAACGCTAGACCACACACTGCGCAACAGACGGCTACTAAATTAGAAGAGCTTCAATTGGAAAGTCTAAGACATCCTCCGTACTCCCCGGACCTTGCTCCAACAGATTACCATTTTTTTCGAAATTTGGATAACTTCTTGCAAGGGAAAAAATTCAACTCCGATGGGGCAGTCCAAATCGCCTTCAAAGATTTTATTGATTCCCGTCCGACTGGTTTTTTTAGTAAAGGGATCAATGAACTACCTATAAGATGGCAAAAGTGCATAGAAAATAATGGTTCATACTTTGATTAATTAAATATATTATATTAAAAAATATTCGACTTTTTGTTCCTCCCATACAAAACGCCAATTTCATATGTAAGGACCTAATATATTAGGGTAGGTTTTCCACGGGATTTTATTGATGGGATACAACAACCTAAATAACCTCGAAACTCCATACTTATCGAAATAACAATCGATGTCGAAAGCAATAGTAGAAAAGTCAATAATATAATATGTCACGTGATCTGTTTCGAATTTTTCCCTACAAATCTTTCTATAGCTTTCGATTCATAGCAAATGCCGGTTGGCTACGTCCTGTGATGTTTGCACGATCTTCAAATCATAAAAAGACCTTCATTGTCATTTTCTTTGTTTCATTTAAAACCTACTTAACATCTGCAGAATCTTAAATTTAAATTAATCTAACCAATTATACTCTACTGCCCTATACGGCCCGTAGGACCAAACAGGAAACATCATCCCCAGAGGACCAAGCACGTACAAAAAACCCTGACGGAATCCGTCTAATCCAAGTACGATCTTACGATAAGGGAATTAAATTACAAATAAATTTGTAGTGTCATCAACGTAGAATAGAATAGAATCATTTATTCATAAAAAACATGACAATATTACAATGCTGTTGTTGTATGAGTGGTATCAATTCAATACTATCAGTAGTTATGGACTGGTGTGTGAATATTTTATAAACCTACCTACTTACATAATAATCATCATCATCATCATCATCATCAGCCTATATTAGTCCACTGCTGGACATAGGCCTCCCCTAATGAGCGCCATAGCGCCCTGTCTTCAGCTTGACGCATCCAGCATCTGCCTGAAGTCTTTTGCAGATCGTCATCCCACCTGGCAGGAGGGCGTCCTACACTACGTTTGCCGAGTCGCGGTCTCCACTCAAGAACTCGTTTACCCTAGCGGTTATCGGTTCTTCGCGAGATATGGCCGGCCCACTGCCATAATAATAACGATTATGATATAATTTTAAAATGTCTTGTCTGCTTAAAATTAAAATATTCCTCTACGCTATGGAAACAATGACTCAGTAACTATTTATTAAGTCTATTTTTAAATAATTTTATCGGTAAGTCCTTAAATTCCACATATTAAATATCATAATCGGCATGAAAACGAATTTCTGGCGTAAAGCGTAAAATGTTGATTTCGTAGGAAACTCTATGTCTGTAAAGAACGAAAGACCATGTCACCCTAACCGAATCTTACTAGATACTACTAAATAGCACTAAATAACTGAATCTTGCCTCAACTTTACGTGGCAGGCAGATTGGTGATCGCAGTAGAGGTGTTTCTTTAAACACCTCTACTGCGATCATACATATAATATAGATACATAGAAGACAGTTGCTTTGTCCATGCTCTGGTAGATTCCCTAAGTTGGCTTTTAAGACATACACGGGCTCGACTTAATTACTCGTTCTCCATATTTTAATGAGTCATATGAAACGTATGTATAACGCATACAAAATCTTGCCAGTGTGGAACACACAAATTTTAATGAATATATAAGAAAAGGAAGGCTCAACAACTTTATATCACTCACTACAAGGTCCAAACCGTGGCCCAAGTAATCGTCACAAGCTTATGTCAAAAATAAAATTACATGTAAAATAGAACATTAGCTCTCTCTACGTAATCTCTATCTAAAGCTGAGATAACAATTTTTTTAGTTTTGAGACGCATAAAATCCGTCGCATCAATGTTTGCACCACGCAATGACAACTCATTTTACGTGACTCGCAAATCAAAATACGCTCGTTTGTCTCAGCCTAAATATAATCAAAATATAGCTAGCATCGCTGTCACCTGCCCGGAAATAGAACACGTTGTATGGCCACAACGAATCGAGGCCCAAAAGACCAGGCACGTACAAAAACCCCGACGGATCCAGTATAATCCGAGTGATACGATCTCCTTACGATAAGGGAATTAAATCACTGAGGCGGGGTAACAATTACGGGCACCTCTGTGTTTTGTGTCAAGTGTCGGGGAACGGAAAGTTTTGGTGGGCTGGGTTGAATTGTTTTTGGTTTTTTGGGATGGGGAATTAGACAACCGTTTAGGGTTAACGAATGTAGATTGCTGTAGATAAGCATTTATTTGTGGTTTGAACACACATGTAGCAACGCATTTGAAAAAGATCTAGAAACATTTCATGAAGGATGTAGAATAGAATAAGAATGTATTTAGCTTACTCATAAAACACAGAGGAAAGTAAAAACTAAACAAAAAAAGTTACTCTAAGCACGACAATAACGGCTGATGATACTCGTAAATGTAAGTAAAATGTAAAAATATCAACCAAAGCTTGGATTACACAGTCTTAAACTACACAAAAGGAAAAGAGGCACGCAGGCATGAAATCAGCTTTGAATAGATTGTCAAAGAGGAATATCGGGGTGATCTCTTTATGGTGTAATGATGAATAATAAATAAATAATCCTGGACAATCCACAGCATCATTTAGACCCAAGAGCTTGTGTTATAGGTACTAGATGACGTGGCCAAAGACTTAATAGAATCTTAAAATAAATAGATATTCTTTTATTATACATAGAAATTACACAGAACACCCGGAAAAAATATTTGCTGATCGTACAAACATTAGGCCCAGGACCCAATCGCAATATCCTGCGTCACGGACCTTCGTCCACCGCGCAACATCGGTGATCGAATGATTCGTTATCAAGGTATTCTTACCTATATATAATCAAATAAAACTTAACGTTTAACCTCATTATAATTATCACGTATTAAACTTTCTTTTTCCACTTTCGTCTATCAACATTCGGCCTCAGGGCAAGGATAATCCTCACCTAGAAAATAGTATTTAAACGTGCACCGAAGTGTCTTGTTTTACAAGGCTCTCGTTGCAGTTCTCCGCTCTTCAATAGTATCGGTTCCATCGCCTCCGTAGAAAATACCGACGAAAAGTAAATAAAATTTACAGACATTCCGACTTTTCCCTTCAAGTTTTTCGGTTGAAAAGGGTATTTGCATTGCAGAGAAATAGTTTCCATCCTATTTTATTTTTCATTTGTCGAAGTTTCTCTACAAAGACTTTGTAGATAAACTTTCAAAGGATATTGTGGATAGTTCACAGCCATTCGTATGTCCGATAAAAGTGTTAGAAGGTTCATTCGTTCAGTGAACCATAGACAAGTAGAGAGATCTCTTTGTGTAGAGAGGTCGGAAACGCCACCGTAGTAAGCCTAAGTCAGATCTAAACCTACCTCTTCGTGTTAGATGCATAAATGTCTTGTTGTGGCTAATATACACTTTGAGTCGACCTACTTTTGGGATATTTTCTGTTAAATGGGACCAAAATAAAAAAATGGTGGAAGATATTTTACGGTGTGGTTTTTGTTGATTACCGTCAAACACCCTAATTTCGCCTGGTGTACCTTAATTCGCCTGATTTTTTTAAATGGTCAGAACATGGACTATAACATAGATAATGGTTCCTAAACCTACCATTAAGTAGACAATTTTATTTTATGACAAGATTCTGCAATCGAATTGTAGCAAACTTCATGTATGAGATGACAGTCACATTTTGAGTAAAGTCGAACAAGGCAAGTTTTTTAAGTGGTCTGCAAAACTTCATCTGGAAACCGAAGAAAATAAGAGGTAAGACCATTAGCACCGTAATTAGTCTAAGCTGAATTTTGCCGGCTTTCTAACAATATATTAATTTATAAGCTAAGTTAAGTGGTTGTGACAAAAAATCCATTTGAATAATTAGAGGTAAAATTTCTGACATGTTAGTTCCGAAATTCGCCTGGGTTTAGGGTTGTCACTTGGTTTCCTTACCCGACTGCAAAATTAAGGGTTATGATTTTGTTGTATGTTGTGATCTAATGACTGAAAAATGATATACTATCGATGCTATATAATACTCGGTTCATAGCACAGATCGCGGTGGTGATTTTTTTTTCTATAAATATGTATATACCCAAGGTGCGATGCAACAAAAAAATATGTGGATTTAATAATATCTACAATTTGCAATGCATAATACTGGGTGTACTAAGCCGATGGGGTGGTTTTAGTCACAGTTGGGCGTTTTTTTTTTTGAATTTTTTATTTCATTTTTAATGTTACATTTCAATATTATTATCTTCGTTTGTATGTTCTATTAAAGTTCTTACATAATAAACAATCTACAATTCATTTTTTATGAAAATATCGCCACTGTCATTAGCATCATCCACAACCTGAATTTACCGACAGGTGGGTTTAGTTCTCCAAATTCTTAATAATTAATAAATGAAAAATAAATAAATAATGTAATAACAATTGATTCTGATAAATACATTTATAAAATGTTTGTTACGTTGTACAACTTAAATAAAAGATTTACCTATGCAATAAACAATATTCCAATGAAACTTAAATGTAAAAGCAATTGTAACAACGAACACAAAAATTTGTAACAAAAGGATATTTTTAATTAAAATGGTAGGTGGGTACTAGGTACGCCTTGTTGTTTGCTTGAATGGTGATGGAAAGCTTTTATTTATATTTCAGATAGCGATGCCTAAAATAAACAAAATTTCAAAACGGCGGAGCAGACAAAACGGCGGAGAACAGCAAGTGATATACGTAGAGGAAGACTCGCATTTAAATATGATTTAAAAATTTATGTTTTTAAGTTATGTTTTTAAAAGACATTATTTTTTAATTTTGATTAAAAACTGCCTATATTTGTTAGATTTATTGAAGACTCTAAATGTGTTTTATAAGCTAAAAAACTAAAGTGACACATAATTGAACAACTTTACTTTGAAGGATAAGGTACTTCTTTTATGAATAAAAATTCTTATTTTTTTTTATATTATCAACCATCGTTTCATTTTAAAGACACACTTCAGTAGGATAGGTTATACTAGGTTTGCTTTACATTCGCGCCAGGGACCGAGTACGACGTAGTAAGTGCATATTGGTCTCATTATACAACAAAAAATATTTTTGGCAGCCCTAACCACAACTCGCATAATGTATGGAGCTGATGTGCGCATTGTTCAAAAGCGTGCCTAAATTCGCCTACCCCATTTTTTGTGAATTAGACTTTGTTTATGAAACATTAGAGTTTGAATTCGTTTAAAGCAAAACTTTTATACAAAACTTCTCTAACAACGCAATTCTCACGTCTTACAGGGACTGAAAAAATGAGGATAGGCGAATTTAGGCACAAGTGCCTAAATTCGCCTGGCATCTTTGCGACCCATTCTAATATGCAAATAATTAACATTTTATCTCTTTTTAACTCTTATTAGATAACCTGATGTAAAAGAAAGTGACTGGTATATTTGATTTTGTTCAAAACTACATATATCTAGAATAGCAAACAAAAATGTGTCAAAAGTAGGCGAATTTAGGGTGATTGACGGTATTTACAGTTTATGTTTAATTTTCATTCATAAATATAGTATATCTTGGGTTCTACGTTCTAGGTATCTCAGTAAGTTTGTAACACACTAGGTCGATGCAGGGCTCGTACTCTTAAAATGAAATGAAAGATTCTTATTCGTTTTCGTGCAAACGCTAATCAACACAAGCGACTTATGAGTTGGTTTTGCACGACAACGTAAATTAAACTTATATTTCTGAGTGGGCCTGGGGAATAAGCGACCAAACGCGATTCCCGCAATCTCGACAAATGTCTAGCTTAGCTCTTTCATTGGCTGTTTTTCCACTCACCAGGCCCGGCGATGGTCCGGCGGCGGGCCGGTCCCGTTGAACCAAAAATATATGAAAATACTAGCTGCGCCCCGCGGCTTCCCACGCGTTGTTCCTATGGAAACGTTAAAAGGTGATTTTCATCCCACAGGAACTGATTTATGGGATAAAAAGTAGCCTATGTTTTATTCCAGATTAGAATTACCTGTATGCAAAATTTCAGCCAGATCCGTCCAGTAGTTTTGGCGTGAAGAAGTAACAAACATCCATCCATCCATACAAACTTTCGCCTTTATAATATTAGTGTGATATGGCTTTTTTTCACTTACCGGCACCGGCGTCGACGGCCCGGCAAAACTGCATGTGTATTGTATATTGTAGGTAAACGTGTGCGTGTGTGAGTGCGCGGGGCGGGTAGGCGGACGCGGAGCGGGGAGAACCGGCTCAGTGGAAAAATGAAGCCCCGGGTCGTGCCGTCGCCGGTGCCGGGCCGGTAAGTGTAAAAACGGCAAAAGTTATCGTTCCGTTTACTGATATTTTGAATTTTTGATAGAAAATTCTCGCAGCATTGAGATGCTCGAATTACCTCACTCAAAATCATTCATAAATACTAATAAAACGAACGTTGACTCTATCAATAGTACATGTACCTAAGTACCTATATAATATTATTGCGTAAATATTTTGTTTTTTGTTATAAGTAACCTTGGACTGCGTCCAGCAGTGGACATATAGGCTGTTGAGGTGACAGGTGAGAAAGTAACCTATATTGACAAAGAAAAAAACAGGCAAATATAAATAAATTAGAACTAGTCTTTACAATCGAAACAATTCAGCAAATTCCAGACTGTTGCAAACAATCTACAGGTAGCATCCAGGAAGTTTTCATACTATAGATTATCTATACATATATTCTGACCCTCCATGGATTCTGCACACAGTTTAATAATGTGTCTCGAAAGTACAGTACAATATGATATCGCGTTCCGTACGTGACCCTTGTATTGTCTGCGCTTATTACAAAAGAAACTTCATTTAAAGGAAACCCAGAACAAGAAAATAATAAAATACCAAAAGAAATGTGTCCGTTATATAAAATTTAAAAAAGTTTAACATCCAGAACAAGAAAATAATAAAATACCAATAGAAAGAAATACATTTGTTATTGACGTCGCACTTATTAAAAAACTTGGACGCGAAGTCAGCGGAACTTTGCTAAAACGCGGACAATATAAACTTTCTTCGAGTAGATACAGTCAGCGCCTAAAAGAGCTGAACAGATGAAGCTCCAGAACCCAGTGTACCTCTGTTCAAGCCACAAAGCCCACTGGCTTCTAGAATGCGCTGAATACAATCGAGAAATTAGGACGGCTGAGTACCTACGTAATATATTTAATGAATAAGACAGAAAGACCTGCCAAAGACTGTAGGCAGATGCTGGATGCGGCAAGCTGAATACAGGGCACCATGGCGCTCATTATGGAAGACCTATGTCCAGCAGTGGACTAACATAAAGCTGATGATGATAATGAGTGGGTAGGTAGCTGATAGTGATAATAAAGGCATACTATGACCAATATTTCTAATTAATATTTCTACTTCATTACTTTCGTTATTATTTCTCTGGCAAATTTGTAAATTCTTAAGAGCAAAAATAACATCGCAGACTTTAAAAATGTCAAAGAAATTTAAAAGTGTCTGGTAACTACTAATCATATGATTAGTAGTTACCAGATACTCGTATATATCGATATAGA
Organism: Eupithecia tripunctaria; assembly: GCA_955876795.1. Classification (NCBI taxonomy): domain Eukaryota; kingdom Metazoa; phylum Arthropoda; class Insecta; order Lepidoptera; family Geometridae; genus Eupithecia; species Eupithecia tripunctaria. The sequence goes on from OY041620.1 coordinate 8,928,577, forward strand.
TATATTATACAAACTGACTCGTGAGCATTTTGTGGGAATCCTTTACCCGTCTTCTAGTTAACTTACCGTCTTTTCACTACACTTTTAGACTTTTGTAGGTATCTCTCGTAGGTATATATTTTAATATATTGTTTTTATATAAAAAAATATATATAGTTTAGACTTCATTATTTTTTTATCATAGCAAGTTTATGTCTGGTAACACATTAAGCACGCCGTTTTTGTTGTTTTTAACCTTGTGTGGTTGGCAGGTAGAAAATGCCATCGGCATTATGCCCACCATTTGTGTACTTTTTTTATAATTGTGTGCAATAAAGTATTAAATATAAATATATATATATATATATATGTATGAACGTCGCGCACAATCTAGACTATTTAGTTATTCATTAATTACATTATGTAGGTACTAAGGTTTAAATTAGCGTCCCACCTCGTTGAAAGCTCAGCGCTTTCTGGAGTCGACACGGTGTAGCAGCATTAGGAATGGTGTGGTTCAACAGTTTTTGTGGCTTTGTGCGTACACGGGGTTTTGGGTTCTTCATCTGTATAGGTATTTTAGAGGTTGACTGTACCAGTACGTACAGGGACTTTTGTGCCTTGAGAGCATTGATTGCTACGTAAGCGAAAACTATTGTTTTCGTAATGTTTCCGGGCAATAAAGAGGGTAGTTCGGAATGGTGCTATTTTTGATGTTACCTGAATTCAGGCTGATTATCTGCGGAAGGATATGACTTTTTGAACTGTCTTTTTCGAGGGTTTTGCATTTAATAGTATGTTTAATGGCTTAGAAAATCTGTGTGGAATCTGTCTTAGAATTTGCACCACGTCAACTCGTCCCGTGGGTGTCGAAAGTGGCGACTAAGGGATAATCACCGGGGGGCGAGGAGCAGCGACCTCCGCAAAACAATTCTACCACCGAACTGCGATCCCCAACCCTCATGCCCAGCGTGGGGATTATGGGCACTACCCCCTATGAGATACGCCAAAAAAGCGCTTTTTATCTGCGTCCAGCAGTGGACCAAAATAGGCTGTTATATGTTTGTAGACTTGCCAAAGACTGAAGGCAGATGCTAGATGCGGCAAGCTGAAGATAGGGCACCATGGCGCTCATTATGGAAGGCCTATGTCCAGCAGTGGACTAACATAAAGCTGATGATGATAATGAGATTAGTGGGTAGGTAACTGATAGTGATAATATAGGCATACTACGACCAATATTTCTTATTGATATTTCTTTCTTTCAGGGGAAGCATTAGCATTGTTTCATGTTATATGATTTTCAAAGTTTTAAATCCTCCCATTGATGAAAGAAACCTAAGGTTAAGGCGACTAATTATTAAAATTGGGTCCGGTCCAAAAATATAATTAATTACAGGTTGTGCAGATAAGTTCGTCGTACACACTTAAATTTAATATAGCAAGTATTTTTCCATTAAGTAATTCAGTAATTCTTTATTGTTCACACAAATAATACAAAGTAGGTATGAACTTATTTAAAAAGACATGTACAAAGGCAAGCTTAACTCTGGTAGACCTAGAGTTTTATTCCAGCAAAACCTTACGAGTTATAGGGAGGCGATGGAATAGGTAGAGGAAGTGTACAAATTACGAATATACAATACATACTATTCTTATAATAAACATACATATAAATAAAATAATAAAAAAAAGTAAATACAAGTACATACATGAAAATAATAAAATAGTAAAATAATACAAAGATTAAAATAAAAATGACTAACATAAACCATAATAAATACCTCGATAAATAAATGTGTAATATACCTATGTATATAATACTTCGATTATGATATACATATACATTATATTTTATTTTAATATTTCTGCAGCAGGAATCGAACCTATATTATATCCCCCGACTATGTATCCACTGTGCCATAAAAACCACCATAATGCCGGAAGCAGCTGCAGTGAACGATTCCGATCGAAAACGTAGCGAGATGGGTACCTATTCTAAAGTAATGCGTGCTGGGTAACTTGCCAAACCTATTGCAAAGTGTAGACCATTGATTTATTAAAAACGGAAAATAGGTTACGTTCTCCCAGCGCTTACTCAAAAATTGGCATGTGTTATAACTAAACGCAAACACATACGCTCACAGTTATATTTCCAGTCCTGTGCAATATAAAGAATAACAAAGACGGAAATACCTACCTAAGACCGAAGTGAGACCGAGACAAAAATATTTCTCGCTAGTACGACCGCCCATGCCGCCGGTCAGACGGTGACTGAGGTGGGCACATAATTTTACACAATTTGAGGTTGCCACTTTCGAGAAACCAGTACCTCATCTTCCCTTTTTAATAAATCAATGGTGCAGACCTAACTTTTGGCACTGCTAAATTACCGGCCAAAGTTCGGACATTGAACACCAAACCACACATACACCCTCTATTACCTAGTTGTAGTTTAATTCGAGACAGTTCCAACAATGTATAATACTTAGATAGTTTCCGTTCAAAGTTCTCAAATTGGTACGTGTAAGCAAAACACGGGCTACGGTACGCTATGGTAAGGGGAGTCGGTTTTTTTCTCAACTGCGAAAGAAGTTTTTCACAGTTGTTGAAGGGTTAAGAAAAGTCTTATCAAAATAGTACCCATACCACAAGCTCTACTTAGGTTGGGGCTAGATGATGCTCTATGAATTTTCCAGCATATCATTATTTATTATTATAAAAATAATATAATTTCTATATACTGTGCTTGTGTTTTGCAGGGAATACAAATTAAAACGAATTATTCGTCGTCAAAAATCAAAAACCTATTCCCGCTCCCGTGTATATTCAGGGGGCCTAATACAAACATTCTATTAACCATCCAAGTTCCAGGCACTTCAGTTTACGGCCTAATACTGCCTTGTTCTTTTTCGTAATATAAGGTACCTAAGTCTGTGCGGATTATGTCTGGCTTGCTACGGATACGTTGTCTATGACCAGTTTTCAAGTTTCGCCCGCAACGTTCAGAAACGACGATGTATATCTTTCGGAATGTTCCGGTTTTGTTTTCTAACACATTTAGTGAGCAAAATAATTCATTTTAATAAAATGTTGATTACAGTCTGTCGCAAGTCAAAACGTTATTTATTAGGTTTCTGAATGGATCGCCGTCATACCGCCATTACAATATCTTAGAATATAAACAAACAATAGCTTAGCAACTTGAGAATCTAAAAGTGATGAATTTCTCTGACAACTTTTAGTAAGTGTAGTGTAGAGCTTGTGCGTAATAGTTTAATGGGCGTTCATTGTAGAATGGCATACGAATGTTAGACTTCGATACCTAGGTAGGGTTGTTATTCATGTTTTTCTTTATAAAAAATTGACTTGTCGAAGTGCTTATTTTGTAAGTCTAAAGAAACGATTTGTGTCTGACTCTGACTCAGTTTATTCAGTCTACATACTAGCAATTAACAATTTTTTTATTTATGAACAATTGATGAATTGCTCATAGAAAACGGATTGAACTTATCTCGGAGCCGTTTCTTCTTTCATTTTTGTAATGCAATGTCCATCGATTGATCATTCGCCAAGAACTCAAGCATTTTTAGCTTTTCACGCATTTTTATTTGCCAATACAATATTTTTTTAAACCCAAAACTCGAAAACAATTCACAAAAAGCTCAATTGTCGCAGCGTAAACAGGAATGGTTTGATCTGACGAATAAAACATGGATAGAAATGTCAAATAGCCACTCGTAGTACGGTATATCCAGCCAGGTTTCGTTCAGAAGTCGGTCAACTGTCACGTGACCGTTGACTGGCTTGTATTAGCAGTTTATATTACAAAAATGCCGGGCAGCTGAGTTTACGGCGTATATTGCCTGGAAATAAGGGTTCGTAGTAAGGCCCCAGAACCCCTCACAGATTAATTAAAAATACGCAACATTATAATTATTATCGATGCCTGAAATATATCAAAAATCCTTCTAATTCTAATGAACAAATGAACGCATCTATGAGTGCGCTGAAAAAGTATCTAAAGCATCTTCTTCTGATGAAAATTTCACACATTACAATTTATCTCTAGCGGTTCCCATGGCAACGGACGTAAACGGACGCGGTTTGATGATGATGATAAGATTAGCTCATTTGATTCTTCATCATCATCATCAGCCTATATTAGTCCACTGCTGGACATAGGCCTCCCCTAATGAGCGCCATAACGCCCTGTCTTCAGCTTGACGCATCCAGCATCTGCCTGCAGTATTTCGCAGATCGTCATCCCACTTGGCCGGAGGGCACCCTACACTACGTTTGCCGAGTCGCGGTCTCCACTCTGGAACTCGTTTACCCCATCGGTTGTCGGTTCTTCGCGAGGTATGGCCGGCCCACTGCCACTTCAACTTGCTAATTCTTTGAACTATGTCGATAACATTTGATTCTTATCGTCATCGAATTAATTAGTGAATCAATCACAATCAGAAAACCTAATCTTGCTCTTGTCTCAATTTCGCTCTCCACGTAATAACATCAAACAAAACATTCATCAGCGTAATCACGGAAGAATGCATAGCGTGATTGTGGAATGTAATTAGATACGTTGATTATCTGGAGAATGGAAATAAGGCTCTAACAGGGAAAACGTCAAGTGATGGGTATTTCGTTTTTTATGGATTTTTTCGGCTTTTTTTGCTTCCAATATGGATCGGAGACATTTTAGGCTAACATTATACGCTACATCATAAGACCTTGTTTAATATTAAGTACTAACCCAACTAGCCTTAAGTGTACTAACAATATAGACTAAGTTGTCTGAATAAACAAATTTTATTATTATTATTATTATTTGCTGTTTATTTTGATACACAAGCGATCAGTGCAAATTCGCGTCTGGTCGGATCGTTATTACATCTGGACCTCAACCTCAACATCTGTATGAGTCCACAGCTGGACGTAGGCCTACGTCCAGCTGTGGACTCATACAGATGTTGAGTTGTTACATACTTTTAATACATAATATATAGAAACAATTACATTCTTCCTTTTTCATTTTTTTCTTTTCTTTTGTTTTACAGTTGTTTTTTGTCCACCTTTTCTTATATTAAATATATTATTATTTATGTTTTTTTATTGATTATTTATGTTTTTTATCTTGTCGTCGGCTCTGTAGGGAATTACCCTCCAGAGCCGACGACGCATTGGCATGTCAAGTGACGTAAGGTTGCATTGCCTGTGTTACAGGCCATTAGGGCTCGTTTACACAGGCTCAGTAGGTTCACTAGTCAGTAAAGTAAGCAAGTAAGTAAAGCCAGTATGCGCCAATCCTGACGCCGCCGATACTGGCTTCAACTGTTTACATAAATAGTCATAGTCATAGTTAGCTTTTTGTGAAGTTGTTTTAGAGTGAAGTCAGTAGGAAAGAAAAATTAACTCGCGAAAACAGCAGAAACAACGATTGAATTACTTTCGTGCAACTACGATGTGTGCGAATAAAGAAGTCAGCACTGGCTTATCTCGAATTCTGAGTCAATCATTGACTGGCTTGTGTAAACGAGCCTTTATCTCTGACACGGAACATGGTGTCGAATAATCATGTAAAACCATTTAATAAATTCCAGATTCAGAAGTGACCGTTTCATTATAGTAATTAATCGGTTACTGAAAAAAATTATAATATTAATTATGAACAAACTTTCACTCGTGTTGGTTCGGGGGCAACTTTGACTGATCTCCTTTCAATAATTCATTGCACATTTAGTTTATTGTGTAAAAGATTTTATTTATTTCATACTTTATAGTTTGCTAGCTGCGCCCCGCGGCTTCGCACGCGTTGTTCCTATGGAAACGTTTAAAGGTGATTTTTATCCCACGGGAACTGATTTATGAGATAAAAAGTAGCCTTTGTTTAATTCCGGGATTAGAATTACCTGTGTGCAAAATTTCAACCAGACCCGTTCAGTATTTTTGGCGTGAAGAGGTAACAAACATCCATCCATCCATACATACAAACTTTCGCATTTATAATATTAGTGTGATTTATACAACGGCGACCTCAGTGGCGCAGCGGGTGTAGGTCCACTTTCGACGCAGATGGTTGCCGGTTCGATTCGGTTCTGGTTGTTTCTGTGTTCTGTGTATAATAAAATCTACCTAAGTAATGTACCTACTGTATTCAATATATAAGTACCTATTATAACACAAGCTCTGCTTATCTTGGGGCTAGAAGATGCTGCGTGATTTGTGCAATTATTTACATTTATAGCTACCGAGTTTTGACCGAATCGGACCAAGGAATAATACATTTCTATAGAAACCATCCCTTTTTAACCACCTCAGAGGTAAATTATTGCTGCATAGTCCTTAACTTTGTATGTTTAGATAAATGTTTGTTACCTCTTCAAGCCGAAACTACTATATATATTGGGCTGAAATCGCATACATTATATGTAGTTCCCCTGGAATCAATCCTATGCTACTTTTTATCCCATAAATCAGTTCCCATAGGCCGTGGAATAAAAACTATAATTTTTATAGTTACATTTTATTTCAGGAAAAAATGGTGATACTCGACTGACGAAAATATTAAGCATTGTTTTTGGTCCGAGAAAATGTCCGTTGCCAAGGTAAAATGATTTTCATAGTCATATAATTAACTTAATTAAATTTTTGGCATTGGCGTTTTGTTTGGCGTTACTAGGGAATATTTATCACGATTATGAAGATATTGTACTTATAGAGGTATTATGTAGATGTTGTTTAGCCAGATTATTAAAAACTGGAACCGTTCGTCTTTTATTACCGACTTCAGGAGCAGATTCCATTTTCGTTTGAGTATTTTTTTTGTATGTTCAACGATTTCTCCGTCAAATATAGACCGATGTTAAAAAATATTTCGCTGTTGTATAGAGAATGGTTTCGAATTGATCACATAAAAGTTTTATTCTTGAAGGATTAGTATTTATCCCTTCAAGCTTAAAAAACAACAAAATACTTCAGAAAAATCACAACTACATAAGTTTGTTAGATTCTTTCTTTACTTTCTAAAGCATAGAGTTTATACGATGGTCTAAGGGTTGATTTGAGGTTACCATAAAAGTAAGATTCAAGATAAATTTATGAGTGCGCTGAAAAAGCATCTAAAACATCTTCTCATGAAAATTTCCTAAAATTTACTCATTATAATTTAATCTCTAGCGGTTCCCATGGCAACGGACGTACACAAGAGGCTTACAATGTTGATGCATGGAGAATATGCAAAAAGTACTTGTATCAATGAAGACGGATAGCATAGAACGAAGGAAGATGAGTTCTGATGATTTTGTGAGGGCTTTGTATGCGTAAGGATCTCAAAATTTGTACCTATTACACAAGTACACATCAAAGCAGTATAACGGATGACTTACAGTATTTGTGAATCGTTTTCTAATTTTGATTTAGTTCTTTATTAGCATTATACGGCTATTACTGTAATGCTTATTAGGGCACAAATTATACTAAGCTTTCCTAAAAAGGTTTACCAAAGTTGTTTAGTTGCATTACATGCGCATTAATTAGCATTATCGTGATCAAAGAAGGTATCAATCGCATTAATAAGCATTATTATGGTCAATGATGTTGCCAATCGCTGTACAGCAGCATGTTTTATACTATGTAGTGATAGCGACTAGGGGATATCTACCGGTGGCGGGCAGCAGCGCCGCATAACAATTCTACCATCAAACTGCGATCCCCAACCCGCATGCCCAGCGTGGGGATTATGGGTATTACCCCCCAATGAGATACCAGCCAATAAGGCGCTTATCAGAGGGAGGCCTGCGTCCAGCTGTGGACCAATTTAGGTTGATGAGGATGTAGTGACAAATAGATTATTATATTTCGTGCACATTTCCTAAAACCAATATAACTAGGAAGCGTCTAGACCCAAAGTCTAGATCTAGAATTTCCTCTCGAATATTAAGGACTTAAAATTAGAATAGCTACGTAAGCGACAAAGCGACCGCGGTATTCAGGAGGTAGCGTACAAAGCGAACCTAAATATAATTATGTAAGAAGTTCCGGCAGTTAGTTCGAGGTTGTCTGATAGCGGTCGACGGTAAATAACGGGCGATATCGAACCAGGTAAATATTTAGATACAGGTATTTTAATATGAAACTTGCTTCTTAAGGCGCATACCCGAGCCAATCTGACAGCGATACCTATTTTATCATATTTTTACGTTTATCATAGGAATTTTTAAAAATCCTACGTTCAGTTTGTGGTATCTATTATAAGCTATCTTTTAATACCTCTTTCATAATTTTATCTCATATAGTTTAGGAGGAGATGCGAAATTAGAGTTTGGTGGCCAAAAAGCGCAACTTCGTATCTCTTCCTAAGCTTTACAAAATGAAACTATTACAGAGACATTCATAAATAGCTTATAATAGATACTACAAACTGAACGTAGGATTTTTAAAAATAACTGCGTTTAACGTAATAATAAGATAAACTAATTGGGGGCGCCACTTTCGCTGCTGTATGGGCCTTAATTGCATACATCACCGCCTTAGTAACTCGAGAGCTGATGTAGGTCGGGGGTTGTTTCCTAGTAGTGTGCGAGTTATTCAAGGCATCTCCGGTCCAAACCTATGTCGATGCAAAATTTCAGCCTGATAGTTCGGTAGTTTTGGCGTGAAAAAGTAACAAACATACCTACATCCACCCATCCTAAATAAGTGAAATGCAACATTAGGTATGTATCTCTAAGTAATCTAAATTACAATAACGGCCGCTATTTTAAAGACGTTACATCTTAACCCCTCCCACACTTGTGGTTTAACCCCGCAACGTTTGTCACTTTACCGTTTTTGCCAGTTCGGGTACAGTTCGCAAATTACTAAATCGAATTAGAGAATATCGGATGAGCATTTGGGATTGGATTACCACGTCGGGAAACGTATACAGAATCCAATTCGTAAGAAGATAACTAAATAATAAAAAAACAACCTTTAAAGAAAAATATTTTCATGCATATATTGGATTTCGATTATTTTTTTCTTGGTCGTGTTCATTTCCATGACATAGAAAGGCTTTCATTCGTTTTATTCAGATTTTTTTAAAGCTAGGAATTTAATTCGTTGTTTTTCGTCTATTCGACCTTTACTATGCTTAAAACACTTTTATTATAAAGACAGGATGATTGAGACTTCGATAGATAAATAATGCTGGACAATTGACACAGCATTATCTAGCTGAAGCTAAGCAGAGCTTGTGTTATAGGTACTAGATAACTGATATACATAATACAATACACTACATAGATAGATTTTTTTTATTATACATAGGTAACATCCTGAATGCCCTGAACAAATATCTACAGATCGTACAAATATTTTTCCTGAGACGGGAATATAGCCCGCATCCTCCTGCGTTGCAGGCGGACCTTCGCCCGCCGCGCCACGGAGGTCGTCAGACTATAGAGTCAGAGTCAGAGTCAAATCGTTTATTTCTTTAAACTTACAAAATAAGCACTCAGACAAGTCATTTTTTATATAAACAGCTTGATAAATAGTAATTACTATCAAACAAGAAATAAGGTGCAATTGACTCTAATTCACTTCAATTTTTTGTCCACTAGCGGAAGAAGTGAAAAAGAAACCACTAGCGAGTTTATCGCCTTACAACAAATACAATCTCAGCATAACTAAGTCTAGACTTACATACTATTGTCGGTGTGGAAGTGGGCGACATTCGGCCAAGCATTAACATCATTAACATAATCATCTAAGGAGTAATAGGCTTTCTTGATAAGATATCGTTTAACTTTCGTTATAACTGTTATCTCCCTTACACGCACGTACAAAACCCCGTAGGTACATAGGGCTCAGATGTTATGTCTGTAATGATGTCTGTATGATTTTTGTACTGAAGATAATAGTGTCTGATGTTGTTCAGATGTTGCCAAAACTAGACTAAACTAATTTGACAGGACTAAAAATGATGCCATCCTTATTATTTTGATCGTTATGACAGGCACGGCAACAGTTTTAGTGCTGTCTAATTAATTTAGTTTAGTTTTGGCGACATCTGAATACAATGACTAACAACAAAACGATAAGCAACTCTAGACCAAATTCCGAATAGACAAATACCGGCAAAAATATTTATACAACTACAACCAAGAAGAAACGTCAAAACAAGTACAAACTGAATTAAAAAGACATTTACATGAACAGTATCGCAACTTTTATTGCTGACCGTACATTTAACTTCGCTCCAGTTTCTATACTGTATAATTGGTGTGCTTTGTATCTTACTGTTTTGTAACGCTTTGTATGGGAAACGACATTTTTATACTTTTTCCGAGTTATAATGTCTGCTAGTTTTTGTAGTTTATTTAGATTTCTTTGGATATAAGAATAAAATAGGTACCCGAAGAAAGACTTTAAACGTTTGGCGTGTTTAAAACCAAATTACAAAGATTACATTCGAGGATGTAACGTTACTGGACTAAGGACCAAAAATAACATATAAATACCTAGCTTAAGTTTCTCATGTAAGTAACATGTTTTTTGTTATTGAGAAATAAATAAATTTGAACTGAAAATTTAGAAACTCTTTGCAAGATTATTAAAAGACACAGGTAAGACTTCCTTGGCAAAATATTTACCTTCGAAGCTCGACTTATTTCGATCGAACAAGCAACCACCTTCATAAAAAGGATTATAAATTATTTCAATAAGCTCGCAAACAAAATGAGCTACAAAAATCCGGGATAAAACCTATAAAACATAAACCAAGATCGCTGCAAGCATTGAAAGTAAAACGAGGTACTATTGTTCACAAAATTTTATAGAAGTGTTATAAAGTACAGAGTCTCTACTATAAAATACTAAGAGAGACTATTATATCAAAATGATACGAGCGACTCTACTAGAGACCTACCTAATGTACCTACGTAGCCTATTTAATCCTGTAAGGGTTGAAATTGATGACTCTGTGATCAAAATCACCACTATGGTCATCAGTCCATACACGTCCACGGCTGGACAAAGGCCGTCACCCATACATCAAATGAAAATTACCTCCTCATAGATATACAACTTAAATCTCAGCAAAACTCTTCATAGATTCGACAGTTTTAAAATGATTTCGATATGTTATAAGTATACAAAATCACAAATTATTAAGAGAGACTATTCTATAAAACAAATATTTCTAAGATTTTTATTTTTGTTTGTACTTCTACACTTCACGTACGAAAGTGGTTGGTATACAGAAAGAACATAGTGATTATTTAACGATTCGTCAGTTTCATTGGAGTTGGCAACTCAGAAAAGTGTTCTATAAGTTCGTTTTTATGTTGACGGTACTTTTTGAAGCCGTACCTACCAATTTTCCATGTCATTTTCGAGCCATCGACTCGATTTATCGAGACAAGTGCAAGAAATAAGGGAAAGTTTTTATAGTAGAGTTTCTTGTTTCTTTGTTTAGCGAAGTGTATTTTGTTACTTCATGTATCCTGAAAATACCACGTTCATTCATGCTAGTTTAGTTTCGGTAACTTTCGTTTGGAAACTCTAACAGTATTTTTAAGTACATATGTAAATAAAACTGTTCATATTGACAGAGAGATTTTTCAGTAGTATTTCTTTATAAACTAACGTATTTACTACGGGAGATTAATTATCATGGCAAGTCAAAGTCAGTTTTCGGCGTATAAAAAAACGCTTACCTATACGTAATAGAGTACCTTAATACAGTACTTATCAATAGTGCAAAACCAGCCCATGCAAACATCCTTTTTCCCCAATTCCAATGCAAAAAATATTAAGCAGAGAAAATAATACATCCTCATGTATGTACATTACATGTAGGTACATAAAATATATAATACATCAAATGTAGGTACATTATGGAAGTCATTCGAGAACACAAATAGAATACAAGAGTAAATCCAGCAAAATACTTAAACAAACAATACCACAGATAGCAGCGTATCCACTTACCTTTCAAAATATTTAGTAATCTTTTGTGGGCAAATAGAAAGGGTGAAAATCGTACGTTTCGGTATCAATAGTCAGCGTTTATGATAGCTAGGGGAATGCTCGCGATTTCACTTGACCGAAGTTCTACTTATGTTAAATGAAATGAAATTTATTTATTTCACGACCACAACAAAGCCAAACATAAAAACTACCGTAGTTTGACGAATTCATCTCTCATTCCCAATCCATTTCATCCTTAAAATCCAAACCTTATGATAACACCGTGGTGTTCTTCCAACACAAATAAGGTTCGTAGAGCCAAACATTGAAAATAAAACAACTAAGAGTATGAGTACAAAATATACATGAATAATACATTATAGTGTCAGAAAAATGGTCAGCTCAGCTTGATGCTGAGCCATTGGTTTGTAGAGCATTTTTTTATCCACCTGACATCGACTCCCCAAACAAGGTATCGTTTTCCCACAATATAATAATATCCACATATTTTGGGGCAAAAAAAAAATGTATCTATTGACGTGACAAGTGACAAGAGAGATCATTAATTCTAATGATTTACATTGTTTTTTTTATATCTTCTATAATATAAAAATGAATCGCTAAATCTCTTGGTAAGCGCATAACTCAATAACACCTGGACCAATTTGGCCAATTCTTTTTTAAAAATGTTTGTTGAAGTTCAAGGATGGTTTTTACGGCGAGAAAAATTCTAATAATTGCCGGGAAAACACCTATAAACGTTTCCATAGGAACAACGCGTGCGAAACCGCGGGGCACAGCTAGTAATTTCATAAAATTTATCAATAATCTGTAATCACTTTTAACCCTCTTTTCGGATGCTGTCATGAAAAATATGAATATTGTAAAAAACTAGGTTTTTGCCGATTTGAAAGTGTAGTTAGAAAACCGTTACAAATCCTGCTACAAATCCAATACATGCGCTGTCAGTCAGTCACCCTACATTTTTATTATTATATGTAGCTACACCTACATATTATATTTGTATACCTGACATTCGGGTGGACAATAAAATTATATTGCTAGGAGTTACAAACCGCAATGCTGCCGATGTTGCCCCAAACTCTCGGAAAGTGTAAATGTTTGTGTTCACTGTATTTTTGATAAAAGGTTATGAACCGATTTCAGGATATTTTCAGGAAGCGTTAAAGGTGGTTAAGGAAATATTAAACACTCGATTTATTAATATTTTAATTAGATTTTCAATTTATGATTTTTTTGATGGATATTTCTGTCGCATACGTTTCAGCTATCCTTTTATAGTAGGTACAACGTATAACCACTAACCTTGGAAAGTTAATTTATTACGATTATTGTATTTATGGAAACAAATATTTTTTATTTTGGTTAGAATTACAATAATTACACATCTGAGCGTAGCCAACCGGCATTCGCTATGAAGCTAATCGAATACAATTGAAAGATTCGTAGGGAAAAAATCGAAACAGATCACGTGACATATCTAATGCAAATGTCAAACCCATACTTTTGGACTTTTCTACTATCACTTTGGACATTGATTGTTACATTGTCTATAGTCCGCGCCAGTTAAATTGAGAATATAGTTCGTTGACCTTTTGTCCGTTCAGTCAGAGGTGACAAACATTTGGAATCGAATTTAATACATTAATTTTGTTCTATATTTGCTAACAATCTAAAAAATAAAATCTAAATTCCGGTTATGAAATTTTTATTTAATTTCATATAATGTACAGATACATAATACCTTAAATAGAAGATACAAAATTATCCTTATAATTATATTATTTATAATTATTTCTTATTCCCCAACCTTTAGGTTAGTGGGGTCTTCTTTTCTTTCTCGGAGATGTAAGCGGTGTTGCTTCGCCAGAGGAACCTAAAAATCATTATCACAATATATGTAGTATCCCGTATATACGGAGAGCAATATTGCATTATAGCATTATTTTTTTAAATAATTCTGGAAATGTTAACCCGGAATCTTCTTTTACGAACTGAAATATATATAATATATAATCAAGTTCTCTATATAAATTAAACGTCCTGCATTTTTGTATAAATCTGTGACTAACCTGCCACAGCCGCGGGTAGGGTAGGTAGTATATGACGGCAGCGGCGCGTGCGCCCACGATAACTTGACGACGGACCAGCTTGTTCCGAATCCATAGCGTAATCAATATCTCCCTTTCTTATAAATAACCACAAATCAATAACAAAAAAAACAGATATACTAATAACAAAAAACGTAACAGATCTAACAACAAAAGTTCGACAAAAATGTTATCAAGTTTTATGGAATACTCGAGGATGTATAGATGCAAGCGCTATCCGAACACGAATGATTGAACAAGCGACAAAATAGCGATCCAAAGATGGCGATCCCCTGGCGTGTCAACTAGTGTCAAGTAAGAAAGCTGTGTTAGAATGTTGGTGTAACCCAAGTTTTGTTCATTTTTACGAACTTAATTTGAAAGTGTGAAATGAATTGCTATGATATGTTTTAAGCACATCTATTTGAAATAGAACTTTGAAAAATCAAAAATCATTCTTATAAAGTCAAAAATTTGCAAAAAAATCATATGAATTGCTCTATAATGTGCATTTGATACAGTTGTTTCCTTTACAAAAGTTTGAAAATGAAAAAAACTAAGCATATTGAATCTCTTTATGAACTAAAATATGGTTAAAATATAGTTAAAAAATACATCTAAATATATGAATTTTTCCTCAAAATTGATAATTTTTGGGTTAGACCTCTTCTGTTTTAATGCCAAATTGAGGTCAATGAACTTTATTCTCAATTTAAATGGCGCGGACTATAGGCCCTCAGAGGGCCTAACCCGTTATAAAGCGATTCGAAGCAAATAGAAAGATTCGAAGACAGATCACAGATCAAGTGACATATTATCTAAGGTCAAATGTTTCTATGAAATAATCTTCTTCCTCACGTTCTCGCTTTTATAAAATCTCTTCCTATTTTAGTTTTTTTGTGCCGCCACTCCAGGACCTGTCTGAAAATCAGCGCCGTTGCAGCTTCGGCTTGTAGCGGCATAATGCTGAGACAGGGACCCTTTTCGCCCCTTATACAACACTCTTTTAACGTACCTGCTCTTTTACTTTTATATGCGTTTTACTATCTTCTTCTCTTATTTTTCTTTACTGACTTAAACCTGTATAATTTCTACATAATGTGTCGTGTTATGTGTGTGTTATGTTAAATACATTTATTTGGATTGTTTCCAAATAAATGTATTTTCTTTTCTTTCTTCTTCTTCTTTCTTCTAAACCCATATTTTTTTTTTACTTTTCTGATAATACTTTCGATATCGATTGTTACATTGTCTGGGCCCTCTATTCCGATGGCATATAAATAACCATAAAACAAAATCAAATGTTTGTTGTAGTCTTGTCATCAAATTCAAAAAGGTATTCATTCTTGATCAAGCTCTATAAATACATTTATGCGAGAAAGAGCTTATTCGACTGGGATCGGATTCATAAGCACAAAATTACAAAAAGAAAGATGTTTATTAGGACCATATACCATGCGTAAGCGCGCTACGTCCCTGGTGCACAGATTACAGCTAGCTCCAACCCTCTCGTGGCTGATAGCCGCTAGGGTGGACTGACCTGTGGGACTGACCGTACACGGCAATACTGTAAGCGACACCTACCCAGCAACCCAAATAGATTTGAAGTTCTCTCAATGCATACCTTTATATTAGTTTTATGTTCTTGAAATAAATTATATTTATTGAAATATCGTCGACCTCCGTGGCGCGGTGGGCGAAGGTCCGTCTGCGACGCAGGAGGTTGCGGGTTCGCTTCCCGCGTCGGGACAAATGTGTATATTATCTGCAGATATTTGTTCAGGGCGTTCTGGATGTTTTCTAATAAAAAAATATCTATCTATGTAGTGTATTGTATTATGTATATCAGTTATCTAGTACCTACAACACAAGCTTAGCTGTGGCTAGATAATGCTGTGTGAATTGTGTACATTATTTATTATTTATTTATTATGCTATTGCATAGTTTCTATCGCGGGCCTTGAGCGTGGAGGGAGACCCAATCCAGAAATTCCGTAACGAAAAAAAACCTAACGTTTTAGTCAAAATGAACCTTATGTAATTGAGATAAAGTTCATTTTTGATTGATTCTATTGCTTGCTACTCAATTAGTGATGTAGTCAAGTCGGATGTTGATTTTATCGATTAATATCGATATAAGAAAACATTTTTTTTAATGTTAAATATAATTATTTGTTTAGTATGAGTTGATTTAAGGGATTGAAATACACCAATATTTTTTCTCTGTTCATTGTTTAATTGGTAATTTTTAAGCTATTGCATAGCTTCTATCGCGGACCGAATCCAGAAATGCGTGGAGACCGAATCCAGAAATTCCGTAACGAAAATAACCTAACACCCCCCACTCAATTGCATAAGTTGATAAAAAATGCTATGCAATAGCTTAACCGCGGCAGTCTCCGAGTGCCACACGTCTTTTTTTATTCCTTAATTTCTATACCAGACAGAACGCGCGGCCCGCGGACAGAAACTATCTTCTAATAAAGTTGGACATAAAACTTACCCACGTTTCAGAACAGGCGTGAGAACCGTAGTCAAAAACAAAGCCCTCGGTGCGGTGTTGAGCACTTCAATCACGTTTTGATCTGAAAAATCTACTTTTGTGGAATTCGGACCCTCCAGGGGCTGCACTGTTTGCAGAATCGATGTAGGGTTGAGCTCTAGATGATGCAAATTTTCAGCATGCGTAGCGTAATTCATAATATTTTTTACAAGATCGTATTTTGATTAGTTTAATTAATTAATGAAAAAAATGATTAGTTTAACTATGGCAAGACTACTTAAGCGGCATATCTGAGCCAATATGACAGCGCCAGCTATTTTATCATATTATAACGTTTAACACATGAAATTCCAATACCTCTGTAATAGTTTTATTTTGTATAGTTTAGGCAGAGATGCGAAAATGGAGTTTGTTGGCTAAAAAGAGAAACTTCATATCTCTGCCTAAGCTTTACAAACTAAAACGATTACAGCGGCATTAATAAATAATGTATAATAGATACCACAAACTGTAAATGGATCTTAAAATTGCCTGTGTGAAACATAAATAATAAGATAAAATTACAAATAAAACAAAAAAACTAATTATTAACAATTGCAATAGTTGACTGTTATTTGTAGTCGATTTTGTGGACCGACCTGCAGTTGAATATTTGTCCATGAAGTCCATTTTACAGTTTATTTTATCACTAGCTGCACCCCGCGGCTTCGCACGCGTTGTTCCTATGGAAAGGTGGTTTTCATCCCACGGGAACTGATTTATGGGATAAAAAGTATGCCTATGTTTGATTCCAGGATTAGAATTACCTGTATGCAAAATTTCAGCCAGATCTGTCCAGTAGTTTTGGCGTGAAGAAGTAACAAACATCCATCCATCCATCCATCCATCCATCCATACATCCATACAAACTTTCGCATTTATAATATTAGTGTGATGTGAAGTGTGATAAGCTTTTTTTAATGCGCATGTTATATTTTATTTTATTTATATGCTGAGTAGCGAAGTTGCTCTTGATGGCCACCAAAAAAAGCTTCTTTAGGTTACGAGTAGAAATCAAACTGTAAATTGGATATTGGAAAATATACCCGAGCCAATATGACAGCGATACCAATTTTATCATATTTTTACGTTTAACATAGGAAATTTTAAAAATCCATCGTACAGTTTGTGGTATCTATTATAAGCTATTTTTTAATACCTCTGTAATAGTTTTATCCTATATAGTTTAGGAGGGGATACGAAAATAGAGTTTGGTGGTCGAAAAGCGCAACTTCTTATCTCTGCCTAAGCTTTACAAAATGAAACTATTACCGAGGCATTAATAAATAACTTATAATAGATACTACAACTGTACGATGGATTTTCAAAACTTCCTGCGTTTAACGTAAAAATAAGATAAAATAGTTGGGGGCGCCACTTTCACTGGTGTATGGGCCTTAACCGCGTATAGCGTACCTAATTATAAGTATAAATAGATGGCGGCGCTTGTGTGCGGCATTCAGCCCCACCGCATTAAACAAAAGCTATCATATAAGGTCTAACCCTACGTAGCCACGTACGTACGTGTGCCAGCACCGCAAAATGTATGGACTAAGAAAATGAAGGGAATCCAGTCAGGATTTTCAATTGGCCCCGTCGGATTCGAATCAATTTTTGGCACGATCTATGCTCAGGTTTTACATTCAGTCCTCTATGTGTAATAATGGACCTGGATTTTACGTACCTTTACGAAGATAACGTAAATATGTACATAGTACAGTGTGTCTACCATGAGTTGTCACAGTTAGATCGCCTGACGTTACTATAGTAGTAACGTAAATACGCCTACGCGACTCATACAACGGATTTTAGTTCCTAACTATCCGCTAGAGGCGCTTTAGAAGTTTTCATAACGTCGTCATCGTTTTGTGAAAACTCATGGTAGACATACATAATTATAGATATCTTATAAAAAAGCACCTAAAGGTTAGCAGTGTTGGTGCTGGCTTAGAAGCTGTGTGGTGCTGGCTTAGAATTTTCACCACCTAAACTCTTCCCGTGGGTGTCGTAGGAGGCGACTAAGGGATATCCACCGGGGGGCGGGCAGCAGCGCCCCCTGCAGAACTATTTTACCACCGAATTGCGATCCCAACCAGCATTATTTTGAGACGTATTATAGGCATTACCCCCATGAGATAAACGCCAATACGGCGCTTATCAGGGGAGGCTTGCGTCCAGCAGTGGACCAACATAGGCTGTTGAAGTAAGGTTGAGGTAGGCACGTAAGCAGCTGCTAGACTCCATTGATTAATTAAAAAGGGAAGATAGGTTACATTCTCCCAGCGCTTACTCAAAAATTCTTAAACCAAAGACATTTTGATAAATAAAAAATACGACAGCAAATCTCAGAAGTTTGAAACAATTTTCTCTCGTCGGTTTCCGAATTCAAATTGGCACTGTTCTTCTATTTTACCAACGCCCTGACCCATTAAACTGTGAACTTCTTGATTGATTATTCCTAGAAATGTACAACGCACAAATATAATAAAGTATAACGAGGCTTGATATCTATGTTGATAAGTCACAGTGTGTCTACCATGAGTTGTCACAGTCAAATTACATTAATTAAAATAGCCTGAAGTTACTACAGTAGTTACGTAAATAAGTTCATAGTTATCTACGCGACTCATACTCATTTTATAAGTTTCCATACATTTTTTAACTACAGTCGCGAGTATGGAATGTAAAAACTCATGGTAGACACACTGATAAATAATACTATAAGTACTAGGTTCGGGTAAACCGACCACGTTAGATAACTCATGGTAGATATTCATTTAGCTGCGCTTGCAGTTGAATGCGTATTAGTTCTCGTTTACCCCAATTAACCCAGTTCGCGATCGACCGCCATCTCTTCCGTGAGTTTCCTTGACCACGAACCCAACACCACACTACATACCATTCGAAAAGGGCTGTTTGGGGAACAACCAGAACCATCTACCACAACCTCATACATAACCATTTCATGGTCCTTCGAGCCGGAACTTCTTCTGTCGCTAGTGGACAAACAATTGAAGTGAATTCGAGTCAATTTATTATTGGATAGTAATTACTATTTATCAAGCTGTTTATGTAGTAAAAAAAATACTTGTTGCTTAATTTGTAAGTCTAAAGAAATAAACGATTTTACTCTGAATCTGACTCTGAACCCTTTTGAATAAGTAAAAATTCAAAAGAAATTCGGGACTGAAATCTAAAAATATTATTCTTGTGCCAAATCCAAACAATTGTAGCTACCTACATATCTATTTCCTTCCCTGGCAAGGCTTCGGAGGTATTGACTGATACGCTGGCACTCTACACTAACGCACGTTTAGTTTTGTGCCTTTTTAGGGTACTGTACAAAAGAGTGCCAAGTGGATCCTATAAATAAAGCCCAAGTTCGTCTAAAGCTCTGACGGTGGTCATGGCAGCGTAAATGTGACCAAGCACCCATCCGCGCTGGAATCCGTAAACCTAGAGGATTTTAGTGAAATGCGGCGCGTTCGGCGCGGGGTTTCATACTAAGATTTGAAAATGCGATGACGTCGGCGCGTGAAGAGCGAACTGAACTTCCGAACTTCCTGTATCTATCTTCCCATTAGAGTATAATCTTGGAGTCTTAAAATCTAGGGTAAATAAGTTCCTACTGTAAAAGCGTGCTCCATCTTAGGCTACATCTTCGCTTTCTTAAAGTGAGTTGATATACAAAAGCTGGTCCATCATCAATAAAAAAAGAACTTGTGCACATTCAGCTTAAGAATCAACCAAGGAAACACATCAGAAGAAGAGCATCTTCCTTCCTGTGCATTTGTGTTATATCAATCATGGTGATCGTAGCAAACCCGGTAGGTTTGCTGCGTTCCCTTGGTTGGGGAGGCATTGATGAGACATGATGATGACTCGTCTACTCTCTCTATCTGTCCTACTTAACTCTGCCTGCTCCTTCTCTTCCTGAAGCTGAAGGTCCTTTTTAACTCCTGAACTCCTTAAGTGCGTTTAAAAGAACCGCGGAATAAGATTTTAATTTATTTTAATGATTGTTTGTGCATGGCTAGCAAAACTTGACTGATTCTGCATTTACAGAAGAGGAGGAGGAAGGAGTCAGAGTCAAAGAGTCAAATCGTTTATTTCTTTAGACTTTCAAAATAAGCACTCAGACAAGTCAATTTTTTACTATATAAACAGCTTGATAAAAAGTAATAACTATCAATAGGAACAATAGTGTGCGTATATATTACTTTCATTTCCATAAGTTTTTTCAAGCGCTCACGTCTATATTGTATTTCCTGTCCTTCCCAAGGCTGCCTGAAAGAGATTGCTCAAAGCGATAGGGCTGCCCTTTGTACTTCCTTGATTCTCTAGTTTTTACATTTCCTTTTGTATAGTATTTTATGTTTGCATGGTACAATAAAGAGTTATCTTTTTATCCTTCCTAACTTGTTAACAAGAACTAGCTGTGCCTGCGCGTAGAATCTACGATGTCATTCGTGGGTTTTAATTATTTTGTGCGGATCCCTTATTATTTTACGAAAATAAAAGCCAGGGTGAGTGTCCAAGTGGTATTAAATAATTTGTGAAAGTCCTGTCCAAATTTTAAATAATAAATAAATAACGCGGGGCAAATCACACAGCATTATCTAGCCCCAAGCTAAGCAGAGCTTGTGTTAATACATAGAGAGATATTATTTTTATTATACATAGAAAACATCCAGAATGCCCTAAACAAATATCTGCAGATCGTACAAACATTTGTCCCGAGGTGGGAATCGAACCCGCAACCTCCTGCGTCGCAGGCGGACCTTCGCCCACCGCGCCACAGAGGTCGTCAATTTTAACAAACCATTTCGAAAATTAGCCCACTTAGACAGACAAAATAATGTTAATACACTTCAATTATTATAACAGCTTGCAGAAAAATAACAGCTATTTTTATTTCATAAAATGCTTTTACATTTAGGTAAGACACTTTAATTCATTTCTCTGTATAGAAAACTGCTGAAAATAATAGCACTTACACCAGTTTCTTTCTTTATAGAAAAATGCTGAAAAGAATAGCACTTAGGTACCAGAGCTTTTTCTCTATTTTTGAATAAACAAGCATCAAATTTCTTACAAAGTTCGGACCATTTTCTAGTTTGTTTGATAGCGCTGAAAGGCCTCATCAAATTGCTCAGTTTCTGTAAGAATGAATAACAAATAATAAAGCTTTAGTTGTTACGGTCCATTTTCGCTCCGAATTTGCGATGGCTTAACAGGGGTGTACTTGAGGGAGTAATGGGGGATTACTTTTAACCTTCTTTATTACTTTCATTCAGGCTACAAAAACAGCAAGAGATCAATCCTTCATATTGGTCCATTTTGAGTATAGAATAGAAAAGAAACGTTTATGTGTAAACGTAAATCACATAAAGGATGGAAAATTCCATCAACATTTTGCTCGAGTTACGAAACGGTCATGTCTCAGCATGAGTTGGATGGTTGAATACAACGTTTTTTTTTTTTTTAAATGCCTTTGAGAACACTTCTTCCACTAGTGGACACAAAAGTTAAGTGAAGAGAAAATCCAGTATTATCTTACTTTTATTTGATTTGAGGAAACCTTTGCGTAGCAATGGGACACAGGACTGATAAAAAAGAATTAAAAAAAAAATTTAGTTTAAAATTGGACTTTTCTACTAGCTTAATATTTTGTGAGCCTTAACCCCGAAACTTAAACGTAACTCAGATTTAAGCACATGTCTAAATTTTTGAACAGATTCCCGAGAAATTCATTAAAAAAATTGTCGTTGTTGCGGCGGTGTCCTTGATACAGCCCTGGCAGGCCAAGATAAATGAACATAAGCAGATTCTACACCAGTGCACTTACTGGGCCGCGAATTCATTTTTTCAAATGTCACATCCAGCACTCTGATAAATTAAACAAAAACGCCCTTCCAAGAGAATTTGGAATAAAACTTGGCAGAGTGCGAATCGGGCTATTATGGTAAAGGGTGCTGTAGAGGTAAAGGACTAGCTAAAAAATGCTAAAAAATATTTCATTAAGTTTATTAAATATTTTTTAGCTAGTATTTTAGCGAAAAAAGAGCCGATAAGGTGCTTATCAAGAGGAAGCCTTTTTTTTTTTATTATCCTGAGGGAAATGCGCACGCATATCGCACTGCCACGGGGAGACAGTGCGATTATGTGGGACTCCAACACCACTAAAACCCTCAGGGTGCTTCCGCCTCTGCCGCTTGTGGTGGGAACATGGGAACGGTTTCTCTTCCACGAACCCACCGCGGCTGCCCGATATCAGGCCCCTCACGTGGGGGGGATGTGGAGCACCCCCCTTTGCGACGCGAAGCCTGCGTAAAATAGTGGATGTCGTAGATGGAAGTCCAATATAGGATGTTGAAGTTGAGTTAGTATTTAAGCTAGTATTTCGAAAGGACGAATAGTTTAATTTAGTTTTTTTTTTTGATAAAATTTTGGAGAAACTTACAACTAGGTTTACAAAAATCTGATGGAAATATTGAACATGCGTAGATAGACCAGAAAGCACGTTTGTTGACGGCTAATTGAACGACTTCAAACAAACTGTTTTTTTATGTTTTTTACCTCAGAATTGTTGACTGGGTAGTCCGATTTTTATGATTCTTTTTTTATATGAAAGCTGGAGCGTCCCGTGTGGTCTCATTTTAATTTGGTTCAGTTCTGACAGTGGGATCCATGAAAATCCATGAAAAAACTATACAAATTTAATTCGGTTTTTAGTTTTTTCAAACAAAATTAATTATTTTCCGCAAAGTTTCCGCATACTATAAAAAGCTATCCGACAGGTTGAAGATACGTTAGTAGACGTAGGTTTTGGATATAAAGTGACAGCAAATTGCAATGACGACAGAATCAGCTGTAAATAGGGATATTTTTAGAATAAAAAATAAAAATTGTCGAAACTTTGATAAAACCGCAGTTTTGAGTTTGATTTTCGAGCTCAAATACTAAATTAACAATTATTTGTCGAAGCTCTTCGCAGCACATCGGGAAAAAATACTTTAAATTATGTCAGACAGGTATTTGTAGCTACTTATTTAGGGTAGAGGAAAGTGACCAAATATGGAATACCGTTTTGTTTTTTAGGCATAATTGAAACAAATATAAAAAATCAAAACTTTTAATGGTAATTATAAACTATCATAATATTTAGTTTTTATATGGTAACAGTCTTGTATTATCATTATTAATTATGGGTACTAAAATTTCTCAAAAACAAAATCAACATAAAGGTATCTAAAAATGGAATAGGTACCCCAAATATGGAACACTACAAAAACAATCAAAAATCAACCTTAAATTGTATCATACTTTTTAGGAACTTTGGTCAAATTAAACTTAACTTCAATTATTTGCAAAAATCACAAATCCAGATGTCGAACTCTGCACCAGCGCAATCAATATGTGCCCAGAGCCCGCACATGAGACATTTGATCCAAGTTTCCCCTTGAGTATCATTGGAATAAAGCATATGGCAGAAAATACACTCCGCATCTGCTGAGTCTGGAGCTACAAATCCTATTACGGCATCGGGTTCACTGTCTGAGTCAAACAGTACCATCTCGTCATCATCTGAATCTGCTGGAAAATTCTTAGTCTTGGTCTTTCCTTTTGGTTGTTTGCCCTTTGTTTTCTTTTCGTTCTGTTTTTTATTCTTTGCCTTTGTGAATTTATTGTCTTTTTCTTCTTTCTGCCTACTTTTTTCTATGAGGTCATTTTTGTATGGTGAAGACGTGATGATTGCTGCAACAGAGGCTTTTCTTCCCCTGTTAGAAGTTTTTCTCATTTTATTTGGCACTGGATTGATATCATAAGGAGACACCAGACCTAGACTGCTGCAAGATAGCCTGGAAGTTGAGGGTTGCGGTTCAAGACCTGTGTCTTGTCTGGGTGTAGAATCTTCAATTAAAGTCACGCGGTCATCAGATGATCTTGAGTTGGCCATTGATGGCTCTTGAGGCTGGGAGCTTGATTTCGTTGGAGTAACATTGACTGTGCAGCCATCTTTAACTGCATCTTGTTGCGCAGCAATATAGTCGACCTCGCTAAATATCTTTTTATTCAATGGCCATAGTCCTGTGACACGAAACCCATTCGCTGCAATCTCGGATCCAAATATGGAATAGTCCATATTTGGACCACATGACCTGTCCATATTTGGAATTTCTAACTAATTTAAACTTATATTCATACATTTATACTTAATAAACATAGCCTATAAAATTGCCTTAACACTTTCAAACAAACATGTATACAATACAAAGAACCAATAAACACAATACTATTTGCAATATTTTTACGAAAAATAATTAATATTTACGTACCTGAGAAAGTTTTCTCACAGCGACAAAACAAAACGCTCTTACCACGGACAAAGGACTCGCTCGACTGACACGTCGAAACCTGTACGCGCGTATAGTGATTGAAAGCCAAAAAAAAAAAAAAAAACCAAAAAAAACCAAATGCCGGTATTCCAAATTAGGGATACTATTCCATATTTGGTTACTTTCCTCTATATAAATGGCTAAAATAGTCAAAATTTTTAGGGTCCTATAACTTTACGGAACCCAAAAAAGTTTCCAGCCTACACAAAACAAATCCAACATAGCGGAAGTAATTTCTTTCCGTTAAGGAAATTCATTAAGATGGTGTCAACACAGCTTTAATCTCCGTATTTGTGTAACACCTACACTGATAAGAGTGTTTACACTTCCTGATAGGGAACTTCACTTTAAGAATACCTACCTAGAATCAAGTGGGAAGGAGGCGCTCTAAGAG
The DNA here is from genome assembly GCA_955876795.1 of Eupithecia tripunctaria. Taxonomy (NCBI): domain Eukaryota; kingdom Metazoa; phylum Arthropoda; class Insecta; order Lepidoptera; family Geometridae; genus Eupithecia; species Eupithecia tripunctaria. Next base: position 8,953,954 of record OY041620.1, read on the forward strand.
AAAAAGTCTTCATAGGAAACAGGCAATTCCCTCCAGACTAAGCCGTGAAGCAACTCTGTTGTATTTCGGAATGTGGTCCGGAGTAGCCATCTTCTAGACCTTCGTGATACATCGTCGGCCGCATCTTCGCTTTCCATCAGGTGAGATTGCGGTCAAACGAAAGTCTGTCTGGTAAAAAAAAGACAACATAATACGTTGTGTGTGGGAACAAAACGTCTTCAAGTATACTTTTTTATAATTATGAACTTATACCGCATCCATCGAGCATGTAAAATGATAGTAAACAAACCACGACACTAATAACTAAAACTTGGCTAGGCGTCGAGTTTCAGATGTTATTGAAGGAAGCAGGCGTTGAAGCAATATTTATTGAAGGAAGCATCTCATATCGACAAGTAATGTAAATTACGTATAAAGAACCTGGAACAAAGTGAAGTATGGGCGGTTTGTTGACTAACATTCTACATGCTCGATGGATACGGTATAGATTCAATGAGCTTAAATATCGTAACTAAATACTTCATGTCTACCAGTCCACTGTTGGACATAGGTCTCCCCTGATAAGCGGCTTTTTGCCTTTTATTATTAGGGGTAATGCCACAATTCCCACGCTGGGCATGCGGTTTGAAGAAATGTACTTGTAAATATTTTTAAAGGACTCATTACTTAGGTGGACACTCTCGGTTGGTCCACCAGTTTAAAGTCACTCAGTGAGTTCATTATGAATGTAAGCGGGTTAACTACGAACCTTGTTTGTGTTGGAAGAACACCAACGTTTAATCCCTTAACGAGGGACATCTTCAGGGCGAGTCTTTACTCAGTGAGTTATGGAAAGAACTCTGCTCAAAGTTTCTCTGAGGGAGAGCATTCATTAAGAATACCTAAATCCGTCAGAAAAGCAATGTTATCGACAGCTCGAAGAATTAGCAAAGCTGAAGTGGCAGTGCTCGCCCATATATCGCGGTGAACCGACAACCGCTGCTGGGGTAAACGTGTTCTTGAATGGAGACGCCAGCCAGGTAGAATGACCTGCGAAAGACTGCAAGCAGATGTTGGATGCGGCAAGTTGAAGACAGGGCGCTATGGCACTAATTAGGGGCACCTATGTCCAGCTGTGGACTAATATACATTGATGAAGAGGATTACTAATGCTGCTAAGCTAATGCCACCAAAACTGTTGAAACTCAAAAATTCTCAATGAATACCACAAAAATGACATTTCAAATAAAAACAGGCTCACATTACTCACCGCGTTTGAGAATGGGTACAAATTCCAGGACAAACGTTCGAAAAAAGGGTGATATTCCGACTTTGACGTAGAAACGGATGGACCGAAGAGTTACATAGACAGATGGATTAAAAACATGCGCATTGGATATGCCCTATACCTCCTTTCATGACAGCCTTTGTAACGCAATAGTTAGGTTAGGGCCACTACTGGGAAACGACAACGCCCATCGTCGCAATAAATTCATCAATCATCATTAAAATGATACAAACGTAGTGTATAATAGAGTATATGCATGTGACTTCAAAAAAGCTAATAATTTTTTTACGTACTATAATATAGAAATATATTTGTATATTTATTTTTGTATTTTTTTATGTTTTTATTGTGAAACTTAATCATAATCATTGAAAAGTAGATATTACCGATACTGAACTGTGGCGTCACATTAGTACTTTTTGTGTGGTCGTGAAGCTTTGACTATGAGTTAACATAGGTGATTCGATGAAACGTGACGTCATAAGAGGCAAGGGCTAACATGGCAGCGTTTTTATCACCCGAAACTGAGTGCAGTTTTTCTTTGTGGTATTTACCTCATTAATTAATTTTGTGGATTTGATGCTAGCCTAACGTCAAACGGCAACGTGAATGCCGTTGTAAAATTTTCACGAGACGTCGTGGCCACAGAGGCCTCACCAATGTTCAACGTCCAACATCGTGATAATTAAGGCCCATACACCAGCGAAAGTGGCGCCCCCAACTCTTATATCTTATTATTACGTTGAACGCAGGAATTTTTAAAAATCCTACGTTCAGTTTGTGGTATCTATTATAAGCTATTAATTAATGCCTCGGTAATAGTTTCATTTTGTAAAGCTTAGGAAGAGATACGAAGTTGCGCTTTTTGGCCACCAAACTCTATTTTTGTATCTCCTCCTAAACTATATGAGATAAAATTATAAAAGAGGTATTAAAAAATAGCTTATAATAGATACCACAAACTGAACGTAGGATTTTTAAAAATTCCTATGATAAACGTAAAAATATTCTAGAGTGACGTTTATCAGCTTCTAGCAACGCCTTGCGGTTGCACCCGCGTAGTTCCCGTTCCAAGGGACAAAAGTAACTTATTTAGCCCCGAGACGGGGTTTGACTCCCGAGCGTAGCGAGGGCGCTAATTGTTCGAGGGACTAAATGTTACTTTCACCCGAGGTAAACACTGTGCTTTTGATTACGAATACAAGGAAATCACACTAATATTATAAATGCGAAAGTTTGTACGGAATGTATGGATGAATGGATAGATGTTTGTTACCTCTTCACGACAAAACTACTCAACGGATCGGGCTGAAATTTTCCATAAGTACATGTAATTCTAATCCTAGAATCAAACATAGGCTACTTTTTATCCCATAAATGAGTTCCCGTGGGATAAAAATCAGGGTTTCCAGGAACTTATGATACAACCAATGTCACCTAGAGGCGAGTTGCTGAACTAAAGAGACAAGCGTGATATTATTATGTCAAAAAGTCATTAAAAGTTCTGCTATTCATCGATAGATGGCAAAACTAAAAAGTATCACCGCTGTGCCGGTCGGAGGCGGGGTTTTAGGGGGGGTTATTTTTTTATATTATTTTTATTATTCGGTCTCCACGCTCAAGGCCCGCGATAGAAGCTATGCAATAGCTTAATAAAATAAAAGGGATATCAAAGTAACATCATACATAATTAATTAGTTACATAGTGGAACTCCAGAAGTCAGCAGTTACATTTAACATGTCGCTAGTAAATGTAATACTGTAGTTTAAAATTAAGTTAGTTCTCTGTAGCTTTCACAAGCTGAATCAAAATAAAGTTCTCCTAATGTTAGAATCCCAACTGTTTAGGGCAACCGCACGTCGTACAACTCTACGTTACAGAATTGAGCTAACTTCTACAGATGGAATTAGAAAAGCTAGATTATTTCGCGAGTTTCCCTTTTGCGCAACTGCGAATAGTTGAGCAACGGGGCTTTCCCTTTGTGCTACTTATTTTGTTACCCGTTGCTGAATTCGATAATTTTAGACCTATGTTAAGATACGTTCCAAAATTTAAGATTTCAAATAGGTATTTCAGAAAAGACAGCCATAAAATAAAGATAAAGCTTGATCAGTTGGAATAAGGAAATGAAACTTCTGACTAGCGCATGCAAACCGATAATCGGTTATCGATAAATTATCGGTAATCGGCTCATTTTAGCCAGCGATAATTATCGAAAACATTCGATAAAAATCGATAATTATTGAAAATAAAGCACCGATCATTTCCTGCAACGACGGCAATGAATGCCTCGTGCAAATTCGCCAAATCAAGTCAGCAGCACCCCATTATCAAATAAAGAATTGATTATCCAACAAATTTGACTATTTTAATGCGAATTCTTATTAAAAAAACATATATAGACACCTAATGATTACTAGTTCATTCTACTGACTCATTTACTTGATTGTTAAAATAGTTCGTTCATATTAGAATCGAAAATGTCAACTAATTAAAAGTTATTCGATTAGTAACACTAATCGAAATAATATATTATCTGGATATATATCTAAATGGAGGATTTTGTTTTTAGTTTGTAAGATAAATATTTTAGTTGTTTTATTCACAAATACCTATAGGTGCTTTTTATAAAGCTAATAGGTATATAATATACAATGTGTCTGGTTACCGGTGTCGGAGACTTTGGGGGGATGAAGTGCGGTAAATTTTATCGACAAATCACTATCCCTATTTTTTTTACTCGCTTCATGATACAATGGCAGGCAGCCGTTTTGTTTTCTTTTGCCTCAAAGCAAGGGTGCTTGTATTGTTTAAGCTATAGCTAGCCATGCAGAGGCCCTAGGTAGACGATAGTGGACTCATTTGATAGCTAATAATGTCAGCAATTAAGCAATGATAACGATGTTGCATTTTTATTTTATAATTGAGATAAAGATAATTTAAAAAACAAACAAAAATTTTATTTTTTAATTAATAGCTTTTTCATAAAATTAAAACCGTAGAGCTACATGTTTTTAAACAATAGTACAGAATGTGTGCTTCAAAATAAGTCATACATCTTAGCCCATAATAAGATAGTTTGAAAGTTATGACGATTTGAATAGGCCCCTGCAAGCTTAAATATCGGGATATTTAAGCTTGCATAGAAAACAAAACGGGAAAAGAAAACAAAACGGCTGCCATTTTATCATGGAGCGAGAAAGAAAATAGGGATAGTGATTTGTCGATGAAATTTACCGCACTTCACCCCCCCCCCCCCCCCCAAAGTCGCTGACACCGGCAACCAGACATGTATGACTATATTTTTAACTAAGTACCTACTTTACGTCACAAAGGCTAGACACTTGGGTCTGATTATACTCTTTGGATTTCTGTATAATCTGCCTCACTGTGTGTATGTGGTCTATGGTGCCACAACCTCCGCGAAACCCAGCCTGTTCCGGTGGCTGGAACTCGTCTAGTCTCCTGGCGAGACGACGGTTCGTGACCACTCGTGTGACACCTTAGATAATGTTCCTACTTAATTTAGATTTTGGTTGTATGTAATAAAACCATATTCCTGAGTAAATAATGAGTTATCTTTTATCAATGAGCTACTGAATAATACTGAAAAGTTCAATAAATTTATACTATTTTCCATATTATTAATGGTACATTCAATCCTTGAACGAAATATTGAAAAACCGGAAGCTTAAGTAGTAAGTTAGTCTAATACACTGAAAGATATAGGTAGATAATACGTAAATCTTGGTGAGCGTAGATTGGACAAATTAACTAGAAGCCGAAACACTAAGCTATTTTCCTTCACCAATAACCGATAATTATCGATAATTATCGAAAAATAGAGCGAAAAATATCCGATTATCGATTATCGAAAAGTTTCGATAATTGCATGCCCTACTTCTGACCCAGAATATTAAAATCCATATGAAAAAGCGATAAAGCAATAAGAACAATACAGAAGGAATTATAGAGGATCAAGGAAGTACAAAGTCTTATCGCTTTATCGCTTTTTCATATGGAATTTAATATGCTGGGCCAGAAGTTTCATGTCCGTATTCCAACTGATCAAGCTTTTTCTTTATTTCACTGCACAAGAACTTCGCGGGTAAAGCTAGATTCCAGAACAATCTACTTCTCAAAGTACGATAATTACCGCATACTCAACTTGTAAATGATTAATGCATGTAAATACATTTATATCCTATAATATTCCTGTCGTATATGTATATGAATATGACATATTTATGAGATGCCGAATTTCGGCCACGCCTCGGCGGCCTTTCTCAACGGAGACTAAGCATGTGCGCAGGACATTTATAGTAGTGCACAAGTGTACGCGCAAAACAGATCAGCTCTATTCCCTCACTCTCATAATCAGACGGAACGACTAGGGTTGGGCAGGTGCGGGATTAACGTATTCACTGCCCAGCTCTGCTACACGAAGATGGACACAGGCACTTGCGTCTTGGGCCATGAAAGTGTTAACGGCTTGGCGAATAGGCGGCCATGTTATGAGGCCGCAATGCGAGCCATTTTGTGAAAAGGAACGGCGCAAGCGCAAAAATCAAGTTTTTGCTTTTTAAATCGACTTCAAAAATAGGGGAGAGGAGGGGAGAGGAGGTTCTCAATTCGGCTGTATTTTTTATGATTGTTACCATCACTTTTGACTGGGTGGTCCGATTTTCATGATTTGTTTTTTATATGAAAGCTGTTACTTCCAATGTGGTCCCATTTTAATTTGTTTCCGTCTGACATTGGGATCTATGAAAAAACTATAAAAATTGAAGTCGGTTTATAGTTTTTTAAAACAAAATTATAATAAGAAAACTACACTTATGAAGAAACTGGTTCAAGGAAACAAATAATTTTTAATAACCTACGAATCAAAACTAAACTCATTTCAATAGACCCTGCGTTTCCTGAGATCTCAACCAAATTTTTGTGGAAAACAGTGCACGTTCATGATGTTTATTATCGTACTTTTTATCTCAATCGTTTTCGCATTCAATGAGCCAAATATATATTGCGCGCTGCACGCTGCACGAAATCGTTAGAGGAAAACGTTTTGTTATTATATTTTAACGAATTCTCAAGACTTACAAACCTTTAACATTATGGAGCGGGTATTCTATGTTAAAGACAACACACAATGTATTTTCAAGGATTTCGAGAAACAAGCACAGTGTTTACCTCGGGTTAAAGTAACATTTAGTCCCTCGAACTATAAGCGCCCACGCTACGCTCGGGCGCCAAACCCCGTCTCGGGACTAAATAAGTTACTTACATCCCTTGGGTAACAATGTAACTATTTTTTATTGAGTTATTAAAGTTTTTTACCCCGATGATGCTGTGTGGATTGTCCAGCATAGTTTATTTAAATAGTGCAACATTTAAGCCACTCGCATGAGTTAAGCGACATGATTGTTTATTTTTCTTTCACATTGTTTTATGTATGCTAATTTGTTTGTCTCTCCGTTTGCTTTTATCACGGTAAAGTTGAACTAACTCAATGTTTTAGTAACGACACCTAAGTTGTTACCCTTTCTGAAAGCTTTCAACTTACTGTGGTATAGAAATGTGGTAGTGGGATGGGAATACACTACCGTAAACTGGGGTACCTACTTTGTCATTGCGGGAACTTTGACACATTTTGGGGCTACTTTGAACCTATGGGCTATATACGAAAAGGAACCCTTTGTGAAAACTTTGAAAACACTGTTATTTAGAAAATTGGTAGTACTTTATCTACCGTACTAACACTACCATAAACTGGGTGTTACATTTTAGGTAACTTTGACACAGTTTGGGTTACTTTGACCTATAAAAAATATGTTATATATTTTATCAAACTGGTAACAATTTCTAGTTTTAACAGCTTTCATTCGGCTCTCGTCAGTTTCTAAACTTGAATTTGCACCTATTTCGTGTTTTTTTGTGGTTACATTCCTTGACCTAAGGTTTGTTTACGGAAACGCGGGGCGTGCAGCGGCGCGGCCCGCACTAAATTCAAACATATGGCGTTGGTAGAGTGTGTTTACGGAGAGGCGTTTGTACACGCGTTTGTTTGATTTGACGCGTTGCACCGCCTCTCTTCACGCCCCGCCTATCCATAAACATCGCCGTACATTGCGATATGTTTGTGTTTACGCGTGCGATGACAGGGCCGCTGCACGCGCCGCTACACGCCCCGCGTCTACGTAAACAAGGCCTTAGTGTTTTATGATAATTATTATCGGCTCAGCGAAACTTTCGCAGCATAAATGTCTTTATCTACCAAAAATATCTTAGATTCTAGAACTGAGCATAGGTACTTACTTAGTCATTTTAGAGAGAATTTTTTAATGTTTGATAGTCGGAGAGTGTGGAACCCCCAGAGAGATACCCCGTACTGAAGTAACATATAAAATAAACATTCCAACACGAATGTGGAACATATTTGCCAACATTTATTATTTACATAAAACCTACCTTAACGAGGTAGAGTAGGTTACTAAGCTAGTACGTCTGAAAAGTTTTTTGGTACTTGATTTACCTCACACTAGTTGCTACTCTCGGCTTTGCACGCGCTCTATGAACACGTTTAAAGGTTTATACCAGGGTTTATACCATGGGAATGTCAAATCAGTTACCATGGTAACTGAATTGTGGGAAAAAAGCCTTTATTTTAATCAGTTTGTCAATTAGATTATCAGAAGATATTATATTATCACGTGTTTTGCTTTGTCGATTAAACAAGAAATGTTGAAGATTAAATTCCAAGATTTCCAGTTAATGTTCCGCGTTACATTACACCTTGCAACTTAATAGAATAATATATTTTTGAAGTGAAAACTAGCGGCGTTGTGGTCTTTTTTGGCATGGGTAAAAAAGTCGCGTCAGGGTCTCGTGATGCTGATCTAACATGTTAGATCAGCCTCACGTGACCGCGGTGACGTAACACGCTTGCATTACTGTAATTTTAAATTGGTAATACATTGTAAGCTAGCAGCCTACTGATAAGCTTTCAAAAATTCAAAGTTACAGGTACCTGTTTAAATAGTTCACTAAGTTGAAAGAAGATGTCGCTAGTTCCGGAACAAAACAGAACCCACAGCGTTGTTGGAAACCCACAAATGCCATTACATAATGTCAATGTCATAATTGTATTATAGAGAGCATCTACTCTATGGAAATGATTTAGTTCCGTTTCCGGTTAAGTAAAAAATGACTTCCAAACTTCTAGTTATAACCTGTACACGTGCTCTGGTGCAATAAAAAAAATATTCTGTAAACTCAGTATTTTGGTTCATAAAATAACACCCAAACAGGCCACCCACATTAACAAGCGTCAGTTGAGATGACGTTACTTAGTAGTAGAGAAGTGAAGCCGCAGGGTAACAGACGCTGAACTGGCGCCGTTCAAAGTATTCAGATTCAGATTCAGATTCAGATTTCTTTATTGTCATAAATCAAACATATTAAAAAGTGTACAATAAAAGGTACCTTAATTAAATGCTGAGTCTATGACTCGTCAAAACACAATTAAAGATTTACAAAAAAGATTTACAGTTAAAAAAGATATACAAATATACGATTAAAAAAAGATATACAATTATACGATTAAAAAAGATATACAATTATTATATATTATTCATAACTTATCAGTTATCATCTAGGCTAGGTGATGTTACGGAGATGTTTGATGATTTTACTACGGATTGTACCTTATATTGAATGTAATCGTTTTCCAAAAACTCTTTGATACTATACAGCGTTTTATCAAGTAAAAGATTTTTTAATTCCAGATTAAACCTATTTTTGTTTTTAATTAGTTTCAGCTCTAAAGGGAGCTTGTTATATAATTGCTGACCCATTATTTTAGGCAGCTTTTTTTGAATATTCAGTCGATACTGGATGGGCTCTATCATCATTTTATTTCGCACGGCGCGTTTATTGCATCCCCCTCTTATGGTGTATACTATCGCAAAATTGCCAAGGTGCCTTAGTGTATCGGAAGAGTGTGCGTGTAGTTTTAACTTCTTCCGGCACTCATTCTCAGTCACCCGTTATTTTTTTTTTACCAAGGCAGGGCACTAGCCTATGTCCTAAATTATATGCAAAATTTCAGCCCTACCTAAAGTTTTGGCGTTAAGATGTTACAAACATCCATATATCCATCCATACATCTAAACATACAAACTTTCGCATTTATTATTGCGATGTGATACTGCTGTGTGGCTAAGAATTTGCACCACACCAACTCCCGAGTGGTCGTAAGAGGCGACTAAGTGTTATTCGCCGGGTGTCGGGTAGCAGCGCCCCCTGCAAAACTATTCTACCACTGAACTGCGATCCGCAACGTGCCCAGCGTGGGGATTATGGGCACTACCCCCATGAGATAAACGCCAATAAGGCGCTTATCATTGGGGGCCTCCCTCCAGCAGTGGACCAATGCAGGCTGATGAGGTTGAGGATCTACTCAGCTGTTACTAAATCCACGGGCTAAGTTGGCAGGGTCGATTCTTTCGCCACAACTGCCTCGGCGGCGGCAGCGGAGAGATATTAACTAGATTCTACTAGTTCTAATTTTATATTACTTTTCCGAAAATAAATTATCTTTAATGAAAAAGATAATTACAATCAAAAATATAAATAAATTAAAACTAGTAATATACGATTGAAACAATTTGAGCTAAGTGCAGACTGTTGCAAGCAATCTACAGGAAGCTCGACTGATCCATATGAATACCAGTCGGAAGCGTACCCAGACGCTGACTACATTGCACCGCGCTGTATGGCAATGCTGATGCGTGCGCCAGATACTCACCAGCTCTGAAAATCTATACTAATATTAAAAAGTGGACAGATTTGATTGTTTGTTTGATGGTATGGAATAGGATCTGAAACTACTGGACCGTTTTAAAAAACTATTTCATCATCAAAAAGCTCACTTTCCAGGGAGTGACATAGGCTATATTTTTTCTAGGAATTCCCGCGGGAACGGGAACTACGCGGGTGAAACCGCGAGGCGTTGCTAGTAAATAATATTACCTTCTACAGGTTCTCATAATGGTGTCGATTCTGTTGTTTTAGGATTAGCTAAAATTAGGATTTCTGAATTTCAAATATTTAAAAACGATTCTATGGTTGTAAAATTTGACTGACACGTTTAAAATTAGGATGACAGCTCTAACATAAAACTGACGGACCTAAAACAACTCAATTTAGTTAAAATGGCTATAACCATGTTCCTTAAAAATTAAACAAACGGGTTTAAAATTAGGATGACAGCTCTAAAATTAGATTGATTGATCGAAAATAGCTTAACTTAGTTATAATTAGCTTTAACCCTATTATTTGCACTACATTTTAGCTATGGTTAGAAACGTCTACCTAATTTTAGCAGGCATCTAATTAGGTCATGATTAAAATTTAAAGATTTTAAACTAGTATCGATTTGAATTTCTAAACGATTTCTCAAATAATGGATGAACTGTTTGACCCATGTAAAGAAGTATTTTAAAATAACATTTTAGAAAAAAAACATATTTTGCTCGCAGCAAAATCCCAACCACTCAACTCAGAGAGGTTTTGCGATTTTGAAAAACGTTCTAATATAGGTATTTTAGGACCTTTATAGAGAATACAATAATTTTTAGGTCTACCTAGCAAATTTGAAATCTAAAGAAAATTAAGAAATCTTAAAATTTAGGTTAGGAATCCTAAAACACAGAATCGACACCATTCCCGTTCTATGAACCAGCTTACAAACCCGCTCAAATTATTTCAAACTCCGACACCGGTTCCGACGTCATCATCCGTCATCTTCGTTCGTTTTTAGGGTTCCGTAAAGGGTAAAACGGGACCCTATTAATAAGACTGCACTGTCCGTCAGCCTGTCTGTCTGTCCGTCTGTCACCAGGCTATTTAATAAACTGTGATAATTATAAGGTTGAAATTTACACTGAATGTATTTCTGTTGCCGCTCTAACAACAAATACTAACAGAAACAAATATCTCAGGGGGCTCCCATACAAGTGACATGATTTTTTGCCGTTATCATAGAATGGTACGGAACCCTTCGAGTTCAACTTCGCCGGTTTTATTTAAAGTACACCTAAGATGTCGTAGTGACTCCGTGCAGTAAATAATGAATTCTCTAAGCTTCTATTAATCAAAACGCATTAACCGGTGAGATGTGACGTCGCACGAACGCGACGTACGAATATTAATCGAACGTAGGTACTTGCGAATCTAGACTTGGATAGTTATTTATTTTAGCTTTCGTCAACAAAATCGGTTTACTTTTGTTGCAGAAAAACTATTAGGTCCTTACATATGAAATTGGCGTTTTGTATGGGAGGAACAAAAAGTCGAATATTTTTTAATATAATATATTTAATTAATCAAAGTATGAACCATTATTTTCTATGCACTTTTGCCATCTTATAGGTAGTTCATTGATCCCTTTACTAAAAAAACCAGTCGGACGGGAATCATTAAAATCTTTGAAGGCGATTTGGACTGCCCCATCGGAGTTGAATTTTTTCCCTTGCAAGAAGTTATCCAAATTTCGAAAAAAATGGTAATCTGTTGGAGCAAGGTCCGGGGAGTACGGAGGATGTCTTAGACTTTCCAATTGAAGCTCTTCTAATTTAGTAGCCGTCTGTTGCGCAGTGTGTGGTCTAGCGTTGTCGTGAAGCAGCAGTGGCGTGGAGCGATTGACCAGCCTAGGTTGTTTAGCCGCTAGCTTTTCCATCATGGTTTGCAATTGCTGACAATAGACATCAGCCGTAATAGTCTGGCCAGATTTAAGAAAACTGTACCACTTTATTTCCGTGTCAGTGTATTTTTTACTATGATTTGACCTTTTCTAAGTGTACATTTATTGTATTTATGGAAATAAAGCATTTTTGAGTTTGAGTTTGAGTTTGTAATGAACAATACCGGCACTAGTCCACCAAACGCTTACAAGTAACTTTTTTGGGGTTAATTTTCGCTTGGGGCAGGATTTGGCTGGCTGGCCAGGATCCAACCATTGCGCTGAGCGCTTCCGATTATCGTAAAGAACCCATTTTTCATCACAGGTAATGATTCGGTTTAAAATACCTTCATTATTGTGCCGGTTTAGTAATGTAACGCAGCAGTCGACGCGCGTTTGCCGGTTTGCTTCAGTCAATTCGTGAGGTACCCACCTTTCAAGCTTTTTAATCTTCCCAATTTGCTTCAAGTGAATTAAAACAGTTTTATCACTAACATCGCAGCCTGCAGCTAACTCGAACGTGGTTTGCGATGGATCCGCTTCCACAATAGCCTTCAACTCTTCATTATCAACTTGAGTCTCAGGCCGTCCACGGGGCTTGTTCTGCAGGTCGAAATTTCCAGAACGAAAACGTTGAAACCAAAAACGAACTGTGTTTTCTTTTGCAACACGACCGCCATACACATCATTCACCCTTCGAGTTGTTTCCGCAGCACTAGTGCCACGGCGGAACTCGTACTCGTAAATAATGCGATATTTTAAGTTTTCATTTTGTAAAATGAGTGACGCAAACAGAAAAAAACAGAAGAAAAAAAACAAATGAATGACGATCATCGAAGCACAAATACATGAGTCTATAGCTGTACAAATTTGAATTTGGAATTCCTTACCAAAGAGGAGAAATTTGTGATTAAAGTGGCCAGTACGAAAAACGCCAATTTCATATGCAAGGACCTAATATTAAGATTATTTTTTTACACTCTTTTCTCGAAAAACGTATTAGGTAGGTATTTATCTATTTAAACGTCATAAAATAATAGGTACCCTTTTCCTACCCCGAAAACAGAGGAATATTATTTTTCTTTGCTTTCAATGATATGCTACTTGCTTTCGGTATATGATTATTACAATATGCCAAAAGCAAAAGGCAATTATACTTGACTAACTATTGGCCTTCCTATTGGCTTAAAAAAGGTGAAGGTTTTACCAATCGAACAAATCGTAGGAGATCTCTTTGTCCAAGCCTCATTGGTCAACATTTCCATATTACTCGTACGATATATAAATATTAAAAGTGGCTAGTATTATAATAATCTCTATGATTATAAGGTTCCAAATTCAAAACTCATTACTAGTAATTAACAATAGGAGACAAAAGTTACTCCTTACCTAATATTTACCAAGGAGATAAATATAATGAGGTTTTCTTCGAAATTCAAACTAACCTCAGATGGTGGAAATAAAACGGATACTGCGTATTTCGTTACCAAACTTTTAGTAGGTAGGTATGTATGTATTTATATTAGTGCTTAGGTATACAGGGTGTTTGGTATTGCTTCTATATAATTTTTGGGAAGTTGGGGGCTAATGGGTTACATTTCCCCGGTAGACTCAATGTCCTGTTGTTGAGAAATGTTTTTTTTATTTTTGTTAAATCACCCAAAATTTTGTCACGTTTTTATACGTCACTAGCAGGGCCTCGCAGTTTCACCCGCGTAGTTTCCGTCCCCGTGGGAATTCCGGGATAAAATATAGCCCATATAACTCCCTAAAAAGTAAGCTTTTGTCCAGTAGTTTCAGAGCCTATTTCATACAAACAAACAAACAATAAAATCTTACCTCTTTATAATATTAATACATATAAGATAACTTTCTTTGTGATTGTATCACGGTTGCTCAGATATAGGTTGTTTTATTATTTAAAATTATATAATATTTCGCCTTTTAATCGTCATATCTTTTTAATTGGTGGTTGTTAAGCCAATGATTTGTGAAGTTGTGCTACATTTTGTATAAGTACTTACTTATTCTCAAAAAAATAACTATTGACACATTTCACTTTGAATTATTTATTTTGTTTTAAAAAACTAAAACTCGACTTTAATTATATGGTTTTCTCATGGCTTCCATTGTCAGAACTGGACCAAATTAGAACCACACGGGAGCACTTCAAACAACTTGAAAGCTGGTTCAAATAAAAAAAAGAATCATCAAAATCCGATAACCCAGTCAAAAGTTCTGAGGAAACAAAAATAAAAAAATACAGTCGAATTGAGAAACCCGTCCTTTTTTGAACTTTGTTATAAAACCGAACTTTCGAAGTCAAATATCTAATAATAACATTAGTGTGGACGCTAGGAGGCGACGTGGAAGGCCTAGGATGAGATGGCGAGAGGAGCTTGACGCACATTATCCATCATGGCCTGTTACAGCGTTGAATCGCGAGGAGTGGAAGGAGAAAAGAGAGGCTTTTGCCCATCAGTGGGACAGCAACGGCTAAGAAAAAAAAAACATTAGTGTGATGCTATAATTTCGATAATGTCTGTACTAACGGCGGCGGGAAGCTGTGGATTGAAGAGATTCTTCACAGTAGGTGCCTCGAAAGTCGAAGAATTGGTGTGAACCTGATAGAACTGTCACAAACAGAACTGAAAACGCAGCTGGTTTCAGATTATTATATTCCTCGCATGAACAAAATAACATCGAGACTATTAAGCTTGTAACAGGAAAGCCGAGGAGAAAACCGTTTTTAAAGGCTTTGTAGCAAAATATAATATTAAACTGCCCTGATATTTTGAGAGTTGTTTAACTAAAGGAAGTGGGTAAACCTTGCCTATACTTGACCAATACAAAACAGTATACTTACCTACCATATAGCATTTACCTACCACATAACATGATCATTGGTAGGTAAACATTATGAAGGTAAACATATCACAAATTACTTTAACGAATAAGTAAGCTCCGACAAAAACACTTTACAAGCCAGGGCAAAGATTTAAAACGTAAGATAGGCCCCTCCCTCCTTTTGGTATACAAATCAACTGTTCAAAAACTTCTATTGGAGCAACTGAGGTACTACTAAAACTACAAAAAAGTCAGAAAACGCAAAAAACTTTTCCGGTAGCTCGCTTCACCCTAAGTAGCTCTTCTTACTGACCCGTCCAAAAAATCCACCCTGTATACAAAATTGCTTCTTACAGTTTGCTCTCGCAAGCGTACCTACGTATCGCTATAAAATGAATTGTCAAAGAATTACCCTCATTTTTAGTGAAACGTGTTTGCCGAGAATGTGCACACAACACTTCCCCTAATGCTACTAAATGCCTCTTATGTACGGTAATGCTACAACATAGATACGCCACGAAATGCCACGTAACTGTATACGTGTTTATGTGAAATCAAACCGAACATTGTGTGGCAGTCACAATTTGAGGTATGTCAAATTGCATTGACCGCCACCGCAGGCCGCGTCAGTCTGCCAGATTTAAGCCCGTATTATGAAAGCATGCTTAGTCATCGACCTATGCTTGAGTGATGTATAGTTTTGAGTAAAGACTAATTTTAAAACAATGTACTCATGTAACCCTCAAGTAACGATGCATTCTTACCACGTTGTTACCAAAACATTACTTGAATAATTGCCGAGCAGAGATTCTAAGCTTGAGTAGAACTCAGATAATGACTGCATAAGTAATGCTTGGGGAAGCTATGTGACGGTAGGAGCAATAAAGTTATCGATAAATATTTAGAACTAGCTGACCCGACAGACGTTCTCCTATCACTCAACTTAGCAAAGAGTATAATATAATGCTGGGCTAAGGTTATATTAAAAACTAGCTGCACCCCGCGGCTTCGCACGCGTTGTTCCTATGAAAACATTAAAAGGTGATTTTCATCCCATGGGAACAGATTTATGGGATAAAAAGTAGCCTATGTTTTATTCCAGTATTAGAATTACCTGTATGCAAAATTTCAGCCAGATCCGTTCAGTAGTTTTAGCGTAAAGAGGTACCAAACATCCATCCATACATCCATCCAAACTTTCGCCTTTATAATATTAGTGTGAAGTGTGAAGTTCATAATAAAGGTAATCGTAAAGTTTGAGTTCTCTTGCCAATAGATAACATAACATAGAATTATACTTCAGATCTCGACCAAAGACGATGTTTCTTACTTGCAGCATTACGCGTCGTGGTGCTGTCTCAGTCACACTTTTAAAGTTTATATAAAACTCTTAAAAGAAAAATGCTCCGTCTCGCTCGTCGCGCCACTCTGACGTCACTGAGTGCACGCCTACAATTGGTCATTATGTGATTTTGTGTTGTCCAAGTCGCACGCTCCGTAAAAAAAAAAAAAAAAAAAAGTTTCTAACTTTTCTAATCTGTGGAATTCGTTCGTTCGTTCGTTCTCATCTCATTCATTTTCATACGGACGCATACGCATTTCTTCTTGTTTTCCAAGTTTTTCTTCAAATAACTGAGAATATAATTGACTTGGCTGAGTGTGTTTTGTAAAATGGGAAAAAGGAAACGATCACACTCCAGTGATTCATCAAGTGATGAGTATGAATCTCTACGAAGAAAGGTTAAAAAACTGAAACGCAAGCTTCGCAAACAAAAGCAGCGGTCTTCATCAACAGGACCAGAAAATAATTAAATGATTATTTATCGGGTATTTATCGCGTACCTTTGTTTTTATTTCCCCTACGTACCAGAAAACTCTTCAAGTGATCATGAGATACATGGCAGTGCATATGATTTCGAATACGATAACTACGAAGACGAACCAGGTAATTCTTGATAATATCATAGCTAATAATAACTAATAAGCAATCATCTCATTTACAATTTGTGGGTCTACCCACAAAATTAAAAATGTGGAGAATCTAAATCGACATTATTCTGAAAATGTACATTACCTATAGGTACCTACCTTCTGTGGTAATTTTGTAAGCCGTGATTAGATCACGTACATACATCCCACGTGAATTCGTGAAGGATGCTGCTCGCTTACCCATTTTCATTCCTTAAAATGTACATCTACCTGCGATAAAAAAAAAAAAAAAAAAAAAGAAATAAAATAAAATAAAAATTGTAAGCCGATTATAAAATCATGTACATACACCCCACATAAATTGTGAAGGGTGCTGCTTACTAACTAATTATCGCAAGGTATCAAGGTCAGGACTTGTCCTATGTGAGCCGTGATCTAATCACGAACATACACCCCACTGTAACAGTGAAGGGTGCTGATTGCTCATTTTTTGTTACCAAATGCTTCAAATCAAGTGCCTGTACCCAACCCATGTAGGTACTTAACCTTTATAATATTCATTACAGTTCATGAAATGAACTGTAATGAATATAGGTGGTAGTGGTGGATTCAAATCCAGAGATAACCACAGAAATTTCAGGACCGCTACCTAACATCACAGAAGAGATTGCCGTATCCTTAGATCAAGAAAAAACTGAAAAGACACTGGACCCTGATATCTTACTGCTGTTAGGCGATGATCCATCTAAAGACATGGTACAGGGCGATGATTTACCTGAGGATGTTGCAACTAGATGGACTCATTCTCTAATAAATGGACTGTCCAAGGAGTCAAGGTCGGACCTCATGACACAATACCTGCCAGCCAAAAATTGTGCAAATATGATGGCGCCAAAGCTGAATTTAGAAGTTAAGGCTGCTCTTACTGATTTCCTTGTGAAAAAAGATATAATGCTACAAGCAAAGCAAAATCAGATCTCCAGTTGCCTTGTGGCTATAGGAAAGGTATTAAAATCTACTATATCACCTCAAAACAGTATGCCTCAACCAATTGACATAATAAAGCCTCTCGGTGATGCAGGCAGGTTGCTTTGTGACCTTCACTTCAAAGAGTCATTGACAAGACGGTTTTCTATTATGAAAAATCTAAACACAGATACTCGGACCATCCTACGAAATACAAAAATTGATGAAAACTTATTTGGTGCTAACCTAAGTGAACATCTTAAGTCCTCAAAAGCCATATCCAGGACAGGCTTGGAAATGAAAACAAATCCACTATCGGGTGATTCATACAAGCCCTCGGTTCCAACTGTTCAAACTCGACGAGGAGCTTTAAACGCGAGGGGGGCGCCGCCGCGACATGTAGCGGGCGAGCCGCGCCAATACCCAGCACCTCGAAGAGCTGCAGCGCCACCGAGGACGCAGCGCCGGCCAGACTCGCACCGCCAGCCGCAGCGCGGAAACCGTGGTCGCCGCTTTTCACCGCAACCTCACACGTCCAGGAGGAGGAAGGAATGATTTCTCCTAGACAGGTACCTATTGCAGGAAAATTGCAGTTTTATTTTCATGAATGGTGCAATATTACCGATGATCCAATTATATTGTCATGGGTTCAAGGATATTGCATACCTTTTAAATCCGAACCTATTCAATTAAATGTACCTCCACAAAACACCAATAAGTCAAGATTGGAGATTAAAATAATTGATAATTGTATTACTGAATTATTAAGTTCAAAATTTATTTCACAATGTGAACCATGTGCAGGCCAGTTCTTATCACCTGTATTCACTGTTCAAAAACCTAATGGGGAGTATCGTTTTATTTTAAACCTCAAAACATTAAATAAGTTTATTCAGCTTGAACATTTCAAAATGGAAGATTTCAGAACCGTATTAAAGTTAATAAATGTTGATAACTTCATGGCCACTTTAGATCTGAAGGATGCTTATTTTTTAATTCCTGTAAACAAAA
Organism: Eupithecia tripunctaria; assembly: GCA_955876795.1. Classification (NCBI taxonomy): domain Eukaryota; kingdom Metazoa; phylum Arthropoda; class Insecta; order Lepidoptera; family Geometridae; genus Eupithecia; species Eupithecia tripunctaria. Next base: position 8,972,719 of record OY041620.1, read on the forward strand.
ACGATAGGAAAAAGTTACGTTTTATGTGGAAATCAAAATTATATGAATTCAATGTCGTCTGTTTTGGACTGTGTACTGCACCGTTTGTATTCACAAAACTTTTAAAACCTGTAATGCAATATCTAAGAACTTGTGGGTATGTTTCGGTAAATTACTTGGATGATTTTTTATGCATTGCAGACACATACAAGGAGTGCATAGACAATATCAATGCCACTATAAATATATTAACATCTTTAGGTTGTGTGATAAACTTTAATAAAAGTCAATTAGTACCACAAAAAGAATGTAAATTTCTAGGCTTTATTTTTAATACAAGTAACATGACCATTTATCTTCCTGAAGATAAAAAGTTGCGTATCATTCAAAAGAGTCTCAAAATGTTGAAAACAAAACGATGCTCCATCAGATATTTTGCCGAATTTATTGGTCTATTGACATCAGCATGCCCTGCAGTAAATTATGGATGGGTTTATACAAAGTTATTCGAACGAGAGAAATATTTGGCCTTGGGAGATACGATAGATTACAACAAGAAAATGATGGTCGCAGATTATCTTAAAGATGATTTAAAATGGTGGTTAAATAACATAAAATGTTCCATGTGTCCTATACGTAGAAACGATTTTTGTGTAGAGATTTTTAGTGATGCCTCAAGTACAGGTTGGGGTGTAGCTTGCAACAACAAAAGCTTTCATGGAAATTGGACAGAGGTAGAGCTTAATACCCACATTAACATATTAAAAGCTGCCCTTTATGCACTCAAAATATTCGCATCAGAATTACAAGATTGTAACATACTTTTAAGGATTGATAACACCACAGCCATTTGCTACATAAACCGAATGGAAGGTGTACAGCATACACAGTTAAATGAATTAGCTCGTGAAATCTGGCAGTGGTGTGAATGTAATAGAATATACATATTTGCATCCTACATCAAATCTTCTGAAAACACCGTGGCTGACAGAGAATCCCGAAAAATCAATTTCGATACTGAATGGGAACTATCTAATTATGCATTTACAAATATAACAAATATCTTAGGTGCCCCGGAATTCGACCTCTTTGCTAGTTCACAAAACTACAAATGTGTAAGATATGCTTCATGGAAGCTTGACCCCCATTCTGAAGTAGTAGATGCTTTTACATTCAGTTGAAAAAACTTATTTTTCTACGCCTTTCCACCATTTAGCATGATTTCGAAAGTTTTACAAAAGATAACTACAGATAAAGCTGAAGGCATACTAGTAGTACCCTATTGGCGTTCTCAGGCGTGGTACCCACTTTGGAGGAAGTTATTAATATCTGAAGAAATATTTTTTGGACCCGATAAATACTTACTTTATTCGCCTTTCAGACTTCACCACCCGCTGCACACAAACCTTGTCCTGGTGGCAGCGAAATTATCAGGCAATCGTTGATCGCCAGAGGCATTCCAGAAACATCTCTTAATATAGTAATGGCCTCATTTGCAGAAAAAACCTTAAAACAATATAATTCGTCCATAAGGTCATGGTGGGAATACTGTCAAGAAAATCAGTTTGATATTTTTAGTGTAAATACTAGCCAAATTATTTCATTTTTAACAGTTAAGTTTAATGAAGGCTCTAGTTATAGTTCACTGAATACTCATAGATCAGCTCTGTCAATTATATTAGGAACAAAGCTTACCTTAGATGATAATGTTTGTAGATTTTTAAAAGGTGTTTATAGATTGAGGCCTCCTCATCCAAAATATTCACTCACATGGGACACTCATCAGGTCTTAGGTTACTTATCAAACTTTAGATCATACTTAAATATAAACCTAGAAGATGTATCTAGAAAAACAATAACCCTATTGGCAATTGCTTCCGCTCAAAGAATGCAGACATTGAGTTTAATCAAATTAAATAATGTCTGTATAGAAGAAGATAATGTTATCATAAAAATATCTGAATTAATTAAGACATCTAAACCTGGGGCTTTTCAACCACTTATAAGGTTACCTTTTATTCGGGAAAATATATCAATTTGTCCTGCCACTGCTGTTCAGCAATATATTGAAAAAACCGCCTCCTTACGTAACGCTAATCAGTGTAACAATAATCTGTTTATAGGTATTAGAAAACCTCATAAAAATGTAGGTTCACAAACACTTGCTCATTGGGTTAAAAAAGTTTTAGAAGAAAGCGGTATTAATATTTCCATTTTCGGAGCGCATAGCACTCGGCATGCCTCCACCTCAGCAGCTCGCAGGCGAGGAGTCAACTTAGAAGTGGTTCGAAAAGCCGCAGGTTGGAGTGATTCATCCAATGTATTTTTAAAGTACTACAACAGAGAAATTATAAATTCTGAGAACAATGATTTTACTCATGCCATTTTTAAAAAAAAACAATAATCAACAATAGGTATCAAAGAAACTAAATTATTTTAGTCTGGTAAAGTTATATGGTTATAAGATCTAACCTACACTTTATTTTTTCATATTTTTTTTATTTTATTAATTACACTTATTGTATTAACTTTGGTTAAAAAATAATAACTGTATTTTGATAAAGTATTTAGTAAGTACGTATAACTAAATAGGTATTGATCAATGTGTACCTGACTTTTAAATGTGTTTAATTTGTTATAATAAACGTAAAAGTCTTACCGCGTACCTTTTGGTCTTTCTTTTGTTAATATCTTACTCTAAACATCTGCAAGTAAGAAACATCGTCTTTGGTCGAGATCTGAAGTATAATTATGAATCAAACGAGCTTACCTGCGATGTTTTGATTCCAATTATACGAAGATCTCGACCAAAGACGATACACTCCCACCCATCCCAATACGAACGACCCTTTGGTTATTAACAAAATGAAAAAGGGTACAGTAAATGTATGTAAGTACAGATGCAACATTATGTTTGATCTTATTACAGGTCTGTTACAACTCTAAACTTAATGACCAATTGTAGGCGTGCACTCAGTGACGTCAGAGTGGCGCGACGAGCGAGACGGAGCATTTTTCTTTTAGGAGTTTTATATAAACTTTAAAAGTGTGACTGAGACAGCACCACGACGCGTAATGCTGCAAGTAAGAAACATCGTCTTTGGTCGAGATCTTCGTATAATTGGAATCAAAACATCGCAGGTAAGCTCGTTTGATTCATAATTAGTAAAACCGGTCCGGCCATCCACGTGTGATGGCGTGACCAAGGGAAATGGGGATTATTTTTTTATATTTTTGTATATGTAATATAACATAGAATTAGTGAAACCGGTCCGGCCATCCACGTGTGATGGCGTGACCAAGGGAAATGGGGATTATTTTTTTTATATTTTTGTATATGTACTATATTAAATAGATAATAGCGACCTTCTATTATTAGATGTCACAAAAAAGGCAGGTAATGTAGGATAGGTACTATTTTTAGGGTAGGTACCGTAGTCAATAAATTTTGTTATTTATTTATTTGCTACCAAAAGTGACAATACATAATGATGTCGTCCCATATTAATAGTAAAAGTAAATCATAATATAATATGAACCTGAGATGGGTTTTCTCTTGTTACCGATAAATTTAATTTGAATAACTTTGATCTAAGTAATTTTACTGGAGGATTCGTTTTCGTTAGGAACTGTACCAATGTCTATTCGAACAAACTTTCAACATATTACACAGGCAATCAACTCAAAAATGGATATTCATTTGAAAAAAATGCAATGTCATTTGACTATTGAAATTGAAAACAAATCAATAGTTTTTGCCAAATCATGTACTCGCATACTATTTGACCAGCGATTACGGTTCCCCAGAACAGTAAGTAAAAGTGAAATATCAAAAGGCGGGCACTTTCAGTGATGATAAATCAATGCATTAATAAATTTAACATCATCATCATCATCATCGTCAACCTATATGAGTCCACTGCTGAACATAAGCCTCCCCTAATGAGTGCCATAGCGTCCAGTACTCGCCGTTTCTTCAGCTTGCCGCGTCGAGCATCTGCCTGCAGTCTTTCGCAGGTCGCCACCCCACCAGGGGCCTAATTCCACTATTTTTAAAACAAAATGCCATAATGGCGCCATACGATTAGGATAGAGATTTAGTCGTAAATTTATTTGGTATTCTAATACCATAAGATTACAATCTCTATGACTTATAATATCGTGTCAATAATGTGGTGGGGCATATAATCATAATCGTAATAGTCATAGATATGGCATAAACAAAAAAAGACCGTGTTAGTAGAATACCAAAAGGTGTCAATGGCGGTGATTGTAACGCGATAATGAAGCGATAATATTGTCATAGTGAAGCGATTGTGTTAGTGGAATCAGGCCCCTGGCTGGAGATTATTAAATTACAATGTCCTAAATATAAATTTTGGCTAGCGACATTTTTTATAGCTGAGGTTATAAGACAAAAGCTATTTTTGCCTCTTTCTCTTAATATATTTTTGATGAAACATAAATCACGTAACACTGAGTGAATGAGGGAGAACACAGAATTAATCTTAATTTGTCTTGCTTATCTGGCTCCAATGGTATTACCACAGAGCAAGTGGTATCTATTGCGGACAGAACAGACATTACCCATCCCACACCTACATCTACACTATCATAATATAATCAAACTTTCACAAATGATATAAGTGTGAAAAATATCGTCAATGCCAAATTTTTAGACGGTGTGTTTTTGTTAACGATTTCTTATAGCAGCGCCCCCTGCAGAACAATTATACCACTAAACTGTGATCCCCACCCCGCATGCCCAGCGTGGGGATTATGGACTACCCTCTATGGGATAAATTCGGATAAGGTGTTTATCAAGGGGAGGCCTGCGTCCAGCAGTGGACCAATACAGGCTGTTGAGGAAAGCAAAAAACATAGGTATAGCAAGAATCTTAAAGCATTAGATACTAAGTACATTATGAATGAATGAACTTCACCGTAGACATGTCAAAGTAAATAAAAATTCAAAACAATAATAATTAAGGCCCATACACCAGCGAAAGTGGCGCCCTCAACTATTTTATCTTATTATTACGTTAAACGCAGCAAGTTTTAAAAATCCTACGTTCAGTTTGGGGTATCTATTATAAGTTATTTATTAGTTCTATTAGAAGCTGTACCATGATAGCGCAGGCACACGGCACTTACAACAATATTATTATATTAAGCATGTTAGTTCTTAAGAAATTTCTTCTCTAATCTTATATCTTTTTTAATTTGTATGTCATGTTTGTTAGTCTAGCTTGATAATCTAAGTTTATACCTATCAGAATAAATATATTTTATTTTCATTTCATTTACCAATGACAGTAAGAATGACAGCAAGGCGTAAGAAAAAGCTAAATTTCTTGTAAGAGACCATTCGAGCTAAATACTCGCTTATCTATGGGTTCATTTACGCCTGTTGACCTCGTGCTAACTTTTTCGTGGCCGGACCGTGGAAAATAATTCAATTTACGGGAATAACCATCTTTTCCTGCTCACGTACGAAATTTACGATTACTTCATTTTATTTTAAAGTAGATTCAGGCTAAAGGTTTGCACGCTTTTTTCCTTGATATAAAGTAACCTAAGTCATTCCTCGGAATATTCCCTTATCTCTTTATTAAATTTCTTTAATTTCTGCCGCTAAAACCTGAAAAGGTAACAGTTTTTTGCGTTTGCGATGATCATTCTCACCTCACCTCTAGAATAATGTAAGATGGTTCTTTTAGTTATGATTTTACAACCCGTGAGCAATGTATTAAGTATAATCAGTTATCTACGTCTAGTACCCATAACATAAGCTCTGCTCAACTTGTGGCTAGATAATGGCGTCAATTCAGTTGCTGCCAAAACTAAACTAAATTAATTTAACAAGACTAAAAATGTCGCCTTACGTCATAACGATCCAAATAATTAGGATGGCATCAGTTTTCTCCTGTCCAATAAGTTTAGTCTAGTTTTGGCAACATCTGAATAGACACCAATCCTGTGTGAATTTATCAAACAATTTTTATTTTAAGTGTTCATTCCAAATGACTTGAAAAAAAAACTTTTAACAAAAACAGACACTAACTGACCAGAAAAATGTCCTGTCCCACGTATAGACCCATTTTCCACCCGAGGAAATCGCAAGATGCTTTTTTTCCTATTCCTATTTCTATGGAATTATTCCCCTTTATTTTCGACAAGTAAACATTTTAAATCCAAATCTGACCTAACTCATGTTAACTCAGGGTTCTTCGGATCTAAAATTGAAGAGTGTATTGTAATTCAAAATGTAGTGGTACCTACCATTTTAGGTTATACCTTACCTACGCCATATTTTCAGACTAGAAAAATAATATTTACTTATTGCCAAAGTTAAATTAAACTTGGGCAATAATGTATCAAGTAGGATGTAGGATTAGTCATTGACATTGAGACCCTTAAAGGATTTTTTATTGTACAATTAATATCAATGTTGACATAAGTATTTAGGATTATTTTTATTATTATATAAGAATAGATTAAAACGGTCCTCTATTGCATTGGGTGAGCCCGTAAGGATAGAGGTACATTTTTATAAATAAATTAGTAGAAAAACATCTTTGTATGTTCCTTAATTTCAAACGTCAAAAAGTTAATATTATTTTTCCTAGATCAACGCAAAGAAATACGCCTCGAATAATTTCGTAGGACATTCGTGACGGAATGAGATTAAAAGCTCTGGAAAATGTGTGTGACAAATAAAACATTACTTGGGAAGGTATGTTAAAAAGGTTCACAAATATACAAAAAAATACATTATATATTTTTACTGCTGTGATGCGTAGGAACTAGGAGAAAATTTCCAATTTACTTCTCAAAGATCTGTTTAGTTTAAAGATCTTTATTTTCTCGTTAACAACAAAAACTATGTTGTCTTTTAAATTTACTCTAGCACCATCCTCATATATATATTTTTACCTACTTTTGCAATTAGGATTTAAACATGAATTAGTTTTACCATGGGTTTATTATGAAAATAGTTTACTATTTGCGGCAAATTACTTTTCCGTCAGCTAAAAGCTGACTGTGAAAACATTCTCAAAAATCTCACGGCAGCATGATACGATCAACCTTCAAAAATGGAGTCTCATGGAGTTTCCATTTTATAAAAAAACTTTTTAGTGCTATGATGACGAGTTAAAACCAGTAGCTAGTCCTACCAACCTAATTATATCCGTATTGTACAATTTGTACAGCATACAGTATACAGTATTGTCAAAATAATCATTGAAATGTATGTAATTTAAAGTAGATAAACCTCATTTACCTTCAATCCTATATTTTTCATACGGGACATTAGGTATTGCCAAACTTAACATAAATCTGGCATGCAGCCAAATGTAGACAGTAGGTTATATTAATAGATAACCATATATTTTTCATTCCTAATGCCAAATAAAAAATCGTTGATTTAGTATTTATTGTACCTACTGTCGGAACATAAAATCGGTACCTACCTACCATTATTTTCTTTACTTTTAATTGAGTATTTTAAATACATTTTTGTATATTTTGACTATGACCAGCGTCTACATAACTAAACTAATACTGAATTATAGGTCCCTATCACAAAATATTTAATTTTCAAAACTACTTACCGTAGGTTTTCAAGTTCAGCTTAGCCACCAAAAATCCACTATTACTTCACTATCAAATATTTTACAGTAACTTCATAATTTAACTTTTAAAAGCCAACTATTTTCTAAGCACAAATTATTATTACATTCACAACCACTTGTTGTCAAATACCACTAAAATTTATTCACAATTCACACACTCACGACTTTACGCGATTCGGAATTTTCACGAACGGACGTGCGCTGTCTCCGCGAGTCGCCGCCACACTGGCTGAAGATCCGAAGTTTCCCGACAGAGAGGGATGTATGCCCTCCCCTTCTCCCTAAGGAGCGAAGGGTTAGACACTACAATTTGCAATTAAAAACCGTTGATAAACACCATTACTCGTTAAATTCAGCGGCGTTCTGTGACCACTTCGTGAAATGCCATCTTCTAGATGTGACCAATTCTCGATTTATCCACTTCTTGGTGTTCCCAGTTATAAAGGAGTGCCAAGTTTTCTTTGGCTCTCGAACGAGTGTCGTTTTTATTCACAAAGCGCTACTAATTGCGATAAGAAGACTTTTGAAAAATTAAGCTAAGCGTTCCGTTCGTAATTTGAATTCGAATGGGCAACTGGCAATTCATGCTTCGATGGTTACGGATCTACGAGCTACGGCGTAGCAAATTCGTAGCAGCGTAGCCTAATCCCTATTGTGTCACTAAGGCCCATATTAATAAGAAAACGCTATTCCTTTTATAATCACAACTTACTCTAAGAGTAGTTAATCTCCGAGTAAGCTTGTGGTAACGTAGTTTTAAAAACAGTATTATTAAACCTGGAATAATGACGGAGTAGGTATACCTAACTTATTCCTCCGGTTAGGGCTGAAAACAGCATAATTGATCAAATGTACCAACATAAAAATGCTAATAAGTGACTTTTTACGTAATTTTCTGTGGAAATTCAGGATAGTCTGTGGGAATAATTGTAAAAACATTGACAATGATTGACAAGATGACAAGAGAGAATGACATAAGTGAAACAGTTTTTGAAATTTTCTATTTACATAATCCATTTAATAAACATTTTGGAATTCGGAGTATTGTTTATTGTGAGCCTAAAGAGTGTGCGATCAGTTAATGTGACGAGAATTGTATCGGATGGCAAAAGTGCTACCTAAAGCTTTGTCATAGCGTATTCGCAATGATGAGCAGAACCTGCACTTCACGCATTTTCATTGAATTACCTACGCTATGTATACCTTTATGAATAAGCGCATACAAATAAATACATAATACAAATGAAAGACCTTGGTTTTATTTATTTAAAAGATTATTAAGTAGTTAAGTTAAAGTAACTAATTTAAAATTTATCTCCTCGAGCCCATGTTCTGATGGCACAGTACAAACTCAGGATTTGCGAGATTATCAAAAGGGTATTGATAAGGTTTTCACTGTTTCACGCGTCTTGTGGTTTGTGGATTCTTAAGTTTAATTTTCTCCTGTATTAATGTTAGATCTTGAATGTAGCAGTCTTCCAAATCACAACAAAGAAGACATACACTATGTACTATCACAATAGATATTTGTTTACTTTCTTACATCTGACGTAACAGACAAGGACAATAACGACTAAACTTAGAGGCTGGAACTTTTTGGAGGTTTTATGTCACCTTACTCCATTACTAAACTAGCCTGAACGACGGAATAAAATTTACTCCGAGACTAACCTCGGAACAGCCTACTCCTTCATAATTCTCTGTTTATTAGTACAAATTTTTCCTAAAATGAGGAATAGCGGTGGAGTAAAGTTACGCACTCGATAATCGGATTTTATAAATAAGGCCATAAATGACTGCGATCCGAAAACTATCGAGGAAAAAGCAAAGCAAAAAGTAACAGACAAAGGGACTAAGCAAAACTAGTCTTTTCTCCTTGGTATTAAGACTCAGTTGGATAGTTGGTTAAGACAGAAATTTCGGTATCTTTTTGCTCATGTTTTTGTTTGCACTATTCTCTAACATTATTTCTACATCTGCGTGCGAACTCGAAGGTAATTTATGAAGAGCACGTAGAACTTCACTTGTACGTGGTGATTGTGACTATTTTCAGCGCAGTTTGAGTTGCAGGGCTGTATTAAGGCTAAGAGGGTGGGCTTTGTATTTAGAGTTTGATAATTTTTTTGGTTGTGCCAAATCAGTGTCATGTAGACAGGAACTAATAAAAAGTCCTTGTTGGTATGTAAAGTTAATGATTTTATAACAGTTTTAATTAATGAAAATGTAGGTGCAATTAATAATCGCCTGTTTAGATAAAATCTGACAAACTTTTGCTATTTCAAGGTTTTCAAATAGTTGTAACATTTTGTAAAATCTTCATCACGATAAGGTTGATAAATTGAGATAATATGATAACACGAGAATAATACATTTATTTCAGCTATCAAAAAACGGTGTTAATCATGTTTGTGTAAAATTGAATTAGGTAAATAGGTACTTACTTACCTTTAAATTGTAAAATTAAAATCACTAGCCAAATAAAACAAATATCATCATGATCATCATCAGGCAACAATGGACCAGCGGTGGACATATTTGTAGTATTGGAAAAACACCAACGTCTCATCCCTAACCAGGGATATCTTCAGAGTGAGTGTTCTTCCAACATAAAAAAGGTTTGTAGCTTACATCTGTAATGAATTCGTCAAACTACGATAGTTTATATAATAAAATACTTGTATGCCATTTGAAAAATTATCTTAAAGGAGAATATATGAGAATCTATGCTCACGATTGTGTAGGATATAAGGCCCGTATTATGAAAGTCTGCTCGGTTATAGAATTATGCTTGAGTAACGCTTTTCTATGGCACAAACGTCACTCAAGTATAGACCTGTGACTGAGCACGCTTTCATAATACGGGCCTAAGTTTACCACAAGTCGACGCAAATATCACAATCATGAAATTCAAATGATAAGCACCTACGAGTAATTCTCACACATTGGCTATGCACATAATAAGGAGTAAGCCAAGAGTTCGGTAAGGCTCTAAGCCAGGTTTCCGCTTCATTACACATTTACAAGAACAAGATAAAAGAATTAAGTTTGGTTAATGTTAACCAGGTTGTTTGTGGGGTGCATTGAGGACGGGGGGTGGGGGTAAGTTATAGAATTATTTTATTTTCTAGCTGCGCCCGGCGGCTTCGCACTAGGAAATGCAATCCCGACTCGAGATTGCAATTCGAGATCCGATTAGAAATATCAATCCCGCGGGATCCCGGAATTTTCGGGATCCCGTCTAGTTTAAAAAAAATGTTAAATTCGGATGACTGAAAAAGCTAATGACTGCTTGTTTGTGATAGTGAGGTTAACTAAATATTATATTACTCGAAAGAAATACCTTTATTCTTTAATCTTACCAACTAAATAATTATCAGGTTTTAAGGAAATTAACATAGGTAAATTAGGTAATCAAAACAATAAGCATATTTCAAGGGAATTAGGAAGTAGTTACCTACGAAACATAGGATTAATAGTGTCATCTGCTAAACGGCATCTAATGTCTGTTGCAATGTACCCCGTTGCTGAGAATGCCCTCTCCGACTCAACACTGGTTGGCAACAGCAGCGTGGCGAAGCAACTAAATGCAAACTGCAAAAATCGCCCCCTTGTTCCTCCACACTCAAATACCTAAATCCATTTCTTTTTTTATGGTAGACTCTAATTTGTCTAAGTTCGTGGACGTGGATAAGAACTTTTAGACGCTCGCAGAGTTTCTTCTAATTCGTCTTGAAGCGATTTGCGCCGCTTGCACCCCGAGTGGACGTGTGTAGCGTCGCTGACCACTGCCGCCCAATCCCGTCAATCTCGAACGGGATCTCGTCATATGATGCGTCGGGATTGATCCCGAAAAATTACACGAGATCTCGCGAGATCGGGATCCCGCGGGATCGGGATTGCATTCCCTACTTCGCACGCGTTTTTCGCTTTTGAAATGATTGAAGATGATTATATCCCACGTGAGCTGATTTATGGAATAAAATATAATATTTAAAGCTTTTGCATTTATAACATTTTGAAATACACTTGATGTCGTTTATGCTAATTTCTATACATTATATTCGACTGATATTATATTATTATTGTACAAAAACACACGTACACAATATTTTTGGATAGGGAACACCATAAAGGATTGTACGCCGGAGAAGAGTGGATAAAAAGAAACACACAGATAGTGGTCGATTACGCGTACCCAAATATTTATAAATACCTAAATAATGCTGGAAAATCAACACAGCATCTTCAAGCCCCAAAGTAAGCAGAGCTTCTGTTACGTACCTATAACAAATCTTTTGCTTAGGTACCTACTAGAAAACTGTTACCTATTTTAATATAGATACATAGAATAACCCCTGCATTTGTACCGAGGTGGGAATTGAACCCGCAGCCTCCTATGTCGTCGGCAGACCTTTGGCTGCACAGAAGAGGGTAAAAAACTCTCGTTTTACTTGACTACGGCCCTGCCTCTTATAAAAACAAAACGCTCTTCATGCGGATAGTTTCCTGTCAGTTTAATATCACTGCATAGCGACACTGAAGGCATTAAATATCTTCTAGAACAATTAGTAGGGTACGCTTACTTATATAAAAATAACACAAAAACTAGTTCGAACGAAAAGGTTTTATGCCTTTGAAATTCGTTCAAGAATGTGTGATGATGATGTCCTTCTAGCCGAATTTCGGCCACGGCAGCCAGTCTCATCGGACACCATGTGCTCAGGGCATTTATAGTGCACAAGAGTGTGCGTAAGGATCTTAAATAGGTACCTAGTTAGGTTTGAATACTTCCTCAGCCTCAACCTCAACAGCCTGTATTGGTCCACTGCTGGACGCAGGCCGCCCCCAGATAAGCACCATGTTGGCGTTTATCTAATGAGGGGTATTGCCCATAATCCCCACGCTACGCATGCGGGTCAAGGATCGCAGTTCGGTCGTAGAATTGTTCTGCAGGGGGCGCTGCTGCCCGGCCCCCGGTGGATATCCCTTAGTCGCCTCTTACGACAACCACGGGATGAGATGGGGTGGTGAAAATTCTAAACCACACAGCTAATTAGTTTGGAATACTTAATTGGCATTAATATAGTAGATTTGCCAGATGTAATATTAAAGCAACAGGAAACTACCAATCTTTTGGCGATCAATGGCAAAAAGGCTTATGTCCCAGGCTATCTAGGCAAGCAAGGCTTAGGCTACAAACGCACAGGCAGCGGCTTTCTCGGCGCCTGGAGACTAGCAAGTCACCAAGCGAATAGTAAATTTAATGTTCGAAAATGTTTGGATCGGCATTTGCTAGTGATCTAAGTAAACCAAGGTGTTGGTTTCTGTCACAAGGTGTGAAACAAACAAAAATGCAAGCCACTAAGCGCTAAGCAAGCCACCTGTCTGTGCGTTTGTAGCCTAAGGCAAGCTGAGCGTCCTAGTGTCATCAACTTGCCGTATCCAGCCAGCATCTGCCTGCAGTCTTTCGCCTGAACGGAGGCTCCTAGTTAGATACCCGCCCTGAAAGGTAAGTACAAAAAGGTTTGCATAGCGATTAAATACAACAAACGAACCTTAATCTCCCCACGAGGCCCTTAACCAAACATATTGGGCCTTCTTGTAACTCATAATTCCTCCTTTAATATATTTATAAGGGATACCATCCCGCCACAATCTGTATCCGAAATGAATATTTTTAGGGTCCCGTACCTCAAATATGATATTATAATAGTAATTCTATACCTACAACCTAGCAAGTAGATGTCCTGGACACGATTCTAGACGAAACGTATTGGAGAACTCTGTAATGTTAGATCTGGTTTTAATAAACTAATTGAATTGAATTGAAAAGTAAAAATATTCATACATTCACTTTTCAATTTCGTTGCCCGTCTTTCTAGAATAGAATATTATGTATCATTAATAAAGAAAATTATATAACATTTATTATATCTGTCACTTATACATATTGTAAAATTCTGTAGATGTTACGTTCTCCCAGTGCTAACGTAATAAATGGTCTGTGTTTAGTTACAACTGAACGCAAAGATACGCTTTTTCCATTTATTTTTAAACAACATTGATGGAAAACGTACCTTTCGTGACACCAATCAGCACTCGACTGAGGTGGGAGGACACAATTTGACACAATTTGAGGCTGCCACTTTCGTGAAGCCAGAGCCTCATCTCCTCTTTTTTACATCGATGATAATGTCAAGACCATATTTCACAACGCGTGGAATTTCATTTTAATTTCAATTTACTAGCTCTACCTATTGTTTCAAGTTGAAATTATTAAAAAAATTTTAAGTCGGCAATCCCTTGGAGCAGTGAAAAAAATAAACTTGGAAATCAACGCAATCAAAGGACGCGGTTGTTCTTGCAGCATATTTTGTCGCTCGCAAGGCGTACTGCGAAAACCGTACATTACATTGTAAGTACATTATAAGTGTACTACTATGTAGTGTAGTGTATTATTGTATTATGTACATCAGTTATCTAGTACCCATAACACAAGTTCTGCTTATCTTGGGGCTAGATAATGCTGTGTGAATTGTCCAGCATTATTTATTATTATTATGTTTATATTTCCGGAACCCTTTTTGCGCGACTCGCACTTATTCGGTTTTTTACTATATCCCTTGTGGTACATTAAGCCTTCGCTTGTAGGAAGACCAAAAACCCTTATTTGTATAGGGGTAAGGTTGAGAAGGTTCTTTAGTAAATGAAAATAGAACAGGGTAATGATTTCAGAGTATTCAGAGATTGTGTTTTATTTTATGGGTGATATGTTGTGATATCTACATGCCGAAGACAACCATTCATGGTGGCAAAGTGGTAACACTTTCAGTGCCCATGACGCATCGTATTATCCTCAGGTACAGCATGTTAGCAACATAGTGAATAAAGCATAGTCGCTAACTTTGGCTAACTCAACCAATAACATAGGAGAAAGATGTTGACGTATCTCGCAGGAACAACTTGACTTTGTAAAATATTTAGATAGTTAGCACTTCCGAGAAAACGTCAATTAATGTGCAAACGTGAGATAAACTTTTCGAAGTCCACAATGACTATTATAAGCTATCTTTCTCCTAACAAAATAGTTTAGTCTCGGCACCAAGACGCGCAATAAATTACCCAAAAGTGTGAGTGGATGGTTACTTTTAAGACATCCACCCACTGTACCTAAATAAAGTTTTAGCGTATGCGTTAATTCATACTTAGTTATTAACCGACTTCAAAAAAGAAGGAGTTTCACAATTCGACTGTATTTTTTTATGTTTCCTCAGAACTTTTGACTAGGTGTTCCGATTTTCAGGATTCTTATTTTATTTAAAAACGGTGCTTCCCGTGTGGTCCCATTTTAATTTGGTCCAGTTCTGACAATGGGTTGCATATGCAACCCAAATAAAGCGACTTCAATTATATAATTGAAGTCGCTTTATAGTATTATTCAAACAAAATTAATTATTAGTACCTACCCGATTACTTATTTAAACTTACGAACTTATGGGCTCTTATGCACAGACCGCACGTCTCAAATACACGGACGGCAAGTGGCCAACTGCAAGGCAACTGCTCCCGTTGACTGCAGTCATCGTCACCTCCAGGCGACGGCAGTCGTCGTCACCTGCAGGCGACGGCAGTCGTCGTCACCTGCAGGCGACGGCAGTCGTCGTCACCTGCAGGCGACGGCAGTCGTCGTCACCTCCAAGCGACGGCAGTCGTCGTCACCTGCAGGCGACTGCAGTCGTCGTCACCTGCAGGCGACGGCAGTCGTCGTCACCTGCAGGCGACGGCAGTCGTCGTCACCTGCAGGCGACGGCAGTCGTCGTCACCTCCAGGCGACGGCAGTCGTCGTCACCTGCAGGCGACGGCAGTCGTCGTCATATCTAAGTAGTTCGTTTGTTAAAATACGGGACTGATATGGTCAGCAATGACTCAAAGTCTCTTTAAAATATCATCATCATCATCATCATCAGCCTATACTAGTTCACTGCTGGACATAGGCCTCCCCTAATGAGCGCCATAGCGCCCTGTCTTCAGCTTGACGCATCCAGCATCTGCCTGCAGTCTTTCGCAGATCGTCATCCCACCTGACCGGAGGGCGTCCTACACTACGTTTGCCGAGTCGCGGTCTCCACTCAAGAACTCGTTTACCCCAGCGGTTATCGGTTCTTCGCGAAATATGGCCGGCCCACTGCCACTTCAGCTTGCTAATTCTTTGAGCTATGTCGATTACTTTGGTTCTCTGTCGAATGTATTCGTTACGAATTCTAACCTTCAGAGAGACTCCGAACATAGCTCTTTCCATAGCTCGCTGAGCGACCTTGAACTGGTGGACCAACCCTATCGTGAGTGTCCACGTCTCAGCTCCGTAGGCCATGACGGGTAGGACGCAATGATTGAAAACTTTCGTTTTCAAACATTGCGGTATGGATGACGAGAAGACTCGACGTAGTTTTCCAAACGCTGCCCAGCCTAGCTGAATCCTCCTCTTGGACTCCTTCTCAAAATTGTTTTTACCCAACTGCAGAATTTGTCCAAGGTAAGTGTACTCGAAAACAATTTCGAGAGGGTGGCCATGTACGACGACCGGTCCCGGATCAATGAGGCCATTGATCATGATTTTGGTTTTATCCAAATTCATGCCGAGACCGATGCATCGCGAGGCTAAAGCTAGGCCGCAGTAGCTTAAAAATATAAATAAAAAAAAGATATGGATTACCAGCCTGTACCATTATTATCCCGTAGAACAAACTTCATAAAATAATGTTCATGTAACGAACTTAAACAGAGTGTCACCTCCCATAAAACTCTTGATTGCTTTAAAACAACCGTAAATTCCCTCTCCCCTACTCGAATAAAGTGCTAAACTCGATTCTAAATCTAGATAAAAACATCTGCCGAGTTAAAGATTATCGTCCAACTTGTTTATTGATCATTTTAATGGAATAAAATGCGGTGCGGACGAGTTTTAAAAGTTTTTACGATGCTCGACTGAGCTTGTGGCTCTAGCAAGGAAGGTAGGTATCTACGTAGTATAAGCTTATAATAAGGGATTCGGCCAGTCAGAAAGAGTTTAAAATATCTCAAAAATAATACAGGTACCCTACTGGGTATTGAGAATTTGAGAGCCAATTACGCCCTTATAGGTAGATACAGTATAAAGTCTTCTTTCTTTCATAATAGTCTTTAGGTCTCACTGGAGTAGGTATCTATCTCTACCTCTACAGCCTGTATTAGTCCACTGCTGGACGCATTACCCTCTATAAGATAAATGCCAATAAGGTGCTTATCAGGGGAGGAGGTATCTACCTAAGTGTGATTAAATTAGGTAAGTAATACTTTTGATCCCAAGGTTGCCTGGAAGAGCATGCCGTAGAGCTTGCTACGTGCCGTAGAGTTTGCTACGAATCGTAGAGCTTGCTACGTGCCGTAGAGATTGCTACGTGTCGTAGAGCTTGCTACGTGCCGTAGAGTTTGCTACGTGTCGTAGAGCTTGCTACGTGCCGTAGAGTTTGCTACGTGTCGTAGAGCTTGCTACGAATCGTAGAGCTTGCTACGTGTCGTAGAGCTTGCTACGAATCGTAGAGCTTGCAACGTGCCGTAGAGCTTATCCGGACTTATTGCATACATTAAGTATCAGGATCCGGTCAGGTCTTTCCTGCCGAATCACCGTCCCGTCTGGTCGCTGGCCGGCCGCAGTATGACGAGAGGGGCAGAATAAATTGGCGGATCTAGTAGTCTAGCTAGCAGTAGAAAATATTGCCTAATTTGGGAGTTATTCCATGCATCCGATCTTATGTCACATCCGATCTTAGGCGAACCAACTATTATTATATAAACTAATTTTTTAGATAAATTTTAAATTTTAGAATGGTTTTAGAAAATGGCGCTCAGAATTAGTTTCACGAGTTCATAATTACTAATCTACTACCTAACCTACTGCTATAACCTACGTAATGTGAACGTAGGTTATAATACTCACACATCAGAAATGATAATAACTAATGAGATTAGAACTAAAGAATAAAAATATTATATTAACTATGCAATTTTCTTTTATGTTTGTTATGTACCTACCAACCCGAATATGTACCTACCTAATTGTGCCTTATTATTAGGAATTCTGTGTCGGTATGACACCCACTATCTTTACTTACTCCATTTCGTCACGGGGTGGATCCATGTGGCCTTATGTGTGTGCCATAATTATGCAATTCACTTGTACTTCAAAATCGTTATTTACATCAGAATCTGTGAAAGCTACCACCTTCATATTTATGGAAATGATACTTCGATCTGGAATTACGTGTTTTAAAAACACAATTGGTGAAATTTTCTTGACATCGCATCATCTAGCCCTCATGCAAGCAGTTCTTGTTTCAAGGTGGCTGGACGTAGCGTAACGTGTAACACAGCGTGCGTTCGTGCAGTCAGAACGAGAAAATAATTAATTTTGTTTTAAAAAAACTGCCCCTTAAAAAACCTAAATAACCGACTTCAATTTTTATTGTTTTTTCATGGATTTTCATGGATCCCGTTGTCAGAACTAAACCAAATTAAAATGGACCACACGGGAAGCACCAGCTTTCATACAAAAAAAGAATCATGAAAATCGGAACACCCTTTCAAAAGTTCTGAGGTAACAAACATAAAAAAACGTTGAATTGAGAACCTCCTTCATTTTTTTTAAGTTGGTTAAAAAGTGCTAGCAACAAGACGGATTTACTAACTAATACGTCCAGTAACACTGGTCAGTACCCGGTATAATGGGGACACCCATATAATATAAGTAGGTCCTTTAAACAAGTAAAAAAACGTAGTATAAATAAAAAAAGGATAATAAAACAGCTTTTGAATGGATTGTTTTCTTTAATAATATTTTCATCACATAATTTAGTGATTTAGATAATAACAGTATGAAAATTGAATGGCAATTTATAAATATGTGGATATAAATTTATTTCAAAACCAATAATAGAGATTCAGAGTCTAAACATAAAAAAAATGATTTTTTTACTTGTATCATTTTTTAATATTAACTACAAGAACACAGCTCTCACTATACATAATAATATGTATAGTAAACATAGTAGGTATGTATTGCCAATATTAAAACCTAATTTTGGCAATAATTAAAGTCAAGGCAAACACACACAAGCCTATTTAAAATTTAAAGTTCATTCATAGTCATTTGTAGGCTGCAATTTCAAAAGTTAATCTATCGTCAGTTTTTTACTCAGGATATTATGATACTATTTTAATGTATTTTATGGGATCTATACCCATTTCCATCAAACAGAAAAATACCTATAATAAATTTATAGCTAAGATACATCGTCACCAGATCGTAGAATCTGCTTGTTTGTAAAAAGCCTGGGTGGATTGCAAAACAAACACCAATTTTGGTAAATAACTATGTCATTTCATTTGAAGGGATGGCTAACTGCCGTTTAGCCATATTGATTATTGTTAATCATTCAACACTTGCTATAGACAATCAAGAATTATGCAGTCTTGGAATCCGCCTAGCCAATCTGCAAAAGGGCTATTTTTACAATATGGCAGGAAAGATACCTGTAATCCATTATAGGATATACAAGCACAGAGTAATTGTAATTTTATTATAATATCTCAATAATTAACAGCCAGTTTCTCGAACACTGATTGGTTGACCAATGATGTGTAGCATAGGAAATAGTCAACCAATCTTTGTTCAAAATCAACCTAATGAGCACATGACACATGGCCTAATTCTAATTCTAAGTGGGGGAACTGTTATCTCACTGACATCTCACATGGGAGTGTATAGTGCATGAAAATTGGCCTTTGATTTTGTTCATAAAGCTCAAATGAATGGTTCATTTGATGATTCTATTCATCATGAAAATACTTTATAATACATTCCTACCTGGAAGATCCATTAGATAATTTAATAACAAAATATAAAACTCTCAGATTAGTACTAGGATTTCTCAATTAGCTCTTTTCTAACCCAAAATAGGTAAAGATTATCAAAATTATTAAGGTTCATAACAAGAATTCCATAACGGAGAACTAAATCACACCTAACAAAATAACCTGTAGTCCAAGAGAATAACTCAATCATTAAAAAGATATTCTAAGCCCATTTTTTTGTAAAATGAATTATTTAACCACACTCGAGGAGTAAAGTAATCTGTTAATGCCTCATGAACCTCCATAAGTCCCATAGGCCACTGAATGGACACTCCATTTCCAAGCTGCAAGCTGCGCTGCCCAGTGGATGACTTCTGGCGTACAAGCAACACAGCATCAACAATATCCGCTACTGTCTCATATGCAATAAAACTCAAGACTTCCAGCCCAGAATCCACTATCTTGTATTCCTTTTTAGGATTAACCCACTGTTCAAACTTTGTGAATCCATCTATGCTTGAATTAAACGATGCACAGCGAGCTTCCTGGAAGGGCTCATATTGATCAGGTGACATGGCATCTGTAACATTTTTAGCTCTGATTTTACGCAGATGTCCTAAGTAATCGTAATTGAAGTTTTTCACCTGCCCAACAGTGTCTAGTTCTTGGATTATTTCTATGTGCGTTCGCTTTGTCTTTTTCCTGATTTCCTGCTCAATAATGTCCCCTTCATCATTGAGAAATTCCTCTATACCGGTCACCTTTTCGATTTGTTCTCTGGCTAGTTGGAAGTCGTGAAGCCGCTTCAACTTCAAAACATTTTTGTTTGAGTGAATAATGTAAATAAGTTCGTAGTTTGAGATATTATCTTTGCCGCGATCTATAGAAATCTGGGAGGCCTCCTTCAGCAGTGATCGCAGCTGCTGCAAAACTATGCTGTCGATAAGCAGGACCGTATCAGGATTAGGGTTTGGACAGTCGCCGAATCCATACATCATTTTGGATATTTCACTTTGAAAATTCGTGGCATCGTCTGGGTCGTAGTCGTCAAAATCCATTTTTACTCACTACATACACTGAGTAATAAGTTCCTTGATAAATAAGTACGTATTAATTGGTAAATAAAACAAATACCTGTTTTTTATTTTTGATAGAAAGAAACGTCAACTTAGTTTCACAAAATGTCAAATTTGATGTCTGGTGGGCTGCCAACTCCAAAAGAAAAAGTCGCATGATTCACGCAAAATCAGGCATGTTTTTTTATGGGTTATGTAGGTATCCACTAAACATTTTGTTCGGTGGGACACTGCCAGAAAGTTTAAATATTACGTATTATAATAGTAAAATCAGTCGCGTCAATTATTACTCGTGGTGAATAATCGACACGTCCAGAAGGTAATTCTAAAACATTACCATTTTTAGGGTGACCTATTACTAAGACTCCGCTGTCAGTACGTCTGTCTGTCCGTCTGTGACCAGGCTGTATCTCATGAGCCGTGATAGTAAGACAGTTGAAATTTTCACAGACGATATAGATATTTCTGTTGACGCTACAAATATGTAGGTACCTACTAAAAAACAGTAGGTACCTATAACATATATATTTAATTAGACATGTTTTTTTTTGCCGTTTTTATAAATAATGGTATGGACGGAACGCTTCATGTGCGAGTCCGATTCGCATTTAGCCGGTTATTTAATAAAAAAGTTTTTATTATAAAAATCAACACGTTTACGAGTTTAAACTAAATTGATTAGATACCTAACTGGGTCTCAAAAAATTGTGGACCAGATTTTTGTTGAGCTTGGCATAAACGTTAGGACGGCCTCGGTAAACAATAGGATTTATTTTTGAGTTTCATACGATACTCAATCCAATAGCATTGGGATAACAGTCAGTAGGTTAAAGAAATGGGTAGTTAGGTAGGTATTCGTCAATAAAATTATATTTTTTGTTTGTACTTGCAGTGGTTTGTACTTGCAGTGGTTTGTAAAAAAATTTTTTACAGTCAAATAAAAAATAAATGAAACAACACCGGGCAAATCTATCCCCAAAGATGTGATACAAAAGTTGGCGTGTTAATTTTATCGTAGGTTGTGCTTTTGTTTTTAACAGTTAAATTGAAAATTAAGAGCGGCTAAGACTAAAAAATATCCGTCAGCGTTAAGCTCTATATCAATAATAATAAGTAATAAATCAATAAAAAGAACTACGAAATTGCGGCTTTTTTAACTTGCGGGCCCTAGACTGCCCGGGTTTGCAAGCCAGATTAATGGGAAAACCGCGCCAACAGGGCACAGCTAGTAATTGCCGCGCTGACTATAATAATAACCACTAATTTGAATTTCAGGGGTTTAAAATTTGTTTACACTATTCACCGGTTATTTCTTAAATTAGAATAACACAAAATATACAGTTGAATTGAGCAGAATACAAAATACACGGAATGAAATCTGTCTGATATGGGTAAAATAATAAATGGATTAAATCTGTCTGTTATGGCCTGTCGAACTCTTCCTATTTGAAAATAAATACTGATACCAACCAATGAAACCACGATTAATGATTGCTTCATTAAAACTGAATGTGGCTTGCGGTGTAGAGGTGAAAACATTAAAACGGCGATGACATTTTGTGAGCTGTCAGTTTTTGTGGAGTAAGTTTATTATAGTACTGTAAATAAACTCTATGATAGTAGATATAATTTGGAGATTTTGTTCGTCCATGGGAGTGCCAGTTTCGCCAGCGGCGGTTAATTCAAATATCCTATCCCCCTTCTTTCATGATTATTGCTTAACCCCCTTGTTTGGACATGTTTCACAGTAGCCGTACTAATTCAAATAATTTCTGGTTTGGGAGCGTTCAAGTATTACGTAACGCAATTTTTGAAGATTTTCTGTACCCCCCCTCCCTCCCTTTCTAAACGTTACGTAACACTCAAGTGATAATTTTTACTCTGATGTCGCAAAAAGTTATGTTATAGTTTTTTATTCCAATTTTCCATCATCATTTTAAAATTCCAATTTGGGAGTTTTAATTCCCTAATTTAAAAAAAGAAATAATGTTACGTAACGTGTTGTAAGAAAGACCCCCTCCCGCCCCTGTAACGCATCGTAACGTTTTACGAGAACCCCCCAGCCATAGAGTATATCAACTATAGACACCAGCTTCTACAAAGGTTACCAACTCCAAATCTAAATATTGGCTATACTAAAGGGCGCTCCACACTCACGAAAATCTCGCGAGAGTCGTCAGCCGTCAGCTCGCCCCAGCCTCAATCTCCGTTGCTGTATAGGCCTGCTCGGCCTGGTGAGATATAGATAGATAATAATTTTATTGAAAAAACCACATTAGAGTCAGAGTCAGAGTCAGAGTCAAATCGTTTATTTCTTTAGACTTACAAAATAAGCACTTAGACGAGTCAAATTTTTACTATATAAACAGCTTGATAAATAGTAATTACTAACAAACAAGAAATAAGGTGCAATTGACTCTAATTTACTTGATTTTTTTTCCACTAGCGGAAAAAGTCTAATAAAGATACGTTTGCCAAAATCTTCGAAACTGATAAATAGATAAAACCATATTGTATATCTAAAACTCAGATTACGTGCCTGGCATAAATTACAATATCTGTTATATAATCTAGGTACTGTTTATATTACAATACACAAACTTGGCTTCACAAAACACCATGGGGTACAAAGGGAAAAAAAGGACAGACAGACATAAATTAATTAGAAATTAAAAACCTTAATATGAGAGGTCAGTCTAGTCTAGTTAAACAAAACAAATAAATTAATAAAATAAAATAAAAGGTACCTACTTACTTATGTCAAACTATGCTGCTGTAAAAGGGCATTGTCAAACTGTATTAAAATAATGTACAAAATTACATAATAATGTCATAAAATAATTTAGATTAAATTAACATGTACTTACATAAATAAAGCTGGTGTATAGGGGTATTGTTAAATAAAATAAAACAAAAATATAAGACCCTAAAGAATCTATTATGAAAGAAACAATAAAACAATGTAAGAGTAATACATAACCAAATTAATATTCGGATGTATAGTATTATGAATATTATGATATAGCTAAATCAGAAACCATCCGTTTGATACTCTGCAAACATCCCTGATGCACTGCAGAAGCGAGGCAGCCCCAACATCGTCATAATATTAGATAAAATCAGAATTATATTATGACTGAGATATCTAAATGTATTTTACTTTTATTACGTTCATTCCATTCCAGTCAGGGGGAAATGCTCCCTCTGAAATGTTTAAAAAATAAACTTGTTTTATTGAATCTTCCCATACCATAAAATTCACTCTGTGGCCGATATTATTTTGTTTAGATACCCTTTCTAATAAAAATCAATTAGGTATATTGTAGAAACAAAGTTATTTTAACGAAACGTGAAGATCATTAATAATATCATGGATATTTTTTTTTGAACCTTTATTGAACATTTATTGAACCTTCCCGAACCCTTAAATTCACTCTGTTTTCTATATTATTGTGTATAGATACCCTCTCTAATTAAAATCAATTATATCTTATAAACAAAGTTTTATTTTAACGAAACGTGAAGCTCATTTATTTGGCTAATTATGGCAATTTTTTTGGAGTTGGTAATCTGGTGACAACTACGTCACCCTGATTTCCCGGAGTACCATACCTTGTTTCTACCATGTGTCCAGGTAATGGTATGGACAAAGTTAAATGGACAAGTTAGGTAATAGTTACACATATATTTTTTTAAAGAACTTGTGATTGAGACAAAAAACAACTTGTACCTCTCATCATCATCATCATCATCAGCCTATAGTCCACTGCTGGACATAGGCCTCCCCTAATGAGCGCCATAGCGCCCTGTCTTCAGCTTGACGCATCCAGCATCTGCCTGCAGTCTTTCGCAGATCGTCATCCCACCTGGCCGGAGGGCGTCCTACACTACGTTTTCCGAGTCGCGGTCTCCACTCAAGAACTCGTTTACCCCAGCGGTTATCGGTTCTTCGCGAAATATGGCCGGCCCACTGCCACTTCAGCTTGCTAATTCGATAACTTTGGTTCTCTGTCAGATGTATTAGTTACGAATTCTATCCTTCAGAGAGACTCCGAGCATAGCTCTTTCCATAGCTCGCTGAGCGACTTTAAGCTGGTGGACCAGCCCTATCATGAGTGTCCACGTCTCAGCTCCGTAGGTCATGACAGGTAGGACGCACTGATTGAAAACTTTCGTTTTCAAGCATTGCGGTATGGATACTTGTACCTCTATTAAGAGAATAATATAAATAGCTATGTAAATTTTTAGGATGTTTACCTAAAAATTTACAAATCATTTTTTTTTATAAGTTTAATAAGTTAGCAAGGACAGGGAATATCTTAATAAAACAATGTTTATAAATTTACTTTAATTACAACCAGTAACATGATATTGACAGAGATACTTGTAATATTTAGTAAAAATCTGAACACAACTTACTTTTCCAATTTTCTACACTCATTACATTACTCAAACAATTCTCAAGAATGAGTTTTTGTAGATAAAACATTGTATTTTATTTTAACCCCTTAACTCAAGGAAAATCAATAATACCTGCCGGCATCCTTATGGCCAAAAACTATATGCATTCCCGTCTCAAACTACTTTTAAAATGCAATAAATCTGACAGGAACATCCTGATTCATGTTTCTCGCAAAAAGCCCATTTAAACCTCCTAGTTGAAGATAAATTCTCCTCAGAACTTCTCTAACCTCTGCTACAGTAATAGCTGGGAAGCCCTCATACCCTGACTTAACGTAAACAGCATTCTGTAATGCTTCAGGGCTACAGAAGAAACCTCCATCAAATTTACTGAAAGGATCACCTGGTTTCTTCTTTGCATCCTGTCTGATTAAATGCACTCCATCCATTATCTCGGCTACTGTTTCATATGCAATAAAACCAAGGACTTCCATTCCTAGGGAATTGATACTTAGCTCTTTGTTTGAATTAACCCATTGCTCCAATTTCGAAAAGCCGTTGATGATTGAAGAACTAGATCGGAAAGAAGAACACCTTGCTTTGTGATATACCACATATTTTTCATACGGTAAATTTTCTGAAAGTTTGGCTGCTCGCATTTTTCGTACCTGAGCAACTGTGGCGCCTCTTAGATGTTTTACTGTACCAATCTCGTCTAGATCGCTGATAATGTCAGCATGATTTCTCTTGTGTTTCACGGTGGTGCTGCTGCTGGCTTCGTCTGCTATGTTATCTCCAACAGCTTCAGCATCAGAAAAAGCTATGCGATCTTCTTCTTGTTTTTCTGAATGTTTATGGGCCTTGGCGAACGCCAGCTCTTCCAAAGACTTTTGGTAGTCCATCAGATGTTTTAGTTTATAAGGGTTCTTTCGCATGAGATATATGATTTCGTAGTTTGATATGATCTTCGTGCCGCGAATCTCACAAATATTGAGGGCCTGTTGAAGAACGCTCCTGAGTTGTTGTAACACGATACTTTCGATGAACACCACTGTAGCAGGATTGGGATTGGGGTTGTCACCGAAACCATGCATCATGTTGGATATTTCTTTTTGAAAGTTCACCGAACCACCGGTCTCGCCACTGAAATAAGATGCCATTTTAAAGGCACTTGATTCAGACAAAACTAAATTGATAAAGAACTTTGCAGAAGCCCGGTAGAACAAAAAAACAAGAAAAACGATTCGATCAGTTGTGTTTTGTGGTGTATAACAAAGAGAATACAATAACTTCGTGTATAAATGCAGTTTGTTTGCAAAGAGAATACAATTTTGTTTGTTTCGCGTCATTCAACTTCAACTTCTTGTGAGATGGATGTGTGATTCTGTGTGTTAGCGGTCGGATCGGACAGAAAGCACGCCTTGCAAAATTGAAAAAAACATATGTCCAAGACACAAAATTAGACGGGATTTCCAATTTTTAGTAAAGTTTTAATGCATTTTCTACAATTAAAATTATTCTAGACTTATAACCCTAACCTCAAGTACATAATCTTCGTTGAAAATAAATTTTAAGTCCGCCTATTTAACAATTTTGACCTTGTTCAAAATTCATGAATAGAGAGGCCATGTATCGTTTTTATATTTATTTTGATTATATGTGATCTTGCTTCTATTGTTTTAGTATAAAAGACTAGTTTGCTAAAAAAGTTGTGCCCCGTAATCTCCACAGCCATAGAGTTTACATAGTACCCACTAGCCATAGAAAGAGTTCAATTCTTGTGAAATCGAGCACGTACATGGCTTATCTATGGTAAGTCTTAAAAAACTATGATTGGTCTTAATAGTTTATCCTTTCAGAATTACAGGCATAGACTAGTAACTATTTCACTATAAAAAAAACTTAGTTAGCCAAAGCTATATCAAAGGAAAATCTAAATAAAAGTCAAGAAAAGGGTGAAATGTCTTTATTTCTATGAATAGATGAACACATAAGAAAATAAAATTCTATAAATTAAAATAAACATGGAATGAATGTTTTATTTCTTACTTCTGTGGTTTCAAGATGTAGACTAATGTAGGACGAATAAACTTTTAGTCTTTTAGTTTTTGTTATTTTATTAAATATTCACCTTACTTAGGAAACATGTCAAAAATATCGACAAAAATATCGACAACATCCCATAACTTGTCAAATCGGCAGGTTGCGGTGCAATGGGATGGGTTCATGTGTTCCCGCGTCCCACCCCTGTTTCAGCCCCTTAAAAATTCGTTTCACGAATTTTTAATTAGGGTAAAATATTGCTAGCAGGTAGTATGTGATTCAATAATTTAATTAAGTCCTCGACTCGTCCGGCTATCATCTTAACACAGATTTATGACGCATTAAACCATTTTTTAGACAAAAAAAATACATCTGTAATAGCGACTGTTCACACAGCTGGTTCTCACATGAATAATTGTCATTCATTTGACAAGTCGATGATGTTCACACTTTGTTCACATCTGTGTCCCTTCGATCAAAGGGTGAACTAGTGCTCTATTTTACTATGATAGGTATCTCTATGTTGTTCACACTTGTGTCCGTGCGATCAAAGGGTGAACTAGTGCTCTAGTACTATAAAAACTCGATTTCAGCCCAAAATCGCAACACGCAGGCGCAGGCCATCATCTTCTTTTAATTTTTGGCTCTGCGATAGACCATCGTGACACAATAGTCTGTCATCCGTCAACGTCAATCCGATCAGCTGATTTTAAAACGTAGTTTTGTGTCGTAGAAGGTTATTTATATATCTATGTTTTGTGTTGATTTAGATTTTTTGGTAGATTTCAAGGATTTTATTGATAAAAACCTGTAAAATAAAGTATCGTTATATTCTCTTTGCGTGAGATCAGGATCAAGATCAGCCAGTTCACAATTGTTGGCAGAAAACTACTAATCGTTATGAATTTATATGGTTTATTAGGGACCCACATGAAAAATTTAATATATTTACGCCATCATAGGCTACTATCGTGCTGGTCCTGTAAAACTGATGCCAACAGCCTGATATCAAACCTTTTCTGTCCAAATTGCAAAGCTTTGCAAGGTCCTGATAATGCTCAAAATTTTTTCCATCTCATGGGGGTCTCCGAAACCTATGATCTGAATGAAAGTGACCTAGCAAGAAGATTCAAAGAGTTACAAAAGCATCTACACCCAGATAAATTTGCAAACAGGTATAATTTATATCAAAGTTTAGCAATTTAAAGACATCTACATAATGAAAGAAGGATGTTCAACCCATGGGCACCATTTTAGATTGGTCTGTGACTCCACTGAAGCCCTTTAGAGTGGTCAACAATTGGAAACTATTACTAGAAGTATCAGCCACATTAATAAACACCATCAAGAATAAAATTTTATAGACAAACTAAAAAAAGTGATGCAATGACTAAATTCAACACTGTGACATAATCAGCTACAGGCTGTTCGTCTCTTATCAATAAATGAATCTCTCAAAAAATTGTGAAGACAGATTTTACTGTGAAGTTGTTCTAAGCTGAGTCTTCATTTTGGTCTAAAAGCTTGACATCATCCTAGTCCCAGTCTAGCAGTCTAGGTCTTTGGATTCAGAACATTCATTAAGTCAACTCTCATCTTACGGATAGCATTTGAAACTATACACTATTTTATACTTTAGAGCTTTTTTTATACTACAGATAACAATATATAAAATATGATTTTGATTTCAGAGCTAAAGAAGAACAAGAGATATCTGAAAGATACTCATCATTAGTCAATGAAGCATACATAACTTTGTTGGAGCCTTTATCAAGAGGTAACCAATAAAGTAAAACAAGCTTATTATGCAAAAAATCAAACTTACTTTTGATGTAAGTTTGATTTTTTTATCTTACAATAGGGCTTACATTAAGAAAACTTACAGCCAGTGTCAATCAGCTTGGAGATAGACACATGTTAATTTATTCAGGCATTTAAACATTATTTATTTATTAAAAAATATCTATCTATGTAGTGTATTGTATTAAGTTTAATAGTTATCTAGTACCCATAACACAAGCTCTGCTTAGCTTGGGGCTAGGTCATGCTCTGTGAATTGTCCAGAATTATTTATTTATTTAAACCACCAACAGTTAATACAAATAAAATGACATTACCTATAGTGGGATAGATACAGTCACAAACATGCATGAACCATGATAATGATCAAATCACTCTCCATTTTTGACCAGGTTTTATGGTAACACAGTACATAATCATAATTCATGGTAATACACTTCATAATCTATGACTTCATGCTTTAAAACACTTGATGTTTGTGTCCATTAGAACTTAACTACCAACAATTTATTTAATTAAATAGATATAGAACTTTCACAAACCATGCCTTTGTCATTCCAGGGATCTATATGCTACAACTCAAAGGTCAAGATCTGCCAGAAGACACGGAGGTAGACCAGGAATTTCTCATGGATATTATGGAGAAGAATGAAGAAGTAGAAAGAGCTACTACAGAAGACGAAATCATGAGTCTAAATGAAGAAAACAAGGCAATCATGTCAGATCTACAGAAGAAATTGTCTAAAGCATTCTATGATGGGGAACTGAAGACAGTAGTAAGGCTACTGAGCTTTATGAAGTACTACACAAGTATTGATAGTCAAATACAAGCTGTGATAAGAAAGAAGGGCATTATCAGGTAGGTTTCGGAAGCTGGAAGTTGATCTGATCTGAACTTTCTTGAATTTTGCTGATGTGTAATAAAATTTGCTAACAGTTTTGTTTTGTGTACCTACCATGTTTTAGCAATGTAAAATTTAGGTATGTACTTATGTAGGCAAAGTTGATGTGAAACAGTAACTTAATAGGTTTGTTAAATTAATTGTAGAATGTACCAAAATATTATATTTTTACAAGCAAGCATCATAGAACTATTTATTTCTCTACTTATTTCTGCTACAGGTAGCTCAGTTTTATGACGTTCTTTTTAATGATTGTAGAAAAGTCCCTTTATGTAACTTCTTATAAATAGTTTGACTAGCTGAAGCTCGCGGCTGCGAACGCGCTCTTTAAGTAGCCTATGTCTGTCCCTCACTCCTCGATACCATTTGTCTCCCAGCCTTTCATTGAGATCTGTTAGGCGTGTGAACGTAACAAACAGAGTAACTTTCGAATTTGTAATATTAGTACTAGTATAGTATTATATTTATCTGTGATTTATGTAAGTATGGATAAGTTGGTAGATCAAACAATTTAAAGGTACCATAAAAAAATTGCCAGTGGCCGAGGGCGTAGGAAAATCGCGGGAAATAATAACATCAAAGAACGTAATTACAGAGATAGTAGGTAAGTAATTTCTCGTACAACTAATTTAGTACCTATATTTTCAGATGGTCACATACATCATACTTACAAAATACATAGCTGCATATCTTGGAGCTAGATGATGCTGTGTTATTTGTCCAACATTATTTATTTATTATTTTAATGCTGGACAATTCACACGTAGCATTACCTAGCCCTAATTAAAGCAGAGCTGTTATGGATACTAGATAACTTGATATACATAATACAATGCACTACATAGATAGATATATTTTATTATACATAGAAAACATCCAGAACGCCCTGAACAAATGTCTGCAGATCGTACACACATTTGTCCCGAGGCAGGAATCGAACGTTGAAGATAATGAGTGAGATACGGGAAGGCCAATGCCATAACGTGGGTAGACCAGACCCTTCAGAGGCTGTACCGACCTTTCAAAGGTCGCAAGAAACCAGGTAGCGAAGACCCTGTCAATGCGGTGATTCATAGTCTGATTCAAAGTCCTATGTGGACGTCTTCAGCGGAAATGATGATGACGATGATGAAAAAAGAGTCAATGGACTCTACCTACCAACTATAAATAAGTAGGCTTGTTTCTCTAGATTTGAAATGATTAATGATCACTGCTACAAATTGCTATGTCGATCATATTCTTACAACTCGATCTACGTACGATTAACGGTTTTGATACTTTAGGCGCAGGATTAGGAAAAGAAAGAAAGATAATTTTTTCATTTTTTCAAAGCGAAGTCTGGTAATTTTCTTAAAAACGCGAAAGTTTGTTGGTATGTATGGATGTTTGTTACTCTTTAACGCAAAAACTACTGAAAGGTAGGCTCAGGCAATTTTGTATACAGGTCATTCTGGTCCTGGAAACATAGGTTACTTATAACGAGTAGGTACCTAAATCAGTTCCCGTCATCCGTCATCGGGTTCTTTGGTTGGTAGATACGAGTATAATACCAACCAAAGTACCTAGGTACCTACCCTATTTGTCTTGGTTTAAACGCCATCACCATCATCGTATTAGCTGAATGTAACATGCCGATTTTACTTATATCTCATAGTAAAATTATTATGTAGGTACTGTAGGTAGGTACACTTTATTCATACCTCGACCTTCGTTTAACTTATGGGGGTAATCCCCACGCTGGGCATGCGGAATGGGGATCGCAGTTTGGTGGAAGATTTGTTCTGCAGGGCGCTGCTGCCCGCCCCCTGATGGATATTCCTTAGTCGCCCGCCTCTAACGACACTCACGGGAATTATTCGGGTGGTGCAAATTCTAAGCCAGCACCACACAGCTATTTTTATTCATACATAAATTAGTTTGATTCCTTATTTATGTAATTAGAAATTACACATGGTGTAAGTATGCCCAATAAAAAACATATGATAATTAAGGCACGCACAATCGCGCCAACCTTTAGGTAAAGTTTTCGGATAGACTTATTTCCATACAAATATACCAGCCTCCGAAAATAAAAAGGGGATTGCGCCAGCTTATATCTGCCACGATCAAGATCTTTTAATCACCACTAAAATGTAGGTTTCGATGAAAAAGCATAAAATAAACTCAAGCTCAAGATGCTCAGTCAAGAAAGTAAGCTCGTGATCAATGTACCTATCCACAGTCATTGTAAGAACCGCAATCATAAAAGCTCGTAAAACATTAACTTCGGACTTCTGGTTACCTGTAGACCCTGTAGTAATAAGGAAGGTAGTTGTAACTTAACTACAGGTTGTTGCAAATTGTGGACCCATTCGCAATCGAGTACCTACTACTTGAGAATAGATTAAGATTGTTTTCTTCAGTTAAGTTTCTGAAATGATCTTAAAATGTTTGGTGGTGATCTTGAGTGTTTCCAACGGTAAGCACTTACCTTAGTTAAATTATTTAATATTAAGTATAGGTAGGTAATGGTTAGGTAGGTAGGTACCCACCTACCTAACCATTACTTCTTGATAAATTTATAAAGAGCTACCTCCTACCTACATTTACATTAAGTTGTATGTACTTATAATTGTTACCACAGCCCCTCAAATTTTCGGGTGAGTCCGGGATTTCATAGCCTAAAAACCACAGAGATCTATATCTGTGATAAAAACCAAGAGATTTTAGATTCGGATTTCGGATGAAATGTACCCTCTTCAAAAGTGAAGGGGACTTACGCCCGAATCTCTTCGCGGACGAGTATAAGATTCGAAACGTACCTACCTTAACTAACCCTCCTAGACTGCCTAGCTATTGAGTGATACCTTGAGCAAGAATGTAAGACAGTAAGTAACAAGTATCAACGCGTTTAATTTTCAGTACAGTCGCAGTTCTACTTCGCTCGAGTGATCCAAGGGACTGCCACTAGTATAGAGCGGTACCCGATCATGGCCCAGCTGCTTCTAGACGCGTGGGGGAACCAGCAGTTCACACAGCATTGTGCAGGAGTGATACTGACAGCGCGGCATGTCATATCAGCCGCGCATTGCTTTCAGTATAATAGGAACACTGGATTGGAGTAAGATCTATTACCTACAAGCTATCACACATAGAACTAGGTAGTACCTACTTCTCCAAACAGTAGTAAGCATTGATTTATTAAATCAATGGTAGTAAGTCTCTTTTATACACGGACTGCACGTCTCGACGGTAGTCGGCGGGCGACAGTCGGAGGGTGTAGTAAAATGCAGAAATATATTACCTACCAAAGCTGAACGCGCACATGTCCGCGCCGAAGTAAAGTTTGCAACCCCCCGCAGCTAATTTGCGCCGAACGCGCCACATTTTACTAAAATTCTCTAGGTCGATATACGGATTCTGACGCGAACAGGTGCTCGGTCACCTTTAGTAGGTATGTGTTTACCTACCTACTAATGCCGGCCCGTATTAAGAAAGCTTGCTCACTCATAGATGCTTTAGTGACATTTATGCCATAGAAAACCGTCGCTCAAGCATAGATCGATGACAGAGCAAGCTTTCATAATACGGGCCGAATCATTCAACTCACTCAAGGAAATATCACACACAGACATATAAAGGAACAGCTAGGTACATAGGGTGTTTGATGCGGAACTGGGCGGAGAAGAGCAGTGACAACTGTGACAAGTGGACATGCAAGTGTTTTCATTGAAGCCGAGCGGATAGCCTGCTCGACCAGCCACCACAGCCTGCTCGTTCTGTCCGGCTCGGGCCGTGTATTCAAATATTTTATTTGAAAATCCGCTCCGCTTCATTTACGCTGTTGTGTCAGTGTGTGTGTCGTGGAGTGAAGATTCCGTGCACTGTGATTGCCAAATTCACGGTCCTCTCCACTCCGCCAGGTCCACGTCAGTAGAAACGCACCCTAATACACATGCTTTTGGGGTGCGTTTCCACTGCTACTACAGTTAACACGCCGCCCCGCCCCGCCGCGCGTCAGCCAGCGCCTTAGAAAAAGCTCTCTGTATCTTTAATACTTTACCACCTAAATCCGTGTCGCCGAAACGAATGACCACTGCAACAGGCGGCAACCATAAGGGCTCTTAGGCCCGTATTATGAAAGCTTTCTCAGTCATAGATCTATACTTGAGTGACGTTACCGTGACGTGCCAATTGCCATAGAAAAGCGTTACTCAAGCTTTTATTGATCGATGACTGATCAAGTTTTCATAATACGAACCTAATACACGGACGACAATTTCCCGCCGACTGAAAGACGGCAGTCGACGATTTCCATCGCCATGTATAAGAGCGCTTAGGCCCAAAATTAAGTACTTAACTGTTTAATAATAAATCTTCTTGTTCTTGACGTTAACAGCTACTCCAAACCAAGATACTGGAAAATCAGAGTCGGTTCTTCTTACCGAACCAGCGGAGGGGTCATCCACAATGTCAAGACTATCGTCGACCACCCTAACTTCGATGACATTTACTACACCAACGATATAGCGGTGGTAGTGGTTGCTTCACGGTTGAACCTCAATGTTAACGTCAGGCAGGGGACACTGATCAAGCAAGGTGTTGAAGTCAAACCTAATTCCCTGTGTACGATTGTTGGGTGGGGAGTTCGCGAGGTAAGAATACAAGAGCTTTGTTTAAGTAACCTTCATAAGAACCAGCACCAGATTTCAAATCGAAGATAAGCTATTATACTATTCATTGTGTTGCACACAGATATTGTCACTACCGTTAGATCAATTTACGCGCCAAATTAAAACACCAAAAAGAGAAGAGTCGTGGGAAGTGATGGCGCTCGTGTGCCAATTTGTCAATTTTTGTTGTGTTGACAACACTGCTCTGTCAGTGCAGTAAGATTATAAGTGTTAGTTTACCGTAACGCCACGACTCTTCTCTTTTTGAACAGACTATACCAGCTTTATGAAGGGTACTCGTTTTAGACTTCCCTCCCTTAGAAAGAAAAACTGAATTTCCCGCCAAAACGATCACGAGTCATGAAACTTCCGGTCGGTTCTGTCCGTTTCGTTATCATTTCCGGTGGGTTAATAAACATATTATCCGTATTAGTAATACATCCTCATTGCTTTCTTATAAGAATATTACTTGTGTGTTAGATAGATAGAGTCTGTTCAAAAAGAGAAGAGTCGTGGGAATGGAGGGCGCGCGTGTGCCAATTGACAACTTTTGTTGGGTTGCCAACACTTAACTGTCATTGCAGTAGGTACGACTGCAATGAATAAAAGTGTTAGTTCACCGAAACGCCACGACGAATCTTCTCTTTTTGAACAGACTCTATGTAAGTCTTTCAATTCTTTTTATTTACAGGTGGATGGATCACAACCAGACAGACTCCACCAAGCTACACTGCTAACAATAGATCAAAATGTTTGCAAGCAACGTTTCGACACCATCGGGGCCGTGATTGCAAACTCCATGATGTGCGCCGGCAAGCTGGATACGATTGGGCCAGATGGGTGCTTCGGAGACTCTGGGGGACCTCTGGTCTACAAGGGCCTTGTGGTTGGCCTTGTATCGTTTGGCTATTCCTGTGGAAATGCGTATTATCCTGGCATATACACGAAACTATCATATTTTACTGATTGGATTGTAACGACTATTATGGCAAATAAATAAAACACACATTTTATGAAAAAAAAATTGACAATTATTACCCTTCGAACTTGGAATGAAACTAATCCGAAAACTAAAATCTGTGGAAGATTGTAAATTCAATCACACTCGGATATTTCTCCTAGATCCAAATCCAAAGGAGGTTCTCTCAGGTCTCAAGGGTCCCTTTGCAGGACGAAATACGTTCCGTACACGTTCTTCCGATATCAATACCAACGTAATGTCAGAACAAAACAACACAACTTTTGTCATGTCAATGTCATTGTCAACTAATGTAGGGATGTCGGAAGTGGAGAAAAATATCGATATATCGATATATCGATATTTATAAAAATATCAATATCGGCCTCGATATATCGAGGAAAAAATATCGATATATCGATATATCGGTCAAATTTTCAGATAAATTTGCAATTTAAAATAATAATGTATCTCGTCAAGCCTAACTCAATTAAAATGTTTTGTACAAATGCATATTATTATATCGTTCGAAAATCTTAATAAAACTAAGGTATTTTTATCGTCATTTATTAAACATCACTACAAAGTATAAAACAAAGTCGCTGTCGCTGTCTGTCCGTCCCTATGTATGCTTAAATCTTTAAAACTACGCAACGGATTTTGAAGCGGTTTTTTTAATAGATAGAGTGATTCAATAGGAAGGTTTAATTAAATGTATAATGCATGCATAATACTGTAGAGAAACACTGATAAATTTAGAGGTTTCTAATGTGATGTCGTACGTAAACACATTTTTTTGCGCTTACATTGCAAACGCTGGTTGAACCCCATGAGATAAATCAAAATAATAAGGAAGGATCCTCTTCATCTGGCTGGTTGGATTGGAGGTGATTTCCTTCGTCCGAGAATTGGTTTGAAACAATTCTTTTTGCCAGCCAACGTTAGTTTCATATTTCACTTTTATGAACGAATTGAAACGTTTTGACTTTATGATGATTTGAAATTAAAAAATATATCGTTTTTGATACGATTTTCGATATTGAATATTTTGTATCGATATATCGATATATCGGATCAAAATATATCGGCAAAAAATATCGATACATCGAATCAGAAATATCGATATATCGATATATCGATATTTTTTCAACATCCCTAAACTAATGTCAAGATTGTCAAGTTCTATGACAACAAAGTTTAGATTTTCCGATCCGCTTTTCCTATCGGGAAAATTTTTCAAAAATCAGTTCGCATAGAAAATTATCTAAGCACCTGTCTATCATTTAGCTGAACATTCTGTATAATGGGCAAAAAGGGTGTAACTGCATTCGTTAAGGACTTTTATTACGATCCATTCAAGTGGTAAGCAACATAACCTCCTTGCTTGCGTGAACTACGCATTCTGTAATTCATGCGATAGATCATTTCAACTCTGAATAGATACCACTGCAATTTTATCAAGCTCACTTCTAGCGCATCTTTTTTTATCGTATACGTATATGTTTTTTCCTCTTTTGCTAGGGTGCTGAAACGCGGATACACACACACTTACACACACGCACTCACACACATACCACACACTGTGTCCAATTCACAGATTACCTTTTTATTATTAAATACCAACAAAAGTTGAAGTAAGTACTTCACATTCTTGTTACTATAATTATTTTCTTAGACAAATCCAAAATCTATACAGTTACATTAGGGTCCCCCAAATATTTAAACTGTGCACAAGCTTACCATGAAAATGAAAATGAAAATGTTTATTTTGTAACCACAATAACAAAGAACAAAGTTTTGGGCAGCTCTGTCTTCCGTTTTAGTTTTTTTTAAACTGTGTTACAGAAGGCAGCGTCTTCCCAATGCAAGATACATTGTTTGTAGTTTCAGAAGGAAACGAGAAACATAATAGAAGTAATGCCTAATCTAGTCTAGATCTATTTACAAAATAACAGTTATGTTTAAACAAAATAAACTAAACTTAAAAGTGCATGCGTAAGTAAGTATTTAGAGCTAAATTTCAACAAAAATATTAGTAAATTTAAATATAAAGTGCCATGTGGAGTTCGTTTTTGTATCTTGTTATTTTAACCATGCCAAATAAGTAAGTACTTATTTCTATGTAAGTATCTACTTAGATACTTACATAGAAATAAGTACTTACCTAGAATACCTGGAATAAATATTTGTAGAGCATTCAAACACTATCTTACAGTGGAAATCTATTCTGCAACTTCTGCATCACAGGCTTACCTTCGCCCGGGATGTATTCAATCAGCCTATAGCTATCTCTTTATTGTGCCATTCTGCCCAGACCTGTGGCAAACTTGGTATAAGAAATAAATAAACAAGGCATCAGTTCTCAAATAAACTATCTGTGGTTCCTAATTGTAGATGTCTCTCGATCAATTAAATTTTACATACTTCTTGCTTTGTTGGTAATAATGCCCATCATGCAGAGAAGACATAAATTTGCAATTCAGATGCATTATCATCATCCACAACCCGACTCCACCCACTGTCAGGTATAGGCCTCTAAATTTCGGACTCATACCCAGACTACAAGTAACACTTTTCTGCTCTATATTTAAGTATTTATCGATTCAGTAGGTACATTTTTTGTAAAAAAGTTTGCTGTTTAAACAAAGCCACTACCAAAGAGATAAATAATTGATTAAATATTTGCTATCAAAGTTATTATTTACCTATACATGCACAGTTAAGAACCCTTGCTTAACTTTTTATTTTAAGTTTCATATAAATCAGGAGTTAAGAATTACTCACCATTTACCTATACAGTAGGGCCTCGATAATCCGTACCCAAGCTAATCCGAATACCTCTATAATCCGAACAACCCCCCGCCCCGCCGGCCGTCATGGAAGAGACAAAACATGGAAGATTTTGATTTGATCTTGAAGATGACTTACCATTAAGCATTTTTCATAATAGAGGCTTCTCAGAATTAGAAATTAATAATTTCCTTGGCAAGCAATGACGATATTGACTGACAAGATCCCTTCGCTAAATACTAACCGTCAATGTTTTATATCAGAATTCTTCAAAAAAGTATAAATGTAGGTACATGTATTTAATGTAATAGCATCACCTATAATTACATTGGAACATTTTCTAATGATTAAAACATATTTTCCATTATAAATTTTTTGTTTTTTTTTTCAAAAATGTCTGCATACATACTATAATCCGAACGCTGCGTCTATCCGAACAGGGTATAAATTTTAGGCGTTCGGATTATCGAGGCCCTACTGTACTTTCTTTTATTTGACACTAATAAAGTGTTTCTTTATCTGTTTTTCTAACGTTTCTTTCAGTTTTTTATTAAACCTGTCCTAATCTTGTGAAAACCTCCCATAGACATTAACACTATCTCTTTCTTCCCACTTTCTTGCCTCCCATTCTATTAAAAAGTGACATGAACCTAATAATTTTATCACTGATTGAGGTGAAAAGTTGTATGTTTAACTCAAGAGCAAATGTTTTTAAAATCGGCATGCCAACAATAAACCGTTTTGCTCACTTGTTGAACAAATAACTATTCCCTCAAGCAAGAGCTTTTTAAAATTAATGGTCAATTTGACATAATTAGATGTAATGTTTACAGTTCTGACTATAGCCTTCAGTTTTCAACTAATTATAACCGGCATTATTATTTTTAATAACACAGATTACACACCACATCATCTCAGCAAGAAAGTAAGCAGTGCTTGCATGGATTTGTCTTTGTAATTGTCATTTGACATAGAAAACACCCAGACCCTGTAACAAACATTTGCAGATTATATTTATTTAATTAGTTAGTTGTTAAATTAACTGCTATGTTATCTTAAAAAGATTAACTTCATAAAAAGAAAAAGTTTATTAAAGATTAATAAACAAAGGATCAAACTAATAATTAAAGCTATAATTTCGTTAATTATTAATTAAATTAATAATTAACGCAATTATAGCTAATTATAGGCCCTCCAGCTAGGTGAGACGAGGATCTGCGAAGGATTGCGCTGGATGCGGCCAGCTGAACACAGGGCGCTATGGCGCTCTTTATGGAAATCCCATGTCCAGCAGTGGACTAACATAGGCTGATGATAATGATAGATTTTCACATTATGATGATATAAACGTTAGTCCGCCGGAAATCCGAGGGACTGTTTTGATAATTGAAGCGGGTGTTGATAAGACTTCTGTTGTTACAGGTCACTCGTTAAAAGCATCGGATTTTTCGCAGTTGGTGTCGCGATCGCCAGCGAATGCACGGGCCTTGAAATAATGCCCGCACTACCGCAATAAAATAATCATAAATCTAAAAATAAGTTACAACATGTTGAATTATTTATTGTTATTTTTCCTCGCGACCGTAGTGTGCGAACAAAAACCAAATTTCATTGTTATAATAACGGATGATCAAGATGCTGTGTTGGATGGAATGGTTGGTTGTTTATGAATTTATGATTGAATAAAATGGTGTAGTGAAACTGTTGTTTTATTTTTTACTTTATTTCAGAAACCTATGAAGAATGTGCGACGGTTTATTGGAGATGAAGGCGTTACGTTTACGAATTCAGTAAGTACCTAAGTACTTAACAAGCTGGCTTGTTAGGTAGGTGCTTATCCACGTAGATAACAATGTTCAAATATTTTATTTTTAAGATGACCAGAGGGGTCATCATAAAAGTTGGCAATACCTTCACCATTACCTTTACCCAGTCTTTTCAGCTGCCAAATAAAATTACCAGAGGACCATAAGGTAGCTTAGCTAATATTATCCGTTCATAATGAACATATAATTAACTTCCTAATAACAGAAATTAGGTCTGTGTTCCTAATCGCCTCTTCAACAAAGCTGTTATAGACCTATATATATAGGTATTATGCTAATGACGATCCTACTAATATTAGAAACGCGAAAGTTTGTAATGTATTATGTTTGTTGCACATTCACGCAAAAACTACTGAACGGATCAGGCAGAAATTTTGCATACAGGTAGATCTAAACCTGGAATAACACAGGCTACTTTTTAGCCGCGGGGCGCAGCTAGTATTTTTATAACTAGATATCTGTCACACAAACAACAGAGTAGGTCGTATAGTAGCGCACAGCAGAGCAGGTAAATAGGTACCTAAAAAGTTGGTATCTATGCACTGCACAGATGATGATAATCTGTTGACTACACGTTGGTCAAGGTTACGTTAAGTAGGTACCGGTTATTATCGGTAAAACATAATTATGTATATAGTTTAGTTAGTAGGTAAATTTGTATCTTTAGTATGTAGTAGAAACCAGGGATGTAACGGAGGTAGTTTTATCGGAACCGAAATCGGAATCGGAGTTTGCAAATTTTATTTATCGGAATCGGAATTGGAGGCAGGGTCAGTTTGTTTAAGGACGAATAAAACATGATTTATAGTCTATTTTATAATATAATCATGATTCCAAATAAACAAAATAGTAATGAATTTAAAGTTTAATTTAAATTTAAACCCAAATCAGCGTGTTACATTTGGTTACATTACAATAAATGTACCTACAAAAGCTATAACAAATTAAATCAAAATGGACTCCATAAGTAATGTATTGTACTTTATGAACAAAAGCTTTGAAGCTTTGTCCCCATCCATTTCTTGAATACGTCTTCATACACAGTTTACACTTTGCCGAATCTGAATTAACTTCATTGAAGTAGTTCCATGTAGAACTTGATTTAGGTGTCATTATCCCAGACAAAAACAAATAACTTTCATTAATAATAAGCCGCAAAAATCAAAACAATTATCTATAACCTATAAATATCGTGAGCGTAACAAATAATAACAACAAGTGAAAAAATAATTGATTATAGAGTGCACGTAGCGGGGGTCGGGGGATTCCCCGCGCGACTTGTATGAACCTGTTCGGCACAGGCCGTCGCGCGCCGCCGTTTTGTCCGACTTCCGATTAACTTCCGTTTTCAAAAACGAAATCGGAACCGAAAGTGTAATAATAATCGTTACATCGTACAAGTTACATCTCTAGTAGAAACTCGCATTGTAGGTAAAGGCACCTATTATGCGTACCTATAGGTATAGGTACATGAATCGGCAGGTAGGAACAACAACATATGATATAATTTATGAATTTGCTCCAGTTTTGACAATGGGGTCCATGAATAATTGATTTTGTTTTAAAAAACTATAAACCAACTTCAATTACCTATATAGTTTTTTCATTGTTTTGTCAGAACCTGAACTAATTAAAATG
Source organism: Eupithecia tripunctaria (assembly GCA_955876795.1). NCBI lineage: Eukaryota > Metazoa > Arthropoda > Insecta > Lepidoptera > Geometridae > Eupithecia > Eupithecia tripunctaria. Next base: position 9,014,310 of record OY041620.1, read on the forward strand.
GGACCACACGGGAAGCATCAGCTTTCAAATAAAAAAATAATTAAGCTAGATAATGCTGTGTGTATTGTCAAACATTATTATTATAAAAATCGGACCACCCAGAAAATAGTTCTGACTCTGAGGCAACAAACATAAAAAAAAATAAAAAAAAGTCTTATTTTTCTTAATCAGCCGGTAGCTATGGTTATTTTCATAATAGGTCAGACGTAAAAAAAAAAAAAAAATAGGTACCTACTCGCCTTATGATATCGGCCTCTTCCGTATTCGGAACAATAATTAAAAAACTATACCTAAACCGAATTCATTTTTAACTCAGAACTGAACCAAATGGGACCACACGGGAAGCATCAGCTTTCAAATAAAAAAGAATCATGAAAATCGGACCACCCAGTCAAAAGTTCTGAGGTAACCATTGATTTAAAAAGGAGGTAACAAGCATAACAGTCGAATTGAGGACCTCCTTTTTTTGAAGTTGGTTAAAACGAAACATGTGCATATCGTACATGCCCTACGTGCGTGTATTTAATGCTACATTGGAGGTTACAATTTGAATTTACTGGGTGATTTTGAAGATTTTAAACAAAGGTTTTATGAAGCAATATGTATCGGGAGAAAGTGCGATTTTTTAGAGGGCAATTTATCTAATACGCTTCTACAACAAAACCCATAATGAGCTGCAAAAAATTCAGAAAATAAATTCAAACAAACTGTCAAAACCTTCCTGTGCAAAAAGGCTGAGGTAGGTAGGTACTATAAAATATCAGATTATCTAGCTAGACTCTGGAACTCTAGATAGAGATCTCTAGTCCTCTAGAATGTAGAGGATAAAAAAGCTTAGGACGGATTTTGCTCCAACTCGAAAAATAACAACTAACAGGCTAAAGGTTTCGTCGTATTTTCATAACTTCAGTCTACTCAACGAAGCGACCGAAATCAATAATTACCACTTTATTTCCGTGGCAGTGTAATTTTTTAATATAATTTGACCCTTTCTAAGTGTACATTTATTGTATTTATGGAAATAAATCATATTTGAGTTTTGAGTTGAGTTTTGTTCAATAAACATAATTTTAGACACTGTCGCCACTGTGTCTGATGTCTACGCCATAGTAGGTAGGTACCTATCTCAGACACTCAGATGAAAGAAGTAGGTACCTACTGTGCTGAGACACTGAAATGGCGTAGTAAGTAAAGTAAATACGTGTAGAGACTAGGGACCTCATTGGATACTGAAATGGCGTAGGTAGATAAGTAAAGTAAAGACCTGTAGAGACTAGGGACCTTAGTGGACACTGAAATAGCGTAGGTAGATAATTAAAGTAAAGACGTGTAGAGACTAGGGACCTTATTGGATACTGAAATGGCGTAGGTAGATAAGTAAAGTAAAGACCTGTAGAGACTAGGGACCTTAGTGGACACTGAAATAGCGTAGGTAGATAATTAAAGTAAAGACGTGTAGAGACTAGGGACCTTACTGGATATTGGGTTCCGACACTGAATAACTCGTTGTCTACCTATCAGATGATAGGCTCGAAAGACATAATTTTTTTATATTTTAGTACACAACCTCCCCCATCTGCTGCCCGAGCCGCGCAAGCTTCCTAACTGGGCAGTACGTCCACAACCACAGCACAAAGAACAACAGCCTCGCCGGTGGCTGCTACGGGAGCCAGTGGAGACGGCAGCATGAGAATCAAACCTTCGCGACTGTGCTGCAGGACGCCGGGTACAATACCTTCTATGCTGGGAAGTATTTGAACCAGGTTAGTGAGGATTGAGATTTGAGATTCCATAGCATGTGTCTTGCTTCAAGAAACTTCATTTAGAAAATTGTGAAGCGGAAAACCGACCCCCATTTTCGTTTGAATCTTTCCGCGCCATCAAACTGTCATGGCGACGTAGGGGGTAGGTTGGTAAGCAGTTTCAGTTTCTTTATTCTCAAACAAATACATTTGTGGCGGAATATTTTACAATAAAAATAATATAGTCAAATAATTATGCTATGTCAAACATACCAAAAGTAAGTTAATAATGGTCTAAAGCTTTATTGGTACGGTAAATTGGTGGCTATCTGTTTTGCTATTCTAACTCGCTGGCTCAAAACTATAGCACGGATCAGATAGCTCATAAAAAGAAAGATTATATAGTTTCGAAGATATCATTAAAATATATTGTAAAAGGCAGCTTCCTGACCGGGCAGTGTAGCCGCATTGATGATAGAAATACCTGCTAATAAAAATGGTATGCATAACATTATGTAGACAAGAAGCGTGGTGATTAGGACAGAACTCGTATGGTTCTGGACAGCAGGGAATGTGTTTGCTAGATGGCGTTAGTGTGTATATTAGGGCACTTTGAAACAATAACTTACTGAAAAATCTGTAAAATGCCTTGTAAATTATAATAAAATACTTTTTACCCTTTATCCACTTCTCCTCTACATGACTGTGAAAAAAAAATCTTTCAAGTTACTCCGTTTGGGATATCTCAACGGGGCTAAAAAAAAGAGGGTGAAATGGGGGAACATTTTTTTTCTTCCGATTCAAGAAAAACCCCTCTATACGACCCCGCAATCAGAACCCATCCATCTCTCCTCTATCTGGCTGGTAGCACTCTAAAAAGGGGGTCGGGGGGGCAAGTAGCGTTATATTTTTATGCACCTTCCCCCTTTATATAAACGCCATATAAATGTTTTTATCCAAGTTTGTCTGTGGGCATGAACTGGGGTTGAGGGGGGACTGGGTCGGAGGGGGTCACAGCAAAAAATGACATAGAAAATTACAAACGAAAAATTCCCAATATATAATCCCAATAATCGTGCATAGATAAAGACCAAAAGTAACCCTCAAATAGTACGACTCGATTCCAGCAACACGAAAAGAAATGTCTTTTGAAATTCCAGTGTCCTATTTAATGTTGTGCTCCTATCTACCATTATTTCCAGTATGGAGAGAAAAACGCGGGCGGTCCCAGTCGCGTACCAAACGGCTGGACGGAATGGCATGGACTGGTCGGTAACTCCGTGTATTACGACTACACTATATCCAACAACGGTGTGCCCACGCATTCTACGGACGAGTACCTCACTGATGTTATTGTAAGTAGTTTTTACCATAGATTTAAATCGTTAGATACGCTCCGAACACCAAAAACTGTAGCAATGTGTGTGAGACATGTCGCATCATGTCTTAATGCGAGGTAGCATCAAGCTGAGGTGGAACCCTTTGACCTGCATCGTTACAGCATTATATTTTTATATTATGTACTACGCTAGTCTATAATTGTTACTACCTACCTACTTATTCCTATCTGTTCTGTGTTGTAACTGTGTTGCTCAATAAATGTATCTCTATCTATCTATCTATCTATCTAAAACATGTGCAATCTACACAAACAAAAAAAAGCGTAGGTACTAAGAAAATAGTGTCATCTCACACGTTAGTTGCAAAAACACTACTTTCTCTTTCATGGACTCGCCATTTAAATTTGTTATTATAGTCATTTTCGACAATGCGGACGATAAAATAAAAGTTATTTCATTAACTCACAATACCTACGAGTGAAATGTTACACCTCTATTCTAGCCCACAGCTGGACGAAGGCCAGCCCTCCCCTCTCATCAGAGTGTAATGGCCTAATTGTGAACAGCCTGCCAACTTCCTGGTGGACCTCAGCCTCAACAGCCTGTATAGGTCCACTGCTGGACGCAGGGCTACCACGGCTGCCTCCTCCTGATAAGCGCCGTTTTCCGTGCCGTGTAGCTGTGTGGTGTGTGTCTTAGAATTTGCACCACTACAACTCTTCCCCCAGGTGTCGTAAGGGACATCCACCGAAGGGCGGGCAGTAGTGCCCCCTGCAATCCAGTCAGTCCAGTGAGGGCCTGATATCGGGCAGCCGCGGTGGGTTCGTGGAAGAAAAACCGTTCCCATGTTCCCACCACAAGCGGCAGAGGTGGAAGCACCCTGAGGGTTTTAGTGGTGTTGGAGTCCCACATAATCGCACTGTCTCCCCGTGGCAGTGCCATATGCGTGCGCATTTCCCTCAGGAAAAAAAAAAAAAAAAAAAAAAGGTGTCGTAAGGGACATCCACCGAAGGGCGGGCAGTAGTGCCCCTGCAATCCAGTCTGAAAAGAGATCAATTCTACCACCGAACTGCGATCCCCAACCCGCATGCCCAGCGTAGAGATTATGGACCCCCCATGAGATAAACGCCCTAGTGGATATTCCTTTCTTTTTTAATGTATCTACTTGGGTACTTTATCATACATATAAAATATATGTTCCAGCGAAACCTAGCTGTGAGCTACATCGAGAACCAAACGGAAACCCAACCATTCCTCATGGTGCTTGCCCCACCGGCGCCTCACCAACCTTTCACACCAGCCCCGCGGCATAAAGGAAAGTTCGCCAACGTCACCGCTCTCAGACATGACAACTTCAACGTGCCGGCTACAGTAAGTGACAGCTGATAGAACATTCTAGACAGTTCTAGAGACATCCTCATGGTTAAATCTTTCACACCAGAGCGCCGCGACCTAAAAAACGTTCGTCAACGTCACCGCTCTCACTCATGACAATTTCAAAAATAATCTAGAAACTTCTAGAGACCCAACCATTCCTCATGGTTCAACCTATCACATTAGCGCCGCGGCATAAAGGAACGTTCGCAAACGACGTCACCGCTCTCAGACATGACAACTTCAACGTGCCGGCTACAGTAAGTGACAGCTGATAGAACATTCTAGAATAATCCAGAAACTTCTAGAGACATCCTCGTGATTCTAGAAGAATATAGAAACTTCTAGAAGTCCAACTATTCCTCATGGTTCTTCTTCTCAGATAACGACGACAAGCTGTTAGAACATTTTAATAAATAAATAATGCTGGACATTTGTGTGGTGTTACATAGGAGCTCTAAAACTATAAAATAGATCTACACAAGTTATAACATAGGTTAATTTTAATCCGGAAATAATGCGGACAAAGCCATTGAGGCCAAGCGAAAAGCAGCCTATATTGGTGCACTGCTGGACGCAGGCCTCCCCTTGATAAGCACCTTACTAACTTTTATCTCATGGGGGGCCTTGCCTATAATCCCCACGCTGCAACCCATGGAAATAAGTTATTTACATTCTAATTACGACCTCTGTGGCGCGGTGGGCGAAGGTCTGCCTGCGACGCAGTACGTTGCGGGATCAATTCCCACCTCGGGACAAATGTATATACGATCTGCAGATATTTGTTCAGGGCGATCTTGATGTTTTCTATTTAAGTTCCTACCCATAACACAAGCTCTGCCTAGCTTATGGCTTATCCTGTGTGAATTGTCCAGCATTATTTAAAAATTCTTGAAACTAATTTCTTCCAGGACAAGCACTGGCTCCTCCAAATGCCCCCCTCCCCCCTCCCCGACAGCATCCTCCCGCACCTAGACGAGGTGTTCCGCTCGCGATGGGAGGCGCTGCTGTCGGTGGACGAGATGGTGGCCGATGTGGTAGGAGCGTTGGATACCGGCGCCATGTTGGATAATACATACTTGATTTATACTTCGGATAATGGATACCATATCGGTAAGACTCGCTTACGGCTTTTCGGAATGCTTAGTTTATTAGTAGATCCACTGGAAACCTACTGGAATATAATACGAATTGATTTAGTGATTTACTTTAGGAAAATTGTCTTTGGTGGGAAAAAGAGTCAAAATAGATTAACTTGTTTTTGGAAATAGTATTTTTTTAGGCTGACTGTAAAATTTTAGGCTGACAATTTTTTTTTTTTTTTTAATTTTTAACCGAATTCAAAAAAGGAGGAGGTTTTCAATTCGAATGTATTTTTTCGTGTTTGTTACCTCAGAACTTTTGAGTGAGTGGTCCGATTTTCATGATTCTTTTTTTTTATGAAAGCTGGTGCTTCCCTTGTGATTCAGTTCTGACACTGGGATCCAAGAAAATTCATGAAAAAACAGACAAAATTGAAGTCGATTTATAGTTTTTCAAACAAAATTAATTATGTCTAACTACAGTTTCCTCGGAACACAACTTTCTAACTTCTAATGAAAATGTAGCTGGTCCTATGATCTTTAAAATATATCCCATCCTGTATATAAAGGGTATCATATTGAAAAGATCTTATAAAGGAATGCTCGATCCTCCAAATGCCTCCATTTTCGAGCTGCCTTATCTGATCCTGTCAATATAAAGAGCATCTAAATATCATTTGACGATCGATGTAAAGCGGCGGGGAAGGACCGCCTGCGACGCAGGAGGGTTCGATACTCGCGTTGTGACAAATGTTTGCACAATCTGCAAATATTTGAGTTATGGGTATCTTCTATAATTAAAAATCTATCTATATTTATCTGTGTAATATATTTTAAATATATTGTAATTATAATTAGTCATCTAATACCCATTACCGAGCTCTACTTAGCTTGGGGCTAGATAAGTGTGATTATCCAGCGTTATTTATTTCATGTATGTCTATTCAAGCCTAAACAGGCATTAAAAGCCGCTACACACAGAAACTGTGGCCGGTTTAATAGACGGACATAGTCACTTTCGCCTTACCTTATGTTGGTTGGATTTTCCAGGTCAATTCTCGCAAGTCTACGACAAGCGGCAGCCGTACGAGACTGATATCAAGGTGCCTCTTCTCATCCGAGGACCCACCGTGCCCAAGAACCGTACCAGCGAGACTCCAGTGCTCAACATTGATATCGCACCGACCATTTTAGACCTTGCAGGTATTAGAATAAGGATATCTTTATTTGTAGCTAAGATAAGACACAGAACTTTATAGTAGCATTTAGCTGGTTCCAGTAAAATTTCTAGGTGGTGGGATGTTGTTCCAGCACTCAGCAGCAGCGTAGCGGAAGTTGCCTCAAAGGCTGCCGAGTAATGGTGTGTCGACAGCTGTTTAGAGTTTAGAGCATTTTCGCAAACATCTCGTTCTAGACATCCAAATGAGTTTATCGTAGAGGTATCCAGGTATCCAGGTGAACGCTACTTCAGAAGTTGGAAATAACCGTTGAAACGCAGTGCTTTTTGCGCTGCGGTGACTCACCGCGCACGCATCAGCTGACCCGCACGACGAGACGTTGCGTTGCCTACACTTCTTACCTAGACATTTTAAATCTACGAAACAATGAACTGTCTAGCGTGCCAACTAGAAATAGGACGAGGATAAATCCTACCATGCGTCACCTGCAAATACAACAATGCATTCAGTGTGTCTATACCATTAGTTGTCACTATCTATATTCGCTAGCGACTGTAGTTAAAAAAATGTATGGAATATGGCGCCTCTAGAGGATAATTGGGTACTTAAATGCGCAGTGGATAACTATATGCGTATTTACGTAACTACTGTAGTAACGTCAAGCGATTTAACTGTGACAACTTATAGTAGACACGCAGGATGCTGCTACGGCTTCCGCGGTTTTGCAGCGCGTCCTGCATGAGGAAAAAGGCACCCTCACTGCTGAGCAGAGTCCATGAGAGCACCAACAGCATCCTGCGACTGGTAGCGGACAAGATTGATGCCCGCTATACAGACACTGCATTGCTGTACTAACTAAATGACTACACCTAAACCGTGTCCATGTTCAGCTATATATAAGAATAATAATAATAATGCTGGACAATTCACACAGCATTATCTAGCCCCAAGCTAAGCAGAGCTTGTGTTATGGGTACTAGATAACTGATATATACATAATACAATACACTACATAGATAGATAATTTTTATTATTTTTATTATACATAGAAAAACATCCAGAACGCCCTGAACAAATGTCTGCAGATCGTACACACATTTGTCCCCAGGCGGGAATCGAACCCGCAACCTCCTGCGTCGCAGGCAGACCTTCGCCCACCGCGCCACAGAGGTCGTCGAGAATGAAGCATGTTAGTAAACAAACCGCCCATAACCTAAAATTCACTTTGTTGGCGCGTCCTTTTATACGTAATTTACATTACTTGTTGATTTTAGATCCTCCCTTCAATAAAAATTGCTTACAATTATATCTGAAACTCGACGACAAGCAAGTGAGATTATGTTATTTGTGTCGTAGTTTGTTTACTAACATGCTTCATTCAAAATGGATAAACCATAAGTACCTACATTATAAACAACTAACATAGACTTAAGACTTAGATATAGATTAACCCAAATATGGATCTAATGTTACGTGAAACTAAACAATTATTATTGTTATCATTATTCCAGGTATCGAAGTGCCAGATAAAATGGACGGTCGGCCGATAACCATAGACAACAGTGCATTAGAGGAGAGAAGCATGCTCATAGAGTACAACGGGGAAGGCAGCGACCACACCGTGGACGGGGCCTGTCCGTGGAAATACGACGTGGGACAGTTATCTGTGAGTATAATGTTTGCTTCGGTAAACGTAGTGTATTACGCATTGTGGCCAGGTGAGATGACAATCTGCTAAAGACTGCTGGCAGATGCTGGATGCAGCAAGCTGAAGACAGAGTCGTTTATTCCCAATAATAGGGTATATGCATCGATTTTTTTTATCGTTTTAATCGATTCTTTAGGTCATTATTTAACCGAAAAATGATAAGACGCTCACTGAATTTCGCAATAATAAGGTAAAAAAAAACAAATCAAAACTACAGTCATTTTTGGGTGATAAAAACGCTGCCATATTGGCGCCATGTTTATTTGACGTCGACGTTCACACTCGATTAAAACCTTTTGTGACGACCTCAGTAGTGATCATCTCAGGAAAGAGGTTTTCCGTAAAATCTGAAAATAACCGACAATACGCAATGTGAAGTGGGCAGACTAGTGTCAAATCATAGTCCAGCAAGCAAGAATAAAAAAAGAAGAAATGTGAACAGCGATGTCACTTCCGCTCTAGCCAATGGAGTAGCGTTTTGAAATTTTGCGATTGAGATTTAAAATATAAATTTTTCAATGGTTAAATTCTACAATAAAAACATCTCAAAATGCTAAAATAAATATTATGTAGATATGTTTCTATATCAATAGAGAATACGTACTTATATATTTTTTTAGCCATTTTGAAATCACATGCATATACCCTATTGTGTTGGTCAGTTCAAGATTGGCCCGGAAGATCTAGAGACAGAGACAAAGACAACAGCTGAAACGCAGGTAATAAAATACTTTTCATCCCACCATCTCGGAAAGAGTATTTTTAATCTTCAATATCTGAGTGGAAAAGCCGTTTTTATTCTCTAGAGGATAAAGTAAATTGAATTTAGAACATCGTGAGCACTAAGTTTGTGAATTAAAAAAAACATTAAACCTATTTATTGCTACCTCTATGGTGCCGAATATATCATGCAACTTTTTTTTAATTTGTTAAAAACTCAGACTCGGAACCTTATTAGTGTTCTTTTTTCAATTTGCTTTGTACGCGGTTCTTTACGCGGCATTTTTTCACGTCATCACCTTATATTAAAAACAAGAAACTTGAAAACAAGTGAAACAAATGAGTGATTCTAGCGACGAGGAAGTTTGTTTTTGCATTTAGTCACTTCCTCGCTGAGGTGGAATGAAAAGTTACGTGTTGCACTCGAGTGCAAAGATTTTTCACCTCCTGCTCTTTTGATTCCCTCGCTGACGCTCAGGATTCTAATTTTGAATCACTCGCTGCGCTCGTGATTTAATTTTAGAATCCTTCGCTTGCTCGGTCATCAAAATTGAACACGCGGTTAAAAAGCAACTTTGCACTCTTGTATAACAAATAACTACGCGCTGAATACCCGTTTTATAATTAAGACTACGACTACTACTAACAACGATATGGATTTCGATCGGTATGTCAAGATATGGGTTTTTTCACGAGTGAGAAGTACAGAGCAGAGACGTGCATCGAATTTTGTCCGGGCCAAAGCTTTTTTGACCTAATTACAAGTTCATGAAACAACACAATCGAAAAATTCTCAGACATACCTAAATACATACTTCTAGGTTTCTTAGCAAAACAAAAACCGAAGAAAAAGAGTGTGCTGTTCCTGAGATAAATAGAAATACCTTACCTATGTGTGCAAAATATCTATTTCACAAAAAAATAACTATCGAGAAAACTTTCAACAATCGCGTTTTAAAACACGTAATTCAAAATAAAAGATCGAAGTAACCGTGTATTTGCGACGTGCGTCTGTGTATAAGAGGGACCTATGGTCCTAATGGGTGTTTTAATTTCAGGAATGCTACCCACAATACGACTGCAAATGTCAAGATTCAAGGAACAACTCCTACGCATGTATTCGGCACATCGCAAAGCGGATCAACAAGAAATACTGCCTGTTCCACGACGATGCTGTAAGTTTATTATTTTAATTGTGACCTGTGACACAGTAGTATACTTCTGCGGGTCGCATCGCTTCCTATTTTTTCCGACTACCAACGGATGATTAAGAGATTGGCACCCTATGTTTGTATGTATGTATGTAGCCGATTTTTATGTTCCCACGTGTAGCGCTGAAACTACTCGTTCGAATTCAACGAATGATTCCACAAATACAATAAATGTAGGTTGTGGATTCAATTCCCGCCTCGGGACAAATGTTTGTGCAATCTGCAGGTAGTTCAGGGCGTTCTGGAGGTTTTCTATGTATAATAAAATTTATCTATCTATGTAATGTATTGTATTAAGCATATCAGTTATCCATAACACAAACTCTGCTTACCTTGGGGCGATAATGCCAGTGAATTGTCCAGTATTATTTATTTATTTACTATAAATAAATCTGTACTTTTTTTCAGAATGAAAATTTTACGAAACAATACAATTTGTCTGTAAGTTCAAATTTAGGAAATAAAGAACACATTTATTGATATTAATTTAGATTTAATCTAATAATTACAGTTAAATATTGATATTTCACAGATATTTCGCAATGAAAATAATTCTGTAAGTGTGTACGCAAATGTTCTTTCTCAGTCAAGATACTTCGGTATCTACAACTCTACAAGTCCAAGATAAAATGGGTTTAAAGCTTGGCTCACATGACGAACCCCACTGCCGCAACACACTAAAACCAGGATTCAAATATAGGCTAATAGTGAGTTTAGGCTTATAATGAGTTTTATAGGCTTGTAGAGTGTGCAATAACGCCGCTACGAGATGGATATCGAGCGGGATGCACCGAATTTTCTAGGCGCCAAAACTGTTTTTACCTAATTACAAGATAATGAAACAACCAATCGACATTTTTTATGAAGTAACCAAAGAAATACTTCTAGGTTCCTTACCAAAACAAAAACCGAACAAAAAAGTGTGATGTTCCTGAGATAAATAGCAAAATGTGTGCAAAACATTTAGTTGAATAAAAAAACCATGGAGAAAAATTTTGACCAATCGTGTTTTTAAAACACGTAATTCAAGATAAAAGATTGAAGTAACATTTCCCTAAATATGAAGGTGGTAGCTTTCACAGATTCTGAGATAAATGACGATTTTGAAGTAAATTGCTTATGCCACACTCTTAAACTCGTAACATTTACATACATTTTTACTTACAGTGACGGCAGTAGTAGGTAACTTCAAAATTGCCTGTCCAATACGATTTTTATGTGTTAACTCGGTAAATCTACGAAGAAGTATTTTGAGGACATCCCTCAAAATGCCTCTTAGAATTACCTAACTAATGTCCAGACATTATCAGTGAAATATGTCGCAAAATAACTCTCATTTCCTTTCAGGCTTTCGCGGAAATGTACAACCTATCAAAAGACCCGTACGAACTTACCAACATAATCGACTCAGTGTTGCCAGCTATAAAGCACTGGTACCGTATTATGTTAATACAAATGCTGAACTGCAGTGGAGCGGACTGCAATGACCCGATTGGCGGAGATGATGAAGTTGCCATTGATGAGGGAGCTTGGTTGGTTTTAAAGAAAGAGGTGATACCTATATAATTTTTTTAAATGGCGACATTGAGATGGCGGAAAATCTCGACTTGTTTATGGAAAATTGGTTTCTCCCCGCCGTTCTTTTGTGCAGCCTATATGTTACTACAAGCTAACTCTACGCAAAATTGTAGCCTTAGTACTTTTGGCGTGAAAATGTAACAATATCAAAACACCAGAGGGCCTACTCGGAAAATAAAATCGTGATTTGAGTTTCTGAATCGTTTTAATGCAAGCGCCAATCGAATACAAGCGACATAATAGCCGTTTTTCAATTAGCCGGCAACGGCGACGGTGCCGTGAAAGCAAAAATGTATGAAAATGTATGGCTTGTTTTACCACTCACCGGTACGGCGACGGCATGGCAAAACTGCATGTGTATTTTAATAAAATAAAGACGACTACGAAAACGAAACTTTGGTTGTCGATTGTCTTCAGGAGGCCTACTCGGAAAAGAAAAATCGAAGTTTCGTTTTCGTTCTTGTGCAAAACCAACGCATATGTCGCTTACATAAGAATAGCGTTTGCACGAAAACAAATCAGAAATTTCGATTTTGTTTTTAAGAGTAAAGGCCCAGAGTAGTTTATTTGATCGTATTGAGTCACATTGTCATGAATAAGTCGGGGCAGAAATGTATAAGATTACTAGATACATAACGCGTAAGAGACTTTTGCCAATCAATAGGGAGAGGCTAAAATAAATTATTATGTTACAGTTAGGAACACAATATTCTATAGGGGAGTACTGTACAGCTGTGTGACTAAAGCCCGTATTATGAAAGCTTGCTCAGTCATAGAGCTATACTTGAGTGACTTTTTTGCCATAGAAAAGCGTCGCTCAAGCATAGATTGATGACTGAGCAAGCTTTCATAATACGGGCCTAACAAAGTTTAAGGATGAAGGCACACTGAAACGCAATTAGGATTAATGGCTCCAGCCGGCCTATCCCGGGGATTGTTTTCTAGGGTAGAATAGAGAAAAATGACATCGCATCATGCGTAAATTATTGAAGTTGAAGGAATTAATTTCAAACATTTTACGCATTCGATGATAAAGTGACGTAATTTTTTTCTATTCTACCTTAGACAAAAATCCCTGTGCTAGACCTACAGTTGTAATTTTATTTGAATGAGTAAATCGTCGAATCGTAATATCGTATTTGTGAATATGGTAGAATAAAACAGAGTCAAAGTATCACTGTAAGGTTACCTACTGGTGCAGATTTTGTTGTTTTATAATTAGATAAAATTAGGATTTACGAATGTCAATTATGCAATAGCTTTTCAAATTGAATAGTTATCTTCTAATTGACACCAAAACTAGCTAAAATAAGAATTTGGGAATCGTTAGGAATCTATTATGGAATCGTGAAATGTATCGTTTGACATTACTAAATTGTAATTTTAGCTAATTTTAGCAAATTCTAAAACAACAGAATCTACACCACTGTACTGTATGCTTTTTTTTGAGGCTTGTTTAAATTTTCGTAAACTCAACATTCAGCAATTATTTTTCGCGAAAACACCTGTATTTCCGAGTCAGTAAGTGAAGTATTTTCAAAGAATCATGTTTAATTAAAGGTAAGGTATTTTAGAGAAGAAATGCAAAATAAAATTATGTAAGTACAAAGACGCTTTTCATTTTAACAGTTTTATTGCAAATCTTTATAAACTTTACAACCTAAAATATAACAATATCAAAAATACATCACAGGCAATAGCAGCTTATATGTAGGCTCTTTTAAAAAATAATAATACCTGAAACAAAGAAATATATAAAGATAATTATTGGAAAAGACATACAATCAAATAATATAATATATTTGACGGCCTCTGTGGCGCAGCGGGCAAGGAGCGCCTGCGACACAGGAGGTTGCGGGTTCGATTCCCGCCTCGGGACAAATGTTTTAACGATCTGTCGACATTTGACGACCTATGTGGCGCGGTGGGCGAAGGTCTGCCTGCGACGCAGGGGGTTGCGGGTTCGATTCCCGCCTCGGGACAAAAGTTTCAACGATCTGTCGACATTTGTTCAGGGCGTTTTGAATGTTTTCTATGTATAATAAAAAATAATTATCTATGTAGTGCATTGTATTAAGTATATCAGTTATCTTAGTACCCGTAACACAAGCTCTGCTTAGCTTGGGGCTAGATAATGCTGTGTGAATTGTCCAGCATTATTTATCTTTTGAAGAAGCTAATTCAGACTCGACGCGCCCCGAGAGCTGGTGAGTATCTGGTGCACCGCCATACACCGGGGAGTAATGCAGCCAGTGTCTTGAGTACGCTTCCGACTGGTATTCTAATTCTAAGTGTAGAACTAAGATCTGCTCGGACTTCTCGCATAGGAGTGTATTGTGCATTATCCCCCTGCCTGAACATGCCCTAACCTACCTAAGTGCAACTTCGCACTTTTCCTAAACTATTCCTGGCGCTAGACGCAGATGTCTCCGTCCCCGTGTAGCGGAGTCGGGCAGCGAACGCGATAAAGTAGAGTCGGGTCGATGTAAAATGAACCGTATATACGTACCATAAAGTAGAGATTCAGGTGACGGCCGCCGCCATCTGTCGACTCTGTATGCTAAAGTAATCAGTCATTTTGTTCTGGCTCAGCAATTCTTCTTTGTACACAAGTGGACACGGGAAGTATTTCTGTCAAAGAAAACGGGAAATTAATCCTACATAATGCGCTGGAGTAAACGCGTTCTTGAGTGGAGACCGCGACTCTTTGATTCAACGAGTAAATAAACTTCTCACTTTTTCAACGAGAAATTAATAAAAAAAAATCTAGTCACAGAAATCAGATCAAAAAGCCTCAACTTTAATTTCTTGACTTGTAAACATGTATTTTATTTCGTATCTTACCATCAAAATGACTATCTGAGCACCCTTTATAATAATATACTTGTCTTTTCCGCGACTGTGTGGCAAATCAAGCGTGGATTCTATGGAACGTTTAAAGATTACTTTTATCTCATGGGACATGACTTATGGGATTAAAACTTGCCTATATTTTATTCTAGGCCTAGAACATCTAACTTTCGCATTTATAATATAAGTGTGTGACTAACTTATATAAGCTAGCTAGCTAGCTACGAACCGCGGCTTCGCACGCGTTGTTCCTGTGGAAACGTTTAAAGGTGATTTTTATCCCACGGGATCTGATTTATGGGATAAAAAGTAGCCTATGTTTGATTTCGAGATAAGAATTACCTATATGCAATTTCAAAAAAATTAAGCCCGATCCGTTCAGGAGTTTTGCCGTGAGGAGGTAACAAACATCCATCCATCCATACAAACTTTCGCATTTATAATATTAGTGTGAAGTGTGTGACTAACGTTTTTAATAGCCATTCTTCACCCCCAATACAGGCTGTTGAGGCTTGACGGTATGGGGGAGGCCTTTGTCCAACAGTGGACGTGTGTGGGCTGATATGATAAGTGCATACCTGAACGGCCTTCGCGCCTCCAGAGATGTCAACTGTAGGTACGACCTGCTTCGGCTTCAAAAATTTGACGAAGCGTACTAGCTCTGAGAAACTAGAATGTTCGCTGTACGGGATACCTGTGGGGAATAATTATCAATTTCAATGGTTTGCTATTGCAACCTCAGCAGCCTATATTGGTCCACTACTGGACGCAGGCCTACCCCTGACGCCTTGTTGGCGTTTATCTAATGGAGGGGTATTATTACCAACTCATTTATTTCAGATTAAAATCCATAAACACGTACAAATTACATATGTCACAATCATATAATAGAGAATTACTATACATTACATAAACAATTGATATAAATACAAAATGAAATAAACATAATTAAATAAGTACTTACTAAAAAATTTAAATAGAGCTAGACCCAATCAATATCCCACATATTATTAGTATTGCCCATAATCCCCACGCTGGGGATGCGGGTTGGGGATCGCAGTTCAGTGGTAGAATTGTTCTGCAGGGGGCGCTGCAGCCCGTCCCCGCGTGGTCCCTTAGTCGCCTCTTACGACACCCACGGGAAGAGATGGGGTGGTGCAAATTCTAAGCCTCCAGCACCACATAGCTTATACCACATAGTTTAGTTAAATTCGACCCAAATAAATATTCATACATACAGCCACACTCAGAGATGTTAATGATTACTTAAACAGTCATCAAGTAAGCAGTAACATCTCGTAACGTGTGGCTGTAAGAACTAACGCCCGAAAACATAAAAAGCAACTCAGAATTGAGTCGCGACTTTTAACAGTTTTCAATTAAAATCTGTCAAAAATTCGTGCCGAGGTATTAGAAAGTATTTTTTTATTTTGCTTGTCCATAGTATTATTCAAGTTAATTAAATAAAAATATTTTTTTTTATCATAGTAAGTTTATGTCATAGGTTTAAGCACGCCTTTTTCGTTTTGTTGTTTTTGACCTTGTGTGGTTGGCAGGTAGAAAATGCCATCGGCATTATGCCCACTATTAGTGTACTTTTTTATTGTGTGCAATAAAGTATTAAATAAAAAATAAAAAAACCTTTAACACTAGCAGCGCCTTGCGGTTTCGTTCCCATGGGAACTCCGGCATATAATACAACCTATGTCACTCCCTGAAAAGTAAGCTTTTTAATGATGAAATATTTTTTTAAATCGGTTCAGTAGTCGAAGCCTATTCTCAATACAAACAATCAAATATTTCCTATTTATAATATTAGTATAGATCACCGTGTAACAAACGTAGTGTAGGACGCCCTCTGGCCCGGTGGAATGACGATGCGAAAGACTGGAGGATCAAGGCTATGGCGCTCATGCTGAGATGCCTATGTCCGGCAGTGGACTAACATAGGCTGATGATGATGATAAGTGCAATTACCGTGTATAGTAACGCCGTCCTTCTCTACGCTAGCATTCTTGCCGTTCTCCCAACCACTGGGCTTGAATGCGACCACCTCTGTGAACGCGCCTTGCAAACTGTCCAGGTAGTTGCGTAGTTTCTGGAACAACAAATGGCATTTTACTATTAAACAATAGTTTTCAACTACTAGCGCCATCTAGTTAACTATAGGTAAACACACTAAACTCGTGCGTCAAGTCCCGCATCGGCACGACATGCAGTTGGCAGGCATGCGGCGCCTCCCGACTACTGGCCTTGCCTCCACGGTCTGTAGAACGCACAGTTTACTAGCGCCATCTAGTTAACTATAGGTAAACACACTAAACTCGTGCGTCAAGTCCCGCATCGGCACGACATGCAGTTGGCAGGCATGCGGCGCCTCCCGACTACTGGCCTTGCCTCCACGGTCTGTAGAACGCACAGTTTATTAGCGCCACCTAGTTAACTATAGGTAAACACACTAACCTCATGCGTCAAGTCCCGCATCGGCACGACATGCAGTTGGCAGGCATGCGGCGCCTCCCGACTACTGGTCTTGCCCTCCACGGTCTGTAGAACTCTTTCTTTCTCAGGACACGCCCAAACAGAGCAGCCTACACGTCGAGACATGCCGAGGAAGAATTTCTCTTTGCCTGAAATAAAATGAACCATCAGTCTACGATAATCATTCTATATCATGATTTTCAGGTATTCCTACCAGCGGAAACTTGTAACTAGCCGTCAACAAACATGTACTGGCAGCAAACTAGCAAACTATCTAGGCATTTACACTAATATTATCATGAGGAAAGATTTGATTGTTTGTTGGAATTCCCACGGGAACGGGAACTATGCGGGTGAAACCGCGAGGCGCTGCTTGATTCGAGGATGAGGATTATAATTACCTGTATGCAAAATTTCAGCACGATCCGTCTAGTAGTTTTAGCGTGAAGAGGTAACAAACATCAATACATCCATACTTCCATACAAACTTTAGTATGATGTGATTGTGTGAAGTGTGGGTTACAGTAAGAGTTTTAAAAGATAAATATAAAGGACAACAGAGATCCATTAACAACCGTTCTTGTCTTACCGATAGTATAAGTCCCACAAACTATCAGCACAGAGGCAAATTTTTTCCCAGCTTTTTCCAAGACCATTTTCTTCTGCCTTAGAATGTACACCGCCATCTCTAGACTTTGGTCTTGCGTTGGGAAGTCGTAGCGAGGGTTGCAGTACCTAGGGAAATTATTCTTATTAGTAACAGTTAAGATTGATTACTGATTGAATATAACTAAGTGAAATCGAAAGTAATATTCCTTTCGTATTGAGAAACTAGATATCGCTACTTAAATTGTAATTCAAATTAAAGAGATCAAGCATCTGCCCCCCGCTTCGTACGTATTTTTACGGGAAATTAAATTTAATGTTTTAACTAGGATTGTAGAAGCTAAGAAATGATTCTTATTAGTACTCAACAGTTTAGATTGACTACTGATAGAACATAACTGAGGGAAAACGAATTTAGGGTTCGTTTCGGGATCAAAACTAGATAATTTAACAATCAATTTAAAGTAACCTAGGCCCTGGCATCGGCTTCGCACGTCTTTTTACGGGATATTTAATTGTAAGTTTTAACTAACCTGCCTACTTAAAGGAGCAGTACCAATAAAAACACCACCAACTGTTTTAGTTACATGAGTCCACTCTGCATGTTTAATTAAGATAATACTGTATTTCTCTTTAAGTGAATGTATATATTCTTTTGAGAAATACATTTCTAAAACCGTAACTAGGATTGCAGTACCTAAGTAGAAAATGATTCTTATTATGACTTAACAGTTTAGGTTGACTACTGATAGAATATATAACTGAGGGAAAACGAAGTTAGGGTTCGTATCGGGATCAAAACTAGATAGTGCTACCTAAATTATTAATCAATTTAAAGAAATCTATCCCCGGGCCCCGGCTTCGCACGTCTTTTATAATAAGTGGGAAATCGTAACTAGGATTGCAATACTTAGGAAAATGAATATTTACTAGTTATATCAGATCGTGATGACTTGTGGCGCGAAGAGGTAACAAACAAACATCCACCCAATCTTTCACAGTTACATATAACAAAATCAATACAAATACTCTTTATTGCACACACATAGCACACCAAGGATAGAGAAAAACAGAATAGAAATACAATAATATTAATGTGATAGTGTGAACCTGTGAATTTTGGAATTATGTATTACGAAAGTCCTTTAGAAGTTAAAAACAACAAGCACTTCTAACTTAACATAAAATGTATTACAAAGCAACAAAGTTAACAATACGATTTGTACTTATATACCCCAGGAGAATATACAGGTTGTTACCATTTCCGGAATCAAAACTAGATGGCGCTACTAAACTGTATGAAACAGAACTTATATCAAAGCAACAAGGTCGATAATATAACTACGTTGTATGCAAATAGACTGTTGAATATGCTCCAGGAGACATGCGAAATCAAAACTAGATGGCGCCACTCAACTTGCTAAACCCGAACGTATTTCAAAGCAACAAGGTTTATAATAACTCACGTTGTGTCCAAGTAGACGGTGTGTATATCCCTATTCCAGAACACAGGGTATGACTCCATAGACGGACAGGCTCTGAAGTCACCCGTGTGTAGTAACGTCTTCCCGTTGGGTAGTGTGAAGACAAGCATTAGAGCGCCAGGGCAGCTGTTGGGTAATATCGCTTATTATTATTTAAATAACACAAATACCATATACATATAGACGACCTCTGTGGCGCGGTGGGCGAAGGTCCGCCTGCTACGCAGGAGGTTGCGGGTTCGATTCCCGCCTCGGGACAAATGTGTGTACGATCTGCAGATATTTGTTCAGGGCGTTCTGGATGTTTTCTATGTATAATTAAAAATATCTATCTATGTAGTGTATTGTATTATGTATATCAGTTATCTAGTACCCATAACACAAGCTCTGCTTAGCTTGGGTCTAGATAATGCTGTGTGAATTGTCCAGCATAATTTATTTATTTATTTATATATATTTTGTCTGTATCCAACACAATCATATTATGAATATAATTCATGAGACTGGTGCCCTCAGCAGATCAAACACACTCACTATCACACATTATATTCATAAAACACACATCTAATTCTGGTTGACTATACTTGTAACTTTACATAGTACTCTAATATAATAAATTACATTATTAGGCTTAACTTTAACGAAAAATATATTTAAAAAAAACCTTTTAACTGGTACCTAAAAACCGAAGTTGGGTTATTCTTTGTAAGAGCGAGGATTCGAGAACTTACTCTTTTTTTTGAGCTACACTGTATACATTCATATAACGTTTAAATGTAAGTTTTTCTGTTGGTGTCTTTATTTGGGTCAATAAATATTTTTTGTTTGTTTGTTTGAATTGACGACCTGTTTGGAACATGGGGCAAGGTTTGCGAGGCTGGAGGAGGAGGTTGCAAGTTCAATTCCCCAAGATCTACAGATATACATGACCTGATCCCACCATCCCCCTTCCACTCCAGGACAAGCAGACGCACAGCGCAATACCATCCATACTTGGTGGACGTACCCTCCACTCGCACTAAGCGGTTTTCCTCCACCTTTATTATTCGCACCGCAAAGGAATGGAACTCGCTCCCTGCCTCTGTTTTTCCGGCCAATTACAACCTGGGTCTCTTCAAGATAAGGGTGAAGAATAGGTATCTTCTAGACCTTCGTGATACACCGTCGGCCGCATCTTCGCTTTCCATCAGGTGAGATCGCGGTCAAACAAAGGTCTACATACCGTAAAAAAAAAAAAAAAAAAATTGTTCAGGCCGTTTTCTATGTATAATAAAAATAGATATCTTTGTAATGTATTGTATAATGTGTGGCAGTCCTTTAGTACCCATAACACAAGCTTTGCTTAGCTTGGTCTAGGTGATGCTGTGTGGATTGTCCCGCAATATTTTTGTTTGTTTGAATTGACGGCCTGTTTGGCGCATAGGGCAAGATCTGCGAGGCAGGAGGTTGCAAGTTCAATTCCAAGATCTACAGATATTTGTTCAGGGTATTTTGGCCGTTTTCTATGTATAACAAAAATAGATATCTTTGTATTGTATATTGTGTCAGTCATCTAGTACCCACAAACACTCTTATCACGCGGCACACTAGGGCCCGTATTATGAAAGTCTGCTTAGTTATCGAACTATGCTTGAGTAACGCTTACTATGGCACACACGTCACTCAAGTATAGACCTGTGACTGAGCAAGCTTTCATAATACGGGCCTAAGCCTCAAATGGTCCCCCGTTGCCCAGACTCTTATGAGACTGGTGCCTCGAGGGAACTAACACTTAAACAAGCATGTCCCTACAACATTATGTAAAATGTACATTTAAACAAGCATGTCCCTACAACATTATGTAAAATGTACATTTAAACAAGCATGTCCCTACAACATTATGTAAAATGTACATTTAAACAAGCATGTCCCTACAACATTATGTAAAATGTACATTTAAACAAGCATGTCCCTACAAAATTATGTAAAATGTACATTTAAACAAGCATGTCCCTACAACATTATGTAAAATGTACATTTAAACAAGCATGTCCCTACAACATTATGTAAAATGTACATTTAAACAAGCATGTCCCTACAACATTATGTAAAATGTACATTTAATCTTACATATATTTACCAAGCTCATAAGTATTGTCTGTAATAAGTCCCGTCATCGCTTTATCCTCTCGGTGACCAGCTACCCGAGAGGGGTAAATTAAAAACCAGCATTGCTTGCTTATGAATGCAAGCAGTAAATTGGTGAATTTACCTCCTTTGACTTAACTTATTTGTTTTATTTTAGGTCTTAACACGTTAGCTGTCCATGCACTACATTTAGTGCATTTTGGAGTAAGCTGTGAAGTCCGTGCACTACATATAGTTCATAGCTCTGTTTCAAATGCATGAGATGTCAGGCACTGAACGCTAGAGCTAATAGGTTGAATTTCGGGGGACGTATAGATAGGTAATTTGGTAAAATAAAACACGATGGACGTGACTGTCTATCTGCCCAAATGGGCAGATAGCAAGAGTCTACTAGATTTAAAAAAAAACTTGCTGTGCAAAAGGCTTACTATACAATTTCAAGATTATATAGATTCTAGAGGATAAAAAAGCGTGAATAAATAATAATATAGTTTATAATTATTATTTATTCCTACTTTTTTATCCTCATATAAACTCAAGTTTTTTGTGTATTTAATATTTTTTGTGTAAAATTAGCTTGTCTATACTAATATTATAAAGAAGAAAGATTTGATTGTTTGTTTATATTAAATAGGCTCTGAAACTACTAAACCGATTTAAAAAATATTACACCATTAGAAAGTTTACTTTTCAGGGAGTGACATAGGCTATATTTTGTGACATATTTTATCCCGGAATTCCTACGGGAACGGGAACTACGCGGGTGGAACTGCGAGGCGCTGCTAGTTTAAAATACTTAGCAAGAAAAGCATGCTTACTGATTAGCGTCAACGGCGGTCACCTCAACTCCGTCAATCCTGAGTGTCTCATCTATGGCTATTATGTGAATGTACTTAGAGATCACGCCTAGCCGTGATATGCAGAGATCAGCTGAAACAAACATAAGTAAGTAGTTCTAAATTGAACTGTAGTTCTATGGGATAAGGTTTAATTTAAATCCAGTGGCAGAATCAGGTGGCCTACTTGGAAAACCAAAAAAAAGGTTTCATCTGATTGATTGAATGTCACCCATTTGCCTATACATACATGCTTAGGATAGCATTTGCGCAAAATGTTGCTTACAATCAAAGATTAACATCCTTAGATACCTACACGTCCTAACACCAAAAACGGCATTGTCTTTGAATGCGTGTGTTAACAAAAGGCCGACGCACACAGACTAATGAGTTCTTAAAATGGTGTATATACATACGGCACCTGCTACGAAAGTTGCTTATTCCTTATCTAAACATATGGTAGAAAACCAGTCTTTGCAGACGTACAGAGAGAAGACATGCTGCAGCGCTTGAACTTAACTCTTAAGGCAGTCTCAGACTGGGGCAAAGCCAATCGGGTTAACTTCAATGCCTCTAAAACGCAAGCATGTCTCTTCTCTGCAAAAAAGAGTCCGCTTGTCCAGCTTCCCGTTTTCCGCAATGTACCGGTACCTATAAAGGATCAACTGGAGCTCCTCGGTGTCACTCTCACACCAACTTTGAACTTTGGCACATTAATCGAGTCGAAGGCCAAAACAGCAGCCATGAAGCTAGGGATCCTAAATAAGGTTAAGCGATACTTCACACCGGGACAGCTTCTATCCCTTTATCAAGCACAGGTCCGGTCTGGTTTGGAGTATTGCTGTCATGTTTGGGACGGCTCGGCCAAGTACCAGCTTGCAGCCTTAGACTCGATCGAACGAAGAGCTTTCAGGCTCATTGACGAGCAGTACCTTGCAGAGACTAAGGTTCAAAGTCTCGACCACCGCCGCAAGGTTGCTTGTCTCTCGATCTTTTATAGGATACATTTTGGAGAATGCTCACTTGAACTACATGACCTGATCCCACCATCCCCCTTCCACTCCAGGACAAGCAGACGCACAGCGCAATACCATCCATACTTGGTGGACGTACCCTCCACTCGCACTAAGCGGTTTTCCTCCACCTTTATTATTCGCACCGCAAATGAATGGAACTCGCTCCCTGCCTCTGTTTTTCCGGCCAATTACAACCTGGGTCTCTTCAAGACAAGGGTGAATAGGTATCTTCTAGACCTTCGTGATACACCGTCGGCCGCATCTTCACTTTCCATCAGGTGAGATCGCGGTCAAACAAAGGTCTATTTACCGTAAAAAAAAAACCCCAAATGCGGGAGAAAAAACTATATGAATTTTCTGGTCAATATGAGAATTCTGAATTACTGGTCAAACCTTCGAATTTACTCAAGTGAATTTGAAGATTTTAAACGATGCGCGATGCTGCGTTATGGGTATCTACTAAATGACGGACATACAATACATTACATAGATATTTCTTTTTTTTAATATACATAAAAACGGTTAGAAGACCCTGAACAAATATCTAAAGACCGTACAAACACTTATCCCGAGGCGGGAATCGAACCCACAACCTCCTGGGTCGCAGGCAGACTTTCGTCCGCTGCACCAAAGAGGTCGTGAACAGAAAATACTACTAGGTAGGTACCTACCTAGTTTAACTTTGTCTCTGTAGCTATCATCTAAACATTTCAGTTTGAACTTGTTTTGACCGTCCTAAGCCGGCCAAGTATGAAGGGAAAGTTGGAAATAATTAAATAAAAAAAATATCAAGTTAAGTGCCTACTTTCTCGGACGGGTTGATTGACCTACCTAGGAAGGTCACGTGCACTTACGCGTGCTGCCTAGTGCCTACAGACAGCGGCCGGCATGGACTGAGTGGGTGTAGCGCAATCACAACTACATAATACTTGCGTTTTATTTTGCGATTTCCATACGTACATAAATTATATTTTAGATTTGCGTAATATTAGCACCAATATGTTAGGTGTCATAAGTGGTGTCTTGGTTTAAAAGGATGCTTACGAGTTCAATTTCACCTATACCTACATATTCACCTATATGTGTAAAGTTCTTACTTACCTGTAATTTTAGAACAAAACAATAATTTGTTGAAACTCTTCTTCAATCCAGTATAATGGTCTGAGTGGAAATGGGTTAGAAAGTAATGCTTTACGTTAGGTATATCGCCGTACGAAAACGCGTCTACAGCGAAATGCGTTCCTGAAAGATAATAAATCTATATTATAAAAGAAAGTCGTGTTAGTTACACTATTTATAACTCAAGAACGGCTGAACCGATTTGGCTGAAAATTGGTGGAAAGGCAGCTTAGCTTAGAACCCGACTTCAAAAAGCCGAGGTTCTCAATTCGACTGTATTTTTTTATGTTTGTTAAATCAGAACTTTTGACTAAATGCTCCGAATTTCATGATTCTTATTTGAAAGCCGGTGCTTCCCATTTTAATTTGGTCCAGTTCTGACAGTGGGATCCATAAATTTGAAGTCGGTTTATACATTTTTTTAAACAAAATCAATTATTTATTTATATGTATATAACAATGACGCTGACAAATTGGTAAAATAAGAGTTGGAAAATTATATTCTTGAAGACAAAAGCTAGACTTTCTTTGGAGTTAAATGATTATCATCAACGTAAGCGCCTCAATCTCAACAGCCTATATCGGTCCACTGCTGGACGCAAGCCTCCTCCTAATAAGCGCTTATTGGCTTTTATCTCATGGGTAATGCCATGTCCATAATCCCTACACTGGGTATGCGGGTTGGGGATCGCAGTTCGGTGGTAGAATTGTTCTGCAGGGGGCGCTGCTGCCCGCCCCCCGGTGGATATCCCTTAGACATCCTACGACACCCACGGGAAGAGTTGGTGTGGTGCAAATTCTATGCCAGCACCACAACTTTTGAACCCAAGCTGGATACAGTACATTGAGCAAAATAAAATAAACAAATATATTAATGGTGTTCTTCCAGCACAAATCAGGTTCGTAGTTTTAATCTTATTTGGATGGGGAACTGAGATCTGCACAGACATTTCTCATTGAAGTAAAAGTAAGTTCATAGTTGACTAACTTTGATTCATATAAGGGTTAAGATTAAATAAATAATAAGTTTTAAAATACTACCTGATACGATTTTATGGTTAGGTAGACTCCGTGGCGACAGGGACTTTTTGATAGTCTTTGATTTTGCTGGGGGCAGGTTAAAGTGTATCGACTCTCCGTTCTGCCTCGGGGATAATAAAGTACCAACTCTGGTCGGAGAAGGGGCTTCAGAATTCGACGTTTTGACATCTCTGCGGGGAGAGTAGGGTTCTCTCTTCAGTCTTGCAGACTTGGGCATCTCATTGGCACTCTCTCTCCTGTATACCTTGGCAGATTTTGTGGCTCTCTCGCTCTTAATGGCGTCATGGACACCCGAATTCCTACTCATTTCTTCCGCATCCTCGTATTTGTCAGAACTATTTATAGACACATTGCTTTGGCGGAAGAAACTGTCGATCTTTATCTGCTTTAAACCTTCGCCACTGCCATCACCAACTGTTTTGTTATTGCTTTTAAATTTGTTTTTAGGTAAATTTCGCTTTAAAAATCTGTAATTTGGTGGCTGGACAATGACATGGGAAATCTTCTCAATGGCGTTTGTGTTTAAAATTAGAACTTTTGAGTTTTCTGTTCTGTCAGTTTCTGACAGTTTTAGCTTTTTTATTTCTAGGTTCACAGCTACAGCGGCTCTCTTTAGTGGACTCGAGGAGGTTTCATTCATGTTTTCGTCTACTTCTTTGTTGGTATCGGAGGATATTTGCGAAGTCTCTTGCACTTCACAATCTACGCTAGTATTGTTATCACAATGTGTGACAACAAATCTTCTTATGGCACCATTTTTGGCAGTTACATCTACGCTCCTACAGTTGTTTACACCAAACGACACGTTCAATATAGGTTTATCTACACATATGACAACTGTTGAATCGCTTTCAGCTTGTTCATATATTTCAGTTGTTGAAGATACTGATATAAGATATTCTTCTTTATTGATAGGTTTGTTCCTTAAACCTAGGTCATTTTTGGCTTCAGCAATGCCACTTTGGATATAAGTTGCTTCAGGATCACCAAAGCTACAAGGACTAAACTCGTGTTGAGTCTGAAAGTCCTCGACAGCTGAGACGCCTAGACTGTCCTTGTTAGAACAAGATCTATTTCTAGTTACATTATTGTTTCCTTGAGATTCAGGAATGAGATTGCTTGGAGAGTTTTCCTTATCAGCAATTACCTGGAAATAAGAAATGGTATTAAATGAATACGTTGCATAATGCTGCGTACATATCTACGAAACGCGCCTGCAATGTAACATGCAATGCAAGGCAATTCACGCGCAATTGCCTTGCAATTCAGGCGCGCCTGGCGTACATAATAATAATAATAATAATGCTGGACAATTTACACAGCATTATCTAGCCCCAAGCTAAGCAGAGCTTGTGTTATGGGTACTAGATAACTGATATACATAATACAATACACTACCATGGATAGATATTTTTTATTATATAAATAGTAAACATCCAGAACGCCCTGAACAAATGTCTGCAGATCGTACACACATTTGTCCCAAGGCGGGAATCGAACCCGCAACCTCCTGCGTCGCAGGCAGACCTTCGCCCACCGTGCCACAGAGGTCGACTAACATAGTAAGTTGCATACTTGCAAAAGCATTCTAATCCTGAGAGAAAATTGGGAGCATAAGGTGAGCTGAAGATGCTGGGCCGTATGTATTAAGCTAGCTGGTTTTAAATAGGGTTGCACAAATCATAGTTACCTTAGTAGTGCTGCCTAGCAAAGTGACATTTTTGTTGCATGCTATATTCCTTACATTATTCCTTTGTGAAAGTACATTAGTTCTCTTCAAAGACAGGGAACTTCTGCTTACAATTGAATTCTGAAAGTTTTAAACCAAATGAGTAATACAAAAATTTATAGATGCAGAACCAGAATCATACCTACTGTAAGGGTCCTTCCTCACAGTAGGTATGATTGGAATAATTATAGCTACCTCTAACTAGATTGTTTGTGATTGCAGAGTCACAGTCAAATCGTTTATTTCTTTAGACTTACATAATAAGCACTTATACTTCAATTCAGAATCCAAGATATTTTATGACAACAAAGACATTTATCAGTGAAAACTTTACAAAATCATATAACAATAACATAAAACCACAAGGTAATAGTAAGGTTATCACTAAAAACTAAAACATTTACTTCAACAACGCATCATTTAACGTGTGCAGCGAAAAATGATTAAATTTGACTTCGAAAACGATAGAGAGATCAATTAAATGATGAATGAAAACTTTCAAATCCAAAAATTGTTTCAAGCTTCTGTGTTTAGGTTCGATGAAACCAATGTCATTCAATATATTCCAACAATATTCCTTAGGTTTTGTAACGACTTTGTATACAAAAAATTTCCAGGTTTTTTAATCGGAGTATAGACAAGTCAATTATTTACTATATAAACAGCTTGATAAATAGTAATGCCTATCAACAGGTGCAAGGGTCTGTATATAGATACCCCAGCTATTTGCATGAGTTTTTTGTAAATACTTATTAGTGAAGTACATAATAGAAGGTAGTTGTTAGGTTTATGTGTAATTTCATTAGACTTACCTGTGTCAGTGACAAATCATGCTTCTTTACACATCTTGGATTCAATAATGAAGGAACAAATTCATTGATATCACCATTCATTTTCCATTTCCATCAACAAATACTGCAAAGCTAGAAGTAATTACGTGGGATTCTTGCTCAGTTTTTAATCTGCAAAGATACCAATCATATGTTGAAGCACCAGTTTAATGTGAACATTGCTTACAACCACAACCTTGGTAGTTTATTTATTCAGTAAAGATTCATCAATAGTATACATATAATAGCTATATAACTTAATGTAATGGCAGTACTTGTTGTTCCTATACAAATACCTTTAATGACACAACATTCTTTAAAAATTTACTTAAAGATAATTGCAATAATAAATTATTGAGATCAATTTTATACTTAGACTTTCAAATAGAAGTTAAAGAGTTATTTTAAAAAGCATTTTAATGACTGACTTATAACAAATAAGTGACTAAATAAAAACTAAAAACGAAAAGATACGACAGTGATAACAAATAAAAGATGGGGAGTCTGTTTTCACCGAGTGTTCCTAGTAAACAAGGCTAGTTCTCATCTAATGAGAACTGCTGAAAATGTTTTAGCAACTTATTTTATTAGTTGGTTAGTTGTTTGGTACCTATTATTGTTGATCATGATAAAAATGTAAACTCTATTGAGTAGTAAGATTACATATTTATAGTATGTAGGTATTTAAAAATCCTAGTATTATGGTATTGCTTTGCTTGCCAGTCTATTTAAAGCAGAAATACGCCAGCACATATGTGCAAAACTAAAAAACACAAACTAGTCTGAACCAAGTCTGAACACAAAACTGCACAAAGATCTTGCTGAGCAACCAAAATTCAACGTAAGTACCTTCCTTCCATACTTACATTAACAAAGCGCAGAATCAAGTATTCGTGGTCTTATACAGTGGCAAGATTTTAGTAAATTTTTAAAACAGACATGGAATGGAAACATCAAACAAACATGAAAAAACAGTGCAAATGCAAACTGTGAATGAAAGTGAAAGAAAGGAAAAGTTGCAATTGAAAAACCAGGGGTGCGTTCCGATAACGCTTAAAGCGCTAACGCGCGCATCAAAGAGATACTAGAATACTTCGTAAGCGCATGAAGTCGTTCCGTTTCAACTCTCAGTGTGTGACAATCCGCACGGCAACAACGTCCACTTCTTCGCCACACCCGCGCCCCTTGAGCGCGCGGAAGTGCACAGTGCAGTGCATGAACCGCATCATGAGCTGCGTGCGACATATCTATGTGCGTGCCTCGCCTTGGCAGCGTATATTATAAGCAAGCAGCTCGTGTGTTCCTTCAACTTCTTTGTAAGTGCCGTCATAGGCAAAATGTATGTTTAAGCAGGAACTTGCAAAAGTGGAAGTCACCTCTTCAACTTCAAATACCGGACGGCGGGCTAAAAAGATACGCGCCGCGCATAATTGACTGACCCACAATTTTCATTTGACATTGACAGTAATGAGAGTTTTTATTCTCAAAAATTGGAACACGTCAGTCCCGTTGCGAATTGCCATGATTGAATAAGTACCAGGAAAAAGGGGAGATCTTCATGAAATTGGATTGTATTGCAAACCTCTTTTGTGTCAACTTTTGTTACCTACCTACTTTTAAAACCGATGATTTTAAACGCTTATCAATTCATATTAATTTACTGTAAACTTTTCACGTATTGAAATCTAATATGCATAGGTAGGTACTGCATTAAAATTCAGTGTTGTATCTGTGTACAAAAGTTGTCTGAAGTGTCCCTTCTGCGGTGAAAAAATCTATAGGTAAAAGCGACATGTTGGTTGTTGTTGTTACACTATGTTGAGTTGAATGAAGCGCCTCAAAATTCAGGACGCTTACGATTACGACGTTTTGGTTGCGTGAATAATAATAATAATAATAAAAAGACGTGTGGCACTCGGGGACTGCCGCGGTAAAGCTATTGCAATGCCATCTAGAGGCGAGTTGCTGAACTAAAGAGACAAACGTCAAGGTTTTTTCGTTACGGAATTTCTGGATTCGGTCCCCGCGCTCAAGGCCCGCGATAGAAGCTATGCAATAGCTTAATAATACATAATAAATCATTTACTTTTCTTTTTTATAAAGAACGGCGACGCTGACGGGCCCGCGCCGCATTGTAGAGTGAATGCGTTAACACTTTCATGGCCCAAGACGCAGGTGCCATTCTCCACAACGTGCGGCTACGTCGCGCCCCTTTGGGTCGCACCGCAGTGGCTGGGCAGTGAATACGTTAACAAAACAATCATGTAAACTGCTTGGTTGATTTGCCGACTTTACGAAGGGAATTTCTGGGGGTTTTGTTTAGAAGTATATGGTAACAAATTCATAAACGTCAAGTCAGCTTCAGCCTCACGTCCTTTTACCTCACGTCAAATTTTCGCGTTTATATTTTCTTGAAAAGAAAAGCTTCCCTCCGTGTATCAAAATTCATGAAATAATCAAACTAAAGTGAACTTACAAGAAATTATAAGACAAAGTGTTACGACGGCTGCGTTACATTAATGTGAGTTGATCTTAATTTACCTATCAATGTTTTGATTTATCAATATAAATAGGTTAGAAATTGTAGGTATACTAATAGTAATAATGCTGACTGATTATTCACAATAACTTCCTCTAGTTACCCTAAAATTACGCTTGATTATTAAGGGCTGAAAGTGGCTTTTTTGTTTTTGGACTGCTTTCATTACATGTATACATTGTATTCTTACATTTTCAAAATAAACTCTATAATCAATAACTGAATGAGGCATTTGTCTGAGTATTTCATTTGAATGGATAAACAAGTTAAAAGAGGTAGACCTGTTTTGTATTTGTTACATACTACAAATCTAAATTAACAGTTCTCATATCTAAAACTCATATGATCATTGTTAGAATAATAACAACAAACAATTCAAAACCTCCATATTTATACAAGGACACAGTTCATAAAAAGGAACATCTATCATTTGATTGCTTTCCTATATTAATACCTCTTATCATTAAACCCCAACCATCTATTTTCATGCATTTTAATTGGTCTTCTATTGTGTATTTATTGACTTTCATTACCTAAGTATAAGTATTTATGAAGTATGTATTTTATTTAAATCATCCACAATCCTAGGCTGCGAGGACACAATTAGAGATATCAAAGAAATACACCAGTTGTTAAAGCAATGGCTGCCACAAGACGTGCCCGCAATCAGGCTAACTCTGTGGCAGTGCCCCGTCAGAATTCTATGTCTGAAAATGGGAAGGCACGGCAGAACCTTAGCCCCGAAGCTTTGGGTGCTATGAATAAGGAACAACTGAGGGCCGAATGCAGGAAGCGAGGACAAAAGTCTACAGGCAACAAAACTGAGCTGGTATAAAGTTTGAGCACAATATGGTTATCATGCAGCAAGGTTAATAGAGAAAAACTTAAGTTTAAAAGCCCCTGTTCATAAAACAAATAAGAATGTCTTTCTATGCTTATAGTTGACTGGTACCTGAATGATCAATCGCAACTCAGGTTAAAGCTTGATTTGAGCTTAAATCTTAATTATGTTGTATTTAGGGGTATGTTTTGCAGACCTTAACTAACAGTTAACTGTGTGGCTAGCTTGTACACCATGGAATGAACAATTGCTTTGAGCACAGTAAGAGTTCTTATTTTTCTCATTGCTTCTTTAAAATACATATTTCTAGGGTGTCCATAGCCAGATATGCTGTTTAATACAAGCTATTATATTCATAAGCACTCGTACAGAAGCCAAATCATAATGGAGCATTATAACATGACGAGTTTACAAAGAACCTAAGGGGCTGTTTAGTAAATTTTCAAATCCTTACTGCCTGATATCTATATTATAGTTTTGGCTGTTTGACTTTATATCTGTGCTTTATTATTTTATTTGCCGGCCGTGCTGTGATGCTTGCATTAACTTTTGTTGTAGTTTTATTTTATAGTATAGTAAATATTAGAAATTTTAAATTACAAGAAAATTATCAATTTTATGTAATTTTTTTAGATTTTTTGTGTAGAATTTAAATATTACTTACTGAGTTATGTTGTCAGTATGAAAGTTACAGGTATTTCTTTAGGAATTTTTGATAGTTGCTGTTTTTTACTAAGAAATAATATTAGACTCATTCCAAATTGTTTTAGGTGTTTCCTACATATATATAAGTACGTAAAGTGTAAGTTTGTGCTGCTGTAAAGATGTTTGTACAAAGGCAATATCAAAAATACTAAATGGATCTCGCTGACATTTCACACACAGGTTCTGGCCACGGAATAATTAGGCTTTTGGTTAAAAAAAAACGCACGCCGGATTTTAGGTATATATTTAGTAAATCAACAATATTCAACAATTATCTTATGGTTTTTACCAAACTCTGAACTCTAATTAGTTAGTCAATAATGTTAATTTAACACTTTATGAACAGCAGCTGCTACTTTTGGCACAATTTTACAAACAAATTGAACTATTTTAATTCTAAGACAATTCTGTTCCTTAGTTCTCGCTAAAATATGCCAGTTTCTGTTTCTATGCCATTTTTATAAACTTTAAACTTACCTAGAGCTTGTATGTATTTGTGCCAACTTGTTGATATATCGAGAGTATCATCGAGTGATTTAAGTGTTTACTACTGCCAAAGTTTCAATTACCATCAATCTGTCTAATTCATATACTTTAAACTGCCCTACTCTTTGATCTTTGTCTGTTTTACCAAAGACTTACTGTCACCAATCAATCTATTTAAGACTAGACATTTACCAGCCTTTTGAATTCTCAAAGTGTTTGATGTTTTTCATGAACTTTTTAAACTATTTATTGATGGATCATGGAAATTGCCCTTCTGAACTGAAGTGGTAGGTATCCCCTTAACAGCATTGATGCGTCCACTGCTGAACATGCCTCGGACTTGCCATCATCACCATGCTAGGCATGTGGATAGATGATCGCGCAGTGTAGGTGTTAAAAATGTACAGGAAGGATCGATTCTTTCGCCGTGTTTACTACGGCTTCTATGGGTTAAGTGATATAACCAACCATGACCTATAAATAACAGAGGAACATCTCACAGGTCACAAGCACTTCGTCATATCAAGTAGCTTTTTATAACTACATAAGCCAGGTAGATAGACTTATAAACTCGGTGTAGAAGGTACGTTGTTTCAAGTTATTTGAAGCTCTCGTTTCCACTCCATTAAGTTTTGAGGTCAATAGGGAGCCAGCCAATAGGATAGCCCTATAGATGGTTTAATGCAAGAGGGGACAGAGACATGCGCGGTAACTCTTACCCACTACGTTCTAATAAAATTTTAAATTATAAAAGGTTTTTATCGGCGGGCTGAAGACAGAGCGCTATATGGCGTGCATTAGGGGAATGCCTAGACATATACCTATACTACCTAGTCAACTGTTGGTCTATTTATTTATTTATTTAATTGAAAAATCAATGGCCTAAACTAACTTAGGTACCACAATTTACTAAATAACACCAGGGAGCCAATTAAAGATCTTCACGTATAGTTACAATATAACTAATAACATGTGAACACAAAGTAAACAACTGCTCAAACGACAATGATATGGAATAAAGGATCTATGATTTATTTGCTGCAAATTATATCAACAGATGCCAATAACATAGGAAATAAAAACTCAATTGCTTGGAGTCGAGATAAAGAATAATAATTGAACAATTTTTATGAAGAAAGGATCTCAAATCAGTTAGTTCTTTCCATTGTGTTTCAAAATCGTCAGCAAGAAAATTAACTTGAGGTTAAGTACTGTGGGTCTATTTATCTTTTGTGCAGGAATAAAAAAAACATCGCATATAGCAGTTGATTAGATGGGCTCACGATGACTACTTATTATTTGGGCACGTGCTTTATGTGTGAAATGAATTGCGCTTAAAACTATCATCGTTCTTCTATTACTTTATTTCTCTACATTTAATTTAATAAATTGAATAACGCATTATCAAAGCACGATGCCTATTTAAATATTGATTTGTGAAAATGCCTAATACCTACATGTCATATCAGGTAGATAAAGAGAATTCTGTATCTTACAGAGATGGTCATGCATGATGCATGACCATAAGACATGCTGAATGTAAGGTGCTTACCTAAAGTCATATGTATATTTTGCCCACATCATAAAGTGACTTGAAGGCAAAGTCCATCACGTAAACTGAGTCATATTTGACGTCACAAGATGACCCAGCATAACTTGTGCAACATTTACTATGTTCCGCGAACCGCATTTTTATTTGGTCTGAGGAACCGCAAGACGAAATTATACCTATTTTAGAGTCTTACCTCCTTATTCATTATGTTCTAACATAAAACAGCTGCTAAGTAGTGTTATTTATCAGTCTGACTTATATCAGTAGAAGAAGACGGAGCGAGATTTAGGAGTGTGCTAAGTTATCAGACTATTATGAAACCGCGCTAGACTAATAAAGACGTTAGTAGATAGTAGGCAAGGCACCTATATCGTATCCATTTTGAATGGAGCATAAACGTAAACAAACCGGCCATACTTAACCTAAAATTCACTTTGTTGGCGCGTCCTTTTATACGTAATTTACAATACCTGTCGATTTTAGATTCTCCCTAAAATTGCTAATTATATCTGAAACTCGACGCCAAGCAAGTGAGATTTTGTTATTTGTGTCGTACTTTGTTTACTAACATGCTTCATTCAAAATGGATAAACCATAGGACCACCGTTCATGCACTAATTTTTAGAGTTATAACAACAAAATTCCCTCTCGACCGCTGCCCATTGAAGAGTTGAAGGCGACCTGCGATCGTGAAGACGAAAGTCAGGGGAAGTTATTAAAACATTTTTTTTTCAACACTAAACTCATTATGTCGCACTATCTACAGCGCTGCGTCGAGGAGACTTCTTTCGTGATAATTAATTTTGTTTAAAATAACTTTAAGCTGATTTCAATTTTCTAGTTTTTCCACAAATTTTCATGGATCCTATTGTAAGAAGTCAGAACTGAACAAAATTTAAATAAAAACCACACGGGAAGCACCAGCTTTCATAAAAAAAGAATCATGAAAATCGGACCACCCAGTCAAAAGTTCTGTGGTAAAATATAAAAAAAACAGTGGAATTGAGAACCTCCTCCTTTTTTGAAGTCGGTTAAAAATAACACTACCTAGACGGGAGTTTTTTATTATTACTCTAAATATCAATATGAAGGGTGGTCCTAGGTGCCTACAAGTCCGTCATCGGTGGTAGGTGGTAGTTAATATACTTAACATGGTAAGCACCTAGGAAACAATTTCATTTGAGTTCTTGATAGAATCTAAATGGGAATTCAAGCCATTAAAGAGCACCACGCCATAGGAAAAACAACTCTCTAGCAATTATGTGTGTTAACATAATTTTCAAATGTCCAATTAAAACTGCTTAATTTAACAATACCAGCAGCTCAACGCTGCTGGTACTCTACCGAGATTTGATATAATGGTAAAGAAAAAAAAACTTTACAGAAATACCGTTTTTTTTTTTAAATATACTCGGGAATCTTGGGATTATGTAGGTAGAATGATGTACAGGCATTTAAAAGTTATGGCGGAATAAAGAAACTAGCATAGCTCTACTTAAATAGGTACACCCAATGAGGCACACCTAGAACCTGATTGGTTACAGCCTGAAACTATTACGCTCATTTTTGGCAGTCGTTCATAAAGTAGGCTTGATCAGGCCACTTTGTTGCATAGGTTATAAGAAAGGGAGGCGTTTTATACCCAGTGTTGATGTTAATAATGATGACAAAAAGGTGCTTATTATCATCATCAACCTATATTAGTCTACTGCTGGACATAGGCCTCCCCTAATGAGCGCCATAGCGCCCTGTCTTAGCCGCATCCAGCATCTGCCTGCAGTCTTTCGCAGATCGTCACACCACTAGGCTGGAGGGCGTCGTACTCTACGTTTGCGTGGTCTCGGTCTCCACTCAAAAACAGTTTTAGGTACCTACTCGGTGCTTAAAATGTGATACAATACAAATACAATGCGGGTCAGTAAACCTGCGCGCGCGCCACGCGACAATCACGCCACCTCAGCTATTTCCGTGCAATAATTTCTGAATCAATTTTGAACTCTACCTCACTCGCAATAAATATTTCTCAACTCTACAACCACCTGAGTACAATGTTCAATTTGAATTCTGAGCTGTATGATTTTTCTGGGGCAGTTATTTACTAAATTGTATTCTTTGTCTCTGATATATGGTGTATTGTTGCACGTGGATTAGTTTTGGAGAGAAGCCACGTCTGAATAAATAGAACTTTCATTCTGTCAGCTGTTCTTAGTTATAAATTGTCAGCGATAAAACTACTGACCTATTGTAACTAATGACATGACAGTCGACCTAGTGATATGACGTTGCCAACAGACCGGAAAACTAGCTAACTACTAAGCAAAAGCAGACTTTTCTTTTACTTAGGATTTACTCTATTTAGGTAGTTAGAAACTCTACATAACTATATCGTATCCATTTTGAATGGAGCATAAACGTAAACAAAGCGCCCATACTTAACCTAAAAATCACTTTGTTGGCGCGTCCTTTTATACGTAATTTACATTACTTGTCGATTTTAGATCCTCCCTTCAATAAAAATTGCTTAGGTACAATTATATCTGAAACTCGACGCCAAGCAATTGAGATTTTGTTATTTGTGTCGTACTTTGTTTACTAACATGCTTCATTCAAAATGGATAAACCATAGTACACACACACCTGATGTTAATTGGTTCCTAGCACCAGATGAATGGTTTCCATCGATCTCTTATTAGTACTCGTATTGAAAGGGAAGAACATAATCTACCATCCACCTTCACTTGCCGCCTGTGTTATTTTATTAGTTATGGCAATCCAGGCAATATGACGTGACACATATTGCCTAAATTGCCCTATGCCAAGTTATATGACAATGTACCTTAACTCGATCGATCGATCTAATCAATCACACTAATATTATAAAGGCGAAAGTTTGGATGGATGTATGGATGGATGTTTGTTACCTCTTCACGCCAAAACTACTGAACGGATCTGGCTGAAATTTTGCATACAGGTAATTCTAATACTGGAATAAAACATAGGCTACTTTTTATCCCATAAATCTGTTCCCGTGGGATGAAAATCACCTTTTAATGTTTTCATAGGAAAAACGCGTGCGAAGCCGCGGGGCGCAGCTAGTTAATCTATAAATCTTATCTTTAGATTACATTAGAAAATAATAGTTGTTTATTGTAAATAGTTTCTATCAGAATCAAGCAATAAAGTATTTTGTTTTCTAAAAATTGTCAGTAGGTCACTGTCTCACAGTTTCAAAGACCGAAAGGTTTTCAGACAAAATATTTTAAGGTAGGAGATTTCGAGACGTTATACTTGAGCTCGGCAAATCCCGTATGAAAAAGCCAAGGAAGCAAAAGTCAAAAATTCTTTATTTCCAGAAATACAATAAATGCACACTTAGAAAAGGTCAAATTATATTAAAAAATTACACTGACACGCAAATGAAGTGGTATTTTTGTTTCCGGTCGCTTCGGTATGTAGACTAAAGTAAAGAAACGACAAAGAAACCTTCACCCTGTTAGTTGTTAATTTTCGAGTTGGAAATCTGTAAATTTCGTTTTTGGTCCGAAAGGTTGCTGCATGGGAAGTCCCTATTATACACTTTATAATAGTTATTTTAATAGTCTGTTAACTACGTTAATAGAAAATTTGATAAATGTTTAATGTATTAAATCATTGCTTGATCCTAAGCATACTGCATTACATTATCATTAAGAATGCACCGAATCGCCGGATGCGCGAAGCAAACAAACAAACTGTCTTTGTTTTGGCGCACTCAGTTCCTTTGTGTTTGTGTGCCAGTCAATACCCTTCAAATCAACATGTGAGTGAGTGTTAGTGCTTTTAAAATAAATTTTGCTATAGCAAAAGTAGCATCAATCAAATCTTTCATTGCGCTACGTATTGAAGAAATTTCAATAAGTCTACAGTGAAATTTCGCTACGTTAGAATTTTTTTACTATATACAGAATTTGTTTTGGTAACTGACCATGATTTAATATTCAAGATTTTTATTGCGACCATGTTGTACAAAAAGGTTTTAAAATTAGCTAAAAGCTTCAACATGAGCCCGGGTGGGCACTGCAATTCGGAACATAGGTTCCTGATACCATAAAGTATAAAAGTTCTTAAGATATAAAATTATATAACATAAATAAATAAACAATTGTTGAAGATATTTAACAATGTGAAATAGACGGAAGTATCGTTCTCTTTAATACAAATTCTACTTAACAGAACTTAACAATAAAAAAACAGATATAATTTTATTAATACTGACTTGGTTAATATGGATACTCGCAAAACAATTCATTAAAAAAGTTCGTCGTAGGTATATTACAAATTATCTTCACTGTTCTTTAGTTGCTTTCATTTTAAGCTTCGATACAAAACTCCGTTATGCTTGTTAACAATCTATAATATGTACATAAAATAAAAGGTTTGATACGTTTAATAATATAAGTATGTTTAATAGGCATGCTAATGGCAATAAATTCTTGTCACTATCTGATCAAAGATTTACGTTTAATTTGTTACGGTATAGCTTCTGTACCGTAACAAATGTATTTAAAGAACTCTATTTAGTTTTGTCTGGCCTCAAACGATAGTGAAAAGAGTGAGAGTTTCGAAAGTGAATTGAAACAGCAGTGACTGGCTAAGCAGTTATGTGATGTCACAGTGTAAACCAGTTACCTATCAACCGTGGTTGTAACTACACGTAATAGCAATAAAATTTAAATAAATTGTTTTTTGTTACTGAGGCAATATAGGTTGTGATGTGAGTGATTGTAAACAATACGTTGATATTTATTGGTGTTCTATTGATTTGTTTCGTAAGTATATTTGTTTGTTACTTTATTTGAAATAAGTTCTGATGGTTGAGGCCTTTTAGTTTTGGTTTTAAGGAAGGATTTTGTTTGTATTATAAGCCAGTCTTAAAATGGTCTATTGGTACTCTTCTATATTCAGATTCACTATTCATTTTAGCTTCCAAAATATGTAAACTACCAAACTATTAGACCTATTTATGTCGCCTTGGCTAATTTCTTTCAGCCTAGTGTCTGCCCGATTATAGGTAACTTTTAAAAGCAAATTACGTTCGTATTTTTATATAAATACGAGCATATTATTCTCTATTATTATTGTTACTATGCTGCTGGTACATTTAAATATTTAAAACACCATTTCTTTTCCTTTTTAGGAAAAGCCTAGTCATGTTTTGTTTTAGTATTCTCGTTATACCAACACTAGTTAGTTTTATGGAATTGCACTTTCACAATGACTAGATTCCTACCTATAATTGCGTAAGTTAGAGAGGCATTACTATTCTGTGTAAGTACTTGTTTATAGGTTCGAAATTTTTAAAG
This sequence comes from Eupithecia tripunctaria, assembly GCA_955876795.1. Classification (NCBI taxonomy): domain Eukaryota; kingdom Metazoa; phylum Arthropoda; class Insecta; order Lepidoptera; family Geometridae; genus Eupithecia; species Eupithecia tripunctaria. The sequence continues at coordinate 9,053,827 of OY041620.1, forward strand.
GCGTCTTAAGACACGGTCGATGGTAAAGAGCTTAACCTAGGTAGATATAATATAATTGATTTTATTTTAAAAAACTATAAACCGACTTTAATTATACTGTTTTATCATCGACCAAATTAAGATGGGACCACACGGAAAGCACCAGCTTTCAAATAAAAAAAGAATCACGAAAATCGGACCACCCAATGAAAAGTTCTGAGGTAACAAACATAAAAAATACAGTAGAATTGAGAACCTCCTCCTTTTTTTGAAGCCGGTTAAAAAGTATAGGTACTTGGTAGGTACTTAATTTTCTAAAAGACATTTAATCTCCACTGAAAAATGTACAACGAGTTTGCAAAATTATTTTTTGAATAATCGAATCACAGGGTTTAGAATAAAAATAAAGTGCGGCACATCAATAACGAATGTCTAAATATTTTAACTTCTTTTAATAAATATTACATCAGCATCATCGTCAATGAGGCTGATGTAATTTTTTTCATTCTACCCTAGACTACATTTCTTACGCTCGGCCAACTATACGTTCCTAGTAGGAGCTCTAGCAGATGTAGAGTAGGAGCCTCCTACTCTACATCTGCTAGATTTCTGTGCCAGATACCAGATGTAGATCCAAAATGAAGTTGTCGATTTTAACCGTTGTTTTCTACGGCATATGTCAATTCACAGAACATCAGTTAAAAGATTTATATATCTTTTAACTTTTAACTGTATACATACATTTTCAATGGTACTAAGGACACATAGTAGTTGTACCATTGATGGTACAAATCAATGGTACTATAGACACAAGGGGGTAAATTACAGCCTCTCCTCTGGCAACTAGTCAGTATGCCGAATGTGAATTCCACAAATAAATAGGTTCTACAAAGTTTGTGTTAGGTACTTTATTTTCTACGAAAATGTGTCAGCGCTCCAAGCGAGTTTAGGTGTATAACTTTCACGATACAACTTTCAAATTTGTAGTAAACAGTAGTCCATAGAAAATAGAGTTTTTCTATGGACTACTGTTTACTCTTAACGCAAATTTGTCGTAAACAGTTCACATTCAGCATAGGTAAAAGTCTCGTCTTTTACTCTAATTCTGTTTCACCACGTCAATGGTATGGTATGAATTACCCAATTAAAGCACTTATTGTTTTCACTGGCATTAGTCACGTTTTATCTGCATGCATCGTTAACTTGCACTCTACTGTTTTAGGTATTGTTCCGTTATTTTTTTTTTCGTATTTTCGCGTGTTCTGAGTGAATATATTTTCTTTTTTTTAAGAGTGTTTTTTTGCAACTGTCATCGGAAACTATGTACTTTTAAATTTTTGATATTTAAAAGAATGTTTCATGATGTCATCGGTTACAATCAGCAAAGGTCAGGCGGATTGCTACAGGGAAACCGGAAATTTACCTACAGATAACATACATTTCATTTACAGGGTAACTTTGTCTGTTATTTTATTTTTGTCACATGCAAAAAATATAGCAAACTATGACCCAGCAAAACTTAACGCCCCCGGGGAGGTCCCTTGGCCAAGCTCGCGATTCTCAGTCTTTTGAGGAAAAGAGTCTAGTTTTTTGTGCCATTTTACACTAACTTATTACTTATTGTACACTTAGCCTACCATAGTACCCAAATCTAACATAGTAGTTGGACATACATATCAAAATTAAAACCTTAACAACATAATCATACCAAAATGGAGTTAAAAGCCTAGACGAGATGTTTTTTCCTCGGCTCATCCGGGAACTTCAATGCTTGTGAGTCGGACAGACTCACAAATCAAGTCCAACTTTACTTTGCTACTTACTTATTAATACAAATTACTAAAAACTATTAAAGAATTATATTTTTCTGGTAAAACCTAGAGAACTTTCGAGAATCCCGGACCACCTCCACTCTCAGTAGATACCTATTACCAAGCCCTGCTTGGGTACTCCATTGTATCATTCCCCATGACAACAAATTAATATGAAATATAAACTTAAAACCTCTAGGTTGATCAGTTAAAAGAACAACTGCTTAAATTATCTGGTAGTCTCTCCGCCTAACCTAAGCTGACCTCTTCCCTGTCACTCTACAAGGTTATTATATTATAAACGAACACTTGGTTTCAGCTGAACCGCCTTGGGTACTACAAACTGGCAGCGGCCGCCCACGTGGAGACGGAGCGACCGCAAAACGGTCTTAAACAGCCTCATCCCAAGGAGATCAGGTATTGTAATTTTGCATAGAGATTTGGAGGTAGCTTAAGCGTACGATATTCCTTGTGTGGCTTTGAGTCATCAGCGACGATGATAGGTCCCAAATTATTCTTAGAGAGCAGAAATATGTCACATTTAGAAAACTGATCATTGTGCAATTAACTTACTCTAGAAATAAAAGAATTGCATTGCATGCATAATTCGTTTTATGATTGTTTAACATGAAGGTTATTTGTTTTAAGAGCGTTAATACGTGGCCATTTTAAACATAATTGATTTAACAAATACGGTGAGTCGGCTAAGTTCCTTAAGATATTCAACAAAAATATTTGATCTCTAATCGTGCGTCGGCTTTGAAATGAAACAGTGTTAATTATTACAGACTATTTGAGTTATTGATTTTAAATTTAAGATGTTTAATGAACATTGACTGAATTTGCTCGAGACTATTAACATAAACTAGATAACGAGGATTCCAGACACCAGAACCATATTCCAAAATGGGTCTGATCAGGGAATTAAAAAGAACCACCATGGTTATTCCGTGATTTGAGTTTTGGGGTGGTCAGCCCGCTTGCCTGACCCTAATCAGATAGAACACGTTTGGGATAAGCTGGGAAGACAAGTTAAACAGAGAAATCCAGCTCCAGCTAACTTGAGAGATCTCAAAACCACATTGGTAGAACAATGGAATCTCATCCCACAAACTTGTATTGACGATCTAATAAAAAGTATGCCCAGCCAGACGGATGCTGGCAGCTTTGACAGCAAGAGGAGGTAACTCTAAATACTGAGTGTGCCATACATAAAAAAATAATCAACCGTTTGAACACTATACAATTTGCGATATGATAGGATACAGTGTTAATTTTATTTACTACTACTGCATTAAGATAATTGTCAATAAATAACACAGACAACGATTATTATGCTAATTTGTCTGTTTTAAGTTTCTCCTCTAAATTTGTCCATGAGTATATTATACACTTATGGACAAATTTAGAGGAATGCAACTTAAAAAAGACAAATTAGCATAGTAATCTTTATATTGGAAAGCCTAAACTCAAATCATGGTAAATATTCCGTTGTAAATTATTTTAGTATGAATATCTAAGCATGAAGGATTAAAAAATATTAATACAACACATTATTTTCAGCCGAAGCAAAACAACTATAATGGTGGACGCAGATAGCTTGGTGCTATGGAGGCGGCCGTTTACAACGTTAGAATATTTCTTCAAAGAACTCTTAATTCTTATCACCACAGGGTTACAAAGGTAAATATGTACTACTACACTACACACCAGTTGTGTAATCAGAATGTTGATAACAAATTACATAAGTACAGGCATTATGCCAAAATAAGTGCTTAGACAAGTCAAATTTTTACTATATACCTAAACAGCTTGATAAATAGTTATTACTATCAAACAAGAAAAAGGGTGCAATTGACTCTAATTCACTTCAATTTTTTGTCCACTAGCGGATGAAGTGAAAAAGAAACCACTAGCAAGTTTATCGCTTATCAACTAATACAATCTTAGGATAACTAAGTCTAACTGGTCTTACATACTATTGTCTGTGTGGAACTGGGCGACATCCGACCAAGCATTAACATCATTGACATAGTTATCTACGGAGTAATAGGCTTTCTTGATAAGATTTCGTTTTATGTACAGTTTAAATTTATGAATCGGGAGCTCAGTTGCTTCAGATGGAAGCTTATTATAGAATCTTACGCAATTGCTCACAAATGATTTCCCTACCTTTCGTAATCTATATGATGGGATGTGTAATTTGTTCTTGTTTCTTGTATTTTTATTGTGAACATAACATCTTTCATATAGTTATCTCAGTCGATTTTGTTGATACAAAATATAACTTAATTAATTTGATCTTAGTTAACATGTCGGTCTCTTTTTCTTTTTAATAAAAGGGGTGTTCGGTAGAACGTGTGCCATTCCATTATGATGGTATTTTTAAGAAAATGCCTAGTTGATTTTTAGGGTAAAAAATCCGAGATGAAACTAGTTGACGACATTGATCGATTTTTGTTCCATTTTGTTTAATAATTTGTTAGATTTTATCGCAAAAGGTTTTTTTCGCGGAATTGTTAGTAAATATTTATTCCATAAATTTAAAAAAGCCGCTCTTTGGTTTCACCTATTATACAAAAAAATACTATTTTATCCACCTACAAAAATACAATACAAAATTATATAAGACACAAGTACAGTGGGCGGCCTTATCGTTTCGAAGCGATCTCGTCGAGGCTATACTATCCTCAGATTTCGTAACTATAGCACACGTACTGCCGAGCACCCTGTATATAAAAGAAATGGACGTCAACGATGACGACCATTAAGAAAGGGAAGGAAATGTTTTAGCACTTAAAACTTTTTACTTATTTTAGTACGTAAAATTAATTTGTTTAGTTCATGTTCCAACATAATCGACACCAACGTTTAATGTAAAGAGTGTGGCGAAAACATTAAATAGTAAACTGAAGGAAATTATTTCAGTTATCAGCTGTTTAGTAACTACTTCGCTATTTAAATTCAATTAATTTATGTAGATAACGTTGTTTGTACAAATGAACTTCGGTTTTACCTACTTCATCAATTTGCATATTTCTCTGTTACTTATTCGTCGAAAAGACTTCAAAGAAATTAGGAGGTTTAATGTTGGGCTGTATGTATGTTGCTAATTTTCTCCGTCTACTATAGATAGACATTTAAATTCGCCACTGTAGGGAAAATGATCCCGGAGGTTCATAAATTTGTGTTCAGGCAAAATTTTTTTTATCTCATAACCTAAAAAAAACGAATAATATTCAGGATCAATTTAACTATATCCTAAAATACACTTGGCAGTAAAAATAGCATATTAAACGTTCTGATAATACTATTTTTGTTGCGACTGTTTTTTTAAATAGACAGACGAACTTGACATGACAAAAAAAAACTGAGCATTGATACGTTTTCTCTGCTTTCAAAAATCCAGCAGTAAGTTCTCATTAACAGCGCATAATATAATAATAATAATGCTGGACAATTCACGCAGCATTACTATCTAGCCCCAAAATAGACAGGGCTTACAATGTTGTGGGAATTAGATAACTGATCCACATCTGAACCACACAAGCTTAGATAAAGCTGTGTGAATTGTCCAGAATTATAAATTTATTATATACAGAAAACATCCAGAATACCCGGAACAAATATCTGCAGACCGTACAAACAATATTTCCGAGAATCAATGCAGACATTTGTTCAGGGCGTTCTGGATGTTTAATATGTATAATAAAAAAATATCTATCTATTTAGTGTATTGTATTATGTATATCAGTTATCTAGTACCCATAACACAAGCTCTGCTTAGCTTGGGGCTAGATAATGCTGTGTGAATTGTCCAGTTATTTATTATTATTATAAATATCACATTTTAGTCTCCTAATATCACAATCTGATAAGGACCTTGGTTCGACGTAACAATCAATCGTAACATCAACATTGTTACGCGTCCAAGAGATTTATAAGGTCTAAATGAAATAAAGCACTTTGATGTATTTGATAGTAATAATTATTTATCAAGCTGTTTATATAGTAAAAATTTGACTTGTCTAAGTACTTATTTTGTAAGTCTAAAGAAATAAACGATTTGACTTTGACTTTGACTTTGATATTCGCCCCCAGACAAAGTCACAATAGTACATATTGGAATAAACGTCGTGCAATTAAATGTTTTTTCTTTTCAGATTACTAGCATACAAATTACTAGCGTTGTTAATAGTTTTATTGATAAGCGGCACAGCTGTGTCCTACCAGATAAGTGGACCTCACCAGCCCTATGTACAAGTGAGTTTATATATTATTATTAATACCCATAATTCCTACGCTAGGCATGCGGGTTGGGGATCGCAGTCTGGATCTAGAATGATCCCCCCCCCCTTAGTCACCCCTTACGAGTTTCGCGGGAAGACTTGGGTGATGCAAATTCTGAGCCGACACCAGACGGCCGCTTTAAAATATGAACTATAGAAAACAGTGTCTACATAAACCTTCAACCTCAACGGCCTGTATTGTTCAACTGCTCGACGCAGGCTTCCCCCTGATAAGCGGCTATTGGCATTTGTCTCATGGGGTAATGCCAATAATCCCCACGCTGGACATGCGGGTTGGCGATCGCAGTTCGGTGGTAGAATTGTTCTGCAGGGCGCTGCTGCCCGTCCGCCGATAGATATCTTACGACACCCACAGGAGTTGGGGTGGTGCAAATTCTAAGCCAGCGCCACACAGCAAAAAGGATTAAAGACGCTACCAGTTGTAAATTGTACCAAATTTAAATGTATAAATTAATCTGACTAATCAAATTACTTTTTTTAATACATACTTTTTTCTTTTTCCAGTTAGTAATAGCCACTCTAGCATGGTGGGGATGGTGGGTGATCCTTGGAGTTTGCAGCTCAGTCGGCCTCGGCACAGGGCTGCATACCTTCCTGCTATACCTGGGCCCGCATATAGCTCGGGTCACGCTTGCGGCCTACGAGTGCGGCGCATTGAACTTCCCTGAACCACCATATCCTAATGAGTAAGTCATATCACACTAATATTCTTACATAATAATTAGTGAAACAGTGTTAGTTAGGGATAATATTTAGTTATAATTTATTTTAGGTACCAGAGGTTAGTTAAAATATTGTAAAACCTAGATTGATTATCTTATGTATCTCATTATAAGTAAACCCTGTGTTTGTATGAGAATAAAGTTCTGTAAACCTAAACCTATATTATAAATGCGAAAGTTTGGATGGATGTTTTTTACCTTTACACGCCAAAACGTTCAGTAGTTTTAGTACGATTGGGCTGAAATTTTGCATAAAGGTTATTCTAATCCTAGAATCAAATTTAGGCTACCTATCCCAAAAATTAGTTTCTGTGGGATAGAGATCACCTTTACACGTTTCCATAGGAACAACGCGTGCGAACCCACTGGTAGAAATTAGTAATTCTTATAAAAACACGGTAACGGATAATAAATAGAATACCTACGACTTCAAACTTTCTAATGTGCTTGAAAAATGTTTTTCCCTAAGCTCGAGAAACTGTGCTAAATTAGAAACAGTGTACAAGCTAACGCATTAGTACATGCAGTACGTACATTGCAACTCGCGTGTAAATCTAGCTTAGCTTGCATTGACCACAATTACCAACTAATGTGGAAACAATAAAAGCAGTGTTCATTCACCACTCAACGGGTTCGGTTATTTTAATCTCTTCGGAGTTTTTGCCACCCTCAGCTAGCTAGCATCCCTTAGCGTTTTACCCCAGCTTAGCTTATTGATAGGAACCCTATCAAACAGATTGAATTTTTAAGGATTTAAATGTTAACTTGAAGTTAAGGACAAAAGACAGTAAGTGGCAGAAGTTGCAATACTTGTTGCAACTGATTTACTTGTTTACACAGTGAATAGTGAAAACAGTTTCCGCAACTCAACCTCTAAAAAATTTATTGCTAGTGTAAATCACGCGCACTGTTAACTTAGAAGTACACATAGTTCTTAAACAGTAGACAATTTTGAAATTGCCTGTAAAACAGGTTTCAGTTCATTAATAAAAACCATAGAAACGCTCATTGGAACACTTGGTAACGTCTTTTTAACCCACCATTCCTCTTCCAGCATAATCTGCCCAGCAGAAATCGACCCGAACAATACAGTCTCAATATGGAACATAATGTCCAAAGTCCGGGTAGAGTCCATGATGTGGGGGCTAGGAACAGCCCTGGGAGAGCTCCCGCCATACTTCATGGCGCGGGCAGCGCGTCTCTCCGGCGGAGGAGTCGCGGAACTCAAGGAGAAGGATGATGATACTACTACTGGCAGGTAACTATAGAACAAAGAGTCTAAGTGTGGGTAGAGTCCATGATGTGGGGGCTAGGAACAGCCCTGGGATAGCTCCCGACATACTTTATGGCGCGGGCGATGCGTCTCTTGCCGATGAGTCGCGCAACTCAATGAGAAGGATGATGATACTGCTACTGGCAGGTAACTATAGAACATAGTGTCTAAGTGTGGGTAGAGTCCATGATGTGGGGGCTAGGAACAGCCCTGGGATAGCTCCCGACATACTTTATGGCGCGGGCGATGCGTCTCTTGCCGATGAGTCGCGCAACTCAATGAGAAGGATGATGATACTGCTACTGGCAGGTAACTATAGAACATAGTGTCTAAGTGTGGGTAGAGTCCATGATGTGGGGGCTAGGAACAGCCCTGGGATAGCTCCCGACATACTTTATGGCGCGGGCGATGCGTCTCTTGCCGATGAGTCGCGCAACTCAACGAGAAGGATGATGATACTGCTACTGGCAGGTAACTATAGAACATAGTGTCTAAATGTGGGTATAGTCCATGATGTGGGGGCTAGGAACCGCCCTGGGCCAGCTCCCGCCATACTTAGAAGGATGATGATACTACTACTGGCAGGTAATTATAGTTCATAGTGTCTGAGGCCCGTATTATAAAAGCTTGCTCAGTCACCGATCTATGCTCGAGTAATGTTTTTCTATGGTAAAAGCGTTACTCAAGCATAGATGCATAAATAAGTATAGTTTCAAATTACGGGCCTAAGTATGAGTAGAGTTCATGATGTAGGCTCATCCATGAGTAATGTTTTTCTAGAAGACAGCCGCCGAAATTATTAAAATGTTTAGTATTTTTTTTTTATGGATACATTATTGTCGGAGCCTATCCTCTTTGTAATATTATTACTAGCGCCTAGTTCCCGTCCCGTGGGAATTCCGGGATAAAATATATCTGTCCAGTAGTTTCGGAGCTTCAATACAAACAAACAATCAAATCTTTATCTGTATAATATTAGTACACACTAAGTACCCCATACCCTTGAGTAACCTTATTTCTCTTTCCGTCGTGTGGTGCCGGCGGCATAGAATTTGCCCCACCCCAATTCTTCCCGTGGGTGTCGTAAGAGGCGACTAAGGGATATCTTCTGGGGGGCGGGCAGCAGCGCCCCCCGCAGAACAAATCTTCCACCAAACTGCGATCCCCAACCCGCATGCCCAGCGTGGGGATTATAAGCATTACCCCCCCATGAGTTAAACGCCAATAAGGCGTTTATCAGGGGGAGGCCTGCGTCCAGCAGTGGACCGATACAGGCTGTGGATGTGGATGTGGATTTCTCTTTTCAGAGCGAAACAAATGGTCCAAAAGCTAGTCCAACGGGTCGGTTTCGTCGGTATCCTAGCCTGCGCTTCAATACCTAACCCACTCTTTGACCTGGCTGGACTTACGTGTGGACACTTCCTCGTGCCGTTTTGGACGTTCTTCGGAGCTACGGTGCTAGGCAAGGCGGTTATAAAGATGCATATACAGAAGATGTTTGTGATTATTGCGTTTAATGAGAGCTTGGTTGGGTAAGAAGTTGCTTTTAAATATTTTGTAGAATAATAACTTCTTTGTATCCCGTAGGGACCAGTCGTCGTACATGGCCACCCTCTCGAAATTGTTTCCGAGTACACTTACCTTGGACAAATTCTGCAGTTAGGTAAAAACAATTTTGAGAAGGAGGCCTAGAGGAGGATCCAGCTAGGCTGGTCAGCGTTTGGAAAGCTATGTCGAGTCTTCTCGTCATCCATGCCACAATGCTTGAAAACGTAAGTTTTCAATCAGTGCGTCCTACCCGTCATGACCTACGGAGCTGAGACGTGGCACTCACGATAGGACTGGTCCACCAGTTTAAAGTCGCTCAGCGAGCTATGGAAAGAGCTATGCTCGGAGTCTCTCTGAAGGATAGAATTCGTAACGAATACATCCGACAGAGAACCAAAGTCATCGACATAGCTCAAAGAATTAGCAAGCTGAAGTGGCAGTGGGCCGGCCATATTTCGCAAAGAACCGATAACCGCTGGGGTAAACGAGTTCTTGAGTGGAGACCGCGACTCGGATAACGTAGTGTAGGACGCTCTCCGGCCAGGTGGGATGACGATCTGCGAAAGACTGCAGGCAGATGCTGGATGCGTCAAGCTGAAGACGGCGCTATGGCGCTCATTAGGGGAGGCCTATGTCCAGCTGTGGACTTGTATAGGCTGATGATGATGATGATGATGATGATCCCGTAGGAACTGATTTATGGGATAAAAAGTAGCATATGTGTTACAGGTTCCTACCGTAGAGTAGTTTTTTGAAGAAACAACAAAGATATGCACGACAACGAAATCGACACTCGTTTATCCTTTTCCGAGTAGGCCCTTTGGACAAAAAGTAGCTTATGTCTGTTTTGAACTGTTTGGCAAACCGTACGTTATTACTGTAATTAGACTATTGTTAATTTTTTTACTGTAATTTTACTATTTTCATATAAATCCATAAGGTATTCAGCAGAAATAAACATTCCTAGAATTCATTAAAGATTAAAACACGTCGTAAGTTATCAGCTACAAACCATAGGACAATGATTTCTCAACCTTATCACCAAACTAATAAGACCCATTTCCTTCCAGCCAAGTCCTATCATGGGTGGAAAAGATACCCTACATCGGGCCAAAACTAGAAGCGCCTCTTCTAGAGTTCCTACGCAACCAAAAGTCGCGCTTACACAAAAACGACGCAGATTCTTCCACTGAGAACCAAGGATCCGTTTTATCGAGCTTACTCGAGAAGTTCGTGTTAGCTATGGTGGTTTACTTCGTGGTTTCTATAGTGAATGCGTTAGCTCAGAACTATAGTAAGAGAATTAGTAAAAAGAAGGGGAAGAAGAGGGAATAAGGGGCAAATTCGCTGGGCGAAGCAATCTGTGGACTTGGTAAGTTTTTAGTTGTTATGAACCAATTGTTTTTATTGGACTAAACATGTTAAGTGACCAAAGATTGAAATCGCTGGATACGCCCCTACGCCCAAAAACTGTGGCATTTTCTTTTAATGCATGCGTTAACAAAATGTCGACGGACGCACACTATGTGTAGATAAAATAAGTGTCTGTCTTTTTGTCAATACACATAGTAAATTTTGTGAACAAGCACACCACAAAAACTGACAAAACAAAACACAATTTACTGATTCCAAATAACAAGAACAAGTCTGTGAGCTCAAAAACTTCGTTTGGCAACGAACACAGCGCGGTCTAACTACGGAAGGGCCTATGTAACTATTACAATCTTTGGCCGTCCCATAATCGTTGTAATAAATATGTTGGCATCATTTTAATGGTATCAGCTTTGTCATTGAACTACCAGTATTCTTGGCACTCTGCCTTTAAATAAATATACAGATATATTTATTATTTTCTTTTTTTATTGTTTTATTCTGTTATTTTATTGTTAACTTAACTAAATTTTAAACTATCTTATCACATACTATCAAATAGTTTAGGCATCATCTGAATTGCCAATGGTGTCAATCAATTCACAGACTGCTTATTTTGGGTGTTGATGATGTTGTGTAAATTAAATAAAATAAAATAAAAATAGCCTTTATTCCCTACATTAAAATTGTACAATAGTTATTTGTAAAATACTTATGTTTTATATGCATGCTTATCAAGAATAAAAATTACAGATTACAATTCAAAAATAAAAATCAATGATTAATTATGAAATAAAATATCTAAATTCAAATATATATTTTTTAAGGGTTTATCCATTTCTGGATAAAGGCCTCCTCCATCTCTTGCCAGTTTGCTCTATTTTGAGCTGCTCGTATCCATTTGTTTCCTGCAACTCCGATGATATCATCCTTCCAGCGGCGCACTGGTCGGTTGTGTAAATTACCCAACGTTAATTATATTCTCGCACGAGTTTCACATTAGTGTAAGTACGACAACGAAAGTTTTCACCATCCATTGTTAATTTTGTCTTCTCTTTACAGCGCAGCGATCTTCCAAACTGAGATGTCGGTAGCACTTAGCACCTCGTACAAAACCAGTGAAAGTTACAAGTTTACTCCGCGATCCAAGCAAAAGCATGTTAAGTGAATTACATTGTGTAAATACTAGATACGAGCCTCGAAAGATCACGAACTAAGATTTGGAAGACTTTAAGACAATGTAAAATAATAAGTTATTTATATCCCCCCGAATCAAACATCAACCTCAACAGCCAGTATTGGACGCAGGCCTCCCCCTGATAAGCGCCTTATTGGCGTTTATCTCATGGAGGGTAATGCCCATAATCCCCACGCATGCGGGTTGAATCGCAGTTTGGTGGTATAATTGTTCTGCAGGGGGCGCTGCTGCCCGTTCCTGGTGGATATCCCTCAGTCGCCTCTTACGACACCCGCGGGAAGAGTTGGGGTGGTGCAAATTCTAAGCCAGCACCACACAGCTGCTGTGCACCCCCGAAAACTCCAAAGGAACTCGGAATTAAACCTGTCTTAAGTCACAAATTTCTGACAGATATCAACGAAAATATGCCCTAATCAAAGTGTAAATCAGGTTTAAAGTTGTCACTTTTAAAGTAATTTTCACTTTAGACGTGCTTGAATCTGAGTTGCTTTTGAGTATTTGTTTCTAACCCCCGCATACTTCGACGCTGCTCAGATTTAAGCCCGTCTCAGAGACGAATTTGTGACAGATTTTCTTTAAAAAAAAAAAACTATTCGAGACATGCTTAATTAAATCTATAAGGTGTTTGAGTATACGGTTAGTGAACATTAAGTTTAATGTTCACTAACCGTATACTCACTAAGATCTCGTGTAGATCTTAGGGCACGTTCGCTCTGTACCGTGACGATAGAAAGTCCTGCAGTTTTAAGTATCGTGGCTTGTATATGTACAACCCGGTCACAATATCTGTGCACCTGACCTCGTGACGTCATATCGGCGGTCTGGGTACGGTGTGAAAAAAAGTTTTTTCGAGAAATGTGGAGGTAAAAAAAAAATTTACTAACCTTTTCAAATCAATTTACCGAGGATTGCGCGGAGAGGTGACAGGGGAAGCGGGAGAGGCGCCGCATTCCAGCGAGGTGCACAGATATTCTGACCGGGTTGTATATACCTATTTAAATGGAAAATCGCGACGACTTATCCTCATAAACCTCGACAAAACTCAAAAATGATTGCATAGTATGTTTCCATAAGATAATCTTTTTTATAAACTGCGTACTTAATGGGACTGAGAAAGACAAAGCTGTCCTTTTCAGTTCGAATTCGATCTAAGAAAGCTTTACATGGATTTCTCAATCCAATTCTTTGAGTACGCAGTTTATACAAACATGTTATTATGTAAAGAATAATTACATAAGTTAATGTAAAAAAGCAGCTATCGTCCGACGACGCGTTGTCTTGCCTTTACCAAAATGTAAATAATAAAATAAATAAACTAAAAAAGTAGAGTAAAATTTTAACTTTCACTAGCCAGAGTGAAAGCGTTAATTGGGTGCTTAGTATTAGCAAAAATAAATAAGTGTGAATTAATAATGTATATGAAATAAAAAAGCTGATAATTTAAAATGAGCGATATCGCAATATTTTAATAAGTCCTAAAATAATAATAATAATGTCGTAAATTGAATAGTACCAAAGCTGCCAAGTTGTGCACTGCCCAGACATTTCTATATAAAGTCACATTTTGTAAGAACCTAAGATTTTATTAAGTTTACACAACATCAAATAAAACTTATTTTCTGCATCTCTGGAAGAATAATAATTTAATAACTTTGCAAAAACCTAGATATCTATGCAGCTACAAAACAAGACAAGAAACTTGTGTTATGTCATAGTTTAATAGAATTTCTAGCTAAATAGGTGCTCAAATTATGGTGAAATTTTCATTAGATAAATAATGCCCATTGATATGAATACCATCGATAAACAATACCAATCAAATCAGCTATGATGGTGTGTAATCTAATTGAAACGACAGAAAATAAAAGATGCGAAAAATATCCACGAATAGTTATCATTTATTACATTATTAATTGAGTAAATCTAAAGAACGTTAAATAGTTACTTAAAATTAATTATCGGCTGTCAGATTTACATAGGTATGATAAAATAGAATATAAAGATCGATAGACTGACTAATATTACATTTTCCATTGTTATCTATCGATCTTGAATGTTTTGAAGTTTTTGAATACGTTTTTATCACCCTGAATTAGTTTGAGCACTGATTTTAATGATTTTGAAAATGATACCTATTTTGTGTAAAATAAGTTATAATGTAAAACTGTTGAAAGTTTTTATTTTGTTTAGTTATTTTTCAAACTGTATTATATTGTTTTATAATGTTTTTGTGATAGCTGAAATATTCCAAAAAACATGTAAATTATATTTTAGTTTTATCTTGTTCTATTATTTTCAGTTTATTTTAGTCGGTATCTATTTTTTATGTCTAAAACAACCTTAAATATTGTTATGAATTACTTTGGTTTAAAACCACTTTCCTTGGTCGAGCGAGACATTTTCAATTCTTCCACTAGACAAAAACTTACAGTTAATGGTTTTGGTGTGGCACACACTGTTATTGGTACAAAATATCATGAAAGCTTACATGGCTTTGGAAATTTGTCTCGTATCACTGTATTTAGTTAAGTGTGTGGAAGACATTTTGTAAGTAGCATGGTATAGAAGTGTGTAAAGTTAAGTAGTCGAATTAAGTCCATTATGACGAGTGTGTACTGCCATACACTACAAAGTTTGCTTTAAGTTGATTTTCTATGGAAATGTGCAAGTTATGTAAACTTCCCGCTTGGAGCGCTGTCAGATTTTGATCTATACTAATATTTTAAAGAGAAAGGATTTGATTGTTTGTTTGTTTTTAATGGGCTACTGGACCGATTTAAAATATTCTTTCATCATTAAAAAGCTTACTTTTCAGGGAGTGATATAGCTATATTTTATCCCGGAATTCCCACGGGAACGGGAACGAAGCGGGTGAAACTGAAGATAATAAAGTAATGCAAACGTAGTCAACAGTAGGTATGGCATACACACTTAGCATACAGTATTACGTTTGGGGCTAATTTTCCGCTCACAATCATGTTGACAGAAATATTGTTAATGTTTTCGATGTGTGAAACAAAAAGAATAAGTATAGGTAACCCCATCTCTAATATGTACCTTCTGTGGCTTATTTTTGACGGGATAGCGCTTGCTTATTAGTCGCTAGGGACTTTAATGAAGTCTACACGCCGAAATTGGCGACACAGCCCGGCGATATTCAGTGTATGAATTGTGGGCTGCGGCGCTATACTTCTTCAGACTTTCGTTTATACTTGTCTGATAATGGGCGCGAATCAGAATAATGTAGTTGATTTTCGTCATCATACTTGTACAGTTATTGTACTAATAGTTTATGAATGTTTTTTAATTTTGCTTGGACATTCCACAAAAGTGTAATTATGATATTTCTTGTTAACTCACTCACCATTGTCATAAACGCCTGCACTATTGACATTGTAAGAGCCTAACTTCACAGGCGAGGGTCACGCAGCGAGGCAGTAGATGATCGCTGGCGATATTCTTGCTCGTGTGGGTGGTCTTTTAGAATAAAAGGCAATTTCGCCTGAATACTCAAACGCAACTCAGATTTAACTCAACCTCACCTTAACAGCCTGTATTGGTCAACTGTTGGACCCAGGTCTCGCCCTGATAAGCGCTTTATTGACTTATATCTCATGGGGGGCATTGCCGACAATCCCCACGCTGGGCATGCACGCAGATTAAAGCACGTCGCAAACGACTATATTTTTTTTTGGAAAATGTGTCAAAAAAAAAAAATTATCACTTGAGTTCTACTTAAATCTGAATTGTGTATAAGTATTTAGGCGAATGCTGCTTTTAAAATCGTGATTTTTTTGTTGGTGCTTTTCAACTATCCATGTCTTGTCTTTGACATAGGTATTTATTATTATAATTTTGTAAATTTATGAGTGAATTATAAAATGGAGTGATCAATATGATGTGTAAAATAAGATAGGATTGTTCACTTTTTGTTAAAGTTTGGTATTTAATATTTATTTTAATTATTCGCATCTATAGATATAAGTAAAATTCTGTAGAAACGGTACTCGGTTCTCCCAGCGCTAACTCTGCAAAAGGCGTATTTTGTTGTGTTACAATTACAATAAAATACAAAGACACTGTTTTCAATCGTTTGCACTATATCTATCTAATTAATAACAAAGTATTTATGGAACGATGTACCTAGACCGAACTGCGACCGAGACAACAAAACGCACGCGAAACGCGAACGCTTCGCTGGTCTGACTATGACTCAAGTGGGTGGACCTAATTTGAGCGATCCACTTTTGAGAAGCTTGTACCCTATCTCCCGAATTCTACTTAATTCGATGTTCACATCTAATGATATTGTATATATTTTATTAGAATGATGTTAGTGTGTAAGCTGGGGACACATTGTCATCACATGGCTATGATGATGTCTTGATTCAAGACATTAATATTCTACATACTAGAATATTGTTTTATAGATAGGCAAAATTTTAGAGATACCTACTTGAGGCTTGTTTTTGATCAGATAATGGATGATAGTGTGGCACCAGCTTTAGTCATGTGGTGTGGTACGTTAGTACAAATATATTGCTTGTAAGTTTGAGGTTTGTATAAGAACAATAAATAATGAATGTTCATGAAGTTTTTATTTATTTTAACCGAAACACGTTTTAATTTAGTAACTAAGTTTTCTTTTGGTCGGTAACCTTCGAGCAAAAATTATAATAGAGTAGTGAAATAGGCATCTAAACAACGAGGTATTGCACAGACCTGCGCAGCTCGGACGTCTGTGGGTATCATAGACTTTATATTATGGTGGGTATCTAGTAATTAGGTTTTTTTTAGTTTTTTCTTCCAATGCTTAACCAGAATTACTGCAGGCTGATTAAGCACAAGGAACCAGGATAACCAATCACAGTCTTGAAGTTATTAATTATCAACTTCCGTAATACTGTTCCTATAAGTTATTTAATAAAGTACGGTGTAGGTAATACGCTAAAAACTCCTTCCTCTTAGACTTCCAACCACATTAAAAATAGATCTCAATTACATATCAAGCAGTTTGATCGACTTTTTTATAGTCCTAGGTCCTAAATCATCAATAACAGTAAAGATCTCTGACCGATCGTTCAGGCAATGGAAACGGAAAATGTGGCCACTTTTATCTAAAATGTTTACAGTACACGCTGGCAACATAACCGTGACATTGACATCTTCATGAAATGACATGAGATTTGTTTTGACTTGAATTTTGAGGTTAGATTTCTTACGAAGTTATTGTATTCTCTTTGTCTCTCTCTTTGGTTAGATTTCGATTCAATGAAAAGTTTGGATTATTTTCATCGAGTTTTCTGTAAATTTATCACAAATTCAGTGAGTTTCAGCCGTGATGCTGCGACGAATATCATTCTCCATTGTCCAATCCCGTGGGATCAAGCAAACGGCGAATGTAAAATGGGTTAGGCCAGATTACGTTCCCTCTTACAAACCTGAAAAATCTGGCGATTTGGAGAGCCTCCCAACTATTCCTGAAACTACTATAGGCAAATACTATGCTCTGACTGAAGAGATTAAAGAGTAAGAACCTATTTCAGTACCATTGACTGTAAATAAAACATAACCTTAAAGCCTCTAAATTATGAAGATAGAAAAGAATAGGTATAGTAGAAGAGTACCTATCTGACTATTACTAGTAGGTAAATAAATAAAACCTTCTTTGCTCTGTTTTCAGTGCCCCTGCATCAGTGAAGAAGATATTCTCTATAGCTCACCTTGGCCAGAAAGAACTCAGCATTGTAGCACAACAACAGATTGAGGATAAAGTGAGGCGCCACAAGTATGATACTTGCTCTGCAGAAATCAAAAGTAAGTTAACACTTGATAGGAACATTTGCAGTTATTTTAGTCTTTTTCACTTAATGTGGTGTTTCGCTATGATGACCTAAGGTATAACGAAATAACTTGATTTGATTTTTTGTGATTTTAGCTTAAGTAATTAATATTAATTAGGTATTTATGGCATCCTAGTAGGGACGCAACATTCATACATAGGTTTAATTACCTAATACAATGAAATGGGAATAAAATGTATTTGCTGGGAGGTGTGACACAGTTTTTAACTTATGCACTTTCCAGTATTCCATTGTATTTTAGCTACACTATTTATTTGTTCATTTTTAATAAACAAATCTTAAATAGTAAATTTTTTATTTTTAAAATATTTATCAGACAAAATCAAAGTCAACTGAAATGAAATGCAGTCCATCTGTCACATAATGCTTCCCAGTTAAAAAAAGCTATCGTTCTTAATAATTTTAAATAGTCTACATAATTAAGCTCACTAAAAAAAAAAAATTATTACATTTATAACTTAACTGTCCAACTGTTGGGCAAAGTTTAGTCCTATTTCCTATCTTAGTACCCTTTTTTATTTTCAGTTGCAAGTCTAACAGCTACCATAAGATATCTTCAAGCTTCGATGGAGAAAAACCACAGAGATAACAAGAGAAAGGTATAGGCCACAATGTTTATAAATTAACCCACCAAACACAATCTATTTTTGTCCATTGCTGATTCTGTACCTAACAAGTGCCTGTCCTTCTCTCTGTCCTTGTGCAATCAGTAAATTAATAAAGTGAAAGTCTGTTCTTTGGATGATTATTAAGTCTTTTTTCCACAGGTGATTCTACAAGAAAGAATAGATAGAAGGAAGAAGCTGATTAAGTATTTGAGGCAATATGACTACAAGAAATTTGAGTGGCTACTGGAGAAGTTAGATATTGAATACAAAGGACACCCAGAGTAAGACAATTACATAAATTTTCCAACCTTTTATCAATTTCAGATCACATCTTCTTGATTGGGCTAAACCCACTGTTTGTGAGACATTATGTTTCCAGCTCATTCTTGAATTTTGTATTAAACTAAGGGAAACAGTCTCTCGGTTCAGTAATCAGTTTATTTCTAAAGATTTGGGGTCAATTCAGATGTATCCAAAACTAAACTAAATTGATAGGACTAAAAATGATGTTATCTTTTTTATTTCGATGGTTGGAAGAGATGACAACATTAGTGCCTGTGTGCTGTCATAGGTATAAGGCATGTTTATAAATAATATTTGAAGACTCTTAGAGGCTATATAAAACTTATTTAGCATATAAGACTACCATAGAAATGGTATCTATTTATCAATAAAAAATAATACTGGACAATTCACACAGCATTAGCTAGACCCAAGCTAAGCAGAGCTTGTGTTATGGTTACTAGTTATCTGATATACACAATAAATGCTATGTATAAATTTTAGCCTTGTATCAATTAAGTTTTAGCGACATATGGTTTGATACAGTTGGCTTTCAATTATGTTGGGT
Source organism: Eupithecia tripunctaria (assembly GCA_955876795.1). Classification (NCBI taxonomy): domain Eukaryota; kingdom Metazoa; phylum Arthropoda; class Insecta; order Lepidoptera; family Geometridae; genus Eupithecia; species Eupithecia tripunctaria. The sequence goes on from OY041620.1 coordinate 9,073,361, forward strand.
TCACCTTGGTAGAGTTGTATTTTTTACTAATCTCTTCCTTCTATTTAAGATCACACCACAAACTATCACGCAAGGAGTCACTTCGAAAGCTCACAGAAATGCACTGCACTGACATACGCAACAAAAAGCTAGATGAATACAGAAACCTTCTTGAAAGTCAACAAGGTCCTTTTTTAAAGCAAAGACTAGAAAATCTAAAGTTTATAAAAAGTGAACAAACTGAACTACAAATGCCAGTTACTGTAACAGACCAAGATATCAACAAAGTGGAGGAACAATTGAAGGCATGGACTATAAAAGATGAGATTAAACAGCAAGCTAAGAAGAAAAAGAAGAACATTTTATTAGAATAATTAAACCTAAGCTTTGTAAAATAAATGGTATTAGAATGTTCTTTTCGAGATTCTTTTCCAAAAATATATGTAAGGATAAAAACACATAATGAAGAAAGGTTTTTAAAATATTTTAAACATTTATTTTCATTATTACATAAGAATTCTTACAAGTTAGGAGTAAAAAGCGTAACTTCGAAATCAGTCGAATCTTGGACGGATAATTTTGTGATATTAGCATAAACATAGCAAAATACATACAATTATTACAGAAACCTATTTACATTGAGTATAAAAATATTTATGATGTAGCAGTTTTGTTAAAATATTTTCGTTTTCATCATCATCAAAGTTCACCAACAATGCCCGATTATTTAGAGAATCATTTCAACAATAACATCTCTTCTATCAGAAGAACGCCCATTTTCTATTTGACTCAAAATGGATTGTCATCGCATTTATATAATAGATCTGCAGGGCTGTTCCGACTCTTTGCTACCGAGTCATCGACACGGTATCTGAAAAAGATTCGCGCAAAATTCCTATATTTTAACGGTTTTAATTAGTAATTGTCTTACTGCAACAGTTAATCGACTAGAAAAAGTTATGGAAAACTACTTTTCTGCAAGTTTAATTTTCGCTGAACGCAGAAAATATGAAAAACCGCTATAATATTTGAATTTCGCGCGAATTTTTATCAGTATTAATGCAGATGACTCGGTGGCGCAGTCTAAATGGCCATTACACATATGAGTACAGTATTTATATACTTCTCCAAACGTTGTGATGGTTTTCTAATAACTCTTGAAAGACTAAATTCACAAAGACGTAGTATGAGGAGCTCTGGCATAGGCGGTAGGTATGAACCCTGAACGTCGTGATTTGGGCGCGTGTGCCCATAGCCAGCCTTCCACCGTTTGCTGCGTTAGATCTGCGTAGACCCACTCTCCTCTTTTCACTGATAGATCGTCTGGTGCTTGTGCCTAGGAAGAAAATATTTATTTATGAGTTAAATTATCCCTTTTTATTTATTTGGCAAATTTCACCTGTTCGCCCGGATGAAAAACTATTTTCATATGAATTGGCTAGATTCGTTACTTCGTAAGTACCACAAAAGTAGGTACAGTGTCAAATTGATATGAGCATCTATATCGTATCCATTTTGAATGGAGCACAAACATACACAAACCGCCCATACTTAACCTAAAATTCACTTTGTTGGCGTGTCCTTTTATACGTAATTTACATTACTTGTCGATTTTAGATCCTCCCTTTAATAAAAATTGCTTACAATTATATCTGAAACTCGACGCCAAGTAAGTGAGATTTTGTTATTTGTGTCGTGACTTTGTTTACTAACATGTTTCATTCAAAATGGATAACACCTAAGGTGTTCAAAAATATCTTACTACTCATTGTTTCATATTTATATGAGCAGTCAGGGTGTTCAAAGTAATCTTAGCAAACAAAGCTCTCATATTATGACATTTCAAGTAGGTATTCACTCAAAAGAGCTTGCATGCTATCTTTGAGAGCTTTGTTTGCTAAGATAATTTTGAACACCAGTCAGGGTGTGGCTCATTTAAATATCAGAAACAATGAGTATTATAGTAAGATATAAAAAATGATATAAAATGTTTATTTCGTCTTAAATCACACATTTACAAATAAAGGTAGGTACAGTTTATTATTCAGATAGTTGGTACCAGATGTGTGTAAAAGACCCAATTTAGGCATCGCTAATGAGTTCCTCGTTCTTACTATTAAGAAACGAAGGGCTCCTGCTCTGGCTAACTCAGGTTTTTTCCCCACAATAGTGTACTAACGGTGATAGCCATATATTTATATCAAGGTCTTATAGTGCCTAAGTTAAATTTAGAAAAAAAGTAAATACATATCTAGTTACAAAAATCTAATTTATACAGAAATAACACCTAGCCTAAAATGGAAATATTTAGATTTTCATTTTATTTTCTTAATATTAATTTAGAAAATAAGGATATATATTTTGAACACCTTGAGAGTTTACAACAATATGATTCGAACTATTACCGCGTACCTATATCAAATAGCTTTTATGTTTTCCAGATCATTTTGACTACCTCTAGACGCTCATATCAATTTGACACCCACTGTATCCTATCCATCTAAAGGTTGCCTGGAAGAGATCGTTAGTTAGCAGTAATTTCTTTGTTTTTGTTATGTATTGATGGTGCAATAAAGTTATAATCTATCTATCTGTATATACTAACATTATGTATCTCGTGTAGATACAGAATGAAATTGATGAAAATTTTCAGTCTACTTATACATTGTACATCTAGGCGTGAAAGTGACAGCCGATAGACATCCACAGCTGGACTTTCAAAGACTACACAACTATACCGACCTCATTTTTTTTTCTTTACCATGCGATTATTGTGACGCCCATATGATACTAACCTTGTAATCATAAAGCATGACTAGCTCAGTCCCGTGATACCGTCCGTCCGTGTCCTGAGACGTGTTCATAGTATTGTTGAGCGATATCGGCGGCGGTTGGGGCAACGCCGTCTGTGTGCTGTCTTGTGCCGCTGAAATCATATATTGAAAATTGAAACTTTCGCGATTTGTTGACATAATTTAATGATTATTTATCGACAATCGCTGTACTGCACGTAGGGGAATAGAAACAAAGATACGCGATAAATACCCGATAAATAATCATTAAATTAAATCATATATTAATGTTATATGCAAGAATTAGATTGATGTCAAGAGTCAGAGTCAGAGTCAAATCGTTTATTTCTTTAGACTTATAAAATAAGCAATTAGATAAGTATTTTTTTTACTATATAAACAACTTGATAAATAGTTATTAAATAAGAAATATGCTGCAATTGACTCTAATTCACTTCATGTTCCTCACTTTACTCCAGAACTATTTATGTTGGACTGTTTCTTTTATAACCTACAGAGCTAAATGTTAATTTTTCGGTAGGTAGATCGCCAATTATCTGTATGGACTTCGTATTCTTTGAAAGATACTAACTAATCGCATTTAGAATCTAAGATGTATTTATTGCATCGGTAGGAATAATTATTTTTAATGTGTTAGATACATGGGTTTTGACTCTTGTGCCTTGGTGCCTCTGTAGATGCGGCCCTTAGCCCTTAATTACACTAAGGGCCTGCTATGCGGAGGGAGCTAGAGAAGATTAATAATTATAATTATCTATTAATAATGTTTACTTTTGACCGCCATAATAACGCGATGGAACAATATTAGGAGACGCCGCCGATATTTTTCTAGATTCAATCGGAATATTATGGCACTTAATAGTATTAGGAACTGTTAAACTAACACTTTAATGGCCCATGCCACTCACATCCCCGTGTCGAGCATGGGCAGTGAATGCGTTAGAGCGACTTACGTTGTACAACAGCAGGGTACACAAATCCCGAGGGTATAAATCCTTCCTGACCATCGCTCCTTACTATCCAGTACCAATCAGGGTCTTCTCTGTTTAGCACTGAAACAAGAATTTATAGCTCAATCCGTGCCGAGAGATCGACGTAAGGGGCGTTCCAATAATCACTTTTTTTCGGCAAACGCGCAATACTAAACCTAAAAACGGCGTAACGTGTAGGTACTTGGCTTGAACTTCACCATGTATTACCAAGGGGGCTTAAGGTAAATCACATTAGCTTAACTCTCAAGGATCTGATGGCTATGGCCGACCATAATGACAAGATGATAGATACAAAGAAATATCCTAGTAAATAGTGTGTAACGACGCACATATCTGTGTGTTATGGAGCCCATTTTTCGGACATCACCTTTTTTTGGCAAAAACCAATAGATCAAATCTTCTTAAAAAAACTTCTTAATTAAACACATTTGGCAATCGGCAGTTCTACTCTAACGTTTGAAATCATTTGATCTATCGGTTTTTGCCAAAAAAAGGTGATGTCCGAAAATGGGCTCCATACATAAGACACTGTGCGACGTAAGTGACTGTAGGGTAAGTCGTAGGTAGTGCTTATCCCTATAAGCACAACCTACGGCTAGGGAGCTGGCTAGGGGGAATATCTTAAGGTAAATGAGGTAGTGATTACAGATGCTTTGGTGTACAAACCAGTAACAAACTCCCCTCGCTCCACATGCACGTCGTTCTCGTCGCGCGCAGTGAATGTGTAGAGCACCACATACCGCCCCGAGGGGTCTTTGCTGAACGGACACGCCTCGCCCTCGCTGCCTATCTCCGACGTGCCGTCATTTGTTACCCCATCTGATACTGATAATCTGGAATATTAGTAAGTATCATTATTATATGATATTATCGTATCAGAATATTTTTGGATAATTTTTAAAGAGATGAAGAATCCTATTTAGAGGTGTGTGCATCAACAGTAGGAAAAGTTTTAAATTTTTGTGACAGAATATAATAATAATAATATAATAATGCTGGACAATTCAAACAGTATTATCTAGCCCCAAGCTAAGCAGAGCTTGTGTTATGGGTACTAAATAACTGAATACATAATACAAATACACTACATAGATAGATATTTTTTATTATACATAGAAAACATCCAGAACACCCTGAACAAATATCTGCAGATCGTACAAATATTTGTCCCGAGGCGCGAATCGAACCCGCAACCTCCTACTTCGCAGGCGGACATCCGCCCACCGCGCCATAGAGGTCGTCAATATAATTTTTATCACTCTTTATTTTAACCATAACCATATATTCAGTCTATATAATATTCATTCTATATCTATAATAATAATTGGTGGATGCTAGGCAGGTGAATTTGCATACTCATTTTGCTTGCCTGTTTTCTCTCACATTCATGTAGTAGAATTACATAATAGGTAATAAATTTTGTTTTAAACTTTAAACAATATTATAAACTATAAACCTACTTAAATTTTTATAGTTTTTTTACGAATTTTCATAAATCCCATAGTCAGAACTGAATAAAATTAAAATGGGACTACACGGGAAGCACCAGCTTTCATATAATAAAAGAATCATGCAAATCGGACCACCACCAAAACTTACTGTGAAACATCTCTATGTGCTATGTCAGCTGGTGACCGACTCCTCGGCAGCTTCTTCTTTAGATCATGATGCTCGCACGGAGCACAGTATGAGTGTGGTATGAACCCTTCCCGTCTCGAGTCTGCTAGTATTACATACACCCAGTCATTCTCTCTGTATAGTACATTTACTATTTGACCACGTTTTACCTGGAAGAAACAGTTATTTTTGGATTATTTTAAGTCAAATGTCAATATTTTTGTCATAGCTTTTGTAGTTGCAAACATTAGGAAACACACTTTCTAAACAATTTAAATTTACCTCTAACTCATCATCAACACATGGAGCAAAGTCATGAAGAACCACCATCTTAGAGTCCGGACTAAGACCATGCTCCTTCTCAATTCCAACCCTCACCAGTGTCTCTATGCTAGCCGATCCTGTGATCCGACCCATGCCGGGACTGAGCCCTGAGCCTGGCCGGGACAGTTCTTTGTCTGAGTCACCGCTACTGGCTGGAAATTGCACAATAAAATAAGAATAATATGGCCAGAAATTAAAGTACTTATTATTGTTTACTTCAAATTCTATGATATAATGTGTACCTGTTGAATGGATAAATTAAGCAAATGGATTATGTTAATTGCCGTTAAATAACTAAAACATGTTTTAGTTTTCCATCAAAGATGTATATGTTTATCTTTGAAACTTTCCAGTTGGCAGAGTTTTGCAAAAGTAGAGATTGTGTGCATGCATAGCTGATCTCTAGGATCGTTCATTATAATACCATTCAGGTAAAACAAGCTGATAATACTTGTTTTGTAATATTTATCAGTATGTAGAAAGTTTGAGGTCATTGACATGAAAAGTTCAGCAAAGTTGTAAACTTACATTTCTTCTTCTTTCCCCTTCTTATTCTAACTGGGCATAAGAATGCCATGTTGCGTTAGCACTAAACAACTAGAACTACGATAATTTAACTTTATTTCGCCATTATAATTATTTTTTTGTCTCAAAAAAGCACAAAAAAGTTCACACGATCGCTATCGACATTTTGATTTTGACTTGACTTGACATTGACTGACATGATTATCAAAAAACCGAAAGCTCAACGGGCTGCCAACTCTTGATAATGATGTCGGCCACTTTACATTTATACGGTGAGGATTCTCAGATTGATTTCATGATTTTACACTTTAAGTGTTAACTATGGTTTTGTTAGTAATATAAATAGTTTAGGAATCTCGATAAGCGCTAACAAACAGAATTGAAGAAAGGTTTGGATCGGAAAGTAAAATGTTACATTTGCGAGACTCAAGATGGGCTGGCAACATATCCAACAGTTTTTTGCGTTTCGTTTCACTGAGAGTGCGAGTTCAATTTTAAGCCCGTGTAGACGAACTTATTACGCTTCTAAATCTACCTGTTATCATCGAGCTTTTATAGTACTATATAGAGCACTAGTTCACCCTTTGATCGAATGGACACAAGTGTGAACATCATCGATTTGTCAAATTAATGACAATAATTATGCATGTGAGAACCTGCTGTGTGAACAGTCGTTATTAGGTACAGATTTATTTTTTGTTGCTGAAAAATGGTTAAATGCTCCATAAATCTATGTGAAAATTATAGCGGGACGAGGACTAAATTAAATTATCGCATCACATACTGCCGGTTAGCAATTTTTCAACCTAAAACAGTGGTCGTCACACTTTACTAGCCAAGGGCCACAAATGACAATGTGAGTACCAGGGCCGGGCGGCAGAGTATGTGAAGGCGCTTCAAGAGCCTTTGCACACTTATCCATACTAGTCCATACTAATCTTATAAATGCGAAAGTGTGTCTGTCTGCATTGATTAATTAAAAAGGGAAGATAGGTTACGTTCTCCCAGCGCTTACTCAAAAATTGGCATGTGTTACAATACAACTACACGCAAACACATACGCTCACAGTTATATTTCCAGTCCTGTGCAATACAAAGAAGAACAAAGACGGAAAGACTTATTTAAGACCGAAGTGAGACCGAGACAACAATATTTCACGCGAATCACGACCGCCCGTGCCGCCGCGCCGGTCAGACGGTGACTGAGGTGGGAGCACACAATTTTACACAATATGAGGTTGCCATTTACGCGACGCGTGTGTGTGGGAACTATCGTATCAGCAGTTCGTGCACTCGTTAGTAACCGTCGCCGAATTCGAACACAAAGTCGGATATTGATTTGTTTATGATTACGAAATGTAGGTATAGTTGACTATTATAAATGCAATTTACTTTGCCGCGGGCCGCAGAAATAACGCCCACGGGCCGCATGCGGCCCGCGGGCCGCAATATGACGACCACGGACCTAAAATAATTAAATAAAAATTCGTTTCACGGGGGTGAAGCAGGAGTGGGACGCGGGAACACATGAACCCTTCGCACTTCACCGCAACCTGCCGATTTGACTAGTTATGGGATATTGTCGATATTTTTTGAGATGTTTCTTAAGTAAAGTTAATATTTTATAAAATAACAAAAACGGACAAGCTCAAGGTTTATTCGTCTTACATTATTCTACATCTTGAAGCCACAGAAGTAAGAAATAATACAGTATTTCTATGTTTATTTTAATTTAAAGAATTTTATTTTCATATGTGTTCGTCTATTGTAGGTACCTATTCATAGAAATAAAGATATGATATCCTTATCTTGACTTTAATTTAGATTTTCTTTTTATCTAGCTTTTGCTAACTATTTTTTTTTATAATTAGATAGTTAGTGTGTGTCTGAAAATATAAAAGGATTAATTATTGAACCCAATTATAATTTTTTAAGACTTACCGTAGTTACCATATACGCACTCGATGTAATCGAGTGCAATCGAGTGCGTACAAGAATTTAATTTTTATCGACATATTTTACGCATAGTAGCGCGCATAAGTGGAATTACGAAGTTATTGTATTCTCTTTGGTGTGTTCTGGTGCGAACTAAACCGTGAACACTGGCAAAAAACCTATCGATAAAATTTGTAGTTATGTTCCATTAAATCAATGTTATGTTCTAACAAAAATAAGACTTATTTGTTCCACATAATGTTTTTATTCAAACAAAGCAAAAACTAAAGGCGATACAAGGTTGCTGTGCTTAAATTATCGTATCATTATATTTTTCTACTGTATCATATACGTATAACAACAACAATTTGGCACAATTTTCAAAATGTCTAGATAAAGTTACTTACATGCTTAGTGGTGTCTATTCAGATGTAGCCAAACCTAGACTTAACTAATCTGACAGGACTAAAACTTACGCCATCCTTATTATTTGTTATGACAGGGATAGCGACATTTTAGTACCGTCAAATTAGTTTAGTTTAGTTTTAGCGACATCTGAATAGACAACAATGTCTTTGAAACTAAGTTCAAACTTCTTTAATTCTCTACGCTATTTTATTATACAAAAATATTTTTATATGATTTACCTACGCTTTATTTCGATCTAAGTGGGTAGGTACATAATAATAAATGAAATTTATGTAAGAACCTAACTACTTCTGTATAATATTTATGCAGGTAAGAAAAAAATACTTGGTAGGTAAATAGAAAATAAACGTCTCGAAATGCCTAGGTAGGTAACTTCCCACTGATATATTCGAGGGACGGGTGACAAGACAATTCTACCCGTAGGTACTTAGACGACAGAACAATAGTAGTGGGCGTTGAATCAACGAACCGTTTTTTTCAACGGTTTTTCTATGGTTAACGAGTCAACTGTTTTCTTATTACGGCAAAAGGAGTTGAATCAACGAACGTCAAAAGGAGTTGAATCAACGAACGTCAAAAGTAGTTGAATCAACGAACGTCGAACAGGTTAATTCATTCAACATCAACGACCGTTCGCAAACGAAATACAAAGATTCAACTTACACGAACACCACCCGAAAATGAACGAACGAGCCGCGAAGCGCAAGGTAAATCGCGGTACGCGAGCGAGCGAGACGTCGCTGAGTGGAGCGTAGTGGGCAGCTTATGGTTGTTTGAGAGTGTAAGAGATGTATGTATGTTTGTTTATTCCGGGGCTAAGCGCTCCTTGCGCTGCGCACCGAGCCAATTGACTGAGCCAGAAAACAGGTTAATTGGGCACAGGTCATTTGTTTTCGTTTCAACTTTTCAAGTTCAATTAGTTTGTTTATGTGATGTGACACGTGAGGTCAACGCTCTGTTGTTTTGCGAAAGTATTATTTTTATTGTAATAGTGAAAGTTATTGGTGTTTATTGGATATTTTCTTGTAAATAAAGACAGTTTTAAGTGTAAATAAATAATAGTTCTAAATTGGACGTTCGTTTCAACGAACAAACCAGTTAAACGTCGATGTTCGTTTTAACGAACAAACCAGTTAAACGTCGACGTTCGTTTCGACGACCAAACCAGTTAAACGTCGACGTTCGTTTCAACGACCAAACCAGTTAAACGTCAACCGTTTTTTCAACAGGTTGACCAATTATAGTAAACGGTTTCGTTTCGTTAACGTAAAAATAGTCAACGACCCACCACTACAGAACAACCCTAAACCCAGGTATAACAAGGTGAAAACTGAATTCGTGACATTATAAAGCATCCCAAGAAATTTCAAAGCTCTTATAGAATTCGTATGGATTTATGTAGGAACTTTACAAATGTTTACAAGTGTTGTGTATCAGTCAAAGAATGCCATTGCTCATGTTTATGGTCAGGAAACTTGATGCAGTCCATCCAGTGCTTCAGTCTGCGTCCTTTGCTACTCGCCCCCAGCACTAAACTTCCGAGAAAATCGTTCGGTTTGCCGTAGTCCTTATCCCAAACTGTCAGTGTCAAATTTTGGCGGGAAAGCTCCGTTGGACGCGTTTCAAAAAGGAACTCTTCATTCCAAACTGGATTCAGGTTGCGCCATTTTATTGATGTCTTGTGCTTTTTGTGATACGGATCCGGGTCTAAATGTCTGAAATATACAAAAGTAAAATAAGAACCTACGTACTAACATCAAAGTTTACAAAGTAGGTCTACCATCAAAAGTAAACGGTTTCTGAAGAAACAGAGTGTTCGTGAGGTGGGATGCCTTAATAAGGAGGCCATGGCCGGGAGTTATTCAGATGGAAAAAGCTTGTCTAGATCCTGCTCATATTTATATCGTCCTAGGACCAAGGTGGCTTAAACTAAAACCGCGGCTAAACGAAAAAGGTTGTTTATCAGACTTCTCACATCTTCACAAATGGATCAGAATATCCATTGCTGTCCTGAGCTGGCAACTCCGCCCCCTTGCAGACAGTGACCACCAGCGCCCTTCTTTTGGTGCTATAGCATAGCGCCAGCAGTATTCTCGGGCCGATTGGCTCGATGTTGGTAGACCCGGAGAGAGCGAGTCGGAGCTGTGATGGTGATTTGGCGCATTCTCGTAGTGCTACTACGGCGGAACCCATTTCGTCGCAGCCGTATCTGAGGAGCAATGTAAAAATGTACTTGAGTTTAGCGACTTCTAGACCTAGGCTGCTGTGTTACCAGCTTAGAATGTTTACCACCCCAATTCTTCCCGCAGGTGTCGTCGTCGTAAGAAGCGACCAAGGGATATGACCGGGCGAGCAACAGCCACCACTGCAGAACCATTCTACCAACCAACAGCGATCCCCAACCCGCATGCCTAACGTGGGGATTATGGGCAGTAGCAAGAGACAAAAGCCAATAAGGTACTTTTCAGGGGGGCTGCGTCCAGCAGCAGACCAATATACCTAGGCTGAGGTAAGGTGTGGTGAGGCCGTGAGGACTAGGCACATATTTTGTAATAATAGGGTACCTACGTATTCTTTAAAGAGATTTTGGTACCTACCTACTGGCATTTATACAAGGCGTAGTAGGTAGATGTATTGGTCGTGCCGTGCGTCGTGCGTGGACCGTGTTCATGCAATGCAAGTAGGTAGGTACACTTAGGTCCAAGTAGGTAGGTAGTTAGGTACCTTGAACCTAAACCAACTTACCGAGAAGAACTAGTTAAGTAGGTAGGTTCATAATTTTATGAAAGTAAGTAGGTGGACATAAAATTAGTAGGTAGGTAGTGTAGGTACCTAACCTTTAACTGGAATTCCTTTTAAAATATTAGTAAGATGCTGAAAGTAACTGAATATCTCATAAATTTGTACACCGTAATCGGTAAAACATGTTGATACTTGCATACCTGTTTATAAAATCTTATATTTACACATGTTTAAGCAAATAAATGATTCTTTATCTTTATCTTTATCTTTATCTTTACCGAATGTTGTAATGATGAGATTTTCTGCTAAGTTGGCTTGGTACCTACCTACCTATTTTAGTAGGTTATGAATATTTAGATTGGTAAGTAGATTGCTTATTGAAAAGTTTCTAGGTATAAAGTAGCCCGTCTGTTCGCGGGATATCTCTCTCCATGCCATATTTCAATAAGATCTGTCCAGCCGTTTAGGCATATAAGCGTAACAGACAGACACAGAGCTATACCGTGTCCATTTTGAATGAAGCATGTTAGTAAACAAAGTACGACACAAATAACAAAATCTCACCTGCTTGGCGTCGAGTTTCAGATATAAGTAATTGTAAGCAATTTTTATTGAAGGGAGGATCTAAAATCGACAAGTAATGTAAATTACGTAGAAAAGGTCGCGCCAACAAAGTGAATTTTAGGTTAAGTATTTTGCGGTTTGTTTACGTTTATGCTCCATTCAAAATGGATACGTTATAGGTACTTTCAAATCTATTGGTAGTATAAGTACCTATATCGTCGGAATACCTATAGAGAAAAATGGTGTCAGGTTGGTGAAACATAGTTGTTATTGTTAAGAGTGTGCAATAACGCCGCTACGATATGTGTTTCGAGCGGGATGACAAGATATGGTTTTCTCGCGTGTGAGAAGTACAGAGCAGAGACGTGTACGTACCCTTTTTTATGCCAACTGTTTTAATTAATTACAAGTTAATGAAAACAAAATAAAAGACATAACTAAAGAAATGAATAGAATGAAGAAATGCTAGGTTTCTAAAAAAAGCGCAAAATTTTAAAAAAAAACTTAACAATCGTTCTAAAGCTTGTTTTTAAAATACGTTAATTCAAGATAAAAGGTAGTAACATTTACCTAAATAGGTACTTATGAAGGCTTTTTTTAGATTCTGAGGTAAATAAAGATTTTCAAGAATTACAATTTTGAAGTAAATTGCTTATGGCACATTTTAAAATTAAATACAAGTTAATGAAAACAAAATAAAAGACATAATATCTCTTCGTACACGACACCTTTACTCTTAATAAAATTTCTTTCTAATTTACGACCAACAACCACAGAAGTTACGAAGCGGAGGTAAAGTATCAACATAAAATGTTTTTCTATTGGAATTCTTACCGAAATGGTTATGAAATTCTCTCTGCATAAATTCACAGAAAAGGTCTTTATTATGTACCTTGATCTTTATACAGTCAAAGGCGAGGAAAATCCCAGGACCCAGACTATTTACGGCGTCCTTTGTCCAGAATAAAGCCTTTCATTGAAACCCAGATCAATCATATAAATTTCCAATAATAATAGTTTAAGCTTCGGTAGTGTCATCGTTCAATAGGTATTTAAGATCCTTATGTAAAAATGATCTGAACAAAATATTTTATTCTTATTTTATTACTTATCGAATCCTTAGGAAATATGACGACCTAAGTGGCGCAGTGGAGGCAAGTCCGCCTGCGAAACCAAGATGCAATCGCATACCTAACATACTTTTGATACATTGGGGGCTAGATGTTGTGTGGAGGTAGAACCGACCCCGTAACCGATCGTAAGAATCGATTGCTCTAACCGTGGATTTCGTAAGCGTCGACTTAGGGAACCTGGAAGTTCGCAAGTTCGCATGCAACTGTTGTCCTGTTGTGTGTCCTGTGTGTGTCCCAGTAGAGAGTAGAAAAGGTGACGGAAGAATGGAGTCGGCGAGTGTGTGGAATGGTGGGCTCGCCGGCTAAGTATGGGAGGAAGAGGGGGCGCCAGTCGGATCGCGGAGGTTATTATGTTCCCGTGGTTCGGCGAAAATGGCGAACGAGGGTTCACCGGAGAGTTTTTTAGTGGGTATTACGTACTTCTCAGGGCGTTGAGTCCCACATAATTTTGGGAACCCCCGCAGACTAGTCTATTCGTAAAAAAAAGGTAACCTGGAAGAGCGGCTCAGCTTCCTTGTGTATTTTTACCACCTTTACCGCGATAACTAAACCCCCTAGCGTGTTTATTACGAAAAAAACCCCGTTTTACCAGACTACCAACGAAGGGTTATGTGGTTAGCACGCAAGTTCGTTTGTATGTATACAGCCGATTTTTTAATTCCCACGTAGCGCTGAAACTTTTCGTTCGATTTAAACACACGAACTAGATAAATAAGATGTCGATTGATTCGTTTTAATACCCCGGTGGTTATAGGGTATTACGACCCCAGGCGATATTGGGGGAGTATCGAGATAGTAAGGTCAAATTAAGTATCGAAAATTTCATAGCTGAAATAATCCAGTTTATTTTATCCTATATGAAAGACGCATTCAGATGTGGACGTATAATGTACTAAAGATAATTGATTTTGTTTAAAAAAAACTATAAACCGACTTCAACTATAGTTTTATCATGGAGCCCATTGTCAGAACTGGACCAAATTAAAATTGGACCACACAGGATGCACCAGCTTTCAAATAAAAAGAACCATCCAGTCGAAAAAAATAATTCAGTCGAATTGGATAACCGCTTCCTACGTATTTGACCTTTAACGCCCAAGAAAAGGATAATCTATATATTATAATTATATATATTTAAAATTAACACTCTTGTCACCTTAAACATGTGGATAACCTAGTTCAGGCACTTGTATCTAGCACTTGCACTTGTATTTGGCCCGGAATAAAGAAAAAAGTATAATTATATTTTTTCTGACTTACCTGTCATCATCGAACACAAATATCTCCAAGGACTTAGCAGCAAGATCAGATTCAGTGAGGCCGAAGAAATGAAGCGTCTCGTTATACTCGGGGTTCTTTGTTTTGTGCACCGTCTTTGTCCTCATTCTGTTTGAATAGGAGCCCTCTGTAACAAAGCGAATGTTTTGTAAAATATCTTAATAAGTCTCGTAGGTATTATGAGATAAAATATGCGTAAAGTTGAAATTCATATTCAGTTCATTATTTCAGCTTTGCAATATTACATGCTAGAATATCGTGTTGTATAATAAATATTGTCATAATACTTATTGGATACAAAAACCACCAGGGAATCTTATCTGTATATAAAATCTATATATAGAGGTATAAAAGAAAGTTGTGTTAGTTACACTATTTATAACTCGAGAACGGCTGAACCGATTTGGCTGAAAATTGGTGGTGAGGTAGCTTAGAATCAGGAGACGGACATAGGATAGTTTTTATTTCGATCCCGGCTGAACGAATCTTGATGAAATTTGGCAGGGAGGTAAACGGTATCTCGAGGACGGACATAGCTACTTGAATAGAGCGTGCGAAGCCGCGGGCAAAAGCTAGTTATTCATAACATGAGTTACTAAAGGTATTTATGTGAAGCTCTCACCCGGAGAAATAACAAAAAACTGTTGTTAGATTAGTTTTTGTAATGTATAAAAACCAAGGCGGGTAGCAGGGAATCAGTTGACGACCTCTGTGGCGCGGTGGGCGAAGGTCCGCCTGCGACGCAAGTGTTGCGGGTTCGATTCCCGCCTCGGGATATATCGGTTATCTAGTACCCGTAACACAAGCTCTGCTTAGCTTGGGGCTAGGTAATGCTGTGTGAATTGTCCAACATTATTTATTTTTTATTAATTTTTAATCTTAATTAACATGAGTTACTAAAGGATTATGTAAAGCTCTCACCCAGATAAATAAAAAAAAACTGTTCGATTAGTTTTGTAATGTTAACGTTTCTATGTTAACTGGTTCAATGTAAAAATGTACTTAGGTAGGTAGCCAATAAAAAAACCTTCGCAGTTTATATAAAATAGGCTTGCGTTTGATCACAATTCGCCTAATAGCAAGCGACAATTGACCTATTAGGGCATAATTGACCTCGAAAAATGCTTGTTCACCCCTTCAAGAAAACCAAACTATAATGATGATGTCATCCTAGACGAATTTCGGTCACGGCGACCAGTCTCAACGGAGACTAGCCATGTGCGCAGGACATATTCCAGAGCACAAGTGTGTACGGTAAATAATTTTGCCTTCATTTACTTAGGCCTATAAATCTACCAGCCACTTATGTAACCCAAAGGTTTTTTAAGAAACTTAGAATAGAACATCATATTTTCTTGCACCAGAGTCTTGCACCATCACACATAAAACTACTCGTAGCTTAATACTACGAGTAGAATGGCACAATCAGCGGCTCTATTGCCAACAATGATCTCAAATGCAACCTTTGGCAACTATAAGGTAGGTACATCTGCAGAGTCAGAGTCAGAGTGAAATCGTTTATTTCTTTAGACTTACAAAATAAGTACTTAGTCAAATTTTTACTATATAAACAGCTTGATAAATAGTTATTACTATCAAACAAGAAATAAGGTGCAATTGACTCTAATTCACTTCAATTTTTTGTCCACTAGCGGAAGAAGTGCTTACCTCGTGGCAGAACCTCCAATCTGCAAAAAGGATCTGACAACCCCGTCATGTCCATGCCAACTAACCCCCTTGCTCTCAACACGGTGACGGCCAGCGAAGACGTCGGGTTATCATACGCCAACCGGATCTCTAGAGTCCCGAAACCCGCGTCGGGTATGGCTGGAGCTCGTTCCACTTGAGTCGGCTTCACTTCTTTTCTAACGCTGCGAAGGCTGTACGCGCTGCCTTTGCTGCCGGTGCGTTTTAGAGCTCCTGGAAGAAGCCGAGAAATTTGTGAAATAGATTAATTATTCCCCAACCCGTATGCATAGCGTGAGGATTATGGGCATTACCCCCCATAAGGTTTGAGTTTTACCTTATGGGGGGTAATGCCGTAAAGGCGATTATCAGACGGAGGCCTGCGTCCAACAGTGGACCAATATAATGCTGTTGAGGTTGAGTTTGATTTAAGTTATTCATCTGAGATGAGGAAAAGCGGCAGTCTGCTTTCTATCTTTTTTATTTAGTCGAAAGACTGTGGTGGACTGTGGTTAGTCGAAAGTCTGTGGTAGGTACTGTGGTATTATGAGACCTATTACAGGATACAAATTTAAAGGTCTTGCTTATTTATTTTTGTGAGTTATGTATGGCACAACATATTAGTTCAGTCTAGGACCTTACATAGAAGTGAATAATGAAACGTTCAAGAATAACATAATGCTGGACAATCCACACAGCATCATCAAGCCCCAGCTAAGTAGAGCTTGTGTTATGCGAGCTTACGTTGTGCAATAGGAGCTTTTGTGGTGTAGTGGCTTGAGTTGAAGAATGAGAACGAAAATATGTGTTAGACGGTATGAAGACAGTGTGATGATGTTTACCTAATGGACGCTGAGTCAAGCTGTCTTGTCGATGTAGACTCAGTCCGCTCAAGCCATGAGTAAGGATGTCAGTCTCATTCCATTCCTAAAAAGAAGAAACATACTTAACATTCTAATTATAACTTACATTCTTATTATAACTTAACAATCTTATTAGTACATATATATCTTTTTTAAATATAAAAGGAAATCGTGCTAGTTACACTATTCATAACTCAAGAACAGCTGAACCGATTTGGGTGAAAATTGGTGGCGAGGTAGCTTAAATTCAGGAGACGGACATAGGATATCCTATTTCCGTGAGACGTGATGTAAAAAAATCCACGGGGGCGAAGCCGCGGGGTGCAGCTAGTATATAATATATTAAGATTAGCCACCGTCTTTAGGCGTACAGCGGCTTCATGTCCAACCAACCCAAGATTGTCTGGAAGAGATTGCTTTTAGCGATAAGGCCGATCATTGTGCTACTCTGTTACTTCTCTTTTCCTGTATTTTTGTTTTTTCTTGGTGTGCAATGAAGTGGCAAAATGGCATAACAAAGAGGTATTGGCATGGAAAAAGTTTTTTGCGATTTCTAACTTTTTTAGAGGTAGGTTCGTACTCTAACTTCCGTTGATCTTGATCGGTAAGTTTTTGATCAGTATTAAACAGGATCGATTGGCATCAAAAAAACTTTGAGTAAAACATTACCATTTTCTTGCATATTGTATTTTTTCTCAACATCTTTGAATGGTGATTAAAATTGCTTGAAAAATTATGGATGGATCCTAATACGGTTTTCCTGTAGCTATACCGGTAAAGGTACTTACTGCCCCGTACAAAAATTCAGCCATTATACCAAGATAGGGACCTATTTTGTTATTAGATTATATATTGCGAACGGATATTTCCTTCCTTCAGAAGCGAAACCTTAAACTGACATACAGCTTTTCCAAGCCCTCTGAGACGCTTTTACTCTAACTTTACCTTGCTCACCTAATAATACTTTGACCCAACTTTAATAATTAAAAAAGAGAATCCAAAAAGGTTGAATTATTAGACAGGTAGATATAGATAGACTTTCTTTATGCTATGTACAACTGCTTAACACCCTCTAAAGAAGATAGGAAAGATGCGATTTCTCCTTTGAAAAAATAACTTAAGATGGAAAACTGTACCTCCATAAATTATATTCCAATCTTTCAAAACAGTAATGACCCTTGGAAAACATTTATTAAGTTTTGCTGAACTTTGAGCTTTTACTTTAAAAGAGCTGTCTTAATAAACAAACTGTTCTTGCGTATGGTAAGCAAAACTGTTTGTTAAACTTTTCGTAGAACATTTCCTGGGGGTCTTGCGTTTAATAAAATACCTACCTACAAAATGTTGGTCGACGAGAGTAGATATTTATATTATTCTATGTTATATCCAACATAAATTAGTTGCCAAGGCGTTTTTAGTCGCGCGCGATTAAGTGTTTAACCCCTGGAGCGCCCAGAGACGTTAAGTGTCTAGCCTATAATGGCCACAGTTGACAAATTAAGCTGGCCTCAATTAACTGTAAATCAATAAAAACCTTCCGCCTTCCATTGAGCTAACAGCCTCTTGTCACACCCTTGTTGCTGGCTCAATCAGAGCAGCGTATGAATTCACTGAAATAAATTGATGTTTCATTTACCAATAGTCATTTTCCATGATATGATAGTTTCGCCGTGTGGTGCCGGCGGCATAGAATTTGCACCACCCCAATTCTTCCCGTGGGTGTCGTAAGAGGCGACTAAGGGATATCTTCTGGGGGGCGGGCAGCTGCGCCTCCCGCAGAACAAATCTTCTACCAAACTGCGACCTCCAACCCGCATGCCCAGCGTGGGGATTATGGGCATTACCACCCCATGAGTTAAACGCCAATACGGCGTTTATCAGGGGGAGGCCTGCGTCCAGCAGTGGACCGATACAGGCTATGGATGGATGGATGATAGTTTTTAAGGTAAGTTAATAATTTGAGATTATTTTTTAAAACGATTCGCCTTTAAATTTGATATAGAAAACTGTCAAAACTTTGTCCTATTGTACCTATTAGCAGACTCGGAAGTAATTTCGTATAGATCGTTTTTTGCGTTATTGGAACAAAGTAGTAGTACTTTAATATTTTTCCACTTTAGGGAGTTAGTTTCTAGTTTGACAAACTTGTTAGGTTCGCCTCTATTATTTTATAGCTAAATTTTATCATTATTACCAACCCGTTGACTCCCACTAACGAGACCTTGAGGTCTTCTTTTTTATGCATTAGCTTCATTGAGCCCCACTTCAATCTTTTTTGTAAAATATAAAACCACAAACTATCTACAATTTCGTCAGAATTCTTCTTAAAGAAATATTATTTTTCATAACAGCCTTTTCTATCAACGAACCAGCTCTTCCCTTTCAGCTACAGCACCCAGCCTCCCTCTGATAACAGATAACGTGACGCACAAATGACGTAGATAACAGATATCTCATATCACGTGGCCAGTTGTTGTTGCCGGGCTAACTTATGAAGTTGCTTGGCTATGGCTTGTCGTCAAGGTTTATTTTCGTGTGAACTTAGAACTTATTGTAGGTAATAAGTTCTAGGTCTAGATCTTGATCTACCTACCTACGAGATAAAGAAAGTTGGTATATTTTGTTTAATTTTTTTTAGTTTAAGTAGGTATAACATTCTGAAAACCGATCTGGATTAGCCAGGGTCGATGGTCCGAAGATCGGCAAAAAGTTAAAAAACGTAACGGGGCGATAGATCCGCTAAAAAAAACAAGAGCTATTAAATTGTAGGCTCACGAAGAAATTAAAATCAAAGGTTTAAGTTACTAGATAAATGAAAACAAATATAATATTTACCTACAACATTTTAGATAGTGGTAAAACTGCACTCAGTATCGGGTGATAAAAACGCTGCCATGTTAGCTCTTGCATTTTATGACGTCACGTTTCATCGAATCACATATATCAACTCAAAGTCAAAGCTTCGTGACCGTACAAAAAAGTACAAGTTTGACGTCACGATTCAGCTGCCAATGACGTTGCGTTTATAATTTTTTCGGTCGTCGTGCAGTTTGCGGATGGTTTTATTGCGGTCACAATAAAACCATCGAAAAAATGCAAAAATAAATATACAGAAATATTTCTATATCAAACGAGAATAGCTTTTACCCTGTTGTAAATACTAATAAGTTATTTTTATCTACATAAGTAAGTTACTTGTTACTTGAATCGCGTGCTACTGGAAAAGCGAAATTTTTTAACCTTTTTAGATTAATACAAAAATAAATAATAATAAAAGAATAATGCTGGAAAATTCACACAGCATTATCTAGCCCCAAGCTAAGCAGAGCTTGTGTTATGGGTACTAGATAACTGATATACATAATACAATACGCTACATAAATAGATATTTTTTATTATACATAGAAAAACATCCAGAACGCCCTGAACAAAATTAAATGTCTGCAGATCGTACACACATTTGTCCCGAGGCGGGAATCGAACCCGCGCAGTAGGCGCGTCGCAGGCAGACCTTCGCCCACCGCGCCCCAGAGGTCGTCAAATAGCCCAGTATTTATCAATCAAGTTTTATAATTAGGTAGAAACATTAAGTACCTACCTGAATAGAATATCTATAGCTTATTTGTAAGGAGCTTCTATTAGTAGGTACCTACTTCATTAGGTGCTTCAATGAAAATTATACTGCAATGTATGTTTTCATGCTAAGTATGAACTCAAAGCACCCAGACGTGATAATGTTCTTTGATGCTCAGTTCTTGACTCTTACAAGATCGTTTCTACTTAGTAAAACGTAAACATTCCACTGAAATGTTCGTTCCATTGCCATTTTATTAACATATCACCCTTTCCCTACGAATAAGAATAGTCAGGAAGGGTAATTCAGAACAAACTTCAAACAAAAAGAGGGCCTAGCTCAAACCAAAATGACGTATAAGTCAAAAAACGAATCATAGCCAAAGTTCCAATTAGACATTGCTTCGTGATTAGTTGAATTCAGAACGAAAGCAGGGATTGGTTGGCGCTTGCTAAATGAAAGCGGTGATTGGTTCGCGCGCGTTCTGCAATGTCTGCTATGACAGCTGAAACAAGGCGGGGTGGATGATTTTATGCAATAAGTAGAGCGAACCAAGTTATTAATAAAATAATATAATGGTCAACAATGTTTTTCCATTAATTTGTTTTTGTTACTTTGTACACATCAATGAAATCTATGTTCCGCAAAATATGATTAATTTATTAAGTTTTAGTCTAGAAGACATTAAAAAAGAGTCTTTCTTCGCTATGTAGTGAAGACGGATTTCAGAAGTTCAACGATCTTCAGTATCAAATATTTTAGAAAAACACTGTGTTGATATTACTGACAGATTACTAGCTCAAGTAAGTGATTTTCCGTGTTCATTTATTTTTATTTATATCTTATTAGTGTCTCGGTGCGTGAGCATATATTTTAAACAATGCCACCGATGGATACGAGAGTAGATCAAAATCTTTCAAATTAATTAGCTTGTGAAAATATACATTTTCATCCATTGTGGATAGTTGATTTTGGCTTGCAGTTTCCGGGTAATAAAGCCTATAATTTATTCCACGGTTTCTGGCAGTTGAAGCGTCGTTGGTCTTACATGTTTGATAACACCGTGCAATTCTTCTCTTCTGTTTTATACTCTGCTGGTTTTCATAGTTTTCATTAGTAATTGTTTTTTGTCTTTCTAGCTTTACTGCACTTATCCACTTATTTTTCCGAATAGGATCAGCAGGAAAACTAAAACACAAAATACAAGCAAATTAAATACATACATAGTGTTGTATATCTTAACTGTATTTGTTACATTTCAATATTTCATCAACAAGAAGAAAAAAATTCTAAGATTAAAAAATATGTACCTATCTCAAATATAATAAATCAATAACTGACTTCAATTTGCGTATTATTGACCATAATATTGTTTTGTATTATTAACAAAAAAACGAAGTCAAAAATTTACTGACTTCATATTGCATAGTATTGAACATTTCATTTTGATGACGTATTTGAACATCTATGAATGTAATTATAATTTAGCTACTACTTACTAGTGAAAAGTGATCCCTAGGCATTTTAATCTTGTATGGCTCCTGCACCACTTACAACACTGTTGGCATGATGATTCACAGCTATTTCACAAAGATACTCACGAAAACGTCTGTGCAGACTGGACGTGTGTTCGCTTGCAAGATAAATATCCGACTGATGGCGCGCTGAGCCCGACTTTTAAGCCCCGCCTACTTTAGCACAACTTTGGTTGGGGCATTTTTTTAAAGCAGTTACTGTTCCTGACTATTCTTATTCGTAGCCCTTTCCCCCGCTCGTGGGTGGAGGAACAACGACTATTCCATTCACCTCCCTATCGGGTTGGTTATTTCACATTCATGACTGGAACAGACTTTAACGCGCGTGTCTAGACTTTAAAATTACTTTCCTTTTATTTTTGATTGTATCTTTTATAAATGTAAGCGGGTTACGAGTAACTACTAACTAATTCATCGTGAATGTACGCGGGTTAACTACGAACCTTGTTTGTGTAGGAAGAACACCACCAGCACTCGCCCTGAAGATGTCCCTCGTTAAAGAATTAAACTTTGGTGTCCTTAACACAAACAAGGTTCGTAATTAACCCGCTTACATTTATCATTAATTCGGCAAACCGCGAATGCTTTTATCGTAAAACTACTAACTAAACTTGTATTGGAAGAACACCAACGTTTCATCCCTTAACGAGGGACTTCATAAGTGTAAGTGCGATTTGCATCGTATCTGCACTGCGTCTTTGTTGTTTGTATCGGTTGCTAAAATCTATACGATTCCATTATATAATTTGAAAATATCTCTGTCTGTCTGTCTCTCTGGCTATCTTTCACGCCTAAATCGCGAAATTTGGCAGGGGTTAGACAGTTTCCCGAGGATGGACATTGGCATTGGAAGTTGCGGGGAAATGATAGGTATGATAAAAAATGAAGCTAGTAGACCTAATAGCCATTATTGTATGTTCTGGATATACTGCAAGAGGATTTCTTGACATGGGTGACAGAAAAAACTTAGATCAACTGAATCGAGGACCCTAACAACCTACCTTGTCAGTAGTCACATATAAAAATACCTATTTTTATTTTTTCTAGGTACCTATCGTAGTAACGAATTTATTAAGAATGTGTACGATAGCTGTGTGATGCTGGCTTACAATTAGCACTATCTTAATTCTTCCCATGGGTGTCGTAAGAGGCGACTAAGGGATATCTATCATTTATCAGGAGGAGGCCTGCGTCCAGCAGTGGACCGATACAGGCTGTTGAGGTTGAGGTGGAGGTGTACGGATTATCTAAGGTTTGGAACTAGGTTTATGATTTAACCGCTCACATTCATTTTTTAAACCTAACAAACTCAATAACACTGCATGTTTTGATTAGAATATGGCCAGATCATAAAGCTTTGCAGCAGTTATGGGCTTTTCATCGCTTCCATAATGCGTGATGCAATAAAATACGTAATTGCTTTTGCGACCTGACCTTTACGAGTATAGAGGTAAGGGCACTCGTACACAAATAGGTACCTTATAATATTTACGTCTACCTTTTCAAACATGAAAATTAAGGCTTCGGCACAGATTCTGAGATAAATTACGATTTTGAAGTACAATTTTAATGTAAATTGCTTATGGCACATTTTTAAGAAAGAAGTTGAAGTTGAGACTTCTTTGAGCTCAGACGAGCATAGTAGGTACAACCAAAGAGTTTGATGTTGGTTAATAATAATAATAATAAAAACCATTTTTTTTTAGTCTGATAAACGACTTGAATTGAAAGAACGAAGTTTTTGCCCATGATCCCTAACTCATTATTATCATAGAATTACTATATGTTAGTCCCGAAAGTTTGATCTAGGAACAACACAATCAACCATAGTGTAAAAATACGCACAAGCAACATCGTCATGGCTTTTATTTTATCACAAAACCTTCATATAAACCTCCTTGAAATCTGTCAATATCACGATTCTAAAATAGACTTGCCCGCATTGAAAATTTAAAATTGAAAGGATGCTATTTCCTGTGACCGGCCTTCGTATGTTCGATATTGAATGCTGGGATATGAGTTTGCTTTTGTGTTTTCATTTTGTATATAAGTGAGTTTTATGTTTTTGATACGGTATTTTGATAGTGCGTTTTGTTGAATTCATTAATGATTGACGCCGTAGTGTCCGAAGTCTTACGATATCGGAAAGGTAGGCTCTAAAGTCGGTTAGAAGTGTTACGTAAGAACACATAATTTTTAAATGGTAGAGGGGTCTACGACGTAGAGGGTCTACGTCGTAGAGGGTCTACGTCGTAGAGGGTCTACGTCGTAGAGGATCTACGTAGTATAGAGTCAACATCTAGATCTAGAAACATCTACCTTTACATCATAAAGAAACATTCAAAACACGTTTAATCATGGATGTTGTAATGTATGTTTTTAATCCAGCTTTTTTAGGAAAATTCCCGCGCGCCAGACAAACCTTTAATTGAAAACTTTTAATAAAATCCGCTACCTCTCTGGCTTCCAAAAAACAAGTAGGTACTAAATTAAATTGCTATAGAAAGTAGAATACAGGATGTAGCTGGAAGCGTGGATCATATGTGGGAAGGGACCTTAATACCTATCGGTTTAAGCTTCTCCCTGTATGATCAGCGATTGACGATAACAGAGTTAAAAAATGGACGAAGTACTTCCTTTTAAAGAACTCCAATTTTAACTCGTTTACATCTGTAATGAAATCGCAGCTAAGTTACCAACTCATTGTTTTGTCAGCGTACACTAATATTATAAATGCTAAAGTTTGGGTGTATGTTGGATACTTCTTCACGCACCCCTAAACAACAAAACGGATCTAGCTGAAATTTTGCATATATGTAGTTCTGGATCTGGAAAAAAACATATACGTTTTATTCTGTAAATCAGATCAAATCAAATCAAATCAAATCATTTATTTGCTGAATACATTATTACAGGTATATGTCAGATCTTATAACTAGAGTAATGTCAAATGTATTCAACCCGCAAGCAGGTGTGCAAATATTAAAGTAAAAATGTAATCAGTTTAAATATTCAATAATAATCAATAATAATAAATAACGGTAATTAATACATTCTATTCTAAAATAAAATAAATTGTCAACAATCTGGTAATTAAAGTTTACAACAATAGTCAAAATATAATAAATTATTCTACTTAAAATTAATAAATTCATTTATACTATAAAAACATTTGTCAAGCAGCCACTGATTTAATTTTTGTTTGAATAAATTACCATTGAGGTCTTTAATGTGTTCTGGTAACTTATTGTAGATGACAATGCACATATTAAAAACATTTTTTTCATAGATCCGCTTGTAACATTGTGGGTTGTATAGCAGATTACTAAATTTTGCTCTTTTTTGTCGAGTGATAATATCCCTGCGCCTGGTAAAGTGTTGTGGGTAAGATTTTACAAACATGCATATGTCTCTAATGTACATGCAGGGTAGAGGCATAATATTGCAAATCTTAAACAGAGGCTTGCAAGAGTCACGGAACCAGGCCTTATTAATAGCTCTGAGGCATCTCTTCTGTACTCTGTAAACTCTTTCAGCATCGACAGAGTTTCCCCAGAGCAACAAACCATAGCTCAGGGTCGATGACACATGCCCGTGGTATGCTGCTAGAGCTGCATCAAATGAAATCGTCTGGCGGATTTTCTTTAAAGCAAAGATAAAGCGACTTATTTTTTTGCAAACGTTACTAATATGAACTTTCCAATTTAAATGTCTATCTAATGTGATACCTAAGAATTTAAATGTCATTACTTCGTCTACTTTTTCATTATTATAAGAAATGTCAAGTGTTAGTGGGTTAGTATTGTAAGAGTCAAATTGCATAATTTTAGTTTTGGTAATATTTATAGCCAACTTGGCTATAATTATATATTATTATTGGTCCAAGTAACAATATCAGAAAGTACAGTATTTAATGCCGTTTGGGCGTGTTGTCTGTTAGTTTTAATTAAAATTGTGGTATCATCTGCAAAGACATCTATGTGATCATCTGAAACATTTATGTGTCACAAATTCAGGAAGATCGTTGATATAAATCAAAAAAAGAATGGGGCCTAAAATGCTACCCTGCGGGAGGCCTCGATTTTTCAGGATATTACATGATCTAAATTTTTGTTTAGTTATATTTTTAGTGTCGCTGTTGTCTTTAAACTTGGAATTGGTCATAACCTTAGTTATTTCGGTACATTGTTCCCTATCGTGCAAGTAGCTAGCCAGCCAGTCCAGAGCTTTACCACGAATTCCGTAATGATCCAATTTGTTTAGCAGTCTGTCAAGATGAACAAAGTCAAATGCCTTGCTTAAGTCCATGAATAGAGTCAAAATAGGTTCAGTTCAGTTCTCATAGGGATAAGAATTTAAATTAAGAACCATTTAATGAGTGACATTGTTAATTTCACTTGCTCGGTTTTGCATAGAAAATGAAATGGGAATTGTTTTTTTTAATTATTGCCAAATCTTACGATTTGATTCGGTATGTTACTTTGGGAAAAGTGTTTCTGGTTGGAAATAGAGTCGATTAAGACCAACTTGTTTATTTTGACAAATGTAATTTTTTGGGCGACCCGTACTTTTTTTCAAAAAAATAAAAATGGCAATTTTTTTTTTCAAAATAAAACAGAAAGTTCCTAAGAACAAAACCTTCTAACTACAAAAGAAACGGTAGCTACCCTTATGGGGCATAAAATTTGCCACACCCTGTATAAGTACAAACGGAGAGAATTCACCCGCAGGGCTAGAACTTGATAACTACGGCTACTTAGTTTCTGGCTTTGACACGCGTCTACTTGTCCTTAGGAATATACTTGTTACATTGTTTCATTATTTCTGCAAAGTGCTTTCTTTTTAACCGACTTCAAAAAAGGGGGAGGTTCTTAATTGACTATAATTTGTTTTATGTTTGTTGGAATTTTGACTGGGTGGTCCAATTTTCATGATTCTTTTTTTATATGAAAGCCGCTTCGTTGCTTCCTATGTGGTCTCTATGTAATTTGGCCCAGTTCTGACAATGGGATCCATAAACAAAACTATATAATTGAATTCGATTTATAGTTTTTTAAAACAAAATCAATTATCTTGGTAGTTTTGAGCGACTGCAACGGCTACGAAACAAAAGAAAAATAAAATTATGTTTTTAGAATGGTCTTTTATTTGAGAAATCATCTTGGAACTTTTGAGTGACTGCTACAAACCAAAAGATAAGTTTAATCATGTTTTTAGAACGGGAAAGTTTTAATGGCTAGATCGATAGAAATGATGACATGGTTGGATGTATGTTTGTTACTGCTTCACGCCAAAACTATTAATCGGAAATGGCTGAAATTTCACGAAGATCTCTCGCCTTCTCGAAAAAAGAACATCGAAGTTTTGTTTTCGTTGACGAGTAAAACCAAGGGCCCAATTCCCCTAATCGTAATAGTCAGTGCTATGGCTTAAACAAAAAAAGATCGTGTTATTAGAATACCAAAAGGTGTCAATGGCGGCGGTGCGATAATATTGTCATAGTAAGGCGATTGTGTTAGTGGAATCAGGCCCTAAATCTTATGACGTCGCTTATATAAGGTTAGTGATAGATATATTTGTGATAGACCATAATGATGATGATTATGTTTGTTACGCAATACTCTGTTCTAAGTAAAAAAATGCTTGTAAGTTTTTTTGTGGTTTAATACGTAAGCAAGCACTTTTTATACATCTACGCAATACCCTTTCTAAGAAGTATCCTTTGTATGGCAAAATACACCACTATGAATTTCTCTAATTGTTCACAAGAGATTTTTAAAGATAGAATAAAGTATTTCATAGACAAAAATATTGTGACAGATAGAGATGGAATACTTCATTCTGTATTTGAAAATCACATAACAACTATTAGAGAAATTCACAGTGGTGAATTATGGAAAAAACATACTTCTTTGCATAGAGTATCGATGTAATAAAACCTTCATGAAACAATAAATACTGAAACTCACAGGGAGATAAACCGATTAGCATTTTCCTCGATGGAATAGGGTCAGGGTTTTCTATTTGTAGAATGGATACGTACTATCAGTATGTACGAGACATTTACTGTATCAAGGACACATTCTATTTCAACCCAATCTGTGGCTAAATTCGTTTAATATCACCATATAGAGCAATATTCTTCTTCGTTCCTTTTTTCATTCTCAATTTCAATCCATTTCATTATTTTAAGGGCTTCACACAAGACAGTGACAAAAATACAGATAAAAAAATTGCCAAAACATAGCAATTTTGAAAATTTTTACAAAAATCTTCTATATTATAAAAATGTGTTGGTAAGCGCATAACTCTATAACGCCTGGACTAATTTGGCCAATTCTTTTATTTTTATGTTCGTTGAAGTTCAAGGATAGGAATAGGGTATATGCATCGATTTTTTTTATCGTTTTAATCGATTATTTAGGTCATTATTTAACCGAAAAATGATATGACACTCACTGAATTTCGCAATAACAAGGTATAAAAAACAAATCAAAACTACAATCATTTTCGAGTGATAAAAACGCTGTCATATTGGCGCCATGTATAAGTGACGTCGACGTACACACTCGATTAAAACCTTTCGTGACGACCTCGGTAGTGATCATCTCAGGAAAGAGGTTTTCGAAAACAGCTTCTATTCATTGAATTTTGACGATTAAACTCCATGAACATAAATGACTGTATCAAATTCTTTATGTTATTATTATTTTAGTTGCCCAAACCAACGCTAATTTTTAAGCGCGTCCTGTGTCGCGCGATTTTGGTATATTTGCTTGCAGAACTTTTTGTACTAAAACATATACGTTGACGCACACTGTCGCGATTCGGCTTGTCCGAGGCGTTTCCGCGTCTTGCGGACGGCGCGGCGGCGCGGGGTGGCGGGGCTGAAGTGCGATCGCAATGTCCTCCACATCGCCAGTCGTCGTCGTGTCGTGAGCCATGAAGGTGTAAATAGGTACCAATGTGCAGAATCAGACCACTAGTGTAAGTATCTATCATTACCCGTTTTACTTGTAGGTACATATCCAACGGCGGCATCGCCGTAGGATTCTCGTTCGGATCTGTCATATCACATAACATAACAAAGATAAAAATGATTGCCTGCTTGAAATATTTCTCGTCTAACACTTACAAAACCGTGAATAAGTTATAGGTAGGTAGTACCTAGAGTACCTACCTCATATAAATATTTTGAAATAGGTAAGTAGGTAACTTATTTACCTTGCGGCTTTTACTCCTCTGAGTTCAGCAGATGTGAATTCCGAATTTGATGCGAAGAAGGTAGACATCATGAAAACATCTATTTTCGGAAGATTATCTGACTGCGCTCTTACAAAACCGCTTTCAGTCATTGTTTTTAGTAAGAAGGTTGAAAAACTTCACAATATTTCTCAAGGAATCAACTTTGCTTACGCTCTCCGGAAAACACCAAACAACCGCGAAATAATACCTAGGTACAAAAAGATATCCCGCCGAAACTTCATGACATAACGAAAAGTGAAGTAGGTAGAATAGTGTCAAACCATGATGCACCGTCAAAAAAAAAAAAGAAGGAAGTCTGTACGATGATGTCATGTCCGCTCTAGCAAATGGCGTAGCGTTTTGAAATTTTGCGATTGTGATTGAAAATATCAGTTTTTCAATGGTTAAATTCTACAATAAAAACTTCTCAAAATGCAAAAATAAATATGCAGATATGTTTCTATAACAATAGAGAATACGTATATATTTTTTTAGCCATTTTGAAGTCACATGCATATACCCTATTATATTGATAAGTTGAGCTACCTGTGGATTTTTACAACAGTCTGCAGTTAGCTTAATTCTTTCAATAGTAAATACTAGTTCTAATTTGTTTCTAATATTTGATGGTAATTTTCTTTGTTAATAAAGTACTTTGTTAACTTCAGAAAATACAAAGTAAGTTCTTGTTACACTCAATTGCGTACATTTTTTCTTTTTTTGCTTCTTCGCGTACAAACAACTTTCAGAGAAAAATCTT
This sequence comes from Eupithecia tripunctaria, assembly GCA_955876795.1. Taxonomy (NCBI): domain Eukaryota; kingdom Metazoa; phylum Arthropoda; class Insecta; order Lepidoptera; family Geometridae; genus Eupithecia; species Eupithecia tripunctaria. The sequence goes on from OY041620.1 coordinate 9,103,355, forward strand.
TGAGCTTTTGAACTTTTTTATTCGTCTAGTACCAACAATTGTCTGACAATGACAAGCCTTGTATTTTGCTGCTTCCTCAAGAGATTTTTTTATTCATTGTTCTTCGTATCACAGGAAACCTGTTTTCTTTTGCGTGGGCAGGATACCTTTCATCATGACAGGCATAGCTGACATGGCTATACGGCAAATTATTTTAATAATATTATGTTTACTTGTTACTAAAATTTATTCGCAAAACGATGTCTTGTTACAGCCTAAGGGTGGTAACCTTCTTACATTGTAAGTATAAATTGTACGAGCGAAATAATTATGAAATTATTTTTCACTTACCTACATAATTTTGTAGGGTTTTAATACATTTCTGTACCTATTTCTGTAGGTTAGGTACGAGGCGTTATAAGGTTCATCTATTGAAACTTAGGATTTAAGGCACTATAAACAAAAAATGTGTAATCATTTTCGACAAATGATATTTCATCATCATCACAATCATCATTATAATCATCAACCTTTATTAGCTCCTATATCACTGCTGGACATAGGAATCCACTAATGAGCCCCATCGCCCTGTCTTCAGCTTACTGCATCCATCACCACTGCCATCTGCTGCAGTCTTTTGCATATCGTCATCCCACCAGTCTGGCTGGATGGCGTTAAACACTATGTTTGCCTAGTCGCGGTCACACGTAAAAATTCTATAGCTATGGCTATCACTAGGATACTATTTGATATAATGTAAAACAATTTGTGCTGCTCAAGATAGGTAAAAACGATGAACAACAAAAGTGAACAAAAGAATATTTGCCTTTCAAAGTATATTTCGACCGCGGCAAGCAATTCCATTGAAAATAAAATCCGCTTTCCCTTCCTTTGTCTACCGAAAACGTACCTATACCACGATTTGTATGGACAAAATGTCAATCAATGAAATTGATATCCATGTACCTACGGTGTAGGTACTTGGACTTTCTTTAATCCATGTTAATGTAACTCACAGAAATTTTGTGAAGTGAAAACTTCTTAAGCGCCGTTGTGTACTTTTTTGGCATCGGTAATAAATGGTAACCTCGCGTCAGGGTCATGTGATGCTGATCTAACCCCTGATCTAACATGTAAGAAAAGCCTCACGTGACCGTGGTGGTACTTCATTGTAAGCTGCCTACTTAGATGAACTTACAAAAGTTACCTGTGTAAATAGTTTACTGAGTTGAAAGAGGGTGTCGCTAGTTCCGGGAGCAACACAGAACCCACAGCGTCAGTTGAGATGACTTTACATAGTAGTAGAGAAGTCTCGCCGCAGGCTAACAGATGGCGCCGATCAAAGTATTTATATTAAGTACTGGGTGTCTCAAAAGAAAGTTCACATTTGTTTTGGTTATTGCGTGAACGCAACTATTCTGAGGGGCGCGGGGGGAGTGTCAGTCGGTAGCCTGGCTCTTGGGAATTTAGTCGCTATGGAGCGTTTCTCGGGAGCGGACCGTGCGTTGTGCGTACGCGAGTTTTATAAAAACGGTAATTCGGCGACTGTAGCGCGTAGAAAATTCTGCAGCATTCGACATATTCGTCACTTGAATGATGCGCCAACCACTCGACTCATTGCAAAATGGGTCGAGAAGTTTGAAGAGACCGGTTCAACACTGGAAAAACCAAAATCCGGGCGTCCAAGATCTTCGAGAACGGTCGAAAACGTAGACAGTGTCGCCCAGTCTATTCGGGACGATCCGAACCTTTCAATTCGGAAGCGTGCTGTGGCCTTAAACGTGCACAGATCGTCATTATGCCGCATTTTGCATAAAGATTTAAAACTGCACCCGTACAAAATTCAGTTGGTGCAAGAATTAAAGCCTCAGGATGCTGGTCAGAGGCTTGACTACGTAAACCAGATGATTGAGCGCTTTCCAACGTTTACCAACATCTTCTTTTCGGATGAAGCCCATTTTCATCTTACTGGATATGTTAACAAGCAAAATTGCCGCTACTGGAGTGCAACCAATCCAAAACAAAAACATCAGACACCCCTACATTCGCCTAAAGTCACCGTATGGGCTGCAATGTCGGCGCGAGGAATTATCGGCCCTTACTTTTTTGAAGATGGAAGGGGACGCACAGTTACAGTGAATTCAGAGCGTTATGTGTGTATCGCAAGATTGCCTGCCACTTGTGGTGCCTTAGTACATCGGAAAAGTGTGCGTGTTATTTTCACTTCTGCCGGCATTCCCGGAGTGCAACCAGTGGGATTTTTCATTTCATTACATTTTGAGTCAGTAGGTACCTATCGCCTCTTAAATACCCCGCACCATCGATTTAAATCGTTAGATACGCCCTAACCACCAAAACCTGTAGCAATGTTTTGAAATGTGTCGCATCATGTCCAAAACCTGTGCAATCTACACAAACAAAAGAAGCGTACTGAGAAAATAGTGTCATCTCTTTTTCTCACACATTAGTTGCAAAGACTACTTTATCTTTCGTGCACTCGCCATTTAAATTTGTTATTATAGTTATTTTTGACAATGCGGACGATAAAATAAAAGATATTTCATTAACTCGCAATACCTAAGAGTGAAATGTTACACCTCTGGCTTTGTTTGTGTTTCTAGAATTGTTGTTGCGCTTTCGAAAGGCACACGTCACTTTGTAACGCTATAAACTGTTCGCAAACGTCCTTCACAACACGTCCGGCTAACACTGTGCTTAGAATATACTGAGTCCAAGTTTATGCATGCGTAAGGTTCGACTTGGACATAGCGCATGCAAACCGATAATCGGTAATCGATAAATTATCGGTAATCGGCTCATTTTAGCCAGCGATAATAATCGAAAAAATTCGATAAAAATCCGATAATTATCGAAAATAAAGCACATGCTTAACCGATCATTTCCTGCAACGACGCCAATGAATTGCCTCGTGAAAATTCGCCAAATCAAGTCAGCAGCACCCCATTATCAAATAAAGAATTGATTATCCAACAAATTTACCTATTTTAATTCGATTTCTTATTAAAAAAAAAACATTTATAGACACCTAATGATTACTTGTTCACTATACTGACTCATTTACTTAATTGTTAAAATAGTTCGTTCATATTAGAATCGAAAATGTCAACTAATTAAAAGTTATTCGATCAGTAACACTAATCGATATAATATATTATCTGGATATATATCTAAATGGAGGATTTTGTTTTTAGTTTGTAAGATTAATACTTTAGTTGGTTTATTCACAAATACCTATAGGTGCTTTTTATTTATTAAGCTAATAGGTATATAATATACAATGTGTCCGGTTGCCGGTGTCGGAGACTTTGGGGGGATGAAGTACGGTAAATGTTATCGATAAATCGCTATCCCTATTTTTTTTTACTCGTTTCATGATAAAATAGCAGCCATTTTGTTTTCTTTTGCCTCAAAGCACGGGTGCTTGTATTGTTTAAGCTATAGCTACCCATGCAGAGCCCCTAGGGCCTCTGCATGGGTTGCATCGTCTACCTAGGTAGACGATAGTGGACTCATTTGATATCCAATAATGTCGGCAATTGAGCAATGATAACGTTGTTGCGTTTTTTTTATTTTATAATAGAGGTAAAGATAATTTAATACACAAAAAAAAGTTTTTTAATCATTTTTTTTAATTATTAGCTTTTTCATAAAATTTAAATCGTAAAACTACATGTTTTTAAACAATGGTACAGAATGTGGGCTTCAAAATAAGTCTTACATCTTAGCCCTTAATAAGACAGTTTGGAAGTTATAACGATTTGAATAGGCCCCTGAAAGCTTAAATATCCCGCAATAGAAAACATAATGTCTGCCATTTTATAATGGAGCGAAAAAAAAATAGGGATAGTGATATGTCGATAAAATTTACCGCACTTCACGCCCCCAAAGTCTCCGACACCGGCAACCAGACACATGTATGACTATATTTTTAACTAAGTACCTACTTTACGTCACAAAGGCTAGACACAGGGGCTGATTATACTCTTTATATTTCTGTATAAATCTGCCTCACTGTGTGTATGTGGTCTATGGTCCCATAACCTCCGCGAAACCCAGCCTGTTCCGGTGGCTGGAACTCGTCTAGTCTCCTGGCGAGACGATGGTTCGTGACCACTCGTGTGACACCTTAGTTAATGTTCCTACTTAATTTAGATTTTGGTTGTATGTAATAAAACCATATTCCTGAGTAAATAATGAGTTATCTCTTATCAATAAGCTACTGAATAATAATGTAAAGTTCAATAAATTTCTATTATTTTCCATATTATTAATGGTACATTCAATCCTTGAACGAAATATTGAGAAACCGGAAGCTTAAGTAGTAAGTAAGTCTAATACACTGAAAGATATAGGTAGATAATACGTTAATCTTGGTGATTGTAGATTGGACAAATTAACTAGAAGCCGAAACACTAAGCTATTTTCCTTCATCAATAACCGATAATTATCGATAATTATCGAAAAATAGAGCGAAAAATATCCGATTATCGATTATCGAAAAGTTTCGATAATTGCATGCCCTGGACACAACACGGCGCGGCGCAGTCTTACTGCGGTAAGGGTCTAACGATTTAAATCTATACCCCGCACGATATCAATTGTATGGTGTGAATTCAAAAATGTCTCGTTTCATAATCACTTCCAGTGAACTACTTTGACGAGGTTCTATCGCATTTTATTACCGCGTGAATTGTACCTATTAAAGAGTCACAGACGTATGGAACCTTATTTACTTACGCACAACCAGACACAATAACTCCAAACCAACTTTTAAAGGTCGTACACATCAACTGCTGCATCAATAGGGAAGAGACCACCCTAATTGAATTGTTAACCCTAAAATAATACCCCTGCGGCATCCTTTGTAAAAACAAAGCATTGTGGCCATATTGATTGGCGTATGGGGTGGTAGGGTGGACGTATCTCCTATTTCCAAGCGAAACAAAGTAGATTGATGAGTTCGTTACTGATTCTGAGAATACAAATGGAACTTGGAAAATGGCACGTGGTTTCGTATGAATAAAGACATAATGATGTATGAGGGAACGAATTCGATTGTCAAGGTTCAAAATGTCATTTGATTTGTTTCGGGCCTTGTTACGACGAGTGGCACCTATCGGATGGTTGATTGTTTCAATTCGGTATGGAATTTTAGAACTTTTCTCGCGTAAAGTCATGAATTTACTTTGTTAGGTATATACTTTTTGTTGTTCGTCAAGATGTTGAGGATATACATTATATTTTTTTGCAAAAGGACTATAAATGCTTTAGTAGGTAGGTCTGAACCTACCTACTAAAGCATTTATAGTCCTTTAATTAAGCCTCAAATTAAGATTTTGTACCAATGCAATGCCTGAGCATTGCATTGGTACAAAATCTTAATTTGAGGCAATACCAAATGTCGAAAAAAGCCAATACCAAATGTTATTTTTTTAAATCACGCTTATCAGTTAGATTTGTTTAAATTTCACTCTCTTTCACATTTTCTGTAAACGATTATCTTTTTGACCAGATTTTCAACCCCGTTCCATTTTAATTTTCTGCAAGATATCTTTTTGGCCTTCGTTGCTGCTGTAGCTATTGCTGCTTGCTGTTAGAGTTAGTAGTCTCATGAGGAGATCCGACCGACTTCCTGCTGTCAGTATTGCTGGGTTGCCTGGAGAAGGAAGGCGCTTGCACGCTGAGAGCAGACCCCAGCTGTGTGTCTGTGTTGCATTCGTTGCTGCTGTAGTTATTGCTGCTTGCTGTTAGAGTTAGTACTCACATGAGGAGATCCAACCGACTTCTTTACATGAAATTTTGTACGTATGTAGATGGTATGGGTAATATAACACATGCTAATCTAATTTTCAAAATCTAACCTCTGAGAGGTTTAAAACGACCCCAGCTGTGTGTCTGTGTTGCCTTCGTTGCTGCTGTAGCTATTGCTGCTTGCTGTTAGAGTTAGTACTCACATGAGGAGATCCGACCGACTTCCTGCTGTCAGTATTGCTGGGCTGCCTGGAGAAGGAAGGCGCTTGCACGCTGAGAGCAGACCCCAGCTGTGTGTCTGTGTTGCCTTTATTGCTGCTGTAGTTATTGCTGCTTGCTGTTAGAGTTAGTACTCACATGAGGAGATCCGACCGACTTCCTGCTGTCAGTATTGCTGGGCTGCCTGGAGAAGGAAGGTGCGTGAACGCTGAGAGGAGACCCCGGCTCTGTGTCTGTGTTGCCTTCGTTGCTGCTGTTGCCTGCAGCGTCCTGCAATGCAGTAACGATGGTCAGATTTATTTCAGATTAAACAAATAAATTAAATTGCCAATATTTATTATTTATTTTGACATAGACCGACAGACCTATCTCTCAACGCGGGCGCGGGTCCGTAGAATATTTTGGCTAAGTTATACCGGATTTAAGCAAGTTATGCTTACTTAATTTATCATTCATTGAATAAATCTTATTATAATTATCTTTCTTAAGTTATACTTTGAAAAAATATTCCAGTTAACAATGTCATAAAAATACCTATCCTAGCTTTAATTTATAATGCCGAGTTAGTTACTAAAATAATAAATAAATGGTACGTGTGGGATAAATCTTGCAACTGAACTTTAGACCAGTTCTCAACCGATAAATCTGAAAATTTTCATACATTTATGTAAGTTCGGTGAGACAGAAGATGGCCATGGGAACTCTTAAACGAATCTAAGCTATTATGTAACCCCATCGAGTTTGGGTTCCTTGGATTTTTATTTCCAAGTACTTTGAATTTAACTTTTAAATCCATTTACATATGGTTAATACTAAAGTTATTTACAACGGGATATTTACCATGATTTAAATCGCAGTGCCTTTCGTTATTCCGTGATCATGGAACATACAGCGCCGAAATAATAAAAAGCTGTAAACCCTCTGTAAATAACTTTAGCACTTACTTTGAATTTGTCATTAAAGTCTCGTATTTTAAATATAAATATTTTTATTACTATTTAAATGCTACAAAAGGTTTTGCAAAATATCGCGTAGGATACATCTACTTTAGATCAATTGAATTGCCAATGAGACATTTCTTCAGTCTCTGAAATGGCATTATATTTTCAAAGCTTATTTCCTGCAATACAGGTAACTTAGTTTCAAGGTTTGAAGGCAACTCCAAGTATTATGTTATTGAACCAAATAAATTCAAGTTTGTTATTGAAGCTGTTTAGTGATTATTTAAAACCCTGGTTTTAGAGACAGCTTAAGTAGGTATCATCGAAGTTAAATCCTATTTAAGAACTCGACGAAAAACGGATTTGATCTGCGATGCTTTTGATCTTTCTTTGATATTTTTCAGTATTTATTCAAGAAAATTATAATTTATATGAGTAACTTTGTATAAGTATTTCAGAAAGGGAATTCCTTACAGATACAATAGGTACCAAAAATGAGTATTCGTCTGAAACGGAGTTTCTATGGTAAGGACCTATAATAAATTATCATGAAACAGGCGAAACATGGAAAGGTTTTTTTTAATGTAGACTGTATCTTGTTTTGAAAATAACGTCATTTTGTGTATCTTATCTTAACAATAGCTGATCTGACAAAAGTAAATAATATAGTTTTTCAAAATTAAATTCCTGAGTTTTCGAGGAGCATTTTTGAATGGATATCATACTAGTTCTAATTGGTAATTCTACTAATATTATAAAGGCGAAAGTTTGTGTGGAAGTTTGTTACCTTGTATCTCCAGAACTACTAAACCAATTTACATGAAATTTTGTACGTATGTAGATGGTATAGGTTCTATAATATAACACATGCTAATCTAATTTACAAAAACTAACCTCTGAGAGGTTTAAAAGGAGTGCCTTTTAAATCTCTCAGAGGTTAGTTTTTCCGCAGAACGGGAACTACGCGGGTGAAACCGCAAGGCGCTACTAGCTGTTAAGATGAAGGCCAAGAGAAAAAAAAAGGATTTTTTATCAATGAAGACAGTACCTCTCTCACCTGCAAAGACCTAGCCAGCTCCGTGTCGTAATATCGGCCGGTGATCCGTCTCTCCGGCAGGATGTACTTGGGCACAGACTTGTAGAACCAGGCACCTGACTTCTTCCACATCTCTCTGGTTTCCGCGCAGAGGTTGCACATGTAGGATTCGCGGGAGTAGACCCTGGACGAAGAATGTTATGTTAAAACTAAAGTTGTGGAAAAGTTGTAAGGGCACATTATTGTAAAGATTATAGTCTGTTCAAAAAGAGAAGAGTTATGGCTTTTCGGTGAACTAACACTTTTAGTCGTACTGCAATGACAGAGCTTGTCAACCCAACAAAATCTAACAATTGGCATACGCGCGCCCTCCATTCTCACGACTTTTCGACTCTACTCTATTAAATAGAGTTGTCTTTACAATAATGTGAGGACCCCTTTTTGCTATTTTATTTATTTATTTATTTATTTATTTATTGAAAAAAGGTTTACCAACCACATACATATCAATCACTTACAAAAAACTTAAAATTAGGTTCTGTTCTGATACGCATGTTACTTACAGGTAAACACGACATTTGTAGGAATTACCTTCACAAATCTATATATTATGAAAAACTTAAAATTTTATATAATAAATCTATTTTCCCCTTTTATAACTTTGGTTTTAGTCCAGCAGTGGATATAGGCTGATGATGATGATGATGATGATGATGATAACTTTGGTGTGTCAATAACACACTTGGAGCGAGCGGTGTGCTGGCAGATGGAACCGGTCCTCATTGGAGACAGCAAGTGAGATGTGTCTCCACACAGCAGATAGGAACAAGATGGCATCTTCAGCATACACTTACCGGTGAGAAGTCGTGTCAATTACACACTTGGAACAAGCGGTATGTTGGCAGATGGAACAGGTCCTCAGCGGTGACAACAAGCGAGACGTGTCTAAACACAGCAGGCAGGAGGGAGGAGCTGGACCGTTGGCAGAGCGACGCATACCCAGTTATAGGAACAAGATAGCGTCTTCAGCATACACTTACCGGTGAGAAGGCGTGTCAATTACACACTTCGAACAAGCGGTATGTTGGCAGATGGAACAGGTCCTCAGCGGTGACAACAAGCGAGACGTGTCTTAACACAGCAAGCAGGAGGGAGGAGCTGGACCGTTGGCAGAGCGACGCATACCTGGCTATAGGAACAAGATAGCGTCTTCGGCATACACTTACCGATGAGAAGGCGTGTCAATTACACACTTGGAACAAGCGGTATGTTGGCAGATGGAACAGGTCCTCAGTGGTGATAACAGGCGAGACGTGTCACCACACAGCAGACAGGAGCGAGGAGCTGGGCCATTGGCAGATCGACGCATACCTGGTTTAAGAGGAACGGTTTGATGATCGTGAATAAAGTGGGAAGTTGGCTGGTAAAAGGAAGTTGGTCTCGAGGCAGGCCACTTGCCAGATGTTTGAACTATTGTAATGTGATTGTAATGTATTGTCGGGATGGTCGCTGACGGTAATTAAGAGGTTCGTAGGGGTCCGATTTATCGAGTTAAGAGGCTTACACTATAATGAAGAGTGTGGATGTTAAATTGCTGTAATCAGAGTCTAACAAGGGTCAAGTTTGGTGCAGTACAAATACTCGGTTATTTGAAAAGATGAAGAAATTATATAAAAAATTATAATAATAAAGAGTCGTTTTGTGTTGTCATATGTATTAATATTTAAGTAAAGTTCAAGTTCATAATTTTTTACAGTAGTCAGGTAAAACTTTTAAATCCATCATGGTTATTAATACTAAAGTTATTTACAACAGGATATTTATAATAAAAAATATTGGAAAGCTCAAAACTCAAATAATGGTAAATATCCCGTTGTAAGTAACTTTAGAACTCGGGTTTCACTGAAAATGTAGGTAGGTACACCTAGTTGAACAAGTCAGAGGGGAGAGTCTGTTTGACGTTAGTAAGTAACGAGACGTGATCATGACGTCTTCTTTTTGTATGGGATCTGTGTCCGATCGATAGAGGCGCTGTACTTAATTGTGTGAAAAAAAGGAAACTTCACGATCTTGTCTCCATAACAACGTCAAATAGACTCACCCCTCTGGTTAAAGGTTAACCATGGTCAACCATGTTAAGAAAGTGCCATAAGCAATTTACTACAAAATTGTATGTACTTCAAAATCGTTATTTATCTCAGAATCTGTGAAAGCTACCACCTTCATATTTAGGGAAATGTTACTTCGATCTTGTAACTTGAATTATATGTTTTAAAAACACGATTGGTGAAAGTTTTCTAAATAGTTCGTGAAAAATAGATGTTTTGCACCTCAACCTCCTAATCCTTAGTTACGTCTTTTAATGTTTCGATTGGTTGTTTCATTAACTTGTAATTAGATAAAAACATTCGCGCATAGATAATTCGGTGCATGTCTCTGTTCTGTACTTCTCACTCGCGAGAAAACCATATATTCTCATCCCGCTCGTAATCCATCTCGTAGCGGCATTATTGCATTAGACGACGTTTGTGGCGCGGTGGGCGAAGGCCCGCCTGCGACGCAGGGTTCGATTCCCGCCTTGGGACAAATATTTGTAATATCTACCTACAGATATTTGTTTAGGGCGTTCTGGATGTTTTCTATGTATACCTAATAAAAATATCGATCTATGTAGTGTATTATGTGAGTATTATGTATATCAGTTATCTAGTACTCATAACACAAGCTCTGCTTAGCTTGGGGCTAGATAATGCTGTGTGAATTGTCCAGCATTATTTATTTATTTTATTTAAATTGCACACTCTTAACCACCACTCGGCGTGCGATATGAAAGTTAAACGTAGGTAAATACCATCGAGTCTTGCAACCAGTCGGCCGACTCGCTTTGCTTCCACCTCGTCGACTTTTTCCGCTCGCTTGACCACAGCCGCAATAGCTTCCCTCTCGCTCGCACTCAGCGGGGGTTCGCTGCGGGCCGCACACCATCCTGTGCGAAGCCTGGGAAAAGCAGAAAAGACTGTATAAGTAATTTTAGTGGGCCTTACCGATAGGGGACGTTCTGCTGATGCCACAGAATAATAAAATACCATCATTCAAGTGTGAGTCAGACTTGCGCACGAAGGGTTCCGTACCATCTATAAAATCAAAAAATACAAATCATTCCTTGTAAAAAAATAAAAAGCCAACGTGACGCGGTTACCTATCCAAGTAATGACCGCGCCCGACTTTGCTTTACCTCTGTGATCCGTTCTCATGGTGATAAGGACGTTGCTCCCCTTAATTACTTAAATTATTTAACTTTTATTATTTGTTGGTATAGAAGAGAACAGACAGAATATATTTTATTTCGACACACTCACAAACATACAAACTCTAATCACACTAATATTATAAATACGAAAGTTTGGATGGATGTATGGATGGATGGATGATGGATATTTGTTACCTCTTCACGCCAAAACTACTGAACAGATCTGGCTAAAATTTTGCACACAGGTAATTCTAATCCTGGAATCAAACATAACTTTTATCCCATATTTCAGTTCCCGTGGGATAAAAATCCACTATAAACGTTTTCATAGGAAAAACGCGTGCGAAGCCGCGGGGCGCAGCTAGTTTATAATAAAAGTACAGATGTAGAATAGATGATTTTTGTACGCATGACCAAAACCCTTAAAAGGTTTCTGTAAAGTTAACAAGTCGTAAAGTAGCTTATCGAAAATTAAGGTTCCATTGAATTAACAGCCTTATTAAAATATCTCATTACATTAGTTCACCTTTGTAAATGCCAAGGTAGCAAACCTACCAGGAGGGGTAGGAAAATCCATTATTGTCTACTGCTATCCCACTTTGTACGAATATTATAAAGGCGAAAGTTTGTCCCGTTGTGAAGATGTTTGGCTGAAGACAACGCCAAAACTATTGAATGTATTGGACTGAAATTTTGCACATTTAAACATCTTAACATAGAATAACTGTAGCTATTAAAGCAAAACGCGTGACGCGTTCAAATCCTAGTAAGTAGATACCTGATAAATAAAGTATAGCCCGCAACGCAAGCGATCAGAATGTCACTGAAACATGTCAAAATATATTATACCGCATTTCTCGACGAAGAAGGTACCTACTTACTACTAAATTTATGCAATTCTCATACGAGTTTCTCATAATATGCCATGAAAACGAAAGGAAGTTTAAAAACAAACTAAATTCAAGAAATCGTTGATAAAACGTTCACCCCCTTGATGTTCAGAATCATCCTTTCGACTTAGTACCTACACCCTTTCCATGGCACCTTGCATAATATTATGCAAAATGTATCTTATCTTATCTTATACCTTTAAATAAGCAATTCTTGTAATATTAATCCGGATCTTGGAAACGGCTCCAACGATTTTCATAAAATTTAGTATACAGGGGGTATACGGGGGCGATAAATCGATCTAGCTAGGATTCATTTTCATAAAATGTCGTTTTATTAGTTAAATATGTTTTCAATAATTAACTTAATCGTCTTGATCGATTGACTCTTCCTGACATCTACTGGCGAATAGTAATACTATTTAATTCGTGTTTCCTATAATCAACTTTATCGTAATGAACTTAAGAATTAAACTGAAAAATTTGACTCTTCCTGCCACCTATTGATGAATATAACTAGTACCATAATTTATAATAAGCACAAAAAAACAACGAAACCGAGCGAAGCTCGGTCACCCAGGTATTTTAAATAATACGAGCTAAAGTCCATATTTGAATACATATTTTTGTGTTGTACTACAGCTGTGCTTTCTAGGTGTACGAGAAGCTCTAAGCTACACGAGATCATCAAGCGTAATATGGCTATGAGTTTTACGTAATTTTAAATAAAACGCGTCAAAGTTTGGAAGTCACTAGTGTGAATAGTGACGTCACACCTTGCTAATAAATAGTGTCGCAAGGTGTAACGTCATGCGGAACTTAAACTGACTATATCTTCATAATTTTTTGTTTATTCGACAAAGGTAGGTACCGTTCGTACACTTCATAATTTTGTACCTACCTAACCCTAGGAATGTAACATTCTGCACAAATCCACAATGACGGGATAGAGAATGCTAAAATGTAAGATTCGAATAAGTTTTTTAAATAAATAAAATACAAAGAAGAATCTTTTGTTTTTTCATATTGTGTACCAATTACCTATTGAAAACGATAATGGATTACGTACATACCTCCGTGTTCATATACTTGGCCCTACTGAAAGGGTTTTCAAGTCCATTCCGTGGGTGGTAAGTGTTCGTAAATTCCCTTTTGTGTGTATTGTTCTTTGTTCCTTTTAAATGGCATTGGAGGTGCATTAGTAGGGGAAAGTGAGGTAAGACCGGGACCCTAAGGAAAATCAGAAATAAAAATGAAGTCTTAAGATATACGAATCAACTTTATTTAGTAATAGGAACTTTGGTTTTTCAGTCACAGAATTGAAATAGATTTATTGCCATCTAGGAGTCAAATATCGAGGAACTAATTAGAAAAAAGTTTAATTTTTACAGATTTGCCCCATGGGTGTGCCCTACAGATCAGACGACCTCTGTGGCGCGGTGGGCGAAGGTCCGCCAGCGACGCAGGATGTTTCGGGTTCGATTCCCGGCTCGGGACAAATGTGTGTATGATCTGCAGATATTGTTCAGGTTGTTCTGGATCTTTTCTATGTATAATAAAAAATATCTGTAATAGTAATATTTATTAGTAAAGTTTAGTATACTCTACACGTGGACGTATTTTTATACAAACACAAGGCTGTGGTTCATTGTATGGTGACTTTTATTTTGAAAAGACGTGGAAGGTCGTTAAAACTTTCGTTGGTAATAAAACTACTCGTATATCCGATGTTTCCATGTCGCATTTATCAAGAAATATGAAACACCTACATTGGCGTCATATTGTACAATTTTGTGAGGTAAATGCCTGTAGGCCTGTCTACATTGATCTTAGATAGATCGCTGTAAACGATAAGGCTGCTGATTGTGCCATTCTTTATATAGTTAGCAGTAATTTATTTCTTCTTTTTATGTATTCATGGTGCAATAAAGATATAATCTATCTATATATCTTTCTAGGACTAGAAAAAATACTCCTTAGATTGTAGATGCAATGAAACAACAGCTCATTTTAGCTTGTAGCACTGTATAAATAAGGCATTATTTAAATGCACACTGAATTCATTACTACGAACCGTGCTGTTCAAAGTAGTGCAATCTGAAGTAGGAATAGCTCAAAATTACTTCAATTCAGTTTATTTATCCCTTAGGTATACATACAATCGTGTGTGGTGCTGGCTTAGAATTTGCACCACCCCATCTTCCCGTGGGTGTCGTAAGAAGCGACTAAGGCATATCCACCGGGGGGCGGGCAGCAGCACCCCCTGCAGAACAATTCTACCACCGAACTGCGATCCCCAACCCCAAAGCCCTGCGTGGCGATTATGAGATAAACGCTAAAAAGGCCAGCAGTGGACCGATACAGCCTGTTGAGCTTGAGGTACCTACATAAAATACGTAGGTACACTCAAAAGTCATCAAAAGTCACACTCATTTTATATGAAAGCTGGTGCTTTCCGTGTGGTCCCATTTTAATTTTGTTCAGTTCTGACTATGGGATCTATGAAAATTCATGAAAAAACTGTAAAAATTGAAGTCGGTTTATAGTTTTTTAAAACAAAATTAATTATATCTTATCTATCTATCTATCTAAATTAATGTACTTACAATACATTCCTTTATATTTCATACATGTAAAAATATACATTTTAGCTTTCGTGTGTGGCCTCCTGACTTTTTCTCTGGAAAGATTTAGTGAGATTATATCGTGCTGGATTATTTAATCGTATGACTAACCGGCTTACAAAATTAATCTGAATCTAAACATTTTTTCTGAACCTAGGTACACAAAATTTTACGTCTGAAAGTTTGTTTCGACTTGACTTGCCATTTGGATTTGCCTTCAATATTGAATTGCAGGACACTGACTGATGGTCGAATGTCTTTAATCAACGGGTCCTGAAAATAGCCTTTTGTTGGGGTGAAGATGGTGTAAAGATGTTCATATTATACATTACAGTTACCGTGTTTGAAACCCATTATTCTCTGAATTGGATGCTTTAATCCATTAAATTCATAATGCAATTGTTTCCAAAATATGTTTTAAGCTACCTAAAATTTGCTTTGAACTATCGAATAATAATAAACTAATACCATCGTCTTGTCATAAGCAAACAAGCATGCAATCGGGTAATGGCACCAAACCACAAGCTGTCGGGATGATATATTGGCCAAATATTGTTTCGTAGAGATTGGGTGGTGTGGTAAGGTATGTGGATATATGTATATGTGTCGCAAAAGGAGTTGATTCTGGACATAAAGGGGATTTATTTGATGAAAAAACAAATAAAAATTGTGAAATATTATGTTTTGTTATATATTGCAAGAGTGCGTGTAAGAGAACACGAATAATGAGAGGAAAAACCTTTTATTGAAAAAAAAGGTTTATTAACATATATGTATATATATTTCACAAGTAGAACTCCTTGCGGTCCAGAATCAACCCCTTTCAGCTTAGTACACCCGTTCCGCGGCACCCTCTATAGGCACATTAAGAAAACGTATAATTTATTCACTGTTCACTGCACACGGAACATTGGATACGTTAATTTAAATTTCTCATATACTCGTAATAAAATACTCTGATAAAAAAACAAAGAAACGAATACCTAGATCGGCTGTGAATGGGCAGCATAATATCAAAGAAACGAATACCTATACCGTGTCCATTTTGAATGAAGCATAAACGTAAACAAACCGCCCATACTTAACCTAAGATTCACTTTGTTGGCGCGTTCTTTTATACGTAATTTATTTATTTATATCTGAAACTCGACGCCAAGCAAGTGAGATTTTGTTATTGGTGTCGTATTTTGTTTACTAACATGCTTCATTCAAAATGGATAAAACATAGATTAGCTGTAAATGGGCAGCATAATATGTAAAGAACAATTCCGGCCAATAAATTTTCCAGGTGAACAAAATTTCTTAGACTGTGGCGGGCCGCCATCACTACAACCATGTTCATAATGGAAATTTATTTTATAATTTTACTAGCAGCGCCTCGTGGTTCCACCCGCGTAGTTCCCGTTCCCGTGGGAATTCCGGGATGAAATATAGCCTATGTCACTCCCTGAAAAGTAAGCTTTTTAAGGATGTTTTTTTTTTATCGGTCCTGTAGTTTCGAAGCTTATTCAGTACAAACAAACAATCAAATCTTTTATCTTTATAATATTAGTATAGTAATATTTTAAATGAGAAAAAAATATTATATTTGCAAACTAGCTGCGCCCCGCGGCTTCGCACGCGTTGTTCATATGGAAACGTTCAAAGGTGATTTTTATCCCACGGGAACTGATTTATGGGATAAAAAGTAGCCTATGTTTGATTCCAGGATTAGAATCGCCTGTATTAAATCTGATGTTTAAATTAAACCTGGTATTAAATCTGATGTTTAAAGTATAATCAAATCAGAAATGTGTACAGCTCGACATAAGCCTCCCCTATATATTCGTGTCTTTATCTTGCCGCATCCAGCATCTGCCTGCAGTCTTTCACAGATCGTTATGCCTAGGTACTGGCCTTAGGGCATACTACACTAAACTAAAACTTGCTCAGTCACAGGTCTATACTTGAGTGACGTTTGTGCCATAGAAAAGCGTTACTCAAGCATAATTCGATAACCGAGCAGACTTTCATAATACGGGCCTAAGTGTGCCGAGTCGCGGTCTCTACTCAAGGACACGTTTACCGGCCGGCCAATTGCCAATCCAGCTTGCTAATTCTTAAAGCTATCGATAAGTTTGATCGATAGTGTGATTGCAAATGTAAAAACCTGCAAATAGCCTTACTTTTGTTCCCCTTTGCATGTGGTGTAAATATGATGTCATGATCCATGGTACAGTTTATTGTGAATCACTATTTTATCTACAGGATTACGATAATCGTATGTTGACATCAATCAATACTTTGCCATCATTGGAACAGTCAACGACGACGTAGGTAAATACTGAACCATAATCTTCTAAAAAACAAGAAGAAGGTTCTATGTTAACTGTATGATTTAGATCGTCGATTATCCATCAATTGTAAACCGATTTTGATGATTCTTTCGGCCGTGTATATATAATGATCTCATGACAGTAAAGTATAAAAAAAATGCCCGAGAAATAATCAATCTCGCAAAATTCATTACGCTAAGCGTTTAACTACGAACATTATTTTGTTGGAAGAACACCAACGTTTCATGCTTTAACGACGGAAATCTTCGGTGAGACACAAATTAGGTTCGTAGATAACCCGCTTATTCCCGTAATGAATTCGTTAACGAAAAACGAAAAACTTAAAATAAAACTGAATATTATATGGTTTGTAGTTTTTTCAATACAATCCACATATTTCTGGAAACTGTACGTTGTATTTGTATCTATACTTTTGTATAGATACAAATTTAATAAGTGAGATCGAGTTTATTTATTTATTAAAAGGAACGCAAACAGCGTACCTATACATCAAGCATTTTGTTTTAACTTAGTATCTAGGCAGGTTACACGTAATAATTAACAAACAGCACTAATAGAAACGACTAATAGCATAATTCAATATCTTTCCTATATTTACAGCTATAGAAGATCAGCAGTGGACGTATATGTGACGCTATGCAGCCATTTTGTAGTTATTTTAAATGATGATGATGATGACTATGAGCAGTAGCTCTGATGACTGACTATTCACCACCTGGCTCATTGTTCCGCTGACAATGCTCCATTTCATTTCACCACTCACCCTGATTGCACTTATGATTTGGTATTGAATATCTACGCTTTGTAGTTTTGCTGTACAGGGTGCCACAAAACTGGTGTACCTTAGTAAGCCGAAAGGGGGTGATTTTGGATATCTTGGGGGTCAACGTATGTTCTACGATTTTTAAAGACGATTGTTGAGGCCCATACACCAGCGAAAGTGGCGCCCCCAACTATTATATCTTATTATTACGTTGAACGCAGGAATTTTTAAAAATCCTACGTTCAGTTTGTGGTATCTATTATAAGCTATTAATGAATGCCTCTGTAATAGTTTCATTTTGTAAAGCTTAGGAAGAGATATGAATTTTCATAGATTCCATTGTCAGAATGAACCAAATTGAAATGGGACCACACAAGAAGCACGGGCTTTCATATTAAAAAAGAATTATGAAAATCGGACCACCCAGTCAAAAGATCTGAGGTAACAAATATAAATAAACCTTCTTTTTGAAGTCGGTTAAGAAAGAAAGAAGCTCTACATTTTTTTGTTAATATAACTTTTTATCTTAGAAGCTGTAACCATGGCACATCTTGGCGGTCTATTCCAGCCTTGGAACAAATATTTGTGCGATAGGCAAGTATTTGTTGTTCTAGGTATTTTCTATAAAAATAAAATAAAAACCTATCTATTTAGCTTAGCTTGGGGCTAGATTATGCTTTGTGAGTTGTCCAGCATTATTTATTTTTTACAAGCTATCCGAACGGCAAACTTCGTATCGCTCTCACCTTTTAAACCTACCTTTTGGACTTCTTCAAATATTTCAATAACCAAAATTATCCAAATCGGTCGAGTCGATCTCGAGTTTTTGTAAGACTAACTAACGTCAATTCATTTTTATGTTAATTTATTACCTGGGAGTGTTTGCAACAGTGTGCAGTTAGCTCAATTGTTGGAAATAAAAATAATAGATAGATATTATTTTTCTTGCTGGATTGCTGTTTTTTTTTCAATAAATGATACATTTATTTATTATTTCTATTTATTAAAAAGTTATTCCTGCCAACCACACCACTACTGTACCTAAGTAACAATATGTTTGTAACATTCGCAGTTGCTCATACAAGTTAGAGGTTTCCCAGTTTGTTCTGATACAAAGGGAAAAAAAGCTTTTACAAAATGGCGTTTGTCGCGTAGGTGTACCTATAGTATACACTAGCAGCGACTCGCGGTTTCACCCGCGTAGTTCCCGTTCCCGTGGGAATTCCGGGATAAAATATAACCTATGGTACTCTGAAAAGTAAGCTTTTTAATGATGAAAGATTTTTATAAATCGGTCCAGTAGTTTCGGAGCCTTATACAAATAAACAATCAAATCTTTTCTCTTTATAATATTGGTAATAGTAAAGATATATAGGTTGTCGTAAATATGGAACCCAGTACTGCACAGCATAAACTGTTCATTCAATTATAGGCTTCATCCCTTATAGGTCCATTTTATTTTGACGGTATCAGATCACGTGGCGCCCGAACTATTTTATCTTATTATTACGTTATACACAGGAAGTTTTAAAAATCCATCATACTAATATGATAGAATAGGTAGCGCTGTCATATTGCCTCGTGTATGCGCTTTGAAAGCCTACATTATGATTTTGCTGTACGGTAGCGCTATGTGCTATGTCCGAGATCTAAACTTTTGACAAGATAATTATTAGGTCCTTACATATGAAATTGGCGTTTTTCGTACTGGCCACTTTAATCACAAATTTCTCCTCTTTGGTAAGGAATTCCAAATTCAAATTTGTACAGCTATAGACTCATGTATTTGTGCTTCGATTATCGTCATTCATTTGTTTTTTTTCTTCTGTTTTTTTCTGTTTGCGTCACTCATTTTACAAAATGGAAAACTTAAAATATCGCATTATTTACGAGTACGAGTTCCGCCGTGGCACTAGTGCTGCGGAAACAACTCGAAGGGTGAATGATGTGTATGGCCGAGTTAGCTGCAGGCTGCGATGTTAGTGATAAAACTGTTTTAATTCACTTGAAGCAAATTGGGAAGATTAAAAAGCTTGAAAGGTGGGTACCTCACGAATTGACTGAAGCAAACCGGCAAACGCGCGTCGACTGCTGCGTTACATTACTAAACCGGCACAATAATGAAGGTATTTTAAACCGAATCATCATCATTTTTCATCACCTGTGATGAAAAATGGGTTCTTTACGATAATCGGAAGCGCTCAGCGCAATGGTTGGATCCTGGCCAGCCAGCCAAATCCTGCCCCAAGCGAAAATTAACCCCAAAAAAGTTACTTGTAAGCGTTTGGTGGACTAGTGCCGGTATTGTTCATTACAGTTTTCTCAAATCTGGCCAGACTATTACGGCTGATGTCTATTGTCAGCAATTGCAAACCATGATGGAAAAGCTAGCGGCTAAACAACCTAGGCTGGTCAATGGCTCCACGCCACTGCTGCTTCACGACAACGCTAGACCACACACTGCGCAACAGACGGCTACTAAATTAGAAGAGCTTCAATTGGAAAGTCTAAGACATCCTCCGTACTCCCCGGACCTTGCTCCAACAGATTACCATTTTTTTCGAAATTTGGATAACTTCTTGCAAGGGAAAAAATTCAACTCCGATGGGGCAGTCCAAATCGCCTTCAAAGATTTTATTGATTCCCGTCCGACTGGTTTTTTTAGTAAAGGGATCAATGAACTACCTATAAGATGGCAAAAGTGCATAGAAGATAATGGTTCATACTTTGATTAATTAAATATATTATATTAAAAAATATTCGACTTTTTGTTCCTCCCATACAAAACGCCAATTTCATATGTAAGGACCTAATATGTTATGACAACTTGCGGATTATATGAAAGTCATGTCGTAAATATTGTCCTGTCCTGATCGCGCGCAGACTATACCATTTAATTGTTCTTATTTTAGCTGAGAAGTTTTCCCTGGAAATTTGCTCATTCAAAACAGTCTTAAATTCTGCTCTCTCTCTTAATCTAGCACAGCTGATCTCACCAACCACGTACCTTTAGCTAGAGTTATTTGTAGATCAGCTTTTAAATCTACGTAGCAGGTGCTACGTCGTAGCTAGCTACGCCATGTATCAAATGTTTTAGTTTAACGTAAAGTTCATTATTTTTATCAAAGAAGCAAAGAAACAGAAAGAAAACAACCAAGCATAGTAAGTTCTCTCTTAATTTCTTTATTCACACACAAATCATACATAAAAGTTAACAAATACTGGACATGTACGAGAAAGGCGAACTAACCCTAAAAAGAGTTTTCTTACAGCAAACCTATGGATATAAAGAGAATTTATGAAGCCAGTGTGTATAGATAATATTATGTACATACAAGACAGATTTATTTTACAGATATAAGGATTACTTCTTTAAATAATAGTACATATATATGTAGAAACAATGGGAGGCTTTTTCATTGAAGTATGATGATGAACCCTTTAAAAAAGTGATAAGTCCCCTAAAAATTTTGCCATGCCATGCTAATATAAAAGCCTACCATTGAACTGGACAGGTATTACGTTTGGCGATGGTATCTACGGCAAAACAACGATTTGTTGTATTGTACGTCGTGCGTCTACTTTCAAGTTCAAGTTAAAGTTCGTTATTAGTAACAAATAGGGTTACATGTCAAATAAACACAATATTAAATCAATATTTTACAAGTAAAATATAGTGTGCAGTGTGCAATATTGGAAAGCTCAAAACTCAAATCAAGGTAAATATCCCGTTGAAAACAACTATAGTAAAGTATAAATTGTAATGTAAATGTCATTAAAAACTTAAAATGAAAATAGTAATTGTCAATTTGTATAAAATAAAATGTCAATACAACACGTTGTTGGATGAATTTTTGTCACGTAAAAATGCGCAATTTTTTTGTTAAATAATTTAACAAAAAAATTGCGCATTTTTACGTGACAAAAATTCATCCAACGTGTAAAAACATTTGTTTACCAGCCATATCTTGAGTCTAAACTTAACGCATTGAGAGTTTATTTTATCATTATGTTTGTCAATCTAGTACCTATCCATTGTAGCAAGCCTTCGAATTAGTTTCAGTTCGAGTTAGTTTTAGTTTTCCTGCTGGCTACAAATCAGAGCAATGTTGTTATTGTTGGTCTTTAGGAAATAGGGCTTTAATTGTTGCAAAGTTAATTATTTGATCAGGCGCTACTTTGAATATTATTATGTACTTTGTGTTATTGTGTAGTTTAGTTGGTTTGGTTTTTAACCAACTTCAAAAAAAGGAGGACGTTATCAATTCGACTATTTTTTTTTGTTTGTTACCTCAGGACTTTTGACTGGGTGGTCCCATTTTCATGATTCTTTTTTTAAATCAAAGCTGGTGCTTCCCGTGTGGGAAGGCTCATTTTGTTCAGTTCTGACAATGGAATCCATGAAAATTAAGTTTAGGTTTGGTTTATAGTTTTTTAAAACATAATTAATTATTTCTTCTACTATTAAGTCATGTGTGTGTGCTATAAGTGTAAGTTATTGGTTTTTACCTTCTCTGGTTGCATGGCATATCAATTTGTGACCTGCTTGTTCTGTAAAAGAATTCCGAGTCTGGTACAAGAGGTTGAATAAGAAACCTACTCATCGTTCATTATGTTTTCCATTTCCAGAGAGTGACGCCGTAGGGCAAAGAGAGGCCTTTGAAGGGAAGAGATTGACTGAGCTAATAATTGATGCAGGTTTTTTTCAATAAAGGTTTTATATCAATGGATTGCTTTAACAACGTCTACAATATCTTTTTTCAGGAAATTCGGGAATAATAAGTTCCTAATTTCCCTGTTCTGTTATTCTTATTATAATATCAATCTGTTTTTATAGGAAATTGTGTTACCGTAAAAAAGGTTATGAGTCTGTTTGAACAAATAAATCTATTTTATTCTTATCCTTTTGTTGAATAGGTAATTATGTAATTAACCATCAACGAACATTTTACGGGTTGAATATGAAAAATATTGTTAGTTCAGTTCTCAATCTTGATTTCAATCTCATTGAATGATAAATAAAGGATTTAAGAACATTTTTATTTGGTTCAGATCACATAAAATGTGTTATATACAAGATTCCCCATAGCCATAGGACATGGAAGATAAGTGGCAGAAATAATAAATATAGGAAGTTGACACAGTGAATGGAAACATTCATTTATTTAAATTATGAAAAAAAAAAATATTCTGTAATAGAATCCACTAAAATCCAAAAAGTAGCAGCCTGTAATTTTACGGCATTGATCTGTAGAGTTAATCATAAGAATCAAATCTGTCTAATAGCCGCAGCTAAGATACAGTAGGTATTTTAATGTAGAATATGCATTTGGTTTGTATTATAATATAACCTCCTCCTTTTCTCACAACAAGTCCGAAACCACGCGAGTTAAAGAAAAGACGTGAAAGAAGTCATGTGCTCGATTTATAAGAAAACAATAATTGCATTAGTATTTCGTTTTTTTCACCGCCCTCCTCAAAAAACCATCATGTTATAAGTATAAGTACTACGTACGGTGTTGTGTCAATAATCAGAGTAAACTAGCATGAATATGCCGGGCATTAAATGAGATATGAAGGTTTATGGCTCGTCGTGCGGAGGTGTGGACAAGACGATTTAAAGACAACTGGCGGCGCCTAGCAGTTTCACCCGCGTAGTTCCAGTTCCCATGGGAATTTCGGGATAAAAGCTCTGTTTGCAAATAAAAAGAAGACGTCACGATCAAATAGACTCACACACGCATCGACTCTACGTACAGTATACATAATATCTATATTTATAAAAGGAAGTCGTGTTAGTTACACTATTTATAACTCAAGAACGGCTGAACCGATTTGGCTGAAAATTGGTGGGGAGGTAGCTTAGAACCAGGAGACGGACATAGAATAGTTTTCATTTCGTTCCCGGCTGAACGAATCTTGATGAAATTTGGCAGGGAGGTAAACGGTGTCCCGGGAACGGATATAGGCTACTTGAATAGAGCGTGCGAAGCCGCGGGCAAAGGCTAGTTATATACATACAATACACTACACTACACCGTGTTCACAAAGCACCGGAACCCGCCCCAGCTGCGGTTATTAAATTACAACAAATAACAAGTAGGTTTTTTGACGCTTACTTTGCAATATTCAGGTGGTATTTAAATAAGGCGAAGTAGTTTATTCATCCTTCTTATTTTCCCGTGGCTTAGTTAAAAATTCAGTATATTTAGTATTTTAAGTATTCAGTATTTATTTAAAAACATTACATCTATCTTTACAGGTAAGACCTTATACAATAGAGTAGTCATCCAAAAAATTTTTTAAGTTATTCAACATGCAAAATAATGAAATACTTGAGCACAATAATTGAGTACAATAATAAGCAAAAAAAAACAAGATCAGAGATTGGTGTCCGTGGCCAAAAAAAGAAGGCCTGCGGCCTGATTTATTATTCCCCTTAATTTAATACAATGCAAAAGGGCATCAAAAGTGTGCTGTATGTACTCGTTAAAAATATTTTTAGGATTTAGGTTTTTCAGTCATATGACTGATAAATCGGCTTGTCTGTACCTACTGTACAATCATTTCCTGAGCAGTGTGCTGACGTCACACTCAGCCCAGCCTAATCCTTATTTTCAAGAAAATGGATGGAGGCAGATTTCTTGTGATATGAAAATTGTTTAGTGTCCTTGGTTGGGATAAGGAACAGTAATTGCAAGTGTTTTCATTTAAGGAAAACAGTATGAAGATTGTTTTTCGTAGAACGTATTTTTTATAGACATTAGACCTTCGTTTGACCAGCCTCTCAACTCTGACGATGAGGCCAAACATTATAATAGATTGGAATTATTTATTTAGTTAAAAAAACAACATTACATTTCGGTTAGAAGTTATTTCTGAGTGTGCAATAACGCCGCTACGAGATGGGTTTCGAGCGGGATGACAAGATATGGTTTTCTCGCGAGTGAGAAGTACAGAGTAGAGACGTGCACCGAATTTCCTATGTGTCACAACGGTTTTCACTTAATAGGGTATATGCATGTGACTTCAAAAAAGCTAATATTTTTTTTACGTATTCTCTATTAATATAGAAACTTATCTGTATATTTATTTTTGTATTTTATGATGTTTTTATTGTGAAATGTAATCATTGAAAAGTAGATATTTTAAGTCTCAACAGCAAAATGTCTAAACGCAACGCTATTGGCATGTGAAGCGTGACGTCATACTTGAACATTTTTGTATGGGCATGAAGTTTTGACTTTGAGTTTATATAGGGGACTCGATGATCCGTGACGTCATAAAATGCAATGCCTAACATGGCAGCGTTTTTATCACCCGAAATAGAGTGTAGTTTTACTTTTAGTTTTTTACCTCAATAATTTTAAATCCAAGAAAACCCACGCTATTACAAGATAATAAAACAAACAATCAATAAATTAAAAGACATAACTAAATAAATACTTCTACGTTCCTTACAAAAAACGTAAAAAAAGTGTGCTGTTCCTGAGATATATAGCAAGCAAAATGTGCAAAACATCTATTCATCAAAAAATAAAGTATCGAGAAAACTTTTCACCAATCGTGTGTTTAAAACACGTAATTCAAGATAAAAGATCGAAGTAACATTTCCCTAAATATGAAGGTGGTAGCTTTCACAGATTTTGAGATAAATAACGATTTTGAAGTAGTTAAAAAATTGCTTAAGGCAGACTCTAGGTTTTAGTAGACACAGAGTTCTTATCTGGTTCAATGAGAGGGTTAGTAGGTATGTAGATGTATCAATAAAGTATAGAAGACACCTACTCGCTCTCGTCTTCAAGAGACTCGGGTTGTAGTTGGCCGGCAATATAGAAGCAGGCAGTGAGTTCCAATCCTTAGCGGTATGAATGAAAAATTGGCACTTACCTTGCTTTAATTTTATTTTCGTTTGTAATTGAAATTAGTAATTAATTTCCTTTGAGAGGTGTGAAATGTTAAGTGGGTACTTTTACATTTGAGGGTCGCATTTAAAACTGAATACCTACCTTACCTAAATGTGATGCTGCCATCCTAGCCGAATTTTGGCTAGCAGCTCGGTCAGTTTTAACAAAGACATTTTTGAGTACAGGGTATATTATAGTGCACAAGTGTGTGCGCAAAACACAGCAGTAGTCTCTATTTCACAAAAAAGTTGTTTGTATTTGAATGAATACGCCGATCAAGACTAAGTGCACTATCTCCCCTAAGGGAGGAAATCCGAGAAACTGACACATGTCATGGGACACGTTTAAATCCAAACTAAAACGCTGGCTTGTCGAGCAGACATTCTACACCTTCAACGAGCTCACAAGCCTGAAATTAGTAAAATAAAATATTATGAGTACTTGCATTGTATATCAAGCTAAACTTAACAACAATTTATGACCTGTAATGCACATCACATTATCAAATAAATGAACTTGAACTTGGGGGGTATTTCAGGGAGGGAAAGTGGAATAGCCCCCGTTTAGATCTACGCGGTATCCACTATCGGTAAATGTTTGAAAACTGGCGCGATCCACTTTTATTTTTCGTATTCTGTGTGTCTATGTCTACCATGAGTTTTGACAATCTACCTCTATACTCGCTAGCGACTGTAATTATAAAAATGTATGGAAACTTCTTAAGGGCCTCTAGCGGATAGTTGGGTACTAAAATGCGCTGTGGTTATCTACGAGTATATGCGTATTTACGTAACTACTGTAGTAACGTCAGGCGATTTAACTGTGACAACTCATGGTAGACATACTGGCCTGGATTTTTGACGTCATATAATTGTATGAAAAAACAAAAGAACATTGCGTCAGCATTAAAAAAATTATCTAATACTGAGAGATAGCGGTAGGTTTATCTTAGATACCTAATGCTCGATCCGCGGTATTCCAACTAGTATAGAGTGTGCAATAACACCGCTACGAGATGTATTTCGAGCGGGATGACGAGATATAGTTTTCTCGCAAGTGAGAATTACAGAGCAGAGACGTGCAGCGAATTTTCTAGACGGCAAGACTGATTTTTACCTAATTACAAAATAATTAAACAACCAAACGAAAATTAACATAAAAAACTAAAGAAATACTTCTAGGTTTCTTAACAAGACAAAAACCGAAAAAAATGTGCTGTTCCTGAGATAAATAGCAAACTGTGTGCTTAACATCTATGTATTTTTCAAAAAAATTAACTATATTTGGAAAACTTTCACCAGTCGTGGTTTTAAAACTCAAGATAAAAGATCGAACTTACATTTCCCTAAATATGAAAAAAAAATAAAGGTGGTAGCTTTCACAGATACCTACTGAGATAAATAACGATTTTTCAGTACAATTTTGAAGTAAAGTGCTTATGGCACACTCAATTTGAATTACAGTAGGATTGCCGCATACCCACTCTTATTCCGCTGCCACTCTCGGTAGCAAATACCGCGCGTGGATCTCAACAGGCTTTTGTGTGTCACCCCTACAGACCTGTCGATGCATAACAATATTATTCAATCAGGAAAACATCCGGGTACAATACGGTCCATACGGGAAAACAATATTTCATTCAACCAGCAAGCCGCTGCAAAATGAAATTTAAAACTGAAAATTGTTTATCTTTATTAAATATAGCGGCTCGTCCCAGTTTCGCAGGGGTGAACATTTATTTTTTTAATCATTGCAACATTAAAGTCAATTTTACTCAGGGGAATGTGGTAATGGTGGTAGCATTCTAATAGTGAATGAATTTTTGAAATCGATCCATCGTTTTTGAGTTATTTGTAACAAACAAACAAGAACGCAAATCTTTCTCCCTTTTAACCGACGACTTCAAAAAAAGGAGGAGGTTCTCAATTCCACTGTCGTTTTTTATGTTTGTTACCCTTCGATCAGGTCTTCCGTGGGGGGCCGGCGAAAACTTTGATCGATGTTGGTCGTGATGGTACCTCAGAACTTTTGACTGGGTGATCCGATTTTGATGATTCTTTTTTTATTTGAAAGCTGGTGCTTCCTCATTTAATACAGTTCTGACAATGGCATCCATGAGAAAACCCTATAATTGAAATCGGCTTATAGTTTTTTCGAACAAACTCAATTATTAATATTAGTATAGATGTTACTCTACATGTAAAAGAGTCTATCTACTCCTTAAATATCAGTGCAACTAGGTATACTACATAATTATATGGGAACGGTGTAAATAGGGGACGTCCAGAACTAAAAAAAAATCTTCTCTGAGCTGGCAGCAGCTGGCAGCTGGATTCTTAGACAAAAATTCCAGAAACCCCCTTTGCAGAAGAAAAATATAGGGGATTATGGGAACAGGCCATGCTAAACAGTTTTTAAAACATCCTTTAGGTATAAAAAAAATAGGTACTTACACAACGTGTCTGGTTACCGGTGTCGGAGACTTTAGAGGGGGGGGGGGGGGGGGGGGTGAAGTATGGTAAACCGGTGCTTGTATAGTTTAAGCTATAGCTACCCATGCAAAGGCCCTAGGTAGACGATAGTGGACTCATTTGCTTTATTGCCTACATTATTGGCTAATAATGTAGGCAATAAAGCAATGATAACATTGTTGCATTTTTTATTTTATAATAGAGGAAATTGATAAAATAAAAATAAAAGTTTTATTCAACATTTTTTTCAAATTATTAGCTTTGTATAAAATTTAAACTGTCAAGTTACATGTTTTTTGTTTAAGAAATGTATGATTGAGCGAGAAAAAAATAGGAATAGTGATTTGTCGGTAAAATTTACCGTACTTCAGCCTCCCAAAGTCTCCGACACCGGTAACCAGACACATTGTATATAGGATGCAGTACCAATTTATCATTTGTAGCGCCAAGGATTGGAACTCGCTGCCTGCTTCTATTTTCCCGGCCAACTACAACCCGAGTATCTTCAAGCCGAGAGTGAATAGTTGTCTCTAGCTCTTCTCTGCACAATTGTTTAAATAATACAATGTACCAAATAAAATTACATTGAAATAAGATAAATAAATTTGGAACTACTAACAGCAATGTACAGGTAGCTCAACTGATATCAATGCCAATCGGAAGCGTCCAGAAGACAATGGCTTCATTGCCACGCTCTGTATGGATGCGCTGCGCCAGATACTCACCAGCTCTTGGATTATGTGTCGCTTCAACAAGAAGCGAAGGTTTAAAAATACCAAATTAATTATTAAAAATAATATGGAAGAAAATGCAAATAAAAATTACACATTAATAAGGTCATAATCAACAGAGGAGTAACAGGAAAACGAAAAATAAACAATTTGAAGGTAATTTCATAAATGCCGTAACCTTTGCAAGTTTAGTGGGTTTGAAGCCCTGAGGGAATGAAACCTTTTGTTTTATAAAGTCAATAAATTTCACTGTAGACCCACCCCACCCTACTATCGTTCCTGCCCTTGGGGGTAGGCTGTTGCAAAATCATACTCCCAACAGTCCCAACACAATAGTGC
This sequence comes from Eupithecia tripunctaria, assembly GCA_955876795.1. Taxonomy (NCBI): domain Eukaryota; kingdom Metazoa; phylum Arthropoda; class Insecta; order Lepidoptera; family Geometridae; genus Eupithecia; species Eupithecia tripunctaria. Next base: position 9,132,613 of record OY041620.1, read on the forward strand.
GTTTAGTGCTCATAATAATCCAACACGAGATTTACTTAAGGCGCATACCCGAGCCAATATGACCGCCACCTATTCGATCATATTATTACGTTCAGCATAGGAAATTTTAAAAATCCATCGTACTGTTTGCTGTTTCTATTATAAGCTATTTTTGAATACCTCTGTAATAGTTTTATCTTATATAGTTTAGGAAAAGATGCGAAATTAGAGTTTGGTGGCCAAAAAGCGCAACTTCGTATTCTGCTTAAGCTTTACAAAATGAAACTATTACAGAGGCATAAGTAACTTATAATAGATACCACAAACTAAACGATGGATTTTTGAAACTTCCTGTGTAATAATAAGATTAAATAGGTGGGGGTGCCACATCACTGGTTTATGCCCATTAACTATGTACTCATTAATAGAAGTGAAGGAAATGGGTAAAACAACACAAACTTCGTTTGGCAACAAACACGGCGCACTACAGAAATGGCCTACTAACGAATTAAATCTTTGTAACAAATGTTGTGTTCATCGAAGCATTAATTTAAACTAGTCTAGCCACAACAAAGGGCAGCGAAATGCCCAACAATTTAATTTAGTGAGGAGAATAACCGCAGACTTATTTAATTACATGCTAGTACCAACATAAGTGTCTAGTACGTAGCTTTGTGTTCTACTGTTCATTTCATAGACATGTACTGTAAACTTAGGTAGTCAGTCGACTAAAGACAGTCATAGACATAGACAATCATTTATTTCCTACTTACACAGTAAAAAACAGACATAATATTACATAGTTAACTTACTACGAAAGTTTCTATAGTAAAATGGTTAACTTATATTACGAGAAAAACAATTATACAAAATATTATCTAAAATGAGAGACTGTACTGTGTTTTACAGCAGTTAAAAGGTCTTAGCTCAACATAAATGCCTTACCACTCAGGAGTAGAAAGGCGCTGATATTCTGCCGAAACCATTTTAGAAGCAATTAGAGTAAGGAGTGTTTTATAATGTACTATTTATTTACTTATTTATTTAAGGGGAAACATCTGTTCAACACTTTCTAAATAAATACAGTGTTTAACACTATGGTGACCATAAATAGGTCCCTTGCTACATTGTAGCTGTTTGTGGGAAACTATTTATGGCAAACACTGTATTTATTTGGAAAGGGTTGAACCGATGTTTCCCCTAAAATGAATATATAAAACAAATAAATAAATAGTAGACTACCTCTACAGTAAACTTATATAAAGTGAAAAATAGAAACAAACGGAGAATTCAGCAAATTCGTAGGGAGCCTGGGGCGTCGTCTGGATTGACGCCCCAGGAGGGATAAATACCAGAAATCAATTCAATAATGTTTTTTTCCAGATTTACAAAAAGAGCTCATGGACAAGTCAAGACAAGACATTTTAAACTAAGTTTTAAAAACAAAGAAATAAGGGATACGGTCAGTTACATCTCTTGATAAGCCGGCCACTTCCCATGAAAGGCCAGTTCTTCGTATGGCCACTTCCTATGAGCGACCAGTTCTCTGAACGGCCTTTTCCTCAAATGGCCTCAACCCTGAATTAATAGACGCGAATTTCATATCAACTTTGACAGAAAATTGCTGGCATGTGGAAGAAAGTGTCACGCTGCCAAAAAACCCATGCTGAATATCGCAATCAAGTTTTGTTTTGTTTTTTAAATACTCACTCAGTAAGTTCCTAGAATGTAAACTATGACAATCCAGGCTTCATATTTAGCGTATCAAAAGATAAAAAGCGATCGTAGTTTGACGAATTATTAACGGATGTAAGCGGGTAAACTACGAGAATTATCTGAGTGCGGAACGCGCGTCTAGAACAGCACTCACCCTAAAGAAGTCCCTCGGGGATGAAACGTTGGTTTTCTTCCACACAAATATGGTTCGTTAATTAACCCGCTTACATCAGGAGCATTAAAGTATTAGCTCATCTTTATTTGATCTTGATTTTCAGAATTAAAATTTTCGGCAGTTTTTCTAGTATGGCTGAGGCGTACTTTACCTTACTTTACCCTATTTAACGGAGAAATATCTACTGGTTTCGTCTACTCTGAATAAATATTTGTTTGAAAGCAATGCAATATCTTTCAATTCGAAAAGCAATCAAATCGTCTAGTGAGTCTAGTTTCTTTGAGTAGATATCGGATGTATTTGATGAAAAATCCCGTTTTCTCACTATTTATTTGATTTAGATATAGTGTGAATCCAACTAGCGTAGAATTGAAAAGGGAATCAGAATAATTTTATTGGTAAATCCTCTCCGCGTCGTGTATGAGCATATAGAGGTTGGCGCATTTTAAACAGTTTTCAAATCATCGATTAATTAAAAAGGGAAGATAGGTTACATTCTCCCAGCGCTTACTCAAAAATTGGCATGTGTTACAACTACACGCAAACACATACGCTCACAGTTATATTTCCAGTCCTGTGCTACAAAGAACAACAAAGACGGAAAGACTGTAACTGACTGCGAAATAATGTAGTAAAATAATCAGATAATTTAATATTTTGGTGTACTTACGAGTGAAAACTAATTCGTTTTTGTAGCTATTTATCACACTAATATTATAAATGCGAATGTTTGTATGGATGTATGGATGGATGTTTGTTACCTCTTCACGCCAAAACTACTGAACGGATCTGGCAGAAATTTTGCATACAGGTAATTCTAATACTGGAATAAAACATAGGCTACTTTTTATCCCGTAAATCTGTTCCCGTGGGATTAAAATCACCTTTAAACCATAGGAACAACGCGTGCGAAGCCGCGGGACGCAGCTAGTAAATTTAATAAACGAACACGGGGGCATAGTTGTAGTCTTTCAGTCAATAAATCACAAAAAAGTACGCCGTAGCAAGCACGCGAATCACGAACGCCCGTGCCGCCGCGCGGGTCAGACGGTGACTGAGGTTAGAGCACACAATTTTACACAATTTGAGGTTGCCACTTTCAAGAAACCAGTACCTCATTTTCCCTTTGTAATAAATCAATGATTCAAATAGATGATTTTGTTAAAAAAAACTATAAACCGAGTTAAATTTTTATAGTTTTTTAATGGATTTTCATGGATTCAATTGTCAGAACTGAACCAAATTAAAATTGGACCACACGGGAAGCACCAGCTGTCATATAAAAAAAGAATTATGAAAATCGGACCACCCAGTCAGTAAGTAGTACTGAGTAAACAATCATTAACAAAAATTAAAAAAAAAATACAGTCGAATTGTCGAACCTTCTCCTTTTTGAAGTCGGTTAAAAAAGGATGAGGTTTTCAATTCATCTGTATGTTTTTATTATGTTTGTTACCTCTGAACTTTGGACTGAGTGATCCGATTTTGATGATCTATTTTATTTGAAAGCTGGTGCTTTCCGTGTTATTTTGTGGTTTTGGTACATTTATGACAATAGCATACCTACATGAGAAAACCATATAACTGAAGTCGGTTAATCATTTTTAAAACAAACTCAATTATCCATGTACATCCTCTGATTACATGAACATCATTAGGGCAATACCTACTAGATATAGATAAGACAATTTAATTTTGTATTATTACAGCCAGCTACTTGGGGACGCTTCCGTTAGATAGGCTCTTTGTGTAGTGAGACCACGCCGTGTTTGTTGCCACTCAAAGTTTGCGAGCTCACAAACTTGTCTGTGTCATTTTTAATCTGTGAATTCTGTTTTGTGCTTGTTCACAAAAGTTCGTGCCATAGCATAGTGCAATCCCATAGGATTGCACTTTGTGATTGCATTGACAAAAAAACTAATTTTATCATAGTGTGTGTGTGTCGGCATTGAAAGAAAATGCCACAGTTTTTGGCCGTAAGGGCGTATCTATCGATTTAAATCTTTGTTTAGGGGCATGCTTTAAGCCGTTTCTAGATTATTTGCAACGTTCGCACAACTGCTTCAATTTACAATTAAGTACCTACAGTAAATATTTATGGTATGTAGTAAGTCAATAAGGCACAGTTTAACATTGAAATCGCCCTCACGAAAGATCCCCGTTCTATTGATTTGTCTTTTTGTTCTAAACCTCTACTATAAGTTGAAATAAGTATCTATTTAACTCTTTATTGAAAAAAAAATAACAATTAAAATAAATTTAAACTAGTAGGTATTTACAATTGAAAAAATTGAATTGAAAAAAAGAGTTAACTGCAGACTGTTGCAAACAATCTCTTGCCCCTACTAACTACCTATTATATCAAAGTCTCTAATAGGAAAAAGGCTTAAATTGCTCCAACCAAGCTTCATCAGGCACCACCACTTAAAAGACCATAATTTGTACATGAGGGTTAAAAGCTTAAGTTGCGTCCTTGATTTAATTATGGAGTAATTTTACAAGGAAAACTTTAAAGGGAACTCATTATTTAGTCCCTTTAAATTTGATGATATAATTTGGAAAGGAAGTTAAGTCACAGATGGGGTAATTAGGTGGCTGTTGGGGCTACCTGATAGGCATAAGGCTGAATCTTATTATCCGTCTTCAAAAAAAGGAGGAGGTTCTCAATTCGACTGTTTTTATGTTTGTTACCTCGGAACTTTTTACTGGGTGGTCCGATTTTGCATGATTCTTTTTTATGCAAGCTGGTGCTTCCCGTGTGGTCCCATTTATTAATTTGTTCCAGTTCTGACAATGGGAACCATATAATCAGTTTCAGTTAAGAATTTTATTGACTCAATAGAACAATTTTCACTTAAATGAGTACATACAATAATCTTACTTACTAGCTTAATTATTAAATTCAAAATAACACTAATGCTTAGCTTATAGTTGTACTCGTAGTAGCAAGGTTGTCATTGATGGTTGGTACCAGTGGTACTGTGACTTAGAAGATATTTTCATAAATATATTGATTCAGTCTTTTTTTAAATATGTTCATTGATAAAATTGAAGTCGATTTATAGTTTTTTTAAAACAAAATCAATTATATTCAGCCTCTTTGTTAAAAGGCAACGGCCTACGACTATTTCGACGACCTCATGGCTCATCGGGCTAAGGTCTGCCAGTGACGCAGGAGGTCGCAATGTCGATTCCCACCTCGGAAAAAATTAAATATAATTATCTTCTTAGAAATTTGTTCAGGGCGTTCTGGATGTTTTTCAATGTATAATAAAAAATATCTATCTATGTAATGTATTGTATTATGTATATCAGTTATCTTGTACCCATAACACAAGCTCTGCTTAGCTTGGGGCTAGATAATGCTGTGTGAATTGTCCAGCATTATTTATTTATTTATTTATTTTATTCTTGATCTTACATATTAAGTAAGATCTGCACTTGACTTCTACATATATTCTGTACATTATATTATAATCTGTATTCTGTATATTAAGTTCCGGGAGGATACCCAAAAAAGACAGCTTTTTGTGTTTTACTCGTAAAATGCTGAATGTAATCACACTAATATTATAATGCGAAAGTTTTTATGGATGTATGTTTGTTACCTCTTCACGCCAAATCCACTGAATGGATCGGGCTGAAATATTGCATACAGGTAATCCTAATCCTGGAATCAAACATAGGCAACTTTTTATCCCATAAATCAGTTCCAGTGGGATAGAAATCACCTTTAAAAGTTCGCATAGGAATAACGCGTGCGAAGCCGCGGGGAGCTGGTCAATTCTGTTTATTCAACCATTAGATGAGCAAACAGGCAGAGATCCATAGTAGAAATTAAAACAAAGCATAATGAATCGTGGAAATGGGAAGGGTGATTTCCTCTGTGGGCGCGAGAGAGTGGGTTTCGAAACCTGATAGTTCATGTAGGTGGAGTTTCTAAAAATAGATGTAGAATCTACATACTGTAGCTGAAAGCTCATTTAAAATTCGATTTGCCACAGGATAAACGTTTGTATGATCTCCAGACATTTGTTCCAGGTGATTTCTATGTATAATAAAAAGTATTTGTCATGTATGATCCAGTGCCTATAACATAAGCTCTGCTTAGCTTGGGGCTAGATGATGCTGTGTGAATGGTCCCGTATTATATAGGTATATCTCCTTGATCTCTTGTCGGTCGTAGTGATGATGGAGTTATTTTATGTTTTCGTTATTTTATTCAGAAATCATAATACGTAATCTACACATTATTTTGACAACCAACCTTCTTTGAGCAGTCAGCTTTCCTCCGCCCGCAATGTATTTCGAATTTTGAATTCTATTTTGCATTGAAAATAGTCAGGTGCATATAGGTTCTGTACCATGATCACATGATGAGCAGTACAGGCTGCACTGGCTGGTTAGAAAAAAAAGAAAACGCGGGAAACTGAAAAAAGAGCATTGCAGTCATTGATCAAAGTTTTCACCGGGGGAGGGCGCGAAATACCTGAACGATCATTTTCGTGTATAAATTTTATTGTGAATAACATTTATACACGAAAATCATAATGTTAAAATAATCTCTTCAAGTGACGAATCCTCCAATTCAATTTGTCTACTCTGCTAAAACTAAAACAATGTACTCGCATTGTTTGTATAAAGCACTATACAAGCCTTGGTCTACAACGGCTGCCCTGCTGGGCCAGCTATGATGGCCTCAAGCTAAGCAAGCTTGGTCATCATTAAAGTACCTACTATTAGATGATGTGCACTGCGCCACATCCTGATGGACTGTAGCAAGTTCAAAGATCGAAGGGAAGCTCTGATGACTGAACTTAATTAGATTAAATTTAGGAACATTTTAGAGGAACCCAATTCATTAGCGGTTATTTCACTCTTTAAAATGTTTACCTATGCATCAGTGTCTTATCTCCCTTTGAATACACATACCTATCTACTGATTGATTTACTTTTGTTTTCTTTTGTATGTTTATACGTTCAGATTGGCTCGGGTATGCGCCCTTTGTTAAGTAAAAGTTCATAAAAAAATATAGAAATATAAAAATTGCAGTAAGTACTTAATTTATTGCGCTGTAGAGTAAGCAAAACCAAAGTTATTACAGAATCTAAATACGAGAAATTGAAGTGTACACGGACAAAACCAAATGCAAGTTAATACAAGATGTAATTAAAAGAACTTAGCTCACTGTGCCTCAGAGGTCGTCTTAGCAGAAGGACAATATTAATTCTGAGTAAATTTAGCCAATTTAGATAGTTCAATTAGCCATAGCTACTGTTTGTCTTCGTTGTTTATCTATTCTGTGGCTGGGCGAATTCGATCCTGGCAAATCAAATACTAGTGTTCTAATTGCAGTATGGGAGTTTTGGAAAGCTTTTACTGACTCCACCTACCATTAATGATACCGAGTAGGTAGTTAGTTTACAATGGTGTCGATTCTGTTGTTTTAGACTTAGATAAAATTAGCTAAAATGAGGATTTACGAATATCAAATAAACGATAGCGTTTTGGAATTGAAATGTATCTTTGACATGCCTAAATCCTAATTTTAGCTAATTCTAAAACAGGGGTATTTAAATTCGTCGGAAAAGCCGTCGGATTCTATAGGTACCTATGGGAAACTTTTAACAAATCAAAATAGCGTTCTAAAATTCCGTCAGAATAGAATTCAAAATTCGAATCTGAAGTTTTCGCTTTGGAAACGAGTTGAATGAATTAAAATACATCTGCTATTCACTCAAGGAACATAAATACTCCAAGGAGATTCGCACTGAGCATGACAGGATGACAGTTGGCGTCACTCTCAATCCCATTTTATGCGTACACATACACAGGTTTTACCGAACCATAATGGTGTCGAATCTGAACGGACAGAATGAGAGATGGATGACTCGAATTGTTTATTTACACAAGACCATGACATTACAAATGCCTCCAAATTATTATGAACTAGTTGACATTGAATACAATATTAAAACTATAAAATATACAACAATAAAAAAAAATTAAGTGGGTACGTACGTACATACAAACAAAGATTTAAATTGTTAGATACGCCCTTACGCCCTGAAACTGTGGCATTGTCTTTGAAGATGCCGACGCACGCACACTTTAAGTCATAAGATGAGGTACTGGTTGCTCGAAAGTGGCAACCTCAAATTGTGTAAAATTGTGTTCTCCCACATCAGTCACCGTCTGACCGGCGGCACGGGCGGTCGTGATTTGCGTGAAATATTGTTGTCTCAGTCTCACTTCGGTCCTAGATACGTCATTCCGTCTTTGTTCTTCTTTGTATTGCACAGGACTGGAAATATAACTGTGGGCGTATGAGTTTGCGTGCAGTTGTAACACGTGCCAATTTTTGAGTAAGCGCTGGGAGAACGTAACCTATCTTCCCTTTTTTTAAATCAATGCTTTAAGTATATAAATAGTGTTTCTGTCAATAAATAGTCAGTATTGCCATTAATTGTGTAATCACATTGCATCTATGGGAAAACCATAAGTAGATGTAATCAAAGTCGTTTTGTTTTAACTTTAGTTTTGTACAAAATTAAATATTTCCCACCATAGCATAGCATTTAAAAATATCCGAGTAATTACAAACAGTTCAGCTGTTCTGACTGAAGTGATTTTTATTTACCACATAAACGACACCGAGGAGTCGCCTTGTTTTCCGAGAAGACCTTATCACGGCGGATTTATTTTCCATTTCCATTTGTAATAGAAGGATGAAGTACGAAATAAAACAACTATTCTTCTAGCTGGTAGAAAGTAGAGTTCAAAATGTACTACTATTCAGTTTTTTTATTAATATTCAAAAGTTTTTCGCTTCTTTGAATATTTTTAGTAACAAAACCACAAGGGGAGAAATAGCACAAGGTAAATACCTACTAATCATTAAGTACCTATTTAACATTACTATTTATTCAGTGAAAATTACAAATCTTATAATAGCAACAAATAAGAACTAGTATTAAACATTGAAATAATAACTGCAGACTGTTGTAAACAATCTACAGGTAACTCAACTGATCCATATCAATACCAGTGAGAAGCACCCCTAAAACGCTGGCTGCATTGCCCCGCGCTGTATGGCAATGCTGATGCGCTGCGCCAGATGCTCACCAGATCACGCGTCGATTCCAGCAGACGCTATGATATTTTTTAAAACGCCACCGAAGAGCCTTGGTACCCCATGGTCAAACTTTCTTGACTCTTAAGGGGCGCAAATGTGTAGGCTCTGTCGAGTCCTGCATTTTTACGCCTCTTGAGATCCTCGTCCAATTCTGCCACCATACCAGCCCTAACGGATTTCCTCTAACGATGGAAAGGCGCAAGTGTGTCAACGCATGTAGCATCCCACACATGGGCTCTCCATCTCCCATGGGACTAGTGTCCGTGGGACCTCTTACCATCGTCACGCAACACACCATTCTGTCCAGAATAACTGGTAACTGTGCTTTTAAGACTTTTATGTAATGATTATGAGGAATTACGACTCCAGCAATATTCCACTATTATTCTCAAGGAACTGCTTCAAGCAACTTAATTACACAACTTAACGTCCAGCTTACCTACTTTAGAACTTGAGTCTAGATTGCAAGTTACATAATCGTCTACCTAAGTATAGGTAGAGGGTAACATTGTGAGTTGCGTAGTTAGTTGTTTGTCTTACTACCTACATAGGTACACTACCTACCAGTGGGTAAAGTTGGAATGAACTGCTACATCTTGCACATTCTGGGATTTCTGTTCAGATATTGCTGTTTCTCTTCGAATTTAATTGTGCGTAATCTCGCAGGGATATCAATCCTAGAATCAACGATAATGATTGATCAATTCCCACACAGCGCATTGCATCAGTGTAAGATCCAGCCATTAAGCATCCATAAATTAGACATGGTCAAATCGAACTTTAGTAGGTACTGTTACTCTTTTTTTGCATGCAGCTTCCGACAGAACAAGATGGGGAAACAATGTATCTGCCCTCTGCCCCGAGGAAACGACCTAGATCGGAAACAAGATGATAACCACAAGGGACCTACGACGTGCTCAGTGGGTACTAATACAGGTCTGAATGGATAACTGAGACTATAAATAGGTACACTTGTATATCGACAAATGTAGTGCCACATAAAATATCATCATGTTATAGACATGTTGACAAACTTTCGCGTTTACAATATTAGTAGGCATCACTTTCTTATGTTATTAATCGAAACTTTAAGCTATCTACCTATTTTTAAACGCAGCAGCGGCGTTAGGGCCACTGACACCCCGGGCAGTAATATTTAGGCGCCCACTTAAGGAAATCAAAACTGGCTCATGCTCTTTTTGCGATTTTATTGAAATGTATTTATCAATATTCATAATTTTTTTGATTTTGTGAAACTCTTTCTCCTGTTCACGCTTACGTTTCCGATATTCCGCACCGGAAGGTTTTTTTTATCCTTTGGTCTGACATTTTTTAATGAAATATTATCAATAGGAAAACCCGTTTTTTAGAAGTACTAGTAGAACTTCTAAAAAACGGCAAAGAAAACTGTAGAAAAATTCACAATCCTGAAAAAATATATATTTGAAAGAAAATTTAAAAAGTATTTTTTAATACAATAAATAGGAATAAAGGGTTTGGGATATTTGAAGAACAATATTACAAAGTCAGTAAGAAAAAGAATTCGTGCACGTGCACTCTGTACTCTGTAGCAGTCAAAATATTGTGGACGGTTTTCTCGTTGTATGATCGAGCGACGCTCGAGTCGAGACACCAGTATACAAATCAGCAGCCCTGCGCCACGCTCGAGCACGGTATCCCCACCATTGAGGGTACACAGCCAGTCAGCCAGGAGGCCGAGGCCCCAGACCTCAGCGCCCCCAAAATTTGGCGCCCCGGGCCGCCGCCCCATCGCGCCCCCCCCTAACGCCGGCACTGTTTAAACGACTTCAAAAATGGAAGGAGATTCTCAATTTGACTGTATGTTTTTTAGAGACCTCAGAACTTTTGACTGGTTGGTCCGATTTTCATGATACTTTTTTTATTTGAATGCTGGTGCTTCCCGTGTGGTCCCATTCTGGTCCAGATCTGACAATGGGATCCATGAAAATACTATATAATTGAAGTCGGTTTATAGTTTTTTAAAACAAAATCAATTATTAAATTCCCTCGCTAAAAGGAATGCCTGTGCAAAATCCGCTTACGTCATAACGAATGAACCGATCGGGCTGTTAGAAAATTTTGCATACGTGTAACTCTATGCCTAGAATAAAGCATTCGTTTTTTATCCCATAAAATAGTGACATTAAATTTTATTAACCTTTTAAGTTTCTGGCGGCTTTGCAAGCGTTTCTATGGAAACGTTTAAAGGTTATTACAATCCCAAGGGAACTGATTTCTGGGATAAAACCTATGTAGGTATTATTCTAAGCTGTATGTCAAATTCCAACCCGATTCGATAAGTAGTGTGATAGCTACAGTAATGCAAATCGCTATCTGAACGTAATGTATTGTACAATTTTCGTCACACAATCATCCACTATGCTGTAGTAGCCGTTTTAAGCCTTACATATTAAAATGGTAACCTTTTGGCACCCGCTTCTGGTCAAAGCTTAACCTTCATTAATAAGGGTATTCTTGCATTTTGTTATTCACGGATTAAAACCTTTGTACCTCTTTGTACCTTAGAGTTTTTATGCGGTTTCGCTAATTTAGGGAAAAGGATTTTCATTTGAGAGTTTTAGGTCGTTATGGATAAGTAATTAGGTCTAATATTTTAATTAAAAACTCGTGCTTAGAATATTTTCTATAATCCGCCAATTGCCGTTTTTGTTTTTTCATTGCGGTAGGTATTATTCGTAGAATTCTCCAGGCTGCCACATAACGTGTCACGTGTGTACAAAGCCGATGCCCTCGGAAAATTACTTTTGATTTACGATTTTCCTAGTTTCCACAATTTTGATATTCGTTTTACTCGAGATTAATGACTAACTAAGGTCTTAAAATCTAATAAAGTTTGAAGATAAATTGACTAAATTTTGTATTGAAAACAGGATGTCGTAGCATGACACTATTCTACGCAAGTTGTAGATGGCTCTACGCATCTCGTAGAGGTCTCCGCGCATCTCGTAGAGGGCTCTACGAATCTCATAGACACAGGTAGAAAGCTAAAATTATGTTCATTCTGTTACGATATCTTTGTCATAAGTAAAGCTACTTTTTCAGCAGAATAGAGCGGCACAAGGCCGATTACATTTTCCTCACACCACACAAATCATTTCCTGAAATAAAACTGCAACGTGCGATTACCATCACTAGTACAACATGTACTACAGAAACAGGAAGCGGATGTGACTACATAGATAGCGCCGAGGCTAAAGTCACGTCCTTTACAATCAGCTGTGCAATGTGCTGTGATGTAGGGCAACCATAGCCAAAGAATACCTATATTATTATAATAATTACCCATGACGTTCACGACACGACGTTTTGGTTGGAAACTTTTCAAGTGGGAAAGGAAGTATTTGTCCTGTTACTTTAAAATTACGTACCTAGGTCAAAAGTTAAGAATTAAAATTAAATAAATAGCATGTTTGTATGTTTGTGAGTCAAACCTTGTTCCGTGGGTTATCCAAAAAAATTAAGTGAATTAGAGTCAATTGCACCTTATTTCTTATTTCTTGTTTGATAGTAATAACTATTAATCAAGCTGTTTATATAGTAAAATTTTGACTTGTCTCAGTACTTATTTTGTAAGTCTAAAGAAATAAACGATTTGACTCTGACTCTGACTCATCCAACAAAAAGACAAAACGATTTTAAAAATAATCGCACAGACCGGACTCGAAAAAATAGAACGCCGTTATTTTTAACCGTCTTCAAAAAAAGGAGAAGGTTCTCAATTCGACTGTATTTTTTTTCCTTTTTTATGTTTGTTACCTCAGAACTTTTGACTCGGTGGTCCGATTTTCATGATTCTTTTTTTATATGATAGCTGGTGCCCCCCGTGTGGTCCCATTTTAATTTGGTTCAGTTCTGACAATGGGATCCATGAAAATTCATGAAAAAACTATAAAATTGATGTCGGTTATCGTTTTTTAAAACAAAATAATTATTTATGTCAGAGTTGAGATTGAAAACGTCCGTCGTACAGTTGTTGTGTTAAAGGTAAGTTAGTTTTTAAACATATATATATATATATATATATACCATAACCATTATATACACCATAACTGCTGTTTCTTTACCTAATAAAATGAACAAGTGAAAGTAACCATTTTTTTTAAATAACGTTTATCACACAATCACACTATATAATATTATAAATGCGAAAGTTTGTATGGATGGATGTTTGTTACCTCTTCACGCCAAAACTACTGAACGGATCTGGCTGAAATTTTGCATTAAAATTGCATACAGGTAATTCTAATACTGGAATAAAACATAGGCTACTTTTTATCCCGTAAATCTGTTCCCGTGGGATAAAAATCACCTTTAAACGTTCCCATAGGAACAACGCGTGCGAAGCCGCGGGGCGCAGCTAGTTATATATACGAGTATTATCATCAAAACGAAAGGTGCGTACCAAATTTCAAATCAGCCCGTCAACAAGAAAAGGATCAAATTTGAATTCCTAGGTTTAACTACTTGGTCTGAGGGCTTAACCCAAATCATAGACGAAGACAATCACCCTCCTTTAATCGTAGACCCAAATAAACAAATTGGGCAAGCTAAATGTAAGGTAACGTGAGCTGGTCTATACATAGTAAATAGTTGATGGTGCGGACTGGCTAGTACATAGATAGTACTAGCCATATCTCTATGGGCTAGTACTCTATGGTACGGACAGTGCTGATAATTAATTTTGTTTTAAAAAACTATAAACAGACTTCAATTTTTACAGTTTTTGCATTAATTTTCATGGATCCCATTGCCAGAAATGAACAAAATTAAAATGGGAACACGGGAAGCACCAGCTTTCATAACATGTACTTATTTCTCTCCTTTTTTGAAGTCGGTTAAAAAAGGGAATGTACTGGCTACTGCGTCGAGCTCAAAGGTGATATAAATAAAATGTATAATGTCTCCTATAACTGTTTCTGATTCACGACCCTTTACTAAATAAAACCGTTTGATAAATCAAGTTCTTGATTTATTTGTTCATATGAAAATCGACTTCGTACATTCGAGTATCTGGTTGCGTTGCCTCGTGGAGCTTTGTTGGCTAAAAATAGTGTCAAGTTCACTTTCCCTGAATTTAATTAAATTCTTTGATACGGAAGGTTACAGCCAAACTGAGATGAATAGGTACTCGGTAAAATACTTAGTTATAGAACAAGCAGATAACCCATTTATTTATTTATAAATAAATAAATAAGCGCTTTATAAGGGTAGGTACATGTATATACTTACCTTTAAGCGAACTACCACTGAAGCCAAAACTATGTAATAATGGGATGATGATGATGATAATGTAATAAATAAATGTGAAATCTGAATTACCTCTGTAGCGCAGCGGGCAGAGGGCCACCTGAGACGCAGGAGATTGCGGGTTTGATTCCCACCTTGTGTCATATGTCTCATCATGTGTTTGTAGTACAAATACAAACATTTATAACGAGAACATTTAAAAAAAATTGCACATTTTTGTTATAAATCTGCTTTCTATAAGCTTTATGCGTCATTTCATTAAATACTTCTCGGAGTAAATTATATGCTAAGTACCAATAACGTAATGTAAACATTTTCAAAGGTAAGTAGGCCCTACCTACTGTAAATCTTTATTGAAAAAGAAAACTACAATTTTAATCAAATAATAGAAATAAATTTAAACTACTATTTACAATTGAGCTAACTGCAGACAGTTGCAAACAATCTACAGATAGCTCTAATGACTTATATACCTACTTACCTACCTACCTACAAAATTTTTCAGTCAATATTTTCCTCTACTCTATACGTAGGAGAAATCGTAGATAGATTATGGTTTGTGTTATCAGTGGGGTAGTAATCTGCTATGTTTACAGATAAGATCAAAGTATCTACCCACCTACCTATCCAGATACGTGCATATGTAATTACTGTATGCCAGTTACCAAGTTGTTTTTATTTTGGGTAGGGTTCTCTAATAAGCTTTTTTTGTATTTTTTGGATTTATTTTACGTGATAGAAAGTAAATACGTAAGTTGGGTACTTATGTAGGTACATTTACCTACCCAGGCATTAAGGATGTATGTATACCTAAGTACCTACCTAACACCATTACAAATTTAAAATTCGACTGAAGTACCATGCTAAGCAGATTATGGGTAGGTAACAAGGAAATCCCAAAATATAATGAATAAGTACAATCCAACAGATCACTTACCTACCATTTAATATTATACAAGTTTACAACTAATAACTTACCTTTATCCAAATAAAAACAAAACAAATTAATTAAATATATAATTTAACTTTTTACTCACTTGGCTCTCAGCGAAAGCTGTCTATCATTGGGGCACACGTACTTATTAGCTTTACTTTGATAATTCATCGAACTAAAAAAAAAAAAATCCCGAGATATTATTTTGCGAGGGAAAGTGGCGCCGCGCGTTCACGCCAATCGCTATCATCCAACTGTTGATTCCCGTGAACTTCACGACGAGAACACAGAATAGAAAAACAGTTTGTGTGGGATCTCGTTAAATCGATATAACAACGTTACTAAAAAGTTGTGGTTATGAGGACATCAGGACGTGATAAGTTTAATTTGGTAGGCGTTTGGCTGCCGTCCTAACAAACTACCTTCCTACTTAAGTACAAAGGCGCCTGGGGAAATAAACTCTAGGTACTAGGTAGCTACTTAAACTGGCGAGCGCGGGCAAGTTTGGGAGAGACGGTGAAGTCTCAGTTTGAAAACCTGGTTAAGTGATTATAAACATAGGTAGGTACCTACCAAATCAATACAAACTTTAACTAACCTACACTGGATTGGGTAGGTATAATGCACCTACAAGTACTTACATCTACTCATCATCATTCATGCGCAACCCGACTACAACCTACAGTGGACCCAGAAAGAAATACAGTATCAATAATCTACCTTTGAAGCATTGATGAATGAAACCAGCAATGCTTTGAAGTAAGTAGGTGCCTACCTATTTAATGTGGAGTAAGTAGGTAAATTAGTGAAGTGATTCCCTTCGTCCGAGAGGCAAAATATGTACTTATGTTACATACATAAGTACATGTTATTTTGGCAATTTGATAGTTTTGAATTTTTATTAGTACCTATTATTGAACGGATGTTGGTCGTGTTATGTACCCGTTCAATAATATTATTATTGTAATGTGTTCAGTTCGCGTAAATTCGAAAATAGTTTTGCATTCCTCGGATAGGACCTACTCGGAAAAGTAAATTCAGAAATATTTTACAAAGAGCTATCCAGTTACCTAACTAAAGACTTCTTTCGATTAACTGTCTGTGGCCGACATCAATCATTGCATTGGCTTCATTGATTAAAGTTTTCGCCGGCGCGGCGCGGGCCCCCGCAAAATACCTGATCGATGACTGGCTTTGATAAAGATCACTGGCTTCGATAAAGATCACTGGTAACGTGTGTAACTCGCCTGCAAGAAAAAAAAACAGTCTGACTGAGTGTATCCGAACGCAAAAGCTAGAGTAGGACAGACAGATTTTTGCTCTTTTTAACGCATAGTGATGTGCTGCGATCGATAACTTGCTAGAACGAAAGTAAGAAACAGTTTTTGGTCATGCGGTCTTTCATTGTCGTGTTTAAATAAACCATAATAATTCTGAACAAAATACGAGTGGAAACACTGTTGTTTTCATGCAATGCATTTTATGATTTTACTAGCTATTCAGCCTGTGGTTTCGCACGCACTTTACCGTGATAAAAAGTGTATCTCATGTCCGTCCTTAGGTATAAAAAGACATAACCTTGTACCTCCTGCCAAATTTTATGAACATGTTCAGCCATTTATGGGTAAATAGTTAAACCACTTTTTACAAACTAATATGGTTGGATTCCCATTCGATTTTTTTTTCAGGCATTTCAGTGGGTTACATATGGTACGGGTACGATGAATGATTACTGTTTTCAAAGAAACTTCCTATTTGAACGATTATTTGGTATCGGGTAGTTTTCAAACATAGGTTATTTTTGTTGACTGGGAATTAACCAATTTATGCGACATTTCTAATAAATTACTGCACCGTGTTGTGTAAACTGATACCATAATGTTTTCCTGATAGACAACGTTATTTTTAAGTTGTCCCATCACTATACAACATTTGACAGTTTTGACGTTTCATTAACTTCCTTCTCATTTCATTCTCTCTTTCAGTGATGATGGCGAATTTGTGAGAGATGTATGTTTTGTTGTAAAGTGAAACGAAACGAAGTGCGAATTACCCAGTGCCGTGAAGTAAAAACAAGGCGTTTTGATGCCGTACAACAGGCGCTTCTCAGCCAAGATGACGGATTACGAGGACGACGTAACCGTGGTCGATGTTTACGATCTCGCGTCGGACATTGGTAAAGAATGCGAAATAATCATAGAAAAATATGGTCCTGACGCGGTAACTGCGCTTCTGCCGAAGGTTATCAACGCTCTGGAGCTGCTAGAAAACCTGGCAGTACGGAATGAGAAGGAGAACCAAGCGCTTCAGGAGCTGACAGCGAAGATATCGCAGCTCGAGAACGACAAGATAGAGAAAGCAGAATACCGACAGCGCTTCGAAAAGGTACGTACACCACGTAAACTAGCTAAAGGTCACGATTAGGCAAATTGGAAGGATTGATTATGCGTGTTAAAACGTACGAAACGATTTCATCAGCTTGCATTCGGGGTGCAGTTGCAAAAGAACTGGTGATGAAGTGAGTGATGCAGGATTGCAGGGGAGTTCATTGCGTCGTCTGTCGTGTCACGGTAACACATAGTAATTGCTATGTAAATACAAAGGTACTGTGATGAATCACAGGTTCTATGAACACATTCATACAGTGCAGGTAAATAAGCGATTCACAAACAGCTTCATTCTAAGTTACTTTGAAATAGCTATCTGTATCTTGTACTTCAACTTATGTTAGTTTTTGTTGTGATTTTCTTGTCAAGGCCTTATCTACTAGGGCTTGGGTACAGCCTATGCCAATAACCTTTTGGATCAATATCTTGTGCTGCTTGATTGTGATTCTTGATTCTGAAGCAAGAAGCAAGAAAAACTCATATTTTTAGTATTGTGAGTATTTTGTTAGTAACGCCAACAAGTGGCTCTGCCGGAAGACCAGCGTTGGATGGTAGCTTGCCAGCCATTCAACTCATGCTGAGTCAGAGTCAATTTTGTAGACGGACCTTAGTACACTTTATTTTTTTCCTTTATTTCTTCCTCTAAAATGTATTCCCATGTATGTTCTGTCTATAAAATAAATATATTTTATTCTTATTTTATTATTCTTATTCTCATTGTAAAGTACCAGCATTACACAGAGATTTTCTTTTAAATTTGGGTTTGTTCAAAAGAGTCTTCTTCGGCATGCATATTCATACTGCTGAACATGCCTTCCCAATCAAAATGAGTTTTACCACTGCATGATCAACTGCCTACCAAGATGGTGATGCAGTGCTAGAAATAATGCAAGCTACCTGATCTTTCGTTGGGTGATTTTATATACTGAATTTATGCATCTTCATTTTCAATTATCATCAATTTATCTGCAACGGTCTAGCATTTATAAAATTTTTCGAAATTTGATTTTAATTTTTCTTTTAAGTTTTCTTTTAATTTTTCTTTTAAGTATGGAGAACTTAAAAGAAAAATTTAATAAATGCTAGACCGTTGCAGATAGATTTTTTTATATTTTTTTCTGAGTTGCCCCCCTGCCCCCCACAAGTACCTGTGGGGTTATCCATTAATTACCGGGCACCCTGTATAAGGAAGTTGGTACATAGATACTTGCTATTTCAAATCACTAAAATAATCAACCTAAGCACAACATTGGATGATGAGGAGGTTAGACTTGAAGTTTGAGTAAAAAGGAGTTAAAATGTCCCACCCATCACAATGGAATGACCAGAATCTAAATCAACTAAAAATAAAGCATGTGTAAAAAAAAGTTAATACTGATTTAAGAATTTGTCATAATAATTATTTGAGTTTGCATAAAACTAGTAAGGTAAAAATAACAGTATTATGCGCAGGAAATCAATTGAAATTATAATAGGGTTAAAATTAAATAGTTTGGGACCTAAATCAGTTAATAGATACTAATCTATGTGATGTGATGTTTTTAGAATTATAATAATACAATACAACATTCATATATTTGAGAATTTGAAGTGCTCTAAATAATATTCATAACTATGATATTATCAAAACTCATTGTACTCAGTTGCCAATCAAAATTATGCTTATCATTTTGCATGCAACTGACAAACTTTTAGTCATTGTATCAAATTCTGGTTTTTGCAAGTTCTTTGACCTGTTACCTAACATGATGTTATTTAGAAGGCTCATAAATTATTATAAATGCCTATAAATCTTGGTATCAGCTTTCACTAGGCTTAAAGCCACAGAATAACATGGAGTTGATACAAAGCTTTTACTTTCACTAAAACACTAGTGTAAGTAATTACCTATTGGCTTGAGGCAAAAAACTTAATAGAATGTATTGTGTTATGTCATTGGTTATTCTCATTATTACGAGCATGTCCATAATACCTTACATATTTTAATTTAAATGTAAATTATTAAAGATATTATAATTTTTAGCAGACAAATTGAATTTTTGCATAGAATGGAAGTACTCGTTCAAAAGTACTCTGTAACTGCAATCTACTTTGAATAAAATTAAAGTTTTTTGCAATTTAAGTTGTTACCCATACCATCTTTATCTTTTTATTATATATCTATACTTTATTTTGATGAAGTAATGTAAGTTGTTCCCCGTAACATAGATTACTTTATCAAAATAAAGTAAACTAAGTTCTTCCCCACATCAATTTTATCTTATTCCATGAAATGGTTACTAATACAGACAGAGTTACCTAACATTTATAAATTTATAATATTAACATTATGGGACTAGTTTGGATCTAGTTCTAGAATAATAATAATAATAATAATGCTGGACAATTCACACAGCATTATCTAGCCCCAAGCTAAGCAGAGCTGGTGTTATGGGTACTAGATAACTGATATACTTAATACAATACACTACATAGATAGATATTTTTTATTATACATAGAAAACATCCAGAACGCCCTGAACAAATATCTGCAGATCGTACACACATTTACATATTTCAATAGTTTTTTTGTTAAAAGCTAGCGCAAAACCCCTTATGTTTTTCGTATACTGAATGCCTAGATTTGTGACGTTGTTGATAGGTAAAAATAATTGAGTTTGTTTTAAAAAACTATAACTTGAATAGATTTTTTTCAAACGACAAAAGAATCATCAAAAACGGATCATCCAGTCAAAAGTTCTGAGTTAACAAACATAAAAAAACAGGTCGAATTGAGAACCTTATCCTTTTTTTGAAGTCTGTTAAAAAAAGGCAATCACGCCAGTTTATAAAAATGTGCATCTACCTCTTTGATCTCATTAATCGACTTCAAAAACAGAGGAGGTTCTCCATTCCTCAGTATGTTTTCTTTATAGTTCCACTAGCTGCGCCCCGCGGCTTCGCACGCCTATCCCACGGAAAGTGATTTATGTGATAAAAATTGCCTATGTGTTATTCTAGGCTTAGAACTACCTGTATGCAAAATTTCAGCCCGATCCGTTCCGTAGTTTTTGCGTGAAAGAGCAACAAACACACATACAGACATGTTTACAAACTTTCGCGTTTATAATATTAGTTGATTTGTTATCCCAACAGCATAAAATAAAACAAATGCAGTTCAGCACAACAACTGCTTATTGAGTACAAACCAACAAAGAATGTACAAATTGCATCTTACAGTGCTTCAGTTCATTCAATTGATTGAAATTGCCCACTTCCTGCCTCAGTACTCGTGAATAGCTTGTTATTGCATCTTCAGTATTGTTACACACCTGTTGTTGTTTGGATATATTTTTTAGTATGTATGCTATGTAAATAATCTGTTAGAGTTATCGGACCTGTAAATTTTAATAATAAATAAATTTTGTACCTACTACACTCGCTCAGAAAGTTGCTAGCTGCAACTAAAACTGTTGAGATTTTGCTTGTGTTCATTTACTTACTAGTATCGTCTGAAAGCAGCAGACATATGCTTGTCCGTTAATATGTTTTTTCTATCGTAATAGACATGTTTTTTTGTCTGTTTGACGACTATAATAATCATAATAATAATAAAGCCATTTATTTCCTTAATAGAATAGAATTTACAAAATTAATTATGAATAGATTAATAATATATATGACACTTCATCATCATCAACAGCCTCAGCCTCTCATATGACACTTAATTTATACAAAAAAAAGATTAGATTAAAATTAAAATTAATAAATATTAGGAACCTCTCATCGAGTGAAGGCCTCGTCCATTTTACTCCATGCTTTTCTGTCTTGAGCTTTGATTAGCCAGTCTATGCCAGCTGATTTGTTTATTTCGTCTATCCACCTCTCTTTCGGTCTGCCTCTGGCTCTTTTGTTCTGTGGACCTGGCCATGTAGTTATTTTTTTGATCCATTTGTTATCTTCCATGCGTGCGATATGGCCAGCCCATTTCCATTTTAACTTTTTGCAGTGTTTCAAAGCATCAATGATATTTGTGGTTTGTCTTGTAACTGTATTTCTTTTTCTGTCACTTCTCTTATATTTAGTATACTTCTTTCCATAGCTCTTTGGCATATCTGTATTTTATTTCTTGTGTAGTT
The DNA here is from genome assembly GCA_955876795.1 of Eupithecia tripunctaria. Taxonomy (NCBI): domain Eukaryota; kingdom Metazoa; phylum Arthropoda; class Insecta; order Lepidoptera; family Geometridae; genus Eupithecia; species Eupithecia tripunctaria. The sequence goes on from OY041620.1 coordinate 9,154,347, forward strand.
ATTATAAATCCAAGTTTGGCAGCCATAAGACAGACAAGGTAGTATGCATGAATCTAGTATTTTCTTCTTGAGCTTTATTGAAAGTTTAGATTTGAGAAGACTGTTTGACGACTAAGTGCTGGTATTTCTGCGCGGCTTACGCAGGTGAACGTTCCTACCTATATAAGGGGCACAAGCAGAGAAACACTCAGCTTTTATTCCGAAAAACCGTCTAAGTGCGAGTAAGACTCGCGCACGAAGGGTTCCGTACCTTTATCTATAAAAACGGCAAAAAATCATTTCTGTTGTATGGGAGTAATAGTTAAATATTTTTTTTAAATGTTTTTTAATGTTATGACGTTTCGCGCGCTCTCAACCACTCATCACCGCGATATCATCGCCGTGTGTCACATGCTAAGAGAATGTAAGAACGACGATAACATCGGTGGAGACGGCCTCTTAATTATATGACTAAATGCGCCGAAATCAAGTCGCAAGCAGAGCCGTCAAGTCAGACTAGTTGCCCATACTTCGAACTAACCTTGAATACTCCGCCCTAAGTGAATGTTCCAGTAACAGATTTCACCTATCCACCTGCCTCGTAATGAGAGCAAAGCATTGCAAACATATTGCAGTCATTCAATACTTTGATAGTAATGTAATGTTACACCATTTGGGATTATGTAGTGGTTTGTAACAGTTAATTGTGACTTATTGAAGCTGTTGTTAGGAAGCATTGACAGATTTTGATTTAATTTCTGAATTCACTTATACTTATTGAGTAGGGGAGCGGGGGAAAACTGAAAATTGTTACAATATGTGTAACAATTTTCAGTTTTTTTGATGGGGAAGTCAAGATAACAAGTATTCTAATAATAAAGTTATTTTATAGTAGAGGTAAAATATCCATTTATCCATAAGTGATGAATGTGGTGGATTTCATTATGATTACTTCAAAAAAATAATTATTGCAAACATAGTAGCTTGTTACAACATACCCCGTTCCTGGGGCAAGTTGTAACTGGTGTGGGGCAGCTAGTAACAACATAATTTAAACAACATATTCAGAGAATTTCAGGCTTTTATTGTTTGGTAAACAGAATTAAACATAATTTTAATTACTCACATTAACACACATTAATATAATGTTTGATACTTACTAATTATAACATTATTTCTTTCAAACTAATGGGGCAACAGTGTTTCTTTATTAATATTAATTATTAAATAGTTTTTTTTTTCTTTTGGAAACACTCCTTTAGGTTATTTTGATTAAATGATATTGCTCTGCTTAGTGACGTAGCTTCTGGGGTCCTCAATGATAACCTTGGATTCTAATTAAAACATTCTGTGCCTTTCATACTATTCTCGTACCAAGAAGGCGGGATATTTTTACTATCAATAGCCACAGCGCACTAGTAAGCCAACTTTTTCACTTCTGATGGCAGCAATCCGAAGTAGATAACTGAAAATTTGAGAAGATACGAGAAAATTTTCTTCTCTTCCTCTGGCGCAAACACTAATCTTGGTTTGGTATATCCAACAGAAAGAGGCTAACCCTTTTCTTTTCGAAACTTCCCTTGCAGCTTGTTCGTAAACCCCTTGTCACTTAGAAGCTCTTCCTGATACTCGCAATATCTCATTCTAAAATACAGAAAATAATATAAAAATCTGTTAGTTTAGTTCTGTAATATGTAGGGATTTTCCCCAGTTGTGTGATATTGTATAATTAGGTATTCAAAAAACGATTTTAAATGTGAACAACGACAAGCATGTACACACTTACGTTTAAAAACATGAATAGGCAAGTTATAATATGTAACAACGTGCCCCCAGATGTCGTTACAACTTGCCTCATGGCAATACTTTGGACATTTTTGTTTATTAAAATAAAATCATATAGTTTAAAAAAGAAAATACTTACATAAGATAGCTTATTAATTGGACTACATACATCAATGGAAACTTACTTCGAAAAAACAATGCAGTAACCTAGAATCAAACTTTACGAACTTAAGTTTTTTACGTTACCTGTCAAAACTAAAGGACCTGCACACGACCACTCACTGCGCACTTCCGGATGATACTGAATGTGTTCACGTCGTAGGCCACCATAATAAGGACTTGATTAGTTCAAATTCCAAAACAAAATATTTGATACCTGCTGAGTAATTAAGCTGTTAATACTTGCCCCCGTTACAACAAGCCCCCCGCTCCCCTACTTGAACGTTAGTCGCGATTTAGAAACTAGACAGGCTCAATGACGTGGACATAAGATCATGACCACATGAAAAGTCAAAGTCAAAGTCAAAGTCAAATCGTTTATTTCTTTAGACTTACAAAATAAGTACTTAGACAAGTCAAATTTTTAGTATATAAACAGCTTGATAAATAGTTATTACTATTAAACAAGAAATAAGGTGCAATTGACTCTGATTTACTTCAATTTTTTGTCCACTAGCGGAAGAAGTGAAAAAGAAACCACTAGCAAGTTTGTCGCTTATCAACTAATACAATCTTAGGATAACTTAGTCTAACTGGTCTTACATACTATTGTCTGTGTGGAACTGGGCGACATCCGGCCAAGCATTAACATCATTGACGTAGTCATCTACGGAGTAATAGGCTTTCTTGTTAAGATTTCGTTTCATGTACAGTTTAAATTTACGAATAGGGAGTTCAGTTGCTTCAGATGGAAGCTTATTATAGAATCTTACGCAATTGCCCACAAATGATTTGCCTACCTTTCGTAATCTATATGATGGGATGTGTAATTTGTTCTTGTTTCTTGTATTTTTATTGTGAACATCACACCTTTTCATAAAGTTATCTCTGTTTTTGTGTGTCTACATTAGATTTTCATAGATATATTGCGATATTACTGTTAAAATATTTATTTCTTTAAATAATTCCCTTAACGAGTCTCGTGGATTTAATTTATAAATAGCGCGTACCGCCCTTTTCTGAATAACAAAGATAGTCTGGATGTCAGCTGCCTGTCCCCAAAGCAAAATACCATAAGACATAACACTATGGAAGTAACGGAAGTAAACTAACCTAGCTGTATCTTCATCGGTAATATATCTAATTGTTCGAACCGCATACGCTGCTGAACTAAGTCTGTTTGCGAGAGCATCAATTTGCGGTCTCCATTGAAGAGAGGAATCAATATGTAACCCTAGGAAAACAGTTGAGTCTACAAGGTGAACAATCTCATCCTTTAGCATCTTAGTTGGGAGCTCTCTTACATTTGGTAACATGAATTTTATGCATTTGGTTTTTGAAGCATTGAGTAAGAGGTTATTGGCGGTGAACCAATCTAGTATTTGTGAAAGAGAATTATTTACATCGTCATAATTATGTTTATTTCTGTCAACTTTAAAAATCAATGAAGTATCATCAGCAAATAAGACTATATCACAGAGATCTTTTGCTAGAAATGGGAGATCATTTACATATACTAAAAATAGAAAAGGACCCAATATTGATCCTTGCGGGACTCCTAAATCGATTTTTGATCCCCTAGATCTTTCTTTACCAATACTTTTAGTGCTCTAGAAATAGGGCTTGCATTCGAATATTCGAATATTAAATCATTTCGAATATTCGAATACTGATACTGCAATATTCGAATATTCGTTTTAAGCAAAAAGTCAAAATTGACAATACAAGTTTACGTTGTTCAGGTAAAGGTTAAAGGGTTTGGAACACGGTTCGGAAACACTTGGGAGTAATCGGGAGTGCCGCGCACGACTGCATAGTGCGTTTGCATATTTGTCGAGACTCTTCTGTCTATCCGTCTCTGTTGCTCACGTGAATGTCGTTGTGTTAACGCAGAATTATGTTCAGTTGTGTATTGCACGCGGTTGTGGTGGTTATCTTTATTGTACGAAGTAACGCGAACCCAGAACAGGCCGGGTTTCCGGTGAGGATATGGCAGGCACCATAGACCACATACACACAGTGAGGCAGATTATTCAAAAGTCCGAAGAGTATAATCAGCCCCTGTGTCTGGCCTTCGTGGACTATGAGAAGGCCTTTGACTCTGTCGAAAACTGGGCTGTTCTGGAATCCTTACAGCGATGCCAAGAAGACTTTTGTTATATCGAGGTGCCGAGATGTCTTTACGACGCCGCCACCACGTGTGTCCAAGTACAGGACCAGCAGTCCAAACCCATCCAACTGCGCAGAGGAGTGAGGCAGGGGGATGTCATATCCCTGAAATTGCTCACGAGCGGGTTGGAAGATATGTTTAAGACGCTAGACTGGAAAACCCTTTATTATAAATATTCACGGGTATTTATCGCGTTTATTTACCTATTTTTCCCGACGTTTCAACAGGTTTACACTCTGTCGTGGTCACGGGATGACTATACCCGTGAATATTTATAATAATGTGTTCTGATCGCGTAAGTTTAAAAAACTTTATTGGAAAACCCTTGCCTTTCATTAGCATAAACGGCGATTACATCTCACACCTGATTCACTGATGACATAGTCTTAGTGACGGAGTCGCTGGAGGAGCTGAACCGGATGCTGGACGGCCTAGCTTCAGCCTCGCAACGACGCATCGGTCTTGGCATGAATTTGGATAAAACAAAGTCATGATCAATGATGGCCTCATTGAACCCGGGCCAGTCGTTGTATATGGACACCCTCTCGAAATTGTTTCCGAGTACACTTACTTTGGGCAAATTCTGCAGCTAACAAAAAACAATTTAGGGAAGAAGGCCAAGAGGAGGATACAGCTAGGCTGGGCAGCGTTTGGAAAACTACGTCGAGTCTTGTCGTCATCCATACCGCAATGCTTGAAAACCAAAGTGTTAATCAGTGCGACCTACCCGTCATGACCTACGGAGCTGAGACGCGGACACCTACGATAGGGTTGATTCACCAGATCAAAGTCGCTTAGCGAGCTATGGAAAGAGCTGTACTCGAAGTCTCTCTGCAGGATAGGATTCCTTCTTGCTTGAAAACCAAAGTTTTCAAGCATTGCGGTATCGATGACGACAAGACTCGACGAAGAAAAAACAAGTAAGAAAAAACAATTTAGGGAAGGAGGCCAAGAGGAGGATCCAGCTAGGCTGGGCAGCGTTTGGAAAACTACGTCGAGTCTTGTCGTCATCCATACCGCAATGCTTGAAAACCAAAGTTTTTAATCAGTGCGTCCTACCCGTCATGACCTACGGAGCTGAGACGCGGACACCTACGATAGGGTTGATTCACCAGTTCAAAGTCGCTCAGCGAGCTATGGAAAGAGCTGTACTCGAAGTCTCTCTGCAGGATGGGATTCGTAACGAACACATCCGACAGAGAACCAAAGTTTTCGACATAGCTCAGAGAATTAGCAAGTTGAAGTGGCAGTGGACCAGCCATATCTCGCGCAGAACCGACAACCGATGGGGTAAACGAGTTCTAGAGTGGAGACCACGACTCGGCAAACGTAGTGTAAGACGCCCTCCGATCAGGTTGGATGACTATCTGCGAAAGATTCCAGGCAGATACTGGATGCGTCAAGCTGAAGACAGGACAGGGTGCTGTGACGCTCATTAGAGGAGGCCTATGTCTAGCAGTGGACTAATATAGGCTGATGATACAAATAAGATAAAGTTAGAGAGGAGTAATTGCTTATTTTATAATTTGTGATTTAAAAGACCTTTATATGTTTTTGTACTTTAGTAAATACTAACGCGCTATCGTTACTTAACGTGTTTATTGACTTGTTATTGTGTTAAATTTTATTAAAAAACCCTAGATTTTGAATACTGTTTTAAATTTGTTTGGTTGATTGTGCGTGAAATCGCCAATGTCTTGTCGTTACAGCGACACATTATTTGATATTTAAAATTGTTCATGGAAATAATACTTATTACAATAAAAGATGTGATTTTATCAAAAAATTAGTTATTTTCTATATAATATTCTATTATTCGAATAATATTCGAATATTCGAATAGTAGCCAACCAATATTCGAATATTCGAATATCAAAAATTTTCGAATATTGGCAAGCCCTATCTAGAAAGGATTTAAGAGCTTTGAATGTTTTCATAGCTGAGCCACTAAAATAGGGATTAATTTTGGTGTTTTAGAAATTTCTCAGTATGAACCAGTACAGAATCAATTAATCTTTTATGCTGGCTCTAGGAAATAGAAATAGAATAGATCGAAAAACGATGTGAACTCTTTTTCTAGAGATGATAAAATGGACCACGGAATGTACCTTTATTTTATACCTCATGTCTGTAGAAATAGAATTGATCCTGTAGCAACGGAAACTAGGAGTAGATACTTGTTGATTAGAATGGACCCGAATTTAAACTATTAGTCGTAAAAAATTTATAACTACAGTATAATCTCACTAATCCGGCACTTCGATAGATCGGCACGTCCAATAATCCGGCACCCTCCGCCCACGCCTCCCTTACCCCTCTATACGTGTGCGCTTTGGTCGCTGCGTCATCGACTAGCAGTCTAACCTCAAAACTTATCACGTGCTAACGTATTGTTTCTTTCAAGTGAGACTAGTTTACAGTTATTAAGCAGTTTTTAAGCAAGGACTACAAGTTGCACAAAAGCAGACCTCAATTAAGGATTATTTCAAAACTAGTTAATTACATATGTACCTACATGTTAATTCAATTGTTCCATAATACATTACATACATTTATTCTCTCTATGAAATGCTTTATTTTATTTATTACCTATGACTTTTTCAGTATAACCCAGTAATCCGAACATTCCAATAATCCGGCACCCTCCGGTTTTTAATAGTGCCGGATTAGTGAGATTACACTGTATAAGTCGCAATGTATTAAATGAGACTTCAATAAGCCCTAATTTAAACTTCAGTTTAAGGCTTCTTGAATTCAATGGACCCTTGTTTAAACCTTATTTCGTAGGAAATACATAGAAGCTTTCTAGGAGCAATCTAATTAACTTATCTTATCAGGAAGGTGCTTAACAGAAGTGGACCAATATAGGCTGTTGAGGTCGAGGATTACAGTGAACCCTAATTTAAACTTTAAATCTTAGGAAATAAAAGCAATCGGATACCAATATATGTAGATTTCTAGACTTCAATGGAACCTAATCTAAACTTTATGTCGTAGGAAATAGAAGCTATCGAGGAGCAATGGAGGACAGAATCTGCAGATCTGGTGACCGCAGTGGCGAGGCTCCAGGACGAAAACAAACGCCTGCGACGGACATTGAATGCGCCTTCAGATGGTAAGACGATACATTTAAATTACAGACTTAGGTACTTCTGCCCGCTTCTACGCCCCTAGATTTCATAAATTCATAGGTTTTTTTGCGCAGAACCCTCTTTTTATCAAATAAAAGTAGCTTATGAGCTATCTGACAATGAAAGCCCCTTCAAACCCAGTTCGGCCGTTTTGGAGATGAAACAAACAGACAGAAAGTAGGTGTGCATGGGTCAGATTTAAGATGACGGTGATAATGATTAAACTAACACTTTTATGACCCTCGACGCTCTTGCTTATCCGAAGCTTTATGTGGCGGGGCGCGGTGGGCGGGGGTAGTACCACCGAGGCTGGGCAGTGAATGCGTTATACTGCCAAATTTTCGTGGTTGAGTTCTAATCAGCCTTTGCATTCATTGTTGATTTGAGATAAATCCTTCTTAGAATATTTGATCCTGTAATCCGGCTCGAATAAAAACTACTGGGGCTGTTAAATTTTTCCAGCTAGATATCAAGTTACGATATTACCTGAGTCAAATAGTTTATATCTTTAGACTTACAAAACAAGCACTCAGAAAAGTCAAATATTTTACTTATAAACAGCTTGATAAATAGTAGCCTTAGGGTGCACAGATAAGATCTCTTCCCGTGAGTGTCGTAATAGGCGACTAAAGGGGACAGTATCGCTCACGTCCGTAGGAGTTGACCCTCTGATACCCTACACGTGTCCTCTGGGTGGTGCTTGGTAGGCTTCGGCCGTGGCTTGTCACCACCCTCCGGACTGGGCCGGTCCGTGAAGCAACTCTGTTGTGTTTCGGAATGTGGTCCGGAGTAGCCATTTTCTAGACCTTCGTGATACATTTTCGGCCTCATCTACGCTTTCCATCAGGTGAGATTGCGGTCAAACGATGGTCTATTTCTGATCTAAAAAAAGGATATGCACCGGAGGGCGGGCAGCAGCGCCCCCTGCAGATTAATTCTACCACCAAACTGCGATCCCCAACCCGCATGCCTAGCCTAGAGGCCTGCGTCCAGCAGTGGACCAATACAGGCTGTTGAGGTTGAGGTTGAGTAGGCATAGATTAGGTAATCTCACTTCGTAGCCGCAGTCTTATTATGCTGTACATAATATTGGTGGGGTTATCATATCATTCGTTGCCATCTGTGTTACTTTTCTACAAAAGTCACGCGAAAAGACACGCGATTTGACATGTTTCTAATGAGGGAAATATTCATGTTCACACATTGTATGTAACACGCAAGTTTTCCATGGTGCCTTGCTTAAAAACCTTACAAAATTCTCTCACGGCTTACCACATTTTGTTTCTAAACATAAGTATTTGATAAAAATCTCATTTATTTTTTGGAATAAATTTAGCAACCGCCTCGGCTTTAAATTCCAGATAAGTGGGTGCTCTACAAATTCAAAGGAAGGGTTTCTCTTGAAACTAAGTGTTTGGAGATTAAATCTGACCCTTTCGTCTTGGAATGTTTTATTATGTAGCCTTTTTTTCTGCTCCCTCGTTTTACAGTTCAGAATAAAAACCTAGATAAAATTCTCTCAAATGTCTTTTAACATCTATTAACTTTTTTATTTGACTTAAACTAAAAACTCACTTCAATCTCAGTACATTTACTCTGTTTTATGGGAAAAATAAAATAAGACCATCTCGAAATCATTCTGAAAAGCGAAGAATCATCAAAATCGAATCACCATTGGAGTTAATATCTAGTCTTTTTTTATTATTATCTAGCCCCAAGCTAAGCAGAGCTTATGTTATGGGTACTAGATAACGGACATACTTAATACAATACACTACATAGATAAATATTATTTATTATACATAGAAAAAACACCCAGAACGTCCTGAACAAATATCTGCAGATCGTACACAAATTTGTGCCGAGGCGGGAATTGAACCCGCAACCTCCTGCGTCGCAGGCGGACCTTCGCCCACCGCACCACAGAGGTCATCGAGTATGATTTTAACCTATGCTCATTTCCCTTTTCATTGTTGACTGTAACCTATACCTAAACATTGTTATTTACCTTGCGTTTGTTTAATTAATTTACAATGGCGTGACTATAATAAATAAACCAAGCAAATCAATAATAGCTTGCTTTTGGTGTTCCGTAGCTCTAAATCTAACTTATTTCAGTGATCCATGTGATTCTAACGTAAATCGCAATATAACAAGTACATATTACCTAATTCATTAAAAACTGTAAAAAGATCGGACACTTATTTACTTCATTCCGGCAAAAGAGAAGGCGAAGGCCTACAAAATATAGCTAAGAACCTTTAAGGAGATCAGATTTTGCAACGTCATTTATCAAAATATCTTGAGCCGTTTCGATGCTTTGGGGTATTTAAGAGTATCTACGAACCACATAGAAAAACTCGAAAAACATAAACCCACGAGGATAATAATGCCGTACAGTTACACCTACAGCTACGTGAATAATTTTATACCCGAGTATCAGTTGAGTTGAGTTACATGTAGCTTGTTTTCAAACATCCCGCAGTAAGCTCAATAGTAAATACTAGTTTTATTTTTTCTACTATTTCCTTAGTCTTGCCCGTACCAATGTAATAATTAAATTAAGTGGACAATACAAAATAAAATTGCAATCAGATTACCAACCAATTGACACTTAGGATTTCCTGTCTTTAAGATTAGAAGAGATTAGAAATTAGAAGTCTGCCAACAGGTTTTCATAGCTTACTGAGGTCAAGGCTAGATGTTCTATCGTGTGACATCGAACGTGTCCACAGTCAGAGTCAGATAACGTTGGTCACAGCTGGGTACACATGTAAGTCCGTATACAGAAAGAAAGCTGGAAACTTATAAGCGCTTACCGGCGCTTGACAGCGCTGATAAGCCGCGCAAGAAAATATATGAACGCGCGCCGATAAGCACTGAACGGTGCCGACAAGTGCCGACAAGCTTCAACACGCGCTGGTGCTGTGCGCTGTCATCTATTATAATTAATAACACAACTGCGACAACCAGCTTCCTTTGTGTAGAACGGACCGGCGTTGTCAAGCGCCGGTAAGTGCTTATAAGTTTCCAGCTTTCTTTCTGTATACGGCCCAAGACAGGGCGCAAACGTGGACACTTGTGTCTTGTGTCAGACACAAGCTACCGATATTTGAATTCTATAGAACCAGTATGAAATCATCTACTCCCTTCGCATACGAAAAAAAATTTTGTGTCCAGTTGCTGCCACTTAATACGCTCAAAAAGTGTTCGTGTGCCGTGTGGCAACAATAAGTGTCTACGTTTGCTCAGCGTCTAAAGCGCTAACTCACTTTTATCATAACATACATTTTTTTTCATCATTACAATCCTATGGAACAGAGTCTGCTCTAAGAAATCCTACAAATATTATGAAAGTTTGCAAACATGTCTATGTAGGTTTGTTGCTCTTTCACGTAAAAACTGCTGAACGGATCGGGCTCAAATTTTGTATACAGGTAATTCTAGGCCTGGAATAACACATAGTACTTTTTATCCCATAAATTATTTGTTTTAACCTAACATAGGCTTTAAGGCATTGCTAACCAAGATATGTAACAAAGTTTTAATGAATAAATTATCTATTTATTTATCTATCTAGTTCCCGTGGGATAGGCGTGCGAAGCCGCGGGGCATAGCTAATAATACATAAATCACTAGATTTGACTTGCCTAAGTACTTATTTTGTAAGTCTAAAGAAATAAACGATTTGACTCTGACTCTGATTCTGTCTGATCCTTCTGTCGCTGAGTCACGATAAATTATGATTCACCCATACCTACAAACAAACATAGAAGTGGCGTATGGAAGTGTATACCCATATAAATAAAAACACCCCTTAGCATTAAGACTGGACATGGTTTAAGTGGGTATCAGAATACCCATGTAGCAAAAAGACGATATCGACAAAACGCAAAGATCGTGAAATGCCCTAATAAGTACTCAAATCGTCGTTAAAGTAAAATGCCCTAGTAGCAAAACGATGAGGTGGTTTTTTTCAGTTGAAGCAAAAATAAGTAGCCTTTGTTCCTTAGTTTGTCTAACTAAGCATGTAGAAAATTGTAAAATGAAGAGAATGTAGAAAATTTCAAATGCGTGAATTATTAAAGATGATGTAATGATTTTTGAGTGTTTTACGCATTCAATAACTTTATATTGTTTACCGACTTTGAGAAAAGGTGGAGGAAGTTCCTATGTTCGTCGATTTCTCCGTCAAATTATAGAACATTCTTGAAAATTCGCTATTATAGAGTATAGTATAGAAAATCCTGAGGTGGTCAGATAAATAAAAAACTATCCACGTTGGATTAATAATTATCCCGTAGAACTTAAAAACAGAGTAAGATGAAGGGATTTGAATTCACGTTTTATTTTTTTCAAAACAATCAAATCTTTTTTTTTCTATATATAATCTAACCCCCTTTCTCTAATTCATAATGGTCTGCTAACATAAAACAGCTGCTAGGTAGTGTTATTTCTGAGTCTGACCTTTGTCAATAGAAGAAGACAGAGCGAGATTTAGCAGTGTGCTAAGTTAGCAGACCATTATGAATAAGGGGGTAAGATTCTTTCGCGCTTCGTTGTTAAAGTGTCAAAGCGTCATCTTAATTATTTGAAACCCTACTCCCTTTGAAACTGGACCAAGTTTTTCCTCGCAAAGGGCTTTTAAACTCACTAATTGGATACTCTAACTTGAAGTTACTTTTATTGGGGCTGTACTCTATTGTCAAGGGAATTAAAGGTCACTCCCAGAGGGTCTTGTGTCATTCGCGGCAAAGGTCGCTGAAGGTCAGAGCTACATAGCCAATATGGCTGATGTAACTCGAGGTAAAATATAGCTGTAAAAAATCGAAGAGGTTTTGTGACGTTTGAGAATAACCGGTTGATATGTTGTCACAACTTGGGTAAGGATATCAAATATCGGCTTCATTATACCTATCAATGAATGTGTTAGCGTTCAGTCATAATCATAACATTTATAAATGCTTGTTTTGTTATGACTTATTTAGACTTTCGTCTTGTTAATCTGCTAACCAAACGGTTTACTTTGAATATAGGATCGTCAGTCGTTGAATCGTCATGTAGGGTCCGTAGATGAAAGAAACTCGAGATTGTTCGTGCGGTGCTCGGAATTGATAGAATGGTTTCAACCTTGGAACTTTGACGCGCGCCGTTAATATTTTTCATTTGAGGTAGAATGCCAAAATTTGTCATACTGTGACAATATTCAGTATTTTTATAGTAAAGCTGTTTGCTAGTTAGCAGTGTGGTTCTGGCGTTGAATTTGCACCACCTCGACTCTTCCCGCGGGTGTCGTAAGAGGGCAATTAAGGGATATCCACCGGGGGCGGGCAAAAGTGCAGCCTGCAGAAAAATCTACCACCGAACTACGATCCCCAAGCCGCACGCTCAGCGTGGGTATTATGGGCACTACCCACTATATACAGGGTGGGGCAAATATTTGGCCCCTTATGGGGGCTTACCGTTTCTTTTGTAGTTAGAAGGTGATTTTTATCCAAAACCTACGATTTGATTTGGTATGTTACTTTGAAAAAAGTGTTCCTGGTTGGAAATAGAGTCAGTCGGATTAAGACCAACTTGTTTGACAAATGTAATTTTTTGGGCGAACCGTACTTAGCTTAAAATTTAGCCTAACTAGCCCCTTAATTCATAATACCATTATGAATAAGGAGGTAATTAGTTCATTATATTAACAGGTATTTTAGCAACCTTTTGTAAGACAAATATAAATAGATATTTATTTTTAAAGGCACAAGCGCGCCCCCATCGCCGGCACGCGAGCACGATCAAGAAGTGTTATCTCGACTCAGCAGCACGGCGGAGAAGCAACGCTCCACGCTGCGGCATCAGGAGTCTCAGCTGCAGGAGAAACAGCTGCTTATTGACGGTGTAAGTACCAAACATCATTCCAGTGCTGGACATAGGTTTCTCCCAGGGCCCAAGGAGCTTGCCCCATCCAGCATCTTCCAGGAGTCTTTTATAGTCAATGCACCTGAACGAAGGGCGTTGAAGATGCGTGACGTGAAGGGATTTCCCTCGGAAGGTAAGCATAATTGAACGCCTATATTGTATATGATGCAATCAGGGCTTGGTACCAGTACCAATAATAACGATACTATTTCGGTAATACCGGTATTTATTGAAAATACAAAAATACCTGTATCATTTATACCGGTACTACTTTAAGATCATTGGTACAGCTTTTTGAAAATACCGGTATTCCAAGCCAAAATTTTACCAACTTTATCTGGGTTATTTAGTTCGATTGTATCCACGATCACAGACGAAGCCAATCTTGCCTAAAGCAACCAAGTTAAAGTATATCAAACGACGCCACTAAAGGCCTTAGGGGAACCCCTAAAACCATAACAATTTACTGCAATGTGAGGTCGTATCGCTGAAACAATCTCGTTCATTCCTACGACCATGTCATTGTTAGGACAGATATAGTAGGGTAATACGACAAATTTCAAGCAAAGATTGCGTGGGCTTTTTATAGGTCCCATTGGTGCTTTAAGACTAGCACTATAAATTGGTATCTGCTAGCTTCTATACTTTGTACTCTGATAAATTGTATTCCCTTCTCTGATTCATAAAGGGGCCTTTATGAATCAGAGAGTCTAACAGCTCGTTCCCACTTGTCGGATGTTGGGCCCGGATTTTAAGCGGATGTTCCAGTGGTAGACCTTTTTTACCGACTTCTGGAGGAGGTTCTATTTTCGTCTGTGTTTTTTTTACTGAGTGGACGTTAGTGAACAATGGTCGCTACTTCAACTAGACATTTTTTCTCTTTGTCAGTATCTCCGTACAGGTCGTATTTTACAACTTATCGTTACGAAATCTCGGATTTTTGGCTAAATCTTTACTAATTTTATAAAGAGGAAAGATTTGATTGTATTGAATAGGCTCCGAAACTACTGGACCGATTTCAAAAATTCTATCATCATTGAAAAGCTTTCTTTTCAGGGAGTGCCATAGGCTATTTTATCCCGAAACTCCCACGGGAACGGGAACTACGCGGGTGAAACCGCAAGAAGCTGCCAGTGGACTATAAACTAGATTGTTTTCATTTGATTGTAGAAACTGTTAACAAACAAGATCTTAGAGCTAAGTGGAAACAACAGTTTATCCATTAATTTATGGACGTACAATATTAAAATTTAACTTAAGTTAAAAAACTAGGTAATGGCGAAGCTGTGTGAATTGAATGCACTGATGTTGGACGCGTGTGAAGTCATCGACTGTAGCTATATTTCTAAATACTTTGAAGCGTACATTGAATATCTCAAACAGCACGCATACTTAACCCAGATGCATAGATAATAGTTATTTTGCTCAAGATAAACCGTTGTCTTGCGATTGCCTGATTTTGTAAACCCGTCTTGATAACGAAAAGATTCTTTTTGTTTTTGTATTTGAATATTAATCTAAAGTCTGGCCAAACTGAATATAAAATGCTTGTAAACATTGCCCTCATACTTAACCTATACAGTAGTCAAACTCGATGTAGATCTTTGTAAACGAACTACCCATACTTAACCTTAAATTCACTCTATTACCCCGTCTACCAACCGTATCAAAAACGGATTACTTGTCGATTTGTGATCCTTTCTTCTAATACAACTTTCAGAATATTATTTATTTAAGCGCGATTAAATGTTTTTGGTGGCAACCTACAGTTGTAATTCGTGGGCAGTTCGAGGGCTTACTATACAAGTCTGCGTCTCAGGAAATCTATGGTCCGAGAGGTCAAAAGCATTTCTTTTATAAAATTCCTATGGTATTGTAAATTTGTTATACCTATACACTATCCAATCTGAATGTAAAATCTAAAGATTTTTGGTTATTATAGTTTTACACTATGGGTAATTTCTTAAGAAATCAAATAAATGTTTTAATGTAAAATGTTTGTAAACCTACCTCGACACGAAAAACTAAGGCCCGTATTAGTCATCGAGCTATGCCTGAGTAGAGCTTTTCTATAGCATCTTATATGCTTAGATCGATAACTGAGTAAACTTTCATAATACGGGACTTGAACTTACTTATATGGCATCGGGTTACAGGTATAATTGTAAGCAATATTTATTGAAGCAAGGATCTAGTCTACAACTACAAGTAATGTAAATTGTGTATAAAACGAGGCAACAGAGTTCAGTTTAGGTTAAGTATGGGCGTCGTCCAATTTTGCTGGAAACATACATATTAGTATGTTTTGAATTTATGTAAACTTTGCTTGACCACGTTAATATATAATGTTGATTTATTTCCTCGAAGCACGAACCTACGTGAAGAATTAACCATCTCTTGCCAGGCAAAAAGATAACTTACCCTCATTTTAATTAAGTTTAAAATATGCAACACTTCTTTCATATTATGCGAAGGCAGGTGCGTCGGATCTTTACAACGTACCTTAGAGCATTATCACCTCATCTCGCCTAACCCACCCCATGTTTACAACCCCTAAGCAATAAGGCCCAGAATGGCGTGTTTTTACGGGTGTCGTAAAGTTTGGGCGAACTCGTTAGGTGTTTTATATGTGTGATTACAATGGTGGGTGTAAAAACGAATGATTTTGAAATACGTTATCGATGATCGACCAATCAACAATAGCCATGGTGTTAATTTCTTGTTGTTGTTTATTTGTTCGTCTTGTTAAAACATCGCGAGATAAATGATTACAACCTTAACATCATCAGCTTGTGTTGGTCCACTGCTGGACGCAGGCGTCCTCCTGATAAGCGCCTTATTGGCGTTTATCTATAGGGGGGGTAATGCACATAATCCCCACGGTAGGCATGCGGGTTTGGGATCGCAGTTCAGTGGTAGAATTGTTCTGCAGGGGGCGCTGCTGCCCGCTCCCCGGTGGATATTCCTTAGTCGCCCACGGGAAGGGATTGGGTGGTGCAAATTCTAAGCCAGCACTACACAGCTAGTACTGGTAGCATGATAACAAAATTACATTCATTTACATTCATTTAGTATGGTACTGACAACGTATGTTTTTTTTGTTGAAAGTTGAGACGTTAAAACGTTGTACCAATAAGATAAGATAGGTAATAATTGATTTTGTTTTAAAAAAAAATATAAACCGACTTTAATTTTATGGATTCCATTGTTAGAACTGTACCATTGCTAAAATGGGACCACACGGGAAGCACCAGCTTTCAAATAAAAAAAAAATCATGAAAATCGGACCATAATCAAAAGTTCTAAGGTAATAAACATAAAACAGTCGAATTGAGAACCTCCTCCTTTTTTGAAGTCGGTTAAAAGAACAGCCTGTACTGTTATGCAGTGCAAAATAACATTTTAGTATTTACAAATAAAATAGGTACAATTAAAGAAAATATACAAAATTAGAACTGGCATTTACGACAGACCGCCTAGCTACCTAACTACAGACTGTTGCAAACAATCTAGAGGTAGCTCAACGCATACATAAGAATACAACTCTCATTCACTCAATAATCCAAAGCATCCCCAAGAAGCTCACAAACACTACAAACTAAAAAAAGTTTTACCGTAAAACCAAAATAACACCAATAGTGCAAATTTAATAATAAAAATCACTCACAATTTAAAATCTCTGATGAAACGAATCGAATGAAATATATTATTCACTCCATATTTCCTCCAGCCTCAGAGTTTGACCGGTATTCCTGAAATAGAGAAACTCCGCAAAATATTTTAACATTTGAAATGTAAAATAGAGCTTGCTAGAGGTCTGGAACTGAATGGAACTTGACCTGTTTCCTATCAAAGAGCATGAAAGCAGCCTACGCATTCCCGACCCACACAGTTTCACTGGAATATCGTAAACGCCGTCAAGAGTGAGTTGTACGTGGGCTTTTCGGGGTTCCGAACTTACCATACGTAAGCGATTCCAAATACAAGAGTGGTTCTGCGAGATGCGGGTAGGACCGCTCATAGTGGTGGTCTTGCAAGGAGGCTTGTATGATGAATCTCTTCTATCAATAGTGGGCCTTTTGTATCCTTTATACCAATCAGCCCTAGCTTTTCCCGTGGGTGTCGTAAAAGGCGATTACGGGATATTTACCGGGGGCGTGCAGCAGCGTATCCTGCATAAAAATTGTACCACCAAACTGCGATCCCTAACCTGCATGCCCAGCGTGGGGATTATGGGTATTACCCCCCCATGAGATAACAGCCAATAAGGTGCTTATCAGGGGAGGCATGTGCCCAGCAGTGGACCAATATAGGTTGTTGAGGATACCAATCAGAATCAAAGATGTATAAAAGTTCAAATACCAAAATTAAAGTCCATGTTTGTTTCAAAATCCAATATTTACTTTGGCTTTCAATGGAACAAAATAAATTAAAATACATATATTTTGTCCGGACTATACCTAAAAATATTACCAAAAAATCTACGCTACCTTTGCGGATTTCTAAAATTTACTTCTAGGTCTTTTCAAGAATTTTCCGAAGCTGCAATATAAAAAGCCTTTGCTACTTTACGCTTTATATCACCGTGAACACTCAGCCGTTTGCGGATCTCTAAAATTTATTCCTAGTTCTTTTCTAAAAGAGGCAATATAAAAGTTTTGGGACAGATGTCTCTCTCAGCTGCTTTATTGAGTTTACATAATATCCACAGTATTGAATTTATGTCTACACTTATTGAAATATTGCGAGTATCTATTGAAATTATGTTAATACTGTTCACTGTCTTTTCTTTGAATGTTAAATTACTAGCTGCGCCCCGCGGCTTTGTCTGCGTGGGAATTCTGAAAATATTGCACACCCTTTAGAGGTCGATTCGTAAAATAAAAAATACGTATTTACTTCATAGTTTACTACCAGCGACTCGCGGTTTCACCCGCGTAGTTCCCGTTCCCGTGGGAATTTCGGGATAAAAAATACCTAGCCTATGTCACTCACTGAAAAGTAAGCTTTTTAATGTAATAAAATAGGATCCGAAACTACTAGAACGATTAAAAAAAATATTTTATTTTTTTAAATCGGTGCAGTAGTTTCGTAGCTTATTCAATACAAACAAACACAAAAATCAAATCTTTTCTCTTTATAATATAAGTATAGATAAAATAGAATAGAACAGGGAATTATAATTTTCTAAAGAAACTTTACCAACTATTTTAACGCCAACAGAGGTTTATTTTTAAAATAAGATTAGCCTGTGCTATTCTAGAATCTAAAGTTTAGATTCTAAACTATCTACATATTCATCTAAACCGAATAATTAGTTACGGAGATACGTGCTGACAAACAGCCAAACAGACTTTCGCATTTATAATATTAGTAGGTCTGTTCACTGTCTCGTTTTCTGTTCTATTAAATTATTGTTTGGTTAGATGATTGAGAGCGGTGGCAGAGGGCCTGCTATATCTCGCGAAGAACCTACAACCGTTGTAGTAAACGTGTTCTTGAGTGGAGTCCGCTATCTGGCAATCGTAGTGTAGGACGCTGGATGCGGGAAGCTGAAGACAGGGCAGCTAGATAGATTATGATTATGATTGAGACAAAAACAATGTTTTCATTCAGGGGTGTTTTTAAAGGACTTTTGTTATATGGACTTGCCACTATTGATAAAAATATGCAAACGTGACAAGTAAATAGAAATATTTATGAAACTAGTTATGGAAACAGTTATTAAAAGAGAACAAAAGGTCAATTTTAGTAACTAGTTATGAAACAATGAAGGGATTTGCCTTTTTCGTAGCTAGTTATGAAAAACAGTTATGAAATGGACTAAAGGGTTCTACGAGTAGTCTAAGGGTACTTCGATCGTATACACCACAAAGTACATAATTATGTAAGCTTACCTGATTTTTGAGTGTTTCTGTGTGGTTATCTGTTACTCTTTAATAGTAGATCCAAAAGGCTGAAGAACCAACCTCATTTATTAAAATGGTTAATGAAATACAAGTCTGAACTCTTTTATAGTTTTAAGGGACCTTGTAGGACTTTAGCTCGCTTTTTTGAGAAAAAAAGTCTAAAAAACGTAGGCTGACTGAATAGGTGTTTTATAGTTTTCAATTAATAACTTGCTAGTTGTTATGTTGTGTTGGATGCGTGTTTTTAGCCCACAGACCAGTAATGTTATTAATTGTACCTAATTCTTAATCACTTAAAGCAATTTAATTATCTCTAGTAGGATTTGAAGGGCACAGCAATAAAAACCTATGAGATCTCACGCATTTTTGATAAGTTTTTTCTTCACTTATCTTGATCATGTCCCTTATTAAGTGATGGAACGTGGTGTTCTTCCAAATCAAACTAAGTTTGTTGTCAACCCGCTTCACATTCACAATGGAGCCATGAAACTACGATAGAACCTTTTATGGTATAGCCAATCCATGTTTGGAATTCATCTTTTCGATGAGGCCTTTTCCAAAATAAAACTACTTACCTTAAAACTTAAAAGGTAGCAGGGATCTTTCGCGGAAGAATAAAGTTTATGGTAGAGTCATGGTAACCTATGCACGTCTATGTCATACAATTCCAAACGAAAGGCTCCATCTATGTATTTAGTCTGGTCGTTTTTTTTTTGACATTACGAAAACGTCTTACTTACGTAGGAGCAACATCTAGCATGCAACTTGATACCTATATGATGAAACGCACGCACGCGTTGTTCCTATGTAAATGTTCATAGGTGATTTCTATCCCACGGCAACTGATTTATGGGATAAAAAGTAGCCTATATGATTCTAGGATAAAAATTACCTGTATGCAAAATTTCAGCCCGATCCATTCAGTAGTTTTGGCGTGAAGAGGTAACAAACACCCATCCATCCAAACTTTCGCATTTTTAATATTAGTGTGATAGAGTATGTTCAAAATGAGAAGTCTTGGTGAAATAACACTTTTAGTGTTACTGCAATGACAGTATTGTACTTAAGGTACTGGGATACAGTCGTAGAGCAGTGTTTGTCAATAACAAAAGTTTTATATAGAATTTATAAAAAATGATTTTAGTATAAAATTAATTGGAGGTATAGTTATTTTAGCGGCTATAACTAAAAGTGCTCAAATTCCTTTTAGTTCTTGGTTGCCTGCGGCAATAGCTGCACCAACTCCTGCATCGTCAAATTGTAACACGAGCGCCCTCACTTCCCATGACTCTTTTTGAAGAGACTCTAATGATGATATCATTATTGTTTACTCTGTGCCTGTACATAGCGTAACTTCACGGTCAGTGCCCTTGCATCCTTGTGTTGACCTCAAAGTCGAACCATGCGGGTCCCAAAATATGTGCATATTCACTTAATTTAGGACCTGCAACACTGGTTTATAGTCTCCTATCTCGCATAGGGGGTGGACGAGATTCGGAGACGGAAATAGTTACTTTTTACAATACTTTCCAGGCTTTTGAATAATTTAATTTCTTAAATTTATACATGTGAATAATTTAATTTCTTAAATTTATACATGTGAATAATTCAATTTCTTAAATTTATACATGTGAATAATTCAATTTCTTAAATTTATACTTGTGAATAGAATACGATAAGCACAAATAGCGTTCTTCGGTGGGAAAAAATATTCCGGTCTAAATGGCCCAAGTAGTTCGCTAATGGACCCTCTTCCTTCCATTTCTTTCCATCAGTGCCATCGCTATTAAGCTCCGAGATAAATTTCTGCAGTGCCTAGCTTTTAAATGGGTTTTTAAGCTTAATGCTTACGTTTTTAACCCCTAACGACGGTACAGAGGGGCTTAACGTGCGTATGTTTATCTGTAATTGGTACTATAGCTCGTTGCTAGGCTTTAGAGTTCGTTGTTTGAAATGAATAAATAAATAATGCTGGACCATCCAGCACCATGTAGCCCCGAGCTGTGCAGAGCTTGTGTTATAGGTATTAGATGACTGATATACCTAATACAATACATTATACAGGTTGTAAAAACCTATGGGCCCTGTACTACCTTAAATCCTTTAGTTAGCTCATTTTACTTTTAGAGTTCGTTGTTTGAAATGAATAAATAAATAATGCTGGACAATCCAGCACCATGTAGCCCCGAGCTGTGCAGAGCTTGTGTTATAGGTATTAGATGACTGATATACCTAATACAATACATTGTACAGGTTGTAAAAACCTATGGGCCCTGTACTACCTTAAATCCTTTAGTTAGCTCATTTTACTTTTAGAGTTCGTTGTTTGAAATGAATAAATAAATAATGCTGGACAATCCAGCACCATGTAGCCCCGAGCTGTGCAGAGCTTGTGTTATAGGTATTAGATGACTGATATACCTAATACAATACATTGTACAGGTTGTAAAAACCTATGGGCCCTGTACTACCTTAAATCCTTTAGTGAGCTCATTTTACTGAAAGAAAACATTCCTTTGTTTTAACGATTTCATGAATCTTCTAAAAACTGCTCTTACGTATACTGTTTTCCTTTCAAAACTATATTTGATGGAAACATCGGATATAGGTAAGCGGCATATAAGGGTTAGCGACGTAACCTTTTGTTTTAATGAAACAATGTTTTTGTACTGCTTTTAGTTTGAAAATACGAGCTCTTCTATAGCTCCATGTCAGATCGATGCCCCTAAGAAATTCGATCCAAGCTTATTATAAAACCACAGGCGATACCAACTAAATTGATATTCATATCACACCCTAGTCAGGTTTTCTATAGGTCATTATTACCTGAAGGACACTATGTCTCTTTCGATGAAATATGAGTCTTATGTTATCGTAAGTAAAGAACATATTTGATGGAAATGTCCTCGCAGATTAGGGGTCTCGGCAAAGCTTAATATTTGGATAGGTCGTAGAAATGTCAGTGTGTAGTGTCATTCATGGCTCCAACTCTACGAATCTAAACGTTATGCGAAATTCAACTCTATATTCGGTTCTGGAATATAAGATTAAATTGAAGTCTATAAGTACTCTGTTCTGGAATTCTAGATATTTTTTGCAAACAAAGGATATGAAAAATAACAGAAATATTGGTGGAAATATTTTAGCTGTCATCCGGAGCAAGTCGTAGGCCCGTATTATGAAAGCTTGCTCAGTCATCGATCTATGCTTGAGCAACGCTTTTCTATGGCATAAACGTCACTCAAGCATAGCTCTATGACTAAGCAAGCTTTCATAATACGGGCCGAAGAAGTTCGAACAATTCCTCTTTTAGTGATTACCTTGCTGTTTTCTGTAATTAACCGTTTTCTAAAAAAGGAGGTTCTTATGTTTGGCTTTGTATGTATTTTTTATTTATTTTTGTCGATTTCTCGGTAAAATGGTTTTAGTCATTTAAAACGATCAAATTATTGTTATCAGTTTTTGGTAAGTTTTCATTCATACATTTTGCTTTTGCCTTTGTTGGCATTGCTTTTGCCTTTGTTGGCATTAAATATGGATTCTAGAACCGAGCATAGCTTTTTCTTTACAATATCGTGTATAATAGAGCCAGAGACAGCAGTCTCTGCCGTAGCTGTTTCCAGGAGGAAGAAACTGTGGAACACTTTGTGGTACACTGCACGGCCACAGAGGAGACCAGACTGTAGACGGGACTAACGAGCCTCATAGAGGCATGAAACCCGCCCACACCTACAGAAAAGCTGAAACGAAGCTGTCAATCGCCAAAAGTCCTGCTCCGTACTTCATGGAGCTAGGCTGGTTAGGTTAGCCTGTTTAGGCTGGAGAACAATGCAAAGAAAGAAAGAAAAAAAATACATTTATTTATAACAACAGAAGAATCTTAGTATACGAATGTTGTATCATACATCTATGAGTAGAAACAAAATAGAGAGCCAGACAATCTGATAGGATGTAGTTAGTTAAAGTTGTTTTATAAAGGCCCTCACTCAAAAAGTGCAAAAAACACTCCTATGCGAGATATTAGACCCACTTTGAATTAGAATTAGAATCACGTGTATCTTCTAACAAAATTGGGTCCAGAGGGCCTAGACGATGTAACAATCGATTTCGAAAGCGATAGTAGAAAAGTCCAAAAATGTATCGGTTTGACACATATTAATGCGAGAAGAGAACGATTCGTGACGTATCTATATATGCTTTAGATATGTCAAGAATCTTTCTCTTTATATTATATTTATATATTATATTATATTCTTTTCGAATCGCTTCAGAGCGAATGCCGAAGTGGATATGAAAGCTTATGTAACATCGTACAAGTTTGGAACGTTCCCAGACCGCTATGAATGGGTCTTATTATGTTCTAGTTAGATAATAGTTAAATTCGGTCTCTATTCCGTGAGAATTTGAACATAATTTTGATACTTATCTGTTAGCAAAAACTAAGGTTGATGATTGTTTAGTAAAGTTTTTTATAGACATTGTGTTTGCAGTTATTATGTAATATTTGTTCGGCGATTTCGGCCTTAAGTATTCAGTGGAAGGAAAAGGATGTAGGTACAGTGAGGGATTAGAGTTCATAAGCACTTACTCGTACATGACATTCATCATCAGTATATATCGCTTTAAGCGATAAGCCGCCAGTTCTATTGCTGTTCTGTATTACCTTTGTTTAATTATGTTATTTTTTTTTGTTAAAGTGATTAATAAAGAATTTTCTATCTATATATTAGTCCACAGCTGGACATAAGCCTCCTCCTCACCTATGTTCACTGTTACCAAAACTTCGCCCGCCGCGCCACAGTGGTCGTCAATGTGAAGATAAATAATTAAGTTTGTTGTAAAAAACTATAAGCAACTTCAATTTTATGGTTTTCTCATGGATGCTATTGTCAGAACTGGACCAAATTGAAATGGGACCACAAGGGAAGCACCAGCTTTCAAATAAAAAAAATATCATCAAAATCGGATCACCCAGTCAACATTTCCGAAGAAACAAACATCAAAAAATATATACAGTCGAATTCAGAAAAAAAATATTCTTATCGCAGGAACGTATTCAATTGTTTTAGGCTGCACTTTAGTACCTTGTCATAATAAAGCTGAGAAGCTTATTGCCAGACTAAATGCGGTCGAGTAAATCAACTTTAATACCACAAGGTACAAAACACATTTCATGCAATGCAGCCGACTGCATATTAAACACAGTTCACATAACTTTCCTGTGATCTCTAATGCAAGTCCGCAAACTCGAAACAGAATCTATGAAATATGCATCAGCCTGAGCTAAATATACAGGCACGTGGCAGGTTTACCGGCATAACGTGACCTAAATGCCTCTAGATGTGGAATAGATGTGAAACCGATGTCGAGATAACTTACAATAAGAAAATTACATTCAAAGAATAGAAACAAATGCCTATTTACAGTTGAACTAGAACTAATCATCACCATCATTTTGGCCTTTACGGGATCCACTCTTGGATGTAAGACCCTTCCCTTAATGTTACACTCCTCACGATCTATTGCCCATCTTAATATTGTATGTTTATTTTATGTCTAAAGAAATAAACGATTTGAGTCAAACTCTGACTCTGACTCTTATTCGGGCCAGGACTGGCCTCCGTGTCTTCTAATATAGTCCACCATCGGTTCAGTGGTCGCCCTCGTCCTCGCCTATTCATTATTGAAACAATTGAGTTGTTGCAAACAAACTACAGGTATCTCAACTGATCCATATCCGCCTCCAATACACACAGCCAGCTGCAGCGTTCCAAAGACGCTGGCTGCATTGGCTATATGGCAATGCTGTCTGTGCGCTGCGCCAGATACTCAACAGCTATCGGGTTATGCTTCAACCAGACGCTCATATATTTTTTCGAACGGTCGAAAGTCATAGCAAGATTTCTGGCAATTAATAGTTACATTATGTAATATACTATTAAGCTTCTACCGGTGCAATTGAGAGTATTTTTCCAAGAGAAGTTATTTCAGTTCTAGATCTACAACTCTACATTAAGGTATACCGTAGCCAAACTCGATATGGAATGTTAGGAACAACGGTTGCGGTTGCCTACTTAAGGAACGATCCTATATATTGGGTCCTAAAATTCACTTTGTCACCCGCCGCTTTATGAGATCCTTCCTTCAAGACTTATTGTTAAGAAACTCAACGCCAAACAAGAAAGCTAAAGTTATGGTGTCTTGGTTTGCTTACAAACAATCGACATCGAGTTTGGTAAGTATATCAAAACTTTATTCCGATCTGTGAAATCTACGTTGCTCACCAACATTATGAAAACTCTACAAAGATCAAAGTGTAAGGCAGCGACTCATGTATTATTTTATTTTGCTTTATTTGGAGAAAAAAGAGTTTTACACACTTTATGAATAAACTTATTACACTAACTTCTAACAATAAGTCATAATAAAGTTTTTAAAATTTTTACTAATCCTTGAATTGCCGACTCTCTTTTTCTTCTCCTCTCAATGTCAACAGTCAATATCCTGCACGTTGAAAAAAGCAAGATAAAATATTAATTATAAATTTATTTCATAAAATTACAACATTTTTCATTTTCAGTTTCGTATCTCTCCATCAATTAACCTTTACGTTATCTAACTTAATTTTGAAGCCTGACCTAGATAGGGGTTATATTCGGGACTCATCTCTCTGTATCATTAACTTGTTTAATGGGGCTGCCTGATGCCAGTTTGTGTGGAAAATGGATACAAATTGTAATCTCCCGGGTTTGATGGATTACCAAGTTTCAGCTGGTCATGATTTGGTTATTAAGGCCCTTTCGAGTTCAGAAGAGCTGTTAGTTCGTTTACTCGTATAATCGAGACGTTCTAGTTTTGTGTATGATTTGCTTATCTATATTATTATAGGTCCATGTCCGTGTAGAGGCGCTGTATAGGTCCAATACAAAAATGGACGGCTCTTAAACGACTCGAATGTATCGAGTAATCAAACTCGGAGCGTCGTCGTTTTTGAGCAACGATTTGTTGCAACTTGTGCTGAATTTCAGCTTGATTCGAAATTTGATATGGTTTCGCAAAACACACACCCTTCAAAACTTACATATTTGTGGAATGAGATACGACTGAAGATTTTAGCTTTTAAGTCTAAAAACGTCTCGGAAGTTGTGTTCCTAGAACCCGGGTGGGTCTGGTTTCACTGTATTCAGGTCGATAAATGCGAATAAGACGTTTACGAGAGTCGGTAAAAAGATGGGTACTACAAAAGAGCGTTTAGAAAAATATTCTTTCGAACCTCGTTTTGAAGAAACGATTAGGACGGAAGGTATATATTTTTTTGTAAAAATACCTATTAATTTAGGTACAGTTGGACGTTTAATAAATTATCTCCATCATTATCATTATCTGTGACAGAATGCCTTGTCTTGGTAATCAATGAAGGAACATATTTCCTTGATTGAGTATCCTCGGCTCGATCATCTTATTTGTGAGTGTCTGTATTATATTTCTGTATTACTAAGTGTATTAGTGTGTTAACTTACTCGAATATGTATGGACTTTTACTGTCTGAGATAAAACATTTTTATGTTATTATTATCAGCCTCAATTACCCTCTACTTGGTGTAGGTTAATCTCTGTGTGCCTCTTAGCATCATCGTATTTAGCCCTTGTTGACCAACAGTTAAGGTTTAGGCGGCACGAATAACTACCGTAGGACCATACGGCAGGTATTCGCGCTTAGAATTTGCACCACCCCAACTCTTCTCATGTAAGAGGCGACTATGGGATATCCACCGGGAGCGGGCAGCAGCACCCCCTGCTCCTGCGATTCCCAACCCTCATACGTGGGAATAGTGAGATCAGGGGGAGACTTGCGTCCAGCAGTGGCCCAATATAGGCTGAGGAGATGAGTAATATAAAAATAATTCGATGTTGTTGACATATAATTTAAATAACATTATAAAAATATTCATAAAAATTCGCGAGATAAGGCAATCTCTGATTGATAGATCTGCAAAAGTAGGTGTGTAAACAGCTCCCCAGCAATCAAAAACATTCCTTATCATGACGATATCTTATCTCAACAAAACATCGCAAAACACTTTAAGTACCTAATACTTACCTACATATCGATAGATTTCTACCGATAAACTGAAATCAACCTAGTTTCTATACAATTGAATTAAACACTTTTTAGAGCACTTTTATCGTCTCCATTTGAGAATCGTTCACGTTTTACAGCATTTTGTAGCTCTATAAAGCTCACTGGGATTTATATTACCGATACATTTTATAGCATTTGGAGCCTTAAACAGCTAGATAAAGGAGAGGTTTTAAGTTGTTGATAGTTTTTATAGTGTAACATAGTGAAATGGCGATTTTGTATACGTTACAGTTGACGAATCAAGTTGAGAAACTGGCGCAGGTCACGCGGGATCTCAAGAGGAAGCATAAGCAGCTGCAAAATCAGGTAAATATCTACTAATATTGAGAGGGGAATGAGTGAATGAGAGATTGATTGAGTGAATGAATGATTATCGTACACTAACAGCCGGTTTCTCGAACGCTTGTCACATTGAATGGATAGTCAACGGCTTGTTATATACGCACTGCTGAATCTCACAGCGTGAATTTTAATCTCGCGGAATATAACCTGCGTACTTAACTTACACGTACGACGAATAAAATTCCTTGCTATTTTAGCTACCTACAACTTTATAGTGCTCCAAACATTCATATTTTTCCTCTAGTGAACTTCCATTAAGTTACAGAATTCTGCAAAAAAAAACCACGCGAGTAATAAAAGCAGTGCGTGTATAGCCTGACGAATTGTCAACAATTTGTCAAAATAATAAGCGTTCGAGAAACCGGCTGTTAGTAGCCGGGGGCTACTAACAGCCGGTTTCTCGCGGAGCTTTGGGGGCTAGGTGGTGCTGTGCCCTCCAGACATCACGATCACTAGCCAGCTCCGTCCAGTCGGCCCGGAATTTGAATTTGTGATGTCTGGAGGGAGTGGGGGGAGGCCTTTGCCCAGCAGTGGGATGAAAAAGGCTAATAATAATAGTAAACAACAAAACAACGTTTATTTCCAGATGCGCCTAGTATGCGAGGAGCGTTCAGAGCTGACGGCCATTGTGCAGTCGCAGCAACGGGACATCACCACGCTGCAGCAAAAGGAAGCACAGAACAAAGTTAGTTTGTGTACAATTCAGAAAGAGAAACCAGCTACCTATAACAGGAATTCGATTATTCGTCGCCAAAACGAATCGTTTTTACGAATTCGGAATCGGCACCAATCTTATACCTTTAAACGAGCAATTCTTGTATATATACATACATATTTATATGTTTAATCTGGATCTTGGAAACGGCTCCACCGATTTTCATCGAATTTAGTAAAAAAGGGGTTTCGGGGGCGATAAATCGCTCTAGCTAGGATTCATTTTCAGAAAATGTTGTTGTATAAATATGTTTTCAATACCTAATTAGATTTATCGTATTCAATTGACTCTTCCTGACATCTATTGGCGAATAGTAGTACTATTTTATTCGTGTTTTCAATAATTAACTTTATCCCAATCACCTTAGGAATTAAAGTGAAAAATATGACTCTTCCTGCCATCTATTGGCAAATAGTACTACTATAATTTCTATTGAGCACAATTTACCAAAAAAACCCGAGCGAAGCTCGTTCACCCAGGTACTGTCTAGTCTATCAATCCACGCTTTATTCGTAAGAAAAGTATTGTCTTGAAACCTTAAATCAAGAACATTTTGTTAAACTTATCATCTATTTTATTTCAGAAGTGCGCATCTTGCGGCGCGGCGTCCCCAGACGGCATCGACGACGAAGACCAATCATCAAAACCGACCTTCAGCGTACGGGAACTAAGGGCAATATTGCATGAACGCAACGAACTCAAACTGAAGCTGAACAAAGCCGAGGAACAATTGCAAGCGTTACAGGCCGAGCCGCAGCAGGAGCCTGACAGGTATTTACAGTCTTATGACGAGGGTGTAGAGTTGGTTTTAAAACGAAGCTGGTAGTTTTGTCAGGTGAAGTCTATTCAATGTTGACAGAGTGTAAGTCGCTATTTTAAGTCTTCAGTCGAAGAGATTAAGTTTATTTTGCACTGTATTTGACAGTTCAATGTCACTGTCTTAAGATAAAGGGAGAGATTAATATCGATTTTGGAACTATGAAGTAAATGTACTTCATAGTTCCAAACTTTACCTCACCTTACAGGCCTATATATTGGTTCACTGCTGGACGCAAGCCTCCCCCTGATAAACCCCTCATTGGCTTTTATCTCATGTGGGGTAATGCCCATAATCCCCATGCGGGTTGGGATCGCAGTTCGATGGTAGAATTGTTCTGCAGGGGGCGCTGCTGCCCTCCCACGGTGGATATCCTCTAGTCGCCTCTTACGACGGCCGTGATAAGAGTTGGGGTGGAGCAAATTCTAAGCCGGCACACACACAGCTAAGAAGTAAGCTTCGTAGTGCATTTATTAATTTATTTTTCTACAGTGTTAGATGGGGTCTACATTTTCAGATATTTATAGTCTTATGTCCAAGGCTCACAGTTGAATTTGAGCTGAAGCTTATAGCGTAGTTCATTTCAGTTATTTAAACCTACAGTCACATGTTAATGGCGCAGGGCGACGTTTACAGGTGGAAGAAGTTACAATGAGACGTCTTTCGAGAAAGAATAACCTAATTAGTTTTCAACTCAATAGATAGCGTTGTGATTCATTGACAGCTCGGACGGAAAATATCAAATGAAAGTAAACTGCTATCGTCTATGCACGATGGTCCGCTGCCTGAGATCGGAGAAGCTGCCAGCCAAGTCTTGTAATAACGAGACCTTATTACGTAAACAATAGAATTCAATCTCCCTTTCCAGCAGTTCAGACACATCGCCATCAGTAAGCGCGGCGGCCTGCGAAGACGAGCCGCTAGTGCAAGGGCCTTTACCAGCCTAGACCTTAACGCGCACACAATAGAGTTCAATTCAATCTCTCCTTGAAGTATTAACGTACACAATAAACTATCTCTTATCAATCACGTATACAATAGAGTTCAATCTCCCTTTCCAGCAGTTCAGACACAACGCCATCAGTAAGCGCGGCGGCCTGCGAAGATAAACCGCCATTGCAGCCTTTACCAGCCTAGACCTTACCGCGCACACAATAGAGTTCAATTCAATCTCTACCTTTCCTGGCAGCATTAACGTACACAATAAACTATCCCTTATTTATCCATCACGTATACAATAGAGTTCAATCTCACATCGCCATCAACAAGCGCGGCGGCCTGCGAAGATGAACCGCCGGTGCAAGGGCCTTTTCCAGCCTAGACCTTACCGCGCACACAATAGAGTTCAATTCAATCTCTCCTTGAACTATTAACGTACACAATAGAGTTCAATCTCCCTTTCCAGCTGTTCAGACACATCGCCATCAGTAAGCGCGGCGGCCTGCGAAGATAAACCATCAAGGCAAGGGCCTTTACCAGCCTAGACCTTACCATGTATACAATAGAGTTCAATCTCCCTTTCCAGCAGTTCAGACACATCGCCATCAGCAAGTGCGGCGGCCTGCGAAGACGAGCCGCCAGTGCAAGGGCCTTTACCAGCAGAGCCCGACGACGCGCCTTGGAAACGAAACAGCGGAATCAGGAAGTTGTGAGTACTACTTTGAACTATTGTCTTCTCCCTCTCACGTTTATCGACCCAGAACCGGCTTAAACTAGTTTGAAAGCAGGAAAGGCTTCTACAATATGCGGATATGAAATTGCTGCATCGTCTAATGCCGGGTACAGACCGATTGAAAGCAAGCGTATGCTAACGAGCGCAAAAGAACCAGTTAGGCCGTCACTGCGAAAACAAGGGAGCCCTAACGACAGCTTTCGTTTGCCTTGACAATTTTATATTGTTTCGTGTCGTTTTGAAATAATTCGAATTACACGTGAAAGTAAATTTATGTTTGAGTTCGTTGCGGTCATGCAATATTGCCCTCAGTTCCTTATATTACCTATTAAATATTACCTATATTAAATATTACTCTTTGTTCTGTGCTTCCTTCTGCTAGAGCGTCGTGATGTCGCGATTTTGTTTTAAAAAAACTTTAAACCGACTTCAAGTTTATGTAGTTTTTTCATGGATTTTCATGGATCCCATTGACAGAACTAAACCAAATTGAAATAGGACCAAACGGAAAGCACCAGCTTTTATAAAAAAAAATCATGAAAAAATAAAATGCAGCCGAATTGAGAAACTCCTCCTTTTTTGAAGTTGGTTAAAAATGGAACGAACGTACCGATCCTCGACTCATCGTCGATCGACCCACACGTTTGCATTCGCTCGCTCTCGCTCGCTTGTTCTGTAAGCTGATGTGAATGACATAGTTTACGGAGTGTAAAATTTCATTCATTATTCGTTTTTTCGTCGGTTTCAGCCGATTCCGCGTCGATAAATATGGTGGCCCTTGAGGCTTGAATTTCTAATTGGTTGCCTCAATTAACACGGTGATAATGGTTTTAATTAAACAATTCTGTAGTTCTAAACGGTGCGGTGGTGGCGCTGCAGCATTAATCTTGGTCTGCTTTAATAGGAAATTGACATGCTATTGTCAATTTCCTATTAAAGAAGACCAAGATTAATGCTACAATTACAAGCTACAATAAAGGCGCAAACACATTGTTGAAACGGCATGAGCAACGCTGCGTGTCGTATCCCACTTACACTACAGAAAAATAGCACGATTCGATCCAACACAACACAGGACTGTTTTGTCGTATCCTGTGGCGTTTCAATGGTGTGTTTCTGTCTCAAAGCTTTGTAGGAATTCATCGAGAGCCACGCAGACAAACCATTTAGGTTTGGACTTCTAAAAATGCTATCTCACACTGTCCAACATAAAAGCCTGTGGGCTAAGTTACAGACAGAGATAGAGGACTTTGGACACTGGATTAGTACGAGTAATACAAAGTTTCTGGGTTTTGTGCTGGGTATCGTAATAGCTTATTGTCGATTATGGTATTGTTTGGATTAAAATAACAGTTTACAAACTATGCACGTTTTGGTATCTATTCAAATACTTATTGCGTGATGCACGAATGCACGATGACTTTGTTGGATTTCATTCATTTGTTTATTTCACATTGAGTCTGTTCAAAAAGAGAAGAGTCGTGGCGTTACGGTGAACTAACAATTTTAGTCGTACTGTAATGACAGAGCAGTGTTGTCAACGCAACAAAAGTTGACAATTGGCACACGAGCGCCCTCAATTCCCACGACTCTTCTCTTTTTGAACAGACTCTAACATTCAATATTTATCTTGTGCGGAGTTAAGCGTTGTGAATAACGCCACATAATGTTTTATTATTAGCACGTTTTGACGATCCATTTACTTATCGCTTCGTTTTATTTAGACCGGTGTTAAGTGGGCATAGAAACAAGGCGTCCTTGTCTAATGAACTGAAATAAAAAGGACAGCAATCGAAGCACACTTAACATCGGACTACAATCTTAAACGCAGGGCTAAAAATGACCATGTATTTTGAAGGGTTTACTAAAACTGAACCTGTAAATATTAGCATTAACCAATACTATAATGGCAAATTTTCCCTATGCGTTTGGAAGACACTATAAAAATAAGATACTACTCAAGTATACACAATTTCAAAATTGAACTTTATATTGCCACAAAACACTACTTACATCAGCTACGGGTTGGATTTGGTTCTGGTACATTTTTCTTTTTATTTATTTACCTTATTTTTTATTAATTAACAAATCGGGCGTCTCGCATGAGGTAAAGTATAGAATAAGACACCGAACCGTTGTTTTACGTCGAAATTGTTTCTTTTTAGGTGTGTTATTGTTTAAAATAATGGAAAATGAAACCAGGGCCGAAAGAGATCACGCACAAGACATCGTTACACTGTCATCAGCACAGCATTTGAGTGCATGGTTATAACATTAACCGTCAAGCAAAATACAGCTTTACCGCTTTTACCTTACAGTACACAATTCTACCAAATGACATGTCATTGAAGTCACAATAAAGGACTTTCACACAAGTCATGGACATTTTTGTTTTGCTATCGGGTTCCTTAAAGCAGCATTTTCTCTTTGAAAGTTGATAGTTTCAGAGAGAAAATCCTCGGAAAAACCCTTCCTATTATGAAACGGGATTCAAGATGGCGTACATATTGCGCCATCTTGAAATTCTCGCTCTAACGGCATTTTCCTGAAAGTACTTTTATTGTATAATTTGACATGTCTTACGGTAAACTGTACTAGCCAACCCATCCCACCTTTTTTGTTTTGTTTGTTATTTAATTTTCTTCCCAGTGTAAAATTAAACATGATTATTATTCATTGACTTTTATATGCCTACAATACCTATGTCACTAACATTCGAAGCTAGATATTTTTCCACTTTATATTCTAGTCGATTTTCTATTTAAATTTTTAAGTTGTGTTGTATATTTGCTTTAAGTATTAAATAATTAATTTAAACTTTGATTATATAATTATAATTACGTTAGTTTTGAGTATAAAGGTAGGCTGTTTGATGAAAAAGAAAAATATGCTTTAATTTTTATTAAATGTGTTATTTTTTAAAGACTTGGCTCTAGATTCATATTCGAGCCACAAAATAAAGGTAAACTGTTCACTTAATTATCTGTTTTTTACTCCCTGCTTTGCGCCCGTACGCACTGGGTGATATTCCGCGGCGGGGAATTTATGGGTAAAATACAAATAAGGAGTACCTAACTGACTGATCTGCTCAGCATTCATTATGAGTTGTACTATTAATCGATCAAAACATGCAGTTGTTTCAGAAGTGGAAAATTCCACAAAATACAGAATAAAACCTAAGGTAAGATACTCAAAAGATAAGACAGGGACCAAAGCGTACCCAATGGTTCGTGTAAAGATACACTCTGTTATTGCGTGCCCATTTCTATCCGAACTTGGAGGACGCTCTATCGCGCTTATTGATAAAAAAATGTAAATATAAAATGTTCATGATTTTATTTCCAATTCTTAATTTAACGATGCCCCATTACAAGGCAATGCATTCGTTTTCTCTGTTAGTTGACCACCAAATATAACTGAAATCGATTCAAAAAGTGAAAATCGCCGCTTCACCCAATGCGTACCGCAACTCCCTTTTATGTTATTATTTTTGTTGCCAACGCCAGGTTCTGGCTAGCGATGACTTCGCGTAAGCAGTCGGACGGACGGTCGTCACCTACGCCGAGAATCTCTTTCGGCCCCTGGTACTGAGTCTTTCGGCCTGGTACCGACAGTTTCGGCCTGGTACTGATTGGATATGGCCGGTACGTTGGAAGGCTGCACGTATGCCAATTCGGTAGGATAAACCTTTTTGGGAACATTAATTGAATTGGAATTTGATAAAGTTTTTCAAACACAATAACTAGGCACCTATTGATCGTAGGTAATACTTATAGGATTTTAATTTAAACGCATGGTTTCAACCCACTTAAGAAAAGATCTAATCAATCACATATATTACGGAAAAAGCCTAGGAGCAAAATATTATAATTTTTTTCAACTCATTCATTTACTTAATCGTCCATTTACCTTGGTTTTAATAAAGAATTTAACCATGGTATTAATAGGGCACACATATATATCGAATTGGTCTACGTGTGGCGACGTTTCATGGGCTTTTCTATATGCAGCCAGATTTTAGAAATGAGGGCTTTTCCACACTGGATATTAAAGTTTAGAATAAAGTGTCGTATAACTATAACGATATTGTTACGATACGACACGATCTAACGATAAAGATATTGTTGCAGTTGTCTAACCTGCATAAATCTACACCCCAATGTGGAAGAGCTCTTATAATTGTTCGCCGCTTGAATGAACAAAATGCTGTGGGTCTATGTTTGTCCAAAAGCATACAGCCAATGGCCAATATCCTTTGGGATTCAAATGATAGGGTCATCATCATTTTCATTTCATATTAGTAAAACCAAATTAGGTGCTTTATAGTCATATTAATAGTGCGATGAACATTGATGCCCCATCTAAGCTAAGTAATGAATTTATTACTTTTATCTTTTAAAACTGTTGATATGGGATTTCTATGTATAAATAGAAATGACTACGGATTCTCAATTCTTCAGTTTAATTTAAACAACGAAGTTGGAGCTCTAATAATTAGCCAATGTAACAGACCGATCCAATCATATTTTCAGTATGAATGTAAGGGTTAACTACGAACCTTGTTAAATGAACGCCAATGTTTCATACCATAACGAAGTTCGGGGTCAACCCGCTACATTTTATTGAATTCGTCAAACTACGATAGTTTTTAAAGTAAAATATAACCATTTATCCACAGTTTTCGCAAGCTCTTTGCTGAGTCTGATATCACCGTGGGGTCATTTCCCCGGCGCTCGCTTTCCACCCTCACCAAGATGTCCACGCCCGGTGGTGCCCCCTCCGCTGCCACGGAGACATTCCGACCCTATAACTAAACACAGCACACGCAAACACCCCGACACAGAACACACACACAGGCGTCACTCCGACACTAAAGATCTCCGATACGAACTAGAAAATCTTAACCTTAATAGCAAAGAGGTCCACGGTTGGCTGGGTAGCGGTTACGAGAAACCATATGAACAGTTTACGCATGATATTCCCTTGCAGAGGTCTTTATCCCTTGACGGCGGGATCGAGATTTTCAAATACTTACAGACGGTTTCCGATTGGTCGGGGACAGAAGTCGGGTCTTCGTGGTCGTTCGATTCAGACGAGCGAGAACTAGTGTTTGAACAGTACAGGAGTTTTGAAGATATACCTGTTTCTCCAACAGTGAAAACCAGGAGGGTATCTGATATGGATACGGTGAAAAGGAATCTCGCGCTATCGGTGCTTAAAGATAGCTATAAGGGCATAGACACGGCCAGTGGGAGTGTATCACCGCAGATAAAGAAGTTGCAACGAAGTTTCACTTTCCCTGATAAGTTAGAGGAATTTATGGAGGCTGTGAAAAGCTCTGAGACTGTTGATGATGTTTTTGATGAGATTGAAGCAAGTGAGCCGAGTCCGAAAGAATTTGGCAGTAGCAGCGGTCTCCAACGAGTCAGAATGTTGCACAGAAGCTTGTCCTTTAGAAATTCAACGGATAACTTTGATAAGGGAAAGTCGCTTGGCGTACCAATTTATAGAACCATATCAATGGACTCTACTCGGGAGAAGAATGAAATCGTACCACGCCAAAGAAGGATTGGTGTAGTTGAGTGCCAAGGGATCAAGGGAGATATGAGAAAAGAAGTGATGAAGAGGAATCTTTCAGGGTTCATAAGTAGCGATAATGTTTCGGGGAAGAGGTTGAATTCACGTCGGTCGTCGGCAGAATTTAGTGCACAATACAAAAATGATTCAAACGGTACTGGTAACATTTCTGCTTTGCTAAAGTTACGATCGTACACTTCGTCCATTCCTACAATTGTTATAACAGATGCTGATTATTCGAATAGTGTTGCCAAGATAGATAAGTTATATAAAGAAAATGCAAATACTTCCAATGTAGAAATAAGATGTGATTGTAGGATATGTACGGAAGATATAAGTGGCAGCAGTTTTGCTCGCGAGATGCTGCGAAAGTGGTTTATTAATATGACTGGCAGGAAAATGGGGAGGGATGGCAGATTGACATATTGGGATGAGAACAACAATGACAGTGACATGTACAAATGCGTTATGGACGTTATGAAGCTACTGTTTGGTCTGTGGTTACGACATGTAGATCATAATTGATTTGCTCGTCCAATACCGAAAGCTCGACTTAGTTCAAGTCTGTAATTAAACTAGAGTTATTACTCTGATTGGACAACAACTGGACAAAGTTGCAAGAATGTGACGGCCATCTTGAATTTTAGTTAAAACAAAATGGCGATCACGATTACTTGGCAAATGAGCACCAGAGAATGAATTCAAGGCTTTAAACAGAACTGCTGATATTGTATGCCTAATTATTGATGTGGAGTATAAGTGTTATTATTGGCATATTTGTCGCTATACAGTATAGTAATTTGGCTTTATAGTTATTGTTGAACGTTGCTTATCAATGTAGCTGAATAAAGTAGTTCGTGTTGTTATTAACGCAATGTTCTAGAACGTTCTTTGGAAGATACATTGAATTAAATTAATAAAAGGTGTCGTATAAGGCCTCATAATGATATAGAATAAAAAGCTATAGATATCTTAAGTAGCCTGGGAACTTCCTTTATCCTATCTGTCAATTTCCAATCTATTTCTGTATGTGTGCGTGAGTGAATGAACTAGTATAAAAATGAATGAACTCTTTGTAGTGACTTAATTTTAAACTTACGACATTAAGACATAATTGGTCACAGATAGTATTTACTTATATGCTTATATGATAAGATTCAGGGTTTCTCTGATTTGTATTACTTTCAAATAAACATTACAATATAATAGGTCATAGGTATAAACTTTATATGTAAGAATAATCATTAGAAATATTAAAAATATAAATCTTATTCTTACTATAACATAAAGTTGAAGTACGTAACTATATCAAGCGAAAATGTGGACAGTACTGACGGAATCATAATGACTTAACACCTTATCTTGAACCTATTTAATACCCACATAAACTTATGTAAATAGTATAATAATAATAAATGACATACGGGGAGTATGTCATTTATATACTATTAACACCTTCATA
The DNA here is from genome assembly GCA_955876795.1 of Eupithecia tripunctaria. NCBI lineage: Eukaryota > Metazoa > Arthropoda > Insecta > Lepidoptera > Geometridae > Eupithecia > Eupithecia tripunctaria. The sequence goes on from OY041620.1 coordinate 9,192,118, forward strand.
CACACATACATAAGTTTAGATTTTATTAAGGCTAATTAACTAGCCCAGTTGACCATATTGGTCCTTCGAGCCAAATTCGTAACATCTGAAACCTGATTTTACAATTTGTCTCATAAGGCTACCAGAATGTTCTAGAAAAAATTGTCGTTGAATAAATTGCAATTCTCGCACGAGCTGGTATAGTTTTGTTTGCGAACACATTTAATCGCGTAAGCATTTGTATAGTTGCGTTTACTGATAGCTGAAACATTGATGTCGAACTTTGTTTTCAGGCTAAAAATATAGAGACATATTATGTGTCTTTATGTCTAAGGATTAAACTATAATTATTAAAATTAAATACTATGCTTATGCGGTCGGTTGCGACGTCATACTTGCCACCTAGTGTAAAAATGAGGAAGGTATGTGGTGTATAATAAATATATTTGTTTAGAGTGAGAGTGCCATTGTGAAATCGACCTAAACAACATATCCTTAATCCTTTATTGATAATCATTATGTATACTCTCTACTGTTAGAATTAAGTTATTTTTGTACTAGCTTCTGGAATTACACTTCCTAGCCAAATAATTGTATTCACTTTATGACCTATTATTTCTACGTTTTATCATTATCACATTTTTATGGTTTATCCGTTACTAAGTTATAAGAAAAAAGCATGAATGATGTTTTACTTTTTTTTACTATAGAAGTTGCAGCACTGACAATAAATTAAATAGTGCCTCTGTCATCTTTGCCAAAAAAGAATGTTCCGAAATTAGCACGCAATATTTGTAAAATTAGTCTAGTGATTACAATATGGAGCAGTTTTTGGAAGTTTTTCATGAAAGATACTCTAGATTATTTTAGATGTACCTGTAGATAAATAGACATAAGGTACTAAGCCCGTTGAATAGTCCAACTAAAGTTTTAAGACAAAGGTGCCGATTCTTTCGTATGTGCGATTTGGGATAATTATGATCAATTGTCAGCTCGTTTACGTATTGTGTTGAGTAGATAACTGTGCAAACTGTCATACAAAATAGTATTTTAAACTATGACAACGGTACGCTAGCCAACCAGCGTATGACAATCATTTGTAAATGATAAATCTATTTATTGATTTTAACCTAATAAATATTATTAATTTTAGATAAAATGCAATGAAAATGATTACCAGTCTTATATTATAATCGAGACTATCAGCCGGTTTCTCGAACGCTTATTATTTTGACAAATTGTTAACAATTTGTCAGGCTGTACACGCACTGCTTTTATTACTCGCGTGGTTTTTTTTTTGCAGAATTCTGTAACTTAATGGAAGTTCACTAGCGGAAAGATATGTTTGGAGCACTATAAAGTTGTAGGTAGCTAAAATAGCGAGGAATTTTATTCGTCGTACGTGTAAGTTACGTTAAGCACGCAGGTTATATTCCGCGAGATTAAAATTCACGCTGTCAGATTCCGCAGTGCGTATATAACAAGCCTTTGACTATCCATTCAATGTGACAAGCGTTCGAGAAACCGGGGGTAAGTCAAGTGCCTCACTTTCACATGAAAATCAAATTAATATCACAAATAATTTATAACTTTTGATCCCAACTCGACAAAATAACAACAAATCACAGTCGTTTTCTTTTAGTTGTAAATAATAAAGTGAATTTAATTTTATCTTGTTTCATAAACTGACACAAAACAACACTGTATTACACACTAACACTATATTCTATAATGTCCATGGTTGAGCAAGTGATGTAAAAATGAATACCATACGATTTTTTTGCTCGGATGTGTAGTAAATCTATGTAGAATTTGCTTCATTCCATATTGTAGTTAAGTTAATAATAAATTATTTATTTATATCTAGTCACAGAAATACTGGTTTCTTGGTATATTTTGATTGCAAGCGCCGAAGTATTTGTTATGAAAATATTCCAGATTTTTTTAAGATTTTTTTGTAGTCAATTTTATGTCTATGTATTTTCATTAACTTTCTTTATTAACTTAATAGGATTCATTGCATTTTTTATCCCCTGAAAAAAGTTCCCAGTCTACAGGGTGATGTATGTCGTGTAAGGGCTCGTTTACACGGACTGCACGTCTCAAATACACGGATGGCAAGTTGCTGACTGCAAGGCTCAACTGTAGGCTATTGCAGCCGACTGGCAGTCGAAATGCAAATTGCCGTACATGTAGTAGGGGAACTAAGATCTGCGCGAACGTCGCGCATTGGACTGTACTGTCGTTCATGTATTTAATACGTGCAATTCGTGTAAACGAGCCCTAAGTATCTTCTTAAGACAGCAGTATCAGCAGTAGTTTTTTTTTATATTTCATACCAAATATTTTGGCGCTATATACCAAAACAGTTAAAATACATTATTTCATGGGTTTTCGGGATCACTAGATACCTATTTCGTTGTTTTCTGAATTAACTGACCTCAAAGGTTTTTCAAGTACCTACCTAATATTAAAATTATGATCGTTTTGATGAATGTTGAGGACGATTGGTGGGATACCTATTATGTATTATTTAAGTTGACGGTGTCAAAATAATTATATCTGTTTATAATACGTAAAATTATGTGTTTTATTTATATCCTACTAACTTCTGAAGTATTAAATATAGATTAAATATTTACATAGGAAGTTGCAAAGTCTTGTTCTTCAGGTAATTTTCTTATAGGTTCATTTTGTTTTGTTTAATTCAGAAGTGGTTTTTTTGGTTATATTCTTAGTCTTCTCTATTGGGGGGCGTCCATAAATTACGTAAGGTGTTTAAGGGGGGGGAGGGGGTCGAGTCAAATCGTATCTAATCTAACGTTGGAGAGAAAAAAATTGCGTAATATTAGGTCCTTACATATGAAATTGGCGTTTTGTATGGGAGGAACAAAAAGTCGAATATTTTTTAATATAATATATTTAATAAATCAAAGTATGAACCATTATTTTCTATGCACTTTAGCCATCTTAGGTAGTTCATTGATCCCTTTACTAAAAAAACCAGTCGGACGGGAATCAATAAAATCTTTGAAGGCGATTTGGACTGCCCCATCGGAGTTGAATTTTTTCCCTTGCAAGAAGTTATCCAAATTTCGAAAAAAATGGTAATCTGTTGGAGCAAGGTCCGGGGAGTACGGAGGATGTCTTAGACTTTCCAATTGAAGCTCTTCTAATTTAGTAGCCGTCTGTTGCGCAGTGTGTGGTCTAGCGTTGTCGTGAAGCAGCAGTGGCGTGGAGCGATTGACCAGCCTAGGTTGTTTAGCCGCTAGCTTTTCCATCATGGTTTGCAATTGCTGACAATAGACATCAGCCGTAATAGTCTGGCCAGATTTGAGAAAACTGTAATGAACAATACCGGCACTAGTCCACCAAACGCTTACAAGTAACTTTTTTGGGGTTAATTTTCGCTTGGGGCAGGATTTGGCTGGCTGGCCAGGATCCAACCATTGCGCTGAGCGCTTCCGATTATCGTAAAGAACCCATTTTTCATCACAGGTAATGATTCGGTTTAAAATACCTTCATTATTGTGCCGGTTTAGTAATGTAACGCAGCAGTCGACGCGCGTTTGCCGGTTTGCTTCAGTCAATTCGTGAGGTACCCACCTTTCAAGCTTTTTAATCTTCCCAATTTGCTTCAAGTGAATTAAAACAGTTTTATCACTAACATCGCAGCCTGCAGCTAACTCGGACGTGGTTTGCGATGGATCCGCTTCCACAATAGCCTTCAACTCTTCATTATCAACTTGAGTCTCAGGCCGTCCACGGGGCTTGTTCTGCAGGTCGAAATTTCCAGAACGAAAACGTTGGAACCAAAAACGAACTGTGTTTTCTTTTGCAACACGACCGCCATACACATCATTCACCCTTCGAGTTGTTTCCGCAGCACTAGTGCCACGGCGGAACTCGTACTCGTAAATAATGCGATATTTTAAGTTTTCCATTTTGTAAAATGAGTGACGCAAACAGAAAAAAACAGAAGAAAAAAAACAAATGAATGACGATCATCGAAGCACAAATACATGAGTCTATAGCTGTACAAATTTGAATTTGGAATTCCTTACCAAAGAGGAGAAATTTGTGATTAAAGTGGCCAGTACGAAAAACGCCAATTTCATATGTAAGGACCTAATATTTGCCGAGACCCCCGTCTCGCCAAATATTACGCAATTTTTTTTGCTTGAAACAAAAAAAATATACTATTTTGGTCCATTTAATCCAGATTGTACACGGCGTAATCGTAATACGATTAAGCTATGATTAACTAATTCGTTCGAAAGAAAATAATTTCACTCATACTTCGATCACCTGTCAAACCTCCATATTTATTTTCTGACAATCCAACGCGTTTACGTAAGAATCCCACATTTAGAAAAATGGGGTTGAATAAAATCTTGCCAGAGGTGGAGGGAGAGACAGAAAATTAAAAAAAACTTGTCGCGTAATTTATGGACTGGTTACTAAGTCAACCAACAAAAACATTGTGGGTGCTAAAAACTGAATAAAAAAAACTTTCTTATATTTTATAGATGAAAGTTTGCGATGATGTTTAGCTGAAGACACTGTGAAAACTATCATGGCGGGGTGTAAGAATCGTCATCTCAACCCGTGAATATAGTAAGAGCTGACCAAGGGAACCTACCAAAGAAAGCACAGGAGCTTCCGTCTGGGATTTTAACATCTCCACTGCGATCACCGACCCACAAGCGTTGTGATTACGGATTGCAAAACCCTACTTGTTTGGGGGACGCACTTTCATCCGTGGACATAGGTGTGCTAATAAGGCAACGCCAAAACGACTGATAACTATCTGACTACCTTCCTGTAATTTTGCATATACGTACGTATAAAACCTACATTTAACTGGTCTAGTGCCACTGGCTCGCCATGCGCATCTGGCGCGTCCACCGTTAAATGTACGCGGCACCTGGCAAGACATAATGAAAATGGTGGTGGCATTGAAGGTGTTAATAAATAAACTAGTAGTTCTCCGAACAGTAGACCTCATGAACATTAATTTTGTTTTAACAATGCAGAAATGAGATAATTATTTTATTAAACACTACACACGACTTCATAAGCCTCTTTTATACATGGACCTGTACGTCTCGACTGCAGGCGACGTTGGCAGCAGGCACATTTGGCCCACAGTCAGCATTGTGCTGGGTAGACCGTGTGTCTACTCAGCGCTGTTTTTCAGTGTAGGCCAAAGGCAGGTCATGTCACGATCATCTGTGGTAGTGGTAGTTGCCTTGAAGTCGGCGGGTGTATTGCCTTGCTGTATTTGACACTTGCAGTCCGTGTATAAGAGCCCTAAGTAACACGTAGATATGCACACAGAAAAAATAGTACCTACTTCCTAGCCCTCCTTATGTTTACATATTACTGATGTTATTTAAACGTGATTTTTAAGGAGGTATCTAGTTGTTTGAATACCTCCTACCATGTTTTTTGTCATTCCTGTTTGTAGATAGGATTGGTAGTTTGATGCACCACAACCTCAACAGTATTGGTCAACTGCTGGACGCAGGCCTCCCCCTGATAAGCACTTTATTCGCGTTTATGTCATAGAGGGTAATGCCCATAATCCCCACGCTACGCATACGGGTTGGGGATCGCAGTTTGGTGGTATAATTTTTCTGCAGGGGGCGCTGCTGCCCGCTCCCGGTGGATATCACAGTCGCCTCTTACGACATTACACACATTACTTGAGGTAAGTACGATTTTACCGAAGGTTCAATGAAAAGCAAATTCTGTACCTACCTACCTACCTAAGTATTAATCTATTAACAGTGCGTTGATCCATCTAGGTACCTATTCCATAATAAAACCAAGTAGGTACCTAAATGAATGAGAATCGTTTGTAAATGGCAAACATCTTTTTAGTTTAACAAAACAATGTTTTAACAAAGTTTGTTACCTAATTAATTTATAAAATGTAATTATTCAATAGACTTCTCTCTCATGGAACTCTCGAAATGTTACATTATGTCATTGATTTATTAAAAACGAAGATGAGGAACTGGTTGCTCGAAAGTGGCAACCTCAAATTGTGTAAAAATGTGTTCTCCCACATCAGTCACCGTCTGACCGGCGGCACGGGCGGTCGTGATTCGCGTAAAATATTGTTGTCTCAGTCTCACTTCGGTCATAGATACGTCTTTCCGTCTTTGTTCTTCTTTGTATTGCACTGGACTGGAAATATAACTGTGAGCGTATGTGTTTGCGTGTAGTTGTAACACATGCCAATTTTTGAGTAAGCGCTGGGAGAACGTAACCTATCTTCCCTTTTTAAATCAATGCATTATGTAGGTAGTTTTTTTTTCTTTCGATAGCACTGTAAGACTGTGGACACAAAGTCAGCGGGTGTGGGCGATGTCATAGTAGACCACTCGATCTCGAAGCGTTACAAATATTATCTAATAGATGGCGCTTTTTCAGGTTCTTTTGGTTCTATGAAGTTATTCTGCTTTCATGCCAAAAACCGTGATCAGATATTTACAATTTTTTTATTAGAATTGTGATTATTTTTTATCTTTCAATTAAAAATATAATCATCGAAATCAGATGTCTGAAAGCGGAGATATTTAAAAGCTCCCCTTTTTGCCTTTTTTGGGGGTAGTACGCCTTCAATCAAAAAACCCCGACGAAAAAAAAATAAAGACGACAAAAAGACTAAAAAATTGAAAGACGACAAATAAACAGTTATTGAGCTAGGTTATACGAAGAAATCTCCCAATTCAAACCAACAAGCTCATGTCGACCAGTCTTTAAAAGACACGAGTACGTCCGTGGTTGTTACACAAATTAATAACCTTTCTAATTTGAGAAATGGCTACATTTATAACATGTTACAATTTAATAGCTCCACTTGTTATACACCTGTCCATATGTCCGGTTAAGATTGATAGGTTATTTGCTCGCAAGTCAACGTTAAGATTTAATTTAGATAATTTTGAGAATGTCTTTCTTAAGTTGTATGCGACGTGGGTAGCACAGGGTGATGTAAAATGCCTTTTATTGTTTGATTAGAGATTTGAAGTTGTTGGATCGGATGCTTAAGCTACATTGACTTTTAGGTGACGTAAAGGGAGTTTTATAATGACGACGTGCATATCGAATAAACTGGAAATGTAGTCGACGAACAGCTCTATAATATTTTGGTAGACTTGCAGGGTAATAAAATAATTTACATATCCTACCTGGCTGGCAGATCTGTAGCGAATTGAAGAATAAACTTAATTTTCAAGTTTTAACACTAGGCAGTTACACACAAAAATATTGTAAATACGGTCTGTTTATCTGTTTTTCTTTTCCCTATCAGTCAATGGTTCAAACATAACTAACCAGTCCGTCTACAATAATGGTGCAAACGTGACGCCTAATACGACACAAGAATACAGTTCTCGAATAAAACATCAATGTAAAAAAGTATGTAAAAAAATATTTAGAAGGTGAGATAACAGCACGAGAGCTTAATTTAGGTATCAGGTATCAGTAAATAAATGCTTATTTGAAGCCCATCTGATAGTGCTGATACCAAACAACTCCAAACTAGTTGGGAGATAGAGAAAATGTTAAAAGCCTTTGAGTGCCTATCGGAGAAATTCAAAATACCTACGCCCAACAAATATTTAGAAAATAGAAAGAATGCCTCTACGTGACGCTAGAGAAAATTTAAAATAGCTATATGTATCAGATTAATTCAAAACAAGAATACACCCAATGAATAATTATGTTAAAACACATCACGCTCAGAAAGAATGCCTATCTCACAAACATAATCTCCAATACTAAGCGAGGCCAATTTACATTCTTGCAGTGTGTCAGTGGCCTATAATTTGGAATTATCAGTATTGGCTGGACCGGTTTTGGTCAAGTTCACGGCAGGTTGTGCCCCACTTGGTAACTTTCTTTGCTTGAAAATTGCGGCCTCAAAGTTGACAGATTTTGGAGATTTTTGTTGCTTTTGAAGTGGGCAACTTGGCTTATCGTATTTTGTCTAGACTAGGAGTACCTATACCTACCGATTATAGATGGTTAACGCATTCGCTGCCCAGCCTCGGAGGTGCGACCGGGGCAGGGGTGAACCGGCCGGCAACAATGGTCAAAATACTTTTTTAAAATAATATATAGAAAAGTATTTTAAACCTTAGTGGAACGAACGATTTTGATGACGAACGGACTGTGATGATATTGTCTATGAAATTTACCTACGGAGATGACGGTAGCTAAAGGAGAGAGGATTAAGAAGTGGTCAGACAAATAAACTAGGTAAGTAGGTACCTACCTAGTCAACCGAAGGAAATTTTGAATCAAAACATAAAGCAACTCTTCTTCAGTAGGAAAGGGACTCTGTAAGAAAAGCGATAAGAAAATATTGACGCGCTTTTTGCTGATTTACTCTTATAAAGATTTAAAAAAGAATTACTTCATCTAGGTTATTTGATAGCACATAGTCATGACCAATTACAATAAACACTTTTACTTATTATGACAAGCCTTAAGCTTTTAATTCATTAACTAGGTAGGTGTTTATTTTTGCGGAAGTTTAACGTTTTTTACACCTTCGATTTCTAGTCTTTTCTCGAAATAATCGATCGCAAAAACTGACAGCAACATCAAGATATTGGGGACGCTTTTTCGTCGACTTTATGTTTATTTCGTTTTGATTATATTTTTAAATATTAATATCGTTAACAGTCTGGCCTACCCAAAGAAAAACAGGCCGGATTCTTTCGTTACAAAGATGATTGTAAAATTTTATGAGACTTTATCAAGGAAAGTTGATATTATTATGTTAAGCGAAACTACTATTATAGTAGTATATTATCTGTGGCGAAACTATAGCTACCTACCTACCTAGTAATAATAGTAATATTTAAGCGGACACACTTCGCATATTTTGGTAGGTACTTTGCTTAGCTATATTGGTCTCTGTGAGCTTATAGTTTTTTCCAATCTTATTATATTACAGATATGAGGATCGCCATAGCATAAAAAAGAAAATGGGTTTAACCTTAAACTTATGAACTAAAAGTTCCATATCGGACTCTCCTCACTTGTGCGTCACGGGCAATTAGGTATATAGTAAAGTAAATCACCCAAATTTTATAAAGTTGAAAGTTTGGTTGAACAGATGGATGCTTGTTATATTTTAACACTTTCATGGACGCAGACGTGCATATCGATCCCGCCCCTGCAGCTGCGGGTCGCACCTCGTAGGTTGGGCAGTGAATGCGTTAACGCCGAAACTACATAATGAATTCTTACTACTACTACTACTTTCTACTTCTATTATGTTTCTCGTTTCCTTCTAAAACTACAAACAATGTACTTACCTTGCATTGGGAAGACGCTACCTTCTGTAACACAGTTTTTAAAAACTAAAACGGTAGACAGAGCTGCCCAAAACTTTGTTCCTTGTTATTGTGGTTCCAAAATAAACATTTTTATTTTCAATTGGGCTGAAATTTTACATACAGGTACCAAATTTTACCTTGTTCTAGGCCTGAAACGGTACCTACTTTTTATCCCATAAATCAGTTTCCATGTAATCGAAATAATCTGAAAACATTTCCATAAAAACAAGGCGTGCGACGCTGCTCGCAGAAAGGAAACTGAAATAAAACCTTACTATGTTGGCATAACGAAAAGTAGGTAGGTACCTAGTAGGTACCTTCACGGTAGGAAGGTAGTAACATTTATTTTACGTGTGTAAATAAGTAGGTATTGTATGTTATGCAATAACCAATTAAAGTTCCTGTAAAGGTGTTTATTATTGCCGCTGGTTCTCTTTATTTCGTAATAAGGAATTATATAACTTGACATTACAACTTGCATCTGTAGAAAAGGAACGTATGAACTTACTACCTACTGCAGGGTGCATATATGGTGCGTGATTTTATGAGGTCGTTCGCATTCGAAAGTGATAACGAATTGGTGATGTGAATGCCTGTGACATATGTTTGGATTCCACTATAAAGATAAAAAAAGCTTTATTGCAGGAAAGATCGAGAGTTTGTTAGTACAGTAAGTAGGTCTTAAAAATTGCTGAGATGTCTACTAGACGATAAGCGATTCTGCGACAGACTCAACCTCAACCTCAACAGCCTATATTGGTCCACTGCTGGAGGCAGGCCTCCCCCTGATAAGTGCCATTATTCGCTGTTTTCTCATGGGGGTAATGCCGATAATCCCCACGCTGTGCATGCGGGTTGGGGATCGCAGTATGGTGATAGAATTGTTCAGTAGGAGGCACTGCTGACCCGAGATAAAAAAATGCACTTGACACTTTATGAGGAATTACGGGCAAAAGGTGTTCAATACTAACATAAGAAAAATCAATTGAATGATCTTCATCATTCAATAAATTTTTCTTCTTGCACTGTTTGTGACTAAACCTACACTAAAAAGGAACAAGTCTAATCTAGCAAAGCTTTTAAAGTTCCGTACCATATGAAGTGTAGAAAATTTTTGTAGGCATCTCAACAACCTGTTTCTCGAATATAAAATGCATGTCAATCTTATGAACTTATCAAGTTATTTAGGCGTGCCTAAGCTTGCTCGGCACCAGCTGTGTGCACCATCAAACAATTTACACTTACTGTTATTTTTGACACAACAATTTCTAAGTACCCTAGCGCCCATCTTTAACGCTCCAATGGTTGTACAGTTTCTCAAGTAGGTACACACCTTTTGAGGCAAACTGTACAACCGTGGGTAAATTGAGCTTTATTGTGATGCGGTTAAAGGTGAGAGGTTGCGAGGGAATGCTGCGAGGCTAGATGGAGCGTAGAGAGGTGTTTCTGTCCGAATATCGAGGCCGTAGCACGAGATCTTGGTGTTTATAGCTTGACTGTGTTTATTTGATACTTGCATTGAATTCGACACATGAAATTATTTGAAATGTTTCTTATGAGGATTTCAGTAACGCTGTCGCCGTAGCCGAAATCAAGATCAGATGAGGATTTCTAGCATAAAGTTTTGAATAGTTATAATAAAGAAGAATTATAGATCTTTACGATTTTTGTCGCAAATTTTGCGATTTCGGTAAAGGTAACTGCGAGCAAATTAGACAGCCCGATAACTTTGTAGCGATCCTTCACCGACATCGTAAAGATGGCGGTCGTTTGCGACAAAAATGAATAGTTCCGATGGTAAATCATTAAGAATATTAGAAATTTAACATTTTCTTTATGTTAATCTACTGTATTTATGAAAATAAATAGTTATTGAATCATTTGAAACTTTATTCTTCTAAAGAAAATCAAAATACTTACGTAAAATATATACGCATATCTGCGCATATTTGCGCAAATATATCCGCATATTTGCGACCACATTGGTCGCAAAGTTATATAAATATAACTTTGCGACCAATGTCGGTCGCCATCTATGTACATCCCCAGATCAATGTTGCATTATACTTATGTCTAGACCTGGGTTATAACCTATAATACTTTTTATACTTTAAATCAATGGCGCCCATTCCATAGGATATAAATAAATAGCCTTCAAACGTTTCCATAGAAATAACGCGTGCGAAGCAGCAAGCAGAAACTAGTACTTAAAAAATAGCTGATCGTAATGCAGAGGCTGAAAGATGCCATTAAGTCTGATAGTGTTCTATTTCAATCGCACGAATATATTCTTGGGATTTATTCTAGTAAAAAATATGTTTACCTTTACTTGCAGCAAGTATCAACACTACAAGCTCCAAACACTCCGAGGTAAAGGTGAGTTCTGCGCGGGCGCAGTGACGTGTCTTCTCGCTTCTTTTACTTCAGTGAACCGCGAACCGTCTTGCAAGGCGGACGTCTTGCGTTCTTTCGAAATTCGATTATTCCTTGCTAATTAGTGTTTTACAGATTTGAATGTGCATCTTGATATTCAAATAACGAACAGTTCGGAAACTGCGAAAGTTTGCGTTAAAAGTTTTACGAGGACAGTGTTTTGAAAGTTATTGTCTGTGAATTTTCAAATCTTTTTGGGAATTGTTGCGTGTTAGAAGGTAAGAATGTTAGAAATATAATATGTTTCTTGATGAACGTTATAGTTTTAATAGCATTTTGTCAGGAAACGTTGCAGAATGCTGTGCTAGGCCTCGAATGCTTGTCTAACCGGTAAGGTGAATGCTAATTGTTGTATTATACGGCCGATAAATGTCTGGAAAGGGCATTTTCTGCTACCAAGCCCTTTCAAAGTTGTGAATTGATGATAACTTTGTTTGTTGTGTCCAATAAACGAACGAAATACTACGTTTGACGGTACATGCGACATTCGTTTTGTAGGTACTTTCACATACCTACACAACGTTGCCGGAACTGAAATAGGTATTGGTTTGTTATATAGGAAAGTCGAAGGATGTCCTATAAGCTCAAATTAATCTGATTGGGAAGCAGGTTGATACAATTTCATACATTATACCGAAAACTAATTAAACTAATTTTGTGATTTGACCATTGGATTGGATTTGGTTCTGAATTGAATACCTATGTATAACTGTTGGAGGTAGATACTTATTTGAATAGGTTTTCAAAGGACTATATTGCACAGTAGGTACATACATAGGCCAGGTACCTATACTTAGGTCCTTACTGTTATTTATGCATACCTACATAAAAGCAAATTGCCTGGCTTTGTCATCATTGTTTCTAAAGTAACGGAAAAATATAGCTCCTAAAACCAAAATGATTCGGCTACTTGTCGGGTAGTGCCAAATTTAAGGAATCCCAATGTTTACAAAACTATAGAAGAGTTAGAAAAATGTTACATTAAGTGGCGATTCGGGTTGTAAAAAAAATTCCTGGTAGGTACTTTATAGAACTCAAATAAACGAAAAAAAAATGTCCTGGTAGATACAATAATAATTTGTTACCATAAATACCTCGAACAAACACAAAATACACATAGTGCACCTCGTCAAGCGTCGACCATACCTAGGTCTATTTACTTTTAAATAAAATAAAAAAAACACATGCTCTATCATTAAATTGTCAGAAACAGGTCAAACATGAAAATTGCGCAAACTTTGATAAGCGGAGGTATTTTATAAAATGCTTCAAATTCTATGTCATCATCACTTATCGGACAGACACCTGAGGCACGTGAACTGAACTCTATTTCTACATGATCATGGTTGGAAATCGTTTTAATACACACACAGGAAAATAATTGCAGTGCCAAATGAGAGGCAAAGATCAGTATTTATTAATGTGAAATTGAATTTTCATGGTTATCAACGCTGTTTTAGCAATTAACGAGTAGATTATCTCGGGGCTTTGTTCAGAGCTGTGGGTTCTTGTATGAAGTGTTTTTTCTTTGTCAATGGAAATATATTATGTATCTTTACTTAATAATTACGTTGGCTTGTGAATTAATCTAACCGTTATGTATTTGCCCATGTTTCGTGTATTGTATATATGTGGTTGATTTATTATTAGCAGTAAAAGAACCACAGACGGGTTATTGGCTTTCAAAATAATAGTAAATCCTTCATACGTTTATAGAATGTTTACTTATTAAGGAATAAGGTAGGTATAAAGTATTCTAGATTCCCAATCATATGTTACTGTTTGTCTAGTTGGTTCTCGGATGAAACTTGACAAGTAACCAACATGTCTAATAATAAATTCGTTACGTGAGTTACTAATATAAAATCCAAAACTAGAAAGCAAAAAAGTTTACAAATGACGTCACTGAGAGTTATAATATAACACTTACAATTATTTACTACTAATTAACGTAAAACGATGCAAGCAAAGTATTTACCCTTTAAAAAGATCCGAGAGCTATAATAAAATACCTTGTGTATGGGTTTAAAAGGAAATCAGGTTTTTTGAAGTTTTGCGTCTCGCACACAGAATTATGGTCTTGTATAATGAATGCAGGAGCTTTGTTTATGTTGATTACTAATGCAGTCATTTAATTTAAAACCCGACATAAAGAAATGGCGGACGACGGCCATATGTTTTGTTGGAAAAATAAATGTCGAACGTAGGTACTCTTTAATGTTTGTACTTTCTGGCTCTGATGCCACTATGGATGTGGTCACGATCCTGATGAAAATTTGATATTGTATTGTCACACACTTTAAGAGAATCAGACTAGTGACTTCTAATATTGGTAGGTATCCAAAACAAAGAAGCTTAGAAATCCAAATTACCTATACCTTTTGATAATGATAGAAATGCTTACCTGTAGTATAGATAGGTCTCTTTGTAAATATCTTAACCTTGGAGCATTATTTCTGGACCAATAAAACCTGATGGATTATTTAGATTGGATAGTTTCACAAGGATTTGAAGATATTGAAAAAAAGAACAGTTTCATAAAGCTTTTAGTAAATATAGAGGAATCATAGAGGAATCTCTATGATTCCTCTATATTTACTAAAAGCTTCAAACATCATATTTCTTATATGCTTTCGACATCGTGCATAACTTACAATGTCCATAACTACCTTCTTTTTTGGCATACAAATAAGATAAGGTGTCCAGCTGAGTAACACATTCCAATGTTGACTTTCACTCGGTGTTCACTTGTTCCTTATCTTCAAAATATTTGGACTGATGCATATTTGTTTCCTTATCTGTACCGGCCTATCGATACGTATTCTGATCATTCGTAAAGTCAGAATCAAAGTTGATCATCAATCATCGTCCCAAAACAGTCAAATCCGGGTCCCAGGCTTCCACTAATGAGTGCCATTCGTAGCTTGCTGCATCCAGCATCTAACGTGTCCAGCGTCTTTCGCCGGTTGTCATACCACCTGGCCACAGGGCGACCTTACCTCATAAATCATTAGATGAGATGATAGATTTTTGGAGCAAGTCAATACCTATTTCTTAAGATAATTTCACTGTAAAGAACTGTCCTAAAAAGATGTCACATTATTATGTAAGTATATAAATTTATGAGCCTAGCTCTAGGTGCAATGACGCTATTTCTTCCACTTTTCTCTATCCAATGCGGTCTCTTTTACTTCTTTACACAACATGACACCGGCTTTCTCTTTAATCTGACTCATATACTTAATTCTTGGTCTTCCCCTTCCTCATCTTCAGTGATCTTCTTCTTCTTTTTATTTTTGGATGTGCTGCCTCGTGGTCTGACACAATTTTGCCAATGTCTGTTATCAATTGCACATAAATTTCTTTTAATGATGTTACTTAGGAAACTAAAAGGTCGAATAAGATGTCCAATAATTCTCCTTCTGTTTTGAATGGTTTTCATGAAAACCTTTTCTCTTAAACTCTTTCTGTTTTTTTAATTGCAATTTGTTGAGCTACTTTTAAAGGTGACTGTACCTATTATAGAAAGTGTTGTTAGCTGTATATGAAGCCTTTGTTGTTATATATAAACAAAATGCCTAATCATTGTCGACCCAAGGTTTAGCATTGAGAAAATAATCTCATTAAGAACTACAATTTACCAGTCTCTTTATGATAATAGGTACTTAGTGTAACCATGCACCTACTTAGATACAAACTAGTTATCTGAAAACTTGTAGAACTCGATATAAAATGACGGAAACATAAATATTGTTTAATGATAAAAATATTGATAAATACCAGCTTAGATAATATCTATGTTATATTATACAGATTCTTATCAAACGTTTCATTGAAATAATTCTCCATACAAAAGACATAAACGCGCACTTTTGAGAATTATTTTTTAAAATAATGTCAGCTTCTTTTTTGATTGATGATAGCTAATCAAAAATCATGTACCTATTTACCTACCTATAATTTATAATTTTGATTGCTTCGTAAGATTTTTATAGCGAAATCTATAAAAAAAACAATTTGCTTTACCTTCCTGCCCTCTAGACTTTAGTTCAAATCGCTGCTGCCCGGCCCCCGGTGGATATCCCTTAGTCGTCTCTTACGACACCCGCGGAAAAAGTTGGGGTGCTGCAAAATCTAAGCCAGCACCTCACAGCTCAAGTCAAGTCATGTTGATATTTAGTTTATACGCATAGTAGGTTAAGATTTGTTTACCGAAATCTATAAAAGAATACCAACTTTTTTTCTTTCCATTCCTACCCTTACATAGGTAGATCGACCTTTTATCCAAATGCTCGCTTCATCAAACTAAAATTTCACCAATCAAACATTAACATTTAAAATCAATCGTAGTACCAAAATTGGATGTCAAATTGTCAATTCACTTTCATTTGCTTTCATATTAAAAATACCTAACCATGAACTCGCTGTGAACAAAATGACCTGCCGCCAGATAATCTTGTATGAAAGTGGGCGCCTTAAACGAGAAATTTCGTTGAAAAGCGCCCACACACTTTCGTTATCTGTTGGTACACAGGTTGAATATTTTAATTCAGTGTCAAGTGTTGCCTGGGAGAATTTGAGTTTCGCTTTTTTGTGCCTAAGGTAAAAACGATGACCAATGTATTGTCACTTTGGTAACCATTCTTAATTTGATTTATGTGTTAGGTACTAACAAAATGGATGTTACAGTCTGAATAAATGAATTTTCAATTTCAATTTCAATGTGGCGTGGCAGGCGATGGTACGCCTGTGACACAAAAGTTTGCGGGTTCGATTACCGCCTTGGGAAGTTGGTAAATAAAGCACAGATATTTGATCCAGGTGTATTGGGTATTTTCTTCACATAATAAAAAAATATATCTCTAGGTAATGTTTTCTTTTATGTCATGTAGCAACCCTAACAAAAGCTCTGCTTAGCTTTACAGGCTATATTATGCGAGTCGATTGTCCAGTCAGGATTAATTATGAAACAAAAAAAAACCTACAGTGCCTAGGTATCTACCTACCTAAATAAGCGTCATCGATAGCCAGTCTTTGGTATCGCTAAATAGATAGGTAAGTACTTAAATGTAATTTCAAGAAACAACCTGGTCCTTGTTTGTGATGGATGAACTAATAATGATGTTTTAAACTATTAGAAGGCGTACGGCGGCATACGGCTTGGTACGTTTTTAATGACAAAGTTTATATAAATAAAACATCGGTAAACCCGCGCCAAAGTTCACCGACAAAGCTGTTTGAACCTTGAGTCCAGTTGACGATAATATCGAGACCGAGACGTGATAGTGACTTCAAATTTTTCCATAGTATTTCGTACCAATAGCGTCTTTATCGTGCTCGGATAGGGAACAACGCAAATCCCGTACAATTTTCAGTATTATCAACTCGAAGGACATTCTTCGCAAACGATTCGTAGAAAGAAAAAAACATTTGTTTGTTTGATAAATGTCAACAAATAACCGGACAATCGCATTGACTTTCTGTTGTGTTAGGTGTTTGGTTTTCGTTGTTGTTATTAATTTCACTACAAACAATGTATCGTGTAGATATGATTTCTCGATCATTGACGTAGGTACAGTAAACGTACGTAGTTTGAGTGTGTATGGAAAAATAAGTGTCCTGCCTACACAATAAAAATGAATAATTCAGTAAAGGCTTCTTTTTCACTTTGACGACGCGACTGTGATTTAATCGTCCATTCAAACAGAAACAATTTAAGACAAGGTATCTACTTATAATAACCAAAGCAATCAACCAACTACCAACGATGGTTTAATGGTACAACATCATCCTCAAATGTTATGGTGTTAATGTTGTAAAAGTCGACCCTTCAAAATCAACCCGTGAATGTCACCTAAGGCGACCAGAGCAATAGTTATAGAAGACACCTCTAAAGTAGTTACATAGGTAAAAAAGACAGACACGACTGAAAAATTCATAAAAAAAATTGTTGTCTTAGACAACTCAACTAAGGGATCATCGGTGGGTGAGCAGCAGCGCCCACTACAGGAGTCTTTCACCGAACTGCGATCCTCATGGCCAGCGTGGGGATAATGAGTATTACCATTACATAAACGCCAAGCAGTGGACCAATACAGGCTGTTGAGGTTGAGGAGGTTTACAATCTCTGGGGTCTCGTGGATTCAGTATTCACATCGACGAAAGCGAATGGGGTGGTGTAAATTATAAGCCGGCACCACACAGATATGTAGGTATGTATACGTATACCTATGTTAGTTAAACTACTTGATTACATAGATCCACGGAAAGCACACCTATTTTTGATGCAATCCTAAAGTATATACCTAGGTATAGTACTCATAACACAAGCTCTGCTTAGCTTGGGGCTAGATAATGCTGCGTGAATTGTCCAAATTTATTTATTATTTATTTATATATGATGACATGAAAATGTCGCTATTATGTTATATTGAAAGCGACCCTTAGTTTTTTTATTTCACAGGTATATTCAAGGTTATTCCGTCATCTCTCGATCATTTCATGCACCATAAAATATTTCAGCATGTCAAATCGAAATGGCAAGGGTGTAACGGAAACCTTGGTGACTTTATGACACAACTCGCTATCATCAGAGTAAAGAGTGTCAAGAATAAGTAAAAATAAATAAATTGTATATTAACAGAAGACACTCTGCATAAATGTACCTACATCAAAAGCTGACAAATATTACCTAACAAAAATGTCTGAAGTAGGCGCTTATTCTTAATAATATAATGAATACAGAACCACTGAGACACAAATTGTGCCAGTAGCTTTGACGCTACGATCAGGTCTCGATACTATCGTCAAATGGACTCGGGGCTCGGTCCTTAGTCAGGCTATGTTCCCCACTATATATTAGTGTCTAGCAGCGCCTCGCGGCTTCACCCGCGTAGTTCCCGTTCCCGTGGGAATTCTCAGATAAAATATAGCCTATGACACTCTCTGAAAGGTAAGCTTCTTAATGATGAAAGTTTTTTTTTTTATCGGTCTAGTAGTTTCGGAGCCTATGCAATACAAACAAACAATTAACTCTTTTTAATATTATATTAGTACCTATAGATTTCACAGAGAAAATAAGTAGATATAATAATAATAATAGCAGATTTAGGTAGGTATTGCAAACATAAAAGATGCCGAAATCATTGCGACAGCTCGGTGTCCACAATGTACGACATTGATGGATTGGTATTACTGTAGTTCACTTAACTAATATGATCGTAGAAGCAGAACTCAACTGTGCAACATCTCATCATGTTGGACACTTCCTAGAGATTTACGCCTTCGTTGTGTTGCATGTCTGAAAACTTCTTAAAAAACATTATAATTTCAATTTTACTGTCTTCAAAAGGTTTGCATTTTATTGCATTTTTTGTGACCTCTGCCTTTGTGGTTTAGAGTCTGAAAGCTGTACCTACCGATAATTTTATTGAAAAGCTTATTATCATACGAGTACAAAGTTGTGGGCTATATTTTTTTTATGTTGGTAAATCTTCTTCTAAGTTTCCTAAATCACCTAACTTTAAAATATACTTGGGCCTGTATTTAATAAATAAATATTTAATTTTATTTAAGTAAACCGATAAGGCAGTAGGTAAACATCTTGCATTGTGCATCGTGCATCAAATACAACAAAATCAAATAAATAAATAAGTGGTGTGTCGATGAGTATCAGTTCTTTTTCAACGCCTGTTATTGTTGATGACAGTTGGACCACCCAACACAACGGATTACCGATCCACAAATCTGCTCAACTTGCTTGCCTAGTTTTACTACAGACAATTTGAACTCTATCCCCTTGAGTTACTAATAGAAATATTGTCGTAGATTTCACTATCCCGAGAACATTATACTATACTCCGAGAATAAAAAAATCTTATACTTTTGTTCTGCTGTCATTCAGTTTTGTGCTATAATATTACTGGCCAAAGACATGTTTTTCAATGGATTGCTAACGAGTAAAATCTGTCAGCAAAAAATTGGAATAAAAAATGGGCATATGTGTGCCAGAAAATTGTTTGATTTAATTAATCGAACACCCTCATTACATAACATATTAACGTAAACTTATTTGAAGCTAGTTTATATTGTAAAATAACTTATGGAAATGCTAGGAAATGCTAATGCTACTAATGCTAATCCTACACAATAAATAAATTAACCCTTGACTTAGATGAAAGCCAGTATAATCGGACCTGAACTGACTGACATTAAAAATAAAGTTTAGGCTTAAAATAAATAAATAATAAATGCTGGATAAGACAATCCACACAGCATCATCTAGTAGCCAAAAAACACATAGTAACTTTAAAGTTCCTACTAACCCCAAGCTAAGCTGAGCTTGTGTTGTACTATAAAAACTTCCGCAGTTTGACATTCATTATGAATGTAAGCGGGTTAACTACGAACCTTGTTTATGATGGAAGAACACCAACGTTCTTCAGGGCGAGTGCGGTTCTAGACGCGCGGGTACCAGATCCTTTCGAGCACTGAAGCTGTACTGTAGGTACTGAGAGGTTGAATTATCTAGGGATACTAGTTAAACCCGCAATTAAATACATATGCAAACTATAAAGAAAATTACGTGGTTTCGAGGCGTTAATCGACTATTAAAATACCTAAGTATACTTACTACCTAATGTATTCAGACACGCTCTTTAATCCGCAATATAATCACACCTTTATTAACATTTCATAGAGTTTAATGTTGCTCGGAACTGGTGTAATTATCGGCACCTGAAAACGTCGTGTGCAATTTGTATTTTTTCACTGTAATTCAGTGTTTAAAATAGGCTGGTAATTAGCAGGTAGAAATTTGCACTGCATGTTGTTTAACAATGTTTTACACTTCTAGGTTTTATTGACACTTACAAAACATATCTTGTGAACTTTCACTACTTATCAACAGAAAATCACCCAGACCTGAAAATAAAACATTAAAATTAGTAGTGCCAAATAACCGGGAATCGAACCGCCTGTAGGAATTACCTTCACAAATCTATTTATTATGAAAACTTTAAGTTAATAAAAATACAAATAAACTATCTTAAGAATTAGGAATGATAATATCTGGGAATAAACTATATGAACTAAATGATCACCAAACAGCCTTTAAAATGGTCCACTGCTGGACACAGGCCTCCTCCAGGCAAATAAACTATTGATTATTATTATGATGATAAGATAAGCGCCTTATTGGCTTTTATCCCATGGGCGGGCAAGTACCTAATGTCCATAATCCCCACGCTGTGCGTGCATGCAGTTTGGGGAACAATTATTGTTCTGCAGCGCGCTGCTGCTGCCCGCCCCGGTGGATATCCCTTAGCCGCCTATTACGACACCCACGGGAAAAGTAGGGGTGATGCAAATTCTAAGCCAGCACCACACATTGGCCAAATAATCAATACCTCCAAAATATCTTCCTTCCTCAGTAGGTATAGGTAGGTATGTAAGTAACAACTTAGTACAAGAATACAGTGGAAAGTAGCCGATACTTCATAACAATCTTGTTGATTGCGATTACGTAACTACATAGGTAGGTAGGAGTTACCACGATGTGCTTTGAAGAAAGTGTATGAGACAAATAAGTTTGGTTAGTAAGCAAGTTTGTTTATAACCTGTTAGTAATATAGTAGATCGATTTATATTGAGCGGAGTTTATTTTTTTACTTCCTACAAAGAATTTAAACAAGCGGAAAAATTATTTGCCGCGGGTCATAACGCCGAGCATTATATAAATTGAATGTCCTAAAAGTAAACGCGTAAAAAAACGACTAATCAAATACATATATACCTACATATATAAAAACGAACTAACATAAAAAAGAGCGACTGTAAAAAAGTTTGGTCTTCTTTTAAATCAATTTCCTACTCCAAAGATTACAAATATTCCAAATTTTTCCAATTAAAATATTTGCAAGTTACTTCATTGAAAATGCGCGGAAACCGCAATGGTTGCCTGCTGCTATTTTTAGCGTGGTCGTACAATCACCCCAGCGTCAATTTCATAAGCCTTAATCCAGTTTGTAGGGAGCCTGCCAGCTTGGCTAGACTACTGTTAGCTACTTACTTACTGTAGGATGACTTGTGAGAAAACTTTTTGTTGCTAGGATATTTAAATGCCTAATATCAGGGTGCTTAAAATGACGTTAATGAAGATTTGGGACTGAAAAAGAACGCTGATTTCATGCTGTCCTGTTTTGATCATATTGGATCAAACTACGGAACGTAGGATCCTAGGATGGATCAAAGATGATCCAAGCAAGACAGCATGCAAAAGAGCGTTTTTCTTTACCTTCAAATAAGTACTGAAATCGTTCCGAGTGAAATTATTTCTGACGATATCCAAAAATAAGGTTGATTAATTTTTTTTTTTTTTTTTGGGGCAAATTGGATTCGGCTGCTTAGAAACACCATACAAACTGCAACTCATAACTGAAAAAATATTGACAAAAAATAGGTACCACCTATACCTATACAAAATACATTTTTTCCAAACGCATATTTTACGCATTTCGATTCTCCTAATTAAACCTTAAGGCAGTGTATGCTATCATAAGAGAATACAAACAATGAATAAACACTCCATAACCAAAACTCAAGTCTATTATTCAACTACGTTAAATAACATCCGAAAACACTTCACAAAACAATATAAAAATTCTAGAGACGCGTCTATTACCGTGACATAAAACTGCATGCAAATGGGACCTTTGTATTGGGTTCTGCTACAATCCAAAACATAACTTTATCCCTCGTTTTAAAGTTCAAAGTCAGCTTTTGACTTAAATATTCTTCCGTCTTACTTATAAAAAAGATTAAAGAATATATATTTTAAACGAATAGTATTAAAGTTGAAAGTCGTATGTGTTGTCCTTAACGCCCCGGATGCTTAGTCCATTCAAGTCCATCCGGCAGAGGTTTCGATAAAAACGTATGTGTTAGACCTGAATAGGTGGTTGGGTCTACGCCTTTTCTGGATTTATTGCTGCTGTTCTTTGTATTGAGGATACCTCGTGATGAGTTCAAGCTGTGGCCGATTTTAAGGGGGATATGTTTGTAAACGTAGGTAAGCTAAAATATTCCTAACCAGATATCAATGACGTCCTCCTCTCTCTTCATACAAACTGTGTGGCTGGGTCTTTAGTGATAGGTACTACCTATAATGTATAAATTATAATCACCTCCACCTATGGAATACAATAAATGATTCGGTAAGTATTGAGTATTAAAGCTAAGACAGTCAAACACATTGTAACGTTAACCTAAAACCCGTGAATTTGGTAGGTACACCAGTTTTACATAAAGTTTTACATGGTGATGTGTCAAAGTGAGAAATTCAGGGATTTATTGTAGGTATTGCTTATGCGCATGGATGATATACATAGATGATTTAGTTTTTATAGTAGATAGGTACGTTGGTCGTGCATAAAATAGTGGTAGGTGGTACAAACATTGATTTATTAAAAACGAAGATGAGGCACTGGTTGCTCGAAAGTGGCAACCTCAAATTGTGTAAAATTGTGTTCTCCCACATCAGTCACCGTCTGACCGGCGGCACGGGCGGTCGTGATTCGCGTGAAATATTGTTGCCTCAGTCTCACTTCGGTCCTAGATACGTCTTTCCGTCCTTATTCTTCTTTGTATTGCACAGGACTGGAAATATAACTGTGAGCGTATGTGTTTGCGTGTAGTTGTAACACATGCCATTTTTTTGAGTAAGCGCTGGGAGAACGTAACCTATCTTCCCTTTTTAAATCAATGGGTACAAATGTATTTCTGGCTTTCCATCTTCTGATGAAATTGTTTTCGAATGATATTAAACCCTAAGGCTAAGTGATCAAGATGTGATGAGAATGAAGATCTCTATCCTGATTTTGCAAACAAATCAGAAAACAAATGCTCTTCAACTTCAACTTCTTATTTCATGGCTTGCTGTGTCCGTGCTGTCACAACTCTGCCAGACAGCTAGGTGCTAGTTTAACACCTCTTGCTGACAGTTCAGACAGTTGTATTGTGACAATTTCTTCTACTTATTTCCCCGTCACCATCACCTTTATCGACTTGGTCATTGTCCTCACCGGGCCTACCTACATAATTATTGTCACCAAAATCAAAACGCGGTCAAAGACCTTACGATTGTTCTAAATATAGCCTGCCTACTTATTTGGGCAGCAACTAAACCCTCTTACGGTAAGTATAGGTAGGTACAAAGCTCCGCAATTGTTATGTGAACCTCACGTAGCTTGAGCAGGTGAAAGCCAACTTGGACTTTCATACATTTACCTACAGGCCACTCCCAGCTTCGTATAATTGCTTTATAACGCTTATAAATCGAATAATGTTAGAAATAGCCGATTATTAGAGAAATGCTCCATAATCAATTAATATCGTGGGCAGCACTTTCGGAAATGTAGCGAAATTTCACACGTTATGAGTCAGATAGATCTTGAATCATAGAATAATAGTTTCTGCCCGTGGCTTCGCACACGTTCTTCGGAATAAAGTAGCCTAATTATATGTTATTCCAGGCCCAGAACTAGCATGTGTAAAATTTAAGCGCAATCCATTCAGTAATTTGGCTTTGTCTTCGGCCAAACATTTTCACGAATGGCACTAACCTAGAATTTCGATGATTTTCGTGTGATTGTAAGAAAATATTTTGCTACGAAGACTTTTAAATCTGAAGACCAATTTAAGACTTGTCGCTACCAAGAAAGAGCTTTGCTAGGAATTTTAAATTGTTCCAATTTTACGCTCGTATCTCAATTTAATGCACAGATGTGGCTCAGTTACACACATCAGAAATTGTCCACAATTTGATTATTTTCTAGATTTATGGAGCGGGACAATCTGTAAGATAACTGAATACAGTGTCTTTTTGACCTCATAACGGGATGAATGATGATACAGAGTTAAGTTGTGATTTAGTCTAATTATCAACTCTTATCCTATCCGAAGGAATCTAGATTTAATTTCAAATTCTGTGTTATAAATTAGAAATTGGCTTCAAACTTTATATGGAGAACGATGCAACATTCCACATATTTCGCTGGGAGTCCTAATAATATACAAATAAAAATGCCTCGGTCATTTACTGACCAGGATAGTCGGTCTAGTGCATTATATTCTCTATTACCAAACTAATTGTAAAACTGTTCGACGAGAATTGTTTGACAAACTTGTAAAATGTTTGACGAGCATATACAATCAGGAGATATATCTAAACAGGTTGGTACAATTCAACACAGGCCCTGAAAAATAGCCTTAACCAAAGCAACCGATTTTCAATTTCTGTAATATTTATATATTGTTTATCTTTTTCAGGTGACCAGTTCTTCATCTACTTGAACGTATGTATTCAATCCTTTTTTATTATCATTTTAAACCCTGTAACATACGGAACAAAAGTGTTTAGTATCTACAAATAAGGGTAAAACCAATAAAATCTTCAATATATTAGAAGCAAATTAGAATGCCTTCTTGCTATAATGTGTGTATGTAATCAAATGATTTTCGTTGCCCATTGGATACATTTTTACTATGAACATAATACCTTTTTTTTATAAAAAAATATAAATGAGGACGGAAATTGTAGGGATGAATGATACACTCAGTATAAATCTCAAATGACCAGCTAACGAGCAGCTGGTCTTTTAAGATTTACTTTCAAAATCATCTTGTTCATTTTTATGATGATAATGCAATTATTAAAATACCTGTCAGTCATAGAAGTTTGGGTAGGTGTCTAATAATGCGTTACCGCCAGTGTTACCACATTTTTGTGTCGGAATTGTGTCTAACCAATGTGTAATTGAAATGGCGGCTAATAATTCTTACCAGTCTAACCAACCATCAAGAGACAATTTTAGTAGGTATTTATGTCGAAGCATAAATAAATAACATAATAGAGTGTTGATTATTTGTCCTAAATTTTTGGATCTACTTGGCTCTACATTTTATTTTAATGTCGGTATATTGGCACCTGTACCTATTTTGAAGGATTTTTGTTCCAAGTTCGAATCCTTTAATTTATTTATAAATAGACAGATCATCACACTACGCAATAAAACTCAAACAAACAGGCCAAATATTGTTGCATTATTATATTATTTTAGTAGGTAAATATTTGAGCTATGGTTAGGTTAGGTTAGGTTAAGAGAGAATTCAATTCATGCAAACATTTGCGTTACGCCACGTTCAAATAGTTCAAAATCTCGTGTGTAAGTAATCGTGTGAAAAATAAACACTGAGAAAGTTCATTTCAACAGATCACTTAGTAAATGCGAATGAGAAATGCTTGTCCATAATAAAACTAAACAAGACAAGCTTTCATTTCCGCGCGTACGCGTAACAAACTGGATGCTTCATTTTTGGCACTTTTAACGACCCTTGAAACCTCTTTGAAAATAAGAGTGGTCTAGCTAGAATAAAATCTCTTTGGTCATATTCCTAAGTCCATAGCCATACTATATAAACTCTATGGTCCATAGAGTAAGTCAATCGACAATCTTGGCATGGCGGTTTCGTTCGTTTGAATGCTTTGAACTTGTTTCAGATTGCAGATTCCATTTTTACAACGTTTTGTTTGTGAGCATTTGTTTCGTTTTTGTTCATCATGGTGTGGCTTGGTGTGTCAATAATTTATTTAGTGACTCTCAATCACTCTCATCATATCTTTGATGGTCAGAAAACTTTAATTAAAAACCATTCTATTTGCATTTCATTGCCATTCCAAACTGTTTGAGAGATTTTTTCGCTGTGCATTTGTTCTTCTTTATTCTGAGGGTGTGGCGTCTTTAGTAGTTAATATTGCATTCTGCCAGTATTTATTTAGTGGTTCTTAAATCACTTGGTGTCATATCGCAAGTTAGTTGTTTCATTACCACTTGGCAGTGTGTGAACGCACGACACTACCTTGGCACGGATTTCTTGTACCAAGTCATACAAAAATGTGCTTTACGACCTTGGCAATAAAAACTCTTGAAATTGAAACCAGTTTACACTATGCATATGAAGGGCATAGTTATTTAATTGATAAAAAGGTACGCTCGTTTTTTTTTAGAAACCATAAAATTGGGCATTCTACGCATTAAAATAGTTCCACAAAGATATTGAGATTCAAAGATCCTCTGATCGTTTCTGTATCACAGGTAGTTACAAATTATTTTATACTAGCTTCGACCTGAGGCTTCGCACGCCTATCCCACGGAAACTGATTTATCCCTTCGGTTGTCGACTTATCTCCAGGAGAGAGGATACAACAACATCGGTGTTGTCGGGTAATCTCCTGGAGATCAGTGTTGACTGTGACGTAATAGGTATAATATATATATATATATAAGAAAATATATAAATATATAATAATAAGGTACCACGTATAATGTTAGGTATCTTGTTATTTCTTACAAACCATATAATTATCAAATAACACAAGGCATACGCGTAACATTCAGATGAAAAAATCTCGCTCCGCGTCGGCCGGTATGATCCATGTTTTTGTAAGCCGTTTTCTGTGAAAAATTTGTATTGGAAGGCTTGTTTCTTTTATTGTGCTAGTGTAGTGTATATATTAATATAATAATAAACAACAACTTTTTGTAGAAAAAAATGGTTTTTTAAGTATTTAGACTTTTGTACAATAAACTGGCAAAAATTGTCTCATCCTGATTTCAAGCTGGAATTATTAATACATTCCAAGGTAATGCATGACTATAACATGTTTAATGTAGGACGATGTGGTCGCTAAGCGACAAAGTCCCTTTATTTATGATAAATAAACATGTTTAATGTGTTAGGCTTATTTCATAACGATTCCAACAATACAAGATAGACGTATAGCTCCCTACAAAACTTTAGAGATATCGTCATTTTAATCACACTCGACGATACCGCGCGAACCACCCAGAAAGGCGCCCGACACTCAAAAATAAGTATAGGGATAAAAAGTATCCTAAGTGTTATTCCAGGCCTAGAACTATCTGTATGTATTTCAGCCATTCAGTAGTTTTTGCGTGAAAGAGCCACAAACATACACACTTAATACATGTTTACAAACTTTTGCGTTTATAATATTAGTAGGATAAAAGTAACCTGTATCTTTTTCAGGCTGTTTTCAGATTACTCGGAATCTTAACTTTGGACCTTATAAAAAGGCCCAAAGGTTAATAACACAGAAGAAAAAGCATATCGATTATTTATGTTGCTTTGTATCAAGCTGTTTATATTAGTAAAAAATTGACTTGTCTAAGTGCTTATTTTGTAAGTACCTAAGTAAGAAATAAACGATTTGACTCTGACTCTTTGATCTCTGTGTAGTTAATCTGAAATCGTTTCATACTTATCAAGAAGTTATTTTCCCTACAGTTTTCACAAATTCTTAGTCATATAACACAGTTAATCTGACATTGTACAGGCTTAGCTTGCTAACAAGCCTCATGTTATCTACCATCTAGAACTCACTGGCACAAGATAACTTATGGCTTGTCTGCCACTCAGACGGGTCACAAATGTTTATGATTATTAGTTGTTATTATTAGTTATTATTATTATATTTTTAGGGGTCAACAGCAATTGCAACCGCGATTGAGAAAATTAATCTCGCTGTGCCCACAATTGGGCTATACAAAAATAATGTATCTTTTAAAAGGCAATGTATACGTTCTACAACAAAACTTCTAGAAATATCAGTAAATATATTCAAAAAATTGTGAAAACCTTTTGTGCAAAATTATTTTTTTTGATTATGCCAACTCGAAAAAGAACAACTACCGGACTAAATATTTCTTCGTCTACATACCGAAGCGACAGAAATCCAAAATATTATCACATTATTTTCGTGTCAAAAATTTAGTTTTGGGTCAAATTTGTATTACGCCAGACGCTTCACAGTTTGTTCTGAGTAAGACGCAAGATGCTATTTACATTATTTTCTGAGTAAGCCTCCTGTCCTTCCACTATATCGTGTCAGTTGAGTTTGTACATAGCAATTAACTAAGATTATGTACTTATAGCGTTAGATCATCGTCTGTAAAGTCTGCAAACAGTTTTTATCAGGTTTTTCCTTCTGATATACTTTGTATGTACAAACTAGGTATGTGGCTAAGACTTCTTTCTGCAACCTTACTTGCAGGAATTTCGTCGGGTAGGTTAGGTTTCTACTGTTTCTAGCCACTGACCATCATATCCTAGTTCATTATTATTTTATACCTAGTCAATACTTCCTAGAAAGTCGTTATTAACAAAAAAAAACAATCAAATAGTAGAAATAAATTTGATCTAGTACCTATTTACGATTGAAACAATTTATCTAACTGCAGACTGTTGCAAACAATAAATACTTGCTTCTTTATTATCATAATCATATTTTATCAGTTACCTTAATTCTCCTACTGCTTATTTAGTTAATCTAACCTACAGTATATATTCTCTACCAATAGTAAAATTACAAAAATATATTTTTTGTGTGCAAAGGACAGGACAATATATTTTTTGTATACAGGGTTGCCAGCTAGCTCACTGGAAAGGCGAAACTAATCCGACTATTATAACAACAGATTTACACGTATAATTTCTTAGTTAGTTTCATAAGGTAAAGCGAAAGTAACTAACTACCGAATGATTGGGAAGTAATAAAACGCGTGCTATGACGTTTTTCCGACTTGTTGATCAATAAATTATCACTGCAATATGCAAATACGATAATTTTATACACGGTAACAAATTATTCATATAATCAATTTATTTATTGATTGGAGATAGTTATCACGTTCTAGCTTCTGTCTTCGCTGTTTCTAGGATATAAATTAACGTATTCACTGCCCAGCTCTGCGGTGCGACCCGCAGGGGCACGCCGCAGCCGCACGTGGTGGAGAATGGCACCTGCGTCTTGGGCCATGAAGGTGTAAAGTGGGTATATTCCAGTAGGATATATGAAATATGTATTATTAAACATGTTGTCTGTGTATGATTTTAATTTCTTTTTGATTTTCTTGTGAGTGAAGTTCCGGTAAGGGAAATTACCGGAGCTACAGGTATAGAATAAGAACCAACGTAATTCACATAAACTTGTAACTGATTGAAATTTTTTGTATAATTGGCCTGTATTTTTTTACGCCGGTATGCCCCTCTCGCCACTTTCGATTTTGATATACAGCACAGAAGTTGACTAGGTCTGTCGTGAGGACCATTATCTTCCTAACTCCTCGTAACAGGTACCTAACCAATGAACTTCTTGGTCAAGGCAAGAAGTAAAAACAATTTGCGATTCTCCGCACAG
This sequence comes from Eupithecia tripunctaria, assembly GCA_955876795.1. Taxonomy (NCBI): domain Eukaryota; kingdom Metazoa; phylum Arthropoda; class Insecta; order Lepidoptera; family Geometridae; genus Eupithecia; species Eupithecia tripunctaria. The sequence continues at coordinate 9,222,169 of OY041620.1, forward strand.
AAAGATTCACTTTTACCATTAATATTCACGCGATGAGGTGAAAACAATCGCGGCTAGTTATGCATGCGAACACTTTCACGAAGAGTTTTGACTTTTGTGCATTTCTTCGCGTTTGACCTCGTGGTGTATCCTGTCGCAAGCTTAGTCTATAGATTTTTAATGTTATTGATCTTCAGTTCAATCATTCTTGTCAAAAAATGAACTTTACTCGATTTTCACATAGTTCGTTTTAGCGGTTTTCATTGCCACCTAAGTGGCAACACCAGTGCAGGTCACACCACAATATTGTTGTTTATAAAAACCGTATCTTTGATAAATTGCTGGCAGGCTAAGATAGAAGAGCAAGCATTTAAAAATAAATTATTTTTTTAAATTTATATTTTAATTTGTCGCTTTGGATAAATTAGGCTAAAGCCATAATAGGGCCTTGTCTTTCGTTAAATTATTTTCATATCTGTGTCAATGATTACAAATCCGCCATTTTCTTGAGTCCATGAATTAATGATGTGGGAATGAAATGTGTAATGATCAAAATGAATTCTACTTTAACATTCTGCGCTTATATGCATAGACAAACAAACTTCAAAAAGGTTGTAATTGCTTCATTTTATGTATCTATGGTTGTTGTAAGTTCGTTGTTACCTAGATTGATCACGATTTGAAAACTAAATGAATAATATTATTAACGAGTAGGTATGTTTCAACGCGGAAGGTAATATAACTTGGCCGAGTGGAATGTCTTAAAATTACTGTATCATAAATAATTTATTCTGTTTTCAAGGCTCTCGTATTTTTGAGAAAAGATTATAGAATTTGCCTACAATTGTGAAAATAACTTTTTAGAACTTGCCTACGTTTGTGAAAATAAATACTTACTCGTACTTGAATGGAAAATTAAAGAGACTTTTCTTAGATTGGGGCTAGATGATGCTATGGGGATTGTAGATATGTAGATATAGATAATAATTTATTATACCACACAAAGAAAGAAAATAATAGAAACAAACGTGCCTAGCTATAATAATGGAATTATATAGGGTTGCCTTATTGTTATGATCGATCTCTTCCAGGCAACCTTGACTGGTCATAAAAGTACAGTATGGATGGACGAAGATATTTTAAGATATCTAGGTCGCCTCAATTTCGTGAAAAACCGTTGAAAAAACAAGCAAATTTCCATTATCACTAACAACATAGATAAAGTACCGTATTTCGTATAAAAAATTCTACATTCAGTTTGTGGTATCTATTATAAGCTATTTTTTAATACCTCTGTAATAATTTTATCTCATATAGTTTAGGAGGAGATATGAAAATTATCACTAACAACATAGATAAAGTACCGTATTCGTTTCTTGTTACCATTAATCCTACTCTCGAACCTAATATGATAATGAAACTCAACTTTCCTAGTCCAGGGAAAGCTACCTTTATGTCGGCACTGGACTACAGCTGATGGATTACAGCTATATCAATGCGATCGTTACAATTTACTTAGTTAGCCCCTGAATACTCAATCGCAACTCAGATTTATGTACGTCTCAAGAGATGATTTCCATTGAAAACTGGCAGTGGGTCATAGTACAGTGACGTCGCACCTTGCTAAAAAGTATCGCAAGGTGACGTCACTGGTCCCCCCCCCATTCCCAAACTTTGACGCGATTTATTTTTGTTTTTTTTTGTTTGATTGGCAAAATAAAAAATATGTGTCTGATTATAATAATCAAATTGAGGGACTGGCATATTTTATTTTTTACCCAGGATCCCTTTTTAACCGACTTCAAAAAAGGAGGAGGTTTTAAATTCGATTGTATTTTTTTAATGTTTGTTGTCTCAGAACTTTTGACTAGGTCCAGACAATTTGGTCCAGTTCTGACACTGGCCTCCATGAAAAAACCATATAAATGAAATCAGTTTAAAGTTTTTTAAACAAACTAAATTATATCCATTATTTATTTATTTCATTTGAGACAGCTGTTTACTATAAGCTAGACCTTAGGCGAGTTAACGCATTAGACAAGTGAGTCGATGAGCTTACTTTCCTTTGAGCCGAGTACGAAAGTGATCAATTATAGATTACGAGGCATTAATTGGAAGAACTCATACCCACCTTCTGTTATGTAGCTATTGTCGGCCTTTCGTTTCGATCTTACCTTGTAAATAAAAGAATAAAAAATATTTAGTAACCATTCCGCGGAATTGTTACTAAATATTTTTCATTCATGTATTCTAATGAAGTTGTTAAGGTAAAAGAATTGAAGAGTTGAGAAGAGGGGTTGTTTTGAAAAAAACTATAAACCGACTTCAATTTTATGGATTTTTCATGGATGCCAGCGTCAGAATTGGACAAATTGGTGTCCCTCCCATTGATTTAAAAAGGGAAGATAGGTTACGTTCTCCCAGCGCTTACTCAAAAATTGGCATGTGTTACAACTGCACGCAAACACATACGCTCTCAGTTATATTTCCAGTCCTGTGCAATACAAAGAAGAACAAAGACGGAAAGACGTATCTAGGACCGAAGTGAGACTGAGACAACAATATTTCATGCGAATCACAACCGCCCGTGCCGCCGGTCAGACGGTGACTGACCTGGGAGAACACAATTTTACACAATTTGAGGTTGCCACTTTCGAGCAACCAGTGCCTCATCTTCGTTTTTAATAAATCAATGGTCCCTCCCATGTTATTCAAATGTGAACACACGGGAAGCACCAGCATTCAAATAAAAAAAGAACCATCAAAATCGAAAGTTCTGAGAAAACAAACATAAAACACGTTTTAGACACAAGTTTTCATACATTAAACGTCAAAGTTAACTGACGAAACTGCCAAAATGTCCGATTTATCTCTTGGTAAACAAACACCAGCGTGCCGCTTAATCTTTAATAGTTAATCGGACGATTACATTTTAACTGACGCTTTGGACAGTAGTTTTCATATTACGAGTATAATACCTTAAATCTAACCGACGAAGCTACTGATTCTCTAATTATATTTCTATGAACACCACCCTGAGGATTAAAATAAATAATGCTGGACAATTCACGCAGCATCTAGCCAAAGCAGAGCCCAAGCAAAGCTTGGTTGTGCTATAGGCACAAGACGAAAAAAAAACGATAACTTAAACTGTAGGCAAATAAATATTTTATTTTATTTTTATTTTTATCTCTTAGGGATAACAAACAATCATACTTAAATATTAACAGTTAATAGTAAAGTAACTAAGTATGTAGGTACTAAAAGTATGACCAGCCCCGTTATCCTTAAGTTACAAAAGCCCAATATGTTCTTTGAAAAGGTGGGTAAGCCACTTACTTTATTAAATACTTCGAGTACTTACCTATAAGTAGAAGACCAAACAGGTTTCAACCCTAATTTTTGTATCCGCCAGATTAATGGTTTCGGCACGGATGTGGTTTCCGAACATTGACCGTTTATGCGTCGTTGAGGTTCCATGTAGGCACTAAAAGTGATCAAATTACATAATACATAATCAAATTGGCAAATGTATTTAAATTGCCGTAGCGGAAGCGGCGTAAGAATCCGCCGATCCAACTCAGTCCATCCGTTCCGTGGATGTCTTAAGGCGCATACCCGAGCCAATCTGACAGCGATACCTATTTTATCATATTTTTACGTTTATCATAGGAATTTTAAAAAATCCTACGCTCAGTTTGTGGTATTTATTATAAGCTATTTTTAATACCTCTGTAATAATTTTATCTCATATAGTTTAGGAGGAGATGCGAAAATAGAGTTTGGTGGCCAAAAACCGCAACTTCGTATCTCTGCCTAAGCTTTACAAAATGAAACTATTACAGAGGCATTAATAAATAACTAATAATAGATACCACAAACTGAACGATGGATTTTTAAAACTTGCTGCGTTTAACGTAATAATAAGATAAAATAGTTGGGGGCGCCACTTTCACTGGTGTATGGGCCTGAAGAGCCAAATAAACTCTATACAAGGATTGCACGTCATAGATACACAGCCCTACTCACATCAACGCAAATTTTTAAGCGCGTCCTGTGTCACGCGATTTTGCGATAAGAATGAAGAATAATAAGCCGTTGTGTGTAAGGAATCGCGCTGGAAAATCGCCGAAATCGCGCTTTACAAGACGCGCTACCTAATTAGCGGCTGTTTGCGGAGGGCTTAAGAGTGTGCAATAACGCCGTTACGAGATGGATTTCGAGCGGGATGACAAGATATGGTTTTCTGGTGTATTTAAGTGAGAAGTACAGAGCAGAGACGTGCACCGAATTTTCTATGCGCCAATACTGTTATTACGTTAGTAAAACTACCAAAAATTTAAAGACTTATCTAAAGCAATACTTCTAGGTTTCTTACTAAACAAAAACCAAACAAAAAAATTGTGTTGTTCATGAGATAAATATCAAAATCAATGCAAAACATCTATTTTTCAAATAAATAAAATATCGAGAAACTTTTACCAATCGTGTTTTTAGAACACGTAGGTAATTTAAGATAAAAGATTGAAGTAACATTTTCCTAAATATGAAGGTAGATTTCACAGATTTCAAAATTTAAAATTTAAAAATGCTTTATTTCCATAAGTAAATACAATAAATGTACACTTAGAAAAGGTCAAATGATATTTAAAAAATTACACTGACACGGAAATAAAGTGGTATTTTTTATTTGGGTCGCTTTGGTATGTAGACTAAAGTAAAGAAACGACGACGGAGGAACCTTTAGCCTATAAGTTGTTATATTTCGAGTTGGAGCAAAACCTACTCAAGCTTTTTTATCCTCTAATAATCTGATATTTTATAGTAGGTAAGGCTTTTTAGGGGAGGCCCATGTCCGCAGTGAACTAGTATAGGCTGATGATGATGATGATGAAGGCTTTTTGCACAGCAAGCTTTTGACAGTTTGTTTGAATTTATTTACTGATAATTTTTGCAGCTCATTAGGTAATATCTTAATTTGGTATCCTTATTTTAGTTCTCAGTTCAAATGAGGCATTAAACAAGATATCTGCAAACTCATTACCCGTAACTAACTGGGTAACATAACTGACTTCATTAGGGCAACCGCAGCCATAAACGGCTAAATACGTAATGCATTTCTTATTGCGAAATGTAGTCCGACCAATTTCAGATGTTTGGACCAAATTCCGATAAGCCACCGGAAACTAAGACTGCATTAAATAGGTACCTACTTCGTAGATGTTTTGCGGATAGAAGCGAAATTCGCTTATCTTTTTACGTCGCTAAAACCGCCCGTTCCCCCACTTGATGGATGTCGGGCCTGTCAAAAAATTGGATATAACATTTTGTATAAATATATATATATTTTTTTCTTGTATTTGTATATTCCTATCCTGTGTTTCTGTTTTTATTTGGTGTGCAATAAAGAATGTTTGTATTGTATTGTATAAAAATGTTTTTCGACAAGTGTGAATAGCTGTCAGCAGCAATGTTCATACATAAAATCAACGGTACGTACTCCTCACGTCAATGTAAGTGAAATTTGGGAGTTAACTTTTTTAAACGCTCAAAGGCTCAAACTCAAATTAAGTCCAACCACCTCAGTCATAATCAGATCGGCGGCGTTCGTGTTTCGCGTGCGTATTTTTGTCTCGTATTTTTGCGCAACTGATATTGCTCAACTGCAAATAGTTCAGCAACGGGTCTTTTCTTCTTCCGACTGACTCTACTTCTCAGTAGTTTCACATCTATCACGAAGCCTATCGAAATTCGCAAGCAAAAGTTGTATAGGTACGTCTACCTATCTAAATACCTATTTATGACGAAATGAATGCACGGGAGTAGATATTGCAAGACCATGTGGTTGGATTGGATGCGACCACAAATTATACTGTTCCATAAAATGTGAGTTGACAATTTGACAGCAATAGGAAAATGAGTAAAAGTATCTTGCTGACCAGGTATTTTGTTGTGGTGGCAACTTTTTATTCTTTCCGCATAAAACCTCTTTAGTGTAGACTTCTTGGTTAATAGTAACAAAAGAAGGAGTCTCGTAACCTCCTTACGCTATGTCCATGGAGAAATGCAGTTATTGTATTCTCTTTGGAGAAATGGATTGTAAATGACTGACATGTGATTATAGTACATCTCATGACGTGGTTTTTTTAAACGTTCTCAGTAAAATCTATGAAATTTTTTAATTCAGATACTTACTACGATTGAGTAGTTATTTTTTTAACAAAAGTAGGTACCTACCTAGCCTGTGTGGTAATCTAGGATATAAGATATCCTGGTACCTAACATAACAAATACATTAGGTCCGAGATCAAGCAAATTCATTTAGTCGTATAAGCGTAAAAAGGAACAACAACATACGCACTTTCATCTTAATAATATAAGTGTGATTTATTTCGCCTTATACTGTCGTTTTTCGGCTACCGGATATCCACAAAAACTTGTATAAAAAGTAAATGCATAGGTAGTTACGTACGATTTTTGACTTTGTGTTTATTTTTATCTCTAATCTCATACTATAAGGAATACAAGCGTATAACTACAAACTAGTTTTCTGTACAGTCGCATACAAAAGTGTCTGTCATCTCATGCATGTTATTTAATATACGTATAAGAACGTAAATTATCTTTGTCATGCATAATAAACGGCGCAATTATTCTTGCTTCGTGACAAAAGGGCAGAAATGCCATTTTTTCTTGTAAATGGACTTCGAATGATTTGTTATTGACCAAGAATAAAGCAACAAAATTTACGAGTCGTAAATTAAATGTTCAAAGCATGACAAGGACAAAAACGCGAAAAAAGATAACAATCGCCATCTCTCTGCCCTTACCCACACTAGGTGGGGTCTCGGTGCAACATATTTCCTGTTCCACTCTCTCGTATCAGTCTTCTGTTTGCGACTGCACACGGTCACTTTTTTTTCGAGACAGGTAGGTGTGTCCGCCACGTTAATGGTACAGGTTCGATTCCCGATCGCGTGCCCGTGTTTTGGTATTTTAATACTCTTTGTTATTTTTTGCTTTTAAATCTGATACACGCGTTTTTGTGTGAAGGAATTTGGGTTCAAGGGATTATGAGTGTGTCGAATTACGATGATCAACGGTGTTTTTTGCAGGTTTAGTAAATCTCATTAAAATCCTGAGTTTGTTCTGGCATGTATAAATATTCGAGTATAGATATATAGATAGATAACTCTTTATCATACCACACAAAACAGAAAAATAATACAAAGAAAACTAAAAAAAAGGAAGTATAAAGGGCGGACTTATCGCTGAGAGCGATCTCTTCCAGGTAATATTAGGATGGACCGGACATGTAAAAACAAAATAGACTATAGCACTGAATAAATCTATTATCTGAGTATAGTACGAGTATAATGGTAATTTGTCTATTAACGATGTTGGGCTGCTGTCGCTGTTCGTATACAGGTCTTGGTTGCAATCCACGCAACATCATAAACAAAGGCCCAGTGAACTAAATAGAATAGAACCTCGACCGATTCGTCAAGCACTTGGCCGAGTTGATACCGAACCGAGTGACCAATCGATGCGATTCCGGAACATCGGTATTGCGTAATCGGTACCGCGGTAGAAAACAGCCTTTTACTTAAAAGAGAACACGTTAACATACAATTTTTTTTATCCAAAACGTTTTTGAAAATATCAAAAGCGGAAGGACGCCGTCAAGTGCGATTTTTTTCCCGTTTTGAATTTTGATTGGTTCACTAAAGTTCCTCTGTGTCTCAATGGGTTATTATTGTAGACTGGCTTAAACAATTTTGTTAGGGAATACTTAGTCTTATAAAGCCACTTATTTCAGCTAAATATAGTTCAAACTGAAAAAAATGTATGGCTCTACTGTGTAGTCTATTCCTGGCATATTTAGGTAATTAGCATTGCTTCGATACTCATGATCACCGTATTTTCTTATCCGAGATTAGTGTAAACAAAACACGAAAGTGGTAAAGCCAGCTGCCGCAGTCAACTGGCAAGATTGCCAAATGAAAAATAAAATGGAATATTATACTTGCACCTTTGTTAAAATGAGCAACGCGCTATTCTACATCTATCCAGAAAAAATAATATCAAAAGATGAAGAAAAAATCTATTTAGGTAAGTATTTATAAAAGCCAAGAATTTCGGAGGAGGGCGTTGCCATTTGCGACACAGTTATAAACTACTGCAGATGGCATCGTTTCCATTAATTAACCATGTACCACTGTTTTTGTTCCACAATAAACGATTATTATTATGTTATTATTGAAAAAGATGCCATGGACCTGTCTGAAATGTGCACATCTAATACGTCCCGTTTTCTCAGACTTGTTTTGCCGCGCAAAAGGTCCGCGTCTGTGCGGCTGGGTCCCAATCTGTGGATCTGGGAAAGCTGGAGGAAGGGGAGGCCTTTGCCCTTCAGTGGGACAATACGGGCTAAAAATAATAATAAAAATAAATTATAAAGCTTAATGCTTTTATAATTTATGCTTGTGAGCTTATGAACGAATAACGCGAAAACTACTGAACGGCTGAAATTGTGCATATTATGTAGATAGAGCAGAAAATGAACGGGTTATTTAAAACCAACGTACCATTTTTCTCTCTCTCTCTCTCTCTCTCTCTCTCTAAACGAATAAGTAGAAAGCGCTCCGTAGATTTAAGGTAGGTCTCAACTTCAACTTCTTTCTTAATGTCGCCGCACGGTTTTCGCTGCGCATGTCTCTATTCGCTATTTATTTGACAGCTTACAATAAAAATCTGTCAAGAAATCGACACTTACAGCTTTAATTTCAAGACACTCCTAAACTTGAAATAGAAACTTCATAAACGAAGCTAAAGTTGAGAAATGGTATTGCCTTTTATAAAGTCTTTAGCTGACCTTACCTGACTCTGTGGTCAGCGAAAGCCTGCCCAAGGTTAGAACTAGGTGCAACTATAATTTTCACTGTCAGTATATATTTATAGGTAGTCCTAACTGTCGGTATTGTAGTGTGGTGTCGGCATAGAATTTGCACTACCACACCTCTTCCCGCAGATGTCGTAAGAGGCGACTAAGGGATATCTACCAGGGGCGGGCAGCAGCACCTCCTGCAGAACAATTCTACCACCAAACTGCGATTTACAACTCGCATGCCCAGCGTGGGGATTATGGCTAATAAGGCTCTTCTCAGGGGGAGGCCTGCGTCCAGTATTGGACCAATATAGGTTGGTTGTTTGGTTGGTATCGGCATTTGATTGAGACTATAATCCAAAAATATATTTTAGCTACAAAAACCATGAACGACGGGACTAGAAATATCTTTTCTTTAGTTGTCGCTGTGTCCTGTAAAGGTACTGAAGTTTCAAAGCAAAGAGGTTTACGTACCAACACGTAGGTAAACCTCATTTGCTTTAAAAATGTAGTTCGAAACATAAATTTATTTTTTTCGTACCCTTCATGGAAAAAGGTCTTGTCATTGAGATTATCCGTATTCAAACTTTTTGGTCTATTTTTTATTTCATGCCTAAATACCAAAAAGTTTTAAATTACCTTGCATCACAAAATTACAAGCTCGTATCATGTCTGTTGCTTGCATAGATTTATGTAAGTATGAAGTATAAAATATAAATGAAACGCATGAGGGATATGAGTTTTCCAGCAAGAAAAATTAAAACACCATGATGTGTTTTGCAATTATCACGATGGATATCTCTTTAACGACTTCCGGTACAACATCCATTGAGAAGATGATATCATTTGCAGTTTTGTATAAAAAAATCAAATGATTTTGGCCGTGACTTTCAATGGCTATTTGTATAAAGTTGTCAATTTTAAAAAGAATAACGTGAGCAAAAACTTATTTGACTATTTTAATGATCGTTTTTATCAGTCTACAGTTAGGTATATAGTCAATCATTTTGCTCACATGGACGTACATGGTATACAGCTTAGGTCTTAATGTATGCTTAGGTCAATAGTACATGTACCCTGTAGGGCACTGTAAAATAATATTAGGTCCTTACATATGAAATTGGCGTTTTGTATGGGAGGAACAAAAAGTCGAATATTTTTTAATATAATATATTTAATTAATCAAAGTATGAACCATTATTTTCTATGCACTTTTGCCATCTTATAGGTAGTTCATTGATCCCTTTACTAAAAAAACCAGTCGGACGGGAATCAATAAAATCTTTGAAGGCGATTTGGACTGCCCCATCGGAGTTGAATTTTTTCCCTTGCAAGAAGTTATCCAAATTTCGAAAAAAATGGTAATCTGTTGGAGCAAGGTCCGGGGAGTACGGAGGATGTCTTAGACTTTCCAATTGAAGCTCTTCTAATTTAGTAGCCGTCTGTTGCGCAGTGTGTGGTCTAGCGTTGTCGTGAAGCAGCAGTGGCGTGGAGCGATTGACCAGCCTAGGTTGTTTAGCCGCTAGCTTTTCCATCATGGTTTGCAATTGCTGACAATAGACATCAGCCGTAATAGTCTGGCCAGATTTGAGAAAACTGTAATGAACAATACCGGCACTAGTCCACCAAACGCTTACAAGTAACTTTTTTGGGGTTAATTTTCGCTTGGGGCAGGATTTGGCTGGCTGGCCAGGATCCAACCATTGCGCTGAGCGCTTCCGATTATCGTAAAGAACCCATTTTTCATCACAGGTAATGATTCGGTTTAAAATACCTTCATTATTGTGCCGGTTTAGTAATGTAACGCACCAGTCGACGCGCGTTTGCCGGTTTGCTTCAGTCAATTCGTGAGGTACCCACCTTTCAAGCTTTTTAATCTTCCCAATTTGCTTCAAGTGAATTAAAACAGTTTTATCACTAACATCGCAGCCTGCTGCTAACTCGGACGTGGTTTGCGATGGATCCGCTTCCACAATAGCCTTCAACTCTTCATTATCAACTTGAGTCTCAGGCCGTCCACGGGGCTTGTTCTGCAGGTCGAAATTTCCAGAACGAAAACGTTGGAACCAAAAACGAACTGTGTTTTCTTTTGCAACACGACCGCCATACACATCATTCACCCTTCGAGTTGTTTCCGCAGCACTAGTGCCACGGCGGAACTCGTACTCGTAAATAATGCGATATTTTAAGTTTTCCATTTTGTAAAATGAGTGACGCAAACAGAAAAAAACAGAAGAAAAAAAACAAATGAATGACGATCATCGAAGCACAAATACATGAGTCTATAGCTGTACAAAGCTATAGACTCATATAGACTGCTGTGGAATTCCTTACCAAAAAGGAGAAATTTGTGATTAAAGTGGCCAGTACGAAAAACGCCAATTTCATATGTAAGGACCTAATATATAGTTAACTATAATTTTCAATTACAATACAATACACTAGTTCTAATTTGTTCCTATTATTTGATCGTATTTTTTTTTGTTGATTCATCTATTTAATCGTATGCCTAAAATAATAAATTCTAAATTTACTAAGTACAAAAAAGTCTATAAATAGTACAGCGTTAGCCATAGTTAAACACTTTACGTCTATAACTTATCCATCGAGCATGTAGAATGTTGTGTAAACAAACCGCCCATACTTAACCTAAAGTTCACTTTGTTGGCGCGTCCTTTTTATACGTAATTTACATTTCTTGTCGATTTGTGATCCTTCAATAAATATTGCCTACCGACTCCAAGCAAGTGAGTTTTAGTTATTTGTGTCGTGGTTTGTTTACTACTTTACGTGCTCGATGGATACGCTAGAGGCAAGCTTGCAGTCTCTAGCCTAGCTATTGTCTGAGCGCCTTCTCTCCAAGGTTAGCTAAGTTGACCGGTCGCATTCTTTTACTGCGTTGTTTCGGCATTTCGTTCTTCGCCATGCCTTTGTTTATTTGCAATGCTTCGAAACTTGTTTGCAGTTGATTCTTGGATGTGTTCACGTCAAATAATACATCTAACATAATATATAGATAGATATTTCTTTAACCACTTAGACACGAATAGTTCATTAACTTCAAAAGCCTATATTACTCCACTGCTGGATGCAGGCCTCCCCCTGAAAAGCGCATTTATTGGCTGTTATCTCATGGGGGTGGTGCCCATAATAATAATACATTATTTTTTTATTCCTTAAATAGACGAATAGCTTGTACAGTGAAAGTTTTTTCATAAAACGTGGAAGAGTGAGCAGGAAATCGATATTTATCGAGCTAACAGATTCGTGTGTATGAAAACATTCGTATTTTCATTGCTTTTTGATTTACTAGAGTCTGTTCAAAAGGAGAACAGTCGTGGGGTTACGGTGAACTAACACTTTTAGTCGTACTGTAATGACAGAACAGTGTTGTCAACGCAACAAAAGTTGTCAAAGTTCAACAAAGTTGTCTCTTTTTGAACAGACTCGAATAAAAAACAAAAGAAAATCAACCAATAAAGGCGAAAACTTTGCGTGACAAACTCACAATTATGGACCTTTGACTAACTTGATTTTCGCCTTGATATTTTTTTTTCGGAAATGCCTTGGGTTAACTCATTTATTCTTAAATAAGTTCTGATAAGTAGGTAAATGCGGGCAATATAGCCTCGATTACGTTATCAAATACATACCTGCCAAATAAATGGGTACAATATATCGCCACCGGCTCCTATCCGGTCCTATCAGCATCCTATCGGCCGTGTTTTGCCGGCTTAGAATTTGCACTACCCCACCTCCTCACAAGTATCACAAGAGACTAATAGTCTAAGATCCCGCTATACAACGACCTACACCGAGATGCTTATTTAATGAAACATATTTTATATATTATTTTTTCGCAGGCAACCCTATACCACCGTGTCATAATAAAATAAAATCTTTCATATTATTTAAGTTTGATTCAATAATCAGACCGTTGCAAAATGCTAGTATAGATAGATTTACCTGTTTACACCTGGCAACCCGCTAGTTGTGACCGGAAAAAAATAGGCAACCTAACGTTTGCATATTCTATGGGCTTCAAACTTTTGATTGGTATCGAATTTATTTAATAATCACACCGGTGGAATGTTTAATTAAAACATTTTTTAAAATTATTAATTAAAAATACTCTGGACTGAAATTTATGAGGCAACCCATATAGGATATATTTATTGGCATATTAAATAATATATAAAATACGTTTCAATAAATAAGCATCTCGGTGAAGGTCGTTGTATAGCGGGATCCTATACTATAAGGCATATCTAATCTACTAAGCGGTAATTGTGTAAACTAATTTGACAGGAGTATCGTCGCCGTTCCTGTCATAACGACATTAGCGACATTCACATCCTCACCTCCCATGACAAAAAAGCCAATAAACCGTTATTTAGGGGGGATGCTGAGTTCAGCAGTTATTATACTACGCGGTAATACCTGATAAAATCATTAATTAAATTTAAATAATTTTGACTTGTGAAACTTAAAACCACAAACTTAAACAGTTTGGAAATAAATTGCGCATAAATAGTATCCTACTCAAAATTGTACTCCAAATTGTGATAAGAATGTCGGTAACTAAACTAGAGATTCAAAAAACACGGACATATCTTTAGCGAGTGTACGTTAATAGAATGTTCGAATGTTTTGCACAAGCTTGCTAAATTGTCTAAATGTTACTGAAATTCTTATGTAAGACACCTATTTGGCTAATCGTTTAGTTTTGCAAGAATCTTCCTAAATTGTTTTTTTAATTAGACAATAATAGCTATTAGATAGTAGGTTATTAAATATACCAACGTAACTCGATGACTTTTACCACTGATTTATTAAAAAGGGAAGATGAGGTAGGTACTGGTTTCTCGAAAGTGGCAACCTCAAATTGTGTAAAATTGTGTGCTCCCACCTCAGTCACCATCTGACCGGCGGCATTGGCGGTCGTACTAGCGAGAAATATTGTTGTCTCGGTCTCACTTCGGTCTTAGGTAAGTCTTTCCGTCTTTGTTGTTCTTTGTATTGCACAGGACTGGAAATATAACTTTGAGCGTATGTGTTTGCGTGTAGTTGTAACTCGTGCCAATTTTTGAGCAAGCGCAGGGAGAACGTAACCTATCTTCCCTTTTTAATAAATCAATGCTTTTACCTCTTAATAATTTATCGTTGATTAAACGGTTAAACTGGGCCCGTAGTTCCCTTATTTGTTGTATTTTAAGATTAGGGCACTCTTAAAATACAATTAATAAGTTCATTCTCAATTGTGCATCGTTGTATCTATATAAGTATTATCAATACCTTATTCATGCATGTAGAGATATAGGAGAGCAAAACCATCTGAACCGTGATTGAGTAGAAATCGAATAGCTATCATTTCCGCACTTTCGTCGAGATGCATACGCCTATAGAGTAGGTACGAGTATATACGCTATATATAAGCCTAATGTGATTCATTATACATTTCTAAAACTTTATTACACGTGTATGAGACATTTTGTGTATTAGACCTAGTAATATCATATTTATGAGTAATATACTGAATTTAACGACTAATTTAAGACTTTACCCTGTTTAAACTTGTGAATTAAAAATGTTTTATGTTTTTTCTTGCATTATTATACACAAGTACATTTTGAGATATTTTTTGGAAGTAAACGTTATTTACTAAATAAATAACAAACATCGTATTGATTTGGTACCTACTGGTAGTTTTTTTACTATAGAAACTTTCGTAGTTTGTCGAATTCATTATGAATGTAAGCAGGTTAACTCCGAACCTTGTTTGTGTTGGAAGAACACCAACGTTGGGACATCTACAGGGCGAGTGCGGTTCTACACGCGCGTTCCGCATCCCTTCGAGCACACTACTGGTAGTTTTCCCCACTTTCATTTTGTCTGTTCAAACACCTCGTTGCTAGTGTTATTATTAGTTTTCTATGTAATGTTATTTAAGTTGATAAAAATATAAATAAAAAAAATAACTTATTCCTTTATGGATTGTCCAGAGCATTATTCAATGTGTCTGGTTACCGGTGTCGAAGACTTTGAGGGGTTAAAGTACGATCAATTTTATTGACAAATCACTATCCCTATTCTTTTTTCTCGCTACATGATAAAATAGCAGCCATTTTATTTTCATTTGCCTCGAAGCACGGGTGATGGCTACCCATGCAGAGCTAGGTAGACGATAGAGGACTCATTCGATAGCAAATAATGTAGGCAATAAAGCAATGATAACATTGTTGCGTTTTTTATTTTATACTATAGGAAAATCATATTTATAAAACAAAAAAAAGGTTTTTTTCAAAACATTTATTATGCGTGCGGAGCCGCGGGGCGCAGCTAGTATGCGCCCCGCGGCTCCGCACGCGTTGGTCCCATGGAAACGTTACAAGGTGATTTTTGTGTATATTTTTGAATCTTTCTGAGAGATTTTCTTTATATTTTTTTCCGTAAGAACCTTGTACAGAGTATTAGAAAACTACAAAAAAAAAATCAGCCAAATCGGTCAAGCCGTTTTCATGTTATGTCGTGACAACGGAAAACGGGTTTCATTTTTATAATATAGATTATATTCCAAAATATATCTTCTATCTTCTAATTCGATTTAAATTTCCCTCAACAGCTACCAATAACAGTTTCCTTTCACGTCCCACACCCTGAGGACACAATACAAACGTATGCAAATCAATGGCGTGTGGGTGCTGTTGAAGGCCCTTATTTGTATAATAGACTACCTGTAGGTATAATTACGGACATCTGTCAAAATAGGTCGCTTTTCACTGACATTCCGAAGGCAGTGCTTTTCTCTTTACCTTTCTGTAGGCCTAGCACGGGGATTGTTGTCTAAGGTAGAATAGAAAAAAATTACGTCACTTTGTCATCGAATGCGTAAGAGGTTTGACATTCAATCATTCAACTTCAATAATAACAATACTTCAATAATAATAACTTCAATAATATTATTTGTAATTTAAGCAATTAATGGCGATGCGATGTCGTTTTACGGAATTATTTTGACATAAATCAAAGCAAGATGAAGTCCTAGATAGAT
This sequence comes from Eupithecia tripunctaria, assembly GCA_955876795.1. Taxonomy (NCBI): domain Eukaryota; kingdom Metazoa; phylum Arthropoda; class Insecta; order Lepidoptera; family Geometridae; genus Eupithecia; species Eupithecia tripunctaria. The sequence continues at coordinate 9,238,086 of OY041620.1, forward strand.
TAAAGTAATAGCCCACTTTAAGTATAAACATTTTCTAGTCGCTTATCAGGTTTTCCTCTGATAGTGTTGATAATTCTGCAGATTTTATTACACTACTTGCAACTGGCAGCATAATTCGCACTGGACTAGTAATTTAGTATAGTAGAGCGTAATTTAATGGCTAAAGGCCCTTATAAAAATATTTTTTCTTTAAACTAACGCTCATAACAGTCATAAATAAGGCATAACTTATTCATAATCCACATTTCCATATTCGTGGTAGTAAAGATAGCAGTAACTATGGGTTAAAGCCTTGGCTAAACCGATTCTTAATCAGCGTAGTACGGGGATTGTTGTCCAGGGTAGAATAGAGAAAAATGACATCGCATCGTAATACATTGCTCGAATTATTGAAGTTGAAGGAATGAATTTCAAACATTTTTATGAAAAAGTGACGTAACTTTTTAATAATCCCCGTGCTAAGCCTGGCCTACTGATGAAGGTTCCAATGAAAAAGACACGCTTTTTATTTTACAAAATACCTGCTTATGAACAACATAGATGGAAAGACGAACCTAGACCGAAGTATGACCGAGACAACAATTAGCACGCGAAAACCGATTGCCGGCGCGGCGGCGGCGCCGTGCCGACTATGACTGAGGTGGAAAGACACAATAGAACACAATTTGAGGCTGCCACTTTCGAGAACCGTGCCTGATCTCCCCTTTTACATATATGTGTTTTGCCATAGTTTTCAAGCTTGGCAGTTGGCTTGGCAGTAAGATGGCTGGTCCATTTTATTCAGTTTATATTACCTACTAAATTACTCGCTCTTCGACTAACCTACATACTAACTATACTAGTGTGAACTAGTGCGTTGGTCCATTAACTTCTCAAATGGACCCCCCACCCCCATCCTGTATTGCATCAAGCGTCAGCCGAGCTAAACTGATAAGATAAAGACTTACGACCCATAAATCCTGATCGAATTGAAGTTTTCTCGAAGCAAGATATCAGTAATTTCTAACGACACACTTTAACTCTTAGAAACCAAATATTAACTAAGTATTACAAAGACGAATTCAATGGGATTTAAATTTAATATTTGGCTATAACAAAAACATTAGGATTGAGCAAAGCGACACCTCTCGTCAAAGGAACTGAATGTAACTTTAGTCTTTGAACAAGATTGGATAAACTTCAATGTAGGTGGAACCAACCGCGCTGGAGTCTGTCTGTAGTTATTTTTGACTCCTACGTCTCTTGACCACGTGGTGTAGTTGGTTAGCATATTTCCGTACTGAGGATACGGGTTCAATTTCCGTCGAGGTCGAACATTTTCGGGATATTAGTTAGATTTTTTAGAAGTCATTATTAAATTTTTATTCATACTATTACGTCCACTGCTGAACTGCAGTACACCAACTGATAGCTTATGCTATAATGACCAAGCTTGACATACGGATTTGTCAAAAAAATAAACAAACAATACCTACCGGACTATCCACACAGCATCATCTAGCCCCATGCTAAGCCGAGCTTGTGTTATGAGTACTGGATGACTGGTATACTAAGTACAATACTAAAAAATATAATAAAAAACAAAAGTTTTTCGGCATCGACGTGAAATCGTATATTTGATTTCTTAGAAATTACCCATAGCGTTAAACTATAATCACCAAAAATCTTTAAATACAAAACTGTATGTATATTATCTGCTGATATTATCTTCTACAACGAACAGTCATTCAGTTGGTACAGAATAGCACCTTGCAGTCTCAACCTCGTTAGCACATTACAGGTACCAGCCATATAATACAAACCTACAAACTCGGTACAGAATGAACATTGTCATAATGTATGTATGAATACATTCCATGAGCCTGTCTCTTCCCAAGGCTGACAACATCACCTCTTCATTATATCAATAGGTTTCTTACCTTACAAACTTATCGTCCATTCTTTATTGTATAGTTGCTCGTACTAACCTATTGACCTTGTACTTTGTAAATGTTGTAATGTACCTTTCAAACACTTGCCATAAATGCCTTTATGCAAAATTCTAAGGTCCATTTTCACCTTTGCAATTAAACGCGTTCAATATAAGAATAGAGCCAGAACTCAGTTTAGCACTTTAGACGAATTCAGCGTATTCCGGTTTAAGCGCTAAACCATGTTCAAGAGCTGTAACACAATCAATCACGAATTTAAACTCGATCAAGCTGAATTAAGTTTCAGCCGATCATTTTTACTCGATTATCGTTAAAACCGTACACTTGCTTCAAAATGCAAAACCCTTCTTCCAAAACCCTATGATTGGCGCTAGCCATGAAGAAATTAGATATAAGTTACCATAAATCTCATTATAAATGAACTATTTAAGTTACCATGAGAATAAATTCTTTAAACAGGATTTTTGATCGTTTAATCAACTTGTAAATCAACACTCTTTTGTTTCTAAATGTGACCTTTTGACGTACAAAGTCAATCGCAAACACTTGTTACAAAATGTGTTCATGCAAAACTCTCTGACTGACACAAATTTACAATCGTTCAATCAACTTGTAAACCAACATACTTTTGTTTCTAAATGTGACCTTCTGACCTTGTACATTTCAAATACTTGCTTCAAAATGTCTTCATCTATAACCCTGTGATTGATATCGATTTTCAATCTTTCAATTAACTTGTAAATCATCATCACGCTTTTGTTCCTACATATGACCCATTGAGTTTGGACATCCCAAACACTTGCTGCTTATTGCCTTCTTCCAAGATCGTTCAATCAACTTGTAAATCATCAATCTTTTTAACCGACTTCAAAAAAAAGAAGTTTTTTTTGTTAACTTTTGACTGGGTGGTCCGATTTTCTTGATTATTTTTTCATATGAAAGCTGGTGCTTCCCGTGTGGTCCCATTTTAATTTTGTTCAGTTCTGACACTGGGATCCATGAAAATTCATGAAAAATCTATAAAATTGAAGTCGGTTTATAGTTTTTTAAAACAAAATTAATTATGTTTCTTTAAGTGACCTCTTGACCTTGTAGAATGTGCATCTTAAACACTTACTGCAAAATGTGTTATTGCAAAACTTTATGACCGACACAGGTCTTCGGTCGATCAACTCATAAACATGATTATGTCGCTATAAAAACTCTTAGTTTGACAAATTCATTATGAATGTAAGCGGGATAACTACAAACCTTGTTTGTGTTGGAAGAACAACGTTTCATCCCTTAATGAGGGACATCTCCAGGGCGAGTGCGGTGAGACGCGCGCGTACCGCATCCCTTCGAGGACTGTGAGAAGGGATGAAACATTGGTGTTCTTCCAACACAAACAAGGTTCGTAGTTAACCCATTTACAATTATAATTAATAATTTTTTTGTTTCATTGTATGAACTTTGTTTTATCCATTCCAATTACTTGTTTAAAACGCCTTCATGCAATACCTCTGAAAAAACTCTATGATGCTAAATTATAACAGACGCAGAATTTTACTCGCACAACCGATTTATTAGCTAGTAAAACGTCATTATCATATTAATTAATCATCATTTTGATTCAATTAGCAAGCACACATTCTCTTATTTGTTTTACACCTACCTACTTTTTTTTATCGGTTAGTACAAAAGCTTTTTGGTCATACCCTTAATAAAAAATTATATCTATGGCATGGTTGGTAACCAACTCTGGTGGTTATTAATTGATTGCTGAGTTTTTTTATGGAATACTAGCTACGCCCCGCGGCTTCGCACGCGTTGTTCCTATGGAAACGTTTAAAGGTGATTTTTATTCCCACGGTACAGATTTATGGGATAAAAAGTAATGTTTGATTCCAGGATTAGAATTACCTGTATGCAAAATTTCAGCCAGATCCGTTTAGTAGTTTTGGCGTGAAGAGGTAACAAACATCCATCCATCCATCCATTCATACATCCATACAAACTTTCACATTTATGATATTAGTGTGATGTGATATATGCAGAATCAAATATTCTAAGATTTCTTTAAAATTTTAAATTTATTTGCTTCAAGTCGAAATTTTCATTGCAGTACCAATACCAAGGAAGTAGGTAGGTACTTTTCTAAAGGATTTGGTAGAGTATTTTGACACCGAGCGAAGTTTCTCTTAGATAACGTTTTTGTTTTCCGTGTGGGCTCCTCAGCTTCATTATAGTTAAAGTAATTCTAACATAAAAAAACGACTTCAATTAATGCTTTTCTCATGGATCCCATTGTCAGAACTGGATCAAATTGAAATGGGACCACACGGAAAGCAACCAGCTTTCGAATAAAAGCGAATCATCAAAATCGGTTCACCGAGTCGAAAATTCTGAGGTACCTAATAAACATGAATAAATATAAAGAAACAGTCGAATTGAGAACCTCCTGATTAGAAGTCGGTTTAAAATGTGTGAAAACGGTCCCATTTGCATCAAATCACGTATCACTCCATCCGCCACAATAAATCTTGCAAAAACACAGTTATAATTGCATAAGCTAATGCATAATTTCAATCAATCATATCCAACTTCAGCCTCTCGGCCATTCCCTAGAAATAAGACCTAGAACCTGTTTCGACCGTTCAGAGTAGGCGTGAGTAACGGGATGGGATGACATGTATTTACATGCCTAGGTGCCCACTCTTAGTTAATTGGTATCCTGGTTACCACATTCCACTAAATGTAGGTTTTCAGACCTCTAGAAGCATTCTGTAGTGACTGTCTAAACAGATTATTAGCCTTATGCCTTTTATTCCAGATTTTTCTTAGAGCACACTTTGTACACATTTTGTAGTTGCTTGGTCAGCTTGCGAATAGGGCTGTATGACCCCATCAAGAAATATAAATTCAACCAAACCATAAATTAATTACCTAAATCAATGATTTGATAACTCGGTAGTAGAGAGTATTATTCGGAGACAATCTCTAAAACTAATAATTAAATCCCGTGGAAGAATTTATTCAGCAGTTTCAGATATTGATACGCCCATGCGTATGTTATCGCTGAATTCTGATATTTGTATTTAACCATTACGTAAGCACAGCCGTGGGCAAAAGCTGGTCAAACGTATTAGTACCTAATTGCAGCTTGGTAGAACTGATCAAAATAATGGTCATTGAACAGCCTACGCTTCGAGTTAATTCACGGTTTCGAGACAAACCGTTATTACTGTAATTATGACACTCGTAGAAATGTTTGGAATTAAATATGCGTGGCGAACCTTGGACTAGATTGAGAGATTGGATGTGTTTGGGAGATTGGAATTTCTTATGGGATTGGAATCTCTTTAGAATTCAAATAGAAGTACGATTAAATTAAAGGCATTGAAATGCGTTCATTTAATATGGAGATCGGAATTCGGTATTAAATTGGAATCTATCGTTTACCTTTACTTTACCATTTAATTATGGTAATAGAACTGAGTTAGGTAAGTTTGGTACTTAACCAAATGTTATAAAAAAGAGCTGCTTTGATAATTTTAGCGCAAAGTTAGCTTGGTAGCTAGACCATGTATAGAAGCGAAAATTACAACTATAATAAAATACTATCATGGTTAAGCACCTGCTAATGTACTGAAATACCGAAAAACCACCCCAAATATTATTATTACCATTCAAAGTTCATCGAACTCTACCTAGAGATTAAAATCATAATACTGTATGCAATGCAGCCTCATATTCGTAAGTACCTAAAGCTAAAGTTACCGACCGGCAACTTTGCTCTTATCTCGGGTCAATGCCCTTAGATAAGAAGGTTTGAGCTACTGTAATTTTTTTAAATTTGATAAAAGTAAACCTATACTTTAGATTAGAATATAGTTAGATGTTATATTAATTTGGTGTGTTCTATGTTTACTAATATTATAAAAATTAAAGATTTGATTGTTTGTTTTCTGTTTGTATGGAATATGGCTCCGAAACTAATGAACCGATTAAAAAAATTATTTTATCATCACAAAGCTTACTTTTCGGGGAGTAACCTCGCCGTTTCTCCCGCGTAATTCCCGTTTCCGTGGGAATTCCGGGATAAAATATAGCCTGTGTCATGCAGCCTATGGCTAGATACATATCAGTATTAATTTACTGATGTGTCTAGCCAGGCCTTTCAATTTTTGGGAATGTTTTTGCCAGTTTCTATTTTCATGTGCTTTTTGCATCAAGATCAAAACCCGACTGCAATACCTCCATACCCATAAACCTGTTTTCATTGCAAAAAATATGATTAAATCACTAATTTTCTATTTTATTTGTTTCAGATTGAAAAAGAAATACACAACATCTATAAGGTAACTAGCTTTCTTTATTATTACAGCCTTCAACTTGACGGGAAATGACGTCATAATAGCCGGAAGTTAGATCACTTGTGGGTACTATTGAATGTGTTTGTGAATTATATCATGTGTGACATAGTAACATTTTCGAGAATCGCTTTGTGACTTTGAGTTTGATGATTTGATTGTGGCTTTGATACACGGTGACCCAGATAGGGTACTGCTATAGTGTTAAGGGGATCTTAAACGCTATAGTGTCCGGGAACTATATAGCTACAATAATATGTCCGGCCACTTAATTGGCAACGGATGGAAGTATTTTCGGCATGTTCCGGCTGTATTTTTGATAAGTGTATCCGATGGTTGTTTAATGGCTTTGTCGTATTGCTGAGATATAAATAAATAATAAATAATGTTGGACAATCCACACAGCATCATCTAATCCCAAACTAAGTAAAGCTTATGTTACGAATACTAGATAACTGATATATTTCATATAATACATTAAACAGATAGATATGATGCCGGGATATATACCTATATCCCGGCAGTTGGATATGTCTGCAACAGACATCTGAGATTGCCAGGAAATATATATTTTTTATTTATTCAAAACTTTATTGCACTGTAGTACAAAGGGTGGGCTTAATGCCGAGACATTTTCTTTCTGCCAAACAGAAACATGTTGTGGGTGTGATAGATAATTTAAGTTTTACAGATACCCATCTGTATCTATATAGATGAATATAATTATATAGATCTTTATGAGTATCTCTAAAGCTACTGATTACACTTAGTTGGCATAATTTTTTATACTGTGAAGCTCCAAGCTACAACAAATAATGTTTATATTGTAATATTAAATTTTAAAGTTGACATGTTCTACATTTTAACCCCTCAATCGCTTGTTAACCCATTAACCTGAAATCCCCTCTTTACCAACACGTTAAAGATAACCAATAAAACAATAAACGCAAAAAGTGCGGTAAAAGTTTTCCACACAATTTCCGACTTTCATTCCAAGAACGCAAAAACCGTGAGACGACGCGCATTGCACGCTTTTTGTGTGCATTTCAATGATCACGCTCTTGATTTTAATAAACAATGAATTTTAATTAACAGTGTGTGTTACTAATTACTTAAATTGATATTGCGTAAGAGGAAACAAATTATTTACCTATAGATTGGTTGATTGTAAAATATCCTTAGCTTATTTAATAGGTATATCCTATTCTTAATTGAGTTGTTTCTATTTATTTTATCTCTAAATTACTCTATTCTAAATTGAGCTGTTTCTATATTTTTTCGCGTTATGTCAGCTTAAAATTTGCACCACCTAAACTATTCGTCGCAAATAGCTACTATCGGAGGGCGGGCAGCAGCGCCCCCTGCAGAACCATTCCACCACCAGACTGCGATCCCCAACCCGCATGCCCAACGTGTGGATTATGGGCACTAACCCCCATAAGATATAAGCCAATAAGACGCTTATCAGGGGGAGGCCTGAGCCCAGTAATGGAACATTAGGTTGTTGAGGTTGAGGTTGCGGTATCTATTTGTATTTATGAATTTATATTGTACCCATGACTTCTATTTTTTACTTTATATATTTATTTAAAGGATTTTTGTCAACATGACTATGTCACTCCCGAGGAGAACAAAACCCGTGACTTCGCTCTTTTCTAGGGTAAAAAGTAATGTCCGTTCCCGGGAAATGGTCTACCGCGCTGTTTAATTTCATTTATTTCCGTTTAGGCGTGAAGGTAACAGACAGACAGAGAGAATTATTGTTTTTATAATATTACTTTGGATGTTGATGCTGTAGTTTTCTTACTTCTCGATAAGTATATGTATATATCTGTATAGATTCTAATAAAATTTGCAGAATTGGTGTGATAATGGAGTTTATCCTTAGTGTATAAAGCAAAACCATACTAGCAGTTTACGTTCATTATAAACAGATCAATTAAAAAATCCAAAATACTTAATTTGACATTTTACGTCTGCGAAATATGATTTAGACATTGTTTTTAATCGAAAAGATAACAAGCTGTTTGCAAGGCTTCTAACAGAAGCTAGAATACATTATTTTTTTACGAATGATATTGGCTTTAAGCAAAATCCAAATTAATTTGTAAAAAAACAATACCTAGTGAGACTTCGACATAAACAACTATCAAATGGTTCTAAAACTTCTAAATGGTATATTGAATGGTATTATGAAGCTTTGCATCCAACTACCAATTACTCTGTATATTATTTTGAATCAGTACCTACTGTGACCATTCTGTAAACCTTTAACTTTCCCGCAATAAAGTTATTATTAATCTCAAAATAAATCAGAACGCTATCGTGCATTAAAAGGCTTAAAAGGCATCAAAAGGCTTATTTGGGAGCAGTAACCAACATAATAATTTTAAAATTATAGCCATGCCTGACACATTTTAACACCTCCAAATCCTATTGTGAAGTATTTCCGAATGCCACACAGGATTAGGCACACCTTACAAAGAATAAGGCTAAGCAACCATAATACATCATAGGTTCTTCTATTGTGAGCCTTCCGTCCTGATAATGGCGTATTGTTCGTGTAGCCACGCCTTTAGTGTGTTGTTCGTGTGTGAATCAGAACTACAATTATGTATTAAAAAAGTATAGGTGTGTTTGGAATTGAATTTTGAGTTTATAGAGTCATCATGCAGGGAGGAAATGCCAACATACCGACTTATTAGGTGCATCTTTGTTCATGCTTTGACAAACGGCTGGTTGTTATTTTTACACGAACGTCTAAAATAGGTACAACTTCTTTTGGCATATCAAAATATTATTTTATTTGAAGTTCACTTCAAAAATACTTATAAATTTACTACTTATTTCAGTAGGTACATAATATATAATAAATTTAGAAAATACCTTAACCTGTTTTTGTTTTTAGGGTTAGTATATTTAATGCATCGATCAAAGTTTTTGCCGGCGGCCGTGAAATACTTGATCGATGATTTAATGTTAATTTTCGATTTATATTGACAGTACACTTTCGCATTATGTGTGCCTGTAATGATTACAGTACAATATATTAAATAATTCAATAAAGCATTTTTGTATTAGATGAGTCACCGTCCACTGCCGTTTTTTTTAAATTCTCAACCTTACGTAGACGTTCCTTAAAATTACCATTAAACAAGTATTATATAGGTACTCGTATATACCTATTCTTACTTATGATTGATTTAACTAGCCAGTAACCCAGTCTACTAGAATCCTGGTCACCAAGCGCTAGGCGGTGTAAAACCTGCGCTTGCGCCGACCTCCCGTTACCGTTACCGTTACCGTTACCCACGGTTACCGTGACGTAACGCTGACACAACCTTGCCTTAATTGCTGATTGTGCACCCATTCTGTGCTACGGTGATTTTAGCACTAGTTAGGCACCTACTGTAACACACAATTGGTAGAATATCTATACGAAATACGGTACTCTAAAATGCGAGTGGACTGAAAAAATAGCTGTCAAAGTTGTCTGAAAAATTATGTGTAGAACGTTTTTATAAACTGCGAATTCGAAAGCTACCAGTATGTGGGATATCAGAGGGGTGAGTCTATTTGACGTAAGTATCGAGACGTCGCGTTTTAGTACGAGCTTTTGCGTAGTTCCCTGTCTGCACGATAGAGGCGCTGTACCAAATTGTATGGAAAGAGGAGACGTCGCGATCACGTCTCGTCAAATTGACTCACACCTCTGATATTTTACAAACTGGTCGCGGAACATCGTGAAAAATAATCCGAGGGTTATTTTTCAGAAAATGAAATATGAGAAAAACCGAACTAAATGAATTATTTCTTATTTTATTAGGCCACAAAATGTGGCCGAAAGTAATCGCAGTCCAAATATTTGAACTGGTAACTGACTGGTCACCTGATATTACTACCTTTGACATTGATTTTTAATGACTATTTTATTTTTTTTTAATTTGTACATAATTTTATTTTGTATTATGAATCGAATATGGACACTTTAACTTGTATTTTTATATCACATTTATTGTTGTCTGGAATAAACAAATAGAATTGAAATTATGAGGCCAAACTAATTTATAACTAACATTAAATACTCAAAACGAGCATTCTTGTCCAGCACAATCAAACATTATTTTAATCAGTTAATTTGACGTAAATTGCTGTTAGAAATAATCGTGTGGCCCAAAACTGTTACTCATTTCGTTACTTCTAGCCGTTCACATAGTTTGTGCACAATAACCGCAATCATGTAAACGTAAACTTGCAAAATAAAGCCTTGTTAAAGACGAATTAGAGTGTATTGTAGTTGTGTGTTTTGTAATGCTCATGATAGCTACAGTCGATCCTGAAATTGGCTGCCAATGAGCTGTTTTCGATTCGCATATTTTCCCCATACCCCAACCATGGGGTGAGACCCCATGGTTGGGTTAATAATTCTCATAATAAAGTTTTTGCAGTTCTAAAAAATTACAATAGATGGCATTACGTGTATCTATTAGATTTTGAGGTATTATGCTTTAATTTACAGAACAATAAAGAATTTAATTTTTTAAATATCTGCTTATTTTTAGGAAAAACTCTTGAGTATAATATAATAAAATTGAGTACTTTTAAATTAAAACATTCATATATGTATATACATTCATACTAGTATAGTATAAGATTATCTGTGCCCCAACTACCCAAATCCCATTATTTCCCATACATTTCGGTAAACGAGTCAAACCTCTAAATAATATCTTAAAATTTTATGAATAGTCTCCTGAAAACGTATTCTCTTATTTCTTTATTATTCATAAAAAAATTAGTAAAGAAATATGAGAGATTCGTTTCTCGGGAATAATTTTTATGAAACCATCTCGGGATTCTCTATACAATTGCAAAAGATCGGTCAATAATTGACTGAAGGAGAAATTGACGGACATACAATATTAAAAACATACATACAGCCGATCATAGAACCTCCTCCATTTTCCAAAGTCGGTAAAAAAAGCACTCGACACATATAATCAAAATAGGTAGGTTATTGCTTAAATTTTTTTGGCAAACCTATGGCTTAAAACCTCTACAAATGTTGACATCTTTGTTTAAGTCTAATATTTCTTTCTCGTTCTAAAATGACTTTTAAACTAGTAAATTTAATTTGCATTAAAATGCCAAAATTAATTCAAATTGAGATCGGCATAACTCGAAAAATAGCTTACCTTTAAAAAATCAATTCAAATTGAGATCGTCATAACTCGGAAAATAGCTTACCTTGTTCGGTTCTTTCTCAAACGAACAGAATTCCAAACTGTACCTAGCTATAATAATTGACAGATGATTGACAGCTCCAAACGGATCATTAATTGCAACGGACACCGGTACAAGTCGTTAGGACACTGGGTCAAGTAGAAACATGGGTAAGACAATACTCGGGTGGGCCAATGTACCAATTATTGCAATCAACTATGGTTGCCCATTTTTCGAAATCGTTTTTACCTATTTGTAAAGTAAAAACTATATACGTTTTTCTATGACTATGTCAGTAAATAAACAAAACACTGATTGAGATCAGGGAAATTGAATTTTAGATGGAGTATTGTGTATAGCAAAAATATCGGGCTACAAAAGTTTTGTAGCCCGATATTTTTTCTTTACACAATACTAACTAAACTAACCTAAAAAAGTTTGATGTTAAAAAACTAATTCTACGCGAAAGAAGTCGTGGGCAACACCTAGTTATCTAAATTAAAGTGTTATTAAAGGTATTAATTATATATAAACGAAACTAACAAAAATTACAATATCCTCGACTAAATACATCGCCAGCCAATCAGAAAAGCCCACAAACAGTGTCTCAAAAAATATAACTAGATGGCGCCACTCAAGGTGACCGAGCTCTAGATCGCGCTATCGAAGCGTTTCAGGTTCGTGTGGACTTCTCGACGCAAAGTTAGAACCATTAATAAAAGGGTGTTTGCCGCTTCGATGGCACGTAGGCCGGGGCTTCGGTTCCGGTTTGCGGGGTATGGCTATCAAGACATACTCAACACGTAATTTTTAGAGTAGAGAGGCTGTTGGCTACCTATAAGTACCGGCGCCTCCTCCGGAAAATATTGTATTCATTCTCTTTGAGGAAATGTTCTTGTATTCTCTTCACGGTAGTAATTGTATGTAGTCTCTTTCTTTGAAAAGAAAGAATCTTTCTTTGTTTCTTTTCTTCTCTGCAGAATACGAATATTGTAATTGTATTAGTATTGATGGGAGTAAATAACAACTATCACGTCTGACACACACAACAAAAAAAAACCTAGTGTAGAAGCAGAAGGAGGGGCTTGTGTTTCTTATTAATTTATGAAAGGAGTGTTTTTAATCTTTATTATTACAATTTACCGAACAGTGTAATGTGACAGCATAATTATAAAATTTATCTAGTTATACATATTACAGGTTAGCTAAAAAAATACACATACATTATAATATATTGGGTACCTATCAGAACCTTAGTAGGAAAACAACTCCAACATTAATTAATTATATATTAGCTTAAAATGCTGCCCGCATTTATAAACTAAATAAAATAACAAAGGAGTAATAATTTTCTATGGAAACTTTACCACCCTTTTTAACTGACTTCAAAAAAAGGAGGAGGTTCTCAATTCGATTTTCATGATTCTTTTTTTATATGAAAGCTTCCCGTGTGATCGGTCCCATTTTAATATAATTCAGTTCTGACAACGGGATCCATAAAAATTCATAAAAAACTATGAAATTATTTTATTTTTATTTTATAGCCTTTTATGTTATTCAAGACCCTAAACTATCTACACACCAAATTTTGGCTCTGTTGATTGTTCCTAATAAGTGAAAGTGATCAAATACTTTTGCGACTGTGACACTAATTACCTAATACTAAGGTTCGTTACGTAACACGTTTTTGTTCTTATCTTTTAAGATGTACTTGTTTGCCTACCTACAATGGTGCAATGATGGATTTCATCAATAAAAGTAATGCCATTTTACAGCAGCACCATTAATTCACACTTAATTATTATTAACTAGCTGCACCCCGCGACTTCGCACGCCTATCCCACGGGAACTGATTTGTGGGATAAAAAGTAGCCTATGTATTATTCCAAACCTAGAACTATGTGTATGCAAAATTTTAAATAATAGATTCAGGCGTTACTTTACTGAAATCCATTGTAAATATAAGAATGAAAAATATTTAGTAACATTTCCGCGAAAAAACCTTCTGCGATAAAATCTAACAAATTATACAAAAAGAAAGAACATTTATCAAAGTAAGTCGTCAACTAGTTTCGTCTCTCCACGAGACATCATCAGGACACCACACCACTCGATCTTGACACTGAGAGCGCCAAATTTTAGCCGGATCCGTTTAGAAGTTTTTGCGTGAAAGAGCAACAATCATAGGTCATGTTTACATACATGTTCACAAAATTTTCACGTTTATAATATTAGGGGATACATGACTTTAACGATGCCCATTCACAGCTGATCTATTGATAACTTTTCATTTTTGTATGCTCCTAACTCCTAAGTAGGTAACTTGATTATTTTTCTGTCAAGACAGGAAAATAATCATATTACTTAGGAGTTTACGACGGACAATTTGTTTTGATGGCTTTAAATTATAATTTAAGCCGCATAATATTGTATAATTAATAATAATAATAAAAATAAATAATTTGGGACAAACCACACAGCATTATCTAGCCCCAAGCTAAGCAGAGCTTGTGTTATGGGTACTAGATAACTGACATACATAATACAATACACTACATAGATAGATAAATAATTTTTTTTATACATAGAAAACGTCCAGAACGCCCTGAACAAATATCTGCAGGTCGTACAATCATTTGTCCGAGGCGGGAATCGAACCCGCAACCTACTGCGTCGCAGGTGGACCTTCGCCCACCGCGCCACAATTGACGTCTCCAAGTGTGCCTTGTGTTGTTCCCACCGCAAATAAATGAGTATGAGCTTAGTTTTTGTCGCCTAAAAACCCTTCTCTCCCACTCAACCGTAGTTGTTTTTATTCAGTTCTTACTGATTAAACAATAAATAAATCAAGCAGGAAAATTCACACAACATTAACTAGGTAAGCAAGCAGAGCTTGTGTATGGGTACTAGGTAACTGATATACTTAATACAATGCACTAAATATATAAACCTAATTTAGGATTTAAGTCCCTTTTCCATAAAATGTATCATTCATAAATCAATAACTATCTAAGGGTTTTGCTCCAACTCGAAAAATTACAACATCAAGGTACACACCACTACACACCCATCCTACCTGCCTACACTACGTTTGCCGAGTCGCGGTTACGGCGTACCTATATTGAATCGAATTTTGCATCAAGTGTCCTCAAATAGTAATAGTCTCCAAATTAAGGTTAACCTCACACTTGCTAAGTTTTTGTTAATAATAAGCTGTAACGGCTTAATTCTTGTTTAGAATGTTGGACGAGCTAACGGTTAGATTAGTGCTGCTCTCAATTTTCGGCTTTGTTTGTTTTTCGGCTAACTAATAAATAATCTAATATTTTAAGACACTGCGATAATTTGTAACATAAGTATTTGTAACATATCTATAATAATATTTTAAGGCCCATACACCAGCGAAAGTGGCGCCCCCAACTATTATATCTTATTATTACGTTGAACGTAGGAATTTTTAAAAATCCTACGTTTAGTTTGTGGTATCTATTATACGCTATTAATTAATGCCTCTGTAATAGTTTCATTTTGTAAAGCTTAGGAAGAGATACGAAGTTGCGCTTTTTGGCCACCAAACTCTATTTTCGCATCTCCTCCTAAACTATATGAGATAAAATTATAAAAGAGGTATTAAAAAATAGCTTATAATAGATACCACAAACTGAACGTAGAATTTTTAAAAATTCCTATGATAAACGTAAAATTATGATAAAATAGGAATTGCTGTCAGATTGGCTCGGGTATGCGCCTTAATTATTAAAAATTCGAAAGTCATTCCGTCTGTCTTCCTGTTACCGTTACGTGTTTATTGCAGAATTAAAATGGGCCACATTTTTCTCTTCAGTTAAAGCCTGTTGGTATGTTTTCTAATTACTTTAATTATTATAAATAGGTGATATTCGGCTTCGGCTGAAACTTTTTCGCTTATTCCTCGTCACTGTTTCAAACTCATCAGTTGTCTAGCCCGCGGTCATGATTTAAAACAGAAAAAAAATGCCTGTACGTAGTAAGAAACGTTCGTACGTAAGTACTTACTATTAATAACATAGTAGTTAATGATGTGCATGACAAAAAGCTATCAAAAGAATGAGGGCTTTTGGCTTACCGTTACTTAACACTGTTCTTACACCAGAGGAAAATAAGTAGGTTTTATACGCAAATCACCTTTTCATGGTAGTTTATTAGGATTTATGTGAAATATTTTTCAATTTTATAACTTATATACTTAAGATAAATTCATGTTGATGATAATGATGGAGATTTTTTTTATAATTTATGAATTTACAACATTATTGTTAGTAATGCAATCCACGGGCCATTTTAGTAACTAAAATGGCCGCCTAAAATGGAATGTTAGTAAACGTAAGTAACTTTACAGTAAAGTAAATCGCTTCTCGGCCTTTTGGCTAAGATCAAAGTGTAGTATATGTTCTTTTCAGCTTAACAGTAAAGTAAAATACGTTTATTGCGGTATAACATACAACTAAGAACAGATAGACTTAATCTAAACACATCAACCTCAACCTCAACAGCCTATATTGGTTGTAAAAAATAAATGCGATAAACGCCAATAAAGCGCTCATCAAGGGAAGGCCTTTTTTCCTACGCTGGGCATGCAGGTTGGGGATCGCAGTTAGGTGGTAGAATTCTTTTACGGGACGCTGCTGCCCGCCCCCGGTGGATATCCTTTAGTCGCCTCTTACGACACCCACGGGAAGTGTTGGGGTGGTGCTAAAACACATGATAGCGTCGTATAGTTATATTTATGTCTAATTCTGTCCAGTAAAAAGGTACTTTCCTACTGTATGATATGTCTGTCTGAGTGATATTACGTATTAGCATTTCGAATATAAAATATTATTTTTTAAAAATAATATGAAAAAAAATCGGTTTGATATCTAGAGGTCTTTACCAATATGAACATCAACGAAATCATTAGAAATTCGGAAAAACATGAATATCGCGCGAGGTCAACCATTGCATATTGTTGACATCGTCGAAATTTCCATTTCACCTTTAAATTATTTAACAGGTTGCATATTATATAACGTTATTTTAATATCCTACCTTGACCAAAATTCATAAAATTAACGTAGAAATAAAAAACACTGATTTCAAGCGCTGCGCTGTAGAAATAATGCCTAGGTTTTTAGATCTGTTTCGAGGCCGAAGCCGAAATTTTATGGCGGAACAGCTCTTTAAATTAATATTTAATGTTTTTTAATCACGCAATATTTGACGTGATAAGTAATGCTGGATAAATAAATAAAACCTAACGCTGCATTTAATTTGTGTGCCATAAATTAAATAATCGCAGTGTTAGTCAGACAAAAAAAACGTCGATTTGAGAAGTTTTTCGTGTGTCAAGAATTTATTCAGGTAAGATTATTCTAAATCACACTATATTATAAATGCGAAAGTTTGTATGGCTGGATGGATGTTTTGTTTGTGTGTTTACTTTTTATCCCATAAATCAGTTGCCGTGGGATAAAAATCACCTTTAAACGTTTCCATATGAACAACGCGTGTTAATCCATATATTCATAAAGAGTGCGATGACGATCTGCGACAGACTGCAGGCAGATGCAGTGGCAGATTTGCCTCACAGGAGGAGTACCAAAAGCTACGGGCCCCGCACTTAGGGGGCCCCCGCGCTTGTGACCAAGCTAAGACCTATTTTGTTGGTCGGCTCCTCAAAAACTTCTAATTTTTTTTTGATCGCTCTGACATATCTTATTTGTGTTTATCGTTTTTGAAATATTTTGAAAAAGTGTTTATATAAAAATACCCATTAGCACCCCGTTGAATTTACCTTCATTCTAAAGGACAATGGGCAAAAATGTATGGAACTTGGTCCAAGAGCGTACACTGATGGGACTTGTGGGAAATGAAAGGACATAGTTGTAGTATGATTCTGGCAAAAGCCTATCAAATTCTGTCCCGGAGTTTTTTTTTATGGTCAAAATCAGTAATCACAAGGAAAAAGAGGTATTCATAACAAGCACAACTAAAATAAGTTCAGTTTTAGCGGCAAAAATCAAGTCGATTCATTGGCTCAGGTAGGTATGTATTTTCAAAATAGTTCAAAAGGAAAAAAGATTTTACTCCGAATCCGCTATAATAGGATATCGGCCTCTTCCGTCGTATTCGAAACAATAATTCAAAAAAAGAACCAAGTTAAAATCGCGCGAGCACTTATTTATTGCCATTTGAGTTTACAATAGGGTATATGCATCGATTTTTTTTATTGTTTTAATCGATTCTTTAGGTCTTTATTTAACCAAGGAATGATAAGACGCTCACTGAATTTCGCATTAACAAGGTAAAAAAAACAAATCAAAATTACAATCATTTTCGGGTGATAAAAACGCTGCCATATTGGCGACATGTTTATGTGACGTCGACGTACGCACTTGATTAAAACCTTTGGTGACGACCTCGGTAGTGATCATCTCAGGAAAGAGGTTTTCCGAAAAAACCGAAAATAATCGACAATACGAAATGTCAAGTGGGCAGAATAGTGTCAAATCAAGGTGCAGCAAGCAGAATAAAAAAAGAAGAAATGCGTACAGTGATGTCACGTCCGCTCTAGTCAATGTGAGTAGCGTTTCGAAATTTTGCGATTGAGATTTAAAATATCAATTTTTCAATGGTTAAATTCTACAATAAAAACATCTCAAAACGCAAAAATAAATATGCAGATATGTTTCTATATCAATAGAGAATACGTATATATTTTTATAGCCATTTTGAAATCACATGCATATACCCTATTTGTATTTACTCGAGTTGTTTTGAAGATTCTAAAACGATGATTTTCCCCGTAGGTGTTGTATAAATCACTATGCAGTAATAATAATAAATAACTAATAATGCACTATAACACTCGGAAGAAAGTGCGATTCCTACCTCGTGTATTGTAGTGTAGGCAGTGTATAGACGGGCATTTTCTCTCATGACTGAACCATGTACTTACGTAGGTACATAGTTAGAACAAACATGACCATAAAAAAAACCCCGGGACAGAATTTAATAGTCTTTTGCCAGAATCATTCTACAACTATGTCTTTTCATTTCCCACAAGTCTCATCAGTGTACGCTCTTGGACCAATTTCGCCCATTGTCCTTTGAAACAGTAATGCAATTCAAGGACCCACTTCACATTTGCTGCGGGCCCCGCGCTGGATTAATTCGGCATTAGGCAGATGCTGTATGCGTCAAGCTGAAGACAGAGCGCTATGACGCTCATTAGGCCATCAGGGGAGGCCTATGTCCAGCCGTGGCCTAATGTAGGCTGATGATGATGATGATGATTCATAAAGATAATTAATAGTAAGTACTGGAAACCATACTATGAATTATTTCAATATCGGTGGTTGGAGGAATATTTTAGGACATGCACATGAGATTGCTCTACATACAATTAGATCATTATAAAATTGATTTGGTTTTAAAAAACTATAAACCAACTTCAAGTAGGTATATAGTTTTTTAGGGATGCCATTATTAGAACTGGACCAAATTAAAATGGAACCACACGGGAAGCAACAGCTTTTAAATAAAAAAAGAATCATGTAAATCGAATCACCCAAAAAAGTTTCGAGGTAACAAAAATAAAAAAATAAAATACAGACGAATTGAGAACCTCCCCCTTTTTTAGAAGTCTGTCAAAACTAAAGTTAAATACTAGTTGTGACAAAAAATAGGAGCAAAACAACAGCTATGGCTTTACCGCAATAATATGAGTAATTTTATAAAATTGCCGCTCTTATTGCAAAGTGTAACTTGCAGTTACCGCTATTAGAAGACGTCTCTGTGAATTTTAATGACGTCTCTATGTGAATTTTGATGAAATAATATATGTAGTTTTATAAAATTTTATCACCCATGCATGAGGCATGGCATATTTCAAGTGATACTATGGTTAGTGGATACTCTTTACTCCAACGTATCAAAATCCACACTTACATCTCTAATATATTTATAATATAAGAGAAGCTGTTACAAAATCCTCAAGGTTCTATTATAATATTTAAATTCATCTGAAGTTCGCAACTAATTTAGCAATTTATTTCAAAAAATTACAATAATTTCATCAATTCTTTCAAAAAACAGGAAGTGTTAATATACATATACGCAACGTTTTTATCACATAGCAAGAAGGCACCATGGAGATGTTTCAGCTCTGGTATTCAGGCCAATCTTTGAATCGATTTATAAAAAACTTGATTCGATTTGAATATATGAATTGGATTTGTTTCTGCATAATTTTCTGGCATTTGACTCTAACGTGGTGATTTATGCTTGTCCTAGATTGAAGGTGTGTTATGGTCAAGTCCAAGTCAAGCACCTGTTGACATGTGGCCAACACTCAGCAACGCAGTCCAGAATACTGGCGGATTTCGTATTACTGTCTTTTATATTTTATTCTACCTACAATAACCAACGCTTCATCATGGAGACTAGACTAGACTAGTCTGTGAGTGTGAAGTGATGCGCTTATTAGTTCTTCTTCTTCTTATAGTGCCTCTCCATAACTGAAGGTCGATGGACATCCTCTTGATTTTTCCTTTGCCAGGGCTAGCCTAAACAGGTCTTCTTCGTTCCTAATGCCAGTCCTGCCTGACTTCCTGGCTGCGCAACATAAGGCAATGGCATTATGTTTCGCAGCCAGGAAGTCTTCCTCCGACCAACTTCCCTTTTACCCTGATCTTCCCCATCATGATCACTTGCAGCAGTTTGTTTGTATTTTAGTTTGTTCGTTACAAAAATACAAATATTCCCTCTATATGATATTAGTGTTAATTAACTTTGGTTGTAATTAACAGCTTGGCACTATTTTAGGTTACATATTTATTTTTCATGTCAATGAACCACAGCTTTCCCACTGCTGATCAAATTCCTAAATATTATTAAACTCTTTTCAATTTAATCACGAAAAAATCTCAGAATACATTTACGTGACTTCTTTCTGTTACACAATTATGATGTTTTTATAGATAGCAAGCTTTTTGCGTAAAACTCGTAAAATTGCTGTTTCTATCTTGTCTGGTCTACATACTTTTAAACAAATAAGGATATCATGATCACTTTATTACCATAAGCACTATAAATGGCATTAACTAACACTCGTACAAAAGACTTCAACACCAGAATGGTCCAGTGCTTGACTGCGGATTTACTCGTTTCTGTCAAGGATTTATCAAAGAACCAAAGTCAACTTCGATCTTTGAATAATTTATTTATTACTGGACAATCCACACAGTCTGATCTCGATCTACCACCAAAGTAAGCAAAGCTTGACTATTTAAGTGATAACTGATAACTGATATATCAAGCATTATAACCACATCACACTAATCACACTAATATTATAAATGCGAAAGTTTGTATGGATGTATGGACGTATGGATGGATGTTTGTTACTTCTTCACGCCAAAACTACCGGACGGATCTGGCTGAATTTTGCACACAGGTAATTCTAATCCTGGAATCAAACATAGGCTACTTTTTATCCCATAAATCAGTTCCAGTGGGATGAAAATCATCTTTTAACATTTCCATAGGAACAACGCGTGCGAAGCCGCGGGGCGCAGCTAGTATAATACATATATACATGGAAATCAATCTCAAATATCTGCAGATCGTACACAAGGAGGTGGCTTGTCACCGTTATTTCAGTTGTTTTTATTTGGCTCCATTTAATCTCTATATTGGTTACTAGCAGTGCCTCGCGGTTTCACCCGCGTAGTTTCCGTTTCCGTCGGAATTCCGGTATAAAATATAGCCTATGTCACTCCCTGAAAAGTAAGCTTTTTAATAATGAAAGAAGTTTTTAAATCGGTTCAGTAGTTTCGGAGCCAATTCAATACAAACAAAGAAACAATCAAATATTTGTTTGTTTTATAATATAAATAGATAAAGGTATTGGCTAATAGATTGGTCGTATTGAATTTGCCGCTATCTACATTTTACAAACTAACGTATACATTTGACGTAGACTTTCATAAAGCTATTCAATCAATCAATTTAATCAATATTTCTTAGACCATACGAATTAATCCGTAGGCGAAACTAATCAAAAATAACCTCGCCTTGATTTAATCAATAGAATGTACGAGTAAACAGTAATAAAGCATGCTTATGTTCATTTATTAATAACCGCAATGCTTAAGAATAGACAGCTACTTAATGAGAGATATATACGTATTGAAAGATTTGAATATGACCCTCGGTTAGTGATATGAGTGTGGGAAGTTACGAGTCGAGTAGAATCTACATAAAATGGTATAAAAGTATAGAAATGGCAGCGTTTGATGGGAGAAACGTTGAAATGGAAATAACGTACCTATACGGTATCAATCGCTCATGTAGAATCTTAGTAAACTAACCGCCTAGGTACCTATATACTTAACCTAAAATTCACTTTGTTGGTTCGTCCTTATTACGTAATTTACATAACTTGTTGATTTTTCCTTAAATAAATATTGCTTACATCTGAAACTCTACGCCGAGCATGTGAGTTTTTGTTATTTGTATCGTAGTTTGCTTACTAACATTCTATATGTCGATAGATACGGTATAGTATATGTATGCATAATTATAAGACATGATACTCTACCTTGTCCTTGACGACCGACGAGGTTGCGGGTTCGATTCCCACCTCTTGACAAATATTTGTACGATCTGCAGATATTTATTCAGGGCGTTCTGGATATTATAATAAATAAATAAATATCAGCTAGGCAGAGCTTAGCTTGTATTTTCTATAATAAAAATATCTATCTATGTAGTGTATTGTGTTATGTATATCAGTTATCTAGTACCCATAACACAAGCTCTGCTTATCTTGGGGCTAGATAATACTGTGTGAATTGTCCAGCATTATTTATTTATCTCTTTATTTGTTTACCTTTAGCCACAACATATGGAATTCTAACGTAAATAGGGTTATTTCTTTTTTGGAAAAGGCCTCATTCTTTAATTCTATAGACGCTAAAGTGTACAATAAACACGCAAACTTTCTCTTTTATTTACTATCCTCATTATATTACTTTATCAGTTACTAGTAGTGCCTCGCGGTTTCACCCGCGTAGTTCCCGTTCCCTTGAGAATTCCGGAACAAAATATAAATAATAAATAATGTTGGACTATTCACACAGCATTATCTAGCCCCAAGCTAAGCAGAGCTTGTGTTATGGGTACTAGATAACTGATATACATAACACAATACACTACATAGTTAGATATTTTTTTTTATTATATAGAAAACATCCAGAACGCCCTGAAAAAACCTGCTGATCGTACAAATATTTGTCCCGAGGCGGGAATAGAACCCGCAACCTCCTGCGTCGCAGGCGGACCTTCGCCCACCGCGCCACAGGGGTCGTCATATAGCCTTTGTCACTCCCTGAAAAGTAATCTTTTTAATGATGATTTTTTTTTTAAATCGGTCTAGTAGTTTCGGAGCCTATTCAACTCAAACAAACAAAGAATCAAATCTTTCCTCTTTATATCTATATCTATATATATATATAGTATAGACTGACATAGTAAGTGATAAAGTAGGTACCTAATATATGATAGTAGAAATGTTACCTATCATCATAAATTCTTAGCAGAAGCACCGTGAAATACCTGTTTGTAATATATTCGGTTTATCAAGGTCAGAGATGATTTATTGTGAAATATCAGTTCTTTCCATTGGATTTATGATTGTTATTAAGAAATTAAGGTGAGAATGTCAAGAACGCAGGTTTTCACATGATCTGATTCATTATTGATGGCTGGTTATGCTTCTTCTTCTTAGTTGTGTGGTGCTGGCTTAGAATTTGTACCAACCTAACTCTTCCCACGGGTGTCGTATGAGGCGACTAGTGGATATCCACCGGCTAAAAAGTTCTAATAAGTTGGAAAAATATGTTTCTAATATCTTTTGTAAATCTAAGTGACGGATTAATTAATTTTTTTTTGTCGTCAGGGATATTCTAATCTTGGAATCAAACATAAACTTACATTCTTTTTATCCGATAAATCAGTTTCTAAAATAACCTTTAAACTTTTCCATATGAACAACTAGCTGCGCCCCGCGGCTTCGCACGCATTGTTCCTATGGAAACGTTTAAAGGTGATTTTTATCCCACGGGAACAGATTTACGGGATAAAAAGTAGCCTATGTTTTATTCCAGTATTAAAATAACCTGTATGCAAAATTTCAGCCAGATCCGTTTAGTAGTTTTGGCGTGAAGAGGTAACAAACATCCATCCATCCATCCATACATCCATACAAACTTTCGCATTTATAATAATTAGTGTGATGCGGAATGCGAAGCCGCAGACAGAAACTAGTAACTTAACAATAAATAAATTAACCTACCATTTAATACTATATTGATTATTTTCTGTTTTAATTATACATACATAGTCAGTAACAAATCGTCGCAAATTGAAATCATAAAGCCATTTGCATATAAATTAAAATATAATAACCATTGCTCAATGAACTCTATCAACATGTTCTCAGTTTTGTTTGGAGCAATTAAATAACTAACTCAAGGTTGTGAAGTTAAGTAATGACTGTGGGAGCTTAGCTTAGCTACTGCTAAATTTACCCAAATTTATGATATTTTGTTACAAAAGTTGATTATATAACTCAATGGTTGCTTATGTGAGATTGGGGCAAACAAAGGACTTTTCACGATATTTTTATACCTATTTATTGGAATATTTATAATAATGTGTTCTGATCGCGTAAGTTTAAAAAACTTTATTTATTGGATTTTAAAAAGGAGGGTTTTTTGTCGTTAGGGGCCGTCGATTCATCACGTGAGGTAGAAAGGGAGGAAGGGGTCCATAAAAAATCACGAAATATCTAGGTAGTAATATATCACGTGTACATATTTATTTTATCGCCCAACGCATGATACTCAACCGAAAATAAAATTAGATGATACTTAAAGTATGAATTTTCCCTGAAGATTGATTAAAAAAATTGGGGTAAAAAATGCCAAAACAACACGTGATTAATGGACGGCCCCTTACTGATGAGACGCGATCGTGACGTTTTTTTAAACTCAGTTTAATTATTATTTTGTTTTCTGCCCCATTTCTCGTCACTTCTTTCGGTACGGTGCTGTCGTCACTTGTTAATCTAAAAAATATATTAAAATACATGTAATTGTAAGGTTCGTAGTTAACCCGCTTACACCCGTAATGAATTCGTCAAACTACGATAGTTTATAGAATAAAATACATTTAAAAGTGTTTAAATTTCAATTAAGTACTTGGGAACTAATCCATTGGTTTCAACTTATCTGTTTAGTTTAATTTATATTTTTTCAAACCATCACTTGTAGTAAATGTCACATACACATTCTGTTCAATACATTGCCCTTGTTTCGTAATCGTTACGTGATACAACTTGGCTTTGAATTTGAAATTTTAATCGAACGTTAGCGATGAATACAAATGTATGTGTGAAAGATCTTTGGAATTTGTCAATATGCATCTTATTTTGGTTCATTTGAAAAGTACAAAATAATGAGATGTCGCTAATTTCTACGTAATTTTACCGCATAGAAATCATCAACTTAAAATAAACTCAAACGCTCAACCTCAACAACCTATACTGGACTTTTATCTCATGGGGGCAATGCCCATAATCCCATGCATGCACCCGACTGAACTGGGTTCTCACCTATTTAATATAATATGTATTTATATTCCTTACATAAATAGATTAAATACCTACTTACTCCTTACGGTACTTAAGATTTTAAGTTTACTTCTTATTTTACTGAAATTATGCGCATACTTATACAGTAAGCGTATACTTCTATATACGCTCCTTCTGTACATCTATGGGTACAGTGTATTGGAATGAACCGTATGGGATTTGTCAGAAATGGCTTCGATTTTTTTTTGCACATTTTTTTTTTATACAAAATGTAGCTATCCCACAAGAATTTTTGTATGTATGTGGTCCACATGTTCGAATAGTTCCAGCTTTTAAACTGTTATTGTCATTAAATGGCAGGTACCTTTCAACCAGCTCACAATTTATCGTATTTTCGTGACAAAGCACTCAAGTATAAAAATAAAGCTAAGCCACTAATCGTAGCAAAAACAACAATGACTAATAGGTATGTTTTGAATGACCAAAATTAGACGTTAATGTTCCTGTTTCCATGTTCACGCCTACTAAATCGCATTTTAACGGTATGTTTACGTTTTTGTAGATAAATCACGTGATTAAAGGGTGATTTATTTATTTTATCTTTATGTTTGATTAAAACTTTGTCTATGTTAACCTAAGTCAGCGAAAGACCTAGATGAATATCATTAACAAATCAAGGTACATGCCCATCGTTGGATGGCCGAAAGACAGAGCACTCGTATTAGAAGCCAACGACAAAAATAGCTGTGCGTACTACCTTTTAAAGTCTTCAACCTCGTTTTTGTAAGCGTCTGGCATCTTGGATATGCGCATCTGTGAAACCACATTTGGTGATGGTTACGGACACGTCCCGGAGATGTGCCATCGAGTAATAATCAGGATGTCTCTGAATTGACGGAGATGGACGCGCATCTTTGACAGGAGCCAAAATGTTGTTGCTCCACAGGCAAGAGGAATGGTGTTTCGAGCAAACGTTCTATTAAAATTTCCATATATAACAAACGTAGCGCGTGATAATAGCTTAGCTTACCTACAGTCTAAAATCTACTGAAAATACACCACTTGACCTTAACTACTGGCAACCCTAACATACGATCTCCTTTGTTACAGCCCCCCAAACATGCCCTAACATGGCGCTCAGAATGAAGAAGGATATAAAGAAGTCGTCATACTATGTCTGGTTCCTGGGAGCCCAGGAGTCGCGTGGGCTGCGCGGGGAGGAATGCGCGCTACCTGCCGTCGCCGCGCTAGAGCAGCGTGCACGCGGGCTGGAGCCCTTCAAGGTTACACTTCAGGTGAGACAGACTACGGGCACCAGCTTACGGTCCACAGACTTTACCCAAGGTTCCACGCAGGAGTCGCGCGGGCTGCAGGGGTGCATGCTGCCGTTCTGCACCGCCGCGGTTGGCAGAGCTGGAGCAGCACACACGCGGACTAGAACCCTTCAAAGTTACATCTGCAGGTATAGACAGACTATAGGGCTCATATAGCCAAGCTTGGGTGCGCAGGAGTCACGCAGGCTACGCGCTACGCGGGGAGGAAAGCGCGCAGCCTCATGACGTCGCCACGCTGCATAGCACTCGGAGGCGGGTGAGGACAGACTATAGGCTTCCCACAGCTGAGCTTCCAGGTGCGCAGGAGTCGCGCGAGCAGTGTGCCCTGCCTGCCGTCGCCTGAAGCCCGTCAAAGGTTAAACTGCAGGTGGGGCCTGACTATAGACCTTACACAACCAAGCTTCAACTGCACACTGCTGGTGAGGTAGACTATGGGGACCAGCTTAAGGTCCACAGACTTTAGCCAAGCTCCCAGCGCAGGAGTCGCGTGAGCTGGCGCCGTTCAAAGTTAAACAGCAGGTGAGGATAGACTACGGTTGACCTACGTATGGTCTACAGTCTGCACTCTGCAGATTTTGGTCAAGCGTCATGCAGCGATGTTACCCGAGAGTTTTCGTCGTCGTAAGTAGGTAAGGTACACAAATTAAGAAAATGGATAAGTACCTAACTCAAACAACACAAGCTTTATATTTGTATATGTCGATCTAAGATCCGCTCTCTTATATTTCTTGCATCCGAATAAATATCTATGCCCTGCATGCAACGCCCGGCAACGCATATTTGCTGTCGACAAACACTGTTTTTGTAAAATGACCTTACCATCATATGATGATCTTATGTCTAAGGAACCACAAACATCAATTACTGACGTTTTGGTTAAGAAAAAATTACACTATTGGTAATTTCTCAGAAATCAAATAATATCCCTTACTTGGACGGCTAACGGCACTACAGTCTGTATAAAAATTCCAGAGATTTTCAACATCCACGGTACCCTACTTCGTTTGGTTACCACTTCCCCGTACTGAAGGGAAACGCAGGTACGAGTCCCGTCGAAATAAAAAAAATTGGATATTATTTGATTTCTTATGATATTGTTGTATCCAATTGACTATTTTCAAAGTTTTCTGGCGCTCTATGGATTTTTAATTTTAATCGGATCATCCATGCAGGTCAAAGTTCGAACTCATTTGAACTGAACACTTCCAAAAACTTTCAAATATAATCCTACACTGGTATTATCGCTATTACAACTAATTAGAGGCTTCGTATCACGATTAACGCCACTGATGTTATATAATGTAGCCTGAAGCTTGTATCGGTTTCCGGAACCAGAGTAGGTACTTTTTAAGAATTCACTTGGAGCCCGTACACACCAGGCAGTTCGAACGCGCCGTTAGTTGAATTAAAAGCATCTTAGAATAACTCAAATTATAACCCTTCGTTACCTCTATTTAAAGCTAGAATTTTTAAGCTCCCAAATCAGCGGGAAAGTGGCATAAATACTCACTTGCCTTTTTGAAACGAAATCAGAATGTTAAAGGGTGAAATTTCAGTTTTTCAAAAGCTTTTCAGTAGAACTGAGTATATCCACACTAATATTATAAATTCGAAAGTAATTATTTCTGTCTCTCTGTTTTTTCTTTACCATTTCAGGCTTATAGCTCTGAATGGTTATAAATGAAACTAGACTTCTGAATTTCCTCCTCTGAATAAGACTTCTTAATTTCCTCGAATAATTCCTAAAAGGCGTCTCTAGATCTTGGTCTGTCAGAGATATCTCTTTGACAACTTTTCTTTACTCTCTAGATACGTGTGGTTACAAACTAAAAAGCTCGGTTATCTACACCCACGATTATTGCAAACACATTACCTCATTTACCCGACCTACTGCCGGTAAAGAGATCCATTATACATAATTCGCGTTCCCAACAAAACATCTATTAGATCTGACCCATGACTCGTACGATAGTAATCGATATCGCTCGTATGTTACATAATGTAATTATAATACAGTTCACTAAAGGCTTGTTCAGAGTAGCTCTGATCAGGCCCGAAGGGTGTAACTAAGTTCTTTCTTAAAGCAACTTATGAATTATCAAATTGTCCATATCAATATACATTGAACATCTTTTCTACATAAATATAATATTATAAAGAATAAAGATTTGTATTTTATAACGAATAAACTTAACTCAAAAACTGCACCGATTTCAAAAATTATTTATTAATAGTATTCTTTATTATTTCTGAGTAACCATAGGCTATATTTATATATTTAAAAATGCATGTCCATCCGTGCTAACTATGAAGCTGGACGGCCTCTAGTATCATAAATGGGATGGTCTTCTTTCACTCAAACATTGAGTTATTCATTTTTATACCTAATCAAAATTGAGCTTGTATACCATTCCATTCCACTAATACTCATAACCAAAATGTCAAAGTGCGGATGGATAATCACGCCTAAGTCTGAATCGTTCAGGCTAAAATAATAGACATTTTATAAAAAAAAGTGATGGGGATTCCATTCAAAAGAATTCGTGAGATTAGAATCCAAAATCGTCGTCAAATCGTCCAAGTTCGTCATTTCTGTGCATTACATTCTACTTAATCCCATACAAAATGGCAGTTCGCCCACTCCATTAATTACTATCGTTTGGTTGCTTGTCTGCGTCTACCCTTACTGCATAACATCGATATAGCTGATAGCCTGTAGCATTGTAACGCGGCAAGGGCTAGAAAGTTGTTATAATTGATTTATGGCGCTCAATGTATCATGATTAATTGGAAGATGGACTGCGCGCACGCAAGGAAGGCGTTAAAACTGACTAGGTACCTACCGAGTATTATGCAATAGCTGTAAAGTATGATATATTACAAGGTTCCATAAGAAAGAAATACTTTTGTACACAGCATTATCTAGCCCCAAGCTAAGCAGAGCTTGTGTTATGGGAACTAGATAACTGATATACATAATACAATACACTACATAGATAGTTTTTTTTATTATATATAAAAAACATCCAGAACGCCCCGAACAAATACCTGCAGATCGTACAAATATTTGTCCCGAGGCGGGAATCGAACCCGCAACCTCCTGCGTCGCAGGCGGACCTTCGCCCACCGCGCCACAGAGGTCGTCATTAACAAATAAATGTGAACATATTGGTTTGTCAACAACAATCTGTGGTATAAGCGTCTCGTGGGTAAAACATACCTACGCTCAATGGACACCATACCCACAACGATTATTTTCATATTTCACACTACCTACCAGTGGCTCCATACTCTATTTACCAGGACAAAAAGTTATTGTTGATCCACATCTGGATGCAAATTTCAGCGCAATCCGTTTGGTCTACTTTTAGTGTCCCTCACCTACCTCCCCTAACATCTCACAACAAAACGGCACAAATTTTCGCCTTTACATCTCTAGTCTCATAAAGGATAAGAAAACCAAACATCTCACGTACAAATTCCTCTACAGGTATCCCACAAAGGTTTGAAGATCATCCAAAATGTGACGACCAAAGGAAAACAGCAGACTATCAAGCATTTCATCCCCCATGGCAGCATCACCAGTGCTGTGGTGCAAGGAGACGTGGTTGCTTGCGTTCTTCTACTCTACAACCCGGTCACTGGCTGTCCCGTGCATGTACATGCTTACAGGTCAGTAAACAAACAACAAACCTTCTACAGTAGAACCCACTTAGTGTATAATGTTTAGTGTTTAACGCATTCACTGCCCAGTCTCTGCGGTGTGACCCTCAGGGTCGCGCTGCAGCTACACGAAGCTGGAGAACGGCACCTGGGCCGTCTTGGGCCATGAAGGTGCTAATACGATTTCACGCAAGCCTAAGTGATGAAGACGATGATGAACCAACTCCAATTTTGTCCAACACCCAGGCATTATTAGCTGTCAATGATTTAAGACGCTATGTAGCTTTTTTAAATAAAAGCGAAGATGCACTGCAAAAGTATTATTACATTGAAAATCTTGTAATTGCTAATACATCAGAATCTTCCTGTCAAACTAAAATAAGTGATTAAGTTAAATAACGTAACTACAATAACACTAGATATGTGTTCAACGTATGTATATTATTATGAAGACGCTTCTACAACAAAATTCGTGTTACAAAAATTATCAGTAAATAGATTCAAATAAATTTTGAAAACTTTGCTGTGCAAAAAGGCTGACTATAAATTATCAGATTGTCTAGTGGAGGATAAGAAGCTTGGGACGGGTTTAGCTCCAACTCAACGAATAACAACTAACCGGCTAAAGCTTTCTTCGTTGTTTCTTTACTTCAGTCTACATACCGAAGCGACAGAAATCAAAATATCACTTTATTTTCGTGTCAGTGTATAATTTGACCTTTTCTACGTGTAAATTTATAGTGTAATGCAGTATATAAGAGTTTTTGGTTATATTTGATAGCGTTAGAGTACCTTTGCACAGGAGTAAGTTAGATCGGTCCTTTAGTTAGGGAACATGCATAAAACAGTAGGCTGATCGGCGGAGCATATAAGTTGCTTGGCCAAGACAACTATCTATTGTCTCTTTTTTCTTCTTATTTGTACGAATGAAACTTCTGGAAACTGTATCGCTGACTTGATATTACCTAGCATTTGCCAAGCATTATGTTTCGACCTCAACAGCCTATTAGGTATTTATCCACTGCTGGACGCAGGCCATCACATGCCCATAGTCCCCACGCTGGGCCTGCGGCGGGTGTAAATCGCAGTTTGGAGCAGTTTACTCGCCCCTAGTGGAGTTGGGATGGTTCAAATTCTAAGCCAGGACCACGCAGCATGCTTTGAGAAAATACTCGAATTACAAGAATTATCATACCACAGGGGCCGATTCCTTGATAAAAATATTTTTCTACGGTTTTGAAACATGTTTGAGTCTGTTCAAAAAGAAAAGAGTCGTGGGAATTGACAACTTTTGTTGCGTTGACAACACTGCTCTGTTATTGCAGTACTAAAAGTGTTAGGTCACTGTAACGCCACGACTCTTCTCTTTTTTAACAGACTCTACATTATTTTCGCCTACCAGGCTCAATTAGAAAATTTCTCGTTTTCACACACCACGTCTACTGTTCATTGCTTATTCATGGATTCCAGCACACATTTTACTGCGTATATTTCTTCAATTCAATAAGCTCAACTGGGTATTTCTCCTTTTATTGGCCTTGTGCTGAATACATAATGTACAGCTTAGATCCTAGTAATCTCTACTGGTGCCAGAAATTTCGCAAACATAGGAGTGCCAGTGATGCCTATGTAAATAATATTGCGGAAAACTAGAAACAAATCTCGGAACGGTATTTTGATTATGACGAGTGTTTGACAAATATTGCTAGCTGCTATCTCTTTTTAACCGACTTCAAAAAAAGGAGGAGGTTCTCAATTCGTCTGTTTTTTTTTATTTTATTTTTTTATGTTTGTTACCTCAGTACTTTTGACTGGGTGGTCAGATTTGCATGATTCTTTTTTTATATAAAAGCTGGTGCTTCCCGTGTGGTCTCATTTTAATTTTGACAATGGGATCCATGATAAATCATGAAAAAACTGTAAAAGCTTCGTTAATAACTCTGTGTGTTAGAAGAAATGAAAAGCTTCGTTAAGCTTTTCATTTCTTCTATGTAGTAAAAAACAAAAGAATATCTGTTCATTTTGTTTTGAATGGAAAAAACAAAAGAATATGAACGGCATTGGCTCGCGCGATCTCTGTGGCGCAGCGGGCGAAGGTTGCGAGTTCGATTACCGCCTCGCCTCGGTTGTTTCTGCAGATATTTTTATCCGGGTGTTCTGAAAAAAAAACTATCTATGTAGTAGTATTGAGTATATCAGTTACCTAGTACCCATATCACAAGCTCTGCTTAGCTTGGGGTTAGATGATTCTGTGTGTATTGTCTGGCATATTGATTAATTAATTAATCAATGGTCTAGCATTATTTATTTATTTAACGGCACTGCAACTGATTTGGTACTTTATATTCCTACGTAAAAAACGAAGATGTCTTATCTAAGGCCTCAATGGTGGTGGTAGAAAAATTTGAAGAGTTACTTGACATTTGGTACGACCTTTTGAAATGCCAAGCTAAAAGATGTGTTAAAAGAATACAATAAGTGCCTATTTCCTCGATTGATGTGCGAGTACCAAATTAACATCATCACTTCAAAATGAATAAGATAGTTAAGGCATAGTATTATTGAGTAGCGACCACAAACACAACCAGGCATATTGTATCAAAACTGTAAGAAAGGGTAGGTAAACACAATCCTCCTAATATTATAAGCGCGAAAGATTGTAAACATGTATGTATGTTTGTTGCTCTTTCACGCAAAAACTACTGAACGGGTCGGGCTAAAATTTTGCATACAGGTAGTTTTAGGCCTGGAATAACACATAGGCTACTTTATATCCCATAGATCAGTTCCCGTGGGATAGGCGTGCGAATTCGCGAGGCGCAGCTAGTAAAAAATAAATACCATAACTACTTATAAGTAGGTAAGTTTATTAGGTTAGGTAATAAAGGGTCTAATCAACTTATGAAATCGAGAATAAGTACTTGCCTACATTGAATTATTTGTGTAAAATTTACTTTTCCTTAGTATGTAAAAAAATCTGCTAAGAAAATGTTCCGTGGCTAAAATACCACCCAGGAAATACAACCGTCGGTCGTGGAATAGTTTATTGAGTAATTGTTTTGTTTGAATCTATCGACAATAATATACAATATTGTGTACAGCTAACTGTTTCGTTGTCGAGACATCTTCGCCTGACATTTAGCTGGAATGGCTGTTAAGCAACGGATAAATATTCCACCATTGAGACAAGTACCTATTTATCTCTTGAATAAATACCTCCTTTGCCTGAGCCACATTTACAAAACGGCTATGAATTCAAAATATTTGACGGTGAATTCTATTTGGCTAAATAGGTTTTGTAGCCAATGTGAATAAAAAGTTGTTCTAGGTCTGAATTGAGTTTCCACACGTGGCGTAACTACGCAGTTAATGGGTAAACCTTTTTCTATATTTTAAATTTTTTATTTTAAAATTAATTATAATTGATGTTTGTCACACAGTGGCTATGCGATTCCCATTAGATATATAAATAATGCTGGACAATTCACACAAGGACACAAACAAATTTGTTTTGCCTAAACTAAAACAGACAATTCTTATTCTTCTTTTACTGTATTCGGTTGCTTAGTAATATTTTTAGAGGTAAGTATCTTTCCCTATATACTTTATTTATTTATTTATTTGGCACACAAAACAGAATACAATCAAGAAATATGCAAACAAAAAACCTAACAGGCTGGACGCTTATGAACCTTATCTTATGTTGGGAAACGATTCATTCATCGAAGGAAATTGCCGGGCAATGTCATCGGGTTCGGTGTGTAAAGTTGAAACCGGCGAGATACAAAAGTCATGTGAGTGAGTGCCAACTGCGTAACACACTACACCTACTTGACGGTTGGTAGTCAACGCACGGAGCACGTATAGAAGCTCCAAGCTCCTTGTAAGCACGACTGGAATGTCCGGCGAGAGGTCGCAGTAAAAATATGCCTGCAAGTATGGGCAGGCGACCTAGTACCTGTGCGTAAGTACAGTTCATACGATAGAGTGGACTCGAGTGTACACTCAACCTCAACCTCAACAGCCTGTATTGGGCCACTGCTGGACGCAGGCCTCCCCCTTTATCCTCCCTTTAGCCTTCCGTTTATCAGAAAGAGTTGGGGTGGTGCAAAATCTAAGCAGGCACCACACAGCTCAAGTCAAGTAATGTTGATATTTAATTTATATGCATAGTAGGTTAAGATTTGTTATTAAAAGAATGTCAACTTTTTCCGTTTCCCATCCTACCCTTATGTAGGTAGATCGACCTTCTATCCAAATGCTCAGGGGCGCTGCTGCCCGCCCCCCGTTGGATATCCCTTAGTCGCCTCTTACGATACCCGCGGGAAGAGGTAGGGTGGTGCAAATTCTAAGCCAGTACCACATAGTACTTTTTCCTTTTTTTATTGACGATGTGGCGCGGCGGGCGAAGGTCCGCCCTCGACGTAGGAGGTTGCGGGTTCGATTGAAGTCTCGTGACAAATGTTTGTTAAACTTAAATCATATATTTAAGTAGTGTATTGTATTATGTGTATCGGTCATTTAGTAACACAAGCAAAACGCATCATCCAGCCCCAAAGCACGGATAATATAATACTATGCTAGTACCCAAAGTAAGCAGAATTTGCGTAATTTTTAGGTAACTGTTATATTTAAAACATTACATTCATGAATAATTATGTATATCTCTTTCAATCCACTTGTAAAGAATTAAACAATAATATGAGATTACTTTGTATTTTAGAACCGTTGTGTTCGCTTTTACACAATACATTATAAACTATCGAAAACAGTACTAGTAACGCCATCTCTTATCGCAGTTGAACAGTTTTTATCAAGTTTGTATCAGTAGTGGCCAGTGAACTTTTGAATAGTGCAGCTAGGAAGTTTATTTCCAAATCAAAGGTACGAAGAAAGAAAAACTGTTTGTAGTTTTTTTTTTTTTTTATAATCATTTATTTACAAAGGGTTTGTTCGCTAAAGCGAATAAGGCACCCTGATAATTAAATTAACTTAAATAAACCTCTAACTTAACTAATTACTGCTACTTAATCGCTTACTTACTAATAAGTACAATTTTTTGGCATCATCTGAAAATGGATCTGAAAGAATGCTATTGCAAATACCAATCATTGACAAATTTAAGTCATAATTATTTCTCTCTTGCGAGTTCTGTACACATTCCATTAATACGTGGTAAACATCATCGACTACATTACATGTTAAACAATTAGGTGAGGTAGTTTTTTTCATCAAAAATGAAAATTTATTGCACGGAATGTGTCCAGATCTGAGTCTTAATGCTGTTACAATGTCACGTCTACACAACAGCCTGTTATCTATCCACGCTGAGCGCATCGGTTGTGGTTGGATCGTGCGATACCATATACCTTTCTCTTTCGATCTTTCATCAAAGTATTCCTTCCATAAATCATAACAATACCGTTTCAATAAAAGTATGTAATTTTGAAATGAGGGAGTAATATTAAAATTAATACCGTCAGAAACTGCTCGCTTGGCTAAGTCATCAGCTTTTTCATTACCGTCAAGACCAATGTGTGAAGGGATCCACTGTAAATAAACCATCCTGGAATCAGCCTGCAACTTAACTAGAAGTTTTAATATTGAGTAAGCTACTGGTAAGCCTCGAAAGACCGAGGTACACCGAGCTAGGTGTTGAAGCGAACTCCTTGAATCGGACAAGATAACAACATTGTTATAATTCATTGATTCTACGTAGGACAATGCCTCATAGATAGCTACAAGCTCAGCTTCCATAATAGATATATTTACATCGATCTTCAACATTAGTGAGATATCGTTTTGTGAATCGTAAAATGAGGCAACAATTCCAAAGCTATCTTTTGATCCATCTGTAAATATCTTGTAAATAAGTAGGGTACTGCTCATTTAAAAAATCTATACACATGTTTTTTAAAGTTAATTCATGATATTGACGTTTAGGGTTTGCAACACAGTCTATATCCGGTCTTAGGCAATCAGAGAGGTTAATACTAGTGATCCACTGATCCAAAGAAAACATACCTAACATTGAATTTGAGTAAATTGAAAGTGATTTGAACCTATCATATATTAGTGTAAGTAAGGGTTTTTTCTTATTATTCCAATACCTACTTTGAGAGAACATATCGGATAAATTAGAAATAAGCTTAACAGACGAGGTATTTATAACGGATTTGTTTTTTAACCAATATTTACCAGCTAGGTAATGTCTTCTAAAACTTAAAGGGCACAAACTGAGATCACTTTCCATTACGTGAATCGGGGTGCTCTTTATATAACCGCCTATTGTGTTTGTAGTTGATTTTAAATATTTACATTAACCAGTTTTTGTTTGAATAGGTAACCTATACTCATCTGTGGACATTATTAAAAACGAATATTTCCTGAAAATACACATCTTGGATTTTTTTCAGTATTTACTTAGTCAAATTTACCCCCTTCGTCAAAACAGATTTTGTTGTTATACAACAAAATTTGAAAAATATATAATTCTGGTCTGAAAGGGATATTGAATTCTAAATGTGTTTACATTACAATATGTTAGTTAATAACAACTAAAACGTTAGTAGGTTCCGGTAGAGATTGTCTAGAAGTTATCATGGACCTTTTAACCTCGGCAATATTAAAACATCTCTCCACGTATAAATATCGTACATCCAGTCGTTAATGAAGTTGTAAACTTTGATTACATTATACATTACAAGGAATAAATGCTTACTGAATAGCCATTTGAACTAACACACCTGTGTTTCTTTACGTAAAATCTAAGGCTTTTAGTAGACGAGCCACTTTAAGTCGATTCTACATACTGTTTTAGATCGCTGTACACTTAATTTTAAGTTGACAGTGTCACCCACTATTTTGCATCCAAATTGGCAGCCAACTCTGAATAGTCGCCTTGTATAAAATTGCACTGCTTAGGCACTTTCAAACTAGATTTATGAAGTAAATTAAGGACCTGCGTACTAACGTGTAAGAATAGTCTAGTCCTAGTCTGACACCGAATTCTGCGGACACCCGGCAAGTCTAGTAAACACTGTTGTCAGCCAGAGTTGAAATAAATTACAAAATATTAATGTCAACAAGAATTTTGTAGTATAATTTTTATATTTTTATTTATAAACTAAATTTTAGTTAATGTTTTTAATATCTAGGTCTGACAAATAGTATCATATGATTGTTTTATTGATGTTCTATATCATAATTATTATTATTATGTTATGATTTTTTAAATTAAGGTTTTACATGTAGGTAAATTTTATTTTATTTGAAGAAATGTTCGATTTTAATGATAATTATATTAAAAAGACTCAAGTAGGTATACTATTGCATTAGGTGCCCCTGTTAAAAAGTATTATTTTTTATAAACAATATATAAATTATACGACATCCTCGTAGAATCGCCTACGTCCTGCTCTTACCTTACCTAAAGTCATAGATTTACAAGAACCTTAGATTTAAGTATACATATACTGACTATTGCCTTTCGACAGCAAAATTGTATACATTTTTTATTTGTATGATGAATGGTCACGATCTGAATCTGTTTTCATGCACTGAAAGGTCCTGCCAACCCCCCGTCGCTTGCTCCTTTACTAAACGTAACACGCAAAGAGAAAAGTGGCTGCCATTATTAGTGGCCTGTCTGCAACTGACACGGATCTAAAGTAGTCAGGCTTTCGAGTAGCAACTAGTGAAAACCTTCTGCAAAATCTCGTGGATAGAACCTGCCTATAAATCTACATACAGGGAAATGTTATCTTTGAATGCTGATGAAAGTTGCTCGGTCATGGTTTCACTTCTACTTAGTTGCTTTATAACTCTATAAATAAAGCTTGTGTCGCTTTTAAATCTGAGAGATAAAAAATGGTTGTCTCTAAAGTTGATTTAGTAACGATAATTTTCCATGATAACGTCATTTACTTGATCTATTGAAAATCTTACTCGTAGTTTATATACTGTTTTAACCATTATGGTGTTAGCTAGCTATCAAGGCTTTCTATAATACGAAATCAGAACTTTAATCTTCTTAGCTTCAGTCGTCATGACAACACCATCAACAACGTGACACTTTGAACATGCTTCCCATGTTCATCGATTTATTAGATGTTATCACGTCAAATATATGAAATGATGATCTTTTACATTTATGATGACTAGGTAACTTTTGACTAGGTAGGTAGGTTTGCGAGAAGAAAAATAGATAATCCTAAATCCTATAAGGCTAATATAGGCTTTAATTAATTAAACTTTTTCTATATGAAATCAATGAAAACATTTTAAAAAATTATGAGTGTGTAGGCAAACCCAAGGAGTTACTTAAGCTACCCCCAGCTTTGGTATTTGTTTGAATTGTTCGGTGATATTTTAGAAACTTTAAACATTAGGTACAGAAGGGGTAGAATATTCTCTATTCTATATCGCGTTATCTACAGTACCTACTCCCAGTCATCTCGTGAGCAGAACAGAAATTAAATCTGTTGAAACGTAGGGAAACAACAAAATAAATAGACGCAAAAATATCCGTGAATATTTATTTTAGTTAAAGTGTGATCGAACGAAGTTTAAAAAACTATATAACAAAACGTCTCTCGTATGTATGCAAGTATGCATACAAAACCTCGGTGTGAACTTCATTATCAACTTTCATGCCACTATTTCAACTGTCTCAATCGCAGAAAATAAAAATAATAATAAAATGTTGTCCACACATAACATAAATAATGTCGAATTTCTCTTGCCTGGTGCAAGGCCGTGATCTACAATCAGTAAAATGTCGTGAGTAAGTTTATTCGAGTATATATTTACATAGTAGCTATGATTTCTAATGGAGACTTACCTACTTACTGTTTCCTAGGTCGAAGGTGCTGACCCGGCCTACAAAGGCAGAAACCAATAGGTACATTATAATACAATAATTTAGTTAAAATTTTTTCATTCGTCTCTCAATACTTTTTATTGTCCTTTCACCGCTGGCGCACGTACATTTCACGCGTTTTGACAGCTTACGTCATTTTTGACAGTTGTTTCAATATGGCCGATTTTTAGACAAAAACTTAGCAACACTTTCACCAATAGTTGGTCACCAGGTGGTCGCCATTTAAAAAATAATAATCAACGATTGGGTGTTAAAATGTTTTGAATGGTTTTGTAATAAAACGTGAATTGAATTTTTTTCGTTGCCGGTAGCATTGTGATGACAAGTTGTTTATTTTTTTGTAAAAACTCGTAACAGAATTGGAAAGTTTTAGTGATTGTTGTATTTATCAGTTAGATATTATATTATTATTCTTGTTTTGTAATGGGTTTTTAGGGTGAAGAATTTGAAAGTTTGTGAATTGAAAAAGATCCTAGGAAAATAATTTTGATACTGTGTTGGTAGGCAAGAGTAAATAAATATTAAATAATGTTGGACAATCCACACGACATTATCTAGCCACAAGCTAACCAGTGGGCACTATACATATAGGTACCTGATATACTTTATACAATACACTTATATAATAGATATATATTTTAGAAGTACCTAACAGATAAGATCCTCAGAGAAGCGCCCTATGGCTCTTATCTGAGGAGACCTATGTCCAGCAGTGGGCTAACATAGGCTGTATGATTGTAAATATAGGAAAACACAGTAGCAGCCCATAGCCAGAAAGTTGGCGGTGTTCCACTTCCGTAACGTGCCTCGACAAGCACATTAGGCTGTTAGTCCTGCGCCGAACTTCTCCCCGGTCATGTCGGTTTGCCGTCGTATATTTTGATTCGTAGAGTTATATTTGGTTCCTGGAAGCAGCTTCTTCCTGAATGGTGTAATTCTCTTGTAAATAAGCAAAAAAAATTTCGCTGCCTTACCAAAAACATATGCTTTGTCTCAACTCCTATGAACACCAAATCCTATGTCTATCCTCTTAACAAAATACCGCAAGCATAGTGCCTTCCTAATAAATGTACAGTCTGTCTGTGCCTATAGACCGTTTTTATTTCTAGAATTATTTTGTCAATTATTTTTACTGTATTTTAATTTAATTTGTTTGTTGATTCTGTATAATGTTTAATATACCTACCTTTTCTACTTAGTATCTATGATTTAAATTTAAGTCAAGACATGTTGTTTAAGTTTTTAGATGTTATTTATATAGATTTACCTAGCAAGTAGGTGTCCTAGACACGATCCTAGACGTAACACATAGGAGAACTCTGTAATGTTAGGTCTGGTTTTAAATAAACGAATTGAATTGAATATGAGTATGAATGCACATAGGCACATTCAATGATACATTAATAATACATTCAAATGACCATCCGGTTACATAATTACAATGATTCTTGACATTTACTTACATGAGTCAAAGTATCTTTAAGTGTATTCTGAGGTCAGAATAAAGTAAACAAACCAGTTTGGTAAATAAAGTTACCTAATAGATTTATTTAATTTCTAGAATTCTAATGAATAACCTGTCCATACTTCATTACGTAGTAAATAATTCCTTTGCTTGTGGGTTTTGATTCCCGCCTCGAGGCGAATGTTTGTATGATCTGCAGATATTTGTTCAAGGTGTTCTGGATATTTCTAGTATAGTCTAAGTATAATAAAAATGTCTATCTATGTAATACTGTATTTGTAAATACACTAAGTTCTGTCTATAAAATAACGATATTTTATCCTATTCTTATTCTTATTTTAATTTATTTCGATTATTTGACTGTAATTTTCTTTTTCAATTAAGTCTATCAGTAATTTAGTACCCATAACACAAGCTCTGCTAAATGACGCTGTGTCAATTGTCCTGCATTATTGAATATTAATAAATACTCATCTTCCAAGTAAGGTAAGTAAAAAAGAATTTAATTGGCTAAGTGTTTCTAGAGTAAGATAATAGCATGTAAGCATTTTCTTATCAAGATGAAAATTGCCATAGAGCACGCAAGAAATAAATGAATAATTAAGTAATTGATTGATTGAACAATGTTAATAGATTATCCAAAGGTAATAAATTGCCAATTAATGAGATATAAATTACCGACACCTAATTTATTAGTATTTTAATAGTTGCTTGGTTCAGTGAAGGCTATGTAGACTAATTGTCTTAAAAGCTGGTCTCAATTCAGTAGCTGCCAAAACTAAACTAAACTAATTTGACAGGACTAAAAATGTCGCCGTCCCTATCATAACGATCAAAATAATAAGGATGGCATCATTTTTAGCCCTGTTAGATTAGTTTAGTCTAGTTTTGACTACATCTGAATAGACACCGCTATGTAGCTAATAGTATCCATTCTGATGTCGCGAAAACTAGACTAAACTAATTTGACAAGACTAAAAATGATGCCATAAGGATGCGTGACGTCATGAGTTTCCCAACCTTTGAACTATCACGGTTCATAAGATACAGCCTGGTAACACGGATAGATGGACAGAGGAGTCTTAGTTATAGGGTCCAGTTTAACCCTTTTGGGTACCGAACCCGAAAACATGTGTCAAGATCATTACTTGTACTTATGTCAAATTTCAGCCTAATCCGTTCCGTAGTTTTGGCGTGAAGAGGTGACAAATATCCACCCATCCATCCAAACTTTCGCATTTATAATATTAGTGTGATAGGTATTTAAAATGAAATAATATCCCAAAAAATTTGTGGCTTCGACGGGATTAGAACCCGCGTCCTCCCCTCAGTATGGGGATGTCATAACAGCTAGACCACGAAGACGGATACCGTGTCAGCCGAAAATCTCTGATATTTTGTACGGACTATAGCGCCGTTAGCCCTACAGTGGAAAATTTAAGTTTATCCAATCCTGTTCAAAGACTTAACCGCCTTATTCATAATGGTCTGCTAACATAAAATAGCTGCTAAATAGTGTTATTTCTCAGTCTGACTTATGTCAATAGAAGAAGACGGGGCGAGATT
Source organism: Eupithecia tripunctaria (assembly GCA_955876795.1). NCBI lineage: Eukaryota > Metazoa > Arthropoda > Insecta > Lepidoptera > Geometridae > Eupithecia > Eupithecia tripunctaria. The sequence continues at coordinate 9,280,176 of OY041620.1, forward strand.
TAGCATTGTGCTAAGTTAGCAGAATGTTATGAATAAGGGGGTAAGGTTACATATAGCTTGAAATTACCCGGAGACTCACTATAATAATAAAAACCTTATAAATACCTATAGGTATTTGAAACTTTTCACAAAGATCGTCAACAATGTAAATATTGCAGAAACCTGCGAGTGTGATAGCACGATGCCATCGGAATGCTGACATTTTAATGTCAAGGCCCTCCGACGCGTCTGTGAACCTAACTTGTAAATAAATGTTTTGATGTATCCAAAATTAAGCGAACTTACCTTTATTTATACCTTCCGAGGACATCCGTGAGGGTGGTGGATCCAGGATATTATTTTGGGAGGAGGGGGCATTTTGACAAAGTTCAGGGTTAAAAAAAACACAAGTAAACAAGAAAGTATGGAACTCCTGGGTCTTTTAGGCTCCCCCTTTATCCGCCAATGGGTGCGGCGGCAGATTTGGCCGAGGATCTCAAGAAGCGAAAAAATGTAGGTACAACAGATCCTATACATATTACAAAATGCCCTTGGGGTCGAGACCCTTGGTCAGTAGGGTACCGAGGCCCACCAGATTTAAATAAAAAATATTTAAGCATCTGGTTGAAACGAAGATTGACCCAAGAGCCCACATATGTTATAATAAAATATATTGATGCTGCCAGGAATCCTTGTTCTACGAAGGGGTGTCGTGTGGCGGCTTAGAATATCCACCACCTCAACTTTTCACCAAAACCAAACTGCGATCTTCAACCCAGCGTGGGGATTATGGCATTACACCCCAATAATATGAGTCAATGGTTTCTATTCAGAGGGCGTAGCGAACTGGCATTCGCTATGAAGCTAATCGAAACCAATTGAAAGATCCGTAGGCAAAAATTCGAAACAGATCACGTGACATTTAAGGCATATGTCAAACCCATATATTTTTGGACTTTTATACTATCGCTGCCATGTTTAGAACGGGTCGGCCAAGTACCAACTTGCAGCCTTAGACTCGACTCGATCGAACGAAGAGCCTTCAGACTCATTGACGAGCAGCACCTTGCAGTGACTAAGGTTCAATTCAAAGTCTCGAACACCGCCGCAAGGTTGCTTGTCTCTCGATCTTTTATAGGATACATTTTGGAGAATGCTTACTTGAACTACATGACCTGATCCCACCACACCCCTTCCACTTCAGGACAAGCTTACGCACAGCGCAATACCATCCATACTTGGTGGATGTACCCTCCACTCGTACTAAGCGGTTTTCGCCACCTTTATTATTCGCACCGCAAAGGAATGGAACTCGCTCCCTGCCTCTGTATTTCCGGCCAATTACAACCTGGGTCTCTTTAAGTCAAGGGTGAATAGGTATCTTCTAGGCTTCGTGATACACCGATCGCATCTTCGCTTTCCATCAGAGATTGCGGTCAAACGAAAGTCTATTTCACATTAAAAAAGAGAAAAAAAAAGCTTTCGCCATCGATTGTTACATTGTCTAGGCCCTCAGATGTTGCCAAAACTAGACTAAACTAATCTGACAGGACTAAAAATGATGCCATCCTTATTATTTGGATCGTTTTGACAGCGACAGCGAGATTTTTAGTTCTTTCGAATTAGTTTACTTGACGACGACATCTGAATAGACACCAATAAGGAGTTTATCGGAGAAAGACTTTGTCCAGCAATGGACTGGTATAGCCTGTTTATTTGTTATTCTTAAGTCCTTTAAATGCCAACCACTATTCCAATATTCAGTAGCTCAGCTATTTGTCTAATCTTTCTTCATAGGATTGCCTAACGGAATGTAGAGCGAGTTCTATATTACCATAATACAATCGTAATGTATTAGAACAGCATTTTAATGTGTTACTCAATTCAATGGCATAGCAATATGCTAACATAGGGCTCGTTGATGCCCAGTGAGTTCTTACAACACATCTGGAAAGTCATTGTATGTATTACTTCGAGCAAAGTACAAGAAGTGCCTGCAGTATTGCCGAACTAACAGTCCCATAAGGTTTTATTCAGACTCTCTGCAAGGCTGCGACTCTATTTTAGTGCTTTTTTAATATTTTTTAGATTTAGGAATTAAACTACCAGAAAAATAGTATTTTGTGCTTATTGTGAAGTTAAACTACCAGAAAAACAGTTTTTGTGCCTAGTTGTGGATGTAAATAGTTGCTATCATAGGATTGTTTTTCGTTTGAGTACCCGGGAGCAATCGCAGTTGTAAAGTTCTGTGTAAAACAGGTGCGATCATCTTCTTTTTTTAACCGACTTCAAAAAAGGGGGGTTCTCAATTCGATTGTATTTTTTTTATGTTCCTTACCTCAGAACTTTTGATTGGGTGGTCCGATTTTCATAATTCTTTTTTTATTTGAAAGCTGGTGCTTCCCGTGTGGTCTCATTTTAATTTGGTCCCATTCTGACAATAGAATCCATATAATTGAAGTAGGGTTATAGTTTTTTTAAATCAATTATCATGGACTACCTACAAATCTGTCAGTTCAGTATGAGAAAAATAAATGAGGACGACGCCAGCTCTGGATGCGTTACCTATTGACCGTTTTTCCATCAGCCGGCAACGGCCACGGCTTGGCGACAGCGGCAGCGCCGGGCTGGTGCCGTCAAAGCAAAAATGTATGAACGCCCCCGGCAGATATCCCTTAGTCGCCTCTTACGACACCCAAGGGAAGAGATGGGGTGCTGCAAATTCTAAGCCAGCATTGTGGTGCTGGCTATAGTTATATAGGAATACCACTTATAAAATACCTTAAAGCTACAATAAAAATGGCTTTCGACTCAGCATAATAAACGAGTGGATTCACGTATGGCTCGTTTTTCCACTCACCGGCACGGCGACGGCATACAAATACAACAAATACAAAATACTATTACAAAAAAGCTGATACAGTTTACTGGTAGTCCCCGCTCTAGGTTCAGAACCTGTATCGCGGTAGGCCGAATTATAAACAGAATTACCTATATTTAAGACTGTATAAACAGGGCAGCAGGTTGACTCTAGAATAATAACTACTAAAATGATGACAAAAATAAAATTGAAGAACAGTAACATGACTTTTACATTTACAACATATGCATGGCAAAACTGCATGTGTATTGTACTGTACATATATGAATTACTAGCTGCGCCCCGCGGCTTCGCACGCGTTGTTCCTATGAAAACATTAAAAGGTGATTTTCATCCCGCGGGAACAGATTTATGGGATAAAAAGTATGTTTTATTCCAGTATTAGACTTACCTGTATGCAAAATTTCAGCCAGATCCGTTCAGTAGTTTTGGCGTGAAGAGGTAACAAACATCCATCCATACATCCATCCAAACTTTCGCCTTTATAATATTAGTGTGATACACGTTTGCGAGTCTAAGAGCGTGAGGCGGCCGGCTCAGTGGAAAAACTCGTCTCGAACACCGCCGCAAGGTTGCTTGTCTCTCGATCTTTTATAGGATACATTTTGGGGAATGCTCACTGGAACTACCTTGCTACTGACCTGATCCCACCATCCCCCTTCCACTCCAGGACAAGCAGACGCACAGCGCAATACCATCCATACTTGGTGGATGTACCCTCCACTCGCACTAAGCGGTTTTCCTCCACCTTTATTATTCGCATCGCAAAGGAATGGAACTCGCTCCCTGCCTCTGTTTTCCCGGCCAATTACAACCTGGGTCTCTTCAAGACAAGGGTGAATAGGTATCTTCTAGACCTTCGTGATACACCGTCGGCCGCATCTTCGCTTTCCATCAGGTGAGATTGCGGTCAAACACAGGTCTATTTTACCGTAAAAAAAAAAACGAAGCCCCGGGCCATGCAGGGCCGTCACCGTGCCGTACCGTTCCATGCCGTCGCCGTGCCGTCGAGTGGAAAAACGTCCATTAGACAGTCACGCATTTTGAATGATCTCTTACGTGACATGACCTATGGTACCCTTTTCATACCATTTAGTAATAGATATTGGTATATTGCAAATATCAAGACAGGAGACGTTGAGTGACAGGCAGTTGATGTTTATGTAAGCTTGTAATATATAGTTAGTTCTTTATTGTGTCGGTAATAATAATAAAAGTGCAGTATAGCAATACTTACGATTCTACTGAGATTACGAAAATATATATTTTGCTCGAAAATTCGCTCTTCGTCTTGCCATCCAAATTTGAACATTAGGTAGGTATAGGTTATCTGAATTTAGTACCTAACTATATTACTTACTTTCACGATATAATGTACTATATTTGTAGCTAAAAAATATAATATTATACTGAAACTAGTTAAATTACCAACACGATATAAACTAAATATTTGAAATGGATCAGTTGAGCTACGATACCCACTTTCATTTTCTTTTCAATCACTATACTTTATAATAAACCCCAACCCCAACAGCCTATATTGGTCCACTGCTGGACGCAGTCCTCCCCCTGCAAAACGCCCGATTAGCCTTTATTTAATAATATAATAATTTTAGACAATTCACACAACAGGTTAACTACAAACATTATTTGTGATGGAAGAACGTTCGGTGTTCTTCTAACACAAGGTTCGTAGTTAACCCGCTTACACTGTACGTACTGTTTAAAATTTAACCATATGTTGTGAACTTGGGTTTTGAGTGTGTAGGACGATTGCATCTAACTTGAAATCTTCTTTACAGATGTGACTCCGAAAACACAGCTGAAATGCTCTTCACGCATCTCCAAGCTTTGATCGACCGTCCCGAAAACCAGAAAAAATTCGCGGACATAGAGAGGAAACTCCAAATGCGCGGCGCACTTCCCTCTACGAAAAAACCGCCAGATTCATCGCTCGGCTCCGAAGTGTCCCGAGAATCGGACTCGGGGAGTAACGAGGAGAGATGTGTTGCCAACTTGTACGACAGTTTAGCGGCGGAATTGAAGCAAAAGTTGTCTACAGGTAAAAAGGGTCTAGGTCAGTTGAGTTTTTTTATTTTTGCTGATGCTTTACGCGCTCTGGTGAGATATGTATTTATGCTATATTCGTTGTAGTTAGTAAAATGCTTTTATTTGAACAATGTTGATTACATTGTTTAACTTAAACTCAGAACATGATGAAAACACCTTTCAACACAATTCAGATGTTATTGCAATTACCCGTAATATTACTCCATCATAAAATAATGTTTATTCAGATTACCTTTAAGAAAAGTTGCAAAAGCAATCAACTCTCGCATTTTAGAATAAATTGCTCTGTTTCATCTCAACAAGAAACAAATGTTCCTAGGTGTTCTATTACACAGGCCGTTAGAGTCTGTTCAAAAAGAGAAGAGTCGTGGCGTTACGGTGAACTAACACTTTTAGTCGTCTTCAATAACAGAGCAGTTTTGTCAACGCAACAAATGTTGTCAATTGGCACAGGCGCGCCTTCAATTCCCACGACTCTTCTCTTTTTGAACAGACTCTACAAGGGAAATTAGTTTGAGTCGTGTTGTGTTTTTCAGACGCGGGTTGTAGAATACGATCCTTTGTTTAGTTGCATATCTATTTATTTATCATCACTCAGCTATGGCAGTAGAATTAAGCATGGTAATATCTCATCCACGTGTTGGTTGAGTCATTTATATTCTTACTTATTTATAAATAACAGAAGACATCACAAATTTGACAAAAAATATACAATATAGCCCTTATAGGCTATCAGAATGATCTAAACTTTGCAATGAAGTATTTTATTTATTGATTCATACACTTGACGTTCTTAAATTCTAACGTAAATGATTACAATGATACACAAACACCATAAGGTACAAAGAAAAAAAAGAGACATGCATAAAAAATTTAATGAAACAATCAGTCGGAGTCAAATAAATTAAAAGCTATGTCAAACTATACTAAAGATAACATACCCAACATGCAGAAAAAATAATGACTCTACCAACTTATGGATGAACCGTAACCATTCTTCCCCTTTCATAAAAAAGTGTATGAAATTCCAGGCAAAAGCCCAATCCTACTTCCTCCCCGCGACTACGACACCGTCCATCGCCAGAAAGGGAATCTCAGCAACATAGACACTCGGAGGTGCCTCAACCAGAACATCGTGGGGGTAAATGCGCGCCGGAAGCTGGAGTCTTCTGGGGGTAGTTCAGGAATTGGAAGCGATCTGGCGCCTTCCCCTGAGAGGAACGAGTACCCGAGGCAGCATGATAACCACAGCACCAGCGGTAAGATATTATCTTTAAAACTTTTGAATCCATCATGGTTATTAACACAGGGTGCATAAAACTGTGCCGAAATATTAGAAAGCTCAAAACAAAATCATGTTTAATAACCCGTTGTTAATGAGATAAGATATATTTTGTGCCTTAAACGAAGGACCATATTGGTCCTTTGCCTATACTTATAGATAACCTTATACTCCGATTCAGAATCCAAGATATTTTATGTCAACAAAGACAATCATCAATAAAATCTTAAGAAAATTATAAAAATAACAGAAACAACAAGGTAAATAGCGTGGTTATGACTAAAAACTAAAACAATAACTTCAACAACGTGTAATCTAACAATGTGCAGAGAAAAATTACTAAATATGAATTCGAAAACGAAAGAGAGGTCAGTTCAGTTTTAAAAATGATCAATGAAATCTTTCAAATCCAAAAATTGTTTTGAGCTTCTGTGCTTACCTCAACCTTAACCTCAACAGACTGTATTGGTCCACTGCTAGACGCAGGCCTCCCCCTGATAAGCGCCTTGTTGGCGATTATCTAATGGGGGCTAATGCCCATATTCCCTTGCTGGGCATGCGGGTTGGAGATCGCAGTTGGGTGGTAGAATTGTTCTGCAGGGGGCGCTGCTTCTCACCCCCGGTAGATATCCCTTAGTCGCCTCTTACGACAACCACAGGAAGAGTCAGAGTCAGAGTCATGCAAATTCTAAGCCAGCACCACACTGCTATTCTTTGCTTAGTTTCCATGTCGTTAAATATTTTCCAAAAAAAAAACCAAGTATTTTTAACCACTTTGTTAACAAAAAATATCCAGATTTTCCAGTAGGTATAGTGTGAATATTTCCGGAGTTCAGCTATCTAAGATTAGAAAAAATGTCGTAAACGGACGCTGCATGTATGACGGCGGGAATAAAATTGGTCTACTATTCAAAAGGGATTCTTTCAAGGCTCTCATTTTTAAGGCTACTTGAATTAAAATGGTTTGAAGTTACACATGGCTTGTTAAAACTCTGTTCTTTTAAGTAAAAACTGATATTGATACAGACAATGAAATCCTACTAATATTAAAAACGCAAAAGTTTGTAAACATGTATGTATGTTTGTTGCTATTTCACGCAAAAACTACTGAACTGATCGGGCTGAAATGTTGCATACAGGTAGTCCTAGGCCTGGAAAAACACATCATAGGCTACTTTTTATCCCATAAATCAGTTCCCGTGGGATAGGCGAAGTGCGAAGCCGCGGGCGCATCTAGTTATTTGCAAACGATACTCTAAAGATAATCTCAAGTTTCTTGTAACACTCACAAATAAGACGATATCTAAATATCGCTAGCAGTAAAGGGAGTATTTCTGACATGCAATAAAACACGCAATAAACCTATTTAACTTCACTTGCATTTGAGTAGTTTAAGTGGGCTCCAACACATTACCTCTGAGGATTGAGAGAAATGTTCGGGAAATTTCACTTTTCAAAAAGAAATGCGGTCACAGAAATTCCAGAAACGAAGAATACGATTCAGATAGTTTATTTTGTTCATAAAGCACAAAAAACAATCACACAAGTAGGAAAGAATAAAAACAGAAAAAACTAGAAATAAAACTTAAATAAGTTCTGTTCTTAAATTCTTTATTACACACACACAAGTCATGCATAAAAGTTACAAATACTGGACATGTGCAAAGGCGAGCTTAACCCTAATAGAGTTTCCTAACAGCAAACCTGGGAATATACATAGAATTAGTGAAACTAGTGTGGATAGATATTATACAAGACAAAAAGAAAATTATACAGGTATTACTACCTTCTATGTTTAACCTACTTACAAAATTAACGTAAACTAAAAGAAAATAAAGGACTAAATAGATATATATGTATATTTATTCATGAGATAGAGCCCTCTGACAGACGGACAGCTGAGCTTAGGGTTTCGTTGGCCCATTTGGATACGAAACCCTAAAAACATATCCTATTAAGGATAGGTCATCATAAATAATATAAATTTATTTACAATTTAATAATAATTATAAAGTTTAGTAGCATGACGCGCTACGGTGATGCAAACAGCTGTGTGGAGAGTGGCAGGTCACGAATGTTGACGCCATCAGTTCGGCTAATAAATATAGTATAGGAGTTTTTGTCACAACAAATATTCAAGGATTGGATTGGAATGCACGTTAATAAAAATGCAAATAAAGAATATAACACTTAGGTGGTGTTGATTTGAGATATTTCTACTTTAAATAATAAATAATAAAATATTTATTTAACAAAACACATGCACATAATACAGTACAGTTCCAGTGGAACTCAAACTAAGCTAGAATGCTCCAGCGTTTGGGACAAATATTTGTACGATCTGCAGATATTTGGTCAGAGCGTTCTGAATGTTTTTTATGTATGTTAAATAAATATCTATCAGTTATCTAGTACCCATAACACAAGCTCTGCTTAGCTTGGGGATAGACAATGTTGTGTGAATTATCTAATATTATTATTTTACCTTTTTTATACATTTTATGTTGACGACATCAGATTAACAGACTGCTCAAATATAAGGCCTATCTTATATATCATTTTTCCGCTATATCTCAGATATGTTAATATTATATACGTACATTTTCGTAAACTTTACATAATTTTTCAACAAAAAACCTTTAACAAGCTGTAGGTATGGAATAAACAACCAAATCAAAAACTAAACAAAAAGTGAACATGATCCCAACAATTTTTTTCTTGCACGGAAACGATAAAAATTTTCGTTTGTAAATTGCTTTGTAATCGGCTATGATGAGCAAGAAACATTCAAGTTGTACTGAAGATAATAAACATCTATAAAAAAAACGTAAAAGGATATGAATGATTGAATTCTTTGGAAACTGATTTGATGATGTTTTTATTTCACTCTCACTAATATTGTTTTTTATGAGGCCTGCGGGCGCGTTGATGTCTTTTGCACTGTGAAGTTTTACAGAAGTTACATAATATGTACCGTGGTATGTACTTTGGTCAAGATATTGTTAAGTATGTCATGTTAAGACAGCTGTTATATGTGAAAATGCATACGGTGGGTGGGCGAAGGTCCGCCTGCGACGCAGGAGGTTGCGTGTTCGATTCCCGCTTCGGGATCAATGTGTACAATCTGCAGATTTTTGTTCAGGGCGTTTTGGGTGTTTTCTATGTATAATAAAAATAACGTATCTATATAGCATATTGTATTATTGTATATCAGTTATCTAGTACCCATAATACGACGTCTGCTTAGCTTAGGGCTAGATAGTGCTGTGTGAATTGTCCAACATTATTTATTTATTTATAAATTACTGAATAGTTCTTATGATTTTTTTGTAGTAGTAGTTCCTATATCAGAACTAATATAAAATCGTTTGCAGCCGGTTAGAAAGCGACTAAGCCCACACCTTTTTGTCTACCCATCACTCATTATTGAAAATCTAATAATTATACACTGTCAGCATCATGAATGATGAGACCCATTTCTTATGTCCAGGAAGTCGTAAGCGACAAATTAGATCAAATTGTAGTGCTTGATACGCCATCCATCCTCTGTAAAAAAGTAGGATATTAACATTGATTTAAAAAGGGAAGATAGGTTACGTTTTCCCAGCGCTTACTCAAAAATTGGCATGTGTTACAACTACACGCAAACACATATTCTCACAGTTATATTTCCAGTCCTGTGCAATACAAAGAAGAACAAAGACGGAAAGACGTATCTAGGACCGAAGTGAGACTGAGACAACAATATTTCACGCGAATCACGAATGCCCGTGCCGCCGGTCAGACGGTGACTGATGTGGGAGAACACAATTTTACACAATTTGAGGTTGCCACTTTCGAGCAACCAGTGCCTCATCTTCGTTTTTAATAAATCAATGGATATTAAGTAGTTTTTAATCAAGAGAACTTTGTCTCTCGTATTATCGCTAAAAGTAAACTCTCACAAAATCAAATTGTCGTTTTAATGTTTCTTGTATTAGTGGTAGGTAGGTTAATTAAAGGGTTAAAATCATTGATCAGGTATTTTGTGGGGGGCCGGCGAAAACTTTGATCGATGATTGGACTTAGTAGATTTGATAAAAAAACAAGGCCTAGACCTCAATAATCACGGGATCCCCGTGGTAAAAAACAAGAATTACATAAAATTCAACATCTTTTCTTCGGTTCCTTGGTTGTGAAAAAAGGATACTTTAAAAAAAACAACAAAAAAAACAATCAAGTGCACTGTTTTGCACCGTATCTTGTCTAGATCTCAGGAACCCTGAGGTTTATAGAAAAGATTTATGTATTGATTCTTAGGTCATTACATTACTAATTCTTTGGTTCCTCGGTTGCGTTTTTGCATAAGTGGTGTAGTTTGCTTTTAAATATACAAAAACATCATTTATGCACCTACGATGTTCCAAAAACGTATGCTCTGTCCTGCTCCTACGAACGCCAAATCCTATAACTATATTTTTCACAAAATGAGATTAATGCGCTCTTTTTATGAGGAAGTTAAAGATCCTGAATAAGGACAAAGGCTACTGTTGCAGTTGTAGATATAGACACTAGTGTATTACTTCTAGCTGTGTGGTGCTGGCTTAGAATTTGCACCACCCCAACTCTTCCCGCGGGTGTCGTAGGAGGCGACTGAGGGATATTCACCGGGGGGTGGGCAGCAGCGTCCCCTGCAGAACAACCTCCAAACTGCGACTCCCAACCCGCATGCCCAGCGTGGGGATTATGGGCATTACCCTCCATACGATAAACGCCAATAAGGCGCTTATCAGGGGGAGGCCTGCGTCCAGCAGTGGACCAATACAGGCTGTTGAGGTTGAGGTTGAGGTATTACTTCTGAAGGTATTATACTCAAATAGTTCAAGGACAGACCTCAAAGTGGTCTATTGAAACCCATGATGCTAATGAACATTGCGAAACAACCTGTGAAGAGGTTTATGATATTAACAGCGCTTTATGACTGCCATTGTTAACTGATGAAGCGCGATTTGTATCTTTCATTATTGAAACAAGGTGATAAAAATGTTCGTGCTGTTGAAATGTGTTCCTTGAAAGACTTATAAAAAAACGTATACTGAAGAATAGTGTATTTGAAGACATATACCTAAAATTATTTTTTTGCAATTTCGTCAACCTCAAGCTCAACAGCTTATATTGGTCCACTGCTGGATGGTATTATACTCAATTAGTTCAAGAACAGACCTTAAAGTGGTCTATTGAAACCCATGATGCTAATGAACATTGCGAAACAACCTGTGAAGAGGTTTATGATATTAACAGCGCTCTATGACTGCCATGATGAAGCGCGATTTGTATCTTTCATTATTGAAACAAGGTGATAAACATTTTCGTGCTGTTGAAATGTGTTCCTTGAAATGAAGGTTTATAGATATATACCTAGAATAATTTATTTGCAATTTCCTCAACCTCAACTTCAATAGAGTATATTTGTCCACTGCTGGATTTAGGCCACCCCCTAATAAACGCCTTATTGGTTTTATCTCATGGGCGGGTTGGGTATCGCAGGTTCGCAGTTCTGTGGTAGAATTGTTCTGCAGGGGGCGCTGCTGCCCCGTGGATATCCCTTAGTCGCCTCCTCTTACCACACCCACGGGAGATGGGGTGGTGCAAATTTTAAGCCAGCACTGCTGCCAGCATTCTGGACACTCTGTCGTCTGGCGACAGCTTAGTATAGATCTAAGCATTGCTATTCTTAAAAGCCAACAAGACGCTTATCATGGGGAAGCCTGCGTCCGGCAGTGAACCAATACAGGTTGTTGAGTTTGAGCTGAGCCTGAGGTCAAGAAGTACTAACCCAGAAACCCATTTAACAAGAAAGCCATTGTATATGTAAGCCTTGTTAACAAGTCAAAGTCAAATACCTGAGAATGTAGTCGTTCACGCATCCTTATAATCGCCTACTTTGGCAAGTGTTTGTCGTGAAGTACAGCTACTTTCTTCATTTTATGAGATGCTAACTGCTTTTCTACCATATTTGTCTTTTGTCTTCAGTTTTATGTTAAGGCTGTGGAAATCAATAGAATGGTAGACACCGTTTGTCTAATTGACAATACAATTTAGACAAATTGTATTGTCAATTGCCTACTTCAAATTAACTTGGCTAGGCCATAAGTACTTTGAGTGATTTCTGGCTAGCATTTTGTGTAATAAACTGGTAACATAACAGGTAACGTCAAATATTGTTGATAGGTAAAAAGCTACATTTATTAAATTCAATTTTATTTTTATAGAAAAAGTAATCTTGATTTGCTAGACAAGGACAATCCACAAAGCCTCATCTAGTTTACTCTAAGCAAAAAAGTAAAAGTAATCATACACAAGATATGCCGTAATTATGATATGGGTACATAGGCAACTGATATACTTAATACATTACACAGGTAGAGTGCATAGATAGATAGTTGATTAAGAAAAGTAACAACGTAAATAAAGGAAAGTTTATTTATGTTTTAGTGTAATTATTGAAAAGTATTTGAATGCCTTTACGTCTTATTTATGTATTTAAAAAGGGCATTCTACGTGGAAATCATTATAAATCTTATGAACTACGAGTATGTGTTTTAAAACATAAGGAAGCCGCCGCGTGCACAAATTTTCTGCTCATCTAAACTTATCCTAATAAAATAAACTGTTTTATCAAAGAACTAGAAATTAGGCAATTTACCTTAGGTACCTATGCTAAGGTTTTTCACAGGCCCTACAAACACACATACTAAACAATCACGCGTGAGTGAGACAAAAGGCCTTTTCTACTAGAATGAGCAGAGCCGACGTCCCCAAAGCGAGGAACAGAGGCTCTCGGAAAATGTTTTCAATGGATGGCCTTCCCTTGTCTATGAGCTAATTGACTCCTTTGTTTAGGGGTACCTTATAGTGTTTTGTTTGTTAGAGTATTTGCTAGAAGGCGCAAAACATTAGCATCATTACATTTCCAATTATTGCTTACCTACCATAGGTTTTCGTTAGCAAAATGTTTAGATAAGCACCCAAAAAAGCGCAGACTTGTGCGATGTAATATATGTCCTGCAATTATCCAAAAAAGCGCAGAGACTTGTGCGATAAAATATGTCCTGCGCTTATGGCTAGGTTCTGTTAAATATGTTTCATTTCATGCGCTGTCATTTTGGAACAATCACCCAAATAAATCGCGGTGCACGACTGGCCGGCCTTTTATTATCCATGTACGATATGCGCGCACGCATATCGTACTGCCATGGGTAGACAGTACGATTATGTGGGACTCCAAGACCACTAAAACCCTCAGGGTGCTTCCGCCTCTGCTGCTTGCGGTGGGAACATGGAGACGCTTTCGCTTTCTTCCACAAACCTATCGCGGGGTCAGCGACGGGTCAGTCAGTTGGCCCCGCCGCCGCCTGCCACACGGTCTCAGAGGTTAGGGAGAACGGCATTCGCCATACAGATCCTCCCCCCTGCGACCCAGCTTATGCTGCTCAGTATGCATAGAACCTTTTCCCATTTTCAAAACAAAACAGAATTCGAAAGTCATTGCGGGAAAACACGACAGTAATGAAAATTTGCCGCCCGCTCTCGAATAGGCCGGCCGGACTTTGCTCAAAGGAGGTTGTCAAAATAATGTGCAGATTACGTTATGATGTTTGCGTAAAATCTCTTCTTGTTCCTCTCAACAAAACCTTAAAACGTTAAATATCGTCGTTAGTATACCTTTAAGTATGTATTTGTGTATATTCTTTGCCGGAAACTAATTACGCGAAGTGGGCTAATTGAGTGGTAATTCGTTTTTAATGACATTGCCCAGGTTTTTCCACAAAATGCGCATTAAAACTGCTTTTGCGAGTACTTATAGTCAATTGGTTTTTTAATTTAAATATTTCAGTGGCTACTCTACCAATAATGTCATAATTAACCTTATAAATAAGTACCTACGTAGCATCGTCGGCCGTATTCAGTAAATTTTGCATGCAGTAAAAAGGATGGGCATAAAAAGAGATGGTCTTTTTTAGAACTGGGTACATAAAAAATAATAATAAAAATGCAATTCACACAGTATTATCTAGCCCCAAGCTAAGCAGAGCTTGTGTTATTTATAGGTATTAGATAACTGATATACATAATACAATACACTACATAGATATATATTTTTTATTAAACATAGAAAACATCCAGAACGCCATGAAAAGATTAAAATATCTGCAGATCGTACAAATATTTGTCCCGAGGCGGGAATCGAACCCGCAACCTCCTGCGTCGCAGGCGCATCTTGGCCCACCGCACCACAGAGGTCGTCTTCACACAACACACACACATCAAAAAGCGAACCAGAACTGATCACATCTAGGAGACATCTTACGAAGTGGTCACAAAACGCCTTTAATGCTCCATCTACCTACTGAAAATCATCATTATATCTAAAAATACGAACAAAAACTTCAATGTTATTGTATGTACCTAGTTATCTAAATTCCTACTTAGATAGAGAAAATAACTTTCGCCCGTCACAAACACTTTTACTCGCTTAAAACAACGTTTCTACTCAAATTCAAAGCAATTACAACAATATGTAAAGTAAAGAGAACTAGAACAAGAGTACAACAATAAGATGAAACTTGAATTGCTTACCTAAATCCCATAAGAACAATTAAACGCGCGCTTTTAGCAATTCAAGGCATCAGATAAAACCAAGATGGCGATTGGTGGCGCATGGGACTGCTGTCCCTGGTTTCTTTAAAAACGCCATTAATAAGACAGCATTATTTTATTGCTTCTAAGCGATAAGGCCGCCCATTGTAATCGTTTTATATTTTTTTTGTATTGTATCCATGTGTAACAATGTTATTGTTTGCCTAAATTATGTATCCTTAAATTAGTTATCATTAAATATTTTTAACATGTACTTTTATATTATCTTTGTGTCAGGAGGCGGGCGAACAGACTACGCCGCAGTTACTTTTTCGTTCTCATGTAATCTATTATAACTATGTACTTGTCCAAATAAATGATTTTGTATTTTTTTGTATGTACCTCATGATGTTATTCTTACGGTATACAAGAAATAATTTTTGTATTGTATTGGATTGCATTATTAACCTAATATACAATGCAATGAAAAATAAAATTTGTTCCTTACTAAACTTCTTAGTAACTAAACTAAATTAAAATTAAATTTGACTGTATTAATCTCTAAACACCGATGTAGTAGTACATCTGTGTATGGGTTCATACACTACTACATCGGTGTTTAGAGATTGAACCGCCCTAGGCGGTTGCCTAGGGCGGTATAAACGTTCTCCAAGTCATTCAATGTCGTTCTATTTTTCGCAGTTCTTTACCAAAGGATTCCCTTCACTCTTCTGAAGTCTTCATCCCATTGTCAGGGTGGTCTGCCCCTCCCGCGTCCCTCCCCCTGGTTTCAGAGTCAGAGTCAGAGTCAAATCGTTTATTCTTTAGACTTACAAAATAAGCACTTAGACAAGACAAATGTTTACTATATAAACAGCTTGATAAATAGTAATTACTATCAATCAAGAAATAAGGTGAAATTGACTCTAATTCACTTAATTTTTTTGTCCAGTAGCGGAAGAAGTGAAAAAGAAACCACTAGCAAGTTTATCGCTTATTTTTTACAGTTTTAGTTTTCACAAATAAGTTGAAGTAGCTGTAATGCTTGTTCCCTAAACTATGTTGAGTAGGGTACATTATGTAATCGCCTCTTACGATATTCACGGGCTGAGTTACCTCAACATCCTGTATTGGTCCACTGCTGGACGCAGGCCTCCCCTGATAAGCGCCTTATTTGCGTTTATCAATGCCCAGTATCCCCACACTGGGCATGCGGGTTGGGGATCGCAGTTCGGTGGTGGAATTGTTATGCAGGGGGCGCTGTTGCCCGCCCCCCAGTGGTTATTCCTTAGTCGTCTCTTACGAGACCCACGGGAAGGGATGGGTACCACACAGTTGGGGTGGGTTAGTGGGGTTGATTTTTGCGCCATAACCGTCACCCCGCTTATGAGATAAGTAGAAAGGTACACGTCATCAAAGCTTTTTTTATGTTCATGTAGATTGTAAAACAGTGACAAATAGGTCAAGACGAAAGAAAAGTCTGTGAATGAATGAATAAATTACACGCACAATCTAGGCTAACAAGTCAGAACAATAGATATTGGCAATTTGTCGTAAAACTAAGATGTGTTTCGTAAATGACATCATTTATGTATTTAGGTGCATTACAGCATTAAGAATCTCTTTCCTAAACTCTTGCTTTTACTCAACAACGGGAAAATCATTCTTAATTTTCGTCACGGTATTTCACGTGATTTAATTAATGTCAATGGCAATGGCGCTTATGTAATCACCTACATAGGTTTACATACATAGTTTCGATATTTATTTAAGCAAATTGCGTTTAAATGGCCATATATCATCATTATCAATGTCAGCGTCTATTACTGTTGAAGCGGATATTTACCTCTCATTATATTCTCCATTTTCCCCTGTCTCTATACCTTAGTGTTGGCCAGCTACTGTTTTTATGTTATTGGACCATCGGGCTTTCCGTTTCCCTAACTTCCGGCTTCGTAAGCAAATCACCACTCCGTCACTCGGTTCTGATTTGCCCTGCATCGTTGAAATTGCTAATGTTTTTTTGTTTCTTCTATTCCAGAGGAGGACTGGGCTGAGAGCACAGCTTACATGATGCACGAGGCTTTCGACGCGTCCCCCCGTCGGGCTGCGTCTCCCCGTCGCGCCGCGTCCCCACACCGCTCGCCCCCGCGCCGCGCACTCTCCCCTCGTTTCGACAGAGAGTTCAATGACGACTACCCCGACACCTACCGTGACCAAGTAGCCCCCTTCCGCGAACCACCTGCTCCTTTCAGAGACTCCATGCCCCCATTCCGAGACTCTGTAGCCCCTTTCAGAGACCAGACATTCGAGCGCCGCTTTAGAAACGAATCCCCCGAACGCAAAGACAAAACCGAAAAATTCGCTGACGAACCCGTTAACTACAGACGCAGATACATTGCTGACACGAAACCGTCCAATCGGAGCATAGACCGAGTTGAGGACAGGAGATATCCTAAACTGACGAGACCCATCAGCGAAGGCAGCTTGAAGATCACCGACGCATCGCCGAAAGACAGATTCAACGTCGCGAAGGAAAAGTTCAAGAACTTGGAACGGGAGAGGTTCAACCGCGAGTTGGAGCAGCACATGGCGATACGAAGGAGCATGCTCGAAAGGAACAGCCGCTCGACTTCTTCCCCCGAGGAAGAGAAACGAGACGAGCGGCCGGAGAGGCACAGAGACTTGAGCTCACGACGGGAACCCGAGCGTTCTCATCGGGAACTAGAGCGCACTCACAGGGAGCCAGAGAGAAGGAAGGAGCCGGAGCGAGCCCGGGACGACCTCCCGCACCGGGAGATAGAGAGGCTTCCACGTGTCGGCCGGAAGAGAGACGACGGCAAACGATACGAGTACGGAACGGAAGATTACCTCAACAGGATTGATCCGAAAGCACACAGAGAGGAATTCGTAAGCAGAATGGAACCCAAACCGCATCGGGAAGAATTCGACAGATACAGAGAGCGAAGGGAGCTCGACCGTCGCATTGAAGAAGATGAGATCATCGAGCCGGTTATTGAAGAGAGGACGGGAAGGCGCGATTGGAGTGACAGGCAGAGAGCCTTCAGCCGCTCTCGGCTTTTGGAAGAGCAGCGGCAATCGTTCGTCGAGGGAGACAGAGATAGATACTACGATAGAGAGTACAGAGAATATCGTGATTTAGCCGAGCGACAACCGAACAAGTTCCGCCATAGCTACGCGGAGCCACTTCCTCGAGGCCGCCTTGCTACGACAGTGCGACCTTATTGAAATGCCATAATAGATTAGAATGCAGTGACGAAGCTCTTTGTTGAATCGGTAGAGATATAACGGATGCAGTAAGTTGTAAATTGATTAGTGAATAAATTGTTAGTCGAAGAAGCAAGCACCTCGAATGTTTATCGCCATTTATATTTGCCAATGTTCCGACCAGATTTGTATTGTATGGTGCTTTTTCTGTTTGCAAGGTGCGGTATGAAGAACATTTTATTTTGACGTGTACCCTTAACATTATTATGTATGGTCCCTTTTAAATAACTGTAGTGCCCTGTAACATAGAATAAAATGGGCCAGTCTTTTATAGCTAAGATCAAAGGCAAATAAATACCTGATTTTTAATCATTGTTTAGGTAAGATTAGTTAAGTGACATAAACGGGGATTTATTTTATAAATGTACCTATGGATCCTTCGTTTTTTTAAGTTTACAGAAATATTAAACGATTTGTTTTAAATTTTATCATGAAATCTTTCGGTGAACGGCGATCATATATTTTTACATACCATTTTGTTTTTAGCTTTTCGCGCACCCCTTTTTCAGAAGCATTAATTCAAAAAAAAATTTAATAGACGTATACCTCGTTATAATCCCTTGTTTTTAGTAGATAACTTAACAGATTTTTATTTGAAATTCCATCTATGTAATTGTTTTAATCAAACTACATAATGTTTATTGGATCCTTAGATTTTAAGCGCCTTAGTAATAGGGGTAATACTCAACTAAAATTATAACGCATGTCATATATATTGTAAATATAGCTACAGCATTCTGCTGAAATATAAGTACCTTAAAGGCATCCGTCCACTATATACGAACGAGCTTGTCGTGCTACCACCTCGTGAAGAAGTATAAAGTAATGAATTAGGTACCTAAAAAGATAGCAATGAAATTTCTGTTCTGTTGTGTGGTGTGCAAAATGATAACAACTACTTACTCAAGGGTTTTTAATTTTATTAGTTTAAAAATCTAAGTTGCATCTATTTAAAATATCTACATTGACATCATTTTAGTTTCGGCCACCATGAGAAAATTGTGACCATCTAATTTTTTTATAATAGATGGTCACAATTTTCTGGCTTTGCATACAAAAAAATGTAAAGGCAGCTCGTTTAGTATTAGTATAATAAGCCTTCTATCATTATTTATTTATATACAACCTCTTAGGTAGGTAGTCTACACCATTTATTGTTTCTAAAATTGAGAAAAATGTGTTGATTTGTAATGGAAATTTTAATTTAGTTACATCTTAAATAAAGCAAAATAAAGTATGAAGTTATAAAGTTGTTTCATTCGTATTTATTATCTCATAACCCAGGCGAATATAAGTCAAAGTATATTGGTGTCGATTCTTTTGTTTTATTATTAGCTAAAATTAGGATTTCGGAATTTCAAATAGATAAAAACGATTCTATGTTTGAAAAATTTGACTGACACGTTTAAAATTACGATGACAGCACTAAAATTAAGCTGACAGACCTAAAACAACTCAATTTAGTTAAAATGGCTATACCATAATTCTTGCGTAACATTTTAGTTGTTTGAAAAATTAAACTAACGGGTTTAAAATTAGGATAACAGCTCTAAAATTAGATTAATAGATCTAAAACAAGTCAAATTAGTTATAAGTAGCTTTAACCCTATTCTTTGCATTACATTTTAGCTATGGTTAGAAACGTCTACCTAATTTTAGCAGGCATATAATTAGGTCATGATTAAAATTTATCGATTTTAAACTGGTATCGATTTGGATTTCTAAACGATTCCTCAAACAAATGCATGAGCTGTTTGACCCATGTAAAGATGTATTTTGAAATAACATTTTAGAAAAAAACATATTAAGCTCACAGCAAAATCCCAACCACTCAACTCGGATAGGTTTTGCGATTTTGAAAAACGTTCTAATATAGGTATTTTAAGGACCTTTATAGAGAATACCACAATTTTTTGGTCTACCTAGCATAGAAAATTTTGGAATCTTAAAATTTAGGTTAGGAATCCTAAAATAACAGAATCGACACCAATGTCGAGTAAAAATAAAAAACCATTAATATTTTTCAAATTTATTTACAGAATATTGCACAAGGAAAATGCTTTGCATTTACAAGTAAAATTAAATTATTGCACCGAATATTGCACACGTTACAAATAAGATCAATTTTTAAACAGTTCTAAGATACAAAATACAGTTCCTTTTTACCCTGACTTGAAAGGCTTTCAAAGATTAGATAAATTCAATTACATTACATGCACTATTTACAATAAAATGTCGTAGTTATTATTATTACTCGATCGTACAAAATCTATAAATTGCTGTTTAGAAGCCGTATGTAAACAGCTTCTCGTCAACTAAAATAATTTTAGTCTATGCTCAAAATACAATGACAACTTAAGTACTATAAAAGCATTGAGATAGTAAAAATATCTAATAATGAAACCGATTTCTAAATAGTTTATGGGTATATTGGTACCTTACTTATTCTTAAGAACTAATTTCATAATCAATTGCACAAAGGTACACTTACCTACCTTTAGTAGGGTTTGTATAAAGTCTTAGTTAGGTTTATTTCTAGAACTAAACCCAAAGTTCCTTATTTTCTTTATAAGGTGGTAAAATGTTTAAAAGTATAAATTGAAAATATATCTCTAAAATATAATAGTATCGAGTTTTTACTACAAAACGCATTGGCTCGCTGCGCCTCAGTTGATGCGAACCTTAGCAAAATTATATGCTGATGCTATAAGCTTTTGCAAGGCAATAATCAAAAACAGCTGCGATAAACAGAAAAAAGAACGAAGAAACTAATTCTGCTATAACTATTTCATCTATCATAGTGTTAATTAAATCACCTCCTATACCTAAATAGTATGGAAGTGTAGGGAAAGACATAAAAAGTTCAGGAAACTTTTGCCACGAAGTTTGCACTAGAAGACGTGAGTTTTGTTTATCCTAAGCTGTCAGTTTTTTTCATGCATTTCTTCTCGTCACTTGCATACAGGAGGTGACTTTACACGCGAGAACTACTTAAACAAAAAATAAACAGAAACCTCATCAAAACAATGAAAAATTCTATAGGAATGTAAGCGGATTAACAACGAACCTCGTTTGTGTTAGAAAAACGTTTCATCCCTTAACGAGGAACTTCTTCAGAGTGAGTGCGGTTCGAGTCGTTAACTCGCTTTAATTCGTAAGTATTCGTCAAAATATAGTTTTTTAACTAAGTTTTAATATTAAACAAAATTTTACTTATTTTGCTTTACAAAATTAAGGCAAATAACCAAGCGTATCCTCCAAACTTGCGTTTCTACTCAGCGGTCTAACGTCAAACACCTTAGTAAGACTGGAGCCTCTAGGCGCCGGCGGGAGTGGTGGAGGCCTAGGCCTGCGCCCCCCTGCGAGGGAACGCACGTCGGTCCGCTGAGACAGTCGAACGTCTGCGAAAAGAGCCGCCATTTCTGCTGATTTCTTCACGCTTAGCGCGTCATGGGATCCTGCACCAGTGCTGCGGACTGGAATGGAAAAGTTGGTTAAAATTACAACTAAAGACTAAAAACAAATTAGAAATGGTATTTACAATTACTCAGTTCAGATAACTGCAGACTGTTTTTTCATAATTATCCACGCTGTTGTCACATATCCATCCAGGCCTACAATACAAACAAAAAGGGGATCGCGCTAGTTTAAAAAAATATTTATGAGCCTAATTAAGGTTGCGCTAGGTAGAGCAAAGCGATGTAGAGTCAAGTGAACTAGGGCTAAAGTAATGGCATCACAGTCATCAAGGTAATTAAAACACTATATGAGATAGAATATTCTGATATAATTACCCTGAACGCAGTGATGACATTACTTTAGCCCTAGTTCACTTGACTCTACATCGCTTTGCTCTACCTAGCGCGATGTTATTGCTTCTTAGCATCCATTTTGTGGTGCATGTACTCAACAAAAGAACTTTAATTTTACAAATACATCACCAGGCCATTAGAACCCACCTGTAAGTCGCTGCATGTTTCTGTTCCTGTCCCGGGGCTTGTTCTGCAGAAGCAATTCGTAGTCTAGAGCCAGACTGTCGGAGCTGCGCGCGCGACGGCCGCGGTCCGGTCGACGGCTGGAACTGCTTCTGGAAATAATTGCATGTTATGGCTAAGAGAATAATAATGTTAATTATACGGCTAAGAGAATAATAATGTTCTCTTAGCCGAATTTCGATCACGGCGGCCAGTCTCATCGGAGACTAGCCAGACGCGCAGGATTATAGTGCACAAGTGTGCACGCAAACACAGGTGCACTCTCTATTCCCTAACTCTCATAATCCGATGGGACGACAGATCGACACGACCGGGGTCAGGCGCAGAACTAACGGCTTAACGTGCTTTCCGATGCACGTTGAGCTGTGAATTTTTCCAGCTAGAAAAACCTCAATATCAACTATTGGCCCGACCCGGGATTCGAACCCAGGACCTCATAATCAACGGTTGAACAAGCTGACTGCTAGACCAACGAGGCAGTCAATTGCATGTTAAGGATAGGTGCAGTGATGGTAAGTGATTGATAATGTCTATGGAGTTTACCAAAGTAGGCGATACATCTCGGTGGGTTGGTGCGAGATTTCAGTGTGTGAATATTGAGACCATAGACATAGGAATTTATCACAACTCCTATGATTGAGACAGTGTTTTGTCAACTTGTCTCTTGTTTGTTGGTTTGACAGGGATAGCTTTGTTAAAATTTATAGCGTAGTATAATATTTTTTAATGCAACAATTGAGAGTAAACAGTGCAGAGAATTTTGAAAGGCGCTTTGGTTGTGGCGTTGTTGGTATCTACAGTTAAAATTCTGACTGATTTATTATCTACTCGAGATTAAAGCGTTAATCTACTTCAGACTTCGGGAGCTCTGTACGATGCCTCAGACTCTCTGCTAGGATTATAGACACAGTAAGTCCTCTGTAAAGAACAGCATGCGAGGGATTCTGCAAGTACTCGAGACTGCGTAAGCTCTTGAAAATTCTTTGGACCCTGCTGCACAGTGCAGGTCTACTTCATTTCCGTAGCTGCTTTAATATTATAATCGCTTCGCATCCTGTTACAGTATTTTTGCGAAGGACTCCGCAAGAACTACAGGACTACTCGGAAAAGAAAATTCGTAGTTTCGTTTTCGTTGTGCAGAACTAACGCTTATGTCGCTTACATAAGATTAGCGTTTGCACGAAAACGAATCAGAAACTTCGATATCGTTTTTAAAAGTAAAGGCCCAGGCTCTGTCAGCGCAATAGAGGTAAATCGAATCGGAGGTATATATATCAGGTATGTTACCTGTTCCTGGCCGCTTTTATATCATACTCGTCAAAAGCGCGTCGCATTCTGTCAGAGTAGGTCCTCTGTGAAGGACTCCGAAGGTACTCCAGGCTGCGGGAGCTCTGCACGATGCCTCGGGTTCTGCTGACGGCCCCGCTTCTGCCGTCGCTGGGTCCAGTGCAGTAGCATTTGTTGCTGTCGGCACAGCTTTCGGAGTCACATGAGCAGTAGCTAAAGTCGCCTTCGTAGTATTCTCTGGAAAATTAAAAAGAACTTAGTGAACTCATTCTTAGTATCTGAACTAAACTGAGTATATAATATGAAAATCAGGGTATAAATTGCGGGGCGTCAATGATGGGACAATCTTGCTCTAAAATCTAGAGATATTCCTATACAATGATTTCGTCTCACGTGAGACGTGATCATTCCCAACGTCTCACGAAAAGTATTCCTAACGTCCTATAATGTTACATAATAATCTACTTAAAGAACCTTGTCTGAAAGTCCTGTGCCCAGAATTGGGTAAAATCCGAAGCGAAAAATATAATGACTGTTTTTTATGTCATTTCATGAAAAAGATCACAACATTAATATTTATCTAGTGATTCGACTGAATATAACAAGAACAATAAGAACAAGAACAACCACAGAACAAGCTAATTTTACAAAAAGCAGGCGCTACAATTTCACATCAGACACACTTTTACTTAACGCTCCTCACTTTTTTGTAAGGTAAAACAGGACTTTGGTAGGTACTAAATTGCTACACCTAGATAGTTTAGTATTTCAGTCATAAATAACGTGATGTCTAAGTATTATGCCAGTTTATTAACTGGTTCATTAAATTTCAGGACTTAGGGAAAGTGTGTCATCGTTGTATTATATCCGTCTGTAAATCTTCTGTTTGTTCCAAAAACTCCAGTCAAACTTATGAGATGGATAGGCCATGATTAGCTTAATAATACCACAGATTATATAATACTAGATAATACCAACATTTTTGTGACAAATGTTAAACAATTGACAAATCAGTGATGTGTATATGCATATAAAAAAAGTATAAAAAAATTTTTTTTCTGTCAACGATATTTTTTGGTATGTACGTATGTCAGCAAAAATTGCGCCTTACCACCACTAGGGTGATTTTTCTGTGAAGTGAATAGTTGCCAACCCCGGCTTGCTCGATAGGTATCTTATGTTTTTAACGCAAAGCAAAATAGTTTCAAACTGTATAGGCATTACGTTTGGCGATGGTACATACTCTTTAGAATTAAATACCTACCTACGATTGGCCTTGTCTAAGAAATATACATATGACTAATTCTTATTCCAAAAAGCTGGCCATAATTCAACCTAGGTAACCTAATAATTCGGAATCATCAATAACCGTCGACTTGCAAAGATAAAAAAATAGATACCATTACCATAGTGATATCTTCTAGTCTCACGAAATAGCACAGGCATTTTAATTATCTCACACATCGAATAGATTCAAAGAAACCGCCAATGCTAGTGTTTTTACCGAGTAATTTGTATAGTTAATCAAGACAAGACCGCTGAGTTGATATTTCTGCTCTGATTTATAGGATCGGTCATGCAACTGTATCATTCCGATTTAATTTGTTGCAAAGAACACGAACATAATATTGAAGGTATAACATCTATATACATCTACTAAAGAAGGTATTTGGAATTAATTAATAAGGTAGAGCACGCAAATAGGTAAAAGGTTAACGCATTCACATACAGCTTCAGTGTTGCTTCCTGCAAGGGACCTCAAATACCTGGGCACTAATAATGTGCAATATAACACCTATTTCATTGTAATAAGGGAAACAGATTGATGTAATAATTTATGGGCTTCCTACGACCGAATAAGGCGCCAATTTAAAACTAAATGCAGTGAATAAGTTGGAAACTGGAAACATACATCAGCAAAAAGTTTGGTAGGTTACCTAATTAGAATACCAAATAACGGAAGTAAAAACAGAACTTATCAGTTACAACATCATGCAGGGTATAATATATATCTTTAAGCGTATTTGGACGCATGGCCAGTGCAATATGGCTACGTGGCTACTTAGATCATTATAAATAACTTGGTCAACCATCTGATCTATTTCTTGAAGCTCAATAATTTCAGTGAAAATGCGAATCGTACAACTGTTAATAATTTTAATTTGGCTCAGTTAGTCATGAGCTGTCGGGAGGTGAGCACGCGCCACGCTCTGATTCCCTCCACATTTCATTTCTACGATGCACAACTTACTAATAATGAATCATAAATAATAACAAACAAGGCACACATTCCTTTGCACTAGCATGATGATTCTGTAAAGTAATTAATTCAACTCGCCGAGAGCCTATTGGAGATAAATGAAAATGTTTAACGAAGGAAGAAAGTAGAGAAATTCGAGTTATGAGAACGTGCTACGCAAAATTGAACACTATATTGCTGCGATTACATTATCATAATTTTGTTGTAGTGCGTTGAATCAGACGTTTATGGCTACACCATATATTTCAAGTGACATAAATTTGCGAGGATTACGTTTAGTTGAAGATTTTGTTTACATATTAGAGAAAAAACTTATGCTGATGATAGGAGGTACGATTTGTTTTTCAAAAATCATGTTTGACTATATATATATATCACTAAGTTATTATCAGGAAAGAGACCAGCCAGTGTGGGGATTACCGAGTCATATCGTGTTATTTACAATTCTAGTTATTAAGCTTTAGGTATTGTCAAATGGTATAATAACTTACTTGGAACAATCCTTGCATCCTTTAGTTTTCGCTAAGAGCCTGGCCTTAGCTAAATCTTTCTTCTCCACCGCAGAGCAGTAACATTTAGATTGACACTCCTTCATAGAGCAATAACATCTATCAGCGCAACTCTCCGACTCACATTCAGAACAGGATACGTATCCACTAGAACTGTTCCGGTTCTGGCATCCAAGTCTATTGCTGAGAGTTAGAAAATCAGAGTCTTCTGAGGTCGATGTCCTTTCCCCTGGTCTTGACTTTCCACGTTTAGACACGTGCACAGATTTGTCTGATCTTTTTGACTGTCTCTGTCTTGATACTTGTCGTTTCGGTGGAGGCAGTATTGGTTCTTTGGGGCGAAACTGCCGTAAATCATAGCTTGAGGTGGATACAGAGCTCTCTGATACGGGCTCCTTTGTTGTCGTCTTTTGAAAATCTGAAGGTAAGATTTTTGGTTCCTTCTTTCGGATGTCTTTTCCAAATGGCATTCTGAATACCATCCGCAGTCCGCTCGCTCCTTTGAATATCTTTCGTCTTTTGGTTTGAAATATGCTGTTTCGTCTCAGTGTTTTCTTCTTTTGTTTCTTCATGATCGCTTTGCTGTGTTGGAACAGCTCATCTTTCGTTAGCGTCACTGCTAGTTTTAGCAGGAACTCCTTGTAAATCGGTTTGAGGTCATTAAATGACATGCCTTCTGGGTCTATTATAGCGTTGAGGATTTCATCCATTGAGTGCAAGTTCTCCTGAACTTTGAATTCGTTAAAAAGTTCATTGAACCCTAGGGGGGAACCACCGCTCTTCTTTCCATTGTTTCTGAAAATATAGGAAAAAACATTAAAAATACACTATTCCTGTTTCTTGAGAAAAAATGCAATGTACCTAGAGTTTAAAAACTCTCGCATTTTTAACCTAACGATAGCCTACAAAATTTCTCTATTAATCTGGCTTGAGTGTAAATTCTAGTTTTAATTATACCTTATAAGAGCGATTTCATTGGTTTTACACATCTCCGCTCTGTTTCTGAGGCTCATAAGAATGTAGACGCGGTTGCATTGGCACAATAATTAATAACATGCGATCGCATAGCACACTTCACTAAACAAAGTTCCAGTTTTATCTTCACATGTCTCAGTTTCACAGAAAAACGGATCACGACACGACAAACAAAAGTCATACTAATGGTTTGTCACATAGCTACCGGTAGAAAGGAAATGCCGCTCAAGCGTTGAATTGGAATTACCGAGAAGCGATAGGTCTGATTTATGAATCGGTCATAATGAAGCGGAAAGGTGTGCACGTACCTGTGTCCGATGGATTTGTACCTCGTTAATCCACCAGCATTTAGGAAACTTCCAGAACGTGGTATCGCTACCTTCGTTAAAATATCGCCGGATTCGTTGATAGACTTCCTGCTTTGACTCCTTCTCAGTGGTTCTTTAGACCCTACTGACAGAGAATCTGGCTGTGGTTTGGTAGGAATAGGCGGTGGTACGGTCGGTGGTCGTTGTATGTTCTTTCGTCGCTCCAATTCTCTGAACAGCTCTATTTTCTCTGACACTTTACTCCGCACTGAAGACTCGCTACCGCTATGAGGGTTCGACTGCTGTAGTTTGCTTATGTTAGGGTTTATTAGTTTTGTAGATTTTTTCGAGTCTTGAGTGTCACTGCCGCTTTCGTTGTGCTTTATAGAGTCTAGTTTGGCTTTGACTTCTTCGACTGTGATTCGTTTTATTTCGGCGGGGAGGATCGAAGGGGGTGGTGGCAGCAGTGGAGGACTTTCTAGTAAGTTCTTACTAGATCTTTCAAAGTGAGACTTTTCTGAGAAAGATTCGCTGGCAGAGAATCCATCTGCTCTGTCGCTGTCTCCACTTATAGAAGACGTGCTTCGCTTTTTCCGGGGTGGTCTAATAGGGACGTCGTTTTGACTGCTGCTCGCGATGCTCATACAGCTGACTCCGTTTCTGTTTCTCAACTTCTTCCTATCATTGTGACCCTGCCGACTCATGTGTGACATTAGAGATTTGTATAACGTGGCTGCTATAACGATAGCGTCCTCTGTCGTCTGACATACAAACCCATGGCACTCCAACTGTTTGGCGACGCCGATCTTCCTCATCACGACAGCGAAAAGGGGTGAATGCGAATTTTCGTTGTGAGAGAGGATGTATTTTCTATCTGGTGATTCTAGAGTTTTGAATAACGCCTGGCGATCTATATTGTCGGGATCAGTGATAAGGGGTAGAAAAGCGTAGCTAAGCTCTTTATTGTTCTCCTCGGAAGGTTGAACGACGAATTTAACGGCCGACCATACTGCTATCGTAGGGAATGGGTTCAGTTGTTCCAAGTCACCTTTATCTCCTTTGTATCTGACTTTAAGTCCTCCTTTTGATATTTCTAATCGACTGCCTAAGGTACTTTTATGGCGGAGGTTTCTTCTGTAACTGAAGTAGAGATCTCTGAGAGGAGTTTGAAGACCGGAGAGGCTAGTGACTTTGCTCTGAAGGGGAGTGGACCCGAGGTAGTGAACACTGAAGACGTGAACTCCTATGTTCTCCATCGAAGGACGGGCGTCTCCAGCCATGTCCATGAACATCCTCTCTATGCGGTCTTGGACGGTATTGT
The DNA here is from genome assembly GCA_955876795.1 of Eupithecia tripunctaria. Classification (NCBI taxonomy): domain Eukaryota; kingdom Metazoa; phylum Arthropoda; class Insecta; order Lepidoptera; family Geometridae; genus Eupithecia; species Eupithecia tripunctaria. Next base: position 9,308,950 of record OY041620.1, read on the forward strand.
TGATATTGCTGAGAGTTTTCTTGCAGAAATGGTCTTCTAATTCGAAGAGCGTCAGTTTCTCGTCAGTGGTTGTGCTGATCTGTAATGAGAACCTTTGTGAGAACAACTAAGAACTAAACTGCTAAAATTAGAGGTCCAACTAGAGTGTGTTTAGAAAGACAAAGTCAAAGTAAGCCGAGACGTTGAGTCTACCGTCAAACAAGTTCTCTCATACTGCGCCACATAGCCGGGGTTCTGCAGGCTATAGCCCTATCTTCGGTTTGTAGGGACGGGAGGATATGGGTCTGTTCTCGTAGCTCTATGGTCTACTCAAGTTCAAATAAAAAAGTATGCTTACCTTACTATCCCTTCTCTCGAGCTGCGCGACATAGCTGGGGCTTTGCAGACTGGCAACGGACCGCGAGTCATCGAACAGCGCATCGATCTTCTGTTTGTAGGACAGAGAGGATATGCTCGGCGCACGCGGCCGTCGTGGGACATCTTCGCGGGAAGACAGGTGGAAGCCACCTGGTGAGGCTTGGCTGTCGCAGGTTACCATCTGGAAAACAAAGAATTTTTAATTGTATTTACACATCTAGCTTATTTTTAAGCTAACTATTAGCCGTGTGTTGCCGGTTTACAATTTGCACCAACCCATTTCTTCCCGGGGTGTCGTAAAAGTGAGTTAAGGATATCTTATCTACCCGGGATCCCCTGCACAAAACTGCAATCCCCGACCCGTATGCCCAGCATGGGAATTGTACCATTACCCCCAAACGACCAGAGCCAATACAAACGGGCTTATACAAACGACTTAAAGGCAGGACTATATCCAGCAGTGTACGATAAAGGCTGTTGATGTGTGTCGTAATTCTTAACTAGTGGCACAGATGCCAATTCCTTTATTGTAATAAATTCTATCCATACTAGGTAGAATAATATTAGCAATAACATTAATATTAATAATATGGATTATGCTAAATCTTGCACATCATCTAGATGATTTCTAGACACTCCTAATGTCAGCCTCCAAAGTTTGCAACAGTTGCATTCATTGTGAAACTGATCCATGCTAAATATTAATTAAATCAAGAGAGCCAGTTTATTATAGCGACGAGCCAATTAGCGTGGTTTTTCGAATTTTTCTCGAAAGTGGTTGCGTGGAGCATACCGGAGTTACTAGACGATGTATTCGTAGGACGTAACCGTCAGTCAGGTATCGGTTTATCTATCCAATGGATTATGCAGACGTGTAGGTACTCAGAATATGGATGATAATTCAGAAACATTTTAATTATAGGAACTGTCTTAGTTTGACGAATTCCTTATACGAATCCTTCGATCATTATATTCGCCGCATAGCACTTCGATGTGCGAATCGCAATCACCCTGAAGAATTTTCTCGATAAGGGAGATGGGTTAATAACATCAACGTTTTCAATACGTTGGTGTTCTTCCACAAAGATTCGTAGTTAAATTGTGTAGAGCTCACGTACAATGAATTAACTGATAACTTTCATTTTCAAATATTGTCGTAATGACGACGATAAAAAAATATATTCTAAAATCTGTTATTTTAGCTATAACGCAAAATCGCGTGCACATGGATGAACACAAAAATGCGTGCATCAATCTGTACATTTTTCTGTCCCATAAAAGTTCCCGGTATAATAAATCCATTCTGATTTAAGACGTTTATTTTTAACCATAGTCTTTCACTGAAAGGTAGTATAGGACGCCCTCAGGCCAGGTGGAATGATGCTCTGCGAAAGACTGCAGGCGGATGCTGGGTGGGAAAGATTTGTATTTTTGATTTTTATGGAAAACGGTATGGTATTAAATGGTACGGAATCCTTCGTGCGCGAGTCGCACTTTTTATTGGTAATACCTACATTTCATTCATTGCAAAGATTGATCCTTATCAGCAACAAAACCCATTGGTTCAATAATACAGAATGTCGTTTTTTCTTATCATTCCTGAAACTATATTTGCAGTTATTGTTTTCATATAAATCGAGGGCATCACTTCTTTTACGACTTTTCTCTAACTCTCGTGGTATCGGACTTGGCTATCACCGCCCTTCCCAAAAATCAAAAATCAACCTGTATAGTAGATAGGTACACAAGTGAGTGTGCAAAAAACGCAGCATTATATATAAATAGACCATAATCTGATTATGACTGCTTACAAAATACCCTATGTTTAGTAAGCCTGGTAATCTCTTTCGTAACATAGGGTGTGGATACGCAGGCAGAGATCCGTAGCATAGCGTTGAAGTTTTTGCTCGACTCACGCCTGGCCGCTTTTGAACACGTAAATAAATTACATATGTAAATATCAGGATGGTATATTATATGCTCTGGTTTGCTTGTTGATAAAACTCGGTAAAAAAGCGAATCGTTTCCCGTTTTTAGTTTTTAGTATCTATTTAGGTATGAATAGACCAGAATATTTGGCCTATTCATAACTTAGTCAAAATACAAAGTGGATTTTTGAGAGTGTACGGACAAATCTGAAACTCACATATGTCCAATTTGTTCATTATGTACTGGCCTTTATTGCTTGCCTTGCCATGTATTATTACGATTAGGCCCAATGTATTTTAGCCTAAACATAATTAGATCAAAATACAGGGATAACAAGCCTAGGCGTATGTTTGTAAAACCCGTGTATTCAAAGAACGGGAGTGAAAATGATGTCATCTGAACGGCATTCCCGTTCAAAAAGAATACAATAACTTCGTAAGATTCCCGTCCGTCCTTCACCACTTACCTACTACTCTTTTACACAGATATTGTCTCTGCCATAGACCTAGAATTTTTCATCCTAAGTCTATGGTCTCTAAAGTCAAAGATGACGTTTTCGATAACTCGAAAAACCAACAAAAGAGGCTGTATACCATTAACCTCCAAAGAAACGAAAAAGAGATGGATAGATCGTGATATCGATCGTTATAGTTGAGTGTACGAAATTTCGAGATTTCGTTCTAGTTCTCTTGCAGTTAGGTAGAGCGTAATAATTGTCCGAACCTTTTTATTGCTACTTTGCGCTTCGCTTTTTTTATAGCCTACGTGTGTGCCGAAATTTTGGAAAATTTCTGAGTCATCAAAACAAGGTGAATATGCTGTTAGAACTTTAGTAGGTAGTGCTTTGAGTACCTTAATTATACCAGATTGCAAATATATATTTGATAAGATCTAATTTCTCATTGAAGGTTGTTTATGCCGTTTTGAAATGCTATCAACAAGAAACCCATCATAGTTTAAGGTTAATTTCTACGCGCAAGTAAATCGTCGGTGAATATTTCGGTTGTAGAAATTATGCTACTATCCCATGTATGTTACTAATATAAACGCGAAAGTCTATATGGACGTATGGATGTTTGTCACTCTTTCACGCAAAAACCACGCAACGGATCAGGCTGAAATTTAGTTTTCTAGGTCTGGAATAACACATAAGACAGTTCCCTTGGGGTATAAATAACCTTAAAACGTTTCAATAGAAACAACGTGTGCGAAACCGCGGGCAGCAACTAGAATAATAAGTTCTAAAGTATATGAAATGTTTGTTTCCCTTTCTGCCTAAACTACAAAGCAAAAAACTGCCTAGATGTCGTTCTGGCCAGGAATATAGATAATATATATGTATAAATATAAATCTAGGCGATTCTTATAACCGGAAGAGCTAGTGTCAAGCTTGCCGGAAGCCAGAAGCCAGAAGCCAGCCAGCCCAATCGCTGGGGAATGAAAAATTCAGTTCAGTCGAGCGCTGTAAGTTTTTAGGTAGGTAGGTACCTCAGTGAGTAAAACAGCGGGTAGAGCTACTGTAACCTCATCTCAACAGCCTATATTGGTCCAGTGCTGGACGGACGCAGGCCTCCCTTGGATAAGCAAGGCCAGCATTGCATTCAGCAGGCCTTTGGCTGTTCGGTGGTTGAACCACTCTTACGACACCCGTGGGAAGAGTTGGGCTGGTGCAAATTCTAACACGGCCCCACACAGCACACAGAAGCTTCTGTGCACGTATAAAATTATCATGCATTTCAGAATTGATATTTATCAAAGCTACACCTGTTGCAATGGTCGTAGCCATGTATATTTATAAGTTACAGCGCTGGTATTACTCAATTTGCTTCTTTAGAAGAAAGGTACATGTATAAAAACAACACTGCCATGCATTGAGTCACGACTCGCTTACGAAAGCAATATGGAGTCAGCATAAGATTTGCTTAAATAAAATATTTCGACCTCGGTTTATCACCCTGCTTATCTTTGTTATAAAGTAGCCTCGGAACTACTTTTACGCAAAATATCAGCCCGATGGATTCAGTAGTTTTGGCGTGAAGTGGTAACAAACATCCATCCATCCATCCAAACTTCAAGAGAGCTGCTCAGACCAATTTTAGTGTTGCAATTAAGAGTACAGCGTGTTTTAGTGTTGCAATTAAGAGTACCTAGAGCAATAACGAGTTCAGCGTATTTTACAGACTCCGGATCAAGCAGAAATTAACAGAAGCCAATGGTTCAATCTCTACCTAAACTTCTATGTTCATCTTATGAATATCAGTTATCTAGTACCCATAACACAAGCTTTGCTTATCTTGGAGCTAGATAATGCTGTGTGAATTGTCCTGCATTATTTATTTATTTATTTATCTTATAATACTACTTACGTCGTAATTTGTCGATGGGCCCTGGGCCCAAAGCTTATGAGCATTTTGACACACGACTCGCTTTCAGTTGGAAAACCTGAAACAAAGAAAAAACTGTTCAACAACAAGTTCGATCTATTTTTTTAGATGCACATTCATTGCCTATTTCGACTATTTCAGGTAAAGTAAATTGTACACATAGGTGGACCATGTGAAATCTTAATAGTAGAAGTAGTAAATTTTACACAATGCTGTTTATGCTGTTCCTTGTAGATCATTTTTGATAATGTTTTTCAATCCCATTCTTTATCTTAACGATTTATAAACAATTTGACTAAGTTGTCAGTCTATTCGTAGACGAATTTACCTCGCCGAATAAAAAAAAACAAATTTGTGGTGGTAGTCGAGTAAAGTAGTAACACATTAAAAATGTCCAAATTTGCCAGAAAGGTTTTTTTTGCCCGGCATATATTATCTTATCTTCTTAATATGAGAGAAACTGCTGTGGTCAAAAGTGATATACTCGTAGGTACTACATATTAATGAATTCGTCGGCAGGTAATTATGGCAATCGCGAGATTCGCGAGCGAAGTTGCGGATACACCTAGTTCACAATAAATTACTACTTAACTTTATCCACCTGTACCTTCTTTTTATTACACAGTATAAAAAATAATCTCAATAAAATACCTCAGGTATTATTATTAGGTAAATGTAAAAGATAGAGGCATTCCTCGTAGCGCACCCAGATGAACCGCACCCCGATGAACCGCACCTAAGTATGTACTTCCACATAGCGCACCCGTTTTGGTGCGTTTCATTCAGTAGGTATAAATGTTAAGTTTTTATTCCTCGTTGCGCACCAATGACAGTGTAGGGTCTAGTGATGGGGTTGTTTTTATCTAATTAGTAACCTATAGGTGGAAATTTATAGTTGGCTTTCAACTTGCATTTAACTAGTATGTAAATAAGTAAAATTAGGATTTAGGTAATTAAATGTAATATTATAATAATAATTTAAAATGTTTATTTTTTTTGGATGATTGGATACACATTAACAGCAAATACAATACGAGTATCTGATATTACATTTTTAGAAAATCAGTCTAGAACTACAGAGAACTAGAACACACTTAAATTTATAGTAGGTATTTATGATTTATTTTTACTTTTTAGATATTAGTCCATTTTTGTATTCTTGTAATATTGCATTTATTAATTCATTTCTCGTTATAGCTTATTTTTTGTTTTGAGAAGTTGTTGCAGTTCTTTTCAAAATATCCCAAAAGCTTGACTAAATTTATCAGTTTATTCTTGTTCATCAACTTGCCCAATTCTGAGTAATGAGATTCCACATGATTATTCGTCTTATGGATTTCGCCATAGGTAGAAAATTTATCTGACCATAGCTCGTGATTGATCCACTGGTTAACCATATAATCGTTAAACTTCGTTACGATATCGTCTTGTGGACATTCACCCATAATGTAAAGCCATGCATCTTCCAAGTCTTCTATTGACAGATGAGGCAGCACGGCGCACAGTGCTACATGTTTTCTAAAAACACTGTTGTTATTAAGTTCCAATGCTTTTGATTTTCTTTTAAGTGCCTGCCTATAATGAAAATAACAACCTTTTACAGTTACATCGGGAAAAACAGACATTATCCCTCGGACCCCCTCCCAATATATAAACTTAATCGTATTTGATTGTTCCTTTTTTATATACTTAAGTAGTTGCTGTTATTCTATTTCTGTTTTTCTTGTAATTTAGTCTTAACATATTTACAATTATTTCTTTATCTTGTTTTAAAATACTGTCTCTTTTCCGAATAACATAAAATTATTAATAAAATATTCACATTACCTACTCAAATGTTACTGAATTACGTTTCATCAGTGATTGATGAACTATAAATTTCCACCATAGGTTAGTAATTAGATAAAAACAACCCCATCACTAGACCCTACATTGTCATTGTGTGCGCAACGAGGAATAAAAACTTAACATTTATACCTACTGAATGAAACGCACCAAAACGGGTGCGCTATGTGGAAGTACTTAGGTGCGGTTCATCGGGGTGCGGTTCATCTGGGTGCGCTACGAGGAATGCCTCAAAAGATAAACGCACCACAATATTTAGTGTACTAGACATAACGATTTGGAGACAACTGTAATGTTATCGTCTTTTTTAATAATAAATAATTTGAATTTGAATTTGAATTTATCTAACAAGGACCTCGCTAGATAAATTGATGAGTTCATGTATACCATCTGCTATTTTAGTTACTCAAACTATTAGATATCACACATCTCCACAATCGGAACAATAACTCCTGCCCTCTGTAAAAACAGACTTCTCCAAGGTCGATGTGACGCGATAGGTTCTGACGTCATAGCAACGGCAAACAAATCCAGCCCGCGCATAACTAGATGTCGCTACTTAAAGTGACCCAGCTCTAGATCGCGCTGACGAGAACGCACGGCATTTGGTGACTTCGTCGGGTAAATAAATGTGTAGTCACTCTGGTTTCCCTTCAACACGTATAAATCTTTCGCCTTTTACTAAAGATTTCCGTGGAGGGGAACACTCAAATGAGTCTATGACTGTTTTTGAATGCTTTGACTTCGGTCAAGCTTATTAATGGAATTGGGGTACATGCACATGCACAGTACAATAATACTACGAGGGCCTGGATTATGGTTGTACTGTGCATATTGTGCATGAACATGTCTGAAAAGTAATATTTTTCTTCTGTGCCGTTACAAAATTGTAAGTAATTTAATAGACAGAACAAAAAATATCCAATAGGTTCACTCGAAAAATATCCATAGTTTGGTCTAGTCTATCCGTTACGTCCAGATACCAATTTCGTCGACTTCCCTGTTAGTCTATTGCACCTTTTGCCTATCTAATTTGTAGTCCAACCAATTACTCTTATATCTACTCGACCTAAAGGTAACTGGACCCAACAGACCAAGTAAAAAAAAGTTTTTTTTTATAAATCTATTTTCAACACTGATTTATTAAAAAGGGAAGATGAGGTACTGGTTTCTCGAAAGTGGCAACCAAGGCAAGTGTGTAAAATTGTGTGCACCCACCTCAGTCACCGTCTGACCGGGGCGGCATGGGCGGTCGTACTAGCGAGAAATATTGTTGTCTCGGTCTTAGGTACGTCTTTCCGTCTTTGTTGTTCTTTGTATTGCACAGGACTGGAAATATAACTGTGAGCGTATGTGTTTGCCTGTAGTTGTAACACATGCCAATTTTTGAGTAAGCGCTGGGAGAACGTAACCTAAGATAGGTTTTTAATAAATCAATGATTTTCAAAGGATAAACGTAACCTATTATATTTCTTATGACTGTATTTTCCGGTCAGCTAGTATTGACGGCGATTTATTGGTGTATTCCCTTTGATGCGCGGCGACGCGGGCCTTATCCTGGCATTCGAAAAGAGAGAGATATTCATAATGGTCTGCCTGGTCCGCTAACTTAGCACACTGCTAAATTTCGATCTGTCTTCTTCTATTGACATAAGTCAGACTGAAAATACACTACTTAGCAGCTGCTTTATGTAAGCAAACCACTAGGAATAAGGGGGTAAATCATGAAGCTTAATACAACACGCAAAAAAGTACACCTCTACGACCCAGTTTAAAAGTTACAGTTATGTTTGATGCTGTATTTTTTATTTTATTTTCTCTGCTAGGTAAACTATCTCGAAGAAAGAACCAGATGAAATAGTTTTCATTAAAAAAAAGAAAATTGGCTTGGATTTTGAGATAGCTATCAAAAATATTTTTTTACTGTGTTTTATCGATATAAGAAATACTAATGATAAATTGTATATTATGTTGCGTATCCACACATCTCGTTTGATCAAAGTTCGACAATATACATTGTATAACGCAGGGGCTACATTAAAAAAAATCTTCGATTTTTTTTTTATGTAAGTACCTTCTGAAGTAGACGTGTGCGCCGCGCCGACCCGCCGCCGCCGCCGGCAAATTTCCCACGCCGCCGCCGCCGATCAGCCGATCGGCGTGAAACGTTACCTTTTAGACCCTTTGAAAACCCCGTAATTTTATTGATTATTATTATCGACACTGCAGCTACTTAACCGTCATGTTGCATTTTATAGTAATGAGATGCAGAATATCACTCTGGCAACGAGGGCTTTTGACGAAAAGAAGACAGGAGAAGCTTTGAGCGTATTCACCCAAGGTGTGATATCTGAATTTAGTCTGTCAGAAAAGTCTTTGTGCCTGGTGACTGACTCCGGAGCCAACGTGCGACGCATAGCCCAAATTGTGCCCGAAATAGGAAGCAATGTATGTCTGTGTCATTCATGGTCTGCATAATTAACCGTGGTGGGGCGCACCACGATTAATTACACTCACCGTGTGGTGCCGGCATAGAATAGCACCGCCCCAACTCCTCCCGTGGGTGTCGTAAGAGGCGACTATGGGATACAAACACCGGGGGGGCGGGCAGCAGCGCCCTCCGTAGACCGATAACATCACCAAACTGCGATCCCCAACCCGTATGCCCAGCGTGGGGATTATGGGCACTAGCCCCCAATGATTTTACAAGTCAAAAAGTGGCCCCCAGTTCCCGGCCGCCTCGCTATTCCTGGCCATGGTAGCGGCCACGGTAACGGCGGGGTAGGGGGCGCTAGGAATCCCCGGACTACGGCAGGCTACCGATCACTACTTAAAAACTTGACCCTTGCTACGTTTAATGAACGCACTCTAAGGCTTGATCACCATCTAGCGCAGTTGGAAGTGGAGTTAGAGAACATTAAATGGCATGTTCTGGGGTTATGTGAAGTCCGTAGAGAGGGGGAAGGACACCGTAACCTTAGACTCGGGCCATCTTCTCTACTTTCGCGAGGGTGATAAAACATCCCGTATCATCGGGTGGCGTAGGTTTCCTCGTCAACAAGGCCCTCTCTAACAACGTTCAAGAAATCTCCAGTCGACCAGGGTAGCGTACCTGATCCTTCGGCTGTCCAAGCGGTACAGCTTGAAGGTAATTCAGGTTTACGCACCGACCTCGGCACACTCGGATGATGAAGTGGAGGATATGCACGAAGACATATCCAAAGCCTTACATAACACCACTAAGGGTCACTTCAACGTTGTTATGGGGGACTTTAACGGCAAGGTGGGAACCCGGACTGGGAACGAATCCCGAATAGGCTCGCATGGTTATGGAGTTAGGAATTACAGGAGGCAAATGCTTGTCAACTTCCTTGAGAAAGAGGGGCTGTTCTTAATGAACTTTTTCTTTAAGAAACAGCCCCAAAGGAAGATGACGTGGCGAAGCCCTGTGACTAAAAATGAGACTCTCGGGCTGATGGCAAAAAGACGGGAAACCACCCAAGTGACTTCGTCAGACATGTCAGACCTGAACAAGCTAATTGCGAAGATGGTATGGCGCGACCTTCGGAGTTCCAACACACACCTCATTGAAGAGGCGATAGAGCGAAACCGAGGGTCCAAAGTATTCACTCAGCAGCTTAGCAGGAGCCACCTAACGAAGCTTAAAACGCACGATGGGAGGACCGTATTGTCGAAGCCGGAGATATATTTGTGCATAACGATTATACTTTGTGTGAAGATGTACTTATTTAGTTCTAAATAGGTAATTTTTCTTGTAACTTGTATTTATTAATAAATGTATAAAAATATGTAAGCATTTTTAAATAATTTATAATACATCCTAAACAAATACTATACGCGCCGAGTTCACGCCGAAATCACGCCGCCGCCGCCGATTTCAGGCCGGCGTCCGCCGCCGATTATTTCAACGTCGGCGCACATGTCTACTGAAGTACCTATTATATATATTTTTTAAAAAGATGCTTGAAATCGATAGAATCGGTTGTATAAGTTGTAGCGTAACCGGAAAAAAGGGGTTTATTTTTTTCTAAATAGACTATAACGAGAAATAAATTAATACATATAATAATAGGCTCCAGGATGACCTGGAACAACCGTAGCGTACTATCAGAGAACCATACGTTAAAAGTGTGTATAGTAAGAGATAAATAAAGGACAATTAACACAGCATTATCTAGCCCCAAGCTAAGCAGAGCTTGTGTTATGGGTAACTGACATATTTAATACAATACACTACATAGAAAGATATTATATAGACTTATAATATATAGAAAACATCCAGAATCCCTGAATCTGCAGATCGTTCACAAATTTGTCCGGAGGCGGGAATCGAACCCGCAACCTTCTACATCGCAGGCGGATATTCGCCCGCCGCGCCACGGAAGGGCGTAATTACTTACATAACATTTGCCCTTTATAATTTTATATTTATCTATTATTAAAGGGTGCTGATTGCACTGAGAATAACTCTTAGAATTACGTAAGTAGGTATGTATGAAAATAGAGTGTAATTGTTTGTTACCCCGAATAAATAAAAAACTAAAACCTCTTCAAGCCATAACGAAACCGATCGGGCTGAAATGAAGTAGAAGCTTATTTATACATAATGCCTCGACATTAAGCCCACCTACCTACTTCAGTGCAATAATGTTATCTATTTATTTTTAAATAAATAAATAGATAATAATGAAAAGGTAGACCACAAAATAGAACCTAACTATGCACGTGCGTCGATAAGGTTGGCTCTAGGTCCTTTTGTAAGGATATTGCGGTGTGCATTCATTTCCTGCCACTCACCACAACATGGTATGTGGTAAAGAAATCTACGGTCATCATCATCATCATCATCAGCCTATACTAGTCCACTGCAGGACATAGGCCACCCATAATGAGCGTCATAGCGCCCTGTCTTCAGCTTGACGCATCCAGCATCTGCGTGCAGTCTTTCGCAGATCTTCATCGCATTTGGCAGGAGCGACTCCTACACTACATTTGCCGAGTCACGGTTGTATTTGTATTTGTATTTGCATTATTTCATCATAAATGTATCCCTCCGGATGCAATTCGTGTCAGTGATATGTATTTAGGTTAGTTTTAGGTACTTAATTAAGTTAATGTATACAGTAGTGCATACATACATATGTAGAGATAAAACATTCTTTAAATGAACGCGTTTCCACAGAGTTATACCAGTTTATTTCTCTTTTGTGAGCAAAAAGCAAACTTTTTCTCTTAGGTCTTAGTAGTACAGTCACCAGCATAAATATATGACCATGGGCAGCGCTGCAAAAATATCTGATTATCCATTGATGGTATAATTATGTGACGATACGTAGCCGGTAAAAATATGTGATGATTTACACCCGGCATAATAATCGTTTGCCTTGTAACAGCATAAATATCGCATCGGACGGGAAATCAAAATTATGTATCATTTCAGCAGCGTAAATATCTATCTACTGTAAAAGCATAATTATTGGATCACATAAACTGCAATAATATCTAACACAACTAACAGTCAAAAAGATCTCAACGAATGAACTTTATGTGCCTAAACATAGAGGCGTAATTTGAGCGAAACTGTATGACGCTTCTCGAAAAGAGTAACAACCTGTCATTGGATATCACTGTCTCACGTTTTATGGCATGATTTTAGCATTTCAGCATTTTAGTCGTCGGCGGTCAGTGTTATGTTATGTATGATTATCTACCTAAGATCCGAATGCGTAGTAAACTATATCAAGTGTGTCAATTAAATAATTAAAATTATTTTATTTAATTTTCTTTATTAGGTTTACCAATAGTTTTAAACACAGGTTCTTACATCTTTAAATCTTATACAAAATACTAACATGCACGAAAATGTAGAGTTACAAAATAGATGCTATGTGAACGTAAAATTCAATTTCGTAAACGTAAAATTCAATTTCGTCTCTAGGGACGAAAAGTATAACTTTCATCCCGGTGCGACATATGACAAGTAATGACGACTAATGACATGTACAAAACAAATGACTGCTGTCACCTCACTTTTCTCTTGAACCATGCATTCTACCGCGCCGACAACGGTCACCATGCCCACTTGCACGGTTTTGCCCCGTTGCATGCACGACCCCCGGCAGGCGTCCACTTCCAAGAGAGCTAATTCTCTCGCTTGACTCTCCCTCCACCAACGAGGACGAATCATCTGACAGCTAACTTTAGAGGAAAAGGGGGAATGGTGGATTTATGTATATATATGTATTTATGAGTATATATTACGTATTAGACATATGTGTATGTATGTATGTATTACGTATTATATATGTATGTATGTATGAAGTGAACCGTCCACAAAGTACCTACATTACAACAAGCCAGAAGAGGTCCAAAGTGGAGAAAAAAAAAGAAAAAAAAAAAAAAAAAAACAGACGCCTACGAAGAAGATGAGCAAAATCCCTTAGTTAACCTAAAGGCGACACACCGCTTCTTCACCAAGTGACCCAGAGGCAGTTGCCTTTGCGAGTAGAAGTCGGGGTAGAGAGGGGAACCTCGGAGCCCTTACTAAACGCTTCGGAAGCAGATACACGAAGCGTTTGAAGAAAACCTGAAGCATTCTACCTTTCAATACAGCCACTCAACTTCAACTTCTTGTGAGATGGCTTTTGCGTCTGGTTTGACGCAATTCATAGGGCCATTCAATTACAGCGTAATGTAAAATTAAATTAAATTAGAGGTACCATATTATAATTTACTTTCAACTATTTCTTTAAAATATCACAGAATTAGAAAAAATATTACGATTTTTTAAATGATTAAAATTAATGGTAGAATAGTTCTCGGCATTCTACCATGTCTATTCAACTGTGGTAGAACAGCGAAAGCTACGCTATATTCTGACATCTCTAAAGAGGATTTTCTATGCCTAAGAAAAAACAGCGGAAATACGTCAATCCTATCCTATCTTCGTATCATTTTTCGAGTTGTACAATTTTGTGTGATTGTTACAATAAGTTCAGACATTGATATGGGCATCGATTTTATGCCTGATTTTATAAAAGAAGCGGCTAAAGTATTAGTGGAAAACCTTTTATCACCTAAATCAAAATAAACGGAAAACGTTTTGTTAATATACTTACCAAGCTTCAACATTATGGAGCATGTATTCTATGTTAAAGACAATACACAATGTATATTTAAAGGATTTCGAGAGACTAACATCGTTTCTTAAGAGACAAAATGATGGATTTAACCAAAAAAATACAAAGTTTTGACTTCTCAAAAGGGAACCTGAAAAGAACCTTTCACTATCTACGAGTATAACTAATAATTGCTCTAATTTGACCATAGACTTTAAATAAATATCTTTCTTAAGTTGTTGATATTATGTAAAATAAATACAAATTTTATAATAAGCTCATTCATATTTTTATTTTTACTTTCCTTGTATTCGTAATGAAAAGCACAGTGTTTACCTCGGGTGAAAGTAACATTTAGTCCCTCGAACTAGTAACGCCCTCGTTACGCTCGGCCGCCAAACCCCGTCTCGGGACTATATAAGTTACTTTTATCCCTTGGGTAACAATGTACTATTATTTTTCTTCTTTATTCTTCTTTATTAGGGATCACATTGTTTTCGTTATATTATATATATATATATATATAGTATCATTCATTCTCCACAATGAGACTCGACCATCCGCTCTTGATTGGAAAAAGATTTTATCAAGAAACGCGGCATTTCTAAAATCAAAATTTATGTATTGACTGTTAATTGTTTCAGATATTATTGCAGTTTATGTGATCCGATAATTATGCTTTTACAGTAGAGAGATATTTACGCTGGTGAAATGTCACATAATTTTGATTTCGTGCATTATCAGATACTTTTACTCGGTCCGATCCGATATTTATGCTGTTACAAGGCAAACGATTATTATGCCGGGTGTAAATCATCACATATTTTTACCGGCGACGTATTGTCACATAATTATACCATCAATGGATAATCAGATATTTTTGCAGCGCTGCCCATAGTCATATATTTATGCTGGTGACTGTACTCTATCAGGCAAGCAGAGTTTCATAAAGTAGTTTGTAAATTATTTCAACGCATCTAGCTAAAGAGTAATAAACTGGTTTAATTCTGTGCTTGCGAATGGTTTATCTCTACATAGTTTGTTTGTTACGGGACTGACGTAGACATTGGCATGATTCAATGTCCCTTAAATAATTAATAACAATAATAAATCATTTATTTCAGGCAACATTCCTGAGTACAGGATGTAAAATACTTAAAAAACGACCTATATAAAATAAATAGGTACCTTAGTCGTGTTATGAATAATAGGGTATATGCATGGATTTATTTCTTTTTTTATCGATTATTCAGGTTAATACATAAACGATAAAAAATAAAACAGCCAAAAAATTTTAAAATATTCAGGTTAAAAACAAAAAGTAAAACGACACTCAGTTTCGGGTGATAAAAATGCTGCCATGTTAGTTAGCCCTTGCATTTTGTGACGTCACGGATCATCGAGTCCTATGTCAACTCAAAGTCAAAACTTCATGCCCATATAAAAATGTTCAAGTAGGTCACGCTTCAGGTGCCAATAGCGTTGCGTTCAGACATTTTGCGGTTGAGATTTAAAATATCTACTTTTCAATGATTAAATTTCACATGAAAAACATCATAAAATACAAAAATAAATATACGGATATATTTGTATATCAATAGAGAATACGTGAAAAAATATTAGCTTTTTTGAAGTCACATGCATATACCCTATTAAGAATTTAAAATAATATATATATATACACATAGTCTATCGAAGTCGAAGAAATAGATAAATTCTGTCGATTCTTGTTGTTCACCTCACATCACCAATTCTAAATCATCTCGCAGTAATAAAAAGCGAAAGCTGTAATAATAAAACATGTAAATACAAAAAGTAGACTCGTAAATTGTAAACTATCAAAATGTCAAAGCAATCAACAATCGTACATTTTCACTAGAGAAGTCAAAAGTTTGATCTTTTACGCTGATCTGAACACATGATTACTATTAGTATTATTACTCAGTCTTCCAGTGATCACGACAGTGTGTAAGCCTGTTGAAACGTCGGAAAAATAGCTAAGTGAAACAATAATAAACTCAAAATATGTTTTCCAATTTTAATTCCGAAAATCAGACCTACTCGGTTCGATTTGTGAAATAAAAATCGTTAACAGTAAAGCCAAATTACCCTCTATAAAATATTCCCAAAAAAGTCCATCGCATGATATAGTTTTGCAGGACGAAATTAAAATTCATTGTGTGTTCAATTCTATTATATTCTATATATTCTCAGATATACTTTAGAATCATAAAACCACAGAGGATGTAGGTAATACACACATAATAATAATGATTTACATAGAATGTCTGATACCTACCTACATCTTAGAATCTTTTAACAATTTGGTCGTTAATTTGAAGCACATGTAACATTTAGGAAGATTTAGTGTTATCAAATGTATATTTTAATCTAAATGTCAACCTGTCAAGGCAGTCGTTTATTATAACAGTCTTCCAAGACTAGATTAACATCATGGTGTCAAGGTCTCTGACTTTTATTCTGAGCTTTTATTAATAAATCGACATTTTGAAATTTAGAGTAAGTATGTATAATTTGAAAAGTCTGATGAAAATTGATCCAATTATTTATACAAGGCCGATTTCGATTCCGATCTTTCGATCAGCGGTTGTTTAAAGTAAAAGTACCTACTTCCCTGAATTATTATTAAACAAATAAATGACTTCATTAGCACACTGTCCCCAGGTGAGCAATGCTCACCTGGCATGCTCACTAAGCATGCCTCCCCAAACACCACCACCTGTGTTGTCCACCACTCTTGGCAGGTGGATTGGAAAAATACGGAAGACATGCAAAAATTATGATACCTCTATTTAATCATCCTTATTTAACACAAATCTTTAAGAGGGCGCATTGTACGCCATTTTGCGAAAAGGATAATCATAGGATTTGGCGTGCATAAGAACGGGATAGAACATACGTTTTTGGAACAGCGTTAGGCGCAAAAATAATGTTTTTGTTTATTTACATGAAAAGTACACCACTTATGAAAAAAACCAAAGAATTAGTAATGATGACTAATCCAAACAAAAATACTTTCTATGGACCATCTGAAATACAGTTAGTAATATGACTTCATAATTTAAAATAAAATAACTCACTCTAGTGCGATTCTTGGAAATTACTATGCCTTGACTGATGGTCCATAAAACAAGTCAATAGTCCATAAGCCTAACACGCGTTTTACCTTACCTACCCATTGTTCTGTAACCATACTTTGCATTTCCAAATTTCCATAAACAGTTGTGTTATATACCTTTTACTGTTTGTATTGTATAATATATATAGTTTGTATGTAAACGTTTAATAGTTTCCGGAACATATAGGTATTCGTAGTCCTTGCAAAATGAGCTGGTCACATTTTGTGTGATTTTATGTTCAGAGGTTCAGAGGTATTCTTATATACCTATAAAAGAGTATCTCTGAACGGAAAAAGGGAGTTAAAAGTACTGGCACTTTTTACGTTATGTTGTAATTGTTACACAACACGAGCCATCTGTTGAATATTTTTTTTATAATTTTTCATTCATTTTAATATTTGTGACAATAATTATTTTACGTAAATTTTGACAAGCCCATCCGTGGCGCCTTGCTAGCTTATTTTTTCTCTGTTTTGCAACTTACTATAAAAATTCAAGATCGCCTAAGAACAGAACAAGATAACATAAATAGCCTATTTTGACTTAATGGACTCAGCCATAGATTCATTGATAGACCAATCACACATAATGGTCTGCTAACATTAAACAGCTGCTAAGTAGTGATATTTCTCAGCCTGACTTATGTCAATAGAAGAATAGAATAGAGATTGTTATGAACAAGAGGGTAAATGAATAATTAATATAAAATAGTAAGCTCCTAACTTATAAACATAAGAACTCCAACTCGAAATGTTGCAACGCCCTTACAGGGTTCACGTAGATATGGATAATGGACATGATCAATTCATGCAAATAAATAAATAAGAGGAGAACGTACCTTAACTACAGATTTTACTAAGATCTATGGCAAGTACACATGGGTTTACGTTAAACAATCAAACCAAAGAACATAGTTATTTGCTTAACTACTAATTCTGCCAAGCTCGTCTATTTGTCGAGGTCGACGACCGCATTGGTTTTGTTTAAACTCTACATAATTTCTATGAGCGAATGCGCCATAACTCAAAAACTAGTAGGAGTTTGTTCTGTTCTTGATAGAAAGACGATATTCGGTTTAACACTATAATGGTTATAAACTGGCAGTGTATTCTATGTTTATTATACAAAATCCTTGAAAAGTACTTTTACACTTTTAGATAAGGGGTCGTCTGTGCGTGAAACCCGAATAAAAATCAGTTGGCAGTTTTTGAGTTTATCACGTTAAGACGGGCGCGACAGGATTTATTGATAATGTATCAACTTAGTAACATTTTTTAAAAATTTATTCTAATATAATAAATAATAGGTATTCAATCTAGACTTCCTGCTCAACTTGTTACAAACTGATTATAAATTAGTTTTAATTATATCGACTAATGGCAAATTTGAATAAAACCTTGATCTTAGTGGTTGTTAGATGTCTGGTCGGGTGGCCTTGGGCTATTTGACATTAGCAATAAATGCAGATCAGAGTTCAAAAATGAATGGATCGGATTGGTCTATCAATATAAGTACCAACTGCAAGTAGGCAAATGTACCTACTAGCTATGGAGGCCATATTATTATTATTATCATTATTTTACTAAAATTTTTAAGGGACTTTAAATCATTGCTGACTATGTCAGTCTCTTCTATATTTTCTTGTAAGTGTGTAACTTTCTCTGTACCTAATTTATATAACTTTTCTGTTAAACATGTAAGTAATTTTATACACAAATTATGTTCGCTGTAATACTATACCTTTATTAGATGTAAACTACAGCTCTACATTTTGATTTACATTGTACTCGTTATAATCTAGGTTCATAGATAACTTTTGTAAATTAACCGTTGTCTATCTTATAGTATAGTCTGCCTGCTACTGTCTGTAGGAAACGGCGGAAGATCAGCGCTACGTGTGTTCGGTTTACCAGCATACGCAGCATTCATGCTGAGCCGTTTCCTAATTCATAATTACAATCAACTTACTACAACTAGTTATAAGTGCTACTTACTACCTACTTATATGATTGTAGTTATAAATAAAATCATTTTCTTTCTTTCTTTCTTTCTTTCTCTTATTTTAACAAAATTGTGCTAGTTGATGGTGCAAACAATCTGAAGGGAGCTCGACTGATCCATATTAATACAAAATCTATAGATAGGTACTTTGTTAATTGCTATTATTAGTCACAAGTTCTAAGATTTACTCAAATTAAAAAAAAACCTAGTTTTGAGCTTCGGATCTTTTATAAAGTAGATTTAAATCAAACTAAAAAAATATAAAGACTAGCTGCGCCCCGCGGCTTAGCACGCCTGTCTCACGGGAACTGGTTTAAGATATACAAAGTAGCCTATGTGTTATTCCAAGCCTAAACTACCCTTTTTTTTTTTTTTCTTCGGCGAGGAAAATTCGTTTACGAATAGACTGGTCTGGGGAAGACCAGAATTATGTAGGACTCGACGCCCTGAGAAGGGTGTAATACCTACTAAAACCTCTCCGGTGTCCTTCTTTCGCCATTTTCGCCGAACCACGGGAACATATAACATCCGCGATCCGACTGGCGTCCCCTTTTCCTCCCATACTTAGCCGGCGAGCCCACCATTCCACACACTCGCCGACTCCATTCTTCCATCACCTTTCCTACCCTTAATTGGGACACAACTGGACATACACAGTTGAATGCTTATGTCGACTGCTGTGCCCAAATAAGCATTTCTCCCCCCATACTACCAGGTGTGGGTCTCATATTTACACACGCACACATACTCAATCTAAGCCTAAACTACCCTAGTATATAACATTTCAGCTCGATCCTTTCAGTAGTTTTTGCTTAAGTATGTATGTTTGTTGCTCTTTTAAGTTGAAAGAGCAACAGAATACATAAAGACATGTTTACAAACTTTCGCGTTTATAATAATAGTAAGATTATCCAATAATAATCACCCGGTTTTAATGTTTTATACTATGTTTCGTTGACGAGAAAACGTTATTCTAGTTCGCAAGAAATACTTCTTGCAAAGTTAGAAGGCGTTACAGACTTTGTTTTACAACAGCCATCAACCAGATAAGTTGTCAAGATAGCGCCCATTTGGACACCTATGCGGTATGCATTGCATTAATTAGACCTTCATTTGCATCAAGGAAACAGGGGTTTATTCACTTTGTTTACTTTGCCCTTAGAAAGCCATTCTTTGATCAAGTTAAGGCTCTTATACACGGACTGCACGTCTCAAATACACGGACGGCAATTTCCCTGCCGACTGCAGGCGACGACGACGACGGCAGTCGTCCGTGTGTTTAACGGCCCTTAAGGCCCATACACCAGTAAAAGTGGCGCCCCCAACTAGTTTATCTTATTATTACGTTAAACGCAGCAAGTTTGAAAAATCCTACGTTCAGATTGTGGTATCTATTATAAGTTATTTATTAATGCCTCTGTAATAGTTTCATTTTGTAAAGCTTAGGCAGAGATACGAAGTTGCGCTTTTTGGCCACCAAACTCTATTTTCACATCTCCTCCTAAACTATATGAGATAAAATTAGTAAAGAGGTATTACGTATTATTAAAAATACGATAAAATAGGTATCGCTGTCATATTGGCTCGGGTATGCGCCTTAAGGTAAAGTAAGGATAGTTTTTTATTATTCCAAAATTATATACATTGGTCTTAAATTTATAACACTCTTGTCACCCGAATATTAAATTCTTAAATTAATAACACTCTTAATAAACCCGTAGGGTTTGGACCCGAATATTAAATTCTTCGGGTTTTTATTTAAAAACTTGCGCTGCAAAAATATCGAGGAATATCCCAAAAATAGTGTAAATGAAAAACACAAAACAAAAATTACCCATAGTGTAAATCAAAAATTACCTATCACACTAACATTATAATATTAGTATGCGAAAATTTGGATGGATGTATGGATGGATGGATGTTTGTTACCTCTTCACGCCAAAACTACTGAACGGATCGCGTTGAAATTTTGCATACTTACATAAAATCTTGAAATAATGCTTGAAACAAAGCTTGGATAGAAAAACTTGCGATTTCCTAAAGTCTAAGTAGTATTACCACAATTGTATGTAGCTATTGTTCTTGGGGCATCAGACTTTATGAATCACCTTTATCACAAAATCTTTTTATTTATATTAGAAAAATATTAAAAATTGTGATGTCATTCATATTTGTTAGTAAACTAAAAGCGTTTTGATACACTCCCCTGGAATCATTCTGCAGGATATCAAAAATAACTCTTGACCAAAAGCTTTCCAGAGAAGAATCTCTCCTGGGATAAGAAATGCTACTTTCTTATCCCAGGAGAGATTCTTCTTCCTACGCGCAACAATTTTAGCATTATATGAATTGTTTTGGCGAAAATATAATGTAGAAGAAAGTTTAATGTCACCAGTTCATATCTAAACCAGTTCGCGCGTTAGAAAACGAAAATCCTTGTACAGTAATAAACCTTGGACAATGTTGCGTCTATTTTATCAGGTTTGGAATGTAGAATCTTTCGCAAAACTCTCAAAATTAACCAACTTTGTTTGTTTTTAAGATGAGCAAGTCGGGGGTTTCTCCTTCTCTGTGTCACAGAAGAAATATATAGTAGATATACTTATATGTAACAAGATTTTTTTTATAAGTAAGCAGAGTAAGACAAGCAATACTTCATGTAGGTATTAAAGAGAATTTGTAAAGCTAGCGCATTTTTACTTTGTTTTTCATTCAATTATCCAGCTAACGTCACAAATCCAGATGGTACATAAATGAAAATAAACTGCTTTGAGAAAAAAAATAGATGGGAAATTTTAGCTCGAAAAACACGTGAGAAAAATGCGAAAAGACACACCTTTTTGAAACAAATACTGGAATACGAAGAAAGAATGTTATTTATAAACAGAATGTTCAGCTGCTAACTAATTCAACTTTAACTTCTTTCTTGAAATCTATTGTTCTTTCATGATAGCTCTTCAATTAATCAATTTTTATAAAATGGCAACTAGCAATGTACTTACGCTCTCTTTACCCAACTAGGCAGGTTATTTCATAGCATATTCGTGCGCTGTCCGTTGACTGACATGTGACAGTAACGCATGAGACATCTGGAGCGCATCACGCAAGATAAGCGAGCTAGGTAATGAAAAGTAATTTGATAATGATCTTCGGATCAAACCTTACCGTACAACGTTGCCCATAATTTTGTAATTTTCTTATATCTTTTTGATTCACATTTTATCGAAAAATTCACTTCCTTTATCTTTACTACCGAACAACGTTGCTTTTATTTTTATTTTACTCTAATATTACGGACATTGGCAAAATTATGTCAACCCAGACGTAGACGCTATTAAAAGAAGAAGGGAAGGAAGGAAAAGTAATTTTATTTGAATCAAGTACAGGTATAAAATATGTGTATATAGCAAAACTACTGAGCTGGCAAGAATTAATGGCTTATTTATTATATTAAGTTGGTAACTAAAGAATGATAACAATAAAGATATTTTTTCAAACTTTTTAACTTGTCACCGTTTCTTTCCCGAAAGACACGCCATATAAAACCTCTTTTCGAAGAATGGTTTATCCGCGGAAGCTAAAAGTTTTTTAAAATTTACAGCAAAACTGACCAGTAGAAAGATTCTCATAACAGAATACTTTTCCAACAGTCCAAGCATGAAATCGCAGAATTGAGTAACATACGCCGTTATAAACGCATAATCTGTAGCAGACGGAGGCATCGAATTCAATCGGAGTGCGATAACGGCGCGTGCGCCGCTAGCCACCCTGAGGTAAACAGTTACCCTACTTGCCTGAATTACTTGCTGAGCTGATTTTGATGGTTTCACTTGTGAGACCGTCATTTAGGAAGGTATGGATCTGAGGCTACTTGTTAATTCGATTTGTTTATTATACTGAGAGTTTGTTTTTAACTGGGACACGTACAAGAGTAGAGACCAGAGGAGATAGATACAGGTGCAGTTTCTTTTGAAACATCAGCTCCTTTATTGGAAATTTTTCGTTGGCAGTCAAACATGTTTGGTAATGCTCGAGTAGTGCCTTAAAATGGATCAAATTTGTAGAAAAAATTGGTGCCAATCGACTCAGTCCATTAAATTTTATCGAATGAAAAAAATCTAAGCAGCGGAAGTTGGGTAGGCGTATCATGTTATGTACATACATGACACGCCTAAAATTCGGTCAAAGGAACGTAAAGAATGAAGGGGTTAAGTTTTCGCAGATGTAAAATTGTGATTTCACGAAAGCTGTTGGTAATTAATATATAATTTTACTTGTTCATTTGAGATTTTTGTTGCCGATAGGTAATATTTTGTAACAATCAGCTAGTGGTTTCTTTTTCACTTCTTTGCACTAGCGTATAAAAGATTGAAGCAAAGAGAATCAAACAGTAGTTTATTTTCTTATACATTTAAAAGCTCACATACTTAAGTATTATTCCACCAGTCTGAATTTTATAAAATAAACGCTTTTAGTTATAATTTTCCCTTTTATTTTATTAACAAAACATGCCATGCTTTCATCTAAAAAATAATTCTTAAATAATTATATTTTCATAATTAACATGATGCATGGCTAGATTTTATTGAATAGAAAATTATAATATCGACTTTTGAGTTATCATGCAATGGACGCCCACTTTATCATCTATCAGTTGCGTGTTTTTTATGATTAGGTACCTACTCACTATTTATCCACATGATTGAATACTATTTTACTCTAAAGTCACCGATGTCGTGACTCTATCAATCATGTTTACAAGGCGATCCAAACACCTGTACAATTAATGGCGGTGTGGCTATAATAGATACAAGTTTTCTCCCGTGCGTAGCTTTAAGTACTACTCTACCTCTACCTTTACCGCGACTCTGCCGTTGATAGTGAAAACTCTTTTCTTAATTTCGATCTATTTCAAAACGTTCAGAGACTCCTTCAGAAGTTTAAACCATTTAGAACCTCTTTTTTCTGCAATAAACAAAACACGACCTGCATTTCTGTTAGACCTCTCTCGATCTATATCAAAAAAGAATATCTAGAGGTACTCACAGAATTGGAGACAGCTCTAAAAAGGTGATATGGTAAGGAGTCCAAATTTCGGGCACAGTTGTACCTACATCTTGCCAACAGTAAACAACACTGTCATGTCAATTTTCACCAGAAGTTCATAGCTTAGGAGGTCGTTATCGAACGACGTGTGAAAATTTCTTCGGCCAAGAATGTTTGTGCGACGTGCGGCGAGCGACATAAAACGCGCTGGATACTTAGGCTGGATATAAAATGCATCAATGCCATAGTTTTCGGTGACAGCACAAGTGAATTTTTGACAGTTAACCAAGTACTTCGGTAACCCTAATACTTCATTTTAACTGACCTCAGTGAGATCCAAAATACAGTCTGGATAGGCTATGACCCTCCTTAAAAACAGTTCCTCCTAAAATGTGTCTTACTAAGACCGAATATGCGTTACAGGCGGCGGATTGTTGATCATAATCAGATATTAATTTATGTATGTTACCCTGGAGAACGCTTTCTATCCTACCTTCTATCTTTCTAAATCCTGGACTACAGACTGAGTTATAGAAGCAGATATTGTTAGGCCACGGTCATTTTCTACTGCCTTTCTTTCTCAAACAGAAATGGCCCTCTAAAAATAAATATTACGTAAATACGCATAATCTTGCCTGTCTTCGTAATGCTTGATCTTTGACTGTGACGCATGGGCCTGAGCCGCAAAAAAGTGAAATTTCCCCGTTTCTTAAACTAAAATTGTAGATGAATGAACATTGCGTAAGCACATTAATGCATATATCTGGGCAAGGTTCCGTTTTACTACGATAATTACTTGGCGAATTTGTTTAGAAGTTATGTAACATGGAAATAGAAACATTTAACGGTTAGTAGTTAAGTCGTGACCTTTCATTTCTTAAAAATACAAGTGGTAACTTTTATTTTAATTTTAGTTAATATTAATCTTCGGTACTTATTTTATTTAATCAGAGATTGCAAGTTATCATATTTATCCTTCCCTTATCATTTTCAAACATCTTTTCTCACTTTAGAAATTTAGATAACTTTTGAAACATTCAAGTTCAAAGTAGGATTTATCAAAAGATTTTATCGTGATTTTAGCCCGTCGCCGTCATTTGTCCCATTTTATCTCAACAAAAGGTCTATGAAATAAATATTTCATAGGTCTATAAAATAAGCATACATTTCATGTTGTACGCCAGTACTAAAAGGTTTATAAAACAAATATTTCATAGACCTTTTATTGACACTAACATTATTTGGTCTCTACAAATCATACTGGTAATAAATCCACTTAATGTCGCATCATAATAGTCATTGACTAGGTTATGTTTTATGGGTTTTCTCGTTAAATCGTGATTGTGTGACGTATGAGTATGTATGGTCGCTTTCACTGGCTAGTCGTCAGTCGGTCCACCTTTGTTTCTTATTACCCTGGCTTTGGCGATCTTTTATTTGTACTCTAGCTTCCGCCCACGACCTCGCATGCAGTAGGTAGAGAAATATTCCGGAAAATGCTTTTGTACAAACAAAAGCACAAACAAACAAAAGCCTTTCCCGGAATATTTCTCGTTATTTGTAGGTATAATTATTTCTAATAACGTTCCTTAAAATTGTTTACAACAATGTATGACATGATTCTGTTGATTTATATTTTTGTTTGGATTCAAATCTAAATGAAGATACAACCAAATTATTCATTTTGCTTTTTGTATTTGCATTGGTATGGTTCGAGTAGCTTAATTTTATATAAATAATAGGTATTAAACGTGTAAAGATTTTTCCTTATGTGCTTATCGAAAATTATCGACGGGTTTTTAACCGGAAATTTCTGCCATAAATTACCAACTGTTCGAACTCAAATCACATCGTCTTCAGCTAAATTTTAAATACTTGACCCAAATTTTAAATCTTGTTTTCGTTTTTATGAGAATCCATTGAAGTTATAATCCATTGTAAGGCATTTCAATTAGTAACGGCGATTGTTTGGATTCGGTACACCTTTTGCCACTTCAACGTGACTTAAACATAAAACTTTCATTGAATTTGATAACATTTTTCTCATTGTATTGTATATAGAAAATTGTTCCAAATTGATCACATAAAAGTTTATTTATTTTTGAAGGTTTATTATTTATCCCGTCAAGCTTAAATAATAACAAAATACTTCAGGAAAATCACTACTTGTTACAACCATTTTGGTGATTATCTTCGCCAATTCTCATCAAAGTTTGATGATTCTTTCATAACTGTCTAAAGGTTGAATTTGAGGTGGTACCCCATAAAAGTTATATTCACGAGAAATGTATGTGTGCGTTGAAAAAGTATCTAAAACATCCTCTGCTCATGGTAATTTTTCACTCATTACAATTTATCTCTAGCGGTTCCCATGGCAACGGACGTACACAAGAGGCTTACAAAATTGATGCATGGAGGATATCCAAAAAGTACCTACTTGTATCAATGAAGACGTATAGCAGCGTTACTTTTCACTCTTATTTATGTCAATAGAAGAAGACGGAGGCTAAGCAGTCTGCTAAGTTAGTAAACTATTATGAATAATAGGGTAAGGAATTTGAAGTCGTTTTTTTTTAAACGTTTAAATAAAATTATTGAATCTTAAAGGCGATTAAACTTTGTGGTTTCGTTGCAGTTTTATTGTTCTACTATACACATTAGAAATTCTTTACCTACGTACGACTTGTAATATTAATATTATGTATCTAAAACATCCTCTGCTCATGACAATTTCACTCATTATAATTTATCTCTAGCGGTTCCCATATATATTAATACTAGCTGCGCCCCGCGGCTTCGCACGCATTGTTCCTATGGAAACGTTATAAGGTGATTTTCATCCCACGGGAACTAATTTATGGGATAAAAAGTAAGCCTACGTTCGATTCCAGGGTTAGAATTACCTGTATGCAACATTTCAGCTAGATCCGTCCAGTAGTTTTGGCGTGAAGAAGTAACAAACTTCCATCCATCCATCCATATATCCATACATCCATACATCCATACAAACTTTCGCATTTATAATGTTAGTGTGATTTATTACTCTAATAAGATTATTCACCAACGTACGACTTACGAGTATACAACGCAATCTATAGGTAGAGTGCAAATTGGTTCACCAATTATAAATTATTTGATATTCTTGGAGATATAAATAATTTCTTCTTCTTTTTACCACCGACCCCGTCGTTGTAAGTAGGCCTACTAAAGTAGGAAGGAAAAGGCGTTTAGAGTGACAATTTGTCTTTTGTAAACCAATGTTTATTATCTTCCAAACGGATAAAACGATTTTTATTTACGTAGACTCTACTGAATTCTTAGAAAAACTATACTGCCTCTCCAGTGTTATAGGAATACTCGTAGATATAAAAAAACATTAACGCGTATATTTTATTTCACTTGTTGGTTTTTTGTTTTGCTACACTTTTGACAGAATCGTGACGGCCGTGATCTCATCAGTAACACTACTAATTGGTTGAACGAGAAAGCTCTAGTCCCAAAATTATCATTGAATAGGACATTCCAACGGATTGTCATATCAACAATTAAAACTAAGCTGTACCTGACCATCAAACTAATATTAGTATGGATGTATGGATGGAGGATGGATGGGTGTTTGTTACCTCTTCACGCCAAAACTACTGAACGGATCGGGCTGAAATTTTGCATACAGGTAATGATAATCTTGGAATCTTTTATTCCATAAATCAGTTCCCCTGGGATAGAAATCACCTTTGAACGTTTCCAACGCGTGCGAAGCTGCGGGGCGCAGCTAGTATTATAAATGCGAAAGTTCGGGTGGATGTTTGTTACATCTTCACGCCAAATCCACTGAACGGATCGGGCTGAAATTTTTCATACAGTTACCTGTTCTAATCCTGGAATCAAACATAGGTTTTTATTCCAGTTCTGTGGGACATAAATCATCTGTAAACGTTTCCAAAGGAACAATTTGTGCGAAGCCGCGGGGCGCAGCTAGTAATAACTAACGGTCAGTTTGGTCATAACCATATTGACATTTAGTACACCACGACGGTACCGTTGTCGTGGTACATGTGATTTGAAAGTCAATTACAGAATTTTGTGAGCGAAAGCTTTTGAACTATAATTAATACGAAATTTTATGGTGTTTTTATGGCAACTTTTGTATCTGAAATTGCAACAGCATGAACGGTTATTCATTTGATCGAACTGAAGGGATTTCATCACTTTTATCTCTATTTTTAACATAGTAGAATTTAGAAACGTTTGCCTCGGTGCGGCGCCTCTACAGAACAATACTTCCACCAAACTGCGATTCCCAACCCGCATGCCCAGCGTGGGGATTATGGTCAGTAACCCCATGAGATAACAGCAAAAAGGCGCTTATCAGGAGGAGGCTTGCGTCCAGCTGAACCAATATAGGCTGTTGAGGTTGAGGTATGGTTGAGTTTAGAATCGATTTCCGCATCTTTAAATGGAGAAATTGATAAAAATTATTGTGTGTTATTAATAAAAGCGAGATAAATTAATAAAAACTATTTTTTTTGCATAGTATCTCTGACCGCAAGCTAAGCAGAGTTTGTGTTATAGGTTACAATAGGTTACATAGATAGATATATTTATTATACGTTAAAAACACCTCTGAACACCAACCCAACAAATATCTGCAGATCGTACAAATTTTACCCTACGGGAATCGAACCCGCGACCTCCCGCTTCCCAACCTACGCTACTGAAAAGAAGTTGCTAATGTTACCAAGCATGTGTTACCATATTCTTTAGAACGTTGTCTCATAACCATTTTACGTCTATAAAATAATAATGGTGTTTTAAATTCAAATCAACGGTGTTACGAAATATGTATATATTTTTACATTATTTAAATTTAAAATTCATGCTAAACATAAGCGGCAACAAACATTTATGATTTGAAGAAAAGTGCCTTTGTTTTAACAATAAAGCAAAATCGAGATATCATTGTAGTGGGCCTAGATTGTTCATGATTATATACCAATAGATTGCAAATTGAAGTGCTTTCTGTTTAATCGGTGGATTTTGGAAAAGCAAAACCACATCAGAGAATTATCCTTTCTAATGTAAAGTGTTGAATTCATACCATACTCTTTGCGCACGGTTTTACATGCCCCCGAATAACAGTTTGCTCCGGATAGAGTAGCATTTACGTATTATCAATTTCTACTTGTAAGCAAAACTTAAGAAAGCAAATTAAGGTAATTGCAGGTATTTTAAGAGGTCTTAGATAAAAACATGTGAACATACATAATATGTGCATTATCAATCTCCCAAAAACTTTGCCGAAAGAATACTAGACGATGTAGGTTAACGTTTTTAAAGTACATGCGTCTGTTTCTTGTTTTTTTATCGATATAGACCGTAAGTCATATTATCACACTAATATTATAAATGCGAAAGTTTATATGGATGGATGTTTGTCACCTCTACTCGCCAAAACTAGGTAATCAACGGATTGGTCTGAAATTTTGTATACATATAAGTAATTCTAATCCTGGGCCAGGGCTGGGATAGGGCTGGTCCACCAGTTTAAAGTCGCTCAGCGAGCTATGGAAAGAGCTATGCTCGGAGTCTCTCTGAAGGATAGAATTCGTAACGAATACATCCGACAGAGAACCAAAGTTATCGACATAGCTCAAAGAATTAGCAAGCTGAAGTGGCAGTGGGCCGGCCATATTTCGTGAAGAACCGATAACCGCTGGGGTAAACGAGTTCTTGAGTGGAGACCGCGACTCGGAAAACGTAGTGTAGGACGCCCTCCGGCCAGGTGGGATGATGATCTGCGAAAGACTGCAGGCAGATGCTGGATGCGTCAAGCTGAAGACAGGGCGCTATGGCGCTCATTAGGGGAGGCCTATGTCCAGCAGTGGACTAGTATAGGCTGATGATGATGATGATAAATCCTGGGCCCAAACAAACAAGCCCTTTATCGTTACCTTCTATCCCATAAATTAGTTACCTACCTTATAAAAGAAAACGTTTCCATAGACAAAACGCGCGCGAAGACGCGGGCAGAAAATAGTATTACCACAAGAATAATATCTGATCAGATCTTATGGTTTGACTACAATTTCTCTGTTATAAAAACTAGATAGGTAGGTACATACCTAATCAATGAGATTGAAAGATATGCGTCTATAATGATTTGATATCATGTTATTAACCTCTAGAGTCTATAGTCTATCTCAGCTCAATTTCGAGCTTAAACGTCAGGTTCCCGTTAGTGAAAATGCACCAAGCTTGCAATCTGGACATAACTGGGTTTATAGGCCTTTGCTTCTGGTTTAATCTGGGTTTAGACCACGGTTAGGTTTATTATGTTCGTTCTATTAAGGGCGCGTATACACGGATAGCACGTCTCAAATACACAGACTGCAAGGCAACTGTATCCCTCGACTGCAATTCCCTACAATCAACTGCAGTCGACGACTGCTGGAAGTATAATTGTTTTACAGAAGGCGCTGCTACCCATCCTCCGGAGGATATCCCAAAGTCGCCTTTTACGACACCTGCGGAAAGATTTGGGGTGGTTCTAATTCGAACACCAATTTGAATTCACCTATTTATTACCTACTCGCTTGCGACATAATAAGTAGTTAAGTAACCCTGGTTTAATAAAACTGCTGATTGTTCGTGTTTCTTTCAAAGATCTTCTTTCATCACATCACCATAGAAGATCCGTTCAGCGGCAGTAATAGATATACCTACAAGGTTTCTTTTGCAGTAATATAAAGTTGGCACCGATGGATTTATGGGCGAAGATAGCCATGAAGTCAAGTTATGGTTGCAGCAAATCCATCCAACAGCGTTATGCATTCCTAACCATGGAATTGCGTAACAATTTACATAAATCGATGACATCTTTTACCATAATACTTTCCATAAAAAGTTTTCACCTTAATTCCGGTTTTATTATTCAAAATGTGACAATCTATCTGTTTCACGTAAATACCTATCAACCGTATTTTTTTTGTCAAAATATAAATAGCGTTTTATAATAAATATGACTAATTGATCAAATCATAATCATATTTTTGAATGATTTTGCTACTAAAATTATTGGTTTCTAATGGTTTTAGTATTGCTTATATTGTGAAAATCAATAAATACATAGTTTATAGGTAATCAAAATAATTGGAATGAGTAGGGCGTCGTCTTTTTAATAGTCACAGACTTTCTTGCGCCTGCGGGTCAAATCAGATGTATCGTTGTGAATGTATTATAAACTATTTTAACACTTATTGGTAAATATTAACGTATAAAAAATACAATAATAGAATAAAACCATTACCTACAGACCTACAGCTAATATTTACTAATATTATTTTTGTTCGTATATTATTTGTGTGTATTTATCTTATTTAAAGCTTATTCCCGTTCAAGGGATACCTACCATTTACCTTCCTGCCAGATTTCATAAAAATCCGTTCAGCCTAGATTAGGCGTGCAACAAAAGGTAACAGACAGACGGACAGAATTACTTTCGAATTTATAATTTGAGTATGCATATACAGACTCTCCGAAAGCTTTTCCTTCTTTTCTTTGTCACTACATAAATACAAATAGGTATTATATTATCATAATTGAGTAGACTAATTTCAAAAAGTTACATAATAAAAACATCTGTATAACCTCGGAAATAACTTGCCAAAAAGTTCAAATCGCAGAAGTAATTTTTTTGCTTACGGCTATCTTTTCCAGGCAACATTTAACATAGATAATTAATTATTTAAGTGAAATTTATGGACACTTTTACAAGTAAAATAAAGTACACTGAAACCGTGAGAATGATCGAAATGTCATGTTAGGAGTTACGTGTTCGAAATAAGTACTGTATTTAAAAAAAACAACAAAGAACTCATTTAGTGTTTTGGATAAGTGAGTTTTTGAATACAATTTTTTTTATTATAGCTGCCTATTTATATTTTATTGAATTTTTAAAACATTGAATCGATATCAAGATCGAAGGTACAGTATTTATTACCTTTGTAAAAAGACAGACAAACACAACAACCTATTTTATAATTAAACACCATCCATCAAATGATTATAGCTAATGATTTGGACAGCCTTTTCTAATGGTTATAAACCAATCAATCAATCACATAATGGAATCATAAATTATTTGAACACCCATAAGATCCCACACGATGAATATCAATGAAAGTAGAAAAAATAATAATTCAATTAATTTAAAATGTTAAAGAAGTAAATGTCAGAAGTAGTATCTGTGTTAAAAATCGATCTAAAAAAATAATAGCAGCACCAGATTTTTTTTTTTTCACAATTTCAGCCACCAATTTCAGCAACCTATAGTATTTTTCAATTATCTTGACTTCTCTGATGGGGAAAGTTCATAGTTTGTTCAATTTAGAACAAAATATGAACTTTGATTCCAGACTATAAGGTGTTATGTACCTGAGTCTAGATGGCGCTAGCACGTTTAACATCGTTCTCTTGAAATTTTATTTAAATAAATAGTTATATTTGTTAATTTCCAAGTTAGATGATATAAACATCTAAATAAAGAAGTGATTCATGAGCACAATTGTTATATCCGAGAAATATCAAGGATTTATGGAAATATAGACGACAAAAAGTGAAGTCATTTCAGTGATCAAAACGAAAAAGTTACTACAATTTATTATAAGAAGTGAATACAGAAGCGAACCATAAAAGCACTGGAAAACTGTGAGTATAGAATTAGCCACAGAAACCCTGTTTTCTACGCATGAACTCTTATATTATATTGACCATAACCCTACTTTCAAAGCCAATGTAAACAAGACATGAGTCATAACTTGATTCAAAACCAACGTTCACAGCAGTGAATCACATATTGACTTGAATTTTCGACGTGGTTCATATAACACATTTGGCTTAGTTAGAATACGCACTGACTGCAAAGCACATGACACCGGGTTCGAACCCACCGAAGAGTGAAATTCGGTTGGGGAAGTTTTGATGCATATAGTATGATTTTAAGATTTTATTTTAATTTTGCAAACTATTTTTAACGAAAAGCCATATTTTTGCACAGTAGACAAAAATGTCCGCAATTAATGCAGTAATGACTAGGTCACGAGCCAAAAAAGTTACGAATGTAAATCAAGTAACAGAAAAAGACAGTTTTGTAAATAACTATTGCAAAATTATTGACAATCTAAAGAAAAAAATTCTTGAACAAGATATATTGAATAAAACATTGATAGATGAACAGGAAACTAATGCTAAGGAGTTTGAGGACCTCTGCAAACAGACACAACAGTTAAAACTAAAAGCGTATAAGGAAGAGGAAAAGAATATTGAATTGCTTAATCTCTATCAATGCCTTCTAACCAAACACGCTACTTTAAAAAATGAATTGGAACAATGGGAAAACCACCCAGCTTGCTCTAGAGTTTTCGAACTTGAAAGCGAATTAGACCTTAAAATACAAGAAAACATGGAGTTACAAAATCGATATAGCACGCTATTACTACACTGTAATTCTTCAACAAAAAATGGATACAAATGTCTTAAAAGAAGATACAAAAATGCTAGAAATTTGAAGAAAAAATACAGAAAAATAAATATAAAGATAGAGCACTTAACATCAGCAAATTCGATTATAGAGAAAGAATTGTTACATAGAGAATATATTATTAAAGCATTACAAGAAGAAGGAGATAAACTATTAGAAATTATACAACAAAATGAGAAAACCCTGCAGGAAAGAGAAGTTACATATGACAAAGTACGTTTTTTGGAAGAGCAACTGATTAAACTGAAAAATTTAATACAAATCAAGGAGGAAGGTACAAAACCTGACTTTAATGAGAAATCTGACGGCCAAAATATAGATAATGCTATAAATGTAAACATAGAAAGTTGTAATAATATGGAGGCAGATTATAATATAATGACGAATAAGGACAGAATAAAAGTAAAGAAGATAAAGAGATCAATAGTTATGCTATCTGACATTTACGGCAAAAGCGTGTCAGCTGAAATGAATTATAAACTCTCCGACTCCGATGAGTATGTTATAGAAAATGTTTGTAAGCCCCATAACACGTTTAATAATATAGTTAACTACAATGCTGAACAGAAATCAAAGATGGAGGCTCTAATATTAGTAATAGGGGACTACCGAACTGTGAAACATGATATACGTGGTTATTTCAGAAAAATAGATGAAGCTGCAAAAGATATCAACGAGAGCAAAAAGAGGTTGATAATAACCACGATCGCTTATACTGAACACAAAGAAGTCAACAATAAAATAGCGTATGTGAACAGCAAGCTCTATAATAATGCTTCTCTTAACGACAATATAACTATTATTGAAATCAATGCGCGTGGAACGAAACCTGGAATAAGTGTACAAAATACCATAGCGAGCAATCTTGTTACCAACTTGCTATATGTAGGAAGCAGCAAGAATCTCACTTTAATATTTACAGGTGATGTCATTCTACCGCCCACGACTGGAAATTTTCCGCAAGCGACAAAAATAGGAGTCGTGAAATGATTTTGTGTCACCAAAATGTCCAAGGTGTGTACAATAAGGCCTGCTCACTTGGTTTATTTCTACAAGCTGAGAATATAGACATTATGTGTATGACAGAAACTTTTCTTAACGTACATAATACTCCCGTATTCTGTATAGAAGGGTACGCCAAGGCGGCATATTTCTGCAGGACTGCCCATGCAAAAGGAGGTTGTCTAATCCTAGTGAAAAATAATATAAAGTTTAAAGTTAGAAATGATGTTTCCTATTTGTCTGAAGAGTTTGTTTGTGAGCTATTGTGCATAGAACTAAAAGAAACTATAATAGTGTTAGTATACAGATCGCCTTCGGCTGATCTGGATATATATCTGAGTAAACTAGAACAATGTCTGAATAAAGTAACAGCAAATAATAGCAAAACCATTGTAGTATGTGGAGATTTTAATATAAATTTCCTTATTAAAAATAAAGATTGCGCTAGTCTGCTAGATCTTATGAATAGCTTTTTGTTAAAACAGCAGGTGTTTGATTACACTAGGGTTACAGCAACAACTATGTCATGTATTGACAATATTTTCACTGATGCGAGCGAAACAAAAAATGTAAGAGTTATAAATGGTGTCAAATCTGATCACTACGCACAAACTATAAATATTACGCTTAATATAGAACTTATGAAACCACCAAAAGTGATGCTTAGACGAATAAATAATTTTAGGATAAACTTATTGAAAGAAAACTTAAGAATTAACGTTATAAATGATAGGACCGAATTTAAAGATTATGATGACTATTTTAAGTTTTTTCTAAGAAATTTGAATATGTGCATGCCTGTGGTGGAAAATATCCCTACTGTTAGTAAAAAATTTAACGAGTGGGCTACAAAAGGAATTTTTGTATCTAGAAAACGACTGTTTGACCTATACGCTTTATATAATATGAATGAAAATTCGGTACTTAAGTCATTTATAAGGAGATATAGTAAGATCTTTAAAAAAGTCTGTATTATAGCTAAGCAGAATCATATAGCTATGAGAATCGAAGGATCTGCTAATAAAATTAAATGTGTATGGAAAATTATTAAGGAAGAGTCAGGGAAAGATTGTATATCTAGTCATAATATCTGTGATAAAATACATTGTGATACTAGTAATAAGTTTATTTTAGATAAGACTGACATTGCTAATTTTTTTAATGACTATTTTGTAAATATTGCTAATGATGTGACATGTAATTTAATTTGTTCCATAGAAAAATCTCGATCTTATCTAAATCAATTTATTCCATCCGTAAAATCTAATTTTATTTTAAAGCCAGTTGATATTAAGAGAGTTGTAAAATTATTAAGAAGTTTGAAACCAAAAAAATCTAACGATTTTTGGTACATAACTCCTTATCTGTTAAAGAAAATTGAATGTGAAATAGCTGAACCAATGACGCTTATTATAAACAATTGTATCCTAAGTGGGACATTTCCAAAGCAAATGAAAATTGCTAAAGTTGTACCAATACATAAGAAAGGAAATAAGGCTTTGTGCAATAATTATCGTCCTGTTTCGGTACTACCTAGTATAAGTAAAATTTTTGAAAAGTATATAGTTGAAGAACTTGCTACTTACTTTGTAGACAATGATTTGCTGAACTGTAGACAATTTGGCTTTCAAAAAAGAAAATCAACCAAACATGCCATTACAAGGCTACTTGAAGATGTGTTTGCAGGCCTGGAGAAATCACAAAAAACTTACGGAGTATTCTGTGATCTCTCCAAAGCCTTCGACTGTGTTTCACATAAAATTCTCCTTAATAAGCTGGAGCACTATGGTGTAAGAAATAAAGAACTTCAAATATTGGAATCCTATCTCTGTGACAGAGAGCAAGTTACGGAAGTAAATGGATGTAGGTCTGACGTAAACAATACATCACTTGGGGTACCTCAAGGTTCTACACTAGGTCCACTACTGTTTTTATTGTATGTGAATGATGTTTCTATAGCTTGTAAGGATACTGACATAGTCTTATTTGCTGACGACACTAGTTTAATTATTAAGGACAAATGTAATGTAACTCTAAGTCATAAGTTAAAAGAAGTCATAGTTAATTTAAAAGAATGGTTTTCCGTAAATAACCTACTCCTTAACGTTGACAAAACTCATGTAGTAAAATTTGGTCTAGGAGCAAATGGCAGTAACTCTAGCACTATGGTTGATAGAGCACTAGAAGAAATGGATGTGCCCAGAAGTGACAAAATTAAATTTTTAGGTATATGGTTAGATGCAAAATTAACTTGGGAAACTCATATAGACGAGCTATCAAAAAAACTAAGCTCCGCAACATATGCGATCAAAAAAATTAAAGAAATAGGCGG
This sequence comes from Eupithecia tripunctaria, assembly GCA_955876795.1. Classification (NCBI taxonomy): domain Eukaryota; kingdom Metazoa; phylum Arthropoda; class Insecta; order Lepidoptera; family Geometridae; genus Eupithecia; species Eupithecia tripunctaria. The sequence continues at coordinate 9,345,663 of OY041620.1, forward strand.
AGAGAAGGCTGCAAGGGATGTATACTTTGCTTATTTTCATTCTCTTATGAGTTATGGACTAATGTTTTGGGGTACTGCAGCCGATTGCAATCGAATATTTGTACTGCAAAAGCGATGCATTCGATACATACTAGGACTAAAATATAGAGACTCTTGTAGAGGTAAATTTAATGAACTTAATATAATGACCATGGCTAGTGAGTTTATATATCAAAATATAGCCTATATGCTAGAAAATATTGGAGATGTGGTAACAAATGCAGAGGTTCATTGTCATAATACTAGAAATAAAGCAAATGTAGTGGTTCCTCGAACCAGACTCAGTAAAATTTTGAAAAGCTTTAAATGTATTTCTGTAAAATTTTATAATAAAATACCTCTCGATCTAAGACAAAAACCTGTCATTGAATTACTAAAATATGTTAAAAACCTTTTAATGAAAAAAGGTTACTATACAATTGACGAAGCTATGGCGGATAAATCTTTATTTTGTCAAGATAATTCTGTTATTGAATAAGTAAGACCTAGGTACATTGTAAAAATTTTATGTAAATCTTTCGACATGTCTAAGTGCTTAATATAAGTTTAAAGATGAAATAAATGACTTTAATGACTTTAATGACTTTGTTCTTGAAAAGAAAAATCGACAATATTTTTTGTTAACTTTGACGTATAATGCATGAATTGTCAAAACGCTAAATTAAAATTGCAATTCTGCGATTTCTTCTCGAAGAACACATGCACAGTATTTATTACCATACAATTCTAAAACAATATTCTTTGATCTACCTTGGACCATTCATTTCACGTTCACGTCAGCTATAAGATGCAGTCCAGGCCAATTAAGATAAATGTCATTGGAAGCTTTACTTTTACTTGTAATCTAAATAAATCCAAGGCAGATGCAATTCCAGCAAAGGTTAACCTTTCAGTAACCTTCGATCCAATATGGTACTTTGGTACACATCCGAATAATGTTAACGATGTTGCGGTAGGTCAATACAGAAAGACTTCTAGATTGCATTTTCATATCTCTGTAAGCGATTACAATAGGTACCTACCTGTATGTAAATATATAGAACTTTGTAGTGATTGGGCTGGTCACGATAATGTCCGCGATTTATCGTTATGGCTTATACAAATAAAAGTATAATGTTACTCGGTTCTGCCCGCGGCTCCACCAGCGGGATGATGATGTCCTCCTAGCCGAATTTCGACCAGGTCGTCAGTCAGTCTCATCGGAGACTAGCCAGATACGCACGATATATTATAGTGCACAAGTGTGCAAACATAGTAGCACTCTCTCTTCCCTCACTGTTATAATCCGATGGGACGACAAACCGACACGACCGCCGACCGGGGAGAGGTCGGGCGGGATAAAAATAGTATATATATATGTATATATTATGTTATTCCATGGATTTTGTATGAAAATTTCCGCCTGATCAGTTCAGTAGTTTTAGCGTGAAGAGGTAACATCTAAACAAAAACTTCTCAAGTTACAAACTTTATAATTTATAAATGATCAAATACTTCTTCAATTAAGTTATTTCCAGTTCCCAGCGTCTCACTAAGACCTACATTAATACAGTATAGTTATAAAAGATTGTATAGTTATTAGAGCAGTAGTTGAAGAATACTTGAGTACTTATCTAGCACAACGCATGGCTTTAAATAATATAAAATGGCTTATCTCCACAAAATAACCACTCCATCTGCTTTATGAATAACAAATAATTTCTTAAACTCGCTACTTTCAAGTTCCTTTATTGCAATGCGTAGGAAATCATGAGGACTATTCGCACCCCCACACTCACCATCATTCAAAATAACTGCACGCTCTGCAATGATTTCCTATATCACATCTACATTAACTTTGCTACAGTCAGCTGCGTTAATATGTAAACAGTTTTGTACCTTTTAGAGTCTATCAGTTTCTTCTCAACTAGAATCAAAGTTATAGCATACAACTAAGCTCAAAGAATTACCATGATGAACAAGCAGTGGGCCGACCATATCTCGCGAAGAACCAACAACCGCTGAGATAAACGTGTTCTTGAGTAGAGACCGTACATCGAAGCAGAGTTGAGTGGGACGGTTTCAGATCAAGTTGGGTGCGAAAGACTTCAGGCAAATGCTGGATCCAGCTGAAGATGGCATGGCACTTATATGGCACTTATAAGGGAAGGCCTTTAACCAGTAGTGGACTAGTATAAGCTGATGATGATGACTAAGTAACTGTTCGTCAGTCAGTACACATAAGTGTGACAAGGTACTAAAGTGAAAAATATACTATATGCACTAGACTGTACTCAGTATCCAGCGGAAAGTATTAATTTCCCGCGCAGTTCTAGAAAGTTGAGTCTAGTGGTCCATTCTGCACTGTCGGAGTAATTTGTAACGTCAGGAGGCGAGTCCATTTTGCTGGCATAGATTAATGTCACAGGCATCAGAGATCATATCACCAATGATCATGCTGAGCTAGCTAGAGGACAGACTCAGTTATCTATTAGTATAAGAAACAAGGATTATTTGTCAAAAAGCCCGCTCTTATGGCAAATTCGTGGATAAAATCTTCGTTCAACTCTTTGGTCGACTTGGAACCGTTATTGGCAGCACATTCCCATACAGATTGTAACTATACATAACCAGGATAAAAGTTTCTTTTAGAATAGAGAAACAAGTTTTGAATATCCATTTTGAAAAATAATTTTAACGGCTGCACAATATGTTCTTCGTATGGAAAACTCTCGATCAAGCCATTTCAAAAAAAAATTAGTATGAAATCGATACAACCATTTGCGAAATATACAGATTTAGATAAGTACACATATGAAACCTATATAACACCCTACTATTTCGGGGGTTAAAAATAAAGAGGTAGTGTAAAAACCTATCTATGCGAGCGCGTTTATGTCTTTTGTACGAAAATTCGATAATATTGAGCTAAATAATATAATAAGAATCAAATATGAATGACGTAGTACGTAGCCTAATTTAGTAAGACAAAGTTACGTGGCGAGACAAAAGTAAGAGTAAAACCAAACCAACTAAAGAACAAAGGCTTTTTAGCCTTCAGCCATTTCTTCGATCATCGATTTCTTTTGTTTTCCTGAACTTGTAACCTCTACTTTCTACCAAAATAACAATAAGCTTCCGCGAATCATTGTCACAGAATAAATATATAGCACTACGTCATTGTCAAGTATTGGCTTGGCGCAGTTTCGAGTTAAATTTTACTGACCAAGCGGCCCCTTGACATTGAAAAGCAGACCTTGTTGCAAGCAACGAAGGTAGGAAGTACAATGGTGATATTGAAAATTATAGCATCTTATTAGGGTCATATGGTGGAACTGGGTATATTGATGAGTGGTTTCACTTCTCTGCGACATGGTGATGATTATGCGATTTAGCTTGAACATGTAATTTGGTAGTTTTCGTATAACTTTTGTCATTCACGGTAATTTGGAAGATTGGGTTTGAATAACAGTGATTTCATTGGATGCATGATCATTATTTTAACCGAGCTCAATGAAGTAGCAAGAAAGTTAAAAGTCCTCAGCATTGTTTTTGAATGGTTTTGGTAGAGTTATATTGTTTACATGTCAAAATCTGTATAGGTAGGTAAGTTCTTTGATTTTATGTTTAATTTTATAGTGCTAGTTAAAACCATGGGCCCTCTAGTTAATGAATAAACTTTTCCACACAATTTTTCTATAAGAAAAGACCTTTTGATTATGTCAGTAACATCTTGTTTTATGCAATTACAATAATTTTAGATGGATGTATGACTGTTTGTTACTTTTCACGTCCAAACTACTGAACGGCTTTTGCAGATATGTGCTTCTACGTGTAGATAATAAGTAAATTATGATAAAAGCTTGCTTTTATCTCGGTATGGAGGCGAAACCACGGACACAGCTCGGTCCATTACATTATATTATATTCCGTGTTTTCATCCCATCTTCAACCCTTTATTTGCACTGCATTCCTCGACTCGTTCTATTGAATGCAATATACCTCCTGAGAGGAAGGCCATAACTAAATCTAGAGCATCGCATGTAAATTGAAGTTTAATGTAACAAGTATAACTGAGGTCGGACTATACGATCAGTGACCACATATGGTTTACCGTTGGAGCTGGCAATGCGAAGAGATTTTTTCCTCTGTGTGCGATGGACCGTATTGATTTTTTATCTGTTTATGTTGGAGAATAGTATTTCTATTTTAGAAGTTTACTGATAGATAAAGACGGAAGTGGGTTTGAGAGTAAGTAAATAAATTATCTAATCGAGAGCGTGTCGGGCGCATAATGTAGAGTTATAAAGCGATTAAAAATGTTTTATTTAATAATACTTTTAGCTGGACATTTCAATCATCATCGTCTAGCTTAAACGAAGTGCCGCTTGAATCATTACGTGCTTCTAATTTCCATAATCTCTGGCCATATAGTGAGTAGCCCGGTTCTTTATGAGGCATGCGTAGGGCCTAGGCTTACAGCACAGAGCCCCTTTAGAAGAGTTTATCTGCGTGGGGCTACACATAATCGTAATTTAAATTATTTATTATTACAAGACAATCCACACAGCATCGTCTCACCCTAAATTAAACAGAGCTATTATGAATACCTGTTAAGGAAACAAGATTTAGATTATATGCCCTAAGTAGGTTTGCGTATCCACTCGTAAGGGGACTATTCCGATTAGTACCTATATTGACAAAATTGGTATATCCATATCCATCCAGTTGACTGTAGACTGTTGCAAATAATTTACAGGTAGCTCAACTGATCCAGGCTCCTAAAATACAATTAATATTTTTGCGAAAAATCGCTTCTATTATTAAAAAATAATAGCTTATTTACACATTTTCACGATCTTTTCATTGGGTTTGATTAAAAACGTTTAACCTTCCCGGACTTGCATTATAAAAGTGAAAACTATTTCACTTCGATTCAAATTCTCGTCAATACCCATTGATTGTATTGAATGCAGACGTGTAGATGTGCTTTTGATAGAATGACAAGTCACTCTGAAAGTGTGTTGGTTCAAAAGTGCCAGAGCGTCGCTTTTACTTACCGTCTTAAGTTCGCTGATATGTTGAGTTTTATGATTCAACCTAGGGTTAATATCTCATCATTCTGAAAATGAATTTAAAAGGAAATAGCTGATTAAGATGGAAACGGTAATATCATGAAATTACAGTTTACATCTCAATCAGTTACGATCACTAACGGAGTTTTTTTAATCAAGTTTATAAGAAAATCTTCTTAAAAATATTGTTTCTGCAGCACGATTGTATCAATTGTGAGTCAAGGGTTAATAAATGGGAAGACAACAATAAATTTCATTTTAAAAAAATAAAGATTAAGGCAAAACATGACAAAAAATAATAAGGAAGAGTAATGCCGATTATGTGGCTCCTAGAGTAAGTAGGTACCCCAGTTTTTATTACATCAATATTACTGCCGATATCCTAATTTACGCCTGAGCAACCATAAAAAGCTATAAAACCCGAGCAGTTAATCATAGTTTCATGTTGAATTCCAAGAGACCGTACTTCGATACTTATTAAGAGATGCTTAGGGCGAGTTTACAATGACATTTTCTAAGTAATTTTTTTATAATGCTAGCTTTCTTCATTCAAGAAATCCGCCAGCTCAGCAGGAAGATTATGGTAAAACCCTCAGGGAATGTTTAGCAGTGCATGTATGTACTAGCTGTGCCCCGCGGCTTCGCACGCGTTGTTCCCATCGAAACCTTAAAAGGTGATTTCCATCCCACGGTAACTAATTTATGGGACAAAAAGTAAGTAATTCCAGGATTAGAATTATACGTATAAAAGGTAACAGCGTGAAGAGGTAACAAACATCTATCCATCCGTACATCCATCTAAACTTTCGCATTTATAATATTAGTGTGATATATATGTGTGCTGATTAAGTAAACTCGAAGTGCAATTGTAAATAATTATTTTCCAATCATTTAAGATTTTCATTCAAATGTCAAATGTTACGTGGTAAAAACTAGATATATATTTAAAAATATTTCTAAACAATCTCTTTGACTAATTTAAAAACATTGCCCTTACCGCAACGCTTATAGCTACTACGTACTATTAGCGCAGTTTAATGGCGTCATAATTTTCAACATTTTCTATTAGCACTAACTTACGCTCGGTGTTATTAAAGTTATTAAATCTCTCAACAGTATCTATCTTAAGTTGTAAGAGTTCCTTTAACTTGAAGTCCTCGACCACGCACTTCGGTTTCGTTAGAAAGTCTCTTGCGTGGGCTACAGTTCAGCTGTAGCCCAATTCTTCTGATCAATCGCTTTACTTGACAATGTTAACGCCGCAGAATCGTCAGACTACCCGTAGTCTGACGATTCTGCGGCGTTGCATAAGTAATGCTTGGGGTTGCTTTCAGAATCGTCAGACCCGTCTGACGATTCTGAAAGCAACCCCAAGCATTACTTATGCAGCCATTACGTGATTTCTACTGAAGCTTAGAATACTCAATACTCAATATATTTATTGTTGTCATCACATTGGTAGGCTGGTAATTATTATATATAGCTAAGTATCACAATGTGTAGCCTGTTGGGCGTATCAACAAGTGGAAGGCAGACCGAGGTTGTTTTGGTAATATTATGTAGGTACTAAGGTGAGCAGTACCTACTTGTCTAGTTACTAAAATAAACAATTTTAAAGTTGGTAATTAAAAACAGTAAGACGACACGTATAATTAATGTTTAGGTATGTAGCTACGCAAGTTTTGTTAAAAACAATTAAATAATGTCAATAGGTACCCACTCTACAATATCTGCTTAAGTAAATGTTTATTTTAGAACGTAACTCTCACGCTACTTAGCTAGTTGCAGTAGCAAAATCTCTACTTGAGTAAGTAGGGTTTTGTCTATGGTCTACACATTTTTGGTTTTTGTGAAATGATACGCACCGATTTCTAACATTTTTGGCAAAAAGCTTTGGCGCGTAGAAATCTTTTCCAAGCCTTACTCAAGCGTCCCGTGAAGATGAATACGTAATAACGTAGGAAGAACGCATCAATACTTGAGGGTTACATAAGTGAGTGTAGATTTTGACATGAATTTCCAAGCATAGTTTTTAAATTAGTCTTTATTCAAACTATACATATGCATCACTCAAGGATTGTTTGATGACTGAGCATGTTTTCATAATACGGGCCTAAGTATCCTAAAGCGACGATGGTACGAATGGGTGTTACGGGGCGTAACGTTCTTCGTACGTTCGCAGCGAGCATAAAATTTCACAAATATGTCTTATTGCTCGTTTCGAGCGCCTTCCTTTCACCCTGACTGTTCGTGAGCGCTCGGCGCTCGCTATGTGATATTACATTACACCCCGTAACACCCGGCTTTAGACAAAAGAAACTCTAGCGCATGCGGTGCTATTTTCGCGGAGAGATTGGTAGAATGGTTTCTACCTCAACATTTGAACCGCATCGTTCCATCTACAGTTTCATTCCTCTGAGCTAGAATGCCATAATGGGTTATTTAGATACCATTGTCATAGCGAGGCGATAATTTAGCAGAATACTGCTAAATTATCGCTTCGACCTATTGGTCGTCATCGAGATACTGTTTTGATGTGTTAAGTAATCAAAACGTAAGGCTGAAAGCAGATGCTGGATGTGACAAGCTGAAGATAGGGCGCTTTATCGTCCATGAATGTCACGCCACGAACTAGTAAAAGGTGATGATGGTGATGAAAATCGAAACGATGTTGTTTTGCCGATATTGTATTTGTATGAAATATTTCTACAAATGGGTCCAGAATTGCTTGTTGTAATAATACCTTCAGTAAAACTACACGACAACCTACTTACTCGAAAAATAAGATCTCCGCCAAAAAAGTATTTAAATTTTTGAATAAACATAGTACAAGTGCAAAACTTTTTTGATTCCTAGCCAGCTGAAAAAAATGAAACAATATGACATAAAACCAGACAGAGATTTTCGGCTATGGAAATACTTTTAAAACTAATTATGTAAAGAGGTTAAGTATGTCTTCTTAAAATACATAATAGGCAAGAAGTTCTCATATATCTTATTGAATAGTTACATAAAATAAGCATTTGCGAAACAAACGTGCATTTAACTAGATATGTAATAAACTTCCTGCTAGGCTTAAATCAGGGTGACATAGCTCTAATAACTAGATTTTTGACAAACATTTATGCATTCGGAATATATAAAAGATTGATTTAATTATGCAGAGCATTTGGTATTGCAAACGACATTTTATTTATATATAATAGAATCGAGAAGCAAGAAAATTGTAACGTGTCATTTACTTGTTACAAGTGAACAGTACGTATTGTTAATAAGAACTTGTACTAAATATTCGATTTCATGGGTACCGTACCTCATACAACAGATGAGTGCAAGGCCAAATGTTTATTAGACAATTTTTTGACAAACAATAATAACTACACCTACTGAATCGCTTATTAAAATAGCGAAGATTATTTCTTTACATTTTAGTTGCTTCGATTCCCAGATGAGACAAGCATTTTTTCGAAGATATTTCTTTCCGAATGCGATTTTGTTTCTTTTAAAATAATGTAATGTTTCCTTTCAGAAAAATTTGCTAACTAAAGTATCATATAAAAAGTGGGTCCTGTATAGAGGGGAAACTACCTTAATACAATTAAGGTAGTTTCCCCTCTATATAGGACCCATAATTTTTTTCACCCTGTACACAGATTACTTTTTCATTAAGAGTGTGCCAAAGCAATTAACTTCAAAATTGTACGTCAAAATCGTTATTTATCTCAGAATCTGTGAAAGCTACCACCTTCATATTTAGGGAAATGTAACTTCAATCTTTTACCTTGAATTGTGTGTTTTAAAAACACGATTGGTGAAAGTTTTCTTATAGTATTTTTTTTAAATACATGTTTTGCATACATTGTGCTATTTATTACAAGAACAGCACACTTTTCTCTTCAGTTTTTGTTTTTCTAAGAAACCTAGAATAGAAGTATTTCTTCAGTTATGTCTTGATTTTTCGATTGATTGTTTCATAAACTTGTAATAAGGTAAAATCAGTTTTAGCGCATAAAAAATTCAGTGCACGTCTCTGCTTTGTAGTTCTCACTCACGAGAAAACTATATCCTGTCACTCTTAATTTCATTTTTCATTCTATCTAGCCGGCTGGATGCAATCCTCTAAGTTATGACTGTTATGAGTTTTCCAGGCCACGCGTTGATTTTTACTTGTTTTCGAGTTAAACTATCGAGTAGGTTCACATGTGAGTACCCAGCTTACTTACTTATTAAACTAACACTTTCGGGCTATCGACGCACTCGCTCATCTAGAGCTCCGTGTAGCCTGGGCAGTGAATGTATTATAATAATATTGCCAAGAAAACATAGCCTATGAAGTTTGAGAACTTCCTGTTCAAATCTGTAAAATTTTCGTAAACAAAACAAAATTCAAAACCACAAATCTCATTACAATGTGTAAGTGAAAGTTAAAGTAACCGAATTAATTCACTGGCCGAGTTTTAAACGTACGCTAAAACTCTTTGATCTTCATACGTTAAGATTAAATCGCTAAACATTGGGTCTGAGCAGATTGGCTTCTATGCTTACCTACTGCCCATAGCATAAGAATAGAGACTCTATTCTTATGCCCATAGTTCCTACTTAATCTTTTACCAATTTCAATAGTCAATAGTAAAATCATTTATTACATTCTAGAGATGAACACATGTTTTATAATAGTAATTAATATTTATAATATAATTTTTCATCATCATCATCAGCCTATATTAGTCCACAGCTGGACATATGCCTCCCCTAATGAGTGCCATAGCGCACTGTCTCCAGCTTGACGCATCCAGCATCTGCCTGTAGTCTTTCGCAGATCGTCATCCCACCTGGCCGGAGGGCGCCCTACACTACGTTCGCCGAGTCGCGGTCTCCACTCGAGAACTCGTTTACCCCGTCGGTTCTTTGCGAGATATGGCCGCCGGCCCACTGCCACTTCAGCTTGCTAATTCTTTGAGCTATGTCGATAACATTGGTTCTCTGTCAGATGTATTCGTTACGGATCCTATCCTTCAGAGAGACTCTGAGCATCGCTCTTTTCATAGCTCGCTGAGCGACTTTGAGTAGGTTTATCTTACTCATTTATATGATTTTCTATTTTCCGTATATATATTCAATTCACAATTGCGTTATATGCTTTCTGATTAGGGTTTTGTTATTATAGTGCGTAAGCCGGGTATAATCATATGTATATAACCACACAAAAACTTTGATGGGACTTGAAGCCGCATCCTTGACTCAGTAGGAATGCGCTAACTACAACTACACCACGAGGTTAAAGGTTGACTAGCCGTAACTTTGGGATCTCCTTCGGACTCTAGCGACGATAGCAAACTACAGGGGAAACATTGAAGCTTAACAAATGCTGTTTATTTATAACCGACTTCAAAAAAGGAGAAGGTTATTAATTCGACTGTATTTTTTAAATATTTGTTACCTCAGAATTTTTGACTGGGTGGTCCGATTGTCATGATTATTTTTCATATGAAAGCTGGTGGCTTCCCTTGTGGTCCCATTTTATTTTTGTTCAGTTCTGACAACGGGATCGATGAAAATTTATGAACAAAATTATAAAAAATTGAAGTCGGTTTTTAGTTTTTTACAACAATTAACAATTATTAATTATGTTTATAAGATTTCTTAGAAGTCCCAGAGTTTTTACGATTAATAGGTATCGTACTTCGTGGTCTAGAGGTTATGACATCCCCGTACTGAGAGGATGCCGAGGCTTCGATCCCCGTCGATGCCGAAAATTTTTGCGTTCTTAGAAAATTGTAGAGTAGTTTGTATTGTACCATCAAAATACTTTAAGTAGGTATCTACTTTAAAAAGTCTCCAATAGCCTAGTTCTAATAAGTAAGTAGTAAGTACCTAAACATATAAAAGGCGGACCATTCATTAAATCCGGAACCCGTGTACTGATATACAAGCATATTAAGTTAGATAGCTATATTTTACACTAAAATCACACTCATATTATAAATGCGTAAGTTTGGATGCATGTTTGTTACTTTTATGCCAAAAATACTCAACGGATCGAACTAAAATTTTGCATTCAGGTAATTCTAATCCTGGAATCAAACAAAGGCTATGGATTATGGGCATTACCCTCCATGAGATATACGCCAATAAGGCGCTTATCAGGGGGAAGCCAGCGTCCAGCAGTGGACTAATACAGGCTGTTGAGGTTGAGGTACCCGCGAGAAGAGTTGGGGTGGTGCAAATTCTCAGCCAGCACCACACAGCTAGATCCCCCAGATAAATGCCACCCTACTATTATATATAAATAATATATAAACACTAAAGTTTGTAAACATGTATTATGTTTGTTGCTCTTTCACGCAAAAACTACTTATCGGATTGGGCTGAAGTTTTGCGTACAGGTAGTTCTAGGCCTGGAATAAACTATAGGCACTTTTTATCATCACTTCCCGTGGGATAGGCGTGCGAAACCGCGGGGCGCAGCTAGTATTAAATAAGGTTTATTCACGATACATAATAAGAGATAAACAATTGCACATCTTTATGATGATACAGATCAATATCCGAGCCGGTGACTTAATTCTTTTGACTTACTTTAACAAAGACATCATTGATCTTCTTTTAATTGTCGGGTTAAAAAACAAAGAATTCATGCCATTGAAAAGTACACCTTATGAAAGACAAAATAATACCTAGGCTCTATTAACAACCCTACAACATCTGAAGACAACTGTTAGGTGCCTACTTAACCAATAAGTTAACAACCGCAAACATGATGTAGGTAGGTAACCTATAAAGTTATTTTTTAGATTGTTCTTTTCTCTTTCTAGATTTTCTAGGTATATACAGTAGGAACTTACACCTAACTGACGGTCTGACGTCCCATCGGGTTTTGAGGGTGAGAGACAGGGCACCTGTGTTTGAGAACACACTGGTACACTAAAATGTGTCTTGGGAACAGGGCTATTCTCTGTTAAGTCAGGTAGCCGTCGCCGCCGCCCTGGCCGAATTTCGGCTTGGACGGCATCCAACTACCTAATATAAATTTTAATATTGAGTTTGTTTAAAAAAAACTATAAACCGCCTTCAATTATATGGTTTTTTCCACTATAAAAACTGGGCCTAATTGAAATGGGAACACACACCACATATTTCAAATATAAAAAGAATCATCAAAATTTGATCACCCACTCAAAATTTCTGAAGTACTAAACATAACAAAAGTTGAATTGACAACCTCCTTCATTTTTGAAGTCGGTTAAACTTAAATAGCGTGAATCCCTCAATACCTAAAAATACAATTATTATTCTATTAGAATATAATAATGAAGTCATCCATGATAATCAAAGTCACATTTTTTCTCTTTATCATTATTGAAAACTGCTGGCCACTCGAATTTTTCCATCGTTTCTCCTAGTTTCGCTTACTATAAAAGTTTCTAATTAAAAGAAATATTGACAGCTTTATGTACAAAAAGCATAAATAAAGTCAATAAATAAAAACTTACCATCATTGACGCAGCAAAGAAAAATCCAAATAACAAATTGTAACTAAACAGTCAATTTACATAAAAATAAACTCGTTACAATAAGTTCCAAATTTTCAACACTAAAATCACAATCACTTCCAAGTAAATATTCGAATTTCACGCCGTTCCTTTTTGTTGTCGAATTTTTCTTTTAATTTTCAAACTTTGCGTTTTTTTTCTCGCGTGCCAGTGTGGCGTGCTTCAATCGCAATGGGCGATGGTCAACTGCCCATACCGTCCGGTGAAAGATTTCAACGCACGCAAGATGGTCCGAAGATTTGAAACTGTGATCGACAATGTAATTAATTGATGCTGCGTCTGCAAAAAATACTGAACGCTTTTGTTTTACATTGTAAAAGCGGTCATTACAGGAAGAACGGGGTAATTTAGCAGCGACACATTGTGATTCTGCATGAGGTAAACAAATTAAATGAGGGAATAACCCCATATTTTACAGACGGAAAATTTGTTAAAAATAATCTAGTATTTACTTATAGCGTTTTTAAATATAATTTTCACTACGACGACTCCCATCTCAACAAAACGGTTTTACTTTTAAATTAAACGATTAATTACTATAAAACAAACTCAACAATAATTGGAATGAAAATGAACAAACTCAACAATAAATGCTCTTTACCAAATAAAAATAGTTGAAAAAACAAGCGTCAGTTAAAGCTATGACGGTGCTAATGAGTTTTTTTTAAGCAAAATCAGCCTTTTATTATTTATGAAATATATCACCAATACTTTTTGATCAAATAAGTATAAAACAATACCAACTTAATCTCGACTTTGAAAAATTCCAATGAACAGTGACGTAATCCTACATTATACTAAGCTTACCTCGACATTGGTGGTAATGATTTCAACAAATTCAAAAGTTCATTGTGAAAGTACAGAGTTCGAGTATCGTCACATTATTCAGACTCAAGTAGGGTTGTTTTAGCGGATATTAAAAATGTATCCGGCTTTTGCTCTGCGCAGATTAACGCATTTACTGCCCAGCCTCGGTGGTGCAACCTTCAGGGCCGCGCCGTGTAGGCCAGGGACGGAGTTGGGGATACCAGGGATACTCGTCTTAAGTCATGAATGAGTCAGTTTTATCCAATAATCCTAAATCCATTGCCACGATATGATGATATGCCATAACGATTGTGTCAATTTCGTTCTGACATCGCAAATGTTAAATAAAAATTCTATGATAATATTTGAAGATATAAGGGAGTTAGAATAAAAAAATACATAAATTTTGCTTTTGCTTTTCTTCTCTTAAAAAGTAGCAGCATTAAGGAGATTACGAACAAAGTTGGGTCACTCAGTGTTGCCAGATGACTATGTAGATTTACCATTCACATAGTCATCTGTCAACATTGAGTGATGCCGACAATATAAAATGCATCGAAATGCTAAACCCCATATTTGAATGCATATTTGTGTGCCGCTACAGCGGCAGAGCTAATAAAAAAGGGGTTTTTCTAGCAAGAAAAATTCACAGTAGCAACCCGGAGTCAGGGAGTTGGCGGTGTTACACCCCCGTGCCTGGGAAAGCACGTTAAGCTGTTGGTCCTGCGCCTAAACTCTCCCCGATCGTGTCGGTCTGCCGTCCCATCGGATTATGAGAGTGGGGAATAGAGAGTGCATTTTTGTTTGCGCGCACACTTTTGCACTATAATATGTCAGGCGCACCTGGCCTAGTCTTCGTTGAGACTGGTCGCCATGGCCGAAATCGGGCTAGGGGGGCATTATTATTATAATACTTTCCAGGTGTGCAACAAGATTAAATCGTATTTGTGGAACTAGATGGCGATTGCATGAGTTTATAAAGGTTAAATAGGCTTGAATTTAAAAATAATTAATATTCGATTTGGGTCGGTAAGGCTCTAACGGGAGAAAATAGTACTGTGGAAATCATTCAGATTATACCACTAAAATGTATCTAGACAGCGACAGATTGAAATTTATTTGAAAAACGGGACATTTTTCCTATATCCTAATATGTCGTTTCGGACCTCCGTCTTTTCATCCGGCCTTTTTGGCAGCTCTAATTAATTCTGTAGTATGAAAGTGCAAGCTCTTTATATTCTAATAAATAAACACTTGCAATATTTTGTTAGTTTCACTTTGACTCTCTGTGACTCAGAAATTGCAATTATGCTGCTAAATTAAAATAAGTGAAGTTATCTCATTGATGTAGATTATGAAGAACTTCAGAAATTATTAAGCTGTACTCATTTTGATTATGATTACTGTGTTTAAAAGTTAGTAAATAGCTACTTACCTCTAAGCTAAAGACTAATCATAAAATAATAGTAGAGACTAATGCCTAATAGCCTCTTAGTAAAAAAAGTTGCAAGTAGTTATACGTACCTACACCTATCTTTTTTTTTATGGTAAATAGACCTTCGTTCGGCTGTGCGGTGCCGGCCTAGAATAGCACCACCCCATTTCTTCCCGTGGGTGTCGTAAGAGGCGACTAAGGGACATAAACCGGAGGGCGGGCAGCAGCGCCTCCCGTAGACGATAATATCACCGAACTGCGATCCCCAACCCGCATGCCCAGCGTGGGGATTATGGGCACTATCCCCCAATGATTGCACACGCCAAAAACTGGCCCCTAGTTCCCGGCCGCCTCGCTATTCCTGGCCATGGTAGCGGCCATGGTAACGGCGGGGCAGGGGGTGCTAAGAATCCCCGGGCTACGGCAGGCTACCGATCATTACTTAAAAACTTGACCCTTGCTACGTTTAACGGACACACTCTGAGGCTTGATCACCATCTAGCGCAGTTGGAAGTGGAGTTAGAGAACATTAAATGGCATGTTCTGGGGTTATGTGAAGTCCGTAGAGAGGGGGAGGACACCGTAACCTTAGACTCGGGCCATCTTCTCTACTTTCGCGAGGGTGATAAAACATCCCAGGGTGGCGTAGGCTTCCTCGTCAACAAGGCCCTCTCTAACAACGTTCAGGAAATCTCCAGTGTGTCGACCAGGGTAGCGTACCTGATCCTTCGGCTGTCCAAGCGGTACAGCTTGAAGGTAATTCAGGTTTACGCACCGACCTCGGCACACTCGGATGATGAAGTGGAGGATATGTACGAAGACATATCCAAAGCCTTACATAACACCACCAAGGCTCACTTCAACGTTGTTATGGGGGACTTTAACGGCAAGGTGGGAATCCGGACTGGCAACGAATCCCGAATAGGCTCGCATGGTTATGGAGTTAGGAATCACAGGGGGCAAATGCTTGTCAACTTCCTTGAGAAAGAGGGGCTGTTCTTAATGAACTCCTTCTTTAAGAAACCGCCCCAGAGGAAGTGGACGTGGCGAAGCCCCGACACTGTGACTAAAAATGAGATCGACTTCATCATGACGGATAGCAAGCACAATATTCAGAGATGTCTCAGTGATCAACAGGTTTAATACCGGATCTGATCACCGACTGCTCCGAGGCTCTCTGAATATCAACTTAAAGCTTGAAAGAAACCGTCTGATGAAGTCCACGCTCCGACCTAACCCAATCCAGATCATGGCGGGCACCGAGAAGTTCCAGCAGCTTCTCGGGAATAGATTCGTTGCCTTGGATCCCACTGATGACGCTGACGAGACCCTACACAATCTGGTCGAAACGTTGAGGAACGAGGGCATCAGGCTCTGCCAAAAGCAGCGTACTGGCAAGAAATCCAAACTTTCGGATGAGACTCTCGGGCTGATGGCAAAAAGACGGGAAACCACCCAAGCGACTTCTTCAGACAGGTCAGACCTGAACAAGCGAATTGCGAAGATGGTACGGCGCGACCTTCGGAGCTCCAACACACGCCTCATTGAAGAGGCAATAGAGCGAAACCGAGGGTCCAAAGTATTCACTCAGCAGCTTGGCAGGAGCCACCTGACGAAGCTTAAAACGCACGATGGGAGGACCGTTTTGTCGAAGCTGGAGATATCCGCCGAGATAGAGGATTTCTATGGCCGATTATACGCTGCACATGTCCCTCGTCCCCAACGAGTCGACCACGATTCAAGAGCCACCCTGACACGCCACTATACCGACGAACTGCCAGACATCAGTCAAGACGAGATTGATACTAGCTCTGAGGCAGCTTAGAAATGGAAAAGCCCCCGGTGAGGACGGCATAACATCAGAGCTTTTGAAAGCCGGAGGAGCCCCTGTTATACAGGAACTACAGAACCTCTTCAACGCCGTCTTTCACAGTGGGAGAACTCCAAAGGCGTGGAGCGGGAGTTTGGTGGTGCTCTTTTTTAAGAAGGGAGATAAAACCCTCCTTAAAAACTACAGACCCATCTCACTCCTGAGCCACGTCTATAAGCTGTTCTCACGAGTGATCACGAACCGTCTCGCCAGGAGACTCGACGAGTTCCAGCCACCGGAACAGGCCGGGTTTCGCGGAGGATATGGCACCATAGACCACATACACACAGTGAGGCAGATTATACAGAAGTCCGAAGAGTATAATCAGCCCCTGTGTCTGGCCTTTGTGGACTATGAGAAGGCCTTTGACTCTGTCGAAACCTGGGCTGTTCTGGAATCTTTACAGCGATGCCAAGTAGACTATCGTTATATCGAGGTGCTGAGATGTCTCTACGACGCCGCGACCATGAGTGTCCAAGTACAGGACCAGCAGTCCAAACCCATCCAACTGCGCAGAGGAGTGAGACAGGGGGATGTTATATCCCCGAAACTGTTCACGAGCGCGTTGGAAGATATGTTTAAGACACTGGACTGGAAAGGTAAGGGCATTAACATAAACGGCGATTACATCTCACACCTTCGATTCGCTGATGACATAGTCGTAATGGCGGAGTCGCTGGAGGAGCTCAACCGGATGCTGGACGGCCTAGCTTTAGCCTCACGATGCATCGGTCTCGGCATGAATTTGGATAAAACCAAAATCATGATCAATGGCCTCATTGATCCGGGACCGGTCGTCGTACATGGCCACCCTCTCGAAATTGTTTCCGAGTACACTTACCTAGGACAAATTCTGCAGTTGGGTAAAAACAATTTTGAGAAGGAGGCCAAGAGGAGGATCCAGCTAGGCTGGGCAGCGTTTGGAAAGCTACGTCGAGTCTTCTCGTCATCCATACCGCAATGCTTGAAAACGAAAGTTTTCAATCAGTGCGTCCTACCCGTCATGACCTACGGAGCTGAGACGTGGACACTCACGATAGGGCTGGTCCACCAGTTTAAAGTCGCTCAGCGAGCTATGGAAAGAGCTATGCTCGGAGTCTCTCTGAAGGATAGGATTCGTAACGAATACATCCGACAGAGAACCAAAGTTATCGACATAGCTCAAAGAATTAGCAAACTGAAGTGGCAGTGGGCCGGCCATATCTCGCGAAGAACCGATAACCGCTGGGGTAAACGAGTTCTTGAGTGGAGACCGCGACTCGGCAAACGTAATGTAGGACGCCCTCCGGCCAGGTGGGATGATGATCTGCGAAAGACTGCAGGCAGATGCTGGATGCGTCAAGCTGAAGACAGGGCGCTATGGCGCTCATTAGGGGAGGCCTATGTCCAGCAGTGGACTAATATAGGCTGATGATGATGATGATGATGAGACCTTCGTTTGACCTATCTTTGCCGCTGTCCCGACTCAAACTAGTGCTTACCAATTTTCGAAAATTCGTTTTTGATGAAATAGGTGGCGGCGCTAGAGTGCCTTAGGGTACCGTATTAATAGAAATGCAACCGGTGAAAGCGCAGAGTTCTAAATATGCATGCTAATTATTTTCTATTGTACAGTCCATATTTTGTTATATATCCCCTTGAGACAGAAATACGTCAACGTGCCCGTTTTTTTGAAGGATAGGTACCTACCAATGAAATTTTCTTTTATAATATAAAGAGCAATATAAACATAGAAAATTATCAGACATTACCAAAATAAATCAAATATAAATCTATATTTCTATAAATGCAATATAGTATATAATAATGGTATATATTTAATAAAGGTATTTATTTGATTTATTTTGGTAAAAAATAAAGTAAAAGAAGGGAATTTTCTTATGTAAGAAAATTACCAAAATAAATCAAATATACCTATTTATTTCAATAAATGCAATATTATGTAATTATTTGATTTATTTTGGTAATTCTCTTTACATAAGAAAATTTCTTGATAACATCAAAAGTATGTTCTTTTACAAGTCATAGCAGTACCTTCCTTTACCTAGGTTTTAATAACCATTGAAACCCATCTGTGCTAGACTGAAATATTACTTAGATTACTGCCATCTATCGATTTCAAGGCACACTAACACTGCAAGTCAAAACAAGCCTCCGACTCATGCCTTTCTCTTTTCATGCAAGCTACTAGCATTAGTAGAATAGACTTGTATTGCAACCAACGTAAAGCAACCTAATAAAACTAGATGGCGTTGTTTGAGTGCAGTCACAGATATTATAATAAGTAGTGCAGTTTTTGTGACACACCGATATTATAATAAGTAGTGCAAATTCTTTGGCTAGACTATTATGCTTATGGCATTTACTTACTTACTTGGTCCGCCAAATAACTTTTTTTTTTAAATGCTATTAAAAAAACTATTGAATATTTTCTCAAATTACTTTTTTTATTTGAAAGTACAATCCTTCCGGTTAATAATGGAAAATAATTTCATTCAAATGGCTGCCTTGGCTGGCCATGCAGTAGCCTACACGATCGGTCCAATTTTTAAGCACATTATCGATTGTGTGCAGCTGTATTTCACCAATGGCTTCACGAATATTGTCCTTTAAAGCGTCACTTGTCTCTGGCTTGTCAGTGTAACACTTATCTTTGACGGCACCCCACAAATAATAGTCCAACGGTGTCAAATCGCAGCTCCGAGGTGGCCAAACCACATCAGCTCTGCGGCTGATAATGCGATCTTCAAAAACAGGGCGCAAAACATCGAGTGTAGCTTCGGCTGTGTGGCACGTAGCGCCGTCCTGTCCAAATGTTGCCAATATCCTCCTCTTCAATTTTTGTGACGTATTCGTTCAACATGGCCCGATAAAGATCGCCATTGACTGTAAAAATGCGACAATTTTGCTTGTTTACATACCCGCCAAGATTAAAATGAGCTTCATCTGAAAATAGGTTTTTTTTTGGCAAAATCGGTACCTTCTTTAAGTCGATCGCAGGCCCACTTAGCGAAGCGAAAACGCATTGGATGGTCCATACCATGGACCATATTCGTTCAGCAGAGGATAAAACTAATTATCTGTCAAATCAAACATGAGCTAAGTTACCACTCACGAAATAAGCACTAGTTGAAAAAAAAACGTTAGATGGTGGACCCTTTAATTTCTATTTGCAACACACTCAGACATAGAGTTTATATAGTACTATAAAACCTCCATGTACTCAGATATCGGATAGGTAATCAAATAAAAGTTAGAAAGTCTTTGTTTTCATTTTCAGGTCAGCATTATTCCAAATATATTTTTAACAAGACCTAGAAGCTACGAAGTCCATGGACGCTGCTTGTGCTTCGATACTTGCTACGCTACCTGCTACGATAAGTGCTACGCCAACTTCTACGATAAGTGTTACGCCAACTTCTACGCTAATCGCGCTACGTGGCTAGTGCTACGACACTTGCTACGAAAACTGCTATGCGTACGCTGCTCGTGCTACAATGCTTGCTATGCCACCTGCTACGATAAGTGCTACACCAATTTCTACGCTAATCGCATTACGTGGCTAGTGCTACGACACTTGCTACGAAAACTGCTACATAAAAAGCGTACGCTGCTTGTGCTACAATTTTTGCTACGCCACCTACGCTATTCGTGCTACGGATATTGCTTCGAGAAGTTACGGTAATCATCCGTCGATATTATCCTATGTCATTCTACGATATTGTACAAGTATATTTCAGGTTGGACATTCGATTTCTAATGGCCTAGATCGTGGCAGTATTTTCTTGACTCACACAAAAGAAAAGGAAAGTGGCAGATGTGTGCAGGAAAATAACCCTAAAAGGTAAAAACGACTTGTACTTACCCTGAGATTTAATTTTCTACATATTATGGGCATTTTTTTGAAAATGACATGTCGTCAATGAGAATAGGAGGTATTTTAAACCCGTAATGGTGAATAGTACACCATAAATAAAATTATGACGTATGTTTTGTTCTTAGGTACATGACACTCCATCCCAAAATTGCCTGGAAGAGATTGCTTATCACACTAATATTATAAACGCGAAAGTTTGGATGGATGTTTGTTCACGCCATAACTACTGAACGGATCGATAGAGAGTAATTTTGCATACAGGTAGTTCTAATCCAAGAGTCAGACATACTTTAGTTTAGACATACTTTTTATCTCTTAAATCAGTTCCCGTGGGATATAAATCACCTTTAAACGTTTCCATAGGAAGAACTAGTCGCTTTATAAAGAGACTTTGGTCTAGAAATTATTTTTGTATAGATAAATCATTTTAAAAATGCACCCCATTTCCACTAAATCTCATACAACAGGCGTGCATTTTTCAATCTCTAGCTACCTATTGTATTGTCGTTATGTGGTAGGTACAATAAAGTATTATTAAGCTATCTATGACAAAAAAGAAAAACATCATCTAAAAGTATACTATTTAATTATGTATTAAAATAGAGGATATAAAAGTACATTATATTTTATTTATACAATGAAAAAAACAAGCATCGTAACTTATCAGAAATTCGAAACTTAAAGTAGGTATTTGTATTTACAATCAGCAAATATTTTATAAAGAATTATTTTTCGGACTTCATTGAGGAAGCTACCACGTTCGAAGCAAACAATGGTCAATGGCACTCGAAGCCGATATTTGATGCTTTTTATAACATTTGATGACTTTATTTACAATAATATTATTTAATTATCTAAATATCGAAATATAAGGCACGTCGACGTCGATCACTAATAAGTCGAGGCGAGTTCGAGGCGTGATCTCTATGTATAGTCGAGGCAAAGTTTTTCCTCGATTCTAAATCAGCCCTGCCACCTCGTCACCTCGACTCCGCTCCGCCAAGTCTACACGTCGTTCGTGACGTGACTATAGTATAAGAGCGACATTGACATTTATTAAAAGAAAATTTGGATACGACGTGTTGCTTTTGTGATCGCGCCTCGATGCTGCCTCGAATATCGATCAGTGAGCGACGTGCCTTAGGTCGCTTTCAACAATATTCAAACCTTTTTGGTGCAAAAGGACCTTAAATGGATTTCCAAAAGCAAAACTTCAGATGTGTTTTGTTTGATTTATTTTTTTGGAACGCCATTTTAAAATACTCTTTCGCTCTAGTCTAAGTAGATCCTAAGCACGTTTAGATACTGTATTATGCTATTCTTCCCCCAAGCAATAAAATCAACTTTTTGGCACCACTTTATAAAGTGGGCCTTTTGCATACTAGATTCGTCTGCGACCAACTAGTTAGGTACTGTTCACGGAAAAACACCTATTATGATTTATGAATTATCTTTTCCTTATTTATGATTAGATTTATTATTATTATTGTCTATGGAATGTTTTCAGTCATTAAATTATGTTAATAAAAGTTAATGGTTTTTTGAACACTGAACTTCCAATGACTTAAGTGTTACGTTATGTTATAGCAGCGCCTCCTACAGAATAATTCTTCCACCACCGAACTGCGATTCCCAACCCGCATGCCCAGCGTGGGGATTACAGGCTTTACCCTGTTGAGATAAAAGCCAATAAGGCTTATCAGGGGGAGGCCTGCGTTCTGCAGTGAACCAATATAGGCTTTCGAGGTTGACGTATATTATGGGAGGTATTGTCGTGACGGTCGTAGCGTAAGAATCGAAACCTCTGACTCACAAGTGGATATCGTAAGAGTCGACTGAAATAACCCACCAGAGGAAATGCAGCAGCTTCCCTCTGTGTATTTTAACACCTTCACTGCGTTAATTTTCTACTCAGTGGTTATAAGCGTTTTATTCGTGAACAGCAACTATGTAAAATCTATAATTATAAGTTACTATTATATTATATTTTCACTTTTAAACAATATTGAGCTACACCTATTTTTGTACACTTCTGTCCTACATGTACTGTATTTTTAAAAGAAATAATAATGCATTACATTTAGACTTGGAGATGCAAATTCCTCGCAAGTAAAATAACAACATAAAATTGGTTCGGAATGTATTAAAATAACTTATTCTAAGATATTAAGTACCAACTCGACAGCTCAGAATGTTATACATTGTAATAATATTGGAAGCCCATCTTTATTATACGGTAAAAATAATATAATAATAGCTGTGTAGCTTAGAATTTGCACCACCCCAACTCTTCCCGTGGGTGTCGTAAGAGGCAACTAAGGGATATTCACCGGGGGGCGGCAAACTGCGATACCAACCCGCATTGGACCAATACAGGCTGTTGAGGTTGAGGTGAGGAAATAATAGAAACATCGACTCGGAAACAAAATTGATTAAAAACCAATTAAGGTCGTCTTCATGCCCTAATAAACAAGACCAAATGTTTTATGAATTGTTAATTAATTTCTTCGGTAATCTGTAAATGATTATTATTTTAAACAACTGAGCACCTTATAAATAGAAAAATATTAAATTTTCCTCAAAAATATAAACTTTGAAAACAATTTGTCGTTGTCTGTCCTAAATTCGACTTGGTATGACCGAGCAGCCTACTTTTAAGTATTACTAAAAAGATACTTAATTTACAAAAAAGAAACTAACCCTGAATATTCAAACGCAACTCAGATTTTCCTTCAACTTCTTATTATTTTTGCTTGATAGTACGTGCTTAAAGGAGTTGGCCCCTACTTACACCCCCTATCTCGTTAGACCATCGTCTGACGTCATATACCCTATAACCACAGGGGTATTGAGACGAATCAATCGATACTTCTTGTTGAAATCGAATGAGTAGATTGATATATACAATTTTTACTAGAAAATGTTTATTTCCACTGCCCCCGACAGTCTGCTCGACTGCTCGAAAAACTTTTTCATTACCTAATGTAAACACAAATTACAGAAAAAATATGTTTCTTGGTCGAGTTTGTGAATTTTACAATATTAAATTGACAAACATCGATATGTCACTATCGAACTACCGTAGGGAAGTTATGTTAAGCGTTGCCCAAACCTCATAATTACGATGATATTAGTCTTATAGTATTTCTTTTCTCATATTTTATTGTATTATATTTTTCATTTTCTGTTCATTTAGCTGTAATTGTGCGATGTAATGGCGGAAATTCCTTTGGTTTATGTTTATCTTAAGATTTTAATTTTAAGTATTATGAACTGTATATTCCCCAAATAAAACAAAATAAATACCTACATACAAACAAAGGGTGTCATGTCAACCTCATAACCCTCCTCTGTTGGTAGTAGGGTAAAAATTAACAGCGTGATAGACGATGTTAGAGCAATTAACAAACCACTCTGAATTGCGTTTGATTATTCGGGTGTTAAAAACTTATTCTAGGGCACTTTGTTCAACGTTTGTTTGCAACAAAAGCATCGCTGTAAACGAAATGTAAACTAAAATAAAAAGAGTTCTGTAATATGGACCGAATAAAACCTAAACTATTTAAGCTACAGCCTTAAAAATCGTTGTTACAAATACCTCCATCTTGACTCACGCTCTAACCTAAAACGTAAATATAATTTTTCAATCGATACTGTGACCGTAACGGCACATAAAAATGATTTCCCGCATTCATTTTTGCCCTTATTCCTATGACGATAGAGTCTTGCATTTGACAGATTCATAGTTCTTATGCGTATAGTAATAGAGTTGTTATTGTGGTTCGAATCGAGGTGACTGAGAGTTGTTTCCGGTCCGTTGCACGCGCATGTCGCTCAGCTGTTACGGTGGCGTGGGGTTATCTGAAACGTAGAGAATTTATATTATTTATTTATTTATTTTTAGACGCACAAATAATATAAAATAATCACATAATATACAAGGCTTATATAATATAGGTTTAGAACTTGATCATTTCACAAATTATGTGCATACAGAGAATCATACGAACAAAACATGTAGTGCAGAGCAACAAATTTAAAATACAAAAATATAAATTTAAAACAGAATTCGGTTTAATTACACTATACAGGCTATTCTAAAGAAGGTTTAACTAGACTCTATATCGGAGTTTATAAATAAGCCCAATGGCTTATTCATAAACTCCGATTATCGTGTGCGTAACTTTACTCCACCGCTTTTCCTCATTTTAGATAAAATTTGTACTAATAAACAGGGAATAAAGATGGAGTAGTAGTAGAGTAGTTCCAAGATTAGTTTAGATGTCAATTTTATTCCGTCGTCTAGGCAGGTTTAGGTAGTTATGGAATAAAGTGCCAAATAACCTCCATAAAGTTCAAACCTCTGGCCCATAAACGCTATTCCTTATATAATGATACGTAAGGAATAGCATTTTTTTAATTATATGGGCCTATGACTATGCCTATGACGACACCTGTCTGTCTGTTTATGCGCCACACATACATCTTTATTATTATAACCTATTATTATGTAGCGAATAAAATCTCCCACTAAATTAATTTCATTAATATCTATCAAGATACTATCAAGCCATTACCGAGTTTAGGAAATATATTTTAACATCTATCGTGGAATATTTGCTATGGAGTGCCAGCTTAGAATTTGCAGCACCAACTTTACGCATGGGTGTCGTTACTCAGGGATATCCACCGTGGGCGGGCAGCAGCGTACCCTACCCTGCAGAACAGGTCCATAATCGAACTGCGATCCTCAACCCGCCATAATGATTAGAGGCAATATACGCTATCACGGAAAGGTCAGCAGTGTGCTAGTATAGTTTGATGATTTTGAGATTTCTCTGGTCGTTTACCCGGGTGCATGCCGTTGCCTCATGAGGTGAGGATGTGGATGTGGCTCCCTCCGAGCTGCAGCCCCGCCACCAGCTGCATAATCTCTCGCTCCTTCTTCAACTCCTGGCGACCTGACTCTAACACTACATGGAGTTCTTCTTACCTGGGTGCATGCCGCTGCCTCTTGAGGTGAGGATATGGATGTGGCTCCCACTGCTCCTCCTCCCTGAACTGCAGCTTCACCAACAGCTGCATGATCTTTCGCACCTTTTTCAACTCCTGGCAACCTGACTCAACCTGGAATTCCTCTTACCTGGGTGCATGCCACCCCAACTCTTCGCTGCCTCATGAGATAAGAATGTGGAAGTGGCTCCCGTCAACCGCATGATATCTCGCTCCTTTTCCCACTCCTAGTGACCTGACTCCACCTGGAATTCCTATTACCTGGGTGCATGCCGCTGCCTCATGAGGTGAGGATGTGGATGTAGCTCCCTCCGCTCCTCCTCCCCGAGCTGCAGCCCCGCCACCAACTGCATAATCTCTCGCTCCTTCTTCAACTCCTCGCGACCTGACTCCACCTGGAATGAGAAGGTAGATTTAGTTTTAATGGTCCTATAGTTCATACAAATGAAGGCGTGGTGATGACTCCAAGCTAGGTCTTAAAAGCTCTCGAGAATTACAATCGTTTCTTTACTAACATGGGACATTCAATGGCGTGTTTCTATTTGCCCCACAATTGGATATAGGCTTCTTGTTGATTTCTAATTGCGTCACGATCTAAAACTATGTATCTGAAGAATCTAGATATAGGTAGGTATTTGCACTTGCTTTGCTAAAAACTGGGTAAGGGTCCACCTTCACGGGAAAATATATCTCCTAGCGACTCTATAGAAATTATCCTTATAACCACCTTATAACATGACTCATGTGGACATCTTTCGTCTTGTGGTAGAGCTACGGGTAGCACCGCAGAGACTGGACAGTTAATGCGTTAAACTAAGTATTTTATCTAATTAGAAGCAGTTTCTTGCACTTTTTTTGCTTCAGGGTCAGAGGCTTCTTTGACAAATGTCTCGCTAAAAATATCACCACGATGAAATCCCATTTTAAGAATCTAGATGAAAGCAGTTTCTTGCACTTTCATTGATTCTGGGTAAGCGAAGACCTTCTCTCACACATATCTCGTAAAAAATATTGCCACGAGGCTATCACCAGCGATACATTTGGTGCCAACGTAATCATAGCTTTCTGTTTAAAACTGGTGATCGCAACACATTGTTACGTGTTACGCCTCAATCAATGAAAATGATGTTATCTCACTGCTTCACACCTTTCTCTGCTCCGGGCATGATTGTGCTAACACCTCGTATTTCAACACAGCATCAAAGTACCCCAATCACTTTGTTTTGGTAGACAGTGGGAACAGAAGCAGAAACGGTTTTTTACCTGACTATCAACGGAGAAAGGTTATGAGGTTAGCACCATAGGTATGCACCTATGTTTGCATGTATGAAGCCGATTTTTAAGTTCCTGAAACTAGTAATACGAATTCATCACATTTGTTAAATCGTACGTGCTATAAGAAGAATCAATCGACACCACATTAGATGTTGAATCATCTTGTTACCCTGGCGCTTCTGTGACGTAAAACGAAATTGGGAATCTAACGCGATAGCGGGATCTCAAGTAGGTATAGGTCCAAAACTCCAATGTTAGGAAATAAGTATGCTCGTGGGCATCATTGTAAATTCATTGCCAAAACGGTGTCTCACAGTTTACTATTCTCAATTAATTACCTAGCAAAAAATGAAAATATATAAAAATATTTATATTTTAAAAACTAAAACCCGACTACGGTAAAGTCTTCACCGATTGTCGTTATCATTTTTTTATGATCATTGCTTGGCAACGAATAGACCTGGATAAATACCAATCAAAGGATAAGCCCAACAAATGTGTAAAGAGAAAAAATCAGTTTAGGCCTATTGAGCATAACCACACGAAAAGGTTAATCGTAGAGTCTGTTCAAAAAGAGAAGAGTCGTGGTGTTACAGTGACCTAACACTTTTAGTCGTACTGCAATGACAGAGCAGTGTTGTCAACGAAAAAGTTGTCAAATTGTCACACGACGCCCTCACTTCCCACGACTCTTCTCTTTTTGAACAGATTGTTTACTACAAAATTTGTGTTAGGTAGGTACTATATTTTCTATAGAAATGTGACATCGATCCAAGCGGCAAGTAAACATAACTACTACATTACCATAGACTGTAAAGTTACGCAAACTTTGTAGTACAGTATGGCAGTATATATTCAGCATACAGGTCTTGTCCCTCATTTACAGAGACTATTATGTACCACAGTAATAAAACTCGTAACGTTGAAGAAGCAATATGTCTAACTGTATCCAGAATCGATTTGCGCTCCAGCCGGGAACGACATTAGGAGACTTTCCCACACTAGGTAGAGTCTATGATATAAGAGCCGTCCTTAGTAGGTGAGAGGGCGTAGCCAACCGGCATTCGCTATGAAGCGATACGAAAACAATTGAAAGATTCGAAGGGAAACATTGGAAACAGATCACGTGACATGTCTAAGGCATGTCAAACCCATACATTTTTGGACTTTTCTACTATCGCTTTCGACATCGATTGTTACATTGTCTAGGCCCTCTGTTGTGCAGAAAGTTTTCAGCTCTTTCACACCATGTTAATATACAGGGTGTTTGGTGGAACGATGTAGGGATTGAAGGAGCCGATCAAGGGTACCCATGTGATCATTTTAAACCACATATATGCTTTAATGAAAAGTGTCATGGTTTTTATGAACCAATGTACTTTTTAAAGTTATCTGAGCGGCATTAGCAGCTCTAGTTTTTTTTAATGACAGGTAGAGTTTACATCACTTCATGAGAAATTTTTTTTCTTCAAGTTTAAGTCATTTTTTCTTTAAAATTTCCTGCGCAATGATTGGTTTAGCTTATTGTGATGAAAGACTGTATTGTTGTGATTAATTAGAAGCCATAACAAAAGTGATTATTGCACTATTTGGTATTTTACTATCCTTTAAACGAAAAAAATCTCTACCGAAACTTTTGTTAATAACTTAAAAACCATGAGACTTTTCATAATAGCATATGTGGTTTAAAATGATCACATGGGATCCCTTGATCGGCTCCTTCAATCCCTACATCGTTCCACCAAACACCCTGTATTTATGAAATCTTGTTGTTAACTCATAGAAATATTAATCGGTTCACTAAAAATAGTGATACTTTAGTATACATAATATTAATACCTACTAGAAATAAACATAAACACGCCGTGTCTATTTTATAGGACAATGATGCGCTTCTACAACCAAACCTCTAGGCACTTGGTTTTACTTGGTTTACAAAATATCAGTAAATTCAAACAAATTATTTACGAGATTTTATTTAAGAGATTTATTTATTTATTGTCAAAACTTGAGGTGCAAAAAGGTATATAAAATATAAAATTATCTAGACGATAAAAAGCATGCATAGGACGGGTTTTTCGTGGGTAAGTAAAATAACTCGAAAAATAACAACTATAAAGGTTTCTTTGTCACTTCTTTACTTTATTTAGTCTACATACCAAAGCGACAGAAATCAAAATTATTATTAAATTTCCTTTACTCAAAGTTTTTGGACGAAAGAAACTATCCATGTGAAAAGAAACAATTGATAGAAACCTTTTATGTATTCTTTCAACAGTAAAGGCGCTCATGATAAAATATGATTATTTGGATAGTAATAAATATGCTGATGGTTGAAAAATCCTTGAAATAGAATCAAAATGATGAATATTATGAATATGAATAAAAGAACTGAAGACAGGTGTGAATAACCCATGGGGCCGTTGAAGATCAACAATAGAATATTTTATCTCATAGTAATATCAGTCTGACGTGAATGAAATATCGAAACATTAAAAGGCCTTTGCCTCGCAGTGGGACGAAACAGGCTAATAAAAATAAAATAAAAAATAATAAAACAGATAACTAACGAAGAACAATAAGCTATTATAATACTCATTATTTTAACAAAAATTGCAAGGCAACTAAAAATACAGTAAAAATGTGAATGAAAAATTAAATTACAATCAAACAATAGAAATAAATTAGATCTAGTACCTATTTACAATTGAAGCAATTGATCTAACTGCCGACTGTTGCAAATAGTCTACAGGTAGCTCAATAGATCCATATCAATACGCAGTCGGAAGCGCTGCATTGCCCCGCTGTATGGCAATGCTGATGCGCTGCACCAGATAGGTACTGACCAGCTCTCTGGTCACGCGTCGTTTCGACCAGACGCTCAGTCAGATAATAAACGTTCTTTTAACCTTATATAAAGCATGATTTTTGGTATTTTGTGTTTCCTTATTCTCAGCACAATATAATAATGTACACAACTTTTTTATTGTATAACCCAAATTAAACCCAGAATATAAAAAATTACACAATAGCACAATTGCAGCCTTATCGCTTAGAAACGATTTCTGCCAAGGAGCTTTTGGATGGACTCACAAAAGCACATAAAAATTTTCGTGCTTCAATATTTTTTTCTGATAATTTCATAACTAAATCGCGAAAGTTGAAATTGAAACAAATGAGTATTCTATTAGTTGCTATTATAGGCATTGATTAGAAAATAAAATGACCAAAATTATATGTTCATCACAATTATCAAACTTAGAGCTATCCATATTCCAGTTCGAAAGTCACACGAATCCGGTTTCTCTACTTTAAAAATACACCATATTTGTTGACTAATCGAAACTCGACTTTCAAGATAGGTAGGTAGGTATCTAGTGAGGTAGTGAGTGACTCAGCTATCTGGAACCCACGAGGAAATCTAGGCTTTGTGCTGGCTAGAACCATTGTTATGTCGAAACTAACGGTTTGACCAAAGAGTCATAATATAAGACTGAAGACCTCGCTGAAGAAGAACGTTAGCAAACTTTTTAAAAATAAAAAAATATTGTCAGCCAGTTATTTTGGAATTTAAATGGAGAATGTGAACTGGTTTTTATTTAAAAAGCGTACCTTATTTTTCTTTTTGGAGGTGGTAGACAATATAACAATGGATAGACTGAGATTAAGGATTTTACCAAGTACCTACCTACCAAACAAAACCTTTGATCAAAATCTCTGAAAAACGAATAAATTGCTCTGCCTAACTTCTGTTAGAATATCGGTAGTTATGTACTGACTTTAGCGATTTAGCGACCTATCTACATTATGTTCATATTTGCATATACATTTTTTTTTTTTTTTTTTTTTTTTATTGCCGGACAATTCACACAGCATTATCTAGCCCCAAGCTAAGCAGAGCTTGTGTTACGGGTACTAGATAACTGATATACATAATACAATACACTACATAGATATATATTTTTTTTTTATACATAGAAAACATCCAGAACGCCCTGAACAAAATATCTGCAGATCGTACACACATTTGTTCCGAGGCGGGAATCGAACCCGCAACCTCCTGCGTAGCAGGCGGACCTTCGCACACCGCGCCACAGAGGTCGTCATAAATAAATGTAATGAAATGAAATCGCCTTGCACTCGCCCTGAAGATGTCCCTCGTATATATAATAAATAAATAAATAAATAATACTAATTAGTAATAGTACTAGTAATACACAAACAAGGTTCGTAGTTAACCCGCTTGCATTCATAGTGAATGAAATGAAATGTTTAAAAAAGTCGCATTCTAAAGCAGACTATAAGTTGTATTTCAAATCAAAACACAACCAAAACAAAAGTTTGGTCCTTCTCTCATCCCTCTGTTTGTAATTGGCGCATATCACTCAAATCCAAAACGAATTACAGTCTGAGACACCCTTTGAGAACTGAAGAAATACATATATAAATTAATAATAATTCATTTATTTCTGATTATAAAAAAGTTACAGATCTTATTTAACTTATTATATAGTCCATAGCAATATATACCTTAAAATACTAACATACATAAAATATAGCACTTGCTTTAGGTACCGGCAAATCTAAAAAATAAAAAACAAAAAGACAGTATTTTATTGGATTTTATTGCATGTTAAATTATCAGTTTTTTTCCTTTTTTTTCTACCCATTCCGGATATAACCGGAATTCCTACTCTACGAATAAGGTCCCTTCGATGGACAGGCGCCTCGTTTCCTGCTCAGGCGTTTATAGCCCTAAGCTATAGCTTGTGTGTTATATCAAGTTATGGATTACATTACCTTCCGCCCCTGACTCCGCACGCAATTTCTCGGCTTTGATATATTTTTCCTGAACATTAGGTATGTCTACAAAGTTTCAGCTCAATTCATTCTATAGTTTTGCGTGAAGGAGATAGTTTCTCTCTCTTTCGCGCAAAACTATCATCCTTCTATCTCTTTATCTGATTTGTGTGATGTGGTGAAGTTTTTGACTATACTAGTATCTTCCCGCCGCTTCGCGTGTTATTTTTTTACCATTAAAAGTGGCATGAGGTTTCTCCATAATAATGTCTATCTCCATTTCTCCATGCCAAGGTAACAGACTGACAGATTTAGTAACTTTTGCATTTATAGTACCAGCTGCGCCCTGCGGCTTTAAAGATGATTTATATCCTACGAGAACTTACGATTTATGGGATAAAAAGTAACCTATGTTTGGTTGGATTAGAATTACCTGTATGCAAAATTTCAGCCCGATCCGCTGAGTAGTTTTGGCGTGAAGAGGTATCAAGCATCCATCCATCCATACACCCATCCATCTATCTATCCATCCATACATCCATACAAACTTTCGCATTTATAATATTAGTGTGATGTGATTAGTACCTACGGATAATGCAGGAGTCTATGCATATCGTGTTCTTGCAAGTAAATGAGCCAGGCTTTTTTTGTAGCGTGGTATTTTGAACAATGACTTGAAAGGATAAAAATCACGCAGGGAATCGACTGTAAATTATTTTAATTCGTTGGTTATTACCACGAATATATTCCTTTTATACAACATCGATACCTTACTAAGTATGATTTTTTGTAGGTGTACCTATGAATTTTAGCAGCCGTGCCTATAAAATTAAGTTAATACAACGTCATTTATAGTTTTTTGCCAGTCAGTAAATAAATAACTGGTTTTAAAAGAGATTGATAAAGGAAGCAGTCCAATGCGTTGAGCTAATAAATTTTCCAATAAAATAACTATATATTTGACAAATCGCTCGAAGAAAACTGGTCCCACTTTGACCTGCATTAGTCATATTCATTTATCACAAAAAATAATTAAGTATTTAGAGTCTTAATTTACATAGTGGTTTTTACAAAAACTAACTTTTTACACTTCTGTTTAACTGGACATATCATTCTCGATTATAAAAAGATGGGGGGACTATTCCCTTTTCTATATATTCATGAAAAACGTGGTGAATAATGTTAAATAACAAGTGTACTTAAAAACAGACCTGTCTTACTATCAAATTGAGTAGTTCTTTATTTTTACATCGGTTAAAAATATATGTAGTCTCTACTACATCATCTCTCATTCGGTGCAATAACGACGGAATTACACTTTTTTCGAAATTGTGGTAAGTGTGTCAAAACTTGTGTTGAGGTTGATTACATTCGGAACAAAATCGACGCAGTTGTATCTCCTACTCCTACCCATTTGGTTAGATGACGTTAACTCCGCTGTCATCTTATCTATAGATATAAAAATGAATTGCTGTTTGTTAGTCTCGCTAAAACTCGAGAACGGCTGAACGGATTTATTTTATCTTGGTCTTGAAATGTTTGTAGAGGTCTAGGAAAGGTTTAAAAGGTGAGAAAAATTCGAATAACTGCCGGGAAAACACCTTCAAACGTTTCCATAGAAATAATGCGTGCGAAGACGCAAGGCACAGCTAGTATAATATAAAAATGAATCGCTAAATGTGTTGGTAAGCACATAACTCAATAACGCCTGGACCAATTTGGCCAATTCTTTTTTTTAAATGTTCGTTGGAGTTCAAGGATGGTTTTGAGAAAAATTCAGCTAGTATTATATTAAATCAAAAACATTCAGTAGTACAAGCTAGAATATTCGTAGAACAATGACGAAACTGTAAATAAAAATCGTAAATTCGTCGTTGTTTCTCCAAGTGAATATTATTCAAAATAATTAGAAAGTTTTTTTGAGATTATAAAAAAAGCTTGTTACAAATAAATACAAAATTTTAAGGATGCTTTACATACAATAAACTTTATCCTGGAGTAATAATGACGCAAATGTGGGTACCAAACAGTTTTTTTTAATATTTCATGACTTTGATGTACTATTTGATTTAAATAGAAAATAAAGTCTTATTTGTAGTAAAAAATAACGCAGCAATGTCTAATACTAGAGTCACTAATGATTAACTAAAATTGAAAAAACTTTAAAACCCTCTCCTGTAAAATTGCAAAATATGCAGTTCCGTCTATAAAGCACCAAATGAGCGATATATTTTCGTCGTTAAAGAAACTTATTTATCGTCTTTATGAAACACCTTTTAATAAGCAGCCTACACCTATACCTTGCCTATGCCTGCCTAATCCTGTCTAAGTAGTTTGTATTCAACACTCAACACGCAAGCTTTGCAATCCTCTGTTTATGCCTTGGGCGTAGTTGTCGATAGCAAATCACTATCCACCCCTACGTTGTTGCTTAGATCATAGTCAAACTGGTTGGTACACTGTTTGAATTCCAAGCGGTCTAGTCAAGGTAAACTGATGCTTGTTAATCGAGCTGTTTCTTGTTCTCGCATCTTCGGTACCTTTTGATAACCAGAAGGGCTATTTGTACCCTCTAATTTCCATTATCATGAATTTATAAGTCATGGACGTGGGATAGAATATAATAAATAAATATTTAGCACATACCTACATAAAACACGGAGGATGAGTAAAACGAAAACAAACAAATTTAGCCTAAGCACAACAATAACGACTGCATAATAATAGTAGATACTTTGTAACAGATTTTTTAAAGAAATAGGAGAAGCTCTACGAGTGCAGTCAATCTTCGATTAGTTATTATTAAAATTTGCTTTAAAAATAGCACACAATCCAAATTCAAACATGGGTTCATATTTTCTTTTTATTATTCATGGTTATTTCTATCCCATATAATATACCAAACTAATTCCTGTTTGGTATATTTTATTGTGTGTGCTATTTATATATTTTTTTATTTCTAATATTGCTAAAACTACATCGGGTTGGTTGCTTAATGCTACCAAAATAGGGCCGTTTCCACTTTTTGACAAACATTTTTTTGAAATATTGTGTATAATATAAGAAGTTTGGTGATTTATAGGTTACCTATTAACAAAAACTCTTATGTTAAAAAGACTTGTTCAACGATTGTCAGTAACCAATTACAAAGGAAACATTTATCAATTCAAGGAGGCTACAAGCATTACTGAAAATAAAAGAAATTGTAGAGAAAATGAACACATTATTATTTTTATAATTTTCTTTTTATTTAAGCCTATTTAAAACCCAATAAGTTCACGTTAAGGTGTGTAGACAAAAGTTATGTAAGAACCGGTAAAAATCGAAATTCGCCTTGTAAAGTTTCATTGAAGTACCAATTACCAATTATTGCATGCCTTGTGAGAGTCGTAAGGCCTTCTCAGATTTACTACTAAAAATAACTAAGTACCTATAACATGACGTATTCTTTATTTACCAGTTGAATGAAAATATCAGATACTACTAGTAAAAGACACGTTAATAAAAATTGGGATTAAAAATTACCCTCGCTCATATAGACCCTGATTGATATAAGCATTAAAATATATCATGTATGGTATCGGCATTGCTATACAGCGAGGCAATGCAGCCAGCGTCTTGGGCACGATTCCGACTGATATTGATATGGATCAGTTGAGCTAACTCTACCTATATGGTTTGCAAGTCTGCAGTTTGCTCATTTGCTTCAATTGTAAATACAAGCTCTCATAGGTGCCTTATTGGCTTGTATATCATAGGAGGTACTGCCGGAAAACCCCACCCTGGGCATGCGGGTTGGGGATCGCAGTTCGATGGTAGAATGGTTCTGCAGGAGGCGATGCTGCCGCCCCTGGTGGAGATCCCTTAGTCGCCTCTTACGACACCCGCGGGAAGAGTTGCGGTGGTGCAAATTCTATATACGCGGCGAGGAAATTTGTATGTTATACATATATAAAAAAATATCTATGTACATATGTAACGTATTGTATTATGTATATCAGTTATCTCTAGTACCCAAAGCACAAGCTCTGCTTAGCTTGGGGCTAGATAATGCTGTGTGGATCGAGCATTATGTGTATTGATTTATAAAACATTTACTTCTATGGAAACAACGCGTGTGAAGCCGTAGGCAGAAACCAGTACCCAGTAATATAAAGTTGAGGACTCATTGAGTAAGTGGTGTCGATAGCATACAAATGACCTGCGCTACGCAAGTAGCCTCTGTTTGCACAGCCGGTAGAAAGTTACGTCTTACAAAATAAAATAACTACACCTATATGCTGGTTTAGATTTGCATTGATGTACCTTTGTATTTGTAGAAATGGAATGTACCCTGTTGTAGGTACAGTGACTTTCATCGGTTCCTTGTTAGAAAGAAGAAGAAAAATATTTAGTTTCACCCTCACACATAAAAATTTCAAGTCAAGTCAGTTTCTACTAATACAGAAATATTTAAACATCTG
The DNA here is from genome assembly GCA_955876795.1 of Eupithecia tripunctaria. Taxonomy (NCBI): domain Eukaryota; kingdom Metazoa; phylum Arthropoda; class Insecta; order Lepidoptera; family Geometridae; genus Eupithecia; species Eupithecia tripunctaria. The sequence goes on from OY041620.1 coordinate 9,381,849, forward strand.
ACCCCCACATACCCAAAACTCATCGCCACGTCTTTTCTGAGAGTTTTCAATGAAAATCTGTCAAAAATTCTTAACTTGAGACGTGCGTATATATTTTAGTTGTGTTTGAATATTCGAGCGTTATGGCAATATTTCGAGTTATTAGTATTGGTTATAAAAAAAATAACCTACATTATTTATTTAATCTTATAAAAATTTTGCAAGTTACAAAAAACAACATGTTGTATGTATTTAGAATGATTTAAAAGTACCTATCTATACATACAGGGTGTGTCAAGAACACCCCGAAAAAAGAGGGGACCATCCTAAAACAAAACCAATAAAAAGAACCGCTCTGTTCGAAAAAAAATTGTAGTCGTCGATATTATTTTTATACGGTTTTTATTTGTTTTGCTGAACAGCAATATCGCTAAGTTTGTTGTTTTCAAATAAAGTAGGTTCTAGGTAATTTGTTAATATAATAGGAAAAGAAATAATGTATAAGTGCATTGCTTAGCTGCTTAGTACCTAGCAGGACGTAACAAACACGATATTTAGAAGTTTGACAAAGTATCCCGATTAATTTTTAAAGTGTCATGGATGCATGACCATTTAAAAATCAATCGGGATACTTCCTCATTCCAAATTGATTATTGTAGTGTAGATGAATAAAATATATTCCACACTAAAAGCTGTCATGCATAGTCACCACACGACTGGTAGGTGCATTGCACATTCTGATGGAGCTTTACCTATGGGATAAAGCCTAGTGGTTTGACAAGCGAAGAGTTTTATCAGCTCTCTCTAATAATCTACTGTAGGAAGTCAAAGATTTAAATCGGAGATAGATAGGTCCTTTCCGTAGTAAGAGCGCGCCGTGTTGTTGCAAAGCAAAATGAGATAGTTCGCTCATTTTGCATTGTTGTCTATTCAGATGTTGCCAAAACTAGACTTAACTAATCTGACAGGACTAAAAATTATGGCATCCTTATTATTTTGATCTTTATGACAGGGACAGCGACATTTCGAGTACTTTCAAATTAGTTTAGTTTAGTTTGGGCGACATCTGAATAGTCACTAATGTGTGTTTAATGTTTTTCCCAAAGGTTGCAGAGTGATTGCACAATAAAAAGTCATAATTAGTTAGGTTTATTGGTAAAAACGGTCTCAGGGCGTATCTAACGATTGAAATCTTTGACTCTCGTACTCCTCTAGTGGTATGATCCAATTTTTTCACGATAATTTCAGCAAATTGTAAACGAAAAGCCAGCAACAACGTCGATTAGGTAGGACTTTGAAACTTGGGGTACAGAGCTAAATATCATGAGAAACGCTGCACAGATTTTAATTAAAGCTTAGAAAACCTTTCTAATTAAAATCGGTTTAACCATTTGTAAGCTACCATGCACATTGACACGTTAAAACGTTTCAAAATCCTCTACGCACGGTATTTGCTATTTGATTTTTTAACACCATAAAATTGTTTTGAATACTATCGCAATCACTGCCCGCTACACGGAGCTCCGAATGAGCGAGAGCGTACAGAGCCATGAAAGTGTTAGGTAGTTTAGTTTATATAAACCCCTGTGAAGCCCTTCATTCGCTAATCGCTCTGCTCATGAAAGGACAAGCCATGAATCGTGCAGTATGCTAGTTAATTGGAAACGGAGCCATTAAATACGTGCGTCTGGATGGTAAACAGCAGTTTAGCTTGATTGCAACGAGCACCGATGGACTTGAAACAAAGTTGTAAGTTACTCTGGCTTGATATATCAAGATTATATATTGATATTCAAGCCAGAGTAACTTATAATGTTTCTCTACTGTGTAAAAGTTTCAAATCAGAGTAAAAGTGTTTTATTTTGCGCTGAAATGGGTAATGAAATGACACGTATATCTTTAATTAATTTACACTTTTGATACCTATCAACATTGTTTTCATTCTAAAATCTGAGTTTGAGTATTCGGGGGTTTGGCAACTTTTTAACCGACTTCAAAAAAAGGACTCCTCCTTTTTTTGAAGTCGGTTCTTAATTCGTCTGTATTTTTTTATGTTTGTTACCTCAGAACTTTTAGAGGGTGGTCCAATTTTGATGATTATTTTTTTGTTTAAGATCTGGTGCTACCCTTGTGGTCCCATTTTAATTTAGTCCAGTTCTGACAATGGGATCCACATAATTGAAGTCGGTTTATAGTTTTTTTAAAACAAAATCAATTATTTTTATCCCGAAAAATGAGTTCGCAGTTGCGGGCAGAAACTTGTTAGAAATAATAAACATAACCTGCCACATATTTCCCTTGACATTCCTCAAAAGACGGCCTCACTAGGTAGTTAGGTACCCATTATGACACAAGTTTTGATACCTGTACCGTGAAAGCTGCAACCTTGACGTCTCAGTCACAAATCGACAGTCGCGTTATGTGAATGGATTGCTATTTTGACCTACAAATGATACGTCACAATCGTTGTCAGTTATTTTGACTTGCAATATACATTTCACAAATACTGCTGGATATAGAAGAGAATATACTTTATTGCTTTAATGCTAGATAACATTCTACATGCTGCAAGTCCGAGTGAGAAGTAACGCTGCTTAGCAGCCATTTTTGCTCTACATTGCTCGTGGTTAGGTCTGTCGTCTAGAATTTTTATGCTTTTACAATGATTTGAATCTTAAAAAAAAAACTAAAAACACACTGCTATTTCTCACCCTGTCTTCTTCCATTTGTTCGTCGATTTCTAGATCAACTAAAGGTCGATTTGATTGATTCTTTCACACGGAACATAATTCCGAGACGATCCGTTAAAACAGATTTCCGAATAATTTGCCCTGCTGATAAAAAAAAAATCAATTTGAATAGGTAAGTGTGGTTTTTAGTTTTTTCAAATCCATGAAATTATCTTATAAGTCCTGTGATGATGATTAAATCTAGCTTAACCCTTCATGGATATTGATTTCATGTCACGACGCCACGAGCTCAAAACTGTCGGCCGAGAAAGTAAAATACACAAAAAAGTCGCACTTCAAGTTTCTCCCGCCAAAAACCGAGTTCGTTGACCGTTTGACATTCTATAGGCCCGCCCCGTGCCTCAATATCGATACGTGGAAAAATAATAAATGAATGATGATTATTTTTTTCTCTTTCGGCTGCCTCAGGCCACCTGCGTGTTAAAATATTACTGACAGATATTATTTATTAGTGGTGGTGTTCTTTAGATTCGATGTTCAGAAAAGGAATTGAGTGTGAAATCTTTGAGACTGATATTAATTGCATATTATATTTTTTAAATAAATAATACTTTATTATTAAAGATACCTACAGGATTTAGAAGAATTTAGTTAAAAAAACGCATTGAGAATATCACATACAAATACATTAGAGATTATTTGGTCAAATCATAATTACCTACCGACTTTCTTTTCACTAATACATCACTATCTTTGTTCTTATCTAATATAAAGTCATTTATATGAAAATTGCATTTTTTTTATCTTAAATGCAGAATGGTCGGTCATTCTATCACAGCATGCACATCCTTAATTTAATAAAATCAATGATTTTATAATATGTGTGCTTTTTCCCACGAATCTCTTCGTTGGAAGTTGGAACCGGTTGACAGCGTTTAGTCACAAACACCTGTTTGTTTATCATTAAATAAATACCCTGTCATTAAGAAAGTGTGTGATGATTTAATAATAAATGGACGATTGGGTGTCTATACAAATTGCTGAAGATTTTGCTGCATGTACGCAATACAAGGAGATAAAAGGGGGGGAAGGGTACTGTACCTATATCGATTTAAACCCTTGTATCTTTGGTAGAAAATCTAGTAGGTATGTTAGGTAAAATTTTTGACCAAATCATATTTTTTTATTTATTTTCCTCACATGTCCTTAAACAGCTTAGGTATTAATGTATGCTTAGGTAAATAGTCGATGCACACTAGTAGTAGATCACTGCAAAAGGATTTACATAAGAAACCTTTATATGAAATAGCAGTTCTTAAATAGTTAATTATCTATTATATAAAGCTTTATTTATATAATAGCAAAATTAAAGAGGAGATGATAAGATTATTTCCGCCTGAACATCGCAATTGCAGCCAAACTATTGGGTCTGTAAATATGATGAATTGTTTAAAGTTTATAATTTAATATTATAATATATACTAGTACAAGAAATGGCTTTTTTATTAATGTATTTACTACTATAGATAACTATATAGTTACCTGGGTAGCCAACTATCTATGGTTTATCCATTTTGAATGAAGCAAGTTAGTAAACAAAGTACGACACAAATAACAAAATCTCACTTGCTTGGCGTCGAGTTTCAGATATAATTTTAAGCAATTTTTATTGAAGAGAGGATCTAAAATCGACAAGTAATGTAAATTACGTATAAAAGGACGCGCCAACAAAGTGAATTTTAAGTTAAGTATGGGCGGTTTTACGGTTTCTGTTTACGTTTATGCTCCATTCAAAATGGATACGATATAAATAGTTAACCCTATTGTCCCGTGCGGATCAATCTGACCGTGAAGTGTCAATTGCAGCGGTTAACGTAATTAGTGGAACAGTGATTGGAGCCGATTCGAGAGTTGAACATTTCCGCTTTTGAAGTCATAATCATATCGACCGCAATCGTATCAATAAACTAGGTACAACTCTAGTTTTTTGACCGACTTCTAAAAAGGAGATGGTGCTGTTTGGCTGTATTATGTTTTTTTGTTTATGTTCGCGGATTTCTCCTTTGTATGGTATACCGAAATTTCATAATTTTAGGATTTGATGATTTTAACAGGACTAAGACAAAACTGTATCCAAAAAAAAAAACGCGACGGATTCGTGTTTGACCCCATAACTTAAAAAAACGGTAACACGGGTCAAACGGTTCAAGTCGTCGTTTAGTTTTTTTTAACTAATCGCCTTGAAAAAACTAAAAAACATTGTATCCAATTCATTTAGAAAACTTGGAACAGGTATTTTTTAAAATTTTATATTGTTAAATCAAGACGTGTTATATTCTAAAAATATTAATTAGATAAACAAGGTTGGTTCCCGCTGTCTGCCTGTGCCTATATGCTTAGATCTAAAAAACTACGCAAATAATTTTGATGCGGTTTTTTAAATAGATAGAGTGATTCAATAGGAAGGTTTATATGTAAATAAACGGGCGGGTCGCTACTAAAATATATATTTAGCTACTGCCTGCCTACTTTCATAAACTTAAAAAACTTATACTTAAAACGTAGATACATACTTTAAAAGAAATAAAGATCGCTTGGAAATGGAACGGCCTTGCTCAGCTGCGTGGGACGAGATAGGCTGATACCTTTTTTTTATTGATTTTATCGAAGGTTATCTCTAAACTGCATAGGTACCTTAATACCTCAATTTACCATCTCATTGAATGAATAATAAAATCAACAATTATACAACTAACTACATAACTTACAATACAATACAAAGGTCACAGATTTCTTTTGCAACTTATTTCGTACCTACACAACCTACTACTTAAACTATAATAGCTCTTAGTGGTATAGTAACAGTGGTTACATCGGCTTGCAGTGTATCGGGGGCAGCGGGTTCGAAACCCGCATACCGATCACGTGCCACTTGCGACTTGCATGTATTTGCATGAAGGTATAGGTAACGCATGTGGTATGTCAGCACTTTAGGGCTCGAATCTAAAAATATATATATATTACTATAGAAACTTTTTAATTCATTATGAATGTATGCGGATTAACTACGAACCTTGTTTGTGTTGGAAGAACATCAACGTTGGGACATCTTCAGGGTGAGTGCGATTCTAGACGCACGCGTACCGCATCCCTTCGCTGTGCTCGAAGGGATGAAACGTTGGTTTTCTTCCAACACAAACAAAGTTCGCTTATATTCATAATGAAAACCCATAAAAAAAAAAAAAAACTAACGCCTTAATACTCAAAGTTTAAAGGTATTCCGACGACTTCTTAAACGCAACTTCCGTCAAGTTGTGATGATAGATGATAGAATGAAAAAGGTGCTAGAAATCACCTTTAAACTTTCCCATAGAAATAACGCGTGCGAAGCCGCGGGGCCCAGCTAGTATACTATAAAGAATAATCTATGTAATGAGCCGTTAGGGTGGACTGCCCGTAGGTACACAAGGCAATGCTGGTTGCTGGGCAAGGTATCGCTCACAGCGACACCTTGCCCAGCAACCTCTTTTAATCAAACCTATTTAGATAAAAACAACAATAAACAATACCAAATTTAGATGTTAATGAATTTCAATTGAATTGTATCTTCATGTGCTCGAAATAAATATTTTTTATATGGATACCTACTTCCGCCATTCTCTTCGATGAAATCGGCCGGTGTCATAAAATATTTTCCATCTGGCTTTTGTTAGGTACCTACCTACTAGATAGCACGCAAGCACCACTAAATCTCGTGCTATAAGGTTAGTAATAGTCAGTTAGGTTTTAAAAGGTTTTAAATTATGTAGAAAGTTGTAAACAATAACTAATCAGAACGGATGACCGATTTAAATATTCTGCAGGAAGGAAATCGGTTTTGGCCTTCGTTTCTTGTTCAATTACCAATTATTGGGTAGTTACTACTTACCGAAGTAGTAAGTCAAGACTATTATCGTTGAATCTAGTTTTTTAGTAATTTAGGTTAATTGCAAATAAATACTTTGAAATACTTTGATTAACAGATTTTTTGTTGTGTAAGTTTCTGTTTCTTTTTTTGTATAATAATCTAGCTGAAATTTTGCATACAAGTTATTCTAACCCTGGAATAAACATAGGCTACTTTTTATCCCATATAATCAGTTCCCGTATGAAAATCACCTTTTAACGCTTCCATAGGAAAAACGCGTGCGAAGTCGCGGGGTGCAGCTAGTTAATAATATTAATTTGATTCAAATGAATAAATAAATATCACCTTATATTGCCTAACCCTAATCTCTCATTTTTTGGGGTGTAATTTATTTGTTATATGTAGCAGTACTAGTTTTTATCGCGGTAATCTCTTAGTTTGCTTTCATCCCTTTGCATGATTTGCAGAGGATTTGCTAAAAAGTTTAAGCAAATCATTATAAACACTAATTTCAGGTAGGATCAGGCAGGACCTGATTAGATATTTGCTTTAAATATCAGTTATAGAAATGAATCTAGTGCACGCTTCCCCCATAGTGCATAAAACGCAACTGTCAACTTATTACAATACCCGTATCGCCACATTTCATTTGAAAATACACCGTCTTCCAACACGGATAAAGTACATATCCGCGAGTTTTTATCTGACGTATGCGCTTGCGCATGGACGGACATGGACAAGTTTGCGCGCATGTTGCGCAACCTGAGGAATGCGGTGTCTTTCCCATGTTTAATGGAAAAGCTTATAAAACCTGTCTTATAAGATTTTTATTCACATTTTTGAAGTTGTGTTTTAGATCTATACAGCTAAGCATGTGTGTTTCAAGGGTTAAATACGGTTTATTAAGTAAATAGTGTAAATTGGAAGATAGGTTATGTAGGTTGCCGGCTTAAAATATTCACTACCCCAACTCTGCCTGCGGGTGTCGTAAGAGGCGATTAAAGGATATCTACCTGGAGCGGGCAACAGCATCGCTGCAGAACCATTCCTCAGGGTTCCTCAAATATAATATGTTGTGTAAACTTGTGTAGTAGGCATTACGTTTGGCGATCAGCAAAAATTGCGCCTTACCACCAACCACTAGGGTGATTTTTCTGTGAAGTGAATAGTTGCCAACCCCGGCTTGCTCGATATCTTTTGTCTTTAACGCAAAGCAAAATAGTTTCAAACTGTATAGGCATCACGTTTGGCGATGGTACTTAGTGAACATGAGGAGGTAAAACGAAAGTTAAAAACAAAACCAAGAGGTATAATAGGCACCCACCTACTAACAGTGCAATCGCCTTATCAACCAGGTAGGTAGGTAGTCACCGCCCGCCCAGGGCGAGGGATATCCACGCGTTTCTGCGCTGCCGTGGTGCGCCCAAAAGGCTCAGTCTCAGCTTTATGCTGTTTTAGCCCAGGATAGGCATAAAACAGCGCGCCGAGACGAGAGGTATCGCTCTCAGAGTGATTTACATTATTCTATTGTTAAGATTTTATTGTTCTGTGATTCTACATATACATATTGCTAAAACTTACGATTTGATTTGGTATGTTACTTTGGAAAAGTGACATACCAAAGACATACCAAAGACTTTGGTTATGTTACTTTGGAAAAGTGACATACCAAAGACATACCAAAGACTTTGGTTGAAAATAGAGTCAATTAATACCAACTTCTTTTCTTTGTCGTATGTCATTTTTTTGCAAACCGTATTTTTTTTCAAAAACTAAAAATGTTTTTTCAAAATAAAATAGAAGGTTCCTTAGAACAAAGCATTCTAACTACAAAAGAAACGGTAGCTACCTGAAAGGGCCAAAAATTTACCCCACCCTGTGATAACTAGGTAATAATGATATTTCATTTAAATATTCCAAGCCCACACACGACTTTAAATATAATAACAGAGATAAATATCATATAAACAGTTGATTTGTCGGCAACCGTCCTCTCCAGTGTTTTAGTCGGCAGTCCACGTCTGTGTATTTAGACGTACATTCCGTGTATAAGAGCGCTAAAACAAATTTAATTGCGGTAACTTAACTAGATGATGTAATACTTAACTTCGACCTTAACCTTTTCTTGTCTTTGAAAGAGTATTAGACGTGGTCTGATAATTAGGGTCTTAAAAAACAGAAAACAAAAACAAAATATACCGTGAAGGCAAAGATAATACGAGTACAACAACATCGCAGAGATAATGAATTACCTTCGTGGAAAAGCTTGAGAGCCAAAAATTATGACAAAAAAAACGGGCATTTGTACAGCTTGGACAAAATATTTAGAAAAAAAAAGACTGCCGCGGTAACGCTATTGTATAGCAAGCATAAGTCATTAAAAGTTCTGCTATTCATCGATAGATGGCAAAACTAAAAAGTATCACCGCCGGTCGGAGTGTTAGGTTATTTTCGTTACGGAAATTCTGGATTCGGTATCCACGCTCAAGGCCCGCGATAGAAGTTATGCAATAGCTTAAAAATATTTAGTACCTATTGAGTGCTGTCAAACATTTAAATCTTTAGATACGCCCAAAAACTGTGGCATTTTCTTTGAATACGTGCGTTAGCAAAATGCCGTGGCTCGTACACAATAGATAAATTTAGTGTGTTTGTCAATAAAACTAACTGTTATTTATTATTGACATTTCTTGTGCAATAACATTGCGTACACTTTTATAAACAAGCACACCACAGAACATACATTCACTGATTTCAAATAAGTGAGCTCACTCACTTCGCTCGGCGATAAAGACGGCGCCGCCCGCCGTCTTTTTACGGAAAGGGCTTATCTACGATTTAAATCTCTGCTCGTAGTTTTTTTTTAAACATTCTCGTTTAGTAACTGTCTTATTATTTATTTATGGGTTCAATTAGAAATAGATAAGATTTTTTAGAGTAATAGGTCATTATTACATATAATAATTATATTACTAACTCAAACTCAAAAATGCTTTATTTCCATAAATACCATAAATGTACACTTAGAAAATAAGTATATAGTAGATAATATAAGAATAATAATAGCGTAGCTATGTAAAGTTACTAAAAAGCTATGTAAACCTTTGGCAGCGATACAAAGTTGCCCTTTGTGGCCACCAAACTTTTCGCATCTCTGCCTCAACTAGGTATACAAAATGAAACTATTGCAGAGCTATTAAAAAATAGCTTATAATGGATATCACAAACTGTACGATGGATTTTGGCGCTATTTTGACTGGGGTTTGCGCCTTAGGGTGTACTTTGCTGTTCATAAATGATTTTAATCGACTCCGGGTTTTTTGGGCCCTACTTTTCATGCAATTTAAATAGAAATAGAAATAGAGAATCTTTATTTGTGTGACATGGATAAATTAACATAACATAATTACAACTAAAATTAAATTATGTCTCACACAAAAAGGTCACCGGCTCAGCATAATGCTGCTATGGTACTATTGTATCATAGCAGCGCTGGTTTTCAGCGGTGCCAGGGAGCTAAACGCAGCGCTACGCGCTACACCAATCACACGGGAAGCATATTACATAGTAAAAATTAAATTACTAAATTACAGAATAAAAAACAAAATAAAACAATGCATAAATTTGTTTGTATTGTATCTCTATGTGTGTGTGTGTCTGTAGTACCAAATAATTTTTTTATCTATCTATCTAAATAAAGTCTAATTACATTTAAGTAAATGATAAACAAAAGGTTTCGTGTGAGTATGTATGTGTGTGTTTGTGCCTATGCGTGTGTGTGTGTGTGTTCCTTTGAGTGCTTGTGAAGCTCTTGAGGACACCGGTTTCGTAAGAGTCCGGGCAACAGGAGCTACGAGTGTTGAAACGTGTGTGTATGAGGGTGGTTGTGTGTGTTTCTTTGAGTGCTTGTGAAGTTGTGAAGCTCCTGAGGGCACCGGTCTTTTAAGAGTCCGGGCAACAGGAGCTACAAGTGTTAGAACATAGGTTAGAATAATAGGTAGGATAGGCTTGGAGTAAGCATACCGACCAGCATGCTTAGCTAACTAGCATCAGGGAAGCAGAATGCGTAATAGTTTGTTTGTGGGACCCGACTAGTCGTGAATTCCTCGACATTGCAAAAATAACAAGTAAGTACGGACAGCAAGAAAATCTTACGAACGTGTGAGCAATATAATTGATTTTGTTTTAAAAAACTATAAACCGACTTCAATTATATAGTTTTTTCATGGATTTTCATGGATACCATTGTCAGAACTGGACCAAATTAAAATGGGACCACACGGGAAGCACCAGCTTTCATATAAAACAAGAATCATAAAAATCAGACCACCCAGTCAAATGTTCTAACTCAGAACATTTGACTGGGTGGTCTGATTTTCATGATTCTTTTTTAGAAACAATAAAAAAATACAGTCGAATTGTGAACCCCCTCCATTTTTTGAAGTCGGTTAAAATGGCTTTTATTGGTTTTAGCAATGACAAAATTAACGTTGCGTTGTTGTAGGCCTAGGTGCCCATCTGCCTATGGTTTATCCATCCAGCATGGAGCAAGTTAGTAAATAAACCACGATACAAATAACGAAAACTCACTTGCTTGGCGTCGAGTTTCAGATTTAATTGTAAGCAATTTTTACTAAAGGAAGGATCTAAAATCGACAAGTAATGTAAAAGGACGCGCCAACAAAGTGAATTTTAGGTTAAGTATGGGCGGTTTGTATACGTTTATGCCTCATTCTAAATGGACACGGTATAGGTATAAAATCACAAAACTCTTAATTTAGGGAATTGTTACTTCGATCTTTACCTTGAATTACGTGTCTTAAAAACACGAGTCCTGTGTATAAAATGTTTAGGTTTTTGATTTGATTGCATTAACCTACTAAATTTTAAGGATGGTGTTCTTCGAAGGTTAATTAGACAATTAGGAGCTTTGTTGGTAAATTTTGACTTATACCTACCTAATGTATGAAATTAACCCTTCTGTCAAAACATAATCCACCTTTTCGCGCAGTCGGGTAAATCAATAAAATGTACTTTTCGATTATCTCTTCGAAAAACACGTGTCTGAGTGAAGGTGAAGATTATGTACAACGTGTGTACAACTATTACTAGTAGGTAAATTTAAAATATTGTCAATAAAAATAAGTAAATAACACTTTTAAGTAAAATCAGACTTCAAGGCGGTACCCGACTCAAACTAGCCCCGCCAACTATTTTATCTTATTCTTACGTAGAAATTTGTGCAACTTCGCAACTCCTAAACTATACAAAAAAAACTATTATAGAGGTATTAAAAGAAAGCTAATTGTAGGTATCATAACAGGCCAACTAATTTATCTTATTCATTTTTTGGAAATTCCTTTCTTCAGCGTAATAAGAGGATAAAATAGGCGGCGGCGCTGGTGTGCCTCGGGGTACCATTTTAACATCATCATTTAAAAACCTAACGCATAATAACCAATGGTAGGTATATGTGTGAATAAGTATGTTGTCATTGACTCAAACTAAATTCCTACAAGACTCCTACCAAGGTATCACTTTAGTTCAATCGTATAAAAAATCACTAAAACCCGCAGTTTTTATAAACCGACTTGCATTTTGAAACTCGCACGTTTACTACACAATGATCTACATACACCTCGCGTGAGCGAAGTAAAAACGAGAGTCGGTACCTACTGAACATGTGCTTGCTTATAAAATCTAGAGCACACGATTTTATAATTTTACTTTTCTACCTCCATATCAGAAAATCGAACAAATACGTAATTTATTTGTAAATTTGTTAAGACGTAACAACGCAAAAATATTTTTTTGGTAAAGAACACTTTTCAGACACAAAGAATTCTGCTCTGGGCAGGAATTTCCATCTTTATTTTGGAAAGCGCTAAGGGGTTAATTATTTTTGCAATAGATTCAGGAAAATGAGTTAACTTTACTGGTGATATGGTCGAAAACCATTGAAAAATATGAATATGTTACTATCAGTCTTTATCGGTTATTTAGTATCCATAACTTCTGTGGTGCGGCTGCGGGATAAAGTCCACCTGCAACGCAGGAGGTTGCGGGTTCGATTTTCACCTCGGGACAAATGTGTTTGCTATCTGTAGATATTTGTTCAGTGTGTTCTGGATTTTTTCCATGTACAGTAAAAAGATCTATCTGTGTAGTGTGTTATACACATAGTAAGTACCCATAATATAGGCTATGCTTAGCTTGTGGCTAGATGATGTTTTGTGAATGGTAGCATTGTTTATTTATTTATTGGAATCGATTAGACTCAGTCTTAGGTCCGTATTATGAAAGCTTGCTCAGTCATAGAGCTATGCTTGATTGACGTTTATGCCATAGAAAAGCGTTGCTCAAGCATAGATCGATGACTAAGCAATCTTTCATAATACGGGCCTTAAAGTTACTCCTTTCAAACTGCATTTTATCTATAATACTTCAGCATTTTAAAATGATACTTTTACCATTTTACGACGATAATCTAGCACCATTACTTTCGACGTATGAACTACATCACGGATCATAAACTACACTTAACGACTATTAAAAGGCACATGACGGAAATATTTTACAACATTACTAATCATCATCATGCTATGATGTCTTTATAGTGATGATGATTTCATTATGACCATCATAAACATAGATGCTGTGTGGTGCTTAGAATTGGCACCGCCCCAGCTCTTCTTGTGGGTATCGTAAGAGGCGACTAAGGGATATACACCGCGGACAGCAGCGCAGCGCCTCTGCAGAACAGTTCTACCATAGAACTGCGATTGCTGCTTGCCTGCATGCTCAGCGTGGGCATTATGGGCTAATGCCTATATATTTTTATATAAGTACCCCCTTTGAGAGAAAAGCCAATAAGGCGCCATCAGGCGGAGGCCTGCGCTCAGCAGTGGATATTTAATGTATAAAGGGAGATGAGGTAAAGCCTTATGTATGTACATTGTACGTACATATAATTTATTTGCTACTACATAAATGCACATTATAATCAACTATTTGTATTAAAAATAAAAATAAATTACACAAATATAAAGGAGTGTCACTGTGGTGTCACGTACATCGTAAAAGGGTTCATTAGATTTCCCAAAGACCGTTTTAAATGTCGCTGAGTGTGGCCAGTAGCAAATTCGTGTAAGAGCATATAAAAATGTCGTAAAATGTAAAATGGTTGTTCTCGCGAATATCATGTAAATTTTCGTAACTATACAGGCAATAGACACGCTTTCAAATTGTATATTGATACCTAAGATGCTCGACACTTAGACACAATAATAATATATCTTCGCCATGCGGTTTTGCTCGGGTGGCAGGCTTGTTTTCAGCCTCCTCAACCTCAACAGTCTGTATTGGTCCACGGCTGGACGCAGACCTTCCCCTGATTGGGGCGACAGAAATACCTATTTGCTGGGCACAGCAGTCGTCATTCGCATGCAACTGTGTATGTCCTGTCTGTATCCCAATAGAGGTGAGGAAAGGTGACGGAAGAATGGGGCCGGCGAGTGTGTGGAATGGTGGGCTCGCCGGCTAAGTATGAGAGGAAGAGGGGACGCCAGTCGGATCGCGGTGGGTTTTAATGTTCCCGTGGTTCGGCGAAAGTGGCGAGGGAGGGACACCGGAGAGGTTTTTGGTGGATATTGCGTCCTTCTCAGGGCGTCGAGTTCCGCGTAATTCTGGTTGCCCCCGCAGACCATTCTGTTCATAAATGAATTTTGCCTCGCTTTATAAAAAAAAAGCCTTCCCCTGATAAGCGCCCATAATCCCCACGCTACGCAAGCGGGTTGGGGATCGCAGTTTTCAGCCTACGACTACTTCATTCAATATGCCCATTTAATCAAAAAATCTCTGCCTATAAAAACAACTTACCAACGAACCGTTAAGTACCGTACCCCACTAATACTCGTTAACCGTTAAACTGGTAATTGGACTACAAAAACTCAACCCTTCAGCTGTAGTAGTCGGACAAGCGACACGCTTCTTTGTTTTATGGACCGGCCGGTTGTAATGACATGTCAATTCGTAACTGTACCTTATCGGTTACTATCTACGATTCTACATGCTTGTTCCTAAGTGTACTAGCACCGTAAAACCTAGCGTACGGTATTCGTTAACAGTTAGAGTGGGGTTACAATTAAAAACTTCGTAGGCCTCAACTCAAGTAACAGTCAATTCAGATTTTTGAGTCTTTCCCATCGTCTAAACGTCTTGTGTTTGTGATTTTCTTTTCTGTTTTTCTCTATTTTGGTGTGCAATAAGGAGTATATACAGGTTGGGGCAAATTTTTGGCCCCTTCAGGGTTTTACCGTTTCTTTTGTAGTTAGAAGGTTTTGTTCTAAGGAACCTTCTGTTTTATTTTGAAGAAAAAAATATTGCCGTTTTTAGTTTTTTGAAAAAAAGTACGGTTCGCCCAAAAAATTACATTTGTCAAAAACAAACACGTTGGTCTTAATCAACTCTATTTCCGAACAGGAACACTTTTCCCAAAGTAACATACCAAATCAAATCGTAAGTTTTGGCAATAATTAAAAAAAACAGTTCTCATACATTTTCTATATAAAAACGAGTAAGTATAGTAGTGTCAATAAAAATGTATTATATTGATTGAAAAATGTATTGTATTATTTTTATATTTTTGACTATACTTATGTATATCTTGCCTATAATTTTTTGTTGTGTCAATTCAAATATTAGATGTCGATGCCGCCTAAATTCATTTAACATTCCTTTATAGCATGATAATACAATAATTTTATTACCGAGGAATAACATTTGTCCTGCAAAACTAACAATAAAATTCTGAACGTTTTCAAATAATACTGAACGTATTTTTCTGTCAATATTGGCCAATAATGGCCAAGTTATTGCATGCAGTTATTCGTATAGGTATTCGTTCAGTGGGGGAAAAGCAGCTCACACGGCTTTCAAAATGATGAAGCAGGCTGGTAAACCATGGCAGAGCCCATTCAATACCTTACCTCTAACCTTTCCAGGAGAAAGTATTACACAGAATTGCACAGATACGCAGGTTTCAATATTTACCCGTTTTTATCAATATATTATCAAGTATCCGATACAATATGCTCTGCTAAACTTAGGGTAAATAATGCTGTGTGCATTTCCTAGTATTATTTATTTATACAGGCATCTACATAAATAAATAAAGCTAGATGTACAATGCAGCAAGCTGAAAACGGGTTCTATACTAGTAATATAGGTGTCTAGGTGATCATCATGGTGAACGTGAGTTTAATAAAGAAACTACTTCATTTAAGAAACGTATATAATCAGTTATAGACATTAGTCACTTCACAGAGTCAGCCTAAAGAAAGCATTTTAGGAAAAATGATTTGAAAATTGACGATGCTTATTCAATTTTTGGCATGGGTCCTAGTTAAAATATCATATTTGGTTTAAATATTATTTTCTGTATATTCCCTAAAGTGGGACTACACAGGTTAAATATAATTATTTACCAGCCGCGCCTAGCGTAGTTTCCGTTCCCGTGGGAATTCCGGGATAAAATATAGCCTATATCACTCCCTGAAAAGTAAGCTTTTTAATGAATTTTTTAAATCGATCCAGTAGTTTCGGAGCCTGTTCAATTCAAACGAACAAACAATCAAATCTTTCCTCTTTATAATATTAGTATAGATTATTATATTTACTCGTATATTTAAACCATGAAAGTATGAATTATTATATTTTGTGCCACGAACTAAGAAAATACCAACAAGATTTTAAAAAATCACTTATCAAGCTTCACTCAGTCCCTGAGAGTATATTGAACTCTGAAACTGAAAGTCTTAAATAGATACCTATTAATTAACTTATAAATAGCTCAAGCAGAGATTCTTAGCTCAAATAAATCATGGACAATGTAAGATCAAAATAAGCCGACCATAGCGTATAAATAAATACCTGTGAATCTACCCGACAATTATAAATGAGCTCATCACTTGCGTAAGAGAAGCAAAAAATGCAATGTGTTCAATATCAAACTGATCACGATTTACACTACACGCTAGATTATACATTTATTATGCTTGCTAAAGCAATAATGATAGAGTTTTAGTAATAAACACACCCATAATGATAAAGTAGGTCTCCTTGTGAGTGTGTGTGTTTATTTTACAGATGGCAGCCTCATACTTTTGATGATGAAGTTGGTAGACTGCTATTCAAGAAAAAAGTCCCGTGGGAATTAGTGGAACGAATATTTTTCAACGCTTACACTAAATTCATTCGCTCTGTCTACATGTACAGTTACAATGATACTTATTCGTAAAAACGCTTCAGATATGTACCTAAACTACACGTGATGAGTATCGTTATATGTCATGTTGGTACAAAATTATCGTAAATAGAAAAAAAAAATATAGAAGTGCTACGGGCGTAGGACCATCGTAGATACACAAAAATAGAAGCGGACAGTACAAAAGACTTAAACGCGCTCCACCGGTCCCGTTTCCTATTAATTTTGGACACATAGTAATGCAATGTACAGCAATGTACACGATTATTTGAAATTCTTCTCACATAATTACAACCATTACTAGTTTACAGCTAGACACAGGCTTTCCCTTATATGCGCGTTAGGGCCGATCCAGACCTATAAATCTCCAATTCGGTGCAGAATATTCACGGACCGTTAATGGACCGTTAATATTCTTATAATTGTGTACCAAATCAGAGATTCACTGATACTGAACTGTGACGTCACTGATATAAGTAAATCGATCTTTATTGGCTTTTATTTTATAAAAGCCAATAAAGATCGATTTGATGACTTTCTTGGTTATGTTTGAAATTAAAAACAAAAGGCAAAGTAAGGGGGTTTGCTTTCTACTGATGATCGATTGTTCAACCCAAAATTAGAAATTGTTTTCAAACAAAATGATTTTATTGTTGACTCTCGATCGGTGGTAGATAATGAAATGAGAGACTCCCATTGTAAACTTATTTGTTATTTGAAGTTACACGAGTAGGTTTTACCAAAGGCTTGGATGGTTGAGAAGTTGCCATGACTTTCGCTTAGGTTTGCAAATTCAATGAAAAAAGGTATATACCCTTTGGTAACAGGAAGGCCTTAATGTGGAGTTGGTATAAAAATTTCATATTCCATGGCCAGACCATATTAATCTCTAAAGTGCAAATTATAATCCAGTAACCCTACTGGAACAACTCGTTATATCTAAAAAACAGTTGCTCTTAGTAAAAAAGTATGCAGACATTTTTTGTGGATAATTAAGTACATATATTAATCTACAATTTTTGTCTGCACAATTTTATGATAGTATTGGATCGATGAGGACTTCTTATTCTTGATTTATTTTCATTTATGATAGTGTTTTGAAATATCCTACCAACTTTGAGCTGGGTGCGAATTATTGTAACTTCACTGCTATTTTTTGGTCTAATTTGACCGGACTAAAAGATAAACTCGCTATGTTGTGAAATGAAATTTGGTTTAGGTTATACACGTGAAAAATTATAGTTAAGGTCTATCCATAGACTATAAATCAATGTTCAAATTAGCAAATCTGGTCAATTCACCAAGTCAATTGAGACTAATTACCAAATCTGTTTTCAAAAAGATATATGTGGAAATATGGTGTAGGTTGATTCGCCCAAACTGTAACGAAAATACGGTCGACTGCCGTTTAAGTGAATGTGTACCAACCCTGATACATTGATCTGAATACATGTATCTACCACGTAAGATCTTTTCTCCTTTACGTAATTTCCATCGAAGAGTGACGAATTACTCTTAAATTGCATATACCGTGTTAATGGATATTTTAACGACGTATTTTATGTTGAATATTAAACCTGGGATTTCATCTTAGTTAGAAGATACTCTTTGCTATCGAACAGAAGTAAAACTTCCAACCTTATTATTACGGAGTAATTTACCTCTTCTTTTTCTTTCGTTTTAGCTTTTTAGAGTCTCTAAACACCGACTATAAATCATGTGAATGCATTTTGCACAGATGTTATATAAACGAAGGAATTCATGCATAAAAAAAATACTATATTCTGTTTGAAGATCGCCTTTAAGAGTGGACCAAAATCTGAAATTTCATACTCAATTGTAGTCTTTTATCAGGGAATAAGCTGAAGGCAGACACTAGTTAACAATATAACCTGAGATAATCGCAATAATCGATGCTTGCTAGGTTTTTGTGTCACAAAACTATCGTCACTATACTTTTTCAACTCCACAGTTACAGTGCACTAGTTCACTTAAAATGATTCAACACGCGTGCGACTGTCTCCCATTGTCGAAGAAACCAGTTTTTAATACGACAAAATAGTAATAAATGGACTCTATCTCTAGGTGATAGGAGTTCTCGGTAGGTTAAGGTATTACGGTTCCACTGAGCTCCCACGCAGCCTTACAACGGTCAATGCTTCTTATAATATGTGTCTATTTAGCGAAATAATTTAATAGACTGAGATTGTCGGTAAAAAGGTACAAGTGATTTTTTTCCTATGGTTATTATTTGCAAAAAAATCCGCTATAGGGCGTAGGGTTATCTTTCTTTACAGTTACAGTTTTCTGTATATAGGTAACTCAGAAAGGCTAACATGAAGAGCTTATGTTGGAGAATTTTTTTTTTTACCAGAAGGTATGGTATGGTATGGTAGTTAATGTATATTCGAATGTTTCAACAACTTTTTTATAAATTACGGATATAGCCAACTTTACAAAGGTTACCAAAGTTGCAAAAATCACGAACGTTTAAAAATGTATTACGTATTGTTTCGTAATCGTAAATTGAAACTGGTTACTTTAAATTTTTTTAGTTATTGTAGTTTTAACGTTTTTATTTTGCATTGGATTGCAAAGGGAAAAGGACCTATCATCGTACCAATCGTACCGGCCACGGAAAGTATATCCAGAGGAACATTGTTCTATCTGAGTGGATCGAAAGATTTCAGTTATATCACTAATTTGAATGATCCTACAGGTAAGGTACAGGTTGCTTTAAAAAATTTTACTACGCGAGCAACCAATCATAGCCAGAGGCTGTATAACTATATTCTTGTTTTAAGAACAGAGGTCTATTGACTATAAAAAAAACTACGTACTTAGCAATAAACAACACATCTGTTCACATCCATTCGTCGTCGTAAGCGTCAGTGTGCATTCAAACCACAACACAATAGGTTGAATGGGCCAAGGACATTACGTAGATGTTTGAAGACGTGTCGACGGCACGTGAACAAAAATACCCATAAAATTTATATAAAGTTTGAATCGTCGAAACCGCTGAAGTTAAGGTTTTCGGTATGCTGATTTTCGTTTTAATATCTTTTCACATGTTTTGTAAGTTTGTTAATTTACTTTTTTTAAGATAAGTAGGTCTAAATATATTTTATTTAGTCACGGTATTTATTTGCACGTACGCGATGTTTGGTTATCTGGGGTTTTTTATAATTAACTCAAAGCGACAAAATGGCTGAAACAATTTTGATAAATACGATATTAGAATACTCGTCTGAATTAAGAGAGTGATCTTAGCTACGTTTTAGAGGTCTTTGCCCCTCATTTTGCCAAAAAAATATATAACACAAAATGTCGGGGAACGAGCCAGGTTTTTATAGTTTTAAATTTATTACTTGGTAGGTACTATTAATAACTAAGCAGAGCTTGTGTATTAGATAACTGATAATATACGTAAACATTATTTTACATAGATAGAATTTTTTTATAATACATAGAAAACATCCAGAACGCCCTGAACAAATATCTGCAGATCGTACATTTGTCCCGAGGCGGATATAGGACCCGCGTCGCAGGCGGACCTTCGCCCACCTCACCACAGAGGTCGTCTCAGATACAGGGCAACCAAATCTTGTATAACTTAAAATCATTAGTTAGGTACAAAAATAGGTCATTTTTTATCAGCGATTGCAAATTAACAATGTGTTATTAACCTAACGATCCATTGTCTCGACACGGCTGAGTGAGGCATACATATTCATAGACAGTCGGACAGACTTACTTATTCAATAATTATAAACAATAACATGGAAACGATGTCTGGGAGACGTGAACGTCCACAATGGAATGAGGAGGATGTGTTTTATAAACATGATTTCATTAATCTCTGTCTGTCGTTAATACAACTGTGGAAAAACTATTTTTTTTATCTATACTAGTATTATAAAGAGGAAAGATTTGATTGTTTGTTTGTTTGTACGCAACTACTTAACCGATAAAAAAAACTTTCATCATTAAAAAGCTTACTTTTCAGGGAGTGACATAACTTTCATCATTGAAGAACTTTTTTTTCAAGGAGTGACATAGGCTATATTTTATGCCGGAATTCCCACGGGAACGGGAACTACGCGGGGCGCTGCTAGTAGTAAATAAATAATGCTGGACAATTCACACAGCATTATCTAGCCCCAAGCTAAGCAGAGCTTGTGTTATGGGCTTGTGCTAGGTAATTGATATACATAATACAATACACTACATAGATAGATATTTTTTATTATACATAGAAAACATCCAGAACGCCCTGAACAAATATCTGCAGATCGTACAAATATTTGTCCCGAGGCGGGAATCGAACCCGCAACCTCGCGTCGCAGGCGGACCTTCGCCCACCGCGCCACAGTGGTCGTAGAAAATTGTCACCAGTATCTACTGTTTAGCTTTCTTGTTCTGTGTTTAACTTCCATGAAATCTTGCTGGTATCAAAGACTCCGCTCTAGACTGAATGAGTATTTTTTAGCAATAGGTATATAATATACATACCTACTTTTTAACCAACCCCCTAAATTTAGTTCTATAGAAGTACAAGTTACTTTCTAGAAGTTCTAAGGAATGTTCAATCGAGAGGAATACGATAACCTAACGGGATAACCGGACTCTAAAGGAATCGCTGCAATAGTTTAACTCGGGACGTAACATCAGAGGGCTTCTAAGGCTTGGAGGAATGCGGAAATAATTAGAAAAACTTACATGATCTGATGGAAAAACGGTTTCGAGTTACAACTAGGGTTGCTTAATCTTCGATGCAACCACACCTCAGCAGCATTGTTTTTGGAAATGCAACTGAGTTAATAAAACGTACTTACCTAGTTCCTCGGAATCACTAGATACTTACCTTATTATATTTCCTAGTATCCTGAGTTGCATGAGGCGTTTTCGTAATGTCAATAAAAAGTTCAGCCTGACTGAAATGATGACGCTTTTTGATTGAATTTATATGGTATTGTATTGACCAATCGATCAAAAATTTCGCCGGCCCCCTTTTGATCGATGTATTGACCCAATGAAGAATGAGATCCTCTTCAATACAAGAAATTTAGTACGCAAACTTCATATTCTATCTGCATAGGTTGGCATAACACACTACCACAACTTTGATCTTCCACGAAAGAGTTCTAAGGTAAACATGATTTATTCTTGTTTGGAAAAAGCCGCAGAAAAGTTCCAAGAATTGCAATAGGATAAATTCATTCTAATAAAGAACAAGCGACGCATGTTTATCTATACTGTATCCACTGAGCATGTAAAATGTTAGTAAACAAACCGCCCATACTTAACCTAAAATTCACTTTGTTAGCGCGTCTTTTTATACATAATTTACATTCTAAATACACGTCGATTTGAGATCATTCAATAAATATTGCTGACAATTACATCTGAAACTCGACGACAAACAAGTGAGTTGTTGTTATTTGTGTCGTGGTTTGTTTACTAACATACTACATGCTCGATGGATATGTTATAGTAACGGACTCCCGAATAATATATAATAGAAATCCCAGTAGCATATTCAAGATACCAAAGGAACTCTTAAGATAAAGATCTAATTCTACAAACAAGGTCCGAAAAACGTCGATCGTTGCGAATGCTGTCAATCCATGATGCAACCCATCAACATTTTCTAACAGGCCTGACCGCGTTGACAACTTGTTCCTTAATCTACGTAACCACACGTACGAATCTGGCTCGAATAACAGCATATTTCAAACGTTATCCGATACAGGAACTATCTATCGTTTACAGAAGGTAAAGCTTAAGATGCGACGGTATGTTTTGGTGTCTCTGTTTTGAAGGTATAAATATTTCCCTGATCTGAGGTTCAGTCAAGACAACTGTGGTTCTATAGTGTCTGACAAGAATAGGGTTTCGAGAATCAGGAATTCCCGGGAATGTTGTCGTTCCTGACGACACTAGGATTTTCAGCCTAATCCGTTCGGTAGTTCTGGCGAACAAGTAACCAACATCCATACATCCAGAACTTTCGCATTTATAATATTAGTGTGATAGTGTGATTTAGGTTTGTGTGTGCCATGGTTATCTCAGGTACTATGGTCACCACAGAAGACCACCGCTTTGGCATGAGTCAGAGTCAGAGTCAAATCGTTTATTTCTTTAGACTTACAAAATAAGCACATAGACAAGTCAAATTTTTACTATAAACAGCTTGATAAATAGTAAGTACTATCTACTATAAAAGAATGATTGATTTACCCATGCATTGCACCACTTATGGTTACCATTTTTGCCTCCTATATTTTATTTTTAAATTATGCGTGTACTTGTATTTTATGTTTCAACATAAATAATGTTTGACATTACTTTACTCAGCAGTGAAATTGTTTTTGGGTTTGACACATCGCCGCTTACCTAGGAACTTAGCTCTGGTGGAAAAGCATCACTTCTAAAGCGCTACTACGGTTCTGAGCAATATTTTCAGCTAATATTTGACATTTTTAGGCTTCTATGATTTGATCTGTAGGCATCATACTGTACTAACTTACGTCTCGTGAAGTGGGCTGTTGACCTTAATAAAACCGTTTTAGAATTTTCCGTGGGTGTCGAGACATTCCTGCCTAAATAAGCTACCGAAACTCAAATTAATTAAGACCAGCTACTGCTTCAACCATCTAATGATTTCGTTCCTACCAGGATAAAACTTAATAAATATACGTTACGTACGATGAGCAATAAAATTATAGTCCACAGGCAGGCCTAATGAACGCCATTGAGGACCTCTCTAACTTTCTACCAAATCCATCCAAACAAATGTGTTTATTACCATCGTTTCTATTGTTTCGAAAATAAAAGAGACCCAACAATACAGCTACCCGAGACTCAGGTAGACCTGTGATGTTTACCAGAGTATCTCTGTCTTTGTTTGTTTACGAGCTGCCATAAGCAGAGCTTTTTACAGTCCTTAGCAAATTGCACTTAGACAAAATAATCAAATGGGCACCTTCATGTCAAAACATCACACACACTCCTATTAGAAATGCGATAGCATGAATGAATGTTTATAGCTCCTTCTCATAAACAAATAATAGATACCTACCTACGACTGAAACTTGGCTGGAATTGCTTCATCATCACCCACATCGTCAGCCTATATAAGTCCACTGCTGGACAAAGCCTAATAAGCGCCATAGCGCTCAGTCTTGCTTCACGCATCCAGCATCTGCCTGAAGTCTTTCGCAGATCGTCATCCCACCTGTCTGGAGGGCGTCCTGCACTTCGTTTGGCGAGTCGCGGTCTCCACTCCAGAACTTATTTTACACCAGCGGTTGTCGGAATTGCTTAGCCAGATATTTTATCCAAGAACGAGAGCTGCGAAACCGCGGGTAGATTCTCGTCTCCTTTTTCAGCAAAACGACATCACGTAATAATATAATAAATTAATAAGCATGTACTCTTTAAGTAATGTAACAAATAATTAATTTTGTTTAAAAAAACTATAAGCCGACTTCAATTATATATGCAGATACCATTGTCAGAACTAAACTTATTTAAAATGGGACAACACGGGAAGCACCAGCTTTCATATAAAAAAAAAGAATCTTAAAAGTCGAACCACCCAGTTAAAAGTGCTGGTAACAAACATAAAAAAAATCGAATTGACAACCTCCCTCTTTTTTCGAAGTCGGTTAAAAATGGACCTAAATTGTCTCTGTGTCTGATTTATTAAATTATTATTATTATAAGTCAAGAGCCATGGATGCTACCTATATAACGTCCTTACAGTCTAACTAATAGTAGGCTTATTGTTTTATAATATTGACTTTATTTTGGTATAGCTTTACCATCACAAAAAAGGTACAATATTTAATTTTAGAGCTTGCCTGATAGGATACCTACCACAAGTACTCGATCTTGGCAGATGGATGAATGGTTTCATACAGGATGTTAAGAATCTTTGCGTAGGTAGGTACTTTGTTCTTACGTGAATGAAATGAGAGATGGCTATTGTTTTCAAGATATTATTCCGGGCTGTTCTGTGTGTATGATATGGATCTTACGGTCCGATCTTACAATGAGAACAG
The DNA here is from genome assembly GCA_955876795.1 of Eupithecia tripunctaria. Lineage (NCBI taxonomy): Eukaryota > Metazoa > Arthropoda > Insecta > Lepidoptera > Geometridae > Eupithecia > Eupithecia tripunctaria. The sequence goes on from OY041620.1 coordinate 9,406,758, forward strand.
ACAGAGACAAGACTGCCAACTATGAAGCATCCAGACCGAAGTTAATTTTATTTAGCAACATTTTGTAGTTAATATTATACCTCTATTATTTTCAATATAAGGGTGTAATTTTCTTTTGGATCTCAGGAGGGCAATTCGGTAATATATCTCTTCCATAAACTGTCAAAATATCGAATGATTGCTTTGTTGCACTCTGACTCTGACTCTGAAGCAAATATGCGTATTCTCAAATTGGCAAGTAACCTGGGTCTCTTATTTCTTTAATCTGTGCAATTTCAGTATTATTAAGATTCTAAGCTAGAGTTTTGGGTAATCTTTTTTCTACTAAATTTAATATGGAAACATTGAGTTGGATTAAGCAGTATTTTGTTATCATTACAGTTGGTAGCTATTAAATCTTAGTCGTCCGTTAACTTAATATGTTAACGGATGACTTAGTTACCATGTTATCTATGGTAAATTTTCAAATAATCGGCATAGGAGTAATTACAGTGTTTGATGGATTGTGTTGTCATTTGTAAAAATAAGAAACAGAATGGGACCTAAATGAGATCCTTGTGGTACCCCTGACTTTGCGTGGTAAACCTGAGACTATCGTAGGTACGTATCCTTTTACAGCAACAGTCTGAGGTCTATTAGACAAATACGATCGGAACCAAACAAGAAGAACGCTGAAGATTTTCTGTCCACATAGTTTCTCCGCATGATATTTTAACGTGATACTGCTTATCACTCGATAAAATATCATGTGATACTCAGTGTTGGCCCGATCAGCGAAAAATAAGTGTGTATGTACCAAAACATTTGACAAAAAAACTCAAATGGTATCAAAACTAAAACATTTGTGCAAAGTTTACCCAATCAATCAATGCTAGGCTTCCTTAAACATATCTACCTACCTACTTACTAAACTAGACAGCACACATAAACGCATACCTACCTACCTACATAGTAAATTTTATACCCACGCTTTTCTATAGTTATTTATGGCGGTGTAAATTGTCGGAGCGTCGAGTGAATACACGTGAAGTGCCTTACGAGACAAAAGTCTGAAGTTCTGTGATTCACTGGTTACCGAGAACAGATTATGACATTTGGAATGGTCTTTTCGTGGAAGGAAAGCATTATTTCTGGAGAAAAGAAATGTGGCAACTTGTTTTCTTTCACTCTTTCCAAGTTTCGGTAATTCGGTGCTTGGATCGAGTTGTCTCAGTTAAAATCGTTTAGGTGAGTGTTAAGTTTAGTGGTAGGTAAAACCACAACGCTGTTTCTTGCGAAGAACGCGTAATCGTGTTCTACCAGGACAACGGTTAACATAATTCAAGCCTTACACCGTTACAGGCTTCCTAGATAACCTAGCTTCATTTATAACAGAAAGTCACTTCTATTCCAGAGCCAATAAAATACCGATTCCTTTGAAGATAATGAAACAAAGGTATTAGTCACGTATTTACCTACTTTGAAAGTCTACAATGTGCCTACAACAGATGATTATTACGCGGTGAAAGCAACCACAAACATAGTTTTACGATGAGTTTAATAGTAAAAACAAAACAGTTAGGTTGGTATACGACAACAAAGTCTGGTTATGACTTGACGAAATCGTGAGGATGTAGGTACCTATATAGCCGAAGGAAACATAATACAAAACAACATAGGAAACTTACCTCCGGTGGAGCGGCGAATTTCAAGTTGGCGAGAGATCCGTGCGACCTACTCCGGTGTTCCTGTCGGATGCTGTATGAGAAAGCTCGCTCGTTCAGATGTCCCTTCTTCCTGTAAATGCCGCCAGCGTCATCCGCGTCTAACCCGTTCATACTCTGAGCGGCTTTCAGCGCAGCGGGCGGCGGCGGTTTCGAACGGCGCGGGTCTACCGTTGCGTACTGGATGCGGCCGCGCGCCGGGCCCATCGGCGGGCCGGGGAACGGACCCGGCGGCTGCGGGACCCGTCGGTGGCCCAGCGTCGCGTGCCGGTGGGGAAGGGTCGCTGCCGGGTGGGCCACCAGCACCATCCCAGGGTGCGCGGCGGCCCACGCGGGCGGCGCGCGCCCCAGCGATCGACCGTTCATCATCGGCGGCGGACCCGCGTACAACTCATCGACGGACGCTGAGGATTTCTTCTTGCTCTTCTTTGTTGTTCCTTTCTTTTTAGGCTCCTCGGGAGGGGGAGGCGGCGGCGGGACTGAGGACGGTCGCTGAATCTGTCTCGGCCTCGGCGGGCGCGCAGCGTGTGGGATATCGTCACTCGCGTCATCCCGCTCTATCTCCCCAACCCACACTTTATGGTTCTCATCTCCATCATACGCCTCCAACTCCTCATCTTGCTCTGGAGGGAGTTGCGACGGCGAGCGTTCCGACTCTAGCCGCTTAGCGTACGAGCTATCCGCGTACGCGTGGAAGCAGCAGCGGACGAGCGCATTAGCTGCAGCCTCTCGGCGGCAGATGAAGGCGTGGCACTCAAGGACCTTGATGCCGTGCGTGCGGCGCAGCACGGCCGCGAACAGCGGGGGACGGCGCGGCGCGGGGGCGCGGGCGAAGGGGGAATCTAGGGGTAGAAACCGGGGTGCACCCTCCACAGTCACGCGCCGGACCGCCGCGCAGTAATGTAGCGAAGATATCGGGAAGAAGCGGGCAACCCTTGACCCGCTCTCGTCAACATTCTCTAACAGAATGCCGTTGGACCAGACGGAAAGCCACGAGTCGATACCGCCGCCGGTCGCGCCCTTCTCAGGGTACAGTTCGCGGAGGGGTTCCTGAATGCCTTGTAGTCCGTCCTTGCTCTGCTGCGGCACAGCAGACCCTAGATACAGCACACGGCACCGACAGATCGGCGTCGACTCCATCACTGCACTGTCACAACATCACAACACGCACGGACACGCGAGACGTGCGCTCGCCGCGAGACGCGGGCCGGAGTGAGTGAGCGGAATTCAAGATGGCGGCGGCGGGAGGGGCCGCTTACCTGCGCATACGCACCTGTGAAGACACTGGTACAGTCAGCGTCAGAAAGGTCTACGAGTCCGACGCGTGTCAAAATATCTTTAACAATTTAATTTGATATAATGCTGCCAAGCCATGCCTTTAGATCTTTATAAGTATCTTTTTGTTTCTGGTTGTAATGCTACAAAGCCGAAAAAGTTGCCTATGACCCCATTGATTAATTAAAAAGGGAAGATAAATTACGTTCTCCCAGCACTTACTCAAAAATTGGCATGTGTTACAACTACACGCAAACACATATGCTCACTGTTATATTTCCAGTCCTATGCAATACAAAGAAGAACAAAGACGAAAAGACTTACGTGAGACCGAGACAACAATATTTCTCGCTAGTACGACCGCCCATGCCACCGGTCAGACGGTGACTGAGGTGGGAGCACACAATTTTACACAAATTGAGGTTGCCACTTTCGAGAAACCAGTACCTCATCTTCCCTTTTTAATAAATCAATGCATGACCCACTCAACCTCTTCGGCAAGGATGAATCAAAGGTATCTTCTAGACCTTCGTGATACACCGTCGGCCGCATCTTTGCTTTCCATCAGGTGAGATTGCGGTCAATGTCTATCGTTGTACGTAAAAAAACATCCCAAAGATTCTGTCGGGCCTAATACTCGGTAGAAACTTCTTCAATAAAAGTCTTAACCGTGGCGGTCGTGCCGCAGGCATCGACCCTTACAATCCAACTCAAACGCTTGTCGTATGAATCGACTAAGTTAACTTAGCAGAGCATTCTCAGTAACATTCTTCTGTGTAGGTACTAGGTATCTATGAGAGCTTTGTCGAAACGTCAGTGGAATCGCACCCTGGGTTTTCACTGACGTGGAAGTGGGGGGAGAGGAAAGGCCAATCACAGTGCATAGGAACGCTAGACTAGTAGATCTTTCTGACGCTGACTGTACCTACGTAGGTTGTATAGTAGGTAGCCGGTAGGGTAAGATAGGTAGTGCCGATGAACCGGCATTGTGTCAAACGAATCGTCGCGTCGTCTTCGCGAATTCGGCCGCATTTCTCTTGGCGCGCTCGAACGTGAGGGAATGCTATACTTTGTCTAGTGAAATCTGAAGGTCGCTAGGTTTTCTTTTCTATATCCTCATTAGATCCCTGGAGTACTTATGCGTATAGAACAATAGAACTTTTTAACATCAACCATTGATTTAAAAAGGGAAGATAGGTTACGTTCTCCCAGCGCTTACTCAAAAATTGGCATGTGTTACAACTACACGCAAACACATACAGTTATAATTCCAGTCTAGTGCAATACAAAGAAGAACAAAGACGGAAAGACGTATCTAGGACCGAAGTGAGACTGAGACAACATTATTTTACGCGAATCACGACCGCCCGTGCCGCCGGTCAGGCGGTGACTGATGTGGGAGAACACAATTTTACACAATTTGAGGTTGCCACTTTCGAGCAACCAGTGCCTCATCTTCGTTTTTAATAAATCAATGACATCAACCATAAATTTATATAGATTAACTTGAGTGGAAGTTTGATTAAAACGTACCTAACTCATTCATTATTTACTTGATAGTTTATTTATGACAAGTTTTGAGTTAGTCCAACCAAGGAATACGAGTATATTAAATTATATAAACTTGACAACATTTTTTTAAATTAGATTAGCGTATGTATGACACATACGCTTATTTATTTAGAAACTAACTATATACATATCAAATTTCATCTAAATCGAATGATGATAGATAAGGGAAGCGATGCGTTAAGTAGGGTTATGAACTCGTTCGGTACAAAGAGCAAATACGTTACAAAACAAAAAAAATATATAATTGCTAAATATTTAAAGACACATGTAGGTATCTCAATCAACATTTTTTTTCGAATACTTTTATTTAATTCGTATCTTACGTTTTCGGAGACGAATTAGAACAAATTTTCGTTGTGTTGTTGAAGTTTCTTGTTATCTTTTCTAGTTTTGTACCTTTTTCCTACCATGTTTTTTTCTGACATTGTTAAGCTTTTAAGCGATTGCAAAAAAAGGAGGGGGGTTCTCAATTCGTCATGTTTTTTCATTCATATATTTCTTAACATAAAATATCGTTGGCCTTTGCCCAACAACAGTAGGACACTATAAGCTAACTGTAATTGATAAAATATTTTTGACTTTTGCGATTTGTTATCAAGGATTTTATTGGATATGTATCGCGTAGCTTTTGTTATTATTTATTTAAATAATAACAAAAGGTACACAATAAATGTATACTAATAATAAAAAGAGGAAATATTTGATTGTTTATTTGTATGGCTCCGAAACTACTGGACAGATTAAAAAAAATCTATCATTAAAAAGCTTAATTTTCAGGGACTAGGCCATATTTTAGCCCGGAATTCCCACGGGAACGGGAACTACGCGGGTGAAACCGCAAGGCGCTGCTAGTACCCAATAAAATCATAAATAATTAATTTTGTTTTAAGAAACTAGAAACCGACTTCAATTTATATAGTTTTTTCATGAATGTTCATGGATCCTATTGACAAAACTGAACCAAATTAAAATAGGACCACACAGGAAGCACCAACTTTCATATAAAAAAAGAATCATGAAAATCAGACCACCCAGTCAAAAATTCTGAGGTAACAAACATATACAGTCGAATTGAGAACCTCCTCTTTTTTGTAAGTCGGTTAAAAATATATTGGATCCTATAACCATATAAACATAGTATAGGTACACGATTCTTCAAGGCGTAGTTCCCATCTTCATACTATTTTTGTTTTACTCCAAACCAGAGTCATTAAGCAACCTTGGCATTCCTCACAGTTGCAAAACGAGACGGCAGCAACCTAAAATCATTCAATTTGAGCACGTTGGTACGCAACGTAATAACTACACTTACTATTTCTACTGATTCGTATAAAATCGTGCAACGCTGACTTCATCAACTTATAAATGCGTTGTTTTATTATAAACCACATTCTTGGTCTCTCAGTAACTCATAACTTTATACGTCGGCCATGTTAATTTGAGTTTATTTATGATTCTCATTATCATAAAAATTTTGAGCCTAATTATTTTTTTAATTATGTAGTTTTTAATGGTTTTTAACCGACTCCAAAAAAAAATAGGAGGATCTCAATTCGACTGTATTTTTTTAATGTTTGTTACCTCAGAACTTTTGACTGGGTGATCCAATGAATATAATATCATTGGGGTGATCCGATTTTTATGATTCTATTTTTTATTTAAAAGCTGGTGCTTTCAGTTCTGACAATGGCATCCATGAGTAAACCATGTAATTGAAGTCGGTTTATACTTTTTTTTTAATCCAATCATGTATGTATTCATTTGGACAAAATTAAAGGTGACCGCGCACCGGTCCGCGCCGCATCCGCCGGAATTCGTACCCATACCTTTACCCCGACGATTTTAGTAAAATGCGGCGCTGATAAGCGCGCGGGGATGCATACTATTTCATAGAAAATTAAATCATCGATTTAAAATGACTATGCGATGACTTCGGCGCGTGTGGCGCAGACAGTTGCGCGTTCAGCTTTACAGGGTATTTGACAGCAAAAACTTTAATGAAACTCATTATTTATTAGGATTATATTTACAAATAGCTCAATAGACACATTATCCCGTATTTTAAGTCGGTCTTAAATTAAAAATCACCTTTAATTCAATCATTGACTCCATAATTTCAACCGACTAAAAAACACTCAATTATCTTTCCTAATTATTTTCTCTAGAAAGAAAAACTTTACTTTACGATCTAACTTATAAAATCAGGGGAAAAAAAGAACCTGACTGACACCTTAACTGATGACAGAGACGGAATAGAGAGTGCACCTGTGCGCATACACTTGGACACTATTATGTCCTGCGCACCTGGCTAGTCTCCATTGTGTCTGGCCAGTTACAGAGTAGCCGAATTTTTGGCCAGATTTGGCCAAGGATTCGGCTAGGAGGGCAACAATATCATCATCAACAGCCGGGGCAGCTTTATGGTCAAAACCAGTAAACGGTTAAATCATGGATAACTTCTTTTAAGGAAAATATGCGGAAAATAAGACACAACATTGCATATTAACTTTAACTTAAGAATAAGTATTGACTATCTACTTCTGTAAATGTAGGTATACCTTTGCACAATACATGGTCCACATAAATTGTTTTGGCAAAGCCTACGTTCTGTGTAAATAATGTAAATATTGAAAAAATACTCAAAGTATTCAGGTGCTAGAATTTCGCCTTTTTGTAGCCAGACTCTTCTGATTTTGCAGGAACTTTTCTCTTTTGGATTATATTTTGAATCTGTAAAAGAAACAAATATGAGTTTCATAGTCTTCCCTTTATCTTAACCTTACCTCAACAGCCTGAGTGGAATATTATAAAGAGGAAAGAATTGATTGTTTATTTGTTTGTATGGAAAAGGCCCGGAATCTACTGCACCGATTTAAATAATTCTTTCATCAATAAAAAGCTTACTATTCAGCGAGTGACATAGGCTATATTTTATCCCGGAATTCCCACGGGAACAGGAACTACGCGGGTGAAACCGCGAGGCGCTACTAGTTATGGATACTATTATGAAACGGGGTTTGCTTAATCGAGTTGTGATAGTTAATTTTGAAAATCTAAATAAGAAAAATCTATAAACCGAGATCAATTTTTATAGATTTTTCAAGAATTTTCATGGAGCCCATTGTCAGAACTGAACAAAATTAAAATGGAACCATACGGGAAGCACCAGATTTCATATAAAAAAATAATCATGAAAATCGGACCACCCAGTCAGTAGTTCTGATGTAACAAACATAAAAAAACAGTCATATTGAGAACCGGAAGTCGGTTAAAAAGATGCATACCTGTTGCCATTCTCTATCAAGCTCTGCTTTCTCGCTCTTGTCCTTCGTCTTCCTTGTCTTACGTCCATCTTGAGTCTTCACTCCGTACTGGAAAGCCGCTTTGGGAAGCGCCTCTTTGCTGCTCATGTACGCTGAGTATTCCTCTTGGGTATCGAAGTCCCAGCGACCTGAACATAACAATAATAATAATAATAATATTAATCGTTTATTTTCAGATAACATAGGATCCATATTTGGGTTAATCACACTAATAATTATAAATGCGAAAGTTTGTATGGATGTATGGATGGATGGATGTTTGTTACATCTTTACGCCAAAACTACTGGACGGATCTGGCTGAAATTTTGCATACAGGTGATTCTAATCCTGGAATCAAACAAAGGCTACTTTTGATCCCATAAATCAGTTCCCGTGGGATGAAAATCACCTTTAACGTTTCCATAGGAACAACGCGTGCGAAGCCGCGGGGCGCAGCTAGTCTATATATAATAATAGTTGGATATGATCAAGATACAAGATTTTTTTGGTTTACTGTTTACCTAATTTAATCTAATCCGCTATAGCCCCACCTTTGTTTTGCACCTGACATTTATTGGATCGTTTAATCAGGCACGGGGATTGTATTCTACAGTTCAGGTAGCTCATCATCATCAGCCTATACTTGTCCACTGCTAGACATAGGTGTACCCTAATGAGCGCCTTAGCGCCCTGTGGTCATAGGCCTCCCCTTGTTGGTATATTATTTACGAAACAATACCATTGGAATTTAACAGATGAAAACAAATCTTACGCATAGGTTTAGTGGACATAATCGTAAGGTAAACAAGAAAACAGGAAAAACCAATATTTGTTTATAATACTAGCTTCTGCCCACGGCTTTTTTCGGAATAAATAGTAGTCTTATTTATTTCTTGTCTAAATATTTTAAGGTGCCTATAAACGGGCTAGAAAAGTTGCATATTGACCGCAATTTTGTTGATCAATATAGCGCAATATATTTGCAACTATACCCTTGCTGCAATTTCATAGTGAAATTCATTGCCGAGTGTTGTGTAGCAAGATTTCAGGCTAGATCTCAGTAATTTGCTTAAGGTAAAACCTTCTTATGGTTAAATTCTTACTATCTTCTATATCCCACAATTAAGGACGTACATGAATTTCATTGAAAAAATTCGAAAAAAATATTTTCCTTTATGTGTACAAAATTTCAGCTGGATCTATTCAAAAGTTTTCACATTATCTATAGCCAATCATCTTTACAACGACACGAATTTTCGCCTTCTTTTAAGAACTGTTTCTGTTTTATATATAATACATAATTTATGGTGTATGTCGCTGGTTTAATAAATAAATTAGTAGGATACATTTTTATAATAGTTTTTCTCACTTTCGTATGTAAACAGAAAAGAGAAGCTGTTCCACAATAATTGTCTTGGACAACATTAGGTAATTTTTCTATATTTTAAAATTACTTCATTGCCATTATTACATAAATTTATTTACATTACAATTAATAAGAGAAGTACGCCACGGCTGATGCACATCGCAAATTATGCTTTGTTTTCTTTGCGTTACTTTCATTTTCACTTAGCAAGGTAAATAAGCTTCTCTTTGAGCAAACATCGGAAGGCGGCGGCTTCGTGATTTTTAAATGGTAGGTATCTCGGCTTTTGCCAGACCACTTGTTAAAGTGGTAAGTAACGCTTGAAAATAAAACCGTTCAAGTACGAGTCGAGCGACGAAGGGTTCCGTATCATCTATACTAATATTATAAAGAGGAAAGATTTGATTGTTTGTTTGTATGGAAAAGGCTTCGAAACTTCTGGACCGATTTTAAATATTTTTTTAATCACTAAAGAGTTTACTTTTCAGGGAGTGGCATAGGCTATATTTTATCCCGGAATGCCCACGCGAACGGGAACTACGCGGGTGAAACCGCGAGGCGCTACTATGAATAAAAACGACAAGAAAAATGTGTCTGTTGTAGGAGCCCCCTAAATATTGATTTTATTTTTTTTGTATACCTATTGGCAACAAAAATACATAATCTGTGATTCATGTGTCTTATTATTACGGTTCATGAGATACAACCTGGTGACAAACGGACCGGACAGGCAGATGGACAGCCGAGTCTTAGTAATAGGGTCCTGTTTTACCCTTTGGGTACGGAACCCTAAAAAACGGGATTTTACTATTTTATAGGTTCTACAAATAATAATTAAGATAGCAGATAATAAGTTTCGTAAAGATTTTTCGGGTGTTATAGCTGTTATATGTTTATAACTTGAGGATGCATGTCAATATCTTTTTTGAATTGAAATCAAACAGGGAATTAGGAATATGGCTGCTTAATTTTGACGATTTTATGTAGACTCCAGAGTCAGTTTTTACGATGTACTTAAAATTTCTTGCATTTATTTCACACTACACTTCACCACTGCATTAGGTACGGAACGGATGGCTGTCAAAATCAATCCAGTCATGAGCGAAAACGCTCACTTTCGAAAGCGATAAAGAACAGAGATCTTTGAGGATTATTTTGTATCAAAAATTCCAATATCCGCCATATTAAATTCTTTAATTGGGCACAGGATCAAATTGTGTCTTAGCCGTAAACACACACACCTGGGTTTTGGATGCGTTGAACTGCACAAGGTTGGTGTATTCAGATACTAACTTCAGTTTGCTGTTCAAACGTTCCACCAGCGCGCTACGGAGTTTTTGGATTTGGCCGCACAATCACATGGGCTGGCAAAATATCTATCAGCAACTGTACTATCATCTGCATACCCAAAAATGCCGGGTCATCATAGCTAGCAGGTCGTTGATGTGCAGTAAGAATTGGGTTGCTGATAGAACGGAATCTGGGGTAACACTGGGTGTAGTCCTGGAGGTCAGTCGCTGTACTATTGTTTTACTCACCAATAGGTCCCTTCTTGTTGCCAGCATCCATCTTGGTAGACCACTTCATCATCAGAGTCATCGATCGCGTCGTCGATCTCTCTAAGTCCGGGGTAACACTTGACGTAGCTCTCGAGTTCAGTTGCTGTACTATTGTTCTACTCACCAATAGGTCCCTTCTTGTTGCCAGCATCCATCTTGGTATAGTCCACTTCATCATTAGAGTCATCAATCGCATCGTCCATCTCTCTAAGTCCGAGGTAACACTTGGCGTAGCCCTCAGTTTCGGTTGCAATATTTTTGTGTTACTTACCAATAGGTCCCTTCTTGTTGCCAGCATCCATCTTGGTATAGTCCACTTCATCATTAGAGTCATCAATCGCATCGTCCATCTCTCTAAGTCCGAGGTAACACTTGGCGTAGCCCTCAGTTTCGGTTGCAACATTTTTGTGCTACTTACCAATAGGTCCCTTCTTGTTGCCAGCATCCATCTTGGTATAGTCCACTTCATCATCAGAGTCATCTATCGCGTCGTCCATCTCTCTCAGTCCCGGGTAACACTCGGCGTAGCCTTCGGGTTCGGCCGCGAGCCGAGAGAGCAGCGCGGCTGAGCGTTTGTCTTTCTCTTGCTCGTTCGGACGGCGGACTATTGGACCGGGGCCTGAAAATTATTTAATTTTATTCAATTATGTTGGACAATTTACAGTTCATATAGGGATCTCTGCTAATAGACTGTCAGTAGCCTATTAGCAGAGTCCCCTTTGTTAACTGTTGCAGTGAGCTTGTGTAAATTCCAACTAGTCCGTAGATATTGGATACGATTTTTTTCTTCTGTAGATTTAACAAAAAATTATGAAGATATACCCAGGTAAAGTACCGCGTGGCGTCACATCTTACAGAGCTTTTTAGCAAGGTGTGACTTCATCTAGAGAGTGATAGTGACGCGCTTTACTTGCGTTATTTCTTGTAAGATTGACCAAAAAATCTATTTGTGTTATATATAACGCACGAATAGTATTCGTGGCGTCGTTTGTTGGAAGGTCTATATCCAACAGTGGACGTATGGGCTGATGATGATACCTTCTTCCTTGTCGACCTCTGGTGGTTTATCGAAGTACCCGGTGCGCGGGCGATCGCTCTGCCTGTCCACACCTCGTTTATCCCCCGCCTCGTACTCTCCTATTTCCCCGTAGATAGAGTCGTCACGCCCTTTTTCTGCTGCTTTGTCCTGGCGAAAAGAACATAAGATAGGTACAACATAAGATTTTAGTTATTATTATTTTAATCTATGTATGTTTATTATTATGGTTCAATTATTCATTTATTGGTAAAAAATATCATTACACGTCAAATAGTAGAAATCACACCTTAAAATATACTAAAGTATATCAATGGTAAGTACATTAAATTATACATTTCAAATAAAAATAGTAAGTAAATCAATTTGTTACATAAAACAAACATAATCAATTGAAATTATAAATAAATCGATCGATATTAACATTTATGTATATTATTATTCTATTCGTAATTTGTACACTTCCTCTATCTCAGAGCTCTTATTTTATTTGTACTATTATTTTGGAAAATAAACGATTTTGTATTTTGTATTTTGTATCTATTCCATTGCCTCTCCTATAACTAAGGTTTCGCTGGAAGAAAAGTCTTTGTCAGGGTTAAGCTCGCCTTTGTACATATCTTTTAAAATAAGTTCATTGTCAACGCAAATTGTGACGCCCCGCGTCTCCGTAAACAAAGCCTTAGAGATATTTCGTTATATTTTCGAGCTAAGCGTGAAGGGGCGACTCTCTGAAGGGTAATGGAAAAATTCATTTCTATCGCAGGCTTCTCTTTGTCCAATAGTTCGTAGACTTCGGACTCGTTCGCCTTACTTTGGGTGAGCGTGGTTGGTATAAGCTTACACTGTCTATAGTGACATCCTTGTCTAACTACAAAACTAGATAGTAGACGAGTATACCTTTGTCTTCTTCGTCTTGCGATGCCTCGGGTGTCGGAGGTACGACAAGATTTGCGCTAGTTTGTCCAATACCACGTCGTTGGTACCAGTTTTCGCTAGGTTTGTATGGTGAGTGACAGAATAAGCGTACATTTATTTCATTCTACTTCAACATAATGAAGGCAGGTGAATGACCTGTATTGCCACGTTATTTGGCAATGAGTATAGCTATGTGGTGCTAGCTTAGAATTTACACCACCCCATCTCTTCCCGTAAGTGTCGTAAAAGACTACTAAGGGATATCCACCGGGGGCGCGCAGCACATCTCCCTGCAGAACCATTCTACGACCGAACTGCAATCTCCAACCCGCATGCCCAACGTGAGAATTATGGGCATCACCCATATTAGATAAACGCCATCAAGACGGTTATCAGGGGGAGGCCTGCGTCCAGCAGTGGATTAATACAGGCTGTTGAGGTTGAGTTTGAGTCCTACTAAAGAACTATCCACCAATAACTATACCGTGTCCATTTTGAATGAGGCATAAACGTAAATAAACCGCCCATACTTAACCTAAAATTCATTTTGTTGGCGCATCCTTTTATACGTAATTTACATTACTTGTCGATTTTAGATCCTCCCTTCAATAAAAATTGCTTACAATTATATCTGAAACTCGACGCCAAGCAAGTGAGATTTTGTTATTGTGTCGTATTTTGTTTACTAACATGCTCCATTCAACGTGGACAAACCATATGTATATAGAACTTACCAGCGCTACCTTGCAATAAAGCGAGGTAGCATCAAGCTCAGGTGGAACTCTTTGACCTGCATCGTTACAGCATTATTTTTTTATATTATTTACTACGCTAGTCTGTATAATTATAACTACCTACTTATACCTATCTGTTCTGTGTTGTTCAATAAATGTACCTCTATCTATCTATCTATCTATGGCTTATCCATTTTGAATGAAGCATGTTAGTAAACAAAGTACGACACAAATAACAAAATCTCACTTGCTTGGTGTCAGTTTCAGATATAATTGTAAGCAATGTTTATTGAAGGGACGATCTAAAATGGACAAGTAATGTAAATTACGTATAAAAGGACGCGCCAACAAAGTGAATTTTAGGTTCAGTATGGGCGGTTTGTTTACGTTTATGCTCCATTCAAAATGGATACGATATATATATCCATACCTTTGTCTTCTTCGTCTTGCGGTGCCTCGGGAGTCGGAGGTACGAGAAGATTTGCGCCAGTTTGTCCAATACCACGTCGTTGGCGGACGCAGCCGAGCTCCGTTCGTCCACTTCGGGAACGTCCGCCTTACTTCGGGTGAGCGTGGTCGGTATATCGCTGTCTATAGTGCCCTCCTCGTCTAACTCCACGACGTACGCCATACGGCCCGGGGCGAATAGCTCGTTGCGAACCACTTTCTTATTCCTGGAATCAAATTTGCATGTATGTAGCTTCCTCACCTCATTGCAACAGCCTTATTCCGCTAGTGGACAAAAAAATTGAAGTCAATTAGAGTCAATGGTATATGCATCGATTTTTTTTATTGTTTTAATCGATTCTTTAGGTCATTATTTATCCGAGAAATGATAAGACGCTCACTGAATTTCGCATTAACAAGGTAAAAAAAACAAATCAAAAATACAATAATTTTTGGGTGATAAAAACGCTCCCATATTGGCGCCATGTTTATTTGACGTCGACGTTCACACTCGATTAAAACCTTTTGTGACAACCTCAGTAGTGATCATCTCAGGAAAGAGGTGTTCCGAAAAATCTGTAAATAACCGACAATACGAAATGTGAAGTGGGCAGACTAGTGTCAAATCATAGTGCAGCAAGCAAGAATAAAAAAAGAAGAAATGTGAACAGCGATGTCACTTCCGCTCTAGCCAATGGCGTAGCATTTTGAAATTTTGCGATTGAGATTTAAAATATAAATTTTTCAATGGTTAAATTCTACAATAAAAACATCTCAAAATGCTAAAATAAATATGTAGATATGTTTCTATATCAATAGAGAATATGTTTATATTTTTTTAGCCATTTTGTAATCACATGCATATACCCTATTGCACCTTATTTCTTATTTGATAGTAATTACTATTAACAAGCTGTTTATTTAGTAAAAATTTTACTTGTCGAAGTGCTTATTTTGTAAGTCTATAGAAATAAACGATTTGACTCTGACTCTGACTCTGTATTGGCCCACTGCTGGACGCAGGTCTTCACCTTATAAGCTCCGAACTATGTGTTCTGATTATTGGCTTTTATCCTATAGAGTACCCGTAATCCCCACGCTGGCATGCAGGTTGGGGATCGCAGTTCGGTGGTAGAATTGTTCTCTTAGTCGCCTCTTAATCTTAAGGTGGCCACGAACGTCTTCCAAATCTCAGCGGCCGGCCCATGCGGATTTGTTGTTGTTTCACGTCGAATGAAATGGGGCGCGCTATGATGAGTGAGAAAGCGCATCTAACCATCAAATACAAAGCTGTGGATGTGTGTGTGTGTGAGTGTGTGCGCTCGTGCCCAATGACGGCACAGAATAGGTTCTAATTAGTACGTAGTCGGTTGATGCAATCATTTATAAAATAGGTAGGTGGGTGAATCAACTATTTTACCCACACTTTGCTGTCCCCGACCATTTTTTATTAAAGTACGTTTATTGGTTATAGTTACACACTTAATCAATATGGCAATAGCATCTATGATTAATAGGCACCAAAGAAAGTTAAATTATGTTCTCGAAAATCTTTAATTTCTATGAAATTTTATGGTAACTCAGTATACGAAAAATTCGCTCCATACAAAATATGCCTGTCCGAAGATCGCATTCTCTATGTAAAACTTTAATTTAAATGAACCTAAACTTCTTGCTTTCGGTTGATTCTGATTACACAACAAGTCAGTATGTTAAAGTTTACCGTGTGCATATCAAAATAAAAATAGCATTAACCACTTTTTCAAAAAAAAATCTTGAAATTTTGTCCCTGGCTAAAATGATTTTACCCTTGTATGCTGAGTTACCGTCGTAAATTTTACCTGGAAACATATAGATGGTATTGTTTGCAATGGGAAGCTTCGTTTGTGTTTCCTTACGCTCGCAAGGAGCGGCGGTGTCCCTAGAAGACGCCGTCGAGCCGCTAGGCCGCGCAGAGCGTTCGAAGGGAGTGCGTGCCTTTTTGTGTCGTCTGCTGAGTGACCGCGATATCTCGATGTAGGTTTATTATTTAGTTAATATTATCAGATATTTTTGGAGTACCTAACATATGTTTTCGATTAAAGTTTGTGTTGGTACTATAGTCAAATGATATTGTGCTCTTTTCATGAAAATACAACATTTGTCTGTTGAGTTACTTGTATACTGAGTTACTTTGGCGGTAACTCCAGAGACATTCTTGGTAACTCCTAAGACATTCACGTACTTAATGAGTAATACCTTGAGTAAAATGAACTTTTATTATATATTTTAGTTTTAAAACATTCAATGATTAATTATTTGTTTGGGATTTATTTTGTTTTTAAATTTGTTCCTTACGTACAAATATTTTTTTGTGTATTCCTAATTAAGATTATTATCATGTTTTGCTACTTCTACTTTTTCTTATCGGTTTAAATTTATTGTAAATTGGCTTTCTGTAAAACGAGTAAGTAGTTATAGTAAATAAATAGAATAGGTACAGAATGAAGACGAAGAATTTACAATTGACCTTGAATGCAACACCACCGAATTCCCAGGCAAGTGAACTCAATGACTACAACGGATCACCACTAGCATGTCCGGCATCCATATTGAAAAGACTGAGTAAAGTGCACAGCTAAACACTAAAAAAAAACCAGAACAAAAAATAACCCATAACCAGAAGGTTGAAAAAAAATTGCGAAGTACCTACAAGAAAAGACCGAATAAAAATAAATTAGGAAAGATATCAGAAAGAGAACCAAAATTATAAGATATTGACAAATTTGATTACTGAACGGAGAAAGCATTGTTCAAAAGCCTTTTTGAAAGTGATATCATAGAACAAAGGAAAAAATGCTTCTAAGAAGCAATATGGCAAGTTCCAATGGCTTGGCACAATGCTTGCCCTGATGCTGGTCTCCAACGTAACTTTGGCTCGTTGATATGGAATTTGTTTTTTATGATACAAACGTGCTCTGCGGATCCTGGCTATTTCTAAATGGAAGTCAGGGCATTGGTTGCAAGTATTTCCTTCCACTCTATTGGATCCTGTAACTTTCCGTATTGCAACATGTCTTCGGTTGGGTGCACGGTGTTGCGCACCTCATTAATGCCAGTGCGCATTATGAGGTGCGCAACACCTTGCACCCAACCGAAGACATGTACCTAGTAACAACTGTTAATTCTAATTCTATGTGGGGAAACTAAGATCTGCACGGATGTCTCGCATAGAAGTATATTGTGAATGTGATGATGCCCACCATCGTTATTAGGTCCTCTCTCGTGTTGGTGTTTTTCCTTTCTTTGGAGGGGAATATTGATTTAGTATGCTTGCAGTCTGTCCGATGCTCCCATAGCTTTTGGTGTTCTTTTTCAGAGTTAAGTTTTAATCTGTTTTTGACTTCTGTTGTGTGGGTTCAAGAAACTTCAAGAGATCTTGTTGTGTTGGATTTAGTCTTGCTCTTACCTTGGGTAGACTGTCTGCGTTTATGATGCCTGGGCAGGATCGACTCTCTTTCCATTCTATGCAGACCTTAGTACCTTCCCCACTGCTGTCAAACAGCTTGGTCATCATGGGTTATTGAATACTAGCGGCCCGGCCGGTCGGATATCTCGCTATGCCAGCCGTAACGATATCAATCGGAGGGCCTTGGCCACCGCTAACGTAGGTACCAGGTATTTTCGACTCGAATGGTCTGTTGCGTGATAATGGTATGAGGCTCGACGGTATGACACTAGTCCCATAAGAGTTGGGGAGGCCCATTGTGTGGTATGGTACATGCGTCGACACACTTCCGTCTTCCCATTTATCAAGAACAACCGTGAGAGGCAGATTTGGCCGAGGATCTCAAAAGGCGCAATTATGCAGATCGCGACAGAGCCTACACATGAGACGCTAGGTCTGTTGGGTACCGAGGCTCTTCGGATTTAAAAAAAATATTTGAGATTCTGGTCGAAGTGATTTGGCGCAGCACTTCAGCATTGCCATACAGCGGGACAATGCAGCCAGTGTCTTGGGCTCCATATCAATACCAGTCGGACGCTTCCGACTGGTATTGATATGGATCAGTTGAGTTACCTACCTTTAGATTGGATGCAACAGTTTGCATTTAGCTCAATTGCTTCAATTGTAAATACTTGACTTAATTTATTTATATTATTGATTGTAAATTTGTAATTTTCTTTGTCTGTTGTTGATTTGTTGTTTGTTTTTTAATTTTGTATCATAAATTATCGATTTAAGTTTATTCAATGTTCCAAGCTGTTTATTTCTTAAACCAATATTTTTCTAGTATGTCTTAAGCGTTACCAAAATTTGTCTCTGGAGTTACTTGATGTCCCAAAAATAAACATTACATATCCGATCGTAAAATGCGTATTTCTTTCCATTTTATTTTTAAATTGCCAGTACCTTATTTTAACAATTAGTGAGCTTCCTTAAATAATTCATTTTTATTTGTAATACTTTTATATTTAGTTTAATGTAGAAATAGCTATACTTTTTTGGATAAGGGTAACGCAAAAGACCAATTGCAGTTAGTTTTCTACTAAAATTTAAGTATTATATGGAGACTGATTTTACCAAAATATTTGATTATGCATGCAGGATAAAAAAAAATTAAAATGAGTAATGGTTTCGAGTTTCATTCAGCATTTATGTAAGATTAAGTGCCGGTAACTCAGGTGACAGATTTTGAGGGTCTGTGTTGTAGTTTCTTGTAAAAAATAGCTTAAATATGAATAAACGTCCGTACCCTTCTAGGTTGTTAAAGTAGATGAAATTTCTAATGCCCTCATCAAATTAGAATAAAAGAATATTAATGTTTTTATTTTTCAAAAAAATATTTCTACACTGTCCAAAGTGTGGGTAAAATAGTTGATTCACCCAGGTACCTATTATAGAATAGGCAAGTATACTGGTCTAGCAACTACTAACTTTATTGTTGTGACATGTTTGAGACTTTTTGGCGGAAACTTGATGAGTAGGTTAGGTACCTAACCTATACCTACTCATCAAGCTTCCGCCAAGTTAAAAAGCACTCGTTAGGTAGGTAGGTAAGGTACCTACCTAACGTGTGCTTTTTATGTTATGAACAATATTCCAATTGTTTTTTTCATGTATTTTATACTTACCTAGGTACTTAGTTCCCACTCCCACCTACCACTACGTATCAAATCAATCAAGTGTAGGAAGGTAGAGATAAACCAGATGGGGCGTGCATTTTTACAAAAGTTTATCCGTAGGTACTACATACTAAATAAAGGTACCTAACCACCCTTACTACCCAGTGTTTTTGGTTCTTTTGGTTTTTTCCCTTCTGGCTGAAATTTTGCATACAGGTAATTCTAACTTCAACGCGTGCGAAGCCGCGGGGAGCAGCATAAATAAAAATGCATCGCCGAACGACTGCACCAAATTGGATAATTCTTTTTGTTTTATAATATATACTGCTAGATAATCTCGTGTGGATTGTCCAGCATTATTTATTTATGTGTTCGTTATTGTTAGGACAAGGTTTGTAAAGAAGAAAAGTTAAAAAAAAAATATATATTTTTAATCTCAAAGTGAGTGAACTAGGGCAGAACGAAGTTCGCCGGCCCAGCTAATTACCGGAGGCGGGCAGCAGCGCCTTCTGCCGAACAATTCTGTCACCAAACTGCGATCCCCAAACCGCATGCCCAGCTTGGGGATTATGGGCATTACTCTCCATGAGATAACAGCCAATAAAGGTGCTTATCAGGGGGAGACCTGCGTCTGTGGACCAATATAGGCTGTTGAGGTAATAATTCACTATAGTTTGACCGAAACTCCTGTACCGCGCCTGAGGTATGCGCGCGGCGAGACGGGGGGGAAAGTCGTAAGACGCACACGAGATAAATATCCAAAGAGCGCGCATCTCGTGATATCAAGACCATCATTTTTAAAGTGGCCGAAAGAAAGCTCTCAGCACTCTTGCTCTTTTTTTCCCCGGCCCCCACCTCGCCGCACTTTCCTAAGGAGCGGTGCAACAGTTTCGGTCGGACTGTAACGTAGCACACTGCTACTTCTCACTCTGTCTTCTTTTATTGACATAACTCAGAGTGAGAAGTAACGCTGCTTAGCAGCTGTCAACATTATTTTCCATAACGTTTTGCGAAAGACTGCAGGCATATGCTGGACGCGGCAAGCTGAAGATAGGGTGCTATGGCGCTCATTAGGGTAGGCCCAGGGCCGGATTTACCATGCTGAAAAAGCTAAAGCTTAGGGCGGCGAAACTAGGGGGGCGGCAAAATTGACCCCAAAAAAAATTAAGGTTGCGGACACGAGGTGGGGTGGCGGCGGCGGCAGTAGCCGCTTTCCCCACTCTTGCCGCCTTGGGAGGGCCTGCTGCTGCCGCTTCGACTGCCTTCGTGTCCGTTCGTTAGGTAATTAATATACATTATAATAGTATACAAAAAATTGGTAAGTAGGAAAAATTACTAAACATTATAATTATTTAGAATATGGTATTATTTATATAAAAAAAACAATAGATATTGTGTTTATTATTGAAGTTTCAATTTGAAAATAGAAATTAATAATTTAAGTACGTATTAGACATGTGCACCGTTGCTCATTTCACCGGCGGCGGCGGCGCCCGGCATAGAATTGATTGGCGAGGGCGGTGTCATCAGCGTAATCGGCGCGTATGTGAAAATAAGTAAAAGACGCCTAAATCCTTACTGAACTTTTAATTAACCACTCATATCAACAGTGGCGAATTGTCCACAGGCAGGAGTAGCAAAAGCTACGGGCCAAAATAATAAAAGTTTAAAACATTTTATGTTCTAAAATTATTGCAGATACTCATTGCTATTTAAGCAGTCCTAAATCTTTCAAAGACATCTTCACAAAGCACCTTTAGCATCATCCAGCGCAAGTCGACTTGTGTTTCATTTGACGCACCATTGTACATTTTTGGATGCATACCTACCTGGAATGTTTTTAGTTGGTAGCTCTGCGCCAAAGACAGATTTTAATAAGTTTAGCCTTTACAATAAATCTTACAAAACTTTTATTTTTACTTTATTTCTAGAGCTGCTACCATTCTTGTCTTAGAAGCGAGTAAAAAGTTTTTTAATACAAAAGAATTAACAAAATCTCACTCAATTTTTATTCAAGGGAGGATCTAAAATCGACAAGTAATGTAAATTACGTATAAAAGGACGCGCCAACAAAGTGAATTTTAGGTTAAGTATGGGCGGTTTATTTACGTTTATGCCTCATTCAAAATGGACATGGTATAGGTAAAAAACACGTAAATTTTGCGATAGCATTTGGTTCCGCCTTTTGCCTCAAATTCGATCAAATTTCAGTTCTTTCTTACTACTTCATCGAGTCGAAGGCCAAAACAGCAGCCATGAAGCTAGGGATCCTAAATAAGGTTAAGCGATACTTCACACCGGGACAGCTTCTATCCCTTTATCAAGCACAGGTCCGGTCTGGTTTGGAGTATTGCTGCCATGTTTGGGACGGCTCGGCCAAGTACCAGCTTGCAGCCTTAGACTCGATCGAACGAAGAGCTTTCAGACTCATTGACGAGCAGTACCTTGCAGAGACTAAGGTTCAAAGTCTCGACCACCGCCGCAAGGTTGCTTGTCTCTCGATCTTTTATAGGATACATTTTGGAGAATGCTCACTTGAACTACATGACCTGATCCCACCATCCCCTTTCCACTCCAGGACAAGCAGACGCACAGCGCAATACCATCCATACTTGGACGTAAACTCCACTCGCACTAAGCGGTTTTCCTCCACCTTTATTATTCGCACCGCATAGGAATGGAACTCGCTCCCTGCCTCTGTTTTTCCGGCCAATTACAACCTGGGTCTCTTCAAGACAAGGGTGAATAGGTATCTTCTAGACCTTCGTGATACACCGTTGGCCGCATCTTCGCTTTCCATCAGGTGAGATCGCGGTCAAACAAAGGTCTATTTACCGTAAAAAAAAAAAGGTTTAAAGTAACTTTGCACAAACTTTGCTTCTACATGATTCACTTGTTAACTTCAAAATATTCGGACATAAACGGTTGTAACGTTTGATCGCGTTGACATAGAAGTTTTATTTATATCACGGCTCCCAGAAGTTATAGACTTGAGTTTTTTGAGACCAAGTACGAGCAACTTTTGGATATTTTGACGTTGACAGGACCAGTATCTGGCCTTACCTAACCTACTTATCTTCCTTAGCCCACCACACCTTATAAGTAGTGTAGTAAAAACAAACCTTTGCTTTGCTTTTCTTAACTTAAAATTAAACTCAAAAAGTTGTAAAAATAATGCAAAAACAATATTTTTTCCTAAAATAATTGATTTTGTTTCAAAAAACTTCAAACCGAATCCGGTTTGAATTATATAGTTTTTTCATTAATCCCATAGTCGTAACTGGACGAAATTAAAATAGGACCACAATCAAATAAAAAAGAACATGAAAATCGGACCACCCAGTCAAAATTATAATAATAATAATGTTGGACAATTCACACAACATTAACCAGCCCCAAGCTAAGCAGAGCTTGTGTTATGGGTACTAGATAACTGATATACGTAATACAATACACTACATAGATATATATTTTTTTTGTACATAGAAAACATCCAGAACGCCCTGAACAAATATTTGCAGATCGTACAAATATTTGTCCCGAGGCGGGAATCGAACCCGCAACCTCCTGCGTAGCAGGCGGACCTTCGCCCACCGCGCCACAGACTGTCTTACTGACGTACACAGAAGTTGGTAGGAGCGGCAAAAAAATTAAAGCTTTGGGGCGGCAAATGTGTAAATCCAGCACTGGGTAGGCCTATGTCCATAGGTGGACTAATATAGGCTGATGATGATGATGATAATTTATCGTTAGAGGAACACTAGAAATACGCCCTCAGTCAAAATTTATAATGCCTAACCATTGATTTAAAAAGGGCGCGTTTTTAATAAATTATTGTGCCTAACTATCACGATTCATAAAATGCAGCCCGCTGATAGACGGCTAGGAGGCTTAGTAATAGGTACAAGTTTGAGACCCTTACGCGTACAAAACCCTAACAATATCATCAGCCCAGAACTGATCTTCCTTCGTTCTATGCTATCCGTCTTCATTGATACTTTTTGGATAGGTATCCTCGCATCAATTTTATAAGCCTCTTGTTATTACGTCCGTTGCCATGGGGATCATAGAGATAAATTATTAGTAACTAGCTTTTACCCGCGGCTTCCCACGCTCTATTCAAGTAGCCTAAGTCCGTTCCCGGGATACTGATACTGCCAAATTTCATCAAGATTCGTTCAGCCGGGAACAAAATGTCCATCCTATGTCCGTCTACTGGTTCTAAGCTAGGTACCCCTCCACCAATTTTCAGCCAAATCGGTTCAGCCGTTCTTGAGTTATAAATAGGTAGTGTAACTAACACGACTTTCTTTTATATAAATAGATAAAGATAGATCAGTGAAATTATCATGAGAAGAGGATGTTTTAGATACTACCTACTTTTTATGTTTCAAACTTTAGACAGTAAAGAAAAAATTATTAAACTTCGATCAGACTTGGCGAAGATGTCACCCAAAATGTAGTTTTTCTGAAGTAGGTAGGTAGGTACCTACCTATTTGGTTGTTTTTTAAGCTTGACGGGATAAATACTAATCCTTCGATTGTAAAACTTTTATGTGATCAATTCAGAACCATTTTCTATAAAACAGTAAAATAATTCGGTCCATAATCCATAGTAGGTTAGATAGGTAGCTTAGCCTACTTACTGGATGGGTCCATTTTTGCTGGTCATTTGCAAGTATGATCGTAGTTTACCAAGTCAAAGGCAAAATCCAAATCCAATACACAGGCCAAGTCGTAAGTTTTCTAAATAGAAATAATAGGTACCTACCTAGGTATCTCGTTTGATTACGTCTAAATAAGGCAAAATACTAATACGTGTAGCAGAAATAAATAACTAGCACCAAAGATATTTATATCTATGACTAGCACAGAATAGCCGACGACGCCCGACCGACTACGAAAAGATTCGTCGTCGCCGCGTCGTCGGTCGTCGTCATCGCATCGTGTCGGCTATTCGGCGATGTTCGCCTTTTTTCGGAATTTCGCCCCCTGCGCGCCGCATCGCCCCCCGCGTGCGAGCAAGCGGTTGCAGAAACTAGAAGGAATTTCACCAATTTTTGATAGTTTTTCGTACTTCCCGATTCATTTTGAAGAAACGACTGATTTTAGAAATATTTTTGATTATTTCTAATTGTGAATATATTTAGGATGTCTGCAGCGTGACAGATTTTCGAATAAAGGTGTCTATCATGCATAAAAAATAGCTTGAAAATGACTCGATTTGGTGGTCAAAATATGGCAAATTAGTTTCGCTCTCATTTAAAGATCATAATGTTTTTTAAAAAACGAAAATCTACAGACATGGCTATTTGTCATCCGATTACGTATGAAAAATTTCAATACGATCGGGGATGTAGTTTCCAAATGGAGCGGGAAGTACGTTTGTATGGGGGCTAAGGTATCCGTTCTGTCCTTAAGAGGCGATTAGGGTATCCATTCTACCACTGGCTTAGAATTTACACCACCCCAACTCCTGAGAAGATCCTTTATTCGAATAAATTAATAGCTATTCTATGTGAACTAAGATCACTTAATAATAATAATAATGTTGGACAATTTACACAGCTAGATCAGACAATTGTCTAGCCCCAAGCTAAGCAGAGCTTGTGTTATGGATACTAGATAACTGGATATACATAATACAATATACTACATAGATAGATATTTTTTACTATACATACTTTTGCTCTAGCACCAGATTGAATATGTTCTTTCCCAGAGGTGTTTGAAATTTCATTTCTTCAGTTTCCGCCTACAACAAAACATATAATTAATGAAAATTTTCATTTAATTAACAGAACGTATAAAAATCTTATCAGAAATAGAAAATTCAATGAAGTGAAAACCTCATTAAATTATCTACTTCTAATATTTCCTTGCTTGCCACATCCTGCAACTGTCTTTCTTAAATCATTATCCCACCTAAGGGTATAGATAGTGCACCTATGTTTGAATTTGAACAAACACTTGAGCACTATATGTTGTGAGCACCCGTTGAGATTAGACATTCGGCTCGAAGAACATTATAACTTAAGAGTGTTGGATATGAAAATTCAAAACTCATTTTTTCCATAAACACAATAAATGTACACTTAGAAAAGGTAAAGTTATAAAATTAAACACTGACATGGAAATATTTTTGATGTTGATTGATATTTTTTATTTCTGTTGCTTCGGTATGTAGACTAAAGTAAAGAAGCGACGAAGAAACCATTAGCCTGTTAGTTATTTTTCGAGCAAAATCCGTCCTAAGCTTTTTATCCAATGACCAGCCCATTGCCACATCAGCTAGTTAATCCTACTTATATTATATTATAAATGCAAAAGTTTGTGTGAATGTTTGTTACCACATATCTCCGTAAAGCTGTCTACACACAAAAGCCGCCGGCCCGGGGCGGCGGTACAATACAACCCGCCGGGCACGGCCGGCGGGCTTATTTTGAAGCGATCTTGCAGACGGCTTGCGCTCCAAGAGGCTTTGGTGTCTAGACCGATTTGCTACCTTACCAATTTAGATAAAATTTGGTATGTATATAGTTTAGGTTCTAAGATAACACAAAGGATATGGATAATTTTCAAAAATTTACTTTAAAGAGTGGTAAAATTTCTATAGAATAATATTTTTCCTTGGTTAGATTCACTCAAACCTCAGTACATACCAAATTATAAAGAGGAAAGATTTCATTGTTTGTTTGTATTAAATAGGCTCTGAAACTACTGGACTGATTAAAAACATTCTTTCATCATTAAAAAGCTTACTTTTCAGGGCGTGACATAGGCTATATTTTATCGCGGAATTCCCACGGGAACGGGAACTACGCGGGTGAAACCGCGAGGCGCTGCTAGTAAACTATAAAGTAAATAATGAAACACAAACAATTTTTTTTTCAAACTACCCTTAGATGCAGTGCAGAACATTTCTGAAATTTCTATTAACTCAAAGTTAAGTCGCAAGCGCAGCTAGTTCCATCTATATTGATAACATTCTTACCACAACCTCCTTCTTTTCTTTAGGTGCCTCCACGGGCTCGGTCACCAGTCGCTCCATCTCCTCTTCTTGTTCTTGCTCCCTTGTCTGAATCTCAGAACGGACCTGGAATAACCGACTTAATAATTAAAAATCCATATTGCAACCTGTAACTCGGTTCCAGAATCCTAGATATTTTTCACCAACTTAAAAATGAGGAAGTTTTCAATTCAACTGTATATTTTTTTGTTTATTTTCTCAGACCTTTTGATTGGGTTATCCAAATTTGATGTTTCTTTTATAATTTGTAAGCTGGTGCCATTTAATACCTGCCCCGCGCTGGCTTAATCCGCCACTGTATCCTTGGTAGAAAATGTGTAGGTCTTATTGCAAAAATAAATCTTTTCAATTCCTATTGTTTTTTACTACAGAGATCTTGTGTGTATAATGAGTCGTCATTTTAAGAATTGTAGTTCCCTCATACCTTTTGCAGCAAAGCATAATCCAGGCCTTTTACTAAATGGGTATGCTCCATGTCACCACCAAGATATTTGGATTCCTGAAAGTACATTTCAACATGTTATTATTTTCCAACCAAGAAATCAATGAATAGTTAATTATTCAATGTTTTTATAACTATAGTGCGGGAATTGATTGATCAAGTTGTGTAATTGGATAGATTCCCGCGAGTTCCATTGAGTCGAAGAGTTTTGTAGGATATTATTTGATTATGTATTTTGACAGAAAAACCTACTTTAAAAGTGAATGTTTGTGAATGAAGATATAACATGTTTGTTTTCTAAGATCCCAAAATACTGAACAGGTAAAGACATTATACATATATGTCTGAAATTTGGTGTACATTCAGATGTAATTCAACTAAATTTAATAGCAATTTATCAGGAAATAGTGCTGCTATTTACCATACATATAAATACTATTTTTTTAAGTATAATCATACTAAAACTGAGAAAGAGAAAAAGTTTAAAGCAAATAAAGTAGCTCATAAATTAGGTTCGCTGTTAGCTTCCTGAAGTTGACACTGTGGCAGTTATGAGATTAAACTTTAAGACATTTACCAACCTGAATCATCTGGCGTCTTCTTTCTTTAGCATCCATTCCTGATTTAACATCAGGGGCAACTGCTCTGTGGGAAAATATTAAGAATATTTTATTTGGTTTAACTGGAGAAAACTTTATGATTATATACCTACCTAACCTTAACCTACCACTGGAAGTAATTTATATTCCAACCAAATCTCATGTGGATGTACACAAGTTACAAAATATATAACTAAAATTCACTGAGATACCTGCCTAACACAAATATATTTTTGACAAATCTCTTGAGTGTAAAATTAATTATCTTTAAAGCAACTGATTCATTATTGAAATTTGTAAGAGGCTATTATATTATACAGCATCAGCAAAGCAAATTATTGTGTCAAATAAAAATATTTTCAAAGCCAAGAGCTGAAGGCATTACATAAAATGGTTCCATTTTATGTAATGCCTACTTAAGTACAGTACAGACGACATAAAATGCCTTATCCCTGAAGAATTTATATCAAAATAAGCCCAAGTTATGCTTTGGTGTGTACTGGTGTGTGAAGAGCTTTAAGTTTTGCAACTTTTAGAGCAGTATAAGTTTTTTTTAATTTTGCTTACTTAAAATGAAACCAACCTATATGCACTACCAGTGTTACTAGTCGGATCAGCCGGCAGCAGTTCATTTGACCCATCCCGCCTCTCCCGAGCCCTGTCTCTGTACTTCTCAGCTAGCTCCGCTAGTTTTGTATCCTCTTGTTTCTTTAGAGCTGCATAGTAGGACTTCTTCTTCCTACGGAGCTCACTTTTGTTTTCTGTTGGTGGGGGCATAGACCTGGAATTGTTTTTGAATATTAGTAAGATTGATAGAAGTGTGGTATAAAATTCTACGACCCTTTTCTTTCTGTCAGTTATGGTTACCAACTGTTGGTAAGACAAGAATACCAAGGGATTTAGCATCTAATTAAGCAATGTCTCACCCAGCATTGGCCATAGCCTCCCTCACAGAGCCCGTGGGATGAGCAGCCCCCGATGGCGTAGCTCTAGGAGTCATCAGCAGCTTCCTAAAGTCATCGTTGGTGAGTCTCTGGGAGGCCGGAGTCTCCTCAACACTGCGGTCATCCATGATTGAAGTTGTGTGTTCACTGATGGGAACTGTTCAATACACCAATAATTTTGAAGGGTTACAGTTTTGTTAGACTAATTTACAGGGCTCTCCAGAAATGAAAACACGCACGCGAAAGCGTTTGCATTTTGCTACAGACAGAAAACGAGAAGGAATACCATACGAACGAAACAAGCAGAGTGAAGCAAGCGGGCGAGCGACCGACATTGGCATTGGCATGACTGACATCATATTGACAATGACATTTGACAGTACAGAGATCAACCACCACTCTGGTGATTTCGTTCGTTCAAGGCAACAAGACTCTTCCTCTGGTTGTCTTTAAAGCTACAGCTTGTTGCAAAACGAAGTTATTGTATTCTCTTTGGTTGCTAAGAGAACGATGACGGACGATGTTAGCATGGATCCCAACTCGGATCCCAATGACCAAATAATAATTAGTCATTAATGGATCCAAAAATCATCATCATCATCATCAATGACCTCTACATCCACATGGGATGGTTTATTTAGTGTTCGTTTATTGGCACTTACCTGTATGACTTGTATTTGTAAGGCCTTTAGGGGAACGACGGGAACGACCGACCAACGGATAAGGCCGCAGTATCCGTGCGCCCCGGTTTTCTATGGTAGTGGGTCCGCGGCCGTTGGTGCGTACGTAGTGGTCTCTTGTCTTGTCATTTTCCTTCAAGGAATCTGCTAAGCGTGATATGGTACCTACCTACAGCTTTCAAAATAGACCAGTCAAATTGGTAAGAGGCAACGAAAAACCGTGCCGTGATCATAGTGGAAGGAGTTGTCCATGACGAAGCGAAGTTTGAAAAGCTTCCTGTCCATTGATTTATTAAAAAGGGAAGATGAGGTACTGGTTATATGAATAATATGAGGTTGCCACTCGAGAGAGTGGTGTAAAATTGTGTGCTCCCACCTCAGTCACCGTCGGACCGGCCGCCGCCTCGGCGGCGGCACGGGCGGTCGTGATTCGCGTGACATGTAAATTTTTGAGTAAGCGCTGGGAGAACGTAACCTATCTTCCCTTTTTAGTTAATTAATGTTCCTGTCCATATTTCCCTTTTGTTCAAAACTAGATGCGCACCCGCGGTTTCGCACGCGTTGTTCCTATGAAAACGTTTAGAAGTGATTTTTATCCCACGGGAATTCATTTATGGGATAAAAAGTGCTATTTATTTTTTAAGTTTAGTTATAGTACCTACTAGTTTTTGCTTTTATTGATGTGCCCAATGTAACTTTATTTGTTCTGTATTTTTACTTTTCCTCTGTTTTGTGTGTCCCTATGCGTGTGCTAAATAAATTTCTATTTTATTCTATTCTATTCTTGTTTGATTCCAGAATTAGATTTGCAAAATTTCAGCCCGATCCGTTCTGTGCATGAAGAGATAACAAACATCAATCCATCCAATCATCCATACAAACTTTCGCATTTATAATATTAGCGTGATAAGTTCTAAGTCACCTCATTTGACTTCTCGCTGCTTGTTGTCTATCTTAAAAAAACGGGCCAAGTGCTATCATGATTTATGAAATACGTACTAACCTACAGCCTGGTGACAGACGGACAGACAGACAGACGGACGGACGGAGGCGGTCGGACAGGGGAGTCTTAGTAATAGGATCCCGTTTTACCCATTTTTTACATACTTGTCGTAAAACGGTTAGATAGATATAAATACCGAGAACTATTCTACCATTCATTTTTATCATCTAAAATGGTAAATATTTTGCTGAAAACTATGTTATTTTAAAAAAATAGTTGAAAGTAAATTATAATATGGTATTTTACCTCTAATTTATTTCAATATTACATTACGCTGTATTTGAAGAGCCGTATGAATTTGCGTCAAACCGCAGACGCAAAAGCCATCTCACAAGAAGTTGAAGTTGAGTGGCTGCTGTATAGAAAGGTAGAATGCATGGTTCAAGAGAAAAGTGAGGTGACAGCTGTCATTTGTTTTGTACTTATCATTACTTTTGACGAAAAGTATAACTTTCATCCCGCTGCCCATGCAACTTCCGACCTACTTTCAGAGTATGAGTAATGAAAAGATATTTTTTGTTGAAAATCGTATGACCTACAATTACCACTTACACTTACCTAATATTTTTATGCTTAGACGCTTAGACCAAATAAGAAATCTTTGGTCTGAGATTTTTGGTAAAACTTATGATTTGGTAGTAAAAACCCGTGTTTGAGAGCTTGTTTTTTTTATAAGTAGGTAGATACTTAATTCAATTACTTAGATATGTAGTTAATAAATAAGAAAGGACTAGGTAATAGAATCTGATCTAAGAATGTAGGTAGGTAGGTATGTAATAACAATTCATGAATATATTTCACTATTAGAGACATTATCAAGGAAACGAAATCAATTTTAAAACGAAGAATAATATAATTATAAGGGTTTACGAAATTCATATACTTACTATACTTATCTAGTTCGTTTGTCTAAACTTCTAATGTAAGAATCAAAGAGTACCACTTCACACTCTTCTTCACATCAGTTTGTGCATCTTCTAAAAGGTCAAAGCATACCTACCTACACACATTATATATTTCTTTTTTATTTGTATCAAGTCAATTACACTTTAATAAGGCTGTGATGAAAGTGCTTCACAGCCTTAAATTTTTTCAATAATCTTCTCATAGAACTTAATACATTAGATGGTATTTTATTTAGAAACAAATAAAAAAAATATTAAGGTAGTATCAAAGGCTTTCTATTCGCTCAAGGATTATTTTTTATACGGTACCTACCTAAATTATGTAATATTTTCAAGTAGGTAGGTAGGTACATAAAATAAATAACTTATCATTTTAATAAATGTAATATACCCAGCTATAGAGGTTAAACCTAAAACTGTTATTATTATGTCTATTATAGATAAGCTGTTGAAACCATTGATTGATTAAAAAGGGAAGATAGGTCTCCAAGCGCTTACTCAAAAATTGGCATGTGTTACAACTACACGCAAACACATATTCTCACAGTTATATTTCCAGTCCTGTGCAATACAAAGAAGAACAAAGACGGAAAGACGTATCTAAGGCTGAAGTTAGACCGAGACAACAATATTTCACGCGAATCACGACCGCCCGTGTCGCCGGTCCAACGGTGACTGAGGTGGGAGCACACAATATGACACAATATGAGGTTGCCATTTTCGAGAAACTAGTACCTCATCTCCCCTTTTAATTAATCAATGGTTGAAACTAACTTTTTTGTACAACAGTTGACAAAAAATATATATCTGATTCTACTAGTAAGTAGGTATTTAGACTATTATTGGTTAGGTACATTAAATCACTAATCTACATTTACATTAAATCTATATTAAATAAATTTACATCAAATCACTGATCTACATTTTTTTTAATATTATAAAAAATTCAAAATAAAAACTTAATATTTATATTATTAAATTAATTGTTAATATAAATTTTACTTAAATACAATTAGTAAATATGTCAAGTATGATAAAATAAGATAAATTTTCATCGTACCAAAAACAAAAAAATATAAAGCTAAAAGTGCATACAATAATAATAATGAAAAAGAATAACTAATAAGTACCTACTTGTCTACCTAAAGCTATTACATACAAGGACATAATAAAGTGTCGATACTGTTGTTTTAGAATTAGCTAATTTAGGAATGTCAACATTTCGATTCCATAATCGATTTTAAACGATTCCTAAACCTTATTTTAACTAGTTTTGATGATAAATGATCTCGTTTATTTTGATATTCGGAAATCATAATTTTAGCTAGTTTTATCTTATTCTAAAACAACAGAATCGACACCAATGGCGTCTTATTTTATTTTATTAATAATATTATTATAAATTTTTAAGTTCATTTACGTAAATGTTTATGTGTGTAAAACTTTTTGTCCGAATACAATAAAATAAAATAAAACTCTATCTAAATTGTGTATCTTAAATAGAGTAAAATGGATACCTTCCCATCATCTTCCAATTTGCAGCAGGTAGTTGTTAGTAGGTACTTGTTAGGTTAGGTTAGGTTAGGTATTGCCCAAACCTGCGCTGCTTTTCAGTTAAGTTGAGTTTGATGTCGGACTGGCGCATGTTGTCTTTCGTTGATGATCTGCTATGCCAAGTTTTGGTGTTCGACCGTTCTCTACCAAGTTAGTTGGTAGTTGACTGACTAGGGCACGCTCTCTTTCGTTGAGGTTCTGTGCCAAGTTTAATGTCTGACTGTATGTCGCACGTTCTCTTTCGTTGACGTCCTGCTGTGCCAAGTTTTGGTGAGTGACTGTATGGCGCACGTTTTCTTTCGTTGGCTTTCATTGCAAAGTTTGGTATCTGACTGTATGGCGCACGTTCTCTTTCGTTGATGCCCTGCTGTGCAAAGTTTGGTTCCTCCCTGTATGGAGAACTCTCTCTTTCATTGACGTTCTCTGCCATGTTTGGTGTATGATTGTATGGCGCACGTTTTCTTTCGTTGGCTTTCATTGCAAAGTTTGATATCTGACTGTATGGCGCACGTTCTCTTTCGTTGATGCCCTGCTGTGCAAAGTTTGGTTCCTCCCTGTATGGAGAACTCTCTCTTTCATTGACGTTCTCTGCCATGTTTGGTGTATGATTGTATGGCGCACGTTTTCTTTCGTTGGCTTTCATTGCAAAGTTTGATATCTGACTGTATGGCGCACGTTCTCTTTCGTTGATGCCCTGCTGTGCAAAGTTTGGTTCCTCCCTGTATGGAGAACTCTCTCTTTCATTGACGTTCTCTGCTATGTTTGGTGTATGATTGTATGGCGCACGTTTTCTTTCGTTGGCTTTCATTGCAAAGTTTGGTATCTGACTGTATGTGGCACGTTCTCTTTCGTTGATGCCCTGCTGTGCAAAGTTTGGTTCCTCCCTGTATGGAGAACTCTCTCTTTCATTGACGTTCTCTGCCAAGTTTGGTGTATGATTGTATGGCGTACGTTTTCGTTCGTTGAATTTCAGTAACTTTTTTTGTTTCTGTCTGTATGAAGCACGCTCTCTTTCGTTGACGTTCTGTGCCAAGTTTGATGTCCGACTGTATGGTTCCCGTTCTCTTTCATTGACGTTCTCTGCCAAGTTTGGTGTATGCCTGTATGGCCCAGGTTTTCTTTGGTCGACATTATGTGACAAGTTTGCTATCTTACTGTATAGAGCACTCTCTCTCTCGTTGACCTTCTGCGACAAATTTGCTATCTTACTGTTTAGAGCACGCTCTATTTCATTGACTCTCCGTGCTAAGTCTGGTGTTTTTGTGTGTGGAGTTCGTTCCTCCTCTATCAAGTTTTTTGATGGCTGATTGAATGGGGCACGCTGTCTCCCGTTGACGTCTTGTGCCAAGTTTGTCTGACTGTCTGAAGCATGTTCTCTTTCGTTGTCACCGTCCTGTGCCACGTTTGATGCACTAAAATAAAAAATAAAAATGTTTGTATTTTAATATCATTGATAAGGATGAAAATGTATTTATATTGCCACTTCGAGCTTGAGCAGAGCTTGGAGTGGTACCATCTCTACCGTTGTTTTTTTGCTCTCTCAGAGTCAAGATCGAGTTGTGTGGTGTCCTGCCTGATGTGATGATGTCTCGTGGAAAGGCGAAACTAGTTGACGACTTACCTACTTTGATAAAAGTTCTTTCATTTTGTATAAATCGAAGATGATCGAAGATTTAAATCTTTGGTTTCAATGTATAATTTTGTATAATTTGTTACATTCTACCACAGAAGCTTTTTTCGCGGAATTGTTACTAAATATTTTCATCCTTTTTACTAATTTTTACTAAATATTTTCATCCTTATATAGGATTTCCGCCAAGTAACGACTGAATTTATTTGCTTATCAATTACCTACCCAGTTTTTTATCTAGGCGATATAGCCGCCAGATGCTCACACCAATGAATATCTGTAGCAGTAGCAGCGCATCCGCATTGCCATAATACATATGTCGCAGCCGGAACGTAGAATTAGCCCGTTTGTAAAACGGCTAGGCCGTTTACAAAACGGCGCCATTCAGCTAAATGGCTAGGCCAATTGTAAAACGCTCAACGTTCAACGATTTGGCTGACTCAAACCTAGCCCGATTGTAAAACGGCTATATCATTTTATACCATGGATTACTAATTAGTAGTAATGGCGCGCGGTTTTGCCTGTGCGAGAAATACCTGCCTAAATATTTCCTAACCAAACTTCAGAACACTGAAATGTAGGTACCAAAGAAATGTATTTTATGGGATTAAAGTAAAACGTATTTAATTTGAATCCCATAGTAGTGTCACAGTGCCTCAGATTATTAATAATATTATATAATAATCAAAATCAGTGCATAAAATTTAACTTCTGTAAAATCTAATCTTTAATATACCTCAATAAAATTGAAGTAGGTAGGTAATGTAATAATGTGGCCGTGTGGTGCTGGCTTAGAATTTGCACCACCCCAAGGGATATCCACCGAGGGTTTGCAGCAGCGCCCCTGCTGAACAATTTTCCACCGAACTGCAATCCCTAATCCCTATGCCAAGCGTGAAGCACAGGCGTGAAGTTTATGGTCATTACCCCTCATGGTACAAACGCCAATAAGGAGCTAATCAGGGGAAGTCTGCGTCTAGCAGTACAAGTTGTTGAGGTTGAGGATGTAGTAAAGATAAAATAACAGCTGTTTAAATGCATGTTATGGTATGCACGGTAGGTACCAAACGACCAACTTTTAAAATTGTGTTCTACTGTAGGTAGTTAGGTATCGCTGTCTCTGTTTGAGCTAACCTCCGAACCGAACCCAATTTTTAGGCAACTTTCCTTGGCAGATAATTGATGTCATAGCCGGTAATAAAATATAATATGTAGGTTTACTGTAGATTCTGCGCAGACGGAGCCTCGTACACAGAAATCTAGGCAGAAGGCCTAAGCACGGTGAACTGCCTAGTCATTCCCTATACGGGCTAATTCGGATGATCAGCCATATTGTAGAACGTTGATTTCACCGATCGTTCTACAATCGGCCTAGGCATTTAGCTAAATGGCGCCGTTTTGTAAACGGCCTAGCCGTTTTACAAACGGGCTAATTCTACGTTCCGGCTGCGACACATACAGCGCGGGGCAATGCAACTAGCCAGCGCGTATTGAGGACGCTTCCGAATGGTATTGATATGGAGCAGTTGAGTTACCTTTAGCTTGTTTGCAACAGTCTGCAGTTATCTCAATAATTTTAATAGGTCTGACAACTCAAAAATTTTGCCAAAAATAAAGTGCGTCAAAGTTTGGGAGTGGGGGCTAGTGACGTCACGGCTCCGTCACCAACATTTTTTCATTAATCGACAAAAAATGTTAATTAAATTTCTTTTAAAAAACTATAAACCAACTACAATTTTTATAGTTTTTTCATGAATTTTCATGGAACACATTGTCAGAACTGAACATAATTAAAATGGAACCTCACAGGAAGCACCAGCTTTAATATAAAAAAAGAATCATGAAGATCGGACTACCCAGTCAAAAGTTCTGAGGTAACAAATATAAAAAAAATAAAAATAACAGTCGAATTGATAACTTCCTCCTTTTTTTGAAGTCGGTTAAAAAATACGTGTCCAATATCTTCTGATAATCTTACTGACAGATTAATTTGATTTTTTTGGTCGTCAGGCCAAAAATGACAAAAATACAGGTTATTTGTTTCTATTATTTGACTGTGATTTTCTTCTTTACTAAGTATGTACCTATATTATGTACAATACATCGAGAACACGTCTATGTTGTTTAATGTAAGTATTATAAATATATCAGTTATCTAATACGCAGAAAAGTCGGCTTATCTATGTTGGAGCAAGATTATATTAATAGTTAGGTACCTACCTACCTACGTATGACGCTGTGTGAATTGTCGAACATTTTATGTTTTCATGTAGAATATAATATTTGTTGATTTCACAATGTTTTAAACCGACTTCAAAAAAAGGAGGAGATTCTCAATTCAACTGGTTTTTTTATGTTTGTTACCCAATGATGTTTTAATAATATCATTGTTGTTACCTCAGAACTGCGTGGTTCTATGTTCAAAATTCTTTTTTAAGCTATTGCATAGCTTTGACGTACCTAACTGCAGATTGTTGAAAGCTATCTAGCTTGTTTGCAACTAAAACAAATTTATAAAATAATGTTGGACAATTCAACCAGCTTTATCTAGCCTCAAACTAAGCGGAGCTTGTGTTATGGGTAGGTACTAGTACTAGATAACCGATATACAATACAATGAAAGATATTTTTTGTTATAGTTTAGTACCTACATAGAAAACATCCAGAACACCCTGAATAAATATCTGCAGATCGTACAAATATTTCTTCCGAGGCGAGAATCGAACCCACAACTTCCTGCATCATAGATAATGTATAGGTTCACTATTTACACACACGTATGTACCTACCTCTAAAATAATTAGATTTTCCTTGTAGGTACTAAAATAATTATTATTGTAAATCTTTGTTTATAATGCGCAACAGGGAAAATACATACCCTACACCTACCTACGCGAGTTAACGGGATAAAGTTTCGCTAAAAATAATAATTCGGCCAAGTGTGAGTTCGACGCGTGATTTAGGAGTTGCGTTCCGTAAAATATTTACCAGTTCATTCGTTAATTGAATTTTAATCTGTGAGGTTTGATTGTACTAAAGGCCTAAGCCTCGAAAGCAAAATAAATATAATATATAATAATATTTTTTCCGAGGCTTATTACCGATCTACAGTCGCTAACTCACGTAGGTTAGCGTGCGTTAGTACGCTTATATGACGCGTTGGGGGCTACGAATAAGAATAGTCGGGAACAGTAACTGCTTTAAAAAAATGCCCCAACCAAAGTTGTGCTAAAGTAGGCGGGGCTTAAAAGTCGGGCTCAGCGCGCCATCAGTCGGATATTTATCCTGCAAGCGAACACACGTCCAGTCTGCACAGACGTTTTCGTGAGTATCTTTGTGAAATAGCTGTGAATCATCATGCCAACATGTGTTGTGAAGTGGTGCAGGAGCCATACAAGATTAAAATGCCTAGGGATCACTTTTCACTAGTAAGTAGTAGCTAAATTATAATTACATTCATAGATGTTTAAATACGTCATCAAAATGAAATGTTCAATACTATGCAATATGAAGTCAGTAAATTTTTGAATTCGTTTTTTTGTTATAAATACAAAACAATATTTTGGTCAATAATACGCAAATTGAAGTCAGTTATTGATTTATTATATTTGAGATACATATTTTTTAATCTTAGAATTTTTTTCTTCTTGTTGATGAAATATTGAAATGTAACAAGATATATTTATAACACTTATGGATGTATTTATTTTGCTTGTATTTTGTGTTTTAGTTTTCCTGCCGATCCTATTCGGAAAAATAAGTGGATAAGTGCAGTAAAGCTAGAAAGACAAAAAACAATTACTAATGAAAATCGGTGGTTTTGTTTAAAATAATATGCTCACGCACCGAGACACTAATAAGATATAAATAAAAATAAATGACCACGGAAAATCACTTACTCGAGCTAGTAATCTGTCAGTAATATCAACACAGTGTTTTTCTAAAATATTTGATACTGAAGATATTATAGTTGAAGTTTTGAAAATCCGTCTTCACTACATTGCGAAGAAAGACTCTTTTTTAATGTCTTCTAGACTAAAACTTAATAAATTAATCATATTTCGCGGAACATAGATTTCATTGATGTGTACAAAGTAACAAAAACAAATTAATAAAAAACATTAACCATTATATTATTTTATTAATAACTTGGTTCGCGCCAACCAATCCCTGCTTTCGTTCTGAATTCAACTAATCACGAAGCAATGTCTAATTGGAACTTTAGCTATGATTAGTTTTTTGACTTATACGTCATTTTGGTTTGAGCTAGGCCCACTTTTTGTTTGAAGTTTGTTCTGAATTACCCTTCCTGACTATTCTTATTCGTAGGTTGGGGGGCTTATGTGTGC
Organism: Eupithecia tripunctaria; assembly: GCA_955876795.1. Classification (NCBI taxonomy): domain Eukaryota; kingdom Metazoa; phylum Arthropoda; class Insecta; order Lepidoptera; family Geometridae; genus Eupithecia; species Eupithecia tripunctaria. The sequence continues at coordinate 9,444,913 of OY041620.1, forward strand.
GGAGCCGCGTTTATTTTTTTGAGAAATGAAGGGATTAACTGAAAGAACCTAAATTTTAGCTCTATCACATGAGAGAGTGCTAAAATTTGGGTTTATACAGTTAATTCCCTTCATAGATCTCTAATAGGCTTACTGAACAGACGAGAGACTTTTGTTCACTTCATGGACTAAAATCCCCTAACATGCCCCGAAATCAAAAAATCTGCCGAGGACGGACTAAAGTACGCCAGTTTTTTTCATCTGAGTACGTCACCGTGTTCGTCAGGTATTTCTCGGGGATACGCAACGGGCCTATTTTGTTAGGGTTGGGGGTCTTTTTTAGGGTTCCGTACCCAAAGAATGTCAACGGGACTGATTTTCTAAGCCAATGGCGCCTGTTTCTTTGTCTGTCCGTCCGTCTGTCAGCGTTTTGTATTCCTAACATAGAAAAATAGAAGTCTAAGGCCCGTATTGTAAATAGAAGTCTAAGGACCGTATTGTGAAAGCATGCTCAGTCATCGACCTAGGCTTGAGTGATGCTTATGTAAAGTTTTAAGTAAATACTAATTTTAAAATAAATATTGCTTGCGAGCTAACTAATGTCAAAATCTACACTCACTCATGTAACCCTCAAGTAACGATGCGTTTTTACGTTGTTACGCATTATTGAACGGTTACCAAGCATTACTTGAGATATTTTAGAACGATTTCAAATTTTCATATCTCTGCCTAGTAATTCTTTCAACTCATGACAATGCTTGGAATGGATTTCTACGCACCAAAGCTTTTTTTTTATAAAGCGCCTGCAGTAGAAGTAATGCTTGGGTAAACTTTCATAATACGGGCATAAGTCTCTAGTCTAACTTAAAGCGGGACCCTAAAACCTAAAAAAAAAGACGTGTGGCACTCGGGGACTGCCGCGGTAAAGCTATTGCAATGCCATCTAGAGGCGAGTTGCTGAACTAAAGAGACAAACGTCAAGGTTTTTTCGTTACGGAATTTCTGGATTCGGTCCCCGCGCTCAAGGCCCGCGATAGAAGCTATGCAATAGCTTAATAAAAAATATTGATCGAAAAAGCTAACATCTACATAGTATGTTAGCTTTTTTCGGTCATCAAAAATATTTGTAGAAAAATATGTTTGTAGGTAGGTAGGTGCTAGTTATTGATGGGTTAGAACTATTGTTATAACAACCAGGGGGACTCCTTTCTTTGCCCAGCACTGGGACACCGAAAGGCCACTACAACTAATTATGCGTATGGCAATTTTTTTGATTATGATGAAAGTGTACCCATAATAAAGTCTAGTTTATACCTAAGCATTGATAGCTCATGTGAGATAAGCTTTTTTAACACTATAAAGTCTTTAAGTACATACCTACTTTAATTAAAATATTATTTACCTCTTAATGAGCCAAGTGAGAACTCTCAGAACTCTGTGTCTAGATAAACCTAACATATTATTTATTTATTATTTATTTATTCTTCTATATTCTAATACTTATAACAACCACTCACCTGGAACCACTTGTTTGTTCATTATTGGATTCTGTCGAAAAAAAGGATCCCATTTTTTGTTCCTATATCTACCTAAGTAGGTAGTAGGTACCTAGATATCAACCTTATGAAATAATGTAGGTAAGCGGGTGGTTCTGCTTTAAAAAAAATTCACGAAGTAAGTTTAGGTATTCTCTTTGTAAAACCACTCAAGCTTGAAAACTTTTGGTTTGATTGAATGGCAGTCCACGATTTATATTATAAGCAACAAATACTGGAGCTGGTTAATTCTATAACTCAATTATAAATAAAATATTAACCACCACGCACCAAGGACAGACTGTTATCAAATGAAATGAGTTTAAAGTTCAGCCAAATCCTCAACTTTTGTGTGTTGGTATGTGTGTATACCTACCTACTACTTAGGTCGGTAATACTCATTTGTGTTAGTTTTGTGTTAGTAGTAGGTATAGTTTAGTCGGCTAAGATCGGATGTGACATAAGATCGGATGCATGGAATAACTCCCAAATTAGGCAATATTTTCTACTGCTGGCTAGACTACTAGATCCGCCATTTTATTCTGCCCCTCTCCTCCTACTGCGGCCGGCCAGCGACCAGACGGGACGTGCACGCAGGTGATTATGCAGAAAAGGTGTATTTTGAGGAAAAAACTGACGATCTTACCCACAAAACTTTGATGGTTCATTGTGGTGAGTACTTTCATTGAATTAATGTATTTAATTATTTTGGGGCAGAATTTGTGAATAATCTTTCGATACTTTGATAACGCCCAGGACGTTTACAGCCCAAGATCCGGTCTTCCCTCCCAAATTGGGAGGGAAGCCCAATGCCGAAGTTTGGACTAAGATGTATCCGTTGTTAGGATATAAAAAATAATCAGTGGTTCTCAATTATTCAAGCCCACTAAATCGTATATTGAAATTAGTTCAAGTAGGTAACTACGTGGTCCCAATATTCCACTAATAATATAAATGCGAAAGTGTGTGTGTGTGTGTATTGTATATATGTATGTATGTATGTATGTGTGAGGGTGTGTGCGCGCGTGTAAGTTTGTTATCTTAGCTTAAATTAAAATTGGCATACAGATATACTACTAAAGATACTTTTTATGGCTATAATACGTATTTATCCCAACATGGTTCTATCAAAATCCTCGCGAAGTCGCGGTCGCGGGCAACAGCTAATAAGAATATTACTTACTCATTTGCATTTTTATTGTTTTTTGTTGCTCGAGGCTTAGGGAAAGGGGTTTGAAGATTTTTGTATGGAGGCTACTGGGCCTACGATATTTTTATTTTTTAATTGGCGGCGCATGATTATAGTAATAAATTGGAATAGAAGACACCAAAACAAATAAAAAATGTTCCGATGGGTTCAGGTTTCTGAGATATTCACAGATGTGTAGATGTCTATATGGCTTCAAATTTGAAATTATCATTTAAGAGCGTTTACTCCTTCCATGCGCAGTTTGGCTCAAAAACAGTACTTTCAAACCCTTTAATATCATTAACCACTTATCTTACACTATATGTTAATTACTAATAATTGTAGGAAATTTCGTTGTCCAAATAGTTAGTTAAGAAAATATTTCGATTAATATAGTATGTACGCGTTCTATCAAGATAACTTGTTAGAGGTTTTCTTAATTTCCCTTTCAGCATCAGTTTCGAAGCTCAAAATATTATGAAAATACTGACATATCTAAATTACAAAAAATTATTACCAATCAATAAGATTCTTGGGAAAATAGTTAGTTAAAAAGATGTTTGGTTTTGGTATCCAACTAAGAGAAATTAAAATTTTAAAAATGTGAAATATTAAGAACTTTAAATGGTTTTTTCTCCGATATACCTTATTAATTTGATATAGTAATAGCTTACCAATACAGTGGAGCATCTTCTTTAAAATTATACATATAAGTTTTTTATTATTTTGTTGTTATTATTTTTCTGTAAATATTTTAAAACTACTATAAAACGCTGCGCTCAAATCAATGCAAATCAGTCCGCCGCGAGGCTTACTAGAGTGTGGTCACGTCGTTCGGCGCTCTGACTGACCTTTGTCGTGCGTATAGGACGAGCGGACATTATACTTGCCTACCAGGTTTTGGTAATTTGGTAAGTAAAATATTGTATGATAATTTTTGATGGCAAACATATTTTAGAATGTATTTATATTGTAAAAATCATATTTCAGACAATGGGAAATAAAATAAAAGTAATTTTTAGCGAAGAAACGAAAGCGCCAAAATGTAGCAAACATGGAAAATGCAAGAGCTAAAAGGTTGGTTTATACACGTTATCACACTATAATATTATAAATGCGAAAGTTTGTATGGATGTATGGATGGATGTATGGATGGATGTTTGTTACCTCTTCACGCCAAAACTACTGAACGGATCTGGCTGAAATTTTGCATTCAGGTAATTCTAATACTGGAATAAAACATAGGCTACCCCGTGGGATAAAAATCACCTTTAAACGTTTCCATAGGAACAACGCGTGCGAAGCCGCGGGGCGCAGCTAGTTTTGTTATACTAGCTTCAACCCACGGCTTCGCCAAGGTAAGATACACATTTTCCTATCCGTATACATGTACTATACCTACTGATATGTTTATTTTATATTATATTTAATTTCTTTTTATCTTATTGGTCGATGTGGGCTTTCTAATAATATGTATTTATATATATTTGTTCGTGCATTTTTATGAAACTGTAAGGTAGATTTTTAATAATTCTGAGCTGGCTCCGAATTTAAAATAATCTAAATATTCTTGCTTTTGAGCGTTTCTACGTCTAAAAGTCTGTTGAAATTTGTTTATTTTATAAATTTCCTACGTATGTATGAGTAACATTATTTTCTTTTATTTATTTACTGCATAATGCTTGCTTTCAAATAGCAAAATGTGTGCTTATTGGTTGATGGTTTCACTTCAGGCAATGTAAAAAAAACGCAAGCGAAGTAAATTCAGAAATAGTTGAATGCGAAAACCAAAATATGGAGGTACTTTTAACTTTATTTTAAACTTTTAAAATTTTAATTACTTTTTTCTCTTTTTACGTCATAATACGCCATCACAGACGATTTCATAATATATGCTGTGTTTTTTTTTCAGAATGCTATATTAGAGCCACCACATGGAAATGTCGAATTTAGTAAGTTATCGAAGTAGTTAAAAAAATCAAACCACTAGATTATTCACTACTTTATCCTTTTATTATTTTATGCTGATGTTAATCTAAACTTAAAAAAAATGTTGTTTAAATTCTTCTTTTAATTTGCAGACTATCGAGCCCGAAATTCCAATTCAAATAAACACGGTGTTTGAGGGCCGCAGAATCATTGATTTTCAATATTTTTGGGATCAAATCAAAATGATCAATAACCATAATAGAGCAATGGGTTGTACCATTGTTAATTTACAACTGTTGAAGGAGCACAAAGTGGGCTTGCAATCAACAATTACTATATTGATTTTATATATTGATTTTATTTAATAAAACAGTTAAAAATAATGTAAATGACTTTATCTCTACCTAGTGTTTTATAAGTACATATTCCTAGTCCTAGTAGGTAGTAACCTAGTCATCTGTTAGAGTTCAAATTTAAATTTAATTATTGCTATAACGTTTTCACTCGAATGGATCAAAGTAGTTTTTCAAGTAAGTTTGACTATAGAACGCGCCAGCGCTACGCACACTCACGCTTGCTTCTGTGTGGGTTTGAATTACTACCTAAACTTGACATCGCGCGCTAGGCGTAAAGGCTCTTAAGCAGCATTATATTGTATAATTGACGTCTCCAAGTGTGCCTTGTGCTCCTACGGCGAATAAATGAGTATGAGTATGAGTATGTCTAAATGTGTCCTATTCATTATTTAGTCCTAGGACACGAAGGATAAAAGTTTGAGAAACTTAATTAGGATGAGGAGGGAAGACCAGACTATAAAAACGCAAAAAAAGAAATAACGCATCTGTCAAATTTCTAAAGAATTTCCTGACCGGATCATAGATATTAATTTTCATTAATGTATGGAAGTAAAGTCCGGTAGTTTTCTCAATGTGTACGTCATTATTGAACGTATAGAAGTGAAGATATATATACAGGGTGGAAAAAATCTATGGGCCTTGGGCCAACCCCTACGCCAATCGCGCGCCAACCCGCCGCCTGGGCCAGCCTGAGTCGCCGGACGATGACGCGGCGAGCTACGGTGCGGCCTTTGCCGCCCGTCCCCCGCCCGCTGTCTCGTTCAGGGTAAGACCGGCCCAGCAACCCCATGGACCACCAACCACACAGCGCCACCCGACGGCGGCGCCCCAACCGGGGCCAGCCGCACGCCCAGCCACGCAGCAAGCGGCGCCCCATCCGGGGCCTGCCGCGCGCCCAACCCCGCAGCCCCCAACAAGTGCTGCCTCGCCGCCTCCATCCCCACACACCGACCGCCCTGCCTCACCGGCAGCCCCAGCTTCGCGGGCAGAATCCCGGGCTTACCCTCCCATCGTAGTGGAGTGTCTACCCAACTGGGTATCGCACTTCGCTGCGCTGAGGGTGAAGCTGGGATACGCCCCCAACGCACGCCCCCTGGCACAAGGGGTGCGCTTCACGCCCCGCAGCCCCGAAGAGTACCGTACCGTGCAGCGCCACCTGGTGGAGGCCATGGCGGATGACCCGGCGATTAGCTGGTTCAGTTACGCCGTCTCCGCCGACCTGCCCACCAAGGTGGCCATACGCGGTCTACCGGCCAACACGGAGGCCGATGAAGTCACCCTCGCCCTGACCGACCTGGGGTTCCCAGTTCGGTTTGTAAAGCACATCCATCCGAAGCAGGGCCGCGCCGGCTGCCTGTTCCACGCCCAGCTGGACCGCCTGCCCGAGGGGGAGCTCGTGCGCCTGTATGGCCTCACTGAGCTCCTCAACATGCAGGGCATGTGCGTGGAATACTGGCGCGGCGCGGCGAACCGAGTGGCGCAGTGCCATCGGTGCCAGGCATTCGGCCATTCCTCGGCCCACTGCCACCGCCCGACGCGCTGCGTCCAACATGCCGCAGCCGACTGCCCCCGCCCCCTCGGGACTTCGTTGCTGGCGGACTTCGTTGCTGGCTCGGGCCGGGGACGGACGTGTTTTTCTCAGTGTCGGAGTGATTTTTAATTTATTTATTTATTTCTGTGTGGTGATTGTGGGTGAATATCGGTCCCTCCTGCTCTATCAAGGGGCTTTTGCCTATCTTGGCCGCGGCCATCTTGGAAAACAACAGGGACAGAGGACGGTGCGGGGGCCTCACCTCGGCATCGTATCGGACCCTCCTGCTCTCGCAAGGGTCTTGGTGGTATAGTGTTGGCGGCCATCTTGCCGAGCGACAAGGAGACCAACAGCACAGGTACCGAGGGACGGTGGCTTCACCTCCGCCCCTCGTCTCATTTTATTAATTGGGCGATCAAATTAATCACTCTGATTAATTTGATTTGATTTATATTTGCTTTGTTTTGTTGCTCTGCCGTCATATATCTGGGGGGTCACTCGATTTTGTTTATTGATAAGGATTATTTTATGCTTTGATTATTTTAATTGGGATTTTATTAAATTGAATTTTTATTTTATAATTGGATTATTTTATTCGTTGATCAATTATTTTATAATTTGGATTAATTTAATTGATTTTAATTTTGGTATTTTAATTTTTATGATAGGATAATTTTATATTTCGGATTAATTTAATTTATTTTAGTCGTAGGATTTTATTTAGTGGATTTTATTTTATTTCTGGATTATTTTATATTACTGATTAATTGAATTAATTTGTAATATAATTAATTAATTTTTGTTTATTTTATATTAGATTTAATTTTTACTTGTTTTGATTTTTCATTCTGTGAACGTGTAAATTGGGACTTTTCCCATTTCTCATTTTGCATTTTCATTTGGTGAACATGTGATTAGGAACTTGGCTTCTGTGTGCGCTTCGTCTCAGGTCACTTTTTTTTTTTTCTTTCGCGTCAAAATTCAATTCTAGGAACAAGTTAAGTAAGATTACTTTTGGTTCGTCTCTGTGAACATGTCGGACGGTGAAAGTAGAGACCCGAGTGTGGATTCGGGCGGTCATTTTACCCCTAAGGCTGCTCTCGCAAGGACCCCTCCGCAGGCGTCATCGGGCAAGCGACAGCTGTCATCGCCTGCCGAGGCGTCAGGTGCGATACGACCGTGTTTAGACACGCGGTCGAGCTCGCGCTCAGCGGCAGTGCAGGCAGCCCATGACGCAAAGAGGGGTCTGCAAACACCGGCGCGGCCTACTGTAGCTACTCCGGCATCCGTAGCGCCAGAGAAGCGGTCGCAGGGAGCCGCCCAACCTGGGAAGCTCCAACTAGCGACCGCCTCGAAACTTGAGCTCCTGGACAGCGTTCGTGGCGCCATCAAAAGCATAGTGGCCATAACTTCGGGCCCAGCCTCGAAGTTGAACAAGGCAGATATGGGTGGCGTCTACAACAACACCCAGGAAATCCTTGGAGTCGTTGCAGCACTCGAGCTCCAGCTGGCAGATGCGGAAAAACGGGCAGACGTTGCGGAGGCTCGGCTTGCCTCTCAACAGCAACAGGTACAGCCGGCGGTTTCGGCGGCGGGTCCGGAGCTATCCAGCTTCGCGAATGCGTTGAAGATGGGTAGGGGACAGCTGCCGAAGCCGATTAAGGCACAAGGTCCGGTATTGGCCTTCTACCCTCGGGAAGAGGCCGAAACCAACACCTCGGACCTGACAAAGGCAGAGCTTAAGAGGACAGTCGAGCCTCGCGCAATTTCAGTGCAAGTGGAGCACATTAGGAAGGTGGGCAACGCCGGTGTCATGGTCCAGACGGCCTCGGTGGCAGCAGCGGAGCGCCTCAAGAAGGCAGTCCCGGCGTCGCTTAGAGTAGTGGAGCCGAAGCGGAAGCAACCGTTGGTTGCACTCTACAACGTAGACGGGGATCCCTCCTTTGAGGCCCTCGTCGAGGAAGTATGGGAGCTTAACTTCAGGGAGAACCCGCTTTGGCCGCTACCTGCGGTTAAGGCGGCAATGAAGGGCGCCTTCAAGAGGTCGCGTAGGGGCAGTCCCTATAAAGAGACTACGTGCGTGTTTGAATGCACGCCAAGCTTGCGAGAAGCCCTCATCAGCATGGGCACAGTTTACGTTGGGTGGCAGCACGTTGAGGTGAGCGACTTCGTTCGCGTAACGTGCTGCAACAAGTGCCAAATGTACGGACACCCAGAAAAATTCTGTAGGGCTATCGAACCTACCTGCGGACGCTGCGGCGAGACGGGCCATAGGGCGGATAAGTGCGAGGCAACGGTCGTGTGCTGTGCCACATGTAAGCGCTTCAAGCGCGATAGCACGCACAAGACCGCGTCGCGGCTCTGCCCGGCCCGCCTACATGCAGAAGAGCAGCTCATAAACCAGGTCCAATATGGTTAGCACACCAGCTTTGAAAGTGGGTCAGATCAACCTGGGTGGCGCAGCGACGGCAACGAGGGAGTTGCCCGCAATCGCGGACACGCTCGGCCTGGATATTGTTCTAGTTCAAGAACAATACTCCACGGCCGGCGCTTTCATCCAATGCGGGGTAAACTCCAAAGCGGGCATTTATTTGCGGAACCGCTTCAAGCCGTGTGCTGTCCTGCACCACCTCTCGACCGACCACTTCGTGTGTTGCCATATGGAGGACGTCGACCTGTATGTTGTTTCTACGTACTTTCAGTTCAGCGACAATATCGATATCCATCTTCAGCAACTAGAAAAAGCTTTGGACCTCCTGAAAGGCAAGGCGGTTCTGGTGTGCGGGGACTTGAACACCCATTCCCCGCTATGGCACTCTAATCCCCGACATTACGTTGGTAGAGGCCATACCGTCACCGACCGCCGAGCCAAGATGGAGGACTTCATTCTGAGTAGGGATCTCGTGGTTCACAACACCAGCGGCCAGCTGTACACTTTTAGTACTGTAAACGGTGAGTCGAATATCGACGTAACCCTAAGCTCGCGCGGTGTCCGCATCCGCGAGTGGAGGGTTCACGACGTCTCGTCGAGCGACCACCGATTAATTACGTTTAACGTCGTACACCAGTCGGAAAGGCCCTGCGTACGAACCACGGTACCCATCCTGCCAACAAGGTATCGAACCAGAAACGCTGATTGGAGAGCGTTCAATACGGCGGTCCACATGCAGGTGGGGCGTCTTCCTTTCAGACAATCCGCGGAGAACCTCAGTGCTGCCTTCACCGAGCTCATAGTGCGCGCTGCGACTGACTGTCTGGGCACCGTGAAAGCGGCTACCAAAGACCGTGGTTACGAGTGGTGGTCGCCTGCCCTAGACAGACTCAGGCGCAATCAGCTCAAAGCGCGCCGATCCTGGCAAAGGCACAGAAAGGTAGATAGTAGGATCGAGGTAGAGGCCAGGGAACAGTTTCATCAAGCCAGAGCGGCCTATAGGCAAGCGATGGCTTCCGCCGAATTGGAACACTTCCGAAAACTGGCCGAAGCCGGAAATCAGGATCCGTGGGGACTCGCTTACAGGGAGGCGTGCGGTCGTGTACGACCACCGGTGAATGTCGTTAACGGGGTCCAATTCCTAGGCTCGAACACAAGTGACGTCGGCGAGTCGATGACTGCGCTGATGTCGGCGCTGTGTCCGGACGATGACCCCTCCAACGACACCGAGTATCACCGGCAGGTTAGAGTCGCGGCTGCACTGCTTCCGTCAGGTGAGACCTCCCCGCCTATCGATCAGGCATCGCTCCAGCGAATTATTTTGTCGCTGCGAAACACTGCCCCGGGAATGGACGGTATAGAGGGGAAGATGCTCAAACACGTGTGGTGGGCGGCGAAAGCCGAGTTTACACACGTCATGAACCGATGCATATTGGAGGGCATCTTTCCCTCGATCTGGAAAGACGGCCGCCTATTGGTCCTTCCGAAGGGCAACGACAAGCCGCCGACAGACCCCAAGGCGTACCGACCCATCACCCTGTTGCCTGTGCTTGGCAAAGTCTTGGAGAGAGTGTTGCTGTGGAGTATTCCTCAGCTCACTCGCGGTATCTCCTCTAGCCAGCATGGATTTACAGCGGGTCGGTCCACCACGTCAGCTCTCGGCACCATCCTGGATGAGGTAAGGGACAGCAGGTCGAAGTACGTGCAGGCCATATTTTTGGACATCGCAGGAGCTTTCGACAACGCCTGGTGGCCAATGATCCTGGTTAAGGCGAAACGCGGAGGATGCCCGCCAAACATTTACAAAATGTTGGCGAGCTACTTCAGCAATCGCAGGGTGGCCATGGTCGCTGGCAGCCGGGCAGTGTGGAAGACGTCCACTATGGGTTGTCCCCAGGGCTCGGTACTAGGTCCGACCCTCTGGAATGTTCTTTTAGACGATCTGCTCCGCCTTCCGGTGCCGGCTGGGGTGAAGTTCGTGGCGTACGCGGACGACGTGACGGTGTTGGTAGCAGGGGATGCTCGGAGGGAGCTAGAAGCGAAAGGAGCGGCTGTCTTGGGACTGGTGGAAGAATGGGGAGCGAGGAATAGGCTCTCATTCGCCGCCGCTAAGTCCCAGACCATGACCCTGAAAGGGCGACTGCAAAGGCCACCCCTGCTAAAGACCAACACTGTCACCTCTATACGCTCAGTGACGGAGGCCAAGGTGTTGGGCGTCATCATCGACACCACCCAGTCGTTCTCACCCCATGCGGCGTCGATCGGTGAGCGAGCTAGTAGAAGCTTCGGCAAGATGTCGCGCATATCAGCGAACAGATGGGGCGTTCGGTACCGGGCCCTGCGGGTACTCTATAGGGGTACGTATGAAGCTACAGTCACGTACGCGGCCAGAATCTGGTACCACCGAGCCTCCTTCCATGTCGTGCGTAGCGTGCTGCTCAGGACCCAGAGACCCTCGTTAGTTCTTCTAACAAAGGCGTACAGGTCGTGCAGCACTGCGGCGCTTGCCGTACTGGCAGGGGCTCTGCCGGCGGATTTGCTGTTGGCTCGAGCGGGACGCAGACTGGTAGAGACTGAGGGTCAGCCCAAGGAGATTCATTCGCGGATTAGGGCCAGAGTAGATGCGGATACAGAAGATGAGTGGCAGAAGCGTTGGGAGTCCGAGGACAAGGGACGCGAGTTGTTCCGGTTCTTCCCGGATGTGGGAGAGCGCATGAAGGCGCACTGGGTTGAACCGGAACACGAGGTTTCGCAGATCCTGTCTGGACACGGCTGCTTTAGGAAAAGGTTGAGTGATATGAGACTGAGCGACACAGCTGCCTGCAGTTGTGGGCATTTCGAAGAAACTCGGGATCACATTTTGTGGGAGTGTCCGGTATATGCGGCAGAGCGGGGTAATTTATTAATGGGTATGGTTAGGGGGGGCGGACATGAGGGACCGATTCACCACGTTGACCTCGTTAGTAACGAAACTAATTTTAACAAACTTAGACGTTTCGCCAAAGCATGGCACAGAATTAGGCGCGCTGAGGAAAACACGAATTCGATCGGGGATGGGGGGGGCACAGAGCAGCACCGAGCTGGGGAGGAGCAGCCCGGCAATGAAGTCTGTGATGTGATGTGGCATGCCCCAGAAGGGGGAGAGTGTACGGGACACAGTGCGTAGGATTTGTAGAGTTTTGAGTCACCCGAGTGGAGTGACTCTTTTCTCGCGATTCGGTCCGTATAACCGCAAGGTTGGTAGGACCATGGGAAGGTGGAGGGAGTGCCCCCGCCCCCTCACTGACAAGCTTACCTGCGCCAACTGCGGCCGTGAGCACACGGCAAACAGTAGGACTTGCCCTGTGCTCCGGCGCGAGGCGCGGAAGAGGGGAGTTAAACTCTCCCCACCCGCACCAAACCAGCCCACTGCCGCTCCGAGCAGGGGAGCGTCCCCCGCCCCCCCGCCCGCACCCGTTCTAAGTACCTTGTTGAAGACTTCAATAAGAAAATCGTTAAATGGTAATAATAAATCTATGCACAATTCCTACTTACACTGAAAAAATATAATAGTTAAATTTACTAAATTCTCAGTATTTTTTACAAAAGCAACGTGTAAAAATGGGTCCTACACACTTTTTTGTTAATTTAACTAAACACAAATGGTTAAACTTTTACAAAACTGGTTTAGTATTACTGACTCATAGCTTTTGTAAACTATACAATACCAGTCATGCAATATTCACTCATTCTGTTTTGTATAATTTAAGGATTTTGTTTAGTATTTTTTAGTAAACCTGTTTAGTATATTTTACTCCATGATTTACCTAAAAGGTACTATACTAGTTTTGTAATACCTACTCATTCTGTTTCGTAGATTTAACGAGTTGTACTTAGTATTTTCTACTAAATCGGTTTTGTATATTTTACCCCTCAGCTTTTGTAGACTATACGATACTACTCATGTAATATCTACTCCTTCTGTTTCGTATAATTTAAGGATTTCGTTTAGTAAATTTCATTAAACCTGTTTTGTATATTTTACCCCTAATATACGTAAAATGTACGATAGTGGTATTGTAATATTCACTCAATCAGTTTCGTATAATTTACGGGTCATGTATGTATTTTTTGCTAAATAAGTATCGTCTAAAATACCATTATTGTATAGTACGTTCTACGAAATTTGTTTACTTATTTACTTTCGTATATTTTGCAACTTTACTTTGGTTGAATCTACAAACAAATTGAATAGGTATATAATACGCTTGACTTTTAACAGTAGGTATTGCTTTCGTAATATTTACATATTATCTTTTGTATATTCCACGCTTTTTTTATTATTGATATTATAGGGTACCTGGGTTTTTAAGTTGGCTACTTACGGCCGTTCCCAATAATCAGATGGATTGAATATTTGAGAATGGCTGTAAGAAGCTAACTTAAACATGTAGGTACCTATGATCAATAATCCAAAAAGCGCAAACAAGTAAATAATGGGAGAACAATACGTACTTACCTAAAAGTCAAGGGTATTATAAACTCACAAAAAATGTCCAAGTAGAAAGTTCCAAAGCAGATTAAATAAACGAAAGCAAATGCATAAGTCAAAACAAATTCGTGAAATGTACAAATTTAGCAACAATATATATATAACACAGGACATTATAGGGTCATTGCGCCTGTTTGCGTCCAGTTAGCGGAGTTGTCCGATACAGATATCGAAAAAAATATATTTTTGTGAGCTCATAAGAATAAAACTGATTTCACCACATGACTAATATACTCTATTTTCACATGGAAAATAGACTTTCTTCTTAAATTTAACTGTTAATTTAAAAAAAATACTTTAATCCGAAATGCCCCATTTTACCCGTTCTCGTCCAAAAATTCCAGTTTGCGACCCTATGTTGCCTAGTTCTCGACCACTATATATCTGATAGGAAACTTACTTATAATAATCATAATCATCACCCTGTTTTAGTCCTCTGCTGGACATAGGCCTCAGAGTTCTAAAATCTTGGTCTTGTGGTCTCGTCGTAGTTGGGAACGAGGGGTATGTGCAAAGTATAATCTGCCATAGAATGTCCTCTCATCATGCATTTTAAGATTCGTCAGGTGGCTCCTGCCAAGCTCCTGAGTGAATACTTTGTACCCTCGCCTCGGTTCGGATTTGTCTGACGAAGTCACTTAGGTGGTTTCCCGTCTTTTTGCCATCAGCCCGAAAGACTCATCCGAGAGTTTGGATTGCTTGCCAGTACGCTGCTTTTGGCAGAACTTGATGCCCTTGTGCCTCAACGTTTCAACCAGATTGTGTAGGGTCTCGTCAGCGTCATCAGTGGGATCCAAGGCAGCGAACCTATTCCCGAGAAGCTGCCGGAACTTCTCGGTGCCCGCCATGATTTCGATTGGATTAGGTCGGAGCGTGGATTTCATCAGATGGTTTCTTCCTAGCTTTAAGTTGATATCCAGAGAGCCTCGGAGCAGTCGGTGATCAGATCCGGTACTAAACCTGTTGATCACTGAGTCATCTCTGAATATGTGCTTGCTATCCATCATGATCAGAAGTTGATCTCATTTTAAGTCACAGTGTCGGGGCTTCGCCACGTCCACATACGAGCCTTATGGATGTTGTGTAAGGCTTTGGATATATGTCTTCATAAATATCCTCCACTTCATCATCCGATTGTGCCGAAGTCGGTGCGTAGACCTGACTTACTGTTCCCTGAATACCTGTCAACATACTGGAGATTTCTTGAATGTTGTTAGCGAGGGTATTATTGACGAGGTCACCTACGTACGTCACGCTGGGATGTTTTATCACCCTCGCGAAAGTAGAGAAGATGGCCCGAGCCTAGTGTTACTGTGTCCTCCCCCTCTCTACTACTACTCTACATAACCCCATAACATGCCATTTAATGTTCTCTAACTCCACTTACAACTGCGCTAGGTGATGGTCAAACCTCAAAGTTCGGTGGGACTTCACCCGAGGATTCTTCGCACCCCTAATCCCAGGTCTGGCATGGCACCCGTCAACGCCAGCACAGCCGCTGGTGTCGCTGGGCACTTTGGACTTTTTTCTTGGCTATCTATATCATTAATTGAGGGTTTGGGCCATGACCCACCACGCTGGCCCAGTGCGTGTTAGTGGGTTGTTTTGTCATTGCCTCGTTTGTTGGTTGCATTTAGGAATTAGGAAGCACCGCGGGCAGTTGAGGTTGGCTTGGTATGGTGTGGTATGGTAAGTGTACTCTTTTTTCCGCACTCAAGACTCGGGATGGTCCATTGTGGGTGTTTGTTTGCTAGTCTAGCTAGCCTAACTCCGTCCAGAAGCGCAGAATCTTTCTGGGATTTTCACAGGCTTCGCGGATTGACCTCGTATGGTCACGGATTTCATGTCGCTGTGCTGTTACTCCCTCGCATATCAGGACTACGTGGGCAGCTGATTCCTCGTCACTGAGACACCTGCAGAGAGGGCTATCTGGTTACTCTGATGGTGTAGAGGTATTTGTTTAGTGGGCGGGCAGTGTCCTGTGAGTATGCCAACAAGGACGCGTAGGTCTCTTCTGGTCAGGTTCAGTAGCTTTGGTGATGCAGCCGGAAGCGCTTCTCTTGCCTGGCGGCACTCCTGTAGGTGTGTCCATCATTCGGCATGCGTTCCTCTGGCTTTTTGCCTTATCCATGTTCGGAATTGTGAGAATGCTAAGGGGAGGAGCGGACGTACGCCTGTTTTAGGCGTGCCTGACCCTTTCCGTGCTAATCAGCAGCGTCGTTACCAAGTGATCCGCTATGTCCCTTGTTCCATGGGATGGTTATCCGGTTGTTGGTGAAAATCCTCTCAATTGCCAAGTGACATTCGTGTACGAGTTTGGAGTTGCAGCTGTTTCCTGCCAAGGCCCTGAGTGTAGCAGCTCTGTCAGAAAAGATACGCACGCATTCGATGTCCATGTTCCTTCTTTGCACAGCTGATAAACATTCTTTGGAATCGTTGCAATTTAGTTATTGAGGTTTATCGTATTGTATAGGTATTTTTGAAAGTAGTAGTGGCTATCACTAGCTACTAGTATACAAAAATACCTAATAAACATTAACATTTATTAGTATTCTATATTTAGGACTCTGATGACTGCCACTGTGTTTTATTATACGCAGATGGTCGATATCTGGTCTTATATAGTAGTTGTCGACCACAATTTTATTTAAAAAACTTGCATATAGCTTATTTCAAATAAAGTAAAATTGAATGAAATAATGTTAAATACACAATACTGGATAACTCAATGACTTAATATACAAAATTCTATTACATTATTGTTAAGTTTACATAATCAATAAATCTAAGGTCGAAATCAGGACGTCATTTAACCTTGTCCAATTCCCGACCATAAGAAATTTCATAACTCAGTATTTTATAGTTCGTTGCTCCGAGCCTGGACGAAATATGGTTTTTAGATACCTTACGAGCATAAGGTTCAAATTTAATAAAATGTTTGAGTAAATTTTCATACAATAATTAAAACAAGAAACCACCTTATTGACACGATATGTCCGATTCGCGTCCAGCCCGGTCTAAAACGGGACTTTCTCAAAATATCGTGGAACAGTTCTCGTCCACGTAATATTTCAAATTTATTGACTATAATTTAGACAGAATTACACAAATTGATATTTTTCAATCCAAAATGAAGTCACACTAATAACCATCAACTCTGAAATGCATAAAAATAATGTAAAACTTAGCGTTGAATTTGCGACACGCTGCTATTTTTCGCGTTGATATAGACACGTTTGGTCTTGTTGACGGCGGACCACAAATTAAATGGTTTGTTTTACTTATATTTCTGGTGCGAGTTATGTGAAGTTAGCTTGTATGCTTAGCTTACACATCTAGGTTGTTGATATAATTTAATGTTTTTGTGTGAGAGTGCAAATAAGGCTATTTTCGATAAAAAGTAACCAGTAGTGCCGCGAAAGGTCGTGAATGGGGCCTGGACGCGTAACAGGCGCATCTACCCTACGCAAACAAATTATTATCAAAATCATTACACTCAATTGAATTATCATATTATACATAACAATTAATTAATGAATATTACAATTCCCAGATTTGGCCAGGATAAGGATTCAAATAATAGTAAATGTAAAAAATAAAAGAACTTTTTATTTTACTAACAAACACAAAATGACACCAACAAATTACGTAGGAAACGCTCGTTCCCTCGTTTTACATATTTTAGTTTACCTAGACGTAACAGAATTGCCACCATTATATAAATAAGTACGAACTGAATTCTACAAGAAATATCTCAATCACATCAGGCATAAAAAAAGTTACAAAATAATGATAAACATTTCTGGTTTTATCAATCTCGAAACTCCAGATTCATAATTAAGGGGCTGACAACGGTCAAACATCTTCTCGCCGTATTTACGGTTATGGTGTAGTTTTCTTCGTTCGTACTAAACTTATGCATTTTTTTTGGTAGAACTTGTTTTGATCAAATTCGGCCACTTTTTAAACAACTTCAACTCACAGTTCGAAAACAGGACGTCAAAATCTGATTCAATCTGAAAATAATTTAAATTTTGGTAAGTAGGTATTATATACATTTAATCATAATTTTTTTCAAATTTAATTTTAGGAGAAGAGGAGGTATTCAAGAGGTTGCGGGGTCGATTCCCGCCTCGGGACAAATATTTGTACGATCTGCAGATATTTTCGAAGTAAAATAAAAAATATCTATCTACATTAAGTAGTGTATTGTATTAAGTATATCAGTTATCTAGTACCCATAAGATAATGCTGTGTGAATTGTCAGAAAAATATTTATTTATTATTTATTTATTTATATAACCAGCCGGTAACACCCACTGCTGAGTATAGGCCTCTTCTTTATCTCGCCACCCCATACAGTCTCAAAGTATGATAATCAGTGATCGGAGTAGGTAGAGCGATTTGGGTTCATTGACCGCAAACGTTGATGTTAATATGGATATCCCACGGGATTCCGACTAATACTCTGGGATTCGATTATTATAATTATTTTTATCAATAAGTTTAAAAAATGGTATTATGTAAGTCCATAAGCGCAGGAGCGACGGTGTCAATTTTACATCAGCAACACGTTGCCAATTTTTTTGTCAAACGTGTGATGTTGCCGCTTTCTGGACACTCGTCGTGATATAGCTGCATTATACGCTCTTGGTCACAGGTGCAGGGAGTGTCACAGGTGTGGCTAGGGTGACGCACCTGTTTCCTGTTTCTTATTCTTATTCTTAATTAACTTATTGTTAAATGTTGTCTCACTCGATTACTTCGCTTCTCAGAGTGCGCTTGTTTGCTTCCGGTTGTGTTTTGTTGTGTGGTGAATTTCTTTGAACCCTGGCTTGTTTACTGGATTCTGGAATCTCCTTACTACTACGACTTTGGCTAGCCTTTGTGGACTCTGATTTACCCTTATTGGATTGGATATTTGGAGTTTTTTTTATTGGATAATCATTTGGTAAGTTTTTTTTGTTGTTAAAAGTAAATTTTGACTACAATTAATGTATCAATCTACCTTGAAATCATAGAAAAATTATATGTTTGGGCTTAGTGAAAAGCTTGCCTAAAGTCAAACCAATAAATAACATTTTGAATACAAAAATTAATGTAGGTACAGTATTATTCGTCCAAAATGCAAAGCCTTTTCTTGTTAGCTAAACTTTTTTAATACTAATGTTATTGTATTCCAATCCAGTATTTTCTTCACTTTGATGTATGTCACTCTCTTAGCGTAAATTAAAAACTTTTAGCTGCCTTTGCATTTTCAAACTCGTACTAGGAATAAATATTTTTACTAGTTTTGTTTTGTTTTTTGAACAAATCAGTATGTTTTGACCACTTAGTGTTTATGTGACTCTATTAAGCATTTCTAATTAAACGACATTTTGATTCAGGTAAAGTAAGTACTTCGACATGGCGTCGTCAAGTTTTGTCAAGCCTGAAACAGTTCAAATGTGGATACGTGAATATCCTGAGCTGATCTTTGACGCTGCTAGCTATACTATTTACTGTACCAAGTGTGAAAGCCATTTAACAGTAAAGAAATCTAATGTCAATCGACATATTGAAAGTGCTCAACATCGAGGAACTTATAAACGGCCACAAGAAGAATTTTATTTTGACCTTATTCAGTTTTTAATTCTTTGTAACATTCCTTTGTCGCAAATGAAAAATAATGCTTTCAGCATTTTTTTTTCAAAAATACTTGTGTTGTGTTTGCTTTTGTAATTGCTTGCACTCACAAAAAAGTGCCTGACGAGTCACAATTGCGTAAAGTATATTTGGACAAATTTTATAGTAATAAAATTGCCTCCATCTATGAAAACATTAAAGATGAGAAACTTTGGATATCGATAGATGAGACAACTGACTTTTTAGGTCGTTATATTGTGCATTTCTTGGTAAAGCCACTTAATGAAATCTTTTCTGGTCGACCTTATTTAATTGCCTGTAAAATGCTTGAGGTAGTCAATGGCCAAACCATTTCAAATTGTATTACAGAATGTTTGAAAAATATTTGGCAAGACAACTTTGAAAGAAAATTTGATAATGTTTTAATATTATGTACTGATAGTGTGGCATACATGCTGTCTGCGGGACGAAATTTGAAATTTGTTTTACCTCAATTAAAACATGTTACCTGTTTGGTACATGCACTTCATCGCGTATCAGAACAAATACGGTTAGAGTACCATGATGTAGATATAATAATATCAAATGTGAAAAAATATTTTAAAAGCCCCTAGCAGAATAAAAATATTGAAAGATATGTATCCAAACTTACCTCTTCCTCCACAACCAGTAATAACTAGATGGGGCACTTGGCTTAAAGCTGCTTCGTATTACGCAAAATATTATGAAGAAATAATAAATGTTGTTTCTCGTTTAAACAGTTCTGAATTAATGGCATAAAAAATATTCTAGAAAAAGAAAATCTACGGAATGAATTAATAAAAATCATTATACGATTATTCTGCAACTCTTTTAATGAAAATTCATTAAAAGAGTTGCAGAAACAAAAATTAGCATTAAGCGACTCATTTTTGGCTTTTGATCAAGTCAGAGCTGTTTTAAATGAATGTAATTCTGATAGGATAAAAATAAAAATTGAAAGAGTTTTAGATAGAAATCCTGACATTGATATCCTCAGAGAATATGAATATGAGATAACAAATCCCGGGATTCGGGGAATATCCATTTTTCTACTTAAAAATCAAATCCCGGATTCGGGGAATATCCATATTATTCAAACATATGGCAAGTACATAAAATAGCTCCACCTACTCCGATCACTGATGATAATAGAGCTAGTTAACACTTAAGATGGATTTTATTTTATATTACAATTTGTATTTTATTGATTGTGTAATTAAATTATAATTGTAATCAATGGCAAATAGACTACAATATTTGATGTAGTAAATAAAGAAACTTACTTCTTTTGAAACTGCCACTCAACCCAGAGATATTTTATTCCACTTCAAATTTATCAAGATCATTGGATGCAATAGACTCTGAGTCCATAGAACAAGTGCTCTGAAAAAAAAAATTAAACTATTTAGTAAGTGCAAAGAAAATATTAACTACTTTGTAATTTTTTTTTAAAGAAATTATAATTGTGCATTAAAGTACATTCACAAAGCATCACATATCCATGTAGGTACCTACCTATAATATTATTTGCTTACCAATGTTTTATTTTCATTTCCGAATCGAGATAGTCCAGCCTTCAACTTTATTCTATCTTTTATTTTATTTGATTGTATGAGTTCATTAATATCTGACTCGGTAATATTTTCAACACAGAAATAGCTCCAAATCGTGTTCTAGCAAAGATTATATAAAAATGATTTAAAAATGTCTTGAAATAAGTAGGAACAATGATGAAATAACTGGGACTGCAGTGGTTTATGAATGACGATGAGCAAAGTACCTACCTATCCTTTCTTTGCTCATCGTCATTCAAAAGCCACTGCAGCCCCGACTACAATGATTATATAAACAGCCTAACGATAAACTACCTAACATCATCAGGCTACAGTAAGCCTATGCTGGACATAGCCCTCCCCTAATGAGTGATTATTATAATTCACTACTAGCTACTCACAGACAGAAATTGTAATAATAAGCTACTATTATTACGATTTCTGTGTAGTTACCGTAGGTAGGCAAAGATGCCCAGTTAACCAAACATCGAGATTATTACAGTTTATCGATGTCATCAAGTCAATTAGTTAGGTAGGTAGGTATAGGTTTTACATACCTTTGAACACTCTTCGAGTGTCTTCCGAGACTCCCCACGGATCCAGCTCAATCACGAAATTATTATCCGTATCAATATCAAGTACGTTCGGATCGGATTCCTTTTCTTCCATGATTGATCAGGCAGGCAGGCAGGCAGACAAAGCTCAGCAAAATGGCTAACGAAACACCCTCCACAGTTTCGAAAAAAGGCACTTTATTGCGTACTTTCAATGAAAGTAGGTAGTATAATTCTGTTTTACCCATATGAACACAGAATCGTTTTAATATAAGAAGCAGGAGTCCAAATAAAATACAATAACCACGTAAAGCAGGAGTCGTCGTCTTTCGCTCGTTAGCGTCCCACTGAGCGAAGTGAGCGCGGCCCCCCTCCCTTATTACAGTTATTAATTTTCTAATACGAAACAAGGTACGTTAAATTAACACTCACAGTATTGATTCTACAAAACTACTTTTGTAAATTATTATGCCTGTCCGTAATTTACCTACCTACCTACTTACCAACGCAAGGTTCTTTCGGGTCTAGGTACCAAGAGAAGACTGGTCTTCGGTTTTCCTAGTTATTACCTGCGCCATTTACGTCAATAGACACTTCCACCCCCAAGACTCTAAGGCCCGTATTATGAAAGCATGCTCGGTCATCGACCTATGCTTGAGTGACACTTATGCCATAGAAAAGCGTTACTTAAGCATAACTCTATGACTGAGCAGGCTTTTATAATACCGGCCTAAATCCTAAGCAGCTTAGGATTTAGGCCCGTATTATAAAAGCCTGCATAGTAGGTACCATACATATAGATAGAAGATGGAAAATACATAGGCAGGAAGGTACCTACTTATTATAATATACCTAGGGACATACCTAATTGCCTGATATGTATTCGAGAGCAAGTGTCCTCTATATTAATATTAAAAAGGAAAATTAATATAAAAAGGAAAGATCTGATTGTTTGTTTGTTTATTTGTTTGTATTGAATAGGCTTCGAAACTACTGGACCGATTTAAAAATTCTTTCACCATTAAGAAGCTTACTTTTCAGGGAGTGACATAGGCTATATTTTATCCCGGAATTCCCACGGGGCTAGTAGGTATAAAATAAATATCAGATTGTCTAGATAGAGGATAAAAAACCCTGGGACAAGTTTTGCTCCAACTCAAAAACTAACATTCTAACCAAGTAAAGGTTTCTGATTCGCTCGATAGGTAGAGATTGAAGTGATCAAAAATTCAAAGTAATCACCTTATTTCCTAGTTTAACTATAAGTTATTAAAATTTTGTGTCCAAGAGTCCTGTAACTTAAAGCACTTTGACTTTTGAGTAGATAAGGTAGGTACCTACTTCGTAGTTTAGATTCACTGTTTCCAGTAAGTACCTAACTCCCTCGAGTTTGGGCTCATTATGATTCGTATGATACATTGGGCTTGGTAACGAAGGTCTGATAATGGAGCCAGGAGGGGCAGGAGGTGATAGTCGAACTCATCACTGGCTAGTAGACCTCTCAAGTTTGAGCTCATTCGATTAGTTTGGTAACGAGGGTCTGGGGACAGAGCCAGGAGGTGGATTGTGGAAATCTTCCCTGGCTACTTCTAAGCCCCTCGAGTTGGAGTTTGATTTACTGGTTTCAGTTCTGTAGAGTTTGAAATAATTCCACTCTAGCCAAGGTGAGATACGTGCTGATGAGGGGGCAAAATACGCCAGCTAACGATAGGTACCTATTCTAAGGAACCCTATTACAAAACTAGAAAGTTATTTTTACGACAGTACATTGTTGATTTTATTATAGTTTTGTGTAAACTGTGCATCAAAATCAAATTATTTATTTAAAATTAAAATGTTACAAGTTTGGATGTTTGTGGCTCAATCACACCCTAACCACTGAACCGACCACAGCCACAAAAGTGGCTCGCAGCGAAAAAGCTTGATTTCCAACGCCACAATAGTGGCGTGACGTAAGCGAGAGCGCAATCAGTTTTTGTTATTTCTTGTGAATTATTTAGATAGACGGACAACTAGCAAAACATTGTACCCAGTTGGGCTGAAAGCTATTAACAAGCTATACCTAACCTACACATTAGATGGACCTGTTATTTTTAGAAATCAATCTGTAGTCAAAACGGGAAAAAACCGTGCGAGTTCATGCGACGAGTGTTTATTTATTAATTGAACATCAAATTATAGTTGAATATACTAAATCGTATTATGTTAAATTGAGTTTGGCAAAAGCAACATCCCAGATCATTAATTTTACACAGAACTTTAGTAGTGAAGCACGCGCCAGCTCACGTTATTTTTAGGTACATTCTTACAAAACTAGATAGTATTTTTTACGAAAGTACACTGTCAAATTGTTTACTAATTCAACATATTAAATCATTTTGGTTGAATTGCGTTTAGCAAAATTAACATCCAAGATCGTTATTTTTACGTAGAAGTTTAGTTGCGAAGCATGCGCCATCTAACATTACATTTAGGAACCGTCTTACAAAACTAGAAAGTTGTTTCTACGAAATTACAATGTTAAATTTGTTATACTAATTGAATATCAAGTTATAGTTGTATATACTAAATCGTGGATGTTGAATTGAGTTTGGCAAAATCAACATCCTAGATCATTAATTTTACACAGAACTTTAGTAACGAAGTATGCGACATCTAACTTTATTTTTAGGAACATTCTTACAAAACTAGAAAGTAAGTTTTACGAAAGTACACTGTCAAATTGTTTACTAATTCAACATCAAGTTATAGTTGAATATACAAAAACGAGGATGTTGAATTGCGTTTAGCAAAATCAACATCCAAGATCGTTAATTTTACATAGAACTTTAGTAAATGCTTACGTCACTTGACGATACCCTCGAGAAACATTTTACGAAACATACATAAGTGTATTTAACATACAGTTTTCTAGTAACTTTAACTATATTTTATAGGTTAATGTTTACCTTTGTGGTTTAGTAAAATAAACAACGAGTTTTTGTAAAACCAACGAGGAATTAGGTTGATTTTATTAGTTAAAGCCTCAAACTACTCAAGTTTAGTAAATTTAACAATCATATTTTTTCAGTGTACAGGAGGCGTTCTGACGAAAAGTTTGAAAATGAAATGTATTTCATTTCAACTGGGGGCAACAAATTTGAGTTTCGAACGGTAACTTTCGTCATTTTTAAATCGATAAAAATTTTGAAAGTTTTCGTTTGAATTTTAAATTTTGTTTTGTTTTGCTTTCATTCCGTAATTGTGTTATAATAGCGTATCAAGAAGACTTCGATTTATTAGAAGCTTACTTTTCAAACAACAAGAATTGCAATCTAGGTCTAGAGTGGTACAGTGAGAGATATCCAGACAGACAATTAAGACAGGATCGCAGTTTGGTGGAAGATTTGCTACGCAGGGGCGCTGCTGCCCGCCCCCAGATGGATATCCCTTAGTCGCCTCTTACGACACCCACGGGAAGAATTGGGGTGGTTATAATTCTAAGCCAGCACCACACAACTCCTAAACAAATATCCTACTAATTCGCATAATAAAATAGCGAGGGTTTCTTTTTTTAATTTTTAGTTGGTTCGATTCCCAGGTGAGACAAGCAATTATTAGAAGATCTTTGAATGCGATTTTGATTCTTTTTAAAAATAAAGGAATGTTTCCTTTCAGTAAAATGAGCTAACATAAGGATTTAAGGTAGTTTCCCTCCAGGGCCCATAGATTTTTTCCACCCTGTATAGTAGTCATAGTCCGATCTTCGGCCGAAATGTTATTTTCTTCATTATGGTAAGTTGAAAAAAGTCTGCGTTTTAAGATGGTTTAAAGCGCGTCACACACGACGAAGTTAATTTATATTTTATCTTCTGTATCTTAAGATACCGAGCGAATACGCAAATATGGAAATATATATTTCGTATCTTAAGATAACATATTAAGATACGAAAGTGTGCCTTGACCGAAATATACACATCTTAATATAAATACAATATGGTGTTTTTGTGTCGGGCTATGTGCGGACGCAGCGCGGGGTGCTCCGGGAAGGGAGAGAAGAGGGGGTAACGTCGCACGAAAGTTGTTGCCTTCTCAAATCAAATCATGAATTGAAATGAATGTTTCTCTTGACTTTCTAAAATACTGCTGAAATTTCTTTGTTGACAGATCTTCATAAAGGTTAAATTCGCCGCAGGTTTTTCTCTTTTTTGTGTGAGGCTCTATCCAAATTTTTCTCCTTTTGGAATGTGCTACTGCAATCTGCATTTCACATTCTATATACACTCATAGTCAATCACCCTGTATATAGAACTCTAACAAGGAATACGTGTGGCACCAACGCAGACTCGTAAGGAAATGTTTTTTTTTTAAATATTATCGTATCTTAGCCGTGTGTGATAACCTGATAACCTAAGATACTATAATATTTTATATTAGGGCATCTTAAGATAAAATATTATATTATCTTCACCGTGTGTGACGCGCTTTAAGCTCTTAATTTGCTAAGATAGCTAGCATCTACGCAAACCAAAAAAATAGGGATTAAACAATATTTTTCTTTGCCATCAATTTGCAGCAACAGAAAAACGACATCGAATCATGAGAAATAAAATAAAAACGCAGTACATCTAAAATTTTCGGAAAATGCGTCCGATCTTAGGCGACTCAACCTTATTATTATAAATTCTCTGCTCTAAGTATAATCATCACTCACACTCACACATATATATTCGTAGGTACGTACCTACCTACTGGATACGTCAGCAGCGTCGCGTCGTTTCGAGATCGGTTGCGAAACCCTTTTAGTCTCGCTTTGTCTGCCCTATTTTCCTCTTTTTATGAAAGGTAACTAAGTACCTATAGGATGGTACCTACGCCTACGCTACGTTTCAAAACAGTTTTTCAAATTTCTGTAAATACTTTTGGAATTATACTTTTAGAAAAATCTTGAACAAAGTCGAAGATTTTACTACCTTAATAATAAATAAAAACAGTAGAACTTTTCTTTGATTTGATCGATTCCCAAACGCCGCCATTTTATATACCTATACTTCCCCCTTACGTGTCGTTACACCCCTCTGTCGTCCAGGTGCGTTCTACTGTTGGATATTGCTTAGGTACGTATATAAAGAATATATATATAATATATATAGAGAACATGTTTCTAAAATATAAGTTTTTCTTTACTTATGAAACGCCTAATTAATAATTTTACTTGAACATCATTATCCGCTCCCGTTACCTGCCCCGCGTCGCGCGCCCTTGAGTGACGTGGTGCCGACCGTTATTTTTACGACCGGCGCGGGATTGCGTCATCTGTCACTTACAGGTTATTTACGACTCTATTCATTGGAATTGGACCCTACAGTGTTATTGTTTATTGTTGAGGCTGAGTGGGTGCTTTGAATGGCACATAATTTGTATGGCATATTACGAAAAAATAAAAATCAGAACTTACAAATTAAAAAAAAATATATAATAACAATAATAATTTAAAAATGAAGGGATAGACTATGTTTCAGATGTTTTACATGAGTGTGACGGGCGAACCACGCCCGCCGTCATCAACTTCGTAATCCTTACTCCATGAGACATATTAGTCGAACATGATACCCATCTCAAATTCTTGGATGAGGAGAGGGTTCCGGGGGGGCTGGGGGCGTGCATGGTGATGGCATGGCTCGCTTCCCTCGCCGTGCTGTGCCCCGTAGTCGCATTGTAGCTCGCCGTTTGCCGCACTGCTCCACCCGAAAAAAAAGGCTAAAAACAGGCCAATTTTCGTTTTTTCGTGTTTTTTAATTAAAAAGGGGGTCCTGGGGGCCGATTTTTTTTTAATTTAGAATTATTTACCCTGCTCTACATGACTGTGAAAAAAAAATTCTGTTAGGTTACTCCGTTTGGGAGATCTCAAAGGGGGCTAAAAAAGGGGGTAGGATAGGGGTATATTTTTTCTTTAGATTCAAAAAGATACCCTCTATACGATCCTGCAATCAGAACCACTCCAAATCTCCTCTATTTGGTAGTACTCAAAAAAGGGGGAGGGGGTTTGGGGCTTGGGGGGCATGGGGGGTAAAATAATTGTCTTAAAAAGTGACTTGTATTCGTCTACACGGGCTAAAAAAGGGGGTGAGAGGGAGGGTAAATATTTTTTTCCTTTGATTTAAGAAGATATCCTCTATACGACCGACCCTGCAATCCAATTTCCTCTATCACGTAATTATCTGGTAGCACTTACAAAGTGGGAGGGGGTCTGGGGCAAGGAGGGGTTAACAAAAATCAGTTTAAATCACTTGTCTTGTCCCCTCTATACAAACGCCATAAATGTCTTGATCCAAGTTGGTCCGTGTGCAAGAAGGTTAGAGAGGGGGGGGGCAAATCTCAAAAAGTCGGAATTTTCTCTCGGTCCCCCGAACATGAGAAAGACATTATCGCAAAAAAAAAACAATACCTCGACCTCCACCATCCGGAACAACAATTATGTCAGTTAGTCAGTGAGTCCGTGGTAATCTAGCTATATGTTATATTGTCGTCGTCGGTCCAATAATCTAAATCCTCGATTAGTCTAAATAGCTACCAATTTTGTGAACCCTTGAAGCGAAAAATAACAAATAGTTTGGGGAAATCTGACATCATACTCTGGTAGCATTTTTTATTTCACCGTAAGACGTCTTTATATTTCTTGGTCTGAGGTTTTCCCATATTTTGAAATATCTGTTTGTTTTAGGACATCAGTAATAAAAACAAAAAATCAACAAAAATCAGCAGTACTAAGTTTTCAACAGATATAGGTATTAATTTGGTATCTATAAAAGGCCCTGAAAAAAGTTTGGATCCGCAATATTTCACAATTGAATTATTTGGAGTAAAAAAAAAAACGTGTGGCACTCGGGGACTGCCGCGGTAAAGCTATTGCAATGCCATCTAGAGGCTTTTTTCGTTACGGTATTTCTGGATTCGGTCCCCGCGCTCAAGGCCCGCGATAGAAGCTATGCAATAGCTTAAAAATTACGTATTAATTATAATTTAAATCATATTGGTAAGTAATACGTAATTAAATTTTTACTTTAAATAATTAATTCACTTGTTAAATATTGCGGATCCAAATTTTTTTTGGGCCTTTTATAGTACCTACCTACTAAAAAGTGAAATTTACCTATTCATAATCATCTACAAAGTAAGTAGTTAGATTAATAGTTTTGGGCAGAGTCGTTATTGTCATAAGAAGTACTCGGTGACGGAGTTGGCTGCATCCGGTCTTCAGGAAATGCCTGTTGTATTTGAGAAGGCCCAGGCGTGACCGCCGCTGGCGTACGTAAATATGCTTGAGATAGTCCCTGCATTTGGTCTTGAAGTATAGCATGCTGTGTTTGAGAAGGCCCGGGCGAGTTCGCTGACGGTGGTCCACGCCATGGATTGGTAATCGTCTTTGGAGGTACTATTTGGTGGTTTATTGTACGTATTTTTCGTAATTCAGTTTTTGGGGCACATTTTTCCATATAGGTATATATTTAAAATTTGCATTTTTGCATCTATTTTGTCATAATCACCAAGTCGTTGCAGCATGGGTACCATACCAGCGACAACGCAAAGTTGTGATCTTCATCATTTGTTTTATTCTGTTCATTATTATTTTTTCTCTCTAACAGACTTAATAAAGACTGTTCAAATGACTTATTATTGTTAAGTGAAGGACGTGGAGGGCGCACTCGCTCGGTATTTGAAGAATCAGTCCTTTCACCATCTTCGCTATCATAACTTATGTTACTTGCAGTTACCCTTGGATCTATGGTAGGCAGTAGAAACATCAGCCGTTCAAAGTATAAATAGGTTCTTCTTTTCTAAGCGCTCTGCCCCGACTTGGTCTCTCGTTGTAGTCTTAATTCTCTAGAAATCAATTTCGTAGATTTAGCCAGCGCTTTTGTGCTTCGTTAGGTACCTACCTGAAATGATAAAAATAATATTGTTTGTTTCAGATATTTAGCAGCACAACAAAGTTTTTATGATCAAAGAGAATACAATAACTTCGTAATTATGATCTCTCACTTGACTATCTCCTTTCCTTTCTTCTTTTAATGGCGTCTACGTCTGGTTGACATAATTTCGCCAATGTCCGTAATATTAGAGTAAAATTAAAATAAAAGCAACGTTGTTCGGTAATAAAGATAGATAAACGAAGTAAATTCTTCGATAAAATGTTAATCAAAAAGATATAAGAAAATTACAAAATTATGGGCAACGTTGTACGGTAAGGTTTGATCCGAAGATACTTGACTATCCGAAGTTATTGTATTCTCTTTGCTCATTGCACCGTCAACATTGAGAAGTATAATTAAGGTGACATGCGACAAGCTATGATGTATTATACAACCTTTGTACATGGCTGAAAAAACCAATGAGGATTGGATAAAAATGACGAAACAGTTCTATATTAGAGCTGGTTTTCCTAAGGTTATTGGCGCCATAGACGGAAAACATATCATGATAGAAAACCCCAATAATGCGGGTTCAGAAGATTTTAATTATAAAAAATACTTTTTTGTGGTATTGATGGCATGGGTAGATGCTGATTACAAATTCGTATTTGTAGACATCGGTTCATATGGATCCTCATCAGATTCAACGGTATTTTTAAGAATTCTAATATGGGAAAACGGTTGGAACAGGGGACTTTGAACATTCCATCAGGAAATACGCTGCCAGGCGATGAAAGTGGTCGGGTTCTACCATATTATGTAATTGGTGATGAAGCATTTGGACTATCCAAAAACATATTACGGCCTTACGCTAAAAGAGATTTTTTTTTTTTTTTTTACGGTAAATAGACCTTTGTTTGACCGCGATCTCACCTGATGGAAAGTGAAGATGCGGCCGACGGTGTATCACGAAGGTCTAGAAGATACCTATTCACCCTTGTCTTGAAGAGACCGAGGTTGTAATTGGCCGGAAAAACAGAGGCAGGGAGCGAGTTCCATTAATTTGCGAATAATAAAGGTGGAGGAAAACCGCTTAGTGCGAGTGGAGGGTACGTCCACCAAGTATGGATGGTATTGCGCTGTGCGTCTGCTTGTCCTGGAGTGGAAGGGGGATGGTGGGATCAGGTCATGTAGTTCAAGTGAGCATTCTCCAAAATGTATCCTATAAAAGATCGAGAGACAAGCAACCTTGCGGCGGTGGTCGAGACTTTGAACCTTAGTCTCTGCAAGGTACTGCTCGTCAATGAGTCTGAAAGCTCTTCGTTCGATCGAGTCTAAGGCTGCAAGCTGGTACTTGGCCGAGCCGTCTCAAATATGACAGCAATACTCCAAACCAGACCGGACCTGTGCTTGATAAAGGGATAGAAACTGTCCCGGTGTGAAGTATCGCTTAACCTTATTTAGGATCCCTACCCTAGCTTCATGGCTGCTGTTTTGGCCTTCGACTCGATGAATGTGCCAAAGTTCAAAGTTGGTGTGAGAGTGACACCGAGGAGCTCCAGTTGATCCTTTATAGGTACCGGTACATTGCGGAAAACGGGAAGCTGGACAAGCGGACTCTTTTTTGCAGAGAAGAGACATGCTTGCGTTTTAGAGGCATTGAAGTTAACCCGATTGGCTTTGCCCCAGTCTGAGACTGCCTTAAGAGTTAAGTTCAAGCGCTGCAGCATGTCTTCTCTCTGCACCTGTACGTCATTCCAACTGGCTTTCCCGTTGGATAGGTACCTCTCAACCACGGTGCTGTCGTCTGCGTACCCAATGATACCGGGTACCAGCAGGTCATTAATGTGCAGCAGGAACAACGTGGCAGAGAGTACTGACCCCTGAGGTACCCCGGCGTTGATCGCCAATTGATCAGACGAGCAGCCATCAACGACTACACGAATGGATCTTTCCCTCAGAAAGTCGCGAAGCCAGTTGCAGAAGAGGTCTGGAAGTCCGTATGCTGGAAGCTTGTTAATAAGGCTGTCGTGCCATACCCTATCGAAGGCTTTAGATACGTCAAGTGAAACCGCATTGGCTTCACCGTGCTTCTCGATGGCCTCGCTCCATATATGGGTGGCATACACAAGAAGATCTCCTGTAGATCGTTTTCGGCGAAAGCCGTATTGACGGTCAATAAGGAGGTCATTGTCATCGAGATATGCCAGGAGCTTGCCATTCAGGACACGCTCCATCGGCTCCATACACTTACAGAGCAGGGAGGTGACTGAAATGGGGCGATAGTTTGTGGGATCAGCTCGACTACCTTTCTTGGGCACAGGCTGCACATTAGCAAGCTTCCATGACTTGGGGACTTTACCAGATTTCAAGGACAGGCGAAAGAGTCGGGTAAGGATGGGAGACAACTCAGGAGCGCATAACTTCAGCACTACAGCCGCGATTCCGTCCGGACCACTAGCCTTATTCACGTCGAGACCACGCAAAGTTTTGAGCACTTCCTTTTGATGTATGCGTATCTCAGGCATGTTAGTGCTACATCGAGGAAGGCTGGGTGGTGAAACATTTGTGGGCTCAAGACGTGAGGCCTCTGCGAATTGAGTCACAAATAAATTAGCTTTCTCATTCGCAGTGTGGGCCAGCGATCCATCCGGGTTCAGCAATGGGGGAAGTGAAGGACGGCTAAAGTTGGCTTCGACGGATTTGGCTAACGACCAGAAGGCCTTACTCCCCGCTGGAAATGAGGCAAGTCTAGTTCCCAGTCGTCCGATCCGCTGAAAGCGAGCCTTCCTTAGCGTCTTCTTATGGGACTTGGCGGCTTTGTTATAGGCTGACTTCCTAAGTGATGTATCTGTTGCTTTACTGTTCCGGGCGTCGACCCACGCAACGCAAGATAAGCCCTGTGTTTTAGCGCCGCAGCACTGGCACACGAGGAGTTAAATTTACATCAGAATATTCCTTACACATTTTATTAAAAAGTACAGGCCTCTTTTCAACCTCGTCAATTAATTTTGCTACGAGTTCTTCGTCTGTAAACATGATGCAACGTGTTTACTCTCTGAACGCTCGGACGGAACTAAAAAGAGAGGAGGTACCTAGTTACTAGACTGTTTTGTCTTTGATGTGCGCGCCCGCATACATACAAAAGAGAAGCCGACAATCGTTAGACAGAATTTTCGCCGTGCAGTTTTTGTAGGTATTAGACAATTTTGTCTATGAGACGTTATGTTTGAAGTGTGCGCGTCTTCATAATTTTTGTAAAGCAATAGTCTGTCTTAAGACTGTCGTGACGTGACTTAAGTCTGCGCTCAGCCTTACCTGAAGAATCTTCGGTTGGTTGCCACAGCCGTCCCGGCGTCGTCGCTCGTGTCGGATCGAGCTAAAAGGACCCTAGCGCTGGAGAGCAATGGGATCGCTGATAAGCAGGGTTGCCAATCTGTGGGGAATTCTCCAAACTGCGGGGAATCTCAAGTTGGTTGGGGAATTATTGGGGATTGGCATTAAATTTGTATTTAAATTTATTAATATAAATTTTTTTTTTTATTTATTAATTTAAATTTGCAATTAAATTTTCAACGCTGATTATAGTAAAATTTTAGAATCACTTAACTCTGTGGACTGGGACAAACAATTTTGTAATTGTAAGTCTGTAAATGACATGGTCAAAATATTCTATATTGTTGTTAGTGACATAATTAAGAATTTAATTCCAATAAAACAAAAAAAGTCCAACAAATATCCCATTTGGTATTCTGCAGAGCTTAAACGAATGCTGAAAGAAAAATATAAACATCATGTAAAATATAAAAAATATAAAAACCCCCTTGACAAAGAATACTTTGAAGAGCTTCGTGAGCAATGTGCCTCTGCAATAAAGGCATGTTATAAAAACTATTTGTCCAACGTAGAATTTGCATTAAACAAAAACCCTAAGTTTTTTTGGACCTACATAAAAACAAAAAGAAAAGGCTGTACTCAGTATCCATCTAAAATGATGTTATCAGACAGAATTGCTAATAATGGAACAGACATATGCAACTTATTTGCAGATAATTTTGAGCAGGTATTTAACCCATCAACTGATCCCGACTTAACCCCTTCAGCCAGTGATTCGGAATCGTATAGCTGTGTTTCTCAAAGTAAATTTATCTTTGACCTTGATGACGTTAAATCTAAATTATCACACTTGGACATTCATAAGGGTGCAGGTTATGATGGAATATCACCACACTTTATAAAAAAATGTGCACCGGCTCTCGCATTACCGCTCTGTCGCATATATAATAAATCTATTGATGAAGGCGTTTTTCCTGAGGTTTGGAAGGAGGCTTTAGTGGTACCCATTTTTAAGTCTGGAGCTAAAAATGAAGTTTCCAACTACAGACCTGTATCCATTCTTGCAGTTTTTGCTAAAGTTTTAGAAAAATTAGTAGTTGATCAGCTGACATGGCATCTTAAGTCACATCTTACTGATCTCCAGCACGGTTTCATTAAATCTAGGTCAACAACAACTAACCTAGCTTGCTATACATCTCACATAGCCGAATCATTAGATGCACGAGTTCCAGTCGATGCTATTTATGCTGATTTTAGCAAAGCTTTTGATAAGGTAGATCATACTCTATTACTTAATAAACTGTGTCGTATTGGTGTCTCCGGAACATTACTTAATTGGTTTAGCTCCTATCTTTCGTCAAGACCTTCTCGAGTAGTAGTTGGTGGTTATTCTTCAAAGGCTTTTGTTGCCACATCGGGTGTTCCACAAGGCTCACATCTAGGTCCTATATTATTTAATATATTTATAAATGATATCACGCACTGTTTTAAAAGCTCTCACATGTATTTGTTTGCAGATGACCTCAAAATATTTAAAGCTATTAAAGAACCCACTGATGTTGTACGTCTGCAAGACGATTTATCAAGTTTGCACAAATGGTGCAACAATAACAATATGTCACTTAATATCAGCAAATTTCATTACATACAGTTTAACCGTAATAAAAACGCACAACTTAACTCTTATTTCATAAACAATAGCCAACTTTCTCATGTTAATTTGATTCGTGATCTGGGCATACTATTTGACTCTCAACTTAAATTTGACATTCACATTCTAAAAATAGTTAAAAGAAGTTTTATGATTTTGGGTTTTGTCATCAGAAACTGCAAAGAATTTAAATGCTCCCGTACCAAAATTAGACTGTTTGAAACATTAGTTCGTCCCATATTAGAGTATGGCAGTATTATTTGGAATCCGCGTTATGATGTGTATTCTAAAAGAATAGAAAGTGTACAAAGACGCTTTCTCTACCATGTAAGTTACGGTGATAAAATTGCTAAGAAAATTAAGAATTATGACAATAGACTCAAAAATTACAAAATGACTTCATTATCTACCCGTAGAAAAAAACTTGACCTCGTATTTTTGCATAAAGGATACAATGGTAGCATAGATTGTTCGGAATTGTCAAGCAGGTTTCATATTAAAATTCCCTCTAGATTACCTAGAATCTCAACATATGATTTATTCTCCATTCCATTCTCACGTACAAACTCTGGTCAAAATGCTGTCATGTCAAGACTCTGTAAATCCTATAATGTATTATCCAAAAAAAGTGATCTTGACCTAGGTCAATCACTAAGTAAGTACAAAAAAGTAGTTTCATCTCTTTGCTCCTCAGAAGATCTGTAGACATCAATGTTGATGTCATAGTCATAGTCTCAGATATTTTATAGCAATTATAAGTTTCTTCACTCATCTTTTTGTTTAAATAATTGTCAATTATTATTATTTAAATCAATGTCTAATGTCTAATAATAATGTCTTGCTTTGTACCTACCTAAAAGTACTTTATTTGTATAAGTGTCAATACATCAGATTTTTTTTTATATAAAATTTTACCCTAAGTAATAACTTGTATTAGATTAACTGTGTCACCGTTAGTTGTAACTTCCTTGTCAACTCTATTTAAAAAATGTTTTTCCATGTAACCGCCTATAATTAGTTGAGCACAAGCGCTCTAAACCTTACTCTATTCCATTGTGTAACTTTGCTGTGTATTAACTGTTGGTGGTTCAAATAATAAATAAATAAATAAATAAATAAATAAATAAATTATGTGGGGTAAATGCGGGGATTTTGACATCATATTCTCATCAGAAAATATTTCGTTTATTATTGATAACAAATTTTTTTTAATCATTAAGTATGGTTCAAGTATATATATATATAATAATAAATATAGATAAATAAATAAATAATGCTGGACAATTCACACAGCATTATCTAGCCCCAAGTTAAGCATGTGTTATGGGTACTAGATAACTGATATACATAATACAATACATGTAATGTATTACATAGGTAGATATTTTTTATTATACATAGAAAAACATCCAGAACGCCCTGAACAAATGTCTGCAGATCGTACACACATTTGTCCCGAGGCGGGAATCGAACCCGCAACCTCCTGCGTCGCAGGCAGACCTTCGCCCACCGCGCCACAGAGGTCGTCATAATAGAATTTCAATTCAATTCATTTCATTTATTCATTTGTGATACACAGGTATTAACATGGATGTTTAGACATAAATTAGAGCACTGTGATCTGCCATTTGGCGTACAAATTTTCTTATTACATATTACAAAATCTAACAATGGAGAAAAAGTAATAATAGTAGAGCTTACAAAGGAAAACTATAAGAATTGAAAATAATGCGTTACATAAAATTGTCAATGAGTAACAATAACAACCACTACATTAATTTAATTAATAACAAAAAATTCATTCAAATTGTAAAATGTCTTACTTATTAAATAATTAAAAAGGTTAGCTTTAAATTTTAAGATGTCATTACATTTCCTTATGTCAGTTGGTAAGTGGTTATAAATTTTGGGCGCCATTACAAAAATACTTTTACTAAATAGAGCTGTTTTTACGTTAATCCTAAGTTGTAAACAGTCTTGCTTGTCGCCGCTTGTTAGTATTATACAAAAATAGTCCCGGGCTTCGTCGAATAAATAGTACAAGTTCATATATTGATATCAATGTCAGGAGATTACGTTTCTTGAAGTATGGTCGACGGCTTTCCATTCTTTTAATACCACAGATTGCTCGAATGCAGCTCTTTTGAGCGATTAATAACCGTTCTATTTTTACTGAATTGCCCCAAAAAATTATACCGTGTCTTAGCCTTGAGACCACATACCATGATACGCTGCTAGCATAGCTTTTTGGTTAACCACCTTTCTTAGTTTCCTTAAAGCATACGCGGATTGCAGCACATTCTTATGCACAAAGTCCAAATGTGATTGCCATTTCATATTGTTGTCTATGTAGAGTCCAAGAAATTTCGTTGTCAACGTATCACATATTTCTGTATCCTCAAAGATAATTTTCGGTGTTAATATTCCAGTTGGTGTTTGTCTGAAGTTAAAACGAAGCTCATGGCTTCGTTTTAGTCAAGTTTATTAATAAATTATTACTCTATAACCACTCTATTATAGATATCAGACTTGTATAGATTTCGTCGTGATTATTATAGACAACAGTAGGTACAGTCGTCTGCGAAAAGAATAACAGGATAGAAGCTCAACAGTTTAAAATTAAAAAACTGGTGCCTGTACTGAAGCGATTTCCAGTGCTTTATAAATTTGTGACAGCACAAAAATTGGACGATGAGTGGCGAGCTCACGCTATGCTAGGATTTTCATCAACATGGGCTTGAAGTTCATGGAGATAACTTTGATGCTGAATGTTACTGGGGTAAAGTGTTTCGCATGAAAAACGCTGCGGGAGAATACCTGTTCTCAAACATAAAAATTGTTATTTCATTATTGCTGATATTGCCTTTTTCAAATGCATAAGTCGAGTGCAAATTTAGTGTCCCTAAAAATTTAAAAACCGAAAACCGCAATAGATTGACTATAGAAACTGTAGTATCATTAATGGCTACAAGGGAAGGGATTAAAAAACTGGGCGGCAGTGTTAAGTTTAACCCTTCCAACAAAATGCTTTCGTCTACTATATGGAAACATAAAAGATAAACAATAAATATTAATTAAATATGTAATTGATTATAGTAGTTTCATTTTTTTAAAAACTTTTGAGGGGAATTTGTGGGGAATCAGCAGATTTTTATCCCCAAATTTGGGGAATTCGATCAGGATTTTTGGGGATTTGGATGAATTAGCTTTGGCAACCCTGCTGATAAGCCACTACGACCAATTTATATGGGAAAATATCTGGAACTTTAAGAACTATTTTTGATTGCTTCTTAAAAAGAGAATATTTAACTAGTAAGTAGGTACTCCAATAGAAGATGTTGATTTTAAAAAATTCTAGGATGGCAGTGTAGGATGGTACCCTACTTAGTTGTTCAGAAGATCTAAGCCCAGATCAAGTGAATTTGTTTAAATGCAGATGCCTAGATTTTTATATCGAAGCTTGTAAGCAAATAACCACGCGGTTCCCATTGAAAAATAATCCAGTAAAAGGTTTAGACATAATTGATCCAACAAATGTTAAAAATAGTAAAGCTGCATCTCGATAGTTCCTATAATTAGGCTTTTCCCCAATATTGTACAGAACTATGCTTTTCAAGAAATTGATACAGAATGGCGCATTTTAAGAAATTGTGAATGATGTAGAACTATTTTGGGATAAAGTAAATTCATTACAGCGTGGCGATGATATAAAAATGTTTCCTTTGTTGTCAAGTTTCATTTTTAATATTGTATCACTCCCCCATTCATCCGCCAACGTTTAACGTATATTTTCGCACTAGACAGTAACGAGACAATCTCAGGTTTGTTACATGCAAAACGACTTTTTAATGACGCTAATTGTTATGACTTAAAAATAAATTCAAGCATGACCGCGGCTATGGCCAAACAATATTGATTTATTGATAAAAAATGATTATGTTTAAGTGTGTTTATTAGTCTGTAAGTTGTTTTTAAATAAATAAACGAATTAAAGGAGGATGGGCATTTTGGGCCTTTTGGGTACTTTGTCCAATCAAGATAAGTCATACGTCGTTGGATAGCTCTTTTCAATAGGACAAAAAAATTATACTACGATAAAACTGTTGCACTTGTCCGTTTTGAAATATACTCGAAAAAAGATGTTGAATTTTTATCACAAATAGAATAACATAACCCTATTATCTTATCACGTTGATCGTTTAATTAACAGCATACTTTATTATTATTATACATAAGAAATGATACAAAAAATATCTTGAATCTTAATTAAGTAAAACAGTACAACGGGCGGCCTTATCGCTATAACCAATATATTCCAGGCAATACTACTATATATAGGTACTACTTAGTGAATCATTAACTGGTATTCGTTGTTCGCCGGCTCCTGACACGGCGCAGCATTTTTGGACATAATAGACTAATTAGAGTAGAGAACTAATCTGTCACTAATACCTACTATACGGCAGATATGGTCCGCTTACGTCTTTCGTTCTTTTTTGAATTTTTAACCGACTTAAAAAAAGGAGGAGGTTCTCAATTCGACTATATTTTTTTTGTTTCTAAAGCGGAAGAAGCCTATAACATATGTAGCGACCTGAACGTAAAAACATTTTCTCGTTTGACCTTTTATCAAAATAACTATGTATGTATGTGCCGGGTGATATAAAAAATAACATATACCTAATGGATAATGGAGTCATACAGCTATCCGTCCTTTCTTTTGTAACAACGGTAATGGTGTACTTTTGATGTGATTATTCCTTTTTAACCGACTTCAAAAAAGGAGGAGGTTCTCAATTCGACTGTATTTTTTAAATGTTTGTTACCTCAGAACTTTTGACTGGGTGGTCCGATTTTCATAATTATTTTTTTATATGAAAGCTGGTGCTTCTCATGTAGTCCCATTTTTATTTGGTCCAGTTCTGACATGGGATCTATATAATTGAAGTCGGTTTATAGTTTTTTATAAACCAAATCAATTATTCATTACTCATACTTGAAAAGTAGGTGTGACTGAAGTTGACTGAGCGGGTTGAAAATAATACTTTCAGCCCTATATCTAATTCTAAAAGTATTAGATATAAAAACTATTGGCACGCTGCCCTCCCCGTCTTGGGACTAAATAATTTACTTTCGCTCCTAGTGAAACAATGTACTATTCCCGCTAGTATGTAAAAAGTTGCAAATGATTTTTATTTCGCACCTTTTTAAACCCTTGTTATTTTGTTTTATTACCGATTATATTGCAATGTATCGTTACCGGAACTGTGTAATGTGCCGAAGAGAGCTAGATCAAGGCAAATACCAAACGTCTTTTTGAGTCAAGACTACGACTTGGCAAACGTATGTAGGACGCCATCCGGCTAGGTGGGATGAAGACCTGCGAAAGACTGCAGGCAGATGTTGGATGCGTCAAGCTGAAGACAGGGCGCTATTGCGCTCATTAGGGGAGGCCTATGTCCAGCAGTGGACTAATATAGGCTGATGGTGATGATGATGATGTTATATTGTAAATACAATACAATGCTAAAATGTTAAAAAAACTGATTTATTGAGGTGGGTATGCACCGTTTTAGTAGTACTTTAATAGAAAGGGTCAAAAAACTCATCAAAATAAACAACTTTCAAAGTGGAATTACTCAAAACGGACAACGAACCGGGAGTAGCCCCTTAGATATTCTTATTCTACAGGAACAGAGCTTTCCAACGACATATCAATCAGTTCGATTGGTGCCAGGCCCAGGCGCCATACATTTGTGCCCATCCTCCTTTATTATTGTATTTTTTTGTTATTATATACCGATTTTCCTTAATAATATACCGATTTTAGTGGGCAACTCTACCGATTTGGCACTTGGACGTTCGAGACCTCACCACACCACACCAGTCGGACCCATGCTACCGCACCGAACGCACGCCCGCTAAGCTCTCATTATCACGCGAATCCCTTCGCCGTACCTCAGACCCGCTCCTTAAGTTAGGATAATAAACAATATTTGTGGTGTACAAATGTGCCTAGTAGCCTACATGCAATAAACTATCTGTTAACAAGTGCCCCGTGTTTCTACTCGAAGAAGAACCCGGAGACAAATAGGTAGGCAGGACACTCAACATACCTACAGGGGTAATGGCCATAATCCCCACGCTGGGCATGCGAGTTGGGGATCGCAGTTCGGTGGTAGAATTGTTCTGAAGGGGGCGCTGTTGCCCGCCCCCGGTGGATATCCCTAAGTCGCCTCTTACGACACCCACGGGAAGAGATGGAGTGGTGCAAATTCTAAGCCAGCGCCACACTGGGTACCCGAAAATTCAGAAAATAGATGGTAATTGGCAATGGCAGACCCCCGATGGTTTTTTTTGGCTTTGTAATAATGGGTAGGTGAAAAATTTAGGAAGCTATAATTGTTATCATAATTTGTATTTGTATTTTGTATTTGTTTATTTATAAAAAACTTAATCTAATCTTAAATTTTAACATTCTTTAAACCCGTCAGGATTATTATTTAAAATTTAATTGTCTTTTTCCATTTCATTTAGTCGGGGGTTTTGCAATAATTATACCTTCCTTTTTCGATTACCTGCTCGTATATCCGTCGTGGTGGGTTTATCAAAATTTTTATTTTGTTCTTATATTCAATGTGACGAAATAAATCACTATCAAC
Organism: Eupithecia tripunctaria; assembly: GCA_955876795.1. NCBI lineage: Eukaryota > Metazoa > Arthropoda > Insecta > Lepidoptera > Geometridae > Eupithecia > Eupithecia tripunctaria. Next base: position 9,485,688 of record OY041620.1, read on the forward strand.
ACAAATGTAAATCGTAAACAGGTAGTTACCTACAGAGTTTATCTTGCAACCAAATCACTCAACAAACATAAAAACTCTTGTAGATTTGTAAAAACACCGAAAACCGTCACTTGTTTTTCGCTCGACTGATACTCGAACTGACCGAGCAATAACGACATTTTTGAATTTTTTTCCATCTTGTCTTTGAATTCTTTGATATGTGTACATACATGAATGTGCAGGTTATGGAAGTGGGAAAAGGAAGGCATTCGTTCCTTACGGCACGAAAAAGCAGGATAGATGTATTTATTTAAAGAAACCGTGAACGACACGAATTTCAAAATTGGGGACCACCGCGCACCGGTACCCACGGTGTTTTTGAGCACTTTTAAAAACTGGGTACCACCGGTACCCAGCCGTGAGTTACGTGGGTACTTTCATTATAGATAGCATAGATACCTACCTACTGTTAGGTCGGCCAAAAATAATAAATAAAAAAATAAAATAAATAAATAAAAATTAAATCTCTTTATTTCGGATAACCACAGATCCATATTTTGTTAGTAAGAATATAAAAATTTAAAAAAGTGTTAGTAGGTACAACATAGGTACAACCTTAAAAATAAAATACTTAATTAGATAGGAATAACATGCCCCGTTCCCAGAGTGATCGTCATAATAAAGATACGTTTGCCGGGATCACTCTGCGAACGGGCTACGAGTAGGTACAGTAGGGGCGCGGCTACGTTTAGTAAGTATATAACCTACATGCGCGCATGCATGAGTAAGGATGAGTGAACATTTATGTTCACTCACACACACTAGGTACCTACCTACTACTCGTACTACTAGCGAGCGACGCACTGACTCACACTCATATTTTAGTGAACGCACACCACCACACAAAAGTTGAGGATTCGGTGGTTGGTACAACTCATTTCATTCAGTTGACAAAAGTTTGCGAACGGAAATAATCCTCGGTGCGTTGCAATCTCTGAATATTTTTTATTATTTTCATTCAATCATCTTTCTTCTAAAGTTTAGGTATGTAGTAGTTATCTTATTATGTTATTATTAGCCCGTGTGAATTGTTTCTTGAAGTTATAACTCCGCCACTGCATTTTTTCTTGTATGAAACAAAATGGGAACCGAGCAATCGACAGAATCCAATAATGAACAAAGAAGTCGTTCCGGGTAAGTGGTTGTTAAATTAGTCTTTCCGAGTTCCACTGCTGGGCAACGGCGAAAGACCTCATCTGGTTGTGGTACCTAACCAATCGGTAGTTAGACCCAGCTACTTACTTATTAATATTTATATACAGGGTGTCACACGAGGCGTGGATCATCGGTGTCTGGGGGGGCGGAGGACCTTGGTTTGGTACCTATAGATTCGAGTGTGCAATTTTGCCACCCCGAGATGGATTTCTTGCCGCTAGTCCCCTCTACCAAAATACGCAACTTTAGTCGACTTTGAAATAAAAACAATATCGATTTTATTGGTATTTGTACTACTTAAGTATTATTTAAGTACTTACATTCAATCACACAAAATCTTGATTATAAAATTCTTATTTGTATTTTAATAAGTCTAACTGCCGCCCTCAGAGAAATTAATTATTACTTAAAACTGTCACTTGGTAAAGATTGATCTTTACTAAGTGACAGAAGATTGATTGATAGAGTTGTCTAAATTTAAGAAAAAGTATTCAAAGTATTAAAAAAAATTTAAATATTATTCTCCCTTACCTCATACATAATGTACCCATATTTTTTATTAGTGATTTATTTAAAGTATAATTCGTTAGCGTTTAATTTGAAAATATAAATATATCTTCTACTACACTAAAAAAAAATACTCGTATGTATCATAGAATAATTTTGAAGATCTCATTGTTATCGGTACTATACATCTATATACATATATATCTATTAATAGATTTTAATGATAATTTGATAAATATTTTTTTATTTATAACTAGGCCTACCTCCTATTTAAGTTTAAGTCATAAGAGACCTCATTTAAGATATTTTTATCATTTAAGTACTTACCATATTACTTATCTTCTATTTATATATAAAAATGAATTGCTGTTCGTTAGTCTCGTTTAAGCTCGAGAACGGCTGAACTGATTTATCTTATCTTGGTCTTGAAATGTTCTTCAAGGTCTAGGGAAGGTTTAAAAGGTGAGAAAAACGGGTGCGAAGCCGCGGGGCGCAGCAAGTTACTAAATAAATACGTTGCGTAAATTAACTTATATTGGATGTAAAATAAAAATATTTCAATACAGAAATATTTTTATTTTACACCCCACCTAGCCAGCATCTATCGATGATCCACGCCTCGTGTTACACCCTGTATGTACTATGAAGGTACATTCCTTATCACTTCCTGTACAAATTCTTGTCAATATATTGAACGAATAGCACTAATAAGTAATAATAATAACGCTAATATTAAGTACCTATTAGCACAGTTTTCGTCTATTCTTATGGTATAAGTACGTTAATGCGAAAGTTTGTTACCTCTTCACGTCGAATATACGAAAACGATTATAACGATTATTCGTATCGTACTTATTCGCCGAATTGTAGACATTTACCGAGTATTTGGCAAATAAATAATTACGAATACTATTAAAAAAATCGTACGCATCTCCGTTTGGTTGTGTCGTGTCGTGTCGTGTCGTGTGTCACGCACGTGTGTTGTGTATCCGAACCGAACATTCCGAACTATACAGATTATAATATAATGATCCGAACGCTATAGCCGCAGGGACACGAGGCGACCGACGGGGAACCGCCCAGGAGTATTATTGTTCAGTGACGGGGAATTCCCGGAAATGTATATGACTATAATATGAACCACGAACGAATCCATTCATTTAATACGCAACGCATGAATTGCATACTTTGTCTTAGTAGTTTCGGAATTCTATAGTCGAAAGTACAGGTCAAGTGTGTAAGTATAAGTATATTGTTTTAAGTGAGTATGCTGCGAAGTGAAAGCAGCTAAATTAAAAATAAAATGTCCTCTCGTAAACGTGATCAAAGTGACATATACGTAGTATCCCTATAAAGTTAACGTAAGGAAACATTTCGATAAATTACCGAGTGTAAAGTAGTATATTATATACGTAGTATCCCTATAAAGTTAACATAAGGAAACATTTCGATAAATTACCGAGTGTAAAGTAGTATATTATATACGTACCTAGTATCCCTATAAAGTTAACATGGAAACATTTCGATAAATTACCGAGTGAGTAACTAACTATATATTAATGTAACGTTATTTTATTTTAGATAATGCAAAGCGACATGCGGATATTGTGCTTGTGAATTGTCATGGGGAGGTAAAAATGCATCTATAGATAAAGGGATTTACAAAGTTATTCGTTTTCAACGGATAGTAGGTTTGATAAAAATGGGATGAAATGGGACCACACGGGAAGCACCAGCTTTCATATAAAAAAAAACATGGAAATCGGACCACAGTCAAAAGTTCTGAGGTAACAAATTCTAGTCTAATTTAGTTTGATGTGGTGATGACACGTGGATAAAACGACGAAAGAAAGAAGGCCTACTTTGAAACACGAAATTTCGGTTGACGTTCGCACAAAACGAACAACCTTAGGTACTACTGAACATTGATTAATTAAAAAGGGAAGATAGGTTACGTTCTCCCAGCGCGTACCCAAAAATTGGCATGTGTTACAACTACACGCAAACACATACGCTCACAGTTATATTTCCAGTCCCAATACAAAGAAGAACAAAGACGGAAAGACGTACCTATCTAAGACCGAAGTGAGACCGAGACAACAATATTTCACGCGAATCACGAACGCCCGTGCCGCCCGCGCCCGGTCCGACGGTGACTGAGGTGGGAGCACACAATTTTACACAATATAAGGTTGCCATTTTCGAGAAACTAGTACTCATCTTCCCTTTTTCTTTTCTCACAAACCTTCAATATTATGGAGCGTATAGACAACATTACTACCGGTCACATTTGCTACGGGCCCCGCGCTGGCTTAATCCGGCACTGCATATCAACATTACTACTGGTATGGTACTAAACACAATGAAAGAAAGAAAGAAAGAAAGAAATACATTTATTTATAACAACAGAAGAAACTTAGTATACGAATATTGTATCCTACAACTATGAGTAAGTAGAATCAAAATACAATCTTAAAGGATGTAGTTATATAAAAGTTGTTATAAAAAGGCCCTAACTCAGCATAAATGCTTGCTAGGCTCCCGGGGCCTAATTCCACTATTTTTTAGAGAAAATGCCATAATGGCGCCATACGATTAAGATAGAGATTTAGTCGTAAATTTATTTGGTATTCCAATACCATAAGATTACTATCTCTATGACTTATAATATCGTGTCAATAATGTGGTGGGGCATATAATCATAATCGTAATAGTCATAGATATGGATATGGTAAACAAAAAAAGATCGTGTTAGTAGAATACCAAAAGGTGTCAATGGCGGTGATTGTAACGCGATAATGAAGCGATAATAATGTCATAGTGAAGCGATTATGTTAGTGGAATCAAGCCCCCGGAAGAGTTCTAGCTAGCGCTGGTCTTCCGTTAGAGCCCGAAATAGTGACGTCACGAACAGACAAAGTAATAAAATAAAAAAAAAGACGTGTGGCACTCGGGGACTGCCGCGGTAAAGCTATTGCAATGCCATCTAGAGGCGAGTTGCTGAACTAAAGAGACAAACGTCATATTTCAAAAAGTCATTAAAAGTTCTACTATTCATTGATAGATGGCAAAACTATAAAGTATCACCGCTGTTCCGGTCGGAGTGGGGAGCGTGAGGTTTTTTCGTTACGGAATTTCTGGATTCGGTCGGTCCCCGCGCTCAAGGCCCGCGATAGAAGCTATGCAATAGCTTAAAAACTAAATAAAATAGATTATAACAAAGTATGTGAGAAATGAAAATGCAGCGCAAAAACAACGCGCCATGGCAGTAGTAATAATTGACATTGACATTTCACAATGGTGTTTAGTACTTACCAGTAGTAATGTTGTCTTGTACATATAAGGATTTCGAGAGACTAACATCGTTCATCAAAAGGCAAAATGATGGATTTAACAAAAAAAACAAAGTTTTCACTTCTCAAGAGGTAGTTGGAAAAAATCTTTCACTTAACTAATTATTGCACTAATTTTACCAAAGACTTTAATTAAGTATCTTATCTAAGTTGTTGATTTATGTATTTTTAAGCTATTGCATAGCTTCTATCGCGGGCCTTGAGCGCGGGGACCGAATCCAGAAATTCCGTAACGAAAAAACCTTGACGTTTGTCTCTTTAGTTCAGCAACTCGCCTCTAGATGGCATTGCAATAGCTTTACCGCGGCAGTCCCCGAGTGCCACACGTCTTTTATTTCTTTAGCTCATTCATATTTCTATTTTTACTTTCCTTGTATTCGTAATGAAAAGAACAGTGTTTACCTCGGGTGAAAGAAACATTTAGTCCCTCGAACTATAAGCGCCCTCGCTACGCCAAACTCCGTCTCGGGACTAAATAGGTTTCTTTCATCCCTTGGGAAAAAATGTACTATTGTTTTCGGATCTCTATCATAATCATAATCATAATCATAATCATTTATTTGCCAGAATGTATGTACACAAGTTCTTAAAATTATATATGTCCATTTACAATCTACCCCGAAAGGTGTGCAAAATTTTACATTAATAAATTATTTTAAAAGTCAAATGTCAATCTAATAAATTCAAAATTCTAACAAGTCAAGTTCATAATAACAGCTAAATTAAATTAAAATCACAATGAGTCCAAATCATAATAAGGTACGAAACAAGAAAAAGAAGAAAAAAATGAGCAGAAAACAATTAATTTTTTAAAGTCAAGAAGTCTTTTACACTATAAAAACAGTTTTCTAGTAGCCAGTGTTTCAATTTAGTTCGAAACAGGTTTAGAGGCAAATCTTTAAAACTATTTGGTAATTTATTAAAGATAGTAATGGCATGATAGTAGGAGTTACGCTTAACAAGCTCTAGTCGACAAGGAGGGAAGAACAGTCTATTCTTATGCCTTGTATTTCTAGTCAAGACTTCCGCGTGTGTTTTAAAATACTGAGGGTACTGCTTGACAAAGACACATACATCCCTGATGTACATGCAGGGTAACGGAAGGATCTTAAACCTCTTAAATAATGGCTTGCAACTATCCGTACTCCATAGTCCACAGATAGCACGCACGGATTTTTTCTGTGCCTTAAAGGCTTTATCAAAGTCAACCGAGTTCCCCCACATGATAAGGCCATAGGCCAAGGTTGATGAAACGTAGCCATGGTACGCCGTGAGGGCCGCCTCGATTGATACGCGAAGTCTTAGGCACTTTATTGCGTAAACAAATTTGTCTATTTTGATACAGACTGATTCAATGTGTGCCTTCCAGTTTAGATGCTGGTCTAATATAATACCCAGGAATTTTACAGTCTCGACTTCCGCTATAAGTGTCTCGTCATATTTAATATTGATAATTTCTTTCATTTGTTGATATGTCCCAAATTGTATTACGCTAGTTTTATTAAGATTAATATAAAGGTTATTCTGATCCAGCCAGTCAATTGTTTTGCAAAGTGCGTCATTAATATCTCTTTCGAACGTCAGTTTATTTTGTCCTCTAATAATAATGGTAGTATCATCAGCAAATAATACGGTTTTATGTTTGGTGATGTTAGGGAGATCATTAATGTATAAAAGAAATAGGAAAGGACCAAGAACGCTACCTTGCGGGACTCCAAAGTTGCAAGTCTTAAAAGTAGATCTCACACAGGTTTTCTTAGAGTCAATTGTTTTTGTTATTTCGACGCATTGTTGGCGTGTTTGAAGATAACTTTGTAGCCAATCGTTTGCCTTCCCTCTAAAAAATAAATGTCATGATCATTTTCATAGAACGGCCATTGAAAAAACGGTCATCCTTCGTATTATTCGCTATACTTACATCAACTTTGTACTTAATTCATTTTTTAGGTATGTCTCTTGCCTACCCCCTTTGCCATGGACACATCGAGTTAGAGTTAGAATCCTACATGGACAGGACACCATAAGTTACCAATGATTGGGAAAATTATTAGCTTTTTAAGTTTTACGGGAGAAATAAATACTAATCCCTCAATAAAATTTCTATGGGACCCACCTCTGGATCATTCTCTCTTCATAAAAATAAAAGATTTGTATCATAATAATATGGGAACAAAATAATATTTAATTTACCTAACTTGTACAACCTGCGTTCTGCCATTCACAGTTACAATTACAATAGGTACCTACTCGTGCCTATAAAAATATGTATAAATCACTTTGATTTAACTAATTATTATTAATTTACGATCAGCTGTTTAGTTGAGTTGCCCTGTTTTGTGCGCATGTTGTGGCTACCTGTAATTGAGAGTGCAATAGTTTTAAGTTTTACGGTAATAATTTGTGATATCTTGTGTTACTTCTAGTTGGTTGCCCTTATTAAATAAATAAATAAATATGTTTACTGCGAGGACGGGACGACAATGTGCGCTTAGCCTAAGACAAGACGAGTACATTCCCCAGCGGGAAACCTCCTAAGGATTCCCCGTAACGCTAAACATAAGTGAAAAGGGGTGCCAACAAACACGTGAAAAGTCGGTAGGAAAATCAATCCATGTATTCTTTGAATCAAAAATCCGAAATGCAACGTCCTTTTTCTCAATATTTTTAATCGTGAAATAATCGTTGTATTTTTGGTAGAGTAGTAGAAATACCAAAAAAATCGGTAGGTTTAAGACCAGTGGCTGGTGTAGATAGCCCAGGCTGTTACGAACCGGTAATTCCCGTTCCTGTCTTTGATATTTCCCGGGTTTTCAGGATTGGCCATACGAACTGCGTTTGACATTTCGTGACCTTGGAATAAAAAAGTTCCAACTCGCAATTTCCTTAAAACACACTTTTTGGAATAAAATGGTTCCAAATGATTATATGTCTTCAACATAAATTGAATTCAGCGCCATTTTATTCTAGATACCTACGTGACTTTGACAGCTGACATCATTAATTTATAAAAAAACGAAGATGAGGTACTGGTTGCTCGAAAGTGGCAACCTCAAATTGTGTAAAATTGTGTTCTCCCACATCAGTCACCGTCTGACCGGCGGCACGGGCGGTCGTGATTCGCGTGAAATATTGTTGTCTCAGTCTCACTTCGGTCCTAGATACGTCTTTCCGTCTTTGTTCTTCTTGGTTTTGCACAGGACTGGAAATATAACTGTGAGCGTATGTGTTTGCGTGTAGTTGTAACACATGCCAATTTTTGAGTAAGCGCTGGGAGAACGTAACCTATCTTCCCTTTTTAAATCAATGGCTGACATCGCGTACCATTGAATACCGTTAGGATTTTCCCCGCGTATATTACTTGAATTCAACGAGTATGATTGATTATAGTTTAATTTTGGATCTCGAACAAGAGCACTTACATATTTTCAGCAACTATTCGGATAAAGAGTGATTGATGGTGCTGTGCTTGCAAGGCTTCACACTGTGTCACACCCTGGAAAACTGGGCAACATTTACTGATCAGGGAGTACCTTAACAACTTGTTGCTATGGTATGCTCAGACCAAATGAAAAAATCATAAATGTTAGTGCTTTAGTGGACCAGGTGCCGAACGTGTGCCGAACACAGATTAGACTCGTCACATCGCATCGGACGGAAGCTTAGTTCAGCAGCGGCGTTAGGGCCACTGACACCCCGGGCAGTAATATTTAGGCGCCCACTTAAGGAAATCAAAACTGGCTCATGCTCTTTTTGCGATTTTGTTGAAATGTATTTATCAATATTCATTACGGTAATTTTTTGATTTTGTGAAACTCTTTCTCCTGTTCACGCATACGTTTCCGATATTCCGCACCGGAAGGTTTTTTTTTATCCTTCGGTCTGACATTTTTAATGAAATATTATCAATAGGAAAACCCGTTTTTTTGGAAGTACTAGTAGTACTTCTAAAAAACGGCAAAGAAAACTGTAGAAAAATTCACAATCCTGAAAAAATATATATTTGAAAGAAAAATTAAGAAGTATTTTTTAATACAATAAATAGGAATAAAGGGTTTGGGATATTTGAAGAACAATATTACAAAGTCAGTAAGAAAAAGAATTCGTGCACGTGCACTCTGTACTCTGTAGCAGTCAAAATATTGTGGACGGTTTTCTCGTTGTATGATCGAGCGACGCTCGAGTCGAGAGACCAGTATACAAATCAGCAGCCCTGCGCCACGCTCGAGCACGGTATCCCCACCATTGAGGGTACACAGCCAGTAAGCCAGGAGGCCGAGGCCCCAGACCTCAGCGCCCCCAAAATTTGGCGCCCCGGGCCGTCGCCCCATCGCGCCCCCCCCTAACGCCGGCACTGGCTTAGTTTCTGATATCTGTGGACGGAAGGTTAGTGAAATCCTATTTTGCCCGAACTCACTCATATCATCATCACAGTCATCTAGGATCATTGTATTGTACTGCTTTGTTATCCAAAATAAATTGTCGTGTCGTTAACCACCATAAGAACAGTAGGTACATTAAGTAAATATATTATTTTCGTATAGTAGGTACCACAGAAATCGTAATAGTAGCTTATTATTACGATTTCTGTGTATAATATCTGATTATCCATTGATGGTATAATTATGTGACGATACGTAGCCGGTAAAAATATGAATACAGTCCACTAAATCGTATAAAATCGTATTTGTTTAAAAAACTACTTAATTCTGCAATCTCTAGTAGGTAGGTCTAACCTACCAAGGTAGGCTAGGAGTGGTATCTTAGGTGTGGAAGCATGGGCGTATTTAGCCTTAGCCTTAGGACAAAAGGGCCATGGCCCGGGGCGGCAAGCGTCGAGACCCGTATTTTTTTTCAAAAAACTAATAATGGCAATATTTTTTTCTTCAAAATAAAACAGAAGGTTCCTAAGAACAAAACCTTATAGCTACAAAAGAAACGGTAGCTACCCTTAAGGTGCCAAAAATGTATCCCACCCTGTATACAAATTTCGCGATCATCGTTAATTTGTTTTTTAATTTCGAGGCTTGCTCCGCTCGCCTATTTAATACCGTACCCAAAGGGAAAGACAGGGAAAGACCGCGGCGCTGTTCGTCTGTCCGTCTGTCACCAGGCTGTATCTCATGAACCGTCATAGCTAGACAGTTGAAATTTTCACAGATGATGTCGGTATTTATGTTACCGCTATAACAACAAATAACAAAAGTAAAATGATTTTAATAATTAAGGGGGGCAACGTCCTTATTACCTTGAGAACCGATCTCCGAGGTCAAGCAACGTCGGGCGCGGTCAGTACTTGGATGGGCACGCTGTTTTTTACGAGAGGAAAGATTTGTATTTTTTAGCTGCGCCCTGCGGCTTCGCACGCGTTATTCCTATGGAAACGTTAATAGGTGATATTCATCCCACGGGAACTGATTTATGGAAAAAAAGAGCCTATGTTTGATTCCAGGATTAGAATTACCTGTATGCAAAATTTCAGCCAAATCCGTCCAGTAGTTTTAGCGTGAAGAGGTAACAAACATCTATCCATCCATTCATCCATCCCATCCATACATACTTACAAACTTTCCCATTTATAATATGAGTTACAATTTGTTGTCAAAAAAAAATCTGGTAGGTACATAATTTAGTTCCTAGCAAACCGCAGCAAAGGCAAAAAAACCGCTCGCTGATATATTCGTTTGTATTTGGTGAGTAGCTGCCTTGCTTGACGGTCTCTGTCACGACTGTCGCGAGGCAGCTCATCAAATTTTCCAAATAGCCAATAAAACAAAGTAGGTAGGTACATGATAAGATAATACCTACATGAACCATTTTTTCGTAGCACCAGGAGTCTACACGTTGACTACAGTGGTCCAACAAACGTGGCACAGGACGTCGACAGCGGACAACGTGCTCCATACAGTCAGCCACCAACCAAATTGGCAGAGAAGAAACGAACTCCATACACTCAAACACCAAACTCGGCACAGAACTTCAACGAGAGAGAGTGTGCCACATTCAGTCAGCCACCAACCAATATGGAAGAGAAGGGACTTACTCCATACACCAATATGGAAGAGAAGAGACTTACTCCATACACTCAAACACCCAATTCGGCACAAAGCATCAGCGAGAGCGAGTGTACCCAATTCAGTCAACCACCTATAAACTTGGTAGAGGAGGAACGTACTCCAATCACTCAAACACCAAACTTTGCACAGATCGTCAACGTGAGAGAGTGTGCCCCATTCAGTCAGCCACCAACCAACTTGGCAGAGACGGAACGTACTCCATACACTGAAACATCAAATTTGGTGCAAAGCGTTAGCGAGAGCGAGTGTACCCAATTTAATCAGCCAGTAACCAACTTGGAAAAGAAGAAACCTACTCCATACATTCAAACACCAAATTTGGCACAGAACTTGAACGAGACAGAGTGTGCCCCAGTCAGTCAGCCACCAACCAATTTGGTAGAAAAGGGACGTACTCCAATCACTCAAACACCAAACTTGGCACAAATCGTCAACGAGACAGAGTGTGCCCCATTCAGTCAGCCACCAACCAATTTGGTAGAAAAGGAACGTACTCCAATCACTCAAACACCAAACTTGGCACAGAACGTCAACGAGACAGAGTGTGCCCCAATCAGTCAGCCACCAACCAATTTGGTAAAAAAGGAACGTACTCCAATCACTCAAACACCAAACTTGGCACAGATCGTCGAGAGAGAGTGTGTCCCATTCAGTCAGCCAACAACCAACTTGGTAGAGGAGGAACGTACTCCAATCACTCAAACACTAAACTTGGCACAGAACGTCAACGATACAGAGTGTGCCCCATTAAGTCAGCCATCAACCAACTTGGTAGAGAAGGAACGTACTCCAATCACTCAAACACCAAACTTGGCACAGAACGTCAACGAGAGAGAGTGTGCCTCATTCAGTCAACCACCTATAAACTTGGTAGAGAGGAAACGTACTACATACACTCAAACACCAAACATGGCACACAACGTCCACAACAGGGAGTCCGCCCCATTCATTTTGGTAGAGAAGGAACTTACTCCATACAATATTCAAACACCAAACTTCGCACATACCACCAGTGAAAGAGAACGTGTGCCATACAGGCAGACAACTCACCCTTTTGCACAGAGTGTCAATGAAAGAGAGCGTGGTTCGTATAGTTACGCACAGAACGCCAACTACACCATTCCACTCTCGCACCCTACCATCTCAACCAATGGACACCCGGCTCCTGGAACTAACTTCAATCCCCAGATGAACAGGACTCTGAGAATTGTAGTTAGTCCTCAGAATCTTGCGTCCATCTACATTTGTGAAAACGGACCATATGGGCCAGTGTGAGTAAATCCGCTTACATTATTCTTAGATATTGTTATTAAAGTACTTATACGCTCGGTTCTAAAATCTCAATATTTTATGTCGTTGGTATGTGAACAGTTAGGTGATATTTTTTTTGTATGATTTTTTCGGGATTCGTCCATCTAATTACGAGTAATATAAATATCTCATCAAATAGCAAAAACTAATAACAGTAATGGCTGTGTGGTGCCGGCCTAGAATAGCACCACCCCATTTCTTCCCGTGGGTGTCGTAAGAGGCGACTAAGGGACATGAACCGGGGGGCGGGCAGCAGCGCCCCCTGCAGAACAATTCCACTACCAAACTGCGATCCCCAACCCGCATGCCCAGCGTGGGGATTATGGGCAATAAACCCCCAATGAAAAATACAGCCAAAAAATGGCCCCCAGTTCCCGGCCGCCTCGCTATTCCTGGCCATGGTAGCGGCCATGGTAACGGCGGGGCAGGGGGTGCTAGGAATCCCCGGGCTACGGCAGGCTACCATTCATTACCCAAACAATTGACCCTGGCGACGTTTAACGGACGCACTCTGAGGCTTGACCACCATCTAGCGCAGTTGGAAGTGGAGTTAGAGAACATTAAATGGCATGTTCTCGGGTTATGTGAAGTCCGTAGAGAGGGGGAGGACACCGTAACCTTAGACTCGGGCCATCTTCTCTACTTTCGCGATAAAACATCCCAGGGTGGCGTAGGTTTCCTCGTCAACAAGGCCCTCTCTAACAACGTTCAAGAAATCTCCAGTGTGTCGACCAGGGTAGCATACCTGATCCTTCGGCTGTCCAAGCGGTACAGCTTGAAGGTAATTCAGGTTTACGCACCGACCTCGGCACACTCGGATGATGAAGTGGAGGATATGTACGAAGACATATCCAAAGCCTTACATAACACCACTAAGGCTCACTTCAACGTTGTTATGGGGGACTTTAACGGCAAGGTGGGAACCCGGACTGGCAACGAATCCCGAATAGGCTCGCATGGTTATGGAGTTAGGAATCACAGGGGGCAAATGCTTGTCAACTTCCTTGAGAAGGAGGGGCTGTTCTTAATGAACTCCTTCTTTAAGAAACCGCCCCAGAGGAAGTGGACGTGGCGAAGCCCCGACACTGTGACTAAAAATGAGATCGACTTCATCATGACGGATAGCAAGCACATATTCAGAGATGTCTCAGTGATCAACAGGTTTAATACCGGATCTGATCACCGACTGCTCCGAGGCTCTCTGGATATCAACTTAAAGCTTGAAAGAAACCGTCTGATGAAGTCCACGCTCCGACCTAACCCAATCCAGATCATGGCGGGCACCGAGAAGTTCCAGCAGCTTCTCGGGAATAGATTCGTTGCCTTGGATCCCACTGATGACGCTGACGAGACCCTACACAATCTGGTCGAAACGTTGAGGAGCGAGGGCATCAGGTTCTGCCAAAAGCAGCGTACTGGCAAGAAATCCAAACTCTCGGATGAGACTCTCGGGCTGATGGCAAAAAGACGGGAAACCACCCAAGTGACTTCGTCAGACAGGTCAAACCTGAACAAGCGAATTGCGAAGATGGTACGGCGCGACCTTCGGAGCTCCAACACACGCCTCATTGAAGAGGCAATAGAGCGAAACCGAGGGTCCAAAGTATTCACTCAGCAGCTTGGCAGGAGCCACCTGACGAAGCTTAAAACGCACGATGGGAGGACCGTATTGTCGAAGCCGGAGATATTCGCCGAGATAGAGGACTTCTATGGCCGATTATACGCTGCACATGCCCCTCGTTCCCGACGAGACGACCACGATTCCAGAGCCACCCTGACACGCCACTATACCGACGAACTGCCTGACATCAGTCAAGACGAGATCGTGTTAGCTCTAAGACAGCTTAAAAATGGAAAAGCCCCCGGGGAGGACGGAATTACATCAGAGCTTTTGAAAGCCGGAGGAGCCCCTGTTATACAGGAACTACAGAACCTCTTTAACGCCGTCCTTCACAGTGGGAGAACTCCAAAGGCGTGGAGCGGGAGTTTGGTGGTGCTCTTTTTTAAGAAGGGAGATAAAACCCTTTTTAAAAACTACAGACCCATCACACTCCTGAGCCACGTCTATAAGCTGTTTTCACGAGTGATCACGAACCGTCTCGCCAGGAGACTCGACGAGTTCCAGCCACCGGAACAGGCCGGGTTTCGCGGAGGATATGGCACCATAGACCACATACACACAGTGAGGCAGATTATACAGAAGTCCGAAGAGTATAATCAGCCCCTGTGTCTGGCCTTTGTGGACTATGAGAAGGCGTTTGACTCTGTCGAAACCTGGTCTGTTCTGGAATCCTTACAGCGATGCCAAGTAGACTATCGTTATATCGAGGTGCTGAGATGTCTCTACGACGCCGCAACCATGAATGTCCAAGTACAGGACCAGCAGTCCAAACCCATCCAACTGCGCAGAGGAGTGAGGCAGGGGGATGTTATATCCCCGAAACTGTTCACGAGCGCGTTGGAAGATATGTTTAAGACGCTGGACTGGAAAGGCAAGGGCATTAACATAAACGGCAATTACATCTCGCACCTGCGATTCGCTGATGACATAGTCTTAATGGCGGAGTCGCTGGAGGAGCTGAACCGGATGCTCGACGGCCTAGCAACAGCCTCGCGACGCATCGGTCTCGGCATGAATTTGGATAAAACCAAAGTCATGATCAATGGCCTCATTGATCCGGGGCCGGTCGTCGTACATGGCCACCCTCTCGAAATTGTTTCTGAGTATACTTACCTTGGGCAAATTCTGCAGTTGGGTAAAAGCAATTTTGAGAAGGAGGCTGTAACAGGTCAGATTATAATCAGCCTGTTGTTTGCAAATATAAACTGAATTAAGTACTCGTAAGAATAACAGATTAAAATATCAGGATTTGAAACTGCTACTTTTATCCCATAACAGATTAAAAATATCTATCAACGATTAGAACTTTTCACAGGTCGATTTGTTTCTAACAAATCGTTATCGAATAAGTCAACGAGGTGTATGAATGCAAGTTTGTGTTATCTACTATAATAAATAACCTTATTTATGAGATTTTTTACAGTCACTGCAATTTAATACAACAGGGCTGGTTATCCGACACTCGAAATTATTTATATTTTGGGAACGTTAATATTTTAACAGCACTCTATTTTAACACCAAATACTTAAACGTGACATTAATGGGTTTTCAAGTACGTTTACAAATACAATAAGATATTTTGTGTCGCCAGTTTTTTATTTGAACCAATTTATGACAAGTGGTTTTATGGAATGTGAGACGCCAAATGTGGGAACGTAGACCTTCCTTGAAGCAAAAAAATTAAACACTTCAAAACGATAAACAACAATGTCTAAAATAATTAGGGTAAATTTGGACCTTATAAACGACAAAATTTTATGTGAAATGAAAAATAGGTATTACAACAATAATCACGAATAATGAAATAAATTACCATTAAAGAAAGCATTAAACTATCGGGAATTCGATTTCAGGAGAAAATTACAATAACCATTATTATGGAATGTTAGTGTTAAATCAATGATAATTTAGCGAAGTCTTTGCTCGAGACTATAAATTGTACACATCTATTATTATCTGCTTATTACATTCATATAATGATATCAAGTAGTGTTTAAAATACAACTAACGCCTAGATGGCGTAAATAAATATTGCATAGTTTTGAGCAGGGTCAAGGTTTAAATCAAGCTATGAAAAAACCAAGGACCAATAAGAATCGAAGAATCGATTTAGGAGGTGTAACGAAGAATGCGCGGGCGACGCCCAAGGGATGGTATTAGGAACGGAGGATATACGGGAGTTCGGTTTTGGAGACCCTAAAGAGAGGACGACCTTTTGACGTTAAGGGCATTAACGGTATTTTTGTCAAACCAAAGTAATTGAATAAAATCAGTGTTGATTAATAAGTGTTAACTATAAAGTCTGTGTTAATTTTGATATAACTTCAATTCCACTGAATTCATTACATAATATTATCCTACCTTTAATTTGATTGATTAAAATAGAGTCGGTGTTGTGATTCTTGACACTTGTTCAAGTAATCAACTGAGTGTAGAGTAGAGTCAGTGTTTCAGGTACCAAGTCTAGTTCCGGCGGAAGCTAAGTCGCATGCTTTTATTACTAAAAATACGTCTGATATTTGTCAAGTTCTAACTACTTTTCAGATTACTGTTACCTAAACCAAGTGTTAAATAACTCACATAAAAGTACATAATAATGCTGACTTAAATCAAATGTATTTTTTAACTCTTTATTTAATGTATTTTCAACGTGTTTCTTATGGAAGGAGTTGTGTTTATTAATTATTGAATTTATTTCTGCTTTATGTTTTCATTATCTTTACAGGAAATGTTATATTTAAGAAAGACTATTGAATTTCACTGTGTTTTCTGTTTTATGTTTTCATTGTGTGATTTACAGGAAATGTTATATTTAAGAGCGATTATTGAATTTCACTGTGCTTTGCCTATTTATTTCAGGAAATATTCTATTTTAACGAAAGAGATTAATTGATCTAATATTTATTATGGTAATATTTAGAATTTCATTTCTATTAAAAGCGGTAGACTTTTGGGCAAAATCTCTAGATAAAGAGGCCTGATAAATTATGGGAATTAATTCCTATAGGACTCTAAGTCCAATATATTGATTTGATTAATCTAATAATAATAAGATTGTTTAAATTAACTAATTATTAAAGTTGAATAAAACTAGCATAGTAGTGTATTCTGGTTTCAGGTATGACTATGATTTACATTACAATTTTAACTGTATTTACAGTTGTCTCCGGTAGAGAGACATTTATATTTTGATCAATCTAATTATAGCTTGGTGCGAACGTCACCTAGGCAATAATCTCCGAATGTGGGAAAAGCCTTTATAAGCTATGAGAAATAATCTCGATTGGATGAATCATTATATTTTACATTACTATCATAAAAATAATTCCTATTAAGGAAAACCTGAAATTTAGAATTTCATTACTTTTAAAAGCTGTAGACTTTTGGCATAATCTCTATGTAAAGAGGGCCTCTATTAAAATGAATCCTAATAAGGAAAACCTGAAATTTATAATTTCATTACCTATTAAAAGCTGTAGACTTTTGGGCATAATCTCTATGTAAAGAGGCCTTATAAATTATGGGAATAAATTCCTAGAGGACCTAAAATCCATTATCTATTCTATAACGAATAGAAGGCATTAGCCTTGAAATAGCCGAATGAAGAGCTGTGGATTGAAGCTTTTGTATGCACTCCGAGTGTGAAAATAGGGACCTTTCGGTACTAGGCTAGATTAGCTTAGTAGAGTTAGGTTCCGCAGATAACTAGAGAACTGAGACTGTTTAGTGTGAAAGTTGATTAGAGTGAACGTTTTGAATTAAACATCACAAAGTAAATTTCCCTGTGAATGCAATTAAATTATAACTGACCATAACAAGACTTAGGAATTTTGATAAAAAATAAAGTCCTCTTGTCCCCAGACTGACTGATGACTAACATTATGACTATGACTATTTGTGATGTGCCCCCTAGTCACAAACTGATAGTTTAGCCTATCAGTTTGTAGACTTTATACGGAGGAAGTTATCCAGTAAGGCGACGGAAACTACTGGTAGGAGCGGAAGGAGGGGCTTCTATCCTGTGCCGTAATTAAATTCAGTGAGAAAGAATGAAGGATGATTACTTTAATATTTACAAAACTATTTATCTGAACTTCAACTACAGTAGTACGCTTATAATATAATATAAGCACATAAATACTTCACACCATTAAATTTTAGATGACATATTAGATTAATACGGAGAACGTAAGAGATTTAGCTAATTTTAGTATTCATTCGTTTGTCTTTATCACCTAAAAGAACCCAGGTACTACCACAACACAACGTAGAGTCCTACCACTAACTAGACGATCATTGGCCACAATACTCATTAATTCTATATTCGGTTCATCCTAGAAACATAAATATAAGAAATAAGTAGGAAGGTTAAATTTATAGGTAGAGTAGTTAGAAGTTATAGGTAGGACAAACCAAAATAGGGGGGGTTTTACAGTTTAGTGCACGCGTGACCAGGATATAGTAACTTAGATATAGAATAGGGATCAATCCAACTTATCATAAACATAATTATTGTGTTAGTTAGACTTGTTAGTTTTATTATATTGGTGTTTAGAGAATGGGGGTCGCATGTTATTGTATAGTTAAAGTAGAAAATAAATATGTTTTAGAGAAGCTGTTCATTTTAGTAACATTAGCGTAGCTTTTTTATTAAGTGCGGTTCGAATCCGTACAATGCAATACAGTGTAACATCAATATGACGACCTCCGTGGCATGGTGGTCGTGGTTCCACCCGCGACGGAGGAGGTTGCGGGTTCGATTCCCACCTCGGGATGGATGTTTGTTCGGCGCGTTCTGGATGTTTTCTATGTCTATGTCTATATTAAATAAATTGAAATGGAAGTAAAGTAGAATAATCAATCATTTTATTACAGCTTAATATGTACGTTTACTGTTTAAGAGAATAGGGGTCGGATATAAGTATATAAAGTTTTTTAAACTTACGCGATCAGAAGTATAAGTATATATTTAGGTAGATTATAAATAAACTAGGTAATATTATTATACATTAAGTTTACTTTAGGTAGAATTAAGCTAAGAGATCTAAAGTGCGAAATTTTTCGCACAATTTGCTGCTCGTGAAATGGAAGGTGCATAAAAAGACAAACGAAATAATATAGAAACATTTTAGATTTAACTTTCAACTAAATTAAATTTTAAACATAATATTAGCGAATTCGATATATTATAAGCAGTGAAAACTTAAGAAAGCTATATTGTTTGGAGCTGGTTCTCAGAAACGATTCAAGTTCTATTTTGTAGGTATTATTGTTACAAAGTAACATTTACCTAATCTGTGGTATTATGTATAACCTGGTAACTGATACATAATCGTAGTGTTACTTTGGGGTCGGTCTTCAGATTTCTTGAATTGATGAATTTAGAGTGTTAATAGAGTCCATCTCATATGGCACTGTACTGTTATTAGAAAATATTAAGTACATAGACTCCGGGGTCGACGATAAATATTAAAATAGTTTAAATCAATATGAAAAGGATTAGGTTATTTGTAAATTTTATTTGACAAAACTTGGAATTATGGATTAGTGTAAGTAAATTTTAATTTGACAAGCATAAAAGCAACATCAAATACATAATTTAAGTCGTATTGCTAAGCAAAGCTAATTGATATTACCCTTTGTAGTAAACTAAATTGAATAGTAGGTTATAGAGATTTTAAAGTAAGTTTGATAAAAACAACGGATCAATTACTAGATATTTCAGTAAGATATAATAATGTGTTAAAATTTATGATTATCATAGAGTAATAAGTAATGTAATAAATCATAAGCTAAGGGGTCGTTGAGCGTTTGTAGTTCTTTCAAAGCATATATTTAGTTATAATAATATTGAACATAAATTTCGTATAAGAATCAGTTATGAAAATGTGAAAAACTAAGAAAATAACCGCGGGTAGAATACTCTTATAAGATAATTATGGGATGAAAAATTTCATTTCTTTTACTTTGTTTGGTTTGAAATAACTTGGATTATAAATTTCTTAAGCTCTGTGTCACAGGTTAAAATGGTGTGCTAGTTCACTTGGGAGAATGAATGAAACGATTGAGGAATTTGATTGTATATGCGGAGTGAGTTATGAGACATAGTTTTAGCTTGTGTAAGAGAAGTGAGCGAACAATTTGTATGAATGTGTAGTAAATAGATTTTTAGAATCAGGTTGGAGGGCCCAAGTGAGTCATCACATTTCAAAATCTGGGACGATCTGATGAAGTTTGAATCATACATGCACCACAAATAAATTTTATGAAGGTATAATTTTGGTGTTAGGTTAAGAGATCATATCAGAGACTTTTAATGAATCTGAGATCTAAATTGCAGCTGGGGCTGACTTCATAAAATTTCACACTATACAAGTTAGGTTCGAACTGAGCACACTATACACATATTCCAGATTTGAAATAAGTTGGTTCCGGGTAAATCAAAATTGAGTTATCAGTCGAATTAAGATACAGGTAACGGACAATTGTGCAGGAGTTAACGAGCATTTCGTGCGTAAACATAATGTAAGTTCACAAAGAAATCGTTCGCTGACTATTCACTAGGAATTATCTCGACTCACAACCGAGGTACCGAAGTCAATTGTACTTACTCTGTTAAGGAGCTTGGTAAAACAATGTTGATTTAATTTTCATTTTGCTTATACTCAGTCTAACGTTTTAAATTCTCCTCTTATCGTACTAATCTAAAACCAATCATTTTGAATCTGGTTCTACACACACACTACACTATGATATGTATGAATTCAAGGTTCACAGATTATGAGTTAATAATATTGAGATTATATTTGAAAATAAAGAGACAATGGTTAGCAAACGCAATAGTTATATTTGCAAATTTAAAGTTTTTAGGAAATCTTTATTTCAGTTATTATATGGGTCACTTCCATAAAGATTTGGGGTCGATTGTAACAGGTCAGATTATAATCAGCCTGTTGTTTGCAAATATAAACTGAATTAAGTACTCGTAAGAATAACAGATTAAAATATCAGGATTTGAAACTGCTACTTTTATCCCATAACAGATTAAAAATATCTATCAACGATTAGAACTTTTCACAGGTCGATTTGTTTCTAACAAATCGTTATCGAATAAGTCAACGAGGTGTATGAATGCAAGTTTGTGTTATCTACTATAATAAATAACCTTATTTATGAGATTTTTTACAGTCACTGCAATTTAATACAACAGGGCTGGTTATCCGACACTCGAAATTATTTATATTTTGGGAACGTTAATATTTTAACAGCACTCTATTTTAACACCAAATACTTAAACGTGACATTAATGGGTTTTCAAGTACGTTTACAAATACAATAAGATATTTTGTGTCGCCAGTTTTTTATTTGAACCAATTTATGACAAGTGGTTTCATGGAATGTGAGACGCCAAATGTGGGAACGTAGACCTTCCTTGAAGCAAAAAAATTAAACACTTCAAAACGATAAACAACAATGTCTAAAATAATTAGGGTAAATTTGGACCTTATAAACGACAAAATTTTATGTGAAATGAAAAATAGGTATTACAACAATAATCACGAATAATGAAATAAATTACCATTAAAGAAAGCATTAAACTATCGGGAATTCGATTTCAGGAGAAAATTACAATAACCATTATTATGGAATGTTAGTGTTAAATCAATGATAATTTAGCGAAGTCTTTGCTCGAGACTATAAATTGTACACATCTATTATTATCTGCTTATTACATTCATATAATGATATCAAGTAGTGTTTAAAATACAACTAACGCCTAGATGGCGTAAATAAATATTGCATAGTTTTGAGCAGGGTCAAGGTTTAAATCAAGCTATGAAAAAACCAAGGACCAATAAGAATCGAAGAATCGATTTAGGAGGTGTAACGAAGAATGCGCGGGCGACGCCCAAGGGATGGTATTAGGAACGGAGGATATACGGGAGTTCGGTTTTGGAGACCCTAAAGAGAGGACGACCTTTTGACGTTAAGGGCATTAACGGTATTTTTGTCAAACCAAAGTAATTGAATAAAATCAGTGTTGATTAATAAGTGTTAACTATAAAGTCTGTGTTAATTTTGATATAACTTCAATTCCACTGAATTCATTACATAATATTATCCTACCTTTAATTTGATTGATTAAAATAGAGTCGGTGTTGTGATTCTTGACACTTGTTCAAGTAATCAACTGAGTGTAGAGTAGAGTCAGTGTTTCAGGTACCAAGTCTAGTTCCGGCGGAAGCTAAGTCGCATGCTTTTATTACTAAAAATACGTCTGATATTTGTCAAGTTCTAACTACTTTTCAGATTACTGTTACCTAAACCAAGTGTTAAATAACTCACATAAAAGTACATAATAATGCTGACTTAAATCAAATGTATTTTTTAACTCTTTATTTAATGTATTTTCAACGTGTTTCTTATGGAAGGAGTTGTGTTTATTAATTATTGAATTTATTTCTGCTTTATGTTTTCATTATCTTTACAGGAAATGTTATATTTAAGAAAGACTATTGAATTTCACTGTGTTTTCTGTTTTATGTTTTCATTGTGTGATTTACAGGAAATGTTATATTTAAGAGCGATTATTGAATTTCACTGTGCTTTGCCTATTTATTTCAGGAAATATTCTATTTTAACGAAAGAGATTAATTGATCTAATATTTATTATGGTAATATTTAGAATTTCATTTCTATTAAAAGCGGTAGACTTTTGGGCAAAATCTCTAGATAAAGAGGCCTGATAAATTATGGGAATTAATTCCTATAGGACTCTAAGTCCAATATATTGATTTGATTAATCTAATAATAATAAGATTGTTTAAATTAACTAATTATTAAAGTTGAATAAAACTAGCATAGTAGTGTATTCTGGTTTCAGGTATGACTATGATTTACATTACAATTTTAACTGTATTTACAGTTGTCTCCGGTAGAGAGACATTTATATTTTGATCAATCTAATTATAGCTTGGTGCGAACGTCACCTAGGCAATAATCTCCGAATGTGGGAAAAGCCTTTATAAGCTATGAGAAATAATCTCGATTGGATGAATCATTATATTTTACATTACTATCATAAAAATAATTCCTATTAAGGAAAACCTGAAATTTAGAATTTCATTACTTTTAAAAGCTGTAGACTTTTGGCATAATCTCTATGTAAAGAGGGCCTCTATTAAAATGAATCCTAATAAGGAAAACCTGAAATTTATAATTTCATTACCTATTAAAAGCTGTAGACTTTTGGGCATAATCTCTATGTAAAGAGGCCTTATAAATTATGGGAATAAATTCCTAGAGGACCTAAAATCCATTATCTATTCTATAACGAATAGAAGGCATTAGCCTTGAAATAGCCGAATGAAGAGCTGTGGATTGAAGCTTTTGTATGCACTCCGAGTGTGAAAATAGGGACCTTTCGGTACTAGGCTAGATTAGCTTAGTAGAGTTAGGTTCCGCAGATAACTAGAGAACTGAGACTGTTTAGTGTGAAAGTTGATTAGAGTGAACGTTTTGAATTAAACATCACAAAGTAAATTTCCCTGTGAATGCAATTAAATTATAACTGACCATAACAAGACTTAGGAATTTTGATAAAAAATAAAGTCCTCTTGTCCCCAGACTGACTGATGACTAACATTATGACTATGACTATTTGTGATGTGCCCCCTAGTCACAAACTGATAGTTTAGCCTATCAGTTTGTAGACTTTATACGGAGGAAGTTATCCAGTAAGGCGACGGAAACTACTGGTAGGAGCGGAAGGAGGGGCTTCTATCCTGTGCCGTAATTAAATTCAGTGAGAAAGAATGAAGGATGATTACTTTAATATTTACAAAACTATTTATCTGAACTTCAACTACAGTAGTACGCTTATAATATAATATAAGCACATAAATACTTCACACCATTAAATTTTAGATGACATATTAGATTAATACGGAGAACGTAAGAGATTTAGCTAATTTTAGTATTCATTCGTTTGTCTTTATCACCTAAAAGAACCCAGGTACTACCACAACACAACGTAGAGTCCTACCACTAACTAGACGATCATTGGCCACAATACTCATTAATTCTATATTCGGTTCATCCTAGAAACATAAATATAAGAAATAAGTAGGAAGGTTAAATTTATAGGTAGAGTAGTTAGAAGTTATAGGTAGGACAAACCAAAATAGGGGGGGTTTTACAAGGCCAAGAGGAGGATCCAGTTGGGCTGGGCAGCGTTTGGAAAACTACGTCGAGTCTTCTCGTCATCCATACCGCAATGCTTGAAAACGAAAGTTTTCAATCAGTGCGTCCTACCCTTTATGACCTACGGAGCTGAGACGTGGACACTCACAATAGGGTTGGTCCACCAGTTCAAGGTCGCTCAGCGAGCTATGGAAAGAGCTATGCTCGGAGTCTCTCTGAAGGATAGGATTCGTAACGAATACATCCGACAGAGAACCAAAGTTATCGACATAGCTCAGAGAATCAGCAAGCTGAAGTGGCAGTGGGCCGGCCATATTTCGCGAAGAACTGACAACCGCCCATCGGTTGTCGTGTAAACGAGTTCTTGAGTGGACCGCGACTCGGCAAACGTAGTGTAGGGCGCCCTCCGGCCAGGTGGGATGACGATCTGCGAAAGACTGCAGGCAGATGCTGGATGCGTCAAGCTGAAGACAGGGCGCTATGGCGCTCATTAGGGGAGGCCTATGTCCAGCAGTGGACTAATATAGGCTGATGATGATGATGATGAATAACAGTAAAAACAACAAGGCGCCTTTTTAATTTAAGGTGTTTTGTTATTATAGTGCTGGATATACTTATTTGATTTCTTCAACGTAACTAATCCACAAAAATAAACAACTTTTAAAAGAAATATTTCACCCGTGCAGCAGAAATGGATAATATTTAAGTTGGAAAAGGACGAGAGACGAATTAATGAAAGCTTTTAAACCCTAAATTCTCATTTATCTCAATTATTTTCAGTTATACACCATTGTCTCCACCGATGCCGTACACGCTAGAAAGAGAAGGATACCCTATTTCTGGGTATGTAAAAAGAATAAAAAAATAATGTAACAGTAGGTATAGGTACTTGGGTTCACTAGTAATAAGTTGTAATTGTGACAGGAACTATTATTCATTTCAATCGTCAACTTATCTAAGTCAATGCTTAAATCATAAGACACATCTAAGTGATATATTGTTCTGTAGACATGTCATAACTACATAGATAATAGTTCTATAATTTACCACATCTTACCATAATAATAAGATGCTTCTCGTTCAGTGGCTGACAAAAACGTGGCGCGAGCAAGCCTACCGGCGTTCATAATAACCTCAGTTAGAATCAAAGGAACGAACAAGTCGTCGTCACATTTCCTGTGTAGCCGCTATTTCATGGCTAGAACGGTTGGGACAAATTTAAAACACACAATATATTATTCATATAAAAATATATAATATTATAAAATATCTATGGTAAATGTACAAAACTCTTAATTAATAAAAAAATTAAAGGTACACAGCACACTGGATATAATGTAATATGAAATAGCCATCTCATTAAATGAATATGATTTCATGATTTGTATTGAAATTTGAATTTGAGCGAGAAAGCAAACACAAAATATCAGGCCTGTGAATTACATACTTGTTATATTATAATAATACCTTAGTCTTTTAAATCCATCATGGTTATTAATACTAAAGTTATTTACAGTTCGGCACAGTTTCATACGTAAATACGCAGAATATTGGAAAGCTCAAAACTCAAACCATGGTAAATATCCCGTTGTTAATAACTATAGTAATAATGACAAAGTTTTAGGCTGATAAAATATTTTGAATTTGGCGCGATCTACCTTGCTTGAGGGTCTGTGTCTGGAGGCGGGTCATCAAATTTTCCGAATAGCTTATAAAATGTATGAAAATGATAAGATAATACATGAACCTTTTTTTCGTAGCACCAACAGTCTACGCGTTGACTACAGTGTTCCAACAAACGTGGCACATTACGTCGACGGGAGACAACGTGTTCCCTACAGTCAGCCACCAACCAAATTGGTAGAGAAGGAACGAACTCCATACACTCAAACACCAAAGTCGGCACAGAACTTCAACGAGAGAGAGTGTGCCCCATTCAGTCAGCCACCAACCAAAATGGAAGAGACGGGGCATGCTCCATACACACAAACACCAAACTCGGCACAAAACGTCAACAAGAGGGAGCCTGCCCCAGTCAGTCAGCCACCAACCAAATTGGCAGAGAAGGAACGTACTCCACACACTGAAACATCAAATTTGGCACAAATCGTCAGCGAGAGCGAGTGTGCCCAATCCTGTCAGTCAACAACCAACTTGGTAGAGAAGGAACGTATTCCAATCACTCAAACACCAAACTTGGCACATACCGTCAACGAGACGGAATGTCAGCCACCAACCAACTTGGTAGAGAAGGAACGTACTCCAATCACTCAAACACCAAACTTAACACAGATCGTCAACGAGACAGAGTGTGAACCACCTGTAAACTTGGTAGAGAAGGAACGTATTCCAATCACTCAATCACCAAACTTGGCACAGACCGTCAACGAGACGGAATGTGCCTCATTCAGTCAACCACCTATAAACTCGGTAGAGAGGAAACGTACTACATACACCACCTAACATGGCACACAACGTCCACAACAGGGAGTCTGCCCCATTCGGTCCCCCAAACATTTTGGTAGAGAAGGAACTTACTCCATACAATATTCAAACACCAAACTTCGCATATACCACCAGTGAAAGAGAACGTGTGCCATACAGGCAGACAGCTAACCCTTTTGCACAGAATGTCAATGAAAGAGAGCGTGGTTCGTATAGTTACGCACAGAACGCCAACTACACCATTCCACTCTCGCACCCCACCATCTCAACCAATGGACACCAGGCTCCTGGAACTAACTTCAATCCTCAGATGAACAGGACTCTGAGGATTGTAGTTAGTCCTCAGAATCTTGCGTCCATCTACATTTGTGAAAACGGACCATATGCGCCAATGTGAGTTAATCCGCTTACGTTATTCTTAGAAAATAGTTATTAAAGTACTTATTTACTACTTGTATTTATACGCTCGGTTCTAAAATCTCAACATTTTGTGTCGTTATGTGAACAGTTAGGTGATATTTTTTTAGTATGATTTTTTCGATCTAATTAAGTCATTTATATATCTCATAAAATAGCAAAAACTAATAACAGTAAAAACAACAAGGCACCTAGACCTACTTAATTTAAGGTGTTTTGTTATTATATTATATTGCTGGATATATTTGATTTCTTCAACGTAACTAATCCACAAAAATAAACTAAAAACATACAACTTGTAAAAGAAATATTTCACCCGTGCAGCAGAAATGGATAATATTTAAGTTGGAAAAGGACGAGAGACGAATTAATGAAAGCTTTTAAACCCTAAATTCTCATTTATCTCAATTATTTTCAGTTATACGCCATTGTCTCCACCGATGCCGTACACGCTAGAAAGAGAAGGATACCCTATTTCTGGGTATGTAAAAAAAAAAAAAAAAATGTAACAGTAGGTACTTGGGTTCACTAGTAATAAGTTTTAATTGTGACAGGAACTATTATTTATTTGAATCGTCAACTTATTTATGTCAATGCTTAAATCATAAGGACACATCTAAGTGATATATTGTTCTGTAGACGTAACTACATAGATAAGAGTTCTATAGTTTACCACATCTTACCATAATAATAAGATGCTTCTCGTTCAGTGGCTGACAAAAACGTGGCGCGAGCAAGCCTACCGGCGTTCATAATAACCTCAGTTAGAATCAAAGGAACGAACAAGTCGTCGTCACATTTCCTGTGTAGCCGCTATTTCATGGCTAGAACGGTTGGGACAAATTTAAAACACACAATATATTATTCATATAAAAATATATAATATTATAAAATATCTATGGTAAATGTACAAAACTCTTAATTAATAAAAAAATTAAAGGTACACAGCACACTGGATATAATGTAATATGAAATAGCCATCTCATTAAATGAATATGATTTCATGATTTGTATTGAAATTTGAATTTGAGCGAGAAAGCAAACACAAAATATCAGGCCTGTGAATTACATACTTGTTATATTATAATAATACCTTAGTCTTTTAAATCCATCATGGTTATCAATACTAAAGTTATTTACAGTTCGGCACAGTTTCATACGTAAATACGCAGAATATTGGAAAGCTCAAAACTCAAACCATGGTAAATATCCCGTTGTTAATAACCATAGTAATAATAACAAAGTTTTAGGCTGATAAAATATTTTGAATTTGGCGCGATCTACCTTGCTTGAGGGTCTGTGTCTGGAGGCGGGTCATCAAATTTTCCGAATAGCTTATAAAATGTATGAAAATGATACGATAATACATGAACCTTTTTTTCGTAGCACCAACAGTCTACGCGTTGACTACAGTGTTCCAACAAACGTGGCACATTACGTCGACGGGAGACAACGTGTTCCCTACAGTCAGCCACCAACCAAATTGGTAGAGAAGGAACGAACTCCATACACTCAAACACCAAAGTCGGCACAGAACTTCAACGAGAGAGAGTGTGCCCCATTCAGTCAGCCACCAACCAAAATGGAAGAGAAGGGGCGTGCTCCATACACACAAACACCAAACTCGGCACAAAACGTCAACAAGAGGGAGCCTGCCCCAGTCAGTCAGCCACCAACCAAATTGGCAGAGAAGGAACGTACTCCACACACTGAAACATCAAATTTGGCACAAATCGTCAGCGAGAGCGAGTGTGCCCAATCCTGTCAGCCAACAACCAACTTGGTAGAGAAGGAACGTATTCCAATCACTCAAACATCAAACTTGGCACATACCGTCAACGAGACGGAATGTCAGCCACCAACCAACTTGGTAGAGAAGGAACGTACTCCAATCACTCAAACACCAAACTTAACACAGATCGTCAACGAGACAGAGTGTGAACCACCTGTAAACTTGGTAGAGAAGGAACGTATTCCAATCACTCAAACACCAAACTTGGCACAGACCGTCAACGAGACGGAATGTGCCTCATTCAGTCAACCACCTATAAACTCGGTAGAGAGGAAACGTACTACATACACTCAAACACCAAACATGGCACACAACGTCCACAACAGGGAGTCTGCCCCATTCGGTCCCCCAAACATTTTGGTAGAGAAGGAACTTACTCCATACAATATTCAAACACCAAACTTCGCACATACCACCAGTGAAAGAGAACGTGTGCCATACAGGCAGACAACTCACCCTTTTGCACAGAATGTCAATGAAAGAGAGCGTGGTTCGTATAGTTACGCACAGAACGCCAACTACACCATTCCACTCTCGCACCCTACCATCTCAACCAATGGACACCCGGCTCCTGGAACTAACTTCAATCCCCAGATGAACAGGACTCTGAGAATTGTAGTTAGTCCTCAGAATCTTGCGTCCATCTACATTTGTGAAAACGGACCATATGGGCCAATGTGAGTAAATCCGCTTACGTTATTCTTAGATAAAATCAAAATAAAATTTTGAAAAACCCACGACGGATTAATAAATAGTACTTATGTACTTAATCGAAAAAGGAAGAAATAATTTTTGCTAAACCCCCGACTAAATGGAATTGAAAAAGACAATTAAATTACCTTTAGTTACAATTATAGCTTCCCAAATTTTTTCACCTATCCATTACTACAAAGCCAAAAAAATCCGTCGGGTGGCTGCAGACAACAGGTAATCTATACGTTTTTTCAATTGTAAATTCAACATATAGTTCAAATTTGTATCTATTAATTGACTGTATGAGATATTCTTTATACCTAGTCATTTAAATTCAGGAACCTCAACCTCAACACCACTGATAAACGCCTTATTGACGTTATCTCATGGGGGTAGTGGCCATAATCCCCACGGTGGGCATGCGAGTTGGGGATCGCAGTTCGGTGGTAGAATTGTTTTGTACGGGGCGCTGCTGCCCGCCATCGGTGGATAACCCTTAGTCGCCTCTTACGACACCCACGGGAAGAGATGGAGGTGGTGGTGCAAATTCTAAGCCAGCGCCACACTGGGTACCGGAAAATTCAGAAAATAGATGGCAATTGGCTATTGGAAATGGCAGCCCCCCCGACGGATTTTTTTGGCTTTGTAGTAATGGATAGGTGAAAAAATTTGGGAAGCTATAATTGTAACTAAAGGTAATTTAATTGTCTTTTTCAATTCCATTTAGTCGGGGGTTTAGCAAAAATTATTTCTTCCTTTTTCGATTAAGTACATAAGTACTATTTATTAATCCGTCGTGGGTTTTTCAAAATTTTATTTTGATTTTATTTTTAACTTTTTAGAGATTTTCTACTTTACTTACAGCCGATTTTTCGAAAGCAGATCATCCTTTTCATTAATTAATCAATGGTCAACTCTTTAATCAAGTGTATTTAATTTCTAACAAGTCAGAATTAAACACGTCATGGTTTTTGACAGTTTTCAATGAAAATCTGTCAAAAATTCCTCACTTGAGATGTGAGACGTGCATGAATTTCATTTGCGTTTGAATACTCGGAAGTTTAACTTTCGGAAACTGAACTGAGGGGTGAGTTTGACGACAATATCGAGACGTCTCAGTTTCCCATATATTTTATATACTAAAATATATATAAAATATATGCGCCCCATCTCCCCGTATCGTGCGGACTGGGAACTACGTAAATCCCATACAAATATGAGACGTTACGATTATGTCTCGTTACTATCGTCAAATAGGCTTTCTTTTTGTTAAGTTTTGAAATCGTTGCGTTTCGTTTCACAATAACCGTCTAAACAACAAAAAAAGAAAAATTGTGATAGTCAGGTTGATAAGGTAAAGGAACGCTTTTCGCCTAGATAAATGTGTAGACCATAGACAAAATTCAACTCACTTAAGTAGAGATTTAGGTAGTGCAACTAGCCAAGTAGCGTCAGAGTTACGTTCTATAATAAAGATTTACTTGAGCAGAGATTCTAAGCTTGAGTAGAACTCACGAAATGACTGCATAAGTAAAGCATGGGGAAGCCTATACAACACGGACCTTAGTAAAGCAAGCTGAGAGAACCTTACATTATAGTATACCGACGACAGAGGCACGCCCTTATGTATTTATTTTATTTTAATTATTATGTTATTATTAAATGAGCAACGCACCGCGTTGCCTAGCAACGGAGTGTGTTGGCAAACACGTCTATAAAGGTACAAAGGTTGCCTAGAAGAAATCACTCTTAGCGATAAGGCTGCCCATTGTGCAACTGTTTTTGTGTTTGTGTTTTTTTTTCTGTATCTTGGTGTGCAATAAAGAGTATTTGTATTGTATTGTACAAAAATATTTTTTTAAAACGTCGATTGCAGCGCCCCCTGGTGAGCAAACACCATAAAACCATGCTAAGAACCATCGCCAATGAACCCCATACCTTATACTGAAAACTGTGTCTCAATCGAACAAACCGTTCTGGAGATATATGGCAACATTGGTTTTCACTAAATACACATATAACAGCGCCCCCTGGTGAGTGAAGACAATAAAAACTAGCTAAGAATCATCGCCACCAAATTACAAACCCGAAACTGAAAACCGCACCGTAATCGGTCAAGCCGTTTGGGAGATAATTGGGAACATTTCAAATTGCACATACAAACATACATACATACATACATACATACATACATACATACATACATACATACATACAAACAACATCACACCCTAAACGCATATACCGTCTCCGTTCCGTCGCGGGTAAAAATAGTTATTAAAGTACTTATTTACTACATGTATTTATACGCTCGGTTCTAAAATCTCAACATTTTATGTCGTTATGTGAACAGTTAGGTGATATTTTTTTAGAATGATTTTTTCGATCTAATTAAGTCGTTTATATATCTCATAAAATAGCAAAAACTAATAACAGTAAAAACAACAAGGCACCTAGACCTACTTAATTTACGGTGTTTTGTTATTATATTATATTGCTGGATATATTTGATTTCTTCAACGTAACTAATCCACAAAAATAAACTAAAAACATACAACTTGTAAAAGAAATATTTCACCCGTGCAGCAGAAATGGATAATATTTCAGTTGGAAAAGGACGAGAGACGAATTAATGAAAGCTTTTAAACCCTAAATTATCATTTATCTCAATTATTTTCAGGTATACAACATTGTCTCCACCGATGCCGTACACGCTAGAAAGACAAGGATACCCTATTTCTGGGTATGTAAAACGAATAAAAAAATAATGTAACAGTAGGTACTTGGGTTTACTAGTAATAATTGTGATTGTGACAGGAACTTTTATTTATTTCAATCCTCAACTTATTTATGTCAATGCTTAAATCATCTAGGCCACATCTTAGTGATTATAATATTGTTCTGTAGACACAACTACACGGATAAGAGTTCTATAATGTTCCACATCTTACCGTAATATGAGATTCCTCCTGTTCAGTGGCTAACATAACGTGGCGCGAGCAAGCCTCTTAATAACCTCAGTTAGAATCAAACGAACGAACAAGTCGTCGTCGTCACATTTAGGGTGTAGCCGCCATTTATCGGCTAGGGCGCGGCGGTTGAAACAAATAAATGTGAAAGTTTGGATGGATGTATGGATGGATGTTTGTTACCTCTTCACGCCAAAACTATTGAACGGATCGTACTGAAATTTTGGTTACTGGCAATTCTAATCCTGGAATCAAACACAGGCTACTTTTTATCCCATAAATTAGTTCCCTTGGGATATAAATCACCTTTAAACGATTTCATAGAAAGAGGCGTGCGAAGCCGCGGGGCGCAGCTAGTAATATTTTAAAATATCTATGATTAACGTACGTGTAACGTGTAAATTAATATACACAATTTAAGATACACAGCACACTGGATTATAAAGTAATATGAAATAGCTTACTTATATGAATGTGATTTGTTTTGAAATTTGAGTTTGAGCGGGAAAGCAAACAGAAAATATCAGGCCTGTCACTTTTCATACGTGAATATAATTGGTTGGGGAAAAAGTTATTTCGTATTTTTTAGAAAATTCAATACATTTTATAATACTTATAATTTTTTTATATAATATATAATAAGTACTTATTATTTAACTAAAGTATGTAGGTACCGTTTTGGTCGATAACTTTTTGCCATCTTGTATGTAGGTGGGGACATGATCCCATTGCTAAAGAAATTTTGGGACTTCTGATCAAAATACCGCGACAAGTGGTTTTGGCAGTACTCTCGTGATATTAACCTGACAATGCCTAAAGGACTCTGAAGAGACCGAAACAGGTGAAAATCTGAAGATGCAAGGTCAGGACTACACGGCGGATGCATTAACACATCCCAGCCAAACTCTCTTAATTTTTGCTGAGTGGCTAAAGATGTGTGAGGTCTAGTTATCATGATGAAAAATCACACCCCTTCTGTTGATTAATTCCGGCCGCTTTCTCTCAACTTCTTGCTTTAATCTTATCAGTTGTTCGCAGAAGAGTTCAGAATTGATGGTTCTGCCTGGTGGTAACAGCTCATAATGAATAACGCACACTCCCATCACACACACAGCATCACCTTGTTACGAGTTAACCCGGGTTTCGCCACAGTCACACCTGTGAAGCCTGACCGGCCTTTGACCACGACCTTTTTCGCACGTTCTTGTCGTACGTGATCCACTTTTCATCACCAGTTATCAGCTTCTTCAACAATGGTTCGATTTCATAACGTCGTAATAAAGAATCACAAACGAGTAGACGGTTCGTTAGGTTTCTTTCAGTGAGCTGGTGAGGTACCCAAATATCGAGATTTTTTGTGTAGGTACCTACCCAGTTTTTTTCAAATGCGCCAAAACTGTTTTGTGGTCAATTCCCAGTTCTTCAGCTACGTCGTAGCTACTGATATGCCGATCTTGCTCCACGTTTTCAAAAATTGAATTCATTTTATCCGTAATAGGGCGATCAGGTGCTACTCTCACTTTTTTCGCGGCTTGCGTTTCATTTGTACCTTTTTTGTAGGTAGTAAATTTAAATTTGTATCGAATTTATTCATTAGATTCACTCATCTTGACAAACCGAAAAACAAATAAAATCACACATTTTCCTAATTAGAATTAGGTATGTTCTTTAAAATTTAAACTTTTAATGATACCAAAACCTATATACATAAGAAATTTTATTACAAGTTCATACATACTATAATGCGAAAAAACTGTTTCCCCAACCTAATATTATAAAACCTTACCCGCTTTTTTTTGGTCTCGCTAGTGTTTAGCTTTTGCCACAATCGTTAACCTTACCCCCTAATTGCAGCAGACCATTATGAATAAGGGGGTTAGTGTTTACCACTGCATATACAACAAAATATACGATGTTTCAACAAATAGGCTTACAAAGTACACAAATTATTCTAAGTTAGGGTAAGGTAGTAAAATTCTATGGTAAGTTGGTTAACTTTGGATCAAAAACCGCTGATATATTATTTTGAATTTGGCGCGATCTGCCTTGCTTGAGGGTCTGTGTCTGGAGGCGGGTCATCGAATTTTCCGAATGGCTTATAAAATTTATGTAAATGATAAGATTTTTTTTCGTAGCACCAGCAGTCTACGCGTTGACTACAGTGTTCCAACAAACGTGGCACAGGACGTCGACGGGAGTCAACGTGCTCCATACAGTCAGCCACCAACCACCTTGGTAGAGAAGGAACGTACTCCATACATTCAAACACCAAACTTCGTACATACCATCAGTGAAAGAGAACGTGTGCCATACAGGCAGACAGCTAACCTTTTTGCACAGAACGTCAATGAAAGAGAGCGTGGTTCGTACAGTCACGCACAGAACGCCAACTACACCATTCCACTCTCGCACCCCACCATCTCAACCAATGGACACCAGGCTCCTGGAACTAACTTCAATCCCCAGATGAACAGGACTCTGAGGATTGTAGTTAGTCCTCAGAATCTTGCGTCCATCTACATTTGTGAAAACGGACCATATGGGCCAATGTAAGTAAATCTGCTTACATTATTCTTATAAAATAGTTATGAAAGTATTTACTACCTGTACTTACATAAACGGTCGGTTCTAGATTCTCAATAATTTATGTCGTTATGTGAACAGAAACAATCATACTCGTATAATAAAAATTGTCAGACCAATATTAAAACATGAACTAATATTACTTTTAAAAGACATATTTCACCCGTGCATCAGAAATGGATGTTATTTATGTTGGAAAAGGACAAGAGACGAATGAAAAAAAGCTTTTAAAACCCTAAATTCTCATTATTCTCAATTCTTTTCAGTTATACGCCATTGTCTCCACCGATGCCGTACACGCTAGAAAGACAAGGATGCCCTTCTTCTGGGTATGTAATAAAAATAATAAATAATAATGTAACAGTAGGTATAGGTTGGGTTCCAGACACAGACGTGTCTGGAGGCGGGTCATCGAATTTTCCGAATATCTTTTAAAAAGTATGTAAATGAAAACATAATACATGATCCTTTCTTTCTTAGCACCAGGAGTCTACGCGTTGACTACAGTGTTCCAACAAACGTGGCACAGGAAGTCGACGGGAGACAACGTGCTCCATACACTCAAACACCAAACATGGCACAGAACGTCAACGAGAGAGGTTGTGCCCCATCCAGTCAACCACCTATTAACTTGGTAGAGAAGGAACGTACTCCATACACTCAAACACCAAACATGGCACAGAACGTCAACGAGAGAGAGTGTGCCCCATTCAGTCAACCCCCTATAAACTTGGTAGAGAAGGAACGTACTCCATACACTCAAACACCAAACATGGCACAGAACGTCAACGAGAGAGGGTGTGTCCCATCCAGTCAACCACCTATAAACTTGGTAGAGAAGGAACGTACTCCATACACTCCAACACCAAACATGGCACAGAACGTCAACGAGAGAGAGTGTGCCCCATTCAGTCAACCACCTATAAACTTGATAGAGAAGGAACGTACTCCATACACTCAAACAACAAACATGGCACAGAACGTCAACGAGAGAGGGTGTGCCCCATCCAGTCAACCACCTATAAACTTGGTAGAGAAGGAACGTACTCCATACACTCAAACACCAAACATGGCACAGAACGTCAACGAGAGAGGGTGTGCCCCATCCAGTCAACCACCTATAAACTTGGTAGAGAAGGAACGTACTCCACACACTCAATCACCAAATTTGGAACATAGCGTCAGCGAGAGCGAGTGTACCCAATTCAGTCAGCCACCAACCATCTTGGAAAAGAAGGAACGTACTCCACACACTCAAACACCAAACTTGGCACAGAACGGCAACGAGAGAGAGTGTGTCCAATTCAGTCAACCACCTATAAACTTGGTAGAGAAGGAACGTACTCCACACAGTCAATCACCAAATTTGGAACATAGCGTCAGCGAGAGCGAGTGTACCCAATTCAGTCAGCCACCAACCATCTTGGAAAAGAAGGAACGTACTCCACACACTCAAACACCAAACTTGGCACAGAACGGCAACGAGAGAGAGTGTGTCCAATTCAGTCAACCACCTATAAACTTGGTAGAGAAGGAATGTACTCCATACACTCAAACACCAAACTTGGCACAGATTGTCAACGAGGCAGAGTGTGCCCCATTCAGTCAGCCACCGACCAACTTAGTAGAGAAGGAATGTACTCCAGACACTCAGACACCAAACTTGGCACAGAACGTGTACTCGCTAGAAAGACAAGGATACCCTTTTTCAAGGTATGTAAAATAATAATAAATAATGTAACAGTAGGAACTATTATTTATTTCAATCAGTCAGCAGACTGGGATGAGATGCGTCATTTCTTAGCTTCATATCCTTGGCGGCAAACGTGCTTTACTTTCTGTGATCCAACTGTCTGTGCTGATGCTGTAACGAGGATGATTAAAAGTGCAATGGAATATTTTATTCCATTCACTGATACTTCACCCTCTGACAGGACTCCCCTGTGGTTTAACTCCTCGTGTGCCAGTGCTGTGACGCTGAAACACAGGGCGTATCTTGCATGGATCGACGCCCGGAACAGTAAAGCATCAGATACATCACACTTAGGAAGTTAGCCTATAAACAAAGCCTGTCCTTGAAATCTGGTAAAGTCCCCAAGTCATGGAAGCTTGCTAATGTGCAGCCTGTGCCCAAGAAAGGTAGTCGAGCTGATCCCACTAACTATCGCCCCATTTCAGTCACCTCCCTGCTCTGTAAGTGCATGGAGCGTGTCCTGAATGGCAAGCTCCTGGCATAGCACGAAGACAATTCGTGCTATGCCAGGAAGACCTCAGTGACCTTCAATACGGCTTTCGCCGAAAACGGTCTACAGGAGATCTTCTTGTGTATGCCACGCACATATGGAGCGAGGTCATCGAGAAGCACGGTGAAGCCATCGCGGTTTCACTTGACGTCTCTAAAGCCTTCGATAGGGTTTGGCACGACAGCCTTATTAACAAGCTTCCAGCATACGGTCTTCCAGACCTCTTCTGTAACTGGCTTCGTGACTTTCTGAGGGAAAGATCCATTCGTGTAGTCGTTGATGGCTAAGCTGCTCGTCTGATCAATTGGCGATCAACGCCGGGGTCAGAACTCTTTGCCACGTTGTTCCTGCTGCACATGCTGGTAGCCGGTATCATTAGGTACCTACGTAATCGAAAAAGGATGAAATATTATTTTGCACGACCCCGGACCAAATGGAATTGAAAAAGACAGTTAAATTATAATTACAATAATAATAATAAGATAAAATAGGTGGCGGCGCAACTTTGACTCGGGTATGCACCTTAATATAAGGTTTTTTTTGTTACTATAGTGCGTAAGTGTGCGGAACGCACCTAGTCTACAAAAAGAACTTAGAAAAAATCTAACTGTTATTAGTATAATTATTGTACACCAAGTTGAGAAAGTCACCAATTTATATACACCATTTATATACAGGGTGGGGCAAATTTTTGGCCCCTTAAGGGTAGCTACCGTTTCTTTTGTAGTTAGAAGGTTTTGTTCTTAGGAACCTTCTGTTTTATTTTGAAGAAAAAAATATTGTCATTGTTAGTTTTTTGAAAAAAATTACGGGTCGCCCAAAAAATGACATTTGTCAAAAAAAAAACAAGTTGGTCTTAATCGACTCTATTTCTAACCAGGAACACTTTTCCCAAAGTAACTTACCAAATCAAATCGTAAGTTTTGGCAATAATGAAAAAATACAATTCCCATACATTTTCTATGAAAAAAACGAGTACCTAAGTGAAAACAACAATGTCACTCATTCAATGGTTCTAATTTAAGCTCGTATGTGACTACTTTTTTAAGTTGGTAGGCTAATTTCGAAGGCATATCAGGAATAAAATTTTTACTTATTTTTTTATATTTATTAAAAATTAAGTAGGCTAATTTTGAATTTATCAATAAATATATTTCTTTAATTATTTATCATTAAATATATTTATTTTTGTATTTTATGTTTTTATTGTGAAATTTAATCATTGAAAAGTAGATATTTTAAATCTCAACCGCAAAATTTCTAAACGCAACGCTATTGGCACCCGAACGGCGACGTTGTACTTGAACATTTTTTGGCCTTTATTGTATGTAGGTATATTTCATACAAAAATTTAAAAAAATCCTTGCATTTACCCTATTATACAATTTTGTTTGAAAATAGTACACAAAATAATCATGCAATTTTTATTCCTCAGTGCGCATGCCGAGCCCTGTTTAAAAGCCGAGAGCGCTGACGGCGTGGTTTGCCCAACATGTCAATACCGATACACGGAGAAGATATTAAGGTATTCGATCCAAAAGAACTGTATGGATGGACCTGACTATTCACTGGTGAGTACCTAAGTACTTATTTTGATACTTATTTATAATTTTTTACTCTTGGACATCGAAATATTTGACGGAGCCCTAAAATAAGTTCGCAGCCTCGAAAATATCTTCTACTTTCTACTTATGAATAGTGAAGATTCCTGCGGGCATGATTAGCCTAACCATGATTATATTAAAGTCTCACATATCATCATCAGAGTTGAGACTGGCCGCCCAAACTCGGCCAGAAGAACATCATCAGATCTCCCCTGAGTCAATCACAGACCAAGATAGGTATAAGATTTCTTTCTGTGATCAATCTACTCTCTCCTCAACCTCAACCTCAACCTCAACAGCCTGTATTGGTCCACTGCTGGACGCAGGCCTCCCCCTGATAAACGCCAATAAGGCGTTTATCTAATGGAGGGTAATACCCATAATCCCCACGCTGGGCATGCGGGTTGGGGATCGCAGATTGGTGGTAGAATTGTTCTCCAGGGGGCGCTGCTGCCCGCCCCTCAGTGGATTTCCCTTAGTCGCCTCATACGACACCCACGGGAAGAGATAGGGTGGTGCAAATTCTATGCCGCCGGCACCACACGGGATATACTCTCTCCTACTCTTACCAAATCTTTCTGGTTCCAGCAACAGATCTCCTGCCCGAATGCAGACGAAGGTTGCATATACTTTTTCACGCTGAGCGAACTCGAGCAGCATTTGCAAGATTGTCCGTTTAAAGAGGTTCAGTGCGTGGTGCCCGGAATTATGTGCAGATGGAAAGGTTATTATTTTTACCTGGCTACCTTATTGTTTTATATTCCTAATAAGTTTCCATCTGAGCTACTTATCTCTTAATTTAGTTAAAAAAAACTTTATTTCAGTAAGCGGTATACATAGGTCCACCCTCCTGCGACGCAGGACGTTGCGGGTTCGATTCCCGCCTTGGGATAAATGTGTACGATCTGCAGATTTCTGTTTAGGGTGTTTTGGATATTTTCTTAGTACCTATAATGAAAAATATCTATCTTTAAACATGTACCTAATGTACTAGATTAAATAGGTATTATATCAGTTATCTAGTAGTGCATAAATAACACAACTTGTGCTATCTTTCTACCTGTTTGTGTTATACAAGCCTCTAAGTTGGTTTGAGTGTTGTTCATTTATTCTATTTATTTATGGAAATATTTTTGATATTATTCGAATTTTGAAGCTCTGCTTAGCTTGGGACTAGATAATGCTGTGTGAACTAGGAAAATTATAATTTTCTAGACTTCTGTTGCAAAAAGAGGCATTATTTACTCCCATCCGACTGCCAGGCAAAGTGTGTTACAATAATTGCTGTGTGAATTGTTCAGCATTATTATTATTATTATATTTTTTTCCCCCATTTTCCCAGGAAAAATCTCAAAATTGACGGATCACGTCGACCAATTCCACCCTGCTTGCCGAGGGGAAATAAACACCGAAAAGTTACTGCCACTCGACAACACCAACAAAACAGTTCAACTGGTTACAATAGGCATGTACAAATTCCTCGTTCACCAATACACGGTCAATGACAAATTATTCATAGCCGTGCAAGTTATGGGTACCACTAGGAGGGAAAATAACAGTGAGTTGGACGCTTTGAAGCACAGTGCCTCTAAATGGACCTATACACTTCAAATTATCGACAAAGCTCAGCCGAGGAGGAAATACGTGTTTATGGATAAATGCTTCTCGATGCCGGAGTCTTTTGATGATATTATAAAGGAGAGTACGTGTGCTGTTCTGCCGATGGAGTACGTGAAGACCTTTGATGACGGCAGCGGAGCTGTGGTGTATAAGTATAATATAGATAAAATAGTTGGCAACCCTATCTGAGACCTAGAGTCCGCGCCACGACTCAAGTCCTGTAGACGCGGCGCTGCTATCGCAGATCTATAGTAAATAAATCAAAATATTCGTTTTATTAACAATAATTATGGTCTTCTGGTCTTGTTCCGGAAATTTCGCGGACAAATTCGCTCGTAGGTAGGTATCCATTATTTCACGATAGTGTTCGGAATTATGTAGTTGTCCACTTTTGCCGTAAGACTTGAGTCGTGGCGCGGACTCTACCCACGACTAACATGTTCTGACAGTCATGTTAAAGTCGCCATGTTACATGATGTTTGATTAGATAGTACTATTTTTGATACCTAGTGCCTGCCGTACAGATTCACGGGTCTAACTGTACTTAACTACAATTAAATTACTATTCATAATTTTAAGTAAAACAGTGTTATTTAAATATTTTTGTTTGAAAAAACTATAAACCGACTTCAATTATATAGATTTTTCATGGAACCTACCGTCTGAACTGGACCACATTAAAATGGGACCACACGGGAAGCACCAGCTTTCGAATAAAAAAAGAATCATGAAAATCGGAACGTCAAAACGTCAGAGGTAACAAACATAAAAAATACAGTCGAATTGAGCACCTCCTACTTTTTTGAAGTCGGTTAAAAATTAAATTAGTTTAAGTACAGGTTAGTAGTAATAACGTGTCAAACTTGCATTCATCATAATAACATTAGCATATAATTCCTTATATTAAACCTTATTATTAAATTTAATTTTAAAACCCATTGGATAAGTTCTTAATTAGGTACCTACCTAATAAGTTAACCTACCTGATAAGTTCTTAATTAGGTACCTACCTAATTAAGAACTTATCGAGAGAGAGTAGGTACCTACCTACTCTCTCTCAATGTTATGAAATGAATGTTTAGCTTTAGAACTAGCTAAATAAAAATACCTAGGTCATAAAAGCTCACCTATATTATCAAACCTATTCTTACCACCTACCAACATTGCATGGTGTATAATTTCACTAATCAATTATTTGATGTGTGTACCACAGCGCATTTGTTGCAGTACGAATTTTCATGACTACTGGCAGAAGCGGCATTTCAT
This sequence comes from Eupithecia tripunctaria, assembly GCA_955876795.1. NCBI lineage: Eukaryota > Metazoa > Arthropoda > Insecta > Lepidoptera > Geometridae > Eupithecia > Eupithecia tripunctaria. The sequence continues at coordinate 9,527,584 of OY041620.1, forward strand.
ACTCTATTTATACATATATAATTTATAATAAGAAAAGCTCGCTTTCTATAGGAAGTATTTCGATTTTTAATGGGTACGCTGGCATAACGCTTGGTCGGAATTTATTTCAAGGTCTTGTTCAATATCTCAGTTCCTATATGAGCAATCAATATGATATTTTGCATACCTCATACGGTATGGTTACTCTATTTATGTGTATACATTTTGTCGCTATAGTATACGTAGTTTTCGAGCATGGTCATGTGTACGCCAGCTTGGCGTCAAATTAGAGTACACACTAAGTATGGTCATTATTTCTTAAACTAAAGAGGCGCTATTTATTTCACTTTTACACTATTTCATACACTGTTTTACTCTGTAGTGTGTTCAAAGGGAAGAGTCGTGGGAAGTGAGGGTGCTTGTAAGGCAATTTGACAACTTTTGATGCGTTGACTTGACATAGGGCTTCCAATACCGGGATCCCGGTATCAGCCAATACCGGGAACCCGGATTTTTTTTAAAGATTTTTAATACCGGTATTGAAATTTTCATAACCGGGATCCCGGTATTAGTGATTTATTTTAATTTTAGTACAAAACACAAAATAGGTAATAAACTATCACTACCGCACACATTGTTGATTTCTAATTTAAAGTTTTTATTTTCACTGTTTTTCTATCTTAGATGTTAAAACCCAAATATCGTTGAGATTCTTATAACTTAAAAAAAATGTTAGACACAGTTTTGTGAAATTCTAATAATAATAAATGTGATTAGTCATAACTTTTATAACGCAAATTATCGTAAAAAAAGACTGATCTAAATGACACTTATTATTATTGTCAGATAAAAAGATCATTGTACCTACATGTAAATAATATATGATTTGACAATTAAACTTTGTTTATTAATTTTACCTTCTAAATACGTATACTTCCAACGTAATAAAATTAAAAGTCTGATAAAAATAAGGTTTTTTTTCAATACCGGTATCCCGGAATCCCGGTATTTAGAAAAAAACATTCGGTATTAATACCGCGTTATCGAAAAAATCCGGTATTCGAAAGCCCAAGTTGACACCATGCTCTGTCATTGCAGTACGACTAAGTGTTAGTTCACGAAAACTCTTCTCTTTTTGAACAGACTCTAGTACACACACATAAAAGGTACAGGAAATCAAGAAAACAAATGAACACAGTTGTGAAAACACCTTTTATTTAAAAATTGCAGCATCTAAATGCATAAACAACCCAATCATAACTTTGATAAATAGTAAATTGTATTTGAAAAATATTAAATAAGACTAAAGTAGATAGGTTATATTCTTACTTCGACTAAAACTTACTAGGACTTCCAGAAGAGATTAAACAAATAGATTAATTTCAGACGTTTTTCCTTTTACTTAAAAATCTCATGGAAAGTGGTACCGTTGTACCCAACATTTGCAGTTGGTTCATCTTGGAAAACAATGTACATTCTGTAAAGAAACAATACTTGATTGTAGACGTGCACTTCACACTAATATTATATATAAATGCGAAAGTTTAGATTGTCGGATGTTTGTCTTCACCCCAAAATGACTGAATGAATTGCGCTAAAATTTTGCATGACAGGTAATTCTAACCTTACAATCAAACATTTCTATACTATGTGGGTGACTATGTGGGTGAAACGACGACCTCTGCGGCGCGGTAGGCGAGGATCCGCCTGCGACGCAGGAGGTTGCGGGTTCGATTCCCGCCTTGGGCCAAATGTGTGTACGATCTGCATATATTTGTTCAGGGCATTATGGATGTTTTCTATGTATAATAAAAAAAATCTACCTATGTAGTGTAATTGTATATCGCTTATCTAGTACCTATAACACACACTCTGCTTAACTTGGGGCTAAATAATCCTCTATTCCGAAAAGTTAAACTCAAAGTTAAACGAGTTGAACTAATTGGAATTATTTTTCCGATTAGTTCAAATTTGTAACCACTTTTCCAGAAAGTTTTACTGAAAGAAAATATAGGTATACCTAACCTCAACAAACTTAAACTATGTTTGTTGAGGTGTGAAAAAGAGAAGTGGGAGACATTGATTTAAAAAGGGAAGATAGGTTACGTTCTCCCAGCGCTTACTCAAAAATTGGCATGTGTTACAACTACACGCAAACACATATTCTCACAGTTATATTTCCAGTCCTGTGCAATACAAAGAAGAACAAAGACGGAAAGACGTATCTAGGACCGAAGTGAGACTGAGACAACAATATTTCACGCGAATCACGACCACCCGTGCCGCCGGTCAAACGGGGACTGATGTGGGAGAACACAATTTTACACAATTTGAGGTTGCCACTTTCGAGCAACCAGTGCCTCATCTTCGTTTTTAATAAATCAATGGTGGGAGAGCAATGATTAAAAAATAAAGAAATAATAAAATAAAATACTTTTATTTCAATTGTCCAACATTATTAAGTGTATTTATTAATGTGATATTTAATTACTATAATCATGTGATATACTGAATGGGTGACTAAAGTTGTCATTTTAGCTTCTGTATGGGAACAGGGCCCAATATGTCACAAAACTAAAAATAGTTCACTGGAGAATTGTTACTTACGTTACGTATGAAATACTTAACTAATACAGTACAAACTTTGTAAAAAAAAATGCTGGACAATTTACGCAGCATTATCTAGCCCCAAGCTAAAGAGGAGGTTCTATATTCTACTGTTTTTTTTTATATTTGCTAGGTAGGTACCTCAGAATTGAGAGACTGGGTCGTCTAATTTTCATGTTTTTTTATTTGAAAGCTGGTGCTTCCCGTGTGTTTCCATTTTAATTTCGTCCAGTTCTGACAATGGGATCCATATAATTGAAGTCGGTTTATACTTTTTTTAAAACAAAATCAATTATTTAGTTGTGCGATAGTAAGCATTTGTATTTGCCTGTTGATTATCATCTACCTACATAGTATTTGTAGTAAGTATGTCATTTTTTCTTTTCGACATCTATAATTTGGTTTTATTTGTGCTTGTGTAAATTAGTATGTAGGTACTTACCCTTTTTATGTGACTTTGTGTGATGTAGTAAAGTACTTACAGTAATACCCCGCTTTACGCGACCCCGTTATGCGCGGTTTCACTATAACGCGAATTTCAAACATCGCATTACGCGAAAGAGTGCGTATAAACTTATTGTAGTCATCAACTTCTCTATGGTCGCGGGAATCCCCGCTTCCTCTGAACATCCTGTTTGAAGAATTGGGAATTCCCTGTCCTTCGCCTTTGTGTTATGGGGATTCCCTCGTTCGTTTCGTTTGTCATTTTTAGTTCGGCATAAAGTGTTCTTAGGGTTATCCATAAATTACGTCACACGAATTACATGATTTTTTTCCACTCCCCCCGTCCTTGTCACAGCTAGTCGCGAGATATTATCTCGCGAAGAACCGACAACCGAGATGGGGTAAACGAGTTGTTGAGTGGAGACCGCGACTCGGAAACGTAGTGTAGGGCGCCCTCCGGCCAGGTGGGATGACGATCTGCGAAAGACTGCAGGCATATGGCGCTCATTAGGGGAGTCTTATGTCCAGCAGTGGACTTAAAGGCTGATGATGATGATGAATAAATATTGAGATTTACGAACAAGATTTGCGTAAGAAATCGCATCACTTTTCAATTCATTAGCCTGTTTAACATTTAGTATAGGTATGAACTGTGTTTAGTCTACAATATGTGACGTCACAAAATTTAGGACCCCTCCTACCCCCTTGTTACACAATGTCACACTTCGTCGTCCCCCTACCTCCCCCTTGACGTGTGACGTAATTTATGGATGGCCCCTCTTAGAATTAAAATGATTGATTAAAATGAATCGCATTTTGTATTAAATTTTGACTATGAGTAATCATCATAAACCTATGCGAATTTCAGTTAACACTATTTTTACGGAATGTAGGTATCCCTCGCATAAAGCAGGGTATTACTTTATAATATATTCATAACTGAAGAACAGAGATATAAATAATGTACTATCAACACAAACTGCTTATCATTTTTTACATTAATTAATAACCTTTGACTTCATTATTTTTAGGTAAAGGTTTACAAAATAAATGATAATTTACACAAGGCCACTAAAAAGCACTTAAGTAATGTTAATGTGTTACCATTGTTCTTGTGTTTATAATGGGCCATAAAAGATCCTAAAGACTGCTTTCATATTGTTTTCATTATCTGATAAAACAAAAGAGTGATTCAACACTTCAAACTCGGTAGGTAATTCCATTGATTTATTAAAAACGAAGATGAGGTACTGGTTGCTCGAAAGTGGCAACCTCAAATTGTGTAAAATTGTGTTCTCTCACATCAGTCACCGTCTGCGGCGGCATGGGTGGTCATGATTCGGTCTCACTTCGGTCTTAGATACGTCTTTCCGTCTTTGTTCTTCTTTGTATTGCACAGGACTGGAAATATAACTGTGAGCGTATCTGTTTGCGTGTAGTTGTAACACATGCCAATTTTTTTATAAGTGCTGGGAGAATGTAACTTATCTTCCCTTTTTAAATCAATGGGTAATTTAGTTTTGTATAAACTTCTCTTATTTTCTTATATTAGTAGGTACCTACCTGATTGAATCTCTACTTTCATGCCTAATTTTTACCACAATGTTCCTTACCTTAACCTTCTTTTTCTATTCTACCCTTTAGTTAAAATAAGTTAGTTCCTACCTATCATTCTTAACACCAAGCTCTTTTTCAATGAGCTCAGAGATTGCTTTAGAATGCTTCTTATTTAGTTCCACTCCTAAAGCACCGATGGACATGACATTGGCAATAGCAGCTCGATCAGCAGTACCACCAAAACTCATCGGCACCTCTGGGATCACAGACACCACACAGTACTGAAAGAAAACAATGTTAAATTATTTATTTACGACACATGAACATCGGTACCTAGAACTTTATAAGTAGGTACCGATAATTATATATATTATAATTACACAATTCAGAAAGTCAGTTAGAAATTGTAATTTTCATTCCACCGATGATAGGTAGGTATTCGTGTGTATAGTTTAGATATAAACTTTTGTAGCGAATTGAATTGAAAAGAAAGGTTTATTACCGATTCAGGTTTCCCAAGAGCTTTTGCTAAAACTGGTACAGCCTTCTTTGCGAAATCTTGCGGGATCTCGCTTTTGGGCACGTTGGTTTCGATACGCAAGTGGGGCATCTTGTTGATTTTTACTGGAATCTATCTGTATAATAGGTATCCTTTCTTACTACTCTGCAAACACATAGATAAACCAGGCCCAGGGCGAGAAAAGAACAACTTCGTGAAGTAGGTAGTACCTACCACTTATTTTTATTTGTTTGTTTGTTTTCGTAATGATCTTTCTTCTTCTTCTTTTCTTCTTATAATGGCATCTACGTCTGGGTTGAAATAATTTTGCCAATAATAATATAATAATAAAAATATTATATTGCAGCAAAATAATACAAATGTAAAGCGAGGTTTAGACTAGCAAGTTCTTCCTGCAATTTCTTGAGCGAGTACTTGCTGCTTCGTTTACATAACGTGCAATATTTGTAGCTCAATTCGCTTTCGCAAGTGACCCGCAAGATCTTCCTTGCAATGACTTGCTGCGATTTCTTGGGCAAATATTCTCTGGTCCGTTTAGATTGCCTGCAATTTTTGTAGCACAAGTCGCTTTCGGAAGTCACCAGCAAGATCTCGCTTAGAAGTTCTTGCAAGAGTGTTTACATTTATGAGTATAGGTACAATAACTACGTTTAAAATTAAAATTTACTAAATATTACTGAAACGGTCATTGGCAAAATTGTGTCTACCAGATGCATAGCCATATAATAAAAGAACTATGGTTTATCCATCCAGCATGGAGCATGTTAGTAAATAAACCACGATACAAATAACAAAAACTCACTTGCTTGGCGTCGAGTTTCAGATATAATTGTAAGCAATTTTTATTGAAGGGAGGATCTAAAATCGACAAGTAATGTAAATTACGTATAAAAGGACGCGCCAACAAAGTGAATTTTAGGTTAAGTATGGGCGGTTTGTATACGTTTATGCCTCATTCAAAATGGACAATGTATAGAGACGTGTTTGTGCATTTATTATCAAAACATATGCAAAATGCCTAGCTGTAGGAAAATACGTGTTGCTGCTGCTATGGTAGTGTTGGGCAGTGTAAAAAAACGCAAAGATCGAAAATGGGTATAAGACTGGATACAAAGAAGAGATACTGTTGTAATACAAATGAATTTATTAATATATCAAATTATGTAGTTTTTTACTTATTTCACTATCACGGGTATTGAATTCCATTGCCAGACTTTGCAAAGTGGCATTTTTCTTAATTTTGTTGCGATAATCCTTCCTTTTACTATCCCACAAGTCTCTGTGCTGTTCATACTTTTCTATTAACTGTATAATTTTATTTCACGCCCATACTTTTTTAACTGATATCTTGTACAAGATACAAAACTTTATTTTGCAAACAAATAAACCCAGAAGTTCTTGCTGCAATATCAAAATAGCGTTTACACGTGTGGCTTCCGACAAGTCAAAGTCAAAGTCAAAGTCAAATCGTTTATTTCTTTAGACTTACAAAATAAGTACTTAGACAAGTCAAATTTTTACTATCTAAACAGCTTGATAAATAGTTATTACTATCAACAAGAAATAAGGTGCAATTGACTTTAATTCACTTCAATTTTTTGTCCACTAGCGGAAGAAGTGAAAAAGAAACCACTAGCAAGTCCATCGCTTATCAACTAATACAATCTTAGGATAACTAAGTCTAACTGGTCTTACATACTATTGTCTGTATGGAACTGGGCGACATCCGGCCAAGCGTTAACATCATTTACGTAGTCATCTACGGAGTAATAGGCTTTCTTGATAAGATTTCGTTTTATGTACAGTTTAAATTTACGAATAGGGAGCTCAGTTGCTTCAGATGGAAGCTTATTATAGAATCTTACGCAATTGCCCACAAATGATTTCCCTACCTTTCGTAATCTATATGATGGGATATGTAATTTGTTCTTGTTTCTTGTATTTTTATTGTGAACATCACACCTTTTCACAAAGTTATCTCTGTTTTTGTGTGTATACATTAGATTTTCATAGATGTATTGCGATATTACTGTTAAAATATTTATTTCTTTAAATAATTCCCTTAACGAGTCTCGTGGATTTAATTTATAAATAGCGCGTACCGCCCTTTTCTGAATAACAAAGATAGTCTGGATGTCAGCTGCCTGTCCCCAAAGCAAAATACCATAAGACATAACACTATGGAAGTAACTGAAGTAAACTAACCTAGCTGTATCTTCATCGGTAATGTATCTAATTGTTCGAACCGCATACGCTGCTGAACTAAGTCTGTTTGCCAGAGCATCAATTTGCGGTCTCCATTGAAGAGAGGAATCAATATGTAACCCTAGGAAAACAGTTGAGTCTACAAGGTGAACAATCTCATCCTTTAGCATTATCTTAGTTGGGAGCTCTCTTACATTTGGTAACATGAATTTTATGCATTTGGTTTTTGAAGCATTGAGTAAGAGGTTATTGGCGGTGAACCAATCTAGTATTTGTGAAAGAGAATTATTTACATCGTCATAATTATGTTTATTTCTGTCAACTTTAAAAATCAATGAAGTATCATCAGCAAATAAGACTATATCACAGAGATCTTTTGCTAGAAATGGGAGATCATTTACATATACTAAAAATAGAAAAGGACCCAATATTGATCCTTGCGGGACTCCTAAATCGATTTTTGATCCCCTAGATCTTTCTTTACCAATATCTACTTTTTGGACTCTATCAGATAAATATGATTGCATAAGGTCCAGTGCCTTGTTTTGAATTCCATAATGTCTTAGTTTATTTATTAATGTACCATGATCAACGCAATCAAAAGCTTTAGAAAGGTCACAAAATACACCAATAGCGTTTTTCGCTTTATCCCATGCATCCAATATGTGCTTTAATAAAACTGTACCAGCATCAGTTGTCGATCTACCCTTGGTGAAGCCAAATTGATTTTTATGTAACAACCTATTGAGGTTGAAGTGAGAGGACAACTGTGTGAGAATAATTTTTTCAAAAACTTTACTCATTGCAGGAAGTATTGAAATTGGCCTATAATTGGCCGGATCAGTGTGGCTACCAGATTTATAAAGAGGAACCAGTTTACTATATTTCATGAGATCAGGGAAAACTCCTGCATCAATACAACTATTAAAAATGTAAGCCAAGTATGGAGCAACTTCCTTAATAATAGAACTCAGTACTTTGGTTGAAATACCCCAAAGATCCTCAGTATTTTTGATGTTAATAGACTTAAATGTTTTCACAATATAATTAGCGTTTACATGACTAAATATAAAAACCTCGGTACATTTATCTACAGATGATTCTAATAATTTAACCGCGATTGAAGGTGAGGAGTTTAGAGACCGGGTAACAACTTTAGGAATATCAGAAAAGAATGAATCAAAAGCATCGGCAATATCTTTATCGTTTATAAGTATTGAATTATTAATTTTTAACCTTATTTCTCTTTTTCGTGACTTAGATTTACCAGTTTCGTTATTTATAAGTCTCCATGTTGCTTTGATTTTATCAGATGAGTTTACAATTTTTTTCCTCAAAAACAGGCATTTCGCTGTGTTACAGACTTTTTTAAATGTTTTTGAGTAGTTTGTTAAATACAAAAGAAACGCAGGATCATTTAACATAGCTTCTCTAGCACCATAAAGATCATATAGTCTATTCCTACTTCTATAAATACCGGGAGTGGCCCAGTGTCTGTGCAAGTTGGGATAGGTACCTACTACTTGCAGAAGTTAGCTTGCCACAACAGTTTACACAGTAATAACTGGTAGCGGAAGTCGCCTTCTGCAAAATTAATTGCAAATCTAAACTAGCAAGCCTGGCAAGCTGAAAAAATTGCAGAAGTAGCTTGCCGCGGCCGTTTTTTTGCGTTTACACATAAAACTTGTAGCAAGTTCCGCAAGCTGTAAAACTTGCAGAAGTTAGCTTGCCACACCTGTTTAAACAGTGGTAACAGCTTGCGGAAGTCAACTTCTGCAAGTTTTATTGCTAGTCTAAACCTCGCTTAAGACAGATAAACTTAAGCTAACACACATGAAATTGGTATATGTCCGTAATATTCGAGTAAAATAAAAGCAACGTTGTTCGGTAATAAAGATAAATAAAAATCTTTTGTAATGAGCAATTTAATTTTCAGTAAATATCAATGAATTGAATTATCTTTCTTCTTTGACATGACATGCAGGATTGCCTCGACTCGTCTCACGGACGAAAGAAATCAACTTCCCCGCTCGCGCGGTCGCGTTGCGGCTCGGCGGCGTCGGCGTCGTCGTGTCGGTCGGCTTTGGTCGTTTCGATTGTCTCTATGGATCGTCTCCTTGAACTAGAATTTTGAATTTGTCTATGGTTGGTTATTTCCTGCTCAAAAAAAGTAGTGATGTCTCGGAACAATCGAGAGTGATGTAACCTTTACTTACCCGACGTCTATACCTACTCAACCTAAATTGTCTTTCGAATGTTATGTATTTTAGCGTTGCAGCTCCCAACGGATGATTTTCACAGTGGATTGTTTTGCGCTAGCCGACTTTTTCTACAAAAAGACGGAAACCGTCATTTCGCTTCAAGTGTGTAGGTACCAACCTAACTAGGTACATTAAGAACAAATTTTGATTAATGTATTACCTAACTGCTTGATCCCTTGTATTTTACAGTAGACATTTAAAAGATTGTTTCCTTCTGTTGTTAATACAATTTTGAATCATAACTAAGTCGGTCCAAGTTTTGTTGTTTACAAAAACACGCCTTTTGTTGTTGACCTTGCGTGTTTTTCGGGCAGAAAATACCATCGTCGGCAAGAGGCCCACCATTATTGTTTACTTTATAAATTGGGTGCAATAATAATGTATTAAAGTAATAAATATATATATACCTACGCCATAACATAGATTTAAATCATAGGATACCGCGCCGTATTGTACCTTAGTTAGGTTTCTGAATTTACAAACCTAGACTCTTTGTAGTTACATCTAAACACAGTGTTGGTAGGACGTGTTCTAAATGACGTTTGCGAGCAGTGTAGTGTCACAAATTGACATTGTATGCCTTTCGAAAGTAAAACAACAATTCTAGACACACAAATAAAGCCAGAGGTGTAGAGGTCAATCGTAAATATTGCGATTAATGAAATAACTATTATTTATTCATCCGCCTTGTCTTATAAGACTAAAATAACAAATTGAGGTGGCAAGTATTGCGAGTGCACGAAGGAAAAAGTAGTGTTTGCAAATAATGCGGGAGAAAAAGAGATGACACAATTTTATCAGTCCCTTACCTACGTACACATTCAAAAACATTGCCACAGTTTTCAGAAATATATTTATTTAGAAATCCACAAGTCCAACGATCCAACCTCAGTTGATACAATAGAAGTTTTTGATCAGTTTGCTATAAACGGGATTTATTAGCAATGAAAAAGTTTATCATTTAAAATGGCTATATCCTGACTGTATTTTTTTATCCGTATTTTTGTATCTGTATCTATTATATACCTACTTGTTAAAATATGGCTATCAAATTTAGAGCCCGTAAAAAGGACATGAACTTACTGGAAAGTGTACAAAGAAAAGCAACAAAAATTCCCATAAACCTTAGCCGGATGCCTAATCCAGAAAGACTAGATGTCATACTCACTACTCTGGAGGACAGACGCCTCCGTGGTGATCTGATAGAGACCTTCAAAATCCTATCACACACCTACAACCTGCCTGACATACACAATAGCTAGAGGCCATAGTCTCAGAGTAGCCCGTTCACCATCTAACACCAACATTGCCCATTACTTCTTAGGTAACCGAGTGGTGCACCACTGGAACCGGGTTCCTGAAGAAGTTGTAACAGCTCCCTCGGTGAACTGAATAGCTTTAAAAACAGACTCGACCACTTGCTACGATCGCACAATCTGACCATATAAGACAAACTTTAGTGAACAATTTCGATAAAAGCACTATGATATAGACATACCAGCTTTCAGCTACTCGTCTATTATCCAATAATAATAATAATAATCTGTGATTAGTAATTAGGTAATAAAAAAAACTGGATAGTCTATCCATCTAACACCAACATTGCCCATCACTTCTTAGGTAACCGAGTGGTGCACCACTGGAACCGGTTCCTGAAGAAGTTGTAACAGCTCCCTCGGTGAACTGAATAGCTTTAAAAACAGACTCGACCACTTGCTACGATCGCACAATCTGACCATATAAGACAAACTTTAGTGAACAATTTCGATAAAAGCACTATGATATAGACATACCAGCTTTCAGCTACTCGTCTATTATCCAATAATAATAATAATAATCAGTGATTAGTAATTAATAAAAAAAACTGGATAGTCTCACTATACTGTCTAGTCCAAAAAGTTCACTTTTAGTATTACCTACTCCCTGTATCGTACCTGCAATTTATTATTGGTGCCTTACCTACCTTCCTATTAGTATTCGCTATAACGATATGAAATATAATTATATCGATATCGATGATTCACGAATTATGGCTATTGCACTTCCCTTCAAACCACGTTATTTTCGTACCATAGACTACGATAGTTATAAATGCGTGAGTGTGAGTGGATTGAATACACTTTTCGAAGTTGATTGAGATTTGAGAAACAGTTTCATTCATTCAATCAGGATATAAAAATAACTTTGTGGATAAATATAAGTTTGTATTTGTAATGTGAATGTGAAGAGACAGATCTCTCCTCCTTTGCAAAGAGAATACAATACTTCGTAATTGTTCCTTGGATTCCTCCGTGCGTCAGTGTGTGGTGGTGTTATTTTATTACCTACTTAATATCAGGTAGAATAGAACCCGCTCCGTAGGTATTTATTTGAGTGGTTTCTTTCTTGCGCAAACTGCTGTTCGATATAAAATTTCCAAGCGTGTGCAGTTTTACAAAGAGATTAAAATCTATTCGAGAATAAAACTGCGATGCGATGAATATTATTTCATAACAGCAGCCGAGCCAACAGCGTGCATTCTTACTTGAAGTTGATACCTACATATCTAACTCTGTCACACTGCAGTTTTTATCGTGAAACAAAATGGGAGCCGATCAATCGAGAGAATCAAACAATGAACAAAGAACCCGTTCCAGGTAAGCTATTCTTACCTACCTACCTTCATAGTTCGTAGAAAATCAGATTCTGTAATCTGAACTTAGCTTTTGTAGCCTAGGTATTTGCATGCTTCTCTACAAAACAATGTTATCAGTGTTAGCCTTTTATACCTAAATACCGATAAAAGGTAGGTTGGTATAATCAGCAGTCAGTTCATAGAAACCCAGTATGTTAGATAACTACTTACTGTTCTGCTCCTAAAAGAATTATTATCTACCTACTAATAGGGCACAGATTCTTTCATCTGAGTAATAGGGATTGCAGAACCTGAATACAGATTTCAATCATCTCAGAATTTTTGAGGACAGAACCAGGAATTCCCAGTTGCAATGAACAAGTTATTTCCTATTTGAAAATTTGGAGGTAGTAGTAGTAGGTACCTTAGTATAACAAACAGTGATTTAGTTTCTGTTTTTAGGGACCATATCCAAAGTAAAACAGATCCCCGTTTACTAATGTTACGCTACCTCCGTACTTACTTGCTTAACTTACCCTTTAAGGGGCACCTACAGTTACCTCTTTAATTATATTATTAGATATGATTACTGATTAGTTATACATATACACACCCCCTTCAGTCACAGAGTTGCCACGAACCATGAGACATGCAGTCCGTGTTAACAAGCCCTAAAAATTTGGAATAACTCCCTAAATTAAGGTTTAAATCATTCTAGAAACTTCACGGAGGCCGAAGTACGAAAGGCGCTGGATCTCCAAAAATCACAGTTGGAGAGAGAGATGAATGATTTGCTTCGCAGTCAAGCTGCATCAGCAAGGGTGGCTGTGACTCCTCCCCCTGCTTCGGGTTCTAGGTTAGTTCTATGCACATCACACTAGCTATAGGTATAAGTTACTACCTACACTAAGATAACCAGGGTTGGAAAAAAAACAGTTTTTTTTTTATATTTTATAAAACAAACCATTCAAAATGTTTAAAAGAGTTGTTTTAAACAAGTTACTAGGTACACACTAAGAAACAGACTACGGTACGCAATAAGAAAGTTACACGATAATATGTTTTAAACAGTGTTTGAAACAGTTTGAAATAAAACTAATGTTTTTTATTAAGTATTTAAAAACACAGGTTAAAACGAGTTTTCAACAATGTTTAAATCATGACGAAAAAAACAGATTTAAAACTACCTTTTATTGCAAATGAATGAAATTAATCCAAACTAATAAATATGTAGAACTCTAAATAGCTTAAAATAAATTTACTAGTGGAAATGCTCTATGTTGGCTGTTTTATACACCTGTACCTACACTGCGTGCACTGGTAACTCCCCGCCAGTAAAGTCCCTATGCCGACTGTCTAAAGAAAGTAATTCACTGGATTAGTGGGTATTCCCCGTTCTCTGTCTTGTTTTGTATGTACTTACCTACAATACATAAAAGGTGTATGTTAAGTGTTATGTATTGATTAATAATTAAAATATTTTTTGTTAATTAGATTAGAGATACCGAGTTTGATACGCAACAAAAAGTAAATATTTATCGTTTTGTTAATTTTTACTAATGTGAATTAGGAAATGGTTTAAAAATGGATTAAATATTTTATTATTCGCTATAATTGATTTGAAATTGATCCTTAAAGGTAAAAAGTAAAAAAAATAAAATATTTTGAACAGTTTGTTTTATAAAATATAAAAAAAACTGTTTTTTTTCCAAAAAAGTGTAAACAAGTGTTTGTAACAGTGTAAATTTATTAATACTAGGGCAAACACCACAGCGTTAGCCCCACACTATTTTTCATTAGAAAACACCTAGAACAATTCTGCAGATCGTAACATTTGTCCGCCGTTTGTAGCCGCGAATCAAAACCTTTCACCCGCCAGCACTAAGGTAAGTAAATATTGATTACAACAGAGGCCCAATACTGCTAACCAATCTTCGCTTTACATCGTGTAACAAAATATGTGTACTATCCGAAAGGGGGGGACATTGTCCACATTTTGTGGACAGTCAGCTGCTGTCAGCTGTTTTTTGGACTTGGGACAATGACCTCAGTATGGTCACAGACGAGGAGTGACAGTTTCATAATTCTTAAAAGAAAAAACGCCTACAGCATCATAGAGACAAATTGTCGTAAGTTATGTCACAGAATTACGGGCAAGGATAACATTTCAATTTGAAGATTGAAGTTACGTGAAGTTAAAAACACGAAATAAACTTTCCGTTTGTTTGATAACACAGTCATGTCATTTTCTTTTAGTTACGTCGCAGATTAGTTCACGTAGATTCCTGAGATGATTGAAACTCAATAGTCCAACTCTAGAACCCTAGTAGGTTCTGCGACGAGAAAGTGATCCTTTTTTTCATCCGAAATGCACAAACATTATAGTTTTTCTGAATCATAATAAGGTAGAATAGGTAGATGGAGGTTATATTTTTCATTGTAAGAAATGAACACGTAGAAAAAACACCAATTACGATAATCCGGTAATATTTCACACTGATAGTGGCGCAACGACTCAATGTTTACTCACTAACACGAGTGAAAGTGGTCCATCTATTTTATATTATTGTGACTTTAAAAATTCTGCCCAAACTATACAAGATTATATCACGGGTATTAAAAGCTTATAATAGAAACCACAAAATATACGATGGATTTTGTAAATAACCTGTGTTATACGTAATAATAATAATATGATCAAAAAGGCGGCGCTGCCATATTGGCTCGGGATGCCGAACGAACTGTCAGCCTCGACACTAATGTCTAGTCTCTTCTAGTTATCTGTAAAATTTTATCTTGTGAAAATGGACAAAGACGAATGTTAAGAAAATTTAATGTTCCTAACGCTCCACTGCTCTGAAAGCCGCGACTGAAAAATATCTAAACAAATAGTAGGTATCTGCAGACATTTCTCCCGAGGCGGGAATCGAACCCGCCACCTCGCGGGCGTACTGTCGCCCGTCGCGGCACTGAGTCAAGGAATGGAAGGGGTGCGTGCGTAGTGCGCATGCTCACTAGATACTCAGGGTTACGATGAGAGTAGACGGCTGACAGGTCTGCTGCCGCGCCCGAACCGGACGTGCGGCCTGGTGGTAGCTCCAACTAGTAAATATTGATAACACCAGGGGCGCAATGCTGCCAACCAACCTTCACTATGCCTGTCACTAAATGGTAACGTGGCAGATTCGTTCACGTAGATCTATCAGGAACACGTTCGTGAAGACGGCAGGTCTTATCACTTAAAAATACTACTGTATATATTTCGTCTCTACTATAAGCCAAGCTTTGCTTAGTATGGAGACCGCAGGAAATTTCTGTAACATTTATTTATTGTTACTAACTTCGATCAAATATACCATGTATATTTGATCGAAGGTTACTAAAATCAATGTTTTTTTCCTCGTAAGGATCTCCATGGAACATGAAATCTTTTTTTGCAGCCGAAATGTACAAATCTGTGACTAGATTGGAATCGTAATCGTATACCATAGAACAGATCGGGGTATACCAGAATAAAAATAAAACCAGAAATATATTTATTGATAACTATTGTACAAATATTAATAATATATTTTCATTCATATAAAAATTTACATAGTAAGAAAAATAGCAATTACGGAAACCAACCGGTAATTTTTCACCAACTGGCGGTGACGCAAATGTTTCTTACACTCCACTGCTCTGAAAACCGCGACTAACAATAGGTAGGCAGGAATCGAACCCGCCACCTCCGTCTAGGGCGGACTTTCGCCCGTGTCGCGGCCCTGACTCCTGAGGCAAGGAATTGAAGGGGGTGCGTGTGTAGCGCGCATGCGCAATGTAGTCTGCGATACTCCGGGTAACGATGAGAGTAGAGTAGACGGCACTGAGGCAAGGAATGGAAGGGGGTGCGTGTGTAGCGCGCATGCGCAATGTAGTCTGCGATACTCCGGGTAACGATGGGAGTAGAGTAGACGGCACTGAGGCAAGGAATGGAAGGGGGTGCGTGTGTAGCGCGCATGCGCAATGTAGTCTGCGATACTCCGGGTAACGATGAGAGTAGAGTAGACGGCACTGAGGCAAGGAATGGAAGGGGGTGCGTGTGTGGCGCGCATGCGCAATGTAGTCTGCGATACTCCGGGTAACGATGAGAGTAGAGTAGACGGCACTGAGGCAAGGAATGGAAGGGGGTGCGTGTGTAGCGCGCATGCGCAATGTAGTCTGCGATACTCCGGGTAACGATGAGAGTAGAGTAGAGGGCTGTCTTTGTGGCGGCCGATCCCACGCCCGAACCGGTCGTGCGGCGTGTGATCTATCGCCTCACCAGAAATTGTAATAATAAGCTACTACTACGATTTTTGTGGTCGCTGCTGTAAGTAAATATTGATAACACCAGGGGCGCAATGCTGCTAATTAACCTAAATCATTATCAGCTATACGCCTACCTAAAAATTGTAGATGCGTGAATTGGTTAAAAACACGAATAAAATTAGTATTATTATTCGCCAAAACAACATTTTCTTAAAATGAATCCTAGATTGATTTATCGCCCCCGAAATTTAGTATACAGGGGGTATACTAAATTTCATGAAAATCGTTGGGAGAGCCGTTTCCGAGATTCAGATTATATTTAAAACTTTAAAATTTTAATTAATTTTATTTAACAAATTTTATTTTGTCTAAAACAAGAACCTACTCGCGGGCAACAGCTAGTTTAAAATAAACAAATTTTCGTATAGGTTAAATATTTAGAAAGTTTGAGATATTTATTATTATCGTCCGCGTGGAGTGCTGTGCTGTTAGAGGTGATCTGGCATTAAAGTAGACCTAGAACTAGAACTGCAATGATTCTCAACCTAGGGACAACCTAGAACCTGGTGACGTTTCCATATATTATGCTAGAGCAGCTTATATGAATGAGTGCGTTAAGATTAAACAAAAAAAACAATCAAATCAAACTAAATTTAGGGACAAAAGATAGTTTTTAGTTTTCAACTATAGGTGCAAAAGTGGTCACGTAATAAAGCGCACAGTTTAAACTTAATAGCGACAAAGACAAACACTCTTAACTAGATCATTTTTGAAGTGGGTAGGTAAGTACTTATCTCATCTACATTTATGCTAGGTACCTCCCTAGTCCCTACCTACATATGATATCTATATCGTATCCATTTTGAATGGAGCATAAACGTAAATAAACCGCCCATACTTAACCTAAAATTCACTTTGTTGTCGCGTCCTTTTAAACGTAATTTACATTACTTGTCGATTTTAGATCCTCCCTTCAATAAAAATTGCTTACAATTATATCTGAAACTCGACGCCAACCAAGTGAGATTTTGTTATTTGTGTCGTATACTTTGTTTACTAACATGCTTCATTCCAAATGGATAAACCATAGGTAGGTATAGGTACTTACCTTTAGAAAACCCTGTTCTACATTTCCATACCGCATAAAATGTATCTTGCCATTGACTGACAGGTGAATTGATACCTAGGTAGAGTTGCGATTTAATAAGTTATATTATTATTTCTAATCTTACCAGACATTTCATCATTAGGTAGGTAGGTTAGGTACCTAGTACCTAGGTATTTATTTACTTATCAGAACCAGGTTACAAACCTAGGTATAAGTATTGGTGAAAACTAGTAAGAAGTAAAACACGAAGGGTTGGCCATACCCATTATCTATAAAAACAATGGGACCACGAAACAGCGGAAAAAATGACGAAATACTACTATGGTTTATCCATCCAGCATGGAGCATGTTAGTAAATAAACCACGATACAAATAACAAAAACTCACTTGCTTGGCGTCGAGTTTCAGATATAATTGTAAGCAATTTTTATTGAAGGGAGGATCTAAAATCGACAAGTAATGTATATTACGTTTAAAAGGACGCGCCAACAAAGTGAATTTTAGGTTAAGTATGGGCGGTTTGTATACGTTTATGCCTCATTCAAAATGGACACCGTATAGGTAGGTGTTTCCAGTGTTACCAGACACTGCATCATACCTACCTACTTACCTAGGTATTTATTTATCAGAACTAGGTATGTAATGTACCTAGCAATTTTTTTACAAATTTGTGTCTGTTAATGTGTGGACTTATTTGGCGGAGGCAAAGAAACCATAAACTAATTGTGTATAGCAATTTTAAAATTCGATTTCTTGTTCTGAAATCTAAAAAAAAATGCCGAAGCAGATAAAAATCCTCTAGATCTAGCGACAAAGTTGCTACAGCAACACTGGCTCCACGCTGGAAACAGATGCGCGTAGGTATTCACGTCCACCGCATTTATGTTGCATTGCAGGAGCGGTGCGCAGATGTGTACGCAGCGTAACGTGGCACAGGGCGTCAACGAAAGAGAGCGTACTCCCTACAATAACGCACAGAACGCCAACCAAACCAGATCCCCGTTGTATCCTACCCTCCCAACCAGCGGAAACCAGGTTCCTGGAACTGACATCAATCCTCAGAGTCCTGTGAACATCTACGTTTACGACAACAGACAATATGGGCCAACGTGAGTTAATATTAACATTTATATTTTTTTTTACCTTCATACTTGTACGCGATAAATACCCGATAAAATCATTAATTAATAAATAAATTATGCCGGACAATTCACACAGCATTATCTAGCCCCAAGCTAAGCAGAGCTTGTGTTATGGGTACTAGATATCTTTCAAATCCCGAAAGTTGAAAAAGTTTTATCTTTACATAAATAAATAAATACTGGACAATTCATACAGCATTATCTAGCCCCAAGCTAAGCAGAGCTTGTATGTGGTTGGTAGGTACCTTTTTTTATTATCCTGAGGGAAATGCTCATGCATATCGCACTGCCACGGGGAGACGGTGCGATTATGTGGGACTCCAACACCACTAAAACCCCAAAAAAGGGTGCTTCCGCCTCTGCCGCTTGTGGTGGGAACATGGGGACGCTTTCGCTTTCTTCCACGAACCCACCGCGGCTGCCCGATACCAGGCCCCTCAGTGAGAGGTGTGGAACACCCCCCTTCACGACGCGCCAGAAAAACATGACGTGCCGCGACCACCTCGGAGACCTTACCTGCCAATTGGGCGCCGGACAACCCCGTGTCCGAACGCCCAGTGCGACGGGTCATTCGAGTGTCCCCGTCGCCTGCCACACGGTCGCAGAGGATAGGGAGAGCGGCTTACGCCATACCGAGACTAATCGTCCCCTGCGACCCCACCGCGTCCGCCATCAAACGCTGGCGACCCCGCCAAGACCGCGGAAGGCAGGGTGAGCGGCGTACCTCAATACCGGCACTCCTCTCCCGCCGCGGCCTCCACCTCTCTGCGGCCATGTTGCCCATACAGCATGGCCGCCCGCCTCAGTTGCGGTGCCTCCAATACGACACTGCAACCTACTACCGCCCCAACTGGGCTTAGAGCGCAAAACCCAGAGGAGCGGTCCGTCCCGGGGCCGCCGGCCATGTCGCAGTCTGCGTAGGCACGGGTTCCTCTTAGCTTCATCGCGGCTGACTAGGCCGCGATTACTAAGCCCCCTCGCCCCGGCAAAACCCTTCGGGGGGGGGGGGGGGGTGCTTAGGTTAGGTACCTACTGTATGACTGATATACTTATACATTACATATACAAAGAAATATCCAGAACACCCTGAACAAATATTTGGAGATTTATTATGTGTATCAGTCATCTAGAACCCATCACAATTGGGGCCAGATGATGCTGTGTGGATTCTCCAGCATTATTATTATTATTATTTCCAGTTCTTCGCCATCTGCTCCACCGATGCCGCCCACGCCAGCAGCAAGACAAGGACGCCCTATTTCTCAGTAAGTTAAAAGAGTAAGCTATAATTTTATATAAAGACTAGCAGCGCTTCGCGGTGTCGCCCGCGTGAATTCTGGGATAAAATATAGTTTATGTCATTCCCTGAAAAGTAAGCTTTCTAATGTTTTTTTTTAATCGGTCTAGTAGTTTCGGACCCAAGGAAAAATTTGATATAATGAATGAAATGAATAATGAAAATAAACAAACAATAAAGTTTTTCCTTACCTCAACCTCAACAGCCTTTATTTGTACAGTGTTGGACGCAGGCCTCCCCCTGATAAGCGCCCTACTGGTGTTTATCTAATGTCGAACTAATACCTCATTTGTTGAAATCTAACGAGTAGTTTCAGTGCTACGTGGGAGCATAAAAATCGGCTAAATACAAATAATCATAACATACATAAGAGTTCTAAAGTGCCAACCTCATAACCTCCATTAGTAGTCGGGTAAAACCATACCTAACTTTTCCATTATAGCAGTCCCGCGCCCCGTGTAAAAGCCGAGAGTGACGACGTAGCCTGCCCATCGTGTAACTACCGGTACACTGAGAAGATATTCAACTGCGCGACCGGACATGCCTCCTGCTCCGAGTGTATGACGACACAGCAGCCGTGCGGAAAGTGCGGGCAAAGAATCACTGACATGCGGAACATTACGATGGAGGAATATGTCACACAGGTAGATATCATGTTTCATCATCAGCCCGTAGGTATACGTCCACTGAAAACTAGGACATGCAATCCATTACGATGGAGGAATATGTCACACAGGTAGGTAGATATTATGTTTCATCGTCAGCGCGTAGGTATACGTCCACTGAAAACTAAGACATGCTGAACATAACGATAAAGAAATATGTCACACAGGTAGATATCATATTTCATCTTCAGCCCGTAGGTATACGTCCACTGAAAACTAATGTATCTTTTAAAAGGCAATGTATACGCTTCCTCTACAAAACTCCTAGTAAGGTGCAAGAATTATAAGTAAATAATTCAAACTAATTGTTAAAACCTTGCTATGCAAAAAGGTACTCCATACAGGTCGCACATTTAGATCGGTCAGTATTGGAAAGTCCGAAAATATAAGACATACGAAGATCTTTTCTTAGGAACCATATCATCGATCTTAGTAATTAACTGCATTCATAAATTTAAATAACCTGAAAAAACCTTGTACCCAGGGCGACAATATTAATATAGATACAGATTGTGTAGGTCTTAAGCAGTAAATGTTACTATGAAACATGATGTCTATATTAAATAAAATTGATTGTTTTCTTATCCTTTAAATTATTTTTGTAAGTTTTCGAAATTACCACTATTTTTTTTTCAATACTATCATTACAGACTCAGTGCAGTGCCCTTCCAGGGTGCATGTACCTATACTCAGTGTTAACTTAACTAACCATTCTCCACCTTGAATGTATAAGCAAAGATAAATAAATAAGAAATTATTATGCTCCTTACCTAGTCAATCCTCAATATTATATTCATCTAGATTGATGGATATAATATTGAGGATTGACTAGGTACATTTTAACCGACTTCAAAAAAAGTAGGTGGTGGCAAAAAAAATAATCATGAAAATCGGACCACCTAGTCAAAAGTTCCGAAAAATACAGTCAAATGTCTCAATTTGAATGTATTTCTCGGAACTTTTTGACTAGGTGGTCCGATTTTCATGATTATTTTTTTTAGGTATATGAAAGCCGGTGCTCTCCATGTTAGTTCGTTTCTGACAGTGGGATCCATGAAAATTCATGAAAAAACTATAAAAATTGAAGTCGTTTAATCGTTTTTTTAAATATAATTAATTATTGGTTATTATAGTTTTACACTATAGGTAATTTCTTAAGAAATCAAATAAAGTCCCAAAAAGCTTTCGATCCTTTTTTTTTATATCCACCAATCTCTGTTGTTTCAGAAACAGCTGGTGCCCTGCCCGAACGCAGGTGAAGGATGCCGTTACACCATGGCTCCGGGAAACCTCGAGCGACATTTGCAAGATTGTCCGTTTAAAGAGGTTCAGTGCATGTTGCCTGGAAATATGTGCAGATGGAAAGGTAAGGGAGTATACCTTTGTAGGTTTACGTGCGTTGTGGTGCTGGCTTAGACTTTGCACCTACCCAACTCTTCCCGTCGGTGTCGTAAGAGGCGACTAAGGAATATGTATCGGGGGGCGGGCAGCAGCGCCCCCTGCAGAACAATTCTCAGGCTAAACTGCGATCCCCAACCCGCAAGTCCAGCGTGGAGATGATGGGTATTACCCTCCATGAGAGGGCCAATAAGTCGTTTATCAGGGGGAGGCCAGCGTCCAGCAGTGGACCAATACAGGCTGTTGAGGAGGTTGAGGTTTATGTTGTGATATTATAAAATGAGACGGTTGTTATATTTAAAGTATAACTGTAAATATTTAAGGGGTGGTGCGCAAACAAAAATGACCATGTGGGTCAAAATGACCAACTTTCCCCTAAAGAGTTAACTTTGGTCATACCAGCGTCTAAAAGAAAGTTTATAAGTGAAAAAGTTCGGGCGCCAGACTACTGGTACAAAATCCAAAGAAACTTATGCCTGGAATAACTCAATCTAGCATCAGAATTTTAATCGTAGGGCAGGGACCCAGAATAAAAGAATTCAAATACACTGAACCTTCTTTTATTTAGCAGGCTTAGGGCTAAAACTTAAATTTAAGGGTTAGCTTAGAACTAGCTTAAATTAATTCCTATAAAGAAGTAATTTGGTAACGGGCTGAAGGCCAACAATATTGAAATATCCGTCTCAGAAGCGGATTGGTTGCTGTTATACAGCTTATTTACTAAAGTTTTGCTATCCTAAGGCTGAAAAAGAAGCCTTATAGGTCTATGCTTAAAATTATTAGAAGGCAGGTGTAAGAGCCTTAACCTCAAAGTTAAAAGTTAAATTTATTCTATATTTATTTTATTTCTGTAAGAAATATCACAAGTCTACAATTAAGCCGTCCTTCGGCTAGGAAATTAACTTGAAAAGGTACTAATGCATCCAATAAGTTACTAGTTTTCGATGAAATAGGTTATATTAGCTGGGCCGAGAAGCGGTCAGTCTAATAGATTCAAGTTTTTCGGTTTTAATCAAAGGAAATCTAAGGAAAATTAAAGAAAAATTAAAGAAAAATTAAGTGAAATTAAGTGAAATTAAGTGAAATTCTAGGAAAATTTAAGGGAAATTCTCTGAAAAATTTAAGGGAAATTCTCTGAAAAATTAAAGAAAAATTAAGTTAAATTAAGTGAAATTCTCTAAAAAATTAAAGGAAAATTGATGGAAAATTAAGTTAAATTCTCTAAAAAAATTAAAGGAAAATTGAAGGAAAATTAAGTTAAATTTAAAGGAAATTGAAGGAAAATTCTCTCAAAAATTAAAGAAAAATTAAGTTAAATTGAAGGAAAATTCTCTCCGCTCTGTTATAAATACTTGTGACGCGTAATCCCCTCGCCATCTGCCGGGGTTAGGCCAATGGGCTGGCTAGACAGGCGGTTTTGGATGCAACCTTACACCTGGAATGGACGAAAGCTCATTTCAGTCTCGAAAAATCCAACGACGTAAAGTTAGCGTCCCTACGTCATAAAACCAATAAAATAGCTCACCAGTATAGATAACATTCTCTTCCTCATGGTTTAGGGCTGGAGCATTCCAGGGGCTTCGTCATTAGAGTCCCGAATCTGATTCAAAACACAAACGCAAAGTCAAAAATTTGTTCGACAAACAAACGCGGGGGCCATTCATTGACCTTTGAAAAATCGCAACTTACTTCCGCAATCCTCCGCAGATTTTAGCACCATTACCCCTTACGAGGAAGAAGACTTCACTCCACAACAACTGGTTGCCATATTTTAAAATAACATGTTGGTTTTGAGTAAAAGAAATATTACAACAAAAGAGAATGAACTGGTCTCTGCCAGGCTGGATCAAAAAGTGCTCGAAAGGAAGTGACAGATTTGACAGATGCCAAAAACTTCCAGTGTTGCCAGACCTCGACTTGCCAGATAAAACAAAACCGGAGCTGGGCAAAATAATCGGTATCGGCAACTTCCGAAACGTCGTTCAATAGATCGTAAGTCGAGAAATTTATAACCTATAACCTACAAATTCGAGGGTTAGAAACAAAAAAATCATGTAACGAATTACATCGTTACATTACACCCCTACCAAAAATAAAAGAAAGTGAGCTTTCTTTTATAGAACCCATAAAAAGCGGTTCCTAAATACCATGTCATAACATGCAAAAATGGTGTTCAGGATAAAATCATCCTTAAAAATTTAAACACGAACAATGTTAAAAACTAGTAGAAAAAAAATTACTATTTAGTTCCAAATTTCTCTTGTCGAAGGCGGTATCTTGATACTAGAGTGCAGTTAGAATATAAGCATTCACTGACTCGATAAGCATAACAAAGATCCAACCAATCTCGAAGAAGAAAACGATGGTGTTAAATTTAAAAACAAATTTGAAATTTCTCTGGTCAAAGGTAGAAATCTTGTCACTGGAGTGCAGTTAGAATATAAGAATTCACTGACTCGATAAGCATAACAAAGATCCAACCAATCTCGAAGAAGAAACGAGACAACGATATGAGTCAACTAACAAAAGTGGTGCGGTTAGAAACTAAGTTCACCGACCAGTAGTATGACTAAAGTCCAATTCGAGTTCGAAGGTGTCCGCGCCCAAAATGGCGTTAGGATCAACACTCTTATATAAACTGAATGTGATCGGCATAACTCCACTGACTTTCCGAGCACAAACAAGTAACAAAAACTTTGCGGACGTGATCGACACAACTCCATCGACTTTCCGAGCACGAACGACAAAGGTACAACATAAGTCTGGGGAAAAACAGACGAATGAGGAACACACTAGTGTCATAGAATAACCACTGAATGTGATCGGCATAACTCCACTGACTTTCCGAGCACAAACAGGTAACAAAAACTTTGCGGACGTGATCGACACAACTCCATCGACTTTCCGAGCACGAACGACAAAGGTACAACATAAGTCTGGGGAAAAACAGACGAATGAGGAACACACTAGTGTCATAGACAAAAAATTACAAAATAACAAAGTAACACAATGGTACAATGGTAGAGTAAGAAAAGTTATAAACGAAAGGTAACACACTAGTGTTATAAGCTAAAGGTAACACACTAGTGTCATAAACTAAAGGTAACACACTAGTGTCATAAACAAAAGGTAACACACTAGTGTCATAAACAAAAATAATGTAAAATATACATATTAACAAATAAGATCAGTCGAGATTGACAACATTGCAAGGTTCAAAGAGATGGTTTAAGTTAAACTATGGATAATTTGGAACTAAAAACTAAAACAAGAAGAATCACATGGAGGGTCCTTTCATTCATCATCAAATTTACAAGGCACCAACCTCTTTCATTCATCAATCTCATACATCGCCATACAAAGGTGCTTTCCAGTTGAAAAATCAAGTTTGAATTTAAGTTATGCTAATAAGAATATTCTACAAATAAATTTAGTATTTAATTATGTCTTTTATGTGGTATCTACCTGACGTTCCTTTTTCCAAATCTTTTAAAACATAAACATTATCAGAAATTTTATCTATAATCTCACACTTAATAAATTTAGGGGCAAGTTTAGCCGAAAAATACGCCGGAGCGTTGGATTGGACGAAACTCCTTCTCCAAACAATGTCACCAATCACGAAAGAAATGACTTTTCGACCCTTATTATAGCTACGCGCATAACGCTTATAAGCTTTAAGTAAATGAGTTTGCACTCTAACAAAAATTTCACTAAGTGAATTAAGAGAAAGGGCATAAGAATCCCTATTACCGAGCTCCAGTTGATTTAAATTATCAACGGACTCGCTAAAGCGATGCAAAGAGGCATCTAAAACTAACTCTCTACCAAACATGAGAAAGTTAGGGGTAAAATCTGTAGCAAGACTAACACTACAGTTTAAAGCAAGTTGTACATGGGGCAAAAATTTTGACCAAGTACGGTGGTCGTTCTTTACGAAACAAGATATGCAAGTTTCGATTGTCTTATTATATCTCTCCACGGGATTATTTTGAGGTGTATAAAACGTATTATAGAATATTTTGGTTATATTAAAACCCTTCATAAAATTGACAAAATGTTTTGAAGTGAATTGAGTGCCGTTGTCGCAAACTAAAATTTTGGGACAACCAAATTTTAAAAAGATCTCTCTCTCAAAAAATTTACAAATTGTTAAGGTAGTAGCCTTAATCATGGGAAATACCCAGCAAAATTTGGAAAACACATCTACTATCGAAAGTATATATTTATGTCCGGAATAACTTCTAGGTAAAGGTCCTATAATGTCGACAAACAAAAATCTAATTCAAAAGGCATCTAAACTATTAATGACTCGACCAAATCCGAAAACGACCGAACTAAAAACGACTAGTTGAAATTTAAAATAGAAAGTATTCCTCAACCTAAACCATAAATTCCCTAACGCAGGTGTTTCCTTCGAAGACGATGTTGCTTCTCTTCAAATCCGGTAGCTTAAAGCTAGAAGAAGGAAGGTTCTTCCTAATAGACTCATTCATAGCGTTAAAAGATGGAATCGCAGGAGCGCACGACGATGAGTGCAAGAATGGTTCAGGGATGCGTAGTATTTCGCTCACCTGCGGTGCATCAGCAGCATCAAAAGGGTTAGATGTAGTGCGGTCCTCCGCCTCAATATCCGGAAGAGGTGGAAATTGAACCTCCTTGTCGAATTTTTCCATGTTAGGAAAGTGTAAAGTTTTGAAAAGTGGTGAAAACTTTTAAGTTTTGTAAAGTTATGAAAATTATAAAAATTTTCTAAGTTTGTAAAGTTAAGAAAATTCTAAGTCTCGAAAAGTTGTGAAAATATTCTAAGTTCTAAAAAGTTGTGAAAATATTCTAAGTTCTAAAAAGTTGTGAAAATATTCTAAGTTCTAAAAAGTTGTGAAAAATTTCTAAGTTCTAAAAAGTTGTGAAAATATTCTAAGTTCTAAAAAGTTGTGAAAAATTTCTAAGTCCCAAAGACCTTTAAAAATTTTCTAAGTCCTAAAAGGTTGTGAAAATTTTATGTTTTTTTTTTGAAAAGTTTTGAAAATTTAATTTTTGAAAATATTTGAAAATTTAAGTTTTTGAAAATATTTGAAAATTTGAGTTTTTGAAAATATTTGAAAATGTCAAAGTTTTTTTGAAAAGTTTTGAAAATATTTGAAATTTCAAAGTCTTTGAAAAGTGTTGAAAATCTGAAGTTTTCTTGAAAATATTTAAGATCTAAGTTATTTGTTTCAAAAAGGATGCAAAAGTATTACAATTTTTATAATATAACTTATTATTAACCTGATTTTTACTTAAAAACAATTCTTAATATTAAGTGTGTAAGTAAGTTTACAAAAACCCGTAGAGATGAAACACAACAAACAACCAAAACAAGTGTTTATGTTGTCCGTAGAACAAAAAACAAAGCTCACAAAATGTGTGAAGCTTTAAATAAAAGCTTAATGTAAAAAATAACATTAAACTAAAAAATAAACCAAAAATTTAATAAAGTTGCTAAGAGTGAAGAGCGGAGAGAATCCTGAAAAAAGTTATTTAAAATAAAGCTAAGTTCCTACCTCGGTCTATAAAAACCTTAATTTAGGTATAAAAAACCTTAATCTAAGCTAACAAAAACCCTTACTCAGGTCCCTGTTCTGATGCGTCAATTGTAATATTAAAAAATGACGTTTGTTCTATTTAAAGTATAACTGTAAATATTTAAGGGGTGGTGCGCAAACAAAAATGACCATGTGGGTCAAAATGACCAACTTTCCCCTAAAGAGTTAACTTTGGTCATACCAGCGTCTAAAAGAAAGTTTATAAGTGAAAAAGTTCGGGCGCCAGACTACTGGTACAAAATCCAAAGAAACTTATGCCTGGAATAACTCAATCTAGCATCAGAATTTTAATCGTAGGGCAGGGACCCAGAATAAAAGAATTCAAATACACTGAACCTTCTTTTATTTAGCAGGCTTAGGGCTAAAACTTAAATTTAAGGGTTAGCTTAGAACTAGCTTAAATTAATTCCTATAAAGAAGTAATTTGGTAACGGGCTGAAGGCCAACAATATTGAAATATCCGTCTCAGAAGCGGATTGGTTGCTGTTATACAGCTTATTTACTAAAGTTTTGCTATCCTAAGGCTGAAAAAGAAGCCTTATAGGTCTATGCTTAAAATTATTAGAAGGCAGGTGTAAGAGCCTTAACCTCAAAGTTAAAAGTTAAATTTATTCTATATTTATTTTATTTCTGTAAGAAATATCACAAGTCTACAATTAAGCCGTCCTTCGGCTAGGAAATTAACTTGAAAAGGTACTAATGCATCCAATAAGTTACTAGTTTTCGATGAAATAGGTTATATTAGCTGGGCCGAGAAGCGGTCAGTCTAATAGATTCAAGTTTTTCGGTTTTAATCAAAGGAAATCTAAGGAAAATTAAAGAAAAATTAAAGAAAAATTAAGTGAAATTAAGTGAAATTCTAGGAAAATTTAAGGGAAATTCTCTGAAAAATTTAAGGGAAATTCTCTGAAAAATTAAAGAAAAATTAAGTTAAATTAAGTGAAATTCTCTAAAAAATTAAAGGAAAATTGATGGAAAATTAAGTTAAATTCTCTAAAAAAATTAAAGGAAAATTGAAGGAAAATTAAGTTAAATTTAAAGGAAATTGAAGGAAAATTCTCTCAAAAATTAAAGAAAAATTAAGTTAAATTGAAGGAAAATTCTCTCCGCTCTGTTATAAATACTTGTGACGCGTAATCCCCTCGCCATCTGCCGGGGTTAGGCCAATGGGCTGGCTAGACAGGCGGTTTTGGATGCAACCTTACACCTGGAATGGACGAAAGCTCATTTCAGTCTCGAAAAATCCAACGACGTAAAGTTAGCGTCCCTACGTCATAAAACCAATAAAATAGCTCACCAGTATAGATAACATTCTCTTCCTCATGGTTTAGGGCTGGAGCATTCCAGGGGCTTCGTCATTAGAGTCCCGAATCTGATTCAAAACACAAACGCGAAGTCAAAAATTTGTTCGACAAACAAACGCGGGGGCCATTCATTGACCTTTGAAAAATCGCAACTTACTTCCGCAATCCTCCGCAGATTTTAGCACCATTACCCCTTACGAGGAAGAAGACTTCACTCCACAACAACTGGTTGCCATATTTTAAAATAACATGTTGGTTTTGAGTAAAAGAAATATTACAACAAAAGAGAATGAACTGGTCTCTGCCAGGCTGGATCAAAAAGTGCTCGAAAGGAAGTGACAGATTTGACAGATGCCAAAAACTTCCAGTGTTGCCAGACCTCGACTTGCCAGATAAAACAAAACCGGAGCTGGGCAAAATAATCGGTATCGGCAACTTCCGAAACGTCGTTCAATAGATCGTAAGTCGAGAAATTTATAACCTATAACCTACAAATTCGAGGGTTAGAAACAAAAAAATCATGTAACGAATTACATCGTTACAATGTACCATCGCCAAACGTAACGCCTATCCAGTTTGATACTATTTTGCTTTGCGTTAAAAACAAAAGATATCAAGCAAGCCGGGGTTGGCAACTATTCACTTCACAGAAAAATCACCCTAGTGGTGGTAAGGCGCAATTTTTGCTGATTCTTAAAGGATCACTTTGTTTTTCGTCTGATTTGTGAGCGAGTGTTTCTCATCAAAAGTTACAGTCGTTTATGTCCGAATATTTCGAAATTCCCAAGGGAATCACATGCACACAAAACCTATAGAGTACTTCCCGATGATCAAAAATCATGAAATTTGGCAAGTATGGTCCTGTAATTATACAGAACCTTAGGTATGCGAGTGTAACTTGCACTACCTATTATCGGCTCCACTGTGATAGTGTTTAGTAGAATCCGTTCAAAAAGAGAAGAGTTACGGTGACCTAACACTTTTAGTCGTACTGCAATGACAGAGCAGTGTTGTCAACGCTACAAAAGTTGTCAATTGGCACACGAGCACCCTCAATTCCCACGACTCTTCTCTTTTTGAACAGACTAGCAGACATTCTGCAGTTAACTCAATTGCTTCATTTCCAAATACCTACTAGTTCTAATTTGTTACTATTATTTGATTGTAATTTTCTTTGTTAATAAATGCTTTTACTTAATTACACAGGAAAACTCTCCAAATTGGCTGATCACTTTGACCAATGGCACTCAGCAAGCCGAGGTGAAATTGATACTGAAACGTTCCTGCAACTCAACAACACCAACAAAACGATTAAACTAATCAAACTAGCCAACTACAATTTCATTATTCACCAATACACGGTCAACAACCAAGTATTCGTTGCTGCTCAACTCATCGGAACAAAAGGATGTGCCTCGAAGTGGTACTATGAACTTCACGTTTACAAGAAAGCTGAACCCAGGAGGAAATATGTATACGTGGACAAATGCTTCTCGATGAGAGAGTCTTTTGATGATATTATAAAGGAGAGCTCTTGTGCTGTTCTGCCGATTTCGTACGCTATGACCTTTGATAACGGTAGCGGAGATGTAGTGTATAAGGTTTTTATTAAGAAAGAAGTTGGTGGATTGATTGAAAAAGAGGAAGGGAAAAGAGATGTCTCTTGCACAAGAAGAGGCCGAGGACGCGGCCGTGGTAGGGGACGCGGACGTGGCGGGAACGCCAATTAAAAATTGGTAGGACATAAGAAATATATTTTAAAAATTTGTATCAATAGTGTCCTAGGTAAAAAAAAATATTCTACTTACTGCGTCAGTTAAATTATCAGAAGATATTGGACTCATTCTTTCTTCTGTCAATTAAACAAAAATGACAAAAATAAAGCCCGCCAAACTTTTTAGCAAGTTGTGACGTCATGCAGAACTTTAACTGGCTATATTATTATTATCATTATACAATACAATACAAATACACTTTATTGCACACCAAGATACAGAAATACAGAAAAGAAAAACAAACACAAAAACAGTTTCACAATGGGCGGCCTTATCGCTAAGAGCGATTTCTTCCAGGCAACCTTTGGATGGACACGTGATTATTGTACAGGTATAGACGGTGGCGTATATGTATATTTATATCATTTTTGTTTAATTGACAAAAGAAAAGTACGTATCGAAAATCTTGTGATAATCTGATGGACTAATTAGAATTTTCAGGACAGCCTTGTTGTAGGTTTTTACTCTCTCTGATGATGGTTTACGTTGCCATAGGAGCAGAAATTAGATATCAATGTTTATTTTATTTTAAAAAGGTCGTAGGACATTTGGATATGTTAAATGTGCTAACCACTATGGGTCTCGATAACCAAAACCAAAGACTGCCAAAATTTATACGTATTCTTCCATTTTGCTCTCTACCTAACGCATGGAAGATACAAAGTTTGAGCTATTTTTTCGCATGAATAGAAGCAGGTAAATTAGTATTTTGTAAACATCGATCTAATGGCTGTATACGATGTATATGTGATTCGTGACTTATTGGCATTTTGCGGAGATATTATTGAAACTTGTATAGTGTAAGGAGTCATCACCTTGGTCGCCGCGACAAGTTCACTTAGCACTTGGCTCCCTTCAATATTCATTCACTTAAGGCCCATACACCAGCGAAAGTGGCGCCCCCAACTATTATATCTTATTATTACGTTGAACGCAGGAATTTTTAAAAATCCTACGTTCAGTTTGTGGTATCTATTATAAGCTATTAATTAATGCCTCTGTAATAGTTTCATTTTGTAAAGCTTAGGAAGAGATACGAAGTTGCGCTTTTTGGCCACCAAACTCTATTTTTGCATCTCCTCCTAAACTATATGAGATAAAATTATAAAAGAGGTATTAAAAGATAGCTTAAAATAGATACCACTAACTGAACGTAGGATTTTTAAAAATTCCTATGATAAACGTAAAAATATGATAAAATAGGAATTGCTGTCAGATTGGCTCGGGTATGCGCCTTGAGGTTGTCGGAGATTACGAGTAGAGTGCTCACAGCTAACACGCATTCAAATATGGGCTATAAACTCTTAATGAATTCCATATTGGTGGCATCAGCTGGTCACTCGTTTGAAGCTTGTGGAAAACCATTTTGTCACTGCAAAATGAATCTAAACTATTAGATACATTTTGCAGTGACAAAATGGATTTAGATTGTAAACATAACGAGTTTAAGCCATATTTGAATAGGTACACATTTTTGTGCTGCGTGGTAGTGGCGTTGTTGTATTAATGTGCGCATTGCTTTATTTAACGCACCAACTCGCTGGGCTGTGTCGGCTAGGGTGAACTTGTGTAGATTCCATTATGTGTGGTATATAACTATGTCATACTTGATTTTGGTAAGTACAACTTTTTATACGTAATCGATTAACCCTTGATTCATACTACTTCAGGGGTCTAAGTTAAACTATCATAACTTTATTATTAGTAATTAAAACGAACACCTACCCTTATTATTAAAATATTCTTACAAAGGTTAAGTAGGTGCATTATAAAGTGCTGAACTTGCATTAATTAAAGCCTTAGTACATAATTCAATTTATTTATTCTTAAGATCAGAGAATAAAAACAAATTACAACTAGTTTTCACACTCATTAATTTCTCAGGGATTCTTAATTATTTGCTTTTATGCCGAAACCGGCAAAAACCTTGATCGATGCGTTTATCCCACAAGGATGGC
Organism: Eupithecia tripunctaria; assembly: GCA_955876795.1. Lineage (NCBI taxonomy): Eukaryota > Metazoa > Arthropoda > Insecta > Lepidoptera > Geometridae > Eupithecia > Eupithecia tripunctaria. Next base: position 9,560,293 of record OY041620.1, read on the forward strand.
CGCTGCATACAAACTGCACATTATTCTACTGCATATGCTCAATGACGTCATCTTTAGTAAAATAATCGTTAGTTCCGCCCGAATCGAATGAGACACTGATTTCAAGTCATAGTGACACCTAATAATTTTAAAATAAGGTTTAAATTGGTCCGAGGCGTCGCCCTCGTAACACAGGACGGTATACAAGGTATGCTGGCTTCCGCGCCTCTATTCCCTGAGAAGTTAATGATTGATTTTATTTTTAACATTTGAGTACAACAAATGTTGCCAGGAATGGGATTACCAACTGGCTGAGTTATAACCGGCCTAAAACGTAAGATTCAATTTAATAAATGTTTTATGGCTTGGAAACAAGAATATTTTAATATGACAGGTACCTACCTACCTAAGAACAAATGGCCATAGCTATATTGTTAAGTTAATATTATTTATGCAACGGTAGGTAGGTACCACAATTTAATAAATAAAAGGAAGATAATAGATCACAAAACGATGTTTATCAATGTTCTCGATTATCTCTTATTATATAACTTTCGAGGCTAATGCACCCAAGGAGGAAATCATTGCCTAGGATGTTTTTATGTGGTCTATAAGCAAGTTGTCACTTCATAATTATGGATTTTTATTTGCATGTTTATTATTATCTTAATAGTAATTATCCGCATATTGTCTTGTCTTGCGTTTATTATCTGTAAAGAAATACTTTTTGAATTATTATGTATAAATAAATAAAATACAATTCTTTTGCAATACGGTTTTATTTCGTCAAACTAGTGTAGAAATCAGTGACATGGTGAAAATAAGGGAAAATCGACGTTCACAAACACGCCCTATAATTATTTTTTGCTGATACATTTGCTAAATACCGATATATAATGAATACCTATTTAAAAATAAAACTACTTCACGCAATTGACAGTATCACTATTACAGTTTTTAGAAATTATAGTACCACATAATATACAATTGTGTATCTAATTAAATTAAGCTGAAAGGGGTAAGCCATACCCCGGAGTAACAACTATTACCTAATTTAAGGGTAACTTTATTTTCTATTACTTTTTTATACTTTTTAGTTTTATTCTCATTACATACAGAATCAGTGGTTCTACAAGCTCTTAATAGGAATCAACAATACAATATTTAAATATTTCCTATGCGCTGATAAGTTGGTGCTGAAAAAACAAAATTCCAGGAATGCCATTTTTGAAGACAATTTCTGACCAATAGGTACCTACTTGCTTACAAAGTATGGCGGATTATGCCTTCCTAGAATGATAAATTGATTCTATGTCAAAGCTCTACGAACTTTCATGGATACATGGTATGTGTCATCCACTACATTAATTAAGCCGCTGCTCACCGCTGCGCACGCAAGCAACGTTTAGCTTCGCTTCACAAGAAAATTTATGTGATAATGATAACGTCTGCTGCATGCAACCCACAAATACGACATTAATGACGTCATTGCTACATGCGTAGCTTGCGGGAATATGGCACCATCGCAGCTCAACGCTGTCATCGCTACGCAGTAGAGGCACGCACGCGTAATTCACTGCGGGTGAGACAGACGGCGGAACTGTGCTACGCTACAGTTATACATAGCCGTGGGTAAATTTTCATGAATAGTTATGTGCTGAAGTGGAAATATAGACCTACTTTGTCAAACAAACGACCCCACGCATCTAAAATGCGCCGCGAGACCGTGCACAGCGTGCGCCGCTGTGGACCAACGGCTTTACATTACAATTTGTTTATAATAGGTAGCAGAAAATACCAAGTATAAAATCAATGTAACTGCTCAATATATATAATAAATACACATAAATCGGTAGGTAGTTACTTAACTAAGGTACAGACTTTTTACTGAATAGTCACGTATTTTTACAATGAACACATTTCTAGTTTGCAAAAACAAGGACACTTAAATAATACTTTATTGGACGGCTTCTAAGAGTATAGTTATATTTTCGCCGCCATTTTAAGGAACTTCTGAAAAGTCAAATTTAACATCTCAGCCTGGCTCGCATTTTAGTGGGCAATTTCCAGCTAAAGAAATTGTGGTAAATGTTTTTTTAAAGCAAAATAAAAATTCTCGTTGCGATATGGTACATTTGAAAACAGAAGTTATGAATGCCTTTACCTCTTTGGGGTCAACCGTACCCCACGCTAGTAATTAAGGGTTAAGTTAAACATCCCAATTTTACCTTGATGTTGTCAAAATATGCACCAATTTCGTTTTCTTGCATATCATTATTAATTACAATATGCATGTTATATCCACTTAAATAGCCATATTACATTCCCTGTAATTTTCATATTTACCATTTCCTTTGATTCCTTAAAATAGTTTAAAATCAACAATGACTAGAATAATTTGAATACTTAATACAATACATTCTAGATAGAAATTATAAAAACGAACATTTGTCCTGAAGTGGGAATCGAACCTGCAACCTTCTGCGTCGCAGACAGACTTTTGCACACCGCGCCCAGAAGTCATTATCAAAAAATGTAGAAATACAATATTTTGCAACCTGAATACCTTTTCCATCTTGAAAAATACACTGGTGTTAGAAAACTGTGATTAAAAGCTTACATAAATACATTTTGACATCATACAAACCATTTTGGTCATTACCACATTACCAAGTTTATACCAAAAAATAATGTTGTGTTTTATTCTAAGTTTAATAAATAACAGGGTAAGTTTCAACACTCATTTGGAATGTTAAGTTGCATATCACACCATTATAAAATTTAGATTTGAACATTAAACAACTCTCTTAAAAGTGAAGAGATTCAAAACAGTGAAATAAAGTGATTGACACATCTTAAAACTACAAAAGTATAACTCCCCTATGCTGCAGTCACAGGTTTATTAGCAAGTTTGACTATACTCCAGCCAAATTCGATGTTAAATAATCATAATCTAACCACAGCAAGAAACCTAATAGTAACATGCTTGGCATTGAGTTTCAGACATCAATAATTGTTAACATTAAATACTCAAGTAAAGATCTAAAATAAAAAATGTTAAGTTTTAAGAATTTTATGTTAAGTTAGGGTTTCATCATCATCATCATCAGCCTATATTAGTCCACTGCTGGACATAGGTCTCCCCTAATGAGCGCCATAGCGCCCTGTCTTCAGCTTGACGCATCCAGCATCTGCCTGCAGTCTTTTGCAGATCGTCATCCCACCTGGCCGGAGAGCGTCCTACACTACGTTTGCCGAGTCGCGGTCTCCACTCAAGAACTCGTTTACCCCAGCGGTTATTGGTCCTTCGCGAGATATGGCCGGCCCACTGCCACTTCAGTTTGCTAATTCTTTGAGTCTCAAGTTAGGGTTTATAAATGTTATATTTATTTACAGACATTTGACATGAAATTTGACTGAAGTATAATGTAACAAGCAGCATATGAGAAGTGCAGAACATCTAATAAATATAGTGATAAAAACCTCATTTTTTGATACCTCCATTGTAAGCATAGTCTGCCTTGTTATGCATCACTAGATGGTTGTCGACAAAGTAGAAACTGTCAGAGCAAGTCTCAAACGGTGTTGCAATCATTTCCTCAACTGAAATAGATGACGAATAATTTGATTATTTTTTTTATACCAACAACACTTATTGAAATTAAAATGAAGACTGAGTTTCTTACAGAATTAGGTGATTGTATTGTGTTAGTTATTCATTCATCCATATTATTATATAACACACTTGTGCACTATAATATGTACTGCGCATCTGGCTAGTCAGAAATTCAGCTAGGAGGACATCATCATAAAACTTAATCATAACAGTAATTAAATAGATAACTTAACAACATAATCAGAGGTGATCCTGTGTAGACAGCCACCAATAAAAGTTATGGTGATTTATACTTTAACTATATTTACAAATATTGTCCTACATATTTTACTAATTCATTATGAATGAAAGAGCACTATGTATGTTTCGACAAAGCCCATGTCTTGTCTCGGGAAAAATTATTCGTTCCCTGCAAGATATGCAAGACGATAGAGATTATAATGATGGCCTAACTTCAACAGAGACAGAAGTGGGAACCTACCACCAGCCTGGAAGCCGTGTCTCCATGGAAAGTCGCATAGGTATAGAGCCGGGTGTAGATACTGTTAGTTCCGTATGTACCCTGAGGACCCCCGACACATTAGATGACTCTCATCTTTTCATCTTAAAGCAACTTTTAGAGATTTAATCCTCAGATATAAATTTTCAATCAGTTTAACAGCATCAATAACACATATTTTTATAATATGTAATTAAATTACTCTATTACTGAGGTAGACCACAGAGAAGGTAGGACAACAACTACCTTCTACCTTCTGATGCTGTTAAACTGATTGAAAATTTATATCTGAGCATTAGACATGTTGCGGAAATCACAGTGGGTAGAGTGGCCATAGAAAGGCCAGAATGGAGAAGATTGGAGGAGGCCTTTGCCACCTGGCAAACGGACATACAAAAATGGAACAAAAGAGAAATATATGAACCACAAAGAAACAGCGTCTTGTCCGATTAAAGGCTCATTATTTATTATTAATTAAATTACTCGGTATATTTTGTGAAAATGGAAAAATTGTACTCCGGTACATCTTATTGCACCATCCAATAAATTTCATACAAATTGCAAACTTACCAAGATCAGGAGGCATTGTAGGGAACTCGTAAATATGTTCACAGGTGTTTCTTGAAAATGGTATGCAGAAGCCAAACTCGAAATCAAATGTCTTCAAGAGAGTGTCTCTGAAGAAATGCTTCTCAATCATCCTGAAATGGTTTACAGGCCGTGCACCCACTGTAAACTCAACTCTGAAAAAGGTAATTCATATTTATTTATGTTATTTGTAAGACCCACCCATTCTATTGAATGTGTATGGTGAGTGACGTGGATAGGATGTTAATAATTATTTGTTGATAGATGAGTATCACAGTCAAAAATAGCTTATACCAGTCCACTCCTGGACATCATAGGCCTCACTTGATATGAAGATAACCACTGAAAAATGCAGTTTCTTAATAAATGATTGGATGGCCGAAGACAATGTTTATTATGCACACTTTCAAGCTGTCTCCTTAATTAGTGATTTTTATTTTTAAACCTATTTATGTATCCAAGGTGCTTACGTAGCTCCAACTGTCTTCAGTTTTAAGAACTGTGGTGTAAACTGATAGCGCACGAATCTTCCAGCATTTGGATCCAGCGAGTCCTCAGATCCATCTTGGGCGCTTAAACTATCAGCTCCAAAGTCCGTAGGAGGCTTTGCGATCTCAAACAATACTGTTCCGGTTTCCATATCACGGATTTTGAACCGCGTGAAATCTATTTCGTATACATTTGCCTCTGGGGTACACAAATATGAATCGGTAATTCTATCAAGTCTAAGAACTTCCTCTGGTGTTGTATCACATGAAATGATTTCATCCTTTACTTCATGTAGATTTATTGATTCGCACTTATTCCCTACTAAACTCATTTTGTAGTATCTAAGGCAGTGCTACTTTTTTTAGAATAAAAGTGCGATATCTCAAAAAACATAGGCACGTTTGTGGGTAAGTCTATTTGAGGAGGTGTCTAAACCATTGTAATGTATTTCAATTTAAATTTAAACAAATTCTTGAAAAGTTGAAATTTACTGTTTGCAAAACGATACAAGAACTTTTTTTGGAATGAAAACTGAACTGACAGTTGGTTGGCTGACACTGACAGTAACCACTTGACAGACTCGAGTAAATTTCACATGCATCCGGTTTTGCCAAGGGTTTTGCCTTTTGGCAGCGCAACGGCCAATGGTCTGGATTTAGAGCTTCCCTTTCATAGGATTTTTTTTTTTAATTTCTTTTTTTGCTTTATTCAAGGGTCAAATATGATTGAAATTGACATTAAACTGAATAATTTAATTGTTTTAACCTATAATACTGCTCAAAAACCATAAAAAGTGAATTTGAACATTTTCAATGTATGAAAACGAAAATGTCTTTCAAAATATCTCATTACTGTTAAGAGCTGTTGAGCTAAAACTTATTGGGTATTGTTACTGGGGCTTAAGTGATCCCATATGACCTTTGACCTTGACCCCTTGCGTCCCCCTGCAAGAGATATACGGTTCGTAAAAATTTGAAACTGAATAATTGAATAGTTTTAACCTATTCTAATGCTAAAAAACCATAAAAAGTGACATTGAACTTTTTCAAAGTATGAAAACGAAAATATATTTCAAACTATCTCACTGTTCATACCTGTCTAAAAGATACGATTTCAATTATTATACTACTACTAGGTAGTACTAAGAAACTAAGTACCTAGGTACTTAGTTTAAAATAATACTGCATTAGGTACATCATTAAGTTACCAAACAAGTACTTTACTTTGGTGATTTTACGCACAGATAACAGAAACTAGACCTCTGTGGGTTTTACGGCTACTTGACTACCTGACCCATAATTTTATTCATATACTTACGTGTTCATTGTTCATCTACCAGGTAGTCATAAGGTAACCTTCTACCTAGTTATTGCTAATGATTGAAAAATAGTTAAAAACAAGGTTTGGTTGATAATATTTATTAGCACAAAAATGTTATGAATACTTCTATTACACATTCATGTAGAAGGATTTATTGAGATACTAAAAATATATATTAAAATTATAAATACACAGGTAATGAAATTGATAATTTGGATTAAATCAAAAGGAACACAAGAAAAAAAATCAATAGGTAATTAAAATTTTCAACCGTTAACCTACATATTTCAACAATAGTTTATTTCATAACACACATGAAATATAATTATTAAAATTTTAATAAAATTAATACAATGAAAACTGGCAATACGAAGTAAATCAACATTTAGACAATTAGAAAAAACCCAAAAAGCATACATTTTTTAAACCTCACAAAAAGTATACTCGAAATGTTTTTAGCGGGGCTGGAGTTTAACAGGGTTCAGTCACTTAGGGATGCTACATCTACGAATTCAACATTTTCATTATCGGCACTGGAGGTTATTGCAATTAATTCTTTTGCTTCTTCTGTTAAAGAAATATGAGGATGCTGACTTAACTTAGGTCTAAAACTTGACAGATATGGATCAACTGATGAAATCACAGTTTACACATAGTTTAAAAATAATACTGCATTACATTATTACGTTACAAAACAAGTACCTACTTTACTTTGGTTTTACGGCTACCTGCCAACCTAACCCATTATTCATATACCTGATCATTGTTCAATCAGGTAAATATTTTGGTTGTCCTAACTATGGTATTTATAGGTTGTTTAAAGTGCTCCCGATTAGTCATCATGGTACCTGCTACCTAGTTAATGGGAATGAGCGAAAAATAGTTTAAAAACAGAAGGGGTAAGGGTTTCGTTTCACTTATCATTATTGATTCGTATTGAAACGTTCTCATAGCGCGACTCTTAAAGTTATTCGGTATGGAAGGACTTGTGTCAAATCTAGACATTTTCGTATTTTTAAGGCAAGTGTCCTTTGAATCAAACTCATTGTTTGAAAAAGTGTTAGCTTCTGTGAGTAGTGCGTTGTCTGAAGCCCAAAAGAAGCAATTGAAATTGTTTTGTCAATCATGTGTGTGTAACATGAAGCAAAGATGGAAGACCGCGAACTACACACAGGACACATTTTTGGAAAAAAATGCGGATTGGTTAGATTCACGTATCAAATGGCCTGAATGCATTGAAAAAAACGTTGATCAATTAGAAATGGATGAATCATCTCACAGTGGGCTAAGAACTGAAGAATCAACAGGTATGCCATCATTTGTATCAGGATCAGAAAGTACATCAATGCAATTTACTGTACCTCAAAGCGTATCTGTATCGACATCAACGAAAACCTTGACTGTTCGTAAAGAGTTTGCGGACTTGAGCCCACTTCAAAAGAAAAGAAGAACTGAAGAGCTTCTATCACAAAATGATTTTGAAACTTTAGCATATGCTTTGGCCAAAAAAGCTTCTGAAAGTGAGAATAATGCAGACTTTGTTGCCATTATGAAGCACTTAATTAAACACCCTGAAGACGCATCACGGATTCGAGCAAGTATAGATAAACCTAAGCAACGGACCTGTTCTGCTGATAAAACATTAGGTCTGATAACGTCTTTGAAATTATCGAAATTTCAATATTCTACATTAAGACAACATACAAACAGTATGGGATTTAAATTTTTTCCGTCATATGCTGAAGTTTTGGATGAAAAAAATAAGTGCTATGTAAATAAGTGCATCTGGACACAGCAATTACAAGCAAAACATGGAAGGCGATGATTCTAGCATTTTTATGTGTTCATTCGTTCCACTAAAACTTGTGAAAGATGATTCTAATGAAACCGTGTGGGAAAATCCAAAGGAGTCCTCAACATTTTACTGTCGCCCAATTTACTACAAGTTTGCAAAGGAAAATGACTTAAACATCAAAGAAGAAATGGCTACCACTGAGAGTGAGATCAACAGTTTACTGCCAACTATCGTCGGAAACACAAATGTGAGGCACAAGCTTCATATGACTATGATTGATGGCAAAATAACCTCACAGCTTTCGGATACATCTACTGCGACATGTGATATCTGTAAAGCAAAACCGAAAGAAATGAATGACATCGATAAAATATCGCAAAGAAGTGTTTCAGTAGATATATATCGATTTGGCTTGTCTTCCCTTCATGCACGTATCAGATGTATGGAATGTTTGCTGCATATATCTTATAGGCTAGATTTTAAGAAATGGCAAGCTAAAGGGGATGATTTAAAGGGATTACTTGCTACCAAAAAACAAATTGTACAGAATCAGTTTAGAGATAAGATGGGGTTGCTAGTTGATATTGTAAAGCAAGGTTCAGGAACAACAAATGACGGAAACACAGCAAGAAAATTTTTTTCGAACCCTGAAGTTACTGCTGAGATCACTGGCATAAATGAAGAGCTCATTAGAAGATTTTCAGTAATTCTTCAGGTAATCTCATCTGGAGAGTATATTAATGTAGAAAGATTTCGGGAATATTGTTCCAAAACTGCTCAAAAATATGTTGAACTTTATCCATGGTATTATATGCCATCAAGTGTTCATAAGTTACTTATGCATGGAGCAGATATTGTAGAGCATAATGACTTCATACCCATTGGTAAACTCTCTGAGGAGGCTTCAGAGGCTCGAAACAAAGATTTTAAAAATTTCCGGTGTTTTCATTCACGGAAAATTAGTAGGATTGCTACAAATGAGGATGTGATCCATAATTTGATGATTTCATCTGATCCATATTTGTCAAGTTTTAGACCTAAGTTAAGTCAACATACGCATATTGCTTTGACAGAAGAAGCAAAAGAATTAATTGTATTAACCTCCAGTGCCGATAAAGAAAATGTTGAATTCGTAGATGTAGGATCCCTAAGTGACTAAGCCCTGTTAAACTCCAGCCCCGCTAAAAATATTTCGAGTATACTTTTTGTGAGGTTTAAAAAATGTATGCTTTTTGGGTTTTTTCTAATTGTCTAAATGTTGATTTACTTCGTATTGCCAGTTTTCATTGTATTAATTTTATTAAAATTTAAATAATTATATTGCATGTGTGTTATAAAATAAACTATTGTTGAAATAGGTTAACGGTTGAAAATGAATTGAATTTTTTTCTTGTGTTTCTTTTGATTTAATTCAAATTATCAATTTCATAACCTGTGTGTTTACTCAATTCTAATAATTATACTTGTTCTTATACTTGTGTATTTATAATTTTAATATATATTTGTAGTATCTCAATAAATCCTTCTACATGAATGTGTAGTAGAAGTATTCATAACGTTTTTGTGCTAATAAATATTATCAACCAAACCTTGTTTTTAACTATTTTCAATCATTACCAATAACTAGGTAGAAGGTTACCTTATGACTACCTGGTAGATGAACAATGAACACGTAAGTATATGAATAAAATTATGGGTCAGGTAGTCAAGTAGCCGTAAAACCCACAGAGGTCTAGTTTCTGTTATCTGTGCGTAAAACCACCAAAGTAAAGTACTTGTTTGGTAACTTAATGATGTACCTAATGCAGTATTATTTTTAAACTAAGTACCTAGGTACTTAGTTTCTTAGTACTACCTAGTAGTAGTATAATAATTGAAATCGTATCTTTTAGACAGGTATGAACAGTGAGATAGTTTGAAATATATTTTCGTTTTCATACTTTGAAAAAGTTCAAGGTCAATTTTTATGGTTTTTTAGCATTAGAATAGGTTAAAACTATTCAATTATTCAGTTTCATGTCAATTTCAATCATATTTGACTCTTTACTGAAGCAAAACAAATAATTGAAATCGTCAAATATTGCAATTTTTACGAACCGTATATCTCTTGCAGGGGGACGCAAGGGGTCAAGGTCAAAGGTCATATGGGATCACTTAAGCCCCAGTAAAACCAAAAAGCATACATTGTGCGGCGGCGCTACCAAAAGCGCGGCGGCGCGCCGGCCGCCGCCCGGCCCCGCGGCCCGTTGCCTAGATCTACGCCCGCCGCACCCGGCGGGCGCAGATCTAGGCCATGTCTGGGCCGAGCCTTGGCCCCTGTTGTTGTCAACTTCAATATCATTTCAACTGTCATAACTGTCATTCATCACTGTGCACAAACGCACGATTCGTCGTACGCATAAATTTAAGAAATAAATAAACCTGCTTACAGGAATTTGTCCATCTGGGTGAAAAGAAGTGCAAATTAAATTAAAAAATTATAATTTTGATACTTTGTTATTCCTTGACCTTAAAATGAGCTGAAAAATATTTATTTCTTTAGGTTCAATCATAATTTTTCTCCCATCATTTGTGAAACTGTGAACTTTGTTAGCAAAAATGATAACGAAACGTGTAACGGTTGACGTAATATCCGTTGCGTCATAAATATGAGGCATGCGCATTGTCATTTTCATTGGTTGATCCTCGGGTTGATCATCATAGATTACAATATTACACTAACTACACTACTATTCGGGTCGTCGAGTTTTCTAGTGATAAGTCTATTTAACGGTGGTAGTGGGACAATCTGATGTGCATTTAAGTGAATTAAAACAGAACACACAATGCTTATCAAAGAATAGTAAGTATTATTCGCAAAGGTTAGAAGTCAGTTCGCGAAATTAATCGATTTTTACCAAATCCATTCCTAAATTGCCACGGGTCGGTTTATAAACCTTATCTGCAGATAGTATTACTCATTATTCGAGACAACATTTATGTATTTGATTGGATTTGAGAGAAGCAGCCTATATAAGGGCTCTGACAGTGACAGACCCGGGTCAAGGTTCTGGTATTGAAGTGGAGGTGTTTGCTGCTAATTTACTTCGCCGACAGATGTTGAGGCTCTCAAAAGTAGTATGAAATCTAGTTCAGTCTTTGATAACATGTATTATTTCTTTCAGCCGTGTCACACTGCCCCTAACAGTGGAAGAGGTAAGGATTTATTTACTTAATGTAAAAAAAAATTCAAGGACACAGTTTTTTAAAATGGAGTCTTTTGTGATGTTGTTATTGTTTTATATCCCTTATGGTTTGCTAGTAATGTCTCTTTAGAATCCTTTCAATTATATTTTTGAATCCAAAAACATTTTCTGAATACATATAAAAATCGCTCTTTAAATGTAACATAAACTTATACATTAAATTGTTTTGTAGTAAAACACTTGTATAGATTTTCTTCATATTATTTAAAACTAGCAACGCCTCGCGGTTCCACCTGTGTAGTTCCCATTCCTGTTAGAATTATGGGATAAAATATAGCCAATGTCACTTTTTGAAAAGTAATCTTTTTAATGATCGGTCTAATTTAAATTGGTCCATTTGTTTCGGAGCCTATTCAATACAAACCAACAATCAAATCTTTCCTCATTAAAATATTAGTATAGATAAAATAATTATTTATTTTAATTGCAATATTAAAAAAAAATCCCTGTTTTAACCATCTATTAATTTACAGTACCAAGTTGCTCAACTGTACAGTGTGGCAGAGGTTTCCAAAAACGAAACCGGAGGTGGTGAAGGAATAGAGGTCTTAAAAAATGAACCTTTCAAGGATTTCCCATTACTTGGTGAGTTTTTAATATTTACTTGATATTTCTATTATTTTATCATAAATATAATATGATATTGATAGTTTCCAACCATAGGTTTGGTTATGGGCAGTTTGAGGCCTAAACAATAAAGTTACAGCTATAAATGGACTCGCCACAAGGCATCTTTCAGTTGTACCGAAACTGCATTTCTAATTGATAAACCTGTTCATGATTATTTGTGGCTAAAGGGCTTTTGCAGACATTTAATTGCATGGGACATTTATCAGTCTTTACACACTGTAATTATCAGAAACCAATATTATTATTTGCATGATAAGTGGTTGCCTTAGAAAATTGTAAGGTCAATAGTTTTGACATCATTATATTCTCATTAGCATTATTAATTATTATGAGTTTGTTACTCTGTCTATCAATTTCATCTGATCAATTATTATTTTGCCGAAAGAATAGTTTTTCTTATCTTTTTTTGCAAAAAAAATTATAATTCTATACAATAAAATCTTATTGGTTGGAAAAGCATTCCTAGGCTTATCCCACACTGCGAAATTTCGTCACACGAATTATTCCTGTAGGATTCTGCAACCTATGAGAATTGTATGAAGGTTGTCTTGAAGAGATGGCTCCTTTAGCTATAGCAAGTCTATTATGCAACTTTAGCTTTCTTTTACTTTATTTATATTTTTGTTATATTTCTTTCGTGGTGTGCAACATTGTATGAAGCTGCATGCTCTTGCCGGAAAAAAAACGGCGCAAGATTCAAGTTCTCTGATTAAAATAAAAAAAATCGTACAGTGAGTTTTCGCTGTGTGGGGTAAACCTCAGGCCAGAGGAGCTCTAGCGGATAGGCCGAAGCGGCCAGCAAGATATGTATGGAATATCTATGGAGCAAGTGCACCTGGCTAGCGGCCACACCGCGGTAACCCACGTTCGCTTGGCCGCGACCCTTCCAGCCAAGGTTTACGTCACGGCCGCTAGTGCGCTTTAGCTCTGAGGGTGTTTGGACAGGGCATTACATCCAATAGGTACATATCCTTTCCGAATCTGTGAATATAGAAACGAATTCAGAACTGAAACTATATTCTCAGTTTTGGATTAAATACGGATGGGAATGAACTTCTTCCATTTAACGAGTGCCCTCTCAAACACTCGTTATTCATTCTGTTAGGTGAAATCTTATTCTGATATTTGTCCCTGTGAGGTGTGACACAGTTTTAAACTTCTGCGCGTTCTAGTAGTCCAGTTTCTAGCGTTGTTATGTTTTTGTTCATTCTGAGTAAACAAAAACGTTGTGGATGGAGTAAGTTGTTAGTGGATGTGCAATCCACTTAAAATTTAAGTCCCCGAAAATCAGGACATTCCCACTTCTAAAACCTCCTTAATTCACCTACGCAGCCTACTGGACGCAGGCCTCCCCCTGATATGCGCCTTATTGGCTTTTATCTCATGGGGGGGCATAATCTCCACGCGCTGGGCATACGGGTTGGTCACAGTTCAGTGATAGAATTGTTCTGCAGGCAGTTGCCCAACCCCGTTCGATATCCTAATCGCCTCTTACGCCTGTTCCAAACTAATAAATATCTCAACTGATCGAAATCAGTACCTGTCTACAGCCTCTGTTCTTGAGACGCGGGCTGCATTGCCCCGCTTACGACAAGCTGGATGGTCTGCTCTAGATCAGTCGATTAAATAATCGACTAGGATTAGATTAATTGAATCAGCCGTTTGACTTTTTAACACTTTAATTGCTCTAGAGGCGCATGGTCTATGTGCAGCGCCATAAGTGGGGGCGGCGGCGGCGGCGGTGTGCCCCTATTGCACTGCTATATTCAGACTCCGCTACCGATTCATCGATACGTTATCTGAAACAGATTCGCGCGGAATTCAAATAATTTTAAAAACATTCAGCGTTTTGCAAGGAATTAAATTACCAGAAAAGTGGTTTTTCATTAATAAAACACATTTTCTATGGACCCATGTCATAATAAAGTATGATATATAATGTATTTAAGCCAGCTATATTATGTTGATATTTAGTAATAAAGCTCTTATGTTACTAATTGCTTAAAAAGTAGCACCAAAGCTAAACTTGGTAAAACATGGGCGACGCCGCCGCCGTCCGTCGAGACTGGGCAGTGAATGCCTTCGAAGTGGGATTTGATTTAATAAATGGGCAATTCCTTACAGAAAATAACGAGGGTGGATCGAAAAGTGCAGATGATGGTAATACTTGTGGAGTTTGCCCTACATGTGTTGATGATGGTATTTTTGTTCGCTCTTTTATTTAAGTTTTCCATTTTACAGTTTATATATTTGTTTGTATTGTTGATCCACATGTTGTATTTCACTATTTATTTTTATCTCAGTGTAAAGTCAATCAACAGTCTAAAAAATAGGTGTGCACGCAACTTTATGGCATTTATTAACGGATTTCAATAATATGTACACGACACGAGTCGTAATTGAGAGTGGGATACGCAATTTAAGACCAGCATATTACGTCTATTTTTAAGCGCAATCTAAAATTTACAAAAGGAGGTTCTTTCTATATTCGTTATGTTTTTAATATGTAATTTTCGATTTTTTGATGTGTTTTGTTGCCGCTTTAACAAAAAATACTAAAAAACCAGAATATAATAAATATTTAAGAGCGCTTCCATACGACAGACATGATTTTTTTGCCGTTTTTCTGGATAATGGTACGGAATCCTTCGTGCGCGAGTCCGACTCACACTTTGCCGGTTTTTTTTCTTTACCCTCCTTTCTCAACCGCGCATATACTACATGATCCCAAAACAAGGGCTTTTCCATAATCACCGGTCAACACGCTTGGGAGACGGATTGGTCAGCAGAGATGTTAAAATATACTTTTTTTAAACTAAACCGACTTCAATTTTGATTGTTGAACCAAATTGAAATGGGACCACACGGGAAAAATCAGCTTTCATATAAAAAAAGAATCATGCAAATCGGAACACCCAGTTAAAAATTCTGCGGTTACAACATAAAAAAAAACCCTCAAGTAGTTTCCCCTTATTCGGTTTTCACGACATACACGGGCAGGTTTAGAGTAGTGAATTCTTACGCCGCGACCTCCGACCTCCTCACCTATATTCCTGATGGAACCTTATTGCGTATCCCATGGTTTTACATACGTAACTTGAATTTTTGAGTCGACTTAGAGTCGAGAAAGAGCTCATACACGGACGACAAAGTTGCCAACTTGCATGCAAGGCTCGACTGCATGCGACGCCAGTCGGCTTCAGACCACCGCCTTCGAATCAAATGCAGTCGACTGTCGTCACCTGCAGAAATAAAGCACTTTGATATTTTGTTAGGACCCTACACGGTCCGTTATTCGGACGGTTCTTGGTAACAATTTCCTACTTCTATATCCCTTAGAATAAATGCTATAAAGCCGCACACCTAAGACTGATTCATAATTTCGCTTTAATATTTAATTTGTCGTACGAAAATTCATTTAAAACTCATGCTAAACATCACTGCTATTTTATCCACAAGATTTCCACGCCAGTACGAAGACCGTAAAAACACAGTAAAAACATTGTAGCACAGTTAATTGCTAATAAACTTTATAAACACGTCACTGCATCATCTATCTTATTAATAGTCATCACGTTAAAATACACGTTTAGTAGAAAATCGTAGTTATTTTGTATCATGTTAAATGTTATAATTATAACCTTGCCACAGAAAAATTATACTCGTCTTCTACTTCTTTAACTATATACACACAGGGTGGCCATTTAGATAGGTCAGTGTGGGAAAGAAACTATAAGACTTATGAAGATCTCTTCCAATGAACCATGTCATCGATCTTAGTAACGAGAAGAACTGCAATTCCATTTAAAAAAAATCTTTAACTCAGCTCGGGAATTGAACGCGAACGTTTTGAAAAATGAAACTGGTGTACTTCTGCAACTACATTTTGTAGCGGAAAATTTAGTTTGTTCGTCTGTATGTCTTCATCTATATAATACGAATACAGTCTATCTATACTCCGAGTCAAAAACCTAGATATTTTTTGTATACAAAAAGGTAACAAAACTTAAAGAATATTGGTGGAAAGTATTTAACGACATTGGTTGGTATCATCGAAGCTAAGCACAGAAGCTCGAAACAATTTTTGGATTTGAGAGCTTTCATTCATCATTTATTTGACCTTTTTCGTTTTCGAATTAAAAAATTAAAAAAAGTCGCAGCACATTGAGATTATGCGTTGTTGAAGTTAATGTTTTAGTGATAACCTTGCTTTTCATTGATGAATGTCTTTGTTGACTTAAAATATATCATGGATTCTGAATCGGTCAACTAGTACCCATAACACAAGCTCTGCTTAGCTTGGAGGCTAGATGATGCTATTGATGCAAAATTACTTTGTGGTTATTGTTATTTTAAAATTGAAATTAATTAGAGTAATTGCACCTTATTTCTTATTTGATAGTAACTACTATTTATCAAGCTGTTGATATACCTAGTAAAAATTTGACTTGATTTGACTCTGACTCTGACTCTGACTCTGTTAACATCATGGCGTACACACTGAGCATTCGGCATGTCTGGATATTATAATTTGGAACTGATACTTGCGCACGCAAAAGCTAGATATTATTATCTCGTATGTTTTTTGTTTGATCAGCTGTTCGACCATTTTGTACCTATATTGTTATCGTTACCCACCAGACATACTAGTTTACTATATTACTAGTACCCATAACACAAGCTTGCTTAACTTGGGGCTAGATAATGCTGTGTGAATTGTCCAACATTATTTATTATTATACATGCATTATGTATTTATTATTCGTTTTAACTTCGTTTGAAACTTAAAGCTAAACATAATTTTTTTACCGGTTACTATTATTCTCTGACGAAAAAAGCTTTCCAAAAAATAAAAATGTTAATTGAGCCGAATTTTCGATTACGTCGGCCACGGCCTGTCTCAACAACAGCATCTCTCATCTCATCATTTTAATTTGGTTCAGTTCTGACAATGGGATCCATGAAAACTATAAAAATTAAAGTTGATTTATAGTTTTTTAGAAACAAAATTAATTATAATTATTTGTGTCGTTGTTTGTTTACTAACATTCTACATGCTTGATGGATACGGTATAAATACGATATCATTTTAATGATATCATTCACAATGATACAAAAAAAAAACCTTAGACTAGGTTGTTTAATATGGATTACGGTCACTGTCGGCCGCGGTTGCTTAATATTGAGATGGTCGTCTCAATCGAAAATATTGCGCTCTTTGAAAACGATTTTGACACTGTACCAAGGACACTGCATTTCACGCAAAGCAACCTAGATTGATTTCTTAATATTTGGAAATGCCGTTGAAATGTTATCGTTCATTGAACTCAAATAGATTGTAAAGAGCCGTTGAACCAAAATAACCTTTTCTAAATACAGTGTGATACGATACGAATCATCGAGCATTGAAATTGTCTATTCTGACAAAATTAATTATTCTACAGTTAGGTTGAAATTCCCTATATAGAAGCCAGGATGTAAAACTTCATCTGTTGATTACGTAGAAACCTCACACGTTGGCCATCTCCTAGATACGTAGTTAAGTTACCTATGGCGTAAGGGGTTTATTTTCTGGCTTATCATTTTATTTTATTCAAGCTGTGGTGTCCGATATCCGAAATAGTATCGTTCGTTAGCGGTTTTTAACGTTAGCTGAACGTTAACATTCACGTGCTTTAGCTACATCTGTCGTGAAATTAGCAACGTCACAGTTTTTCACCATAGACTCTAAATTTTAACGGTTATCGTTGCTCATTATGTTGATAGTTTCGTGATGTGAATGGAAATTCTGTTAACGACACACTGCTATAATGTAACAGGGAAGTAAGGCGCGCGCAAAGAGCAACGAGACGGCTTTTTGACGTTTCGTGTTCTCTGCGAATGGTACTTTAACTTTACGCCCCGTAACACCATCAGTACCGTCAGGTATCCATTAGGTACCCTTATACGGCATTTTGTATGTCGACTGCAGGCGACTGCAGTCGGCTGCAATCGTCTACAGTTTAGTATTGAAGTCGGCAACTTGCCGTTCGTGTATTTTAGACGTGCAGTCCTTGTATATGAGCCCTAACTAACCGATGTATGGATGTTTGTTACTATTGCACGCAAAAATTACTGAACGGAGCAAGCTGAAATTGCATACAATTGAGGCACCAAAAGACTAAAAATGAGGGTAGGTCGATATAGCCAATAAAAACTCACTCGCAAGACATTCAGTTATTCTATATATTATTATATATGTATTATATATTATGTACCGAAATATTGGAAAGCTCAAAAGTCATATCATGGTAAATAATACGGCATATTATGCCGTTGTAAATAACTTTAGTGTTAATAACCATGATGGATTCAATAGGTAGTTCTAGGTCTGGAATAACACATAGGCTATTTTTTATGCCATAAATCAGTTTCTTAGAATAAAAACATCCTTAAAACGTTTCCATAGAAACAACGTGTGCGAAGCCGCGAGCTTCAACTAGTACAAAATATAAAAACAGTAAATAGATGCGTCTAGTATCTAGTAGTTACTATACCTAGGTACGAGTACTTTTAAACAATGATGTAACGTAAAGTTTACTCAGTTGTGTCGATGGGCTGTTCGTTGTTAACTACCTCAGATCATCGATAGGTATAAATAAACGTGACTGTAAATCCAAAAGGAACAACCTTAACCTTTGTAGATATTTATTAAATATCGTCTATAGGGCTATTTAAGCAGCTGGATGCAACGCAGGACCGGTCATTGTGGAGAGCTTTGGGGAGACCTATATCCGATCGTGGACCTCATTCAGCTGAGAGGATCATTTAAATCCACGTCAGACAGCAATTCAGTTATTTGAAGACTAGAAGTCTTCAACTGACGGACGACTTAATCAGAGTCTGTTCAGACTCATTCTGTATTAGTTTGAATTTGAACTCGAATTCAGTCAAATGACCGAGCTTACATCGGACGCCATTACCACGCTCGTCACTTAGGCGCTAGAACCAATCTATCAATTTCTCTGTGCAAATAGCACCGCAGAAGTTGATTTGACTTTGAAGATTCAGCGTGTCGATTCTAGTAAACTTCATTAACTATCGTTGTTTAGTCACAAACGTGGCTTGTCTAGTCCTACAATAGAGATTGCAGATTGCAGATTTGCAGTATCCACAGCCGTGCAAACTTGGCAACTTTCGTCCAAGGTCCAAACGTCGACAGCTTCTAAAAATAGCCCTTTGTCCCACGCTGTTAAGGCGCAGAATCCCACGAAACGCCCTTGAACAAACATTAATTGAATCTTGCTGACTTGGGCACTAAAACGAATCCTACAATACACGAGACGCATATATTATTTTATCGATTCCATTAAAAAAATTATGAGTGAATTTTTTTGAGATTGATTCTCTTCGACCATAAAATCAGTCCTAAGATGAGACAACTCTTTAAAACTAACCACCAAAAATTAAATATAATAAAAAATGTAGGTACCTATTAAATTGAGTTTATAAAAAAATGGGGCAAGGCCTTTTAAAACTCTATAAAAATGGTTTCGTGGTTTTGTTGCCTATGCATCGATCATGGTTTTTTGGCGGCCGGCGGCCGGGCCCCGCGAAATATCGGTATGGAATGTGCCTATGCAATGAAGTACAGCGGGTGAAGATTCGCCAGCGGCGCAGAAAGTTACGGGTTCGATTCCCATCTTGGGACAAATGTTGTCCTATCTCAAAATATTTGAACCGGGTTTCCTAGGTATTATTCTATCTGTGTTGTAAAACATATCTAATACATAATGTATTATTAAGTATATCAGTCACCTAGTAGTATAAACACATGCTTTGCTTGGGGCTAAATGACGCTGCGTGGATTTTCTAACATTATTTATTTATTTACATTATAAAACTTTTAAATCCATCATGGTTACTAAAGTCTAAACTGTGCCGAAATATTGGAAAGCTCAAAACTCAAATCATGGTAAATAAATATGCCGTTGTTGGCTCTACAATTTTTACATTATAAATTACTAGTAGCGCCTCGCGGTTTCACCCGCGTAGTTTCCGTTCCCGTGAGAATTCTATGATAAAATATAGCCTAGTTTATCACTGTCATGAAAAGTAAGTTTTTTAATAATGAACAATTTTTTTTAATCGGTCTAGTAGTTTCGGAGCCTATTCATACAAACAAACAAAGAATCAAATCTTTCCTCCTTATCTATATATGTAATGTATATATAAAAATGAAACCAGTTTTCCGTTGTCACGACATAACATGAAAACGGCTTGACCGATTTGGCTGATTTTTTTTGTAGTTTTCTAATACTCTGTACAAGGTTCTTACGGAAAAAATATAAAGAAAATCTTTCAGAAAGATTAAAAAATATACATACAAAAATCACCTTGTAACGTTTCCATGGGACCAACGCGTGCGAAGCCGCGGGGCGCAGCTAGTAATATTATAGTTTAGATAACTATTGTTTAGGGCAGAAGGCTTGAAAAACCATTGAATAACTACTATTTCAGCTCACGACAAAAACACTTATATTATAGGCAGTATAAAACTTTGACACCGCAATGTCTCGACTAAGCTCTTTACTTTCCAACTTCTTGACCAATGGAACATATAATAAGTTATCGATCGACCTAGCGACTCCGACAGTCCGAGTTACGAAATGCTTGCAAAATGTATATCTGGCTTTCTGTAACCATCGTTTTCCGCTTTAACTGCATTCTTGAGAATGGATTTATCAATGACGTGACATTGTGAAACGTTATCAGTACTTCACAGAAAAACCACGAAGGTATGCCGAATGCTCGGCCGAGTAACGAATACAAAATTATGATTAAAAACGCTCATATTACTAAAAAAAATATTTAGTTTGATTGATTACAAATTGGAATCATATTAGTAGCTCAAATGGATAGCGCGTTAATCAGATTTGAATTGAAGGTTACGCGTTTAGGCCCGTCTAGTCTAGGACGCAAATTTTTGGGATAGGTGAACATTTTTTTTTTTTAGAATTGACTCGTAAGTTTGTGTTTGCATTAAGTCTTCAAACAAAAAAAATATCTTATATTATTTCCTTACTGATTCATCCTGTCACGTCTGCGTTAAAACAATGCGCTCGAAATAAGGAAAATAGGAAATAGGCCGCGTTTTCCATGCATTAAAAATTCAACCATCGGCTAACGTATTCCCAGAAGAACGAATACAATGCTGCCCTTATTTAATATTTCAATTCGGTGCTACCTTTGTTTTCTGGCAGTTATTTGAACTGGCCACGTACTTCAAATAACTGTTTGATATAAATGGGCGAAACAATAACGAAATTTAACGATGGGAACGTTAATTCAGAAAAAAACAATAACGTTTATTTTTTTAGCTTTAAAATATTATCGAATAAGATTTTTTTAGGGCTCGTTTACACGGACCGGACCGCACGTTGCAGACTGAAAGACACCCGTCGACTATCGACGACTGCAGTTGACGGCGGCATCCCGTCCGTGTATAGGAGCTCTTAATTGATAATCTGCACTTAAAATGTTATCCTCTAGTTTATTGTTTAAATAATTCACTATTTTAAACTATATTTCTGCAGCATCTAAACTCAAAATTGTCTAAACAGGTGGCAAATTCTCATCTGGTCAGTACACGTACAAGATTTACCATTTGGCATCCAAAGTACCTGCGTTCATCAGACTCTTAGCGCCTAAAGGATCTCTGGAAGTCCACGAGGAGGCGTGGAACGCATACCCCTACTGCCGGACAGTTTTATCGGTAAGAAATTAAATTGCCAAGAGATGAGAAAGAGAAAATTTAAAGCGACGTTCTTTGTTTTCCAACTTCTAATCTATGTATGTTTGAAAAATCTCAGCGGGGTGCAGCAGCTGTTTGAATTATTTAATAAATATTTTTTAAGCTATTTAATAAAACTATATTTATGAATAGAAGTTTAGTAGGTAGGTATTTTTTTATGTTTGTTACCTCCGAACTTTTGTTTGAGAGGGTGATCCGATTTTTAGATTTATATATATTTTTTAAACAAACCCAATTATTAAGATATAAATTAGCGTAGCCGGTGTTCTAAAATGCTACGCGCCAGTTTTATCAAATAAAGTTTATTTTGAAATTTTAAATGCTAAAATGTCTTTAATATTTCAGAATCCCGGATATATGAAGGAGAACTTCGTTATTTGCATAGAGTCATTGCATGTTCCAGACGCGGGAGACCAATTCAATGTGAGTTTACATAATAATTGTTATATCTACCTCAACAGCCTGTATCGGTCCACTGCTGGACGCAGGCCTCCCCGTAAGCGCCTTTACTGGCTATTATCACATGGGGGGTAATGCCCGCAATCCCTACGCTGGGAATGCGGGTTGGGGATCGCAGTTTGGTGGCAGAATTTTTCGGCAGGAGGCGTTGCTCCGCCCCGCCTCCGGTAAATATCCATTAGTCGCCTCTTACGACACCCGCGGGAAGAGTTGTGGTGCAAATTCTATGCCGCCGGCACCATTCGGCGGTTATTGTTATATCATCATGAGATGACACTTATATCACACTAATATTATAAATGCGAAAGTTTGGATGGATGTATGGATGGATGTTTGTTACTTCTTCACGCCAAAACTACTGGACGGATCTGGCTGAAATTTTGCATACAGGTAATTCTAATACTGGAATAAAACATAGGCTACTTTTTATCCCGTAAATCTGTTCCCGTGGGATAAAAATCACCTTTTAAAGTTTCCATAGGAACAACGCGTGCGAAGCTAGTGTAATATAAATGCGAAAGTTTAAATGGATGGATGGATGTTTGTTACCTCTTTACGCCGAATCTACTGAACGGATCCGGCTGAAATTTTTCATACAGGTAATTCTAGTCCTCGGATCAAACATAGGCTTACTTACATACTTGCATATTTTTTTTCTTATCAACCAATTCCCGTGGTATAGGCGTGCGAAGCAGCTAGTTTTATTATAATCTACACTAAGTATAATATTTTAAGACGAAATATTTGCTCACGGACTGCAGTAGCCTATATGTTATTCCAGGCCTAGCAGGTATGCAGAATTTCAGTCCGATCCGTTCAGTAGTTTTTGCGTGAAAGAGCAACAAAACTCAAACTCAAAAATGCTTTATTTCATAAATACAATAAATGTACACTTAGAAAAGGTCAAATCATATTAAAAAATACACTGACACGGAAATAAAGTGGTATTTTTGATTTCGATCGCTTCGGTATGTAGACTAAAGTAAAGAAACGACGAAGAAACCTTTAGCCTGTTAGTTGTTATTTTTCGAGTTGGAGCAAAATCCGACCCAAGCTTTTTTATCCTCTCTAGATAATCTCAAACATATGTACATACAGTATAGACATGTTTACAAACTTTCGCGTTTTTAATATTTGTAGGATATAAGTATACCTACTAAACTAAATAGTCATTGTTGCCACCAAGTTACTATATTAATTAGAAACTTGTTTTCCAATATAATTATGTTGTTAAATTTTAAGGTTACAGTTTCCGAAATCTTCTGTAAAATCATATTATGGCTAACCTTAACCAATAACCCAGAAGGATGGCGGGATTGCAATATAAAACACTGTTATACTGTTGGATTTAAATTATATTCAAATAACTTTACAAGAGATGTTTCTGCTTCAATTTTTGAACACCGAATGCCGACAATTTTTACTGTGCTCACAAACATCGAGTCACCCTATCGTCTACCTCTCGTCAACGCTCATTGGTTGAGAAATTCAGCCCTCTGATTGGTCGACGGATCGGTCGACGAAGTCCGACCAATCAGCGTTAACCGGAAGTCAAGTTAAATCTGAATAATGTATTTTTAAATGTAATGTGATATAAATAAATAAATAAATACATACACAATTCTCTAGAATATAAAATGATAATTTCTAATACAGTTACATAGGTCCGATTAGGGAATGACGGTAATGGACCTATTGCCAATACCGGTAATTTTTCGGTATCAATATTTTTAAAACCGGGATCCCGGTATTTCGGTAATTTTTCGGTATTTTACTATAAATATTAAAAAAGTCGAAAAAAATATTTTCTTCTGCGTGTTATATTGTTTAAGACTGAATAAGTATATTTTTATTGTAATAAAAAAGGGTTCTTAAAAAAAAGCAGTATTTTTAAATCAACTTTAATTTTAACTGAGAATTTTTGGTACTTAGGTACTACTATACAGTCTTTCTTTAACTTAAACATACATAACAATCAAATATTTATCACAACAAGAAACAACTACAAACTTAATTAAACATTTAAAACTCGAAAGTTTTCACACAAATCCATAAAACAAAAGGGGTCACGTGTTATTTTTCCCCGATACACCCGATGTCCGAAGTGTCACGGTAGTTTAGATATGCTATTTTTTAGTTATTTTTAAACCACCCGAAATCTTGTCTTTAAATCGTCATAACTTTTTTGTGTGTGGTTATTATACCACAAAATAAAGTATGCTTGTATTCTACGATGTTTTCCTATTCTAAATAAATCATTATTTGTTACAATTAATATCCACAAAAAAACTTCTTAGCTTTCAAAGTGGTAAATCGGCGTAAATGTTATGAAAAGTGACAACTTCTAAATTCATTGCAAAAAAACTAAAAGTCATTTTGAAATTAGCTTTCTTTTAAAAAGTTCTTTGGTTATTACCCTTTCTAACGATATGCTACATGGCAGAAATACTACATCAGGGGTCGACCTAAGTGATACTTTGTTGCTAGGGTCAAGATAAAGAAAATACGTTTTTTATGTTATGTTGTTTTTATTACATTTAAATTACAACATTTGCTCAAATTGACCGCCTCCACACCTTATGCATGCACGACATCTTTTTCTGATTTCTGTGGTTGTGGCAAAAGCAGCATTTCCTCTTGCATTTTTACGAATGCGGTGTTAATTCGTTCCACTAAAATTTCTTTTGTGGGCACCTCTGTTGCATAAACTAATTCTTTTGCACGTCCCCATATGTAGAAATCCAGGGGTGTCAGATCTGGGGACCGTGGTGGCCATGGTATAGGGCCAGCTCTACCGATCCACGAGTTAGGAAATACATTATCTAAATGTTCTCGTACCGTTCGTTGGTAATGTGCCGGACAGCCATCATTTTGGAAAATAATTGGCACATCTTCTTCTAAAACACACACTGTTTTTGAACTTGTCACTGCGAAATGCTACGATACACTGATTACCGTTTGAACCTTGTGCTCGTGCGTAGTAACAATTGATAGATAACTGGCCTACCGAGCGAGAGCGCACTATGCAATTCAAAATGTGCGTGACAAAGAAAGAGGCACCGCACGGGTCCGACGGTTTGTTTCCAAGAAATTACAGGAACAATACTTGTTTTGCACTCGCACCTGCATTCGTCGTTAATTTCATCAATCAGTTTTGAGCTTTATGCATGCAGAAATAATGTCCCGAACGCTATGCTCGCTATTAGCTAGGCGGCTTGCTCAAAGCCACCCGCGTCCGTCTATCTGCTTGCTAGTATACTTTGATTGTTTAAAAATATCTATTTATAGATATTTTAAAACTTTTATAAAAGTAAAGATTTAAATCAAAAAACAGTCTAACACTATCCTTCGGGCATTTGGTCGTTTATTTATTTTGAAGTCGGTTTGAGACCACGTGAAAACATGGTGAAGCGAAAACATAGACTGTCCATCAATTTTACAATCATTATAAATTTAAAATAAGTTGTTTGTAATCTAGAGCCGCCTTATGAGTTTTTTTCATTTATTTTAACGTTAAATTCAAAATACCGAATTACCGGTATTTGCAATTTCAATACCGGTATTCCGAAGTGCCTGAAATAACTCGGTATTACCGGTTTTTCGGTAATACCGAATACCGGTGTCCATTCCCTAGGTCCGATATTGATTTGAAACACAGTTATTTTTATAAAGACTGTAACAGCTCGGCCATCCTATTATTAACAAGTCCCTTCGTTAAAGCAGATAAACATTTACATAAATAGAACTTGATACACAAAAATAACATAACAATTTAATTTATTTACTAATATGCAATATTATACAAAGCAAAATGTATTATATTCTTAATTTTAATTAATAATCTAACTTAATACATGTATGCATTGAAAACAACTGGTCCATTACATTAACTAGGGTAAATAATTAGTATTTGTTGCTCGATCCATGACACTGATCGTTACTAGCAGTTAATAAAATTTGAACAGGTTATTGCTCGATCCATGACATTGATCGTTACCAGCAATTTATTTAAACTTGAATATGTTGCTCGATCCATGACATTGATCGTTACCAGCAATTGATTTATACTTGAATATGTTGCTCGATCCATGACATTGATCGTTACCAGCCATTAATCGCAGTGAAAATTCTAGACATTGATTATCATAGATAAATATACTTCACATGATTGATTACCTTATTAGCTTGTCAGTGACGTTGACAATAATCTTAAATTTATTTAATTTCACATAATTTCATATTATTTACTGTACATTAGTAAATATTTCATCTTGATTATAAGTGCATACAAAAACATAATTAAATACTGACAATATTTGATTCCTTATAATTATATGCTATAATTAATGCTAACAGTCCAAAAGTGACAGTGATGGACCAAGGTTATTAAGAAGCGACATTCAAGTATTATTTTCCGAGAAATCACTATCGTTTTGCGACCCTTGCTCATTATAATCATCATCTGATGATGATACACATCGTGTGATAGAAAGCCACGGAAAGATTTTATCAATTGCGACTATTGCTTCATATCGTTTACCTTTTCGTGTGATTGGTGTGTCTTCGACGACGTACCGGTCGTTTGGAAGAACTTTTTTGATGCGATAAGGGCCTTTACATTTTGGTTCTAATTTCTTTGACTGACCTTCAATTCCGGAGATAGAACGTATTACTCTAACTAAATCCCCTTCCTTAAATTCAAAACCCTTCTTCCGGTGTTTGTCAAAATATTCCTTATCTCGTGTTTGCTGTTCACGAATTAAGTCGCCAGCTGATGATCTTATTTCAGGCAATGGTGTTTGTGTGGTTAATGAATTATCAAAAGTTACCTCATTGAATACACTTTGCGAAGGATTTGATACATTCCTACCGAACAACAGTTCAGTTGGCGTCTTTTTTGTCGTGGCGTGAATACTGGTATTTATACCTAATTGAATATCAGGCAAATGTTCGTCCCATAGCCCATTTGGCTTGTCGTGATTCATGGCACCTAGAGCGGCCAGAATAGTTCGGTTATACCGCTCTACCTGGCCGTTTGCCCTGGGTGTGGCCACCGCATTTAGAACGTGTTTTATACCCGTCGTTTGTATGAACTTTTTGAAAGCACCGCTGGTAAAACTAGTGCCCTGATCGGTAATCAAGCGGTTGGGCGTCCCAAAATACCCAATGTGCTCGCGCAAAACTCTTATACTTGTTGCAGATTTTGTGTTACGAACAGCAGTTAGGTTCACATATTTTGTGAATGCGTCAACTATAACTAATATGTACATTTTACCTCGTTTAGTTTTGATAAATGGACCCAAGTGGTCTGCATGTATTGTGTGAAAGGGAATTTCTACTTTCGGGATCGGGTGCAGTTCTCCTGCCTTTGCACCACTGGGCAATTTGTGATGAGCACACTCAATACATGCAGCTACGTACTTTTTGACAAAACGCCTCATTTTCGGGAACCAATAGTTGGCTTTTATACGTCCCAAAGTCTTGTCATAACCAAAGTGACCAACATCGTCATGATTGGCTTTCAATATGTGCCATCTCGCACCACGAGGCACCATCCAGCGTATGGTAGAATCGTCAAGTATACGATAGACGCGACCGTTGACTAGTTTATAATTTTTAAATACTTCAACAACTTCTTTTGTGTTGGTGTCGCTTAGTATGCAAGTAATATGTTTAATTTCGTCATCGGCTTGTTGATAAGTTGCTAGCCAATCGTCACTACCTATAGTTAGTACATCCAATATGTGACCACCATCCTCATCATCAACGACAGGGCTCCTACTAAGAGCGTCAACATGAGCCATTTTTTCTCCTGGCCTATACTCTATCTCGCAATCATACTCGAGAAACTGTAGCTACCAGCGAGCGATACGCGGTACGAGATCACGCTTCGTAAGTGTTGTACGTAGAGCATTGCAGTCAGTTACGATCTTAAAACGAATCCCTAATAGGTATACTCTAAATTTATTTAATGAACAAATCACAGCTAGAGTCTCGAGCTCAAACGAGTGAAGTTTTTGCTCGTCAGAAGTGGTTTGCCTGCTGTAATATGCGATGGGTCTTAAAGCACCAGTGATATCTACCTGTACAAGAATACCTGCAACTCCTACTTTGCTCGCATCTGTATGAAGTTGGGTTTCAGCCGCTGGATCATAAAGTGCTAGTACTGGGCGGTCTACTAATACCTGTTTTAGTTGGTCGAAAGCGCTGGACTGCACATCACCCCACTGCCATGCAACATCTTTCTTCAGTAAGGCCGTCAAAGGCTGCGCTATGGTAGCAAATCCCTTAACAAACCGCCTGAAAAAGCTGACCAGTCCTATAAACCTCCTAACTTCATGTACATTTCTTGGTGGAGTGAATTCTGAGATGGCTCTAGTCTTAGCTGCTCCTGGCCTTACCCCTTCTGCACTAACTTCATACCCAAGGTAGTCAATTTTATCAAAAAAGAAGTTACATTTGGTTAATTTTAAGGTCAATCCATTTTGCGAAAATTGTTTCAGAACTTCTTCTAAGCGAACTAACCCTTCCTCGAACGATCTGGCCGGTATGAGTATATCATCCATGTAAACAAGAGTATAAGAGCTAATAGGCGAGCCCTGTATTACTTTATTCATTGTCCGCTGAAATACGGATGGCGCGTTTACCAGTCCAAAGGGCATTCTATTATACTCATACTGGCCATCTGGGGTAACGAAAGCTGTTTTCTCGCGTGAACTTTCTTCGATAGGAATTTGATAATAGCCCGACGCTAAGTCAAGTGTGATAAACAGTGTACTACCAGAGAGTTTGTCAAGTTGATCTTCGATTCTTGGAAGCGGGTAGTGTTCCCGTTTCGTTTTGCGGTTTAGCGCTCGGTAGTCGACACATAACCTCTTTTCGCCGGATTTTTTACCAACTAATACTATCGGACTTGCATATGGAGAACTAGATTCTCTGATAATACCGCTGTCCAGCATTTCCTGAACCATGTCCTTGACCAGCTGACGCTCTGCGTAAGCCAACCTGTATGGCCGATATACAACCGGTTGGGAATCAGTTGATTCGATAACCATCTCTGTTTGAGATGTAAAACCTAAGTCACCTAGACTAGAGGAGAAACTGGGTTTGAATTTATTTAATAGTTTAAACAGTTCGTGCTTTTGAGCAGGGGTTAACGTTTCTCCATAATGAACTGTAGATTCAAAGTTATTTTCGTTAATGTCGACGTATTTGATATTCAACGTACTGTTTAGAGAATAACTCCTAGTGATTAACTCGCCAGGTTCGATCGTCAACTCTTGAAGCCCTAAGTTTTGAATTAAAACAATGCCTACTCCATCTTTTAGCGTGTATTCTCCCGGCAATAAGTAATGTTCGCGACTCAAATCATGCCTAGTGCTACCATGAACGTAAATGGTCCCTGTATATGCGTTCGGGCATTTGACAGAGATTGGCTTCAACTCGTTGACCCCTATGACAATTTTACGATCACAAACCAGTGGAAGCTTAACAGTTTTATACTGTTCAGTTTTTTGAAAGATGACTTTCTTATCGGTTTTAACTATCTTAATCGTAGGCCTTTCTGTAAACGTATGTCCCAACAGTAGAGGACAAGGAATAACGTTATCTTCAACCACCAGGATAGGAACTTCGTGTTCCACTACTCTCTGCACATCAATAGTAGCAAGCATTGACCCAACAGGGAGACACGTAGCGTTTCCTAATCCCCTCAACCTTGGGCCACTTCCCTCTTGCCATTTCAGCAGCAATCGTTTTGCTTCGCTAACGCGAATTAGGGTTCCTTCACTACCTAAGTCGACTAAACAATCAATCAACTTGCCGTTAACCATAATTGGCATTTTATACTTTAGCCCGGTGTCATATTCGCTGTCAATTTTAAGGACAGCCTTACTGTTATCTTGGGTATTAGCACCTTGTTTTGATTTTGGGCAGTCAGCAATAACATGGCCTAGTAGTTTGCAGTTTGTGCAATGTAATTTTGGCTTGGTGCAACGATAAAACGTATGACCTTTTTCATTACAGTTATAGCAAGTTGTGTTCGCATTTTTTTTGATTGAAATTATTAGTTTTGTCAGACGCTTTATCGTTGCTCGCTGGTTGATTGCTATTGCGTTTGTCCCTATTTCTGGAAATATCAGCGTTGTTCCTATCTTGACCGATCTTAATAGATTTCAAAAATTTCAAAACTTGTTCTGGTTCCGAAAATTCTGAACTCTGGCCACCTACCCTTACATTTCTATCATCGATACCTGCTAACAGACAGTCCACAGCGCGTCTACCTGTAATGTCGCATCGATTTAAAAGATTCATTTTTGTGTAATAGTACAAGTCTAAAGGTTCGCCAAAACGTACTCTCTTACTCAACATTGCAGATAATAATTCAGCATAATTTTCTCGCGTTGGAAATGAGTCGCGTAATTTTATCTTCCATTCTTCCCATGTATGAAGAAGGGAAGGCAACCCCTGGTACCAGGTTTTGGCTATGCCACAGAGTTTAGGCATTGCATAGTGGACTATCTGTTTATCACTCCAATTGTATATTTGGGCACATTCATCTACTTTCTTTAACCATGAATCTACAGTCTGTTCTTTATTGAGAGGGTCAAAATCCGGTATTACGTTGATAACCGGGAACCTGTCATTATCACTTGTGGACTTTACATTTTGCATTAAATCTAAAAACCTTTTGAAAAATCTTGTTTCGATTTCATTATCAACCTTACTACTAGAATTATTTTCACATTGTACAATTGGACTAGAAGCTCTTAACCTTGACCTAGATCTTTCAGAACTGAACACCCTACGGTCATTCGAGTTCTGCCTCAACCGATTACGTGGTTCTGCCTTTCTAGAAGTGGATCTCGAATTTCTGCCTCTCTGATTCCTAGAACGTGACCGCCTAGCCCTAACTCGTATGTATGGGGTGCGAGAATGCGCCCTCCCCCGGGACTGGCTGCGTTCTACTGTGCTGGTTCTTGGTCGCCCACCTTTAGATCTTGATCGCGACCGGCGCTGACCTGCCTGGTGCTGCGAGCGGGACCTCACTCGTCCCCGCGACTGGCTGTGACTGGTCCCTCTTCCATCCGCATCAGCAACCCGACAGCGCGGTGTTGCTGCATTCTTAGACTTGGACCGACGTCTTCGGTGGGTTGTGTCCTTACCCATGACCTCAGAAAAAAAAAGGGACAGCAATTATAATAAACATTATAAACATCGCATTATTAACAGTCTACAGATTCTAAACAATTGTTATTATAGACAAAAAAAACTAAGTCTGTAACATGGTTTTTGTCGTTAACTGTAAAATGGTCTGTAACTGACCCTGTAAAACAGCCTGAAAAATCATTTTCAGGCTGTAACATGGTCTGCAACAAGGTATGTAACATGGTCTGCGACACAGATACAACCTGCAACATGACCTGCAACAAGGTCTGCAACATGGTCTGCAACAAGGCATGCAACATTGCCTGCAACATGCCTTGCAACATCATTTGCAGAACAGCCTGGCCATTTTTTTACAACCTGCAACACGGTCTGCAACATGGCATGCAACATGGTCTGCAACACAGATACGACCTGTAACATGATCTGCAACAAGGTCTGTAACATGACCTGCAACCTGCCCTGTAACATCGTTTATAGAACAGCCTGGCCATTCTTGTACAACCTGCAACACAGTCAGTAACATGGTCTGCAACACGGTTACAACCAGTAACATGGTCTGCAACATTGTTACATATCTTAACAAGGTGTGCAACATGAAGTGTAACCACCTGCACTATGGACATGGAACATGTTACATTAAATGTTATGTGGTCTGCAACATAATATACTACAACATAGCCTGTGTCATAGTTAGTTGTAACAGTATCAGCGAATGAACCTACTAAATTATTAGTGACAAAAAGGAAAATAACATCTAGATTATTTCATAATATTACATGCGGGTAAAAGAAAAAAAAATGTTACACGTATGAAAAGATAATAATGTCTCAAAAAATCTCATCAGATGCTTTGTGATTTAACCAGTATACCATAAGCCTCAAAATACTACAAGGGAGTGCCCTTGCCACGTATTCGAGGCTATACAGTTACGCAATGGATAAAATAAAATACGGGGGGTACCCCGATCAATTTTCTTTCATCTATGCTTGCTAGTTTTTCCATGCGCTACCGTGATCGTCAAAATACTGCAAGGGAGTACCCCGGCCAAGTATTCGGAGTTACACGGAAAACACCACGAAAGAGAAAAACGGGGAGTGCCCCGATCGGTTTCTCTTGCCAGTGCTTGCACAAAGGACACAAAAATTACGTCACAGTAAAAACAAATGAAACAAAATTGGTACTTACACTTTCTTTGCGGGCGTCGGTTTTCGTATCCCGCTTCTGAGCTATGGCTAACCTTAACCAATAACCCAGAAGGATGGCGGGATTGCAATATAAAACACTGTTATACTGTTGGATTTAAATTATATTCAAATAACTTTACAAGAGATGTTTCTGCTTCAATTTTTGAACACCGAATGCCGACAATTTTTACTGTGCTCACAAACATCGAGTCACCCTATCGTCTACCTCTCGTCAACGCTCATTGGTTGAGAAATTCAGCCCTCTGATTGGTCGACGGATCGGTCGACGAAGTCCGACCAATCAGCGTTAACCGGAAGTCAAGTTAAATCTGAATAATGTATTTTTAAATGTAATGTGATATAAATAAATAAATAAATACATACACAATTCTCTAGAATATAAAATGATAATTTCTAATACAGTTACATAGGTCCGATATTGATTTGAAACACAGTTATTTTTATAAAGACTGTAACAATATAATCAAATACAACACTAAAAAAAAATTTATATACCTATAAATTCTAAACATTACTAAGAATTATAAGCCTGTGTTTTCTAAGGCCTGACCTTTGGTCCGAGATCAATACGACATTAGTAGGTAGGTACATTGTAGGTAAGCTGCTCGAAACGAAACAGATGTATGGAATCATTAAAATCAATATCACTTGCGTCACTGCTTTATTTTTAGCTATTTTGCAGAGCGCTAAGTATCGACAATCAGCCTATATTTATAATCGTTATCGAAGTAATAAATAAAATAATCGATTGTTTTATGATGCAATTTTAAGGTATGTTTGGTTTGGACGACGGAGGTCATCTCTTTTCACTAGTAGATAAGGCTATTCCCTAGCTATTCCCCGTTGGACACCTACGATAGGGTTGGTTGGTCCACCAGTTCAAAGTCTACATCCAACAGTGAACCTAAGTTAGACCGATGGAGTAAACGAGTTCTTGAGTGGAGACCGCGAACGGCAAACGTAGTGTAGGGCGCCCTCCGGCCAGGTGGGATGACGATCTGCGAAAGACTGCACGCAGATGCTGGATGCGTCAAGCTGAAGACAGGGCGCTATGGCGCTCATTAGGGGAGGCCTATGTCCAGCAGTAGACTAGTATATGCTGATGATGATGATCATTCCCCGTTAAAAAGAAGCGTTATCTGTAAACAGGATTATGTTCTACGTGTAGGCTAAATTTCCATCGTCTCATAGTTTTGATCTAACATGTGATGCCTATAGAATTCTTGCTTCTGGCCGCGGCTTCGGACGCGCTTTTCATGTAGCCTAGGTCCGTCTGTGGGATACCGTTAGTGTCGGTTCACATCTGACTGAAGATGCGTCGAGCGTATCATAGGTCGCGTCCAGTCGGTCAAATAGATGTTTTCATATCTGACGGAAGATGTGTCGGGTGTAACTTCGTTTTGCCACATACGCGTCTATTGACTTTCTGCATTCAGCATCTACAGAGCACACCGACAATGCGTTGACGGAAACGGAACGCTGTACGCTCGACGCACTAACATATCTGATACCTTTAAACGAGCAATTCTTGTATATATATTCTGAATCGCGGAAACGGCTCCAACGATTTTCATGTAATTTAGTATACAGGTGGTTTTGGGGGCGATACGTTAAGTTCATTAAGTGTGAAAAGTTGAATGTTTTCTCATATATGTAGAACAGTTGGTCTGTTCTGGCGTTACGCGACCGATAATACGCGACGCATCTTCCGTCAGATGTGACCTCCGTGTCAAATTTCATTAATTTAATTTCGTTTAGCCGTTTAGGTGTTATAGAACTACACGTCTCAATTCTCAAATATACGGATGGCAAGTTTCTTGTCGACGGCAGTCGCTTGAAGGATGTAGTTGTTGCATTGCCGTCGTGCGTGTGTTTGAGACGTCCAGTGTATAAGAGCCCTTAGGCGTGAAAACGTAATAGACAAAGTTACTTTCGAATTTGAAATATTAGTATGGATGGATGTACTTTTTACGTGATTAATTTAAATTTAATTTAACTTGAAAATATTGGTAAACACGTTTTCGGATGGAGGACCTGTGAAGGTCAGCTGTGAACTTTTGTGGGATTATATATTAATTCATCAGGTTCCTCTAAAATATCGCCTGATATGACACAATCCTGCCAGTGTTCGTTTCGAAATCGTACGTAAACTTTCAGCGCAGTGCTCATGGACAAAAACTCACGAAACACAGTTCCTAGATGAAAACAAAGCCACTGTTTGATTTTGAACCTTCCTTTTGCTTGCTTAATAGCCACGATGCAATCGAATTAACACAAGCTGGGTAGCAACAGAAATCAAAGGCGTTCAAATATAGACTGCTGTTAAAAATAAAATACTTAAACCGAACTTTCTTTCGGAAAGCAGAGATGAGTTCTACAATTTAAAATTTATCTTAATCACGGACTTAATATTATTTGAGAAACAAGTTATGCAAGGTTACAGATAAATATTTCTGAGAACTGTATAGTTTCCGCTATAAAAACGTGAATTAAAAAGCTACATCTCTTGCTTACGCGTATAGATGTTTATAGCGAAAAATTTGTTGTAAAGTCAATTAAAGGGGAGGAAATTTAGCATTTTATGTATCGAAAGATAGAGCCATGACATAACGAGGATTGCCTTACCAATAAAACCTGAATGCGCTCAAACCAATCAAAATTAATGGCACAAATCGCACAAGTTTTTAGTGAGCTTACTCCCAATGGTGTAGGTCATAAAACTTAATAACCTAGTCTGGTTAATGGATTTACTAATAACCACGTATAAATGTTTACGTTCAGGCTTGAAAATAAAATTAAAACTAGTATTTTTGACGTCAAAATGGCAACTTTTATTTAATTCGCGATAATGGTCTACTAACAAAACGTAAAACTCGTATTTACACCGTTTTTTGTACGACGACGTGAGTGACCTTAACGTTTGAAGGCAATTCAGTTTAGTATTCGTTTTTATCAAAGTCACAAATCACAATCAAGACATTGGGTTTTTGGGTTGAAGTTTTTGCTAAGTTACGTACGCAGTAGAGTATTATTTACCTAAATACCTAGAAATAAAATAATTTATTTTGAATTTAAAGATTTCACAAAAAGGAGTAGATTCTATGTTAGGCTGTTTGTATGCTTTGCCGCGTGGGGGACTGGGGGTTAAGATCGCCGTGTGGTGCGGCTAGAATTTGCACCCACCCAACTTTTTCCGCAGGTGTCGTAGGACGTGACTTAGCTTTATACACCGGTGGGCGAGCAGCGCCTCCTGCAGAACAGTCCTAAAACTAAACCGTATGCCCAGGGTGGGGATTATGGGATTATGGGCCCCCAAGAGATGCCTATAAAGCGCTTATCCGCGGTGGATATCCCTAGCCGCCTCTTACGACACCCCCGGGTAGAGTTGGAGTGGAGTGGCGTCAATCCCCAGCCACGCAGCTGTGTTAGTTACTTTAATGACAATTGAGAAGATTTTGAGTATTCTAAATCAATCAAACTTATATAACTTTTGACATCTGCAATATCATCTAAATACCTGCTTCCTAGCTTTATGCTTTACAACTAGCGAGCAAAGTGATTTTCTACTAGACAATTAATACTTACGTTATCTAGTGAAGCAAGGTTATGGCATTTTGCTGTGATATGATAAGGAAAGGGTTTGCCGTAAATAAAGCCTTATCTTTACCATGCATATGTTTTTTCTCACATAGTTATTTCTATGTGAGAAAAAACATATGAATGAAAAACTAGATTTTACCCGCGGTTTGGCAGGCGTTGTTCCTATAGAAACCTTTAGAAGTGTGTAGGCTTATCATCAACCAATTTTTCAGAATCAGAAATATAAAAAATCTCTCTGGGAGAACGTAACCTATCTTCCCTTTTTAAATCAATGATTTTAATACATCTTGGGTGCATTGAAACCAGTCTTGCATATTAGAAAAAAATAAGTACTCAATTACCGAGCAGAACATAATCACACAACTTCTTTCTGGCGGTGCAGCGGCATTATAGGTCGATTGAAGAGAACAATACAAAGCACAAAGAGTTTTTTTTGTTGATTATTTTATATTATTGCGCTTATTGTATCATGAAATTAAAATGCGGTCATTTCAGGGGCATTCAGACGGTCAACGACTATGACCACTAGTCATTCCGCTTTGAAAAATACTTTACATCAAAATAGGTATATTGTATATATTGTTCTTTTATCTCCAGTACATCCCCAGTTTGCCTGGAAGAGATCGCTCAAAGCGATAAGGCCGCCCTTTGTACTTTTTGTGATTCTGTACATTTCCTTCTGTATTGTTTTTTATGTTTGTGTGGTACAATAAAGAGTTATCTATAGATAAGTATTAGGATCCAGCAATAAGTTTACCATGACCAATCTTCTGCTGTGGTAAAATATTTGAATCCATCATATCACAC
Source organism: Eupithecia tripunctaria (assembly GCA_955876795.1). NCBI lineage: Eukaryota > Metazoa > Arthropoda > Insecta > Lepidoptera > Geometridae > Eupithecia > Eupithecia tripunctaria. The sequence goes on from OY041620.1 coordinate 9,597,486, forward strand.
TAATCACACAAGGTTCGTAGTTAACCCGCTTACACTCATAATGAATTCGTCAAACTACGAAAGTTTCTATAGTAAAATAGTTTGTATGGATGTATGGATGTTTGTTACCTCTTCACGCCTGAACTACTGAACGGATCAAGCTGAATTTTTGCATTTAGGTAATCCTAATCCTGGAATTAACATAGGCTATTTTGTATCCCATAAATCAGTTCCCATGGGATAGAAATCACCTTTAAACGTTTCCATATGAACAACGCGTGCGAAGCCGCGGGGCGCAGCTAGTTTACCATAATTTGAGTTTTGAGCTTTCCAATATTTCGGCACAGTTTCATGCGCCATGATCACGTAGCTCAAAACTCAAATCATGGTAAAAATCTCGACTTGTAGTTTTTTCTTTGTCAAAAGACATTGTTTGACCGCAAACCAGATGGAAAGTGATGATGTGGCAGCCGATGAATCTTTCTGATTTACGATGCCAAATTTCACTAAGAGCGGTTTAGCGAGAAAACGTAAAAGACAGACTTGCTTTTGAATTTATAATATTAGAATGGATTATCTCCCCGCCCACGATGGTGGCAAATATCCCAAGAATTGTTCTGAAAAGGCCCACTCCATAAGCCTGAATTTATAATAAATATTGTTCACTCTTTTTGATTCTTCTTGTATTAATTTGAAGTTTTCGCTATGGCAGGAAACATCCTGCCAGCATCTGCTGAGTGTTGGCCTTATTGTTACTTTTTAACCGACTTCAAAAAAAGGAGGAGATTCTCAATTCGACTGGTTTTTTTATGTTTGTTACCTCAGAACTTTTGACTGTCCGATTTACATGAATTTATTTTTATTTGAGAGCTGGTGCTTCCCATGAAATCCTATTTTAATTTGGTCCAGGTCTGACAATGGAATCCATGAAAAAACGATATAATAAAAGTCGATTTATAGTTTTTTAAAACAAAATCAGTAAAACCTAAGTTTTTGTATGTGCTATGTATCTATTGGTAAACAAAAAACGCATTTTCAATTTACATTTTATTTATTACAAAATGGTAATCTAATTTGAGAAATAAATTAATGATCATCTAGGCCTACCTTCCTTTAAATATAATTCTTCAAACTAAATGGCCGATAACACTGACCATCGCCCGCATGGTTCGCCTTTGCCTCTAATATCCTACAATTATCCATGATTGCTCTTACCATTACGTATCACACGACAGCAGTTCCGCAAAGACATGACATGTAACGGAGGGCCAAGGTAGAAATAAATAAATAAATGAAGATCTATCTATACGCCAGCCACACTCGACACAGTAGAATGTTTATAACAAACCAAAAAATAACGAAAAGCCGCTTGCTTAGCGTCGAGTTTCAGTTAAAATTGTTAGCAATATTTATTGAAAGAAGGATCTCAAACTGAAAAATAAATTAAATTGCGTATAAGTCGCGACAACGGACATATACATAAACTAGCTGCGCCCCGCGGCTTCGCACGCGTTGTTCCTATGGAAACGTTAAAAGGTTATTTTCATCCCACGGGAACTGATTTATGGGATAAAAAGTCCTATGTTTGATTCCAGGATTAGAATATCCTGTATGCAAATTAATTAATAATATTTCAGCCAGATCCGTCCAGTAGTTTTGGCGTGAAGAAGTAACAAACATCCATCCATCCATACATCCATACAAACTTTCGCATTTATGATATTAGTGTGATATGTACGCCGTAACAAACATTCACCCTTTCGCATTTATAATATTAGTAGGATTAGTAGGATACAAATTAAATATCCTACAAATTGTCATGATTGCTCTTACGACACGACAGTTCCGCAATGTCATGACAAGGTGTAACGGAGGGCCAAGGTGGTTGACTTTGACCTTAACACGTGTATGTGTTGCTAACTGCCTGTGGCTTCATTCATCTAAGTGACAAACCTGCAGATGGCGCCATTTTGTGAAAAGGTCAAGCACACGACGTCGTTCTCGTAGGAGCGGGACAGGGTTCTCATTGTTTTTGGAAGGCGTGATCCATTGATTAATTAAAAAGGGAAGATGAGGTACTAGTTTCTCGTAAATGGCAGCCTCATACATATTGTGTAAAAATGTGTGCTCCCACCTCAGTCACCGTCGGACCGGCGGCACGGGCGGTCGTGATTCGCGTAAAATATTGTTGTCTCGGTCTCACTTCGGTCTTAGATATGTACGTCTTTCCGTCTTTGTTCTTCTTTGTATTGCACAGGACTGGAAATATAACTGTGAGCGTATGTGTTTGCGTGTAGTTGTAACACATGCCAATTTTTGAGTAAGCGCTGGGAGAACGTAACCTATCTTCCCTTTTTAATTAATCAATGGCGTGAGCGCAAAATATCAAGTTTTTGCTTATTTACTAAAGATCTTATGAAGACACTGGTTTAAGGAACCAAATAATAAGCAATAGCCTAGAAGTCAAAACATAAGTCAGTTAATGCAATAAATTGCAGGGTTCCTGTTACTGAGATCTTAACCATATTATCTACAAAACAGTGCAGTTTTATGACATTTAAATATTTTTTCTAAATCTCTTGTTTTCACGTTAACGGAAACAAAGAAAATATGTTGAATTTTATGTATTTTTCCTACCTCAGCCTAGTTTGACAACTAAATCAGTTAGGTTTGACCATTGATTAATTAAAAAGGGAAGATGAGGTACTAGTTTCTAGAAAAAGGCAACCTGATATTGTGTAAAATTGTGTGCTCCCACCTCAGTCACCGTCGGACCGGCGGCGGCGGCACGGGCGGTCGTGATTCGCGTGAAATATTGTTGTCTCGGTCTCACTTCGGTTTTAGATACGTCTTTCCGTCTTTGTTGTTCTTTGTATTGCACAGGACTGGAAATATAACTGTGAGCGTATGTGTTTGCGTGTAGTTGTAACACATGCCATACTTTGAGTAAGCGCTGGGAGAACGTAACCTATCTTCCCTTTTTAATTAATCAATGGCGTGAGCGCAAAAAATCAAGTTTTTGCTTATTTACTAAAGATCTTATGTGAAGACATTGGTTTAAGGAACCAAATAATCAGCAAAAGCCTAGATTCTGGGCTCTAGGCCCTAGAAGTCAAAACATAAGTCAGTTAATGCAATAAATCGCAGGGTTTCTGTTACTGAGATCTTGACCATATTATCTACAAAACAATGCAGTTCAGGTATTTTTTCTAAATCTTGTTTTCAAGTTAATGGAACCAAAGAAAATATGTTGAATTTTATGCATTTTTCTACCTCAGCCTAGTGTGACAACTAAATCCGTTAGGTTTGACCCATAAGACGAAGTGGGACGGTTTTGCGAGAAAAGGACAAGCGAACGTCGTCGCGTGGGGAAGGCTAGAAAGGGCGGCAAGAGCCGCGGGGTGGGCAGCCCGCGCGCATTTTCACTGATCGTTATTTATAAATTTGTTTATTGCCCTAAAATGATATTCTTTCGCAATAAAATAAAACCATAATCGTCTCAAGTATTATATGAAACTTCATTTAATTATGTTAAACTAGCTGCGCCCCGCGTATTCGCACGCGTTGTTCCTATGGAAACGTTAAAAAGGTGATTTTCATCACACGGTAACTGATTCATGGGATACAAAGTAGCCTATGTTTGATTCAAGGATTAAAATTATATGTATGCAAAGATTTGCTATATGAGCCACGATTATGTTAAACGCCAGTTCAGATTACTCTTATCAAAATAAATTCAGACACAGATAATTCAAATCCATCAGAAGTTAAATGATATTAAATCACCAAGTGAAACTTATCGACTGATAAAATAATAATCAGCCTTGTAGTAACTCGGTGATAATATTTTCAAGTATACCTACGTATGTATAGTGTCATTCGCTGACACAATTTTGCAACCATTCACTTCATTTCCGCGTTTGTTTCCAAACAAACAATGCTCAGACGTAATTTTATGTTATTATAAAGTAAATCTATTCTCATACTTAACTTTTTTATATTACATCTTGGAGACGGAACAAAATTATGATGATATTACTCACACGAATTATGATGTTGTTAATTGGTTACCATTAAATAGGGCAAAGGTCATGCTGGTTTTGTAGTACTTCGCGGGCAGTACTCTACTTTAGAGCCACTCACTAGGGGCATGCCCCGAGCAGCCGTTGGGCGTCTTTCAACCAAAGACCTGACGAGGATAAATACGAGTATATCGTACTAGCAGCGCCTCGCGGTTTCACCCGCGCAGTTCCCGTTCCCATGAGAATTCCGGAATAGAATATAGCCTATGTCACTCCTTGAAAAGTAACCTTGTTAATGATGAATGATTTTTTTAAATAGGACAATAAAATCTTTCCTCTATATATTATTAGTATAGTATAGATAAATAATGCGGATAATTGACACAGGATTATGTAGCGACAAAGCTGTGTGAATTGTCCAGCATTATTTATTTATTTAGCTTGGGGCTACCCAAGCTAAGCAGAGTTATGGTATATTACTATTATATTTTACTGCGATACATTACAAAAGCTACTGACAGTGTCCTAAAGTCTAGTAGAGAATAAACAAGTGTTGTTTGACACCTTCATGTCCCAAGACGCAGGTGCCAGTCTCTATCTGCGTGGAGTTGCGGCGCGCCCCTGCGGGTCGCACCGCAGAGCTGGGCAGTGAATGCGTTATATAGAAAGAAATAGAAACACATACAATTTTGAAGAAAAAATAATAAATAATTGAATTTCTTTTAAAAAAACTATAAACCGTCTTCAATTATATAGTTTTTCATGGATCCCACTGTCAGAACAGGACCAAATAAAAAATGAATCATGAAAATCGGACCACCCAGTGGTTAAGAACATTAAAAAACCTTAAACAACATTAAAGATTCCTTTTTTTTAAGTCGGTTAAAAATAACACAGTTTGTTTGAGTTACAAAACGGTCCCAGCATGTGTGGTTGTATTTGCGTACAACCAACGCTGTGCGGTCCGTTCCGTGGCGGTCACTGGCGGTGTCACAACGACACAATTTTTTTTACCACAAGAGTCTGGTCTCTGTCAGAAAGTAGACTGCTGAGCTAGCGATTTGCTCTAAACATACCACTTTTCACCTCGATCAGTGAAAAAATTATTCGGTCCATGTTACTTTATAGTTGCACGGTGCGTTCAAATACCTACTTGACAGGCATCATGGGTGATAACAAAAACAATTTTTTAGAGTGTAAAAGAGATTTTTTGTAGTACTTGCAATTACAATACAAATTTAACGAATTTACAAAAACATTCGTTTTTTTATCTTCTTTTTTATTAAAAAATATTAAAATATTGGTAGCAATAAAGTAAAGCATCGTCATGCTAAAATAAGATTTTGAACAAGGCGATGAGTTTTTTCATTTTTTCGGCGCCGACCATAGAGTATCAATAGCCTCTAGACTAGACCCTAATAAACTATTGAAATGCAGTAACACCATTCTAAACTCAAATTACATTTTTCATCTTGTTGAATAATATTATTTAAACCACTTGTGAGCAAAATGAAAATTTAATGTTTAACTTAACTGTTTTTACGCTCCACTGCACTGAAAGCAGCGATTAACAAATAGGTATCTCAAGACATTTGTCCCGAGGCGGGGATCGAACCCGCCACCTCCGTCACGGGCGGACTTTCGCCCGTCGCGGCACTGAGGCAAGGAATGAAGGGGTGCGTGCGTAGTGCGCATGCTCCCTGCTTTGCAGTCTACGATGTTCCGGTGTACGGCGAGAGACGGCTGTCGGGGCCGCTCCTGAGCCCGGCCCGGACCCGCGGCTTCGGACCGTGTCCCCCGGCTTTATTATGTAAATATTGATAAACACCAGGGGCGCAATGCTAGCAGCATTGCGCCCCTGGTGTTTATCAATATTTACAACCAACCTTCACCATGTCTGTCACTACGTGATTTGGTACGTGGCAGATTCGTTCACGTAGATTCCTGAGATGATTGAAACTCAATAGTCCAACTCTAGAACCCTAGTAAGTTCTGCGACGAGACAGTGATCATATTTTTCACTCGAAATGCACAAACCTGCGGTTATTTTATTTCTGAATCATATAAAGGTAGAGTACCAAGATGGAGGTATTATTCAGATTTGTTCACGTAGATTCCTTAGATGAAAGAAACTCTATAGTCCAACAACCAACGGGGTTATTGGTAATTTACTTCGTGAACTTCCGGTTCTGTCCATCATCACTTCATCAGGAACACGTTCTTGAAGACGGCAGATAGATAATACTAGTACCTAATGTTGATAAACTGGTACCAAAGTTTGATTAAGTAATAAAATAACCCCCTTATTCATAATGGGCTGCTTACATAAAACAGCTGCTAAGTAGTGTTATTTCTCAGTATGACTTATGTCATTAGAAGAAGACACAGCGAGATTTAGCAGTGTGCTAAGTTAGCAGACTAAGTATTATGAACAAGGGGGTAAGTATTTAAGAGATGCTTAATTTTTGTTTTAAGTTCAGTTGTTTCGTTGATTTTGCTATTTTGTTTTAGCTTTGAGAACACCTGAATGAACTTAATTTCTATTTAAAGAGTCTATGTCAAAAAGTTTTGTGGTTGGACTTAGACTCTTTAACTCCAACTCAAACTCAGAAATGTCCAGGAAATGATAAGCCCGCATCTGGCAACCCTTCTTCCGACTGAGCCGTTCGAGGCGTCACGGAGTAATTAAATAAGTACAAACAAAGACAAACATTTTGAAGAATAACATTGACAACGCACAGCGGTTTTGATATATATACACAAAACAATGAAATGAAAAAAAGAGTGGGTATACCAGCTTTATGCTCAGATTTAAAACGAATTATAAAACATATGGCGCTTTATGGGATATAATAAAAAGCTTTACAACTTTATTATAATAAATAGCGTAACCTCTGTGGTTTTCTCAGTGTTATTCTAAGGTTTACTAATATTGTAATATTAGTTTAAGTTGGGAAATAAATAAATAATAATAAATATTAATATTAGGTCCTTACATATGAAATTGGCGTTTTGTATGGGAGGAACAAAAAGTCGAATATTTTTTAATATAATATATTTAATTAATCAAAGTATGAACCATTATTTTCTATGCACTTTTGCCATCTTATAGGTAGTTCATTGATCCCTTTACTAAAAAAACCAGTCGGACGGGAATCAATAAAATCTTTGAAGGCGATTTGGACTGCCCCATCGGAGTTGAATTTTTTCCCTTGCAAGAAGTTATCCAAATTTCGAAAAAAATGGTAATCTGTTGGAGCAAGGTCCGGGGAGTACGGAGGATGTCTTAGACTTTCCAATTGAAGCTCTTCTAATTTAGTAGCCGTCTGTTGCGCAGTGTGTGGTCTAGCGTTGTCGTGAAGCAGCAGTGGCGTGGAGCGATTGACCAGCCTAGGTTGTTTAGCCGCTAGCTTTTCCATCATGGTTTGCAATTGCTGACAATAGACATCAGCCGTAATAGTCTGGCCAGATTTGAGAAAACTGTAATGAACAATACCGGCACTAGTCCACCAAACGCTTACAAGTAACTTTCTTGGGGTTAATTTTCGCTTGGGGCAGGATTTGGCTGGCTGGCCAGGATCCAACCATTGCGCTGAGCGCTTCCGATTATCGTAAAGAACCCATTTTTCATCACAGGTAATGATTCGGTTTAAAATACCTTCATTATTGTGCCGGTTTAGTAATGTAACGCAGCAGTCGACGCGCGTTTGCCGGTTTGCTTCAGTCAATTCGTGAGGTACCCACCTTTCAAGCTTTTTAATCTTCCCAATTTGCTTCAAGTAAATTAAAACAGTTTTATCACTAACATCGCAGCCTGCAGCTAACTCGGACGTGGTTTGCGATGGATCCGCTTCCACAATAGCCTTCAACTCTTCATTATCAACTTGAGTCTCAGGCCGTCCACGGGGCTTGTTCTGCAGGTCGAAATTTCCAGAACGAAAACGTTGGAACCAAAAACGAACTGTGTTTTCTTTTGCAACACGACCGCCATACACATCATTCACCCTTCGAGTTGTTTCCGCAGCACTAGTGCCACGGCGGAACTCGTACTCGTAAATAATGCGATATTTTAAGTTTTCCATTTTGTAAAATGAGTGACGCAAACAGAAAAAAACAGAAGAAAAAAAACAAATGAATGACGATCATCGAAGCACAAATACATGAGTCTATAGCTGTACAAATTTGAATTTGGAATTCCTTACCAAAGAGGAGAAATTTGTGATTAAAGTGGCCAGTACGAAAAACGCCAATTTCATATGTAAGGACCTAATATCAGCAAAAAGTTACATTTAAGTGGATAAAAACAAAAAATATGAAAACAACTATAGGTATAATTAATGACAAATAATTCCTCAACCTCAACCTTTCAACATTCTATATATAGGCCCACTGCTGGACGCAGACCTTCCCCTGATAAGCGTCTTATCTCATACTTTTGAACGAGCAATTCTTGTATATATACCTATATAAACCGTATCTCGGAAACGGCTCCAACGATTTTCATGAAATTTAGTATACAGGGGGTTCGGGGACGATAAATCAATCTAGCTAGCTTCATTTTCAGAAAATGTCGTTTTATTAGTTTAATTATTTTTCAATAAATACCTATATCGTAATCAATTGACTCTTCCTGACATCTATTGGCGAAAAAAAACCGATTAAAGCTATTATGAGGGGCCCCCTCATAATAGCTTTAATCGGTTCTTTTGAGTATTACCCCCGGGGTAATACCCATATTCCTCACGCTGGGCATGCTGGTTGGGACCCCAGGTTGGTGGTAGAATTGTTATGGAGGAGGCGCTGCTGCCTGTCCCCGGTAGATATCTCTTAGTCGCCTCTTACGACACCCACGGGAAGCGTTGGGAAAAGACAGCGAGTTGTCTGTATGATCCTGGCTTAAAATAAACGTTGTTGGTTCCAGGTACACGAGTTGCCTCCAGAGAAGCTGAAGAACCGCGAGGTCATTCACATTGACATCGCTAATGACCCCATCCCGCCGGCTGACTACAAACCAGAGACAGACCCCTCCACCTTCAAGGTAAATCTCAAGACCAGTCTCTACCATGAGTTGTCACAGTTAAATCGCCTGACGTTACTACAGTAAATAAATAAAAAAATAATGCTGGACAATCCACACAGCATTATCTAGCCCCAAGCTAAGCAGGGCTTGTGTTATGGGTACTAGATAACTGATATACATAATACAATACACTACATAGATAGATATTTTTTATTATACATAGAAAACATCCAGAACGCCCTGAACAAATATCTGCAGATTGTACAAATATTTGTCCCGAGGCGGGAATCGAACCCGCAACCTCCTGCGTCGCAGGCGGACCTTCGCCCACCACGCCACAGAGGTCGTCAGTAGTTAAGTAAATACACCTATAGTTATCCACAGCTCATTTTAGTACCTAACTCCGCTAGAGGCGCTTTAGAAGTTTCCTATTATCGTCAACGCGAGCGTGATTGAAAAGCTTGTTGTTTCATCCAATGTTAGAAAAAGAGGCAAAGCGAAAAGAGAGAGAGAGCGCCTGATCGCTCGGTCGGCATTCGGTTACTTTCGCCGATCACTCGCGGGTAGTCGGCCCTAGGAAGAACAGTGTGGCGAAATTTCATAAAACTTGTTCCAGGAAATACGTGTAATTTGAAATTTCAGTAAGCCTTACAAGTTTTTAAATAAAACTTTGTCGTTTAGAATCTCCATTACATTTGCAATGTTTCTATCTAAATATTTTCTTTACTTTTACAATTTATGAGTATATTAAGAACGCCCAAAATTCAGGTAATTTTTCTGCAAAAAGGCAGATTTTTGGTTGCTTATACTGAATTTGTCTCTACAAGTTTTGATTTTTGTTGTGATAGAAACCTAGATTATAATGCATAAGATACCTGAAAGTTAAAAGTTTCAAAAAAAGATCTGTTACAACGCCATAATCACGTAAGAGCGTTTGTATGAAAAGTAAGACGGGTTGGCCGTAAACACACTCTACCAACGCCGTATGTTTGAATTGAGTTAGGGCCCCGTTTCCGTAAACAAGGCCTTAGTTTGCCCCATGTGATGATGATGAGTGCATCATCATCCTGACTCTACAGCCGCGGGTGGGTATTGTCGAGTAAAATTCGCCATTTTCTCCTATTCTTGGCTTTTTCCTGCCAGCCGGTCACTTCGATTGCCTTAAGAAGGCTACGGACCTCTCCCAAATCTCAGCGGCCGGCCCGAGCAAATTTGTTGTTGTTTCACGTAGAATCGCATCGTGTTGGCCATTCCGCGGCATTCGCCATATTTTGGAATTGTGCTCCCTGTGTCACGTCGCCCCCCGCGTTTGAGCGAGCGGTTGGAGAAATTTGAAGGAATTTCTCATTTTTTTATATTTTTTCGTACTTTGCGATTCATTTTGAATAAACGACTGATTTTAGAAATATTTTTGTTTATTTATAAAGGTGAATATATTTAGGATGCAGTGTGACAGATTTTCGAGTAAACGTGACATGCATAAAAAATAGCTTGAAAATGACTCGATTTGGTGGTCAAAATATGGCAAATTAGTTTGACTCTCATTCAAAGATCATAATGTTTTTTAAAAAACTAAAACACTACAAACATAGCTATTTGTCATCCGATTATGTATGGAAAATTTCAATACGATCGGAAACGTAGTTTCCAAATGAAGCGGAAAGTACGTTTGTATGGGGGCTAAGGTATCCGTTCCGTTCTTAAGGTCTTGTTGGATTCCATCTAGCCATCTGAGTTTCGGTCTTCCAGGGGGTCTTTGACCTGCTTGAAAACCTGCCGAAACCCATGGAAATGGCACAACATGTTATTGAGACAAAATTTATAAATTAGTATGTACATAAAATTAATTAAATGTAACTAATTTTAACACACAATTTCATCATAGGGAAGTTTGTAAGGTGGTAGGGTACAGTATCTCGGTGTGTTGTGTACATGCATCGTATTAACCTTTAAGGTCAGAGGAATTATCCTCTGACCATAAAGGTTAATACGATGTTAATCAAAATAATAATATTAATAACTTTTATGAAGATAGCATCTTAATTCCGATTCTTTAGGGTTCGATCTTAAGTGCATAAACATTATTCTAATTATATTTATAAATAAATGGTTTGCGATACTCTTATCAATATTACAGTATAAACTGTGTAAAATAAAATATTGAGCCGTGCTAAATTATTGACTAAATAACATAAGTTTTTTTTTATATTTTTTATTTTACACCACACAACAAAAGGCTTTGTTGCAGAGCGACCACATCGCCTAATTGGTACATATTTACAATATTTATAACATATTATACTGGGTGTCTCAAAAGAAAGTTCACATTTGTTTTGGTTATTGCGTGAACGCAACTATTCTGAGGGGCGCGGGGGGAGTGTCAGTCGGTAGCCTGGCTCTTGGGAATTTAGTCGCTATGGAGCGTTTCTCGGGAGCGGACCGTGCGTTGTGCGTACGCGAGTTTTATAAAAGCGGTAATTCGGCGACTGTAGCGCGTAGAAAATTCTGCAGCATTCGACATATTCTTCACTTGAATGATGCGCCAACCACTCGACTCATTGCAAAATGGGTCGAGAAGTTTGAAGAGACCGGTTCAACACTGGAAAAACCAAAATCCGGGCGTCCAAGATCTTCGAGAACGGTCGAAAACGTAGACAGTGTCGCCCAGTCTATTCGGGACGATCCGAACCTTTCAATTCGGAAGCGTGCTGTGGCCTTAAACGTGCACAGATCGTCATTATGCCGCATTTTGCATAAAGATTTAAAACTGCACCCGTACAAAATTCAGTTGGTGCAAGAATTAAAGCCTCAGGATGCTGGTCAGAGGCTTGACTACGTAAACCAGATGATTGAGCGCTTTCCAATGTTTACCAACATCTTCTTTTCGGATGAAGCCCATTTTCATCTTACTGGATATGTTAACAAGCAAAATTGCCGCTACTGGAGTGCAACCAATCCAAAACAAAAACATCAGACACCCCTACATTCGCCTAAAGTCACCGTATGGGCCGCAATGTCGGCGCGAGGAATTATCGGCCCTTACTTTTTTGAAGATGGAAGGGGACGCACAGTTACAGTGAATTCAGAGCGTTATGTGGAGATGTTAGACGTTTTCTTCGTGCCTGAGCTACAGCACTTTCCTTGTTATAACCAAAGAACATGGTTCCAGCAGGACGGAGCCACTTCACACACGTCCAACAGGTCTCTGCCAAGAGTTCGTGAAATTTTTCCTGGCAAATTGATCTCCAGGAGAGGTGACATAAGTTGGCCTCCACGCAGTCCCGATTTGACACCTATGGACTTTTTCCTGTGGGGTTATCTCAAATCCAAAGTTTACGCCAACAAACCGACTTCCCTGGCACAATTAAAAGAAAATATCCGTCACGAAATCGCAGCCATCTCGGAGAATACCTGCAGAGCCGTCATAGCAAATTTTAGTGCTCGAATAAACGAATGCCGTGAACGCAACGGTTTACATTTGGACGATGTCATTTTTAAAAAATAAATTCCCAAACAGTGTATTTTAATATGTAATAAACATTTTTTCAATAAACATCTTACTTTTTTTTAATCGATTTTTTTAATGTGAACTTTCTTTTGAGACACCCTATATAAATGAAAACTAAAAACTAATTTCTACAGAAAAAACTTAAAGTTAGGTTGTAAAGTTTTCGGGCTTCTTATAACATAAGTTAAAACTATCTTAAGAATTTACAACTAATTGCCCATATACTAAGAACTAACCAATAGCAGACGCATTTTGTCAATAAATAAATAGTACATTGTACTTTTAGGCGAGAAAGTGCCCAATTCCTGTCAAGTGTTATTTGACCCTTAAAACACACGAGGTAGGAATCGCCAGTGCCTTATGCTACATCTTCGAAGAAAATCGTCGTTATCGAATCTTCAATACCTTAGAATTTACGCTTTCTTAGAACATTTTTTGTGTCACCCTCATGATTAATATAATATTATTAATCATCTATAATGATTAATAATATTGTTTGTCCATCAGTCGCAGAAGACGGGGCGAGGCCCACTGGTGGGCCCCAAATGGAAAGAAAGCGTGAAGCCAGTCATGACATGCTACAAGCTAGTTACAGCCGAGTTCAAATGGTTTGGTCTACAGGTGAGACTTTTCCTATTTTTAACCGACCGTTCTCAATTCGTCTGTTTTTTTTTTTTTTTTATTATGTTTGTTACCTCAGAACTTTTGACTGGGTGGTCCGATTTGCATGATTCTTTTTTTATATGAAAACTGGTGCTTCCCGTGTGGTCCCATTTTAATTTTGTGCTGTTCTGACAGTGGGATCCATGAAAATTCATGAAAAAACTGTAAAAGTTGAAGCCGGTTTATAGTTCTTTAAAACTAAATTAATTATCTCTTGTTTACTAAGTACTAGTTTCTGCCCGCGGCACGAGTTGTTCCCATGGAAACGTTTAAAGGTGATTTCTATCCCACGGGAACTGATTTATGGGATAAAAAGAACCCTGTGTTTGATTCCAGGATTTAAAGGTTGAGGAATATCATGCTTCAGGTGTGACCCGCGTTTTGAACTAACTAACTTTTGTTTTACTTATTTTCAGAGCAAAGTAGAGAATGTTATCCACAAATCAGAGCGGCGGCTTTTCACTAATTTCCACAGGTAAATAGAATTTATAATTAAAATGTTATAAAGTTTTGGTAGTTATAGTTTTACACTGGTGTCGATTCTGTTGTTTTAGGATTAGCTAAAATTAGGATTTCGGAATTTCAAATAGATGAAAACGATTCTATGGTTGAAAAATTTGACTGACACGTTTATAAATAGGATGGCAGGTTTAAATTATGCTGACAGACCTTAAACAACTCAATTTTGTTAAAATGGCTATAACTATATTCCTTGAAAAATTTAACTAACGGGTTTACGATTAGGATGGCAGCTCTAAAATTAGATTGATAGACCTAAACAGCCTAACTTAGTTATAAGTAGCTTTAACCCTATTCTTTCTATTACATTTTAGCTATTATTAGAAACGTCTACCTAATTTTAGCAGGCATCTAATTAGGTCATGACTAAAATTTATCGATTTTAAACTAATATCGATTAGAATTTCTAAACGATTTCTCAAACAAATGGATGAACTGTTTGACCCATGTAAAGAAGTATTTAAAAAAAAAACATGTTTTGCTCACAGCAAAATCCCAACCACTCAACTCAGAGAGGTTTTGCGATTTTGAAAAACCTTCTAATGTAGGTATTTTTAGTCATAATTTTTGGGGCTACCTAGCATAGAAAATTTAGAAATCTTAAAATTTAGGTTAGGAATCCTAAAACAACAGAATCGACACCACTATGTCTAATTTCTTAGAAATCAATTAGTATCCCAAATATTTTCGGCTCTGACGAGACTTGAACCCACGTTCTTCCCTCAGTACCTGAATGTGATACACCACGAAGCCGATATTATTTAAATAGAAATAATGTTGGACAATTCACACTATCTTATGGGTACTAGATAACTGATATACCATAGATAGATATTTTTTGTTTTCTTAAAATTTATTATTTGTCACACAATCTGACACTCCAACAAAAACAGGGCTTTTGTTATAGGTACCAAAGGGGTGAGTCTATTTGAAGACAGTAACGACATGTTATCGTGACGTGATCGTTGATTCGCGTAGTTCCCTGTCCGCACGATAGAGGCTCTGAACCAAATTGTATGGAAAAAGGAGACGCAACGATCACGTGTCGTTACAAACGTGAATATATATCCCGTTATTGTGTTAAATAGAATAGAAACGTTTGTTTGTTACTCACCTCCGAATACTCACACGCAACTCTGAATCTTAATTCAGAGTTGCGTGTGAGTATACCGGAGTCAAAATGGCGCCGCCACATTTTTTATCTTAATAATACGTTTAACACAGAAGATTTCAAAAATCTATCATACAATTAGTGATAACCATTATAATCCATTTATTAATGTATGCCATAAGAACGTATAAAATTACGAATTTTTCATGGAAACAAATTTCGACTTGAGGCCTGCCTCAATGTGAAAAATGTCTTTGAGTATTTGGAAGAAAAGAAGAGAATAAAAGTAAAGCACTTCTTTACTTTTCTTCTCTTCATTCCATTTTGGTTTTAATAACAAGAAAGTCTCTCTGTTATCTTGCAGGCAAGTATTCTGCTCAATCGACTCCTGGTTCGGTATGACGATGGCCGACATCCGAGCCATCGAGGATCGCACCAAGGAAGAGCTGGAGAAACTGCGTCGCCAGGGAGAGGTGCGGGGCATGCGCGCCGACAACGAGTAGAGGGGGGGCGGGGGGCACTGGTATACTACGAGGGATAGGTGCATTCACACATAGCTAGACACACGTCTGCGCCGTTGCCGCACAGTACAAAATGGCATTCAAATACGGGCTTGAAGTAGTTGAGGAATCAACCCCATCCACACCCACGAAGCTAGCTGTCAGTCACCTAAAGTCCTGCTCCGATACTTCAAGGAGCTGGGCTGGTTAGGGCCTGCTTAGGCAGGAGGATAATGCACAATACACTCCTATGCGAGACGTCCGTGCAGATCTTAGTTCCCCCACTTAGAATTATAATTAGATGGGCTTGAACTCGTACACTTTATAAAGTGTATTTACGCTGTAAGCTGTTTCTGTAACTCGAGTTTCAACTCTGTAACAATTCATAAAAAATTCATAAGGAATTCAATCCAGGACTTCAAATCTTGATAGATGCAGTAGTTCTCTTGCTATCCTCAATTTTCTGCAGGTCCATCTGCGATTTTCTGGGCGGGGCCTGCAGGTTATTGTTTTTAAACTGCAAGCGCGTTAGTTATCTTTCTGTGTCTGAGGTCTCGCTCAGTTTGCACAGCGTAGAAAGAGATGCCCTCTATTACAAGACCGCTGTTAGCGTAATTAAGTGCTCTGATATATCCCATCTGATGCCTTCGATAT
This sequence comes from Eupithecia tripunctaria, assembly GCA_955876795.1. Lineage (NCBI taxonomy): Eukaryota > Metazoa > Arthropoda > Insecta > Lepidoptera > Geometridae > Eupithecia > Eupithecia tripunctaria. The sequence continues at coordinate 9,613,462 of OY041620.1, forward strand.
AATGTGCAGCACAAAATATTACGAGTAAAAGCCTATATTTGAATGCAAATTTTGTGTAGTGCGCCAAATGTGGGGTCTAAATCTGCGACAACCGAGTACAGGTTGTGACACAGTATAAAGTATAATATCTCAATCAATTGAAGAGCTCTAAAAACGTTGCAGTATTGTCAAACGAATCTACGTAGGCTACTAAATCTTAGCGAATCGATACCATTCGTTTCTTAATCCTGCATCTCAGCTACCGAAATGGATCATGGGCAACCTAAAGACTTTCAGGCATCAACGGTTTTTGTTATTTTAGTGCGTAAGCCATACCCTGGGCAATTTCTAATTTTCGGTTTTGAGCGTCTCTTGCTAATCGAGTTCACGAGTCGGCTTTCAAGTCAATCCAGTGATTATTTGTGTTGGCAGATCTTGAAATCCAGTGATATCGAGGGCTGAAGGGTCTACGTCCGAAGGTTTTCCTTCAGAAGCCATCTTGACAGTCCAACCCTTGCAATCTTGCAATAAATTATGTGACTGATTGGCCAAAAACCATGTAAATGTTGCATAGATTTATACACCGCCCAAATAACGCGGTAATCTGAAATAATAAATACTTATAGCGACAAATCACAGTAATTGCTACCACTTTACCGTAACCGAGATATTTTCAAAAGTTTCATCTCGCTTATTTGTCTTGTGAGAAAAGTGTTGTCAAAATTATATATGCAATTTTGAAGTAATCTTCCCTCAGAGATTTGTGTGTAGGGCGTGTGAATGAAACACCTTTCCGCTCAATGCCCAAGCCATTCTTCTGAGATTACAATATGACCCAAAACTAGCTTCAAAATAACTCTATTAGGCTTGCAATATTGTATAAAATATATAGTTGTCTAAACAACTGCTGGCAGTTGTATAAAATTGTGCTTTATTATAAATTTTAGCCCCAAAAAAAAAGAAATAGGTGAATATAAATACATATGTGGTCTCAGTGAATGGGAGGGCATAGAATTACCATTAGAAAAATAAACATAGATAAAATATTTAATTTAATAACAGTTAAGTCGATGTAGTCAGTTAACAGGTAGTGTTGTTTACTTAAATTCTCCCCCTTACTTATAAAAGCTATTTGAATTTAAGCTCTACTTAAAATTAGCTCTGTCTGTCCTCATTTTAAGAGTTGTTTAACTTAACAGGTTTTTATAGGTAAGGCTAAATTGTAATTCAAAGTTTTGACTATTTATCAATAGCAACGAAGTTCGTGCAAATATATTCGGCGTTTAAAAGCCATTCATGTAATATTATAACTCACGGTTTGAACATTGTAATGTTAAGTCGAGGTTCCTTAGATCGGGCCGGCTGTTGTGTGTTTATATGATAAAACACAATATTTATTAAGTGAGTGTGTATAGTTACTACTTCGGGTCGGACTATTCTTCACAAAATGTATATGAAACTGTGAAATATGTATAACCTGCATACTTTAGGAATGGGATTCCTAATGACGTCATCTTTCTTGCTGCCTCTCAGATCGGATTTGAAATGAGCAGGATATGAGATGACGTCATTATCCTCACTTAAAAGTACGCAGGTTATAACAACACATGCTTACCGAAACGCTACTAAACTCGGGTTTCCACCGCGAGCGAAGCGAACCGCTTCAATCGCAAGAGTAGAGAAGAGAGATTCTGGTATATCCACCAACAAATAGTTGGAAAGGACTGAACGTGCAGAAAGCGTTGACTCTAGTCACTCTCTCATTTCCCGCATAATACCCTTTTGCGGTGGAAACCTGGCTTTAGGATTTGAGCAGACCTCAAATGACAATAACCTGTCAGATTAAAATTAAAATCTGCTATTAACAGCCGCACTCAGAGATGTTAATGATTACTTAAACTATCACTTAGTAAAGATTTCAAAACAAAATCTAAACTTAGTGATAGTATAAGTAATAATTAACGGCTGTTAGTGCTGTTCAAACCTAAGCTGTGTTTAGACTTACAAACACGTCATACAAAATAAATATATTTAAGGTTGTAAAGCAGTTTATGTAGTTTGGCCCTTAGCTCTAGCACGAATGTTACTAGAAAAGAAAAATAATATAACGGTGCAATATATTTTTATTCAAATAGCAAACCGGAATTAAAATGTAGTGATGATAAAAAATTTATGGGTGTTGCAAGGTGACTGTTATACTAACTTATTTTAGGGTATTTGGTTATTTTGGGTTTCTATCTATGGTAGCCGGTTTCAAATTGCAAATGCTGGTTTGAATCTTGTCACAAAGAACCAGCCAACCGTGTAAACCTGTCTACACGGCGATTTTAGGCGATTCCCAATTAGACATGTGCGCCGACGTTGAAATAATCGGCGGCGGACGCCGGCCTGAAATCGGCGGCGGCGGCGTGATTTCGGCGTGAACTCGGCGCGTATTGTGTGTATGTGTTATAAATTATTTTAAAATGCTTACATATTTTTATACATTTTTTAATCTTGTAACTTGTATTGAGTTACAAGAAAAATTACTTATTTAGAACTAAATAAGTACATCTTTACACAAAGTATAATCGTTATGCACAAATATATCTCCGGCTTCGACAATACGGTCCTCCCATCGTGCGTTTTAAGCTTCGTTAGGTGGCTCCTGCTAAGCTGCTGAGTGAATACTTTGGACCCTCGGTTTCGCTCTATTGCCTCTTCAATGAGGTGTGTGTTGGAACTCCGAAGGTCGCGCCGTACCATCTTCGCAATTAGCTTGTTCAGGTCTGACATGTCTGACGAAGTCACTTGGGTGGTTTCCCGTCTTTTTGCCATCAGCCCGAGAGTCTCATCCGAGAGTTTGGATTTCTTGCCAGTACGCTACTTTTGGCAGAACCTTGCCCTCGTTCCTAAACGTTTCGACCAGATTGTGTAGGGTCTCGTCAGCGTCATCAGTGGGATCCAAGGCAACGAATCTATTTCCGAGAAGCTGCTGGAACTTCTCGGTGCCCGCCATGATCTGGATTGGGTTAAGTCGGAGCGTGGACTTCATCAGACGGTTTCTTTCAAGCTTTTGGCGTGCGTTGATATTCAGAGAGCCTCGGAGCAGTCGGTGATCAGATCCGGTGTTGAACCTGTTAATCACTGAGACATCTCTGAATATGTGCTTGCTATCCGTCATGATGAAGTCTATCTCATTTTTAGTCACAGTGTCGGGGCTTCGCCACGTCCACTTGCTTTGGGGCTGTTTCTTAAAGAAGGAGTTCATTAAGAACAGCCCCTCTTTCTCAAGGAAGTTGACAAGCATTTGTCCATTGTGATTCCTAACTCCATAACCATGCGAGCCTATTCCGGATTCGTTCCCAGTCCGGGTTCCCACCTTGCCGTTAAAGTCCCCCATATGTAACAACGTTGAAGTAAGCCTTAGTGGTGTTATGTAAGGCTTTGGATATGTCTCCGTACATATCCTCCACTTCATCATCCGAGTGTGCCGAGGTTGGTGCGTAAACCTGAATCCTACCTTCAAGCTGTACCGCTTGACAGCCGAAGGATCAGGTACGCTACCCTGGTCGACTGGAGATTTCTTGAACGTTGTTAGAGGGCCTTGTTGACGGGGAAACCTACGCCACCCTGGGATGTTTTATAACCCTCGCGAAAGTAGAGAAGATGGCCCGAGTCTAGGGTTACGGTGTCCTCCCCCTCTCTACGGACTTCACATAACCCCAGAACATGCCATTTAAAGTTCTCTAACTCCACTTCCAACTGCGCTAGATGGTGATCAAGCCTTAGAGTGCGTTCGATAAATCTAGCAAGGGTCAAGTTTTTAAGTAGTGATCGGTAGCCTGCCGTAGCCCGGGGATTCCCAGCACCCCCTACACCCCGCCGTTACCGTGGCCGCTACCATGGCCAAGAATAGCGAGGCGGCCGAGAACTAGGGGCCACTTTTTGACTTGTAAAATCATTGGGGGGGGGGGGCGTAGTACCCATAATCCCCACGCTGGGCATACGGGTTGGGGATCGCAGTTTGGTGATGTTATCGGTCTACGGAGGGCGCTGCTGCCCGCCCCCCAGTGTTTGTATCCCTTAGTCGCCTCTTACGACACCCACGGGAGGAGTTGGGGTGGTGCTATTCTATACCAGCACCACACGGTGAGGGGGCGCACCACGGTTACCACCACCACCACGGTTATTCAGACCATGAATGACCACGTTGGCTCCGAAGTCAGCCACCAGGCACAAAGACTTTTCTGACAGACTAAATTCAGATATCACACCTTGGGTGAATACGCTCAAAGCTTCTCCTGTCTTCTTTTCGTCAAAAGCCCTCGTTGCCAGAGTGAAATTCTGCATCTCATTGCTGTCGTCAGCTATAAAATGCAACATGAAGGTTATGTAGCTGCAGTATCGATAATAATAATCAATAAATTTACGGGGTTTTCAAAGGGTCTAAAAGGTAACGTTCACGCCGAATTCACGCCGATCGGCTGATCGGCGGCGGCGGCGTGGAAAATTTGCCGGCGGCGGCGGCGGGTCGGCGCGGCGCACACGTCTATTCCCAATATACAAGCTCTGCTTATTTTAGTTAAGAAACTTTCGTTCTTTCGTTTGACGAATTCATTATGAACCTTGTTTGTAGTTGACCTGCTTATATTCATAATGAATAAGCTCTGCTTACTTTGGGATTAAATGATACTGTTTGAATTGTAAAGCATAAATTCTTTTTATTGCTGTAAGACATTCTAGTTTATTGGTCGAAGGAGTGGTAACTCCCAGGCCAGATGAACGGTAAAATTGTCTCTATTCCGTTACAGTAAGTTTGAAAATAGCTTCGATACAATTCCACAAATAACGTTATTTTTCTTTCACTGTAAATCATACAGGGGGCTCAAATCCCAAATCTGAGATAGTGCTATTAGAGGCTGAAGTCAAGCTAATCTTTTTCTGGTGTTAAAATCATCAGCCTATAGTAGTCCACTATTAAGGTTTCCAAGGGCAACATCCTTGAGCGCAATCTCTATTCTTTCAAGTCCTTTCAAGACAAGAGTGAATAGGTGGTCTATACTTTTGTGATACATCCGTCACTTAGTACCATCAATTGCATCGTTGTATTAGGTACAATCGCGCGGTTTCACCCGCGTAGTTCCCTTTCCCGTGGGAATTCCGGGATAAAATATAACCCATGTCACTCCTTGAAAAGTAAGCTTTTTAATGATGAAAGAATTTTTTAAATCGGTCCAGTAGTTTCGGTACCTATTCATTACAAACAAACAATCAAATCTTTCTTCTATAAAATATTAGTATAGATACAATCATCTAGTACCCATAACACAAGCTCTGCTTAGATTGGGGCTAGATGATGCTGTGTGGATGGTCCAGAAATATTATTATTAATTGAGGTTGTAGTCAAACGAAGGTTAATTCAATAAATAAAATCTGATTGTAGCAGTTTAAGGTAAACAAGTCTCAAGCCAGCATAAGCGAAAGCGAAAACCAGCATTTATTAAACGGGTTCAGGTTGCAGCACCCAGACGTAGTGATTGCATGTATATTATTAAATATTATATTAAATAATAAGTTTGTTGAAGAATCAGTATTTTTTAATATTTGTGTGACATTCCAGACATTTACCGATGGTAACGTTAAACATTATTTTATGATTTGCTATTTTTTTATTCATTTTTAGAAAAGTAGCTCTCTTGATTTTAAATGTTTTATTATTTTTTTTGTTGCCACTTGTTTTTTGTCATCCAGCAGGCTATTAGGTGACTGCAAAATAACCCTGTACACGGCTAATAAATTACAAATTGTTCCAACATAATTTGATTGTATAGAAAAAACCAACAGCTTCAAATTCTTTGGTATGTAAACTGTTTTTTTAGTTCTCGGGAATAAAATTTGGTTGAGGCTAACTCGGGATCTTTGTCCGCACAATAGCTAAAACAATGCATATTTGATAAAGAAATAGACAAACTTTTAAAAAAACTTTTTTGTTCCTCCTTTTTTGAAGCCGGTACCAAAAGCGCCCGCAAGCTGTCGCACGCTCCGGCCTACTTTATCAGCTAGCTAGATGATCAAAAACTAAGTGAAAACTGTAGTAGAAATCTTCAATCATTACAATATTAAGGTATCAATAATAAATAAATAAAATGTAATGAATTAGTCATCTTAGCTGATTAAAACTATGTTCCTTTTAAAACTCAACTCTGTGGCTGTCTTATTTTATAAAGCATAACTCTCTGATAAATATGCTTCAACGAAAGCGAAACGCAATTGCGCTGTGCTAGTGAAATCATAAACCCTGAACTATTCTTAGTTTTCAGCAATTCATATTGTATGTATTTGCTTATTATTGCACTATGTTATTATTTTATATTTTTAACCCCCGACATAAAAGAGGTGTCATCTAAGTTTGTGTGTCTGTCCGTAAGTAAGTACGTGATAAAAACCAATGCGCTGATTTCAATGAAGTTTTTATTTGTAAATCTGATATTTGGTATTCATGAACTGTGTAAGAACTCCAAAGTAAATATGTCGGGGGTTTTTAAATTTTTGTAAATAAGTAGCTTGTTTACCTTATGTTGTAATTATTTTATATAAATACAGCGTGGTATAAACTTCAACAACAGCAGTTTTTTTGTAGCCATAGTAGAGTGTTTTTTCGTTTGCAACCCGCTTTTAGTGTCGCTTAGAGCTTGTGTGTCGTTTTTTTATTTTACATATTAAAAGTACTTAATTATAAATTTGTTAGACAAAAGATGGATTTGCACAATTTGTCCTGTAGCTTAACATTTATCACCTCGTTATAAGTTGTTTTGGTTTCTTTATTTTTTTAATCCGGTTGTTACGAACTTTAATATATTAATTAAGCTTTTGCTTAGATATTGTTGAAGCTTATATTTGTTGCAGTTACCAAATAAAATTAAGTACACGCATAGAGATAATGTTTTTTTTACCTTAAAAGTGTTGTTTAGTGTATGATAGTGAACGCATGGAATTTCGGTTTATTGCGCTTTTTAGCTAGGTGTATTATAATGTGTTTGGTATTTATATCGATAAATTGCAAGGATACTGCGAACCTAATCAAAATTAATAGATACTTAGTCTATCTTGACAATGGTGTCGATTCTGTTGTTTTTTAATTACATAAAATTAGGATTTACGAATGTCAATTATAGGTACGATAACTTTTCATAAAAAGTAGCTAACAATTTAGGAATCGATTAAGGAATTGAAATGTATGGTTTGACATTTCTAAATCCTAATTTAAAATTCTAAAACAACAGAATCGACAGCAATTCCTCACAGAATTCAAATCACGAATAGCTGTTTCATTGACACTTGTCTAGATTTGATAAGGTTGTCAAGTAATCTTCTGACCCCTGAAAATGAAATGTCGACGTGATTTGAGCAGACTCTATTTATTACCGACTTATTATTACAAATAAGTCATCACAAGGTATAAGTCGTCTAGATAAAAAAAGGGATGGAAAATGCCAGCAGCTATCTGTCTGGCATTTTTCATCCCATTCCCGTGGGAACGGGCTCTTCGTAGGATAGCATGATGTGATTTTAACCTCCGTTCGAACAGACCTGGCTGTCAGGCCTGACAAAAAATGCTCTAATGGTACATTTTATACGAAGCTGTTCACACTTATCCGACACCGTTTTTTTAACAAACTCAACAGCCTGTATTGGTCCACTGCTGGACGCAGGCCTCCGCCTGATGAGCGCCTTATTGGCGTTTATCTTAAAGAGGGTAATGCCCATAATCCCCACGCTAGGCATGCGGGTTGGAGATCGCAGTTTGGTAGTTCTGCAGTGGAGGCTCCTGTCCGTCCCCTGGTGGATGTCCTTAGTCGCCTCTTACGACACCCGCGGGAAGAGTTGGGGTGGTGCAAATTCTAAGCCAGCACCACACAGCTATGGCTATACGTTTATTTAACAGCTTCTTAAAAATTGTCGAACCCGACATCCGACAAGTGGGAACGGGGAGTAAGATCACACTTGATCAAATGTGCGTCTTCAATCCCATTCTTTGTCTCCACGACTTATATTGCTGAAGTTCGAATTCAAGCTTAGCTGTAGGTATTCAATGAAACTGACTTGAGTATTGCTGAAATCTTTTAATAGGGTAAGGGCTTTCCAAACAACCCAAAATAGCATTTCCAAGTTCAAAATCTATTTCTAATGTTGTGTAAAATAGAACTTTGTCAATTTTAAAATGTTTAGCTAAATAATAGTTTAAAAGTTCTCCTGTTTGTAAGAATAATTGATTGTAATATGTTGTAAATTATTCTATTTTGAGGCCAATACCAATAAAGTACCTAATTAAAATATGTCTGGGTTTTCTATTAATCGTTCTTTTTTTTTCAGTACAAAACGGTTTTACTTATTTAAACACCAGTATGATTTGTCATTTAATGCAGTTAAAAAAAAAATTAAATGAATAAATAAGCTTCGTAAAGAAATTATACAGCATTATGTGTGAAACATAAATAACTCAGTTTCCAGAAAAACTCAACAACATACATACCAATATAAAAAACTACATTCTCATTTTGCGGTTTTTTTACATTAACAATAATATTATAAATGTAAACGTTAAATAGGCCTGACTTAAAAATTCTAATTAGAATAATACGGTGGTAATACATTCAGATAAATTGACGGACAGTCAGATTATAAGAAGATATTGGACATCGTATTTTTTCTTTTGACTATCAAACAATAATTAATTTTGTTTTTAAAAACTATAAACAGACTTAAATTTTTATAGTTCTTTCATGAATTTTCATAGATCCCATAGTCAGAACTAAACAAAATTAAAATGGGACTACACGGGAAGCGCCAGCTTTCAGCTTTCATATAAAAAAAGAATCATGACAATCGGACCACCCAGTGAAAAGGTAACCAACATAAAAAAAACTGTCAAATTGATAACCTCCTCGATTTTTTGAAGTCGGTTAAAAAGAGAGCGCTTGGAACTGGGGGCTAGTGACGTCACGATGAACTTTTAACTGGCTACATTTTCATAATTTCTTCATAAATCAAATAAAAAAAACGTGTCCAATATCTTTAAAATCTAACTGACGGACTAACAAGATTTTTTGTCGTCAGGCCAATTGTTAAAATTTTAATAAAAACTTAATATAACAGACTAGCATAGTTTTAAAACCTAGAGAAGTTCGTAATACTTTTTCCACTCAGGTACCTACATACCTAAATGATCAACATTTGGAATTTCAAGACATGTTTAACATCCATTAGTTTTGTACCTACCTACTAAACTGATAATGATAACACTTCGTCACTGCACCTGAAAAACTATTCGGATGCAGCGACTCGTGTTATTATGGTCAAACTTCACTTAAGAGGCCGGGGAAGGGTGAATTGCCCATACAAACGCAATACCAAAATGATTTCTAATTCAACCATATTTGCAGTATACCATTGTATTATTTGTATTTGAATCGTATTTATCTAGGTCCCTCCGTTGTTTTTTTTTTCAAAATACTTACCTAAAACGAAATATAGACAATCGCATTTTGCACATTTTTATGCCAAAATAGACCAGTTTTCTTCCTATTTGATTCGTATTAAAAACAATAATATCTTACGCGTTCTTAACGGTCGAACATAGCTTATATTGTCTAGTTACAGAATAACAATACTATGTGAAGAATACAAAAAGTTTTCATTCATCATTTTTGGTATTACGGAACACAACCAAATTCATACCATTTTTGAACGGCTACTATTGCTATCGCGCACGCACGGGGCGGGATTACTTCGGTTGTGTGATCGCTCGGACAGGTACGCACGCCATGCACACACGCTAATGCAACGTGTATTTACACGGTGCGCCCGCCGCAGCCGCGCCGCTCAGCCCCGTGTGACGACGACGACAACGAACGACGATCTCCGAGGTCGTTGTCGCAGGGACACCTTATTAGGTACTTACTATGGATGGACGTTAGAATAGAAGGAAGAGTACTTCTTATTTACTATTTTCTAAACTAAATCAAGTGTTGGGTAGGTAGGTACATGGTTTCAAAACGAGTTTGTATGAGGGCCTCATTCTATTTTGTGAGGTGGGACAATGTCATGCTTCAATCAAATGTCATGTCATCAATTTCTAACAGTAAGGCGTTTTGTTGGATGAGTAGGTGCATTGTTTTCACTATTCACGAAGACCTCGGCGGGCAAGCGAGGTTCCGCCGGAACGCAACGGGGGTCGCAGGTTCGATTTGCGGCTCGGGACAAATTTCTCTATAGATCGGGTGATTTGTGTATTTTATATGTATAATAAAAAAGATATATAGAGTATAGTACAGTAGTAGGTATATAATTAGTTGGATTGGGATAGGAAGGTTAGTTAGGTGGTATAGTACCTACTCAGGTAATTGAGATGTTTTTATGTAGTGTTGGCGTACCTACCTACGTTTAGTTTTTAATAATAATAATACATGTGTTGTGGTTATGACTAAATGCAATGTTTCACATTTACCTACCTAGCTACTAGTTTAGTATTTACTTACCTATGTCGATGTCTATTAGAATTACTATAAGATGATAGGTCGGTAGATAAATTATATTAAGATAAGGTGCGTATTATAGTAAATTTTATAAACCTGTGTGTAAGTACCTATACCGTGTCCATTTTGAATGAAGCATAAACGTAAACAAACCGTCCATAGTTAACCTAAAATTCACTTTGTTGGCGCGTCCTTTTATACGTAATCTCCATTACTTGTAGCTTTTAGATCATCCCTTCAATAATTTTTTTTACAATTATATCTGAAACTCGACGCCAAGCAAGTGAGATTATGATATTTGTGTCGTAGTTTGTTTACTAACATGCTTCATTCAAAATGGATAAACCATAGGTAAGGTAGTTGTAAAGGATCTACAATGACATTGTAGTCCGATCACTCATTCATTACATTACCTACTCAAACAAATAAATATTTTTACAAAACACCTAAAAAATACGTTAGTGGCTGTTTTACTGCTTCAATCAAACTTGCACAAATTGTAGGTATGCAGGTACAAGTACAAACATATTTACAACGAAAGTTTGTTGTGTTGTCATTCCAACAAAGCAGAACTTTTGTTGTAAGTTTCTATCTAGGTAAAATTTCTGCCTCTTTTTGACGTAAAGAAGTAACAAACATCTATCTATCTATCCAAACTTTGAATTATATTTTAATTTTTTGAAGTATAGGTAGGTAACTGCATACTACTACATAGGCATTTCCTGGTAGATTTCTTGAGATATAAGTACCTACGTACCTACCTATTAGGCCTCGTAGAAAAACTTGGAAAAAAAACGGATAAGCAAACTAGTAGGTAGATACTTCGGGCACGAATGTAGGAATTGTATGTTTTATAAAATACAGGAGTTTGTTAAAAAAATCTAAGTAAATGTAGGTGTAGGTTATAATAAACATTTTCTGTGACGTCATCCTAGGTACGTACACATAAGGTGAACTTATGGTGCAAATCTTATTTTCGTCACTAATTGCAACCGCTCCGTGGCGAAGGCGGACCTTGCCTGCTTCAGACGCGAGAAGAACCGAGTTCAAATCTCCACGTCGCGTCGCGGCGTTATAATTATTTTTCTTTTCTTGTAACTTATTTGTCTTCGAGTCAACTCGAAAAATAATAACAACTAACAGTCTAAAGGTTTCTTTGTTGTTTCATTAATTTTAGTCATACCGAAGCGACTGAAATCAAAAATGTGTCAGTGTATTTTTTGATATGATTTGACCTTTTCTAAGTGTTTTTTTTTCATTTACATTTATTGTATTTATGATAATAAAGCATTTTTGATTTTTGAATTTTGATGTTTTTATGTATGAGATGGGGGACCTACCTTACCTAGGTTTAGGTAATTATACCTCTGTTGTAACTAAATGCAATGTTTCACATTTACCTACCTAGCTACTAGTTTAGTATTTACTTACTTACCTATGTAGGTATCTATTAGAATTACTATAGGATGATAGGTAGGTTAATTAATTATATTTGTAGATAAAGTGCGTAGTAATAATAAATTGTAAAAACCATGCACCTACTCAGGTACCTGTGTGTAAGTAGGTAAGGTTGAGTTGTAAATGATCTACCTACTATGATATTGTAATGTAATCAGATCACTCATTCATTACACAACAAATAAATATTCTCACAAAACTCCTAAAAAATAAGTACAGGGCATTTTATGCCTGCTTCAATCACACTTGCACAAATTATAGGTAGGTAGTTAGGTAAGTAGGTACAAACAAATTGATGGATATTTATAACGAAAGTTTGTTGTGTTGTAATTCCAGCAAAGCAGAACTTTTGTTGTAAGTTTCTATCTAGGCAAAATTTCTGCCTCTTTTTGACGTAAAGAAGTAATAAACATCTATCTATCTATCTGTCGAAACTTTTCCCCGTGTAGCGGACTGGGCATTGAATGCGTATATTACTATACATACTAACACCTTCATGGCCCATGACGCAGATGTCCCACCCACCACGTCTCGACCAAGAGATATCCACTGGTGGGCGGCCTGCAGAACAATTCTACCACCGAACTGCGATCAACCCAACCTGCATTCCCAGCGTGGGGATTATGGGCACTAACCAATAAATACACATCCCTAAAGAAATAGGTAGCTACCGCCTTTAAATTGTTATCAGTGAGTGGCAGATGTATAGATAGATACCTAGCAACCTACATTTACTCACACACACACACACGCATAAGACGGCACGGCACTATGGTTGTGTGTTCCCTTCACGTATTGTAGTACCGCGTCCCGTGCCCCGCGCGCGCCTGCATCAGCTAACCTGAGATAGCGATATTCGGAGCGGAGTTTTGTACGCGACTCGAATAGAATCTTTGCCCGGTGTTCTCCGGCCCCTTAATCAGGTAAGATTGTTTAAGCTTTAATAGGGTATATGCATGTGATTTCAAAATGGCTAAAAAATATATACGTATTCTCTATTAATATAGAAACATATCTACATATTTATTTTAGAATTTTGAGATGTTTTTATCGTAGAATTTTACCATTGAAAAATTGATATTTTAAATCTCAATCGCAAAATTTCAAAACGCTACGCCATTGACTAGAGCGGACGTGACATCGCTGTTCACATTTCTTTTTTTTTTATTCTGCTTGCTGCACTATGATTTGACACTATTCTGCCCACTTCACATTTCGTATTGTCGGTTATTTTCACATTTTTCGGAAAACCTCTTTTCGGAGATGATCACTACTGAGGTCGTCACAAAAGGTTTTAATCGAGTGTGAACGTGGACGTCAAATAAACATGGCGCTAATATGGCAGTGTTTTTATCACCCGAAAATGATTGTAGTTTTGATTTGTTTATTTACCTTATTATTGCGAAATTCAGTGAGTGTCTTATCATTTTTCGGTTAAATAATGACCTAAAGAATCGATTAAAACAATAAAAAAATCGATGCATATACCCTATTATACAAGACGTAGGATTCATTATGAATATAAGCGGATTAACTACCACCCGTCTGGAAGCCGCGTCTCCATGGGAAGTCTAAAAGCCGTATGAGTTTAGAGCCGGGTGTAGATAATGTTAGTTCTGTATGGACCCTGAGGACACCAACACCCGACACAGTAGATGACTCTCACGCCCTGCAGCATCTACAAGCGGCGCACCCCCCACCACCCCCATCCCCGGTGGGTACGTCACGCGCTTAACGCGCACTCGCCCTAAAGATGTCCCTCGTTAAGGGATGAAACGTTGTTGTTCTTCCAACACAAACGAGGTTCGTAGTTAAACCGCTTATATTCATACTTATTCATAATGAATTCGTAAAATTACAAAATTTTCTATATAAAAAAAGACGTAGCATATTTTTATGTATGTTGCCGCCGATTCGTACAATATGCCTGTTTGTTAAGGGGATTTCAATCATCTCTATCAATCAAGATCATTGAACGATCAACATTAACTTTGGCTACAGGTGGAATAAATAATTTAGTTACTTTTTTCCAATAAATCCGCGTTCGTTTTGCAATCGGCCTAGTCATTCTACTATAGCTTACTATAATAATAAAAATTCTGCTTAGCAGTAGCTTAGTACAAGCAATATTTACTATTCAGGCTGGTAAAACTAAAAAAAAAAACATATTAGACAAAGTGATGTCGGCGAGATTTGTCTGCTATCCAAAGATATAAATCGTTAGATATGCCCTTACATCAGTGAGACCGCGCCGTTTTGTGTCCAAGTCGAACCTTACGCCTGCTTAAACCTGCACTCAGTGTACATCTACGCACAGTGTTAGCCGGACATGTAGTGAAGGATGTTTGCGAGCAGTATTATAGTGATACAAAATGACGTGTGCCTTTCGAAAGTGCAACAAAAATTCAAGAAACACAAATAAAGCCAGAGGTGTAACATTTCACTCGTAGGTATTGCGAGTTAATGAAATAACTTTTATTTTATCGTCCGCATTGTCAAAAATGACTACAATAACAAATTTAAATGGCGAGTGCACGAAAGAGAAAGTTGTGTTTGCACCTAACGTGTGAGAAAAAGAGATGACACTATTTTCTCAGTACGCTTGTTTTGTTTGTGTACATTGCTACAGTTTTTGGTGGTCGGGGCGTATCTAACGATTTATATCTATGCTGCTATCAATCTATTTAGAGTATAGACAACAAACATACAATCTAAGAAACAATTAAAATTAATTACAAAGTACATTATAACTAGTGGAATAGTATAAATACGATATATACATAAGTCCAGTCCTATTTATTGATATTTAAGTTTCTTGCAAGTAAAAACTGGTTTAGCTGTTTTAAGAAAACCAGCTGTTTCTGCAACATTTCACATATGCCGTGTGAAAATGTCCAGAGTTATTTATTATTATTATTACTAACTAATGACTTATAGAGTTCGATAAATTGCGCACGAGGTTAAAAAAAATCAATCTGCGTTCTAAAGGAACAAAAATAGCGTAAAAGTAATTTACCGCAAATTATAAACCATTATCTTTGAAATTATGTTGTTAGAAACTTCAATTGGTACTTTTGTATCATTTGGAAATATTCTCAAAATGCATCATCGAATCGAAGTAAGTTTTATCATGGGTTATTTTGGTTTATAATGATTCTTGTAGAATGCAGAAACATAGAAACCGCAAAAACATTGCATCTGTCTAGATGATGCTGTGAATGGTTTAGCATTGTTTGTTTCCCGCGCACAAAGAACCGATCCACCTTAACATAAACTTAGGTCTATTTTCACCGTTCGCTGCCTTTTGTACGCGTTTGCGAAAACGTTTAAGTTAACATCCATTGAATGGACCTAAGTCTGCTTATACTTGGGTCCAATTTCACCGTTACTATTTTAAACGCGATCAATATAAGAAATAATGACATAAAATGTCAAAGCACGACAGTAAACAGCGGAAAGAAAGAAGAAATTTTAATGAACTCAACACTGGCAGAAAATTGTAGACAATTGCCACTTCTAAGAAGTCTTATATTATGACAGCTTCCCCAAGCATTACTTATGCAGTCATTACGCGAGTTCTACTCAAGCTTATAATCTCTGCTCAAGTAAATCTTTATTACAGAACGTAACACTGACGCTACTTGCGCGGTCCAGAACACACTTAAGTAAAGAGGACTTCAAAGAATCACTAGGCAGAAATATGAAAGTTTGAAATCGTTCTAAAATGGGCAATTACTCAAGTAATCCTTGGTAAAGAACGCATCGTTACTTTACTTGAGAGTTACATGAGTGAGTGTAGATTTTGACATGAGATCCCGAGCATTGTTTTAAAATTAATCTTTACTAAAAACTACCTATATATAAGCATAGATCGATGTCTGAGCATGCTTTCATAATACGTGCTTTAGTCTGACGTCATTCAATGTCGGGTGACAACTTCGTTTACGTAAACGCAGCAAATGTCGAAAATTGGCCTTAGTCCAATTTCACTTGACTAAAAACTTCGTTTTTGTAAACGCGATTAAAAAGACAGCGACAGGTGATATTGGACCTTAGTCATCTACTTCTAACTCAAGCTCGATGTCAGCAAGACTGATGCGTCTCAGCGTATTGATGAGCATGTACCGGGAGAAGATAACGTACAGGTGTCTGAACCATGCCATCTGCGACCTGTGGCGTTTCATCGCGCGGACCACGCGCCTGCTCTCCGTCCACCGGAGGAAGTATCTGAAAGGAACAGAACATAATTGATTTATTTGACGAAATTATGACGACCTCTGTGGCGCGGTGGGCGAAGGTCTGCCTGCGACGCAGGAGGTTGCGGGTTCGATTCCCGCCTCGGGACAAATGTGTGTACGATCTGCAGACATTTGTTCAGGGGTTCTGGATGTTTAATAATGATCTATTTAGTGCATTGTATTATGTATATCAGTTATCTAGTACCCATAACACAAGCTCTGCTTATCTTGGGGCTAGATAATGCTGTGTGAATTGTCCAGTTATTTATTTATTTATTTATTATTTATATGTATATTAGATTAGATTAGTGGCACCGAGTAAAATATTTGATAGAGGCCTTTTCCCAGCAGGGGGACGAATGCAGGAAGTTAAAACAAGGGCTAATTACAAGTTTCCACATATTTTTTACTTACAAACACAATAGATGACTAAAGTTTTTGTTATTATAGTGCGTAAGCGCTCACACTTCAAGTAATTTCTAAGAAAAAAAATGTGATATGATTTTCTTAGAAATATCCAGGAGTGACAGGGCTTACGCACTATATTAACACATACAGCGACACCTCTTGTCAATCAAACTAATTGTAACTTTAATTTTTGAACAGGATTGGATTAACTTCAATGTTTCCCCTGTAGATAGAGCTAACGGCGCTGTAGTGCGTTAAAAGTCCCAGAGATTTTCGGCGCGAACGGTATCCGTCTTCGTGATCTAGCGGTTATGACATCCCCGTACTGAGAGGTGCGCAGCTGTGTCATGTGTGGCTGCCTTAGAATTTGCACCAACCCAACTCTACCCGCGGGTGTCGTAAGAGGCGACTAAGGGATATCCACCGGGGGGTGGACAGCAGCGCCCTCTGCAGAACAATTATACCACCAAACTGCGATCCCCAAACCGCATGCCCAGCATGTAAATTATTGGCATAACCCTCCATGAGATAAACCAATAAGACGCTTATCAGGGGGAGGCCTGCGTCCAGCAGTGGACCAATACAGGCTGTTGAGGTACTGAGAGGAGGATGCGAGTTCGAATCCCAATAGACAACTATTTACAGTAATATTATATATGAAAGTGATAATAATAATGTTGGACAATTCACACAGCATTATCAAGTCTCAAGACATTTTGATGTCTCATTTTTAAATGGGATTCCAATGTCTGCACAATATTAGCGGTGGTGTCTCAATGATGTCTAATAATTAATGAATTACCTTTTGGAAGACAGTAAAAAGCTAAGTGGCAAATCCAGGACCCCCAGATATTTCCTTAAAATATTCACTGAGTCTAATGTGTATACTGAACATCCTGAAACAGAAAAATAAGAAGATGAGTATGATAATTTTTGTTCCAGTTTACATTAATCTGTAGGAATTATGTTGGTGTTTAATTTTGAATTGAAAAGGCAGGCATAAATTTATATTATTTTAACTATAAGATACATTGTTCTAAAATTGTAAATTTTTTATTATAAATCGGCAACCTAATTTACACACAGCTGGGCATAGTTCTCTCATAACTTGTGACAAACTCCAAGGCCCTGTGCAAACCTTATCTAGAATAATTTCACCTTGAAAATCTTCTTACTTTTAGGCATAATCTTCTCAACAAATATATATGCAACTGCATAAAACACTGCGGAGTGATTGGGGTGCGATGAAACACCCCCTCTATCGAAAGTCAAGAGTATATCAATGTCCAGTGTTTCCAGCTTGTGGTGAATCAACTTGGCCACAACTGGAACTGGCCATCGGGCTTTAGGGTTATCGGGAAGTCTTGTGTCATTGATCAGACTTATGTTCTGTTCTGGAACATGAAGCTCCATACATGCGTCCCATAGCTCTTTTCTTCTGATGTGGCCTTTGCCTTCATGGTTGCCTGGAACACAGAACATAAATGAGCCAGTGATTTTAAAATAATTGAGATATCTTTTTTGTATATTGTTTTGTTAAATATTCAACAAGCTAGTAGTTAATTAGTTTATTAATTAACCGATAATTGTTTTAGTAAGTTCTGAGGTATCAAATAAAAAATAATAATACAGTTGAATTGAGAACCTATATAGAAGATATTCCTATTATTTGAAGTGCTGCACTTCAAATAACAGAAACTCCTCCCTATTTTTGAAAAGCAGCACATATTAAAAATAAGTAATCTAAGGAGATAAGAGGATAAGAGGTTTTCATGGTTAACAATAATAATAGTTACATTAAAAGTTTGAACATGCTGAGTAAACTGAAATTATATTATTAAACAAAACAGAAAAATAAATTAAATAGTAGATACAAAAAATCAAACTTCATCACCATCACCATAATGATGATGAATGAGTGACATAACAAGAAAAATGAATTATATGAAAACTAAAAGGTCATCTGATCTCATGCCAAAATTGCATTGTCTTCAACTGGGTGGTGAGAAAAAATCGGTGCTGGCCATCACATCCTGGAGTTGACACTGGAGCAGAAGAGGTCTGAATCTATTTAGTTTAAATTGGTTGCCTACTACATACCCAGCTTTATAGAGTGATATCCTTTAACAAAATGTTACTCACATCTATAGGTGTTTCTTGTAAATAAATAACCTGAAGTAGGTACTAACCATTGGATAGACAAAGCAAGTGGACGTCAGCACCCTGCTCGCAGAGCCGGAATATAGTAGGCCCAAAGAACATACATTCGTCATCTGGGTGAGCTACCACAATCAAAACCCTCTTCGCATCGAGAGCTCCACGATTCCTTGTCTGCAGCCGCCGAGTAAAGCGGCAGTACACCATTAAACATAGCAGCAAGTAAGTAAGGAACCATAGAGTGATATACAATGCAAAGTTTCTTAAATACGCTAAAGTTTCAGTCACAAATATCACGTAAAACAAACCCAACTCATAAATCACATCATTTAATAACATTTCTGACTAGAAGTGAATGTCAGATTTGGCTACTCCTCTAGCACATATATTTCTCATGAAGTTTCACTTCAAATTCAGGGAATAAACTTAAAAAGATGTACCTCTATTGGTTTTCTAAATTATGATCTGGCTGACTGAGATTGTGAGATCAGTTCGTTCTCTGATTTTTATTTTTATTGTTTCCCCTCCCTCCCGCCGAGATTTTTGACCTTTGTTTTGTAAGTAGTTTTGACATTTTGCAAGTGAGTGACACACAACATAGCTCGGATATTTTTCAACCGGCTACGTGTAGTCCACTATCATCCGACCACCGACGCTCGTTGTTGGTTGGTTGTCAATCGAGCCGCCGACAACATGACATGACAGGCTTCTTTCCAATCAACTTCTTCTTTCCGGCCCTTGTGCGGGCAAGGAGCGCGGAGGGAGGCCTCGAGGCTTGGCCCGTTTACCCCGGTCCTTGGGTTGAGGCAAAAAAAACTCTTTTTTTGCCTAACTAAATTGATTTTTTTGGCTGCATATTTTTTGTTTTAAGGCATCAAGGCTTCTTTCCCGCTAGCCATAGTCGATTATTTTACTGTCATTGTCGAGTTGTCATTCGCTTGACATGACATTAATTTGACAAAAGGGTGTTCGTTTCTTTTTCTGCTGGCTGGTGATGTGATGTGATGTGTGTGTAGGATTTTGCTTTGCTGATTGTTTTCTAGTTTTCTTTCCAAATGATATTTTGAAAACTTGCGAAGTATTGAATAGATCCTGTTTCCACGTTAGAAAAGGAAATCAAAATGATTCAACCGGATTATCCGTCCGCCATGGGCTTGCTGGCCCATTTGAACTCTGACGAACTGAAAGAATTACTCAATGATGAAACGAAGTTCGACGAAACTGTTCTGAAGGATGTAAAACAGGTAGGTAATTAACTTATAGTAGCATATTGAATTTATGATTGTAATCAGTATCGTCCTATAAACTTACCTTAGCTACATAACTACACAAAGATTGTGGGAACAACTCTTGCTTTGTTCAGAACACAAATGAGTCATTGTTATGGATAAACCATAGTATAACCATATTTCGGCTCGCAGTTATTACTTGTATGTTTTGTTGCTATTAGGTACTGTAAGTTTGTAGGATTTTTATAGTGAACTAACATTTCCAAGCAATTTTCCTGAAACAAAATAGCCCATGTTTTTCAGGCTTTTTCTATAACTCCTTCCTAACCAAACCAAATTGAAATCAGTTCAATTCAGTTGTTTAGATGTAAAAAGGTAGGAGACTGATTAACAATTTTATTACTTGTGGTTATAGATAATTGAAAATGTGTTTTTCATAATATCTAACATACCTACTTTTAAAACTTATTTATTATGGTTCACATTTACAGTACAGTTGTTATTGCTAGGCTATTATTATACAAGAACATTCTTATTCTCCACTACGATAATTGAGTCTTTTCTTGAAAACAGTGAGCTAGTAAATTGTTTTATATATTTTGGAAAGTTATTGTGTAGATTTGCACTGCATATTTAACTAACATGGCTACGAATTTTTCAGGTGAAAGACTGGGAAACTGAGAGGGAAATGATAATAGCTAGCAATAGATCACTGGCCGAGTTCAATTTGAGTAAGGAGCCTGAACTAGAGGAGCTTAAAACTCAGGTCCAGCAGAAATCAGAACTGGGGGAGCAACTGTGTAGCCGCATTCAGGAGCTACTTGATGAATACAGTAAGTAACAACTATCTTGAATGTATAAGAAGTGTTTAAAAAAGTAGTTTGCAGGGATACCTACTGTTTGTGGAAGAACTTCTGCTTCCATAGTTTGCCTTGTTTCCTGTGCCTTGAAAAGCATGTTAGGCTGTTGGTCCTGTAACTCTCCCCAGTTGTGTCTGTTTGCCGCCCTATCAAATTATGAGTGTGAGGGAATAGAAAGTGCATTTGTGTTTGCGCACACTTGTGCACTATAATATGTCCTGCGCATCCCTAAATAAAAAGTCCACCAGTTTTCTTGTCAATTTAAATTTTAGTTCATTGGCTACATGTGTATGCGGATAAAAGTGCATAAACTCATACGTGTAAATTTTTATGAGCCTTTAAACTTGCAAGGGCTCTTGCCAAATATGAAACCCTTGAGCAAATGGCTGCTCGACTTAAAACCAGAAGGAAGGACTTAGAGGTGCCTTTCTGTCCTAGATTAAATATCGCTAGACATTGTAGTAGATATCAGGCTATCAGGTTATTCAATTCTTTACCAAACAAAATGAAAGCATCTGAGAGGTTAAACCAATTTAAAAGTGAACTTACCCAACTCCTGCTGAAAGGGTGTTTCTACACGGTCAACGAGTTCCTTAACCGTAGCAATTAAATAAAACTATATTGACTTTATGTAACTTTAGTTAGCTCATTAGACAAGTGTAATTTTTTATAACTAAGAATTTGACATTATTTTCTTCACATTGCATGATATTTTGATGTACTACTGTTCAAACACAATTGTATGGTTGTTTCTGAATAAATGATTTATGATGATTTATGATTTATGCCCCATATGTGTGTTATGCACGTACGATCAGAACTTCAATATGCACCACCGGTGGATCACACACAGGGAATGTGTTAATTGATGTTGCGAAAAGGAAAAAATGTTGCCTTTTGCTAGTGTTACTTACATTTATTTTGAGAAATACTCTCCAATGTGTTTGCAAAATAAAAGTAGAACCAAACAATTGTGGTGTGATTTATGTTATGGCATGTCAGAAGTAAATTGGTTTTATACATCTAACATTATTAAAGCAACACAACACACGAACATAGTGTTGTTCTGGCTTAAGAAATGGATACTTTCTACTAATATTATAAATGCAAAAATTTGTAAGAATCAAATTTTGCATACAGGTAATTCTCATCCTGTAATCAAACATAGAGTACTTTTTACTGCATAAATCAGTTCAGTATTTGGTTTAATATGAAATTTAAGAGACCATTTAAACATTTCAGAAACAAAATCTGCGGGCATTTCTCCAGACACAACACATGCCTTACTCCAAACATCAGCAGCAGAAGCGGAGGAAGAGTCGGAGCAGATCTCACAGGACTTCCTGTCAGGGAAAATGGGAATAGACAAGTTCCTTGAAGACTTTGAACCACTCCGCAAAAAAATGCATATTAGAAAATTCAAAGCAGAAAAAATGACTGAACTACTAAGGCCTGGCAACCAGAGTTCCTACGGCAATGGGTTTGCTAAACCATATTTACCTTATCCAAGCTTCGGAGTTCAGCAGGGAGTACCCAGTGTGCCATACCCTATGGGCCCATTAAATATGCCCATGCCAGGAATGTATGGTAATCATTTTTAGGTTTGAAATTATTGTGTTCTTAGAAAGTTTTAAGCATCAATAAACATGTTTGTATTTATTTTATAAGATGTCTTATATTAAAGGTATGTAAAAAGTAAAGAAAGCCATAAAAATAAAATATAGATTTATTATTCAAAGTTCTACATGAATTTATTATGTCAATTTTTAGATTAAGTTTAAAACAACAGTTTCGTTACTTGAGTCTCAAGTGCTTGAGTTTAAATCATGAAACATAAAAACTCTGTAAAACTTTGCTTTATTTTACAAGCACTTGACTATTCTCAATGTAAAACTACTTAGTAGACTTAAAATAACACAAATTCCCGAAAACTGTTCTAAATAAAAGGCGGAAACCGTAATATTTGAGTCTACCCTAATTTGAATTTGGCTGAGAATAGAGTTGTATAAGGTCTTAGACTGCCGGCTTATATCTGGTGCTTTGCAGAAAAAAATATTAGAGATTGTCTGTTGATAAGTATTGTATTTTTCTAAGTTTTCTTCTATTCTAAAAGCCATTTTATACCATCATAAAATCAAGATTACTTTGAAGGATTCTCCGACTTCTTTTGGAATAGTTTGAACATCTGAAATATTGACTAATAATTTGTAAAACATTTGTTTGACATTAGGTATATTTCAAGTTATCGAACTTTTACAAAATAAGTTGGAGAATCCTCCAAAGTAGTTGTCCCCTCTTGAAGTAGTTGTTCAAATTGACTAAATGTTGTACATAAATTTTATTAAAAAACATAACACAACTTTATTTATAACATTCTAAAATCTAATAAAGTGTTTATGTACAATATATACAAAGCATATGAAAATAAATAAGATATAGTGACTGGGTCTAGTATTTTCATAGTTTCTACATTATTCATAAATCACACAATTTTTTTACTAAATTTGCTAAACAATAAACCATGTGTTATGTTTCCGTTTTATCAGAGATTTGAACATTATTACGTACTGTTGAATCTTTATCATAGTCAGTTTTACCATTTATAACCATGGCAGAAAACAGGCATACTATAGCAACTCCTAATAAAAGCATGACTTCTTGTTGAGTAGCATTGATATTATCTGCCTGCTTTGCTCGCTTTTTACGTAAAACATCTCTATCATGCTGAGACTTCTCAAATAATGATCCATAATGTTGCTTTGACCTGTAATTATGAATGGTAGATTTATTAATAATGTAGTTTGCTTTTAAAGTTAGATAGTGGGAGTGAAAGTTAGTTAATCGATTTTGTTTAAAAAAAAACTATAAACTAACTTCAATTATATGGATCCCATTGTCAGAACTGGACCAAATTAAAATGGGACCACAAGTGAAGCACTAGCTTTCAAATAAAAAAAGAATCATGAAAAACGGAGCACCCAGTCAAAAGTTCTGAGGTATCAGACATAAAAAAAAACAGTCGAATTGAGAACCTCCTCCATTTTTGAAGTTGGTTAAAAAAGAAGCACTATCACCATGACTTTCAATATCTACTAAATGTCATCTCACATGAGAGTAGAACAGGGAAACAAGTCTTAACATGGATCTAACACAAGCTCAGCTTAGCTTGGGGTAGATGATGCTGTGTGGATTGTCCAGCATTATTTATTAATCTACAAAAGGTTTAAATGTCAATGTGACAAATTAGGCTTTGGGTTATGCATTATCTAACAAAGAAGGCCAAGGCATTTTTATGATTTATTGTCCCAAATTGGGGCTATTTTGTTTTATCATATATTTATAGGCAATGGTTATACCACTCAACATCAGGTGGGCCATCTGCTTGTTCCATCAATTACTTAGTAGTTATCAATTTCTTAGTACCACTAGTATTGTTTAGTATAAAATGTATTATGAAAATTTACTACACTTTTCAATAAGTACCTACCTACTGTTAACACATTAGATCTTACATCAAACCCTCTTATCACCCCAATTTACAGAAACAACTCCACTTAAATGATATGTCTATGTCTACTTACCAAAACAGACCATGGAGTTGTTATTAGTAGAATACATACCATTCATCAAAGTTGTAAATAGCTCTTCTTCCATCCATTGTTGGCACATCTGTTCTTCTACTGTGGGCCTGGTAGAACCTAAGTTTTGGTTCCAATGTTTCATCTTCAGGATGGAAGCTGCCTGCACTTGGGCTCTCTGTGCTTCCTAGCAATCCTATAGAATTAAATAAATCAATTTATTGATTTTTCCTAGAATTTCTGTAAAATATGGTTCCAGTAAAAGCACTTACAAGAAATAGGGTCAAATTCTGTCAAAATGAAATGCAAAAAAAAAATTACACATCATTATCTAGCCCCAAAGTCAGCAGAACCAGTTTTTTGGGATTAACAAATGAAAAACAGAACCTTTATCATTTTATGGGCTTTCAGTTATATAGTTTACAATATAATAAAAGTTATATAATTATCTAGGGAACCAAATAGCTTCGCTAAACATTGAAACCTTTTGAGTGGGGCTTTCACAGGAATACTTTTGTGATTAAAGGCTGGCTAAATGTGTTAAGAAAGTAGTCAAACCATTGAAAATTAAATTAAGTAAGCAACCTTTGATTAGCGACTATTAGCAAAATACATTAACAATCCAGGCAAGCAGGGCCAAGTGTACCTCTATCATACATTTTCTTGAGGTTGGTGTTTCCCAACACCTCATAGGCTTCAGTGATTAGCCTAAATTTATTGGCTGATTCTTGATCCTGAAAATTACCAAAATCAAAAGAGTAGAGTTTATGAATCAAATTCAATGAGTTAAAATTAGCTCTTTGGTCATTAAATTTTTCACAGCAGAGAGTTCCAAAATGTATAGATCAGATAAATGCAGATGAAAAAGAAAGGGGCCAAACTAAGGACAGAAATTTACCCAATATTGGTTTTCTGAAGACCACAACCATACAAAAATAGCAGGCTTATGTATAGTGTATGTAGGTTTGCTCATACAAGGTCATAGTTTGTGTTTACATAACAAGGTCACAAGTACCTAAATCTTTGTATAAAATTAAATGTGTTAATACTCACACTAGATCTGTCCGGGTGGAAGCGTTTCGAAAGCTCATAGTAGGCTGCTTTAATATCAGTTTGTGTTGCGTGTGGGGTGATGCCCAAAACATCGTAGTGGCTAGCACACAGTTTAGATGATGTGTTTAACTGCCTCACCCTCCAACCGAGAAATTGTCGGCTAAGCATCTAGAAAATATTGAGTAACGGTAATAACTCACCAGTGCCACAGCAATAAACTGGTGGCTGGCTGTACAGATCCGGAGACCAAGTGTTACCTACGTTATGATTATGAGGTTATACTTACAGGTACAGCCGAGATTCTTACGTTTCTTCACAAATTCATGCTATATACACCTAGACTGTAGTAAAATTTGTCATACATCTATTAATTATTTCCCTCAACGCGGAACACGGATAAGAATTTTTGGAATATTTTTTTGATGGATAATATCATGGATAATCACACTGTCATAAATTGACAGTTGCTGTCGCAAACAGCTAAGCGCCAACGACATGTCTTCTTCTTTTTATTTTTGGCTCTGCTTGCTGCGTCATGGTTTTACACAATTCTGCCCAATGTCAGTTATCAATAGGGTATATGCATCGATGTCATTATTTAACCGAGAAATGATAAGACGCTCTCTGAATTTCGCAATAACAAGGTAAAAAAAAAACAATGCAAAACTACAATCATTTTCGGGTAATAAAACGCTGCCATATTGGCGCCATTTTTATTTGACGAGTGTGACGTCGACGTTCACACTCGATTAAAACCTTTTGTGACGACCTCGGTAGTGATCATCTCAGGAAAGAGGTTTTCCGAAAAAGCTGAAAATAACCACAATACGAAATGTGAAGTGGGCAGAATAGTGTCAAATCATGGTGCAGCAAGCAGAATAAAAAAAGAAGAAATGTGTACAGTGATGTCACGTCCGCTCTAGTCAATGGCGTAGCGTTTTGAAATTTTGCGATAGATGATGATCTTCAATGGTTAAATTCTACAATAAAAACATCTCAAAATGCTAAAATAAATATGTAGATATGTTTCTATCTCACTATAGAATACGTACCTATATATTTTTTTAGCCATTTTGAAATCACATGCATATTACCCTATTGCACAAAGACGAAGGAATAGGAATTTAATATAAAGAGGTTGAGTTTGTATTGGATCAAAATAAAAGAGGATAATTTACATAAAATCAATCAAGATCATTATTTACAAAATCAAACTTAAACAACCAAATTAAAAAATAAAAGCTACTCAAAAAGCACTGAAATAAATTATAATTCTAAGCCATTCGTGATTCGCGTGAAATATTGTTGTCTCGGTCTCACTTCGGTCTTAGATACGTCTTTCCGTCTTTGTTCTTCTTTGTATTGCACAGGACTGGAAATATAACTATGAGCGTATGTGTTTGCGTGTAGTTGTTCTTTATTATTTTCCCTTTTAAATAAATCAATGTTCTAATTTAGAGAAACTTAACATACATAAACTAGGTACAAATCTACAATTTTATATTAATTACCTACAGAAATAAATCTACTAATTTCAGAAACTAAAGGTGAGAACACTAAGGCGAGACCATCATCAATTCTTGGGAGTATTATTCTCCCACAATTTGTCTTGGAATAATTATTCTAAACAAATTATTAGCAAAGCTCAAAAAGCGTCTTTATCTGGCTCTTATTGGGGAGCAGACCCTGAAATTTTATTAACCCTGTATAAATCTATAGTTCGAAGCCATTTTGAATATGGTTTCTTTTGATATACCTAATAATAATAATAATAAATCATTTATTTCTCTCTCACAAAGGTTAAGCGATAATTATAAATACAATACAAAGGTTACCTATGTTTGTAGGATAGTGATCCACTCTAATGTTAACCTGTTTTGTGAGAGACTGGTGCCTGAAAAGGGTAATGAAACCTGTATTACAGGCATCGCGTTTGTATGTACTGGAGCACTCGTTCACCCTTTGATCGAATGGACACACGTGTGAACAAAGGTTGAACATCACCGACATGACAAATGAATGACAATTATTAATGTGAGAACCAGCTGTGTGAACACAGATTTATTTTTCGTGGCTGAAATATGGTGAAATGCGCCATAACACTTTGTAAAAATGATAGCAGGACGAGGACTAAATTAAATTACCGCATCACATACCACCGGTTAGCAATTTTTACCCTTAAATATATATAATAAATTTTTTTAAATTTAATAAAAATTCGTTTCACGGGGGTGAAACAGGGGTGGGACGCGGGACAACATGAACACCTCCCACTTCACCGCTATCTGTCGATTTCACTAGTTATGGGATGTTGTCAGCATTTTTGTCAATATTTTTTGGGTGTTTCATAAGGAAGGTTTATATTTTACTAAGTACCTATATTTATTAGTTTTCTGTGATTATTGGTCAAAATAATATCGATTGTTGAAGATGCCGATAAAAATCATGCTGAAAACTAGGATCTTTGCTGGCGATCGTTGCGTAACCCAACGTATTACAGAATTGCTTTAATACACGTGAAAAGTCAGTTACTAGTTAGTCTAATGTTTTTTTTTAAATACTCATAGACATTGGCCGTGCCTTGGTCACGTAGTATCTGGATATATCGTGCCTAGCTTATGTCACTCAGAGATAATGTACCTAACTATATTATAAGGAACATTATTAATTGGACTAGTAGTTCCGGGAATGCCAGATAATTGTACAGCCAACCACATTGTGTACCATAGTACATAAATATTTATTTAGATTAATATTACCTATATAATTATGTAACTGGTTTTTTAAATATTTTCTCTTTTTTAGATTTCCAAAAGACCGTAAACTTAAAAAAAAATGGTACGACGCGATAAAAAAAACAAGACCAGAGACAAACGATTGGGAACCCATCATTTGGTCAAGGATTTGTTCCATTCACTTTCCAGATTCTAGCATGTATAAAACCCAAAAAGGACTAAATAAACTAGTGAGCAATGCTGTACCTTCGCTTTTTTTAGATCAAACTACATCTCTTGGTCGCCAGTCCGACGTGGTTGCTCGGGGTGGTAGTATTTAGTTCGCAAGTCAAATGTAAAAGGAAGCAATAGACAGCTTTACAATAAGCTCACTCTCTTCAAAGGGCAATAAATAATGTGAAGGCTCAAATAATTGAAAATGCAGAACGTTGACCTGATGAATATTCGCGAGTACTGTTTACACACAACAAACACTTATGTAAGGTTATTTCTATGCAATTGGAATTAGTTTAGGTGATATAGGTAGGTACAAGTGTAATTAAGTGTATTTATTTAAGAATTTTAGTTCCATATTAATTAATTTCTACTCCTTCTGGTCGGACTGTATGTCTGAAAGTCTGAAAGGATAAACTATTGAGACCAACCAAAGTTTTTTTTTAGACTTTCCATAGTTGCCATGCACGTACTCAATTTCACAAGAATTGGATTTAGATCGACATATTTGACGCTATGCGTCATAATTGCCCATCCCTATCTATTGCAGGTGTCAATTAGATTTTCCTGTCTCCGCTGGGCATTGAGAAGAACGGCCATAGAGTATCTCTATGGCTAATACTTGGCTAGTACTATGTAAACCGCCTAGTATATAAGTTCCTTGATGTAATGTAAACTCTAAGGTCACTCAGTGCTCTCGCTCCACGGATCTTCACAAAAAAGTTCACAATTTATTAAGTTGAGAAAAATATTAGTTCTAATCTGTTTTAGATAGCTTCAAATTAATGTTTCAGTAGTAGGTAACTATATAAGTTCCAAATTAATTACAATAATTTGTTGTTGTTTTCTTTTTCTATTCGTTGATTGTAATTAGCTTATGAAATAAGACTACTAGAAATAGATAATTGATACCTGTGTTGAGTTCTGAAATAAACCTATAGAAAAGTCAATCTCATTTTATATTTTATTTTTTTAATTTAACAAAAGAAAGAAAAGACAAAAAGCGGTAAGTAGGTAAGTAGGTTTAGGCCTTTACAAATAACTTAACTATATACACTACAGCTACACGGAGTACTGGCGGAGGGAAGGTTGGGAGGATGTGGGGAAGACGAGAAGCCTATTTTTGGTACGAGAGTAAGTTTTCTGTTGTTTGGTAATCCAATGATTTTAGCCATTTTGAAATTTCTATTTTACATTTATACTTTGGTAAGGAGTAAAAGGATAGTAAATCATTAACTTTATTGTAGAGGAAAGGACCCAAAAAGCAGCTAAATTTGTAAGTCAGTTTTTCGTTAAAAGTTCTTGACAGGCAGACAGCTCCTTTCCTGCGCTTATTCTTCATAAAATTATTGTCATAGACTAGCTCAGAGTGTTGGTGGAGAACAGTATACCTTCAGTATGAAGTACTGTCTGACCGTGAGAACATACCATTTCAGGTAGAGCTCAGTTGTGGGGAAGCGCTATGGAAGACCGACCTTCAGAACTGCTCTTTGGGCTCTTTCGAGTTCTAAGAGCTGTATCTTGGCAGCACCGCCCCAAGAAATGATGCAGTAGCCGAAGTTGCTTTGACACAGAACTTGGAACTAGATCTAGGAATACAGCGATGCATTTCTTTTACTATCAAGTGTGCCGATTATGAAATTGGTAAGATGATGCTGCTGCTGATGAAAAAATTGTTAATAGGTAGTATCAATGTGTTTCAAAATAAATGTTTGCGTTTAATCACGGGAGCATTTAAAAGTACTCCTATTAACGTTATGCAAATTGAGTGCAAGCTTCCTCCAATCAGTATTCGTTTGAATTATTTAAAAGAAAGATTTATTTTAAAATGTTTTAGCTTTTCTAGCAATAGCCTTTTGGTTAAAGTTTTTTTAATTGATTTCATGTATCCCATTGTCAGAACTGAACCAAATTAATATAGGAAAACAACAAGGGAAGCTAGCTTTCATATAAAAAAGAATCATGAAAATCGGACCACCTAGTGAAAAGTTCTGAGGTAACAAACACAAAACAATTAAAAATACAATCAAATTGAGAACCTCCTCCTTTTTTTAAGTCGGTTAAAAATTATTGTAGTTTTTTATATTTTCATGGATCCCACTGTCGGAACTGAACCAAATTAAAATGATACCACACACGGCATGTACCAGCTTTCAAGCTGCTAAAAAAAGAATCATGAAAATCGGACCAAGATAAAAAAATACAGTCCAATTGAGAAGTTCCTCCTTTTTTGAAGTCGGTTAAAAAAGGACAAAGGTTTCAACCTTTGCCCTGTGAAGAAAATTTAATGTTCCTTACGCTCCACTGCACTGAAAGCGATTAACAAATATCTAAACAAATAAGTAAATGTAAGACATTTGTCCCGAGGCGGGAATCGAACCCGCTACCTCGCGTCGCGGGCGGACTTTGCTCGTCGCGGCACTGAGGCAAGGAATGGAAGGGGGTGCCAAAGAGAATACAATAACTGGGGGACGTGCGTAGTGCGCATGCTCCCGCTTTGCAGTCTACGATGGATAAGTTGACGGCAGGCCGGGCCGTTCCGGCGCCCGGACCGGACGCGCGGCGCTGGAAGGGCCGGCCTGCCAAAGAGAATACAATAACTTCACAGACTCCAATAAGTAAATATTCATAACACCAGGGGCGCATGCTGCTAACTTTACCTTTACTACAAATGGGTAGCTAAATGGTAACGTGGTCGATTCGTTTACGTGGACCTATCAGGAACACGTTCTTGAAGACGGCAGGTCTATACTTAAATAAAACCCCTGTAACTGTAAGTATACATATATTTTTTGGTCTCCGCGATAGAGGACAGGTAGTATGGAGACCGCAGGAAATTTTCATTAGGAATGATTAATAATTAATTTAAAATTTTCTAATGATTTAATTGTTAATATTGTTAATGATTAGAAAATTCCTACGATTTATTGTAACTAAAGTGTATGTAAGTATAATTTTTTTCCTAGTAGGGGAAATCTTTTAACAGCACTAAAAACAGCAGCGTCTCCTTTTGAAAATTATCAAAATAAAATCATTGTTAGACCCTACGAAGAAGTAATACTTAGTCGTTAGACCCATTGATTTAAAACATTTAAAAAGGAAAGATAGGTTACGTTCTCCCAGCGCTTACTCAAAAATTGGCATTTGTTACAACTACACGCAAACACATACCTACGCTCACAGTTATATTTCCAGTCCTGTGCAATACAAAGAAGAACAAAGACGGAAAGACGTACATATCTAAGACCGAAGTGAGACCGAGACAACAATATTTTACGCGAATCACGACCGCCTGTGCCGCCGGTCCGACTGTGACTGAGGTGGGAGCACACAATTTTACACAATATGTATGAGGCTACCATTTTCGAGAAACTAGTACCTTATCTTCCCTTTTTAATTAATCAATGGATTACGCCTTCCAAAAACAATGAGAACCCTGTCCCGCTCCTACGAGAGCGACGTCGTATGCTTGTCCTTTTCACAAAATGGCGCCATCTGCAGGTTTGTCACTTAGATGATTTTCACTTTTAATAAATCAATGGTTAGACCTATCAAATTATGTAGTTGAGTTTAGTTTCAGCGAAATCTGATATCAAATAATACCCATCCTAAATAATTTCGGCTTTGACGGGACTTGAACCCGCGTTTCTCCCCTCAGAACGGGAATGTGATAACCACTACACCACGAGCATAGAGATTATAAAGTACTGGCTACTCTGGCTAGTACTTTACAGGGGGGGGGGGGGGGGGGGGGGGTGTGGCCCCTTAAGGGTAGGTACCGTTTCTTTTGTAGGTACAAGGTTTTGTTCATAAGAAACTTTATATTATTTTGAAGAAAAAAAATTATAATATACATTGCCATTTTTAGTTTTTTGAAAAAAAAATCCTACGGCTCGCCCAATATTTTTTTCTTCAAAATAAAAAAGAAGGTTCCTAACATTGATTTATTAAAAACGAAGATGAGGCACTGGTTGCTCGAAAGTGGCAACCTCAAATTGTGTAAAATTGTGTTCTCCCACATCAGTCACCGTCTGACCGGCGGCACGGGCGGTCGTGATTTGCGTGAAATATTATTGTCTCAGTCTCACTTCGGTCCTAGATACGTCTTTCCATTTTTGTTCTTCTTTGTATTGCACAGGACTGGAAATATAACTGTGAGCGTATGTGTTTGCGTGTAGTTGTAACACATGCCAATTTTTGAGTAAGCGCTGGGAGAACGTAACCTATCTTCCCTTTTTAAATCAATGGTTCCTAAGAACAAAACCTCCTAACTACAAAGGAAACGGTAGCTACAACAGAGGTATAGTTTTCAGTTTCTGATATCTGTGGTAGCTACCCATAAGGGGCCAAAAATTTTCCCCACCCTGCATATTATCTCTATGACCACGAGGATATATTTCCATACTCTAGCCGTAGCGTACCATTTCGACGCGAATTTATTTGACGGCTTTGTGAAAAGTTCAGTCAGCTAAAGAAAAACGGTTTCAATGTGGCCGTATTCTGATTGTGTCACACCACATCACATCTTCAGGTTTCGTAGATGACCAGAATGAGCGTTGATGTCCAAATCTCTGGGAATTCATACGGACTTTAGCGCCGTCAGCTCCACCTACAGTGGAAACATCAAAGTTTTCGCCGGCCATAGAGATTCACAAGGCACGCTCTGACACCGTCGCAAACAAAAGATTTTCTTTTGGGCAATGTATGTATGGAAAGCATTTATTTTTATTTATTTTTATTTATTACATGGAAAACCAGATGCTTTTATATACAGAGTTACAAATTAATAAATACCAGTAAGCTTATCGAAGGTTTTCACGGGTAGTTATTTAAACTATATAGAGTCATTTAAGCGCTTGGACACAGAAAGCATGCCTAGTAAACAAAAATCACACATTCAAGACACAAAAAAGACGGGGTTTCCTAATAATCCTTCATAGCAAGGTAAAATAAGATTTGATTTATAAATGTATAATTTTTTTAGAAACTATAAAGGGCTTTAAAAACCATGTAGCATAAATAATGGCTTTGAAATAGAATGAGCGCTGGACAAATTAACCAAAAGACTATTGCTAGAAAAGCTAAAACATTTTAAAATAAATCTTTTTTTAAAATAATTCAAACGAATACTGATTGCACTCAATTTGCATAGCGTTAATAGGTTACCGTCAGAATGATGGGTCACCTATCTTTTTTCACGTTGAAATTAGGTACTTGAAATTCTGTTCACAAACAAATTGATTCCCATTTGCTTATATTATTTGCTTCCTACAATAAGAGATTTGCTTCCTCTATAATAAAGAAGTTATTAAACATTTTAAGGTGACCATGAACGGTCACCTTAAAATGTTTTTAATATAATATTTTTTTTTATAATAATTTTATATTACCAATGATTGCTTCCTATTTGCTTCCTACAATAAGAGATTTGCTTCCTCTATAATAAAGAAGTTATTAAACATTTTAAGGTGACCGTTCATCCTGTCGTCAGGATGGCGGGTCACCTGGCCGTAGACTACGTACGGCGTTGAATCGCAGAATTTTATATTACCAATGATTGCTTCCTATTTGCTTCCTACAATAAGAGATTTGCTTCCTCTATAATAAAGACCACAGAACTTTTGACTGGGTGGTCCGATTTTCATGATTCTTTTTTTATATGAAAGCTAGCTTTCCTTGTGGTCCTATATTAATTTGGTTCAGTTCTGACAATGGGATACATGAAATCCATTAAAAAAACTATATAAATTTAAGTCATCATAAAAATTAACACTTGCGAATGACCGTTTCAAGTCGCACGTTCCGTAAGTTATTTACTCGGGTTTTCCCGCCGCCCCGCTAAGGTGTCAATAATTGTCGCAGTTCGCACCACTCGCTCGTCAGTGCCGTATATCGTATTTTCATCCTTATCCTTCACAAATAAAAAAATCACAATCGTCTCTAAGTCGTTAAAATTTTCGATCTTCCCTTCAATAAAAATTGCTTACAATTATATCTGAAACTCGACGCCAAGCAAGTGAGTTTTTGTTATTTGTATCGTGGTTTATTTACTATCATGCTCCATGCTGGATGGATAAACCATAGGTACAGTCCGACCAGAGTAGAAATTAATTAATTTGGAACTAAAATTTACTATAAACTGGCAACTCTTTTTGAAAGACCAGTGTGGCCGCTTAAGTGAGTTTGTCGCCAGATTCAGCTTTTCCTTGCAAAATTGAACTATGCACGTTTTTTTTGATAAAGTATCGTCTTGCTTAGACACTTACCATCTCTTGTTTATATTTAAAAATCATGCTAAATTAAAAGAATCAAGCATTCAAAATGTTTTGTTGACATTTTGATAATTTTAATGCGCTTATTAGATACAATAAGCTGATTATTCGAAAACAGAAGCATAACGCAGTATCTTACAACGCATACCTAAAACACACAAATCGCCGCCTCTTCCAAATCTTAAAATAATATTTAAAAACACAAAATGTAAAGCAAGCATCCCAATACGGGCATTCTACGTTCTACGTGTAGTATTATACAATAATAAGGTAGTATCGAATTACTGTTGAATCGCGGCCAATGATGGATGAAAAAGAAGAATAATTTAGATACAAATCAAGAATAAACATGGTGAATGACTAGGACAAAGCTAGATTACATGAACAGCCATTATAACTAGACATGAACTGAAGGAGGCCTGTACCCGAAAGGGGTCCAAACCAACATATATTTATAATGATTTATAACATGAATCCATCCATCCACAGCCTGTATCGGTCCACTGCTGGACGCAGGCCTCCCCCTGATAAACGCCTTTTTGGTGTTTAACTCATGGGGGGTAATGCCCATAATCCCCACCCTGGGCATGCGGGTTGGGGATCGCAGTTTGGTGGAAGATTTGTTCTGCAGGGGGCGCTGCTGCCTGCCCCCCAGAAGATATCCCTTAGTCGCCTCTTACGACACCCACGGGAAGAATTGGGGTGGTGCAAATTCTATGCCGCCGGCACCACACGACGATAATAACATGAATGCAATTGTGAAAACCTAGGTACCAAAGTAATTTAATTTTAATTGATTATAAAGTAATTTAATAAAAATTACTCTAAATACCTAATAAAATTTAATCTCAATCACTATAGTAAATGAAATTGTTAAGTTGTATTTTTTTGAATTCATTTGATTTGACATTAATTTGATTTTTTTTGTTTAGAAGCGAATATTTGTTTTGACTAACCAGAATAATTTTCCGCTAGTGGAAACACTGCAACTTCGGTCGAGCGAGTACCTATTCGAGTTGTTTGTGTTGATTTGTTGTTGATGTTTTTATTGTTATTTCTCTAAGTATAAGCAAATAATTTGTAAAATATTAGCAATATGAATAAAACTATACACAGTAGAGCCCGTGATATTATTTACAAAGTGTTTAGGAGATGTTTGGCTGAGTATCAAGCCAGGACGCTGCTGACTGAAAAAGAAGACGTTTATAAATGAAAAGCAGATTTTACCGTAAGTAGCTGGTTAAAAATAATAACATTGGACGTAAACTGTTATAATTTACTAAAAGAATCGTGTAAATCCATCCAAAATCCTAGTTTATCATACATAATAGTCTTTGTTGATTTTTGTTCAATTGAGTCGTGTTTTGTAGTGCGTATCCCTTATTTTTGATACTTTACTTATGTTTTGTTTCAGGAAAATCCGAAAGCACTGTTTGGAGGATTGAAGAAGGCAAAAAAAAATAGTGTAAATTTGGTACAAAGTGAAGTTGAAAATTATGGTATGGCAGGAACTTCTATTATGTTCTACCACAACATTTTGATGAAGAATCGATGTCGGGTATTGAGTATCTTGACTTTGAGTCATTAGAGTGATTTATGTGTGATTAAGTACCTACCTATTATATAGGTAATTATTCAACAAAATTGTCTATTATTGTGTTTTTTTCCCCTTGAGTATACAGAATATGCTTGCTTTCTTTTTAGATTGCATGCACTCACCATTGCTCTTATTATTATTCGTCTCAGTATCGGCGCGGTGGACAAAAGGAGGCTTTGATTTCTTTAATGCATGTATACACGGTATAACATTTTTTATTTTATTTTTTATTAAAAATTCCTATTTTCAGTTTCCCATACAAAAAGTTTTAATTTCCTAGAGCCTAAATAAAGTGACAACCATATCCGGGCAACCTATACCTACCTATACTACTTCTACAGGTAGCTACAGCTATGGCGGGAGATTACTAGACGATTTAGTAAATGCGTAATAATAATAAGATGCAAGTAGGTACCTAGGTACTAATAAGAAAATTGTAATAGCTAATAGTAATTTAATAAAACTTACATGATACAGAAATTATTTAATTTGTTTCCAAGGTCGTGATTTCTAGTCAAAATCGTGACACAATTTGCATCATATTTCACAATTAAATATATTTGAAAATATTAAGTATCAAAACGTAGTAGCCATAGTATAATATGGTGATACCATGTTAATTGTAAACAATTGTGGCGCCCTCATTTATTTTCTACTCTTTCCGGTCGGACCTGTACCAAATTGCATTGCTAAAGAGTTCTTTCCCAGCAGATTTCCATTGGTTTGTATTTTCTTTTTTTACAACACTCACTACACAAATACAGAGTAGGTAGATAGGTAGGTACCTAATCTGCCATCCTAACTTAATCATAAATGTAAACTCTCTGAAAATCTACTAAGTATACCTAGGTGTTCGTTTTGTTTTGTGCGTGAGTCCAAATATACCACGTAGGAAAGGAACCTACTGAACGTGGACGCAAGTTGCACAGACTAGAGTAGACAGAGTAGGGTAGGTACCTACTACTTGTTCTTGTAGGTACCTACTAACTTACTCGATTCGTTAGACTCGATTCATAGTACGCGCATGATTCAAAAGTTTTGCGGTTGGTATGTTATTCTGCGTTTTGCAAGGACACTGGCGGTACCTTATACTCGTACCTACCTAAGTGCTTTGCCAACTACGAAGTAAAATATGAGTTTATTATCTATCTCTCTACAATAATGTTAGCTCTCTTCTAATTTTCAAAAGTATTGTTAGAGCATTGTCAGAAGTACCGCGTACGTTCTCTTCTCCTTCTTTTTTGGGTTTTGTGTGTTTCGACTGGTTTACCAAGATTCTACCAGTGAAAATGTTCAAACTACCCTAGAGAAGGTGAAAACTAAGAAGGTAGGTAATGTATAATTCAATTCTCTGTGCAGTTCACAAAAACCAGTGACAATAGGGTATATGCATCGATTTTTTTTATTGTTTTAATCGATTCTTTAGGTCATTATTTAACCGAGGAATGATAAGACGCTGAATTTCGCATTAACAAGGTAAAAAAACAAATCTTAACTACAATCATTTTCGGGTGATAAAAACGCTGCCATATTGGCGCCATGTTTATGTGACGTCGACGTACACACTTGATTAAAACCTTTGGTGACGACCTCGGTAGTGATCATCTCAGGAAAGAGGTTTTCCGAAAAAACTGAAAATAATCGACAAACGAAATGTCAAGTGGGCACAATAGTGTCAAATCAAGGTGCAGCAAGCAGAATAAAAAAAGAAGAAATGTGTACAGTGATGTCACGTCCGCTCTAGTCAATGGCGTAGCGTTTTGAAATTTTGCGATTGAGATTTAAAATATCAATTTTTCAATGGTTAAACTGGTTCTACAATAAAAACATCTCAAAATGCAAAAATAAATATGTAGATATGTTTCTATATCAATAGAGAATACGTATATATTTTTTTAGCCATTTTGAAATCACATGCATATACCCTATTGCTGTCAGTGTCTGTCTCAATCTCAACGCGAGAACGACTACTCGACAACGAGTATTCTATCTCTCTTGGGCATCCCAGAGTAAAAGAGAAAGCAACAGACCACGACAAAAAATAGTCGTCTCGCGCGCGACGTCTTTCCTGGGTCGCAGCTTAGCCCTGCAGAAAAGTTAAAACAAAGCGACAATGGGCGGTCTTATCGCTCAAGAGCATCTCTACCAGACAACCATGAGATGAGACGAATCGATCGATAGGTACCTCATTTGTTGAAATCGAATAAGTATAGTTTCAATGCTACGTGGGAACATTAAAATCAGCTACATTACTACTAATCCAATACTGGGTGTCCAATTAAATAGATTTATATTTAGGTACTAGATTTAATTTAGAAAATAAAATGAATGTTAGTGAAACGGAGTGAAACTGGAAATAAAGGCTTTATTTATTCATTCTATATATGCACCTACCTATACATATTACATTTAGGTACTCGATATTAAGAGTTTTGATGGGGGTAAGCTTTATCCAAAGGAAAGTCGCTCTTTTCAGTTAAAATAATGTAATAAATAAAAGTTATAAACCAAAGAACATAAAGGTGCCTACTGCACAAGGAACACAATACATGCCGCGCACTACCTTAACCTCAACAGCCTGCATTGGTCCACTGCTGGACGCAGGCTTCCTCCTGATAAACGCCTTGTTGGCGTTTATCTAATAGGGGGTAATGCCCATAATCCCCACGCTTTGCATGTGGGTTAGGGATCGCAGTTCGGTGGTAGAATTGTTCTGCAGGGAGCGCTGGTGCCCGCCCCCCGGTGGATATCCCTTAGTCGCCTCTTACGACACCCACGGGAAGAGATGGGGTGGTGCAAATTCTAAGCCAGCACCACACACCGCGCACTAGGGACATACCAATTCCTTTTTGCAAACTGTCTCTTAGAGCTATTTATTTTTTGAGTTTAGATAGTACTAGTTTTATTCGGCTTTTATTGTTGTGCTCAGTAAGTTTGTTTCTTTTGTTTTTACTTTCCCCCTGTGTGCAAAATAAATTTATTCTATTCTATTCAATACATTAAACTATAACATAACAATAGGTTGGATTCGAAATCCCAAAGGCAAAATTAATCTGAATTGATCCCACCATGATGTCACACTCGTCATACCAATCGCAATACCTATTTGTGTGTCTTAATGTGTGTTTTTAAATTACATTTTACACGAAAAGTTTTATCACATAGATTGCAGGCAAATGGCATCTCACCTGTGTGCACTCTCATGTGTCTTACCAAATCGCGATTTAGGTTAAAGCGCTTGTCGCATAC
Organism: Eupithecia tripunctaria; assembly: GCA_955876795.1. NCBI lineage: Eukaryota > Metazoa > Arthropoda > Insecta > Lepidoptera > Geometridae > Eupithecia > Eupithecia tripunctaria. Next base: position 9,653,005 of record OY041620.1, read on the forward strand.
ATTGCAGGCAAATGGCATACCTCCAGAATGATTCCTCATGTGTCTAACCAAATCTGATTTAAGTTTATATTGTTTTTTACATAGATTGCAGACAAATGGCTGAGCTCCTGTATGACTTCTCATATGAAAATCTAAAGATTTCTTATGACTAAATTGTTTATCACATACATTGCAGGCAAATGGTTTCTCTCCTGTGTGAATTCTCATATGTGAAACTAAATGAGGGGTTTGCTTAAATCGTTTATCACATACATTGCAGACGAATGGCTTCTCTCCTGTGTGATTTCGCATGTGAATAACTAAATGCTGTTTGCTAATACATTGTTTATGGCACACATTGCAGGAAAATTGTTTTTTTTTTATGTGAGTTTTCATATGAGAAACTAAATTATAGTTTCGCTTAAATTTTTTATCACATTCGTTGCATGCAAATGTTTTCTCTCGTGTATGAGTATTCATGCGAGTCATTTTCGAGTCATCTGGTTTAGTTTCCTCCTCAATGATTAAAGAAAGTTCCTCTAAATCATTTAAATACTCCCCTTGATCACTATTATTTTCTGATTTTATATGACTTTTTGGAAAATCTTCAAGTACTGACTTAACTTCAACCCATTCATCTTGTCCTGTGGTTATTTCTTCCTTGATATCAATAATAGGTACTGGTTCACATTTGATTATTTCCTGAGATCCTGCATTGGTTGTAATGCCATCCAGGACCATAGTCTGAACAGTGGTCATAGTCAGCTGTGGTTTCAACCTAAGGTTGACTTCCGTAATGTATTCATGGGTTGCCTGAAATGTATGTACAATCATTTATTTAAATAGAATATTCACTGATACATACGGGCAGCAGCAATTCTATTATATATTTATATATAAATACAGAAATATAGCTGCTGCCCGGAGTTTCATTCCCTTTTTAACTGACCCTGAGACCCCATTTACCTGCCTGCCTAATGACATGAAATCCATTTAGACATTTAGACATGAGAAGGTAATAGACAAATAGATAGAGTTACATTCCAATTTATATTATTAGATTAGTATTGATAATCTCTTAGCATTAATTGCCTGGTTTTGAAAAACTACTGGGTTTTACTGGGTTGGTTATTTAGAGAAAGAAGTGTGTCTAGCTAGAAAACTACTGTGTGTAGTTATCAAAACATTTGAAAGCATTTTATTAAGCATCTATCACTGTTTATAAAAAAATAGTGTTTGCTTTAATTGTTGGCATGATGCTTAAAAATTTTAACAGGGGTCAGATTCTTCAAAATATTAAAATATATCATGATTCTAACTGATCTAACAGATTTGCACACAGGAACCTGCAGGATTACCCACTCAATATGGTACACCCTGTATAAGGCATAAAAGTTAAGTTCTTATACCTAACTGTACTTAATTTGTTTGTACCTTAAGTCCTTTGTCATACAGTTGAGTGAAGATTTTATCAGATCTGTCAGCCATTTGAAAAAAGGTAAGGCATTTCTGCAGTTTCAAGTAACAAATGCAGCATAGTGCTCGCGGCTTTGCATCTTCTGCGTAGAACTGAAAGAAAGGTCATTAAAGAGATTGTAATAGGTACAGTCATCTGCAATTCCATTATATTATCCTGTCATACCAACTTCAGATGGATGGAACAATCATTAAGTAAATCAGTATTTGGGCTTCAAATGCATTATTCCAATAATAATAAATAATGTTGGAAATGTTTATAGGCGACTAGCTGCGCTCCTTGGCTTCGCACGCCTATCCCACGGGAACTGATTTATGGCATAAAAGTAGTGTGTTATTTTTCCTGAATTTTCATTGCTATAAACCTCACGGAGCCTTTCCAACGAATGCAAAACTGTGTGAATTGAGGAAAACCCAACTTATTTTTAAATTATAGATTTCTTTATCATGGAAACTGTTTTTTTTTTTCATACCATCAAGATGGCAAACAAGTATACGGTCCGCCTGATGGTACCGCAGCCTAAGGACACCTGCAATATTAGGCTCGAGCTTGGCTCTTATAATAATAATAATATGTATTTTTTTATTTTCAGATAACATCTATCCATACATCAGTAAATTCTTAGGCCCATATTATGAAAGCTTACTCAGTCATAGAGCTATCCTTGAGTGACATTTACGCCATATAAAAGCGTTGCTCAAACATAGATCGATGACTGAGCAAGCTTTCATAATACGGGCCTTAGAGTTAGTTTTAGTTTTAACAAAGTTTTAAAAAAGTTTTTTTATGAAAAGGGGGTATAGGAGACATGTGGGGACAGGGGCGGTGCGAGTGTGTATATCACTCACACCACAATAAAAATAACTACGATCTTCACCTGCATCGCAAATGGTTATTTACCTTAGTCGAAGACTGCTTCTCGTAAAAGTCTATCAATAGGTTGCTTTCTAAGGAATACAGTTTCGTATTGCCGGCGAGACAAAATCTACACACCGAAGACATTTCCTCCAGTTTACACTTTACACCAACAATACCTATAAAACAACGAGAATATTTATGCCAAATTAAGCAAGTCAAATAAAAACAATCCAAAGAAGAAAGAGAAATACAATCCATCCAACAATAGCTGAATCATAAAAAGCTATTTTTTGTTATTGTTTGTTATTTTAATTTTTTTTATGTTATTTTAATCAAATTTTTATTTGTCGCTTTGGACAAATTAGGCTAAAGCGGCTAAAGCTATTAGAAGTTATTGTAGTCTCTTTGCCATTAGGGCCATACTGTCTTACGAAGTTATTGTATTCTCTTTGCCATACTGCCACGTCTTTCGTAAAATTTTCATGTCTGTGTTTATCACCTTGGAGTATTTATGTTCCTTGCAAAGAGAATACAATACAATAACTGCCCTTGGTTTTTATCCTGATTACAATATTTACATTACAATACAAATCCGTCCGTCATTTTCTTCTTGTTTTGTTTTCCTTCTAGCTTATAAAGAGCTTGATGATTCCAACTTCAACTTCTTTTTTTTCATGGCGCTGGTGGCACTGCTTACTTTTACCGTTACCACACCGGCAAAATTAAGGGAACAGGCAAGAAACCACGTTATTAGGGTTCCGTACCAAAGTTGGAGTATTTATGTTCCTTGACCCAAAGGGTAAAACGGGACCCTATTACTTAGCCTGTCCGTCTGTCAGGCTGTATCTCATGAACCGTGAGTGATAGATAAACAGTTCAAATTTTAACAGATGATGTACCTATTTCTGTTGGCGCTAACATCTTGAAGACCGATCACCGAGGTTAAGCAACGTCGGGCGCGGCCAGAACTTGGAAGGGTGACCGCGTTGTGTTAGGCTACGTTCCAATTCACGCTTAATGCGCTGACGCGCGCATGAAGTCGTTTCTTTTCAACTTTTAGCGCGCTGACAGAGCGCACGGCAACGCCCACTTCGCCACGCCCCTCGAGCGCACGGGAGCGCATGAACTGCCTCACCTTTCGAGACAAGGCAGCTCGTGCGTTCCTTCAACTTCTTTGTGAGTGCCGTCTGAGCGTTTCGTTTCATTAATCGCGCCAACGCGCACCATTGCGCTCAGATGAATCGGAACGGGGCTTCGTGCGCGCATAGCTCGTGCAGTGCGTTAGCGCTTTAAGCTTGAATCGGAACGTACCCTTAGCTTTGTGTTTGAGCAGATTTTTTTTTATAGATAATGGAAACCTACGTGCGCGAGTCCGACTCGCACTTGGCCGGATTCATTTTTTCAACTTCTGGGTACACTTTTTGTAAGTGGAATGTTTTTTTAAATCTCTAACCTCTTTGGAATGACGTAAAAAAAAATGTTTGTTCTTCGATGTAATATTATGACAATAAGGCTACGTTCCAATTCACGCTTAGTGCGCTGACGTGCGCATGAAGTCGTTTCTTTTCAACTTTCAGCGCGCTGACAGAGCGCACGGCAACGCCCACTTCGCCACGCCCCTCGAGCGCACGGGAGCGCATGAACTGCCTCACCTTTCGAGACAAGGCAGCTCGTGCGTTCCTTCAACTTCTTTGCGAGTGCCGTCTGAGCGTTTCGTTTCATTAATCGCGCCAACGCGCACCAACGCGCTCAGATGAATCGGAACGGGACTTCGTGCGCGCATAGCTCGTGCAGTGCGTTAGCGCTTTAAGCTTGAATCGGAACGTACCCGTTATTATAACCAATTTAGTGTTTGTTGACAATTTTACGGTCACGTTTTAAGGACATGTGCTGTTGACATGTGTGTTCAAAAAATACTAAGTAACGTGTTTTAAACTGACTTTAGTTTATTTTACTCCTACGAAGATAGTGTATTATCTTTCCATTCTACTGATAACCTTTGAAGAGAATACATTGTATTGAATACAAAATTAGTGAATTACCTGCAGCTAAAGTTGCCAGAGCAGTAAAATGATCGAGGCAGGTCTCTCCTAACGTTCAGTGATTAAAGTATTTGGTGTGTCGGTATTTTTGGTTTCTAACAATGTTCAACAGTAGGTACAGACAAACGTTTCGTGCGTCGGCGAGGACAAAGAAGAAATCTGGCAACTGACGCCTTAGACGACAAAAACCAACAAAACCTCAATAAATTAGTTAATCCATAGCCTCAATATTTAATTTATTTCAAGTCCAGTCAAACAAAGATTTAAAGTAAAACCTATCAATATTAACATAGGTTTCTACTCACATCAAAGTGGTCTTCACAGAAATAAATTGGCGAATTCGTGACTACCTACGTCATTGTCACTGATGTCTTATTATTTTCTTGTTTGGAACATGTACAAACACCTTGTAATGTGTTTTTACACTGAGGTACTGCACACCACTTATAAACTTTGGAATTCATTCACACGAATTAAGTAATGTTTCATTTACTTCGCTACGCATCTGTATACAGTAGGTAATAAAATTACGTTCACGTGTTTACTACCTAAGGGTGACGTCAGAGCAGAGCCGACGAAAAAAAAATTTGAAAAATACCTTATGAGACTCTAATAAACTTTGAAATAAAGGTTGTTCTTAAATAGTAAATCAGCAGATCCACATTACGGATAAGGATTTAAAAATCCTTCCACATGCCTATTTACCAAAGAAAAAAACAAAAATTATCCTGTATATGTCATGGAATTTAACAATATTTTTTTTGTTTGTTCAACTTCAACTTCTTATTTCATGGCTTGTTGTGTCTTTGCTGCCACAACTCTGCAGTGTCCATGTTAAAAGTGTCACTGTTCCTTGTAGAAGTCAACTCACAAGAAGTTGAAGTTGATGTTCTGCCATTGTGTCAATGTCAGTCAGTTTAATTCATTCATGATTCATTCATTTGGTTGAGACGGACGAATTCGGGTTTAGCGGGTTTAGCTTAGTTGGATTGTAATTTGATTTGATTTGGATTGACAAAATTGTTGGAATTTTGTGATAAAACACACAATTTTCCTTTATTTAAAGAGGAAAAACCATGTACGTATACCCCCATTGATATTTTTGTCAATTTATCTCCAACAGATGTTATGTTGAAAGTTTATTTCCATAAAAGGTAAACTTGTGTGTCAACGCCTATGGCCCAGATAAAAATGTGAACTATAGTTGCACGGCTGTTTTGTATATGACTCACCATCTCGTTAGCGGACACGAAAGACGAGTTGAAAGATATAGGCAGGTCATTATTTTTATTTTTAACTTTTAATATAACTCCTTGCGTGCGACATTAGGCTATAACCTGCCTCCCATTGACATCATTATTTGGTGTCGCAAAGGTAGATAACAAGGCATTCTCAAGGGTGATTGTTTCTTTTAACATATCAATGTTCTTTGTGACTAAACACATCCATATTCAAATAACTGACTCATCCACCACACCAGAATATTTACCTGTTGTTTACTAGACTTGTTAAAAATTCTTTGTTATAAATTATTGTTGTTAAAAATGTACTTAGGTACCTAATAGATTCATATTAGCTACTTTTGATCATTATTATTATTATTGATTTATAGACAAGCAGCTGATAGCTGTGCTGTCTAAATCACAGATCTTCTAAAGTCATTAGGTATAGGTTTTATCAATTGTTGTAAATTCTTATTTGAGTTCTTTGATTGCATAAAAAACTAGTCTAGTTCTGTAAACTGCATGTCAGCTCATAATAATAACCATAAAATGTTTTAATTTTTATTTCATGTGATTTATACAGAATATCATCATGTCATCTCGCAAGACAGCTGGCCGCCGTGGCACCAACAAGAAGCGTGCCCAGCGCGCCACATCCAATGTCTTCGCCATGTTTGATCAGGCGCAGATTGCGGAGTTCAAGGAGGCATTCAACATGATTGACCAGAACCGGGATGGTTTTGTTGACAAGGATGACTTACATGATATGCTGGCTTCTCTTGGTGAGTCTATTAAACTCTAGGGCAAGAATAATGAGTTCTACTTAGCTTGACAACACCTGATGCTGTGTGAATTGTGCAGCATTATTTTATTAGCAAATACAAACAGTTCACCATCACAGCAATTGGCATTGGGTCACATTTGATACAGAGGCATATTATGAAAGCTTGCTATGTTTTATGACATAGAAAGCATTACTCAAGCATAGACTGAGAATGCTTAATACAGGCCTGAGAGAAAAACAGTGCAATGTTTATGTCTCTCTAACATTATGATGTCCATCAGTAAGCTATCTACATAGCTTCACATTTGCACAAATAGGTATTATAGGCCCAAGTTGAATGACATTATTCAAAGATAACATAACCTGTTGGCAGGAAAGAGAACTAAAACACTATTATCTCAAATATTTGTACAATACAGAAATGCTCTTGAAATCATGCTGTGGTTTATTACATACTTAAAGAGTGATGCCAGCTATCTTACCATGGCATAGCTGGCTTTTCTCTGAATGATAAGATTTGTGAAGAATCACTATGCTACACACTACACACATCACTTGACATTGGTACATAGTACATACATAAATAAATAATAAAGCAAAATAAATAAATAAAAATACATATAGGCCTATGTTGAATGCCATTATTAACTGTTGATAGGAGACAACCAAAAACACTATCATATCCAATATTTGTACATAACTGCTTATGTAATCATGCTGTGAATACTAAATATCGTATACTAGCAGCGCCTTGCGGTTTCACCCGCGTAATTCTGTTATAAAATAAAGCTTATGTCACTCCCTGAAAAGTACGCTTTTTAATCAATGATTTTTTATAATCCGTCCAGTAGTTTCTGATCTTATTAAATACAAACAAACAATGTGTAGTGGAGTGGTGGGCACAGCAAGCCTATGTTTACATTAAGTCTATCAGTAATTACAGGTCAGACCTAACACAATAGAGAGAAGAAATGAGAGACTCTAAGAAATGAGATAAAATCGGAAAAAAATTCAGCTTTGACGGGATTCGAACCCGCGTCCTCCTCTAAGTACGGGGATGTCATAACCACTATGGTTTATCCATTTTGAATGAAGCATGTTAGTAAACAAAATACGACACAAATAACAAAATCTCACTTGCTTGGCGTCGAGTTTCAGACATTTTTAGACAATTTTTATTGAAGGGAGGATCTAAAATCGACATGTAATGTAAATTACGTATAAAAGGACGCGCCAACAAAGTGAATTTTATGTTAAGTATGGGCGGTTTGTTTACGTTTATGCTCCATTCAAAATGGACACGGTATAGATCACAAAGTCGCCGTGGCCGACTCGGCCGAAATTCTCTGGGACTATATATAATATAGGTAGAGTGTAAAGGCTTACGCAATATAATAACAAAAACCTTATAATAGAGTAAGCATTGCTGTTATCGCATCATGATACATACTTATGAGTCAGAGTCAGAGTCAAATTGTTGATTTCTTTAGACTTACAAAATAAGCACTTAGACAAGTCATTTTTTTTTACTAAATTTTGACTCTAGGTAATTCACTTGTGTTCTATTTTGTGTGCCAATTAAAAAGTAAAAATAAACATGTTTCACCATCAGGTAAGAATCCAACTGAAGACTACTTAGAAGGCATGATGAACGAAGCCCCTGGCCCTATCAACTTCACTATGTTCTTGACGCTGTTCGGTGAAAGGCTGCAAGGCACTGACCCCGAAGATGTCATCAAAAATGCATTTGGGTTAGTAAATTAGCATAAGTACAAACACCTAAAATAATCTTACTTTTTTAGACATTGACTAATGGTCCCTAATGAGAAATATGTCGGACCATAAGAAAGTCAAAGTCAAATTTTTTTGCAAAATTTTCAATAAAATGGACACTTAGAAAAGGTCACATTATATTATTAAATTACACTGACACGAAAATAAAGTGGTATTTTTGATTCCAATCGCTTCAGTACATAGACTAAAGTAAAGATATATTTAACTTGTTAGTTGTTATTTTTCATCACACAAGTATGTAGTACCATGTTCAAAAGTTACAGCTACCTGTGTAAATAGATCACTAAGTTCAAAGAAGATGTCGCTAGTTCCGGGAGCAACACCCCATAGCGTCAGTTGAGATGACCTTACATGGTAGTAGAGAAGTGTCGCCGCAGGCTAACAGGTGGCGCCGTTCAAAGTATTTATTATCGCAAAGAACAAAATTGCCACTTGCGGTGCCATCGGAAGAGTGTGCGTGTAGTTTTCGTTTCTGCCGCCATTCCCAGAGTGCAACCCGTATTTTTTTGTTTGTTTCTTCCTTTTGTTATAAGCGATCGCCTGTTTAGTTTACCTATTATTAGATGTATGTGTCTTGGGTATATATTCAGTTGCCATTCCAGTGAATACCACCTATCTTAAGGATCCCATCTTTTAACTAGTTTTATGTGGTCTTTTGGTCTTGAAGTAGTTTTTTAGTCTTGTCTTGCTAGTGATTTGCTGTGGTTATTCAGTCTTTATACATTTTCCTCTAGTTGTTTACTTCTCTTACGGTTAACATTTCCAGGTATTAATGTATCTCAGATAAATTTAGTTATGCCATTAATAATTTAAACTTATTGTAAATTAAAGTATTTATATAAGTATGAATGTATAAGTAGGTATATATACTTTGTGATTGTACAATTATAATCAGTAGGTATTTAAATTTTATTTAATTTTGTATGTAAGATTTGTATTATCTAACTACATGCACACGGATCCCCATGTTCAATCCAACGATCCTATCCATCCACAGTTGTCTGGTAGAGATACGCTCTTGAGCGATAAGACCGTCAATTGTCACATATCTTGTAATGTTTATTTTGTTTGTTAATTATGTTTAAGTGTCCAATAAAGATTATTTTCTATCTATCTATATAAAATTATCCACAGATGCTTCGACGAGGAGAACAATGGAGTGATCAACGAAGAGCGTCTCCGTGAGTTACTGACCACCATGGGGGACCGCTTCACGGACGATGACGTGGACGAGATGCTGCGCGAGGCTCCGATACGAGATGGACTGTTCGACTACGTTGAGTTCACGCGCATCCTGAAGCACGGCGCTAAAGATAAGGACGAGCAGTAGGTAGGTGGGCTTGGATAATGTTAGGGCAACGGATTGGAACCATTAGGCTACAAACGCACAGTCAGGCGGCTTGCTTAGCCCGTAGAGCCTAGCGGCTTGTATTCTGGCCACCTGCTAAACCCAACACCTTGATTTACTTAGATAGACGCTAAGCCACTAACTAAGCGCCAGGCGCGCAGAGCGACCGATCCTAAACATTTTCGAACGTTCGTTTTACTAAGCTATTCGCTTGGTGTCTTGCTAGGCTCTAGGCGCTAAGCACGCCGCTTGTCTGTGCGTTTGTAGCCTTAAAGATTTGACTTGTGCAAATAAGTTTCCGCAAAGAATAGAAAATCAGAGAAAGTCTGTTCAAAAATAGGATAGTCGTGGCGTTACGGTGAACTAACACTTTTACTCGTGCTGCAATGACAGAGCAGTGTTGTCAACGCAACAAAAGTTGTTAATTAGCACACGAGCGCCATTCCTACGACTTTTCTCAGAGTACAAAATATTCGTCGATCTATCACTAACATGGTCGGATAAACAAGAAGTCCTTGAGCTGGTCGGACTTTTTTGGTATAACTAGGTTGAGCTAGTATACATTTATTAATCTCGTGTATACGTAGCCTTAACCTAGTGGCGGAACCACATGGTGTTGCTACCTAACATTAATTCCTTCTTATTTCCACCAATTTATTTTTATCAACACGCGAGTACTTCCTTATTTGGTGTTGTTAAAGAATTCATGCCATACGATTAGATTACCGATTTATTCAGTATAATATTAACTTTTTCTACTAAATGGAATTAGTTTTTGAATTCGTTCTAAACAAAAGGGTTATACAATATCATGAAATAAACCATTGTACACTAGCCAAACTTGATGTAGAATATTTGTAAACAAACAAACCATACAAACATACCTAAAATTCACTCGCGAGTCTTTTTGTCTATACGCAATACACATTGTCGATTTGAGATCCTTCCTTCAATAAATATTGCTTACAATTATATCCGAAACGTGACGCCAAGCAGCCAAGTTTCAGTTGTTAGTGCAACAAACATTCAACATCGAATTTGGCTCGTGTATAGATGCTGTTATTTGGTTTATAAATATTTCTGGCGCTATGTTTTAATAAAACATGAACGATTGGTATGGAATCTCTAGATAAGGTGATCTACTGCATTTCTTCTGGGCTTTGCATTTTATAAAATATTCCATTTAATCAATTATGTACTAAAACAATCTGATATTACGTTTTCTTGTCTATTCGAGGTATCTTATTTGGTGTGATTTATATTTGATATCTTATTTAGTTATATTATATGCTATGTCTTATTTAAAGTCAAATAATCCGATTGCATTGAGTATGATTCGTACCTACAATACGGAGGTTTAGATCTCCTTATTACGCCTAAAGTTTTCGAGGCATTTTATATCAGTATAAGTCGCGTATATAAATATAGGGACTGAAAGTGACGCTTACGAGATGGTCATTTCCAATCACAGTGTTTATCTACGCGACTTATAAGTATTATTTTCTACAAAAGATGTAAAATATCTGCAAATTGGCAAAGTATTATTCTATCATTCCTCAATATGTTGCTTTTCTAATCTGAATGAAGTAGGCCTAAGAGAAACTTAACATTTGTTTTAAATTATGAATTTTAGCCTAGATTAACTTAGTATTAGTAATGTGTTTATTATGTAATCATGTATGTATTTTTTCATTATGTACTTATAATAAATTTTGTAATCTTCACATTGGTTTTTATTAAATTGAGGTAGAGTTAATGATTAGGAATCTAGAATACTGCATTAAAATGCTCGACCCCCGCCCCCAACCAAGGACTTCTAAAAATAGTCCAGTATCTCTTGTTATTTTATCAGGTGATACGCCGTACCAGGATAGATAGACGACCTCTGTGGCGCGGTGGGCGAAGGTCCGCCTGCGACGCAGGAGGTTGCGGGTTCGATTCCCGCCTCGGGACAAATATTTGTACGATCTGCAGGTATTTGTTCAGGGCGTTCTGGATGTTTTCTATATATAATAAAAAAAATATCTATCTATGTAGTGTATTGTATTATGTATATCAGTTATCTAGTACCCATAACACAAGCTCTGCTTATCTTGGGGCTAGATAATGCTGTGTGATTAGTCCATCATTATTATTATTATTATTAGATTAACAGATGATAAATATAGACCCTCGATAATCTGAATCTGATAAAATCTGAAAAAACTGCGTGTTCGTGCAATTCGAAAAAACAAGAGTGAGCGACAGAGTGGAGGGTAAGTATGTACTTATTTTCTTTTTTTCCTCTTCGATACAGACGAACGAGTGTTCGCGACGACTCGTTCCTTATAGAACATTAGTCCCCGATATTATATGGAATTATAGATGGTGTTTGATACAAATCAACCACTCAAAATTAAGACAGTTCTTGCCATATTTATCGAGTACCTATGCCCTCCTTATGGCAAGAATTGCCTTTCATAACGCAGCGTAAAATGCTTGGAACTCGCTACTTGCTTCATATATTTTATTATCATTATATTACATATCTTTCGTAGATATCATTACCATTAGGAAAGAGATTACGAAAAGATTGAAAAAACCATATTTATCAACTGCAGCTAATTTATTCGCGAATTGTTTCTTTACTCTTGAATTAGTGGTGGGTAGTGTCGTAGGTTAAGCCGCTGGCCCACTGCGGCGGAAGCTGCGTGCGCAACATGTGCTGCAGTGGGACTACGGCTTTAAGCGTCGTCACACACGCTCGGTTTCCCTTCGTTAATGATCACAGCCCAGTCCAGCACGTTGTAAATTCTCATGTGAGGGTTTTCGCTTTTAACTGAAAATAATAATCATTGTTTTAATATTTAGGTCGCTAAAACAATATTATCAAATTACGATACGAAAAAACAAAAGTGCACTGTTTTGCACATCATTTGGTCGAAATATCATTAACCCTGCGTATGCTCTGTCCCGTTCCTATGAACGCGAAATCTAATTCCTATCCTTTTCACAAAAAATTGATTTTTTTGTTTAAAAAAAACTATAAACCGACTTCAATCATATGGATCCCATTGTCAGAACTGGACCAAATTAAAATGCGACCACAAGGGAAGCACCAAAAATAAGATTCGGATTAAGAGAAAAAAAAGAAGAATAAGACCACCCAGTCAAAACTTATGTACCTCATAAGTTTTGACTGGGTGGTCTTATTCTTCTACAAACATATTTTTTTTAAATACAGTCGAATTGAGAACCTCCTCCTTATTTTGAAGTCGGTTAAAATACACAGAAGGACGCTGCTGACCTTCCTCTGGTAGGTTCTCTTAGTCGCTTCTTACGACACCCAAGGAATGAGTTGTAGGGGTCGATTCTCAAGCCGGGTAAATTAGTATCTATTTACTCACCGACTACTCTTACGAACTGCTTTTGGGGAATGTCTAGGATCTTCCATTTAGGTCTTCCGAGGTTGAAATGTGTCGTCGATGGTATTCCTTTGTGGAACTCCTGGTGTCATGAACAGAAAATATAATATGTTAAAGAGGACAATGGTACTTACCATCTTACCTACGGAACGTGCGCCTTGAAGACGGTCATTCGCAAGTGTTAATTTTTACAATGACTTCAATTTTTATAGCTTTTTAATGGATTTTCATGGATCCCGGTGTCAGAACTGAACCAAATCAATATAGGACCACACGGGAAGCACTAGCTTTCATATAAAAAAAGAATCATTAAAATCGGACCACCCAGTCAAAAGTTCTGAGGTAACTAACATAAAAAAACAGTCGAATTGAGAACCTCCTCCTTTTTTCGAAGTCGGTTAAAATTAGTATGACAGTCGGTGGCAGTTCAAGGCATATTGCGAATAAAAATGGCTTCCATTGCTCTAGTCTAGACGATCATTTGGTCCATCAATGGTGTAAAAATGTATATTAGCCAGTGACCGTCTCCGAGGCACCTTAGATCTTTTTTTATTTTTTTTCCTGATAGATATATGCTCACGCATATCGCACTACCACGGGGAGACGGTACGATTTTGTGGGACTCCAACACCACCATAATCCTCAGGGTGGCCTCTGCCGCTTGTCGTGGGAATATGCTGACGCTTTCGCACAATTCCACGAACCCACCGCGGCTGCTCGATAATAGGCCCCTCATTAGGGGGCGTAGAGCACCCACCTTCACGACGTGCCAGATACACATAACGCGCCGCGACCACCTCGGGTCTTTACTTGCCAATTGGGCGCCGGATAACCCCGTGTCCGAACACCGAAGGTCCCAGTGCGACGACGGGTCAGTCCAGTAGCCCTGCCGCCTGCCACGTGGTCCCAGAGGATAGGGAGAGCGGCCTTCGCCATACCGACACTCTTCCTCCCCCGCGACCCCACCGCGTCCGCCATCAAGACCGTGGTGAAGTGGTGAGCGGGTAACTCGCACAACGCGGCGGCGCGGCGTAGTGTGGTGCTCTACACAACGCTGCGGTGTACGTCAAGTCTGTTTTTGTACCTGTTTCCAAATATTGTCCTTGATAATTTTCGGTTCCTGCCTGTCAGATCTCGCAGACTTAGGATTGTAGTCGGGAGGGTGGAATAACATATCATAGGGACACAAGGGTTGAGATGTTGGCTGCCATTTAGTGTTGAAGAACGTCTCCTTTGAGACTGGGATCACCAATTTTGTGGTCTGACTGTCGGGAGGAGGGGAATGATTGACCGCCATAAGGTACAACGGAAGATTTGGAATTTACATGAGGATGCGATCTACAAGATTTTAGTCACCGAGTGTTTTAAGTTAAAGTAAAAAACAGCACCTACCTAATGTTTACAAATAAATTGTCAAAGAATGGCCCAAGGAGAATACTCTTACGAAGTTATTGTATTCTCTTTGGAGAATACAAGGAAGGCCATAGACGAAAAATTTACTTACCTGCATAATAACTCTTTCGAACAGCTTTAGGTTAACTTTATGAAGAAGCTTTCCCCATTTTGTTTATGGAAATGTATAAACCTTTTTGGCATAGTGCTGTACCGTCATCTAAACTCCAATGAGCCGTCGTCAGTCGTACATTGTCAAACACTGTTCCAAATAATGTGGTTACGAAGAACGTATTATGTTTTATTTTTTTCACTATAATCCAATTAATGTACAACCAAATTAGAAATGGATTACTACAGCTTTGACTCTGAAGTTATCGGTTTGTTCTGAACGCATTTCAATTTTATTTTGTTTCCAAATTCTTCGTTATTTTGTTTGTTTATTTTTGTAGAGTCCTTGAATCTTTTGCGGCCGCCGGTAAAGAGGGATGGTATAAGTGAAACTTTGTTCGGTCCTTCTAAAAACATCCAAGTTCTAAATCTAACATCAAATTGGGGATATCCCCTTTCGGAAGGAAATAACGAGGGTTCATCGACCTCTCTGGTGCTGAAGAAAACTTCGAAGACTCAGGTTTGTTATTGCTGTTTTGAAAACTGAGGTTTAAAGTGGAAAGTTCCAGATGAAACTCTTAGGTACCCGTAGTTACTAATAATTTTCAACAATTTTATGTTTATTTATGTATTTAATGTTGCTATTTTCTGAACTAAAATTAATTAACAGATCCTGAAACAATACTCAGCAGTGAGCTATCAGAACGAGCAAGAACCTTTCAGCCAATACGACAAATCCAAATTCAATCGCGAGAAAAGAGACAAACCTCTCATAAAAGTCACAGTGATACCCAGGAACTTTGATAAAGCTGACTCCAAACTACTCAGAAAGCGTAGATTCGTAACGAAGACCATCCAAGGAATCTCATCTGACCACAATAACTCGATACAAACCAAAAACCTGTATCTCGTAGTCGCCGGCCGCAAACAAGAGAAGATATATGAAATCAAAACAACAGGCAGTGCGAAATTTGAGAAGGTTAGAGATGATAAGGTAGGAATCGGGCATCGGATCTTTCACAACTTCAGCATGGAAAGGAAGAAGAAAAAGGATGCCAAAAAGGAAATGAAAATAAACAAAATGAACGAGGAAAAAGAGGCCTATGATAAATTTCCTCACGTTTGTCAGTGTTGCCCGGGAGATGGCTTCCACGACGCTGATGTGAATCTCGTGAAGCCGGGTAAAAGTCGAGTCAAGATATTCGGAAAACTGGGACTTACGCACAATGATAAATATGTGCTCAAATGCCATGCTACTGTTGATGATAAACCAGGTAATTTAATTTAAGTATGTTCGCACAAACTGTGCTGTTTTAGGGTTCCATACCCAAAGGGTGAAACGGAACCCTATTACTAAGCCTCCGCTGTCCGTCTGTCCGTCTGTCACCAGGCGGTATCTCATGAACCGTGATAGCTAGACAGAAGAAATTTTCACAGATGATGTGTTTCTGTTGCCGCTATAACAACAAATAATAAAAGTTAAATAATTTTAATAATGAAGGTCCGCAGCGTCCTTATCACCTTGAGAACCGATCACCGTGGTTAAGCGTCACGTTGACATTTTGTTTTTTTTTACGAGGAAATACTAGGTACAATATAGGTACTTGATTATACTTTTGCAAAAGAAGCAAGATGGTAGCGATTATGACATCCCCGTACTGAAGGGAGGATGCTGGTTCGAATCCCGTCAAAGTCGATTTTTTTTGTTTTTATTATATTTCTTAGAAACAATAGTGGTCGAAGCGAAACGAAACACACTAGGTAGGTTAGGTATTATTAATAGTTGTTTTGTTATTTCTTTTTGGAGAATTAAAATAGGTCTCCAGAGTTTTTCCTACATTCGCCTTTATTCACCATAAGAATTCTTATCCACTTATTATATTTCAGTTTCGTCATATATGTCTCACGAACAGTTCTCTTACGATTCAGTAGCTGGGAATATCGAAAACAAGGTCGCGTAAGTGATATTTTAACGTTTATTTAAATTTTCGGCGCTTCTTTAGCCTTATTAGCCGTTACTATCTGACTATAGACCGCTCTCGAGGTCTCGAGGTCTGCGATTGCGGGTCGAGGTAGGGCGGGGCGGAACAGACTCTATGGCCCGTATTACGAAAGCTTGCTCAGTCATAGATCTATGATTGAGTGACGTTTGTGCCATATAAAATCGTTACTCAAGCATAGATCGATGACTGAGTGTATGTTTTCATAATACGAGCCTAGGAATTAAATGGTCCTACATGGTCAGTTGTAACTGAAATCAACCGTTTGCGCGATCTATAGGCATTGGTCTCTTTTTGCGTATTATATTACATATTTTCTCAAGTTTTTCATGAATTTGTCTTATCGACATCTAGCGGAGTTCCATCGAAGCGCTTATAGGTAGGCTACTAGCTGGCTTCAGGTTTGTGCTTTCCTGAGCGACTCTATCATTAGCCGCGTACCCACCTAGCGCACAGGCTCGCGCGGCAGCCTCGCGAGCCAAATGCCTCGGCTGGTGTGGACGTGCCTCGGCCTGCCTCGGGCGCGCGTTTGCTCGACCGAGCACGGCTCGGCCCCGAGCCATCTGTTGTCGGTAAACTTGACGCGCTCAAAGGTGCCTCAGTGAGCGCTGTGCGTTAGGTGGGGACGGTTATGTTTTGGCTCGCGCGCGAAGCTACTTCAAGTTTTGTCTCTTCCGTGTTTGTCTTCTGTAATTTTGATATCATGGGCAGTCAGGAGGAGTCCATTCGCTTAACTTAATACAACTGTACAGCACGTACAATGCGCTTTGGGACCCTTTTTCTAATCCAGAAGCGTCTAGGTTTTTTCTTGATACGTGACTGTTTTCGTTTCTTGAAACAGTAAGCAGCTAGGAAAATAGCTGCAGCTGAAAATACACGACTGTCCATTACGAATACTCGCGGAATTATGATGGCTCAGCCTGCCTCGCGAGGCGGCCTCGTGTAAATTGAACAAAACTACTGAGGCTGCCGCGGGAGCCATCGCTCGCGATCCGGACACCGAGGCTGCCGCGCGAGCCTGTGCGCTAGGTGGGTACGCGGCTATTGACGTTTTGTAGTTCAGTTCACGATGACTAGAGGTCCCTACATACCTACTTAAAGCTAATAATAGGTAGGGCCTATTGATTGCCTACTGTAATCATTTGCAGATGTTCGAATGCTGCGAGAATTTGTAAGGTCGATTGCATCAGAGGTGGAAATCGGGACTCACACGTTTCGTAAGAATTTAGTATTTTGTCAATTTATTTAGGTAGTAGCATACACTTTTATTCATCTATGGTAGTAGGTACAGCTATAGTACTCACCTCACCTCATTAGCTTATATTGGTCCACTGCTGGACGCAGGCTTCGGACAAGGGTTGCCAGATGCGTGTTTATCATTTCCTGCGGACATTTCTGGGGTTATAAACGGAGTTTGAGTTTAAGATTTTAAATCCAACTACAAATGTTTGCTGTTGGACGGGCAATAGAAAAAATTAAAAAATACGAGTTAAGTATTAGGTATAAATAAAAAAAACTGCAAATTATTTTAAAAATATATTATTTTTTGTGAAATATAGATACTAACAAACACCCTGTAAACATACCATACACGGTGTCTTTTTAATTCCACAAAAATTTGTCACCTATTTTCATCGATCAAAGTTTTCGCCAGCCCCCCATAGATTCACAATGCGCGCTCTGAAACACAGACCGTTTCATTCATTTCATCAAAATATTTCCTATTTGGCATGTATGGAAAGCATTTGAATTTGTGTCAGAAAGCATGCCTAGCAAAATTTAAAAAATCACACGTGGGTTTCCTATTTTCAGTAAAGTTTTAATGTATTTTTTACCACTTTAATGTACCTACAATTATTGCCCTTACCACAAGAAATCGGCGTTGAATAGTACATTGACATCCAAGGGATGAAAGTAACCTATTTGGTCCCGAGACGGGGTTTGGCGCTTATAGTTCGAGGGACTAAATTTTAATGTTACTTTCACCCGAGGTAAACACTGTGCTTTTCATTACGAATACAAGGAAAGTAAAAATTAAAATATGAATGAGCTAAAGAAAAATATTAGTTAATTTTATTTTACATAAATTAAAGACTTAAGTGAGATATTTATTGAAAGTCTATGGTAAAATTAGAGAAATCATTAGTTATAGATAGTAAAAGGTTTTTTCCAGGTACCTCTTGAGAAGTGAAAACCTTGTTTTTTTTTGTTAAATCCATCATTTTGTCTTTTGAGAAACGATGTTAGTCTCTCGAAATCACAGATATCTCTGTGCTCGAAATCCTTTAAATGTACATTGTGGGTTGTCTTTAACATAGAATACACGCTCCATAATGTTGAAGGTTTGTAAGTCTTTGAGAATTCGTTAAAATATTAGGTCCTTACATATGAAATTGGCGTTTTACTAAAAAAACCAGTCGGACGGGAATCAATAAAATCTTTGAAGGCGATTTGGACTGCCCCATCGGAGTTGAATTTTTTCCCTTGCAAGAAGTTATCCAAATTTCGAAAAAAATGGTAATCTGTTGGAGCAAGGTCCGGGGAGTACGGAGGATGTCTTAGACTTTCCAATTGAAGCTCTTCTAATTTAGTAGCCGTCTGTTGCGCAGTGTGTGGTCTAGCGTTGTCGTGAAGCAGCAGTGGCGTGGAGCGATTGACCAGCCTAGGTTGTTTAGCCGCTAGCTTTTCCATCATGGTTTGCAATTGCTGACAATAGACATCAGCCGTAATAGTCTGGCCAGATTTGAGAAAACTGTAATGAACAATACCGGCACTAGTCCACCAAACGCTTACAAGTAACTTTTTTGGGGTTAATTTTCGCTTGGGGCAGGATTTGGCTAGCTGGCCAGGATCCAACCATTGCGCTGAGCGCTTCCGATTATCGTAAAGAACCCATTTTTCATCACAGGTAATGATTCGGTTTAAAATACCTTCATTATTGTGCCGGTTTAGTAATGTAACGCAGCAGTCGACGCGCGTTTGCCGGTTTGCTTCAGTCAATTCGTGAGGTACCCACCTTTCAAGCTTTTTAATCTTCCCAATTTGCTTCAAGTGAATTAAAACAGTTTTATCACTAACATCGCAGCCTGCAGCTAACTCGGACGTGGTTTGCGATGGATCCGCTTCCACAATAGCCTTCAACACTTCATTATCAACTTGAGTCTCAGGCCGTCCACGGGGCTTGTTCTGCAGGTCGAAATTTCCAGAACGAAAACGTTGGAACCAAAAACGAACTGTGTTTTCTTTTGGAACACGACCGCCATACACATCATTCACCCTTCGAGTTGTTTCCGCAGCACTAGTGCCACGGCGGAACTCGTACTCGTAAATAATGCGATATTTTAAGTTTTCCATTTTGTAAAATGAGTGACGCAAACAGAAAAAACAGAAGAAAAAAAAACAAATGAATGACGATCATCGAAGCACAAATACATGAGTCTATAGCTGTACAAATTTGAATTTGGAATTCCTTACCAAAGAGGAGAAATTTGTGATTAAAGTGGCCAGTACGAAAAACGCCAATTTCATATGTAAGGACCTAATATTAACAAAACGTTTTCCTCTAACGATTTCACTATTTTCTCAGCGCGCCATTTCATAAAATTGTTGACCTACGAAAATGTTTATACATTAAATAGAATAAAAACTGCATTCAAAGATTTTTGAATAATTTCCTGTCTGAAACGGAAATCGAACCCGCCAATTTAAAAAAAAAAAACACGTGTAATTTTACGATACCGATCAAAAGACTTAATCGTAAGGATGATTTTTTCCCAAGCAATATAGCATCTTAAATAAAAGGAAGATCATGAAAGTTTTACAAATTACTCCCGTTGGTTGTTGGACTATTGAGTTTCTTTCACCTAAGGAATCTACGAGTGTATGTTTTCTTTTAAGGTAAATAAAAATATTTTTCTTCTTTCTTCTTCTTCTTTTTACGTGAACACATCTGAATAATACCTCCATCTAGGTACTCTACCTTAATATGATTCAGAAATAAAATAACCGCAGGTTTGTGCATTTCGGGTGAAAAATAGGATCACTTTTTCGTCGCAGAACCTACCAGGGTTCTAGAGTTGGACTATTGAGTTTCAATCGTCTCAGGAATCTACGTGAACTAATCTGCCACGTAAAGCACAGTGTTTACCTCGGGTGAAAGTAACATTTAGTCCCTCGAACTATCAGCCCGTCTCGGGTCTAAATAAGTTACTTTCATCCCTTGAGTAACAATGAAGCCGGGGGACGGTCCGAAGCCGCGCGTCCGGTCCGGGCTCAGGAGCGGCCCCGACAGCCGTCTCTCGCCGTACACCGGAGCATCGTAGACTGCAAAGCAGGGAGCATGCGCACTACGCACGCACCCTTCCATTCCTTGCCTCAGTGCCGCGACGGGCGAAAGTTCGCCCGTGACGGGAGGTGGTGGGTTCGATTCCCGCCTCGGGATATATGTCTGCAGATACCTATTTGTTTAGATATTTGTTGGGCGCGGCTTTCAGCGCAGTGGAGCGTAAAAAACATACAATTTTCTTTACATTCGCCTTTGTCCTGTTTCACGACATAAAATTTGACAGAGACCAGACTATTGTGGTAACATTTATTGAGTCGTTGCGCTACCGCCAGTGACCGCCGCCAGTCGGACCCTGATAACCTTATATCGGCTTTTATTTCATGGGGGATAATACCCATAATCCCCACGCTGGAAATGCGGCTTGGGGCTCGCAGTTCGGTGGAAGAATTGTTTTGCAGGAGGCGCTGCTCCCCAGCCCGCCCCTGGTGGATATTCCGAATTCACCTCTTGTGACACCCGCAGTATTTGAATATTTTGGTGACACTCAAAAATGTCTGTGCCACACAACACCTCAACTTCAACCTCAACAGCCTGTATTGATCCACTGCTGGACGCAGGTCTCACCCTGATAAGCACCTTATTGGCGTTTATCTAATGAAGGGGTAATACCCATAATCCCCACATGGGGATTATGGGTCACAGTTCGAGAATAGGGTATATGCATGTGATTTCAAAATGGCTATAAAAATATATACGTATTCTCTATTGATATAGAAACATATCTGCATATTTATTTTTGCGTTTTGAGATGTTTTTATTGTAGAATTTAACCATTGAAAAATTGATATTTTAAATCTCAATCGCAAAATTTCGAAACGCTACTCACATTGACTAGAGCGGACGTGACATCACTGTACGCATTTCTTCTTTTTTTATTCTGCTTGCTGCACCTTGATTTGACACTATTCTGCCCACTTGACATTTCGTATTGTCGATTATTTTCAGTTTTTTCGGAAAACCTCTTTCCTGAGATGATCACTACCGAGGTCGTCACCAAAGGTTTTAATCAAGTGCGTACGTCGACGTCACATAAACATGGCGCCAATATGGCAGCGTTTTTATCACCCGAAAATGATTGTAGTTTTGATTTGTTTTTTTTACCTTGTTAATGCGAAATTCAGTGAGCGTCTTATCATTCCTGGGTTAAATAAAGACCTAAAGAATCGATTAAAACAATAAAAAAAATCGATGCATATACCCTATTGTTCTGCAGGGGACGCTGCTGCCCGCCCCCCGTCGTGCCACACGATGCGTTATTATTTATGTTTATTAAATTATTTATTTAAATAGGACATTCAACATGAGTTCGTACAATGTAATTAGATAAGTACCTATACAAGTAGCAAGTAATATGGTTCTTAAATCTATGTGACGCTATAATTTAGGATGTCTCAGCGTGTACAATAACAGACTTATTACAAATACTGCGTTTATAAAATACTGTGTTCTTTTTTAACTGGACGGAAAAAGTAGCTATACAAAGAAATAATGAAAGTAAAATAACAAATTCTTATGACTTAAACTTAAATAGTAGGTAGGTATAGATTATAAAATATTTTGAAAATTGACTTGAGAATGTTGCAGTAGGTATGTAGGTACGTATTTCACGCGACTCACAACTTAAAAAATAAGTAGTTGTAATTTTATTTAAACTAAGTGACAAGTGTCGGTCTTATCCCCCAAGAGCGATCTACCAGACAGAGTTTGGCCCCAGCCTTAACGTTATTTACCCCTAACAGATCTCCAAGGGCAGCTGACAACGCGATTATTAGAGATGACAATGAAATGGAACTCAAGTGAGCATTTTTATTTCATTACCACGCTCGTCACTGAGGCGCTACAAGCATTATCGAGTTTTAGAGAATACAAAACTAAAACTCACTGCGAATTTAGCTTAGTGAGGTTCGAAATGAGTATACTTATAGAATGAGCGTGCTGATCGCACTGAAGGTGTTTACTAAGCTGAAAGGACCCCGATCACGTGTACCTAATTATGTTTCTAATACATACCTCAACCTCAACAGCCTGTATTAATTTAAGATTTAAGACGCTACTTTCCATAAAATGTATCATGCATAAGCATAAATCAATAAATGTTATCTATCTATCTATAGAAACGCTATAGGTACTTCTTTTTTCTATAACATGGGAACTGATTTATGGGATAGTAGCTTTATTCGAAGCCTCGGAAGGGATCGTGCTGAAATTTTGTGTGCACGGAACTACATGCACACAAAATTTCAACACGATCCGTTTAGTAGATTTGGCATGAAGAGGTAACAAATTTCCATTCATGCACCTGAACATCCAAATTTTCTGATTTTATAATAGTTTAGTGTCATGCGCACCTTGTGATGTTCATTTAGTAAATAATAAATAACGTTATGAAATAACGACAAGGATCTGCCGGAAATCCAGTGTTGGTTGTAACGTGTTTACAACCAGCTCATGCTGAGACAGAGACCGTTTTCTAACTCTATTCGATAACAGCTTTGTCTTATAAGTATTTTACAAATTATGTTTGTTTTTGTTGATTAAGTTAAAAATTTAAGCAATTTAGTTAAAAGTTAAATTAAATTATATTTTATTCTACATTTCAACTTAGGTTAAATATTATTATTAGTGTAGATTTACGCATTAATCATCTAATGCGTTATGTTTTGGCACCTTGATTTCAGAACTCAAAGAGATTCTGTAATACAGGCAGATTTCAGACTAAAGGCCGTGAATGACTTGCTCTTGAATATAGAGAATCAATACAAAATCAGGTTTGTCATGTTATATCGTAATTACTTTGGAAAAAGCTTACTAGCTATGTACCGCGGTGTACAACAGATTACCTGAAAAAATAAGAGATGCCGCTTCCTCCAACATATTGAAGCACAGTCATCAATCATGGCTACTGGAGAGTGTTCTAAAGCTTCGGTGAGTTCCTAGAGCAACCTGAATGGAAGAATAACTACAATCCTCGTGCCTGCAGAACAAGTAGGTATATAAAATGTCGAATTTATGAGATGAAAAGCCGATATTTCATTCCAGATTAGAATTACCTGTGTGCAATATTTCAGCCCGGGGATCCGTTCAGTAGTTTTGGCGTGACATCTCAATATGTGAGGTTCTTTGCAGTTTAAGACAGGTACACGAGTTCTAAGCACATAAGTTGAACGATGTAGAGAACGTATGAAAGTCAGGGGGCTGTTGAAATTTATTGTCGAGAAAAAATGTCATAAGTTTGGGAGCCAATTTGTTACCAAATTAAGTCCAATCTGGGCGTTATAGCAAACATTATTCCAGCTCTAACCCTTGAAAACATGCGCGCAATCTGCAAATGCAAAAATCTCACCAAGTGGTAACTTCAAATTACATTAGATCGTTCAGATAGGCAATGAAAAGTGTTGGACCAAGAATACTGCCCTGTTGTGGCACACCGAATTTGACTGGATGATATGAGCTGGAAATACTAGGGATCCTAACTCATTGAACTCTGTTTGTGAGATAGTTTTTGAAGAGTTGCAATGGAAAACCACGAATGCCCAAACCGTAATTTATTGAGATAAGGCCGCGCGCGGCACTCTAGATAATAAACCAACCGCATATTTAAGATACGTTTTAAGATTTTTTTAAAAAGTAGTGAGATTAGAGATGGGCCTATAGTTGTGTACATCACTTTTGAAGCCAGTCTTGTAAATAGGTATAATAGTGGTCTATTTAAAAGCTTTTGTAAAGCAGGCTCGTGTAATAGCTAGGTTACATGTGAGTTAATATACCCCGCAGTAGCTGTATTTTTCGATACGTCCGTGCAGTATTTTTTTCACATACTTATGTATCTAATCCACCTAGTACGTCTTCGTACAACATCGTTTGCGGCTTGGTTTGCTCAATTAATATTAATCTGTAACAGCAGGTGAATGACTTCCTTCAGTATGGTGCACTAATCTGA
This sequence comes from Eupithecia tripunctaria, assembly GCA_955876795.1. Lineage (NCBI taxonomy): Eukaryota > Metazoa > Arthropoda > Insecta > Lepidoptera > Geometridae > Eupithecia > Eupithecia tripunctaria. Next base: position 9,677,702 of record OY041620.1, read on the forward strand.
CTAACACCCTATGTATTTCACAATGTTTCAGTTTGGTGCACTAATATAATATATGTCTAACACCCTAAGTATATGTATTTTACAATGTTTCAGTATGGTGCACCAATCTAACTAACACTCTATACATATATGTATTTCACAATGTTTCAGTAGGTACATTGCACTAATCTGACTCACCTCAACCTCAACCGCCTGTATCGGTCCACTGCTGGACGCTGGCCTCCCCCTGAAAAACGCCTTACTGGCGTTTATCTCATGGGGGGTAATGCCCTTAATCCCCACGCTGGGCATGCGTGGGGATTAAGGGCACGGAAGATTTGTTCCGCAGTGGGCGCTGCTGCCCGCCCCTCGGGGGATATCTCTTAGTCGCCTCTTACAACACCCACGGGAAGAATTGGGGTGGTACAAATTCTAAGCCAGTAACACACAGCTCGAGCTCTGCATCTGACTAACACGATATATAGTATATTTCACAATATTTCAGAAAAGAATCGCAGTCTACTCAAGTGGATTTGACTCTACCTCCCAATAGCTTCCCTCAACAACCAGTTTGTATGCAAGCAAAATGTAGCTGTAACCCAGATTATTCAAAGCTAGTTCCACCACACGAAGAGAAAAACCTTAAAGCATGCCAAAGTCCGCTTGTTATTATATCTGTGTTCCCAAAACAAGACAATAACCTAAAATTTGATTTCTTAAAGGCAGTACAAGAAGAACAAACCGTAAAACTTAATTATATGACAGCGGCATGCAATAGAAATATACCGTGTGAATTTAATAAAAATGGAACACCCGAATTTAGAAATTTTACAAGTGAATTAAATAGAAATAAAACTTCCGATTTCAATACGCTTAACGCAGAAGTAAAACCAACAATTTCAAGTAAAAAGAAATCTAGAAGTCGGTCTCCATCGCCGAAAAATCGATCTCAATCACCGAAAAGTCCTAAAAGTCCAAAAACAAAACCTAAAGAGGTAAAAGAGTTTAGACAAGGAAGGGCAAAAGTGAAAGCAAAGCATTCGAAAGTTGATCAAAAGACTTCAAATAAACAATCGTTACAGTTTTTCAATTCCCATTTGAGCGAAGCTGGAAACAAACGTACACCCGACCAAAAGCCTAAATCTCCGGAAAAACAGAATAAACCCAAGGATACACCCGAAAAACAGAATAAAACAAAGATTTCGCCCGTAAAAATACATAAAACTACTAGCACAAAACCTAAAACAAAGCGGAAAGTAGATATAGGTATTAACACCGATCACTTACAGGCAAAGAAAGCACTTGTGGACTCGTACACTAAAGTAATGTTGGACCAGTCTAACAAAGATAAACCTCCAGGACTTAGCATTTCAAAAGTATCAGTCAACATAGATAGTGGTAACGAGGTCTTTGACTTAACATTTCAACAGAACGGATTGAAAACGGATCTGAATGTCCGAAAAACGATGAGAGAGGCGGTTGTACCACAAACAAAGCAAAGAGATCACAGAGATGACTCTATGGAGAATCTTTTCCCTCGTTACCAACACGGAAGAAGCATTATATGCCAATCCGTTTGCGAAAATGTAAGTGAATTTAATTGTAGGTACCTCTTGCAAATACCCATAAGAACAAGATTAGATCTAATAAAGTGCCTGCCAACAGTCCCGTATTTATTTGCTTTCAGCCATCAAAGGAAAAAATAATCCAAGAAGGCAATAATCGAAGGTTGACTGTACGTGATAGCTTAGAAATTTCCCACAGGTAGTTTCATTATTTTTATTTTATTTTATAAATTTTATTTTAATTATCTTGCATATTGGTCATATAAAAGCTGAAAGCAGCAATGATAAAAGACTTCGAGTTTTTTGTCATTTCTGAATAAAAATGGTGAAACATACCCTAATTTTGCATTTTTCAGGCGTGAAGAAAAAGTTCTTAAAACTGATCAACTATCTCCACCAAGAAAATGTAAACGTAAAAAGCCTATCGAAATTGAGGATGAAACAGATTGTTCAGGTAGGTACCTACCATAATTATGTTAAATAGTTTTTAGAACAAATTTAACATCTGAAGGACCATAATTATCAAAATCTGCTTTTCACTTTAGCCAATTTAATTGTCTCATAGAACGCCAACTCCTTTTCTGTTTTACCTCACTAAATTTTGTTATTCATCCTCGTCCCAATTAAAAAACTAAAAATAATGGAATTTGTGGTCCTACAGCAAGGAAAAGGAAAATAAATAATATATTATCATGTATGACTTTGAATGATCATTTTCTTTTAGCTGCAGCTAAACATTTCCCCGGTGACAGTTGTGTTGTTTGTGACCCTATCGCGAGGGATAAGGAGATCAGAAGGCTCTTAGGCGTTCCGAGGATCACTAAATCTCAGGTAAGTTTATAATTGGAGAAGTAGGTTTAGGTACTTTATTTACTATATTTTGTTACATCTGATTCGAAAACTTACCTTATTTATCATAAAAACATTGCAACTAAATAGGTAGGTACTTAGTTGGTAAATCATTATTATTTTCTTTCAGTCAATATACATACCTACATTAGTCCAATGGAAATAAAGACATAGTACAGGCACTTTACCTAAAGATGTTCTATCTAAATATGATTGAGAACGCACATAATATCTAAAGTTTTTTTTGTCGTATATCTTTGGTTTTTTATTTTATTTTGTAGATTCGCCGTTCCAATCTCACTGAAGCCCCGATATCGCGCTGCTGCCTTTATCCGCGTCAATGGTGTATTATTCTTTAACATTTACTTTTATTGTTGTATTTATTACTTTAATAGCAATGAATCTGACTCATTGGTATTTCTTTATTTTCAGTAATAATACCTTGACGGCTGCTATTGCTATACCAAACGAGAGTTATCAATTAGGGCGTTTCGAGATGAATCAGAAAACTGACCAAGATGACCCCGGTTATCAATATGATCGCGGTATCCAAGGTGATCGCGGTATCCAACATGATTGCAGTGACCAAGATGGTCGCAGTAACCAAGTTAGTTGCGCGTCGTGCACTTGTGAACCTTCGTTTACATTGATACAAGAAACGCGACACATGCAAACTGAAACAGGTCGTATCTACACGGACGACACGGACAGTTCGGTCGTCCAATTTTATGAAAAACCAACACCCCAAGAAAGGCGACAATCACCTATGAAAATTTCATTCCAAGAAACCAGCTATTTTATACCAGCATACAAAGAAACGAATTGTCAAACAGATGTGATAAAAAAAAATCCTTTTCTAAGGAATGCCAGTGTTTCCAAACCAGAATTTCCAATTTTGAATAGTAGAAGTGCTCAACAAAAAATCGCTTATGCGACCCAACGCTGTGTTGAGACTATTCCGGATTCCTGTGATTGTGTACAGTCGGAAGTTAGCGAGCAATCACCGAGTGTCGTTATGCAAAATATTATATATCAAATGAATGGAGAAGATATTACTTTACCAAAAGATTGTGTTTGCGTACTGCCAGCGCCACCCGCCTCACCATATCAAGTTCCAATGTGCGATGCGAGTACCCTGTATGAACGCTTTGCACCTAAACTGTCTACAAGAAAGAGACATAAAAAAAAATACTGTAAAAATCAACATAAAATCGTTTCAGAATCTATAGAGGATAAATTTAAAGGAGAGAGAACAGAGGTAAATCCAAAACAGTCAAAGATAGCAAAAGATAAAGGTGATAAGTTACAGTCTTTTAAAAGTAAAGAGTTAGAAGCGAAAGACGGTACCGAAGAAAAAAATCTCCAACAATTGACTTTAAATCGCAACGTTCAAGTGTTTCTACAAATGGAGCAGTTTTCAAAGCAGAAACCTATTCTGCTTTCTAGAAAGCAATACAAAAAGGTTAAAAAAACAATACAAAGGACACTTACTGGTAAGCATATTTTGACATGTAAGGTATTCAAATGCTGCCAATATTTTCTAAGACGCCAAATTTAAAGATACAAAGACGATTTATCTACTAGGTACGATAGAGAGAGTTTACCTACATCTAAAGCGAATGCTAACTTGATCCAACTAATTTCAGCTAGGGACAAAGGATCTGGAAAGTTTTACTGCAAATGCAAACACAGCCTCGTATCAACCGGAGCAATAAAAGAGCCACAGAAAAGTTTCACACCTGTCTACTTCCATCAAGAAGTGCAAACTGAAACGGTGCAGACATGTGTGGATTTTGATTATGAGCAGCCAAATCAAGAACGATTGTTTCGCCCTGATCTTGATACTATTGTTTTATTCTCAAACGAAGACCGATGTGCTAGAGATAGAGTGAAATCGCCAAAAGATAAAGCGCCTAAAGACAAAGTGCCTTATTCGAGACATGCAGTGTCTTCGGTCGAGATGAGGTACGCCGGTGTCGGGGTTAGCAAGCAAGAAGCGATATCCTCTACGAACGTATTATCCATTGAACATTTGAGCTTGCCCAGGAGAAATGATGATTCTTTCGAAACTATGTTCAGAGGTAAGTATATTTGCGTTTTAAAACGCTACTTTCTGATTGTGATAAAAATAAAAAACCTAATCTAGGTACCTAAATTATATCCTATCACAAGATATCGGGATTTATATTTGCACGGTCTTTATTTATTTATTTAATTTGGGACAACTAACAGTACTACGTTGTTCTGGTTATTCTGGGTGTTTTCTTTTTCTATGTACTAGGTAGGTAGGTATACTAAAAAAATAAAGTAGGTACCTACCTATCTATACTAGTGAACTCTTTCACACATCTCTATGTAAATGTAACGTAGGTACCTATTTTTTAAGTGATTACCTACTAACTTAAAATGGTACATATTTACCTATTGTACCCATCTGCTTAGCTTGGGGCATCATCATTCCGTGTGAATGGTCCAGCATTATTACATTTTAATATATTACTTTTCTTTGAACTTTACAGGGCATAAGAAGTCCCACACACCAAATCTCGGAACGTCAGCGTTATCACTGCAGTCTGAAGCAAACATTTCGAAATCACAATCTTTGATGGTACCATAACTAACTTATTTTATTAATATTTTATCATATCATCCTCAGGAACTGTTACTTCTTCACGCTAAAACCAATGATATTTTAATATTGCTAAAACTAAATTAATGAATCGGACGGTCGTCGCACTGATTTTTTACAAAAAGAGTCGAATAAACTCTCCCCTGAGATGTGAGATTCAAAACTCGAACATTGAAATACTTAGGTAGGTACTTACTTAAAAATGTTCAGTTCCTGTTGGCCCGAGATTCTTTGTTTGTGGTTTTTATATATTTTTTGCTTCGTCAAGAAATAAAACTAACGAAAAAGGTGTAAACCGTAAAAGATCTTATATTAATTATTTTGAATCGCGCGAATACGAAACTACCTACCTAATGTAGGTGTAGGAAGTACTAAAATTGATAAAAAAATACGTGAGATTGATCCTCTTCCTGTCCATCCGAGGTAAAGCCGCTTATTGTGCAACGTACATAATTCGTATTTGTCTATTCCTGCCCCTTGTTTCTGATTTTATTTGGTGTGCAATAAATAATATTTTGTACCTGTTTCACTCTCACGTGAGATTGGGGGAGATTTGTCGAGATCGAGACCCCTACACTAGGTTCAATGGTTTTGGTGAAAGTGAATGCTACTGGTTAAGTTCATTATTTTTTTTAACCGACTTCAAAAAAAAAAGGAGGTTCTCAATTTGTCTGCTTTTTTTTTAATGTTTGTTACCTCAGAACTTAACTGGGTGGTCCAATTTGCATGATTATTTTTTTATATGAAAGCTGGTACTTCCCGTGTGGTCCCATTTTAATTTTGTTCAGTTCTGACAATGGGATCCATGGAAATTCATGGAAAAACTGTAAAAATTGAAGTCGGTTTATACTTTTTTAAAACAAAATTAATTATTTGTATTCCTAAAGGTGATCCTCCCTGATGCGAAGACCAAGAAGCCGTTCTTAAGGAGACTGATATCTTGCCTCGTGATGAAACCACGGACATCAGACGTCGAGCAATCAGTCCACCCTCCCGCTTCGAGGAATAGCTCAGTCGATTCGTATCATATCAGCACTACCTTTGGGGTAAGATCTCTTGACATCTATTGAACGCTGATGGTTACTTGCTGATGTCTGCAAGTTCAGAGCTGCCGAAATAAGATTGGCTGAAGAGCAGTAACATGCCGTTCCTAGGTCCCTCCCTATTTAAACATGTTACATAAGAATAGTCAAAACTGACTTTTATTTATTCTTATGGTCCTATCCATACCAAATCTTGTGCCTATTTACCCATTTCACACAAGGCAGCTATAATGTACAGTATGTACCTACTACATTACGTCCTTTATCACACTTCACAATAATATTTTAAATGCGAAAGTTTGTATGGATGTATGGAGGGATGTTTGTTACCTCTTGACGGCAAAACTACAAAACTGATCTGGCTGAAATTTTGCATACAGGTAATTCTAATCCTGGAATCAAACTTTCAAAATTAGCCTACCAACTTAAAAAATTAGTTACATACTACTAGTTCAAATTAAGAACCATTGATGACAATGTCGTTTTCACTTATTCGTTTTTTCATAGAAAATGTATGGGAATTGTTTTTTTTTAATTATTGCCAAAACTTACGATTTGATTTGGTATGTTACTTTGGGAAAAGTGTTCCTGGTTGGAAATAGAGTCGATTAAGACCAACTTGTTTTTTTTGACAAATGTCAATTTTTGGGCGAACCGTAAATTTTTTCAAAAAACTAAAAATGGCAATATTTTTTTCTTCAAAATAAAACAGAAAGTTCCTTAGAGCAAAACCTTCTAACTACAAAAGAAACGGTAGCTACCCTTAAGGGGCCAAAAATTTGCCCCACCCTGTATAGTAAAGATGTGCCTACACTAATATTATATTATTATTAATATTAGATAGTGTGATAACTGATAGAGGTACCTAACTGACCTATACGAATTTTTCACAGGCAATAGAAATGTCGTCGTCACTCTACGACACATCCGCTTCCTTCTACAGCGACCACGGCATTCATCCGCTCAACAGCAAGTTGAAACGAAGCTTCTTCAGTTCTGTCAGAGAGTTTCTAGCCAGTCGCTCCAAAAGTTGACTTAGCTTTTACTCAGTATTTATTTTGATATATTAACACATTCTGCGTTTTACTATGGTTTTTTATAATAAATATGTTATACATATACAATATTGATATATTATATACCTACATAGTTTGTGTTATTTTATTTTAGATTGTTGGTTGTACGGTCAATACAAAATTAACTTGGTATAGGTATTCCTACAAGTGTTTTTTATCGGGTTGGCTGGGACCATACGGTTGACTTTGCATAATGTTGAAATCCCAAATTGTATAATTTCTCAGAATGTTGAATCTTATAATATTGAAATTGCAGAGACTTGAATTCTCAAAATGTAGAGTTTGCAAGAAGTTGAATTTGCGGCATGTTGAATCCTAAAATATTGAATTGGGACAAACTTAGAAGAATACCTAGACAGTTTTTTGGAAAAAGGTTCCAGCAGCGTGGGCATGAAATACCATAGAACAAGAAAATTTACGGTTTAACGTACGAGTACCTACCTACTGCGTCGTCAAACACGAAAAATGGTGTCTGATGTTATGAGTTCATGAGAAAAGAAGTCGAGGAGGTCTTCTATTCAACCTCGAAATCGTCGTACTTGCGCACTTTTGCTTTCGTGCTTAAGATCACAGAGCTCATTAACTTTTTTAAAAGAGCAGAAATGACCCACTGTTTACACCCAGTGGTGAACAATGAGTCAACCGTTGGTTGACAGTGGGTTTAGGGATTTTCATAGGTAAATAATTAATAAAGACACTCATTAAAGAAATTATATTTTTATTAAAATTTAACGGAAAAACGACAACATAAAAATAGTTTTTAGTAACTTTAATACCGTTATAAAATCACTTTTGTTAAAGCGATGCACATAATTTTGCAGTTTTATTTTTTGTACTAACATCCTGTTTTATCCCACTATAATCATTGCTTTGCTTAATACCTAACTAGTACATTAAATAAATTATATTTTTATTAAAATTTAAGAGGAAAAACAACAACATAAAAATAGTTTTTTGTAACTATAATACCGATAGAAAACCACTTTTGTTAAGGCGATGCACATCATTTTGCAGTCTGGATTTGTTGTACTTACTAACATCCTGTTTTTATCCCACTATACCTAATCACTGCTTTGCTTAATACCTAACAAGTACCATTAAAGAAATTATAATTTTATTCGTTTTGTCTACCCGCTGATGGTGGTGGTGATTTAGATTGTGGCTGACGAAAAGGGTTCTCTTGTGATTGTTGTATTGCAATTGCATCAGCAGGATGGGTTTTATTTCTGCCCATTCTGTAATTATTTTTCTATTTTCATAAAAGATGTAGCTTTAAAATAAATTGTTCCTATTTCCTGTATATTCGTTTACTAGTTTCTGCCCTGTCTATGTTTGATTCCAGGCCTTGGACTACCTGTTCAAAATATCTGACCGATCCATTCAGTACTTTTAGCGTGAAAAGGTTAAAAACAACAGTAGGGATAGATTAGTAGGGATAGGTATGTGGATGAGTGAGGCGAACTTTTGCACTTATAATATTAGTGTGATGTATTATGAATAAAACCTAGCATAACGACGCGCGTCGTCTTAACAACAAGTACACAGTGAATCGCGATCCACTCAGTACACACACACAGTGAATCAGATCCACCCTTGACCATAGGCCGATTCGAAATGCAAACAAGAATAAACATATTCAAACTAGTAGCTAATAATGACACCTATAGTTAAAAACACGGCGTGTTAACAAGGTCACAGTAAAGTAATACAGTTTTATCTAAATCTATTGTAAATTAGCAATTATAAACAAAATATCAACTGACATTTATGCGAAGCGTTTCCCCATAAACGGACGTGGTGCGTCCTCACTTGAGCGCAGCCTCACGGGAACTAGCCGAGCGGAGATTGCGGGTAGGAGGGCGTATATGAACAGACAAGTGACTGCGCTACTCGCAAAGATATAAATCGTTAGATATGCCCTTACCTCAGTGAGACCGCGCCGTTTTGTGTCCAAGTGAACCTTACGCCTGCTTAAACCTGCACTCAGTGTACATCTACGCACAGTGTTAGACGGACATGTAGTGAAGGATGTTTGCGAGCAGTATTATAGTGATACAAAATGACGTGTGCCTTTCGAAAGTGCAACAAAAATTCAATAAACACAAATAAAGCCAGAGGTGTAACATTTCACTCGTAGGTATTGCGAGTTAATGAAATAACTTTTATTTTATCGTCCGCATTGTCAAATATGACTAGGTACAATAACAAATTTAAATGGCGAGTGCACGAAAGAGAAAGTTGTGTTTGCACCTAATAAAAGAAACATGAAGGTTAGACAATAAATCGTATAATCTTATAAGGTAATAACATTAAATCACAAGGGCATTAATAATAAGCTATGTACATATATATATATACTTTACTCTATAATAATCTAGAATAATCCCGGGACTGGGTATTAGTAACTAGGAGTTTACTGTACGGCGGTCAGGAGCAAAGTGCCGTGTTCTCATCGCTTGCTCGACTCGATGGCTCGGGCTGGGCTGGGTCGGCACGATCGCAGGTTCGATTCTCGGTGCGAGGCTCGGTTGGCTTGGTCGGACGGACGGTCGGAGACTCGGCGTGCGCTTCTAGCGTTTGAATTTGGCGCGCTTCGTTCATGTCCCTCGGTGATAACAGGAAAAGCAACGAGAGCGACAACATCCGGCTATCCTGCTCATGCATTCGTCCCGAATGCGTCTTGGTCTGATAGGTGAAGCTGAAAACAAAACGCATAAGTTAGTTACCATAATAATTATTATTTCGTGTAAATGTACCCGTGTAATGTACAGGTAGACAGGGTAAGTTGGTTAAGTGCAAATACTTAAAACACTGAATCGTGTACCGCAAAGTGATTGTGTTACTAAGCTCTGTGGTTTGAACCAGCTGATGTTCATTAGGGATCAGCTAGTTGTTTATCACCACTTAACAACAGCGTTCACAAGGATGCCTGCTGTAGCTTTAACCCAACACTCCACAATACATCGACAATGTTTGAAGCTTTAACTTTAAGACCAACCAATTTATTAATCGCAACAAAAATGATGCTCATTAGGGGAGGCCTATGTGCAGCAGTGGACTAGTATAGGCTGATGATGATGATGGACGAAATGAAAAACAGGAATTCAGAATAGAGCAATATCATCAGTTTTAAAATAAGGATACCTACCTATCTCAAATTATTATGAGTGTACTTAGTGTTATTCCAACATACTCACAACTGGACAACATCCGACATTACTCAGTGAGACGTATCCATGGTTTCATGTTCTCTACACACGCTACCCCATCGTAGCGCTTAGAAGTCCTCTCTGCTCCTCTCATGTCCGCCACCTGATACCTATCGTGACCTAATACCTTTGTCACCTGGAATGGGCCCTTAAAGAGTGGCATAAGCTTTGTGCTTTGACCGTCGTTAGAATAACTCGGTATTTTTAGTACAACTAAGTCTCCGATTGCATAGGAAGGTGCGTCTTTTCGTTTAGCATCGAAAGAAGCCTTCTGATTTATGGCGTCCTTCTTAATATTTGCGTCAACCGTATTCCGCAATGCCGTGACATCAACAGAATGTTCCGTATTATCGTCATCTGTGACCATATCGTTATTCATCCGAATTCTATACCCAAAGAAGACCTCGCTCGGAACCGCAGATGTGGTTTTATTTATAGTGCTATTAATTCCTTGCTGAATGTTTGTAATATGTTGATCCCATTTATTATTTTCAGTATCTGCACCCATGCTACGTAGTGCTTCTAAGATGGTCTGATTATAGCGCTCGACCTGTCCATTTGAGCGTGGCACTGCTGTCGCTATAATATGCGCCCTAATGTTTTTATCTTTACAGTAACCGGTAAATAATTTCGATGTGAAAGCACTACCCGCGTCACAAATTAAGCGTTTGGGATTTCCAAATACCTTAAATATTTTATCTAACTCGTTGATCACGACTTGACTTTTTGTGTTTTTTACAGCGGCTATAAACACAAACTTCGTAAACGAATCTACTAAAACCAAAAGATAACAATTTTGTTTAGTTGTTTTGACAAACGGACCAAGATGATCGACGTGGAGTGTGTGGAATGGTTTTGCAAATTTTGGAATCGGATATAATTTACCAGGCTTTTTACCGTGAACATTTTTAAAATAAATACAGTTTAAACAGTTTTTTATGTACTTATTTACAGTTTTCTTTAAGCGCGGGAACCAGTACTTAGCACGAATTCTTTCTATTGTTTTATCTACTGCGAAATGACCAACTTCATCATGGTTGGCCCTAATCACGTACCATATACATTCTTTAGGTACCAACCAACGTCGACCGAATTCGGTTCGCCTATAAACCTTGTTCCCTAACAATTCGTATTCATTAAATATCTGTTTGTTCGACTCGGCCTCACCTGACTGTAAAATATCTCTTATATTACAAATGTAAGAATCTTGTAACTGAACAGATAGCAGCCCAGTCACCCTCGGTTATGGTACAAACAGTTTTTCCTACTTCAGATACATCCGTACTAAATTCGTCGACGACAGGGTTCCTAGTCAGTGCATCTAATGAAAATAATGTATTATCCAAAAAAAGTGATCTTGACCTAGGTTAATCACTAAGTAAGTACAAAAAAGTAGTTTCATCTCTTTGCTCCTCAGAAGATCTGTAGACATCAATGTTGATGTCATAGTCATAGTCTCAGATATTTTATAGCAATTATAAGTTTCTTCACTCATCTTTTTGTTTAAATAATTGTCAATTATTATTATTTAAATCAATGTCTAATGTCTAATAATAATGTCTTGCTTTGTACCTACCTAAAAGTACTTTATTTATATAAGTGTCAATACATCAGATTTTTTTTTTTTTTTTAAATTTTACCCTAAGTAATAACTTGTATTAGATTAACTGTGTCACCGTTAGTTGTAACTTCCTTGTCAACTCAAATAATAAATAAATAAATAAATCTACGTGTTGCATTTGTGACCCTGCTCTATGAACAACATCGAAAGAAAAGCCCTGCGTGTACAGTACCCAACGACTAATGCGCGGAATGATCTCTTGTTTACTCAAAGCGTAGCGAACAGCATTGCAGTCTGTAGTAATTTTGAAAGAAGTACCCAACAAATAATGACGAAATTTCTTTAATCCTGATACAATAGCCAATAGCTCCAATTCAAAAGAGTGATATTTCTTTTCATCATTATTTGTCTGGCGGCTGTAAAAGTACACAGGTTTTTCTCCAGTGCTTGTTGTCTGGGCTAAAATGCAACCTATTCCGTCGCGACTAGCATCTGTGTATAGATTAATAGGCAGCCTAGAGTCAAAAACTTTTAGTACCGCGTTTTCAATCAAAGCGTTTTTGACATTACTTACGGCTTCCTCTTGTTGAGGGCCCCATTGCCAGATTGCTCCCTTTTTTAGTAAACTCGTAAGTGGTTTGCACAATGTAGCACAGTTTTGAATAAACTTCCTAAAATAATTTATAAGTCCTAAAAATTGCCTTAGTTGATGAACCGTTTTAGGAATAGGATATTTTGAAATTGCATCGAGTTTACGAGAACTAGGACGTACTCCCTCCACAGAAATTTCATAGCCCAGAAATGTAATATTGTTTTTGAAAAAGGCACATTTTTCCAAATTAACCGTGAGTCCATTTTTTTCGAGGATTTCTAGCACTGTTTCTAAGCAAAGTATGTTTTCTTCAATAGTTTTGGTTGCAATAAGTAAATCGTCCATATAACAAACTACCCTCCCAAAACGAAGATTCCCTAAAATTGTGTTCATTAACCTTTGGAACACTGCGGGTCCGTTGCATACCCCAAACGGCATACGTAACCATTCGTAGTGACCGTCATTTGTGCAAAATGCACTTTTATGAACGTCTGCACTCTTTAAACTTATTTGGTGGTACCCACTTTTTAAATCAAGCGAAGTATAGAATCTACATCCCTGCAATCTGTCGATTAGGTCCTCAATCATAGGCATTGGGTATTTTTCTTTAACTGTTATTTTGTTAAGCTGTCTATAGTCTACACATAACCTTTTGGCTCCCGATGATTTACTCACTAAAAGAGCTGGGCTCGCGTAAGCGGAATTACTGTTTTGAATAATACCGTTTTTTAAAAGATCGTTTATTATTTCTCGAGTAATAGCTCTCTCGGACTCCGACATTCTATACGGACGTTGATAGATAGGTTTGTTAGATGTTAAGGTTATCTCTAATTCAACACAAGATGTTTTACCTAGATTCGATAGGTCTTGGGAAAAACACTGGGAGAATTTTGCCAAAATATCATCCAGAATACTTTTGTGGCTGTCCAAGAGGTTATCTTCAGAACTAATATTTACCTTACACACATTAAGTGAGTGTACAGGTTGAAATGTTAACATATCACCCAAACGTATATACATGATACTTTTAGTTTCCGTAAAGTTCCTTCCGATTAGAATGTCGCAGTCGGTTATCACATCAATGACATATAACCTTATAGATAGTTCTACTGAATCGACTTTTATTGTTGCAGTTACGTAATGGGTTACTTGAGCTGATAACTCGGTTGAGAATCCTACCAAGTTGACGGGATCATTTAAAGAGTATGGTTGCAAGCAATATTGTTTTACAAGAGTGTTTGTAATTAAGGAGCAATCGCTACCCATATCAAAAAATGCTATACATTTATGGTCATTGAGCAATATTTGCTTGTTAAATTTCTGCTTACCTAATGGATCAGAAATCATTTTTACCGCAGGCTCTTTTTCTATTTTCGTTTTCGGTTTTGATTTACAAGCCGCTTCTAAATGACCTATCCTACTACAGGAAGAACATTTTACGCTACTATTGGTAGGACATTGGTTTCTTCTATGCCCTACTTCCCCACAGCGGTAACACGTCACGACATTACTAGTATTGGCTGAAGGCTCGCATTTTACATCGGACTGACTAGGGCCACCATTAGTGTTCGGTCGGAAGGAATTTTTCATGGACAATACATTTTTTTGTGTACCTTCAACTTCAGTTGGTTTGTGAGTTTTACCGTGCAAAAAGGCCGCCAACTCATCACAAAATCGAAAATTCCCGGCCTCAGCAGCTACAGTAATGTTGGTATCGCCTATCGAACCTACAATAACGGATATTATATCTTGCTCCCTAAACACTAGCTGTTAGCTGTCAATTTTAGATTTCTGTTGAAAATAGAATTCGTACAAGGACTGGTTCGCTGCGGGTTTTGCGTCTATTAACTCTCTAAGAGATCGAAACATATTGCGATGGACTTGAAAGGTATCGGACAACGTGTCGCGCCATGCTTTCCACCTCCACGTAGTCCACCTGGTATGATTTTTTTGAAAATAATCTAACCAAGTTTTTGCGGTATTGCGTAATTTTTGAAGAGCCTGATGCTTGATCATATTATCTGACCAGCCAAACGCACGAGCGTTGGCTTCTACAACATTAATCCACATATTTACGTCGTCTACGAGCGGGTCAAATTCGGGAATGACAGACGATAATACGACATTCTGACTCACGGTTGGCGACAGCTTACGGTGACGCTTCCTCTTTCGACGTCGGCGCTCGCTAGCGCTGCTGCTGCTAGAGCTAGACGTGGCAGAGGACGAGCTCGGGTATCTCTTCTCGACTTCCTTTTGCGGCGTGGCATATTGTGGGTGTGGCACGGTAAGCACTTCTGATAAAAGAAACATGAAGGTTAGACAATAAATCGTATAATCTTATAAGGTAATAACATTGAATCACAAGGGCATTAATAATAAGCTATGTACATATATATATATACTTTACTCTATAATAATCTAGAATAATCCCGGGACTGGGACTGGGGTAACTAGGAGTTTACTGTACGGCGGTCAGGAGCAAAGTGCCGTGTTCTCATCGCTTGCTCGACTCGATGGCTCGGGCTGGGCTGGGTCGGCACGATCGCAGGTTCGATTCTCGGTGCGAGGCTCGGTTGGCTTGGTCGGACGGACGGTCGGAGACTCGGCGTGCGCTTCTAGCGTTTGAATTTGGCGCGCTTCGTTCATGTCCCTCGGTGATAACAGGAAAAGCAACGAGAGCGACAACACTAACGTGTGAGAAAAAGAGATAACACTATTTTCTCAGTACGCTTGTTTTGTTTGTGTACATTGCTACAGTTTTTGGTGGTCGGGGCGTATCTAACGATTTATATCTATGGCTACTCGTACTAATTTCGCCAATATGTACCCAACTGACCCACCGTTTACCCGGTGACCCTATTTCTTCCTGGTTATAGGTGCTCCCTACTGTCCCAGTAAAAATATCCGAATACCTATACTTACATTACATATGTTATTCCTACATTAAATCTCTGCATTAAATGCAGGAAAATCATTTTTTTTATAAAAAACTTCAGCTGGTTTTGGCGTGATGAATACTTATAGTACCAAACATCCACCCGTTCATACCTACTTTTGCATTTTTATATTTTAGTGTGATGTGGATGTGATTGGACGACTTGTCGTTAATAGGTAGGTTCGATAGTTACCTACGTGGTACCTACGGAGTAGGAAAGGATCCCTACTCAACAAATTGATGGGATTGCACAATAAAAACCACCACCAATAAAAACAGGTTTACTGGCAAAAACACTAATTTGATCTATACCGTGTCCATTTTGAATGAGGCATAAATGTATACAAACCGCCCATACTTAACCTAAAATTCACTTTGTTGGCGCGTCCTTTTATACGTAATTTACATTACTTGTCGATTTTAGATCCTCCCTTCAATAAAAATTGCTTACAATTATATCTGAAACTCGACGCCAAGCAAGTGAGTTTTTGTTATTTGTATCGTGGTTTATTTACTAACATGCTCCATGCTGGATGGATAAACCATAGGTAGTTATAGTGTGCATGCGTTGGCATTTAGCGTGCGTGCGCACGCACACGCATTCAATGAAAATGCCACAGTTTTTGGGCGTAAGGGCGTATCTAACGATTGAAATATATCTTAGGTAAAATTAATAGCAAGCCAAGTACAGATTTTTTACAGTTTTCCCTTACAAAAGAACCAGATTTACCGACCTTATGCGTTCGTGTGCGTGCACTGCGAGACGGTGGGTGGTAGGTACTTCTTTCATCTGTGTGTGTATGTAACCCACAGAATATAATAGGTACTATTACCTACCTACTCTATTATTATATTTTTTTACGATAAAAAGACCTTCGTTTGACCGCAATCTCACCTGATGGAAAGCGAACATGCGGCCGACGGGCGTGTATCACTAAGGTCTAGAAGATACCTATTCGCCCTTGTCTTGAAGAGACCCAGGTTGTAATTGGCCGGAAAAACAGAGGCAAGGAGCGAGTTCTATTCCTTTGCGGTGCGAATAATAAAGGTGGAGGGTACATCCACCAAGTATGGATGGTTTAGCGTTGTGCGTCTACTTGTCCTGGAGTGGAAGGGTGTTGGTATGTATCATCATCACTCTACTCCTAACGGGGAGGTGAGACCTCTTATTATTGTTCTTGAATAGAATATGGGTGCATGCATGTAACTGCTAGGTACAGTAGGTACTGAGTTTTGCCGCGTAAACAACTACAAAGCAAAGAGCTATTTGTCACGCAATTAACGACTTCCGGGCAGTGCAGACACAGTCAATGAGGTGGTGGTTAGAATCAGTTTTACTCTATGGTTCTGTTTGCCATGTTGGTATGATTGGATCAGGTTGACTTGACGTTGACAATAAAAAAACATAACCTCAAAAATATGTCAAGACAAGACATTTGTTTTGGTTTGAAGAAGAAGAAAGCAAGCAGTATTTATTTTTCTTACGAACAGCAAAATATAATTTACCAGTAGCTGTAGATTTTAAAAAAAGCTTACAACAAAATGGCATTGATTCGGCGTTGCGTGCCTTTATTTACAAAATCCGCCAAAATGTATCCAATTACTTCTCAAAGTAAGTTTTTTGTGATTTTCTGTTATGGTGCAAATTGTTCCCGAATTATCTCCTTATTATTTTTATTGTAGGTCATAAAATCCATCGATGGGTAGCTCCTACTTTGATGGAATTCAAAAGACGTGAAAACAAACAAGGAGGTAAGAAAATATTTCCTAGAAACACATATTTGGAGTGGAATTTGGAAACCGAACTTTATGCATTTGGAAAACGATTGAACGAAGATTTTGATCCGGATCTGTTACTTCAGGCGTTCACAGACCGATCATATGTTATAAAAGAAGAAATGAAGCAGAAAGAACTTGAAATTGACATAAAAATGAAGGATAATAGAGAATTAGCTGATGGAGGTGAGTCTGATTCTGGGTCAAAGCAAAACAAGACAGTCTTTTTAAAAACAGTGATTAAAATATGTATATTCCTTTTATACTTTTCCAGGTGAAATGTTCATCAAAGAATACATACAACTGTATCTTGAAACAGCGCTGCCGAAGTATCCAATTGAAGGAGTAACTGCTGTGACCAGCCACCTTACTAGCACCAGCCTGCTTGCACACATATCCAGTGGACTCGGAACAAAGGATATTATACTAGCAGATGTAAGTACCTATTATAGTTACTCTATTGTTTTTGATCACAATCAGGTTTTTGATTAAGGCGCATACCCGAGCCAATCTGACAGCAATTCCTATTTTATCATATTTTTACGTTTATCATAGGAATTTTTAAAAATCCTACTTTCAGTTTGTGGTATCTATTATAAGCTTTTTTTTAATACCTCTTTTATAATTTTATCTCATAAAGTTTAGGAGGAGATGCAAAATTAGAGTTTGGTGGCCAAAAAGCGCAACTTCGTATCTCTTCCTAAGCTTTACAAAATGAAACTATTACAGAGGCATTAATAAATAGCTTATAGTAGATACCACAAACTGAACGTAGGATTTTTAAAAATTCCTGCGTTCAACATAATAATAAGATATAATAGTTGGGGGCGCCACTTTCGCTGGTGTATGGGCCTTAAACTATTGCTTTTATCCAGACTATTGTTCATAGAAAGATATAAAAAACCCAACTTATTAATTACACTTCAGGCTTTTTATCAACTTTGTATTTTCATGTGCAGAGCTACCCGGTGGATAATTCAACACTTGCTACTACATTCAAGGCAATTGTGGGTGCATTGCTACAGAGCTCTGGAGAAGACAGAGCAGCACATTTTGTCAGAGACTTTGTCATTACACAGTTACAAGGTATAACTTTTATAAAAACATGCATGAACCTATATTAAAACTTTACAACTTTTATAATATCCTATCTAATATAATGTATGTGATTAAGGCCCATACTATGAAAGCTTGCTCAGTCATAGAGCTATGCTTGAGTGACGTTTATGCCATATGAAAGCGTTGCTCAAGCATAGAATGATGACTGAGCAAGCTTTCATAATATGGGCCTATGAGTGTGCCATAAGCAATTTACTTCAGAATCGTTATTTATCTCAAAAACTGTGAAAGCTTACCTTTATATTTAGGGAAATGTTACATCTATGTTTAATCTTGAATTACAAGTTTTAAAAACACGATTGGTGAAAGATTTCTCTATAGTAAATTTTTTGGAAAAATAGATGTTTTACATATTTTGCTATTTATCTCAGGAACAGCACACTTTTTTCTTCATTTTTTGTTTTGCTAATTAACCTAGAAGTAATTCTTCAGCTGTTATGTCTATTTTTCGATTGGTTGTTTTAAAAACTTGTAATAAGGTAAAAACACTTTTGGCTTATAGAAAATGTGGTGCATGGCTCTGCTCTGTACTTCTCACTCACAAGAAAACCATATCTTGTCATCCCGCTCAAAATCCATCTCATAGCGGCGTTATTGCATGCCCTTAAGCTCTAGGGCTTGATGATGCTGTGTGGATTGTCCGGCATTACTAATTTACAAAAATAATTATTGTCACTTATTTCAGGTCAAGATGTTAATGATTATTGGCAAATAGAAGATCCTTGGACAATGCTGACAGAGTTTATAGAAAAGGATGGCGCCAAGATTGAACCCAGGCTGATTGGTGAAGTTGGGAAAAACACAATACTGGCTTGCTACAGAGTTGGCTTGTATATTGACAAGCAGATGATTTCATCAGGTACGCAAGTATACCGTCGCAAGTGTTAAGGTTGTTATTTATCTCAGAGTCTAAGGCCCATATTATGAAAGCGTGCTCAGTCCTAGATCTATGCGTAACGCTTATGTCTTACAAAAGCGTTACACAAGCATAGACCTATGACTGAGCATGCTTTCATAATCTGGGCATATAAAAGCTACCACCTTCATATTTATAGAAATAATACTTCGATCTTTTATCTTGAAGTATGTGTTTTAAAACATGATTGGAGAAAGTTTTCTTGTTAGTTAATTTTTTTTTCTATTGTTGTTTTGCATACATTTTGCTATTTATCTCAGGAACAGCACACTTTTTTTCGTTGGTCTTTATTTTGGTAAGAAACCTAGAAGTATTTCTTTAGTTATGTATTTTAATTCTTCCATTGGTTGTTTCATTAACTTGTAATTAGGTAAAAACAGTTTTCGGTGCATGTCTCTGCTCTGTACTTCTCACTCGCGAGAAAACCATATCTTGTCACCCCGCTCGAAATTCTTCTCGTAGCGGCGATATTACACACTCTGATTGGATAAAAATGGGATAAAAAGTAGCCTATGTTTGATTCCAGGATTAGAATTACCTGTATTTAAAATTTCAGTCAGATCCATTCAGTAGTTTTGGCGTGAAGTGGTTACCAACATTCATCCATACATCCTGTTGAATCTTCGAGTTCAACTGAGTGAATTATCAAAATAGCAATAAAACTTTGATCTTCTTACTGGTAGTATGTATATTTTTAAAGATTACAATGTACAGTTTTTACATGCTTGCTGCCATTTTTCTTA
Source organism: Eupithecia tripunctaria (assembly GCA_955876795.1). NCBI lineage: Eukaryota > Metazoa > Arthropoda > Insecta > Lepidoptera > Geometridae > Eupithecia > Eupithecia tripunctaria. The sequence continues at coordinate 9,697,694 of OY041620.1, forward strand.
TCAATGACTAAAGACAACGACGTGACGTTAGGTGCGGTCGACAACCTGAAGTTGTCGAGTGCTAGGAGCGGAGACATCCTCCCCCCGTTGAAAGGCCTGAGTTTCAACTTCTTCTTCATCCATCAAGGGACACAAGCGAACAAGGGCTCTACGAACACATCCTCGAGTGGTAGTAACATCTGCGACACGATTTATTCCATCCGGTCCCATATAAAGTTTGGATACTCGTCCTAGACGCCAGTTTAAAGGAGGAACATGATCTTCATGAAGCAGCACAAGGTCTCCAACCTTAAGATGGCCTTTGTTTGTTTTCCATTTAGTTCTTTCTTGTAATTCAGTGATGTATTCTTTCTGCCATCGGCTCCAAAAGTGCTGGCGAAGCTTCTCAACTCGAGCATAACGGCATAGAGAGCCTTCTTGGCGGTCTTCAAGAGCGGGAGATGGTATTGCAGTCAGAGGCCTTCCAATTAGAAAGTGCCCAGGGGAGAGGAAAAGGAAGTCGTCGGGTGAGGAAGATAGGGGACATAAAGGGCGACTATTTAAGATAGCCTCCACTTGAGTAAACAATGTACCTAATTCCTCAAACGTTAAATGAGAATTTCCCATTATTCTACGAATATGATGTTTGGCTGAATTTACTCCGGCTTCCCAGATTCCGCCAAAATGAGGAGCGTAGCTAGGCGAGAAAATAAAATTTATACCTTCTTGAGAGGCAGAGTCAGACAGAGATTCTGAATTTAGTTTAAGGAAAGAACTTAACTCTTTAGCGGACGCAGTAAAGTTACCTCCATTATCACTGTATATTTCTTTAGGTTTACCCCGTCTAGCTACAAACCTACGAAGTGCCATCATAAATGTGTCTTTGGATAGGTCAGAAACGGCTTCGAGGTGGACACATTTAAATCTCAAGCACACAAATAAGCACATATAGGCCTTTTGCAGTTTGGCACCACACCACGACCCTTCCGATTTAAAATATTAAAAAATCCACAAAAATCGGTACCTACAGAGGTAAACGGGTGATCTAAATTTATTCGGGAGCTTGGTAAATTTCCCATTTTGGGCTGTAACACTTTACCTTGAACGCGCCGACATCGAACACATCGACGAACAACTTGGCGAGCAAGGCGACGCCCGTGAATGGGCCAAACAGACTGACGAACAGAAGCCAGCAGTAACTGAGGACCGGCGTGTAGCTGAATTAAATGTTCTTGTTCAAATATTAGTTTTGTTAGATGATGGGAAGAATCGAGTACTATTGGATGCTTAGTTTCAAAGCTATAATTAGATGACTCAATTCTTCCATCGACTCTAATTAAATCACCATCTAAGAATGGCGACAGAGACAGCAACTTAGATTTAGTATGTAACGAGCCGCCCCTTACCAGTAATTTGTGTTCATCGGAAAACGATTCCCTTTGCGCAAAGGAGCACAATAGAGAAAAGGAATTTCTTAATTCTTTTACGGATAAATGACCTAATAACTTTGATTTCGGATTTCGGCAATTATGTATGAATCTTTTGACAAAGGCGAACGATCTAAGAAGTTTGTTTAATTTAGAGAACCTATTAAAATCAACAAAGGCGGACTCCATCGTAGAAACGGATAAAGAACATGCCTTCCTTTCAGGCAAATCCTCAGGAAAGGGTGAAGACAGAGTGGGCCACATGGATTCGCTATGGTTCAAGAAATTAGGACCTGACCACCAAAGCTCCATATCCCGAAGTTTACAGGCATTGACTCCTCTGGATATTAAGTCCGCAGGGTTCATGTTGGTAGGCACGTAGCGCCATGAAGACAATTCGGAAATCTCAATAATCTCTCCGACTCTATTAGCCACAAAAGTTTTTAATTTACTTGCGTCACTGGCGAGCCAGGCTAAGACGACACTAGAGTCACACCAGTGGACGATTCGATAGGGTCTGTTTCTAATGCAGTCGATGACGCTCTTGGATAATCTGGCAGCGAGTAATGCAGCTGACAATTCTAAGCGGGGAATAGTAGTAGGTTTAAGAGGACTAACTTTAGATTTAGAACATAACAGATTTACTGCGACTTCATCATTTGACTTAACCGTTCGCATGTACACGCAAGCGCCATAAGCACACTGAGAGGCATCACTAAAGACGTGCATTTCAATTACCTTTGGTGAGTTGCAAATTACCTTTCGAGGAATCTGTAAATAGATAAGGTAAATTATCAACAAATTCAACCCATGATTCTTGGATTGGCTGAGGAACAGGTTCATCCCAATCCATTTTTTGTTGCCATAATTTTTGGAGCATTATTTTAGGCTGTATTATGCAAGGACTAATCAGACCCAGAGGGTCAAATATTTTAAATGAATTTGACATTATCATGCGCTTAGTTATAATTTTGCCATTAGGAGGCATATCAAATGGAAAGTGCAATGAATCACTAGCGGGATTCCATCCCAAACCAAGGGTGCTGGTAGATTCGCTGAAATAAAGTGAATCATTGTCTGTGCCTTTGTCTAGCAAATGAGGTACGTTCGACTTAAACTTTCTCAAAGTAAAGCATGCTGATTTTAGTTCAGAGGTCACTGAATTAACTATGAATTGCAACTGTTGTTCATCGTCACATCCCGTGTATAAATCATCAACATAAAAATCATGTTGTATAATATTTTTTATGATCGGATCATTACACTCCTCTCCCACTTGCCACAGGCAGCGTGTACTTATGTAGCTTGCACTTGCTGTACCATAAGTGACAGTACCTAATTGTAAAGTTTTTAGAGGCAAAGACTCTTCTTCCCTCCACAATATGAGCTGCAAGTTACGGTGATTATTGTTAGATAAATAAACTTGTCGGTAAAACTTATCAATATCTCCTGTAACTACGTATTGATATTGCCGCGCTCTTACCAAGATGGAAAAAAGGGAGTCTTGTACATGAGGGCCCTTTAATAGAATATCATTTACTGAAAAACCTGAAGAGGTCGGTTCAGAGCCATTAAACACCACGCGAAGCTTAGTAGACTCGCTACACTCCTTGATTACGGCATGGTGACATAAAAAATATGACAACTCTGGATTAGCGATTGGTGATTCCGATAAATGACCTAAAGCTGCGTATTCACGGATAAAATCCACATATTTCGATTTAAGTTCAGAATTTTTTCTAAATCTTTTTTCTAAATGTAGAAAGCGCGTTTTAGCTAATTGGTAAGAATCACCCAGGCAGTCAGGAGAGTCCTTTAGTGGCAACTCTACGCCAAATCTGCCTGAATCTAACCGTGTAGTGGTGGCCTTAAACAGCTCTTCACACCTTTTATCTTCGGTGCTCAAAAAAGACTTGGAAGGTAATTCTTCGAGCGACCAAAACTTCGTTAACATTTCATCGATGTTATCATTTTGTACGACTGCATGATTACAGTGTATATTTTTTTGCGATTTGGAATGTTTGGTATACATCGGACCAGCTAACAACCAGCCGAACTTAGACGACTTCAATTTAGGATAGTTTGGACCCAAAGATCGCTGTTCAGATCCGAGGACGTCCCAAAATAAGTCGGCGCCAATTAGAATATCGATTGGACCCGGCCGGTCGAATATAGGATCAGCCAATCGAACTGTTTGGGGGATTTTTAGATTCTTGATGTCAATTGGAGACTTTGGTAGATCTCCTGTCAATTCATCGAGAACGAAGCATGAGTGTGACACACGATACTGTGTGGTCAATGAATTTAGCTGAACGACACAACTTTCTGTCACATTGTTATGGCACGTGTTACCGATGCCGATCACCTTTAGGTTATTAAATGGGTTAGTTTTTAGACCTAATCTTTTTTGTAGTGATTTACTGATAAAGGTTAATTGCGAGCCACAATCTAATAAAGCACGTACCTCCTCGCACTGGTTTGTAATCGGATTTTGTACCTCAATAAGAGCAGTGCTCAATATTACCTGACAATCAACGGTATGTGTTTCTTTGGAAAAGTTGACAGATGCTTGGGTTTCCCCAGGAGGGTGCAACAGGGAATTATGCTGACCTTTGCAGCCCATCACTCGACAAGCTCCCATTCGGCACTCGCTGGCTGGATGACCCTGCCTCAGACAATTTTCACATAGTTTATATTTACTTACATCTGCCAGTCTATCCTTTATACTCTTGGCCTTGAAGGTCGGGCAATCATAAATTCTATGATTAGCATTGCAAACTACGCACAGAAAAACGGCGGGAGGTGCCACACTAGCAAAGGATTTTGTTTGGTAGCCTTTTGGTGATTTTGAGGATACTTAGTTCACGACCAGGGGTGTTTTTATTCTCCTTTGTGTGTGACAAACCTGTACCATTGTTGTTGTCCTGTGGCCGTGACCGATTTAAGGCCTCGATTACATCCGCGCGATCTGTTAAAAACTTATTAAAATCGGACAAAGTTGGGATATCAGAGAAACCGTTGCGGGCCTCTTCCCACTTTTCAAGAGTACGACTGTCCAATTTTGATGACAACATGTAAATAATTAGTACGTCCCAATGCGTCGTGGGTTGACCAAGGCTGGACAAAGCTCGTAGATCCTTTGTAACGCTGTCCACCAAGAAACGCAAGGACTTCTCAGATTCGCGATTTATCGATTTGAGGTTAAACAATGATTTAAGATGAAGATTTACCAGCAATCTTTTATTATTGTACCGCTCGAACAACAAACTCCAAGCTACTTCGTAATTATCTGCGGATACTTCCAGATTAGAGATTAATCGAGATGAATCACCTACGAGATACGAAATCAAATAATGAAACTTTTGAATTGACGATAAACGCTCATTTTAGTGCACAAGAGAGGTAAATGTGTCGCGAAACTCCAACCAATGAAAGAAAGAACCATTAAATTTAGCGATCTCAATTTGAGGTAACTTCACTCTTAATTCAATTTTTTCCCTATCATAGTGTCCACTCTGTGATTGAGAACTTTCCAAGTTTGCTCTATTTTGATCCAATAGATCTTTAGCCATAGCAATTAATCTTATGATATCGCGCTCGATAAGTTCACGCGCATCAAGTTCCTCTTCCATACACTCAGAATTGAGAACCTCCAACTCACTCTGCACTTCTTCGAATTTAGAAGATAGGATTTCAAATCTTCCAAGTTTAAGAGTTAATTCTGCGAGTTCCAAGTGATCCAAGTCGCATTTTTTATTTATTAATTCTTCTAGATACTTCTTGAACTTGGTTATTTGACCCCTTATTGAGCTCCGTCTAACAATTAATGTTTTTAATTTATCCGAATTCTCGGACCTATTAGTCTCCATCATTAAATACTCTAAAACAACTTTACTTTAACCATCCAATTCACGGTGGGTATTATTGCAAAGGTTAATCAATGTTAAACCAAATCAATTAAACTTATTTTTTTTTTAGCAAAAGTAGATAAGTAGGTAATTAATGCTCACGTTCCTCAATTAGACATTATCTGAAGTAGGTAGAAATCACCTGGAAGCCGGCGACTGGTAAACAACAGCTGATCCTCTTTTGTTCTCCGCGAGCAACGAGTCAACGAGTTTATGTTTATTATTCTATTATGTTTACCAGTTGATTGAACGAATCCTGGAAAATTCATACAAATAAAAGTTAATTTTGAATATAAACCCAATGCGACAATTACCTACCTATGAAGAGAAATGAATTAGTTTATCTTTGATGTTTATACTCGTAAATCCAAATATCCAACTTTTACAACCATGTTATTCAAACTGGTATGCTAACATAATATAAGTGGTTTTTTGTTATTATTTCATTAACTATGCAAGTGAAGGAATATAGAAATAAGGGAATTTTAGCACATTAATAAAATTAACAGGTTAATTAACAGAAAGTAATTTTAGCACATCAGTAACATAAGTAGTATTTAGGGAATGTAGTTTTATTTGTAGGTTACTAGATTAGTGTAGATGTTGAGCTAAATGGACCGGTTATTTACTAAATATTGAATCAGTTTAGAGAAGCTTCTGAATATCTAGTTTTAGATCCTTCTTTTAGTTCGTATTTCGTTATTTTGTGTAAATATTTTTGCCTAATAATAAGATTACAAATCACTTTAGAGTTGAGTTTGGATAATCATTATTATACATGTAATTAGCAGGTGCATTAAACCATTATGTGTTTACCTAAATAGTGTTGAGGTTTTTGAACACATAAGATTACAAATGATTTAAAGATCTTTAATGTTTTATCACTCAGATTCTTGATATTTATTATTGAATGCTCGATTAGGTACTTACTTTGAGAATTGATTGGAGAGGTTAGAAAAGCAGACTACCAAGCCTGCCTTCCAAAGGAATTTAGGAACCAAATTTGAAGGAAGGGCACTTTACTTAACTTTCATGGGTATCTGTTGTGCAGGCATGAACTTTTGGTGTTCAAATTGACCATAAAACCAGGATCCAAGCAAGCTCCAAGTGCGACGCAGTTGCCAACGCTTCCTCCTCAGATGGTTAGGTATTTTTAGCTTCCAAACGGTTATTCTGTCACGGTCGCCAAATGTTGAATCTTCGAGTTCAACTGAGTGAATTATCAAAATAGCAATAAAACTTTGATCTTCTTACTGGTAGTATGTATATTTTTAAAGATTACAATGTACAGTTTTTACATGCTTGCTGCCATTTTTCTTATCAATGACTAAAGACAACGACGTGACGTTAGGTGCGGTCGACAACCTGAAGTTGTCGAGTGCTAGGAGCGGAGACACATCCAATTAGTGTGAAATAATATAGTAGCGGTTTGTTTACAAACATTCTGCACCGAGTATGCCTAGTGTATTAGTTATATGAAGTACTAGTACTACGCTTCTGCCCGCGGCTTCACACGTGTTTTTCTGAGATAATAAGTACCTACCATAAGTTATTCCATTGAATAAAGTAAAGTGCTTCTAGGACTACTAGGTTTTAATTTAAATAAACAATTTAATTTAATTTAGGTCCCTTTCCGCCCGACAGAGGCGCTTTTCGTTTTTCCGAACTACTCAAATTCCATCCAAAAAGGAGCACCCCTCATAAATCCTATTTTGTTTATACAGACTCAGAGATAAATCGTTTATTTCTTTAGACTTACAAAATAAACCCTTAAGTATTTTTTTGTACTATACATATAAACAGCTTGATAAATAGTAATTAATAATATCAAATAAGAAATAAAGTACAATTTACTCTAATTGATTTTATCTCGTATCTTCTGTAATTAAAATTATTAATTATGTTAACAAATCGCGAAAGTTTAAAGATTTAGTACATGTGCAGCTTTCTCGTTTTTAATTCCTAAATATTTTTATTCTTACAGGTTTCGGCGAGAAAGTAGCAACAGCCAAAGAAATGGCAGCAAGAGAAGCCTTGAAGAAGATATTCGGCACAGAAGATCACATGAAACCAGTTAATTTCAAATTGGAAGGGATACCCAAACCTAGTTCCCAGAGAAGATACCAAATATCTGCTAGCTAATTATCTTAATGTACTGTAAATAAGGAATAAAGTAGTAATGTTTATATTCGGCTTTTAATAAAAAACAGCTTTATAAAATAAATTATTTATTAAAATTTACATCATTATAGCTTACAAAACAAATTATATAAGGGCCATAATAAATTACAACTTACATAAAATTCATACAAACAACTTAGCTGGCATAATAAAAACGTATTTATAATTTACACTATTGGTCAAATTTTATGCATATTAACAGACAATTGATTTCATCACAGAACATCCTTCAAAAGGTTGTTAGGAATAAACTTAACATTTATATTCATATGAGTCGGTACCTGATTAATCACAGTATACAAATAAATTATACCCGCCATTTTCATACAGAATCATCTTCTGGTCTCACAGTAAACAGAGCCTGTGTTATTGCTGACTAATACACCTCGACATGGAACAAATACCTGCAGTTCCACGTTAATCTCGCCCGGGAATCGAACCTGCAACCTTCTGCCTCGCAGGCGGGTCTACGCCCACTGTGCCAGTAACAATGTAACCTAGCTCATCTAGACATCGCGCAGCTGACTGACAAACCCAGCAATAGATTGTATAGCCACCAAAGCTAGAATGTAATTTTCTTAGTTAAAATTGACTTTTGTTACTTAGCTACTTACATAGCACATCTCTGGTAAAGAAAACGTTCTTATGGGTACAGAGCAAACGAGCGAGAGCAAGCAATTTTAAACGAGTGGATTCAATGACCATCGGTACATTTGTTCCATTTCAGAGCACGTTCAAATCAAAGGCGAACAAAGGCCCTCGTTTAGGCTCGCTTGTTTTCGCAATGAGGTACCATCGCCAAACGTAATGACTATCCAGTTTGATACTATTTTGCTTTGCGTTAAAAACAAAAGATATCGAGCAAGCCGGGGTTGGCAACTATTAACTTCTCAGAAAAATCACCCTAGTGGTGGTAAGGCGCAATTTTTGCTAACTACATACCGGTTTATTCATTCGTCGTGTGTTTTTTCGTTAGCCTTCTCTCGATCGCTTGATCTGTGGGTCTACTATGAGTTTTCACAATCTATACTCGCTAGCGAGAGTAGCAAAAAAAATACGAAAATTTCTAAAGCGCCTCTAGCGGATAGTTAGGAACTAAAATGCGCCATATGAGTCGCGTAGGCGTATTTACGTTACTACTGTAGTAACGTCAGGCGATCTCACTGTGACAACTCATGGTAGACACACTGTAGCCGGCGTTATGTGGTTAACACAGATTACCCCCAATAGATTCCGCAGACGACGACCGCGCACCACGCATCAATGCAAATGCACAGATGTAAATCGCCGTTTCGAAGTACGGCTTCAGTTTCGACCAAGTGTCAGACCCCTACGTTTCTGTGCTCTAACGCTTGTGAAAATTGGTTTTGTGATAGAAAATTGGATAAAATGACTACATGTGCAGTGAAATGGTATGGAAAATCATCAAGAAATTCAAACTACCAAAAGGATGGAATAACATTTCATCGGTAAGTAAAATAATTACAATTTTACCAGTTATAGAACAGGTCAGCTTATAATGGCTAATGGTACGTAAGGTAAGGACGGTCACTTGTCTCTTTTCCGCATTGCTGTTATTGTACTCGTTGTCCTTTTCGGCGAAAGCACGTGTTACGCTAGTGTTGTGAATTTCACTTATTTCGAGTCTAGTCGATATCGTTAAAAATGGTGAGCGGGACTCTCGGTAGGTATTATTGTATTAACTAGTCCGGAGGACAGTCACTCGACTACGGGTAACAACACCTACAGAGACTGTTATAAATACAAAAACTTCTTTATCTTACTACATTTGTAACCCTTAACTTTAAATAGTGCTTTTTTATTATTGAAATAAACTTTTACTTGCTTTTCTTTACTTTATAATTGAATTCAAAACAGATGATCTCTCATCATTATTGTGTAATGTGTACTAAATTTTTTTATTAAATAGTAGTAGTGTTTTTGTCATTTACTTAGGTTTAAAATATAAGTTTTAATGTCTGTATAAATTCATGATCCTATAGAAAATTAATTGAAATCGCGTATTTTTTTTATTTGCCTTTTAATACGAAATTTACAAACTAATTATCGATGAATTCTAATTTGGTGTTCGACTTTCCCAACCCTACGGTGATTATACCCTTAGTTCATTCTTAGTGCGACCTTGAAATAGCCAATCACAACGCCTTTGTTTCAGTCCCCGCAACCCGCGCCTTCCGCTAATTTTGGTGCGCTAGCATCCGAACAAAAGTACCGTAATGCGGTATCTATTGGGGGTAATCTGTGGTGGTTAACGCATTCACTGCCCAGCTCTGCGGTGCGACCCGCTGGGGCGCGCCGCAGTTCCACGCAGATAGAGACTGGCACCTGCGTCTTGGGCCATGAAGGTGTTGGTGTATAATGTTTAGTGTATAACGTATTCACTGCCCAGCTCTGCGGTGCGACCCGCAGGGGCGCGCCGCAGCTCCACGCAGATAGAGACTGGCACCTGCGTCTTGGGCCATGAAGGTGTTAACTAAATACCGCGTGTCATCCAGGAGCCGAGTCCATGATGAGATTGCCGTTTTTGTCCTTTATACGAACGCGACCGGACGCGTATCTCGTTTCGGAAGTTCCATCTTGATACACCAGTTTTACTGTTCCATCAGGGAATTCCCGGCGCTGAAACAAATGTCCAATTATTATAAAACTAGCTGCGCTCAGCGGCTTCGCACGCGTTTTTCCTATGGAAACGTTTAATAATAATAAATTTTGTTTTAAAAAACTATACCTACTACTTAAATCGAATTCAATTTTTATATTTTTTTCATGATTTTTCATGGATCGCATTGTCAAACCTGAACCAAATTAAAATGGGATCACATGGGAAGCACTTTTATATAAAAAAAGAATCATAACCCGCTTGCATTCATTATGAAAAAGAGAATCATGAAAATCGGACCACCCATTCAAAAGTTCTGAGGTAACAAATATAAAAAATATAAAAATACAGTCGAATTGAGAACCTCGTCTTTTTTTTATGTCGGTTAAAAATGATTTATATCCTACGGGAACTGATTTATGGGTTAAAAAGTTACCTACGTTTGATTCCAGGATTAGAATTACTGATATCCAATTTCAGCCCTATCCGTTCAGTAGTTTTGGCGTGAAGAGGTAATAAACATACATCCATCCATCCATACAAACTTTCGCATTTATAATATTAGTGTGACTAGCTGCGCCCCGCGGATTCGCACGCGTTGTTCCCATGGGAACGTTTAAAGGTGATTTTTATCCCACGGTAGCCTTTGTTTGATTCCGGGATTAAAATTTTGTGTACAAAATTTCAGCCAGATCAGTTCAGTAGTTTTGACGTGAAGAGGTAACAAACATCCATCCATCCGTACAAACTTTCACATTTATAATATTAGAGTGATGTGATTAGTCTGATATGATCACAGCCATCGAGTTTGTGGAGGATTGGTGGATACTTACTTTATGGTCATTAGCATAAACCTCGACTTGTCCATTGCCAAACGCTATGCGCTGTTCCCCATTCGCGGATATGGTCATCGCCGTGCCATCGGGGAACCTCCATTCTTCCCTCACGTGCTTGTTCTTAGGATCCTCGTAGCGTACCGAGCCGTTGGGTAATCGTACTTCGGATGAACCGTCCTTGTATCGCTTTTCAAGTTGGCCACTGGAAAGATTTATTAAGACATTTAATTATTGGTTATCGAATATTGAAGCTGTGTGGCTGTCTTAGACTTTGCACCACACCCACTCTTCCCGTGGGTGTCGTTAGAGGCGACTAAGGGATATCTAACGGGGGGCGGGTGGCAGCGCAAACTGCGATCCCCAACCCGCATACCCAGCGTGGGGATTTTGGGCACTACCCCCTATGAGACAAATGCCAATAAGTCGCTTATCAGGGGAGGCCTGCGTCCAGCAGTGTACCAATACAGGCTGTATGATATGCATGATGATATGGTGAGGTTAAGGAATATTGAAAGCGATTTTTATAAAAAAGAAATTAAATATAGAAATAGAAGATCTGGTGTTGGTGTCGAACATAATATGAGAAACCAAATCCTTGAGATTCCGATGGCTCGGGCTGTAGTCGGAATGGGGGAGGATCGGGCAGCCAGCAGAGCGTAAATGGGTTGACCGAATGGTTGACGACCAATTGGTCGTCCGATGCAGTCGCAAATTGCACCTTAGATTGTGGAGTATTTTAAGACCAATTAAAGGTTTTTTATACAGTTAAGGTTGTTTTAGATTAAATAAAAAAAACAACTTCAATTCGCTTTGAGTGTTCCTACTCTTTGAGATTAAAAAGAGATAAGTAATAAAATAATTAAATTCTAATTTGTTGATGCTAATGATGATGAATGAGGATTTAGATCTAAATCTACTAGCTATTAAAAGTAATTCTGTCGCTATTTTATATTTTAATGTCATTTTATCTCACAACATAATAATCTGAGAACACAGACTGCATCTAAATGGTCCCCATTGTTTATGGAAACAAAACTCAAGGACGCTATTTAACGTTTACTCCCACCTGTTCTGTTGACAGTACTAATGGGATTTTCCCCCCATTGGTTCTGTGACTTACTAAACTCCTTAATGCCTACAATAGGAAATTCTAGGCTTTATATGATAAATAAAGAATAGATGTGTTGCTGGCTTAGAATTTGCACCACCTCATCTCTCCCGTGGGTGTAGTAAGAGGTGACTAAGGGTATCCACCGGGGGCGGGCAGCAGCACCCCCTGCAGAACAATTCTACCACCGAACTGCAATCCCCAACCCGCATGCCTAGCGTGGGGATTATAGGCATATTGGCATTTATCTAATGGGGGGTCCCATTAGATAAATGCCAATATGGCTCTTATTAGGGGTAGGCCTGCGTCCAGCAGTGAACCAATACAGGCTGTTGAGGTTGAATCTACACACCATCAAGCTCTAAAGCTCAGCTTATTTTATGTATGTACCTATCTAATATGTCATTTCTTGCCGCGGATTGGCACGACTTGATTCTATGGAAACGTAAAAAGGTAATTTCTATTCTAACCCATGGGAACATATTTGTCGGATAAAAAGTAGCCGTTTGATTCAAGGCTACCTAAACCTACATAAAGCCGATTAAGTCGTTATAACATGAGAGGTGACAAACATCCATACATCCTTGTTGGTGTTCTTCCAACACAACACGGTTCGTAGTTAACCCGCTTACATTTATAATGAAATCTATAAATCCACTCATACAACCAAACTTTCGCATTTATAATATAAGTGTGATTGTATGTAAGTACATAATACAATAGGTAGATATATTTTAATACAATAGGTAGATATATGTTTATTTCTATACAAAGGAAATACCCAGTCCCAGACTTAATATCTGTAGATCGTAAAAACATTTCTCGCGCAGCGGGAATCGAACCCGCAACCTGCGGCGTCGCAGCCGGAGCTCAGGCCGCTGCGCCACTGAAATAGTGGAGAGTTATATGAAATAATGCTGGACAATTTATACAGCATCATCTAGCCCCAAGCTAAGCAGAGCTTGTGTAATGGGTAATAAAACAGTGAAGATCAATTTCTTACCTCTTCAACCTCACTCAACAGCCTATATAGTCCACTGCTGGACACACCTTATTGGCTTTTATCTCATAGAAGTAATGCCCATAATCCCTAATAGAAGAACTGTTCCACAGGAAACCCTTCTACCCATCCCCAGTGGATATCCCTTAGTCGACTCTTGCCATAATCATGGGAAGAGTTGGGGTGGTGCAAATTTTAACCCAGCACTACATGGCAGATAAATTTGTTACTTACTCAGGAAACTCAAGCACCTCTAACCCATCCGCATGAGTCGTATGAAAAGTTTTAGTTTCAGCATAGTAGTATTTGATCCTTCCTTCAGTGAGGAAATTTTCCTTCACATCTCCATTGTAGTAAACAAACTTGCTGTATTTCCCATCGGAGGAGATAAACTTGATATTACCATTAGGAAACCTGAGCTCTCTAGAACCGTCAGGTTTCTTAATTTCTGTTGGATTAAGATTGGTTTTTGTCAAGCTGGTTTTACTGATAGGTTCTGGACTGATGTTTAATAACTTGTCTCTGTACGCATCGTTCGGTATCACAGTACCAGATCGGAGAGAAGTATGAGTGCTCGGAATGGAAGACTTCGATCTATTGGAGTTTTGACTCGATGAATAGTCTGTCCTTTGTCTGGCTACAGGTGATACAGATCTATGGGAGCTTATGTCAGAAATATTAGGACTAATCGATCTTTTGCTTAATGGTTTGTGCGATATTATTGATACGGGAGATTTTGATCTGTTCAGAGAGTTTTGTGATAAGCTCGGAGACTTTGAATCCCTGGATGAGTTAGATTTGCGTATAAAGAAGGTGTTAGCATCCCCTGCATTACTAAGGCTATATGATTTGATCGATCTACTGCTTTGAGATGAATTGCTTGATCTACTTTGCGGGGAATTTGATCTAAAGGTCTCCCTGTACATTTTTTCTAAGTTGTTTTCTTCTGTCTCTAAATTTAAGTCACTTGAATTATCGTCATCAGAATTTACTTCATTCATGGATTCAGGTTCTGAATCTGGTTCATCGAAATGCATTATCTTGTTTGTTTCACTTGCAGCGTCTTTTTGGCTGAAGTATTTTGCGTAGCGAGAAGTGACTTTAAGATTGGGAACACTCTTAGCTCTTGGTCTGATAGTGTTGCTAGCTAGTGCTCTTCTGCTTCTGCTTTGTCTTTCAATTTCAAAGGCTTTGTATTTTGTATCGGAGGAAACTTGTACTTCTGATTGCGTGTCTTTGTTCATGTTAGATAGTTTCTTGTTGATCTCTTCTAAATACTTCATGTTGGTCATTCTTCTTGTGATGTCATTACTGTGTTGCATTCTCCGGTTTTCCTTTTTGAGTTTCTCCACTTCTTTCTGGGAGTCAAGCTTTTCTTTTTCCATAATTTTGATCTGATTTCTTAATCTGGCAATGGTTGAAGTAGATTTGGCATCTTTAACTCTGATTTCATCTTTGAGAGTACTGATTTCTTGTTTCAAACTGACTACTTCATCTTTTTCCTTTTTATTCAATCTGCCTCTCATTTCTCTTACATATCTCTCATAAATTTGTTTCTGCTTCATGAGTTTTTCTTTTTCTTCTGCTAAATAATACTCAGATAATATCTTCTCTTCGTTAAACTTTTGCTCAAAGGTGCTCTTTTCTTCATAGAATTTTTGTCGTTCCACATCCATCTCTTCTCTTAGTTTGTTCAAGGTAACATTCTCCTTTCTAAATGTTTCAATTTCATCCTCTAGCTCCTGTAACCTATCTTTTAAAAGCTCACTTGTTGTTACTAATTTTGCATTCATTTCAGCTATATTTGTTTTCATTGCATCATTTTCTTTGTCAGTGTCATTTTGATGTTTTTCCTTATCAGCAAACTCCTTTCTGTTGTTAGTGTCAACCTTTTTGTTCTTGGTGCATTCCTGAGGGGTGGCAGGTTCTACAGTTTTACAGGAGCAGCAACTGGATGCAGAAGAGCAGGTGTCGTTGCAACATTCTGATTCACTCTCTGTCTCATGAGGGTTCGAGTGTCTGACATTAATTTCAGGGAATATATGCATCAGTTTTGGGTTGCTGGCCAGACATTTCTGCATGATGAGTGGTGTGCTCTCTCCAGAGCACTCAAAGTTGCTCCTTTGCAGGAAGCGATTGAAGAATGAGTTTTCTAAATTAAAACTTGCACTGGAAACTTTATTTTCAAGCAATTCAAATAGGTTTTGTTCAGCTGTTTCTCTTTCCTTTAGAAAGGCAGATGTATCATCACAACTAACATCAGAAATTGTGCTTTTAGAAGGTGATGCAAAGTTTTTGTAATATTCACTTTGTTTAAGTTGTGAGAGGAAATCATTCTGTTCTTTACTGAGTACTGCAGCCCATGTTTTACCTTTATTAGCTAGCATAGGGTGCTTTCCCTCAGGCATTTGTATTATTTTATCAGGAACTTTTTTATCAAAGTTAATTATACCTGAATCTGAGGGTCCTTTTGAATTTAAGTCATGATTCTCAGTCCTAGAGTTTTTATTGTCATTTTTATCTGTAAAGTGTACTTTTGGTGCCTTAGTGTCTATAGATTTAGGTTCAGGTCTTTTTAGCATTATCTTAGGATCTACAACTAATACTTCCACATCTGAAGCTAGATTATCTTTCTTTTGAATAAGTTGCGGGGATGTTATTTTTATTTGTGGATTTTTATCTTTTACTTGTCCAGTTTTTTCTTTCACTTGTGGCTTTGATTTCAAGTTCTTTTGTCTCCATGGTAAAGCTTTTGTGTTTTGAATTATAAGATCATTCTTTTTAACACCAAACCTGGCCATACCCTCACCTCGCCTAAGAAACTGTTTCTTATTATTATTTGTACAACTTTTCTGGCCAGTTGCAGCTTTGACATTCTTTTCGGTTTGTAGTTTCTCAAGTAAAAGTGCCTCAAAGTCTTTTCGAGGAGACAGAATGGGCATATCGTCAAGACATATTTGTTTTTTAGTCTGTTCTACAGCGTCACGTTTTTCAGACCCAATTTCATTAGTGGAACTAGTTCTGTAAGTTGATAAGGGAGAGTCATCAACGAATGGTGATTCGCGGGATAAATTGAGCACTGAAATACCGTCAATAAGGTCTGCATCCTTGACCTTCTGAGAAATATCGACTGCATTCGATTCAGGAGTTTCATGACTGCGCGGCGATTGCAATAAGCTGCGGAATGTGTTATAACTAGTGCTACTGATGCTGCCACTGAAATGGCTAATCATTTCAGTGATGCACGACGTGGATTCATTGTTTTCAGAGTTCTCTTGGTATTCTAGTCGTTGTTTATGGAGTTTCCCGCGCTGCATCAGTTGAAGTTGTCGTAGCATTTGTATTCGCTCTAAAAGCTGAGAGGGCGACAATGAGATATCACTATCCGAATAAGATTGGTCCATTCTGAAGCGCTATTATTTGTTTCTAAACTAATTTATTCATGCAGTTTACAAAAAATTCGTCAAAGTTTGAGTTTCAAATTTGAAATTGAACGAACTTTGCCAATAGAAAGATCTTTGTTTAGATGGCGATTGATATTTCAAAGAGTTTTAGCAGTCGAGAAAGCGCTACGCTATTTCACCGTGGCTAACTCGATAATTTGTTATTTCTGACATGGGCCGATCATAGTAGGGCATAGTTCTTGGCCACTCTGTGTCGCGCGATTTCGCGATATTTGTTTGCAGTACATTTTGTACTAAAACGCATACATTGAAGAATACTGCTATTGTATACAAACATCTATACTATTTTATCGCTGCGATTCGGCTTGTCCGAGGCGTTCCCACGTCCTGTGATTTTGCTTCTTTTGAAGCTGCGATTTGGATTCGTTCGCGTAGCCGGTATAGTCCAGTCATTTAAGCTTAAATTAGGGAAGAATCTCGGAATTCGAGATACCCAGCTGTAAGTCTGTAAATACTTGAAAAGTGGTCTCAAAACCTACATATGGTAGGGTGTGCGCAACTATTAAATTTCAAGGTCAAAGGTCACAAAAAATCGTTTTTTTGTAAATATCTCATTTCCTATGGGTTTTTTGCTATTTGTATTTATAATCAATATTGTAGAATACCAAATTCTCTACAAATTTTGTTTAGATTTTTTTTTATACGGTGAACCGTTTTCGAGATAGAGGGCGGAGAACGCGCGGTTTACAAGTACAAGTATTTACAGACTTACAGCTGGGTATCTCAAATTCCGAGGTGAACTTACTAAAATGACTGGACTAGTAAGGCGGGGAGGAGTATTTTTGAAGAAAGGCGATAAACTTGTAAGGTATAAATTAAGCCCTACCCACATCGGCGCTAATTTTTAAGCACGATCTGTGTCGCGCGATTTTGCGATATTTGCTTGCAGCACATACAAAATGTACTACAAGTTTATCGCCTTTCTTCAAAAATACTTAAAATTTTCAATGTCAATGTCAAAAAAGTCAATGTGATTTTTCTATTTTGTCAATTTTTGTCTTTTTCGAAATCCACCATCGCCATGGGCTAAATGTCAAAATTTTTGTCCAAATTTATTCAAAATCTAGATAAATTTGGTTTCCATTGCTTACAGACAAATCATACAGTCACCACAATGTTAAAAAGAAGTGCCTATCAAAGAACGCATAAGTTCAGGCCGCAGGTGAAATCTGCCACAAACCGCAAGGCAGCCGTAACGATGAGTGCTCGCGAAGACAATATCGAAGTTCTCCCCAACCCGATCAAATCGGAGGCCGATAAAAAGATTTATAAGTACGATTTTGATACTTACCTCGCTTTTAAAATTTAGTGCTATTATTTCACGAAACTTTCCTAAATTTAATTTATCAATTTAAAAATTTGTGACCAATTTCTCCGTACAGAACCATAAGGCTAGAAAACGGTCTAACAGCGCTGCTTATCTCCGACCCGAGTCGCCCCGCGGTCGCAGACTCGTCTTCTAGCGAAGAGGAATCGAGCTCGGAGAGCTCTGAGGCTGAAAGCGAAGGAAGTCAATCTGGTCATTCGGAAGCCAGTGACCACCATGCCACAAAACGAGTTGACTACGATGAAGAGAAACTGGTAAGCTATTTATATTAAACTTCAGTCAATTGCTATTCATGTAAGCCATGTACCTTGTTTGAGTTTAAAGATAATAATTAAAATAAATACTAGTCCTCTATATTATACCATTGGCCCCAGGCATGCCTTTCAAAGGCCCAGGCCACTAATGGGCCTGAGATCATGGAAATGAGAAACACAATTAAATAAATAATGTCTTATCCCTTGGGAAACTGTGAAGTCAGTTTCTGACCAACAAAAAAACTGGACCACTTTCGATCCAAGTCTATAATCTTTCTTTAAATCAAAGCAAAATTTCAGCCTATTACTGTTAGTAGTTTTGATATGCAGAAGTAACAAACTATACAACAAATTAACATTATTTATATTAGTATTGCAAAGACCATATAAAACTACCTCCTCCTGGATGCAGGCCTCACCCTGATAAGCCTTATTACTTAAAAAAACATATAAATCATAGGTTAGCAGTCTTAATGTCTCCTTTCTTATAATGGGTAGTTAAAAGAATAGGCTGAAAATGGAGTAAAATGTAAAAAAAGGTATTATAAACTTCACAAAATATTTATAACTTTTGTCTATGAAAAAATAAGATTGTGTTTAGATAAAGCCGACATCTAAAAATAATCTCTGTGTGGAAACTTTAGGAACCAGCTTTTTGTGCAAACTGCTTATTTATAGAACCTTAATTTTTTGTGACTTCTACATCAACCAATAAAAAACAAACAAGTGCCTTGGTCTGACCTTCAATAAAATTGCACAGCTTAGACTGAAAATAATTTGTAATAATGTATAGAACCAATATGAATATGATAAACATTGTGGTTTTTCCCTTTTTAGTCCTTTAGATTAACACTTTTAGGCAATACTAATGTAACACAAGGCAACTTTTTGAGTGGTCTGTTATGATTTGTTTTATTCCTTGAAAAATGTATAAGGAATAAAATTTTTTTTAACCATTTTCTATGACCCCATGATCAAAATACATTTGAAATGTATTTTAAACTGACTTCAAAAAAAGGAGGAGGTTATATTTCATGCAGTTCTGACAGGATCCATGAAAGAACTATAGGTAATTTAAGTCAGTTTATAGATTTTTAAAACAAAATCAATTATGGAAGCATTTGAGAATAGGTATGTACCTATATTGATTTATTGATCAAAAATATCTTACAACGCTAGTTTAATTAATTGTTGAACATAGAAAAAAGAACATTTGTTCCCAACGTGAACAATCACCCTTATGTCTATGCTCACTGTATGTCTGTCTTTCTGTCACAGCCATCTATCTCTGTAACAGTAAAGTCCAAGTTTAACAATGTTATTAGTTGTAATCCCTAAAATACTACACACCAATCGCCGACCCGCTGACACAGCCCGGCGGCTTTTTGTTGGCTGTGTAGTCGGCGGCTTCAACTTGCCGACAACAAAACCAGGACTGACTCAACGGCGGTTAGTTGGTTGCTTTGATATGTAGGTACCTTTAGCGCGCCTTAACAGATTTGTTTGAATAAAACTGCGCTTTCGCCTTGCGCTAGATATTTCTTAATTTAACCGTAACAAATTCACTATTATTCTGATAGCTACCTAGCAAATCTCCCCTTACCGATTGTGTTGGTGTTCCACCTCAGTTCACACAGAGTTACGGATGAAGGCCAGGCTTAAACTGTGTTGTAGCTAGCGATTACGTGCAATTTAGCCATATACATATAGGCACTTGATGTTGATGTGAGTGTATAACGCAAAATTGCGTCAAATCAGCGTACTTGTATGTACCTATCTATGATCTTGTGAAGTAAAAAAATACCACCGGCCACAGAGGAGGCTAGACACAAAACGGGGATGACTAATCTCATTGAGGCATCAAACCCATCCACACCCACAGAAAAGCATAAACCTAGCTGTCAGTCACCTAAAGTCCTGCTCCGATACGGATTTAAGCAGGGGGAAATTGCACAATACACTCCTAGCGAGATGTCCGTGCAGATCTTAGTTCCCCCACTTAGAATTAGAAGTAAAAAGTACACAATTAAAAAGACGTCACCCACCAAGGTTGTTAAGTGAGTTTGTTCCTAATTTTCTTTTGTTTCTAATTATTCAGGTGCTTCTCGCTAATACATTCTGTAAAAATACTGGAAGAACTTGTTTATAGTTTTGGTTTTCCTGACTGGAATCTCAAATTCCGCAGCTATACACTTAAATTCCTTCTCCGTGTGTTTTCTTTCGTGATCATTGATGGGTTTGTTCATTTATACTACTAATATTAACGCGAAAGTTTTGTAAACATGTTTGTTGCTCTGTCACGGAAAACTACTAAACGGATCGGGCTAAAATTTTGCATACAAATATCAACAGGCCTGGAATAACACATAGGCTTTTTATCCCCTAAATCAGTTCCCAGGATAGGCGGTCGAAGCCGCGGGGCGCAGCTAGTTTTTATATAATTCGGAAATAAATTACTGACAGTTATTACTAACTTATAAACTAACACATAAACCACATTCATAGTTATGCGTAGATATAAAGATGGTCAGGGTATGTTAAACCAGCTGCCTACCTAAACCTAAGCTCATGGGCGCCCACGGCTGGATATAGGCCCTCCCATCCAGCAGAAGTAATACCACCACCCCACGGGCTCTTATACAATGTCTGCACGTCTCAAATACACGGACAAGTCGTTGATTTAAGCAAGTTGCTGACTTCAAGGTAACTGCACCAGTCGACTGCTTTCGAATCAAACGGCCGTCGCCTGCAGTCGACGGGTGCAATTGCCTTGCAGTCCGCGTATATGCCTTAACTGTTCGAAATACCACAGCGTCGAACCAGAAATTCCACTCTACTTTGATTATATGCACGGGCAGAATCGAATGAGCATCCTGCGTCGTCTGTTGTCCCTCTAGAGTAGGTATTATCTCGGAGTCTTTAAATCCAAAGTGAATAACTTACTTCTGGGAAAGCAAGCTCCATCTTTGGCCATATCTTCCCATACTTTAGTGAGATAGAGCTCAAACCCGCACGACCTTTCAACAAAAAATATACTAGGTACTTTATCAGACCAAATTCACTCCAACCATTATTAGCCCACCTTGGACGCAGGTCGCCTGATAAGCGCCTTATTGGCTTTTGTCTCTGGAGGATTAAATTCATCCAACATGATTTCTATTTATTTATAGATTTTGTATTTGAACAGTGCACACGGACAATGCCATGCAAAATGTACGATTATATGAAAAGCTTGATACTCAGCATCATTGGAAAGTTGTTGACGATGGTGTTGACAATCCAGCTTTCTATGGACACGGTACGCGTCTAGCGACAATTTGAACCTTAATACGTAGGTGTAAAGTCTGCTTTGTAGCTAAATAGTGTAGGTAGGTAGGTCGGCTGTTAGGTAGGTATATCTAGTTAGGCTTAGAATATAATCGATTCGCATCTCGATTAAATGTAGCGTAGGTTCCAAGTTATGTTTATATTTGTTAACTTTCAGTATTACAAACAGTTAGTAAGTACCTACAGTAGTTTCAGTGTCATCTTTAATTACTAAACGATACTGTTTTATGACGTCGCGTCATCGTCTTGAGTGAAAGGCCTCGTCAATCAAGCGAACTATCTCTTGCAAATTACCTACATACAGCAGCAAGAAAATCAATCCATATTCCACACTTATTATTAAAAATGTGAGAGTAACTCTCTCTCTGTCTGTCTGTTACCTTTTGATGCCAGAGCGTTTGAGAGGATCTTACTATAACATAAACTATAAGATAAAATAAACTTAAACCCGACTACGATGTTCACCGATTGTGCTTATATTTTAACAATGAAATTTTCTTAGACTCCGCTATCTCGTTATATCCCCAATATAATCGTCTGAAGTCATATACCCCATCTATAACCACCGGGGTATTGAGACGAATCAATCGATACCTCATTTGTTGAAATCGAACGAGTAGTTTCAGCGCTACGTAGGAACAAAAAAATGCCTACAGACATACAAACAAAAACAAACAAACATAGGGTGCTAATCTCATAACACTCTTCCGTAGGTAGTCGGGTAAAATTTTTGTAGTTTGACAAATTCATTCAGGATGTAAGCGAGTTTGCCCTTAAGAAGTCGTAAAGGGATGAAACGTTGGTATTCCTACAATACAAATAAGGTTTGTAGTTAACCCTCCTATTTGGCCTTGGAAAAAGATGGTAATCCGGGTCTTCTCCGGAATTATCCACTGTAATAAAGTAGCCTATGTCCTTACTTAGGTTACGTTAGCATAGCAAAACGCATACGAAGCCACGGGTAGAAACTAGTGGCGTATAATCGAGTACATCCATAGTGATTATTTTATTTCATCGGTACGTACGATTTAATTCTAAACCTGCTATTACGATTAACAGCTTCCGCTGCATAGGTTTGCGTAAGTCTTGCATAAAATACACGCTTCGAAATTTGTTATTACGTTACCTGCTATTAGAAGACAAATTATGGAAGGTAAGGTCTGGCCGTGTGCCGGCTTAGAATTGGCACCACCTGAATCCTAAGCGGGTGGCGGCGTAAGAGGAGACTTAGGGATATGCATCGGTGGGCGGGCAGTAGTGCCTTATGCGGATCCATTCATGAGATAAAAGCAATTATGGCACTTATCAGTGAGAAGCCTGAGTCAGAGTCAGAGTCAGAGTCAAATCATTCATTTCTTCAGACAGAGCACTTAGACAAGTCAATTTTTACTATATAAACAGCTAGATAAAGTTATTACTATCAAATAAGAAATAAGGTGCAATTGACTCTAATTCTGTTCAATTTTTTGTCCACTAGCGGAAGAAGTGAAAAAGAAACCACTAGCAAGTTTATCGCTTACCAACTAATACAATCATTGCATATCTAGGTCTAACACAACGAATTTATGTTCTTGCATACTATTGTCGGTGTGGAACTGGGCGACATGACATCCGGCCAAGCATTAACATCATTAATGTAACATCTATGGAGTAATAGGCTTTCTTGATAAGATTTCGTTTTATGTACAGTTTAAGTTTACGAATAGGGAGCTCAGCTGCGTCCAGCAGTGGACCAATACAGGATGTTGTGTTGAGGTTACAAAATTTATCGAAGGGAACTAAGATCTCAGTGGCCGATTGAACTGCTCACTGCTAGGATAACTGTCGAATAATGAATGAAGGCATACCCCACCCAGAAGAATATTATGTACTCTTGACGGGAGAGTAATTATTTAAAGATGTTGTTCGAGAAACCGGTCGATTACGTTTGCTGACTGCCGGTTTCTCCAACAACGCGGTCATCGAACTAGTCAATCTGAACGTTATTATGGTTCTGAAGAACCTATTAGTTTTGTGCATAATAAATAATCAATGAATACCAGTCATTTTTTCATAGCATCATCGGGCCTTAAAGTAAACAGAGCTTGTGTTTACTTTATCTCTAGAAATACCTTCCTGGTTAATCATTGCCGATTATACAACAATTGTCCCGCGGTTAAAATTTATTTATTTAATTCGGATTGCCATCAGCTTTATTTATTTTATTTATTTATTGAATCATTATTAATCGTAGTCATAGAGTCAAATCTTTTATTTCTCTCGACTTACAAAATAAGCACTTAGACAAGTAATTTATTTTTACTATATAAACAGCTTGATATTTAGTAATTACTATCAAATAATAAATAAGGTGCAATTTACTCTAATTCACTCACCCGGAACAAGTATCTGCAGATCATACAAACAAACATTACTCACACAAACATTTGTCGCGCAACGTCGCAACCTTCTGCGTCGCAGGCAGTCCTTCGTTGCGCTACAGAGTTGTTACCATAAAACAACTTTTTTTATATCCATTGCACATTAATTAGAGTTTGTTCAAAAAAGAGAAGCGTCGTGGGAATTGAGGGCGCGCGTGTACCCAATTGACAACTTTTGTTTCGTTGACAACACTGCTCTGTCATTGCAGTACGACTTAGGCCCGTATTATGAAAGCTTGCTCAGTCATCGATCTATGCTTGAGCAACGCTTTTCTATGGCATAAACGTCACTCAAGCATAGCTCTATGACTCAGCAAGATTTCATAATACGGGCCTAAAAGTGTTAGTTCGCCACGACGACGCTTCTCTTTTTGGACAGGCTCTAGTTAAAAAAATTAAACTTTTGCTATTTGTTAACATAATTAATGATTTAATCGGGTAGTTATCGCGTACCTTTTGTTATTATTTCCATAACGGTACGCAATAAATACTCTATAAAATCATTAATTAGACTATAATTATTCTTTAAGCTTGGGGCTACATAATGCGGTGTGAATGGTCCAACATTATTATTATTATCATTATTGTTCTAAAGAATGAATCCTAGTTTGATGACCAACATACAAATTTTATTAGAAAACTTCCATCAGAGTATGTTTATCTTTGTTACAGGCAGCCTGTGCATTATCTGTGGGGGTTGGCAGTTACAGCGATCCAGCTGAAATACAGGGGCTGGCGCATTTCGTAGAGCATATGGTTTTTATGGGCAGCGAAAAGTATCCCAAGGAAAATGACTTTGATTCCTTCATCAAGGTAAAAAATAAACACGCGTATTATTTTTAAAAAGTCGCCAAATCCGCCATACACTGTTTTTCAGCCGGGTGAAATACAGTGTCTGGTGCATATCGCATGTTCGGTTAAGAATTTACACCAACTCTTCCCGTGGGTGTCGTGAGGGGCGCCTAAGAGATATCCATCAGGGGCGGGACAGCAGCACCTTCTGCAGGACTTGGTTATGGTTATGGTTATGGTGAGTGTACTCTTTTTTCCGCACTGAGACTCGGGATGGTCCATTGTGCGTGTTTGTTTGCTAGTCTAGCCAGCCTAGCTCCGTCCAGAAGCGCAGAATCTTCCTGGGGTTTTCACAGGGTTCGCGGAGTGGCCTCGGGTGGTCGAGGATTTCGTGTTGCTGTGCTGTTACTCCCTCGCATTCCAGAATTACACCACTAAACAGCATGCCCAGCGTAGGAATTAATAATGGGCATTACCCCCGTGAGATAAAGCCAGTATTGGAGCACACAGTTCGTAGCTGATCAGGGGCAGGCCTGCGTCCAGCTGTGGACCAGTACAGGCTGTTGAGGTTGATGAGGTAATTGCACCTAAGCTAAAATTGTGTAATAATGTTTTTGGTGTTGATTTTGTTGTTTTAGAATTTGCTAAAACGATTCCTAAATGCTTATTTTAGCTAGTTTAGCATTATATTATAGCAGATAATTATTCAATTTGAAAAGCTATCGTCTATTTGACATTCGTAAATCCTATTTTTTAGCTAATTTTATCTAATTCTAAAACAACAGAATCGACACCATTGTGTATGCAATAAATGGATATACACTAATAATATTATAAATACGAATGTTTGTATTAATGTATGGATGGATATTTGTTACCTCTTCACGCCAAAACTACTGAACGGAACTGGCTGAAATTGCATACAGGTAATTCTAATACTATAATAAAACATAGGCTACTTTTTATCCCGTAAATCTGTTTCCGTGGGATAAAAATCACCTTTAAACGTTTCCGTAGGAACAACGCGTGCGAAGCCGCGGGGCGCAGCTAGTATATTATATTTTATTCAATTTATGTTACAGAAAAAGGGTGGTTCAGACAACGCGTCGACCGACTGTGAAGTGACAACGTTCTACTTCGAGATAACGGAGAAGCACCTTCCTCACGCGATGGATATGTTCAGCAACTTCTTCGTGAGTCCACTCATGAAGAAGGAGGCTATGCAGCGGGAGAGAGAGACTATTGAATCTGGTGAGTCAAAAGGATGTTTAGATTTATTTATTTTGCTAACTGTATACACCAAATCAAATCAAAATCTCTTTTTTCTATAAATACAATATTTACGATATTTTGTGTAGTCAAATTAAATATCACTGTAAAAACACTAAAAAATCAGCGCGGGGTTTTAACCCAACAAGAAAGAAAACACCAAAGAATAAAAAAAAACATAGAAACAACTATATTTCAAAAGTTTAGTACCTATGTAAGTTACAGATTCTTGTACTCGTTAACCCTTTTGAAAAAGTACAACATATCGACTCTCGCTTCGCTGTGTTGTGTTTGTCGGACGCAAACCGGATTTGTTTACTTTGCAATGAAATCAAAAACTCTTCCCATAGATAAATTATAAAATGAAATACTGAAATTGAAATAAAGTGATATTTTAGATTAGCGACACTTCGTGTAAAGTACAAACAAAGGCCAGTGCAATGATATGATATCACACTAATATTATAAATGCGAAAGTTTGTATGTATAGATGGATGGATGGATGTTTGTTACTTCTTCACGCCAAAACTACTGGACGGACTAGGCTGAAATTTTGCATGGAATGGAATCAAACATAGGGTACTTTCGATCCCATAAATCAGTTCCCATGGGATAAAAATCACCTTTTAAAGTCTCACAACGCGTGCGAAGCCGCGGGGCACAGCTAGTACTCTCATAAACCGATGAGAGGACAGACTTACATGTCCGGTGAATTAATTGTTTTGTTATGGCGTGAAGGAAGGTGAAACAAACAAGCAAAGTCACGGACACCTTCATATATAAATATGAATGCCCTAAATCACAATGGTTTCTTCACGGATACCTTGTTAATATTAATGAATAAGAATGCCGAAAATCACAATGGTTACTAGTCAAATTTCGCGAGATTAACATGCAATTCTTAAATGTAATGTCAATGATATATTTACCATGATTTTTATCACTGTAGTGTTAATAACCATGAAGGATTTAAAAGTTTTAAATGCATTTCTTTGTTGTAATCTTTCGCATTATGTGTCAATTGTTTTCGGCCTGTAATAGGTTGGCGCACTGAGCATTTATTTTCATATTTTTTAAGTACCTATCCTTGTAAGTTTTAGTGTACTCGCCGCAGGCTAACCTAACTAATAAATAGGCTTAAACTAACTGTATCATTCTAATATTATAAATTTGAAAGTTTGGATGTTTTTTACGTCATCACTCCAAAACTACTGAACGGATCGAAATTATGCATTATACAGGTAATTCTTCCTGGAATCAAACATAGGATTTTTATCCCATAAATCAGTTTCCGTGGGTTAGAAATCACCTTTAAACGTTTCCATAGACACAATGCGAGCGAAGCCGCGGGGCGCAGCTAGTTATTAATTAAATGTAGTATCATTGATCACCGATCTAACATTGAAATATTAAACAGTATTACATTGGTGTAGTAGCCATCTTCTAGACCTTCGTGATACATCGTCGGCCGCATCTTGGCTTTCCATCAGGTGAGATTGCGGTCAAACGAAGGTCTATTACTGATAAAAAAAGGTGTCTATTCAGATGTAGCCAAAACTAGACTAAACTTATTTGATAGGACTAAAACTGATGCCATCCTTATTATTTTGATCGTTATGACAGGGTCAGCGATATTTTTAGTCCTGTCAAATTAGTTTAGTTTAGTATTGGCAGCAACTGAATAGACACCATTACCTATACTTCTATACTAATATTATAAAGAGGAAATATTTTATTTTTGTTTGTTTGTATTGAATAGGCTCCGAAACTACTGGACCGATTTAAAAGATTCTTTCATCATTAAAAAGCTTACTTCTCAGGGACTGACATAGGCTATACTTTATCCCGGAATTCCCACGGGAACGGGAACTACGCAGCTGAAACCGCGAGGCGCTGCTAGTTATGTTATATTGTTATGTGCCCATAACAATAACAATCTTAAACCTGAATACCTATAGATAATTCAGTTGTTTACAATGATGGATTGATCATGGTGGATAATTCACACCATTGTCTGATCCGTCAAGCTTTGAATAATGCCGTTCTGAGAACGAGTTGTTACTTCCGTGATTATTTTCACAGATAATTTCGTTCAGCTAAATTTAAACTATGCCTAATGTAGCTAGGCCTTTCCAGCTAGTTATTTCACGTTATTTGGTGGTGAGATCGACTTTCTTGAATATACCCGTAGACTTTGCTTTGAATTTAATATCAGAAGAAAAACTAACAAAAAACGAACATAATTATTTTTTTGTAGGTGATCTAAAAAGGTTTTTTCTTGTGCTCTGCGTAGATCTACGGCGTGGATCAGATATTATAGATTACAATCTAACTGAGGGGCTAAATAGATTTTTTACCCAGTGTATCTACCACGAGTTTTGACAATCTATACTCGCTAGCGACTGTAGTTAAAAAATGTATGGAAAATTCTAAAGCGCCTCTAGCGGATAGTTGGGTACTAAAAGGCGCTGTGGATAACTATATGCGTATTTACGTAACTACTGTAGTAACGTCAGGCAATTTAACTGTGACAACTCATGGTAGAGACACAGATCTGTAACCTATTACGCAGGGTTTAGTAGAGATGCCTACTAGCGCACTTAGTTCATTTTTTAATTTTTACTTGCTGTATGTAGCGTAAGGACAACATTTTGAAATTTCCATACAAGTGATCGCACTATGCCGAAAATTGCGTTTCGTCAAACATTATTCTAAATAGACCATAATGGTCGCATAATGCCTACTTTCGTTTCTATCGGTATATTGTTTACTTGTGTTGCCTACTGAATGTACAATCAAACACAAAACTGTAATTGTACCGAAGGTATGTCGTTTTTATTTGCAGTATTGGATAAACTATTATCAGAAGACATATTGGACAAATATTCTTCATATATCAATCAAATCATTTTTGTTTAATCGACAACAGAAAAAGTACGTGTACAATATCTTTTGAAAATCTCAGTGCAGTACACTGACGGCACGGACGGCACGGACTAATAGAATAGAATAGGATAATTTATTAAGGTAAAGAAAAACAATGTTACATTTCGGTTAGTAGTGTCTTAAAGCCTATGTTAGGTTTATCTAGACACAGAGTTCTCACCTGGCCCATTAAGAGGTAAATAATATTTTACTTAAAGTGAGAGTGAACTTATAAACTAGACTTTACAGTGTTCAGAAAGCTTATCTCACATGAGCTATCAATGCTATAAACAAGCTATAAACTAAACTTTATTATGGGTACACTTTCATCATTATCAAAACAAAATAACCATACGCATAATAACTCACACAACAAATACGGATTATTGCACATCGCCTTTATTAATCGCGAAGTAAGCCGCTTATTGCAACGCAACTTAGCTACAATGAGACATTATTCTTTTTGGCCTTAGTGTTATACATATTTTAATTATTTATTTAAATACTATATAATTTTTTCTGTGATATTTGTAGGAAAATTGTAACACTTTGGTTTATTAATAAATATAAAAATATATATTCATTAACCCTTTCCCCCCACAGAGTTCGCAATAGCCCGCCCATCGGACGCCAACCGCAAAGACCAATTCCTCTGCAGTCTTTTCCCTGAAGGGCACCCCGCTCGAACCTTCACCTGGGGCAACCTGAAGAGCCTGAAGGAGGATATAGACAATGATGAGAAGCTGCATATGGCGGCGCACGAGTTCAGGAGGCGGCATTATAGTGCTAATCGGATGACAGTGACTGTGCAGGTGAGATTGAGCAAATAATTGGGAACCATTTCTTTTTTATTTATTTTACTTTGGGGAATGAAGGTGGTATTCACCCTAATACGTACAGAGAGAGATCTCCTCTGACTGGGCTCGACCCGAGATTAATTAAAAAACCTGAGATTGAGCAAATAATTGACTATTTTATTTTTGTTTATTTATTTTATTTTGGGGGATAAAGGTGGTA
Organism: Eupithecia tripunctaria; assembly: GCA_955876795.1. Lineage (NCBI taxonomy): Eukaryota > Metazoa > Arthropoda > Insecta > Lepidoptera > Geometridae > Eupithecia > Eupithecia tripunctaria. The sequence goes on from OY041620.1 coordinate 9,727,548, forward strand.
TTCTCCCAAATAGGTACAGAGAGAGATCTCTGACCAGGCTCGACCTATCTGGTCCACAGAAACTTTTGACCGACAGTTGATGTCGGGTATCCGTATTTGAGTCAGTTGTAAGCGACACAAGCGTTTGCGCGATTTTTTTAGGAATTTGTGTTAACGACATCTAGCGGATATTCGTTGATTAGGTAGGTTACTAACTTCAGTTTTATACGATGTTACTTTCTCTGGCGCCAATCAAAAGTGGTAGTTAAACAATGCTTTGATCATGACACTGGATTGGGCATTTTAGTCTCCGAGCTAATGCGCTAATAATATTTTATGGAGGTGACGTGCAAAAGAACTCGGTCGTTACTTTTTTCTAGTTTCTATTCTACAAGTAATTTAGATAACAGATAAGTTTAGCGCACATGTATGTAAGCCATTCGTGGTGAATCTTTGCTAAAACAAACGTTGAATCTATTGTCTATCGACTGTATAGAGTCTATCGATATATTGATGGTTTAACTAATAAATCTCTTACTGCCGCAAACTGCAGGTCACTGCTCTGTGTACGCTAAAGATGAAAAGGTTTATGTGTCTATACTTCATAATCATAATAAATACTTTATTTGATCAAATGTAGGTACAAGAGGTATTATATTATAAGTTAGCTTACTACATTCTGCCTCAAAGTGCGTGAAAATTTAACAAAGGTAGGTACAATATAAAATAGGTTTAACAGCAAATTGATCACACAGATTAACACATATTATGAATCTGATACTAATTGAAAATTCATCAAAAATTTCATCAGGTACAAGGCCTCTTAATCCGAAATAGTAATTTCACTGAAGAGAAATGGGCATGTGATGTTTTTTTTTCTATACATGCCTGAGATACATAGATTTCCTATTATACAGTGTTTACTCTAAGGCCGTCCGCACATAGAGCTACTCAAAAATGACGGAACTAATCAGTAATTGTAATTACAAACTAGTTTGAAACTGTACCTCGCACACGACGCTACTCAAGTTGCAAGGTTTCAGTCAGTTTAATTTTTGCTCGTTCATTTTTCACTACAAAAAATAAGAAAAGTCGGTAACTAGTAGCGCGGCAACCAGCACGACGCGTCACGCGTGATCAGTTGCTAACGCGTTATTAACTGGTTTTTGACTAGTAGCGTCGTGTGCGAACCAGTGCGAGAATGTATAGGCGGTGACGCTCAAGTAACTCCTTAGTAATTTGAGTTTGTAACTAGTTCTTTTTGAGTAGCTCCATGTGCGGACGGCCTTAATTCACTGACACTCGGTGAACTGCAGGTTCATCACGAACACGTCCGTAAACACCAGTCTTAATTTCCACAATTTTATGTAAGTAAATCATCTCGAAAACTTCATTTTGTTAATATTCCTAAAATATAATGTCCTTTCTAGGCTCGCATGGATATTCCCATATTAGAAAAGTACGTGATCAACACATTCGGCAGAATTCCGACCAACAAGCTCTCAGCGGATGACTTCTCCCAACACGCCTTCACTCCAGACAGCATCACTCCAGAGTTCAAGAGCATTTACTATCTCAAACCCGTGGGGGATACTACTGAAGTGAGTCTTAGTGCTATTTACTAACCCCCTTATTCATAATGGTTTGCTAGCATAAAACAGCCGCTAAGTAGTGTTATTTCTCAGGCAAGATCTATGTCAATAGAGGAAGACAGAGCTAGTTTTAGCAGTGTGCTAAGTTAGCATACTATTATGAATAAGGGGGTTAGAGTTTATAATCAACAAGGTCTCAACGGATGAGTTCTCCCAACACGCCTTCACTCCAGACAGCATCACTACAGAGTTCAAGAGCATTTACTATCTCAAACCCGTGGGGGATACTACTGAAGTGAGTCTTAGTGCTATTTACTAACCCCCTTATTCATAATGGTTTGCTAGCATAAAACAGCCGCTAAGTAGTGTTATTTCTTCAAGATCTATGTCAATAGAGGAAGACAGAGCTAGTTTTAGCAGTGTGCTAAGTTAGCATACTATTATGAATAAGGGGGTTAGAGTTTATAATCAACAAGGTCTCAACGGATGAGTTCTCCCAACATGCCTTCACTCCAGATAAAGTCACTCCTGAGTTCAAGAGCATTTACTATCTCAAACCAGTGGGGGATACTACTGAAGTGAGTCTTAGTAAATAAATAAATATCTAGCCCCAAGCTAAGCAGAGCTTGTGTTATGGGTACTAGATAACTGATATACATAATACAATACACAACATAGATAGATATTTTTTTTTTATTATATATAGAAAACATCCAGAACGCCCTGAACAAATACTAGTGCTATTTACTCAGAGTTTATATAATATACATGCTCTCAGCGTATGACTTCTCCCAACATACCTTCTCTATCTCAAACCGGTTTATATTAATTTGAGGAATATAAAGTAAATGGCTTCTCTTTGCTTGATATATATCGGAGTATGAGTCGAAACCGCATCATTATATCTCATATAAAAAAAAACATATTTTAATCAAATAATGTTAATACGAGAATAAAATTCTAATCGTTCCAAAACACTCCTCAATAACATAACTACTAGCATATAAAATTAATCTTCAACGAGATAAAAATGATCGGGAATCAAACACAACCATTTACAGGCCCCTGGAGAATAGAGCCTTCAGGGTAATGTCTTCCGTTTTTAGTTCTAAAGTTATTCCAGTTATTGTTAAAATCGCTGTCTGTAATCTCTGAATTATTTGTATCCGCCGTGGGCTGGCATATACATGATGTGCCGATAACATTTACAATCTTATTATAAGGAATATAAAGTCTGTTATCCCTCAACAGGTGCACATAACTTGGTGTCTCCGCTCACTGATATCAGAATACGAGTCGAAGCCGCATCAATACGTCTCCTATCTACTCGGACACGAGGGAAAAGGCAGTCTGCTGTCCTATCTCAGAAAAAAGTATGTATTAACAATTACCTCAACCTCAACAGCCTATATTGGTCCACTGCTGGACGCAGGCCTCCCCCTGATAAGCGCCTTTAGTGGCATATCTCATGGGAGGTAATGCCCATAATCCGCACGCTGGGCATGCGGATTGGGGATCGCAGTTTGGTGACAGAATTGTTCGGTAGGAGGCGCTGCTGCCCGCCCCCGGTAAATATTCCTTAGTCGCCTCTTACGACACCCGCGGAAAGAGGAGGGGTGGTGCAAATTCTATGCCGCTGGCACCACACGGCGAACAACATTAATAACATAAGTAGAACATTCGGAGCCCGTACTCTAAAAAAAGAAATCGAATTTTGTGATTCGTTTTCGTGCAAACGCTATTGATATGCAAACCATGATGTAAAAGTTTGTTTTGCATTACATCTTCGATTTTAATTTTTCTGGTAGGCCCCCAGAACAGCTTTGCTATGAGTGTCGCCGTTTGTTCAATCAATCCGATCTTAAAACAAACGCTGATTTGTTGGATATACCTATTTAATTCCTTTCAACGAGATGGCTAAGTACCTACATAATATCGTTATATCGGCATAGACAATGGAGTGTTCTGAGTAAAACAACATTAGAATAATCTTTTTTTATAATCGACAAAAGAAAAATATGTGTCCAATATCTAACTACTGACGGACGAACTAACGGACTTCATCATCATCATCAGCCTATACTAGACCACTGCTGGACATAGGCCTCCCCTAATGAGCGCCATAGCGCCCTGTCTTCAGCTTGACGCATCCAGCATCTGCCTGCAGTCTTTCGCAGGCTTATAAATTCTAATTCTTTAGATCACTTACCGCTGATCCAGACTTCCCTTTACCTTATTCCATAACCTATTTGGTACTAAATTAAGTAAATTTTCCAGAGTTTGGGCGCTTGGAATCTACACGGGCAACTCGGAGAGTGGTTTCGATTACACTTCGATGTACAGCTTGTTTTCAACGCAAGTTATACTCACTAAGGAAGGACTTACTCATGTGGATGAGGTATGTAATATTATAATAATTAAGGGGTTCACACACGCACTGCAGCTATAATGTGAAGATGTATAACATATAATAGCATGATACATGTCATGACATCTTTCCATAGAAATCGGTGGGAGACCACACACGGCAGCTATACATAAGTATTAAGTATATATTTACATGTATGATGTATCACACACATCACATCACATTAATATTATAAATGCGAAAGTTTGTATGGATGTATGTAGGATGGATGGATGGATGTTTGTTACCTCACTGAAAAAATATAATAGTTAAATTTACTAAATTCTCAGTATTTTTTACAAAAGCAACGTGTAAAAATGGGTCCTACACACTTTTTTGTTAATTTAACTAAACACAAATGGTTAAACTTTTACAAAACTGGTTTAGTATTACTGACTCATAGCTTTTGTAAACTATACAATACCAGTCATGCAATATTCACTCATTCTGTTTTGTATAATTTAAGGATTTTGTTTAGTATTTTTTAGTAAACCTGTTTAGTATATTTTACTCCATGATTTACCTAAAAGGTACTATACTAGTTTTGTAATACCTACTCATTCTGTTTCGTAGATTTAACGAGTTGTACTTAGTATTTTCTACTAAATCGGTTTTGTATATTTTACCCCTCAGCTTTTGTAGACTATACGATACTACTCATGTAATATCTACTCCTTCTGTTTCGTATAATTTAAGGATTTCGTTTAGTAAATTTCATTAAACCTGTTTTGTATATTTTACCCCTAATATACGTAAAATGTACGATAGTGGTATTGTAATATTCACTCAATCAGTTTCGTATAATTTACGGGTCATGTATGTATTTTTTGCTAAATAAGTATCGTCTAAAATACCATTATTGTATAGTACGTTCTACGAAATTTGTTTACTTATTTACTTTCGTATATTTTGCAACTTTACTTTGGTTGAATCTACAAACAAATTGAATAGGTATATAATACCCTTGACTTTTAACAGTAGGTATTGCTTTCGTAATATTTACATATTATCTTTTGTATATTCCACGCTTTTTTTATTATTGATATTATAGGGTACCTGGGTTTTTAAGTTGGCTACTTACGGCCGTTCCCAATAATCAGATGGATTGAATATTTGAGAATGGCTGTAAGAAGCTAACTTAAACATGTAGGTACCTATGATCAATAATCCAAAAAGCGCAAACAAGTAAATAATGGGAGAACAATACGTACTTACCTAAAAGTCAAGGGTATTATAAAGTCACAAAAAATGTCCAAGTAGAAAGTTCCAAAGCAGATTAAATAAACGAAAGCAAATGCATAAGTCAAAACAAATTCGTGAAATGTACAAATTTAGCAACAATATATATAACACAGGACATTATACGCAAACAAATTATTATCAAAATCATTACACTCAATTGAATTATCATATTATACATAACAATTAATTAATGAATATTACAATTCCCAGATTTGGCCAGGATAAGGATTCAAATAATAGTAAATGTAAAAAATAAAAGAACTTTTTATTTTACTAACAAACACAAAATGACACCAACAAATTACGTAGGAAACGCTCGTTCCTTCGTTTTACATATTTTAGTTTACCTAGACGTAACAGAATTGCCACCATTATATAAATAAGTACGAACTGAATTCTACAAGAAATATCTCAATCACATCAGGCATAAAAAAAGTTACAAAATAATGATAAACATTTCTGGTTTTATCAATCTCGAAACTCCAGATTCATAATTAAGGGGCTGACAACCGTCAAACATCTTCTCGCCGTAATTACGGTTATGGTGTAGTTTTCTTCGTTCGTACTAAACTTATGCAATTTTTTTGGTAGAACTTGTTTTGATCAAATTCGGCCACTTTTTAAACAACTTCAACTCACAGTTCGAAAACAGGACGTCAAAATCTGATTCAATCTGAAAATAATTTAAATTTTGGTAAGTAGGTATTATATACATTTTATCATCATTTTTTTCAAATTTAATTTTAGGAGAAGAGGAGGTATTCAAGAGGTTGCGGGGTCGATTCCCGCCTCGGGACAAATATTTGTACGATCTGCAGATATTTTCGAAGTAAAATAAAAAATATCTATCTACATTAAGTAGTATTAAGTATGTATATCAGTTATCTAGTACCCATAAGATAATGCTGTGTGAATTGTCAGAAAAATATTTATTTATTATTTATTTATTTATATAACCAGCCGGTAACACCCACTGCTGAGTATAGGCCTCTTCTTTATCTCGCCACCCCATACAGTCTCAAAATTATGATAATAGAGCTAGTTAACACATAAGATGGATTTTATTTTATATTACAATTTGTATTTTATTGATTGTGTAATTAAATTATAACTGTAATCAATGGCAAATAGACTACAATATTTGATGTAGTAAATAAAGAAACTTACTTCTTTTGAAACTGCCACTCAACCCAGAGATATTTGATTCCACTTCAAATTTATCAAGATCATTGGATGCAATAGACTCTGAGTCCATAGAACAAGTGCTCTGAAAAAAAAAATTAAACTATTTAGTAAGTGCAAAGAAAATATTAACTACTTTGTAATTTTTTTTAAAGATATTATAATTGTGCATTAAAGTACATTCACAAAGCATCACATATCCATGTAGGTACCTATAATATTATTTGCTTACCAATGTTTTATTTTCATTTCCGAATCGAGATAGTCCAGCCTTCAACTTTATTCTATCTTTTATTTTATTTGATTGTATGAGTTCATTAATATCTGACTCGGTAATATTTTCAACACAGAAATAGCTCCAAATCGTGTTCTAGAAAAGATTATATAAAAATGATTTAAAAATGTCTTGAAATAAGTAGGAACAATGATGAAATAACTGGGACTGCAGTGGTTTATGAATGACGATGAGCAAAGTACCTACCTATCCTTTCTTTGCTCATCGTCATTCAAAAGCCACTGCAGCCCCGACTACAATGATTATATAAACAGCCTAATGATAAACTACCTAACATCATCAGGCTACAGTAAGCCTATGCTGGACATAGCCCTCCCCTAATGAGTGATTATTATAATTCACTACTAGCTACTCACAGACAGAAATTGTAATAATAAGCTACTATTATTACGATTTCTGTGTAGTTACCCTAGGTAGGCAAAGATGCCCAGTTAACCAAACATCGAGATTATTACAGTTTATCGATGTCATCAAGTCAATTAGTTAGGTAGGTAGGTATAGGTTTTACATACCTTTGAACACTCTTCGAGTGTCTTCCGAGACTCCCCACGGATCCAGCTCAATCACGAAATTATTATCAGTATCAATATCAAGTACGTTCGGATCGGATTCCTTTTCTTCCATGATTGATCAGGCAGGCAGGCAGGCAGGCAGACAAAGCTCAGCAAAATGGCTAACGAAACACCCTCCACAGTTTCGAAAAAAGGCACTTTATTGCGTACTTTCAATGAAAGTAGGTAGTATAATTCTGTTTTACCCATATGAACACAGAATCGTTTTAATATAAGAAGCAGGAGTCCAAATAAAATACAATAACCACGTAAAGCAGGAGTCGTCGTCTTTCGCTCGTTAGCGTCCCACTGAGCGAAGTGAGCGCGACCCCCCTCCCTTATTACAGTTATTAATTTTCTAATACGAAACAAGGTACGTTAAATTAACACTCACAGTATTGATTCTACAAAACTACTTTTGTAAATTATTATGCCTGTCCGTAATTTACCTACCTACTTACTTACCAACGCAAGGTTCTTTCGGGTCTAGGTACCAAGAGAAGATTGGTCTTCGGTTTTCCTAGTTATTACCTGCGCCATTTACGTCAATAGACACTTCCACCCCCAAGACTCTAAGGCCCGTATTATGAAAGCATGCTCGGTCATCGACCTATGCTTGAGTGACACTTATGCCATAGAAAAGCGTTACTCAAGCATAACTCTATGACTGAGCAGGCTTTTATAATACCGGCCTAAATCCTAAGCAGCTTAGGATTTAGGCCCGTATTATAAAAGCCTGCATAGTAGGTACATACCATACATATAGATAGAAGATGGAAAATACATAGGCAGGAAGGTTCCTACTTATTATAATATACCTAGGGACATACCTAATTGCCTGATATGTATTCGAGAGCAAGTGTCGTCTATATTAATATTAAAAAGGAAAATTAATATAAAAAGGAAAGATCTGATTGTTTGTTTGTTTATTTGTTTGTATTGAATAGGCTTCGAAACTACTGGACCGATTTAAAAATTCTTTCACCATTAAGAAGCTTACTTTTCAGGGAGTGACATAGGCTATATTTTATCCCGGAATTCCCACGGGGCTAGTAGGTATAAAATAAATATCAGATTGTCTAGATAGAGGATAAAAAACCCCGGGACAAGTTTTGCTCCAACTCAAAAACTAACATTCTAACCAAGTAAAGGTTTCTGATTCGCTCGATAGGTAGAGATTGAAGTGATCAAAAATTCAAAGTAATCACCTTATTTCCTAGTTTAACTATAAGTTATTAAAATTTTGTGTCCAAGAGTCCTGTAACTTAAAGCACTTTGACTTTTGAGTAGATAAGGTAGGTACCTACTTCGTAGTTTAGATTCACTGTTTCCAGTAAGTACCTAACTCCCTCGAGTTTGGGCTCATTATGATTCGTATGATACATTGGGCTTGGTAACGAAGGTCTGATAATGGAGCCAGGAGGGGCAGGAGGTGATAGTCGAACTCATCACTGGCTAGTAGACCTCTCAAGTTTGAGCTCATTCGATTAGTTTGGTAACGAGGGTCTGGGGACAGAGCCAGGAGGTGGATTGTGGAAATCTTCCCTGGCTACTTCTAAGCCCCTCGAGTTGGAGTTTGATTTACTGGTTTCAGTTCTGTAGAGTTTGAAATAATTCCACTCTAGCCAAGGTGAGATACGTGCTGATGAGGGGGCAAAATACGCCAGCTAACGATAGGTACCTATTCTAAGGAACCCTATTACAAAACTAGAAAGTTATTTTTACGACAGTACATTGTTGATTTTATTATAGTTTTGTGTAAACTGTGCATCAAAATCAAATTATTTATTTAAAATTAAAATGTTACAAGTTTGGATGTTTGTGGCTCAATCACACCCTAACCACTGAACCGACCACAGCCACAAAAGTGGCTCGCAGCGAAAAAGCTTGATTTCCAACGCCACAATAGTGGCGTGACGTAAGCGAGAGCGCAATCAGTTTTTGTTATTTCTTGTGAATTATTTAGATAGACGGACAACTAGCACAAACATTGTACCCAGTTGGGCTGAAAGCTATTAACAAGCTATACCTAACCTACACATTAGATGGAGCTGTTATTTTTAGAAATCAATCTGTAGTCAAAACGGGAAAAAACCGTGCGAGTTCGTGCGACGAGTGTTTATTTATTAATTGAACATCAAATTATAGTTGAATATACTAAATCGTATTATGTTAAATTGAGTTTGGCAAAAGCAACATCCCAGATCATTAATTTTACACAGAACTTTAGTAGTGAAGCACGCGCCAGCTCACGTTATTTTTAGGTACATTCTTACAAAACTAGATAGTATTTTTTACGAAAGTATACTGTCAAATTGTTTACTAATTCAACATCAAGTTATAGTTGAATATATTAAATCATTTTGGTTGAATTGCGTTTAGCAAAATTAACATCCAAGATCATTATTTTTACGTAGAAGTTTAGTTGCGAAGCATGCGCCATCTAACATTACATTTAGGAACCTTCTTACAAAACTAGAAAGTTGTTTCTACGAAATAACAATGTTAAATTTGCTATACTAATTGAATATCAAGTTATAGTTGTATATACTAAATCGTGGATGTTGAATTGAGTTTGGCAAAATCAACATCCTAGATCATTAATTTTACACAGAACTTTAGTAGCGAAGTATGCGACATCTAACTTTATTTTTAGGAACATTCTTACAAAACTAGAAAGTAAGTTTTACGAAAGTACACTGTCAAATTGTTTACTAATTCAACATCAAGTTATAGTTGAATATACAAAAACGGGGATGTTGAATTGCGTTTAGCAAAATCAACATCCAAGATCGTTAATTTTACATAGAACTTTAGTAAAATGATTACGTCACTTGACGATACCCTCGAGAAACATTTTACGAAACATACATAAGTGTATTTAACATACAGTTTTCTAGTAACTTTAACTATATTTTATAGGTTAATGTTTACCTTTGTGGTTTAGTAAAATAAACAACGAGTTTTTGTAAAACCAACGAGGAATTAGGTTGATTTTATTAGTTAAAGCCTCAAACTACTCAAGTTTAGTAAATTTAACAATCATATTTTTTCAGTGCTCTTCACGCCAAAACTACTGAAAGGATCGGGCTGAAATTTTGTATACAGGTAATTCTAATCCTGGAATCAAACATAGGAAATAAACACTTTTTATCCCATAAATCAGTTCCCGTGGGACAGAAATCACCTTTAAACGTTTCCATAGGAACAAAGCGTGCGAAGCCGCGGGGCGCAGCTAGTGATTTATATATAAAGGGATGTAATATTGATAACAGCCCTTTATGAAGCCATTTATGCTCATCCCACAGTTGGCCGTCCGAAGTAGCGTAAGAATCGACTCCTCCAATTCAGCCCGAGGGCACACCGTAGGTGTCGTTAGGAAATTTCTAGAAGCAGCAGCTAGCTACCTTTTGTGTATGTTTAATTTGCCTGCCTGTAATTATGGCAAAACCTCCCTTATTGGAGGAGGGAGGATGCACCCCGTCACGCGCGATCGTATGGATCTATATCGTGTCCATTTTGAATGAGGCATAAACGTAAACAAACCGCCCATACTTAAGCTAAAATTCACTTTGTTGGCGCGTCCTTTTATACGTAATTTACATTACTTGTCGATTTTAGATCCTCCCTTCAATAAAAATTGCTTACAATTTTATATCTGAAACTCGACGCCAAGCAAGTGAGATTTTGTTTTGTGTCGTATTTTGTTTACTAACATGCTCCATTCTAAATGGATAAACCATATGTAACAAAATCGTCTAAACAATAAAAAAATAAAAGACGTGTGGCACTCGGGGACTGCCGCGGTAAAGCTATTGCAATGCCATCTAGAGGCGAGTTGCTGAACTAAAGAGACAAACGTCAAGGTTTTTTTGTTACGGAATTTCTGGAATCGGTCCCCGCGCTCAAGGCCCGCGATAGAAGCTATGCAATAGCTTAAAAACATTAAAAAAAAATACGAAAAACATCAGGCCTACATCTAAAAAGTTGTGTACTAAGATTAAAAAAGACATCACAAAAAATCTTTTAAAAAGTGATGCTGTACTGTTGCCTCGGTCTATAGTATGACCGGTGGCAGAGTAAAATTTCGGAAAAATCTAATCTCGAAAAAAAATAGCAGTGTGGCTTTCCAGGGTTAAAATACGCAAAGCTATTGTACTTAGTTCTACCTCCCCTATGGTTCTCCATTTTGAATGAAGCATGTTAGTAAACAAAGTACGACACAAATAACAAAATCTCACTTGCTTCGCGTCGAGTTTCAGATATAATTGTCAGCAAGTTTTATTGAAGGGAGGATCTAAAATCGACAAGTAATGTAAATTACTTATAAAAGGACGCGCCAACAAAGTGAATTTTAGGTTAAGTATGGGCGGTTTGTTTACGTTTATGCTCCATTCAAAATGGATACGATATAGTTTCCATATGACAAACATTGTGCCGAACACAAATTTGCGCCCCCCAAAAACTACCGCCCTAAGCTCTAGCTTACTTAGCCTTCTGGTAAATCCGCCTTTTAGTACATTGTTTAAGTACAATACAATACAAAAATTCTTTATTGTACACCATAAATATGACATTAACTACTTCGTACTAAGAAAAAAAACAACGGGTTGCACTCCGGAGTGTCGGCAGAAGTAAAAACTACACGCAAACTCTTCCGATGTGCGCCATCTGTTAGCCTGCGGCGACATAGCCGTTTAAAAAGTCGGTACTGGGCAATTTAAATCGAAATTTCCCAATGCAAGTCGTGCAAACCAGAATCAAGAAGACTTCACAGCGATTTGCAAGTGGTCACATGATTCAGGTCTAGTTATTAATGTAGATAAAACTAAACTGATTCATGTTCTCAACCTCAACAGCCTGTATCGGTCCACTGCTGGACGCAGGCCTTCCCCATGAAAACGACTTATTGGCGATTATCTCAAGGAGGGTTATGCCCATAATCCCCACACACACTACTACTTTGAAGGTCATCTCAACTGACGCTGTGGGTTCTGTGTTGTTTCCAGAACTAGCGACATCTTCTTTCAACTACTATTTACAACTATTTACACAGGTAGCTGTTATTTTTGAACTTTTGAAAGCTCATCTAAGTAGTCTGCTACTTCTGCTACTCTCTCTTACAATGTAGTACCTACCAATTAAAAATACAGTAATGTTAACACATTACTGTAATTTTAATTGGTACGTCACCACGGTCAAGTTAGGCTGATCTAACATGTTAGATCAGATATTAGGTCCTTACATATGAAATTGGCGTTTTTCGTACTGGCCACTTTAATCACAAATTTCTCCTCTTTGGTAAGGAATTCCAAATTCAAATTTGTACAGCTATAGACTCATGTATTTGTGCTTCGATGATCGTCATTCATTTGTTTTTTTTCTTCTGTTTTTTTCTGTTTGCGTCACTCATTTTACAAAATGGAAAACTTAAAATATCGCATTATTTACGAGTACGAGTTCCGCCGTGGCACTAGTGCTGCGGAAACAACTCGAAGGGTGAATGATGTGTATGGCGGTCGTGTTGCAAAAGAAAACACAGTTCGTTTTTGGTTCCAACGTTTTCGTTCTGGAAATTTCGACCTGCAGAACAAGCCCCGTGGACGGCCTGAGACTCAAGTTGATAATGAAGAGTTGAAGGCTATTGTGGAAGCGGATCCATCGCAAACCACGTCCGAGTTAGCTGCAGGCTGCGATGTTAGTGATAAAACTGTTTTAATTCACTTGAAGCAAATTGGGAAGATTAAAAAGCTTGAAAGGTGGGTACCTCACGAATTGACTGAAGCAAACCGGCAAACGCGCGTCGACTGCTGCGTTACATTACTAAACCGGCACAATAATGAAGGTATTTTAAACCGAATCATTACCTGTGATGAAAAATGGGTTCTTTACGATAATCGGAAGCGCTCAGCGCAATGGTTGGATCCTGGCCAGCCAGCCAAATCCTGCCCCAAGCGAAAATTAACCCCAAAAAAGTTACTTGTAAGCGTTTGGTGGACTAGTGCCGGTATTGTTCATTACAGTTTTCTCAAATCTGGCCAGACTATTACGGCTGATGTCTATTGTCAGCAATTGCAAACCATGATGGAAAAGCTAGCGGCTAAACAACCTAGGCTGGTCAATCGCTCCACGCCACTGCTGCTTCACGACAACGCTAGACCACACACTGCGCAACAGACGGCTACTAAATAAGAAGAGCTTCAATTGGAAAGTCTAAGACATCCTCCGTACTCCCCGGACCTTGCTCCAACAGATTACCATTTTTTTCGAAATTTGGATAACTTCTTGCAAGGGAAAAAATTCAACTCCGATGGGGCAGTCCAAATCGCCTTCAAAGATTTTATTGATTCCCGTCCGACTGGTTTTTATAGTAAAGGGATCAATGAACTACCTATAAGATGGCAAAAGTGCATAGAAAATAATGGTTCATACTTTGATTAATTAAATATATTATATTAAAAAATATTCGACTTTTTGTTCCTCCCATACAAAACGCCAATTTCATATGTAAGGACCTAATATTAGGTTAGCATCACGCGAACCTGACGCGAGTTTACCATACTCATGCCAAAAATAGTGCACAACGCCGCTAAAGAAGTTTTCACATCAAAAAAGTTCAAGTCCATTTATTTGATAATTTGTGATGTGGTCATAAATTGTTGTTCAGTTTAGCTTGCAAGTACTCATAATATTTTATTTTACTAATTTCAGGCTTGTGAGCTTGTTGAAGGTGTGTCTGCTCGACAAACCAGCGTTTTAGTTTGGATTTAAACGTGTTGAGAACAGGGGCCTCCCTTATTATTTTAGGCAACCGGTTCTTGAACGTTAGTATAATAATATATGTATAAGTAGCCATTTTCAGTATTATTTCATTGACCTCTGTCCGAGTAAAGACAGTGCGTCGCCGCCGAAACATCGAGGATGTGGAGGGTCCTGATGACCCTGTATTTAATACATATTTTTAAAGTATTAATTGCCATTTTTCAACATAGAATAGGAGGTTAACTTACGAATTAGTTATTTACTAGTTGTTGCCCACGACTTCGCCCGCGTGGAGTGATGTTAGAGGCGCGTGGCAGGTGGCATTAAAGTAGATCTAGACCTGCATTGATTCCCAACCTAGTGGTTTGAACTGTGATTGAATTATAGTTAAAGAACATTTACAGTTTTCCCCTCTGGAGCGACCACATACCTACTCGTAAAGATGGCTTAGTCAGTAGACTTAGGAGCATGCCACATATAGATGGCGGTCGCTTGCAAAAATGAATAGTTCCTATGGTAAATTAATATGAATGTTAGAAATTTAACCTTTTCTTTATGTTAATCTACTGTATTTATGGAAATAAATAGTTATTGAATCATTTGAAACTTGATTCTTGTAAAGACGATCAAAATTCGTTAAAATATGACTGGTAAAACTTTGCGACCGATGTCGGTTGCCATCTATGTCGAGACTGCGTACTCTGAATCATGTGACCACTTGGAAATCGTTGCAAAGCCTTCTTAATTCTGATTTGCATTGGGCAATTTGGCATTTAAATGGACCAGTGCCGACTTTTTAAACGGCAATGTCGAAGTAAGTACCTGAGTATTGGCCCTAATTTTATTGTTCACGACCCTGGTCGTTTAATCAAGTATTAGCGATCGATATCTAATCTGGGCTGTACGTCCGTTCGCTCGGTTGAGACACCGTCTGACGTCACTCATAGTAAGCCGAGTAGCCTCTTCGTAGACCTCAATGCGGCGGGCATGCGCACAACGCAACCCCATCCCCTTACATCAGTGGGGCGGGCAAAAGTTCGGCACAATAGTCGCGGACAATGTTACGATCTGCAGGTATTTGTTCCGAGTGTTTTTAGGGTTCCGTTACCAAAGGGTAATACGGGTTCCTACTACTAAGACTTCGCTGTCCTTCCGTCTGTCTGTCTGTCCGCCTGTTCGTCAGTCCGTCTGTTCCAAGTCACCATGCTGTATCTCTGTTACATTATGATGATAAATAAATAAACTATAAACTATAACTATAAACTATCTCATGAACCGTTATAGCTAGACAGTTGACATTTTCACAGATGATGTATTTCTGTTGCCGCTAATACAAAAAAAAATATAATAAAATACATATTTAAGGGGGCTCCCATGCCTACAACAGACATGATTTATTTTGCCGTTTTTAAAGATAATGGTAGCATCAAATTGATATGAGCGTCTAGAGTAGTCAAAATGATCTGAAAAACATAAAAGCAATTTGATATACGTAGTTCGAATCATCATATTGTTTTAAGCACCCAAGTTGTTCAAAATATCTGGCTGGCAGGATGATGTCTCAACCTCAATCTCAACATCAACAGCCTGTATCGGTTGGCGTTTATCTAATGGGGGGTAATAAAATAAAATAAAAATCATTTATTTCAGACCCGTAAGTCCATAGCATTAAAATACACAATTACAATTTTAAGAGTAATTTAAATAAAATAACAAAGGTAGTAACATAGGTACAGTTCACAAAATAAAATTAAATAGAATTAGATAATAATAATAAGAATTACATTCAATAATAAGAATATTATAGTGTGGTGCCGGCCTAGAATAGCACCACCCCATTTCTTCCCGTGGGTGTCGTAAGAGGCGACTAAGGGACATGAATCGGGGGGCGGGCAGCAGCGCCCCCTGCAGAACATTTCCACTACCAAACTGCGATCCCCAACCCGCATGCCCAGCGTGGGGATTATGGGATAAACCCCCAATGAAAAAACAGCCAAAAAATGGCCCCCAGTTCCCGGCCGCCTCGCTATTCCTGGCCATGGTAACGGCGGGGCAGGGGGTGCTAGGAATCCCCGGGGTACGGCAGGCTACCATTGATTACCTAAACTATTGACCCTGACGACGTTTAACGGACGCACTCTGAGGCTTGACCACCATCTAGCGCAGTTGGAAGTGGAGTTAGAGAACATTAAATGGCATGTTCTGGGGTTATGTGAAGTCCGTAGAGAGGGGGAGGACACCGTAACCTTAGACTCGGGCCATCTTCTCTACTTTCGCGAGGGTGATAAAACATCCCAGGGTGGCGTAGGTTTCCTCGTCAACAAGGCCCTCTCTAGCAACGTTCAAGAAATCTCCAGTGTGTCGACCAGGGTAGCGTACCTGATCCTTCGGCTGTCCAAGCGGTACAGCTTGTAGGTAATTCAGGTCTACGCACCGACCTCGGCACACTCGGATGATGAAGTGGAGGATATGTACGAAGACATATCCAAAGCCTTACATAACACCACTAAGGCTCACTTCAACGTTGTTATGGGGGACTTTAACGGCAAGGTGGGAACCCGGACTGGCAACGAATCCCGAATAGGCTCGCATGGTTATGGAGTTAGGAATCACAGGGGGCAAATGCTTGTCAACTTCCTTGAGAAGGAGGGGCTGTTCTTAATGAACTCCTTCTTTAAGAAACCACCCCAGAGGAAGTGGACGTGGCGAAGCCCCGACACTGTGACTAAAAATGAGATCGACTTCATCATGACGGATAGCAAGCACATATTCAGAGATTTCTCAGTGATCAACAGGTTTAATACCGGATCAGATCACCGACTGCTCCGAGGCTCTCTGAATATCGACTTAAAGCTTGAAAGAAACCGTCTGATAAAGTCCACGCTCCGATCTTACCCAATCCAGATCATGGCGGGCACCGAGAAGTTCCAGCAGCTTCTCAGGAATAGATTCGTTGCCTTGGATCCCACTGATGACGCTGACGAGACCCTACACAATCTGGTCGAAACGTTGAGGAACGAGGGCATCAGGTTCTGCCAAAAGCAGCGTACTGGCAAGAAATCCAAACTCTCGGATGAGACTCTCGGGCTGATGGCAAAAAGACGGGAAACCACCCAAGTGACTTCGTCAGACAGGTCAGACCTGAACAAGCGAATTGCGAAGATGGTACGGCGCGACCTTCGGAGCTCCAACACACGCCTCATTGAAGAGGCAATAGACCCGAGGGTCCAAAATATTCACTCAGCAGCTTGGCAGGAGCCACCTGACGAAGCGACGCACGATGGGAGGACCGTATTGTCGAAGCCGGAGATATTCGCCGAGAAAGAGGATTTCTGTGGCATATTTATCAAATAGAGCTTTTAGAATAAGGCAGGAAGCCTAATTAGAAATAAAAGAGATCAAAGCTGGAGTACCTCAGGGAAGCGTATTGGGTCCGGTCCTGTACCTACTTTATACCTGTGATATTCCAGAACTTGAGCATAATACCATCGCAACCTTTGCTGACGATACTGCTATAATGGCTGTGGGAACCACACATGCAGAAGCCGCAGAAAAGGTAGCAGTGAACAAAACCCACGATTGGACCATTCAATGGAGAATAAAACTTAATGAATCAAAATCAGTTCACGTGAACTTCACTAACAAAAAAGAGGACTACTTTCCCATTTTTATTAACAAGAAGCTGATTCTGTATGAAAATACGGCAAAATATTTGGGCATGACGCTTGACGCGAAGCTACGCTGGAAAGCTCACGTTAAAAAGAAAAAAGAGGAGCTAGAACTAAGATACAAAAGAATGTGCTGGTTGCTTGGAAGAAACTCCCCTGTAACAGTACACAACAAAATCTTACTCTACAAACAATTCCTTATGCCAGTATGGACCTATGGTATACAGCTCTGGGGCTGTACCAGAAAGAGCAATATACAAATAATTCAGCGATTCCAGAATAAAGTGCTGAGGGTAATCGTAAACGCCCCCGGGTACATCAGAAATGACGATCTCCACCGGGACCTCAACATCGAGTTCGTATCGCTGAAGCCATCCAAAAATACGCAGGACAAAGTGTCTTCCTATAAATTTTACATAGAAACAATAAGAAAAGGTGTTAGTAAACACATTCTTAGCTTAAGCTATGCTAGCAATTTAAGTTAAATTTAAATTACTCATTAGCCCACGTTGTGGCTAGATTGTAATCATACTAGGGCTCATTCTTTAGAAGTGACTAATTAATGTGCAATGTATATATAAATAAAAAAAAACCTTATATTAAAATTGCGCTTGTTCACAATTATTATTTTTGACATTGTCTAAAATTACATTATAGGTCATAGTTAGAATACATAATACACTTTAACTTACCTACTGTAACATTTGCATGCTAGTCTTAGTAGAACAAAATTGAAACTAAAATACTATTAACATCTTGTTACCTACATTGCTTTCAAGCAAATAAACTATCTCAAGAGCCTGGGTACCAGATTAGGACAACCACGAGTTTATATAAAACGTCAGTTGTTACTAAAGTTAGAGCCCCATCCTTTGCACAATATTCTCAACTTCATCATATGTTTTCGTCATCAGCCATTTGATAAGAGTTTGCATACTTTGTTTTCGATTTTGACCCCACTCTTCGGCCTTGTATCCCAGGCGGAATAGTGGGGCCGAATGCCGTCAACTCGCATCGTGAGGGGAGCACCGGGGAGTATCGTATAGTAATGTATTGGGCATGCGCATTACGCACACACCCCCTTTCTTTCCTTGCTTCAGTGCCTGCGACGCGAATATTGTAGGTTGGGACAAATGTTACGATCTGCAGATGTGTTTTAGGTGTTTTCTATGTAGGTAGTTCTTAATAAAAAAAATGATTTTTATATGCCTTTTTATAAAAATTAGAATCATCGCGATGTACATCTAACAACTTTAACCACTTTAACCGTTAAATGCAAGCGGCATTTCAAACCCTTGTCTGGGGGAGCGAGAAACGCGAGTTGATGTGCGCAATACAAGACTTATTTACTATAGCATAAGGTACACTTTACTTAAGAGTGAGCCTCTTTCACTTTTTTAATTCAATTTGCTTTCGCGATGTCATTGAATTATGTACCTTTTAAAGTTGGTCTACCGCCCAATCGGGTTATGAGAGTAAGGGAATAGATTTCTAGGTGCACTATTCAATTCAATTCGTTTATTTCAGACAATAATAAATTTAATACAAAAATACAAGTTAAAGTTGTAAAAATAAATATTAAATCCAAAATAATTAATAAAATTTAAACAATTAAAGTCATCATCACTTAAATCACAATTATGAATTTTTATATTATGAATTATTAGCTTTTTGCCACTTAACAGCACTTCGGTCAAGTGCTTTTATGTGTTTTATAAACAAATATGTTTAATCATTCTGTGACATAACCTTTCCTTCTTTCGGTGCGGTTTTTAGAATCCAAAATAATGTTATTGTAAACATTTATGAATGTTAGAAACAACAATAACGACAAAAATCTAGAACTAAAATTTCAACAACGAATTAATTCTTTAATCCGACAGACTTTATTACGACTTTAAGTTGTTTTGCAGAGATCACTCACTCCTAGCAAACGTAGTCCAGATTACCAATTTTATGTTATTACTAGCTTTTGCCTTTGGCTTCGCACACTCTATTCAAGTAGCCTATGTGTGTACCCGGAATACCGTTTACCTCCATGCCAAATTTCATCAATATTCGTTCTGCCGGGAACGGGATAAAGTTGTATCCTTTGTCCGTCTTCGGGTTCTAAGCTACCTCCCCACTAATTTTCAGCCAAATCTGTTCAGCCGTTCTTAAGTTATAAATAGTATGTATGTATTTATTTTCTCTTACAGAAGATAATAGCTTTCAATTTATGGATTAAAAATAGTTTATATCTAACTAGATAACTATGAAACAACATAACTATGTTGTTTTGCAAAAGACTGGTGCCCGAGAGAGGTTAATAAAACCTGTGGTATGGGTCACCAGATATAAATAGTGTAATTAACACGACTTTCTTTTATATAATACTAGCTGCGCCCCGCGGCTTCGCGTTGTTCCTATGGAAACGTTTAAAGGTTATTTTTATCCCACGGAAACTGATTTATGGGATAGAAAGTAGCCTATGTTTGATTCTAGGATTAGAATTACGATCCGTTCAGTAGTTTTGGCGTGAAGAGGTAACAAACATCCATCCATCCATCCATACATCCATACAAACTTTCGCATTTATAATATTAGCTGCGCCTTGCGGCTTCCCACGCATATTCCACGGGAATTTATGTATGGGATAAAAGTAGCCTATGTGTTATTCCAGGCCTAAAACTACCTGTATGCTAAATTTCAGCCCGATTCGTTCAGTAGTTTTGCGTGAGCGAAGAGCAAGAAACATACATACAGACATGTTTACAAACTTTCGCGTTTATAATATTAGTAGGATAGATGTGGTGTGCAAATAAATATATTTTTTTATTAATTGAATTTCAGGTGTTAGAGGCCATATTCTCATACCTCAACATGCTAAGGAAGATCGGTCCGTCTGAAAGGGTTTACGAAGAGATCAAGGTAAGATCGCATATAGTAGCATTACACTAATATAAACTTAATCCCTTACCAATAAAATATATTTCATAAGTAATACAAGTTATAAATTGTATAAGATACTATGTACAGACACACATACAATTTCACATAGATATACAATTTTAAATATTTTTTCCCGTCACAAAGTGTAAATTAATGTTTGTCCTGCCAAGAGTTGTGACGGGAAAAAATAGTCGACCTAACGTTTGCATATTCTATAAGTTTCATACATTCGATTGGTATGAAATATGTCTATTATAGTTCGACCGAAACCGCTGTACCGCTCCATAAGAAAGTGCGGCGAGGTGGGGGCCGGGGAAAAAAGAGCAAGAGTACACATGAGATCGATATTGTCGGATAGATCTTACGATATCGTTAACGAAATGTTTGTTTTATGTACTTACCTCATGATTATATTTTTTTATAACTAAATTATCTACAAATATTCTGACATAGATTCTGCTTCAACTTCATCGTCCGTTTCGCCATCGGAACTTGAATCAGAGTCGTTCTGCAAATTTATTATTAACACCTTCATGGCCCAAGACGCAGGTGGCATTGTCCACCTCGTTCGGCTGCTAAGTTTATTCCTAAAGTGTGTAAAACTGTTTGTTCTCCTAATAAAGCAAAAATAAAAAATAAAAATTAATATAAAATAATTTTCACCCAATACGCAATTCGGTGAAGGTCTTTGTATAGCGGGATCTCAGACTCTAATATATTTGTATTTGCTAGTACTTATATCAGTTATCTGCATACACACAAGCTCTGCTTAGCTTCGGGCTAAATGTCGTTGCGTGAATTGTGCAGCATTATTAATTAATACACGTTTTCCAGATCATAGAAGAAACAAACTTCCGCTTCGAAGAGGAGACTCAGCCGGCCGATTACGTCGAGACTTTGGTGGAGAACATGCACTTCTACCCGCCGGAACATTACATCACGGGGGATAAGCTTTACTATAAATATGATCCCAAGGTATGTTGTTAAGTCGACTCTCCTCAATAGACCGGGACACGTTCTCGGTACCTCGTTGACCCACTCATTGTCGCTCGCTGAGGTTACGTCAACCGATTCATTGCCGCACACTACACAGCCGACTAAAAACCGACGACGGTCGAAGAATTCCCTCCTTCCGCCCGCAGGTGCATTCGTAACCTCCATGCTCCTTCGTAGCACCTGGCGACAGCCCAAGGCTCGCACCTAAGTGGTGGCTCTTGTGCGTGTCGCCCCAACCTAATTCACCGGCGAGGCGCCCTCTGCGCCCGCCAAAAGTCCGGCAACGCTGTCATGGCCATCTGCGGTCAACAGCAGTATAGTATATTCGAAAAATGGGGCCGTCCAACCGCTAGTGTGTTACAAAAATACAAATCTTTCCTTTTTATAATACCTATAAGTGTATGATCGATTTGTCATAAAGCTGCAAATTATGTGAATAAAGTCGAGTCGAGATAAAGATTTATAATGGATAATATTTATTGAAGAAAATCAGCAAGTACTTTCCATTATGTTTAAAAATCGTCAACAAGAATGTTAATTTGGGGTTAAGTACTGCGGGTTTGTTTATCATTTTAGGCTTTAAAAAAATCGAATATAGTCAATATAATAAAGTCAAAAGCATGACATGTGTCATAGAAAATAAATTCTAAAGAATTTAGTCGAGTTTTATGATACTCTTCAAAACAAGGTCAGGTTTTAAATCAATTTAATTTGTTCCAGGGTATAACCGATCTACTAGAGAACATGAAAGCCGATAGTGCTAACATAATGATACTGTCCAACAAGCACGCCGTGCCAATTCAGTACGACTCCAAGGAACCGTGGTTCGGTACTGAATTCAAACGTAAAGGTGAGAAATATTTCATTTATATTTCTTACTAGCTGCGTCCCGCGGCTTTGCACGCGTTGTTCCTATTTGTTTAACACCTTCATGGCCCAAGACGCAGGTGCCAGTCTCTATCTTCGTGGAGCTGCGGCGCGTCCCTGCGGGTCGCACCGCAGAGCTGGGCAGTGAATACGTTTATACACTAACACCTTCATGGCCCAAGACGCAGGTGCCAGTCTCTATCTGCGTGGAGCTGCGGCGCGCCCCTGCGGGTCGCACCGCAGAGCTGGGCAGTGAATGCGTTAAGGTGGCCACGAACGTCTTCCAAATCTCAGCGGCCGGCCCATGCGAATTTGTTGTTGTTTCACGTCGAATGAAATGGGGCGCGCTATGAGTGAGAAAGCGCATCTAACCATCAAAATACAAAGCTGTGGATGTGTGTGTGTGTGAGTGTGTGCGCTCGTGCCCAGTGTCGGCACAGAATAGGTTCTAATTAGTACGTAGTCGGTTGATGCAATCATTTACAAAATAGGTAGGTACCTATAATAGAATAGGCAAGTTTACTGGTCTACCAACTACTAACTTTATTTTTGTGACATGTTTGAGACTTTTTGGCGGAAACTTGATGAGTAGGTATAGGTACCTAACCTATACCTACTCATCAAGCTTCCGCCAAGTTAAAAAGCACTCGTTAGGTAGGCAGGTAAGGTACCTACCTAACGTGTGCTTTTTATGTTATGAACAATATTCCATTTGTTTTTTTCATGTATTTTATACTTACCTAGGTACTTAGTTCCCACTCCCACCTACCACTACGTATCAAATCAATCAAGTGTAGGAAGGTAGAGATAAACCAGATGGGGCGTGCATTTTTACAAAAGTTTATCCGTAGGTACTACTAAATAAAGGTACCTAACCACCCTTACTTACCTACCCAGTGTTTTTGGTTCTTTTGGTTTTTTCCCTTCTGGCTGAAATTTTGCATACAGGTAATTCTAACTTCAACGCGTGCGAAGCCGCGGGGAGCAGCTTATAAATAAAAATGCATCGCCGAACGACTGCACCAAATTGGATAATTCTTTTTGTTTTATAATATGTACTGCTAGATAATCTCGTGTGGATTGTCCAGCATTATTTATTTATGTGTTCGTTATTGTTAGGACAAGGTTTGTAAAGAAGAAAAGTTAAAAAAAATTATATATTTTTAATCTCAAAGTGAGTGAACTAGGGCAGAACGAAGTTCGCCGGCCCAGCTAATTACCGGAGGCGGGCAGCAGCGCCTTCTGCCGAACAATTCTGTCACCAAACTGCGATCCCCAAACCGCATGCCCAGCTTGGGGATTATGGGCATTACTCTCCATGAGATAACAGCCAATAAAGGTGCTTAGCAGGGGGAGACCTGCGTCTGTGGACCAATATAGGCTGTTGAGTTAATAATTTACTATAGTTTGACCGAAACTCCTGTACCGCGCCTGAGGTATGCGCGCGGCGAGACGGGGGGGAAAGTCGTAAGACGCACACGAGATAAATATCCAAAGAGCGCTATCTCGTGATATCAAGACCATCATTTTTAAAGTGGCCAAAAGAAAGCTCTCAGCACTCTTGCTCTTTTTTTCCCCGGCCCCCACCTCGCCGCACTTTCCTAAGGAGCGGTGCAACAGTTTCGGTCGGACTGTAACGTAGCACACTGCTACTTCTCACTCTGTCTTCTTTTATTGACATAACTCAGAGTGAGAAGTAACGCTGCTTAGCAGCTGTCAACATTATTTTCCATAACGTTTTGCGAAAGACTGCAGGCATATGCTGGACGCGGCAAGCTGAAGATAGGGTGCTATGGTGCTCATTAGGGTAGGCCCAGGGATGGATTTACCATAGAAGCTGAAAAAGTTAAAGCTTAGGGCGGCGAAACTAGGGGGGCGGCAAAATTGACCCCAAAAAAAATTAAGGTTGCGGACACGAGGTGGGGTGGCGGCGGCGGCAGTAGCCGCTTTCCCCACTCTTGCCGCCTTGGGAGGGCCTGCTGCTGCCGCTTCGACTGCCTTCGTGTCCGTTCATTAGGTACTTAATATACATTATAATAGTATACTAAAAAAATTGGTAAGTAGGAAAAATTACGAAACATTATAATTATTTAGAATATGGTATTATTTATATAAAAAAACAATAGATATTGTGTTGACTAATGAAGTTTCAATTTGAAAATAGAAATTAATAATTTAAGTACGTATTAGACATGTGCACCGTTGCTCATTTCACCGGCGGCGGCGGCGCCCGGCATCGAATTGATTGGCGAGGGCGGTGTCATCAGCGTCATCGGCGCGTATGTGAAAATAAGTAAAAGACGCCTAAATCCTTACTGAACTTTTAATTAACCACTCATATCAACAGTGGCGAATTGTCCACAGGCAGGAGTAGCAAAAGCTACGGGCCAAAATAATAAAAGTTTAAAACATTTTATGTTCTAAAATTATTGCAGATACTCATTGCTATTTAAGCAGTCCTAAATCTTTCAAAAACATCTTCACAAAGCACCTTTAGCATCATCCAGCGCAAGACTTGTGTTTCATTTGACGCACCATTGTACATTTTTGGATGCATACCTACCTGGAATGTTTTTAGTTGGTACCTCTGCGCCAAAGACAGATTTTAATAAGTAGTTATTTTTAAAAACCTTTACAATAAATCTTACAAAACTTTTATTTTTACTTTATTTCTAGAGCTGCTACCATTCTTGTCTTAGAAGCGAGTAAAAAGTTTTTTAATACAAAAGAATTAGTCTCAATCAGATTCAGATTTGTGCAGTTACAAAACTTTTATTTTTACTTTATTTCTAGAGCTGCTACCATTCCTGTCTTAGATGCGAGTAAAAAGTTTTTTAATACAAAATAATTAGTCTCAATCAGATTCAGATTTGTGCAGTTCACTTTGCTCACCATTGTCTTAGCTATTTTATTTGCTGATTGCCGTACCCAAACTTCTGATATTTTTTTTACCGATCGCCCCGCTCGCCGTTCTTATTTTGTGTTTGTTTCATTCACTATTGCTAGAAAAGTGTGCCTACAAGTCGTTTATCGATAGACGTTCACTAAAATCTTAACAAAAATAAACGCTTTTTTTCGCGTTATGTGGCTTTCTTTTTTTTGCCAGCAGCTGAAAAGTCTGAAACTTGTGTGCAATTTTGCTTGTCTTGGTCTTAGATACGAGTTAAGCTAGCTCCGCTCGTTATTGTGGTGGTTTTACAAGCTTTTTGACAACATCCAAATACCTAGGCACACAACCTATAGTTTGTCCACGTTGAATAGAGCATGTTAGTAAACAAAATACGACACAAATAACAAAATCTCACTTGCTTGGCGTCGAGTTTCAGATATAATTGTAAGCAATTTTTATTCAAGGGAGGATCTAAAATCGACAAGTAATGTAAATTACGTATAAAAGGACGCGCCAACAAAGTGAGTTTTAAGTTAAGTATGGGCGGTTAATTTACGTTTATGCCTCATTCAAAATGGACATGGTATAGGTAAAAAACACGTAAATTTTGCGATAACATTTGCTTCCGCCTTTTGCCTCAAATTCGATCAAATTTCAGTTCTTTCTTTTTACTACAAATAAAATGTACCTAAAAGAACAAAAATGTATCTTTCCGCCTGCCGGTACTAAAACTTGCCCCGGTTTAAAATAACTTTGCACAAATTTTCATTTTTGAACTAACGTTAATTATGACCGACAATTAATTACATTTATAAAATCTAAATTTCAAAAACTTAAAAACATCTACGTCATGGCGACAAACTAAATCAAACCACATAGTACAATAAAATGTCAAGTGCGATTCGGACTATAGCACCAAGGGTTTCGTATAATTGTAAGACCTGGTTTCTTGCCAAATATCAAGATTCTAGCTCAACGGGAAGTAGGTATAGGTACCTCTAACTATAGTGCTTGGACTATGGCTTGAATAAAATATTTGTTTTTTGTGAATAAGCTACAAATTAACAAATTTTAGTCCTAGCTTCTACATGATTCACTTGTTAACTTCAAAATATTCGGACATACAACACAAACACGGTTGTAACGTTTGATCGCGTTGACATAGAAGTTTTATTTATATCACGGCTCCCAGAGGTTATAGACTTGAGTTTTTTGAGACCAAGTACGAGCAACTTTTGGATATTTTGACGTTGACAGGTGCATGGTTACCAGTATCTGGCCTTACCTAACCTACTTATCTTCCTTAGCCCACCACACTTTATAAGTAGTGTAGTAAAAACAAACCTTTGCTTTGCTTTTCTTAACTTAAAATTAAACCAAAAAAGTTGTAAAAATAATGCAAAAACAATATTTTTTCAAAAAATAATTGATTTTGTTTCAAAAAACTTCAAACCGAATAAGGTTTGAATTATATAGTTTTTTCATTAATCCCATAGTCGTAACTGGACGAAATTAAAATAGGACCACAATCAAATAAAAAAGAACATGAAAATCGGACCACCCAGTCCAAGTTATAATAATAATAATAATAATGTTGGACAATTCACACAACATTAACCAACCCCAAGCTAAGCAGAGCTTGTGTTATGGGTACTAGATAACTGATATACGTAATACAATACACTACTACACTATTTTTTTTTTGTACATAGAAAACATCCAGAACGCCCTGAACAAATATCTGCAGATCGTACAAATATTTCTCCCGAGGCGGGAATCGAACCCGCAACCTCCTGCGTAGCAGGCGGACCTTCGCCCACCGCGCAACTTTTAAAAAAATACGGTCGAATTGTGAACCTTCTCCTTTATTTGAAGTCGGCTATAAAATGAATTTACTTTATTGTGAACAGTGTATCTAGTTTTAGAAACTTACACAGAAGTCGGTAGGAGCGGCAAAAAAATTAAAGCTTTGGGGCGGCAAATGTGTAAATCCAGCACTGGGTAGGCCTATGTCCATTGGTGGACTAATATAGGCTGATGATGATGATGATAATTTATCGTTAGAGGAACACTAGAAATACGCCCTCAGACAAAATGTATAATGCCATGTGTACAATGCCAATGTATAACCATTGATTTAAAAAGGGCGCGTTTTAATAAATCAATGTGCCCTAACTATCACGATTCATAAAATGCAGCCCGCTGATAGACAGGAGGCTTAGTAATAGGTACAAATTTTGAGATCCTTACGCGTACAAAACCCTAACAATATCATCAGCCCAGAACTGATCTTCCTTCGTTCTATGCTATCCGTCTTCATTGATACTTTTTGGATAGGTATCCTCGCATCAATCTTATAAGCCTCTTGTTATTACGTCCGTTGCCATGGGGATCATAGAGATAAATTATTAGTAACTAGCTTTTACCGGCGGCTTCCCACGCTCTATTCAAGTAGCCTAAGTCCGTTCTCGGGATACTGTTTACCTCCCTGCCAAATTTCATCAAGATTCGTTCAGCCGGGAACAAAATGTCCATCCTATGTCCGTCTCCTGGTTCTAAGCTACCTCTCCACCAATTTTCAGCCAAATCGGTTCAGCCGTTCTTGAGTTATAAATAGTGTAACTAACACGACTTTCTTTTATATAAATAGATAAAAATAGATCAGTGAAATTATCATGAGAAGAGGATGTTTTAGATACCTACTACCTACTTTTTATGTTTCAAACTTTAGACAATAAAACTTTTTAAACTTTCGCGATTTGTTAACATAATTAAATGATTATTTATCGGGTATTTATCGCGTACCTTTGTTTTTATTTCCCCTACGAAACCTAAACAAAGGTACGCGATAAATACCCGATAAATAATCATTTAATTATGTTAAACTTTAGACAGTAAAGAAAGAATTATTAAACTTCGATCAGACTTGGCGAAGATGTCACCCAAAATGTAGTTTTTCTGAAGTACCTAGGTAGGTAGGTACCTACCTATTTGGTTGTTTTTTAAGCTTGACGGGATAAATACCAATCCTTCGATTGTAAAACTTTTATGTGATCAATTCAGAACCATTTTCTATAAAACAGCAAAATAATTCGGTCCATAATCCATAGTAGGTTAGCTAGGTACCTACTTACTGGATGGGTCCATTTTTGCTGGTCATTTGCAAGTATGTTCGTAGTTTACCAAGTCAAAGGCAAAATCCAAATCCAATACACAGGCCAAGTCGTAAGTTTTCTAAATAGAAATAATAGGTACCTACCTAGGTATCTCGTTTGATTACGTCTAAATAAGGCAAAATACTAATACGTGTAGCAGAAATAAATAACTAGCACAGAATAGCCGACGACGCCCGACCGACTACGAAAAGATTCGTCGCCGCGTCGTCGGTCGTCGTCATCGCATCGTGTCGGCTATTCGGCGATGTTCGCCTTTTTTCGGAATTTCGCCCCCTGCGCGCCGCATCGCCCCCCGCGTGCGAGCGAGCGGTTGCAGAAACTAGAAGGAATTTCACCAATTTTTGATAGTTTTTCGTACTTCCCGATTCATTTTGAAGAAACGACTGATTTTAGAAATATTTTTGATTATTTCTAATTGTGAATATATTTAGGATGTCTGCAGTGTGACAGATTTTCGAATAAAGGTGTCTATCATGCATAAAAAATAGCTTGAAAATGACTCGATTTGGTGGGCAAAATATGGCAAATTAGTTTCGCTCTCATTTAAAGATCATAATGTTTTTTAAAAAACGAAAAAACTACAGACATGGCTTTTGTCATCCGATTATGTATGAAAAATTTCAATACGATCGGGGACGTAGTTTCCAAATGGAGCGGGAAGTACGTTTGTATGGGGGCTAAGGTATCCGTTCTGTCCTTAAAGCTGATTTTTATCCCACGGGCACTGGATTTATGAGATAAAAAGTAGCTTATGTTTGATTCCAGGATTAGGATATAATGTATAGGTGTATAAACAAAATTTCAGCCCGATCCGTTCAGTAGTTTTGGCGTACATCCATACAAACTTTCGCATTTATAATATTAGTGTGATTTTGTTTGAAAAAACTATAAACCGACTTCAAATATATCAGAAAATCGAACCACCGAAACCAAAATTCTGAGGTAACAAACGTAAAAAAAAAATACAGTCGAATTGAGAACCTCCTCCTTTTTTTTAAGTCGGTTAAAAATAGAATTTACTTTGCTTTTATCTAAAATGCAACTTCTTTATATCCCTTATTTTCAGTGACCCCCCAAAACTGGCTAAAACGATGGATGAACGTGGAACCATACCCTCAATTCCACCTTCCTTGCAAAAACGTCTACCTTACCACAAACTTCTCCCTAATAAGCCCTCCTGAACCTTACCTGGAGGTGGCATCGGACCTCGGCATAGAACTAGAGACCGCCACCACTAAGGATATAAGGAAACGGATGGAAGGTGAAAAGAAGATAAATAAGACACTCACGCATGGGGAACTGATTGCTGCTGTGGAGAATTTCAGGTTTGTGTTTGAGAGTCAATGGCGTTAGAGTTCAGATTCCCGTGTATTAAATACGCACTCCTTCCAGGGTAAGACCTGGTTACTTTCTGTGATTTCTACCCGGAATTATCATAATAGATAGTGTGTTCAAAAAGAGTAGAGTTGTGGGAATTGAAGGGCGCTCGTGTGCCAATTGACAACTTTTGTTGCGTTGACAACACTGCGCTGTCATTGCAGTACGACTAAAAGTGTTAGTTCACCGTAACGGCACGACTCTTCTCTTTTTGAACAGACACTATGAGCAAAGTCTAATCTAAGCGATTCCCATAGTTGGGCTACCTATATAGTTTTTTCATGGATCTCACTGTCAGAACGGGAAAAAAATGAAATGGGACCACAACGGAAGCACCAGCTTTGAAATAAAAAAATAATCATGAAAATCGGACCACCCATTCAAAAATTCTGAGGTAACAAACATAAAAAAAATACAGTTGAATTAAGATCCTCCTCCTTTTTTTTTAACTGAAAACTCGAACGCGACGGAAGAATTATAAAAGTAACTTATCGTTGTAAGTTTGGCAGATGCTGGATGCGTCAAGCTGAAGACAGGGCGATGCCTATGTCCAGCAGTGGACGTGGTATATAATGTAATTTATACCACGTCCACTGTACACTAGTAGCTCCTGTTGCCCGGTCTCTCAAGAGACCGGTGTCCTCAAGAGCTCTAGACACATACATACACATAAAAACACGTACTTACCTGGTAGCATCTGCTGCCCGGACTCTTACGAGACCGGTGTCCTCAGGAGCACCACTCACGCAAGAACACATACACACACATACACACACACACTCCTAAATTCACTAGCGTACACGCTTAACTAAATTAATATACAATATGTGTATTATATTATATTTTCTTAAATTTGTACTCACCAACCTTTGAAAAAAATATATAAACATAGATATTAACATTAAATAGACATTTAGTCAATAATTATTGTAACTAACCTATCAAATAGTTAAAAATATTATGTAATGTAACATCCTGTCTGTGAGGAGGGCGATGGTGTCTGCGACACAGTTTTTACTAAAAACTACTGCGGGCATCATCGAATTCCAATACTTATATAAACCATGTAATTCGTTACAAATAAATAAATTGTTTAAAAATTGTTTAAATTTGATGATGACTTATCGTCGTAGCAAAGCTAACAAAAAATAAAAACTTTTTATTTGCCTCAGGCTCGACCAACCAAACCTTCTGCGCAGTACAGACAAACTCGAGCTATGGTACAAGCCTGACTTCAAGTTCCGCTTTCCGACTGCTCTGTTGTATTTCTACTTCATCACGCCGCTCAGCCTCAAGTCTCCTAGGGAGTAAGTATTTGTATTTATTCAACAATCCTACCTTCCCTAAATTTATGTATGTTTCCATAGTGATCCATAAAACACCCACGCAAGGCAAATTGACCGCTCAAAGGCCCTAAGCCAGATCCGGGTTGTAAAGACTCTAAAGACATAAGCGCAGTCAATTTGTAATTTTTGTGATTGATAAACCAATGATGTACCTGACTGTTTGATAAGACTCTAAAGACAAACACAGTCAATTCGTATTTTTTGTTATTGATAAACCAATGGTGTAGCTAACTGTTTGATATGACTCTGAAGAAATGAACACAGTCAATTCGTATTTTTTGTGATTGATAAACCAATGGTGTACCTAACTGTTTTATAAGACTGAAGAAATGAACACAGTCAATTCGTATTTTTTGTGATTGATAAACGAATGGTGTATCTATTCAATTCGTAATTTTTTTGTGATTGATAAACTAATGGTTTACTAACTGTTTGATAATGATCTAAAGAGGTAAACAGTCAATTCTTAATTTTTTTGTGATTGATAATGATTAACTAATTGTGTTACTATTTGATTTGCCTATAAAGACAATACAGTCAATTTGCAAATTTTTGTGATTGAAAAACTAATGGTGTAACTATTTTAGGTCTTGCCTGCTTGATCTCTGGACTGACGTACTTAATCAAGGCCTCAAAGTAAGTTGATATTCACTTAGTGCTACGGAAAGTATAATTTAGGCCAAATATTCTAGCTGGGAATGCAAAGACGTACTACTCGATGAACCGACGACATTGTAGCAGTCGCCGAGAGCAGATCGTTGATAAAATATATTAAAAAACGAAAAAGGAAAATAAAATAGAACAAAAATGATAACCGACTGAATATACAATGAAATTATTGATGAAAAATATGTTTTTCGATAAGTTACAATTATTTGACGGTACGTACTCGTATACACGCAATTGAATTTTTTTGATTTTATGGCAATTTTTCAAAAAGGTTCGCCACTCCTGCTCTAGGGCGTCAGTTGGCTTATTTTTTTTTTAAGACAAAACTTTTTTTACTACATTTTGTAAAAAAATAATAATAAAGGGGCTCGTATGATGTTTTTTTTTTCATTATCAGGAAGAAACATACCCTGCAAACATGGCAGACCTGTCTCACACGATCTACGTGAGCGACAAAGGGGTGACTGTCAAAGTGAATGGGTACAGCGAGAACATACATGTAAGTATTATTTATTTTAAAGATCCTCGTTTGTAGAATGTGTTATTAATATGAATTAGCTCAACCTCGACAGCCTGTATCGGTCCACTGTTGGACGCAGGCCAACAGTGGACCGATACACGCTGATAAACGCCTTATTGGCGTTTTAATTCATAGGGGTTAATGCCCACGCTGGGTATGCGGGTTGGGGATCGCAGTTTGGTGGAAGATTTGTTCTGCATTTGCTGTGATGGATATCCCTTAGTATTGTGGTGCTGCAAATTCTATACCAGCACCACGCAGCGCAATATGAATTAACTTTATCTAAAATATATGAAATAAAAAAAAATTGTTTCCATACCTCAAAAGGAAAAAAAGAACCGTCACTTTGTTGTCCGTCTAAGTGGGAACGATCTGAAATTAACATCGAAGAGAAAATTTTTTTGACAGGTTTCCATGAAATTTTGACAAAAATTCGTCTTTTGACATGTCGTACGACAGTTTAGCTGTGTGTTGCTGGCTTAGAATTTGCACCACCACATCTCTTCCCGCGACTAAGGGATATCCATCGGGGGCGGGCAGCAGCGCCCCTTGCAGTACAATTATTGTAATATTCCGCATGCTTAGATAAACGCCAACAAGGCGCTTATCAGGGGGAGGCCTGCGTCCAGCAGTGGACCAATATAGGCTGTTGAGGTTGAGGTTGAGGATGCCGTTTGAGTATTCGGCTTAGACAACTATACACAGTCAATAAATCTGAATTCCCCAGCTCCTCGTGAAGCTGATAACCGACGAGATGCACAAATGCACGGATGACATGACCCAAGACTTGTTCGAGGCGGTGCGAGAAGTCCGCGCGAGGATATATCACAACGTACTTATCAAGCCGCAGAAACTTTCCAAGTGAGTATACCAGTGGTCTGGTACCAGGGATCTGGCACCAGGGACCTGGGATCTGGAGCCATTGATCTGGTACCAGTGACACTTAACCAACCACTTAACCACGAAAAAGTAGCCTATGTTTGATTCCAGGATTAAAATAACCTGTATGCAAAAATCAGCCTGATCCGGTCAGTAGTTTTGGTGTGAAAGAGTACCAAACATCCATACTCTAAACGCAAATAAAAATAATAACTCTTAGTAAGCTCACCTCGTCATTCTTATATATATTGACCCACCACTGGTCGCCAGGTCTCCCCCTGATAAGAGCCTTATTGGCTTTTATCTCATCGGGGGTAATGCCTATAATTCCCACGCTAAGCATGCGGGTTGGAGATCGCAGTTGGTGGTAGAAATGTTTTGCAGGAGGCACTGCTGCCCGCCCCTGCTGGATATCCCTTCGTCGTCTCTTACGACACCCACGGGAAGAGGTCGGGTGGTGCAAGTTCTATAAAAATAATAAATCATATATTTTTCAATAATAGTATAGTACAGTCTACTAATAGTATAGTATAGCTATATCTAAGAGCAACATTGTGCGAGACTGGTGCCCGCGTTTGTGAAAAACCTGTGTTACAAGTTACCAGGCTCCCACTATGCCGGCAATAAACGGCTCTAAGTAAAATGTGATGTAATTGTTTCCAGGGACGTCCGTATGAACGTGCTCCTGGAACCTTACATATCTCCGCGGGACAAGGCGACGCTCATCAACGACATCTCCTACGAGGAGATGATGGAGTTCACCTCGCGGCTCTTCTCCACCTTCCACGTCAAGGTAAACATATGTTTACAGGGTGTTGTTCAAATAAGTGCAGAATCAAAGTTTTCGCTGGACCCTTATAGATTCACAATGCGCACCTTGAAACCGTCTTAAAATTTTGATTCACAATTCTTTCCATCTTTTTATAAAGTCTCTATGCATTGCTTCTCCAATTTTTATAATACGAGTATAGTTCAGGTACTACCTACATTCTAGCTTAGCTGAAAACATAATAGCAGAAAATTTTCTCGATAATGATATTTCTTTCAAAATGAAACAAATTAAGATACATAATGATACATCATTTTGAAAAAAAAATTGATGAGAAAATTTTCTACTTGGGATTTATAGGTAACATGTTGATCTAGTTTCTTGTTAGATATTAGGTTTTTGATAAAAATTCTTATAGAATTTAAATTATTGCTATTTTTTGTACTATATTGATCTAATTAACATCAAAAAAAGCTATTTATAGCACCTTAAGTGTACGGGCCCTGTATTTATACCACCTATCGTTTATTTCAGGCTTTGGTACAAGGTAACATTCAGTGGTACGAGGCGATAACAATCGCGGAGGATATTGTCAACAACATTGAGGGAGTCGGCATTCCGCCTAACCAGATGCCTAAGGTAACTCACATAATCCTAGATATTTTCAGCCGTTTAGTGCCGACATAGAATTTGCACACCGATTCTTCCCGCGGGTGTCGTAAAAGGCGACTTAGGGATTATTTATCGGGGGGTGGGCAGCGGCGCCCCCTGCAGGATCATCGGACTGCGATCCCCAACTCGCGACCCGCAGTTTTTGACAAGAGGTTTGACCATTTATTGAATTCAAGAAGGGCAACAGTAAAGATTCAAAACCCGGGGGTGTTTCACAAAATCTTGTTTACTTCAAGGTAAATTGATGTTTAGTATAATAATTAATTTTGTTTTAAAAAACTATAAACCGACTTCAATTTTTACAGTTTTTTAATGAATTTTCATGGATCCCATTGTCAGAACTGAACAAAATTAAAATGGACCACACGGGAAGCACCAGCTTTCATATAAAAAAAGAATCATGCAAATCGGACCACCCAGTCAAAAGCTCTGAGGTAACAAACATTAAAAAAAAACAGACGAATTGAGAATCTCCTCCTTTTTTTGAAGTCGGTTAAAAATACCCATCGGTCAATGAATACGTTGTTTCTTTCAGATAAATGTGCTCCAACTGCCATTAGGTGACAGCACGCTGCGAGTGCTCAGTCTAAACACCCAGTCCACGAACAGCATCGTCACCAACTACTACCAAGGAGAACTGACCACGAGTAGAGACACAGCCTGTATCGAGATACTCATGGTATGTGTAGCTTTAACGTATTCACTGCCCAGCTCCGCACTTGGTGGAGACTGGCACCTGCGTCTTGGGCCATAAAGGTGTTAGTGTTTAGTGTATAAGCTACATAAGCTACTAGCTTATAAACATGGTCCTAATATACATGGTCCTAGGTTGAAATGCCCCGTTCGGGCCAATAGTTGTAATAGGGGTTTCTAACTGACAAAGTAATATAATAGAGAAGAGAGAATATAATTTTTAGGACATTATCCTATAAAAATGTTATGAGCGGGAATTGTACTCCTAGTTTATAGTATTCGTTTATTCGTTAATGATCATCAACTGAATTATTCAGTACTAGCTGCGCCCCGCGGCTTCGTACGCGTTGTTCCCATGGAAACGTTTAAAGGTGATTTCTATCCCACGGGAACTGATTTATGCGATAAAAAGTAGTAAGTAAAGCCTATGTTTGATTCCAGGATTAGAATTGCCTTTATGCAAAATTTCAGCCAGATTCGTTCAGTAGTTTTGGCGTGAAAAGGTAACAAACAAACATCCATCCATCCATACATAGTGTGATAATGTAAGATTACAGTTTAACAAAAACCAATGCGTTACAACATGTAAGTCCTTAAAGAATAATACCTACTTAGTTCAGTATAGGACTATACCGTATCCATCCAGCATAGAGCATGTTAGTAAATAAACCACGATACAAATAACAAAAACTCACTTGCTTGGCGTCGAGTTTCAGATATAATTGTAAGCAATTTTTATTGAAGGGAGGATCTAAAATCGACAAGTAATGTAAATTACGTATAAAAGGACGCGCCAACAAAGTGAATTTTAGGTTAAGTATGGGCGCTTTGTTTACGTTTATGCCTCATTCAAAATGGACACGGTATAGTATAGGCTGATGATGATGATGCTGATACTTATTACAAATACAAATACAAATCGTTTATTGGTACCATGGACATGGGGAACAGTATCGCTCACGTCCGTAGGTGTTGACCCTCTGATACCCTACACGTGTCCTCTGGGTGGTGCTAAGAGCGATACCCTCTGGTGGTAGGCTTCGGCCGTGGCTTGTCACCACCCTCTGGACTGGGCCAGTCCGTGAAGCAACTCAGTTGTGTTTCGGAATGTGGTCCGGAGTAGCCATCTTCTAGACCTTCGTGATACATCGTCGGCCGCATCTTCGCTTTCCATCATGTGAGAATTGTGAGATTGCGGTCAAACGAAGGACTATTACTGATAAAAAAAAAAAAAAAAAAAAAAAAAACATTTATAAAACTATAACATAATGCAACGATACTGACGCTAAAAGTTTACAACTGTCTCGCGTTCAGTATCGCCCTCCTCTGGACAGGAAAGAATATAGCAATTATTGACAAAAAGTACTCAATTAGTACAATTTATACTAAGTTTATAAAGTAAATACTATTATTAGTTTCTTAAATTTAACTACATAAGGCTAATAAATTGATTTAAAAAGGGAAGATAGGTTACGTTCTCCCAGCGCTTACTCAAAAATTGGCATGTGTTACAACTACACGCAAACACATACGCTCACAGTTATATTTCCAGTCCTGTGCAATACAAAGAAGAACAAAGACGGAAAGACGTATCTAGGACCGAAGTGAGACTGAGACAACAATATTTCACGCGAATCACGACCGCCCGTGCCGCCGGTCAGACGGTGACTGATGTGGGAGAACACAATTTGAGGTTGCCACTTTCGAGCAACCAGTACCTCATCTTCGTTTTTAATAAATCAATGGGCTAATATTAAGTATTCAACTATGCTGTGTTAAAAAAAAATATTTATATAAAAAATAATGTGATATTGATGCCTTTGTACAGATGCTAATGGAAGAGCCAGTGTTCGACATGCTGCGGACCAAGGAGCAGCTCGGATACAGCGTGTTCAACATGATGCGGTACACCTTCGGGGTGCTGGGCTACTCCGTCACTGTGTACACACAGGCAGACAAATTCAGGTATGGAGCGCCCTGTATATCAATAAATCATGCTGGACAATCTTATAGTACTTAGTACGTTATGCTACGTAGATATATTTTTTTATTTGCTTCGAAAAACACCCTGAACAACACGGCCTGTATATAAATAAATCATGCTGGACAATCTTATAGTACTTAGTACATTATGCTACGTAGATATATTTTTTTATTTGCATAGAAAAACACCGTGAACAACGTACAAAAATTTATCACAAGGCGGGAATCGAACACGCAACATCCTGCGTATACTACGAACATGTTTTTATGAAGATTTTTTTGGTTATTATAGTTTTACACTATGGGTAATTTCTTAAGAAAAAAAATAAAGTGCCAAAAATTTTTGGAATCGACGGGATTCGAACCCGCGTCTTCCCCTCAGTACGGGAATGTCATAACTGCTAGACTATAATAAAAAACGTTTATTGTGGAACAAAAACAGTGGTACATCGTTAATAAAATGGAAACGATGCCATCTGCAGTAGTTTAAAACTGTGTCGCAAATGGCAACGCCCTCCTCCGAAATTATAGTAGATAAAGTTCCAAAAAGGTAAAAATTGCAAAGATATAGGCAGGTAAGCTACTGCTTTACAAACATCCTTATTTTATACAAGATGTTGAGATAACAAGGATTTTTTTAAATAAAAGTATACAAAGAGAAAAAAATATAGAAATCGAAGCTCTAAGACTACGATGTCGGATAGCCATCGACCCGAAAAACTTATGGGACCTCTTACGGACTATGTTTTTTTTAATTAATAAATAATAAATAAATAAATAATGCTGGACAATTCACACAGCATTATCTAGCCCCAAGCTAAGCAGAGCTTGTGTTATGGGTACTAGATAACTGATATACATAATACAATACACTACATAGATAGATATATTTTTAAGCTATTGCATAGCTTCTATCGCGGGCCTTGAGCGCGGGGACCGAATCCAGAAATTCCGTAACGAAAAAACCTCACGCTCCCCACTCCGACCGGAACAGCGGTGATACTTTTTAGTTTTGCCATCTATCGATGAATAGTAGAACTTTTAATGACTTTTTGAAATATGACGTTTGTCTCTTTAGTTCAGCAACTCGCCTCTAGATGGCATTGCAATAGCTTTACCGCGGCAGTCCCCGAGTGCCACACGTCTTTTTTTTTTATTATACATAGAAAACAACCAGAACGCCCTGAACAAATATCTGCAGATCGTACAAATATTTGCCCCTTTTTTTTTAATAACTTTTGTTACGTTTCCAGTGTTGCGCACGTAGACAGCCGAGTGGAAGCGTTCCTCAAGAAGTTTGCTCGAGACATGCGGAAGCTAAGCGACAAGACGCTGACCGCAACCAAGCAGGCGCTCGTCCAGCTCAAGCACTCCACCGACTACGAGCTGGAGGAAGAGGTACTATTCTAAATTTTATCAACCTGACAAGGATACTTTTCAGACCCTAGGACAAGGATCATGGCGGGGGGAGGGGCAGACGATATTTAAAACCTAGAGCACTAAAATGCTTTTATCTTAAGAAATATTGCATCTATTTTCATGATATTTTCTAATTTAGATTTATTTTATCCAGAATAATGTTATCGTCGAAATATGTAATAGGGTATATGCATCGATTTTTATTGTTTTAATCGATTCTTTAGGTCATTATTTAACCGAGAAATGATAAGACGCTCACTGAATTTAGCACTAACAAGGTAAAAAAAACAAATCAAAACTACAATCATTTTCGGGTGATAAAAACGCTGCCATATTGGCGCCATGTTTATTTGACGTCGACGTTCACACTTGATTAAAACCTTTTGTGACGACCTCGGTAGTGATCATCTCAGGAAAGAGGTTTTCCGAAAGTGGGCAGAATAGTGTCAAATCATGGTGCAGCAAGCAGAATAAAAAAAGAAGAAATGTGTACAGTGATGTCACGTCCGCTCTAGTCAATGGCGTAGCGTTTTGAAATTTTGCGATTGAGATTTAAAATATCAATTTTTCAATGGTTAAATTCTACAAAGAAAACATCTCAAAATGCAATAATAAATATGTTGATATGTTTCTATATCAATAGAGAATACGTATATATTTTTTTAGCCATTTTGAAATCACATGCATATACCCTATTGCCTGCCGCTGGCGGTTATCCCTTAGACGTCTCTACGACACCCACAGAAGAGTTGGTTGGTTGGTGCAAAGTTGCCAGCACCACATCGCTAACAAATTACTTAGAACTGTTTTAAAGATGATGCAGTCTGACTAGTCACATCATATTCATTGTACTATTCCACTACCTATCTGTGAAAACATTCAATAAACTCTCTGGTATCTATCATTTTGAGATTCTGTTAATATTAAGCCTTTGGAGTGATTTCACACTCTTATAAATACTAGCTGCGCCCCGCGGCTCCGCACGCTTTGTGAATATATGTAAACGTTTAAAGTGATTTCTATCCCACGGGAACTGATTTATTGGATATAATGTAGCCTATGATTGATTCCAAAATTATAATTACCTGTATGCAAAATTTCAGTCCGATCCTTGCAGTAGTTTTGGCGTGAAGAGGTAACAAACATCCATCCATCCATACATCCATCCAAAATTTTGCATTTATAATATTAGTGTGATAGTGTGATAAATAAATTTATCATCATCTTGTTTCAGACCGAGAGAAATTTCAAAGAGATTGTGTCGCAAGAGTATCAGTTCGACAGACTGTTTACTGAGGTATGTTTCTCATTATTAATCTTACCCCTCAAGGATATTTTTGGAGAGTACAAAACCTTCAAGGATCACCCTAAGACACAATGGCTTACCCCGCACTGTGAAATTTCGACACGCGATTATCACCGCAGAATTCTGCAACATATGAAATTGTATGAAGCTTCACTACAATTCATAAAAAAAATCGTCTGTGTATTTCCGCTGTGCGGGGTAAGCCTGAAAGATTTTGCATTCCTCTAGCTAGACCATAGACAATATTTTTTTTAAGGTTATTTAGTTAAGGTCATTGGAATACGAGTCGTCCAATTAAGGATTTTAATTTTGCTCTATGCTGCGCACAGAGAGCACGTTTCGCTTCGCAAGAAAATTATATAATTTATTTATAATTTTACCTTTTCTTTATGTTTTTTATTGGAATAACGTTTAACAGCTTTTGATTTGATTTGATTGATTTTCACGAATGTTCTGTTTGTAGGCGGAGGCCATCGAAGAAACGCAGCTAGCCGACTTGAGGAAATGGGTGGAGAACCACTTCGCTTCCGGAAATAAATCCATGTATAGAAAGCTCTCTGTGCAGGTATGTACCAATACCAACTACTGTAATAATATCGAATGCGTAAAATATTTCATAATATTTTTCACGACTTCTATGGCGCAGCGGGCGAAGGTCCGCCTGCGATGCAGGAGGTTGCGAGGGTTCGATTTTCGTCTCGGGACAAATATTTTTACTAGGATCTGCAGATTTTGTTCAGTTTGCTCTGTATGTTTTCTATGTATTATTATTGTATTAATTATATCAGTTATCGAGTACCCATAACACAAGCTCTGCTTAGCTTGAGGCTAGATAATGCTGTATAATGTCCCCACATTATTTATTTATTTAATTATACATAATTGGCGCGCCATTGGCGCGCGGAGCTCGGAGTGGCAACATCTCTAGTGGCACTCGGCCGTTGTTGTTTGGCGCTCTCAGTGTCAAAATCGAGTGGTGTGGAGAGCAAAACTAGTTGACGACTTACTTTGATAAATGTTCTTTCATTCTGTATAAATGTATAATTTGTTGGATTTATCGCAGAAGGTTTTTTCGCGGAATTGTTACTGAATATTTTCAAAACTTCGCAGGTAATGGGCCACAAAACACCAACAACCAACACAACAGACACTGACATTCGCGACTACTACCTCAACTTCCTCGACGACAGCGACAACTACGAGGGAAACGAAACCGACACCACCGCGGATTTCATCAAAGACATCGCCATCTTCAAAAGCAACCTCACGGTCCTGGACACAGAGTCCATAATAATAAAATGCTGACGAATGGCCGCTTGCGAGTACTTTTTACTCGCAGTACTGTCCGTTATCATGTTCTACTGTCTATGCGTCGACCATACGGAGGTCCAGCGTTCGAAGCAATATCTGATGGATTGAATACTTTAAACATGTGAACATTATTGTCTCTTCTAAATGTATGGTAACTCTATCTGATGAATTGAATACTTTAAACATGTGAACATTATTGACTCTTCTAAATGTATAGTAGCATTATTTGATGAATCGAATAAACATGTGAACAATTGTTACTTCAAAATGTAAAGTAGCACTATCTGATGAATTGAATAAACATGTGAACATTATTGTTACTTAAAATGCAAAGTAGCATTATCTGATGGATAGAATACTTTAAACATGTGAATATTATTCACTTCTAAAAATATATATGGTAACACTATCTGATGGATTGAATACTTTAAACATGTGAACATTATTGTTACTTCAAAATGTAAAGTAGCATTATCTAATGGATAGAATACTTAAAACTTGTGAACATTATTGTTTCTTCTAAATGTATAGTAGCACTATCTGATGAATTGAATAAACATGTGAACATTATTGTCTTTTCTAAATGTATGGTAACTCTGTCTGATGAATTGAATAAACATGTGAACATTATTGTTTCTTGAAAATGTAAAGTAGCAATATCTGATTGTCTCTTCTATAAGAGACAATAATGTTTGTTTTATAACATTATAATGTACATTTAGATGTATGGTACTAAATTACACAAAATAATAACAAAGGGGTCAATTCATATGTCGCCAAAACTGCTAAAAGAGCTCATGCAAGTTGCCTACTGCAAGGCAAGGCAACACCCGTCGACTGCATGCGACGGCATTTTAAAAATGAACAACTATTCATAATTATGTAAGCAACCATAGTTGATATTCCACTCTTTAGCATAATTATGCCTCCCATTATATTAGAAAGATGCTATTTCGTCGAAAATCATAGTGACATTGCTTAGCTAGCCATAAGGCAATATATCTACAAAAAAAAGTTTGTTTTTCTGTACGTACAGTTGCATTTAATGCACTGCGCAAGGTATTTTGTGTTTGTAAGAACGTGCTCTTTGTGAGTGAAAATGAATTGGACACTCGGTCTTGGCAAAAATACTAGGATTCCTATTTTACCATCTATTACGTAACCCTAAAAATACAATTTATCGCTGTGTTTCGTCAGTCCCATATGTAGAGTGTACGCGGTACTTGCTACCCAGAATGGTAGTCAGAAAGGGCATTTATATTTTGAGAGTTTTGATAAAAAAAATTAAGAAAACGTAAATATACAAGATAATAAATAAAAAAAATTGTACACATGTACAAAAAGTGACAAAATACAAGATAATAAATAAAAAAAATTGTACACATGTACAAAAAGTGACAAATAATAATGGAGAAACAACTTACTTGACCGTTTACTGTATGCAAAAATAATTAGAGAGATGACATGCAACATTAAAAACTATCTACAATTTATCATTAATTTCGGAGTAAAATAAGTAATCCCTTCTATCTAGATTCCCAATCTTTACATAGGCAGTTATACTAAGGTATACTAATACTATACTAGGTATATATAGGTATACAAAGACCCGAGTTCACCAACAGATGGTGAAATGTTAAATTTTAAACAGTGATTTTGACGTTTCTGAGACAAGCTGCCTTAATGTTCGATTATCTATTGGTGAACACCAGCTTAAGTGTGGTACCGGCCTACTGTTAAACGTAAAACTTACATAACGAAGTTTATATTTATTGATCTTGCGAGAGATCCATGTTGTTATTTTGAGTTTATTTCTTTGTTTTGTAAATAGTGTAATAGCTATAATTTCGAACTAGATTCAATTTATTAAATGATGTGATGGATACTTAACTTTTCTTTTATTTGTTACAAACTATTTGAAACCCCACTTGCTTTTATTAGGGATTCTTTACATCTTATACCGTAGGTATCTAGCCAGACAGACTTATTCCACTAATCCCGTTGACAATCCGTCAACGGGGATAAGTGAACTTTTTGTTAATTTTTCCCCGTTGACGCCGATGCGAACTCGTAATTGCGTCAAAAATAAAATATTAATACCTATAAGAATCATGTTTTTATTTATTTATAACCATCACACTGATCATATTACTAATATAAAAATGTGAAAATTTGGATGGATGAATGTTTGTTCTCGTCCTCTTCACGCCAAAACTAATCGTGCTGAAATTTTGCGTACTGTAATCCTGGATTCTAACAACTTTTTATCCCATAAATCAGTTCCTATGGGATAAAATCACCTACGTGGTTAATTGTGTGGAAAAACAAAAG
Source organism: Eupithecia tripunctaria (assembly GCA_955876795.1). NCBI lineage: Eukaryota > Metazoa > Arthropoda > Insecta > Lepidoptera > Geometridae > Eupithecia > Eupithecia tripunctaria. The sequence goes on from OY041620.1 coordinate 9,771,361, forward strand.
ACAATAGCCCCTGATTTTAAAAATTTACCTGTAGTAAGTAAGAGTGTAACTGGCTAAGTTAGCAAAACAAAACAACAATCAATCTTTAACAATATTTATTCAATAGAAACATTTCTTTATGTACAGAGGAGCGAGTTTATTTCACGTTAGTAACGAGACGTGGTCGTGGCGACTCGTTTTCTATAGAATTTGGTACAGCGCACCTCTATCGTGTGGACAGTTAGGGAACTACGCAAATCCCGTACTAAAAGAGACGTCACGACCACGACTCTTTCTAACGTCAAATGGTCTCAACCCCTAGGTATAATTGTATTAAGAGTGCGCAATAACGCCGCTACGAGATGGATTTCGAGCGGTATGACGAGATATGGTTTTCTCGAGTGAGAAGTACAGAGCCGAGACGTGCACCGTATTTTCTACGCGCTAAAACTGTTTTTACCTAATTAAAAGTTAATGAAACAACCATTAAAAAAATTAAAAGACATAAGTAAAGAAATACTTCTGCGTTTCTTAGCAAAACAAAAACCGAGGAAAAAAAGTGTGCTATTCCTGAGATAAATAGAAAATGTGTGCAAAACATCTATTTTTCTAAAAAATAAATTATCGAGAAAACTTTCACCAATCGTGTTTTTAAAACACGTAATTCAAGATAAAAGATCTAAGTAACGTTTCCCTAATTATGAAGATGTAGCTTTCACAGATTCTGATAAAAATAACGATTTTGAATTAAATTGCTTATAGGCACACTCTTAACAAAATTGACTTTTATCACCAAACGATCTCTATCCTTCCGTCGAGGTCCTTCAAGATGGTTTGCTGCGCGCGCATGTAGTTCTGTAGCATTACGTAGTCTACGTCCAGTGTTGCCATGTTCTCGCGATTATCGGACAGCATCTGAGGAATATCAGTATTTTTACCAAGGGCTTTACCATGGTATGTAATACCATATTTAAATAATGTTTGTTCTATGTAACCGCCTAAAATTACCGTTTGTCTGTTTTTATATTTTATTCTATATATTACTCTCTCCTGCGTAAAATCCCTTAAGGTGTTTCCAAAAATATTTTGTTTGTTTTGTATTCTTACAATAAAATAATTATTATTTATTATGTTTAAAATTAGATTATAACGATATCAAGTGTACATATATATGAATGTACCTATGGTGGAATAAATGAAATGAAATATAATTCGTTGAGCACAAGCGCTCTAAACCAATGTAACTCTATTGTGTATTAACTGTTGGTGTTCCAAATTAATGAATACAATAAAACGGCTTAACACTAAAAAATACCAGAATTTTAAAGAGTATACTTGGGTATATGTATCTGTTCGGTATTTGCTCAGTATTCAGTACCTACTTATTGCCTTTATATAATCAAGTTATTCCCTTATTCATAATAGTCTGCTAGCTTAGCACACTAGTAAATCTCGCTGTCTTTTTCGATTAACATAAGTCAGACTGAGAAGCTGTTTTATGTTAGCAGACCGTTATGAAAAAGGGGGTTAGTGATTAGGTGAGTTATATTAAGATCACATTATCAATCTGGCCGGATGTTGGAGTCTGGATTATGAACATACCCAAACACACCCTCATACACACACACAAACTCACACACATTAACACGCACTTAGGTCTGTCTGTTTTTAGATATTATTTTTCCCTTGTTTACTTTTACTGTGTTTTTATTTCTTATTTTTGTAATCAGACGACAAAGGAACCTAGAATAAGTAAAAAAGTAAGTAGATATAAATAGTTCCAATGTCCTTAGTAACATTATGTACCTACAATTCCACTATCACAGAACCAACTGATATAACCTAAACCTAACGTAACTATTAACGTTATAACTTTTAAGGATCCTAATAACGTAACTTTATTGTATGTAATCTGTGGAGTGGTGGCCCTGGAGACTTGCAGTTCAGGTTTTTCTAAAACCTATAAGCAAGCTCCAGCCTCTCACAATACAGGTTTAATACCTACTTATAGTTCTACGCGCTTATTATTAACTAAATTTAAGCAAACCTATTGTGAAGAGGAAATAAATCTATTATTATTATTATTATTATGTAGTATGGGCGTTGGTCACTAAAAGAATCATTGAAGAAGTCGTCAAGTTCCTAATAACATTGTTTATGAGCATCTCTTCTCTTTCGGTTTTTTTTCGAACATGTTATATTTTTTCAAGATACTTTGGGTATTTGGGATTTTATTGTAAATTTTGAGTTGGGGGAGGATTGGACTCAAATAATGATAACTTAGTGAGACTGTCAGCCGATTTCAAAAACATTATTATCCACTCGCGAGTAAAGGTTAGTTCTGCATCCCTACCTAGTGCCGCCCTAGTGTTTTGGAAGACCCGTGGATCCGTGAATGGTTTGGAGAATCCAGGTCAGTGGCCAAGCTTTTATATCTACCCTGTGTAACAAGCAAAGATCTATCCAATTCCTTACATCCATAGGCATAGGATAGGCATTTTAGCTAGGCACTGGTACAGCATTATACTTATTTCATTCTAAAATCTTGGTCCTTCGATTTATATTTTTCTTACTATTTTATTACTGTGTATCCGCCACCGCCGTCGCCGATGTAGTTCTGTGTCACTACGCGGTACGTTTTCTCCGGGTCTTGAGGTAGATAGCGAGGCATTGTGTGTCTTATATTCAAAAGCTTAGAGTAGTAATTACCGTGTATCCACCACCGCCGTCGCCGATGTAGTTCTTGTCACTACGCGTAGGTAGCTAAGCATTGTGTGTCTTATACACTAGCGCTTAGAGTAGTAATTACCGTGTATCCACCACCGCCGTCGCCGATGTAGTTCTGTGTCACTACGCGGTACGTTTTCTCCGGGTCTAGAGGTAGGTAGCTAAGCATTGTGTGTCTTATACACTAGCGCTTAGAGTAGTAATTACCGTGTATCCGCCACCGCCGTCGCCGTTGTAGTTCTTGTCACTACGCGGTACGTTTTCTCCGGGTCTAGAGGTAGGTAGCTAAACATTGTGTGTCTTATACACTAGCGCTTAGAGTAGTAATTACCGTGTATCCACCACCGCCGTCGCCGATGTAGTTCTGTGTCACTACGCGGTACGTTTTCTCCGGGTCTAGAGGTAGGTAGCTAAGCATTGTGTGTCTTATACACTAGCGCTTAGAGTAGTAATTACCGTGTATCCGCCACCGCCGTCGCCGTTGTAGTTCTTGTCACTACGCGGTACGTTTTCTCCGGGTCTAGAGGTAGGTAGCTAAGCATCGTGTGTCTTATACACTAGCGCTTAGAGTAGTAATTACCGTGTATCCACCACCGCCGTCGCCGATGTAGTTCTGTGTCACTACGCGGTACGTTTTCTCCGGGTCTAGAGGTAGGTAGCTAAGCATTGTGTGTCTTATACACTAGCGCTTAGAGTAATAAGTACCGTGTATCCGCCACCGCCGTCGCCGATGTAGTTCTGTGTCACTACGCGGTACGTTTTCTCCGGGTCTAGAGGTAGGTAGCTAAGCATTGTGTGTCTTATACACTAGCGCTTAGAGTAGTAATTACCGTGTATCCACCACCGCCGTCGCCGATGTAGTTCTGTGTCACTACGCGGTACGTTTTCTCCGGGTCTAGAGGTAGGTAGCTAAGCATTGTGTGTCTTATACACTAGCGCTTAGAGTAGTAATTACCGTGTATCCACCACCGCCGTCGCCGATGTAGTTCTGTGTCACTACGCGGTACGTTTTCTCCGGGTCTAGAGGTAGGTAGCTAAGCATTGTGTGTCTTATACACTAGCGCTTAGAGTAGTAATTACCGTGTATCCACCACCGCCGTCGCCGATGTAGTTCTGTGTCACTACGCGGTACGTTTTCTCCGGGTCTAGAGGTAGGTAGCTAAGCATTGTGTGTCTTATACACTAGCGCTTAGAGTAGTAATTACCGTGTATCCACCACCGCCGTCGCCGATGTAGTTCTGTGTCACTACGCGGTACGTTTTCTCCGGGTCCAGAGGTAGGTAGCGAGGGATGTCACACTCGATGCAGCGGATGGTGGCTGTTACGCGGGAACCAACCGGGGCTGAGCCGTTGTAGGTGTTACGCATGCCTGGAATAAATGTACAAAATTCAAGTCGGACTGTGCAAGCCTGTATGTACTCTGACATACCGAGCAAGGATTATGGGCATTACCTCCCATGAGATAAACGCCAAAAAGTGCTTATCAGGAGGAGGCCTGCGTCCAGCAGTGGACCAATAGGTACAGGCTGTTAAGGTTGAGGTGAGGTTGAGGAACCTACCCCGTCTTACTTTTCATACAAACGCTCTTACGTGATTCTGGCGTTGTTGTAACATATCTTTTGTTTGAAACTTTTGACTAATCTTGTGCAATATATTTAGGTTTCTGTCGTAATAAATTTTTTTGTTTTCGAATGGACTATACATATACATATACAATGCTGTTAGTTGACCGCAGATGGCCATGACAGCGTTACCGGACTTATGGCGGGCACAGAGGGCGCCTCAGCGGTAATATTTAGGTTGGGGCGACATGCACAAGGGCCACCACTTAGGTGCGAGCCTCGGCTTGGGCTGTCGCCAGGTGCTACGAGAGGGCATGGAGGTTTACGCCTTAGATGCACGAATGCACCTGCGGGCGGAAGGAGGGAATTCTTCTTTTGGTCGGCTGTGTAGTGTGCGGTAACGAATCGGTTGACGTCACCTCCGGGTTAGCGGCGGTGAGTGGGTCAACGGGGTCACCGAGAACATGTCTCGGGGAAAAAAAACAAATTTGGAGAAACAAATTCAGTAGCAGCCTCCAAAAATCTGCTTTTTTGCACAATTTTTACCTGAACTTTGGGTGTTCATAATGTACTCACAGATTGTAAAAGTAAAGAAAATGTTTAGCAGTGGACTAATACAGGCTGTTGAGGTTGAGGTTTTATGTAACATCGCCAAACGTAATGCCTATCCAGTTTGAAACTATTTTGCTTTGCGTTAAAAACAAAAAATACAGAGCAAGCCGGGGTTGGCAACTATTCACTTCACAGAAAAATCACGCTAGTGGTAGTAAGGCGCAATTTTTGCTGACTATACCTCCGATTTGCAGCATCCTCCCGCTGTAAAAATCCCCGACCGTGGACTGGTAGGCGCCGACGGAGAACTCCAGTGCTTCTAACAAGTACTCTCCCTTTATGTCATACACTTGCACGTAGTTCTCGAACGGCATCGCCATTAGCAAGCTCTCGGTGGTCACCTCTGAAATGGAACACAACGCAACTTTTAATAAGTGTGGGACTAGGTAGATTTATTACGTTTAGAGGCGACCTTTTTGGCTAGGCCTCGACACAGGGGCGTCAGGCGCACTCGAGTAACAAGTAACAAAGCAATTAAAAGTAGGTAGGTATATAAATATACCGATATACAGGGCGTCCCACAGCCATGCCACATAGAGGGAAAGTAAATTAAATATTGAAGATAGAACATTTTACTGAAAGAAAACTATTTGATTTTAAAAACAATAAAAACTGTATTAAAAGATTTTTGAATAATTGCCTGTCTGAACCGGGAACCAAACCCGCAAAATTGAAAAAAAATCACCCGTAATTTTATGATCAAACAACTTAATCTAAAGGATTATTTTTTCCCAAATAATATAGCATCTTAAATAAAAGGAAGACCATGAAATTTTACATTTTATTTAAAATAATTACGTTTTCCTTAGTCTAAATGGCAAATAAAAACTGCATTCAAAGATTTTTGAATAATTATCGGAAATCGAACCCGCCAAATAAAAAAAAAAGACGTGTGGCACTCGGGGACTGCCGCGGTAAAGCTATTGCAATGCCATCTAGAGGCGAGTTGCTGAACTAAAGAGACAAACGTCAAGGTTTTTTCGTTACGGAATTTCTGGATTCGGTCCCCGCGCTCAAGGCCCGCGATAGAAGCTATGCAATAGCTTAAAAAAAGCAATTGTATTTTTTTTTTCAATTTGGCGGTTTATATTTGAAGGGCAATTATTCAAAATTCTTTGAATGCAGTTTTTATTGTTTTTATTATCAAAATAAAGTCTTCTTTCAGTAAAATGTTCTATCTTCAATATTTAAGGAACTTTTTCTCCATGTGGCATGGCCATGGGAGGCCCTGTATATATAGGTCCGTGCAAGCTTCGGAAAAGGCCGATATCATTAAGTAAAACTTTTTTACGTCTTGTCATTCTGAATCCGACTGATATAAAAGAAAATTAAAAAAAAAACAACACAATAGAAATGAAGTTTCATACGTTTGTCTCTCCCGCTAAACGCGTGAGAAATGAAATTCCATAGAGTTTTTCCTCCCGCGTTTCGGTACGCCGTGCCGGCAATGCCGACGGGTTTTCACCTTACGTTTGGAAAAGAAATAAGCTACTTTCTGAGCAGGCGTAGTATAAATATTAGGTCCTTACATATGAAATTGGCGTTTTTCGTACTGGCCACTTTAATCACAAATTTCTCCTCTTTGGTAAGGAATTCCAAATTCAAATTTGTACAGCTATAGACTCATGTATTTGTGCTTCGATGATCGTCATTCATTTGTTTTTTTTCTTCTGTTTTTTTCTGTTTGCGTCACTCATTTTACAAAATGGAAAACTTAAAATATCGCATTATTTACGAGTACGAGTTCCGCCGTGGCACTAGTGCTGCGGAAACAACTCGAAGGGTGAATGATGTGTATGGCGGTCGTGTTGCAAAAGAAAACACAGTTCGTTTTTGGTTCCAACGTTTTCGTTCTGGAAATTTCGACCTGCAGAACAAGCCCCGTGGACGGCCTGAGACTCAAGTTGATAATGAAGAGTTGAAGGCTATTGTGGAAGCGGATCCATCGCAAACCACGTCCGAGTTAGCTGCAGGCTGCGATGTTAGTGATAAAACTGTTTTAATTCACTTGAAGCAAATTGGGAAGATTAAAAAGCTTGAAAGGTGGGTACCTCACGAATTGACTGAAGCAAACCGGCAAACGCGCGTCGACTGCTGCGTTACATTACTAAACCGGCACAATAATGAAGGTATTTTAAACCGAATCATTACCTGTGATGAAAAATGGGTTCTTTACGATAATCGGAAGCGCTCAGCGCAATGGTTGGATCCTGGCCAGCCAGCCAAATCCTGCCCCAAGCGAAAATTAACCCCAAAAAAGTTACTTGTAAGCGTTTGGTGGACTAGTGCCGGTATTGTTCATTACAGTTTTCTCAAATCTGGCCAGACTATTACGGCTGATGTCTATTGTCAGCAATTGCAAACCATGATGGAAAAGCTAGCGGCTAAACAACCTAGGCTGGTCAATCGCTCCACGCCACTGCTGCTTCACGACAACGCTAGACCACACACTGCGCAACAGACGGCTACTAAATTAGAAGAGCTTCAATTGGAAAGTCTAAGACATCCTCCGTACTCCCCGGACCTTGCTCCAACAGATTACCATTTTTTTCGAAATTTGGATAACTTCTTGCAAGGGAAAAAATTCAATTCCGATGGGGCAGTCCAAATCGCCTTCAAAGATTTTATTGATTCCCGTCCGACTGGTTTTTATAGTAAAGGGATCAATGAACTACCTATAAGATGGCAAAAGTACATAGAAAATAATGGTTCATACTTTGATTAATTAAATATATTATATTAAAAAATATTCGACTTTTTGTTCCTCCCATACAAAACGCCAATTTCATATGTAAGGACCTAATATTTATGTGTACTTTGGTAAGACAGATAATGAGAAGGTTAATGTACCTTTCCACGGGATAGATGTGATAGTAATAACTATTTATCAAGCTGTTTATATAGTAAACATTTTACTTGTCTAAATACTTATTTTGTAAGTCTAAAGAAATAAACGATTTGACTCTGACTCTGACTCTTGACTCTGACTCTGATACTCACCTCCAGGGTTGATCTGAACGCGCAAGCCGCCCGCGTTGATCATGCACACGTGAGCCTCGTTCCAGTTCGTGCCAGTGGCGCGCGGCATCAGCTGTAACATGGACAACATTACTTAGCTTTACCACAGTGGCTCAACTATACAGTGTGGATTTTGCGACAGGGTAGTAGCTACAGGAAAGTGTATAGGAAAAGTGTTTTTAGCGATTTCTCACTTTTTTTGTAAGTAGGCACTCACCGCAGTTGATCCGATAGAAATTTAATAAATAGGTTCAATAAAAAATGTGTAATAATATGTTATGATTATGACCCACGAGTCAATGAGACAGTATCACCTGCTCATAGGCCCGTATTATGAAAGCATGCTCAGTCATCGACCTATGCTTGAGTGATGCTTATCTATAGTTTTGAGTAAAGACTTATTTTAAAACAATACTTGGGAACATATGTCAAAATCTACACTCACTCATGTAACCCTCAAGTAACGATGCGTTCTTACCACGTTGTTACGCATTATTGAACGGTTACCAAATATTACATGAGTAATTGCCTATTTTAGAACGATTTCAAACTTTCATATCTGTGCCTAGTGATTCTTTGAACTTATCTTTACTCAGGTGCGATCTGGACCACGCTTGAGTAATGCTTGGAAAAGATTTCTACGCACCAAAGCTTTTTTTTTTTAAGTAAAACTCCAAAATGTTTGAACTCTTTGCGTTTCGTTTCACAAAAACCACCAAATCAACACAAATACATTGTGGCAAGGTAAAGGAACGTTTTTTGCTTAGGTAAAAGGGTAAATGTGTAGACCATAGACAAAACCCTTTTGACCGATTTTGCTAGTGCAACTAGTTAATTAGCGTGAGAGTTACATTCTATAATAAAGATTTACTTGAGTAGTATTCTAAGCTTGAGTAGAACTGACGTAATGACTGCATAAGTAATGCTTGGGGAAACTTTCATAATACGGGCCTTAACCCTTTGTTTACATACTACCACAGTGGTATACAGAGTGGTTTTTTCGTCAGGGTAGTAAGTAGGTACCTTAAGCGGTGTAGCTACACAGGAAAGTGTATAGACAATGTGTTTTCAGCGATTTCTAACTTTTTTAATAAGTTATCCAACCTCAGTTGATCCGATAGAAGTTTAAAAAACAGGTTCAATAAAAAAAATGTGTATCTAATAATATGACTAATAAGTAAAAGTAAAAGTAAAAGTAAAAGTATATTTATTGCCATTACATGTGAAGAAGTTGGTACATACAGAAATGCGTAACAATGTAATTTGCCCTTTTTGGGACGTGCAATTATCTATTTGTTTACAATAATATTTGAAGATTCTATAATTTAAAAGAAAAAGATTCTATAATCTAAAATTAAAGGTAATAAATTGAATTAATATAGTTGTCATAGTCATAGTTGTCATACATAAAATGGATATAAATTTTTAAAATATAATAGAGTAGTTTTAGAGTAGTTTAAAGTTATTTGTCAAAGTTCTTATCAATAATAAAATCTTTCACTGTGTAGTAACATTTTACAGTCAATATAGTTCTCAGCTTTCTTTTAAATATCGTGGTCGGTAATTCTCTAATTGAGAGTGGAATTTTATTATAAATCGACGGTGCCATAGCAAAGAGACTTGTTTGCAGTAATCTCTTTTTGCAGTTTAACTTACAAATTCGTAACTGGTCGCGTCTATTACGTGGTACGGCGTCAGATTGCTTACAAAACAAACTTGGATTATTCCTTACAAACATAGCTGTTTCTAAAATATACAGCGAAGGGAGAGTCAAAATGTTGTATTTCTTAAAGAAAGGTTTACAAGAATCCGTCACTTTCAGATGAAACATAGCGCGGATGCATCTTTTTTGAAATTTAAATACCTTGTCGACGTCGGTAGAGTTCCCCCAAAATATCAAAGCGTACCGGATGTTCGAAGCAATAAGGCCGTGATAGGCAGTAAGCAGGGCCTCTTCATTAACTACTGGCGATAGTTTGTGAAGTACGTAAACTAGGCTGTTTATTTTTTTACACAGATATTCTACATGTGGTTTCCAATTTAATTTTCTGTCAATGTGAATTCCTAAAAATTTTGTGGTCGTAACTTCTTCAATGCTGTTATTATTGTATACTATGTCAAAATTTGGAAATGCCGCATTATCGCGTTGTCTGAAATTAATAATTTTAGTTTTATTAATGTTAATTTTTAAATTATTATTATCTAACCATTGTATTATAGATGTCAAAGCATTGTTAATGTCATATTCATAGGTATTCATGTCGTTACAAGTTATAGTTACGGTACTGTCGTCAGCAAAGAGGGACATAGGTTGTATAGTGCCTTTAGGTAGATCGTTGATATACGTAAGGAATAGCAACGGTCCAAGAACACTTCCTTGAGGAACTCCGTACTTCACGATGCGTTCCTTCGATACATATACTTCTTCTCGCTTAGTTCCATAATTTATTTTCGTTATATGTGTAATTTGTTTGCGGTTTTCTAAGTAGGATTGAATTAAATTCAGAGCTTTACCTCTAATCCCATATGACTCTAGTTTTTTAAGTAAGATATTGTGCTGGACATAGTCGAAAGCTTGTGTCATATCACAGAATATAGAGCAAACTGGAATGTTTTTGTCGACATTGTTTGTGACACGATAAAGAAAATCATATAGAGCCATATTAATTGTCTTATTTTCCCTAAATCCCTTTTGTTCGTCACAGAATATCTTGTTTGATTCGAAGTAGTTATTTATTAGTCGGTAGATGTATTTTTCAAATATTTTTGATATTACTGGTATGAGAGATATCGGTCTGTAATTTTCCAATTTATTTTTGCTTTCCTTTTTATGTAATGGTTTAATGATTGAAACCTTTAAAGCATCTGGAAAAGTACCGGTGACAAGAGTTAGGTTTACAATATGGCAGATAGGGGCGCTGATAAAACGAGCTACAACTTTTATAATTCTGGTTGAAATTCCATCGCATCCAACGCTACTGGTATTATTTAGAGAGTATATTATTCTAAGAATATCGGTCGGTATGCAAGGTTTGAGAAATACAGAGTTTTTAGGGCTTTTTATAGATTTTGTAACATTGTTTCCTGCTTTGTCAATGGGAATTATCTTGTCAATAAAAAAGTTATTAAATATATTAGAAATGTCATGAGGATTTGTAATTGATTTATTATTTACTATTATTTCGTCAATTGAGTCTTTTGGTAGCCTTCTTTTAGTGTTATTAATTATACCCCATGTAGTTTTACTTTTATTTTTTGAAGATTTGATTTTGTGATTGTTTTGAGCTTTTTTTGTAAGTTTTATAATTTTTTTGAGTGTTTTCGAATATTTTTTATATGTATGTATGTTTGTGTCAGAGGGTATTTTCCTACGTTCCCAAAGAAGTTTCCTTTTTTTCTTGCTACAGAGTTTTATACCTTGCGATATCCATTGTACTGGTTTTGTAGTTTTTATAGATATTATTTTGTACGGGAAACAAAGGTCATAAAAAAGTTTAAACCTATCAATAAATAAATTGTATGAAATATTAGGATCCGTTTCGCTGTATATTTCGGAAAAAGATAGGTTTTCTAGACTATTAACAAACTTTCCTATGTTTTCTACTGAATAGTCTCTTCTCTTTACTTTCCAAAATTTTACTAGAGTTAAATTCCTAACCGAACATTTTAAAAGCTGCGACGTGTGGTCTGACAGAGCTAGTTCAATTACCTCTGTAGAACATCGTTTTTTAAGATTGTGCGCAAAATTATCTATACAAGTTTTACTGCTAAGCCGTGTTGGCTGCCTAAGAGCCAGCTTAAGATTAAAGTTTAACAATAAGCATTCAAAGTCAAGAGTAATATTATTTTTCTTTAAAATGTCAATATTAAAATCTCCTGCTATTATCACATTTTCGTATCGTTTTTTAGATATTTCCTGTAAAACTTTCTGTAAGCAGGTCATAAAAATGTCAATATTATTTAGTTTTGGTACTCTATACACACATAAAATTAAAATATTATAGTCAGTTAGTTCCACTGCACAACATTCAAATACACTGGTGATTGAAAAATCTGATAATTTCTTAATCTCTATCCACCTATTGAGCTCATTATGTACCAATATGCAGGCTCCTCCTCTTTTGCTCTCCTTGCGGCTGTAGCACGCTGCCAAGGTGTAGTTTGGTATCGTAAGAAACTGTTCTTGTCCGTCCATCATGAAATGTTCCGTAATACATAATATATCTATTTTATTTTTACGCTCCTGTAGTTCCATGATGCTGATAGTAAGTAAGTCAGATTTACTTAGAAGTCCCGCAATATTTTGATGAAGAACAAAGAGGTTTTTATTCACGAAAAAACTGGTTTTGTATTTTAGTTTCCATATCCTCAGCTCCAGCAATATTTGAATTGTTTGTATGTTTCATTTTCTGTATGGTTGTCATGGTGTTGGCTAAGTCTTGGAAAATTGTCCGAAGACCAGAGTTGCTGATTTTTCCTGAGGGCTTATGAAACATTGAGTAGTCGTATGTTAGGTATTTGTTCGTGTCAAATAAGTAGGCGTATTTATATTTTTTAATTTCAATATACAGCCGGTTGTTAAAGTTTTGAATTTTTTGGTTTATTTCGTATTTTCCAAAGCCGTATTGATAAGTCGGCGCACATATTATTACTTGTGTATGTGTAATTTCTTGAAGTGATGTTTTGATGCAGTCTAAGATGTTCTGTATTCTGTGTCCTTCTATAAAATCTTCATCACCTAGCAATATAATACAATAATCTTCCTTTGTGAAGTTTTTTAGCTTTGGTTGTAGACCGTGTAGTAACTGCGAGATGTTTGCTTTGGGGGTAAGGTAATGGCAGATGTTAGAGCCACAGTGTAGGACATCCTGTGCGGTTGTTAGCACGTTGTTTTGTTTGTTGGTACTCAGTAAGCAGATTTTCGGTTTGCAGTTAGACGTCTTATTTTGTACCCATCTCTGTTTTAGGGTTGTGGGCACACACGGAATCTGATAAGTTGGAAATTGAGGTTGATGATTGTCTTCTAAAAAATTCGTAGTTTCAGTATGTAAAACTGAATTTTGTGTCTGAATATCCATTTTTTCGGGTTCAATGTGAGTTTGGCATTCTTTATTTAATTTCAGCTGTGCAGAAAACTTTACTGCTTCTGTTTGAGTTTCTTTATGTTTCGTAGTTGTTTCAGCTTTTTTGCAACTTAATTCTGTAGTTATCATGGGTTTTGTTTGTGTATGTTTGTCTAATTTGATGTAATGCTGTGTTTTTATGTTTTTACGATTTGGAGATGTTGTCTTCGCAGGGCTCGTTCCAATTTTCCTATAAATAACATTCTTTTTTGCCAATTCAATATTGTTATTTCTAAGCTCCCATTTTCCAGAGACAGACGTTCTATTTCGTCGTGAGCACTAGTTAATTGAACCTTGAGTTGGTCAATTTTTTGCAAGAGATTCTGTACTTGTTCGGTTAAATCACTCGATAGGTCCGGCACGCTACTAGTGCTGCCACCTACTGTTTCATCAATACTCATATCTGAATCGTTGAGTTTGGTGGTCGTTTCTAAAACTAGTTGTGTGAGCGCTCGCCTAGGCCTGAGCGTAACATAATCTGTAGGGTCCATTCTCGAGCTCCCTCTAGTGACGAGTTGCGGTAACGTTCACTTTTAGTATAGTGATAGAGATCACTTCAAATAAATTTGAAAGGATAAATCAAAAAGAAGCATCGATGTGGCTTCGAACCTACCACCTTATGCCCTTCGGCGTTTCAGTCCGGCGTGTTCGCCTTTACGCCAAGACGACTGTTGCAATGAACACGAAAATTAGCTAATGGATGCTTTGTAGCTTTTGACGTTCATAGGTTCATATACGTCTATTCGTGACGGTCGACTTCGATTGCACTCGGGTCCAAAGGTTAGTTTAGACGTGCGTGATGTAAACAATGATTCATTTTTATGTTGCTTGCAACGGTTCGCATCCAGAGAATATTTGAAAATTTACTCACTTTTTGAGCCAATATTTGTATTTCTTGATGGGTTATGGTTTCTTTAGGCTTTTGACTAATGTGTTGTGTTTATGTTTTGCGTGAATATCCTTGCTTTTGGCTAGATATTTGTCACTTTTTTCTTCTTTGATTTCTTCTTGGCGGATGAATTATTTGGGCTGAAAACAATTTGTGGTGATATTTGGAACACACTTTCGCACGTAGTAACTTAGTATCGCTAAAACTTTACTTTTACTATTTTTAGGAATATTTATACACGGAGCCGATGTTTACTAAGATAGCAGCGCCATCTCTAATGAGACATCTATAATGAGACAGTCTCTGCTCTAAGAAGCCGTCGCAGGCCCAACTGCCCATGTTGCATTCGCGAACCGATTGGCCGAGAACCTCTTTGTGTGTCCACTGGTCCCACGGAGCCAATGAGACAGTCTCACCAGCTCTAAGAAGCCGTCGCAGGCACAACTCATTGGCCGAGAACCTCTTTGTGTGTCCACTGGTCCCACGGAGCCAATGAGACAGTCTCACCAGCTCTAAGAAGCCGTCGCAGGCACAACTCATTGGCCGAGAACCTCTTTGTATGTCTACTGGTTCCACGGAGCCAATGAGACAGTCTCACCAGCTCTAAGAAGCCGTCGCAGGCACAACTCATTGGCCGAGAACCTCTTTGTGTGTCCACTGGTCCCACGGAGCCAATGAGACAGTCTCACCAGCTCTAAGAAGCCGTCGCAGGCAGAACTCATTGGCCGAGAACTTGACTCTGTGTCCACTGGTTCCACGGTGCCAATGAGACAGTCTCACGAGCTCTAAGAAGCCGTCGCAGGCACAACTGATTGGCCGAGAACTTGACTCTGTGTCCACTGGTTCCACGGTGCCAGTGAGACAGTCTCACCAGCTCTAAGAAGCCGTCGCAGGCAGAACTGATTGGCCGAGAACTTGACTCTGTGTCCACTGGTTCCACGGTGCCAATCAGACAGTCTCACCTGCTCTAAGAAGCCATCGCAGGCCCAACTGCCCATGTTGCATTCGCGTCGGTAGCACCACGACCGGTTGAGCGTCACTAGTGATTGGCCGAGAACCTCTTTCCCTTCTGCGTCCACTTGTTCTCTCCATGGCTCGAGGAGCTCCAGCATCTGAGGGTCTGGGGGTGAACAAATAGTCAATCGCAGTCAATTGCACCTTATTTCTTGTTTGATAGTAATAACTATTTATCAAGCTGTTTATATAGTAAAATTTGACTTGTCTAACACCCGGTTTCTCGAACGCTTATTATTTTGACAAATTGTTGACAATTTGTCAGGCTGTACACGCACTGCTTTATTTATGCTTTATTACTCGCGTGGTTTTTTTTGCAGAATTCTGTAACTTAATGGAAGTTCACTAGCGGAAAAATATGAATGTTTGGAGCACTATAAAGTTGTAGGTAGCTATAATAGAAAGGAATTTTATTCGTCGTACGTGTAAATTAAGTTAAGTACGCAGGTTATATTCCGAAAGATTAAAATTCACGCTGTGAGATTCCGCAGTGCGTATATAACAAGCCGTTGACTATCCATTCAATGTGACAAGCGTTCGAGAAACCGGCTGTAAGTGCTTATTTTGTAAGTCTAAAGAAATAAACGATTTGACTCTGACTCTGACTCTAATAAGTCGGTAAGGGGTAAACTGACAACCA
The DNA here is from genome assembly GCA_955876795.1 of Eupithecia tripunctaria. NCBI lineage: Eukaryota > Metazoa > Arthropoda > Insecta > Lepidoptera > Geometridae > Eupithecia > Eupithecia tripunctaria. Next base: position 9,786,925 of record OY041620.1, read on the forward strand.
GCGCCGCCCAAGCTTAACGCATTCACTGCCCAGCCTGTTAGTGTTTAGTAAGCTTGTCGGCATTATGCTGAGTTTATCCCTATTGCCATAATTTTAGCTTACATAAACCTAATAGAATTAGTTACTAAGTTCTTTTAATCTATAGTAAGTTTGTTACCTATGCATGCAGGTTACTTATTAGTATATGTGTACATCTAGTTGGGCAATAAATGTTTTTTTTATTATTATTATTATTATTTGATACTAGCTGCCCAGGAGCTAGTTAAATAGCCTCACCTGGTACAATAGAAGTTCCCAGATAGATCGGCTGTCCCTCCCATCTGGTGACCTTGCCTTCAGCGTCGAAGTAGAACTTGATGTTGCCGAGGTAGCGGGTGTAGCAGGAAGCTTGCACGATGGGGATCTGAGGGAATTGCCACATTAATAAAGGGTGTCTCAGAATTCCCTTTTGTTTCGCCTGTTGCCCGCTGCCCGCCACAGGCATGTTCTGGAAGATGGGGGTTCGGTGACGTTCACGCGCTTTGCCACGTTCATTTTATTGTAGTTGCATGTAATGTTACACGGTACAGCTACGCAATCCCGCACCTTTTTATTCAGCGTGACGAGCGAAGCGAGCCGCGCTATGCAACGACATGTAATTCCAGTGCGGCGAGCGAAGCGACTCGCATACCCCTCCCAGTTTGGTCAGTTAAAGACTCGGAACAGATTAAATGCAGATTGGTCATACATTTACAAATATTTAGCTTATTCTTCCCGTGGGTGTCGTAAGAGGCGACTAAGGGATATCCATTGGAGGCAGCAGCGCCACCTGCAGAACAGATCTTCCACTAAACCGCGATCCCCAATCCGCATGCCCAGCGTAGGAATTATGAGAATTACCCCCCATGAGTTAAACGCCAATAGGGCGTTTATCAAGGGGAGGCCTGCGTCCAGCAGTGGACCGATACAGGCTGTTAAGGTTGAGGTTGAGGTTACAAATATTTGTCCCTTCAATCCTACATAGCGTGTGGCCGTTGAGCCACGTCTACACCTCGCGGCCGTGGTGTAGAGCGAGTGGCCTGGCCACCCACTATCGCGTCTATATCCTCGCTATGAGTGGCTGGTTACGACTGGCCTTGACTATATTTTTTTCCCTGGTGTGATGCCACTGCTGGTGTACCACAAGGGCGGCGTACTTTCTCCTCTTCTATTTGCAATTTTCATCAACTCCATATCAGAATCTTTGTCAAGTTCCTACCTCTACGCTGACATCTTCAGATCTACCAACAAGCCTCTATTAATGACCTTACGTCAGCTATAGCCTTTTTACTTCCTCGATTCTCTACATTTCCTTCTGTATTGTATTTTATGTTTGTGTGGTACAATATAGAGTTATCTATCTATCGTCTACTGACCGTGTGTCCGTTGGCCTGTGTGACGACAGTCGGGTAGTCGCTGGCCGGCGTGTCACCGTTGGGCGTCTCTCCGGTGTAGAGCAGCGTGTGCGAGTGTCCGCCCACTATAACGTCTATGTCTGAGGATACCTGCGATGCTAGCGCTCTGGAAAACATCACACAAATATTATAAACGTGAAAGTTTGTATGGATGGATGGATGGATGTTTGTTACCTCTTCACGCCAAAACTACCGGACGGATCTAGCTGAAATTGCATACAGGTAATTCTAATCCTGGAATCGAACATAGGCTACTTTTTATCTTATAAAACAGTTCCCGTGGTTTGAAAATTAGCTTTTAACGTTTCCGTAGTATCAACGCGTGCGAAGCCGCGGGGCGCAGCTAGTATATTATGTATTGAAATAAAAAACTATAAACCGACTTCAATGATATAGTTTTTTCATGGAAACCACTGTCAGAACTGGACCAAGTTAAAATGGGAGCACAGGGAATGCACCAGCTTTCAAATAAAAAAAGAATCATGAAAATCGGATCACCGACTCAAAAGTTCTGAGGTAACAAACATACAAAAAAATATACAGTCCAATTGAGAACCTCCTCCTTTAATGAAGTCGGTTAAAAACAAGAAAATACTTTAGGTGGATTAGGTATACACACATATCCCTCGCATTCCTCTAGCTTTTCATACGCTAGACTTTAACAACCTACTTATTTCAATCTAGTCTAGTCATCATCCCAGTTAGTCCATTGCTGGGCAAAACCTTTCCTCAGCGCCGTAACGACCTGTCTTCAGCTTGCCGCATCCAACATCTGCCAGCAGTCCTTCGCACGTAGTCATTCCGCCATGGTCATAGCATCCTACACTACGATTGCCGAGTCATGGTCGCCCAGAACGGGATTACCCAAAGGCACTCAGTGTATCTTAAATTTATGAGATTTGTAAGTGTAACTTACACATCGCTGGCGAATCCAATATGCGTCAGTAGAATGATGATGTCTACGCCCTGAGCAGTCAAGATGGCGGCCTCTCTGTTAACTGCCGTCAACTCGTCTTCCATTATTACGTCGCCGATTGGTGCTGAAAACTACAAAGAAAATATATATTTTTTTAATTTTAAGATCATCATCATCATCCGCAGCCCGACTTCATCCACTGCTGTGTATAGGCCTCCAAACTTTTGTGCCACTCCACACGGTCCTGAATTTTAAGATAGTCTGTTCTAAGAGAATAGTCGTGGCGTTTCGTTGAATTAACAATTTTAGTCGTACTGCAATGACAGGGCAGTGTTGTCAACCCAACAAAAGTTGCCAATTGGCACACGCGCGCCCTCTATTTTGCCCCGAATCTTCTCTTTTTGAACAGACTCTACATGCACACTTTAGTGTGAAACACCCTACCCGTCTTGCGGCTTTCGCCTTTTCTCCAAGAACGATGGTTAGATATAGACCTTTAGTTTCAATATTCAATAAGACCTATGGTTTGTTTAGAAATATTGGGGAATATAAATCTAGTCTCTTCTTGAAATATAAAATTTTGCGAAACGCTCCGTTAGCCGTTATACTGCTTTCTTTTTTGCCAAGCGCTACAAATTTCTGAAACATGTGTGTAGTTTGCTGAGCTTAGTCTTAGGTATGAGTGCAGCTCTCATCCCACTCATACCTAAGACTAAGCTAAGCCAACCACCAAATATTTACAGTACAAGACACCTAAAATAAGGGGCTCGCTCCGCTCGCATATTAAATGTATAACTGCTGTTTTGTCTCCAGGGGGAGGCTTGCGTCAAGTAGTGGCCAATACAGGCTGTTGAGATTGAGGGTGAGGTTGAATACAGAAGGAGATGGCAAATAATAAACCTAATCGGAACGAAGGTGGACAAACAAATAGTAGAGTTTGATCCCGTATAAGTTCAGGCTGTTCCTCCAGCTCGGTGATGCTTTGTGATCGCCTTAAGTTCAATAACATCGTTTTAAGACATTGATTTATTAAAAACGAAGATGAGGTACTGCTTGCTCGAAAGTTGCAACCTCAAATTGTGTAAAATTGTGTTCTCCCACATCAGTCACCGTCTGACCGGCGCGGCGGCACGGGCGGTCGTGATTCGCATGAAATATTGTTGTCTCAGTCTCCCTTCGGTCCTAGATACGTCTTTCCGTCTATGTTCTTCTTTGTATTGCACAGGACTGGAAATATAACTGTGAGCGTATGTGCTTGCGTGTAGTTGTAACACATGCCAATTTTTGAGTAAGCGCTGGGAGAACGTAGGTAACCTATCTTCCCTTTTTAAATCAATGTTTTACGAGCAAAGAATAAGCACCGCTATAAATAGCACCGCACGGTCCATCTGTAACATCTGTGGGGTAGTCATAACTTGACGTGTAACTTTAGTGTATTTTCGTCACTCCTTATGCGCCCTAATTGAAAACCAGCGCAGTATTGGGCAAATGCCTAATACTGCAAAATGCTGGGCTGCCCTTTTTACCCAATGTTTAATGAAATTATTAGATTTAAGTACTTATTAGTTTTACCTTATTGTTTTATACCGATATTATATATATTTATTATTTGTACCATTTCTTTTTTGTAAAATTTTGATTGATTTTTATCTTTTTTATCTAAGAAGAGAATTTCTACAAGTGAAAGAACGAAGCCTTACCACTCGTAACAGCACGCCGATAATCCCGATCCTCCGGCCATGCCGCTCGATCACCACGTGGTTCTGGATGTAGGGGGTCATGGAGGGCTCCAGGGCAGTATTCACGTTTGCTCCCAGCATTGGGGCGTTGAGCCGCTCCAGGTAGGGGACTAACCCTTCCACGCCGTGGTCGAACTCGTGGTTGCCTAGCACCTGGTAAAAAAAAAACAAATATTCTGATTCTAGATCTGATCTAGTAAGAAAATACTTTATTGAGCACTCCTCGAAGCCATTTACAAGAAATTAACAGGTTGATTCAAATAAGAGGAGCAAGAAGAACTTAAAAACAGTTCCTTTTGCGACAGAATAAACAACTCACACTCGAATAAACTAATAAATCGAATGCGCAATTTAATGTCCATTTCATTAAGCTAAATGAAACAACATAATTATGTTTGTTACTCTTTCACGCAAAAACTACTGAACGGATCGGGCTGAAATTTTGCATACAGTTCTAGGCCTGGAAAAACACATAGGCTACTTTTATCCCATAAATCAATTCCCGTGGGATAGACGTACGAAGCCGCGGGGCGCAGCGAAATGTACCTCTGATAGTGTTTGCTCGCTCTTGAATACGAGTGAGCAAACACTATCACAGGTTCCTTACGAACCCTATACAGTAAAAATTATCAGAGCATAACTGCTTCGATCAAATTATGCTTTACTTCCTTTAGTTACGACCATATACATTTAATTAGACCATATAAGACTCTTGGACTGTCACAGGTTCATAATGAAATCATTAGCTCGTCATTTTGCGCGCTTTTTATAAGCTAAACGACACCTGTGATTTATTTTCAAGCAATGCCAACATAACATAATATAATATAATTAATTTTGTTTTAAAAAACTATAAACCGACTTCAATTTTTACAGTTTTTTCATGAATTTTCATGGATCCCATTGTCAGAACGGAACAAAATTAAAATGGGACTACACGGAAGCACCAGCTTTCATATAAAAAAAGAATCACGCAAATCGGACCACCCAGTCAAAAGTTCGGAGGTAACAAACATAAAAAATAAAAAAAAATACAGACGAATTGAGAATCTCCTCCTTTTTGAAGTCGGTTAATAATATAAGACATTTATAAACGACACTTACATGAGCGTCATGAGGCAGCATGTTCATGAAATGCTGGCTGACGTTCCACCTCAGGAAGTTGTACCAAATCGTCCCCTGGAAGGTGTCCCCTCCGTTCAGCAGGATAGAGTCGGGCTCTACCTCTCGGACTTGGTTTATTGCCGTGGTGAGACGGGCGAAGCCTCCGATGCAAGGGTCGACGGTTGGCTGGCAGACGGTGCCCTGAGGGCTAACCTCGTCGAAACTGGGCAGTTGAAGGAATCATAGTTATTTGGGAGACCATCAGCTGATTGTGAAGATTAAAATAGCGATAGAGATCAGGCATTGGTGAACAGTCAAAATCACAAATCTGTGAAAACAGTTAGTTTTTGCCTCAAATGTGAAAAAACTAAAACTGACTTACAATCCCTTAGTTTTAAATTGTTTAAAACACATGTTTAAAAAAATGAAAATTACTTTACTTTTTCTCTTTGATCAGGTATTTAGCGGCCGGCGAAAACTTTGATTCTACAAATAAAAACTTCTTCAAAAAAGAGGGATCGCTTATTATTTAACATGATAAGATTAATATTATGTATTATTTGGTCATTAAACGACAAACCATAAAAAATGTTTTAAAAATGATGTCGGCCAAAGAAGGTAGATAAAAATCTAGAAAAAAGTAGGTTACTTACCTACAAAAAACGACTAAAGAAGAAGATAGCCTTGTCTTGAAGAAGATCCAGGTTGTAATTGGCCGGAATAGCAGAGTTCCATTAATTAGCAGTGCGAATAATGAAGTCAGAGGGGAAAAAGTAGAGTAGGTATAAACAAAGGTACTTACTGCGCATGAAAGTCATTGTAATGTATGATGTTGAGCTCAAACTCCTCCGCATGCACCAGGGACGCCAGCACCAACAATACCACCGCGACCGGTAACATAGCGACACACGTTTAATGACGGCGACACCGCCGAATCTCTCGCCACAATTGAAAGGATTATAGGCAGGTAGGTACACCAATTGCCGAGATTAGGATTAATCGACGATAATTTTTAAAAGATAACGATGTTTCCGCGAAGCAAAATACCTTTTTTTATTCGGTGAGGTAATTCGTTTACGAATCTGATCTTAGGGGGACCAGAGTTCAGGACGTAATACACACATTGGTATGAGAAGCGCATCAACTTTTGTTTCTATTATAAGTTTTTATATACACGTTATTTTTAAACTCTGCCACTTTTAAATTATGTAACCAATTGTATGTGTGTGTTTTATTTGACAAATAAATGATTTACTTACTTACTTACTTACTAAAACCTCTCCGGCGATGCTCTAGCCATTTTCGCCGAACCAAGGGAACTTTTAAACTTTAAACCTACCGCGGCCCGACTGGCGGCGGCGCGCGGCGGCGTGTCCCCTCTTCCTCTCATACATATAGCCCACCATTCTACACACTCGCCGACCCCATTCTTGTCTCGTTTCTAGTTTAATGTTCACTGCGTTTGCTTTTTAGGGTTCCGTACCCAAAGGGTAAAACGGGATTAGGTGCGGTCGGGGGGGAACGCCTCTGTCCGTCTGTCACCGGGCTGTATCTCATGATTCACAAATGATGTATTCTGACAGCAGCTGGCAACAGACATGACTTTGGAATAAACTTTTCCATTGCAAAGAAAATACTTGAAAAAAATCTAACAAAATATGAAAACTTAATATGAAAACTAAAATAGTAAATGTCAGTTTACGGAAAATACCTCTACATTACCCAATTACCATGCATAGGTACATAACATACCATGAAAAATAATAATTATATTAACTTCATAATTTGATGTAAGTACTTATAGGTTTTTAACTATACCGTGTCCATTTTGAATGAGGAATAAACGTAAACAAACCGCCCATACTTAACCTAAGTTATTTGTGTCGTACTTTGTTTACTAACATGCTTCATTCAAAATGGATAAACCATAGGTGACATAACTAATAGTAAATAGTCATGTAAGTACATATATATTTTATTCGAATTGCTATCCTCTCCTAAAAAGAACTTAGCAAGATGAGCTAATCCGGAAGGTCAGATTTGGTACATGTAAATTATGGATTATCATTTCCGATATAGTGCACAGTCCTTATTGCTGGTAATCATGCGAACGATGGTGATAGCGATAATAACTACTTGGTAGAAGGTGGCACAGAATACTTATAGGTATGTATGTAATATATTATTATTTACATAGTTAGATACGCCCTTACGCCCAAAAATCGTGGCATTGTCTTTATATGCGTGCGATGCCGGCGCACGCAGATAAAATTAGTGTTTTGTCAATAAACCCGACTGTTATTATTGCCATTTATTTATTGTTCAATCACATTGCGCGAACTCTTGTAAACAAGCATACCGCAAAATCACACAATTCATTGATTCCAAACACAGTGAGCTCACTCACTGTGTTTGGTGACCAACACAGCGCGGTCTCACTACACTACGGAAAGGTACTACAGGTAATACATAATCAAAGGTAACTACTAAAATAAAAGGTACTACAGGTAATACATAATCTTTCGTACTAAATGTATTACCAAACCTGTTAGGTTTAATTTAACCGTTTTCTGTTTATGGCATCGTACCTAGCTCTAAAACGGATGATTTATTGGCGACTTGATGGAATAGTCACTGTAAGATTCGATGGTAAGATTCATACATGACGCTATACATTTTTTTAAAGTTAAGCTTCGTGGGTTACCCATTTAGTAAGATTTTAATACGAAACCTTTACTTAGTGACGGTTTAAGAAAGCACTAAGTAATGCCTCTGAATACGGTGCTAAGTAGTACTAAACTGATCAAGTGGCCTTTTCAATAAGTATTTTCATTGCTGCCTTGTGGATGTTGTATTAAAAACAAATAATACTTATCTAAAGCTCTGGGGTGATAAGGTAATCGATGGCTAATTATCGATTAAACATCTGATATTGTTACGCGCCGAAATGACGTTTATGAAATACCTACTTTATCCAAGTACCTTAATTATCTCAAAAACTAGGGCGTACCTTCTTACGTGTAATCAGTGGCAGATTTACCAGCAGGCTGAGAAGGCTGCAGCCTATGGCGCCTGATTTAAGGGGGCGGAAAATGATGAGTAAAATAAATTTTCCATCGTACAGAAAAAAATACGGGCACAACGTTATGTCATCCATTACGGATACAGGGGTGGAACGAAATAGCTTGGCGGTTTTTTAACCCTGAAAAAACTAATCTTGCCCCTATTCTAGTTTAGTCGGTACATACTACGAAGAAGTAATTGATGATTCACAACTATTTCTCAAAGATAAAAACGAAAAACTCTGAGAAGACTCGACGCGTGCTTGCCTGCAAGATAAATATCCGACTGATGGCGCGCTGGGCACGACTTTGGTTGGGTCAGTTTTTAGCGTAGTTTTTAGCACAGTCAGTTTTCCTGACAATTACTTCTTCGTAGTGTACAAAATCCATTTTGATATGCTTGAGGGGTCTACTGGCGGAAAATAATATGTAAATCCGCCACTGCTAGTATTATTTGTACGTTCTTATCTTAATAGTGGTGTAAAGAATAACGCACTTTTGTAATGTGACTGACATTTACATTTGTAGTATAGATATTGCTATTGTGAGTGTAGAAATATGTAAACTTTAGCTACATAAGGTGTCCCTGTCTCAACCATCCAAATAATAAGGATTTCATCATTTCTAGTCTTGTTAAATTAGTTTAGTTTAGTTTTAGCGACATCTGAATAAACACCAAATATTTATTTTAATTTCTCGATCGAATCGAATTTATAATATTAGTACCTATGAAACATGAAAATTTTATTTCTACGAATAAACCCGTTTTTTATTACATACCTAATATAAATATATATAAAAACATACAACTGTATTTTTAAACATTTATTTGTAACTAACAATAAGTAAACTATTAAACAATTAAAACTTAGATCAAATACATTTTTCACATTATTTCAAATAAAGTACATTGAAGTTAGTTTACACAAAGTATCTACTATAATATATAATAGAACGAAATATTTTACAGATAAATATTAATAAAGTGTATTGAATTGAAATTGATAAAATCTACCAAATGCCATTCGAAAATGCCAAAAATAGATAATAACATAACGTCTCTATTAGTCGAGTTGTCAAAATTAAAACCTAGAAGTGCAATTAATATAAGAGAAGTGCATTTATCCTCTTAGTTTTAAGTGAAGTAACATTTCATAATCGAATGTGTTTAATCTAAACAATAAATAATATTAAATAAGTACAAATGTTAGAGATACAATTTAAAGTCCAGTGCAAAAATGTGTTTTCTCTCTTGATAAAATATCTCTGAACTTTAAGCAGTTGATTTCCTCTGCCTACACAAAGTCAGAGTAATAAAAAAACTGGTGAAGAGAAGCTATGTTTATAAGTACATAAGGAGGTTATTAAAGGTTGAGTTAATTTAACTGCGGTTCATCGAAAAAAACCGCGTAAGGTCAAAAAAATGGACACTGCGGGTTAAGTATAATATTCATCCGAACGAAATATTTTATAAATAAATGATATTTTTTTTTTGTAAAGAAAAAAAAATACTAGCAAAAATGTGGTTATAAAAAGTTTTTACCATTTATTGTAGATAATAGATAAGTAGACAGCGTAAATAAAATATGGTGAAGTGTGAGGTTCATACATAAGTCTAGTGATTTATATATTTATTAGACTTGTAACTTTTTTATGGTTAGGCCGTAGGTTAGGCCATATGTTTTTTATTATGATAGATTATAATAATTCATGTATTTGCCTGAAATTGATTTGCTTGCACTGGACATAATTAGTAGTAATACAAAAGCATTAACAATAAGGCACTTTGTTTATAACTAGAGCTTTAAGAAGACAATCTAAAATATATCTTAAGCCGAATTTCATAAAGATCAAAGAAAAATACTTTTGACGGATAACCTAGGATCTTATTGAATGTAGGGACTCGATAGTGGCTATTAAGCCAAGCCAAACTTAACCTTAAATTATGGGTTTTTAGGGTGAACACCACTTATCAGATTTTCATATTTTTTCTAACAGATAGATAGGGCGTTATTCGTAGTGTTCAAACCAGTTATCTCCCTTGATATACGACTAAGGGGGCGTCCATTAATTACGTGAGGCTTTAAGGGATGGGAGGGGATCTCGTCGAACAAAATCTCACGACTTCTCAGCAATGACGGAGGGGCGTCGAAAAGTCGCCAAAATCACCTCACTCAATTTATGGATGCCCCCTTACTTAAATAGCGATCTATTTATAATTCATCAAGTGAATGTTAAAAACTATAAAATATTACTAAAATAGAATACGTAATTCTACGCGCCTTCAAGACGGAACAACAGATGGAAAGAAAAAGTAGATAGATGGATAGAGTCTGTTCAAAAATAGAATAGTCGTGGCGTTACGGTGAACTAACACTTTTAGTCGTACTGCAATGACAGAGCAGTGTTGTCAACGCAACAAAAGTTGTCAATTGGCACACGAGCGCCCTTAATTCCTACGACTTTTCTCTTTTTGAACAAACTCTAGTTTATTTACTTCACAACATAGAAAAGGCAGGTGCACTAAGATGTTGCTTTAACCCTTTAACCTGTTGTCCTGTGGCAGCACCAACCAACATTAACCTTTAACTCGCAGGCCCAGACCATAAAATCACATTGATTGATGGACCTGTAGTAAATCCAGGATAGAAAAAAAATACTGCATCTATCAAGATTTGAATAAATAAAAATCTACTAAAAATTCATGAGGAATTCAATCCAGTCCTCATGAATTTTACCGTCGGATCCAAACGAAAAATTCACAGTTGTCCGGTTTGAATAAGGTCAGTTCAGTTGGTAAATAACAATCAAATAACTTGTAAAAACACATAAGATCTATTAGTTTTAACTATTATTTACATAGATATAAATCGTTAGATACGCCCCGACCACCAAAAACTGTAGCAATGTACACAAACAAAACAAGCGTACTGAGAAAATAGTGTCATCTCTTTTTCTCACACGTTAGGTGCAAACACAACTTTCTCTTTCGTGCACTCGCCATTTAAATTTGTTATTGTAGTCATTTTTGACAATGCGGACGATAAAATAAAAGTTATTTCATTAACTCGCAATACCTACGAGTGAAATGTTACACCTCTGGCTTTATTTGTGTTTCTTGAATTTTTGTTGCACTTTCGAAAGGCACACGTCATTTTGTATCACTATAATACTGCTCGCAACATCCTTCACTACATGTCCGGCTAACACTGTGCGTAGATGTACACTGAGTGCAGGTTTAAGCAGGCGTAAGGTTCGACTAGGACACAAAACGGCGCGGTCTCACTGAGGTAAGGGCTTATCTAACGATTTATATCTTTGATTATTTATAATTAAAACAATTCAGATAAATGCAGACTGTTACAAAAGATCTTAAGGTAGCTCAACTGATCCATATCCATACCAGTCGGAAGCGTATCCAAGACGCTGGCTGCATTCCCCCGCTGTATGGCAATGCTGATGCGCTGCGCCAGATACTCACCAGATCTCGGGTCACGCGTAGCTTCGACCAGACGATCAGATTTTTTTTCGGACCTACCTTGGGGTACCTTTCCGGGTCTTGAGTCCAAGGGACTGACTCAATTTAAGTAGGTTTACCTTAACGACCACGACCAGCATTATTTATTTATTGGATTTTCAAGCTGAATTCTAGTTTTGATTCTTATAGCGTTTTCCGTCTTTAAGGCGCGTGAGTTATGAAATATCACATAAAATTAAATAAAAATTTCTTTGTATTTCTAGTAATTGATATTAATAAATATATTCGACATTATATAAATATTATTCGACTACTTTAGTTTTTAGGTCGACATATAGACAAGATAGGATTGTATTTTCATTACGAATGTAAGCGGGTTAACTACAAACCTTTGTGTTGGTCAGTGCGCGCAAGGACGCAGTGCAGGCGCGACGCGAACCGCACTCACCCTGATGAAGTCCACGTTGGTGTTCTTCCAACACAAATAAAGTTCCTTGTTAACCCGGTTACATCCTTAATGAATTCGTTAAAGTACGTTACTTTTATAGGATTGTATTTTGTTCTATGATAACGACGAATAATAAAAAATTACACCCATGGGGTATCGTTGAAAAGGTAGGTATTGCAAATTGGTCTACAGCTGTGTATTCACCGGAATCGAAGCGGCGTCGGTATTCACAATATGCCGATAGGTTGAATCCACAACATGCAAGGTATTTTGAAGTGCTCGGGTTGCCGATGACATAATCTGCAATAATATCCTCATCGACAAAGATAGGATGACGTCATCGGCACAAATACCGATCGGCATCGGTATCATGCCGATCCAGTGTACTAGGACCTTTTCAAGTAAACTTAAGGTTTAAAATTGTTGTAATTTTGTAGCAAATCCTTACGCCGCGTACGCTATAATTACAATGGAGACGCATAACTTATGTCCTCTTTATTTATTATAACCACGCACTACACCACGCAGCACTTTTATTGCCGGGTCTAGATCGAGCGAGCGAGAGCAAGCGAAGGTTAACGAACGAACGACAGAAATGTGGTCGCTACATCAAAGAAACATAGACGAACGCTCGTCAAATCTCACTCGTTACAAACGAGAGAGATTGCTCTTGCTCTAGCTCGCTTATAGACCTTACCCGAAATGAAATGTAATTTTAATATATTTTGAGACCGGTTTGGGAATGACTTATCGAGCTGTGTTATCCATAGACGCTCTAAGAGCCGCCACACACAGAAATCGTGGCCGGGCCGGAGACGAAGACGTGCAAGTTGTAATGCGTGAATTTAAATGAGAGACCACACACACACACACCGCGCTGTGTGTGTGTGGTCTATCGCCTCCGGCCTGGCCACGGTTTCTCTATGTGGCGGCTTTAAAGCTTAATACGAGCCCGTACCATGAAAATCTAATCTAATCTCTTATAGTGTTAAGCGTACATTATCGCAGCTTAAGAGTAGGGAGTGCGTGGGTTCACGTTGATCATTTCCGTTGTGCTGTAACAAAAGTTTACATGATAAAGATCGTTTGTGTTGTGATTTTCAACTGTTTAAAGCTTCGGCTAAACGTGCGCGTTTAACACGCGGGACGCGAAGCTAGCGTCAACAATGTAAAACCTTTTTCTTAAATGGTTTAATTCCACACAAGAAATACATCTTGGCAAATGTTCAGTCTAATGCATTCAGTTTAGTAGATTTGGCGTGAAGACGTAACAAACATCCAAAAATTCGCCGTTTGAAGTTGCGCCGTGGACGCATTTTCCCTAGCAAATAAAACGTGCACAGCTGGACATGCCTCCCAAAAGGGGATTATACATACATACCTAGTTAATCTAAATAAAACTTGAATAGTATTGTATTATCTGTGGTATTACATACAAATACCCTACTTCAAGTCTAGAGTGCGATTTTAAGTCAAACATGATGCTAAAATGAAACTAGGTTACTTGGTAAATTATTTCGAAGAGCACTACACTCATATAATAAACAATGTGTATTGTCCAACCTTGATTTTACGTGATATGAGGATACGCTTCATATATTTATCGATAAAAATCTGTTAAATATATTTTTGTGTAATATTTGTTAGCTATCCCAAAAATTAAGCGTTTTTTTAAAGAAAACTACATCATCTGGTATTTTCTTTGTTTTTTAAGAAAGCGGAGTTTTTTATTTATAGATTCTCATTTGAAAGCTAGATAGACTACCTAGCTAAGAAAATGAATGATCATCATCATCACCAGCTATACTAGTCCACTGCTGGACATAGGCCTCTCCTAATGAGTGCCATTAGCGCCCCTGTCTTCAGCTTAAAAATGAAATATAAATAGAAAATGAATAAATGTATGTAAAGGTTTAATTACAAAATCGAACATAAGGTTAGTAAAAAAAAAATATTTTTACATGTAGTTTTCATTTTAAAAATGCTATAATATCAGCTTGGTTTCGAGATAGCTAACATGTATAATTATTTTACCGATTTTTATCGATAAATAAAATACCTCAATGAAGCGTATCCACACATCTCGTTTGATTAAAGTTCGAGAATACACATTGTATAATAACTGAAATAGTAAGAAACAACAACATTAAGACGGTACCCCGATTCAACCTAGGGCCGCCAGCTATTTTATTTTAGTATAACGTTGAACAGAGCAATTAAAAAAAAATTATACGCCAGTTTTTGATACCTATCACCAGCTTTTTTTAATACCTCTGTAATAGTTTTATTTTGTACTAGCTGCGCCCCGCGGCTTCACACGCGTTGTTCCTATGGAAACGTTTTGGGTGATTTTTATCCCACGGGAACTGATTTATGGGATAAAAGTAGCCTATATTTGATTCCGGGATTAGAATTACCTGTGTTCACAATTTCAGCCAGATCCGTTCAGTAGTTTTGGCGTGAAGAGGTAACAAACATCCATCCCTACATCCATACATCCATACAAACTTTCGCATTTATAATATTAGTGTAATAGTGTAATGTAATAGTGTGATAGTTTAGGAGATTCTATACTGTTTTCGAGATAACGCATCTCTTCCATTCTACTAATATTATGAACGCGAAAGTTTGTGAACATGTCTGTAAGTACGTTTGTTGTTCTTTAAAGCAAAAACTACTTAACGGATCGCGCTGAAATTTCATACAGGTACATTTAGGCCTGGATTAACACATACTTTTTATCCAATAAATTAGTTCCCGTGGGAAGGCGCGCGAAACCGCAGGGCGCATTAATACAAAATATAACTACTACAGAGGTATTTAAAATTAGCTTAGGATAGCTATCACAACTGGCCTATCCTTTTTTTATTTCTTTCTTCTACGTAACAATAAGATAAATAATTAATTTTGTTTTAAAAAACTATAAACCGATTTCAATTTTTATAGTTTTTTCATGAATTTACATGGATCCCGTTGTCAGAACTGAACAAAATTAAAATGGGACCACAGCTTTCATATAAAAATCATGAAGATCGGACCACCCAGTCAAAAGTTCTGAGGTAACAAACATAAAACAGTCGAATTGATAACCTCCTCCTTTTTTGAAGTCAGTTTAAAAGGTGACAGCGCTAGTGCGCTTCGGGGTACCGCCTTAAAAACTACCTATGTGATCGAAAAAAACTATTTAAAACGTTAGAGGTACCAACTAACTATCATCATCAACACAGTTCAAAACTTACGAACGAATAGTACCATTGGGAGTCGTGGCCTCTTCGTCCACTAGGAAAGAAGTGGCCAAGGGAGGGGGGTATCTAGTACATGGAAAGATCAAACATAAAAGAAGAAATGTCCTATTTGACAGATAATTCTATGAATAGGCGATTTCTTTGAAAAATATCAGCAAATAGATCGAATAGACTTATAATTAATTTTGTTTTAAAAAACTATAACCGACATCAACTTCTAGTTTTTTAATGAATTTTCATGGATCCCATTGTCAGAACTGAACAAAATTAACATGGGACCACACGGGAAGCACCACATACCATATAAAAAAAGAATCATGCAAATCAAACAACCCAGTCAAAAGTTCCGAGTTAAAAAACATTTAAAAAAAAAAGTTTAATTAAGAACCTCCTCCTTTTTTGAAGTCGGTTAAAAAGATGGCGCTGTACCATAGCGCGCTCTATCCATCCTGTTTTATCAAGGCCTTTAAAAACATGTAAAGCACACATTAGAGCTCTAGAAAATCTAATTACGTGCCTCTCCAAACAATAGGGGTTTGCCATATTCCTCATGGCAACCGTCCGTGTATATGAGACGTGCAGTCCGTGTATAAGAACCCTTAGTCGACCTTTGTGACATCTACGGGCCAAGCAGGAGGTCGAAGCGGAAGGGTTCTTGCTTTATAGAACTCACTATGCATCTATAGAACTCACCTCTTTGAGCACCGCACGTGTATAACCAACAGCACTATCCCCAGCAGCAGGCAGATTGTGCCGACCACCACGTAGGCGACGCCGAGGGAGGGGTTCTTGCTTTATAGAACTTACTATAGTGCTGTAGAACTCACTATAGTGCTGTAGAACTCACTATGCATCTATAGAACTCACCTCTTTGAGCACCGCACGTGTATAACCAACAGCACTATCCCCAGCAGCAGGCAGAGTGTGCCGACCACCACGTAGGCGACGCCGAGGAAAGGGTTCTTGCTTTATAGAACTCACTATAGTGCTGTAGAACTCACTATAGTGCTGTAGAACTCACTATGCATCTATAGAACTCACCTCTTTGAGCACCGCACGTGTATAACCAACAGCACTATCCCCAGCAGCAGGCAGAGTGTGCCGACCACCACGTAGGCGACGCCGAGGAAAGGGTTCTTGCTTTATAGAACTCACTATAGTGCTGTAGAACTCACTATAGTGCTGTAGAACTCACTATGCATCTATAGAACTCACCTCTTCGAGCACCGCACGTGTATAACCAACAGCACTATCCCCAGCAGCAGGCAGAGTGTTCCGACCACCACGTAGGCGACGCCGAGGAAGGGGTTCTTGCCGCCGAGGAGAGAGGTGGTCGATATTATGAAAGATTTCTTGCCGTCAAAGTCGGTTACTGGGTAGTCTGGAAACGAGATATTTTTGTATAAGTTTTTCATCATTAGATAGATATAGTTTTTATTAGGTACACACACAAACAGCATAGAAATAGCAATAAAATAAGCAGTCACAGTATTAAAGGCACACATATTAAGTACAGGTAAGTAGGTAGGTACACAATTTAATTTTTTATTACATAGTGAACATCATTATCAGCCTTACAGATATGGAATATCTATCGGCCCCCCGTCATATGCCAGCGAGAGTTTACAGGATAGGATATCGCGTTCATAGATGCGGGACAAATAAGCATACGTTTTTGAAACGGCGTACGTATTTGTATTCTCTGTCCCGCTCCTATGAACGTCAAATCCTATGACTATCCTTTTCACAAAATGGCGAGCAATGCCCTCTTATGAAGGCTACGAAGCTCTCCCAAATCTCCACGTGTGAGGGACTGGTTGCAGAAACTAGAAGGAATTTCACCATTGATATTTTTTCGTACCTTCCGATTCATTTTGAATAAACGACTGATTTCAGAAATATTTTTGTTTATTTCTAATGGTGAATATATTTAGGATGTTTGCAACGCGATAGATTTTCGAATAAAGGTCTATCATGCATAAAAAATAGCTTGAAAATGACTCGATTTGGTGGTCAAAATATGGCAAATTACTTTCGCTCTCATTTAAAGATCATAATGTTTTTTAAAAAACTAAAACACTACAAACATAGCTATTTTTAATCTAGATTATATATGGAAAATTTCAATACGATCGGGGACATAGTTTCCAAATGAAGCGGAAAGAACGTTTGTATGGGGGCTTAGGTATCTTAACCGTTCTTAAGACATCCACGGACTGAGTTGGGGTGTCGATTCTTACGGCGCGACCGCCAACGGTTATTTAAGTTAGGCAGACACTCACTGTACTCGACACTGAGCACGTAGTCTCCAGACATGAGGCCGGCGCTGAAGCCGACCTGCGAGTGGTCGACGCGGCGGTACAGTTTGCGAAACGTCGGCAGCGCGGCCGTACGCATCCACACTATCAGATCTTCGTTCTGAAACAAATAACCTTTTTGTAACAAAAGAGCCACACCACATGAGGACAAATTATAAGAAAACTAGCTGTGCCCCTCGGCTTCGCACGAGTTTTTCCTATGGAAACGTTAAAAGTTGATTTTCATCCCACTGGGACAGATTTATGGGATAAAAAGTATGTTTATATGTATGCCTATGTTTTATTCCAGGATTAGAATTAACTGTATGCAAAAATTCAGCCAGATCCGTCCAGTAGTTTTGGCGTGAAGAAGTGATAAATATCCATCCATACATCCAGACAAACTTTTGCAATTATAATATTAGACATCGGTGTCGATTCTGTTGTTTTAGGATTAGCTAAAATTAGGATTTCGGAATTTCAAATAGATAAAAACGATTCTATGGTTGAAAAATTTGACTGACACGTTTAAAATTACGATGACAGCACAAAAACTAAGCTGACAGACCTAATACAACTCAATTTAGTTAAAATGGCTATAACCATATTCCTTGCGTAACATTTTAGTTGTTTGAAAAATCAAACTAACGGGTTTAAAATTAGGATAACAGCTCTAAAATTAGATTAATAGATCTAAAACAACTTAAATTAGTTATAAGTAGCTTCAACTCTATTCTTTGCATTACATTTTAGCTATATTAGAAACGTCTACCTAATTTAAGCAGGCATTTAATTAGGTCATGATTAATATTTATCGATTTTAAACTGGTATCGATTTGGATTTCTAAACGACTTCTCAAACAAATGGATGAGCTGTTTAACCCATGTAAAGAAGTATTTTGAAATTACATTTTAGAAAAAAACATATTAAGCTCACAGCAAAATCCCAACCACTCAACTCAGAGAGGTTTTGCGATTTTGAAAAACGTTCTAATATAGGTATTTTAAGGACCTTTATAGAGAATACCATAATTTTTTGGTCTACCTGGCATAGAAAATTTAGGAATCTTAAAATTTAGGTTAGGAATCCTAAAATAACAGAATCGACACCATATCCTGTTGTAAATGACTTTCGTGTTAATAACCATGACGGATTCACAATTTTTATATTTTTTTACTTGCCACGGGTGAACAAAAATTTAATTGAAGAGAAAATCAAGTAACCCTTTTGGATGTTTAATGTCCATACGCTGGGCATGCTTGGGTTGGGGATCGCAGATTAGTCAAAATGCGTATTAGTCTTTGCTCACTATGCGTTTTACTCGTTCGGCGTATGAGTCATTCTGCCTTGGCATCTGGCTTAATGATCATTCTGATGCGTAGTGGTCATTCTGAGAATTGGACATTTCACGCTTGTGTTTTGTCAATATGAGAATTCTGAATTATTGGTTTATATTATATTAGTAAAAATAAAAAAATAAAAATATATTATACTCTTTAAAAGTAAAACGCATAGTGAGCAAAGACTAATACGCATTTTGACTAATATAATATTATATTATTCATTATGCGTCAGAACATTAATTTCTTATTTGATAAAAATTGATTTCCGATTTCCAACTCCACCTTGTCTTAATTAATATATCGTTACTGATAGTGATAAGCAAAAATCAAGTGATCTATACCATAAGTGAAATGGTAATAAGTGAAATGGTAACTGCAAAAGCATATTAAACAACAAAAATCTAAGGCAGTTTGTAATTTGAGCGCTTGCCCCCGTCTGCACTACATTTTAAACATGTATGTTTACTATAGAAAAAAAAATACAGTCAAATTAAGTACCTCCTCCTTTTTTCAAGTCGGTTAATAAAAGCCAAGTACCTGGATGACCGAGCATCGTGCGGTTTTTTTTTTAGTAAATTATGTGTTTTATAAATTATAGTATTATTATTCGCCAACAGATGTCAGAAAGAGACATATTATATAAGAGTCAATAGGGTATATGCATGTGACTTCAAAAAAGCAAATTTTTTTTACGTATTCTCTCAGAAATATATCTGTATAATTATTTTGTATTTTATGATGTTTTTATTGTAAAATTTAATAATTGAAATGTAGATTTTTTATGTCTCAACAGCAAAATCTCTGAACGCAACGCTATTGGCACGTGAAGCGTGACGTCATACTTGAACATTTTTGTATGGGCATGAAGTTTTGACTTTGAGTTTACATGATGGAACTCGATGATCCGTGACGTCATAAAATGCAATGGCTAACACGGCAGCGTTTTTATCACCCGAAACTGAGTGTAGTTTTACTTTTAGTTTTTTACCTCAATAATTTAATTTTTTTTTGGTGTTATATTTTTTTGCGTTTTTGTATTAACCTAAATAATCGAATAAAAAAATAAAAAAAATCCATGCATATACCCTATTGATTACGATAAAGTTGATGAAAGTTTATTGAAAACACGAATAAAACGACATTTTCTATATAGCTGAGTCCAGCAGTAGACTATAGGCTGTTGAGGATAAAGTTGAATATGCTTTTGCAGTTTCCATCAAACTATAGAAAGCTTGTTATCCTTTTATCCTGTAGTAGATATTGGCCACATTCATACACAATTCATACTGAAAAGCAAGCTAGTTGTAGAAAGAATGTGAATCTAACCTGGAATCCGTTGTTTTCCGTGTTGTTGGGATCCAGCTGCCAGACGTTGACGCGCCAGTTCACTGGCTTTGTGAAGTTAGCGAATGCTGGAAGAATATCATCATCATTAACATCATAACAGGCAGAACACATTTTTGCTAAGATCATGCAATGTTTTAACGTTCTTTCTAGAGATGTTGATATAGATATTTTCTTTAATCCCTCCACTAAAATAAAACGAATAGTGAGTGGTAAATTTTTTGGTGCATCTTCTTGTTTATCTTCGTAATTAAGTAATTTGTTAGACCAAAATTGGTAGGAATTTTTCACCTATCAGTATTCGTCCTGTAACTTTGCTGAGTGAGATGTATTATTTCAGTCGCTTTTTGTGGAAAATTTTAATTAGCCTTCAGTATTTAGTCACTATACTTACTCATTAAGTTAGCTGTTAATTTCATGAATATTGTTAATGTAAAATAAAAATAATAATAATAAGCTCCTCCAGCCTCCTTCGTGGCGTCGTTTGGGGGAGGTCACGGGGAGGTCACGGGGAGGTCTATGTTCAGCAGTGGAAGAATATGAGTAAAAGATAAATAATAGGGACGCAACAAAGAGCAGGATCTTCTTATTAAACTAGGTATATTAGTTCAGTAGTTACTATTATTAGTAAAAATAAAACCGGTCAAATGCGAGTCGACTGGCGCGCGAAGAGTTCCGTACCATTTATCTATAAAAATCTAAAAATACAAATATTTCCTCGTAAAAAACAAAGTCAACGTGACGCGGTCACCCATCCAAGTACTGACCGCGCCCGACGTTGCCTCAGTGATCGGTTCTCAAGGTGATAAGGACGTTGACCTACTTAATAGAAATACATCATCTGTGAAAATTTTAACTGTCTAGCTATCACGGTTGATGAGATACAGTACAGCCTAGTGACAGACGGTCAGCGGAGGCTTAGTAATAGGGGTTTTTACCCTTTGGGTACGGAACCCTAAAAACAATTATGTACACTGACATTACTAGAAATTCGATTTTTTTACATGAGTGTAATAAAAAAATTATATTAATGTATTCTTTCTTAAATTCCCTAAACAGCTTTATAAATAGTAGATATAATTACCAACTATTTATCAAGTTGTTTATATAGTAAAAATTTGACTTGTCTAAGTGTTCATTTTGAAAGTCTAAAGGAATAAACGATTTGACTCCGACTCTGACTCTATTAAAGTACCTACTTATATCATTCATTTAGTACCCACACAGCACAAATCAACCGAAACTACATTTTGGGGGATATTATTTGATTTCAACCAAAATATTTCACCTAAGTAAAGATAGTCACTGCTTTTGCGTCTTCGTTTCTTTCAGAACTTAGAACGCTCTATCGCATTTTATTAAAACACAAATAACTATATAACTTTTATTTCTTACCTGTCTTGAGATCGCCGGGCGGGTTGCGGAACTTGATCTGCTTATCAGAAGTCCAAGCGATGCCTGTGCGGAACACTGGCACCTCCTTGGACAGCTCTACGGATCTCACGCTCATAGAGTCTGCGGGCAAACTCATTATATTAGAATAAGAATATTAATAATTAATTTTGTTTTAAAAAACTATAAGCCGACTTCTATTTTTATAGTTTTTTCATGAATTTTCATGGATCGTAATTTCAGAACTGAACAAAATTAAAATGAAAACACACGGGAAGCACCAGCTTTCATATATTAAAAATATCATGAAAATCGGACCACTCCCAGTCAAAAGTTCTGAGTTAACAAACATAAAAAAAACAGTCGAATTGAGAACCTCTTCCCCTTTTTTTGAAGTCGGTTAAAAATAAAAATTTTGTGTATATCATACAACTTTCAATGATTTTGTGTGTAACATTAGACCTATACCGTATCATTCGAGCATGTAGAATGTTAGTTAACAAACCGCCTATACTGAACCTTAAATTCACTTTGTTGGCGCGTCCTTTTATACGTAATCTATAATTATATATAAAAATGAAACCCGTTTTCCGTTGTCACGCACGACATAACATGAAAACGGCTTGACCGATTTGGCTGATTTTTCTTTGTAGTTTTCTAACTCTGTACTTCTTACGGAAAAAAATATTAAGAAAATCTCTCAGAAAGATTGAAAAATATACATACAAAAATCACCTTGTAACGTTTCCATGGGACCAACGCGTGCGAAGCCGCGGGGCGCAGCTAGTTTACATTACTTGTCGATTTGAGATCCTTCAATAAATATAACTTGCAATTACATCTGAAACTCGACGCCAAGCGAGTGAATTTTTATTATGTGTCGTGGTCTGTTTACTAACATTCTACATGCTCGATGAATACGGTTTAGAATAAAACATAGCCTACGATTCGCATCAGGTTTTTATCCCATAAAATAATAAAGTAACCATATGGGATAGAAATATCCTCCAAAGGTGACGAACGGTGTAGAAACGCGTGTAAAACCTCGGGCAGAAACTTGTGATTCATAAAGAAAGGACAAAATACTCTAAAAGATAATAATACCTAACAATACATTCGCACTTTTACATTAATAATGATGGATTATAAATATAAAAGTGACTGTTATGTGGATCTAAATGAAATTTTGCAAGAATATAGTTCTTGGGGGAAGGACCAAGAAAACCAAGGATACTTTGATACTTTTTTAAGAAAGCGTGCGTCACGTGTGTTTTTCCCTGCCACAAGAAACTCTCTGACTTTTCGTGAGACGATGAGAATAGGAAACATCTCACGTGAGCCGTCCCAACGGCTCACTTTTCGTGAGACGTTGGGAGCACGTCTCATGTGACTCACATGAGACGTCTCACATGATGTGAGACGTTCGGAATAGCTCCATACAATCTATCTCCAAGTCAAACATAAAGACCGCTCCTCGAAAAATTGTCCACAAACATTTATCTAAGAATCTATTTTAGTATATGAAACAAAACAAATCAAGGACAGAATTAAGCAATATTACGCGGAGCCCCCTTAAGATGTTAGAGTCTGTCCAAAATGAGAAAAGCCGTGGCGTTACGGTGAACTAACACTTTTAGTCATACTGCAATGACAGATGTTGTCAATTGGCACATGCGCGCCCTCAATTCCCACGATGCTTCTCTTATTGAACAGACTCTATTTTTCAACTGCGAAGATAATATTCAACTTCAAGTTCTTATTTCATGGCTTGCTGTGTCTTTGCTGCCACAACTCTGCCAGTGTCCATGTCAAAAGAGTCATAAACTTTAGTAGAGAAAAAAACCATAAAAATATAATTACAAAACAGAAAACCAAACAATACCTCTTTTTGAATAGTACCATTGAAATAAGAAGATATTTATTTTTTATTTTTTTTATTTTTTATCTCTTAGGGATAACAAACAATCATACTTAAATATTAACAGTTAATAGTAACTAAGTACTAAAAGTATGACCAGCCCCGTTATCCGCAAGTTAAGATAATATTAAAGACGTGCGAAACTGCAGGATAAAGCAAGTTCTATAAAATGTCAATCACCATGACATTTAGAAAAGCGCTAGGCGTGTCCATGACCTCATTTCACGATAGAGGGGCTTGGCGTTGGGTTTGGCTTTTACAGAGCTTTTTATAGGATTGTGAATCGAAAGAACTCTTTTAATTTTGGTTTGTTATGTTAAAATAGATAGATAACAATAATAATATAACAAATGTATTTGGTGCTACAGTTAAACAATTAACATAGATGTAAAATATTAGTCAAAATTACAGATTGTTTAATTAATATTTTTTTTTTACAAATGCTGGACAATTCACACAGCATTATC
Source organism: Eupithecia tripunctaria (assembly GCA_955876795.1). Lineage (NCBI taxonomy): Eukaryota > Metazoa > Arthropoda > Insecta > Lepidoptera > Geometridae > Eupithecia > Eupithecia tripunctaria. The sequence continues at coordinate 9,811,112 of OY041620.1, forward strand.
TAGCCCCAAGCTAAGCAGAGCTTGTGTTATGGGTGCTAGATAACTGATATACATAATATAATACACTACATAGATAGATATATTTTTTATTATACATAGAAAATATCCAGAACGCCCTGAACAAATATCTGCAGATCATACAAGTATTTGTCCCGAGGCGGGAATCGAACCCGCAACCTCCTGCGTCGCAAATTTATTAAACACTAGCTGCACTCCTGGGCTTCGCACGCCTATGCTACGGCAACTGATTTATGGGATAAAAAGTTAAGCCTATGTGTTATTCTAGGCCTAGAACTACCTGTATGCAACATTTAAGCCCGATCCGTTCAGTAGTTTTTGCGTAAAAGAGCAACAAACATACAGACATGTTTACAAACTTTCACATTTATAATATTAGTAGGGTTAATTAATTTAAGTATTCAATTCTGCAGTTAGCTCGATTGTTTCAATACTTGTTTTTATTTATTTCTATTATTTGATTCTAATTTTCTTTTTCAAATGTCTCATTAATTTTATAAATGTTTGGAGTTTTAAACAATTTCTATTAATCAAAAAACAAACAAAAAGAAATCATAAAATAAGAAACAGTTAAGTCATTGCTTCAACTGGCTGATATTAACTATGAACTATTGAATCTTTAGTTTTTACCCCATAACTATAAAAATCGTGAAAAAAATATTAGCGTGACTCCATCTTAGACTACATGGCTCACCTCACCTAACCAAACCACTACACCTCAATATAGGTGTCCACCAAACTGAGATCTCCAACCCGCATGCCCAGCATGGGGATTATGATTATGATACCCCCAAGTTAAATGCCAAGGCGTGTATCAGGGGAGGCCTGCGTCCAGCAGTGGACCAATACAGGCTGTTGAGGTTGAGGTGTCATGGTTTGTTTACTGACATTTTACAAGCTCGATGGATCAGGTACAGCTTCTTGAAGTTCAGTAACCAATAACTCTGTATTTACGACCTCTGTGGCGCGGTTGGCGAAGGTCCGCCTGCGACGCAGGAGGTTGCGGGTTCGATTCCCGCCTCGGGACAAATATTTGTACGATCTGCAGATATTTGTTCAGGGCGTTCTGGATGTTTTCTATGTATAATAAAAAATATCTATCTATGTAGTGTATTGTATTATGTATATCAGTCATCTAGTACCCATAACACAAGCTCTGCTTAGCTTGGGGCTAGATAATGCTGTGTGAATTGTCCAGCATTATTTATTATTATTTGTCCAGCATTATTTACCGTTAAACAGCGAGTTGGCGATGGCTCCGCAAGGCGCCACAGGTTTCAACTTCCCGTTCTCATCCATCGCGTATGTGAAAGGGTCGCAGTCGGATGAAGGGGTTTCTGACAGGCGGCCGAGGAGTTGGCTGTCATCTCTGCAAAACATAATACATAATTGAAGTCGAATATGTTAGAATTTGCTAAAATTAGCTTAAAATAGGATTTAGGAATGTCAAACGATACATTTCGATTCCTTTATCAATTACTAATGATTCCTAAATCCTTATTTTAGCTAGTTTTGATGTCAAATAGAAGATAATAGTAATAGGGTACATGCATGTGACTTCAAAAAAACTAATATTTTTTTTACGTATTGTTTACTGATATAGAAATATATCTGTATATTTATTTTTGTATTTTATGATGTTTTTATTGTGAAATATAATCATTGAAAAATAGCTATTTTAAGTCTCAACAGCAAAATGTCTAAACGAAACGCTATTGGCACGTGAAGCGTGACGTCATACTTGAACATTTTTGTATGGGCATGAAGTTTTGACTTTGAGTTTACATATGGAGCTTGATGATCCGTGACATCATAAAATGCAATGGCTAACATAGCAGCGTTTTTATCACCCGAAACTGAGTTTGGGTGGATGTTTCTTACCTTTTCACGCTAAAACTACTGAACGGATCGGGCTGAAATTTTGCATACAGGTAAATTTAATCCTGGAATCAATCATAGGCTACTTTTTATTATATATTTTTTTATCCCAATAATCAGTTCCCGTGGGATAGAAAGCGGCGCAGCTAGTTTATGACAAAAACTTACCGAGACTTGACATAACGACGATGATTCTGGAAGTAATTAGACAGTCCATAGTAGAAGTATACATCTCCTTTATAGTCCTCCTGTAGGGAGAAGGGGAGGCTGCAGAAGCATGTCTCCGTGGGGTACTGCTTTATGAAGTCTGCGCAGGTGGTGTTCAAGTCATCATGCTTTTTGCACAGCGTGTACTCAATGACCTTCTCCTTCACCTTAAATGTACAAGCGTATTTTTTGTCTTAGTAAGGGCTTATTTATATGGATGGCAAGTTGCCACTGCAGTTGATTTGTTGGCAGTTGATGACTGCCGTCAACTGTAGTCTACTGTCAACAGGTGCAGTCAACTGCCGTCGCCTATGTTAAGAAGGCTATGAACCTCTCCCAAATATCAGCGGCCGGCCCGTGCGAATTTGTTGTTGTTTCACGTAGAATCGCATTGTGTTGCCTATTTCGCTGGAATTGAGCTCCCTGTGTCGCATCGCCCCCCGCGTTTAAGCGAGCGGTTGCGGAAATTTGAAGGAATTTCACAATTTTTTAATTTTTCGTACTTTGCGAGTCATTTTGAATAAACGACTGATTTCAGAAATATTTTTGTTTATTTCTAATGGAATATATTAAGGATGTTTGCAGTGTGACCGATTTTCGAATAAAGGTGTCTAACATTCATTAAAAAATAGCTTCAAAATTACTCGATTTGGTTGTCAAAATATGGCAAATTAGTTTCACTCTCATTCAAAGATCATAATGTTTTTTAAAAAAGTAAAACACTACAAACATAGCTATTTTTCATATGATTATGTATAGAAAATTTCAATATGATCGGAAATATAGTTTCCAAATGAAGCGGAAAGTAGGTACATTTGTATGGGGGCTAAGGTATCCATTCCGTTCTTAAGCCTTGCAGTTGGTTACTTGCGACCCATGTATTTAAGGTACTAGACACAGTACAGAAGCGCTAAAACATTGTAAATTTTTCTCATCTAGTTCTAGTAGAATATTTCTTTACTGCTGTTTAATTTACTGTTAGGTATATATACATGTATGTAAGATGCGAAACATCTAAACCCATATCGTGAAAGCTTATTCAGTCATTGATCTTTGCTTACTCAGTCATCAATCTTTATATAGTGATGTTTATGCCTTAGAAAAGTGTTACTCAAGCAAGTGATATTTTTTATTGGTTTTTTGTATTATAAACTGCAGGAAAAACTTTATCTAAGATAAAGTATCCACTGAAAAGACTGTGCATTAGTTTTAATTTGTGAATTACCTACCAATTCACCAAAATCAATTGACTGTTACTATTTTATTGTTATGGTGTGACCTCAGACGAAGTAAAAAAACAAGACAGAGTGACGCCGGCCGACAAACTGATGCCGGTTTCGTAAACATGTGCGCGTTTGATGAGTGTTGCCGTGTAGTAAAAACGAATTACCCCTAATATTTTATTGTATTAGCAGAATGAATGGATAAGTAAATAGTAGATAAGATGACATTTTTTCAAATTGTATATTTACCTCACTTAGAGGTAGTATATAAGTAGGTATGTTTATTCCGACTAGAAAGGGGACAATAAAACAACAGTAATATCAAACATTGGTTTTAATGGCCTTTATATTGCGTAAGTTTTCTGTAGAACTGTCATTTACTGTCCACCGTTCTGGAAATTGTTTCCAATTTCGAAATATGGTGGAAACGTATTAGGTACATAAATATTTTTCGATGATGCATCGCTTATTTTATGCTCTTGGCCAGCATAACTGTGCTCAGTCTCCAAGTTAGAGAAAACGTTGTCTTTGCCAATAAATCGTTTTAAAATATTTTTATCAACTGATTTATATTGCTTTTCACTAACTATCACTATGCTTTCATTACATTATTTACGCACAACAGTTTCACAATTTTTAGGCCAATTTTTGGTATTTTTACATAAAAGGAGTATACGACGGTAAGGGAGGCAACCTTTGTTTTGAATTTAATATTATTTTTCCTCTATAGCAATATCTTTCAAGTCACTGCGTTCGGGAGATCTCAACGGAGGCTAAGAAAAAGGGGGTGAGAGGAAAGTGGGTTTTTTTTTTTATTTCGATGCAAAATAAGCCTCTAGTTCCCTGCAATCGAAAACTTTCAGTAGCACTTACAAAAGGGGAAGGAGGGCTGGGGGCAAGGTAATAAGGTAATACCTTTTTTGCAATAAAAAATATCCCTTTCTATATGAACGCAACGCCATAAATGTTATTATCCAAATTAGTCTGTGGGCTCAAAAAGTCGGCATTTTCCTTAAGCCTGAGATATACATTTTCCTAAAAATGTCCTTGTCTCTGCATGTCCTTAATGATATCCCTTAGTCGAGCATATTTACTAACATTTAACTTTAAGACCCACTTAGACCACGATATCTCGTTAGACCTCAATTTCGTCTGATGTTATTAATTATCCTATAACTACCGGGGCATCAAGACGAATCATTAGACTCCTCATTTATTGAAATCGGACTTATAGTTTCAGCGCTACGTGAGAAAATAAAATTGGCTACTTACAAACATACAAACGAAGCCAACCTTATTTATCCATGCTCCGTTGGTAGTCGGGTAAAAAAAAATAGGTACCTAAGTAAATTAATACATAACATTACGTTTCACGTCACATTAATAACTTCCTCAACAAACGGGAACTTTTGTGACGCTTAGTGTTGGCAGCACTTGTGGCGGTTTTGTGTTCCAAGTTGTCATGATAATTTATAAAGTTGATTTACTAAAAATATATGTTCTTAAGTTTACTTAAGTATGAAATGTGATTCCATCCTACTTCTTGTGTATTGAAGATTGGTTTTTACACCATTTTACAACACAATTTGACATTGTTTCTGTAAAAAATACGAAATATTATATCGTGACACTCCGCGCGCCGGCATAGCTCGACTGACAAGGTATGGCTTAGTTTCGTTTTATGTCTGTGCGTGTAACTGTGTATGTACACGGCTAGGCTTAGTTTTGCCGCCATCGGTGAGTCGGCCGGCGAAACTCTATCTTGCTTTTTTATTCATCTGAGGGTGTGACTGACTCATTTGTTTTTTCACCAATGAATCTATGACGGTAAGTGTGTTTGTGTATTTCAATTTCAACCATTCTGTTCTATCAGCATTTGCCTTACAAATTATTATTAGAAGTAGAAGGTAATCATTTGTTTTCTCAAGATACCTAGGTGTGTAGAGAACGGGAAAAGAAATTACCTCATCAGAGAAGTACAAGAGACCAATGCCAACAGGAATAAACGCTATTCCTATAACGAAGAATGTGGGCAGCACGGTTCCCGCAGTGAGGATAGGCTGCCAGGCAGGCAAGCGCTGCTGTTTGAACGCAGACTCTAAAATAAAACAGAGCGTAAACTATATCTGTAAACAATAATCAATACGACAAGGACATGGCAGGGTGGGACTGTTCATCTTACCTGCTGGCCGTCTAGACTTGATGTTGTTTTGGTCTGAAGCTTGGCTAGACGTAGCCATGATTGCAAAAAACACTTATTTACCGTGAAATTAATTACCGTATTCGAATGCAAATACAAAATATTTCCTAAAATTATAACAGTGATCAAGTGGCACACACACAACCACAAGCTGAACCACACAACACCACTTCAACTTCAACTTCTTGCCGCTTCAAGTCAAAAATCCCCAGATGATTTTGATAGGTAAATGTCAAATCTTATGTCAATGTCTCATTACAAATGTCAAAAATGCGCCGTCTACAGAAAATCATTCATTCATTTCGATTTATAAATAACTAACATGGTTAGGATTCTGTACCTACATACTTTCTATGGAAGAAGAGGAAAACCACCTCGTATTTATGTTCCTTGAGGAAAACGAATAGCAGAAATTAGCTTTATGAGTCACAGCACGTAGAAGGTCGCTGTCTTATCGTAGGTATAAAGAAGTCAAAGAGACCGCATTGCAAATAGAAAAGTAGATAAGAGCTAGGTTCTTTAATCCTACTCATATTATAAACATGAAAATTTCTAGGTATGTATGTACCTACCCATTTCATACCTTCATGTATGTACCCAAAGAAATTCCTGCAAGGTACATTTACATTAGGTTTTAACTTATTAGAAACCAGAAGGTAAGACGAGCAATTATTAGCCTATGCCGAATTCTACGAGGTACCTACCTATACCTACAGTGGACTGCCCTACACTTCAACATTCTACCTGAGACCAGCCGACTCCGCGTACAGAATACGGTACATAACAGATTTCACTCTGGCCGTGTGCGATTGTTCAAGTCCCTACTTGCAAGAATATTATAATCGCCAGCGCCTGCCTATCTGCCTTGCTCACCGCACTCTGAACGACGACCTAATCACCAAGCATCCTTAGGTTGACCTGTTTGCAGATGGATGGAAGTTGCACAAGCTTATGTGCCTTAGCTATTGTGAGAATATCTAAAACATTTTTAATTTTTTAGTTAAAAATTGTTACTCTTAGTTATTATCTTTAACATTTTATTTTCGACGCGTTAATTATTTTTACAGTTATTTTATTTAATTGATGTTAATTCTTTATAATGTTTAATATACATTATGTAAATTTGTATCTCTATGATTTAGCATAACAAATTTGAATAAAATTTGCAACACGTCGTCGAATGAGAAAATAATTGAAATAAGTTTAAAAAAAGCAGACGGTACTAAGTCCATCCATATAGGGATATATTCGAGTACCTACGTAGGTTAGCATACTATCATACTTATTAAAACAGGAACAAAAAAAAAAGACGTGTGGCACTCGGGGACTGCCGCGGTAAAGCTATTGCAATGCCATCTAGAGGCGAGTTGCTGAACTAAAGAGACAAACGTCAAGGTTTTTTCGTTACGGAATTTCTGGATTCGGTCCCCGCGCTCAAGGCCCGCGATAGAAGCTATGCAATAGTTTAATAAAATAGACACTCTTAGATAAGAGAGCCGAGGATAATGAATCAAGGAAATATGTTCTTTCATTGATTACCTGGGTCGTATCTAATTTAGTTTAGTAGTATTTCATCAATTATAAATGATTTCGTTGATGAACGAACTATACCCATTCTGCATAATTATGTTAAGTTACCTCGCAATGTTTGTTGAGCAGAGAGCCAGCCAGGCGGTGTGTAGCCTAGCCTAGGCCTAGCTTTGTCCGTGTAAATCCTACACACAGTGGATGCACAGTGAAGATAGGTTAGGTTGGTGGGTTGGAACCGGCGAGTGAAAATAAACGAACAGAATCACATAGCACAATAGTTATTATTGTCTAGTGAAAACAATTAGGAATTACATTATACGATTAACACTTAATTATTGGATATAGAAAATCAGCTTTATACAGACATGTTGTGTGTGCTATTTCAGAACAGAGAGAGAGCAAGTAATCATTACGTTGATTGTTACGCAGAACAGATTTTAGAGTTGAGTTCTGTCAGTGTCAACGAGACGACATTGACAGATGTAAAGCATTGATTTAATCATAAATCCTTACTTTAATCTCAGCCTCATAGACAAGTTGAATGGTGTACCAATACATATTCCAACACTTCCCCTTACACCATACAACGGAACTCCAACCCTCATTACAGTTATACAATACAACTTCATGGAGTTCTTACATTTAAATGAAACCTAAAGCCATTATGTTTACAGGAAGACAAAGCTTTTGTTAGAATGTCAGCTATCATTTCCGTAGTAGGCATGTATGAGACACAAATACAATTTTTAGAAATCAAATCTCTTACAAAGTGATAGCGTACATCAATGTGCTTTGTCCTTTTATGACATTGAATAGATTTCAAGATTTTCTGGGCACTCTGATTATCATTAAATAGTTGACACACAATATTTCTATTCATTATCTCAAACAAAAACTGTTTGATAAACAGAATGTCCTTACAGGCGTCACTTATGGATAAGTACTCTGCTTCAGTACTTGACATAGCGACGCAGCGCTGTTTTCTGCTCTCCCAATTAACAGTATTAGACCCTAACTTTATTACAAAACCAGTATAAGATTTTCGGTCAATAGGATCATTCGCCCAATCAGCATCAGCATAAGCTATAAGGTCTAAATTATTACATTTACTAAAAACTAAACCATAATCAATAGTTTTAGCTAAATAGCGAAGGATCCTCTTTCCTGCTAACCAATGAGTCTTATCATAACAATTATTAAATTGACTTAAAACATTACATGCATATGTTATATCTGGCCTAGTACAGACACTAAGGTACATTAAACTACCTATCAATTCTCTAAAATTATAATCATTGTCAGACACATTATTATCACATTTATAAAATTTTTCATTCATTTGCATTGGTGTTGAAATACTTTTGCAGTCTGACATTCCAAAACGACATAACAATCTTTTAATATAATCTTTTTGAGTCAACATTATAGTACCTTTTTCTCTATTTCTAACAATATTTATCCCTAGACAATTTTTAATTTGGCCTAAGTTTTTAATATTAAATGTATTACTAAGAATGGACAACAATTGCTTTTTCTCCACATTATCATTACTGAATAGAAAAAAATCATCAACATATAGAGCCAAAATAATTAAATTGCTAGAGTTTCTCTTAACATACACACAAGGTTCACATTTTGTTTGAGAATAACCATTAGTAAGTAGCAATTTATTTACAGTATCATTCCACGCCCTACTTGCTTGTTTCAAACCATAGATGCTTTTCTGTAACAAACAGACTTTATTATTATCAGTCATAAAACCTATAGGTTGTTCCATAAATATTTCCTCCTTTAGTTGACTATGAAGGAAAGCAGTAGTTACATCTATGTGCTCTATGTCCATGTCCAACTCATTTGCCAAATTAAGCAATATCCGCATTGTTGAGTGTCTGACTACTGGGGAAAATGTCTCATCATAATCAATACCATGTTTTTGACTAAAACCGCGAGCAACTAGACGAGCCTTATACTTGTCAAAATTTCCAGAAGTATCTTGCTTGACTTTAAATACCCACTTACATTTAACGATGTTTTTATCTAGTGGTCTCTCGACTAATTTCCAGACACCATTGCTTAACAAAGAGTCATACTCGGCTTGCATGGCTGCTTGCCACTTCGCGCGAAAATGACTGGCCATAGCATCCTCATATGATAACGGTTCGTCAAATGCAATCTGCCCATGAGAGTAGAGAGAATAATCGTACTCGCAGTCACCATACCTTTTAGGTGGCATACCCCTGGTACTCCGTACAGGACGTTGGTTTGGCAACTCAAAATTGCTCGGTCTGCATTCAGTATCCAGCATAGAGTTGCCCTCAGACTCTACCATATGGTCGCTCTCCTCTGCCCAAGACTGCTCATTTTCTTCCACCTGGTCGCAGTCGACGAATAATGGCGATGCTGACCCATCAGCACTGGCAGACGTGTTTGTGCTGGGGGCCTCAGTCCCAACACGTCCACTCTCCATTTCACCACCTGAAATTGCAGAAGGAGGTATCAATTCACTAGAATTACCATTATCACAGTTCAACATTGGAACACAAACTTTGTCATTAATATTAAAATTATTATTATTCATCATTTTAGATTTAATAATATTATCATTGTTTATCATTTTAGATTTAACATTACTATTATTATTTATCATTTTAGATTTAATAATATCATTAGTATTTATATCACAATCCAACTTATTAGAATTAATATCACAGTTCATCATATTAGATTTTACATTAGAGTCCGTCAATTCAATAAAATGGACATTTCTAGATTTAATTATTTTCTTTGGTTCAGTTGGATCTACTAATCTATAACCCTTGGACATTTCACAATAACCCACAAAAATACACTCCTTAGACTTTGCATCGAGCTTGTGACGGTTATGTTCTGGGATCAATGAAAAAGCTTTACAACCAAATACTCTCAAGTGGCTTAGGGTCACTTTGGAACCTGTCCACACCTGTTCAAGAATACTGCCGGACAAAGCAGCCGTGGGGCTTCGATTCTGTAGGTATATTGCAGTAGCAATAGCCTCTCCCCAAAAACGCTTGTCGAGGCAGGCCTCAGAGAGCATAGACCTGGCTTTTTCCATAAGGGTTCTATTAAGGCGTTCAGATACGCCGTTCTGCTCAGGACTAGGGAATACTAGTTTCATAAATAATGCCCTCACTAGACAGAAACTTTTCTGAGATTTTACTACAGTATTCCCCTCCATTATCTGTTCTGAAACGCTTGATTGTTTTACCCACTTATCATGACTTCATTCTTATGACACATAAGATAAACAAAACTTTTTCTAGAGAAGTCATCAGTAAATGTAACTAAATAACATGCACCACCCCAGCTATTGATTGACATAGGCCCACAAACATCTGAGAGTATTAACTCTAAAAGATCATGAGCTCTTTTTGCTTGGCTCTTAGGGAAAGATTTCATTGTAAGCTTCCCCTTAAAACATGAAATACAAATTTTCAACTTACCATGACAGTCATCTTCAAAAACAACATCATCTGCAAGACTCCGTATTCCATACAAACCATGCAAGCTCAAATGCCCAAGTCACTTGTGCCATACTTCCAATGGCACACTAGAAATAGCTGCTAAAGAACTTTGTTCTGCTTGCTTACAAGCACCTGTGGTAGCAACACTACATTCTGAAATACAATTTGGGTTAGAAAAACAATCAAGTTTATAAATACCCCTGAAACATGTTGCACTAGTAAAAGGCTGGCCTTTAGGATCCATTATTTTGCAATTATCTTGTTCAAATACTACTCCAAAACCTAATCTAGTTAGCTGACTAACGGATATAAGATTAGTAGTCAATTTAGGAACAAACATTACATTTTGCAAAATCTTTAGATCACTACTATTATTGAGATTCAAAGAGACGGTACCAAGACCCTGACATTTCAGTGCTTCTCCATTAGCAACTGTAACTTTTGATTTAAAATTTAAGTCAATGTCTCTAAAAAGGTCCATATCACAGCACATGTGCGAAGTACACCCGGAGTCCACTATCCAGTCCACGCTTCCGTAAACAGATAAGAGTGACACTGCTGATACCAACAGTGTGTCCGCAGACCCCGCAGCTAAGTTGACATCGCTACTGCTTTGCTTCTTCAAATCATTCTTCAACTTGAAACATTTTGATTTGACATGCCCTTGCTTCTGGCAGTAATGGCACTTAAGTGGTTTCCTCTTCGTAAATAAAACCACATCATCATTTGATTTGCCATTTTTAGTGGATTTTCGGAACTCCTCTTGAAGTAGTCGAGCTCGCACTGCTTCGCTCGTGAGAGTTTCGGAGAGGTTTGCTGTTTCCAGACCAGAAACCAAAACATCAAAATCCTGTGGTAGACCGCTGAGTAAAATTTCTGCAACTTCTTTATCATCAATGATCCTTCCGATGTCTGCAAGTTGTTGTACTAGGGTCATTATTCCTTCGATGTAAGCTCCCATTGAATTATATTCATGGTAGTCGGATCTATGAAGTTTTCTTAGAAGCACAACCCTCCGATAAAGTCCTTTATCCTCAAATACATCCTGGAGGATTTTCCAAGCTTGCTTTGCGCTTGTAGCATCGCGCAAATACTGGATGCAATTCGGTTTAACTGCCAAGCATATTCTAGCCAAAGCTTTTTGATCCGTGCTGCTGCTAGTCTCAGAACCATCAATACATGACCATAAGCCTTCCATGATAAGCGCCATTCGCATCTGGAACTTCCAGTTGTGATACGAGCCAATTCCATCCAATTTGTCAAAAGTGTACAGACCTGCTGGCGACACATGAGGCGTGTGCCCGCCAACGGCACCTTCTTGCTGCTGCTGTGACATTGCACACAATATAAAATCCGCTTCCTCGTGTTCGTGTCCTCGCCGGCACCCAAGTGTAGAATGTCTTCCTCTTCTTAAATACTGTGCCCGTAATCTGTTGAGATAATCCTGGGACCTGGGCCCATAACCTGTTGAGCAGAGAGCCAGCCAGGCGGTGTGTAGCCTAGCCTAGGCCTAGCTTTGTCCGTGTAAATCCTACACACAGTGGATGCACAGTGAAGATAGGTTAGGTTGGTGGGTTGGAACCGGCGAGTGAAAATAAACGAACAGAATCACATAGCACAATAGTTATTATTGTCTAGTGAAAACAATTAGGAATTACATTATACGATTAACACTTAATTATTGGATATAGAAAATCAGCTTTATACAGACATGTTGTGTGTGCTATTTCAGAACAGAGAGAGAGCAAGTAATCATTACGTTGATTGTTACGCAGAACAGATTTTAGAGTTGAGTTCTGTCAGTGTCAACGAGACGACATTGACAGATGTAAAGCATTGATTTAATCATAAATCCTTACTTTAATCTCAGCCTCATAGACAAGTTGAATGGTGTACCAATACATATTCCAACAATGTTTGTAATGCTGCCCATAATATACAACATAACAAAACTTTTAAACATACAAGTTTGTACGGGACCCCTTCTCTCTCGGTGCGTGAGACAGAAACTATGGTCCTATTTACTCATTCGGTCAGTCACCATTTCACCAGAAATTTCGTTCAATTAAATATCATTCATTCATTCAATGAGATTGATTGAGGAGGCATTTTGTGGGAGTTGGCTGGATTGTTTTCTTTCTTCCGCGTCGGCAAAATAGATTTTTATTTGAAGATCCATGATTTCCCACCTATTTATTTGAAAAAACAATTACAAGCGCAATAAATACATATCAGACAACATTGTGAGGTCAATAGTTACCTAAAATAATCAAAATGTCTAGTGACACCGCTGCTAACAACAAGAACGTAAGTTTCCTTTATTATTTTCCTCTCATTTTACCGCATACTGCTGAGTATTCAATACATTCTAAAAGATATTTAGTCTGCTCTAAGAGCATTCTTGAAAAACTCTTCACACATCGTTTTACCGAAAGTTCATCGATTCTCTATGTATGTCGATTACATATTATAACATAGACCCTGTCTCTGTCTCGATTCACTCGTATGAATCACCCAGTGTTTATTCACACGATACCCGAAGAAAAGGAAGTAGGAAAATTTCTATAGCATGATGTATAACAAATCAGTTTGTAAATTGATACAATACCTACACAGTGGTTGTGAAAGGTCAACAACTTACTAGTGGGGCCTCCACTAATATGGAAGAAGCAGCAAAAGTTCCTATAGTTTATCACTTCTCAGGGCAGTGGACTAAAGGAGTTTGATGCATGATTAACCATTTTACAGCGAAGGCCATTGAAATGGCTTTCAAAAATACTGTATCAAAAAGAATATAAGATGGGTGGTTTAAGTGTAATTTAATTACACAGCTGGTAGGTTCACCTTCCTTCTGTGAATGCAATCTTAACACCTTGATGGCACTGGGATCACTAAACCACATGCCAAGAGTGGTGATTATGGCAAAACTCTGCTTGTTTGGTGGAGGGTGTTCCGCAGTAGAACACCCTCTCCAAACTGCTGTGTATGTCTGCTGATGAGGATTATTTTGTCCTCTGTAGGTTCTAGGATTTTTACAAATCATCAAATATTCCGTTGGCTTGATGGGTTAAGCATTGACTTACAATTTGACCTTTGATTCTAAGGACTCTTATACCCAGACTGCACATCTCGTATAGGTACATGGACGTACATTGACTGCAGGCAATGGTTTTGATGAAAATAATTGAAAATGTCTCTTTCTCATTCCTTCTGAAAAGTAGATGGAGTGTAAAAAAATGTCCATCTTCTAATTCTAATTCTAAGTGGGGGAACTGGGATCTGCACTGACATCTCGCATGGGAGTGATTTGTGCATTGCAAGTGTCCATCTTATTCTCTATTCACGTAAAGTAAACATGTTTTTATCTTACAAGCGCAATAAATACATATCAGACAACATTGTGAGGTCAATAGTTACCTAAAATAATCAAAATGTCTAGTGACACCGCTGCTAACAACAAGAACGTAAGTTTCCTTTATTATTTTCCTCTCATTTTACCGCATACTGCTGAGTATTCAATACATTCTAAAAGATATTTAGTCTGCTCTAAGAGCATTCTTGAAAAACTCTTCACACATCGTTTTACCGAAAGTTCATCGATTCTCTATGTATGTCGATTACATATTATAACATAGACCCTGTCTCTGTCTCGATTCACTCGTATGAATCACCCAGTGTTTATTCACACGATACCCGAAGAAAAGGAAGTAGGAAAATTTCTATAGCATGATGTATAACAAATCAGTTTGTAAATTGATACAATACCTACACAGTGGTTGTGAAAGGTCAACAACTTACTAGTGGGGCCTCCACTAATATGGAAGAAGCAGCAAAAGTTCCTATAGTTTATCACTTCTCAGGGCAGTGGACTAAAGGAGTTTGATGCATGATTAACCATTTTACAGCGAAGGCCATTGAAATGGCTTTCAAAAATACTGTATCAAAAAGAATATAAGATGGGTGGTTTAAGTGTAATTTAATTACACAGCTGGTAGGTTCACCTTCCTTCTGTGAATGCAATCTTAACACCTTGATGGCACTGGGATCACTAAACCACATGCCAAGAGTGGTGATTATGGCAAAACTCTGCTTGTTTGGTGGAGGGTGTTCCGCAGTAGAACACCCTCTCCAAACTGCTGTGTATGTCTGCTGATGAGGATTATTTTGTCCTCTGTAGGTTCTAGGATTTTTACAAATCATCAAATATTCCGTTGGCTTGATGGGTTAAGCATTGACTTACAATTTGACCTTTGATTCTAAGGACTCTTATACCCAGACTGCACATCTCGTATAGGTACATGGACGTACATTGACTGCAGGCAATGGTTTTGATGAAAATAATTGAAAATGTCTCTTTCTCATTCCTTCTGAAAAGTAGATGGAGTGTAAAAAAATGTCCATCTTCTAATTCTAATTCTAAGTGGGGGAACTGGGATCTGCACTGACATCTCGCATGGGAGTGATTTGTGCATTGCAAGTGTCCATCTTATTCTCTATTCACGTAAAGTAAACATGTTTTTATCTTACATCCACTCATATCCATCATTCGTAGGTCTATACTTTTAATCCCGGAATCGAAGGTCTACACTACACTTTTTATCCCCGAATCGAAGGCTACTATTTATCCCATAATTCAGTTCTCGTGAGATAGAATCATCTTTTCATCCCATCTAACTATTTGAAAAGGATGAATTGGTTCTCCTTTATGTGCACCCAAAGGTGGTGTGTTTTTTATCATCATCACACTAATGTTATAAATGCGAAAGTTTGTATGGACGGATGGATGATTGTTACTTCTTCACGCGAAAACTACTGGACAGATCTGGCTGAAAATTGCAAACATACATTTTCATGGATTGTAAAATTCATGCTTTTGTTTTGAAAAAAGTGTTCATATAGTGACAGTGAATAAAATATGAGGTGCCTTTTTTTCTCATAGAGGGGGATGAAAAATAGACTTTTACTCTGGCGCAAAATATATTTTTGGCTCGGGCGAATACTTTGAATCCCCCGCTACGTTCAGGATGCTATTAAAGAATCCCTCGCCCGCCTACGCCCGGGATTCTGCTCTAAAATCCCTCACTTTGCTCTGGATTTAACAAAGCGCCCTCGCCCTTTATATATAATTTTGCTCCCTTATGAATTATATACACTAATATTATAAAGGCGAAACTTTGTATGGATGGATGTTTGTTAGGTACCTCTTCACGCCAAATCTACTGAACGGATCTGGCTGAAATTTTGCATAAGTACAGGTAATTCTAATCCTGGAATCAAACATAGGCTACTTTTTATCCCAGAAATCTGTTCCCGTGGGATAAAAATCACCTTTAAACTTTTCCATAGGAACAAGGCGTGCGAAGCCGCGGGGTGCAGCTAGTCTTCTACTTATAAACATTTCCATAGAAACCTTGCGTCTGAAGCCGAGGGCAGAAACTAGTCACAATAATATTATAAATGCGAAAGTTTGTATGGATGGATGGATGGATGTTACCTCTACACGCCAAAGCTAGTGTTTTATATTAATAAGTTCTGCGTGACCGAAGACGCGAGCCGAATCTAGTCTGCATATACCTGTTACCGACCTATTTTAAATATTTTGAAATTCCACTATTAACTGGTGTGCTATTAAAAATATTCTGTGTACAAACCAAAGAAATATAAAAGTAAGCGCAGCACGGATGTCTGTCGTACAAACAAACCTTTATCTTTAGTAAACTCAAATACGATTAAAATTCCAAGCAGTTTGTTTATCAACTTTCTATTATTGTTGTCGTGTTTTTGTCAGCGGCATAGTGTGTCGCGATATGCACTGAATATTAATCAGTCAGTATCTGTTATTGTAGGCTAGTAGTTTCATTGAACTGTAAAAACACATTCGACATCAATTGTGTCCTTAACTTGTAAATTTCATTGGGATCCAAAATTGGTCCCTTCAAAACATCTTACTTTCAAAAAACCTTAGACAGTGGTGCAAAAATATCTATACTCAGTTTTAGAATCCTAGATATATTTTGGAAACAAGAGGTTACAAAACCAAATAAATAATGGTGAAAAATATCACGACGTAGTACGTATTATAGAAAGAAAATGCAGAGGTTCGAAACAGTTTTAGGGTTACTCCTACAAATAAGTGACTAAATACTTCTTCGTAGGGTCGTCACTCAAACTGAAGGGTCTGGCAGACAGACGCGGTCTGCGGTGGCGGCCACTACAATTTGACGATAAGTTGTTGCCAAATTACCTGTGTGGTGCTGGTTTAGAAATTGCACCACCCCATCTCTTCCCATGGTTGTCGTAATAGGTAATTATGGGATATACCTGGGAGGTGGGCCCTGCAGAACAATTCTACCACCGAACTGCGATCCCCGACCCACATGCCCAGCGTGGAGATTATGGGCACTACGGGATTGTGCCGATAGATAATCAGAGGGAGGCCTGCGTCCAGCAGTGGACCAATACAGGCTGTTGAATTGTACTGACCGCCACCGCAATACTTTCTACAGATATATATTTTTTTTTAAACTCAAAACGACTTAAACGACTGTCATGAATTTTCATGGATGCCATTGTCAGAACTGAACAAAATTAAAATGGGACAACACGGGAAGCACCAGCTTTCATATAAAAAAAGTATCATGCAAATCGGACCACCCAGTCAAAAGTTCTGAGGTAACAAACATAAAAAAAACAGACGAATTGAGAACCTCCTCCTTTTTTTGAAGTCGGTTAAAAAGGGTCTGGAAAACGCCAGAATCTTATATGTTTTATCAGATTTCATTCATTGTTTCAATCGTCTCGTCCATTATTGAACAAGAATTTGCATCGTTTTCTCTACACATATGGAATTATCTGTTGTAAAGTTTTGTTTTTGGTGGTTAGGTTTAGGTATTACCTTCTTGTGTTCTGTTAATTAAACCAGATTTTGCGTTTTCATTAATAAATGCCTTTGCTTACAAAGAATATCATGGATTCTAAAACTGATTATACGCAAAATAAGTAACAAATATCACCAGAATATTGCAACGGCATACACTTCTGGATAGATTTTGTCATAATACGCAGCTATTTGTGAAAGAAAATATTACAGCTAAATGTTAAACGATAATAATTGTGTTATATTCAAACACGTACTTTGTTCCGTAAACACGAGGAACCATGCGACCGTTTAAACGTGTAAGTAAAGAAATAATAACGGTTATGTTTGTATAAATATTGCTGCTCAGTCACAGGTCTATACTATGCGTGACATTTGTGCCATAGAAAAGCGTTACTCAAGCATTGTTTGATAACCGAGCTTTCATAATACGGGCCTAAGTCTAGAAGATATTAGTAAAATGCGGTGCGAATAAGTGCGCGGAGTTGCATACTATTTCATACAAAGATTTGAAAATATCGACTTCGGCGCGTACGGCGCTGACGTATGCGCGCTCAGCTATACTGCTGTAGAGTAAAGTGTGTAAGTGAGTAAATTCACAATATGTATGGGAAGAATAAATGCCGTAAGTTGGTAAGTACCGATATGTAGATAGGTATTCAACCAATATGCAGATTGAACTGCTGTGTGCGTGTCGGCATGCGGGGACCAATGTCATGTGAGAGAATGCGCTCGCGAATTCGTGTTCAATTTTATAGATTTCTACATCGATTTCTATTTCTACTTACACGTCGGACTAAATTTAGTAACTGATTTTTTAGTTAACGGGACAAATGTAATCGCTATCGGATTCGTTTTCTTAATATCTCGGAATCATTTTTCGATGATATCGAATAAGAAACATACCTCGACGACCTCTGTGGACGCAGGAAGTTGCGAATTCGATTCCCGCCTCCACCCGCGGTTCAGATTTCTTGTATTTACTCGTCAGCTAAAGGAATTTTGTTGGCGTTTCGACTGGAAAGTTAGACACTTTTATTTTTGGTATTGACATGACAGACTGCGAAGAAGTATATCATTACTTCTTCGTAGATGAGATGACAGAATTATTTTCATCCCTCTTTATACGAAGCTGACTAGGTATATCCTTTTATGTATTTTTTGCATATTTGCATACTTAACAACTAAGAGCTAAGTATATTTGTCCACAGTTCTCAAACCTGGAAACCCCAGGCTACGTGGGCTTCGCGAACCTGCCGAACCAGGTGCACCGCAAGTCTGTGAAGAAAGGCTTCGAGTTTACTCTCATGGTGGTCGGAGAGAGCGGTCTCGGCAAGTCTACTCTCGTCAACTCGCTGTTTCTCACGGACCTGTATCCCGAGAGAGTGGTTCCTGATGCTACTGGTAAGTAAGACTTCTATCCTAACCATCAATATTCGCAGATAAGACAAGGTTTTGGCTAGGTGAGGTAAAAATGTCATTAATTATAAAGTATTGAAGAAATGCTTAAGTTTAGTCTCTCGGTGGTCGGGGAGAGCGGTCTCGGCAAGTCTACTCTCGTCAACTCGCTGTTTCTCACGGACCTGTATCCCGAGAGAGTGGTTCCTGATGCTACTGGTAAGTAAGACTTCTATCCTAACCATCAATATTCGCAGATAAGACAAGGTTTTGGCTAGGTGAGGTAAAAATGTCATTAATTATAAAGTATTGAAGAAATACTTAAGTTTAGTCTCTCGGTGGTCGGGGAGAGCGGTCTCGGCAAGTCTACTCTCTTCAACTCGCTGTTTCACACGGACCTGTATCCCGAGAGAGTGGTTCCTGATGCTACTGGTAAGAATTACTGTTTCTCTTATAGCCTTCCTTTCCTTTATTCGGGTCCTGGTTAACGCATTCACTGCCCAGCTCCACGCAGATAGAGACTGGCACCTGCGTCTTGGGCCATGAAGGTGTTAGTGTATAACGCATTCACTGCCCAGCTCCACGCAGATAGAGACTGGCACCTGCGTCTTGGGCCATGAAGGTGTTAGTGTATAACGCATTCACTGCCCAGCTCCACGCAGATAGAGACTGGCACCTGCGTCTTGGGCCATGAAGGTGTTAAGTAGCAAGTCTATCTTGGGACAGCTTTATCGGAACACGAATTAAGGTCCTCAAACTTTCTTTTTATTTCTGAATGAACTGTGCATTCCTATAAATTAACATAGAGACTATGCTATATATATAATACTAATATTTAAGACAACTTTCTAACAAAAAATGGACCTAAATTCTTGTCTGATTTAATAAATGAATTATTGTTATTATAGCAATGATTCATAAGAAAAGTACGGCAACAGTCTGGCCTGTTTCCTTGTATAACTCGCGCTAAAACAGATTATAACAAATTACATCAGATTGCTTAGCTCGGCTTTATAGGTACCAACACCAAGGTTTTTAGGAAGTTTCTGCGGGTGTCGTAAGAGGCGATATCCTCCGGATCAGGCAGCAGCGCCCCCTGCAGAAATCTACTACCCAACTGCGACCTCCAATTCGCCTAGCAGAAAGAATTTCAAATTCAAAGAAAAACTTATACCCCTTTTTGTCACACCATAATAAAAAAACCGAAATATGGGGGGTGGTTGGGCCTTTACTTGCTCGTGTTCGCTTGGTCTGTCCCACCAGAATGCTCATTATTAGGTTTAAGGATATTTATTCTCTAAAAAGACAGTCACTTTTGTTTTAAATCTTTATTTAAAGAGCTTAATCACATTGCGATTATGTCGCTCCAACTAAGTAACAGAAAAAAAATAACTTATTAAAAAGATTTAACGTATGTACCAAACTAAACTAATTATCTATTTAAATAAATGATAACATTAAAATCAGCTCCGATCGGTCTACAGTCACTTACATGAGAATATAGTAATTTAGCGTAGAGTAAACCAATTTATAAAAGTAAATTGAAGTTGTTGTTCGGTCTTCTCACCGGGTAGTTCAGTTACCTGATGGTTACCTCTTGTTGCAGAGAAGACCAACCAGACAGTGAAGCTGGACGCGTCCACGGTGGAGATCGAGGAGCGCGGTGTGAAGCTTCGTCTCACCGTTGTCGATACCCCAGGATATGGAGATGCCATCAACAATACTGACTGCTTCAAGGTAACATTCATCTACAGCCTGCCGCCCCACTGCTGGACGCAGGTCTCCCCCTGATAAACGCCTTATTGCCTTATAACACGAGGGGTACTGACCATTGATTAATTAAAAAGGGAAGATTAACCGTTCTCCCAGCGCTTACTCAAAAATTGCCATGTGTTACAACTACACGCAAACACATACGCTCACAGTTTTATTTCCAGTCCTGTGCAATACAAAGAAGAACAAAGGCGGAAAGACGTACCTAAGACCGAAGTGAGACCGAGACAACAATATTTCACGCGAATCACCACCGCCCGTGCCGCCGGTCCGACGGTGACTGTGGTTGAGCTTACAATTTTACACAATATGAGGTTGCCATTTTCGAGAAACTAGTACCTTATCTTTCCTTTTTAATTAATCAATGGTACTGACCATAATACTCACGCTGCTGGCATGCCCAGCGTGAGGATTATGGGCAGGACCCCCCACGGGTTGGGCATTACAGTTTGGTGGTAGAATTGTTCTGCAGGACGATGCTGGCCGCCCCCTATAGATATCCCTTAGTCGTCTCTTACGACACCCGGAGGAAAAGTTGGGTGCAAATTCTAAGCCGGCACCACACATCTATAACATTAACATCACAATTATATTTTGCTAAATTGGGACCTTTTTATAACAACTTGCTGCGCCCCGCGGCTTCGCACGCGTTGTTCCTATGGTAACGTTAAAAGATGATTTTCATCCCACGGGAACTGATTTATGGGATAAAAAGTAGCCTATGTTTTATTCAAGACCTAGGACTATGTCTATTTTAAATTTCAGCCGGATCCGTTCAGTAGTTTTGGCGTGAAGAAGTAACAAACATCCATACATCCATACAAACTTTCGCATTTATAATATTAGTGTGATGTGATGTGATAATGTGATGCAAAACGCGATAAATATCCGTGAATATTTAAATTAATGTGTTATGTAAATTAATATATCATGTTATTTTAAAATGGTAGTAACCATTATGATTAACGCAGTAATTAGAGTAACATACTTCCGTTCCGATAAAACAATCTGTAGCATACTTACTTAAACAATGGTAACGGAACGCGCGGGTCAACGCCTGCTGTGAGCTGATTGTCTTTATAAATAACCCGAGCATCGAGTTACTTACTCAGCTCAATGTCAAGGGACTTGCAAGCTGCAACTTTATGATGTGTACCTATATTTGATCTTAGTAATTATTGATGTATGTTGGTTCAGATTGTATGTGATTAGTACGCACGCGTTGTTTCAACGGCGACGTTTAAAGTTAATTTCGATACCATGGGAACTGATTTAACGGATAAAATGTTTTTCCAGGGCAAGCAGTCTTGACATAGATGGCAACCGACATCGGTCGCAAAGTTTTATCGGATATATTTTAACGAATTTTGATTGTCTTTACAAGAATCTAGTTTCAAATGATTCAATAACTATTTATTTCCATAAATACAGTCGATTCACATAAAGAAAAGGTTAAATTTCTAATATTCATATTGATTTACCATCGGAACTATTCATTTTTGTCGCAAGCGACCGCCATCTTTACGATTTTTGTCGCAAACTTTACGATTTCGGTAAAGGTAACTGCGTGCAAATTAGACAGCCCGATAAGTTTGTAGCGATCCTTCACCGAAATTGTAAAGATGGCGGTCGTTTGCGACAAAAATAAATAGTTCCGGTGGTAAATCAATATGAATATTAGAAATTAAACCTTTTATTTATGTTAATCTACTGTATTTATGCAAATAAATAGTTATTGAATCATTTGAAACTAGATTCTTGTAAAGACAATCAAAATTCGTTAAAATATATCCGGTCAAACTTTGCGACCGTTGTCGGTCGCCATCTATGTCGAGACTGCTTGCCCAGGTCTAGATCTAAATCTATGCTGAATTTCAATCTGCAAAAGACAACAGGCAGATGCTGGATGCGTCAAGCTGACGACAGGGCGCTATGGCGCTCATTAGGGGAGGCTATGACTCTATGTCCAGCTGTGGACTAATATAGGCTGATGATGGGTTTATAGAAGGCGGTCTACGGTCTACTACTGGTAGTTTAGTTTCTTACAGAACGCAAAAAATGTTAACAACCGCTTAATAATTTGAATTTCACGCAAATCTCTGTAAGATTCCGTTTCGATGACTCGGTAGCATAAGTCTCTGAATATTTATTTAGTGAGTTGTGTAAAGTTTATAAACGTTACTTGTTCTCACAGTCAATAATCCAGTACATCGACGAGCAGTTCGAGCGTTTTCTACGCGACGAGAGCGGCCTCAACCGACGCAACATTGTTGACAATCGCATACATTGCTGCTTCTACTTCATCTCGCCTTTCGGACACGGGTATGTCTTATTCATTAAACCACTATCTCTCATGTCGGACATGGATATGTCTCATAAAACTTATTCTAGGATCTTTAGACATGGGTATGTCGGGTATGTGTCAAACCATCAAACCATCACCTCTTATTTTGGACACTGATGTATCTGATCAAACTAATTTTAGGATTATTTGGACACGGGTATGTATCATCCATCAACAAACCATGATCTTATTTCGGACACGGATATGTTTCATCAAACTATATCTAGGATCTTTTGGATATCTAGTACCCATAACACAAGCTCTGCTTAGCTTGGGGCTAGATAATGCTGTGTGAATAGTCCAGCATTTTTTATTATTATTATTTCGTATAAAGTTGTTCATAATTCTGTATAAACGGCTTCATCCACGGCAGCTATAATATAATGATCATTACATTATAGCACGATACTTATTACATCTTTCCATAGAAATCGTGATGAGATCACACACGGCAGCTATATTTTTACATGTTCGAATTATACAACGGGATTACCATGATTTAAGCTATGAACTTTCCAATATTTCGGCACAGTTTCATGCGCCATGATCACGGAATAACATGGCATAACAGAGCGCATGAAACTGTGCCGAGATATTGGAAAGCTCAAAACTCAAATCATGGTAAATATAGCCATCCCGTTGTAAATAACTTTAGCGAAGCGTGAAGCCTTTAAGTTTTTATTTAAATAAATAAATAATGTAGACCTTGCATCATAACGAACGCGTTTGTAATATAATTGTTTGTTTTTCAGACTGAAACCCCTAGACATCGAGTTCATGAAGCAGCTGCACAACAAAGTGAACATAGTGCCTGTCATCGCGAAGGCTGACGTGCTCACTAAGAAGGAGGTGCAGAGACTCAAGTCCAGGGTGAGATATACCACTGATGTATACATAGGAGCATCCGCACTCGGCTCTGGAGGCGTTTTCTGGGGTTCCGTAGTAAAATCTAAATCTTAGTCCGTGGAAACAGGAGGATTCCTGTTTCAGTACACTTAGAAAAGGTCATAAAATTAAGCACTGACACGGAATTGTACTGATTTATGTGATAAAAATGTGTTTTATTCCGGTCGAGACCGAGATTTCAAATTTCAGCCTGTTCCGTTAAGTAGTTTTGACGTGCAGTAGTAACAAACACCCATATTTTCGATTTATAAGTATTCGTTTATTTCTTCTAAGATTGTCATGGCCATTTTTTTTCTAGACATAGAAAATACACGCCATTAAAATTGTTTCATCAAAGTGTTATTTTATTTCCAGGTAATGGAGGAAATAGAGAAGGAAGGCATCAAGATCTACCCGCTTCCGGATTGCGACAGCGACGAAGATGAAGACTACAAGGAACAGGTAACTGGCTCATTTCCGTTCGACGTTACGGGGCATAATATAACGTAACGTGTTACACCGTGAGCGTTCGTGCAGTTAGTGCAAGGACAGAAAGCCATCAGTGGGCCAATAGCCTATATAGGCCCACTGCTGGACGCAGGCCTCCCCCTGATAAGCGCCTTTATTGACTGTTATCTTATAGGGGGTAGTGCCCATAATTCCTACGCTGGGCGTGCGGGCTGGGTATCGCAATTTGGTGGCAGAACTTTTCGGCAGGAGCCGCTGCTGCCCGCCTCCAGTAGATATCCTTTAGTCTGTGGTGGTACAAATTCTATGCCGCCGGCACCACACGGCGTAGATAAAGATACATATAAAATTCATTTATTTTACCAAAAGACAATAGAAATGGTACGTACAAAATGAGAAAATGTAAACGTTAAATCAATGTGACGTAAAATCTGAAAAATTATAAATAAAATGTTTATCAATCTTTTTTCTTTATCTAGCCCCAAGCTAAGCAGAGCTTCAGTTTATGGGTATAAACTGAAGCTCTGCTTAGCTCTGCTTGCATATCTGATATACTAAATGTCTGTTTTGACAGCTCGCTCACAGTGATTTCACTTTGTAGGATGCTCACTGATATCGCAAAATGGCGCATGTAATGACGTCATCTATGACATCACACGGGACATCGTTGTCGCGCTCACAGTAACCCGGAACGCTTGATAGCGTGCTAATATCGATATTAGCGTAACTCGGAATGCAAGGCAATTCTTCTATCTATCTATCAACAAAGTGTCTCTACCTACTCTGTATGGTTATAGTAAATGTTGTAAAAATGAACTTGGTATAGTCAGCAAAAATTGCGCCTTACCACCACTAGGGTGATTTTTCTGTGAAGTGAATAGTTGCCATCCCCGGCTTGCTCGATATCTTTTGAATTTAACGCAAAGCAAAATAGTATCAAACTGGATAGGCATTACTTTTTTGCGATGGTACCTACATACCTGATACTTCTTCAAAATAGTAACCAACGGAAATCTGCTGGGAAAGGACTCTTAAGCAATGCAAAATCAGAACCTTGGTACTTGGTATGTTCCTACTTTAAAATGTCCATTTGCAGGTTCGTCAACTGAAAGCGGCTGTCCCCTTCGCAGTCTGCGGCGCCGGGCAGCAGCTGGAGGTGCGCGGGCGGCGGGTGCGCGGCCGACTGTACCCCTGGGGGGTGGTGGAGGTGGAAAACCCAGACCATTGTGACTTCATCAAGCTGAGAACCATGCTCATGTACGTACAAACTATACCTCATCCAACGACCATGATATTAATATTGACTACAATCGACGTAATAGGAACAAAATAGTACTACCTACAACTAAACTCAAACTGGTTAGCCAAAGCCCATACCATAGATTGGCAATAATCTATAATAAAATACCTGAATATATAAAAAATTAAGAAAGAGGTGCCTTTTGCAACAAAATTAAATTATTTTTATTAGAAAAATGTTATTATTCGGTTCACCAATTTGCCACAGAAAAACCAAAAATGATATATATTATAGGTAATTTTTGAATAACTGACAAAAATTCTGGCTTCTTAGTTCTAATTTGAAATCCAATTTATTACTTTTATTTATGCTTGATAATTAATTTATAATATTGCATAAATGTATTTTAATGTTTTAATTATGTATTCGAACTCAACTTTGCAGTGCTCTTCCAGGGTGCATGTACCCAATTACAACTAATTCACTTAGACATAAGAATGAATTGTACATGTAAGCAAAATAAATAAAATATGAAATAAATGAAATAATATGAGCATGTAGCATGTTAGTAAACAAACCGCCCATACTTAACCTGAAATTCACTTTGTTGGCGCGTCCTTTTATACGTAATTTACATTACTTGTCGATTTTAGATCGCCTTTAATAAAAATTGCTTACAATTATGTCTGAAACTTGACGCCAAGCAAGTGAGATTTTGTTATTTGTGTCAATTCAATTCAATTCAATTCATTTATTCATTTGTGATACACAGGTATTAACATGGATGTTCAGACATAAATTAGAGCACTGTGATCTGCCATTTGGCGTACAAATTTTCTTATTACATATTACAAAATCTAACAATGGAGAAAAAGTAATAATAGTAGAGCTTACAACGGAAAACTATAAGAATTGAAAATAATGCGTTACATAAAATTGACAATGAGTAACAACCACTCTGTACTCTACATTTAGTTAATGCTAAATGCTAAACTGCGTCAAAAAATTCATTCAGATTGTAAAATGTCTTACTTATTAAATAATTAAAAAGGTTAGCTTTAAATTTTAAGATGTCATTACATTTCCTTATGTCAGTTGGTAAGTGGTTATAAATTTTGGGCGCCATTACAAAAATACTTTTACTAAATAGAGCTGTTTTTACGTTATTCCTAAGTAGTAAACAGTCTTGTCGCCGCTTGTTAGTATTATACAAAAATAGTCCCGGGTTTCGTCGAATAAATAGTACAAGTTCGTAAATATATATTGATGTCAATGTCAGGAGATTAAGTTTCTTGAAGTATGGTCGACAGCTTTCCGTTCTTTTAATACCACAGATTGCTCGAATGCAGCTCTTTTGAGCGATTAATAACCGTTCTATTTTTACTGAATTGCCCCAAAAAATTATACCGTATCTTAGCCTTGAGACCACATTACCATGATACGCTGCTAGCACAGCTTTTTGGTTAACTACCTTTCTTAGTTTCCTTAAAGCATACGCGGATTGCAGCACATTCTTATGCACAAAGTCCAAATGTGATTGCCATTTCATATTGTTGTCTATGTAGAGTCCAAGAAATTTCGTTGTCAACGTATCACATATTTCTGTATCCTCAAAGATAATTTTCGGTATTAATATTCCAGTTGGTGTTTGTCTGAAGTTCATGAGCTTCGTTTTAGTCAAGTTTATTAATAAATTATTACTCTTTAGCCACTCTATTATAGATTTCAGACTTGTATAGATTTCGTCGTGATTATTATAGACAACAGTACAGTCGTCTGCGAAAAGAGTAACAGGATTCTTGGTAGCTGTTAAAATATCATTAATATATATCAAAAACAAGAGCGGGCCCAGGACGCTACCTTGAGGCACCCCGTGGGTTACAGATCTTTCAGCAGAAGCATATGATCTTTCGACTTTTGTTTTTGTGCATATTTTACTAATACATGTTATCTGAGTCCTCTGGTACAAGTAAGATTTAAGTAGTTCTAGCGCTATTCCTCGCACTCCATACGACTCTAGCTTATTAATTAAAATATTGTGCTCTACATAGTCGAATGCTTTTTTCATATCTAGATAGATTGCATAGACCTGTTGTTTTTTATCCACTCTAGAGTATATCATCTCTAGAAAGTCATAAATAGCCAAATCAATTGATTTATTTTTCCGAAATCCTTTTTGTTCTTTTATGAGTATTTTATTTGTTTCAAAAAAGCTGTATAAGTTTTTATGCATAATCTTCTCAAAAACTTTAGAGAAAATAGGTATTAAAGCCACCGGTCTATAATTTTGTATGTCATATTTGCTGTCTTTTTTGTGAATTGGTTTAATTATTGTAGTTTTTAGTTTAGATGGAAATATCCCTTGTTCAAAACACAGATTTATAATGTAGCTTAAAACGGGTGATATGAGATTGCACACAAGCTTTAATACTTTAGTATTTATATGGTCGTACCCCGTGCTATTTGTATTTTTCAGGCTTTTGATGACAGTACAAACCTCGCTAGAGTCGGTTGGCATCAGAAACATCGATTTATAAGTGTTGCAGTTTCGTTTATAGTAATTTTCTATTATACTTGAATTACTCGCTGCTGCGTCGACATAGTAATCATTAAATGTTTCAGCTATTTGCTTTGGAGAAGTTATTTTTTTATTGTTGATTTTCAAATAGCTAATGTTTTCTCTAGGTAGATTTTGCTTGTTTTTCTTTATTATATCCCATGTAGCTTTAGACTTATTCGTTGATTTAAATATGTAATAATCATTCTGTGATTTTTGTGTTAGCTTTATGATTTTTTTATATCTCTCTGAGTAAGTTTTAAAGTTTTCCTTGTCTTTCACGCTTTTTGAAATTCTATATCTCCAGAGTAGATCACGCTTATACCTGCTACAGGTTTTTATTCCTTTTGAAATCCATTGCGGTTTTCTTTTAGTACCATTCTTCTTCCGAACGGCAGGAAAACATAAGTCATATAATAATTGAAATAAGTCATGAAAATTTGTGAAAGCTAGATCCGCATTGGTTGTTTCGTAGACATCATTGAATGTAAGTTGAGTCAAGTAGTTACCAAATTTTTCCAAGTTTTCTTTACTATAGTCACGTATTATTGAAAACCAGTGATCAAAAATACACATTCTTTTTACCGGGCAAGTCATCACTTGGCCTTTGTGGTCAGACAGGGCGAGTTCCACCACTTCCGTTTTTGCGCCTCGTATATTATGTAAAATGTTGTCCAAACAAGTACCACTATTGTCGTATTTTGTTTACTAACATGCTTCATTCAAAATGGATAAACCATAGATCCTGGAAGGATTCGTACTAGATGGTTCCAGGATAAGAAGTTATATGCCATGTGTTTAGTCTGCAAGAAACTGACTCATGTAAACCAGTTTTCTCTCAGCATAATATTTTGACGATTTGCACGATATATTTGAAACGGTGATGTTTGTAAAAAATAACCCGGATTTGTTTCAACAACTCTCTGATGCCATGGTTTGCAATGGGCGAGACAAACATAAAGTTGTTATTCGCAACTCCAAAACAACAATAAATGCGTTAATGCGTAAAAGTATATTCTGCTCAGCACCTTATATAAACTGCCAGAGTCTATAAGAAAATTACCTTCTGCATTGTTAAAACGTCACCGTCTATACGTGTACAACTGCATCGTGTCCATCCCAAGGTTGTCTGGAAGAGATCGCTTTCAGCGATAAGGCCGCCCATTGTGTATTTATTACTATTAGTACAATAAAGTGTTCATTCATTCATTCATTGTGCAACTTTGTCATCTCTCTTTTCCTGTATTTGTGTATTTTATTTTTGGTGTGCAATAAAGTGTATTCTATTGTATTGTTTCGGACGAAGGTGACAGAATTACTGACAAAAAAATGCTATTACTCCTTTAATTAATTTATGACAGATAAATTGTAGTATTTATAGAACTTTATTTGTATTTAATGTATTATTTTCTTGAGTTATTAATGTTATTATTGTAAAATTTAAGTAAGACGCACGCCCCATAGGGCAGAATACATTGTGACATTCCATTATATTAAATCAAAAATAAATAAATAAATTATTGATTGATTGATATATAAAAACAGTACGTGTTCTTTCCAGCACCCACATGCAAGACCTGCAAGAAGTAACGCAGGAGGTACACTACGAGAACTACCGCTCCGAGCGCCTGGCGCGCTCCGGACAGCTGCCCAAGCGACACACGTGAGTACACATGCAAGACCTGCAAGAAGTAACGCAGGAGGTACACTACGAGAACTACCGCTCCGAGCGCCTGGCGCGCTCCGGACAGCTGCCCAAGCGACACACGTGAGTACACATGCAAGACCTGCAAGAAGTAACGCAGGAGGTACACTACGAGAACTACCGCTCCGAGCGCCTGGCGCGCTCCGGACAGCTGCCCAAGCGACACACGTGAGTACACATGCAAGACCTGCAAGAAGTAACGCAGGAGGTACACTACGAGAACTACCGCTCCGAGCGCCTGGCGCGCTCCGGACAGCTGCCCAAGCGACACACGTGAGTACACATGCAAGACCTGCAAGAAGTAACGCAGGAGGTACACTACGAGAACTACCGCTCCGAGCGCCTGGCGCGCTCCGGACAGCTGCCCAAGCGACACACGTGAGTACACATGCAAGACCTGCAAGAAGTAACGCAGGAGGTACACTACGAGAACTACCGCTCCGAGCGCCTGGCGCGCCCCGGACAGCTGCCCAAGCGACACACGTGAGTACACATGCAAGACCTGCAAGAAGTAACGCAGGAGGTACACTACGAGAACTACCGCTCCGAGCGCCTGGCGCGCTCCGGACAGCTGCCCAAGCGACACACGTGAGTACACATGCAAGACCTGCAAGAAGTAACGCAGGAGGTACACTACGAGAACTACCGCTCCGAGCGCCTGGCGCGCTCCGGACAGCTGCCCAAGCGACACACGTGAGTACACATGCAAGACCTGCAAGAAGTAACGCAGGAGGTACACTACGAGAACTACCGCTCCGAGCGCCTGGCGCGCTCCGGACAGCTGCCCAAGCGACACACGTGAGTACACATGCAAGACCTGCAAGAAGTAACGCAGGAGGTACACTACGAGAACTACCGCTCCGAGCGCCTGGCGCGCTCCGGACAGCTGCCCAAGCGACACACGTGAGTACACATGCAAGACCTGCAAGAAGTAACGCAGGAGGTACACTACGAGAACTTCCGCTCCGAGCGCCTGGCGCGCTCCGGACAGCTGCCCAAGCGACACACGTGAGTACACATGCAAGACCTGCAAGAAGTAACGCAGGAGGTACACTACGAGAACTACCGCTCCGAGCGCCTGGCGCGCTCCGGACAGCTGCCCAAGCGACACACGTGAGTACACATGCAAGACCTGCAAGAAGTAACGCAGGAGGTACACTACGAGAACTACCGCTCCGAGCGCCTGGCGCGCTCCGGACAGCTGCCCAAGCGACACACGTGAGTACACATGCAAGACCTGCAAGAAGTAACGCAGGAGGTACACTACGAGAACTACCGCTCCGAGCGCCTGGCGCGCTCCGGACAGCTGCCCAAGCGACACACGTGAGTACACGCAATACTGAGATAAAAAAACGTATCCCATGTCCTTCCGCCTATCTCAACGGCCTGTATTGGTCCACTGCTGGACGCAGGTCTCTTCCTGATAAGCTCTTTATCGGCGTTTATCGAATGCAGGTTAGTGCCCATAAGCGCCATGCCGGGTATGCGGTTGGGATCACAGTTTGGTGCTAGAATTGTTCTACAGCGAGCGCTGCTGCCCGCTCCCGGTGGATATCCCTTAGTCGCCTCTTTCGACACCCACGGGAAGAGTCGGGGTGGTGCAAATTCTAAGCCAGCACCACACAGCACACAGCCTTCTGGCTATAATGGACTTAAATCATGCCAAATTTCATTTGAATTCATTTATAACATTAGACATTAGACAAAAAAAATATCTTTAATGCAAGTACAGATTTGGACTCGGTAATATTATAAGTATAATAATAATTGAGCTTAATAATATCATGGTTGTCTTGTAGAGATCGCTCTTGAGCGATAAGACCGCCAATTGTCGCTTAGTATTAACTTTTCCTGTTGTCAATAGTTTCTTCAAGTGTGAAATAAAGTATTATCAATTCTATTCTATAAATATTAGTTAGTATATAATATTAATTTGTTGGGCAGGTCGAATGAAAGCGGACTGAGTGAGGTCGATTCTAACGGCCACGCTAACGGCTCTAATGAAGACGCTCTGCGTGAGAAGGTAAAATGTTATCCATTATAACTTTAGATAAACCTAACACGATTAACACCTTAGGATGATATGAATGATAAGAAGGGTAAGTATATGATAACTCTTATTATATTGATACTGGTATAATAATGCCTGATGATTAAATAATAGATTTTGTTTTGATAAACTATTATTTTAATCCGACTTCAATTATATGGATCCCATTGTGAAAATGGGACCATACGTCCAGCTTTCAAATAAAAAAATAACCATGAAAATCGGACCACCCTGTCAAAAAAAGTTCTGAGGTATCAAACATAAAATATAAAAAAAATAAAAATACAGTCGAATAGAGAACATCCTCCGTTTTTTTATTAGCCTGGTTCGTCCCACAGCTGGGCAAAGGCCTCCCCTAAATCATTCCACTCGATGAAGTCGAAGTTGAAGTCGGTTAAAAATTCTAATAAGTTTGTCAGTTATTATTATCAAAAGATATCGGAAACGTATTTTTTCATTTGTCTAATAGACAAAAGATTACGAAGATGTAGCCAGTTAAAGCTCCGCGGGACATCACGGCTAAGTAAAACGTCTGACACTTCAACTTAGCCGTGACGTCACTAGCAGCGCCCACTCCCAAACTTTGACGCGTTGTATTTTTGTAATTTTTTGTTTAATTGACAAAATATAATAAATTTATCCGATATCTTCTAATACTGACGGACTAATTGTATTTTTTAGGCCTATTTGATTGATATTTGAGCACGCGCCTACATGATGGGGTGAAAACTGGGTACCTATTTTAATTCGTCGGAAAGGCCGTCGATTCGATATCGGAAACTTTTGACAAATCAAAATAGCGTTCTAAAGTACCCTCGGAATAGAATTCAAATTCGAATCTGACGTTTTCGCTTCGGAAACGAATCGATTGAATTAAAATACCCCTGCTGATGTTATAAATTAAGTGGAAGCCGCGTGTAATAATTGAGCTTAATGATATCAATGATTTGACAATTATAT
The DNA here is from genome assembly GCA_955876795.1 of Eupithecia tripunctaria. Classification (NCBI taxonomy): domain Eukaryota; kingdom Metazoa; phylum Arthropoda; class Insecta; order Lepidoptera; family Geometridae; genus Eupithecia; species Eupithecia tripunctaria. The sequence continues at coordinate 9,843,925 of OY041620.1, forward strand.
GCTGGCTTATACTTTAAAACGGTTGCGCTGCACCGTACCCCTCCGGAAGATCTTGTTCACTTCCTAACTTGACCACTTCCAAAGTAGATCACTTCCTAACTTGACCACTTCCAAAGTAGACCACTGCCTAACTTGACCACTTCCAAAGTGGATCACTTCCTAACTTGACCACTTCCAAAGTGGATCACTTCCTAACTTGACCACTTCCAAAGTAGACCACTGCCTAACTTGACCACTTCCAAAGTGGATCACTTCCTAACTTGACCACTTCCAAAGTGGATCACTTCCTAACTTGACCACTTCCAAAGTAGACCACTGCCTAACTTGACCACTTCCAAAGTGGATCACTTCCTAACTTGACCACTTCCAAAGTGGACTACTTCCTAAATCGTCTTGATCTTTTCCTGCATTTTCACTCCTTCAATCCAACTTTTGTCTACTTACTAAACAGTCCAGTCCCTAACTCGTACTCAACGTAAATGTAAAATCACCTTACCTCAACAGCGTATTGGTCCACTACTGGACACATGCATCCCCCTGATAATCGCCTTAATGGATTTAATCACATGCCCATACATGGATTATAGGTACTACCCGCGCTGGGCATGCGGGTTGGGATCGCTGTTTGTAGAATTGTAGGTTGTAGCATTTTTCTGCAGTAGGCGCTGCTGCGCGCCCCTGGTGGAAATCCCTTAGTCGCCTCTTACGACACCCGCGGGAAGAGTTGGGGCTAGATGATGGTGTGTGGATTGTCCAGCATTATGAATGAATTGTTTATTGTCCAGGAGGCTGAGCTCCGACGCATGCAAGAGATGCTGGACCAAATGCAGCGGCAGATGCAGCTGCAGGCCGCCAGCACGACCACTGCATAGTGCGCGGCCGACGCTCAGGTATTCACACTTGTTAGGGGTACCGAGTCATAAATCCTCCAACAATAAGTTCGCAACTGATTTATTTATTGGATTAAAGTTAACAAGAAAGTATAATACGGAAGATAGAAGTCACGTTTGATACGTGACACATTCCTCACGTAGATATCGGCAAGCTGTAATAACATAGGAAGTTGATATGACATGCATAGCCTATAACACATTGTTTGGTACATCTGCCTACTTTAAAGCAGAAAATGTAAATGTTATAAGAAAATGTAATAATAAACAATTATGCCTAAAACAGCACCCAAACCTCAGTTAAGTAGAGTCCGACAGCTGGTCCATGTGACCCCACAATACAGGTCGTCCGGACCTAGTGTGGGGAACAGAGTCCAGTTTAAGGTCGGCTATTGTGCCAAGATGCCCGACTAATTTTAAGTAGATGTAGATGTACCTATGTATACCGTTTACTGAAATAAAGATTTATTTATTCATTTATTGTACCTTGTACATCTTGGCCTCTAGAAAAAGCGAGAACAATGTAATGTGTAAGAACAAGAATACAAACACGACTAGAATTCTTCCCTGATAATGAACACTACATTGTACTTTGTACGCTAATATTATAAATGCGAATGTATGGATGGATGGATGTTTGTAACCTCTTCACGCTAAAACTACTGAACGGATCTGGCTGAAATTTTGCATACAGGTAATTCTAATACTACAATAAAACATAGGCTACTTTTTATCCCATAAATCAGTTCCCGTGGGATAAAAATCACCTTTAAACGTTTCCATAGGAACAACGCGTGCAAAGCCGCGGGGTGCAGCTAGTAATTATATAAATAAAACGGGCCAAGTGCGAGTCGGCCTCACGCACAAAGGGTTCCGTACCATTGTCTAATAAAACGTCAATAATAAAGACTTGACAGACTTGATTTGTGTCTGAAATATTAATTTATGCTGTTGTTTTAGTATTTGTTGTTATAGCGGCCACAGAAATATATCATCTGTACAAATTTCAACTGTCTCACTATCACGGTTTGTTTCGTAATCATATCAAATCATATCAATGTTTTTTTTATTGTAATTTTATATTATGCCATGTCCCAATGACGTTGACGTATCTATCAGTCAAGATGCCATTTTGGCAGATGTGACGGCTAATAATCAAATCTTGGAGCGTCTGTCACCTGTCAGAGGAGGCATGCGTCGTCATTCAAAAACGGACAACGGTATCGTGCGCACACCTCGCTGCATCATCATCATCGAAATATTACCGCGCATTAGCCTGTGCTTTAATCATCGCCCATCACCATACATACGTCATCACCAGTTCAACCAACCACCGCTGCACCCGTGGAGATCCTCAGTGCATTCGCAGTCCAGGTTAGTCACTCACATAATATTCTTTTCTGTGGATTGTTATCATATATTGCGGACATAGCATTTTATTTCTATCTTGTGTCAGACCAGATCAAATCTGGTCTCCCAAATCTAGCATCCCGACAGCGGATGCTACATTTTTATGGTGCCGAAACCAGGTAGCGTCGGTAGCTTCCATCGTTTAAATATCAACCGTCATTTCCAATTAGCTAATATTTCTGGTTATAACGAACAAAACTAAGAATCAAATACTTCTCGAGTTTACCTATTTATTAGCCTATAGGTATTTTGCAGGTGAACTTTTTTTCCTATTCGCATTCGAAGCCATTCCATCGCATAACTCGCCAGATTAGATTACCTTTGAATACCTATCTAATTATTACCATTGAACAGGGGCCTTACGGAATAAAACGTATAGATATGTTATTCTATCTGCCTATTGGATATCTGCTTCGTTTCTTGTGACCAAAATATTGCGAATTAACAGAATTGCTATCAAATCGAGTCCGTATCAGTACATAATTTCGTTTCTCTTCGTGATATTTTTCTCACAACATTCACATAGCCAACCTATTGAACAATTATTCGTACATAATTGTTTAATATATATTTTTTTACCACATTCCACAACTTTAGGGTAGTTTGCGATATCACTGACCGCTCATAGCGGCCGAGCCCGCTTTAGAATATTCTTATCGTAAAGTGAATAAACGGCATACGTAACAGTTAGTACGAGACTCCGGTACGGCCTATATCACTACCGTGGCGGGAGTTTTGCATAGTCCTGCATTATTTTCGAAATCAACGTGATAAGTAGGCTGGATGGTAAGATTGTTATGCAAGATCCGTTCGGAGAAGTAATCTCATTTTGTTTTTTATTTTTATTTTCTTTTACCGATCATAAAGCGAATATTTTAGCCTACGTTTTAGTCCTAGGTTAAGTAACTACATGGCACACGAGACTTAACATCAAAGTTTTCATTCATGATCGTATCGAAACCATAATTAAAATTTATTTGTGGTTATTTGAATTGAAATACATTCTCATAATGGTGCATTTATTAGGGCAGTGATACATCCTATCGAGACGGTAGTCATAACTACAGAGCAGGCAATCGTATTGATGACGATTCCATTTTAGCTAGCTTTTAGGTAAAGTATTAAAAGTTATAAACTATATAGATAATAATTCATATTAATTCATAATTTTAAATTTACTGAATACTCTTGGTATACGAGTGGTGGTTATGTACCTACTTTACTTACCGTACCTATCTGATTTTATTTTTGTAGCATCTTAGCAAGTGCTTACTACATTCAAAAGTAGGTATTTACTAATCTTACTGGGTTTTGTTTATGTGTTAAACTAAACCACTAAATTATAGAATGCCCCCTCAAAAAAAATACCTTACCCGTAAAGGTAGCCTAAAAAAAACGAAATCGGTTGACATCGAAGTTACTGTTAAAGATTTACCATGTTTACGCAGAAAACGAACCATAGCATACAAACGAATCACTAAGGCATTAGAAATAGGTATTTTAGCCGTAAACGATCCATCACAACAAGACTTGTTTTTTTCATATTATCAAGAAGTAAAACAGCAAGCAGTAACTTTTGAAGAGACACATATTTCAATTCTCGAACTTGTGGATGATCCCGAGACCGAAGATGACCAAATACAGGAACGCTTTGATGACATGTACTATAAAATTTTATCGATTCATCGTAGCTTAACGGAAACAGACCCCATCAACACAGCTCAAACTCATAGCAGCTCTTCGTCAAATATTCGATTACCAAAAATCACCCTTCCTACTTTCAATGGAGAAATTAAAAAATGGCCCGAATATTTTGACACTTTCAATGCGTTAATACACAACTCAAATTCGATTACCGATACCGAGAAGTTTCACTATCTTTCGTCCTCTTTGAGCGGCGATGCACTGACTGTAATTAAACCTTTTCCTCTCACGCATGAACACTACCACGATGCCTACCACGCCTTAGTACTACGCTATAAGAATAATCGCGATCTAGCTTTTACCTGTTGGCGAGATATTTTGACTGTGAATTTTAACTGCAACAATGCTTACGAGTTTAGGAAGTCTCTCGATCTCTTCGAAGAAAATCTGAGTATTTTAAAGACGATTAATTTGCCGGTTAATCAATGGGATTTCGTACTAGTCTATCATATTCTGTCGAAACTTGACACCAGCATGCGTCGCGATTTCGAAGAAAAACATCCAGGAAATGAGTTTCCCTCATATAAGCAATTAAAGACATTCTTAAAAACGAAATGTGAAGCATTGTTGCGAGACACACATTTTTTTGATGTGACCAAATCTTCACCGAAACCGTCAACTCAATCACAACATTCGCAACTAAAGCGCACGCCGCAAGCATTGGTCGCTGCTGCAAACGAATCAATCGATAAACAAAACGATAGTACATCAGTACCGTACACAAGCAAATGTTCTTATTGCAACGAGCTGCATTCAATAGCGAGTTGTAGTGAATTTCTAAAAAAAACGTTAGATGAGCGAATGGATATTGCTACTAAAAGGAAATGGTGCTTCAACTGCTTGAAACCATCTCACCAATTAAAAGACTGTAAATCTATCTTTTCATGTCGTACTTGCAGACGAAAACATCACAGTTTACTCCATCGGGAGAAAGCTAATGACTCGGACAAACCTGTGTCTCTTTTTTCCAGATCATCAACCCCGACAACGATTTTACTGGCCACTGCCATAGTACAAGTAAGGGATGCTTCTGGTTCAATGATATCATGTCGTGCATTGTTCGACACCGGAAGTCAGATCAATTTTATCACTGAATCAGCAGTAACACGTTTAGGACTTAAGCCTATCAAATCTAATGTGAACGTCAGTGGCATAGGAGATGCAGTCGCTTCTATTATCGGGGACGTCACGTGCACTGTCGGCACAAACGACACGGTTCTATTCAATTTAGACATGCATGTCATTTCTACCATATGTGGCGATCAACCTATCGGAAAACTCAACACATCGGGATGGTCACATATAAATTCGTTATCACTAGCTGACCCCGGTTTCGACATACCGGGATCTATCGACCTGTTGTTCGCAGCCGATGTTTTCGCGGAATCGCTTCTCAATCAACATGTCAAAGGAAATGTTAACCAACCAACCGCCTTTAATTCCGTATTCGGTTGGCTCCTTTTAGGCAAAACTCGTCTAGCATCCAACACTCTAGTACATACCACGCAAGATACCGATCAAGAACTGAACTCTTTAGTTCGCCAATTTTGGGAATTAGATTCTATACCCAAAATTTCAATTTTGAGTCCGGAGGAGGCGTTGTGCGAAACAATGTTTAAAAAAAATCATTCTCGCGACTCATCTGGAAGATACGTGGTGCGCTTACCCTTCAAGGATAATTCGGAACCGACCTTTGAAGGTTCTCGCGACGTTGCTCTGCGCCGTTTCCATGCCATTGAAAAACGATTAACGAGGGAACCTGTTCTTCATGGTCAATACGCAGAATTCATGTCAGACTACATCAAATGTGGTCATATGTCTTTGGTTCCCGTAAACGAACTAAGTCTGGGTAAGTATTACGTTCCGCATCATTGCGTTCTCAGACCAGAATCGGCAACAACACGTCTTCGAGTTGTCTTTGATGCCTCTGCTAAGGATGTTCACTCACGTTCTCTAAACGACACGTTACTAACCGGTCCAAAATTACAACCCAACATTATTGAAATTCTGTTGCGATTTCGAATACATAATATCGTTTTCATGGCGGACGCGCGTCAGATGTATCGACAAATCTTGCAACATCCTGAAGATCGTGACTACCAACGTATATTTTGGAGACCTTCCCCTAACGAAAACCTTAAAGAATACCGTTTGAACACCGTTACCTACGGATTGGCTTCATCTCCATTCCTTGCATGTCGTACGCTTCGGCAACTTGCTGAAGATGAGGGTGACTTGTTTCCGATTGCAAAAAAAATCATTATGTCAGATGTGTACATAGATGACGTAGTTACTGGGAGCGAATCATTGGAAACTGCTGAACAAGCTAAAACACAACTCGTTGAGCTCTTCAAACTTGGTGGTTTCCAACTCCGAAAATGGATGAGCAATAACGTTCAGCTGTTATCTGATCTTCCTAGTGAGGATTGTTTAAAGAGCTCCATATCTCTCGACAATTCAGAGTCAGCTATTTTAAAGGTTCTGGGGCTCAAATGGGATCCATTCTCCGATTCATTCCTATTTGAAATCAAATCGCTGGACAAATCGTGTACAAAGCGCTCAATCCTTGGTGAACTGGCTAGGATTTTCGATCCCTTAGGGTTCCTTTCCCCCATCACAATACAAATCAAAACATATATCCAAAAACTTTGGATGCTAGGCATTGAATGGGATCAAACGCCACCCGAAGAGGTCATTCAAACATGGTCAATGTACAAACAACAGCTCCCACAGTTAAGTCAACTTCGGATCTCCCGCAAACTCACATGTCCGAATGCAAAATCGTATGAATTACACGGCTTTTGCGATAGTTCTGAGATAGCTTACGGCGCTGTCATCTACTTAAGAGTTTCTGATAATAACGGTAAAGTTCACGTCCATCTGATCTGTTCCAAAGCTCGTGTAGTGCCGCTTAAACGAACATCTTTGCCGAGGTTAGAACTCTGCGCTGCAGTTCTCTTAGCTGACCTCTATAAATTCGTTAAGAATACTTATCTCGCTCAGATAGAAATAAATAATGTGTATCTATGGTCAGATTCCACCGTGGTTCTTTCATGGCTACGCTCCCATTCCTCCCGCTGGGCTACATTTGTCGCGAATAGAGTAAGTCAAGTCCAAGAAATTACTGCAGTGGAATGTTGGCATCATGTGTCATCGGGCGATAATCCTGCAGATATTTGCTCGCGGGGACAATTTCCTAGTGAAATTATTCAAAACTCTTTATGGTGGGCGGGGCCATATTGGCTCTCCAAAGACTATGCCTCATGGCCAATGAGCCAAAATGATTCATCTCTCGACGACGATATTATCATACAAGCTGAGGAGCGAAAATCGGTAGCTTTAACTATCCAACAAAACAACGAAAATGCGAACACTGAGCCGTCTATCATTGTAACACTTCTGAATCGCTTCTCCTCGTTGTCAAAAATTATCAATATATTAGCTTATATTAATCGCTTTATTCACAATTCGCGACAACCCAATCAAAGCAAAATTAAATCGGTTTTAAACAACATAGAACGCCAGCGCGCCCTCATGCTGATCGTAAAACAGGTTCAGCATCAAATGTTTCCTGAAGAAATTTCAAACCTCAAAGAAAAAAAATCTTTGTCAAAACCTTTTCGAAAACTAAACCCATTTTTGGATGAGAATGACGTGTTAAGAGTAGGCGGGAGAATATCAAGATCAGTTTTACAATTTGAACAAAAACACCCTGCATTTTTACCGTCCGATCATCAATTGACATTTCTTATTATTGATGATATTCATCGTATCTTTATGCATCCGGGCATAAACACAACACACTTTCTACTCCTTCAACAGTTTTGGATCATCGCTGCTAAACGTACAATCCGTCGACGTTTAGCCAAATGTATCAAATGCTATAGGACCAACCCACAACCGTTACAACCATTTATGAGCGACTTACCATCGTATCGGCTCAATCAAGTCAAACCCTTTTCAGCAGTAGGAGTTGATTTTGGAGGGCCATTTCGTATAAAATTGGGTTCGCACCGTGGAGCTAAGATGGACAAAGCATATCTTTGTCTATTTGTCTGTCTCGCAACAAAAGCAGTTCATTTAGAAATCGTATCCACTTTATCTACTGAAGGGTTTATCGCTGCGCTGCGTCGGTTTGTGGGACGTCGCGGTCGTTGCAACGTTATTCACGCGGATTGTGGGACCAATTTTGTTGGCGCAAATACCCAACTGTCAACACACATGCAAGATGCTTCTCAAGCTGAAAAAATTGAATTCAAATTTAACCCTCCTGGTGCCCCTCATTTTGGTGGCATCTGGGAAATTCAAATAAAGGCTGCAAAATCCCACCTATATCGAGTAGTAGGAGATCAAGTCCTGACCTTTGAAGAGCTTACAACTGTTTTCGTCCAAATCGAAGCAATTCTTAATTCAAGACCTTTGTACCCCATTAGTTCAGATCCTAATGATATGACCTGTCTAACACCAGGCCATTTTCTTACCTTGGAGCCGTTAACAGCTGTTCCAGAGGAAGATCTCACCAATATCAATCCCAATCGGCTTAGTCGGTGGCAGATGTTACAATCCTTCCAACAACATTTTTGGGCTAGATGGAAAATGGAATACTTAAACTCGTTAACACAACGTGCCAAATGGACCAAAGATTCAAAACCGTTACTTATCGGGACAATGGTTATAATCAAAGATGAAAATCGTACTCCTTTAAATTGGACTTTAGCGAGAGTCCTTGATCTTCATATCGGCGGCGATGGGATAGCTCGAAGTGCATCAGTTAAAACCGCTAACAATCAAATTATACACCGACCTTTGGTTAAACTATGTCCTCTACCGCTAGACGACTAACTCTACAAAATATTCAATAGATTTCCCTGCTGTATCCTAATGTTTTTTTTAATTATGTAACTATGTCATTATTATATCGTTTATTGTTTTGTCTCGTTAACCAGAAAATATCATAGCTATTTTGGTGGGCGGGATGTTTCGTAATCATATCAAATCATATCAATGTTTTTTTTATTGTAATTTTATATTATGCCATGTCCCAATGACGTTGACGTATCTATCAGTCAAGATGCCATTTTGGCAGATGTGACGGCTAATAATCAAATCTTGGAGCGTCTGTCACCTGTCAGAGGAGGCATGCGTCGTCATTCAAAAACGGACAACGGTATCGTGCGCACACCTCGCTGCATCATCATCATCGAAATATTACCGCGCATTAGCCTGTGCTTTAATCATCGCCCATCACCATACATACGTCATCACCAGTTCAACCAACCACCGCTGCACCCGTGGAGATCCTCAGTGCATTCGCAGTCCAGGTTAGTCACTCACATAATATTCTTTTCTGTGGATTGTTATCATATATTGCGGACATAGCATTTTATTTCTATCTTGTGTCAGACCAGATCAAATCTGGTCTCCCAAATCTAGCATCCCGACAGCGGATGCTACACGGTTCATGAGATTCAGTCTGGTGACAGACGGACAGTCGGACGTGCGGACAGCAGTCTTTTTTTTTTTTTTTACGATAAATAGACCTTTGTTTGACCGCAATCTCACCTGATGGAAAGCGAAGATGCGGCCGACGGTGTATCACAAAGGTCTAGAAGATACCTATTCACCCTTGTCTTGAAGAGACCCAGGTTGTAATTGGCCGGAAAACAGAGGCAAGGAGCGAGTTCCATTCCTTTGCGGTGCGAATAATAAAGGTGGAGGAAAACCGCTTAGTGCGAGTGGAGTCTTAGTAATAGTTTCCCGATTTACCCTTTGAGTTCGGAACCCTAATAAATTGTATGACGTAGTTTTTTTTTTTTTTTTTTTTAATCAGAAATAGTCCTTCGTTTGACCGCAATCTCACAATTCTCACATGATGGAAAGCGAAGATGCGGCCGACGATGTATCACGAAGGTCTAGAAGATGGCTACTCCGGACCACATTCCGAAACACAACTGAGTTGCTTCACGGACTGGCCCAGTCCGGAGGGTGGTGACAAGCCACGGCCGAAGCCTACCACCAGAGGGTATCGCTCTTAGCACCACCCAGAGGACACGTGTAGGGTATCAGAGGGTCAATATAAGAATGAAAAATATTTAGTAACAATTCCGCGAAAAAAACCTTCTGCGATAAAATCTAACAAATTGTACATTTATACAAAATGAAAGAACATTTATCAAAGCAAGTCGTCAACTAGTTTCGTCTCTCCACGAGACATCATCAGGACACCACACCACTCGATCTTGACACTGAGAGCGCCAAACAACAACGGCAGAGTCCCACCAGAGATGTTGTCACTTCGAGCTCCGCGTGCCAAGTGAGGCATCGCTCGCAAAACCGCCCCTTATATGCAGTCATGGTGACGCATCACGCCCATTACCTGCGTCCGTGACATCACCGCTCGTGCCATTTCTAGAAAAAATCCGTAATAATGGCGATCGAGGCAAACCTGTACTTAGTTCATTCAACAATGTATTATTACTGTATTTTGTAATTTCTAAATTTTCTAAGACCGACAACCTAAATCCCTTATCACAAGTATGTAAAATTGAAAATGAGTGATTATCATTTAATGAATGACCCGATTCTAATAAATGTTTTGCAAAATTTGACTTTTCTGGATGATTGTTTCTATAAGCCGCTAAATGTTCTTTATACCTAACCTGAAAACTACGACCCGTTTGACCTACATAAACACCATTACATTCATCACAAACTAACTTATAAACACCAGATTTCTTATTGTTATCCAATCTATCTTTTCCGTTACAAATCTGTTTTAATAAATTGTTTGTTTTGAACGCTACATGTACTTTATTTTTGGACAAAGCCCTTGAAATTCCCTCACTTAATGGACCTAAGTAAGTTAAACTTCCTACATATTTATTTATCCTATCTGGGGCAACAGGGTACAATAAAGAACGGACAATATTACGTTGTTTACTCCTAATTAGACCATCAACTATATTCCTACTATATCCGTTTCTTTCTGCCATATGGTAAATAATAGATATCTCTTTATTAAAGTTCTCCCGTGATAGGGGTACTGACATCAATCTGTGGACAAAACTACGATAAGCTGCTAACTTATGTTGTAATGGATGACAAGAAGAATTCGGTATTGTAATGTCTGTATAAGTCGGTTTTCTGTAAATTTGGAAATCGTGCCTATTGTTTAACCTAGTTAAAGTCAAATCTAAAAAGTTCAGTGAGCCATTGGTTTCCAACTCGAGTTTGAATTTAATTTTAGGATGAATTGTATTAAGTTTGTTAACAAATAGTTCTATTTGACGTAAACTTCCGGTCCAGCATATGATAATGTCATCAACATAACGATAATAATATAAGATTTTTGACTCCCCTATAATGTGTTTAATCTCAAAGCTATCCATGAAAATATCTGCTATAAGTGGACTCAGTGGTGAGCCCATAGCTAACCCCTCCTTTTGTTTGTAACATTGATTGCCAAATTGAAAGTAATTTTGCTGCATACAAGCCCTAGTGAAAGATATTAACTCCTCCTTTTCTGCCGGAATTACTCGTTGTCGTTCAAGATGTCCTTCCAATATTCTCAAACTCTCCTCATATGGTACGTTTGTAAATAAACTTTCTACATCCAGCGACAATAATTTCGCATTATGAGGCAAGTTGATATCTTTAACTTTATTAATTAAATCCATACTATTCTTCTAGTTCCCATGAATCCTAGAAAACCTTTGTTATATGGTTTACCTAAAATACATAAGTCTAATATTCCGATTCGACCCGTTGTTTCTTACATAGGAGCACCAGCATATGGTTTGTCAAAATATTTGAATTATGAATTGAAATCTAGATCTGGTTTCAATCCCAAATATAGTTTAAAGAATAGTATGGATTTAATTAATAAAGTTAAAGATATCAACTTGCCTCATAATGCGAAATTATTGTCGCTGGATGTAGAAAGTTTATTTACAAACGTACCATATGAGGAGAGTTTGAGAATATTGGAAGGACATCTTGAACGACAACGAGTAATTCCGGCAGAAAAGGAGGAGTTAATATCTTTCACTAGGGCTTGTATGCAGCAAAATTACTTTCAATTTGGCAATCAATGTTACAAACAAAAGGAGGGGTTAGCTATGGGCTCACCACTGAGTCCACTTATAGCAGATATTTTCATGGATAGCTTTGAGATTAAACACATTATAGGGGAGTCAAAAATCTTATATTATTATCGTTATGTTGATGACATTATCATATGCTGGACCGGAAGTTTACGTCAAATAGAACTATTTGTTAACAAACTTAATACAATTCATCCTAAAATTAAATTCAAACTCGAGTTGGAAACCAATGGCTCACTGAACTTTTTAGATTTGACTTTAACTAGGTTAAACAATAGGCACGATTTCCAAATTTACAGAAAACCGACTTATACAGACATTACAATACCGAATTCTTCTTGTCATCCATTACAACATAAGTTAGCAGCTTATCGTAGTTTTGTCCACAGATTGATGTCAGTACCCCTATCACGGGAGAACTTTAATAAAGAGATATCTATTATTTACCATATGGCAGAAAGAAACGGATATAGTAGGAATATAGTTGATGGTCTAATTAGGAGTAAACAACGTAATATTGTCCGTTCTTTATTGTACCCTGTTGCCCCAGATAGGATAAATAAATATGTAGGAAGTTTAACTTACTTAGGTCCATTAAGTGAGGGAATTTCAAGGGCTTTGTCCAAAAATAAAGTACATGTAGCGTTCAAAACAAACAATTTATTAAAACAGATTTGTAACGGAAAAGATAGATTGGATAACAATAAGAAATCTGGTGTTTATAAGTTAGTTTGTGATGAATGTAATGGTGTTTATGTAGGTCAAACGGGTCGTAGTTTTCAGGTTAGGTATAAAGAACATTTAGCGGCTTATAGAAACAATCATCCAGAAAAGTCAAATTTTGCAAAACATTTATTAGAATCGGGTCATTCATTAAATGATAATCACTCATTTTCAATTTTACATACTTGTGATAAGGGATTTAGGTTGTCGGTCTTAGAAAATTTAGAAATTACAAAATACAGTAATAATACATTGTTGAATGAACTAAGTACAGGTTTGCCTCGATCGCCATTATTACGGATTTTTTCTAGAAATGGCACGAGCGGTGATGTCACGGACGCAGGTAATGGGCGTGATGCGTCACCATGACTGCATATAAGGGGCGGTTTTGCGAGCGATGCCTCACTTGGCACGCGGAGCTCGAAGTGACAACATCTCTGGTGGGACTCTGCCGTTGTTGTTTGGCGCTCTCAGTGTCAAGATCGAGTGGTGTGGTGTCCTGATGATGTCTCGTGGAGAGACGAAACTAGTTGACGACTTGCTTTGATAAATGTTCTTTCATTTTGTATAAATGTACAATTTGTTAGATTTTATCGCAGAAGGTTTTTTTCGCGGAATTGTTACTAAATATTTTTCATTCTTATATTTACAATGGATTTCCGCAAAGTAACGCCTGAATCTATTATTTATATCAGAGGGTCAACACCTACGGACGTGAGCGATACTGTCCCCCATAAGTAGTAATAGTAATAGTAGTAATAGACACGTTTAGCCAACGCCACTAGCCCCCACTCCCAAACTGTGACGTAATTTTTATTTGATTAACAAAAGAAAAAATACGGGTCCAATAACTTCTCATAATCTAACCTCAACAGCCTGTATTGGTCCACTGCTGGACGCAGGCCTCCCCTGAAGAGCGCCGTATTGGCGTATCTCATGGGGGGTAATGCCAGTAATCCCATTGCTGGGCATGCGGGTTGAGGATCGCAGTTCAGTGGTAGAATTATTCTGCAGGGGCGCTTCTGCTCGCCTCCAGTAAATATCCCTTAGTCGTCTCTTACGACACCCACGGGAAGGGTTAAGGTGGTGCAAATTCTAAGCCAACAACCACATAGCTTGTTGGTAATCTACTGACAGACTAATTATAATTTTTGAGTCGTTAGGCTGAATGTGCTATTGTTTTGTGATTTCAGTTGAGCACGAAGCGCGCCTCGCGCCTGCACCCTCGAGCCAGCCTCGTCGACTCTATACTGCGCGCCATCCCCTACTGTGTTACTTACAATGGATCTTAGATAAGTCTCTATTATACTAATTGCCGTGTTCAAACAAACGTTACATTCTGGAACGATCTTGTATCTATCGATCATGGAAATAAACCACGCGATATGTCGTTTCGTTATTCTGTTAATACCTTGAATCAAGTTGACTCATGATTCAATTTGATTTGAGGTACCTATAGGTAGGATTTAAGGCGCTGCGCAAAAACGTAAACACTAGGCACATCGAACCACCGAACACTTTTTGATCGACAATGGTGGACACGTATAAAACTTTTAAAACCATCATGGTTATTAATACTAAAGTTATTTACAACAGGATATTTACCATGATTAGAATTTTGAGCTTTCCATTATTTCGGCATATTTTCATGCGCCATATATCATGCGCTAATATTGGAAATCTCAAAATTCAAATCATGGTAAATATCCCGTTGTAAATAACTTTAATATTAATAATGGTGGACACGTATGCGCAGGGAGTGGATGATTTCATACTGGTTCCATAGACATTGTAGTTTGTATCTGATACAATACACTTTCCACGTTCACCTTTTACAGAATAACAAACAAAATTATTATTTTTTGTAAAATCGCGCGGTTTTTTTTCGCTGTTCGAGAATGCAGACAAACTCGTAAAGTGCCAACAGCGAGTCGCTTCCGATGGTGTTCTAGTGCATAAATATAATGTCCTCTTTTTCAAAGGGAGGTATAAATACACTTTTATTACTACATAGATACACTTCTTGGCATCATTCTTTACATCGGTCTCGACTAGCTGTTTATTTTAAGCAATCTTAGACGAATTAGACATAATTAATTGATTCTCTGAATTTGTCCCATTTGGTAGAATTTGAACACGGCTCAAAAATCTAAATAAGTATTATTTTCGTATTGATATTACTTAATTAAGGCCCGTTCCTTATCGACCGACGGCCTAAAGACTTGGGTAGTAAACCTGGAATAGTAATTAGGTAGTTATTTACGGAATTCTTTATCTCTACGTAAATATTTTAGTAGACGTATTGTTCAATCAACGTTTACTATTTTACGTCGATTCAAAAATACTTGTTACATTCTAAAATAGGTAAATTACTAAGAATCTTAATATCTCGAATAAATGTCAAATTACTTGTTATTATTTTTATCAGCCATTTGAGTAATAAAGCGTTAAGGTGGGTTCTGACCGGCCGCGGCGTAATGTAACGTGTTACACAGCGAACGTTCGTGCAGTACGTGGAAAGAAGGTACTCGCAACTAGAACACGGATTTACGTGCTCGAAAGTACATTACGCCGCGTTACACCGATCAGCTTTAAGACTTCTGTGATTATTGAACCAAACCAAAGGCGTCCTTTGGTTTGGTTGCAAAATCACCCAAGCCAACTATCACTAACTAACTGTAATAAGGAATTGTTTCATAAAATTTCATAATTTCTTTGAGTATACTGGGTTTTTATTAAATTTTGTTTTTATCCAATAATTGATGATACAGAAACGATTGCTAATCTTATCCCACGCTCGCTCTTATATATCTTGAACTGATCAATAAAAATGTGCAATAATGAATAATTATATTTAATTGCACAACTCGATTATAGATTGATATTTACTAGAAATGTATTCAATTTTTTATTATTTACTGAAGTATTATCTTGTATTCATGTTTTGTGAATAAGTAACTAGAAAATATATTATTTCTCATAAATCATTACATGATAAATTTCTGATGTGTCACTTTTATAACAGCTCTCTGATGAGCCTGCGAAATCTGTAAGGTCTAAATGAAACTTTGGAAAATAACTCGAATCATCTCTATGTAATGTAATGTCTAATACAAAAAATAATTAAGATTCGGTTTAGACCGAATCTTAAATATGTTTTGTATTAGACATTTTATTTGAAATTAACTCATATCATATACAACTATCATTGTAAAGTAGAAAGTAAGTGATTGTTAAAAATGCAAGGCTGAATGTGCTTGTGACTAAAAGTTGTGTACTAAAAATTATGCATGACCTAGGTAGGGTACTTAAAGATCTTGAACTTTTTTTACGAATCTATTCCCATATTGGTGCATTTATTTACTAGCTTTAGATATACAGTGTAGTGTAGTTCAACGTTAGCTGACCCCTGCTAAGTTCCAAGTCTCGTTATTACATTAGTTTACGTTTCATATAATTTAATTTGTTGTTTATATAAAAAACGGTTTGCTATCTCCATTTTACCGAAAGATTCAAGATTTGAGAGAGAGAGATTTGATTTCTTAAGTCTTGTAAATAAATTGTCTAAGAACATAACAGGTCAGCTAACTATGAACGCTACTGTACGTAGAAAATATATTGACGGTAGGGGCCGGTTTACACCAAAAAGGTGCGATGTGTAAAATCATGGTATAAGTTAACGATAAACATTAAATGACAGCCTCATCCGGTCCCGCGAAAATCATGTAAGATCTGAGACTTATGTATACTGCCCTATGTACCTATACAATGGCTGCGGTCTGTTTATAGTTTACAAGACTATCAGCGTTAAAAGCGCTCAGTCGGTCCGAATTCTTTTAGCGAGATAACGACAGATATCGAGTTATATGTCAATTTGACAGATCGTTCACGGCGACCATGCTCGGTAGCATGGGCGTTGTGAGCGCAGAGATGGCGGCGCATATGACTTCAATGCCCTTTCGCGGTTAATAAAAAATTGGTCTGGACTACGGACGCGATAGATAGATGACAATAGGCATGTGATTTCAAAATGGCTAAAAAAATATATACGTGTACTCTATTGATATAGAAACATATCTACATATTTATTTTATTGTAGAATGTTTTTATTGTAGAATTTAACCATTGAAAAATTGATATTTTAAATCCCAATCGCAAAATTTCGAAACGCTACGCCATTGACTAGAGCGGACGTGACATCGCTGTTCACATTTTTTCTTTTTTTATTCTGCTTGCTGCACCATGATTTGACACTATTCTGCCCACTTCACATTTCGTATTGTCGGTTATTTTCAGCTTTTTCGGAAAACCTCTTTCCTGAGATGATCACTACCGAGGTCCTCACAAAAGGTTTTAATCGAGTGTGAACGTCGACGTCAAATAAACATGGCGCCAATGTGGCAGCGTTTTTATCACCCGAAAATGATTGTAGTTTTGATTTGTTTTTTTTACGTTAATGCTAAATTCAGTGAGCGTCTTATCATTTCTCGGTTAAATAATGACCTAAAGAATCGATTAAAACAATAAAAAATCGATGCATATTACACGTTACGTAGTATTGGTGCGCTTGTGGAAGTAGAAAACAAGACCAATAGAATCTCGAATACCATCACCCTTCCACCATCGTGGTCATATTCCATTTTTTGACACCATGCCACTAGTATTGGCAGATTTATCATCACCGCTATTGTTTTTGGTGGCAACCGGCCCTGCGGCTGGCAACCAGTTGGCGACACGTTCCATATTAACTTCATACATTGTATCTTCTAGAAATCATTAATATTCAATTAAAAACTTGTTGAGCTGTATGTAGTAGTTTCTAGTATAGAATTACTATTTTATAATTTTATTATGACTTACTTATTTATTTATTTAAAGAACACAAACATCATATATTATGTCTATATCTAACAAAATCTTGATGGTAATAATAACTTAATCTTATTGTTAGCTGGAATTAGAATCTAAGTTAAAAAACGTGTGCTGTGGATGTCGCCGCTGCCTTTTTTGAATATCTCATAAATAAACGAATAATCTTTTAACGATTAGGTATCTAATATTGGTAATGAAAGAGGAACGAATGACACTGTTATTAGGCAACGACTGTAAATCGAATAAAATCATGATGAAATGGTTGATAGTTATTTTATTGATATAAAATTTTAGATAACATAGAAATTTATAATCAGCTAGTAAGCTAGAGTAACATTAATTCGATTGAGTAAAGGTACCCAATAGAACTTGTATAACGGTGCCAAAGGAAATTATGTAAAATGAAAAAGTTTTGAGCTGTAAGTAGACTAAAAGCTTTTATTGTAATCATATTTTTATAATAAAGATTATAAAATTAATTTTTTTGTTTCATTGAGTTTGTGGTAAAGGTAGTTTCGCAATCAGGAAACACGATTTCTCGCTACTCAACGCAGAGGGTCAACCCAAATATATATTACTAGGCAGCTTGATGGTACTAGCCATAGAGAGACTATGGCTTCTTGTGAAATCTTGTACGTACATGGTAACTATGGTAAGTCTTAAAAAACTATGATCGGTCTCAATAGTTTATCCTTTCAGACTTTCAGACATACACTATCTAATTATAAAAAACTTAGCAAAAGCTAGATAAAAGGAAAATCAAAATTAAAACCAAGAATAGGGTAACATATCTTTATTTCTATGAATAGGTACAATAGACGAACAAATAAGAAAATAAAATTCTTTAAATTAAAATAAACATAGAAATAATGTTTTATTTCTCTTACTTCTGTGGCTTCAAGATGTAGACTTATGTAGGACGAATAACCTTTAGCCTGTTAGTTTTTGTTATTTTATAAAATACTAGCTGTGCCCCGCGACTTCGCACGCGTTGTTCCTATGGAAACGTTTAAAGGTGTTTTCCCGGCAGTTATTCGAATTTTTCTCGCCGTAAAAACCATCCTTGAACTTCAACGAACATTTAAAAAAAAACAGCCAAATCGGTCAAGCAAGTTTTCATGTTATGTCGTGACAACGGAAAACGGGTTTCATTTTTAGATAAATAGATTAACCTTATGAAACATCTCAAACAATAATGACAAAAATATCGACAACATCCCATAACTATACCGTGTCCATTTTGAATGAGGCATAAACGTATACAAACCGCCCATACTTAACCTAAAATTCACTTTGTTGGCGCGTCCTTTTAGACGTAATTTACATTACTTGTCGATTTTAGATCCTCCCTTCAATAAAAATACCTTACAATGATATCTGAAACTCCCTTGCCAGCATCCGGCACTCTTCCCACGGTAGGTACGAAACGAAATCGCGCTGCAAGGATCCTACCGCGTCTGCCACGAGAGTTATCACCGTTTTTATGAAGAGTTGAACGTAGGCACTATCCAAGACACAAATTCAGAATATTCGGATTAAAGATGTATGAAATTTAGAGTCGTCTTACGTAGTAGTGTAGCAGAAGTAGGTTCTACCTAGTAGACGCCAAGCAAGTGAGTTTTTGTTATTTGTATCGTGGCTTATTTACTAACATGCTCTATGCTGGATGGATACGGTATAGTCAAATCGGCAGGTTGCGGTGAAGTGCGAGGGGTTCATGCATAGAGTTTATATAGTACTAGCCATAGAGATACTCTATGGCCTGTTCTTCTCAATGCCCAGCGGAGATAGGAAACTCTGATTGACACCGATAGGGATGGGCAATAATGCGCGCTACTATGCGTAAAATATGTCGATAAAAAATCATATCTTGTGAAATTGAGTACGTACATGGTAACTATGGAAAGTCTTCAGACAAGGTGCTAAGGTTAAAAATAAAATCACAGCTTTATTAAATTAAAACTTTATTTCGTCCAGGTTACTGTGAACATAATAATAAAATCTGTTGGCAAATAAACTGTAACAAAATTGCAAGAAGTAGGTACAACCAAGTAACAACATGACATGACTTATGTACACTTTTGTGTAGAAATGTATCATGTTACAAATAAAAAAATATACCTAACAAGCACAAGTACGGTATGTACTTGTGTACTTATCGCTCATGGGTTCTTAAATAATTTTAGGCACATGCCATGAGTAACTATCATATATTGCTTTCACTCACAGTTGCATTTGCAACCTTAAGTTTTGTCAGGAGATAGTAGACAATTACACAAAAAACTATAAAACTAAATACTATTGAGCACGTACCAAAGTTCAATTAAACGCGTCTCAAAAAAAGACCATTCTGGCCTGGCTCTTATCACTATCTTACTAAACTAATTATAAAAACTGCACAAACTTTCGCCTTTTTATTATAATTTATAATGTAGGATATGAAGATACTTTGTTTTAATAAAAATAATTTAAAGATGCCTTCCAATTATTCTAGGCTTCTTTCAGTTATTATAGATATATATATTATAGATATATAGTACTCGATTCTAGAATAATAATAATATGAATAATTCAAACTGCAAAATATAGAACCCAAGATATTTGTGGTACTACAAGTACCTACAGAAAGGTGATTATTAGTAGCGCTTATCACTATTTCGCCGTGTGGTGCCGACGGCATAGAATTTGCACCACCCCAACACTTCCCGCGGGTTATACACTAACACCTTCATGGCCCAAGACGCAGGTGCCAGTCTGCAGCACGTGTAGGTGCGGCGCGCCCCTGCGGGTCGCACCGCAGAGGCTGGGCAGTGAATACGTTAAGAGGGAACTAAACTAAGGGATATCTACCGGGGGCGGGCAGCAGCGCCTTCTGCAGAACAACTCTATCACCATACTGCGATCCCCAACCCGATCCCCCCCAATTCCCAGCGTAGGGATTATGGGCATTAACCCATGAGTTAACAGCCAATGAAGGCGCTTATCAGGGGAGGCCTGCATCCAGCAGTGGACCAATATAGGCTGTTGAGGTTGAGGTTATCACTATTATTTCGTAGGAAATGAATAACCTGAGCTTAAGCCTTATGGCCAGGCCAGGATCACGCGTGAGAAAATAACGCATTTTAACTATTGTCTTGGTTCTACGATTAATCTCACATGATGGAAAGCGAATATGTGGCCGACGGTGTATAAGGGTAAAGAGATTAATTACTAACAACATTATGTCGACTCAAATACTACAGTTGATTCAGTTTGTTTCAGCAGAGATGCGATTCACAGCAAGAGGTCTAGAATGCGTGGATTTTTTTTAACTAAAAATCTTGAAATCTTATCTTATCTTAAAATCGCGTGACCTACTTACGTGCCTAAATCTAAGGTAAGATATTTATTTTTGGTTTCTGAGCAGCAAAGTTCTGAAGTCGGAGTTAGATTTGGGTTTGCTGTCTTCGACCGAATCACTCGCAGCCGCTTTGCTGGTCGACGCGACGGGGGCTGCCTTGAGAAGGACACTGGGCACGAAGTTACTTAGCTTCGTTCGCCGCCTGAAATGAAAATTTGCTTTACTAATGAACACGGCTTTATTAAGGCAGAAGGAGCGCTTAATCAAACAAGGGTATATGAAGACCTGAATTTGAAATAAATGCGAAATATAGAAAGCACTTTGATTTGATGCCATAGATAGTTCAGTATTTTTTTGAATTATTACTATGCGGATGCTGCACTTAATATGAAAGAAATAGTATGTAACCAATAATAATTATTGGTAAGTTTTTCTTGGTAAATACCACTATAATTTCTAATAGGTGCTTACATTGACATATTTTATGGACGATTATTTTTAATCGATTTTATTAAGGTATGCTATGCTATGGATTATAGAATAAGTTTCGTTTAATAAGATCTGTAACTTTTTTATACTCTGAAATTAATGAATTATTATTATTATTGCTGTCTTCACGCGCCACCAACCCCTCACGGCGCGTGGCACGCTGAGTGCTGCACGGCACGCAACAGACGTTTCGCGTTCTCCGCTGCAGCTGCATCCCTGATACCGCCTACTCGTTTCGTGGCTAAATCGCCACGTCTATGCTCCCATATCCTCGGACGGCTCTATGGCGCGCGCGTGGGCGCGTGTGACGTCACTGTAGTCTAGTCTAGTCACTGTACGTATGTTAGTATAGTTACATAGTGGAGGGCGGTTCCCTCTGGGCGCGGTGCGGCGCCTCCCTCGGCGGCGGCGCACTGATCGCCACGTCTATGCTCCTCTCTCCCAGCAGGAGCCCGTGGGTCGCCTTAATGGCGCGCTCGGCGGACGCGGCGTCACTGTACTCTACGTACGCGAGCCCGCGCGGTTTGCCGTCTCTGAAAATGCATGAATACTTTACTATGCTTACCATTTTCTATACCCTGTCCAACTTCAACTTCTTGTTTTTTAAACTTCGAACAGAACACATTATTATAAATATTCACGGGTATTTATCGCGTTTATTTACCTATAAACGTCGGGAAAAATAGGTAAATAAACGCGAGAACGCCGACCGCGCCACGGAGGCCGTCAATGAATTCATCAAACTACGATAGTTTTTAGACTTACTTCTGCGTAACAATTCTGATATCATTTAACTGTCCATGCGGTTCGAAGATTTTAGTCAATTCTTCCTTAGAGCAGTTTTTGAAGGGTAGATTCTTGACGAACAGTTTGTTGTTCTCTGCGTTTGTCGCGTATTTGAACTGCGGCTTGGTTTTGTTGGACGAGTAGCGGGAGAGGAACATCGGTCGCCCGTCTAGGAGTGTTCGGTCGTGTTGCACAGCTCGAGACACTGCCTCCTGTAATAATAACATTTACATATATTTATAATAATAATAATCATTTATTTCAAGGCATCACAAGACAAGTACAAAGAGTCAGAGTCAGAGTCAAATCGTTAATTTCTTTAGACTTACAAAATAAGTACTTAGACAAGTCAAATTTTTACTATACAAACAGCTTGATAAATAGTTATTACTATCAAACAAGAAATAAGGTGCAATTGACTCTAATTCACTTCAATTTTTTGTCCACTAGCGGAAGAAGTGAAAAAGAAACCACTAGCAAGTTTATCGCTTATCAACTAATACAATCTTAGGATAACTAAGACCAGGTCTTACATACTATTGTCTGTGTGGAACTGGGCTACATCCGGCCAAGCATTAACATCATTGACGTAGTCATCTACGGAGTAATAGGCTTTCTTGATAAGATTTCGTTTTATGTACAGTTTAAATTTACGAATAGGGAGCTGAGTTGCTTCAGATGGAAGCTTATTATAGAATCTTACGCAATTGCCCACAAATGATTTCCCTACCATTCGTAAAAAAGTAACTTAACTAAGGGCCATATGATATAAATATGAGCCATAAGATAATAAAGGGTCGTGAATCAGAAACAGCTATAGGGCACATTTATCACCCTTGAGACTGACGCAGTAGCCAGTACATTCCCTTTTCAGCACCGTCAGTACCATCAACTATTTACTATGTATAGACCAGCTCACGTTTCGTTACCTAACAATTTAGATACGTATGTTCTTTAGCAAGTAATAGGGTATATGCATGTGATTTCAAAATGGCTAAAAAAATATATACGTATTCTCTATTGATATAGAAACATATCTACATATTTATTTTTGTTATTTTCTACACATTGATTAGAGCGGACGTGACATCGCTGTTCACATTTCTTTTTTTTTATTCTGCTTGCTGCACCATGATTTGACACTATTCTGCCCACTTAACATTTCGTATTGTCGGTTATTTTCAGATTTTTCGGAATACCTCTTTTCGGAGATGATTACCTACTGCTGAGGTCGTCACAAAAGGTTTTAATCGAGTGTGAACGTCGACGTCAAATAAACATGGCGCTAATATGGCAGCGTTTTTATCACCCGAAATTGATTGTAGTTTGGATTTGTTTTTTTTTTACCTTATTATTGCGAAATTCAGTGAGTGTCTTATCATTTTTCGGTTAAATAATGACCTAAAGAATCGATTAAAACAAAAAAAAAAATCGATGCATATACCCTATTGACTTAAATTCGAAAAATAAACAACACAAACAAAACAAAAATAACACATACGAAGTAATGGCAAAGGCGAGCTTAACCCTAAAAAGATTTCTCTTCCAGCAAACCTTATTTGGAGAAAGAGACAACATTAAATGGGTACATGTGATTAAGCCATCTTTTTTGGTGAAAAAGATGGCTTAATCCTTGACTATATAATCAAATTAATTACAATTCCATAAAATCTAAAGTTGTATTAATTACTTAAGATTTTATTGAATTTTAGAAATATTCAATTTAATTCTTTGAGCTATATCGATGAATTTGGTTCTCTGATGGATATATTCGTTACTAGCGGCTCTTCCTAGCTTCGCACGGGTGGACATTTATTGTTAATACATAAAGCCTATGTTACTCATCATAATGAAGCATTCTAATGGCGAAAGAATATGTGTGTCTAGTAGTTTTTGAGTAATTTTTTTACAAACATACAAAAAAAACTGTGCTGGCTTAGAATTTGCATCACCCCAGCTGTTCCCGCGAGGGTCGTAAGAGTAAGGGATATCGGGGGCAGCAGCGCTTTCTGCAGAACAATTCCACTACCACCTTATCTGCGATCCCCAACCCGCATGCCCAGCGTGGGGATTATAGGTAATACAGATAAATGCCAATAAGGCGCTTGTCAGGGGGAGGCCTGCGTCCAGCATTGTACCAATATAGCCTATTGGTCCACTGCTGGAAGCAGGTTGATGTTTTGGATACATAAATACTAATCTTTATAATATTATAGTAAAACGAATCGTAATAGTAACGAGTACTTACAGGTGTAGTGTATTGGCAGTAACAAATTGATCCGCCGAACGCTTTCACTCCACTTTTGACGCGTAGCGACGCTATCTCCCCGAACTGCGCCAGTTTCTCTCGTAGGTTCTGTTCGTTTATTCTGAGAAAGTAGAAAGAAAATTATTAATATTAATTATATAACATAATTGTTGTTGTCTTGAGTAAAAGGAGGAAATAAAGTCATCTGACGTTGTTGACGACCTCTGTGGCGCGGCGGGCGAAGATCCGCCTGCTCTGCTTAGCTTGGGGCTAGATAATGCTGTGTGAATGTCCAGCATTATTATTATTATTATCTGCTTCATTGTTTATTTACTTCAATATTTAATATAGAGAAGAAGAAAATAAGAACACAAACAGAAAGGTTTTTGGCTGAAAAACAGCGCTGAGCGGTAATTGATCAGCACATACTGAGCCAACACCTACTTCGGCACAGTGTCATTGGGTGCAAAACTCGACGACTTACCATTTGTTTAATTTGTCACATTTTATTTTCGAATTCTTGAGTGGTTGCGTGGTGACCGCGACTCATGGTGTGGCAGTGGACTAATGTAGGCTGATGATTATTTTAGTTTAGTATAAACCTTCTTGTTTAGTTTTGTACATTTTCTATGTAACCATGTTATACTGCGCTCCAAAACACGCATTGTTGACGTTGGTCAAAAAGCCGGAAGCCTGAAATGGAACTGGGCCGGACACGTCTGCCGAAAGTCCAGCGACTTGTGAGCAAGGACCACGACAGAGTGGAGCCCACCCAACGCTAGGAGGCGACGTGGAAGGCCTAGGATGAGATGGCGAGACGAGCTGGACGCACATCATCCATCATGGCCTGTTACAGCGTTAAATCTCGAGGAGTGGAAGGAGAAAAGAGAGACTTTTGCCCAGCAGTGGGACAGCAACGGCTAATAAAATATTAAAAAAAACCATGTGTGTGTTGAAATAAATGCCATCCTATTCTAAAAATCTTATCAACTAGTGATTATGTGCAGAATGAACTTACTTAAACTCTAGATTACTGACGAACAGGGTGCACGCCTCTCTCTCTTGAGCGCTGCTGGCATCTTCCGTCTCTATCTTAGGTTTTTTGCTGTCTATTTCTGTGAAAACAAAATGTTATTGCATCATTTCAGTGGCGTCGTACCCCTGTATACTCAGATTTAAGCACAGTATAGATTTAAGTGGTGTATTGTATTAAGTATATTAGTTATCTTATTATATAACTACATCCTTTAAGATTGTATTTTGATTCTACTTACTCATAGTTGTAGGATACAATATTCGTATACTAAGTTTCTTTTGTTGTTATAAATAAATGTAATTCTTTCTTTCTTTCTTTATCTAGTACCCATAACACAAGCTCTGCTTAGCTTGAGGCTAGATAATGCTGTGTGAGTTGTCCAGCATTATTATTATCAATTTATCAAAGAAATTGACGATCATAAAATCTCTAGTAAAATAATAAAATCTGATAGTAATTTATATTTATCAAGCTGTTTATATAGTAAAAATTTGACTTGTCTAAGTGCTTATTTTGTAAGTCTAAAGAAATAAACGATTTGACTCTGACCCCTAACGTGCTTTATACTATAAATAATAGATTCAGGCGTTACTTTGCGGAAATCCATTGTGCTTTATACTACCTACCTACCTACATCTATATTAAAATAGTAAATCCTTACCTTCCACATTACTCTCATGAGATCGCTTCACTCCTTGACTAGTGCTGACATCCGGCTTATCCTTGCTTCGTACCACTTCATCAACTTCCATAGGAGTTTGCCGCTTTTTCTTAACCCCTGAACTTCCCTCGCCGCCGTCAAATTTCCTCTTATCTACAGGTTTACTTTTGTGTTTGTTTTCGGTTGATGCTGCGTGTGAGTTTTTGGATTTGTGCTTATTTGCAAAGTCGTTACTCGATTTCTTGTTGCCAGTCTTGTTTGTGTTGTGAAGCTGTTTGTAGCTTTCTCGCCATTCTTTTATCGATTCCTGATAAAAAAACGTTTAATGATTTTTCTATCCCATGGGAACTGATTTAAGGATAAAAAGTAGCCCTTGTTTGATTCCAGGATTATAATTCCCTGTGTGTATGTGTAGTATTATAATATCTGTGCCTATGTGCAAAATTTCAGCGCGTAGTAGTTTGGGCGTGAAGAGGTAACAAACATCCATCCATCTAAACATTAGTATTTATAGTCTAGTGGAAAGGTATATTTATTGCACCACCTACGAAATATGCACCATAAATTAGTATCACTAACACAAGCTCTGCTTAGCTTGAGGTGGCCTGCATCCAGCAGTGGACATTACAGGCTGTTGAGATATGAGTAGGTAGTTATTTACTCACCTCTATCAGGCGGCTACACTTGATGCTGGACTCCAGATCCCCGTAGTCCTGTTCGTAGTGCCTGTACAGCTCGGCTACAGATGGCAGATAGTCCGTCACGGCGGCAAGGCCGCGTCGGAACAGCTCTCGCATTTTGTGCGACGCGAGCGGCGGCGAGCGAGCTTGCTCAAAGCGGAGAAAGCTGTCCCAGTACTTGCTTCTAGTC
The DNA here is from genome assembly GCA_955876795.1 of Eupithecia tripunctaria. Classification (NCBI taxonomy): domain Eukaryota; kingdom Metazoa; phylum Arthropoda; class Insecta; order Lepidoptera; family Geometridae; genus Eupithecia; species Eupithecia tripunctaria. The sequence goes on from OY041620.1 coordinate 9,871,056, forward strand.
TTGTTGCTCCCGTACTCTGCACATAAAAAAATTATACATTGTACACTTACAAGTGTATATTAAGTGCGACATTTGTACACTGTTTGTCATCAGGGAGCGCGGCCTAAATGTATGCCATCTCACCTGTCATTATAGACATATCCGCGCGATAGAATGAAATGCACAATGATTTATGCAGTCGAACCGACTTTAGCACTAGAGTTATCATAGAAAAACTATTGAATGTATCTCTTCAAAATAAATTTATTTTAACTTATTTATAACTGAATTATGTCGGTAAACCCTTCATTTTAGATTGTTCTTTCCCCGTGTGTTATTTATTTTCGCCCAAAGTTAAGCTAAAATTCGTGTTGTAATACGAAGGTTTAGAAGCTTGTATTTTTCAAACGTATACTTTTTTTAGTTGTATACAAACATAGTTTATGACGGTATAAATTGATTTCATCCTTAGTTTTGGATGGTTAACATCAAATAACCTTGTAGTTACCCTTCCACGTTTGTATGAAAAAATGAGCGACTAGTTCCACCTTGAAACACACCGGATAGGAATCGCACTTTCTGTCGATGATACATCCTACTAATATTATAAACGCGAAAGTTTGTAAACAAACATGTATTTATGTTTGTTGCTCCTCTACGCAAAAACTACTGAACGGATCGGGCTGTATCGGGCCTAGAACTACCTGTATGCAATTTCGCATACAGGTAGTAGGCCTGGAATAACACAGTTAGTGTAAATCATTTCACGTGGGATAGGTGTTCGAAGACTCGGAGCGCAGCTGGTAGTGCTATATATTACACCATCGAGGAAAAATTATCGCTTTAGAATTGACAAAATTATTGGAGTAAGTTCAAATTGTTGACTCAAAGGCAACAATAAATACACGTAAAATTGTCACGCAGGTCTCCCTCTGATAAGCGGCGCCTTATTACTAATAAGGCGCTTATCAGAGATAAAAGCTAATAAGTTATTAGCTTTTATCTCATGGGGGATAATGCCCATGATTCCCAGGCTACGGGGTCGCAGTTCGGTTGTAGAATTGTTCTGCAGGAGGCGCTGCTGCCCGCCCCCCGTGGATATCCTTAGCCACCTCTTACGACACCCGCGGGAAGAGTTATGGTACAAATACGAATTTAGTACGAGTTTCTTCCTTTTATTGTGTTACTCTTGCGAGTAATTTGAAACCATTCATTAAACGAGAGCATACATTTCAAAGCAGCTCTAGAGTTTATTCAAAAAGAGAAGAGTTGTGGGAATTAAGGGCGCTTGTGTGCCAATTTGTCATTTTTTGTTGCATTGACAACACTGCTCTGTCATTGCAGTACGACTAAAAGTTTTATTTCATGGTACAAAATTACCACACAGCTATATTAAACTATACAGCAATATTAAATGGCACTACGCATCTTCCAGTTGCCACTTACTGAATATCTCCTCAAAGACCTCCCGCCCCTCCCGGGGAGCCTTGATGCGTTGGTACTCAAGCCGCGCCCAGTACAGAGGCACTTCGCAATCGTTCGCTTCCTCGCCGTAACACTGTAACAAAAGAAATTACTTTTTTAAAAAACAAACACTAATATATAAAAAACAGACACTTTATCAAATAAATTGTCCGCTAGACTAGTGTTGATTATCATTAGCTCATGCAGATACAAGCATCATATTAGACTCGAGTAAGGCTAAGGTGGTTTTCGTCACGTGGTCAATATCCTCTATCGAAATCTCGCGCTTTTTGAGGTTTAATAATGGCGCCACGCGGCAAGCATTTATAAAGACAAATATGAGCCAAATAAATACAATGTAAAAAAAATGGATCACACATAGTATGGGAATGGGACGTTCCCTAGGTTCCTATAGTCGACATAACAATGTTTACGCTGCGACCGCCATGGTTTTGGGCTTTTTTTCTGTCCAACTCTCAAGCCTCCAGTAAATTTCTGGTATCGACATGAAATATAAATTGTCGTAAGGGTAAAACATGCGAGTTAGATTTGCATATAAAGGGTACAATGCCATTGTACAAAATTTTACTCTATGGTTTTTTATAACCTCAACAGCCTGTATCGGACTGCTGGACGCAGGCCTCCCCCTGATACGCTCCTTGTTGGCGTTTACCTAGTGGGGGGTAATGCCTATAATCCCCACGCTGGGCATGCGGGTTGGTGATCGCAGTTTGGTGGTAGAATTGTTCTGCAGGGGCGCTGCTGCCCACCCCCTGTGGATATCTCACGACACTCTTAAGACACCCACGGAAAGAGATGGGGTGGTGCAAATTGTAAGCCATAACCACACAGCTTTTATTAATTTGGGTTGAAGTCTGTCTGCCACACGCTTGTACACCATCCATTGTAGTATCCAGCCCACCTTGCACTGAAGCTAGGAGGGAACATTACCGTGGCGAGCGAGTCCCAGGCCAGTCGGAAGGTGCTGCGCAGTCGGTCGACGTCCCCCGGTCGGCTGAAGTCTGTCTGCCGCCGCTTGTACTCGATGTACGCCATCCAGAGTAGTTCGCCTTCCTTGAAAGTCTCCATGCCGCGGAGTAGCGCCGCCTCAAAGACAGCGTGCACCTGTGGATATATCATAATTCAACGTCAACGTCGGGCTGAAATTTTGCATACAGGTAATTCTAAGCCTGGAATCAAACAGCACGCACGGGAAGTTTGAAATTGGGGTGGTGCAAATTCTAAGCCAGCACCACACAGCTTTTCAATCACACTAATATTATAAATGCGAAAGTTTGTATGGATGGATGGATGTTTGTTACCTCTTCACGCCAAAACTACTTAATGGATCGGGCTGAAATTTTGCATACAGGTAATTCTAACCCAGGAATCAAACATAGGCATACTTTTTATCCCATAAATCAGTTCCCCTGGGATGAAAATGAGAAACCTCTACTCGTTTCCATAGGAACAACACGTGCGAAGCCGCGGGGCGCAGCTAGTTTAGTTTAAGAAAATCAACACCTGGCTGCTTCGAGGGTTTAGGCTGGATGTGACCTGGCTATTGTGCGACTTGAGTGATGACGCGTGCCTCGCGTACCATCGCCAAACGTAACGCCTATCCAGTTTGAAACTATTTTGCTTTGCGTTAAAAACAAAAGATATCAAGCAAGCCTAGGTTGGCAACATTAAGGCGCAATTTTTGCTGACTACACGTACCTCGTCGATGGACTGGCTAGTGGTCTCAGCTAGCTGCATGAGCGCGGCGTGGAAGTGGTGCGTGGTGGGCTGGCGGCGCACGCAGGCCCGCAGCGCGCGACTGTACGCGGATGTGCCTCGGCGCCGCGCGAGCTCGCACCACCGTTGCATCCATTGTAGCTTCGCGCCGCTGTCGCACGAGCACGCGCGCTCATACACCGTCTGAGGAAAAGGGAATATAATAATATTGAAAGACGATTGAAAGACGCGCTCTTAGACTTGTAGATGATGTCTCGCTTACAGAGTATAGCCTACAAAGCCTCGATCACAGGCGGCGCGTTGCCAGACGCAGTGCGCAAGTGTTAGATTTGTTTTGAAAAATTTATAGAAACAGCTTATTACATTACATTTACGATATGATTTGATTTCTTAGAAATAAGACTAGAGTGTGAGAGCGTTACATACTATAATAACACAAACCTTTGGAAAATATAGCTTTCCGAGAGAAAAGAGAGAACTAGAGATAAAAGTACCTGCAGGGCATCCATATAATCCTCGTAACCAGCATATTTCTCGTCCTTACACAGAACCTCCATCTCTTCCAAGTACTTTTCATAAATTTTAAGCGTTTCTTCAGTGTCATTTCTGTAAAAACAAACAATCAAAATAATAAGAAGAGCCAGTAAGGAAATAATAATTAATAAGGCCTTAAGGCGAGCCAGGAGAGGATGGCCGCACTTTTGTGATTTTTAAAACCATCTGAGACATAGAATATAGTCCTTATAATTCCGAAAAAAATATATGTATTACTTGAGGATCTATTCTAGTCAAAGTCGCAGTCAGTTACATGATCGAATGAACTTCACTCGATAGAAAAAAATCCCAAAGTTACCTCTTTTCGTCATGTTTTTACAATATTATGACTAAACTACTGATAATTTTAATATTTTTTTTGTACTAACCTAAGGACACTTAACATTTCTAAACATAGTCGCAGAGTTTGACTTGATAAAATGATTAACTTTATGACTATGCTTAAATACCTACAAAATCCACGAGTCCGGCAACTTGGCGGACGTGATCAGTCGCGCGCTGGCGCTCACGGACGACGGACCTGTGTCAATTTTTTCCGCGGCAATTTAATTTTGTCGAGTTTTCGTGAAGAATTTATAATTGTTGCAAGTTATCCATAATGGGTAATTGACCTTTCATTCTTAGAATCTTCAATTTCTGATCGATAAATTCCTAAAAATAATACTCGTATTATCATGCTTCGAAACTTACGGTCATAGTGCCGACCAGAATATCAGTAGGTATAACTACTAATCTCGCTATGTATGATTTATAACCGACTTCGAAAAAAGGAGTAGGTTCTCTGTTCGGCTGTCTGTATGTTTATTTTTCTATGTATGGTCACCGATTACTCCGTCATTTATGGACCGATTTGGATGATTCTTTTTAGTTGTATAGAGGATGCTTCCGACGTGGTCATAAAAAAATGATTACCGAAAGATTCGTATTTATCGCATCTAACTTAAAAACAGTTTCAAAGTAAGGGATTCGAAGCCTGTTTTCAAATTTTTCAAAGTAATCAAATTATGATATTTAAAATTTTGTCTAGACCGGAACTGCGTGCCGTTTGCTAACGAAAAATAAATGTGTGTGTACTTATATCTAGAAATGAAACCTGTGCAATAGGTGCTATAGCTGATGATGATTATAGGTGGTGGTGCAATAGGTGGCCTACTTTATTTACTTTTTATCGTAGGACAATGGGGCAGCCCAGCAACACCCGCGCAATAAATAAAAACTAAAAATTGGTTCTATCAAATACAGGGACTTTACGTTACTGAAAGACGACTCTGTGCTCGGAATCTGGTCTGGAGAAAATCAACCCTTACTTACAAAACGTCCTCTCATCTCCTGAGCCACAATCAGATTTGCAACCACGTACACAACAAAATGAAGTTTAGAGAATTTTGAGATAATATCTAAGTATTCAATTTAATAAATTTGTAGTTTTTTTTGTTTATGCCAAACGGAATTTGAAATCAATAACTAAATAAGGACGTAGTTATGCAAACAGGGACCAACCCATAAAATGTTACTTTCGAGTTAATAGGGTTAAAAAGGTAATATTTTTTTTACGTAATTGCTATTGATAAATAAATATACCTGTATATTTATTTTTATATTTTATGATGTTTTTATTGTGAAATTTTCACGCAACGCTTTTGGCTCCCGAACCGTGACGTCATACTTAAACATTTTTGTTCGGGCATGAAGTTTTGACTTTGAGTTAACATAGGGGATCCCATGAACTCTGATGTCACAAAATGCAAGGGCTAACATAACAGCGTTTTTATCATCCAAAACAGAGTGTAGTTTTACTTTTTGTTTTTTTTACCTAATCATTTAAAATTTTTTGGCTGTTATATATTTTTTTCGATTAACCTTAATTAACGATTTTAAAAAATATCCATCCATATACCCTATTTAGTTTAAAGAAAAAAACTTGCGAAGATGTCGAGGTAGCTCATATGTGTTCAATTAATTTACAGTCTTGTGTGGGGGTGTTAAGGGCTTTATAGAGAGCCTAAATTGTTTAGATTTTTTTATGCTCAAACAAGTAGTATTATTTTTGTGGGTTGTTTCCCCGTAACAAAAGGTTTGTTTGGTTCCTTTGTGTAAAAATAAAAGTAAATCATTAAGTTTATTTATGTTTTACTAAAAAAAAACTTACAAACTAAATATTTAACACAAGTAAGTTAAGTGGTTCAAACAATCATCAAAAATTATCACTATGACTCGGATACAAGCTAAAATTAGTGTGTTTTTAATCCATTATTCCAAGTTGTAATACTATTCGTATATGATTATTTAAATGTCTATGTAAATCCGGGTTCTGACCAGCGCGTAAATAGTGCTGATACCCATACTGATTTTGTTATATATAATATAACAATATCAGTATGGGTATCAGCACTATTTTAATGAAGTGTACTTATTGTCTTGTTTTATGTTACAATGTTAAACAACAAGTAGTAGTTATATTAATTCATGATTTTATTGGTATTATCGCGCCTTCTGTTATTACCCGATAAAATCATGAATTATGTTAACAAATCGCGATTTTTTAATAAGTTTTATTAGTTATATTACATGTTAATAGATTTCTAAATTTCCAATGCTAGGTTGATCAAAAAATTATGGTATTGTCTATACAGATCTTAAAAATACCATTATTAGAATGTTTTTGAAAATCTAAAAACCTCTCTGTGTTGAGTAGTTGGGTGTTGCTGTGAGCAAAATATGTTTTTTTTTCGAAAATGTTATTTTAAAATACTTCTTGACATGGATCAAACAGTTCATCCATTTGTATGAGAAATCGTTTAGAAATTCAAATCGATACCAGTTTAAAAACGATAAATTTTAATCATGACCTAATTAGATGCCTGCTAAAATTAGGTAGACGTTGAAAATATTATGAAAAAAAGAGTTAAAGCTACTTTCACCTAAATTGAGTGGTTTTGGATCTATCGATCTTTTTTTAGAGATGTTATCCTAATTTTAAATGTGTCAGTCTAATTTTTAAACCATACAATAAGTAGCTTTTATTTATTTGTAATTCCTAAATCCGAATTTTAGTTAATCCAACAACAGAATCGGCTCAATTGTCGTCTTCTTCTAAAATCTATTTATGATTAGATTTGTGTCCAGCTTGTTTATCTCCCCCCCCCCCCCCCCTGTCAAGGAGGAGCGTTTTTTTAATAGAGTTGTATTTACCCTCTTTTTCTTTGAAGATACCTTAAGAGTTTTTAAAAACATGAACTTATCACACACAAAATTATCTTTTAGCTAATACTCTCGAGAAAACGTTTTAGGCCTGTTTTTCTTTGAAACATCAGTATTGAGAAGGTACCGTTCACAGGTTTTTCTTTTACGCAAGTTACTAGACATAGGTTCTAGGCTAAATATGAACCAATTTCATAGATTTTTATAAATTTCGATCATTTTTCCTGTTTTGAAACTTTACCGTTGCTTTACTTTGGACAGTCACAGCGATAATCTAAAAACGCTGGTTATCGTTTTCTTCCTTGAATTAACATAGGATAAATTGAGATAATTCCCCTTTTTCTCGATTATATTGACCGTTTTTCAGTTTTTTGCCCTGTTTTGGTCTTCCTAGACACGATCCAGTGGTTTCCTTGTGGTTTGGTTCTAGTTTGTATTATTGAAATGTCAAAGTTTTATGGGTACCATATGCTATGTTTCCATTTAAAATATTAAATCGGCTGATTATTGTAAAACACGCAGCATGGTTCTAAAAATGCTGGTTTGTAGCTAGTTTAATGCTAGTTTGTAAAATATGAAATTACCAAATGTGGGTTAGTTCCCGTGTGACCTACTCATATCTTTGCTGCTTTCTTTGCTAGAGTCGTTAGATAGCCAGGATCTTATTTGAGCACATAGAATACATGACTTGGAACCTCCCTGTGCACATAACTCCATTTCGACCAAGTTGTGGGTTGGTCCCTGTTTGTATAACTACGTCCTAAAGAAGATCAATAACCAATTAGAGAATATAACAAACGTAGTTAGACTTACTCCTTTTTATTAAAGGTTGCACTAAAAATCATTAACATAAATAAATAATGTTGGATAATCCACACAGCATCATCTAGCCCCAAGCTAATCAAAGATTGTGTTATAGGTACTAGATGACTGATAGGAACCTATCTATACTAGAAAACATTACATAGATAGTTAAATTTACCATACATAGAAAATACCTAAAACACCCGGAACAAATATTTGCAGATCGTACAAACATTTTCCCAATGCGGGAATCGAACCCACAACCTTCTGCGTCGCAGGCGGACCTTCGCCGCTGCGCCACTAATATCGTCTAACAGACAATAACCGAAATCATACCAATAACTCTTTCCGTCTCCATGTTGTAGGTATATAAATAAAAACTTTTTTTATCATCCTCCATTATAATAAATATACAGGTTACTTTTTTTATTTACGAAACTTACGAATATTTTACTATTCTATAAACAAATAAAATCCAAAAAAAAATATCATAAAAAATGCATAAAATTATCCTACTGCATTCTATACATACTGTGACGCTGGCGGAGTTACGCAAGTTCACCGGCGCTGCGTCCGCGCGATGTATTTTACGCGCGGCCCTGGACAGCGCTAAATGCCTACTAATGCAAGTCTACGCGGCCTTAACAGTAAAAGTACAGAATTTAGACCTATACCGTATCCAACGAGCATGTAGAATGTTTGTGAATGAAAGCAAGTGAGTTTTTGTCATTTGTGTTGTGGTTTGTTTACTTACATGCTACATGCTCGATGGATACGGTATAGTATCTAAGTTTCAATTCCTCGTTCTAGCTAAGATCGAGACAAGTAATGTAGACGCGAGTGCTCTCTACCTCAGCAATAGCTTACTTATAACCGTTGTGAAAGATTATTAACGGGAAAGAAAAAACAGTAAATGGAAAAAAGAAAACAAAAGAAAATACAAATGTAAAACTAAATTATAAACGGTGAATTTGAAGGTTGCAATTTTTTTGTTGCTAGCAACAAATTGATTATATAAAATAGAAAGTAACTTTGTCTGTCTGTTACATTCCACGTCTAAACGGCTGAATGGATCTCGATAACATTTGACGGGCAGGTAAATGGTATTCCAGGGATGGACAAAGGCTACTTTAAAAGTGCATGTGAAGCCGTTGTCAGCAGCTAGTTATTAATAATTTATGGTACCAAATCCATAATACTTATCTATACTAATACTAGCTTCGCACGCCTATCCCACGGGAACTAATTTATGGGATAAAAAGCTTGTGTTATTTAAGGCCTAGAACTACCTGTATGTTTTTGCGTGAAAGAGCAAAAAACATACATTACATGTTTACAAACTTTCGCGTTTATAATATTAGTAGGATTATAAAAGAGGAAAGATTTGATTGTGAATTCTTAGTGTAGCGATAGTGAATTCTTTCAGGGAGTGGCATAGGCTATTTTGTATCCCCGAATTCCCACGGGAACGGGAACTACGCGGGTGAAACCGCGAGGCGCTGCTAGTAATTAATAAGTGCAAAAGTTTGTGTGAATGTTTGTTACCATGTATCTCCGTAACTACTGAACTGATTTAGATGAAATGTGGTATGTAGGTAGGATAAGTTCTAGAAGAACACATATTCTGAAGTATGTAATTAAAAAAAAACAATCTAAGTGGGTTAAAAAGGGTAACGTTTCCATGGAAAACTATTATTTCTTGGTTCGATTAACCCCCGAAAATCTAAATAAATAAACTATAATATAAATAATAAGTGACGTATTTTTTGTTAAATCAGGACTACCGATAGGTGTACAATACATTTCTGAAATCTCCACGCGTGCATAGCCGCGGGGTTCAGCTAGTAATATTATAAAACAGAATGTAGCTCTGTCAAAGAAAGGAATAAAGGTAACAAAGCTTTTCATGCCAAAACGACTGAATGGATTCTAATGAAATTTGGTAGGGCGGTTAACAATATCCCGGGGACGGAGATGTGCTAGTTAAAAAGTGCGAGCAAAGCCGGGGGCATAAGCTAGTAACAATAATAATAGACTTACTCTGCCAGCAGAAGTTTGTCTTCGAATGGTGATATAGTTTTGAGAAACTGCATAGCTGACTGATGTCGTTTCAGAGTCTGTAAAATAATATTATAGTTGATTAATTATCTGAAGAAAAACGGAGGAGGTTGCGTATCTTTAACCTTAATACACAAGTGTACCTAACCTATGTATATATTTACAAAAGTATATACTTAGGTACTCTTACATTAACTTAAGAACTTAGTTATTGTTTTTATATTTTTTCGGCGGTATTTTTTTAGGTTAAAAGTTTTTATTATTATCTTGACGATAGGGGAAGGCTGTAACTGGCTAATTGACCATCAGTCTAGTCAGACAGAGAAGGTAGTATTATAGATTCTATTCCCTTCTCGGGAAAAATGTTAGAACGATCTGCCGATATTTATTCGGGACAGTATAACAATAATAATAATAATAAAAATTATTGGTTATCTAGTACCGATAAGTTATGGGCTATAATACAAGCTTAGCTTAGCTCGGGGTAGTAGTAGTAGTAGATAATGCTATGTGAATTGTCCAGTATTTATATATTGATTATGTATGTAAAGTGTGTTGTATCACTCACAGTGGCGACGTATTCGCTAGTGTACTGGGTGGTACCGGGCGCTGTCTGTTCGTACTGCAGCCAGGCATCCTGCGAGCGTAATAAAGGCCGAGAGACAATCTCTTCGAGGCAGCGGCATACGCGCTGGCGTTGGTGGCTGTATTCTTCAGAGTCTTGGTCCTCAGTTCTGCAAACATTTATCCGTTAGAGTCAATTCAGTCCTAAAGGCGCGGGATCGATGATCTCAATCCCGCAGGGTTCCAGGTTTCAAATTTTGATGCGGGATTTGTTCCCTATACCTAAATGTTGTGTTTGTGCGTTCTAACTACGTATTTGTTAGAAAAACCTTAGTGAATACAAACTAATCTCTGGATTTGTTTGAACTTCCTTCAGAAGTATAATTTCGATAGTTGTCAACAATTATGTCAAAGTGATTTAGTGTAATATTATATATGCGAAAGTTTGTATGGATGTATGGGTAGATGGATGGATGGACGTTTGTAACCTCTTCACGCTAAAACTACTGAACGGTAGCATACAGGTAATTCTAATCCTGGAATCAAACATAGGCTAATTTTTATCCGCAGCTAGTATATAATATTTGAGCAAGTTCTGTGTTTAGCAATATTCTTGTGATTTATTAAGATTGAGTAAGACCAGTAGCAATTTAAAAAAACTATTCATATTGTTTCAAGGTCGGCTTAGAAATACCTAGTGGTGGGGTAAATGAGTCACACTACTGGTTTTTTACACGCTTCTTCTTGAACAAAAGACTGCTCTCAGTCTTCTTTTTAATTAAATGAATTAAACTATGGTACACAATTTGATCAGTTATTCCATCAGTGGTACCTGAAGGTGTCAAGCTGTGTTTTCTCGAACTCCAGCAGCGCGTCCCAGAAGAGTTTCCCCGAGAGAGGGTCCGCGGCCGCCGCGTCCAGTATCCGCCGGAGCTGCGCGCGCGTCTCTGCCGCGTCGCCCGCCGACAGCGACCACGTACACCACTCGCTGAGCACCTCCACCGCTGCACATTATACAATATTTTATTATTAACGCCATGTTACAAGTCATAAAGGTATAAGTTAAGCAATATAGTTTATAATATTGACCTTAACCTGAACTATAAGTATTTAATATAATTCCAATAATATAATTTATTAATTATTAAAAATTTTGAGTCATTCTACAATAATTAAATAATAATGGGCATTTCGTAGAACTCGTCTACGGAATAAAACGATACTCTGTAATACTATGTGATACTATATGTAATAAACAGAGTCAGAGTCATTGATTGATTAAAAAGGGAAGATAGGTTACGTTCTCCCAGCGCCTACTCAAAAATTGGCATGTGTTACAACTACACGCAAACACATGCGCTCACAGTTATATTTCCAGTAATGTGCAATACAAAGAAGAACAAAGACAGAAAGACGTATCTAAGACCGAAGTGAGACCGAGACAACAATATTTCACGCGAATCACGACCGCCCGTGCCGCCGGTCAGACGGTGACTGAGGTGTGAGCACACAATTTTACACAATTTGAGGTTGCCACTTTCGAGAAACCAGTACCTCATCTTCCCTTTTAAATAAATAAATGGTCAGAGTCGTTTATTTCTTTAGACTTACAAATTAAGCACTTAAACAAGTCATTTTTTTTCCAAATAAATACGAAATATTTGTTATATTTACTATAGTTCTGCTATAGCAGCGCCGCGTCTAAAGGACTTGAGTAGCGAACTCTAGTCGAACACACTCAAGCAATTAGCGTTGGCCATGATCATAATAAGACTTATTTCAAAGAAACAACAACGATAAATTGTTTGAAATTACATCAACAGCCTTGAGATTGTCACTGTCTGCGACATACGAATTATATCAAGATTACACAAAGAGTAACGCTTACAATAATAATCCATCGAAGCCTGCTCAAACAGCTTAGCTATATTCTCCCTGTCCTCCGGCGTGTGAGAGAGAGATATCTCTGTGCGCAGGCGAAGCAGCCACTCCTCGGCCTTCAGAGGCAGGTGGCTGATGAATCTGTCGAACGCAGAGCGCCAGCGCTCCAAGTCTGATAGAGCCCTGAAACAAATCATAAAACAGTCATAAAATCGATATTTAGAATATATAGAACATTTGATGATCGATTTCTTTTCAACATCGTTCGATAATCGTTTTGTTCCACACGTTATGCAAAAAGGCTTACTTATATCAGATTATCTAGAGGATAAAAAAGCTTGGGACGGATTTTGCTCCAACTCGAAAAATAACAACTAACAGGCTAATGGTTTCTTCGTCGTTTCTTTACTTTAGTCTACATACCGAAGCGATCGAAATCAAAAATACCACTTTATTTCCGTGTCAGTGTATTTTTTAATATGATTTGACCTTTTCTAAGTGTACATTTATTGTATTTAAATAAAGCATTTTTGAGTTTGAGTTTGACTATCCTAACTCTAGAAATGTCAATCGTCTATGCGATGTCAACGTCCCGTGTATCAAGCTATAATTAAAGCCCCAATACATGTTGGCCGAGCTATGGCCAACGCGAGCATAGGCAATTCGATACAAGGCAAGGGCTACCGTCTAGACGTTTGGCAAGTCTACACTAACTATTGCACCACAACCTATACAAACATGTGGACACGATTGCCCGAGCGCAGGCAAGCGCCTTTGATTTGTGCAGAAAAACCGACGGCGAGTGTCCGCGAGCGACCGCGAACTGTGACAAGTCACTGCAAATGACTTCTATACACGCTGGCGCTTGTATTCACTAGGCGAGCGATACCGAGCGTTGGCAATGCAATGCAAACGTGCCGTCTACACGTTGGTATTGGCTTTTACTCGGCAACGTTGAGCCAACAGTATTGGAGGCTTAACAAAAGTGTGATAAATAATTCATTATGTTTTAAGAAAATACATATAAACAGACTTCATTTTTTATAGTTCTTTCATGGATTTTTATAGATCCCATTGTCAGAACTGAACCAAATTAAAATGGGACCACAAGGTAAGCACCAGCTTTCATATAAAAAAGAATCATGACAATCGGACCACCCAGTGAAAAGTTCTGAGGTAACAAACAGTCGAATTGAGAACCTCCTCCTTTTTATGAAGTCGGTTAATAATTGTCTAATTAAGGTAGTCGCAATGAGTTTATAACTTACCATAAAGCCTTTACAAGCTCGAGATGGTCATTATAGGCGTATGCATCAACTGTGAGCTGCTCCTCCAACTTCGCCACTTTGTCTTCCAGCGCTGCATCCACCGCGTCATCATCATCATCATCTTCCTGAAACATGATACCTGAACCTGATCAACATGTTTTGCTTGTTGGAGGTTGTACGGAGGCGCGATGCGTACAGCAGCGGGGCGCACTGATTCAAACATATGGCGTTAGTAGAGTGTGTTTACGGAAAAGCGATTTTACACGCGTTTGTTTGATTTGACGCATCGCACGCGGTGTGCACCGCCACTCTTTACGCCCCGCCTATCAATAAACATCACCGTACATTGCGATATGTTTGTGTTTACAAACATATCGCAATGGGCCGCTGCACTGGTCAGGCCCAAAATGTGTTTTCTTTTTAGAATATCTGCTTCAAAAGCAGACATTATGGTAAAGCAGTGCTTTTCCATAATGTTAGCACGTCTTCTGCATAATGGCAGCTTCTTCTGTGTAATGTAAATTTTTGTATAATGTTCGCTTTTCAGAAAGTGCTTATTCCGAAAATGTTGCAATCATGAACAATCATGAAAATGATAAAGATATTTTAGGTAAAAGTTGCACACTTTTACCTAAAATATCTTTATCATTTTAAAGCGAAAATCCTACATCCTTGCCAGGATCTTACACCAACTCTAAAACAAATTTCATCAGCGGCTTAGTGTTAGTAGTTTTGTGAAAACGCAGACGTTTTGAGAATTGTACATTTTGTGAAAAAAGATATTTCAGCTCTGAGCCCATTGATTTATTAAAAAGGGTAGATAGGTTACGTTCTCCAAGCGCTTACTCAAAAACTGGAATGTGTTACAACTACACGCAAACACATACGCTCACAGTTATAATTCCAGTCCTGTGCAATACAAAGAACAACAAAGACGGAGAGACGTATCTAAGACCGAAGTGAGACCGAGACAACAATATTTCACGCGAATCACGACCACCCGTGCCGCCGTGGCGGTACCGTCTGACCGTCTGACCGGCGCGCCAGTCTGACGGTGACTGAGGTGGGAGCACACAATTTTACACAATTTGAAGTTGCCACTTTCGAGAAACCAGTACCTCATCTTCCCTTTCTAATAAATCAATGCTTGAGCTATTGTTTTTTTTCTCGCATAGTTTATATATTTTTTTTGTAACCATTTTTGTAACCTTAATTACGTGATTTTAATGAGTGCGATTGTTTGTTTCTTTTCTTACCTCTGAATCATCAGAATCCTGCTGGTCAGCTTCGTTCTCCTCGGCCGCCACATCGATATCGTTCTCGTCATCGGAATCGTTGCGAGCCTCGTCCTCTACGATAGCCATTGCACGAGAACTCGTCGCTTGCTTGTCTTTTTGACCTGCAACAAAATAAAAAAAATAAAAATTATTTATTTTCTCCTGGTCCTCGCCAAGGTGTCCATGGTGATTAAAGCAACAGGCTTTTTAGGGTTCCGTACCCAAAGGGTAAAACGGGACCGTATTACTAAGACTCCGCTGTCCGTCTGCCTCCAGGCTGTATCTCATGAACCGTGATAGCTAGACAGTTGAAATTGTCACAAATGATGATGTATTTCTGTTGCCGCTATAACAACAAATAACAAAAGTTAAATAATTTTAACAATGGAGTTTATTTGAAAATCATGCTCTCTGATTATTGGCTAATCATTTAAAGTTGTATGTTAACTCCCTTGTTTGAGGATCTAAATAGTAAACAACCACTCAATGATAAAATCTCTTTATTTCATCGAAAAAAGTAATCTCATAAACCACAGGGTGCACAAATGCCACTGCTCTGCCACATCACCGTACATTGCATATACGAGTAAGTTATCTTCTAAGCTTATGATAACATGCGAGGAAAACTTCAGCCAAGGAAGATCACAGTTCCAGACAGGTTTATGATTCGATTGCATAATATAAATACCTATTTTCTTAATCAATCCTGATTGGATTGATTAAGAAAATAGGTATTTTTAGAAGATGATCCTTGACCCGAGTCCACTAAACTATGAAGTTGAAGAGTTTGAAGGAAAATTATTAGGAAGAATTGCTAGAAAAGTAGGTACCACTACTAACCACGCTACAAAGAAAATCGTCTATCATTTGCTCGCAACTTAAGGTGGACTGGGTATTCATCAATGGAAAAAGTTGTGTTTTCAGATTAATCTAACAATAAGCCTTTAATTGGACAAGACAATATTTCTTTGTTGTTTATATATTTCTCTTTTGTTTCATTTTTGTATGCCTGTTTGCCAGTGGGCAAACAGACAACCTTCTCCATGCCTTTCTATGGTCACTCTACCCCATGTGATTAAACTAAACTTTTCAGATTAAACTTAAATTAATTTGACCAATTCTCATGGAAACCGTTATGTACGACGAGTCGACGACCATTAAAGGCTTTAAATAACAAGTACATTAAAATGGACGCACGGATGTTATGGTGTGGAGATGTTTCTTAAGCATAGGTGGCATAGGCATAGGTCAAGTTAGAAATCTGTGTGGTGCTGGCTTAGAATTTGCACCCTAATTCTTCCTGTCGGTGTAGTAAGAGGCGACTAAGGGATATCCACCGGGGGGCGGGCAGCAGCGCCCCCTGCAGAACAAATCTTCCACTAAACTGCGATCCCCAACTCACATTACCCCTCATGAGTTAAACGCCAATAAGGCGTTTATCAGGGGGAGCCCTGCGTCCAGCAGTGGACCGATACAGGCTGTTGAGGGGAGGTTGAGGAAGTGAGAAAGATGGACCAATATCAGTACAAATATATCTTATAGACAATGATACCATATTCCGATAAAAATTGCCAGTTACTTGGTAATTTCAGCATGGAGCCAGGCTGGGTCGCGAGTGGCTGGATGCGGCGCCTTGAAAATTGTACTAGTATAATTATGAAAAGTTAAAATAAGGTAAACAATGTTTTAAAACTGAAATATTACAGCACTAGTTAGAATGTTGATCGCCAAAAATCCACACAAACCCAAAAACAATATGAGATTTTATAAGGCACATAAAAACTTACCGATAAAAAGTAAATTCGGATGTTTTCGAACATGATGTGTTGCAGCACAAAGGTGCACTACAATTTACCATTACATTTCTTTCAAATATTTTACAAGATTTATACAAACAAAACAGACAAGAATTTTTTAATGTGGAAAGCTTGTAAGGTGTTGACAAGGACTGACATTGTCAGATTATTATGACGATGATATGACGAACTCTGTGGCGCGGTGGGCGAAGGTCCGCCTGCGACGCAGCAGGTTGCGGGTCGATTCCCGCCTCGGGACAAATGTGTGTATGTAGTAGTATTATGTAAATCAGTTATCTAGTACCCATAACACAATCTCTGCTTAACTTGGGTGCTGTGTGAATTGTCCGGCATTATATATCGATTTAGCTTGACAAAATGAAGGTTTTGCCTGGCAATCCATTTTGTATATCTACAGTTTTTAACATTATATTTATTTTATATTATATTTTTACAATAAATTTCTGTTGTTATGGCTCAGTTGACCAAAATAAAAACACCATTTATCATACAAATTTATTACAATAACCAAATAACAAGCCTATGGTAGTGCCATAATCCAAAGCATAAAACTATTACATGTTCGTTAAAATATAATTATTATAAACCACCAATATTCCTTAGGAAACAGGCATTCTTTATTCGAGTGACTTTTTACTCAGTAGTGCTTAGTTTCAAGTAATGAAGATTTGAAATTCCCTTAGAGCCAAATAGTAGAGCTGCTTCTACCAAGCAGAAACCTCGCAACCTAAATGTGGAACTGTCCTACCTAGAGCATACATTCAATCTATCATCGGCAGATATTTCCTACAGGTTACATTATGATGTATTGTAATAAGTATACTATAATCGTATCCATTTTGAATGGAGCATAAACGTAAACAAACCGCCCATACTTAAACTAAAATTCACTTTGTTGACACGTCCTTTTATACGTAATTTACATTACTTGTCAATTTTAGATCCTCCCTTCAATAAAAATAGCTTACGGGTGAGGCCGCCAAAATTGTCAATTTTTTGTGTGACTTTTCTGTCTTTTTTTTCGGCAACACCTTATGGTGGGATTATTTTATCAATTTTAAAGTAAACATTATTAAATGTGTCATCATTTCAAACTTAGATATATAAACTCCATAATATAAGTAACTTTGGGCAAAAATTATTGATATTAACTTGTTTTATTAATACGTGAAGTTAAAAAATACTCATACTTTTGTCTCACTTTTTTTTTTGTGTGACTAGTTTTTACCCCAATCCTACTATTTAAAGAGCCAAATTGCAAAATCTCGGTATGATCCTGGCAACACCATTATCCAGAAAGCATTAGAAAACAAATCGGCCATTTTGTTTCGTCAGTATGTGATGTGCAATGTTCGCGAGGTCACGTTGTTGTGGTTGAAAAATTTTTTTGTTTCGGTGTTTTAATGAGGTAAGAAACAGATATTGATTACTATTATTGTATATTCGGTAGCGGCAGTATTCTAGTGTAATTGTAAGTATTCATAAGCGCCTCATTGTAGTAAATAACGAAGTTATAACCTAAAATGTATTTCAAAATTTTGTTTTTGTGTTGCATTCGTGTTACTTTTGTGATACTTATTTTATCACGATAACACAAATTTTTGGGTTACGTATCACAAAAGGTCTATAAAGCCTCATTCACAATGGTCATAAAACTAAATTGTCGATATAAATGTATTTGTTCATAGGAATGTAATGAATTCAGCAACTATCAAATATTAAGATAAAAACTATCGATGAGTTACATTTATTGTATTTATTATATCATATCGACCCGAGTATCGTTTTCGGCTAATTAAGGGGTGCTGATTACAATATGACTTTAAGTTTAATACGAAATGGCGGGAACATCTTTTATTTATTTTTCCGATCAGGATATCGTTTGCGACTAATTAAGTTATGCTAATTAAGAAATTAACATTCATTTTGAAATCCACAATGTCGGAAATATTTTTTAGGGTTCTGTACCCAAAGTGTAAAACGAGACCCTATTACTAAGACTCCGCTGTCCGTCCGTCTGTCCGTCTGCCGTCTGTCCGTCTGTCCGTCTGTCACCAGGCTGTATCTCATGAATCGTCATAATTAGACAGTTGAAATTTTCACAGATGATGTTATTATGTTGGCGCTATAACAACTAATACTAAAAAACAGAATAAAATAAATATGGGGGGGCTAAGTAGTACCCCTTAATTAGTCCAATGCAAAATAAACCTGCCAAGTGCGAGTCGGACTCGCGCAGGCTAGGCGGGTTTTACTATCTGGTACGAAAATTCTGAGTAGTCAAAATATGCAGTTTTACTATTGACCGGGCAATAGTAAAACTGCATATTTTGACTACCTCACACTAGATGTCACTGTAGAGGGACGTACTCAGAATTTTCGTACCAGATAGTAAAACCCGCCTAGCCTGCGCGAGTCCGACTCGCACTTGGCAGGTTTATTTTGCATTGGACTAATTAAGGGGTACTACTTATTACGAATATTACATTAATGTTCAAAACCAAAATTGCGTAAATTAAATCTATGCATCTATAATTTTAGGGTAACTCATTAAATTTTGTTACAGAAAATGCCGTTAACTGCTGCAGAAAGGCAAAGGAGATACCGTCAAAAATTAAAATTGACAAATCCTGAAAAATTTCAAGATCAGAAAAAGAAAAACAGCGAAAGAACTTTACAAAAATATAGAAAGAAAACAGCCAATTACAGCGAAGAACAGAAAGAAGAACTAAGAAGAAAATGGAGAGAGAATCGAAAAAAAAAAGAAGATGCGTCGTTAATATCTCAACAACCTGCCACAGAAAATTCCAACCAAAATCTCACAGACACTAAAAAATATGAGGACGAAAATATTCAATTAAAAAGAAAATTGTCTGTAATGATGAAAGGCTATAGAAATCTACAAAAGAAAGTTCATAGACAACAGATGGAAATTGAAAGTCTGAATAAAAAATACGATAATATAATTATGAAACTAGAAACTATTGAGACCAAAGCGAAAGATCAAAATGAGACAGAAAATATCACAGATTATATGGATCATACTATAACAGACGAGACGCCAAATAAAAGAGCAACAGAGTTTATAAAACGAACGATACCAAACATCGAAACACCCAAAAAAGAAGAGATTAAAAAAAAATTGATTGAACTTGACGTGTTTCAAGAATCTTTTAAAAAAGTATTCAAAAACTCTAATGAGACTAATAAAAATGTTTTGAGAGAAGTAGTTAACAGTGACATAATAAAAAAATACAAAAAAACTACGAAATTTAAAGTAACCTTAGGCGTACAAGCATCTGCTTATAAAAAAATAGGTACAATTCAGAAGAGAAACTATCAGTTACAGAAACGCATCGCAGCATTCTATAAAAGAGATGACGTCAGCCGGGCAACAGCGGGCAAGAAAGAGTACAAAACATACAAAAAGGTCAAATTCCAAAAGAGATATTTATTAGACAAGCTGAAAAATTTACATAAAAAATATGTTGAAGAAGAACAAGAAACAGTTAGTTTCAGTACTTTTAAAAAATACCGCCCTTTTTATGTGTTGCCTCCTAATATCAAAAATTGTGAGAGCTGCGCATGCGTGAAACACTCAAACATGCAATTCATGATAGACAGATTAAACTCGTTTGGTTTACTTAAAAGTAATATCTTGAATGACGTAGTATCGGAGTTTGTTTGCGATTTCAAATCCAAACGTTGCATGTACGGTGACTGTACCGATTGTTCTGAAAGACATATAGATAATGGTGAAATGGATTCACATACACAAGTGAAATGGTTTAAGTGGGCCTTAAAAGAATATGAATATGGCAAAGAAGGTGATATGAAAAAGTCAAAAAAAATGATGAAGACTGAAAATGAAGGTACTCTCAAAGATCTATTGGAAACATTTAACAAAGAAATAAAGACATTTAAGAAACATGTTTTCAATTTCTACTATCAATACAAGCAATACAAACAATGTTTAGAGAATTTACAAGAACATGAGGCATTGATACATATCGATTTCTCTGAAAATTATGTATGTAAATATTACGAGGAGGTTCAAGCTAAACATTTTGTAAAAGACCAAATTACTTTGCATACGGGTGTCTTATATCTGAAAAACAAAAAACCTATATCATTTTGTTCCATATCACCAGACAACACTCACAATCCAGAGTCCATATGGGCACATCTCGATCCTGTCCTTAATTTCGTCAAGAATGAAAACCCAAATATAAGCACGATTCATTTTTTTTCGGACGGTCCAGCCACTCAGTATAGGCAAAAAAAGAATTTTTATCTTTTTAGCCAAAATATTTACGAATATGGATTCACTCACAGCTCTTGGTCATTTTTCGAAGCAGCGCATGGTAAAGGTGCAGCTGATGGCGTTGGAGGCACTATTAAACGAACTCTCGATATGAAGACAGCTCAGGGACTAGACATACCTGACGCCAAGACTGCATATGATGCATTATCATCGACAGAAACCAAGATCAAGATCTTTTACGTGCCAGCTGAAAATATCAAACCCTTAGATCCATTGGTTGTTGAGAAACTAACGCCGATATCTGGAACTATGAAAATTCATCAGTTAATAACCTGCGGAAAATACAAAATCAATTACAGAGACCTCAGCTGTTTCTGTAAAGATATTCGAGAAGCCTGTGCGTGTTATTCGCCAAAGTACCATGATTTTTCCACTTTAAAAGAAATGAATCAAAGCAAACTGAATAAAAAGCGAAATAATAGTTCTGCAAATAATGAAAACACTTCACAACAATCGCTGAAGAAAGTCAAACGACACCGCAATCAATCCATTTCATCATCAGAAGATGACACAGATATTGAAATCGAATATGCCGAAAGTGATGCTGATGATGATTTCTTGTCTGATGTTTCTATGATTATTGATTTTGAAGATGATGAAAACGTACCTGACGATAACTTTGATAAAGATTCTGCCATAAGTCCAAAGTGCATCGACCCTAATAAGAAAATTAATGTTTTATCAACAATAATTATAATACCCCCATTCCAAAGCTCGAATGCGAAACCAGAAATAAAAGATGAAGATATGATAAAAAACATCGATTCAATTGATAAAGAAAACTACACTGATACCGCCGAAATCTGTAAAATAAATAGAGATGAAAATAAAATTACTAAAATCATAAATAGCTGTAAACTGAAAAAGACTAAAACAATGGATGTTTATCAGATGACGAAAGATGAAGAGAAAAAGGCTAAAACAATGGATGTTTGTAAAATGAACGAGGATGAAAAGAAAAAAACTAAAATAATGGATGTTTGTCAAATGAAGAAAGATGAAGAGAAAAAGACCGAAACGATGAATGTTTGTGGAATAAAGAAAGATGAAGAGAAAAAGACTGAAACAACGGACGTTTGTCAAATAAAGATAGATGATAAGAATAAGACTAACACAATGGATGTTTGTAAAATGAAGGAAGATGACGAGAAAAAGACTAAAAAAATTGATGTTTGTCAAATGAAGAAAGATGAAGAGAAAAAGACCGAAACGATGAATGTTTGTGGAATAAAGAAAGATGAAGAGAAAAAGACTGAAACAACGGACGTTTGTCAAATAAAGATAGATGAAGAGAAAAAGACTAACACAATGGATGTTTGTAAAATGAAGGAAGATGACGAGAAAAAGACTAGAAAAATGGATGTTTGTCAAATGATGAAATATGCAGAGAAAACGACCGAAACGATAGATGTTTGTGGAATAAAGAAAGATGAAGAGAAAAAGACTGAAACAATTGACGTTTGTCAAATGAAGAAAGATGAAGAGAAAAAGACTGAAACAATGAACGTTTGCCAAATGAAGAAACATGAAGAGAAAAATACCGAAACGACGGATGTTTGTGGAATAAAGGAAGATGAAGAGAAAAAGACTGAAACAATGGATGATTTACAAGTGGACCATAGCGTCATAGTGCGCTATTACCAACGAAAAAAATGGAAATACTATATCGGCTTTGTTACTGAAGTTATTAAAAGAGACGACGAATCATTTTATAAAATACGTTTCTTAAAGACGGTCTCTAAATATCCTACCATAAAATTTGTGGTAACAAAAAAAATTGACATCGACATTGTACCCAGTATTTCTGTAGTAAAAAGAATAAATTTAATACCTCTAGAGCAAAAAGAATATATAATCAAAGATGATTTCGATAATGTTTATTTTATTGAATCTTGAATTCCATGTCCAATTTTGAATTCGAATTCATATTTGATAATGTTTACTTTTGATTTAAAATTGTTTTGATACTAATAATTTTCATTTGTTTTTTTTATTTGTTGCTATTTCTCTTTAATAATTTGCAGTCTTAATTTAATTAAACCTAATAAACGAATGCCATTCTTATGTGTTATGTTTTTTATTTATAAAAGCCATTATGAAACCAGCCTTACACAAAAATGTGTTACTTTTGGGTTACATTTGTATCACATCAACACAAAATGTTGTTGTGTTGCTTTTGTGAAACAATTGACAATTTCCGCGGCCTTACCCTTACAATTATATCTGAAACTCGACGCCAAGCAGGTGAGATTTTGTTATTTGTGTCTTACTTTGTTTACTAACATTCATGGTTTATCTATGGTTTATCCATTCAAAATGGAAAAACCATAGTCATTTTACCTATATTAGTAGCTCTGCTTTGATCGGGGCTAGAAGATCAATATTATTTATTTACACTTTTTTCCACAAACATCCACTCCGCTGAACAGGATGCCCCCCCATATTCAATAACTACTGTTAAGTGTTTATGTTTTCTCACCTGACTTTTTTTCATCATAATATGATGCAACATGTAGAGGAAACTCAGTTAACAGGTCATCGGACAACTGCGGTCTAGTGAGTGCTTCTGTTGGCACTGCATTGCAGAGTAGCCGGTTTCTTTTATAATTAAAATATTGAGGGGCAAAGTGTGAACCACAGATAAACTTTAGTTGATGCAATTTTTCAATAGGTACATAAACCAAATCTTCTAAACCCGTTGCTTTAACCCACAATCGACATCTGCAAAACATAAGAGCAGTATGTAGGTATAAAAATTAAACAAATACAATGACATGTGTTTTTACCAACATTTTCTAAAGGTACAATTTGTTTATGAGGAGCTCTGGAACTACTGGTACAATTTTGCAAAATATTTAACACGGAAAGCTAGAGCTAAAGTGATAACATGGCATATGCAATGTATGTCACTGGGGGCAGTGACATACATTGCATATTATGCTATGTTATCCCGTGGGAATGAAGCTGCGATGCGAAGCTGAATATCTTTCAGCCCTAATCATGTAAAATTGGTGAAGTACTTACCGATCAGGGTCTAGTGGAAAACTTGAAAGAAGCATGTCCATCTTGGGTAACTTTACTTTCGAACAAATGGTACATTTCCTGTAACGCTGCATGGTACATTTCCTGTTACGCTGCATGTTACTTAGGTTTTCACGATAACTGCTGTGAAACTTGAATTTTCACAATTGTCTGTCCGAGATTTTGATGTTTATCTCCGTTTAAAAGCGAAATAGGCACATAGAGTAGGTACAATAAAATCAAAATATAGCGAAATATTTGATAAACAGCAGTTTAAATTATCCATGGAATTTTCACGCGAATCAACCAAACCAATCGCAAATTCAACTTCTTATTTATAGGTATTAGGTGGCTTGGCATGGATGGCGACAGAAACCATGGCCGGTAATCGGCAATATTTTTTTTTTGCCTTGTTATCTCTGGTGTCACGTACAACTCTTGTGACATACTTCCCACCCCTCTTCCTTCAAGCCCTACTCACATCAGCGCTAATTTTTAAGCGCGACCTGTGTCGCGCGATTTTGCGATATTTGCTTGTAGTACATTTGAACTAAAACGCATACGTTGACGCACACTGCCGCTATCATCGAGTTGTATGGTACATAGAGCGTTTGTTCACCCTTTGATCGAGTGGACACAAGGTGTGAACATCATAGACTTGTCAAATGAATGCTAATTAGTCATGTGAGAACCAGCTGTGTGAAGTCGCTTAGTAGTCAACTTTAAAAGCTCCTTCTTTTCTATTAGGTAGCATAGGTATTTACGCATAATTATATGTATTCACATCACTTTATAACACAATAATTACACCACAATACTGTTCACAAACTAAAACAAAACCCGGACGCCATTTCAGGCGTGCGCCGCGTACCGCGCGCTCGCGTCACCTTGAAAAACTTTATACAACGGCCGGGCGGTCCCGCCGCCCCGTTGTGGGTTGACAAACTTTACGCAAAATGATTCATGAACATAAAGAACCATAAAACCCCATAATTCTAAAGAAAATCATTCATAAACAAAGCGGACATGGAACTTGGATTTGCAAAAATGCACGATGCAAAAGTAAGTCACGTTTTTTCATGAAAATTTTACCGTTTTTGGTCATTCTATAACTTTACACATAATCTACAGCATCTTCCTAGTAAATACAAATAATAATCAACGAGTCGTTCTTAAGAATTTTTTTAAAAATCTTGCTGTTGCGCAAATTTTTAAAAGATGGCGGGCAATTGAGCCGTTCGCGGGGTGCTTGGCAATTTTGCTCAAATGGTAACAATTTCCGGTCTCAATTTGATTTTATTGGCTGTATTTCGTTTCGTTTGCGGGGTGCTTGGCAATTTTGCTCAAATGGTAACAATTTCCGGTCTCAATTTGATTTTATTGGCTGTATTTCGTTCGTTTTGAATAAAGCTTGACATTAGTCCAACCAATGGAAGTCCATCATTCCGACATTTATGGTCAAGAGCCAAACAAGTGCGCCGAGCGCGTTAAGTGTATATGGTGCTCCTAAGCCGCCATGGGGCCTTTTGCTTAAGTGTATATGGTGCTCCTAAGGCGCTCGACGGGAAATAAGTTTTTTTTTACTTTTTTTTCTATCCGACTTCAAAAAAAGGAGGAGCCGAAATTGCCGTGATCGCGGCGAAAAAATAGCGGCAGTGTGCGTTAATGTATGCGTTTTAGTACAAAATGTACTGATATCACAATATCGCGCGACACAGGTCGTGCTTAAAAATAGCGCCGATGTGAGTAGCTTTAAAGATCCTAGCAGCGTATTTTTGACGTGATATGTAGCATGTTCTAAAAAGTGTCATGTTGTTGATGTACATAATTTATTTTATTTTATTTCAACAATATTCAGGAAAGTAACAGCTAACTTAATGAATAGGTATAGTGACTAAATACTGAAGGCTAATTAAAAATTTCCACAAAAAGCGACTGAAATAATACTATTTAAACAAAGTTACAGGATGACTACTGATAGGTGCGAAATTCCTAATAATACTAGCTGCGCCCCGCGGCTTCGCACGCGTTGATACTATCAAACAATGTATCACGCACCGGCACCATCTACCTACTTAAAATATTGGTTTGTAGTACATACTATGTATCAGAGATGGCGCCTTAAAATATTGGTTTGTAGTACATGCCATGTATCAGAGAAGGCGCTGTATGTGAAAAAAGATTTTCCCGCTTTTCTGTTCAAATTTTTCCTTGAGAGACCTTTCCAACGAATGCAAAACCAAAAAAATGGAAATCGGTTCGGGCGTTCTGGAGTTATAGCGTCAGGAAGGCAAACCCGACTTATTTTTTTTTTAATCTATGGTTTATCCATTCAAAATATTTTTAAATAATAGTTTTGGTTTAACAAATTACTTAATGACGGAGATAAACAAGATGCATCAAAAAATGTACCACTCACTGTTCTTTTTATTTTAGTGGAGGTATTAAAGAAAATATCTATATTTACCTCTCTAGAAAGAATGTTAAAACATCTGCATGATCTTATCAAAAATGTGTTCTGCCTGTAGTTGGTTTTACAGGAAGGAAGATGAAAAGTTTAAGGGTATCTGTGAGTTCTAAAGTTTGATAATACTAATACTGTAAATAATTTAGTTTTACCTTACCTAGTTATTTGTATTTTAAGTTTAATTAGGATATTGTTAGTTATTATTATTTACTCATTATTTATCTTTTTTAACATTCTTTTTTATTTTAGCTATTATATTTGTGCACTGCAAATGTTGTGCAAGCCTGTCATGAGAACACATTCTATAGTATAGTCTTTACACTGTTTAAAAGAATGTGTTATAATGTGTTTTGTTGGCATTGCCCTAATTCTTAACAGATGGGTACATCCAGACTATCCCAGACCAATGATGTTTTAGTAGAGATGACATACTATGTTCATACTGGGCGGTGCTCAGATTTAGTTCCTCTGCAACATACTTCCTTCCCTCTGGCATATCCATAAGTTACCAAAATAAATGTGACAGATAATACTGTACAAATGATATAAAAAAAGATGTAGCTATGTGATTAGACTTACACTTGAAATATGCGAGCCCCTACTGTTTGGAGAAATATTGTTACAGAAAGGACATTTAACTAAACAATTTGTTTGTTTGATTAAATAAGATATTAAATTCGATGTACAATAGTTACATCAATGAATTTCACCTATACACATAAATATTTTCAGTAAGTGAGTATTTTATTAATTATAAAAAGTTTACTAATATTAATGGGTAATCAAAAGCTACCTATTTCTAAAGGCTTATGATTATGATCAACTGATAAATAAAAGAAGCAGTTACCAGGTTTAAAAAAATACTGAAACAAAGATTTTCACAGTGCTATTTCTATTTGAATTTGTAAGTAAATTTGTGCCTGATAAATAGCTTGTGAATACTTCTGATTGATTACTTTATGAAGCATGCCCGGTGCACACTGTCTGTCCCTATCACTCTGCAGTCGTTTTAAATATTTGTTACTATTTCCTGATGCAATGGTGGAACAAAATCATCTAAATCACAGTACATATTTTTTGTGAATTGGAGTTTCCATAGACTGCCTTTACCATATCAAACTGACTATGATAAAAAAAAAATTAAAGCTTTTTTGTTGTTTTGATCAAATGCAGTACAAGTCACACAGCATCTTCTAACACCAGACTTTATGCACATTGAAGTGACTTGAAGACACTGTCTTGTCCAACAGAGAAAATGCATGAGCCCTCAGATGCATTCTGCGATCTGTATGAGCGGTAACATGCATTTGAGTGTCTATATTTTGTGGCTCATGGACCAAAATCGCTGTTAGTACAGTTTTTACTTCGTAACTACCGACAACCGGCCTTCGTATAGCCTTTGTATATCCTTGAAATAAACGCTCCTAAAAGTGGATGATTATGATTGACAGAAAAGTGTAGGTAAGTATTGCTAACTCATCTAAGCAGCGAGTTTTAACTTTATTCCCAAGCATCTGTGTCAGGAAAAAAAGGAAGCGAATTTTCGCACATGAGCTGCATGGAACTCCGTGCCTTAGATCATAGCAACATGATCGATTCATTTATTTATATAACTCCAATTTATGCTTACCTTTATATTGAACACCACAGAATACAATACACAAAGGCTTACTTCATTAGAATTCCCGTAAATAAAGATTTAGCTTTTTACGAAAAAACATTCAAGTAATAAACGTCAATACTACGTATTGAAAACAACATTCCAAAGAGAAAAAACCAAAGAGTAGAGGGGTATCTATCTATCATGGACTGTGACTGTGACAGTTTGTATCAGGGCTGCCAGGTAACAAATAGAGCAATCGCCTACCGAAACTATTCTGTTTGGTTTTCACCACGGACCCATCGATCAAAAATAGGGTATATGCATGTGATTTCAAAATGGCTAAAAAAATATATACGTATTCTCTATTGATATAGAAACATATCTACATATTTATTTTTGCATTTTGAGATGTTTTTATTGTAGAATTTAATCATTGAAAAATTGATATTTTAAATCACAATCGCAAAATTTCAAAACGCTACGCCATTGACTAGAGCGGACGTGACATCACTGTGCACATTTTTTCTGTTTTTATTCTGCTTGCTGCACCATGATTTGACACTATTCTGCCCACTTGACATTTCGTATTGTCGATTATTTTCAGTTTTTTCGGAAAACCTCTTTCCTGAGATGATCACTACCGAGGTCGTCACCAAAGGTTTTAATCAAGTGTGTACGTCGACGTCACATAAACATGGCGCCAATACGGCAGCGTTTTTATCACCCGAAAATTATTGTAGTTTTGATTTGTTTTTTTTACCTTGTTAATGCGAAATTCAGTGAGCGTCTTATCATTCCTCGGTTAAATAATAACCTAAAGAATCGATTAAAACAATAAAAAAAATCGATGCATATACCCTATTATGCCGGCCTCCCATAAATTCACAATACGTGCTCTGAATCAAAAGCTTTCCTCTTTGGCATGTATGGAAAGCATTTGAATTACATATTATCATTTGAGCGCTTGGACAGAAAGAATGCCTAGCAAAATTACAAAAATCAGACGTCCATGACACAAAAAAACGGGTTTCCCATTTTCAGTAAAGTTTAAATGCATTTTTTACTACTTTAATGTACCTACAATTATTTTACCTGAAGAAATGGGCGTTGAAAATTATTTGTTGGTTTGCTTAAGTTACGATTTTAACTTTGTTCGAAATGCATGAATAGAGCTCGAACCAAGTAAAAAATCTTTTTTAATAAAAAAGATTTTTTACTTCGTCTGATGAAGAGGCAATATTTTTTATATAAATTTTAATTCTAAGTGTTTTTGCGTTTATTTGTTTGATTTTAAAGATAAGTTTTCATTTAATAGTCTAATATGCGTATGCCTCAAGTAAATAATGCAACATTCCACACAACTTCATATATTTCTCCCATTAAAATTTACAATAGTCTACCAATAGAAATTATAGATCGAAGATAATAACAATAAGTTCAAAATAAAATTTTAAAATACTATCAAAAACTTGAGGGATACTCTCTCCAAAAATTTGATAAATATTGATATTGACTTCATTGTGTGATAAAATGTGCAATACATTAAATTTTTAAGTACCTTTGTAGGTATTAGTTAGTATTAGTACAAAACAATTTATTGTATGTCGGAAAGGACAAACTGTTGGGACAATTATTTGTAGCTCATTAGACCAACTATGTAAACACAGGACACAATAAACGATTCTTATTCATATTTATATTTTTAACATTTATAAAAAATATTGGTTTATTGATTTACCTATAAGATTTTTTTTCTTTTCTTGTTGCACTATATTTGATAAAT
Source organism: Eupithecia tripunctaria (assembly GCA_955876795.1). Lineage (NCBI taxonomy): Eukaryota > Metazoa > Arthropoda > Insecta > Lepidoptera > Geometridae > Eupithecia > Eupithecia tripunctaria. The sequence goes on from OY041620.1 coordinate 9,900,859, forward strand.
AGTAGCTATTGACTACACAGAAACAGTTCTGTGACCTCTCTTAACCATCTACATAACTATTTGCTGTCCGAAAGAAAAGATTTTTATTTATTTTATTAGAAATTAGAAGGAACCAAACAAATTTAAACATGATAAGTGCAAGGTAACGGTGATCTAAAGATAGTTCCTGTAAAAGCACAGTTTTATTATTTTCAGTCCGACCAGAATGAGTAGATAAAATCAAAATAAAATTTTGAAAAACCCACGACGGATATAATAAATAATATGTACTTAATCGAAAAAGGAAGAAATAATTTTTGCAAAAAAAAAAAAAAAAAAAAGTCTTTATTTAGGAACATAATTTAGGTAAAATGACAGAAATAGGCAACGATACGACCTGCAGAAGTATAAATACTGTGTCGCAGATCGCAACGCCCACCTCCGGTATTAGAGTCAGAGTTCCACGAACTGTAGGCACATAATGTATAATTATAAGTTAACAATAGATTTTTAAGTTTGTTATCTAATTAATTAATGAAGTTTAAATGTATTTAAAAGTTTCTAGACGATAAAAAATTAAAATAAAATTGTGTAAGTTATACAAAAATAAAAAGAGAGGAAGAGTTTAAAAAGATCTTATACAACTACCTTAGACTGTTGATGAGATAAACGTCAATAAGGCCCCATGAGATAAACGTCAATAAGGCGTTTATCAGTGGTCAGTACAGCAGTGGACCAATCCGGGCTGTTGAGGTTGAGGTTCCTGAATTTAAATGACTACGTATAAAGATTATCTCATACAGTCAATTAATAGATACAAATTTGAACTATATTTTATGTTGAATTTACAATTGAAAAAACGTATAGATTACCTGTTATCTGCAGCCACCCGATGGATTTTTTTGGCTTTGTAGTAATGGATAGGTGAAAAAATTTAGGAAGCTATATTTGTAACTAAAGGTAATTTAATCGTCTTTTTCAATTCCATTTAGTCGGGGGTTTTGCAAAAATTATTTCTTCCTTTTTCGATTAAGTACATACTATTTATTATATCCGTCGTGGGTTTTTCAAAATTTTATTTTGATTTTATTTTAAACTTTTTAGAGATTTTCTACTTTACTTACAGCCCATTTTTCGAACGCAGATCATCCTTTTCATTAATTAATCAATGGTCAACTCTTTAATCAAATGTATTTAATTTTTAACAAGTCAGAACCACTCAATTTCCAGTAGCACTTTTCCAAACACCTGGAAAAATGCCCAGATTATCCCTCTTCCTAAAAAATCTAGACCTACTTCCTTTTCCGATTTCCGACCCATTTCTATTCTTCCTTTTCTCTCGAAGGTGCTAGAGCGATTGGTACCAACTCAGCCGATTTCTCTCTACCAACTCTCTCTTGAATCCTCTACAATCCGGTTTTCGTCACGGTCACAGCACCGTAACGGCTCTTTCTAAAATAACGGATGACATTCGCCAGGGCATGGACAACGGGCTTGTGACTGTGTTGTCATTGCTTGACTTTAGTAACGCCTTCAACAATGTCGACCATGACATTCTTCTTGCTGTGCTTCGTTCTCTTAACATATCTCCGATTGTTACTGACTGGTTTCATAGTTACCTGTACGGTCGCCGGCAACGCATCCGCCTTGACGATAAACTCTCGTCCTGGTGTGATGTCACTACTGGTGTCCCACAGGGCGGCGTACTTTCTCCTCTTCTATTTGCAATTTTCATTAACTCCATATCAGAATCTTTGTCAAGTTCCTACCACCTTACGCTGACGACCTTCAGATCTACCAACAAGTTTCTATTAATGACCTTACGTCAGCTATAGCCTCAGTAAATGATGACCTCTCACGCATCCTCGCCTGGAGCAAAGCACACGGTCTTTTGGTGAATCCTAAGAAGACTCAAGTCATCATTGTGGGAAGCTCAAGGATGATTGCTAGAATAGATATGGCGACCCTACCTCCTATCTTGTTTGATGGTGTCACAATTCCTTTGAGCGAAACTGTCAAAAACCTGGGTCTGATTGTAGACAAAGAGCTGTCATGGGATCCGCAACTGGCTGAACTTAGCCGAAAAATGTTTGCATCGGCGGGCTCACTGCGGCGACTGCGCAATTTCCTTCCATCTTCTACTAAGGGAACACTCGCCCAGTCTCTTTTGCTCCCCATCCTTGACTACGCCGACGCCTGCTATCCAGACCTCACTGAAGATCAATTAAATAAGCTTGAGCGCCTCCAGAATTTCAGCATCAGGTTCATATTTGGCCTCCGCAAATATGACCACGTATCCGAGTAACGCGCTAAACTCAAGTGGTTGCCCATCCGACTTCGCAGGAATACTCACATTCTATCTCTCTTGTACAGTATCTTGTTCTATCCTCCGAGCCCATCTTATCTCAAAGAGCGCTTTCAATTCCTGTCCAACTCTCACTGTCTCTCTTTGCGTTCCTCTGAAACCCTTGTTTTAAAAGTTCCTGCTCACTCTACTACTTTCTATGAAAAATCATTCACTGTACAAGCTATCAGCCTATGGAATGCTCTTCCCCTGGACATCAGACGTGCAAAATCACTCCCTATTTTCAAAAAGCTGCTTCATCAACATTATTTATCCATGTAAAATTTATTATGTATTTAAATTATTTTGTATGTGTTTAGTGACATCATATTCATTATAGTATAGTATATGTAGTATAAAGCATGTTAGGTATATTTAGTATGTAGTGTAGGTATATTCATATCGATTTCTGTTCCTTTAAGTTGTTTTTTTAAATGCCACCGTCTATGTTGTTCTTTTATCTCCAGTCCATCCCAAGGTTGCCTGGAAGAGATCGCTCAAAGCGATAAGGCCGCCCTTTGTACTTCCATGATTCTGTACATTTCCTTATGTATTGTTTTTTATGTTTGTGTGGTACAATAAAGAGTTATCTATCTATCTATCTATCTATCAGAATTTAACACGTCATGGTTTTTGACAGTTTTCAATGAAAATCTGTCAAAATTCCTTACTTGAGATGTGAGACGTGCATGAATTTCAGTTGCGTTTGAATACTCGGAAGTTTAACTTTCGGAAACTGAACTGAGGGGTGAGTTTGACGACAATATCGAGACGTCTCAGTTTCCCATAGATTTTAGTATAGCGCCCCATCTCCCCGTATCGTGCGGACTGGGAACTACGTAAATCCCATACAAATATGAGACGTTACGATCATGTCTCGTTATTATCGTCAAATAGGCTTTCTTTTTGTTAAGTTTAAAATCGTTGCGTTTAGTTTCACAATAACCGTCAAAACAACAAAAAAAGAAAAATTGTGATAGTCAGGTTGATAAGGTAAAGGAACGCTTTTCGCCTAGATAAATGTGTAGACCATAGACAAAATTCAACTCACTTAAGTAGAGATTTAGGTAGTGCAACTAGAGTCCGCGCCACGACTCAAGTCTTACGGCAAAAGGGATGCGTCTAAAGGACTTGAGTCGTGGCGCGAACTCTAGCTAAGTAGCGTCAGAGTTACGTTCTATAATAAAGATTTACTTGAGCAGAGATTCTAAGCTTGAGTAGAACTCACGAAATGACTGCATAAGTAAAGCATGGGGAAGCCTATACAATACGGACCTTAGTAAAGCAAGCTGAGTGAACCTTACATTAGTAGTAATTCATATACCGACGACAAAGGCACGCCCTTTTTGTATTTATTTTATTTTAATTATTATGTTATTATTAAATTAGCAACGCACCGCGTTGACTAGGAACGGAGTGTGTTGGCAAACACGTCTATAAAGGTACAAAGGTTGCCTGGAATAAATCGCTCTTAGCGATAAGGCCGCCCATTGTGCAACTGTTTTTGTGTTTGTGTTTTCTTTTCTGTATCTTGGTGTGCAATAAAGAGTATTTGTATTGTATTGTACGAAAATATTTTTTTACAACGTCGATTGCAGCGCCCCCTGGTGAGCAAACACCATAAAACTTTGCTAAGAACCATCGCCAATGAACCCCATACCTTATACTGAAAACTGTGTCTCAATCGAACAAACCGTTCTGGAGATATATGGCAACATTGGTTTTCACTAAATACACATATAACAGCGCCCCCTGGTGAGTGAAGACAATAAAAACTAGCTAAGAATCATCGCCACCAAATTTCGAACCCGAAACTGAAAACCGCACCGTAATCGGTCAAGCCGTTTGGGAGATAATTGGGAACATTGCATTTTGCACATACATACATACATACATACATACATACATACAAACAACATAACACCCTAAACGCATATACCGTCTCCGTTCCGTCGCGGGTAAAAATAAATGAGTGCGCCACAATAGGGTATATGCATCGATTTTTTTTATTGTTTTAATCGATTCTTTAGGTCATAATTTAACCGAGGAATGATAAGACGCTCACTGAATTTAGCATAAACAAGGTAAAAAAACAAATCAAAACTACAACCATTTTCGGGTGATAAAAACGCTGCCATATTGGCGCCATGTTTATGTGACGTCGACGTACACACTTGATTAAAACCTTTGGTGACGACCTCGGTAGTGATCATCTCAGGAAAGAGGTTTTCCGAAAAAACTGAAAATAATCGACAATACGAAATGTCAAGTGGGCAGAATAGTGTCAAATCATGGTGCAGCAAGCAGAATAAAAAAAGAAAAAATGTGCACAGTGATGTCACGTCCGCTCTAGTCAATGGCGTAGCGTTTTGAAATTTTGCGATTGAGATTTAAAATATCAATTTTTCAATGGTTAAATTCTACAATAAAAACATCTCAAAATGCAAAAATAAATATGTAGATATGTTTCTATATCAATAGAGAATACGTATATATTTTTTTAGTCATTTTGAAATCACATGCATATAGGTACCCTATTGTTTACAATTTACATGGTATCACCATATACATACCTACATTACAATACCTACTATGGCAGTACGTTTTGATACTTAATATTTTCAATTAATATTTATAACACATTGCAGTAGGTACTTATTTTATAAAATTTTACAACAAACATTTATCCTCATCACATAAAGGTTTGTCCTGAATATGATATGATTATATAATAAGAAGATCCTGAGAATAAAGCCCCACTATGCTATAGTAAAGTAAAAATGATTTTTTAAGTACATATACATGCACTAAAGAAATTAAAGCCTCCGTTTGTCCACCTCGCCGATATCGAGACGAATATTTATAAGAGTAATTGGGTATCCAAACCAGTCCTATGACACAGGTACCTACCTAAAAAGAAAGCAAGAATATGTTGTATACTTAAAGGAAAAAAACACAATAATAGACAATTTTGTTGACTAATTATTTAATACTAAATCATAGGTACATAAATCACTCTAATGACCCGACATCGATTCTTCATCAAAATGTTGTGGCAGTAGGGGTAGTAGTACATAATTAGAAGTTCCTGCCATACCATAATTTTCATCTTCACTTTGTACCAAATTTTCCACTATTTTTTGCTTTCATTATCAATAATCCTTACAGTGCATTCGGATTTTCCTGAAACAAAACATAGCTAAAGTATCAAATATATAGGATTGCACTACAAAATACGATTCAATGGAACAAAGATCAACAAAGACTACTAAGTATGATTGACAAGGATTTTGGACGGATTTACACGATTTTTTTTAGTAAATTATAAGAGTTTACGTCCAGTGTTATTATTTTTAACCAGCTACTTACCGGTCAAATCTGCTATTCGTTTTTAAACGTCTTCTAATTCAGTCAGCAGTGTCCCGGCTTGATACTCAGCCAAACATCTCATAAACACTTTGTAAATAATGTCACGAGCCCCACTGCGTATAGTTTTATTAATTTGCTAATTATTTACGATTTATTTGCTTATACTTAGATAAATAAAAACAAACAACAACAACTCAAAACAAACAATTTGGATACCTACTCCTCGCTCGACCGAAGTTGCAGTGTTTCCACTAGCGGAAAATTATTCTGGTTAGTCCAACAAATATTCTGTTTTTGCATAATTTTATTTTGTATATTCTATTGCAATGAAAATAAATCTATAAACATAAATCACATCACACCATATAAATACCAATATTTTTTTTGGTATTTATATGGTTTGTATCATGAGGTGGTTGCAAATTGTATATTATTATGACAAAACATTTTGCATGCTTGATTCTTTAATTAAGCATGATTTTTAAATATAAGCAAAAGAAGGTATCTAAGTTAGCATGACGATACTTTTCCTTTCGACTGTGCACGAGCTTGGCAAGGCCTAAAATAAATAAAAACAACATGGCGGACATGTGTGGACAGCCTTGACAAGGCTGCTTCACAGATCTGCGATAAAAAAATCTTACAATTTTTTTTTTGTGGGATTTTGGTATTCTTTCATTAGTTAAGGTATAGAATTTGTCATAAAAATGGTCAGTTTGCTCTGTGATCGGACTGTTTAGTCACTGTTCATCATCAAAAACTTAGTTTTCGAATCAAATTTTAAAGGTCTTTTTGAGTCGTCGGTTTTTGGTCGTGTTTTGTGTTTGTGTCGATAAAACTAAGAGATCGGGATAGCCAAAGGTATGTTCTTCAATAATTTACACACTCGATACCATTCGTCGTGGTTTAATGTAGAAGATAATGCATTTAAACTTCAGCGTTGCAGCAACCGTTGGTTTCGTGGCAAAAATTTTCATGTATCAACAGAAGCTTATCTTTTTATTATTTTTTCATGCAATCAATGCTATTTAATAGGATGATTTATAAGGTTCAAAGGACATTAACAAAACCTAGGGCTTCGCATACAAAAAATCAGAGAAATCATGATTTTTTTGATTTTTGAACACGGTCTGTGGATCAGCCTTAGTTAGGTCAAACCTGGGGGCCATCTTGATTTTACGACCCTTTGTAAATGCCGCACTGACGAAAGGTATTGAATCTGGCGACAAATTCACTTAAGGCCCATACACCAGCGAAAGTGGCGCACCCAACTATTATATCTTATTATTACGTTAAACGCAGCAAGTTTTAAAAATCCTACCTTCAGTTTGTGGTATCTATTATAAGCTATTTATTAATGCCTCTGTAATAGTTTCATTGTAAAGCTTAGGAAGAGATACGAAGTTGCGCTTTTTGGCCACCAAACTCTATTTTTGCATCTCCTCCCAAACTATATGAGATAAAATTATAAAAGAGGTATTAAAAAATAGCTTATAATAGGGCGCATACCCGAGCCAATCTGACAGCGATACCTATTTTATCATATTTTTACGTTTATCATAGGAATTTTTAAAAATCTTACGTTCAGTTTGTGGTATCTATTTAACGTGCGTTTAACGTAATAATAAGATAAAATAGTTGGGGGCGCCACTTTCGCTGGTGTATGGGCCACTCTGGTCTTTCATAAAGAGTTGCCAGTTTGTTCTATAAATTCAGAATCTGAAAAAATCAGCATGTGTGTGGAGAATGTGTAAATTGTATGAATTCCGGGCTTTCTGAATTAAGAATTCAGTCAGAAAGAGATTCCGGATGTCTCAGGCCAGCCTAAGCGCTCCACATGCTCGCGAGAATCACGCGAGAACAAAAAAAACGCGAGAAACGTGAGTGTTGAACCGATTCACATTTTCTTCGCAGGTTCTCACCTAGTTCTCCGCTTTTTTGCTCGATTTATGACTACAACTTACTTAACACGAGCGCACTCTATTATAGAAACCAGTGTGTGTACCATGAATTGTCACAGTTAAATCGCCTGACGTTTCTACAGTAGTTACGTAAATATGCATATAGTTATCCACAGCGTATTTTAGTACCCAACTATCCGCTAGAGGCGCTTTAGAAGTTTCCTTACATTTTTTTAACTACACTCGCTAGTATAGATTGTCAAAACTCATGGTAGACACACTGTTTCTTCGTGGACAGACAAGCTCTTTTTTAGAATAGTTAAAATCCATGTGAGGCATAGATCTGTCTGTTTAAAAAGAGAAGAGTCGTGGGATTGGAGGGCTCTTTAAGCCAAGATAATTACCGTCAATTCGTCGTCTCTTGCGTGGAGGCTTGTGAGGAGTTGTTAGTGTATGGTCATTTTTCGGTTCTGAAATATAAACAAATCATTAATAATAATGTCTGCTGATAGTTGAAAAATGTAATAGGTATACTGTTCCTGTTTCCAAGTATAATACCTACCATCAGTTCTTCGTTTGTTGAATGAAGACTTCACCGGATCAAAAGCATTGTAATAAGTATGGTCTTGCAGACAATTCGGTATTCTACATACATTGAAAAGTTCATCACCTGAAACATTACAGTCATGACATGACAGAACATATTGCATAAGTACCTATTGTTATTCTAATAATTTAACACACGAACACACGGAAAGCACCAGCTTTCATATAAGTAAAAAAGTATCATGAAAATCGGACCACCCAGTCAAAAGTTTTGAGGTAACATACATAAAAAACAGTCGAATTGAGAACCTCCTCCTTTTTTTAAAGTCGGTTAAAAACTGTAGCCGTACTTCGAACCTGCCTCCTGCCTACGTACAAACAAACATACCTATACATCACATCACACTAATAATATAAACGCGAAAGTTTGTATGGATGGATGGATGGATGTTTGTCACCTCTTCACGCCAAAACTACTCACCGGAACAGGCTGAAATTTTGCATACAGGTAATCCTAATCCTGGAATTAAACAACTTTTTATCCCCTAAATCAGTTCTTGTGGGATAGAAATCACCTTTAAACATTTCCATAGGATCAATGCCTGCGAAGCCGCGGGGTGCAGCTAGTCATCATTTATATATAAGTACACTGGACAGCACAGTAACCGGGCCACCTGCTGTTTCGGAACTCTGATTCGATTTTCTCAAAAAGTATAAAACTTACAACTATGATAGTTATATTAGAGAAAGTGTGTTTCATGCTGATTAAAATAGTGTTTCATAAAGATTATACAATTATTCGAAAGTACCTACAACCCACATTGTAATCAAGCAACAAACATTTTGCTACCGATTGGGTCTGTTTTGACTTCGCGATTAGCGTTATTTTTTTCTACAATGAGGATATTCGGATATTTTTTATAATTTCTTTAGTTTTTGTCCATCGTTTGCTCAGACGCGTGTATTTTTGAGACTTTTTTCGGTCAATAATGAATACGACATCTGAGAAAGCAGCTCAAGCTATAGCACTACCACAGACTAGTTAGTATACTTCGTAAGCACTACCTACTTGAAGCAGGCGTTGCGCAACGTGAGGTCGCTCAAAGACTTGGAATTAGCAGATCTTCGGTGCTACGAGTTTACAGACGATACCTACCTAGAGACTGGAGCTTTCGACCGCCATCCAAGTACGAGCAGACTTACAGCTAGATCAGCAGCAGATGATCGTTATATCCATCTTACTGTTCTGCGAAATTGCCGCCTCAACGCAGTTCAAGTCCAAGAAAGTCTGCGTGACGAGCGCCAAGTGGTCATAAGTTCGGATACCGTCAGAAGGAGACTTACTGAACGGAACCTGACTCCAAAGAGAGCTGCAACAGGTCCGCCGTCAGCATTAACGGTAGCCCACCGTCGAGCACGATGAATTTGCTCGAGAGCATAAGGATTGGACGATCGAACAGTGGGGTAGGTAATGTACTCCATGTAGACTCACCCTAGTCTCATCAGTAAAGAGTCACTTCACTGATGAGACTAGGGTGAGTCTACATGGAAGTGATGACGTCAGAGAGTAAATCATCGCCCTGGAGAACGTTATTCTCAGTGTTGCATCGAGAAAACTGTTGATTATGGAGGAGGATCTATCTGTAATGGCCTGAGGCGGCATCACGTTAACCGCATATACAGCGTTAGTTTTCATCAAACCGAGACGGGCCGTACACGTGGATTGACTTCATCGCTATATTACTGAAATCCTTCATGTGGTAGGTACCTTACGCAGGATATATCGGGTTGGATATGCAGTTGATGCATGATAATGATAATGCACGGCCTAATGTTGCTCATGTGGTGACCCAGTAGCTACGCGACGTCGGCATTCGTACCATGGACTGGCCAGTTCGAAGCCCGGACTTGAATCCTATCAGAACACTTATGGGATGAGCTAAAACGTCGGGTCCGACCGAGCACGGGTACCTGCTCCATCAAGGCTTCCAGAGCTGCGAATCGCTATTGAAAAGGAATGGAATGCAGTTCCTCAAGGTTAATTCGTCAAACTCGTAAAGTCGATGAATTCGATGATGCAATCCGAGCAAGGGGAGGAAATAGTAAATATCGATCTAAAACTTTTATTTATTTTTTCTTTTGTTTCTGGCTTTATGATTTCATTCATTTTATGATTACCTACTGACGATTAAAGGTTTCTGTCCACTATCCCGTAGCATACCATGACCATGCTAGGAACATGTCAGGCACGGAAAGCAATCCGGTACGCTGTAGTACTTCGTTCGCCCACTGAAGCGGGTAGACAGCGTTCTGAACCTGTTTGCAACCTGTATGTAACCCGTATTTTGCACGTTTGTATGTACCTACCTAATCTGTATGATGCCCGTTACAATATGCTCGTGCAGCACCGGTTCATTCTCTTACAACTCTCAGTGTTGCGTAGACGCGTTATGGTGGTGAAATATTGAAATAGTATTTAGTTAGTTTTCTTATATGGCTATAAGAAAACTAACGGTTGAACAACAATGGCAATGATTGCTATCATTTTGGATAAAGAGGAAGAGGAATGCCAAAAAAACTCTCGACGCTACTGGATTCACAATTCTATAAAAAAACGCAAAACCGAAGGATATTGGACATTATTCAGGCACTTAATTCATGATGAAGAAAAGTTTGTTCAATACTTCCGAACGTGCAACGTCGCGAGCCATGCACATACTGTAAAATATTCCCTCCGACAAATAGTTGATGGTCCGTGCATGGAACGCGTGTCAGTCGGTGACGGAACAAGTGGCCATTACATTCCTAGCATGGTCATGGTATGCTATGGGATAGTGGGCAGATACCTTTACACAACTGATAAACGACCCTTCTTTGTAAAATACTTAATAAACATTTAATAAATTGATTGATCTCAGTGAGTTTCATTTCATTTTAATCTTCATGAAAAGCACATTCAAATGGTGTAACTTTGATAGTTGTAAATTTTGTGTTTTGAGAAAATCGATTCAGAGTTCCGAAGTAGCGGGTGGCCTGGTTTATTTGCTGTCCAGTGTATTAAATTTTTTAGTATTTTAACAATTAAAATCTATATTTTGGACATTAATTGTGGATTTTAGAGATACATATTATTATTGGAAGCAAACTACTTACTTTGTCCATTGATTGGAATTCCACTGTGGATTTCTGCTGCCGTGAACAAAGTTGGCAGCGCAATGAGGCTTAGTAGGCGATTATTCTCATAAAATCTACTCTCAAAATGTAGGGAACAAAGTCGTTTACTGCGTAATTGATTACTACTGAGTAAATACAAATATTTACAGTTTATTTGTCTGAGCCATAAACTTTGTCTGTAGATTGATCGAGGAAAACAGTGTTTTTGGATAACACTATCGCTGTTTTCACAACCAGGAACACAACATTTAATGACAACCATTTCACAAAGTTTATCACTGTTATTTAGATCAGCACAATGTAAAGAAATTACTTAAATACCATTAACTTTGGCTTTATTCTGCAAAGAAATGCAGTAGATAAATGAGTAAGTTATTGTATTCTCTTTGTAAGTAATAAGGTTGCCGAGGCATCTAACTACCTAATCTATGGTAGAAAGGCAGCGACGGAGCTCCTCATTAATAAATAAGCTAAATACTATTAAATTCCACTGGATACCTAGAAAAAAATAGCAAGAGCTGGCGCCGCGAGCTAAATTTCGTTGGAAGTTTTCATATTTTGAAGCCAGAACTCACTGAAATCACTACAACATCAAGGTCGGTTATTATTTTATATTTCATATAAACCACCAAAATCCACTAATTTTGAGAAATAATTTTGCGGTTGGTAGCAGCAAAGAGAATACATTAACTAGCCATAGATATGTAAGAATAGTACTAAATAACTAGCAGTTTGTTTACAAACCAACCAGCTGATATTCGCATAAGTTATTGTATTCTCTTTGGCTACGTTCCGATTCACGCTTAATGCGCTGACGCGCGCATGAAGTCGTTTCTTTTCAACTTTCAGCGCGCTGACAGAGCGCACGGCAACGCCCACTTCGCCACGCCCCTCGAGCGCACGGGAGCGCATGAACTGCCTCACCTTTCGAGACAAGGCAGCTCGTGCGTTCCTTCAACTTCTTTGTGAGTGCCGTCTGAGCGTTTCGTTTCATTAATCGCGCCAACGCGCACCAACGCGCTCAGATGAATCGGAACGGGGCTTCGTGCGCGCATAGCTCGTGCAGTGCGTTAGCGCTTTAAGCTTGAATTGGAACGTACCCTTTGATTCGCATCGCACTGCAAGACGTCAAACATTATGTCAACTTTGATGGCAGAATGTTGCCAGCGCAAGCAGACCCAATTCAAATATAAATTCAACGAATCAAAAAAAAAATATTATAGCAATCAATAATAATTAATTGAGAATCGAAACGAAATGGACTTCAAAAACATAAATTTTCGAGTTCGTCAACATCAGAGAACCGTGTCAGAGAGCTAGCTCACTGGGAAACCTGACTGACCATTGATATTATATAATTACTCGTATAGTACTAGCCATAGAGCACCTTGTTCGTTCACCGTTTGATCAAGTGGACTCATACATGTGTGAACAAAATAGACTTGTTAAATGAATGCCAATTAATCATGTGAGAACCAGCTACAGCTTTGTGAAGTCAGTAGGTATTCAGTATCTTTATTGCAAACAAAAACATTACAAAAAATATTACAGTTTTGTAAGTACATTATTAACCCCTTGGAGCCGTGATATAAATAAAACTTCTAAGTCAACGCAATCAAACGTTACAGCCGTTTATGTCCGAATATTTTGCAATATTTTGCGCAAAATTTATGTGTTTTTACTGTAAATATTTAGTGGAGCTAGGTATTTGCCAAAAAGCTTGCAAAACCAACACAATAGCGAGCGGAGCTAGCTTGCCTGGTATCTAAGACTAAGATAAGCAAAATTGTACACATGTTTCATTCTTTTACAGCTGCTGGCAAAAACAATGTAAGCAAATAACGAAGTGAATTTTTTTGGTTAAGATTTTAGTGAATGTCTATCGATAAACGACTTGTTGGCACACTTTTCTCGCATATTGCGGCTAAAATAAAGTAGGAAACAAACACAAAAAAAGAACGATGAGCGGGGCGATCGATAAAAAAATATTAAAAGTTTGGGTAAGGCAATCACAATAGCTAAGACAATGGTGAGCAAGACTGAATTGTACATATCTTTGAGACTAATTCTGTTGTAGTAAAAAACTTTTTAACCAGCTAAGACAAGAACGGTAGCAGCTTTAACAATAAGAGAAGAGAGGAAAGGTTTGTAAGCTTCATTGTAAAGGTTTTTAAAAATAACTACCTATTTAGATAAAATATTTACATAAAATACAAACGCCCAATATACTTGTATAACAAGTTTGAATGGTCTTCATCCCATAACATTTACCGAACCCGTGCTTCTTCTTTCCTTCATGTAGTTAAGCTGCATAAAACCGCTGCGTTCAGAGGAAGTTTCCGCTACCAAGCCACGAAATGCTGGAATAATTTACCACCACTTTTACAAAGTAGACTTCGAAAGAGATAGCTCTTTCGAAGTCTACTTTTATGCGTAGACTCAAAAACTCACTTTTGTCCGCACAAATGGCTTTGTAGCGTAAGCTCTTTCAAAATACCTCAAAATATATTTGGCCTACACTACTATCTTACTTATTATGTATCCATTTAAGTATATAACTTTCTCTGTAGGTACCTAATTTATATCATTTTTCTGTTAAACATTTAGTAATTTTATACACAAATTATGTTCGCTGTAATACTATACCTTTATTAGGATGTAAACTACAGCTCTACATTTGATTTACATTGTACTTATAATAATCTAGGTTCATAGATAACTTTTGTAAATAAACCGATGTCTATCTTATAGTATAGGCTGCCTGCTACTGTCTGTAGGAAACGGCGGATGATCAGCGCTACGTGTGTTCGGTTTACCAGCATACGCAGCATTCATGCTGAGCCGTTTCCTAATTCATAATTACAATCAACTTACTACAACTAGTTATAAGTGCCACTTACTACCTACTTATTATTCTATATGATTGTAGTTATAAATAAAATCATTTTCTTTCTTCTTCTTTCTTTCTACTTATACCATGTTACAGGCAGGCAGGTGCATCCAAAAATTAACAATAATGCGTGAAATGAAACACAAATCGACTGGCGCTGGATGATGCTAAAGGTGCTTTGTAAAGTTTTTTTTTTCAAAGATTTGGGTCTTTTTAAATAGCTAGCATTAGGTGTCTGCAATAATTTTACAACATAATATGTTTTAATTTTTTATTATTTTGACCGCAAGAGCGCTGTTCCCATATTCTCCCATAACAGTAAAATAGGTAGATATGTACCTATATTAAGTACCCAACGAACGGACACGAAGACACTCGAAGGCTGCTGCCGCCACCGCCCCGCGCAGCCCTAACTCGTATCCGCAGCCGTACTTTTTTCCTGTACCAAATTTTTTTTGAGCCAATTTTCCCCGCCCCGCCCCACTAAGCTTCAGCCATTTCAGCTTCTATGATAAATCCGGTACTGTTGGTAGGTATAGGTATTGTAGGTAAACAATTAGTTGGGTTTTGGGTTCGAAGCGTTCGTTTGTTTATATTTGGCGCCCCTCTCGGCCTTCTTTGGGCTTTTTTTTATCGTCAAGCTTCTGAAAGGTAGACAGTGAGGGGCGCCCCTCGAAGCCTGCCGCCCCGGCGGCCCATGGCCCTTTTGGCCTAAGGGTAAATATGCCCATGGACGCGGGACCACATGAAGTCCTCGCACTTCACCGCAACCTGCTGATTTGACTAGATAAGGGATGTTGTCGGCATTTTTGTCGATATTTTTTAGACGTTTCCTAGGGAAGGGATTTTAAGGTAGCGTAAGGTACCTACGTAGTTCAATGCATTTACAAACAGAAATAGGTAGGTAGTTTCAGCACCTTCTTACCATATTTTTCATGTAGGTACCTACCTACCTACCTCTTTGTTTAGGTACCTACGTCGCAATGTGACGTATAGCCCATAAGTACTCAATCACAATCTGTGTCTCAGCACTACGGTGGTATCATTCTACCATGGGTGGTATCGTAGGGAAAAACGATAACCGTGAGATCTGTGGACTTTGCCATGACACAAAACTTTGCCACCCGACTTTTTTCTAGACTAACCCCCGGTTTCTCGAACGCTTGTCACATTGAATGGATAGTCAACGGCTTGTTATACATATACGCACTGCGGAATCTGACAGCGTGAATTTTAATCTCGCGGAATATAACCTGCGTGCTTAACGTAACTTACACGTACGACGAATAAAATTCCTTGCTATTTTAGCTACCTACAACTTTATAGTGCTCCAAACATCCATATTTTTCCGCTAGTGAACTTCCATTAAGTAACAGAATTCTGCAAAAAAACCAGGCGAGTAATAAAAGCAGTGCGTGTACAGCCTGACAAATTGTCAACAATTTGTCAAAATAATAAGCGTTTGAGAAACCGGGGGTAGATGTTAAATTAAGGCTGTTTAGTCAACTTTTTTCGTGTAAAGAACCGGTTATTGCAAAATTTAATTATATAATGGCAACACTAAATATAAAATATTAACCTTCAAAGTGTAATTAACGTCATTTTTGTTCGTTAATGTTTTCGTATGATGGTGGTCAACAATTTGGTGCTCCGAAACTTCATACAATTAAATTAGGAAATACAGTGTCAACTAAAGTGAATCATTAATATTTCGTTAAACTATTGTTCTTTTCGTAAATAATTGCTGTTTGACTATAGGAGAAACTGTATACAATCAAATAATTGATTTGGAAAAGTCACCATCCCCTATTCAAATGTTGTGATGTCGAGTTTGCCATGTTTCGGTTGGTGTTAGGGTTGTCACAGAAGGATTCGCGGCTATGTGACGTAACATGAAGATTTAATAATTTTAAAGATTTTTGGTTATTATAGTTTTACACTATGGGTAATTTCTTATGAAATCAAATAAAGTGCCAGATATTTTTCGGAATCGACGGGATTCGAACCCTGTGGATGTCATAACCGCTAGACTACGATGTCCGATAGCCATCGACCCGAAAAACTCTGTGATTTCTTACGGACTATAGCAGCACCGTTAGCTCCACCTACAGGGGAAACATTGAAGTTTATCCATGACAAGAGGTGTCGCTTTTGCTTAAATTCTAAAGATTTTTGGTTATTATAGTTTTACACTATTATGGCTAATTACCTACTTATGAAATCAAATAGAGTCCCGCGTCCGCGGGTTTAAATCCCGTCGATGTCGAAAAATTTTAGGGACTTTATTTGATTTCTGATTTAATAATTTGTCTAATTTGTTACAGTTTCGTGTGATTTATAACTTTACGTTTAGACAGATAAAAATCAGAGAAAATATAAATATTACTTATGTGTATGCTCAATGTGGTTTCTACTATAAGTCTATAAGATAAGAACAATATGTACCTATATTTTTTTCAGCAATTTTGTGTTGATCGCACAATTTTTTTCATACAATGTTTCAATAATGTTTTCTGACAATCCTGAACTAAGTTTCTATTTCGTATGGAAAATTATTTAAATAAATTGGCGAGATTGCCACTTGTATAGAGAAATTCTTTACTTCTGCTAAATGGCGTTATCTTTTGATTAAGTTTTGCTGGAAAGAAGTTGAACAGCACGTTGCTCATTTTATCAAACGTGCAACTATAATATTCCATTTTTTTACAATTGACAATTTTGACAGTAGCGGCAGTAGACTTTGCCATTTTTGTTTATTGTTTTTAATAATCTTGCATAGGAACATACGGGAAATATACCTACTAGTATCGAAGCAATGACAATAGGGTATATGCATCGATTTTTTTTTATTGTTTTAATCGATTCTTTAGATCATTATTTAACCGAGAAATGATAAGACGCCCACACAATTTCGCAATAACAAGGAAAAAAAACAAATCAAAACTACAATAATTTTCGGGTGATAAAAACGCTGCCATATTGGCGCCATGTTTATTTGACGTCGACGTTCTCACTCGATTAAAACCTTTTGTGACGACCTCGATAGTGATCATCTCAGGAAAGAGGTTTTCCGAAAAAGCTGAAAATAACCGACAATACGAAATGTGAAGTGGGCAGAATAGTGTGAAATCATGGTGCAGCAAGCAGAATAAAAAGACCGAAAAAAAAAGACAAAATGGCTGAACTGTAAAGACGTGTATTTCTGATAAGAAAATTATTTAACGTAAGACAAGGCAGTATGGCCCTAATATGGCTTTAGCCTAATTTGTCCAAAGCGACAAATTAAAATATAAATAAAAAAAAAAAAAAGCAGAATAAAAAAAGAAGAAATGTGAACAGCGATGTCACGTCCGCTCTAGGCAATGGCGTAGCGTTTTGAAATTTTGCGATTGAGATTTAAAATATCAATTTTTCAATGGTTAAATTCTACAAAATGCCAAAATAAATATGTAGATATGTTTCTATATCAATAGAGAATACGTATATATTTTTTTAGCCATTTTAAAAACATTTTAAGCAACTTGCAGTCCGTGTATAAGAGCCCTAAGTAACACGTAGATATGCACACAGAAAAAATAGTACTACTTCCTAGCCCTCCTTATGTTTACATATTACTGATGTTATTTAAACGGGATTTTTAAGTAGGTACCTAGTTGTTTGATTCGTTTGATCACCTCCTACCATGTTTTTTGTAATTCCTGTTTGTAGGTAGGATTGGTAGTTTGTGTTGGAATATGTATTGGTACACCATTCAACTTGTCTATGAGGCTGAGATTAAAGTAAGGATTTATGATTAAATCAATGCTTTACATCTGTCAATGTCGTCTCGTTGACACTGACAGAACTCAACTCTAAAATCTGTTCTGCGTAACAATCAACGTAATGATTACTCGCTCTCTCTCTGTTCTGAAATAGCACACACAACATGTCTGTATAAAGCTGATTTTCTATATCCAATAATTAAGTGTTAATCGTATAATGTAATTCCTAATTGTTTTCACTGGACAATAATAACTATTGTGCTATGTGATTCTGTTCGTTTATTTTCACTCGCCGGTTCCAACCCACCAACCTAACCTATCTTCACTGTGCATCCACTGTGTGTAGGATTTACACGGACAAAGCTAGGCCTAGGCTAGGCTACACACCGCCTGGCTGGCTCTCTGCTCAACAGGTTATGGGCCCAGATCCCAGGTCCCAGGATTATCCACAACTGATTACGGGCACAGTATATAAGAAGAGGAAGACATTCTACACTTGGGTGCCGGCGAGGACACGAACACGAGGAAGCGGATTTTATATTGTGTGCAATGTCACAGCAGCCGCAAGAAGGTGCCGTTGGCGGGCACACGCCTCATGTGTCGCCAGCAGGTCTGTACACTTTTGATAAATTGGATGGAATTGGCTCGTATCACAACTGGAAGTTCCAGATGCGAATGGCGCTTATCATGGAAGGCTTATGGTCATGTATTGATGGTTCTGAGACTAGCAGCAGCACGGATCAAAAAGCTTTGGCTAGAATATGCTTGGCAGTTAAACCGAATTGCATCCAGTATTTGCGCGATGCTACAAGCGCAAAGCAAGCTTGGAAAATCCTGCAGGATGTATTTGAGGATAAAGGACTTTATCGGAGGGTTGTGCTTCTAAGAAAACTTCATAGATCCGACTACCATGAATATAATTCAATGGGAGCTTACATCGAAGGAATAATGACCCTAGTACAACAACTTGCAGACATCGGAAGGATAATTGATGATAAAGAAGTTGCAGAAATTTTACTAAGCGGTCTACCACAGGATTTTGATGTTTTGGTTTCTGGTCTGGAAACAGCAAACCTCTCCGAAACTCTCACGAGCGAAGCAGTGCGAGCTCGACTACTTCAAGAGGAATTCCGAAAATCCACTAAAAATGGCAAATCAAATGATGATGTGGTTTTATTTACGAAGAGTAAACCACTTAAGTGCCATTACTGCCAGAAGCAAGGGCATGTCAAATCAAAATGTTTCAAGTTGAAGAATGATTTGAAGAAGCAAAGCAGTAGCGATGTCAACTTAGCTGCGGGGTCTGCGGACACACTGTTGGTATCAGCAGTGTCACTCTTATCTGTTTACGGAAGCGTGGACTGGATAGTGGACTCCGGGTGTACTTCGCACATGTGCTGTGATATGGACCTTTTTAGAGACATTGACTTAAATTTTAAATCAATAGTTACAGTTGCTAATGGAGAAGCACTGAAATGTCAGGGTCTTGGTGCCGTCTCTTTGAATCTCAATAATAGTAGTGATCTAAAGATTTTGCAAAATGTAATGTTTGTTCCTAAATTGACTACTAATCTTATATCCGTTAGTCAGCTAACTAGATTAGGTTTTAGAGTAGTATTTGAACAGGATAATTGCAAAATAATGGATCCTAAAGGCCAGCCTTTTACTAGTGCAACATGTTTCAGGGGTATTTATAAACTTGATTGTTTTTCTAACCCAAATCGTATTTCAGAATGTAATGTTGCTACCACAGGTGCTTGTAAGCAAGCAGAACAAAGTTCTTTAGCAGCTATTTCTAGTGTGCCATTGGAAGTATGGCACAAGCGACTTGGGCATTTGAGCTTGCATGGTTTGTATGGAATACGGAGTCTTGCAGATGATGTTGTTTTTGAAGATGACTGTCATGGTAAGTTGAAAAATTTGGATTTCATGTTTTAAGGGGAAGCTTACAATGAAATCTTTCCCTAAGGGCCAAGCAAAAAGAGCTCATGATCTTTTAGAGTTAATACTCTCAGATGTTTGTGGGCCTATGTCAATCAATAGCTGGGGTGGTGCATGTTATTTAGTTACATTTACTGATGACTTCTCTAGAAAAAGTTTTGTTTATCTTATGTGTCATAAGAATGAAGTCATGATAAGTGGGTAAAACAATCAAGCGTTTCAGAACAGATAATGGAGGGGAATACTGTAGTAAAATCTCAGAAAAGTTTCTGTCTAGTGAGGGCATTATTTATGAAACTAGTATTCCCTAGTCCTGAGCAGAACGGCGTATCTGAACGCCTTAATAGAACCCTTATGGAAAAAGCCAGGTCTATGCTCTCTGAGGCCTGCCTCGACAAGCGTTTTTGGGGAGAGGCTATTGCTACTGCAATATACCTAAAGAATCGAAGCCCCACGGCTGCTTTGTCCGGCAGTATTCTTGAACAGGTGTGGACAGGTTCCAAAGTGACCCTAAGCCACTTGAGAGTATTTGGTTGTAAAGCTTTTTCATTGATTTCAGAACATAACCGTCACAAGCTCGATGCAATGTCATAGGAGTGTATTTTTTGTGGGTTATTGTGAAATGTCCAAGGGTTATAGATTAGTAGATCCAACTGAACCAAAGAAAATAATTAAATCCAGAAATGTCCATTTTATTGAATTGACGGACTTTAATGTAAAATCTAATATGATGAACTGTGATATTAATTCTAATATGTTGGATTGTGATATAAATACTAATGATATTATTAAATCTAAAATGATAAATAATAATAGTAATGTTAAATCTAAAATGATAAATAATAATAGTAATGTTAAATCTAAAATGATAAACAATGATAATATTATTAAATCTAAAATGATGAATAATAATAATAATTTTAATATTAATGACAAAGTTTGTGTTCCAATGTTGAACTGTGATAATGGTAATTCTAGTGAATTGATACCTCCTTCTGCAATTTCAGGTGGTGAAATGGAGAGTGGACGTGTTGGGACTGAGGCCCCCAGCACAAACACATCTGCCAGTGCTGATGGGTCAGCATCGCCATTATTCGTCGACTGCGACCAGGTGGAAGAAAATGAGCAGTCTTGGGCAGAGGAGGGCGACCATATGGTGGAGTCTGAGGGCAACTCTATGCTGGATACTGAATGCAGACCGAGCAATTTTGAGTTGCCAAATCAATGTCCTGTACGGAGTACAAGGGGTATGCCACCTTAAAGGTATGATGACTGCGAGTATGATTATTCTCTCTACTCTCATGGGCAGATTGCATTTGACAAACCGTTATCATATGAGGATGCTATGGCCAGTCATTTTCGCGCGAAGTGGCAAGCAGCCATGCAAGCCGAGTATGACTCTTTGTTAAGCAATGGTGTCTGGAAATTAGTCGAGAGACCACTGGATAAAAACATCGTTAAATGTAAGTGGGTATTTAAAGTCAAGCAAGATACTTCTGGAAATTTTGACAAGTATAAGGCTCGTCTAGTTGCTCGCGGTTTTAGTCAAAAACATGGTATTGATTATGATGAGACATTTTCCCCAGTAGTCAGACACTCAACAATGCGGATATTGTTTAATTTGGCAAATGAGTTGGACATGGACATAGAGCACTTAGATGTAACTACTGCTTTCCTTCATAGTCAACTAAAGGAGGAAATATTTATGGAACTAACCTATAGGTTTTATGACTGATAATAATAAAGTCTGTTTGTTACAGAAAAGCATCTATGGTTTGAAACAAGCAAGTAGGGCGTGGAATGATACTGTAAATAAATTGCTACTTACTAATGGTTATTCTCAAACAAAATGTGAACCTTGTGTGTATGTTAAGAGAAACTCTAGCAATTTAATTATTTTATTAATGTGATAATAATGTGTCTGACAATGAACATAATTTTAGAGAATTGATAGGTAGTTTAATGTACCTTAGTGTCTGTACTAGGCCAGATATAACATAATGCATGTAATGTTTTAAGTCAATTTAATAATTGTTATGATAAGACTCATTGGTTAGCAGGAAAGAGGATCCTTCGCTATTAAGCTAAAACTATGAGAGTATCCCTCCAAAATTTAGATAAATAGTGACTTCCTATTGTTAACATTGTGTGATAGAAAATGTGCAATTCATTTAATGTTTAAGTATTTTTAAGTACCTACCTTTGTATTAGTATAGTACCTACATAACAATTATTGTATGTCCGAAAGGACAAACTGTTGGAACAATTATTTGTAGTTCATAAGATCAACTATGTAAACACAGTACACAATAAATGATTCTTATTCTTATTCTTATTCTTAATATCTGAGAATAAACTATATGAAAAACAAACATTTTTTTAGAATCATATTTAATCAGGCGGGTTCTCTAGAGGATGCAGGAAATGGTCCAGCAGCTTACTTTTAAATTTTGGAGCAGTATCATAGAAAATATCTAAATCTATTTTTGTATTCATGAGGTTATATTGGTTACACAATCTCACAGTCGGAGCCTGCAAGCCAGTATTAGAATGACAGAAAGGAGTGCTTAGTATTTTTGAAATAGGGCGTCTAGGAATTCTAGTGGGAACGGCTAACCCAATGTTCATGATTATTGAGGAACAGTCTATTGTATTGTTTATAACTTTATAGAGGAATAATAATTCAAGTATTTTACGGCGGCAGTAAAGAGTATCTATTTCAAAGTGCTTTAATCTATCGGCGTATGGAGATCTATGGGATATTCCGGGAGAGATAAATGCAAGATGTCTTGTGAAAGAGCGTTGTATATTTTCAATCCTTTGGGAGTGAATACTGTAAATTGGGTTCCAAATGGTGCAGGCGAATTCTAAGGTGCTTCTAACAAGAGTATTGAAAAGAATAACTTTGGTTGCAGGTTTTTTGAAGTCTTTAGTGTTACGCTTTATAAATCCCATTAATTGCGCAGATTTTTTAATGATGTTGTCATAGTGCGAAATATATTTAAGTTGGTAGTCTAGGGTGACTCCTAGGTCTTTAATTTCTTTAACTTTTGCAATTGTGTTGTTGTTGATAAAATACGTGGATACCTGCGGCAGCTTTTTTTTAGAAAACCTAATGTGGTAACACTTTGAGGAGTTTAGAACCATACCGTTAGTTTCGCACCAATTTACTACTGAATTTATATCATCTTGCACTAATTTGACATCTAAGTAGGAACTAATATTTCTATAAATTTTTAAATCATCAGCATACAAAGAATTCTTACAATGTTTTAAGTGCTGTGATAAATCATCAATGAATATGAGAAATAGTATAGGTCCCAGGTGAGAACCCTGCGGAACACCGGATTTAGCATAGTAAACCATAGAGTCATAACCCTTAACCGACACTACTTGGGATCTGTTATTTAAGTACGACGTAAACCAATCCAATAAATAACCAAAGATACCCCGCAAATTCAGCTTGTTGAGAAGCACAGCATGGTTGACTTTGTCAAAGGCGCTGCTGAAATCTGTATAGATGGTATCAATTTCTATGCCTTTGTCTAGACCTAACGACAAATCCGATACAAAAGTGGTGAGGTTCGTTTCTATAGAGCGGCCACGTCTAAATCCATGCTGCGATATAATGATGAGTTTACATGTCTAGTAAGTGTTGGGGTAAGCAAAGACTCAAACACCTTAGAGAAACACGACAGAATCGAGATCGGTCGATAGTTAATAACACTACTACGATCTCCTTTTTTGAAGACTGGCACCACTCTAGCTCTTTTCCATTCCCGAGGGAAGACACCGTCAGCCAAAGACCGGTTGAAGATAAGCGTCACAGATAAAGCTAAGACTTTGGCACATTCTTTGATGAAGACTGGTGGAATGCCATCTGGGCCGGCTCCCTTAGAAGAATCGAGTTTTTTGAGTTGGTGTAGCACTTCTTTTGTAGTGTAATGCAGAATTCCTAAGCAATTGGATTGAGTAACATTTTGACTAAGCGTGGAGGTTGCTGAATTTGAGTTTAAATTGGGTGAAGTGACTAAGCTTGAAGAAGTTAAGGGATTAGCATTATTACTGTAAACTGAAGAAAAATGTTTGGCAAAAAGATTAGCAATTTCAGTACCACTACTGGCGGTTGAAGTTAGGGAGGACATGTTGGAAGGTATGTTTATAGTATTGTTACGTTTGCTTTTTATATAAGTCCAGAATGACCTCGGATTTTTGTGTATATTTTTCTCAATGTTTTCTTTGTATTGGCGATAACATTCGTCTAAGTAGGAATCGCAGCGTCGCCTTAATAGTTCAAACTCAAGTTTATCACGGGGGTTATTATATTTTTTAAACTTTTTTCTAATTTTTTCTTTTTCCTTGAGCATATGTATAAGTCTTTGATTAAACCAAGGCGGATAATGAGAATTTTTTGGTTTGCGCTTAGGTACAAACTTTTCAATGATGTCATACAGAATATTGTAAAATGCTGTGACCATTTCATCAACACCTACCAAAGAGTCATTCTTAAAAATATCTAACCAATCAGTCTCACTAAGTATACTAATAACATTATTATAGTCAGCCTTAAAGTACTTGTAGTCAACTCTACATTTAGGCTGACTGAAGGCTTTTTAAGGAGGTAAGGGGTACATTGATTAACATAGTTGGATGCTTTGATCAATTTGGTTAGGGGAGGTGAAGAGCTTACGCTTACATTGTTGATACTTGAGATAACAAGATCTAAAAGAACATTGTCGGGGTTGTATAAATTGTTAAATTGACCTAAAGTATTCACAGAAAGAAAATCAACGAGGGAGTACCCCAGTGTTTTAACAAAGTTTGTTACCTAGTTAATTTATAAAATGTAATTATTCAATAGACTTGACTCTCACTCATGGAACTCTCGAAATGTTACATTAAGTAGGTAGATGACACAATAGATAGCACTGTAAGGCTATGGACACGAAGTCAGCCGGTGGGCGATGACATTATTTATGTAGTAGACCACTCGATCTCGAAGCGTAACAAATATTATCTAATAGATGGCGCTGTTTCAGATTATTTTGGTACTATGAAGTTATTTTGCATGTCGTGCCAAAAACCATGATCAGATCTTTACCATTGTTTTATGAGAATTATGATTATTAAGCTATTGCATAGCTTCTATCGCGGGCCTTGAGCGCGGGGACCGAATCCAGAAATTCCGTAACGAAAAAACCTTGACGTTTGTCTCTTTAGTTCAGCAACTCGCCTCTAGATGGCATTGCAATAGCTTTACCGCGGCAGTCCCCGAGTGCCACGTCTTTTTTTTTTTTATCTTTCAGCTAAAAATATAATCATCGAATGTCTGAAAGCGGAGATATTTAAAAGCTCCCCTTTTTGCCTTTTTTTGGGGGAAGTACCTCAACCTCAACAGCCTGTATTGGTCCACTGCTGGACGCAGGCCTCCTCCTGATAAGCGACTTATTGGAGTTTATCTAATGGAGGGATATCTAATGGGGGAAGTACGCCTTTAATCAAAAAACCCCGACGACAAAATAATTCTATAAAATCGTTGAATCTGTACACGAGATTTCGTAACGATCTAGTGTAAAATACGACCTATAGAGGAGTACAGACATACTGACAAAAAAACGAGAATGTTGACCCGGAGACCTCAGCGCAAGTTGTATGGATGGATGAATGTTTGTTACCTCTTCACGCCAAAACTACTGAACGGATCAGCTGAAATTTTGCATACCGGTAATTCTTAACCTGGAATCAAACATGGCTACTTTAACATAGGCTTTTATCCCATAAATCAGTTCCCGTGGGATTTATATTCCAGCAACACCTTTAGATGTTTCCTTGTGGACAACGCGTGCGAAGCCGCGGGGCGCAGCTAGTAAAATAATAATAAAAGGATTATGTAACAATGTTTATTTTAGTAAAATACAATTTATCTACATAGGTACAATCTCAATAGAGAATCTGGTAAAGACTTACACTAGACATTTCATGGTAAATAAATCATTCAAAAAGCTTGAATTCCTAATAATAGCTAAATTACCTAAATATCTAATAATTGTACTTTCCAAACAGTTAAACAATTATTTATAACTCAGAGTTTCATATAAATAAAAAAAAAAAAACGCGAATGGCTTCTATTCCAATGAAAAATGCCTACACATTCTAAAAGTGCATAATTTGAAATGTTTTGCTTGATCCACAAATAATTAATATTAATTATTTTTTATTGCACGACTTGTAAGCAACACCAAACTAGTGTTTTAAGCTATGGCACAGTAATTTTTTTGCTAATATTGGACACCACACACGTTGTCTATTTACTTATACCGAAACTTTTATTTAAAATATTTATCTAAGTATTGTGGTATTAATTTTATAAGCTATGTAGTACCCATAACACAAGCTCAGCTTAGCTTGGGTTTAAATAATGCTGTGTGAATGTCCAACATTATTTATTTATTTAAAGAATCAAAATAAATACAAAAAACTTTAAAATTTTATGTGACGAGTCTTGTATAAAGAAAAACCCATTCACAGACACCCTGGTAACATCACATTAATGTAAAAAGTTTTCTCAAAAATAGGTACATTCACATCGGTCCCGTGAATGACTGCATTAAATCTTTCCGGAGACAATCCAAGTGTGAAGGTGTTATAAAATATTGAGCAATAGCTGAGACACGAAATCTGCCAGTGCCAGTAAATGTGCGTCATACAATGTGTTCACCGTCCTTCCATTTCTTCTTTGAACGCTCGAACGCCTCTCGGATGCAGGCTCTGAGGAAAAAACAATGGAAAAATAGATAGAAAAATCTGTATTGCACACGTAATAGTAGCTTGTGCATGGGGGAACAAAATAATGTATTTAGGGGAGCATCTTTTTTTACTGGACTTACAGTACGCTCGTGGTTGAATAATTTTGGTACCGTTCTGGCACACTCTGCTTTAAATCGTAAATTATGGGAAAAAATTATCATGCGAGATAAATAAATATGAGATGCTTTTGAAAATGTTCCTTAATAGGCGAAACGACGCTCGTCCTTTTTCGTAGTATTGTTCGGGCCCTGAATGAGCGGAAATAATGGGCGAAACGAAACTACTCCGATTACTAAGTTTTGATAAAAAGTTATAACTGTTTTGATAAAAGTAATAACATTGTCTGAAATAAAATCTTTTTATTTAATAACAAAACGAAACAAAGTTTGGAACTTTGTTTTGTTCGTACTCTTTTTTTAAAGTGGATAGCCAATGCCGCGTCGCTCGGTGCGCGCATTTTATTACCTCAAACTCAACCTCAACAACCTACATTGGTCCACGGCTGGACGAAGGCCTCCCCTGTTAAGCGTCTTATTGGCTTTTATGATATGTAATACCCATAATCCCCACGCTGGGCATGCGGGTTGGGATCGCAGTTTGGTTGTAGAATTATTATGCAGGAGGCGCTGCTGCCCGCCCCCAGTTCAGAAATCCCTTAATCGACCCCCGTGGGAAGAGTTGTGATAGTGCAAACTCTATGTAACACGGCAGTGTTATGACCTGCTAAGACTTTATTGAGTGCGTTCAAACTTTTTAATTAAATAGTGTTCCAGTGTTACCTGAACATGGATTACTTATTCACCATCGGAGCAACGGACAGCCCTCTCTGCAGAGGGTGCCTCAGCGACGACGAATCAGCTGCCCACGTAGTCCTGGAATGCGAGGGAGTAACAGCGCAACGAACAGAAATCCTCAACTTGCCGAGGTCACTCCGCGAGGCCTGTGAAGATCCCAGGAAGATTCTGTGCTTCTGGACGGAGTTAGGCTGGCTATGCTAGCGTAACGCATAATGGACCTAATGAGAGTCCAAATGCGGAAATAGGAGTACTTCCACCTTAACCTTAACCTTAACCTACCTGAACATGGACTGGTGCAGTATGTAGGCGGACACGTGCCCTGCGTCCACGTAGCGCACCTCCGCGCCCGGCCAGATCTCCTCCAGTGTACCCACGTCGTCGCGCGGCACGTACGCGTCGTGCCGCGCGCACACCGCTGCAACATCATAAAGTCAAAGTCAAATCGTTTATTTCTTTAGACTTACAAAATAAGTACTTAGACAAGTCAATTTTTTACTATATAAACAGCTTGATAAATAGTTATTACTATCAAACAAGAAATAAGGTGCAATTGACTCTGATTCACTTCACATAACCACACCATTAACGCATTCACTGCCCACGCCCAGTATTCGACGACCTCTGTGGCGCGGTGGGCGAAGGTCTGCCTGCGACGCAGGAGGTTGCGGGTTCGATTCCCGCCTAGGGACAAATGTGTGCACGATCTGCAGACATTTGTTCAGGGCGTTCTGGATGTTTACTATGTATAATAAAAAATATATCTATCTATGTAGTGTATTGTATTATGTATTATGAGTTTATGAGTTATCTAGTACCCATAACACAAGCTCTGCTTAGCTTGGGGCTAGATAATGCTGTGTGAATTGTCCAGCATTATTTATGGTATTCAGTATTGATTGCATTCTTTCAATCAGGTCTTAGTGATAAGGTGAGTTTAAGTTAAGATCACAGTATGTACCCATTGTGGGTGTTGCAACTGGCAGGTATCGGGTATTATCTTAAAATTATTAATAATGAACTTATTATTTACACTAATTTATAATTTAATTTGCGAGTCGCTAAAAGGATCATTGATCACCGCTACACGGGGACGGAGACTGGCACCTGCCTCTTGGGCTATGAAGGACTTAGTTTAAGGCGCAATAGGGTATAGGTATGCATGGATTTTTTTTTATTTCTTTCATAATTATTTAGGTTACTTTATAAACGAAAAAAATATAACAGCCAAAAAAAATATTGAGGTAATAAACAAAAAGTAAAACTACACTCAGTTTCGGGTGATAAAAACGCTGCCATGTTAGCACTTGCATTTTGTGACGTCACGGTTCATCGGATCCCCTATGTCAACTCAAAGTCAAAACTTCATGCCCGTACCAAAATGTTCAAGTATGACGTCACGGTTCGGGTGCGTTGCATTTTAAAATTTTGCGGTTGATATGCTCCAACTTACCAATAATAAGCGAAGTGTCAAAAGGCACTGAAAAGTTACTCAAATGTGTGCACTCGTCCATAACCCCTCTCATAAACTGCAGTGCTTCTCTGTCCCTCCAATGTATCTTACTTATATCTATCTTTCTCTCGCTCGACTTCAAAAACGGCAAATTTATCCAGTCTCCGGCTAGTTCTGATAAATTCCAGGAACTTTTCTCTTTGGTCTTCAATAAAGCCTTTGATAGCGGATCAACTTTTTCTGGCAACGTCGTTTGGTAAATTACTTTTGTACTGACAGTGGCGTTTTTAGTTTTGTGCTCTGGTTTATCTTCTTGTGTCTCGAGCGTTTGAGCTTTTTTGAGTTGTGCGGTTGACATGACGTCTTCTTCTTCTTGTTTCAGGAAAGCTGAAAACAGAAACAATGTTTAAACCATATGTATTTTAAGGTTTATGATTTTATAGTGCGTAAATCCTCATCTCCTTGAATGTTTGGAATATTATTTGATTACGTAATTTCTACGAAATCAAATAATATCCCAATCATTCAAAAAACATTCCTGTACTGTACTAAAGGAAAGATGCAGGTTCAAGTCCCGTTGATGCAGAAATGAAAACTACACGCACACTCTTCCGATGTGCGCGAGGTTGAGATTGAGGACACTTCTCTACTACTATGTAAGGTCATCTCAACTGACGCTGTGGGTTCTGTCTTGCTCCCGGAACTAGTCGCTAGTTCCGGGAGCAAGACAGAACCCATCTTCTTTCAGCTTAGTGAACTATTTACACAGGTAGCTGTAGCTTTTGAACTTTTGAACGCTCATCTAAGTAGGCTGCTAGCTTACAATTGTATTGTATTGTATTTATTTATTTCAGACAATAAGAATCCATAGCACAAAATTAAAATAAATATAAACATGTCAATGAATTTAAAATTAAATCAAAATTAAAATATAAGTTAAAAATTAGAATAAAATTACATTAGCTAAAATTATATAACAGATTAAAATAAAACAGAATAATAATTAGGATAAAATAAAATCAATTCTCGTATCCACACACTGGAGCAACACATTGGACAAAGTATGTCTATATGGGGGACATACGACCTGCCACAGTTTGTAGGATGCTGTTGTGACTCGCTCTCGTCCTGCTCATCAGGGATGCTGTTTTCTTCTGAATAACGGCGTGAAAGCCGTCAGTTCGATTCTGAGCAAACATCTCTGAGGCACTACAAAAACGGGGGAGTCTCAACAGCATTCTAAAGGTGTTGTTATACTGGACACGTAGGGCGTCCAGCGATTTTCGAGTGTAGTTAACCCATAGATTACTGTGTACAGGCCGTTACAATGTAGTACCTATTTAAAATTACAGTAATGCAAGCGTGTTACGTCACCACGGTCCCGTGAGGCTGATCTAACATGTTAGATCAGCATGACGCGACCCTGACGCGCGTTATCCATTTATTATCCATGCCAAAAAAGTGCACAACGCGGCTAAATAAGTTTTCACTTTAAAAAAACCTATCAGACTTTACTTTAATCCTATCGAGTTTACCTTAGCACTCAATAGATGACGTAAATAGAGTCAAGCGAAAGACACCTTCTGTGATGTATGCATTCTTCAAATAGCACGGTGTACATAGCAATAGGGTATGACTGGCTAGTACTATAATTATAAACAACTCTATGGGTATGAAACTCATTTTTAAAAAAAGATTAATCAAGATTGTATCAGCCCAATAGAATCTGATTGATCTTTTACAAATTTCGCGCGTAATTTGACGAAAACGCTAGACGCAGCACGTCTGCTCAAACAGAGAAGAGCCGTGGGAATATAGGGCGCGCGTGTGCCAATTGACAACTTTTGTTGCGTTGACAACACTGCTCTTGTCATTGCAGTACAACTAAATAGAGTGTTCGTTCACGGAAACGCCACGACTCTTCTCACAATAATATATTTCTAGATTTATTTCTCGGTTGGAGTAAAATAATCTATTCAGCGCTATAGCGCGGCGTCGGCCAGCGTTGGCGTGTCGTGCTGACTTAGAATTTGCCCACCCCTTTCCGTGGGTGTCGTAAGAGGCGACTAAGAGATATCCACCGAAGGTGGGCAGCAACGCCCCCTACAGAAAATATCTACCATCGATGCGATCCTCAACCCGCTGCCCAGAGTGGGGATTCGGGGCATTGCACCCCAAGAGTTAAGAGCCAATAAGGTGTTTATCGTGAGGAAGCCTGTGCTCAGCAGTGGACCAATATAGGCTGTTGAGCTTAGGTGAGGCTAGCTAGCGCTTTGATGAAGTCTGGTCGAATATTTTTGAACAAATACTTGTTTACGCCCGCGGCTTCTCACGCGTTGTTCTATGGAAACTTTGAATAGTAATTTCTATCCCATGGGCCCTGACTTATGGGGTAAAATGTAGCCTGCTTATTCCTGGTTTAGAACTACTGTATGCAAAATTCAGCACGATATGTTCAGTAGTTTATGCGTGAAGAGGTAACAAACATCCATATATCTAAACATCCAAACTTTCACATTTATAAATATGTGATGTAAAGTGTGATTCATGCAATTGAAATGATGTGGCGCGTTGGGTGAAGATTCTCTTGCGACGCAGGAGGTTGCGGGTTCGATTCCCACCTCGAGACTAATGTTTGTACGATATTTGTTTAGGGCGTTCTGAATGTTTTCTATGTATAATAAAAAATATATCTCTATGTAGTGTATTGCATTTAGTATGTTTATCTAACACAAGTGCTAGTGGATAAAAAAATTAAGTGAATTAGAGTCAATTGCACCTTATTTCTTGTTTGATAGTAATTACTATTTATCCATCTGTTTATATAGTAAAAATTTTACTTGTCTAAGTGCTTATTTTGTAAGTCTAAAGAAATAAACAATTTGAATCTGACCCTGACTCTGAATCAAGCTCTGCTAAGCTTGGGGCTAGATGATGCTGTGTGGATTGTTGACTGGATTGTCCAAAAAAACATAATTTAATATTAAATATGCTCACCAATTTTGCACCTCAACAAAACTTCTTTCAGCCGATCCTCCGTCAACTTATTCAAATCCTTGATGTCATCTGGCTGTAGAGAGAACTTAGTATTCGCAACTAATTTATCATGCAGCTCTTTACTAATCTTGTTCTCTTCGAACAACTGCTTTAACTCCGCATTCAACAGTTCCATGTTAAACTTAAGTCCACTCTTAGGCTCGTACTGCAAACTAGGCTCCAGTTCCAAGTTTTTACTGACATCAATAACTTGACTCGTCGTTTCCTTATAAGTTATATCCAGTTTATTATCGCTGTGTATTATTGGTGAGGGTTTCTTATTCGCTTCTGCTGTTGAGTATTTACGTGCGAATTTCTTGCCGGCTAGGAATGCTTCGTCGACTATTGTGACCATTTTAGAGAGTTTCTCACGGTAGACGCCGTCAGAAAGGTATTGGTCTTCGAGTAGATCCCAGTTTATGGATTGGGACATGACACCTTGGAGGAAAACTGCAGAAGCCGTTGACCAGGACAGACATGGTACCAGGACCAGAGGCTTTGGCCAGTTGGTAGCCGCTAGAGACGCCATCTATCGACAAAGAAATCCACTATGTATCACTGAAATTGCCTGAAGCTGATACTAATAGTAATACAGCTTCGCACGCGCTGTTCCTAAGGAAACGAGGTGATTTATATCCCACGGGAATTGATTTATGGGATAATAAATAGCCAATGTTTGATTCCAGGATTATAATTACCAGTACTTATGCAAAATTACAGATACGTTCAGTAGTTTTTGCTTGAAAGAGTAATAAATAAACAGCTGCCATATTGGTTCTTGTTGTGTGACGTCAAACTACACATTTTCAACTTTCAAAGCGCTTGTTTCTACGTTGATTTTTTAATCATAATAAAATTAAATGATAATAACTAAAATTTTACTTTACAAAAACACCAAACAACCCCGAAAAAATACAAAAAGATATTCCACCAAAGCCTCATAGTCATGAGTCATAACAATGATAGCGTTGCGTTAGGAAATTTTGCGAGTGAGATTTAAAATGTCTACTTTTCAATGATTAAAAAGACGAAGCGACGCAAGACCCGAGAGCTTGCTGAGCTTGAGCATCAGCATTGCCATACAGCTGGTCAATGCAGCCAGCATCTTGGGTACGCGACGACTGTTATTAATATAGATCAGTTGAGCTACCAGTAGATTCATTACGGATGTATGCGGGTAAACTACTCGCGACGCAAACCGCACTCACCCTGATAATGTCCCTCGTTAAAAATAAATAAACATACGTGTCCTCCCATAGACAGGCCGGTGACCCCGAGCGGGCCGAGTCCGTTCCTCTCACACCAGTGGAAGAGGACCAGCGCCTCTAGGATCAGGCAGCCTCCCATCACGAAGATATCTGACACGTTGTGTAGTGAAGAACGGCTGGAAATATAGAAAAATAATCACACTAATATTATAAAGGCGAAAGTTTGTATGGATCTATGGATGGATGGATGGATGTTTGTTACTTCTTCACGCCAAAATTTTGCATATAGGTAATTCTAATCCTGGAATCAAACATAGGCTACTTTTTATCCCACCTGTTGCCGTGGGATAAAAATCACCTTTTAATGTTTCCATAGGAACAACGCGCGCGAAGCCGCGGGGCGCAGCTAGTAGTTAATAATCATAGACTACATACTTATGCGTAACGTACCTATCTACTTATAGCTCATTTATTGAACCTCGTGAACGCAGTGAAAGAAGTTCTTCGGGTCAACATTTCCGCATCGAAATCTTGTGTACAGATTCAACGATTTTATAGATTTTTTGTGGCGTCGGGGATTTTGATTACTGGTGTACTTTCCCCAAAAAAGGCAAAAAGGGGGCTTCAGAATATCTCCGCTTTGAGACATCTGATTTCGTTGATTTAATTTTTAGTTAAAATATTGATATTTTATATGGTTCTCATAAAAAATTGGTAAAGATTTGATCAGTATTTTTGGCACGGCCAGCAGATCAATAGACGCAAAATGCAATATGCAAACGCCGCGCCACCATTACAATATTATTGTAAAATTTCGAGAGTACTTATACCTCCTATCATGACCACGCGCATGCTTGCAGTTTGTGCAGTATGAACTACATTGATTTTTACAGAGATGGCGCTCATGTACCTAATTAAAAGAGTTTTGGTTTCATAGATTATTTCATAGTAGTACCACAGGTAGTAGGTTAACATTACAGAGGTAAGTTACGATTGAGAACCTCCTTTTATGAAGTCACATAAAAAAATAGCAACATGCTACGTCATCGATCGCGATCGCTGTCTGTACAAATGTCTAGTAGCTATTTTTATCAATTGACGCTACATCTTCGAAACGAAAACTATCCACACTGCTGCCAAGAATACGCGAGTTCAGCGAGCTCTACAAGGTAGCTTAGGAAGCTGGACTATGGAACAATTTAGCGTCCACGAGGTGCAATGTCGGCCAACTTTCGACATGTGTCGTATCGTAGGTAGGTGAGGTACCTGCACAACACTACTCTCGAGTAACAACTCGAGATCTATATTATGGACACCCCTAGTAGAACAATGGCGGATGCACCACGGCGCTGTCAAAATGTACGACAAGTTCCGTGAATTTATATTTTTTTTATTTCAGACACTGAGGTGTCTGAAATAAACTATGTTTATGTTTAGTTAAATAAAACCAGTTGAATGTAAATGTAGTTATTATTCATGAAAGGTGATACAAAACACAACAGTACCTAAATTTTTAAGTCAATTAACATCAAAAATACTGAGGATCTTTGGGGTATTTCAACCAAAGTACTGAGTTCTATTATTAAGGAAGTTGCTCCATACTTGGCTTACATTTTCAAAAGTTGTGTTGATGCAGGAGTTTTCCCTGATCTCATGAAATATAGTAAACTGGTTCCTCTTTATAAATCAGGTAGCCACACTGATCCGGCCAATTACAGGCCAATTTCAATACTTCCTGCAATGAGTAAAGTTTTTGAAAAAATTATTCTCACACAGTTGTCCTCTCACTTCAACCTCAATAGATTGTTACATAAAAATCAATTTGGCTTCACCAAGGGTAGATCGACAACTGATGCTGGTACAGTTCTATTAAAGCACATATTGGATGCATGGGATAAAGCGAAAAACGCTATTGGTGTATTTTGTGACCTTTCTAAAGCTTTTGATTGCGTTGATCATGGTACATTAATAAATAAACTAAGACATTATGGAATTCAAAACAAGGCACTGGACCTTATGCAATCATATTTATCTGATAGAGTCCAAAAAGTAGATATTGGTAAAGAAAGATCTAGGGGATCAAAAATCGATTTAGGAGTCCCGCAAGGATCAATATTGGGTCCTTTTCTATTTTTAGTATATGTAAATGATCTCCCATTTCTAGCAAAAGATCTCTGTGATATAGTCTTATTTGCTGATGATACTTCATTGATTTTTAAAGTTGACAGAAATAAACATAATTATGACGATGTAAATAATTCTCTTTCACAAATACTAGATTGGTTCACCGCCAATAACCTCTTACTCAATGCTTCAAAAACCAAATGCATAAAATTCATGTTACCAAATGTAAGAGAGCTCCCAACTAAGATAATGCTAAAGGATGAGATTGTTCACCTTGTAGACTCAACTGTTTTCCTAGGGTTACATATTGATTCCTCTCTTCAATGGAGACCGCAAATTGATGCTCTCGCAAACAGACTTAGTTCAGCAGCGTATGCGGTTCGAACAATTAGATACATTACCGATGAAGATACAGCTAGGTTAGTTTACTTCAGTTACTTCCATAGTGTTATGTCTTATGGTATTTTGCTTTGGGGACAGGCAGCTGACATCCAGACTATCTTTGTTATTCAGAAAAGGGCGGTACGCGCTATTTATAAATTAAATCCACGAGACTCGTTAAGGGAATTATTTAAAGAAATAAATATTTTAACAGTAATATCGCAATACATCTATGAAAATCTAATGTATACACACAAAAACAGAGATAACTTTATGAAAAGGTGTGATGTTCACAATAAAAATACAAGAAACAAGAACAAATTACACATCCCATCATATAGATTACGAAAGGTAGGGAAATCATTTGTGGGCAATTGCGTAAGATTCTATAATAAGCTTCCATCTGAAGCAACTGAGCTCCCTATTCGTAAATTTAAACTGTACATAAAACGAAATCTTATCAAGAAAGCCTATTACTCGGTAGATGACTACGTAAATGATGTTAACGCTTGGCCGGATGTCGCCCAGTTCCATACAGACAATAGTATGTAAGACCAGTTAGACTTAGTTATCCTAAGATTGTATTAGTTGATAAGCGATGGACTTGCTAGTGGTTTCTTTTTCACTTCTTCCGCTAGTGGACAAAAAATTGAAGTGAATTAAAGTCAATTGCACCTTATTTCTTGTTGATAGTAATAACTATTTATCAAGCTGTTTATATAGTAAAAATTTGACTTGTCTAAGTACTTATTTTGTAAGTCTAAAGAAATAAACGATTTGACTTTGACTTTGACTTTGACTTTACGGCCGGCCGTCCTAAATACCGAAGAAATTAATTCATCCATGTGAAAAATCCTCATCTCATTATTCTTATCTAATTTTATTCTCTTATTCAATCTTTTTGCAATGCGTCTGAATATTTCAAACATTATGTTTTTATTAATTGTTACTATAATAAAAAGTACTTAGAATACGAGCCTCAATTACGCATAAAACTACCTGTCTGCAAAAGTATTAGTACAATTCAATAAATAAATAAGTAAAGAAACCTTACACTTGGTCAATAGGTTTCCTGTGTCCATAGAAGGGGTTTTCGAGGATGATGCCGCCAATGCCAGCTTCCTTGAGTAAAGGCTTCACCATGAGGTTGCGTCTTCTCCAGAAATACTGAGGACAAAGCAAATTCAAAAGTTTACACCTGGTCACTCCCTCTACCTTCCCATGCATTAGCTTATACCTACTTAAATTGTTTAAACTCAATTTTTATATAATTATTTCGTTTAACTGCATGTTATTCACTATACTTATTTTATTTTTACATTTGTCATAAATTTTATATTCGAAACTATTTGCCAGCTTTCTCAGTTGGCAATTTAATCATTGTTACAGTAACCAGGCCTGGCCTATGGTTTATCCATTTTGAATGAAGCATATTAGTAAACAAAATACGACACAAATAACAAAATCTCACTTGCTTGGCGTCGAGTTTCAGATATAATTGTAAGCTATTTTTATTGAAGGGAGGATCTAAAATCGACAAGTAATGTATATTACGTATAAAAGGACGCGCCAACAAAGTGAATTCTAGGTTAAGTATGGGCGGTTTGTTTACGTTTATGCTTCATTCAAAATGGACACGGTATAGTGCTAAATATAATTAAAAAGTGTTAAAACAAATGTAACAACTGCAGGTAACATTGTCATGTGTGTGTAATCCAAATGTCAAATAAATTATTTTGTAAACTTTGTATTTGCTACTTCTTTACGCCAAAACTACTGAACATTTGACCGAAGTTTTGCATAGATGTAGATAAATCAGTTCCCATTAGATATTATTAATAATACTAATATTAACTATCGTAATTTGAAGAATTCATTACGGATGTAAGCTGGTTAACTACGAACCTAATAATAATAAAAATCATTTATATTTCTTCACAGAGGTTCTCATACAAAATATAGCCGTCTAATTTAGTAGGTAAAGTAGTGTGAACCTGTATTGTGAAGACTGGTGCCTGATGTAGGTTTAATAAAACCTGTATTACAGGGCACCAGTGCTTCACTCCACGGACCCGTACGGTACAGTAGATACCTACTCGTGTTTTCAGTACTCTGACTGACTCTCTCTCTTTTCATAGAATGAACGCACGCAAAGCCGCGAGCAGAAACTAGCTATTTATAACACAAATTACCAACCCAAAAAAGTTAATCCTATAGATAAGTAGTTAAATAAACAAGATAATTATAGATTACATACATTACGTGTAAGCAAGATGCCCGGTGCTTGCCAAGATATCATTGATTGATAGCGTCGTCATAGATAACATTAGAGTTATCATAAAATAGAAGCGAATCTCCTTTGTTGTATTTATTAACAAGCCAGGAATTGAGGGGCCCGGATCCGCCCAGCATACCATTCATCAGGTAATACGTGGCCCACTCCGGACCGGACCCGACGACGTCGCAGATTCAGACCAATTAAAGCCTTCACTACGTGGTATAAAATAAAGTCGCTTGCCGCTGTCTGTCTGTCGCTATGTATGCTTAGATCTTTAAAACTACGCAATACATTTTTGATGAGGTTTATTTAATTAGATAGAGTGATTCAAGAGAAATGTTTATATGTTTTACACCCGAGCGAAGCCAGGCGGGTCGCTAGTATTTTTTAATTATTAGGGGTCGCTATGGCTTGAAATCCATGTTTCATTCAATTCGGAAGAAACAAACGATTAGTTTACGAAAGACGTTTATGGTGATCGAAATTTTGAATTTGAGAATCGGGTCAACGTGAATTTGCATGTTTTTCAACGTTTCTACAGGTTTACACGCTGTCGTGGCACATCTCCAGTACTCCAGTCATCCCGTGACCACGACTGTGTGTAAAACTGTTGAAACGTCGGAAAAATTGGCAAATAAACGCGATTTATATGTCGGGTACATATTACTTGCAAAACAATACTAATAATAATGTGTTCAGATCGCGTAAGTTAGAAAATAATTTCTGATGAATATTTTTGTCTTAAATTGTTCAGTTTCACATCTATATCCACTGATGCACTACACTGTTATTTTTGTGACAAATAATAATCGTCATTGAGAGTGGCGTGGTTCACGCTGACGCACTGTTTACAAATTATGATCTACCATTAATTACAATAACATCTACTAAATCTACTAAACAGTAGAAGGTAAAAAACACCTGTGTGTTGCTAGCTTCGAATTTACACCACCCTAATTCTGCCCGTGGGTGCCATAAGAGGCGACTAAGGGATATCCAGAGGCGGGCAACAGAACTCTCTGTAGAACAATTCTACCACCGAACTGCGATCCCCAACCAACTTCTGGGGATCATGGCAACATTGCGCCTTATTGGGTTTAAGCTCATGAACGGCCATGTTCAAAAGGGGTCATTTAAAATTAGCTTACTTACATGGTCACCTGTCCCTGCCAAGTGGAGGCACATGGGCTTCACATCTTTCTGCTGCCAGTGAAGCGGCAGCAGGGCTTGGAAGTGGGCCTTCTGTACTATCTTGGGTACTATTCCTGGCAGGTACCTCTCCAGTGGCGTCGTGAAGTAGCCTTCGATGAGCTTGCAGTCGGTTAGGGTCTGTTCCTGAAGTTTTTATGTGATGATGTTAGTTTTGGACTTAAGCACGCTTAAACTGTGCTTGTAGAGCATGCTTGGGTAGGGATTTACGTTAATAAGATTTTACTTATGAAGTTTGACCTGCACAATTGGCTAGGGGCAGATAATTTTGTATTTTGCCACCTAGCCAAATGTTGCATGCTTGATACCTCTAAGTTGTTTTAAGACTTATTGACTACAGCATGTATTGCAATAAAAATATTAATTTTATATTTTTTTTTTTCAAAATGTATATTCTATTCTGTTACTTCTAATTAGCTACCCTAATTTAATAAAGCATCTGGGATCAAATTAGAATACTTACTGTTACTCGTATCCTTGTCCATAAATGTCTACACAAAAAAACATTTCAAGAATTAAGGATTCCAGAAAATGTACCTTTTATACTAGGATAAAATTTACTATCAGTGAAAGAAATTTTAAAATTGGACTAATAGTGTGTTTTAGAGAATACCTACCACAATACACACAAACTTGTAAACAAACATATTTTACTTCTAAAGAGTCCTTTAATTTATCCTAAATTATTAGAATTCTCATTTACC
Organism: Eupithecia tripunctaria; assembly: GCA_955876795.1. NCBI lineage: Eukaryota > Metazoa > Arthropoda > Insecta > Lepidoptera > Geometridae > Eupithecia > Eupithecia tripunctaria. The sequence goes on from OY041620.1 coordinate 9,940,758, forward strand.
TTTGTGATAGTGACTGGGTAGTCTCTCTCCACCAATTGAAAGCATTTCTCACGGTTTGACACAACTTTTCTGAATTCAAATAACCTGTAAATGTTATTGAAACATCAGAGAATCCTAACATGCTCCTTTTAGGTAGATAATATGTAATACATGTTACACAACAAGGTATGTACTTCGAGGCACATGGTTTGCTGACCTTCTCAAGTTTTCTGGTTTACCCCATCCTTTAGTGAAAAATTTTGTCAACAGTATACTCCGGTATACTGCGTCTAATTTGCTAGCGGACATGTTTCATGAATAGGCGGATGGACTATCCCTATGTTGTACTAATAGTTTTGAATTTTCGATGCAAAAATCGTCAATACATTTTCGTCGGATGAAATTGAAATGAAAAATGAAAACAAAAAGAAAATTTCAGGCAGTCAGACAGATTTGACATGCGGACTCGGACTTTCAGATCTGTCATTTCGCAGTCAATGTCAAAATTGTCAACAATGGTCAGCTGTTCGTCGAGCAGTCCGCAGAGCCATAAAAAAGAAGTTGCAATTGAGCGCACAAGCGGGCGAGGTGACCGCCTTGCTTGACCGCGCAACTCGCGGACCACAGACAGCTGCGATTTTGAAAGCGCGATTTCTAGACATCCCGCCCAGTGCCGCCGGATTGTATTCTCTTTGGCCGCCGGCGCGGCCGCCGGGCTTAGGGCTGACGGCGAAGTTGAAAAGTAAAAAACTAAGTACTAATTCGGAAAGGAGGCACGTTTCGCACGATTTGGCTCCTAAGATAACGCACTTATCGAGCACCTGCATTGTAAAAATATTTCAAATTCGCGCGAATATGTGTCAGGGTTCGTGTCGATGACTCCGTAGAAAAGAATATGAGTAGCCCTGCAGGGCCGCACGTACTGATCAGCACAAAAATGTACAGGACACATAACATCTATACATACCTACACTAGCTGTGCCCGTGGCTTTGCACGCCTATCTCGTGGGAACCGATTTATGGGATAAAAAGTAGCCTATGTGTTATTCCAGGCCTAGATTTACCTGTATGCATGACATATAAACAAACGTACATGTTTACAAACTTTCGCGTTTGTAATATTAGTAGGATAGATTAGATAGATAGCCGTGTGGTGCCGGCTTAGAATTTGCACCACCCCAACTCTGGCCCACTGGATCGGTCCTCTTACGACACCCACTGGCAGTGGGTGTCGTAAGAGGACCGATTTTAGAGATCGCTGTTGTAATGGTTCCGAATTGGTCATATATTAGTTTTACTCTCGAAATATTAGTATTTATCCCGCCAAGCTTATAAAACAACAAACAACTTCAAAAAAAAAACGACTTACCTACAACAATTTTGGTAATAATAATCTTCGCCATTCACATCGAAGTTTGATGATTCTTTTTTTATTTACTGTCTAAAAGTTGAATTTAATTTATGTGTGCGCTGAAAAATATATCAAAAACATCCCCTTCTCAATGCCTTCTCATGATAATCTCACTCATTATAGTTTATCTCTTGCGGTTCCCATGGCAACGGACGTAAACAAACGGCTTACAAAATTTTATGGAGGAAATCCAAAAGTATTTGTATCAATGAATGAATACGGATCGCATAAAACGAAGGAAGATCAGTTCTGAATTGATGATTTTGTTAGGGTTTTGTACGCGTTAGGGTTTCAAAAATTGTACCTAAGTATTACTTTACTGAGCCTCCGCGTCTGTCTATAAGCGGGCTGTATTTTGTGCAGCAATCATTGGCCGCATTTTTATTACAATATTTTATTATAATACATACCTACGTAAAAAATACCGTAACTAATGAGCATGAAGAGATATAGGGTGACTGCTCCAAAATGACAGCGCACGAACTGCAACATACCTATACCTCACGAATTGATTTTATGAACCGTAATAGTTAGGCAGTGAAAATATTGACAGAATGTGAATTTATAATGTAGCTTTAACGATAAATCATCAGCGGCAATGGCATCCATAAGAAAACTATAAAATTTAAAACGGTTTATAAGTACAAACCCAATTATTGAATAAGGTATTTAGTCATTTATTTATTTATTTATTCAATAAAGGTTCACCAACAGTATACATATAATAGCTTAATATAACTTAATGAATGGCAGTAGGTACTTATTGTTCTTATACATATACCTATAATAGGTGGATACAACATTCTTAAGAAATTAACTTAAAGATTACAATAAAAATTGTTGAGATCAATTTTAGACTTAAAAATAGAAGTTAAACAGGTTTCTTAAAAGATAGTTTAAGACTGACTTAAAACAAATAAAAAGGAATTAAAAAATTAAGGACTAAGAGATATCTCGGTGATAACAACGAATAAAATTTCACTGAGTGCTCCTGGTTAACAATGTTAGTTCTCATCTAATGAGAACTGCTGAAAATGTTTCAGCAGCTTATTTTTAAAAATAATGGGATTATCATAATATAGTCATAAGTTAGTATGCTACCCTTGAAACATCACCAGTGACCTTGATACGATTTGCAGTACAAGGTGTTACGATCCACGCAAACAACAAACTTACGTAAGCATAGTGGGTCGACATCGAATGAGACAATCAATAGATAAAATATTAGGTATTTCTTCCTGCCTGAGATCGCCAAAACGTTATGTTAAATTTGGTATTTAGATGGAAGAGGGTTTCTGTTCTGCATGAATCTTTAGAGATTGCTTTACGTTCAAATATTTACAGTTATACGGGACGTAGGTATGGTGCCGTCATAGAATTTGCACCACCTCAGCTCGTCCCGCGAGTGTCGTAAGGGTATAATCCTCGAGAAGGCAGCAACTTCGCCTGCAAAACCATTTTTACCACCAAAACGCAATTTTCAATTCGCATGCCCCACGTATCCCCCTTATTATGAAAGTCCATTGACGCCATTTAGCATTATCATTTAGCAACTAGGTAAAATCTAGAATTGAATAGTTTGGAGCCTTTTGGATCCTCGCTCCGGCTCCACCTCGCTCCGGATGGTATAATTGCTCAACGACTCTTTTATAAAGAAGATCGGTTGCCAAGTCCCTTTTAGGCATGTTTTATTGCAGCGGTGTTGTTTATCAACTATAAACCAGGTGAATTATGGCGCCGAATAGAGCAACGCCCCCGTACTTAAATGCTCGTAAATATTAGGTTTTTACCTAAAATCATGCTCAAACTATGCTTTTGTTATCGTAAATGCGAAAAACCGTAGAGTCAGAGTCAAATCGTTTATTTCTTTAGACTTAAAAAATAAGCACTTAGCAAGTCAAATTTTTACTATATAAACGGCTTGATAAATAGTAAAATTACTATCAAAAAAGAAATTAGGTGCAATTAACTCTAATTCACTTAAATTTTTCCATAAACTTGGGCATGCCGCGAAAGGGTAGACAGTCAACACAACACCCTGTAGGTGTTAGATGAAAAAAAAACACCCAGTATCGCAATCATCGTAGACGAAATCGGCTAGGATAGACATAATACCTATATTATCATCAGTATCACCTAATTAAAAAACGTTTATCTGTTTATAGGAGGGTGGAGGCCCCGATTTACTTCAAATAGACGACAGCTTAACTTACTACTAGCGCCACGCGGTTTCACCCGCGTAGTTTCCGTTCCCGTGGAAATTTTGGGATAAAATAAGTAAGTATACTTTTTAATAATTGTAAAAGATTTTTTTAAATCGGTCCAGTAGTTCTGGAGCCTATTCAATACAAACAAACAATAAAATTTTTCCTCATTATATTAGTGTAGTAGACTTTATGTTCCCGCAATTATAGGCGGCCATATCTACATAAACAAGAATATAATCACACTTCACACTTCACATCACACTTCACACTATCACACTATATTATAAAGGCGAAAGTTTGGATGGATGTATGGATGGATGTTTGTTACCTCTTTACGCCAAAACTACTGAACTGATCTGGCTGAAATTTTGCATACAGGTAATTCTAATACTGGAATAAAACATAGGCTACTTTTTATCCCATAAATCTGTTCCCGTGGGATGAAAATCACCTTTTAATGTTTTCATAGGAAGAACGCGTGCGAAGCCGTGGGGCGCAGCTAGTATAAGAGATAAAATTGAATCTTTAAAACAATCAGTGACAGAATTTGCTGGAAATTGCTTGATCTTACGTAGATCCGGTATAAGCTCTATTAACAGAGAATTCGGGTTAAATTCTCGTCATGATGACCTCATTGATCGTTTGTAATCGACTTTAGCTCCATCCAAATATGGCGGGAAAGTCCTTTGCAGATAAATACACCTACTTTGGATTAACTTTAATTTAAATCAAGGTGTTCTTTAAAATCACTGAGGAAGGCATCTCAAAAAAGAGCTTCCGGATTCCTAGTAAGCTTACTGCGAAACCCTTTATAATTGTGATTTCGGGATGTCTCTGGCTGATGATTATCTTGTAAACTTTACTTTATGTAGGTACATTCTCTTTCCTTTATTGTCAAATCATGTTCTGCTTATAAGTTTTGTAGTGGTAGTTTATTTTTTTGTGCAATAAAGAATTATTATTATTATTATTATTATTATAAACCATTTGAGAGAATCTAGGAGAGAGAGAGAGAGAGAGAGAAAGTTAGGGACCAAGGATACTACGAGTATTTATTTATTTATTTTATTTATTTATTTATTTTACTTTAATTAAAACGGTAACAATACCACTTACATTAATTAAAAATACACAATTTGATTAATTAGGTACCTAACAAATATTATATAATTCAAAAAAATAATAATTATAATTAAATAGATTTTATACAGACACACAATCATACACCACGCTCACAAAATCATATATATAACATAGTATAATAATAATAATAATATATACATATACATATACATAGTAGAGTATAACATTGTTTTGAAGAAGAATGTTTTCGATCTATAGTTGTTTAGGGCAAACGTTATTTTTCCTCCTTTTGTTAGCGCTATCAGTGACATAGAAGGGCTGCGTGTGTATGTGTACTGAAAAAATGAAAGTATTTAAAGTTGATGTCTAAGAATCTATCGATGAATATCTATATATATAGATATTCAAACATAAAATAAATTATTTTCCATAGGAACAACGCGTGCGAAGCCGCGGGCAACAGCTAGTAATAATATATATTCCTATGTTCTATTTTTTTTAATGTATTATAGAAATAGGTTATGGGAAATAAAGGCTTTTTTATTTTTATTTTATATATATATTATATTTTTATAAATAATAAACTAGCGATTCGTACCTACCGGCTATGCACAGGAGGACATAATTTTTTAAACATTAGGTAGGTAAGGTTGGGTCTCCTAAGCTCGGAACGCATTTGCTGAAAATTTGAGACGTACCTACTGCATTTTTATTTTATTTCTCATGATTTGGTGTCGTTTTTCTGTTGCTACTACTGCTAATTGATGACAAAGAAATATCGTTTAACCCCATATTTTTGATTTGCGTAGTTGCTATCTATCTAAGCAAATTAAGAGCTTAATAAGCAGACTTTTTTCGACATACCATAATGAAGAAAAAAACATGTCGGCCGAAGATCGGACTATATACGACTTTAAGAACGTATACTTCACTATACGTTTTTAAAGTACACATTAGGAAAATATCCGGACTTACTTCCATACATTAGGTATATAGGTATCAATGATCCGGTCAGCTCTTTTCTGCAGAATCACCTGTTTCGTCTGGTCGCTGGCCGGACACAGTATGAGGAGAGTGAAATGGCGGATCTAGTAGTCTAGCCAGCATAGCAGTAGAAAATATTGCCTAATTTGGGAGTTATTCCATGCATCCGATCTTAGGCGACCCAACTATACCTACCTATTTTAACATTATATACATTATGAATGTAAGCGGGTTAACTACGAACCTAGTTTGTGTTGGAAAAGCACCAACTAGTTTTATCAAATAAACATAATATTTATTATTATAAACATAATATGTAAAATTACTTACAAACTAATTTAATTTTTCTTTACAAACTTACATAAATACGAATCTTCTTTATAATTATTTTATAGCGTAGAATAAACACGCTAGACTAAATATGAACAAAAAAACAACTTGGCTTCATACGGGTGGATACGGACGGATACGGAGCCAAACCTCTCATAATTTAAGCACACAGAGTTCGTGACAATTTGTACTAATAAACCTTTGAAACCTAATTATTTCCTTGTCCACACTCCAAACCAAACTCGTTCAAAACCATAAGATTAGCAAATTAAATCAAAAATTATTCATTTCCACGAATACTCATAAATACATAAACACCTAGAAAAGTTTAAGTTATCAAATTAATCAGTGACAAGGAAATAAATTTATATTTTGATTTCTGTCGCTTCGATAGGTACGTAGACTAAAGTGAAAAAGCGACGAAGAAGCCTGTTGTCGGTTTTTTTTGCCTGTTGATGTTTTTTAGCTTGAAAACTAATCAGAATCTATCTTTTATTGTTTTCCAAATAGGCCTCATGGTCCCGAACGAAATTCCCAAAATCACAAGAGTCGTAAATCAAAATAGTAGGTACAATATCATTGGAATTAGCATAAAGTTCGCGCTACGGGCTGCGTAGGCGCATTGCCCAGTATAAGGACAGCGCGCATTCCTCACAGTGTTGTTTCCTCTTCAGACATACGAACAGTAAGTTTCGTGTGTTGTGCAAAGTGCTTGTGACTTTAATTAATTTTATAAGTAAGTTTTAAGTTGTTTTGGTGATTTAAGTTAAACCTCGGAAGGAAAAGTTTCGAAGAAGTTATCGTATTTTTTGCTGGAAGGTTTAAATCGGACTCTAGGAACGTATTACTTTACTAGTACTCGTATTTGCGATATATGTTTACTTGGAGGGAAAAGTTTCGAAGAAGGTATCGTAATTTTGTGCCCTAAAAAAAGGAGATTAATGGGACTCGACTCGACTAGGTACTTATACGTAGTTATCTTAAAAAGTAAATTATTATGTTTGATTATTATTAACTAAGTTAGGTAGGTAGGTACTTATTTAACTGCCATCGTTTAACGATATATTGCATAAGTAGTTAAAAAGCGAAAACTAAAAATTATTATCAAAAAACATATTATGTACTAGCTGCGCCACCCGGCTTCGCGCACGGTGTTTTTATGTAAACGTTTATAGGGATTTTAGCATACGGGAACTAATTTATGGGATAAAAAGTACCTAGCCTATGTTTTATTCCAAGATTATAACTACCTAGGTACTTATATACAAAATTTCAGCCCGATCCGTTCAGTAGTTTTAGCGTGAAAGAGTAGGTAACAAACATACATCCAAACATTCTTACAAACTTTCGCGTTTATTCATTCAGATGTAAGCGGGTTAACTACGAACCTTATTTGTGTTGGAAGAACACCAACGTTTCATCCCTTTCGCGTTTATAATATTAATACCTACTATGTAGGATAAAAGGTACCTGGTCTATAGGTAGGTACCTTAAATTCAATCAAACTTATGTAGTAGGTACCTATTTTGGCATAAATTCCATAAAAACGTCTACGAGTATAACCATTACGAGATGGCGTAAAATTTTAACAATACAAATGACAAATCAACACAGTAATAGATATTCAAATCAGTATGGCACAGTAATTCAATGTTGCTTGCTTAGATTGACGTTGATGTGATTCATACAACTCACACATAAATCTTGCAACCTTCAACGCACTTCAATAGAGGTCCAGTCCAAGTCCGTATACAGAAAGAACGCTGGAAACTTATAAGCGCTTACCGGCGCTGGTAACCTACGCAGGAAAATATATGAACGCGCGCCGATAAGCACTGAACGGTGCCGTCAAGTGCCGATAAGCTTCAACAAGCGCTGGTCAGCGCTGCGCGCTGCCATCTAAAATTAATAAACAACTGTGACAACCAGCTTCCTTTGTGTTGAACGGACCAGCGCTGTCAAGCGCCGGTAAGCGCTTATAAATTTCAAGCTTTCTTTCTGTATACGGCCCAACCCAATACGATCTCGTGCCTTGCCTAGATTACTCATTAGGTATAGGTACACAGTTCATTCATTCATACTAATCAAATAGAAATTGTTTATTACTTTGTATGCGTGCTATCGAATTTATGTTTCGTGCTGACTTAGAATTTGCACCACCTCAAGTCTTCCCACGGGTTTCGTAAGAAGTGACTAAGGGATATCCACTGAGGGCGGGCAGGAGCGCCCCCTGCAGAAGAATTATACCACCAAACTGCGATCCCCAACTAGGGTTGCCAGATGTCCGGTATTTAAGCGTACAGTCCGGTATTTTCAAGGCCTGTCCAGAGTGTCCAGTAAAAAATAAATGGACATACCGGACAGAACAATGTCGTGTAAGTACTGGTCACAAGCGCCTACAATGGGGGAAGAAGGTGTATCAAATAAAACACTATTGAAAGCGATTGCGTCAAATGCTAAATAATATGTTAAAAAGAAGTAAGTAGGTACTACCTAAAAGTACCTAGGTATGTACAGTGCAACATACATAAATTCGTTTTAGAAGAATTATTGAACTTTATTATTTGTTAATTGGAAGTTTTTTTGAACATACCATCGTTTAATAAAGACTATCTCAAGTGAGCATAGTCTTGGCGACGACAATTTTATGACTGCATTATATTTTGTTCGACCTAGCTTACAACCATTGGGGTTGTCCGGTATTTTTTCGCGACTCACCTGGCAACCCTTTCCCCAACCCGCATGGGGATTATGGGCACTTACCTACTACCATTCATGAGTTAAACACCAATAAGGCGCTTAACCGGGGGAGGCCGTCCAACAGTGAACCAATACAGGCTGTTGAGGTTGAGGTTGAGGTACAATCGATGTCCAAAATCACCCCCTTTCGGCTTAATACACCCTTTCCGTCGCACCCTTTATGAGTCAAGGAAATAATCTATGTATAAGTATAATGAATTTGGTGGGTATACCCACAGAACTCTACCAGACTCTACCTATAGGTAGAGTCTGGTAGAGTCCTAAAACACAAGTGACTCAAACGATATCACCACCAAGGAAGAGTCCCATCCCATGCATGCAATACGTCTAGCAGCTTTTAAAGAAAATGGGTCTAAATAAGGAATTTTTTTCATTGCTTTCATGTTGTTCATAGAGTTATGTTACATTAGGTATACTTATTTATGATTTTATTCCGGTTTCATAAATAAGTACCAAAGTCTAAAATAGAGGCACAAGAATACGATACAGATTTTTTGTTTGGACGATTTCCTACTTATTTAGTTATTTACAGATGATAGAAAGTCATATTTATATTTTTTTGTTTTTAGATGGGTGGAATGCTGCTGTCTTTGGCACCGTTAGTGCTGCTAGCCCTCCAGGCTGGCGTTGATGGTAAGTTATTCAAATCAAATCCAAAACTTTAACAATAAATACATACATAGGTACTAAAATAATCAGGTCAAATTATAAAATTAGCACTTATCACTTTTAAATAATAAGTCACTCAGAAAAAGGTCAATATATAAAATTAATAGGTAGGTAACTATTAATAATGAAAGGTACTTTCCGGCGCGTGTGAAGTTTTAATAGAAGATTGGAGTGGTGACCAGCTATTTACACTCTAACTACATAATATCTCTATATTTATCGAGGGTAACCACAGTGTAACAATTTTCATAATAAATACTTAAAATATTTATATGCCTACAACACTAAGGCCAAAAAGGATTACCTACCGATAAACCAATAAGTGGAGCAGAAAAGTACCTAAGTCTAGAAATGTTCAACAATGTTCATAAATTATCTGTAAAGTTATCTAAATACAAAGTAATAACTGAGGTTTTCACCGATTAAATAATATAAAAGCGCGCGCCTGTGTAGGTATATATATATATCTTTGTGGATAAACCCTTGTTAAAAGTTAAAGTTAAGGCCCATACACCAGCGAAAGTGGCGCCCCCAACTATTATATCTTATTATTACGTTGAACGCAGGAATTTTTAAAAATCCTACGTTCAGTTTGTGGTATCTATTATAAGCTATTTATTAATGCCTCTGTAATAGTTTCATTTTGTAAAGCTTAGGAAGAGATACGAAGTCGCGCTTTTTGGCCACCAAACTCTATTTTTGCATCTCCTCCTAAACTATATGAGATAAAATTATAAAAGAGGTATTAAAAAGTAGCTTATAATAGATACCACAAACTGAACGTAGGATTTTTAAAAATTCCTATGATAAACGTAAAAATATGATAAAATAGGAATTGCTGTCAGATTGGCTCGGGTATGCGCCTTAAAAGACAAAATAAAAAGTTATTGGGAACTTCTTATGCCTTTGCGATCACAAAAACCTTTAAATCTCTGAACACTAAATAATAATGTCATAAGTTTGTTTTTATTTAAATAAATCATAATTACAATAACAAGATGATTATACATTGGTCCATATTTGTATTATAGTGGGTGTAAACGGCTAAGTAATATAGACAATTTAGATAATAGTCTTATAGTTTTTTAATATGTATAGGTATAGGTACCTACTGCATTATTTTATGTATATGTTACACGTATTTATTGAAGTCTTAATTAAATCTAGCATACCTACAAGACACAACCGCGTGCCCTTCTTTTTCTATGTTGGTCGTTCAAAATCTTCAGCAATTTTTTTATGTGCCGAAGTCTACGATGAACAAAGAAATTCAGCTAGGACACGATCTACATCACTCCTAGAAAGAGATCACTGGTATTGTTACACAATTGAAAAAAAAAGGAAAACTTATCCATAATGGATCAGCGTGGAATGGAGCAAAAATTTCAATAGCATAGATTCTGAAACAAATACCAGGACATTTATATTTATCCAGATTGTTACGCTGACCAAAAAACACGTCGCGTTTAACGAAAAAGCAAGTTTGCATAACGTTTTAACTTCACAAACAAGTCACACCCCCGCATAATCAACAAAGTAAACAACTTAACTATATCATCATCGTTATTAAAAACTGTAACCTTGGCAACGACCCATACGATGTCTTCAGCCGCCTACAGGCCTCGTCAGTCCATCTGGCACCGACCTGGCTGTAACTTCATCCTTCGTCTGCTATGTTTTTTTAATAGATGTTGCGTGGGTAGGTTCCGCGTGGTCATATTAGGGATTAATACATGTTAATGAGCCTTTGTTCTGAGTTATTATCATTTTAAATTTATTTCTATGATTAATAGATCTTACGATCTGCTCTATATATTACACTAATATTATAAATGCGACAGTTTAGATGTTTAGTTTGTTACCCTTCCCCGCGAAATCTCATGAACGGATCGGGCTGAAATTTTGCATAAGAAAGTAAACTTAAGTAAAAGTAGGTACCTAGTTCTAGGCCTCGAATAACACATAGACTTTTTATCCCTTAAATCAGTTCCCATGGTATAGAAATAACCTACAAACGTTTCCATAGAAACAATGACAGCGAAGCCGCAGGCATAAACTAGTACTATTTGAATAATAATAAGGTAACGTAGTTTTGTACAATTCAATCGGTAAACATACTTGCTTTAACTTATGAATTTGGTCACATAAAATTAGGTACCAGGTTGATAGTGTTCCTCAAGGCTCGATACTACGACCGATCATGTTTATTCCAGTTATAATAGGTAGTTAAAGTAAAGTCGGCTTGCTAAGCAGGTCTGTAAATGCTCAATTATTATCCACTAACCTAATTTACAGATAAAAGACAAAGAGTTCGCAAGATATATTGCAAGAGTTTCATGAAACATTTGGGAAAATTAGAAAGAAGAAGAAAGAAGGACAACTATTTTTTATACCTTAAGAAAACATACACACAAAACGAAAACGTATACTACTAGATAAATCTATAAACTTTCTCTAAGTTATGTGCTCAGAAGATTCTAATGCAAATTATGGCCTCCACACAGCGTTGTGCACTCAGCGTTGTATACTTTTTCTTGCTATTCCACAGGATTTTTGAACCAGACAACGTTTGCCCGGCTAAATAATACCATAATTACTTGCAGCACAACGCTACTACAACTACAATGCACGAAGCTACTTCGGGAGAGACTTGTATGAGCATGGTCGCTCCATCTCGGACACTACAGTGACCTGTGGCTCCCACACATGCGGCGTCGGCGCGCACTGCATCCAGGGCTCCGTGAGGCCTGTTTGCGCGTGTCTGGCCGGACACTCCGGTGACCCGCTCAGTCAATGCATCAGGATTGAATGCGTTGGTAAGAACAAGAAACATAATTTATTTAATGTTTACTAGAAAAAATATTTCTCATAGGGAAAACAATATTACATTTTTGTGAAGTACAGCTTTCCCCGTTGAGGAGGAAATTCCAGGCGGGAAAACTATAATAACCCACGAGGTACCCCTTTATCCTTAAGTGAAATTTTCCAAGGAAGGCGACAAAAGGAACAAAACATATAATAAGCATAGGATAAGCTCCCAATGTTGTCGACAACATCTACCGAAAAACTAGTAATATCTGATGCGACCATAATTACAATTACCTATGCCATGTTCATAAGCCTTATTTTTAATTGGCTCTCTAACGTAATTATGTAATTTGATAATTTGATTAAGTAAGCTTAAGACAAATATATTGTGTAACTATACAGTGTTTAGACATCAATGTAGATGTCATAGTCACAGATATTTTATAGCAATTATAAGTTTCTTCTCTCATCTTTTTGTTTAAATAATTGTCAATTATTATTATTTAAATATGTCATGCTTTGTACCTACCTAAATGTACTTTATATAAGTGTCAATACATCAGATTTTTTTTACAAAAAATTTTACCGTAAGTAATAACTAGTATTAGATTAACTGTGTCACCGTTAGTTGTAACTTCCTTGTCAACTCTATTTAAAAAATGTTTTTCCATGTAACCGCCTATAATTAGTTGAGCACAAGCGCTCTAAACCTTACTCTATTCCATTGTGTAACTTTGCTGTGTATTAACTGTTGGTGGTTCAAATAAATAAATAAATAAAAAGCCAAGGATATAATAAATATATAAGACCTATAATTCAGTTTATCCGCACATACGATTTATGGAACACTCTATTAAAAACACTTTACTAAAATAAGAGACGACGTTACGACGCCGATGATGATTCTTATAAACTGAGATACTTCTATTCTATGTAACTAATACGATATACCTATTTTCTGCAGACAACAGTGAATGCCGAAGCCACCAGACCTGCGTCAACCAGCACTGCGTCAACCCTTGCGACGGTGCTTGCGGTATCAACGCCAACTGCGATGTAAGAATCGAAGTTAAAACGATATATTTATAGAATGATGGGTAGTATTACCATGACAGACGATACACTTATTTTTAGTAATAATCATAAAACCCTATGTAACAACTATGGCAGGGGGCGGGCAGCAGCGCCCCCTGCCGCACAATTCTACCACCGAACTGCGATACCCTACTCGCATGCCCGTCTTGGGGATTATGGTGACTAAGGGATATCCACCAGGGATATATTACTACATGACCTGATCCCACCATCCCCCTTCCGCTCCAGGACAAACAGACGCACAGCGCAATACCATCCATACTTGGTGGACGTACCCTCCACTCGCACTAAGCGGTTTTCCTCCACCTTTATTATTCGCACCGCAAAGGAATGGAACTCGCTCCCTGCCTCTGTTTTTCCGGCCAATTACAACCTGGGCCTCTTTAAGACAAGGGTGAATAGGTATCTTCTAGACCTTCGTGATACACCGTCGGCCGCATCTTCGCTTTCCATCAGGTGAGATTGCGGTCAAACAAAGGTCTATTTACCGTAAAAAAAAATGGGCATTACCCCCATGATAAACTTCAATAAGGCGCTTATCAGCGGGAGGCCTGCGTCCAGCAGTGGACTTACACAAGCTGTTGACTTCGAGGTTGAGGTAACAACTGGCAATTCTTATTGCGCTTACTGTACCTTTGTACTATAGCTATTATTTTTTTGTGAATTATGGTAAGTGATGTTCTGCAATACTTGTCTGCAGGTCCGCAACCACATCCCAGTTTGTACTTGCCCCGCTGGCTACACTGGCAACCCCTTCCAATCTTGCAGGATTGCTGACCCAGGTAATTCCGCTATGAAGTTTTAAGAAACCTGATGCGTGTGTATCGCAAGAGAGGACTAAGGGATATCCACTTGGGGCGGGCAACAGCGCGTCCTGCGGAACAATTCTACCATCGGAATGCAATCCCCAACCCGCAGACCCAAAAGCGTGGGGATTATAAACATTATCTACCCCCTAAAAGATAAAAGCCAAGTCGCTTATCAGGGGGTTGCCTGAGTCCAGCAGTGGATCAGTCTCAGGATCCACTGCTGGACGCAGGGCGGGTATAGGTATTGTTCATATCCCCACGCTTTTTGGTCTTTGTAGTTTCCAAAGTAAAATTAAAAGTAAAAGTAAAATTAATGATTACTTACGCTGATGTGTAGGACGCTGGCCTAGCTCTAAATACAGTCAGTATGTTTATTCACTGTGCAATGTCTGCAAGGAGGTAGCAACCTTCGGTAATTGAGCTATGCCACTATTATAAATTTACGAATTTTGTTCAAACAAAAACAATAACGAGTAACGAGCGATCGCGCCGTTCTGGCTGAGCTACTTAGCTAACATCCTTTAATTTCATCATAAGTTTATAACGTATTATTTCTAACCTTGGCTTATTTTATTAGAGGAAGCTTGTCATCCATCACCTTGCGGAGCCAACACCAAGTGCCACGTTTCCAACAACCAGGCCGTCTGTACTTGTCTTCCAGGATACAGGGTAAGGAAACAAATCGATTGTTGATAATTCTCTAGTCTGCTGACATGCAAATCTAAAATTAAATTAACTTTTCAGGGTAGCCCTCTAAGCGGTTGCCGTCACGAGTGTGATTCTGATAGCGACTGCGCTACCCAACAGTCTTGTCGGGACTTCAAGTGCGTCAGTCCCTGTAGTGACTGCGGCGTCAATGCTGACTGTGAGACGGTCGCTGCGCATCGTGCGGTCTGCAAGTGCCCTAGGGTAACTTTATACTATACTATCCTTTAGCACCTTTTCAGTATTTAATTTATTGCATTCATACACAACGATGCTACAAAGCTGTGTTTACATTATATAGTTTGGTATCAGCGGGGCTAGTCAGTTTTATTTTTAAATGTGTGTGAGGGCGATGTGGTCGCTAAGCGACAGAGTCCCTTTATTTGTAATAAATAAAAAAAATGTGTGTGATTCCTTACGAATAGATTTCATCTAATCTAGCACATTGCTGGTTTTAGTCGGCTCAACAAAAGGACAAAACGAGGATAGGCGTTCTTAACGCAGGCCACCCGCCAGATAGATTCAAACCATACTTCAATTGTATAATTATTTATTGCCATTTATAAAATCTCCAATCACAGTAATCTCCGTGACGTTATGAAACGGCTCGGAGTCGGAAGACCAGCGTTAGTTGCATTGCATGCACTAACTTATGCTCAGATGGGGATCGTTTTGTAGCTTTAACATACTGTCTTCTTTTCTATGGTCTTTTCTTTCAAATTTGTTATTCTAGTGGGTAATAAACCAAAAATACTTGTTCCTCAGGGTTACCACGGTGATCCTTACAAAATCTGCTCAGCCGAGTGCACATCCGACAGTGAATGTCCCAGCTACAAGCCTGCGTGTGTGTACAACGCCTGCATCAACCCTTGCATCAACGCTTGTGGAGTCAACGCTGACTGCAACCTCCGTGGTCTGACTCCTATCTGCTCCTGCCCTAAGACCATGACCGGCGATCCTTTCACATTCTGCAGGCCTTTTGAAGCCCGTAAGTTTTCAATAACAACTGTCGTAGTGTACCCAAAGTTTGTCAGTTTGTAAATATATTATTTTCCTTTAAAAAGATTGAGGTTCTGAATTTTGTACCAAGCTATAGGTACTAACTATACGTACTATATTTTTTTTCACAAAAGAACTATAGCTATAACTTAGAACGTACACCAACTGATCATACCTCCATATTGGGTTTCAAGCTGAGGTATCAATATCAAGTTAAACCTGACTGAAACTTCAATGAAAACTATCTATCGCAATAATTGGTATGATAGTTTGGTGTGCCTCAGGGACCACTCATTAGTCTCTTACTAATCAACATCTTCGCAGGTGACCTCTGCGAGCCCAACCCATGCGGTGCAAACGCAAAGTGCACACCGGGACACGACCGCACTGGAGCCGAGCGTCCTGTTTGCACCTGCCCTAGTGGATACATTGGCAACGCTCTTGTTTCTTGTGAACGCGTAAGTTTATAGATACTTACCTTATCTACTCATCGGTGATATAGTATAAATTTTATAAAAGCATTTATCTAGTGTAACAAAAGTATGGAACTATCTATCGCTAAATATTGGGCTTAATGAGATATTTGTCTTTCTAAGAACCTTACTTAAAAATTGTCGTAGGTATGTATTTCGGATTTGTATGAACGATGACTGTACAGTGAAGGCTTTTATTTCGACACTAAATGGCGTTTGTTTTTAGGGTGAATGCGAGCTGGACTCCCAGTGTAGCGACCACCTCGCCTGCGTTGGCTACAGCTGCGTGGACCCTTGCCTCGGCAATACTCAGTGCGGATCTGGAGCTGTCTGTATGGCCCGCAGGCATCTCGCTGTCTGCACTTGTCCCTCAGGTACCTAACATTTTACTTCAATTTAAATACATATCTTGCGAATTATTTTGCTCCTTTATTTAGAAATAGAGTCTGTTGAAAAGATAAGCGTCGTGGAAATCCAGGGCGCGCGTGTGCTAATTGACAACTTTTGTTGCGTTGACAACACTGCTCTGTAATTGCAGTACGACTAATTATAGTGTTAGTTCACCGGTTCACCGTAACGCCGCGCCGCCACGACGCTCCTCTTTTTGAACAGACTCTACAATGACTATCAAATATCCTGCATTGTTGAGTTCCTTATACAGAATACAGAATATATTTATTATACCTTATGTAACCTGTCATTTACAAAAAAAAAATCGTAATATTATTAATTAATTATTTATAAGATTTATATAAAATATAATTTATATTGCAATATAGCCTTGTTATTGTTTCTTTTTCTATTGCTTTTCTTTGTTTCTTATCTGAGAGGCAAGTCTATTGAAGTTAGTTAAGAATCGTGGTCATGACGTCTCCTTTTAGTACGGGATCTGCTTAGTTCCCTTTCCGCACAATAGAGGTGCTGTACCAAATTTTATGAGAAAAGGAGATGTTACGTTACGATCACTCCTTGTTACTTATGTTATGTCACATAGACTGAGGTACCCCTTTTAACTGTCCTAAAACCATTTTGCGTTCCGAAATAACATTACATTTTGTTAGAACAGCTATAAATAATTTATTTTTGCCCGTGTCCGTTTATTTTGCTGAGGCAACTAGTCTAAACTCTGATAAAGCCTTGGATATGATTCTTAACCATGATATTTTTTCCTCAGGTCGCAACGGAGATGCTCTAGTCAACTGCTACGAATCCCAGTCGGTGGTCGCCACCGCTCGTGCCTATAGATACAAACGTAACGGCAACTTCACAGCTGAAGTAGAAATACCCGCAAAAGAGGCTGAACTAGCAAAGGAGGCCGAACTAGCAAAGGAAGAAAAACCCGCCAGCGAGAAGAAGGAATAAACGATTTTTACCGAACATAGCCGAGTCAGTTCCGAATGAACAAATAAACAGAAAAATTACATACTCAAAAGACACTATAATTTGATGTAGGTAATAAAGTTATAAAAGACTTTTGTAATTATCATATTCTATACCTACTTCATTGTACATACTTTTGGGATGATCATAGCATTAAAAGAACGATATAAAAAATATTTTGAACCTTGCTCTTTCTCTTTATCTCTTTTTGAGGAGAAAAGATGAGACGGCAGTCGTTTTGATAGTGCTAAGATTTACTCGGAAATGTCTTTAAAGTAATTTTAGTAACAAACTGAAAGTGAAACTGCCTTTAAAAATGTTGTTAAGTAGGCTCTATAAAAATGAAACTCATTCTGCATAAGATCAAATTATGTTGTTTTTAATAATAAAAGATTATGAATAAGTAATGTGTATAATTCTGTGTATGGATAAATCAAACTCTTATTTTTTCTGAAATAAGTATTACAATTGACAAAAAATTTACTTTCCCGCTAATTATATTCCATATAGAACGCAGAAAATATTTAAAATTGCCTTAATATTTGATATATTTTTTCGCGAATCTGCGTCAGATTCCGTGTTATCATACTCGTGAGCAAAGAAAAACGCGTACTCGTTAGCGAAGAATAACCTATCGTTTTTTTTTGCTATAGATTACTTCGAACCTATTGATTATATTACATTATGAATGACTCAGAAGTATGTTCATTTTTCTGAGCCGAATGATCATCATATTTTGATTCACCAACTTCCCGATCCAACTTATCGATAATAGGTATTATTGATAAGTTGGATCAGTGATCGATCAATATAAAATGTTGATAAGATGGGAAAGTTGTTGTCTGCCGCCTATTTTTTTCCTCACCTGTAAGAATTTTAACGAACTCAATATTTTATCAAAAAATAGATGGATATTGTTGTGGAGTGGACATAGGTAGGCAACCTCGCTATGATTAGAGATAAAATTTTTGACGCTCCGTTTCAACGATCGCATCGTGCGCACCAGCACGCTCAGACGAAATGCGCGCATAGGTCGTGCAGCGCTTGAGCTGTTTAAGTGCGAAACGGAACGCAGCCCTTGTAGGAAGGTACGGTACCTGTAGGTACGGTACGGCTTACGGGGGCGGCGGCGGCGGCGGGGCGGCAACGCGCGGCGCCGGCAGCGGCCGTACACCTAAGTAGTTAGGAGGTGCTGCAATCAAACACTATACATCCGAGCTGCACGCATTGCCTGAACAAATTAGATATTATAGTATTTCTACTTCATAGAGATATCCTAGTTCACCCTTTGATCGCACGGACACAAGTGTGAACAAAGTGTGAACATCATCGATTTGTCAATTGTTCATGTGAGAACCAGCTGTGTGAAGTTGTTATTATTATTACAGATTTATTTTTTGTGGCTGAAAAATTGTTTAATGCGCCATAAATCTGTGATAAAATAATAGCGGGACGAGTACCTACCTAATTAAATAATCGAATCACACACATACTACCTGTTAGCATTTTGTTACCCTAAAATATTTAAATAAAAATTCGTTTCACGGGAGTGAAACAGGGGTGTGGGACACATGAACCCCTCCCACTGCACCGTAACCTGCCGATTTGACTAGTTATGGGATGTTGTCGATATTTTTTGACATGTTTCCTAAGTAAGGTTAATTTTTATAAAATAACTAAAACTAAAAAGGCTTTAAGTTTATTCGTCCTAAATTAGTCTACATCTTGAAGCCACAGAAGTAAGAAATAAAACATTAATTCCATGTTTATTTTTATTTATAGAATTGTATTTTCATACGTCTTCATCTATTGTAGCTATTCATAGAAATAAGGATATGTTACCCTTATCTTGATTTTAATTTAGATTTCCCTTTGATCTAGCATTGGTTAACTAAGTTTTTTTTTATAATTAGATAGTTAGTCTATGCCTGTAAGTCTGAAAGGATAACCTATTGAGACCAATCATAGTTTTTTAAGACTTACCATAGTTACCATGTACGTGATCGATTTCACAAGAATTGAATTTATATCGACATATTTTACGCATAGTAGCGCGCATAATTGCCCATCCCTATCCATTGCAGGTGTCAATTGGTTCTCCTGTCTCCGCTGATCATTAGGAGGAATAGGCCATAAAGTCTCTATATGGCTAGTACTATATAAACTCTATTTTCTACTTCTTTTAAACAATTAAAAAATATAATTTTATATCGATATGTACAAACGATAAACGAAAAATTCAATCCAGGTCTTCAAATCTTGAATTTTGAATTGAAGAGTCTGTTCAAAAAGAAGAGTCGTGGCGTTTTGGTGAACTAACACTTTTAGTCGTACTGCAACTACTGATAGAGCAGTGTTGTAAACGCACTAACGCACCACGAATCTAGCAGTTGTTTTCTTGTTATACTGGAGATGTAGGTAGAAGCCATCTTAGAAGAAGTTGCAGTTAGTTGAGTGGACGAACGTCAGTCATGCCATTTAAATAGTTGTCATTGTCATGTCATATGTATTTGATTTGACTTTTGACATTTAAATTTTTTTAAGTTGGTCGACTCGTCGCGTTTTCATTACCGAATGATGAAAGAATCATTAATTTTCACTTTAAAATAAAAGTTATAATCTAATTATTGATGTGAGACCATGGCCGAAGTAAACATGGAGAAATTCGCAGTGCCAGATTTCGTCCCTGAGCGCTATGTGAAGGAGCTGACGAAGACCTGTGTCGGGGGGGAGGATCTCCAACAACAGAAGGAAAAGATCGAAACACTAGCCGAAGAAACCGCTAACGCACTCAAAAAGAATGTTTACGAGAACTACATGCAGTTTATTGAGACGGCCACCGAGATATCCCACCTAGAGGCAGAAATGTACAAGCTATCGCATTTACTGAGCGAGCAGAGAACTGTCCTCTCCACCCTCTCCCACGCCTCGGTTCTGGGCTATGACAACACCATGTCCCGAGAATCCCTCGACAACCCTGATCTAGAAACAGACAACGCCGAGGAGGAGCGCAAAAATAAACTCAATGTTATCACTGAGAAGGTTGAAGGTTGCATGAACTTACTTGACGCCCCTGACCGAAATGTGCTACATGAAGGAGACCTTCTAGAAATCGACGCTGAAGAAAACACTGCCCTTCAAAGAATGCATGTTTATTTATTTAGTGATTGCCTCATGCTAACCTCTTGGATATCGAACCGAAGAGGCCCCATGCGGTATAAGTTCCAAGCTAGCTATCCTATAAGTACTATAGCTGTGGTTAATGTGCGTGATTTGGGAACGGTGAAGCAAGCATTCAAAGTGTTGGCATTCCCAGATACACGAGTGTTTCAGTGCAACAGCATAGCAATAAAGAAGGATTGGCTGGACAAGTTTGAAGTTGCTAAGAAACTGTATGTTGAAAAAGAAAATTTAAAGCAGAAGAAAAAGGAGAACTTAGAAAAGCCTAAACCGGTCTCAATTGAGTCTCCAAGTCTCTCTGTGGAGGAGCTACCTTCCCCCCAGGTGAGCCCTCTGCCTGAGTGGCTGGCTGATGTAACAGAAGAGCTTGATGTCTTGATAGTAGAAAGGCATTTTCAGAAGACTTACGAGCTAATGGTCAAAGCGCAGAAAAGTTTAAACTCTGAGGAAAATAAAACCCACCCACAAAAGCCTGATATTCTTAAGAAAATTGAACAGAAGCAAAAGGCTCTGATAGAAATACTATTGAAAGAGCTGGATGTCACACAGAACTGGAGCCCTAGGGGCGGGTTGCAGTCCACAAGGCATTCTGTACTAATACTCAATAAATTCAACATGACAAGCCAAGCTTGCGAAATGTACCTGGCTATATGCAGTCACACTGTTAAAGTACATGTTAAAGGGGTCCAACTAGAAGGTTCTATAGACAGCTATGTTAAACAAGTGGGAGAAGTCTTCTTTTGCTCACTGACTGATGCCTTAACAGAGTTCACCTCCTTATTTCCTAAAAATAAAATAAGTGCTTTTGTAGTTTGGGCTAGTCTACAGCTTAGGATATTGATGAGTCAAATTATTAAGCAAGTTTTCACTCCACAATGCGCCTTAGATTCTATACTAGACTGCGTTCAAAGTCTAAGAGATCAATGTATGCTGTTTTGTGAATTTGGTCTCGACTTAAGGTTTCAAATGAACAGCTGTTTACGAGCACCCATTATAAAGGCATTGAGAGAATACAAAGAGAGGATACTCGACTCTATGAAAGGGAAAGTATCAGAAGATAAATGGACACCAGTGAATATGCACACTAAAACTGGTGTGAACAAATTTTTAGCGCAGATGGAAAACTTGGGCCTTATCTTAGCAAAGTATATTATAAACGAGACTTGGGTAGATTTATCGAGTAGTACAATATGGTTTGCCCAATCGGTGATCACTGTCCAGAAGGTTGGACTGAAACTTGTTACAAAAGACATGATGGATGTCTTAGATGACTGTATCCACGCTATATTCAATGCTCGCCTTAATTTGTCTCTAGGGAATGACTCTAGCTATGCACAGACTAACTTCAAGTTCATTTTAGAAACTGTGATGCCTTTAATGCTGAGATGTTATAAGGAAGAAGCGAGCTATGAAAATGAGAAACTGGTAGCATTAGCTAAGAAGTTTGGTGTTAATGTAGCTCCCAAAAAAGCTAACATCACAAAATATACAAGTAATGAATATTTATGAAAATAGTCATTAGTTGTTAATGTATAAAATTATTTTTATTATGCTGAAGCTTTAAATTGTATTATATAGGTAGTAAGCATGCATTTTGTACGGAAGTTTATTTAACTGATCAAATTGAAATATTATTATATCCAAGTTATGATTATGAGATTTTAATAAACAGAAATCTATGGTTCTATGTTTATTTTCATGGGAAGATTTGGTCAGATGGAATAAAAACATATTTCGAGTAATAAAATATTTTTATTTAGTAACATAATTTTACACTTAGCCTATAGTAGGTAGATATAATACAGTAAATATGTGAATCTAGCATTGACTAAATAACTTATCTACTAAGCAAGATAAAAAAAACGTTGACTCTAAAACGTAAATGTACCTTTGGTTGAAAAATGGATTTTGGTGTAAATTCAGATATCGCCAAAACTAATCTTAACTAATTTGACTGGACTAAAATTTCGGTCCCTAATGCCGTGTTTCCACCGCGAAAGGGTGATGAGCGGGAAATAAGAGATGAGTAAGCAGAGTTACTCCTTCCCGCTCGACTATTTTTCTGCCCACTCAGTACTTAACAATCAACTATTTGTTAGTGGAAATACAAGTATGCAGTTTGCGCGAGTTAAGGGGCGAACTTGGCGGGTTCGGTGGTCAAACGAGGCCTAGATAACGGGATTACGGGACCCCCCGTGGTAAAAAACTCAAATTACATACAATTCAATAATTATTTTTGGTTCCTCGAACGTGAAAACGCGATTAAGCGGTCTTATACACGTACCTACTGCACGTTTCAAATATACAGACGGCAAATTGCCGATTGCAACGCGACGGCAGTCGACTGACGTCGATTAAACTGCAGTCGAGCTTTGCAGTCAGCGACTTGCCGTCCGTGTTTATGAACCCTAAGAAAAAAAACTTGCAGTGGAAACCTTACCGATCGAAATAAAAAATATGGCTTAATTTTTACTATTGGTGTCTATTTAGATGTCGCCAAAACCAAACTAAACTCAATTAACAGTACTAACGACAAGTAAGCGGGTTAACTACGAACCTTGTTTGTGTTGGAAGAAAACAAACAAGGTAGTTTACCCGCTTACATTCATAATGAATTCTATAGTACTAAAAATGTTGCTGTCCCTCTCATAACGATCAAAACAATAAAGGATGGCATCATTTTTAGTCCTGGTCAGATTGGTTTAGTCTAGTTTTGGCAACTTATGAAAAGACACCATTGTCAAATCAATTGAGTCTAGCTATCAACATCTGAATTAACACCTATATATTCAAATAACCATCAAATTGGTACTCCAGTTAAACCCAGATCAATCCAAAGCGCATCAACCCTCAGCCTCCATCAACGACTCAATAAAAGTCGTCCCATTGATCAACTTAGTCGTCAAAATGACGAACTCCACATTAGAATCTTCCTGCTGACTGATTGTCCTCAACGCTGATATCTCTTGATACGTACAACCGCCTATAAAGTAGACTAGAATAACTCTAGGGCAGTCTAGAGATGAGTTTTCGCTGGAGATAGAGTTTCTTCGCGCTGTGCGTGGCTGAAGGGTCTGGAGCTCCTCGATTGTGGGCCCGGGGAGAAGGCCCAGGACATCTTGGATACCTGCAATGAATAAATATACGTTACTAGCTGCGCCCGCTGTGTGGTGCTGACTTAGAATTTGCATCACCCCATCTCTTCCCGTGGGTGTCCTAGGACTTCAAGGTTGATGTATCCATCTATATAACATGTCTATACCGTATCCATCCAGCATAGAGCATGTTAGTAAATAAACCACGATACAAATAACAAAAACTCACTTGCTTGGCGTCGAGTTTCAGATATAATTGTAAGCATTTTTTATTGAAGGGAGGATCTAAAATCGACAAGTAATTTAAATTTCGTATAAAAGGATGCGCCAACAAAGTGAATTTTAGGTTAAGTGTGGGCGGTTTGTATACGTTTATGCCTCATTCAAAATGGACACGGTATAGGTACGCGACTATTACCTACCTCTACCTACGTAGGTAGGTAGGTATGCTAATTTTCATAAATACGTATTTTTTGTTGATAACCACACGCGTCATGCAGTTTATTATTAACAGGGTTTTGTGTGCTTATCTAACCGATAAATGTTTGCGAAACTGGAAATGCGCTTATCAAGCTTTATCATAATACGTAGCTATTTATGGTATAATAATATAGTACCGGACAATAGCCATGAGAATTGTTTTGACTCAGGATTTCACACTGCAGCTATGTATGTATATTATTGTACATTACATTTCTTCATCAAAATAACATGGTATACAATTTTTTAGTAAAATAAAATATGTTTAAATAATTCTGTTAAAAAACTATAAACCAACTTCAACTTTTGTAGTTTTATCATGATTTTTCATAGATCCCACTGTCAGAACTAAACCAAATTAAAATGGGACCACACGGAAAGCACCAGCTTTCAAATAAAAAAAAGAATCATGACAATCGGACCACCAAAAGTTTTGAGGTAACAAACATAAAACAATAAAAAAAAGTAGAATTGAGTACCTCCTCTTTTTTTGAAGTCGGTTAACAATAAATAATTTAGGACAATTCACACACAGTTATAAAGCCCCAAACTAAACAGAGCTTATGTTATGGGTACTAGATAACTGATATACATAATACAATACACTACATAGATACATATTTTTTTATTATACATAGAAAACATCCAGAACGCCCTGAACAAATATCTGCTGATCGTACACACATTTGTTCCGAGGCGGGAATCGAACCCGCAACCTCCTGCGTCGCAGGCGGACCTTCGCCCACCGCGCCACAGAGACATTACATCTGTCATACAGCTGGGCCTACACATGATCCTGTGTGGATTGTCCAGCATTAGTTATTTATTTTTGAGCTGTGTGGTGTTGGCTTAGAATTTGCACCACTCCATATCTTCTCGTGGGTGTCGTAAGAGGCGACTACCGGGGGCGGGCAGCAGCGCCCTCTGCATAACAATTTTAACTGCGATCCCAACCCGCATGTCACGCCGGCTAGGTGCTAATCAGGGGGAGGCCTGCGTCCAGCAGTGGACCGATACAGGCTGTTGAGTTGAGGTGAGTTATTTATTTGAAATAAAATAAATAATCACTCAAATATTAGATTTTCGACTCACCGGCCCAGCCTTTGTTCTTGGCAATATGCTCGCTTAGTCGAACGGTCAAAGGTGTATATTTGCTTGACAAGAAGCCTTTCTCTGATTCCACTTCTGATTCATCAGCTGTAAGGTGTAACGTCTGAAAAAAAAAGAAAACGAAAATTTAAATCTCTTGATAATCGGCTCTGCATAATCAGATATTCTAAAGAATGTGTCATTATCATCATTTTCCGGTTCTGAACCTACAACGGCTAAGGTAAACATGTTCTTGAGTGGAGACCGCGACTCGGCATACGTAGTCCGACCAGGTGGGATGACGATCTGCGAAAGACTGAAGGCAGATGCTGGATGCGTCAAGCTGGAGACAGGGTGCTATGGTGCTCATCAGGGGAAGCCTGTTAGAGGTGGGTGGCTCATGAGTGGGAGATACAAAAGATATATCGGTTCAACGGAGCGAATCTATCCCTCGCTTACCTCAATCTAGGGAGTGGGGCGGTCTAGAGACACTAGTCTGTTACCTTCCTAAGTACCGCGTAGTGCCGGCTGCCCGCCTGAGGCCGCAGCAGGCCGCAGCGGTCCAGGTTGCAGAGTGTTAGCCAGCTGGACAGTCCGTAGGCTTGCACTAGCGACCGCTTGTAGTGTTCTAGTATAGAGACACTAGTCTGTTACCTTCCTAAGTACCGCGTAGTGCCGGCTGCCCGCCTGAGGCCGCAGCAGGCCGCAGCGGTCCAGGTTGCAGAGTGTTAGCCAGCTGGACAGTCCGTACGCTTGCACTAGCGACCGCTTTTAGTGTTCTAGTATAGAGACACTAGTCTGTCCTTCCTAAGTACCGCGTAGTGCCGGCTGCCCGCCTGAGGCCGCAGCAGGCCGCAGCGGTCCAGGTTGCAGAGTGTTAGCCAGCTGGACAGTCCGTAGGCTTGCACTAGCGACCGCTTGTAGTGTTCCAGTATAGAGACACTAGTCTGTTACCTTCCTAAGTACCGCGTAGTGCCGGCTGCCCGCCTGAGGCCGCAGCAGGCCGCAGCGGTCCAGGTTGCAGAGTGTTAGCCAGCTGGACAGTCCGTAGGCTTGCACTAGCGACCGCTTGTAGTGTTCTAGTATAGAGACACTAGTCTGTTACCTTCCTAAGTACCGCGTAGTGCCGGCTGCCCGCCTGAGGCCACAGCAGGCCGCAGCGGTCCAGGTTGCAGAGTGTTAGCCAGCTGGACAGTCCGTAGGCTTGCACTAGCGACCGCTTGTAGTGTTCTAGTATAGAGACACTAGTCTGTTACCTTCCTAAGTACCGCGTAGTGCCGGCTGCCCGCCTGAGGCCGCAGCAGGCCGCAGCGGTCCAGGTTGCAGAGTGTTAGCCAGCTGGACAGTCCGTAGGCTTGCACTAGCGACCGCTTGTAGTGTTCTAGTATAGAGACACTAGTCTGTTACCTTCCTAAGTACCGCGTAGTGCCGGCTGCCCGCCTGAGGCCGCAGCAGGCCGCAGCGGTCCAGGTTGCAGAGTGTTAGCCAGCTGGACAGTCCGTACGCTTGCACTAGCGACAGCTTGTGGTGTTCTAGTATAGAGACACTAGTCTGTTACCTTCCTAAGTACCGCGTAGTGCCGGCTGCCCGCCTGAGGCCGCAGCAGGCCGCAGCGGTCCAGGTTGCAGAGTGTTAGCCAGCTGGACAGTCCGTACGCTTGCACTAGCGACCGCTTGTAGTGTTCTAGTATAGAGACACTAGTCTGTTACCTTCCTAAGTACCGCGTAGTGCCGGCTGCCCGCCTGAGGCCGCAGCAGGCCGCAGCGGTCCAGGTTGCAGAGTGTTAGCCAGCTGGACAGTCCGTACGCTTGCACTAGCGACAGCTTGTAGTGTTCTAGTATAGAGACACTAGTCTGTTACCTTCCTAAGTACCGCGTAGTGCCGGCTGCCCGCCTGAGGCCGCAGCAGGCCGCAGCGGTCCAGGTTGCAGAGTGTTAGCCAGCTGGACAGTCCGTACGCTTGCACTAGCGACCGCTTGTAGTGTTCTAGTATAGAGACACTAGTCTGTTACCTTCCTAAGTACCGCGTAGTGCCGGCTGCCCGCCTGAGGCCGCAGCAGGCCGCAGCGGTCCAGGTTGCAGAGTGTTAGCCAGCTGGACAGTCCGTACGCTTGCACTAGCGACCGCTTGTAGTGTTCTAGTATAGAGACACTAGTCTGTTACCTTCCTAAGTACCGCGTAGTGCCGGCTGCCCGCCTGAGGCCGCAGCAGGCCGCAGCGGTCCAGGTTGCAGAGTGTTAGCCAGCTGGACAGTCCGTACGCTTGCACTAGCGACCGCTTGTAGTGTTCTAGTATAGAGACACTAGTCTGTTACCTTCCTAAGTACCGCGTAGTGCCGGCTGCCCGCCTGAGGCCGCAGCAGGCCGCAGCGGTCCAGGTTGCAGAGTGTTAGCCAGCTGGACAGTCCGTACGCTTGCACTAGCGACCGCTTGTAGTGCTCCAACACGCGGGGCTTGAGGCCGGAGCCGGTCGCGCATTGGAGGCAGATAAGACGGAGCACCTGGGTAGAAGCACTTGATTATACTCATAATCAGCCTATACTAGTCCACAGCTGGACATAGGCCTAATGAGAGCCATATCACCCTGTCTTCAGCTTAACATCTACCTGCAGTCTTTCGCAGATCGTAACTGGCCGGAGGGTATCCTACACTACGTTTGCCGAGTCGCGATGAGTCTTGATTATCATACTTGAATATTATAAATGCGAAAATTTAGGTGTACTTAATGGATGGATGGATGTTTGGCTCGGTTATTACTCGGTATTATCACGGTAAAGTTATATAACACAGTATTAACAGTTAGATAACTTTACAGTGGTATTATCATCCTCTCTCGCTACGCTCGGTTTAGTCCCTTGTAAAATAATCTACTATTTACGGTGGTTGTCAAAAAGTTAAGGGAGCTGACATAAAAGAAAGAAAGATGATCGGAGTGAATTGCAATTTTTTTGACACCTATGTGCGTCGATTGGCCAATAAGATGATACGTTCAAAACAACTCTTTTTTTCTAAGACCTTGATTACGAGACGCGGCGCGTGCAGCGGCCCCGTCATCGCACGCGTAAACACAAACATATAGCAATTTTCTGTGCTGTTTATGGAGAGGCGGGGCGTAAAGAGTGGCGGTGCACGCCGCGTGCGACGCATCAAATCAAACAAACGCGTTTAAAAAGATTCTTCGTAAACACGCTCTACCAACACCATATGTTTGAATTTTGTGCGGGTCGCGCCGCTGCTGCACGACCCATGTCTCTGTAAACAAAGCCTAAGCACTTTTATCTATATTGTTTCCTGTCTTTTTGTGGTATAAAAGTGTTTTCTATCTATCACACTAATATTATAAATGCGCAACTTTGGAAGGATGTTTGTTACCTCTTCACGCGAAAACTACTGAACGGATCTGGCTGAAATTTTACATATAGGTAATTCTAATACTGAAATAAAACATAGGCTACTTTTTATCCCGTAAATCTGTTCCCGTGGGATAAAAATCACCTTTAAACATTTCCATAGGATAAACGCGTGTGAAGCCGCGCGGCGCAGCTACTCTATCATAAATCATTCATTCATCTACCTTGTCTAGTCCGACTAGCCGTAGTCTTCATTCATATTCATTATAAACATAACAGACTTGAGGAAGCGACCACAGACTATCCTTACCTTTGTAAAAGGTTCTTTCTGAGCGATCAAATCTTCTATGTAAGGGCAAACTTTTTCGTTCTCGATGCAATTCAAGAAGTCTTCCTCGCATTGAATAGTGTCGTGGAAATCAAAGCCGTCGGTTTTCTGTAAAATAATCAACATCTGTTAAGTGGGACTTGAACGAGCGCGATTGGATGAGTATCAATCAATAAATAAATTCAAAACAAATTGTAAAAACCTTGCTGCGCAAAAAGGTACATACTATAAAATATCAGATTTAAGATATCTAGAGGATTAAAAGCTTGGAACGGGTTTTGCTTCAAGTCGAAAAATAACAACTAACAGGCTAAAGGTTTTTTCGCCGGTTTTAATATATGTAACTACTTAGAATTAGAATTATTATTATTACCTCCTTGATGTACTCGGCGATGGCGGTGTGCGTGGCCAGCGACTGCTTGTTGGCCAACATCTGCGGCAAACGGGACACGAACTGCTTTATCTCCTGCACTGTCTTGTCTTTGTGTCGCTCGTCCATCTGTGTCTTGATTACTCGCGCCTTCTTTGACAGGGCGGCGCCTACCTGCGATTAAATCGGGTTAAAGATTCTTTATTTTCCCAAAGAACATAAATACAGTTCACTTAAATGAGAAAAACAAAACTTGTAGCTAAATTTAAGTATCTACCTGCCAGTTCACTTAAATGAGAAAAACAAAACTTGTAGTTAAATTTAAGTATCTACCTGCCAGTTCACTTAAATGAGAAAAACAAAACATGTACTTAAATTGAAGTATCTAACTGTATTTATGTAGGTAGTACCTGCTTAGATTTATATTATAGCTCGAGTGTGCTAACCAATTAACATAATCGTACATCGACTTACTTAGTACAAAAACATAAGAAAAATCTCTCATTCTAATGAGAGAAAATAAAACAATCCAATCTAATACAAGATGAGGAACATAAAATCAGTCAAACGATACCTCATTTGTTTTTTTTTTGTTAAACTATCGTAGTTTGTCGAAATCATTACGGATGCAAGCTGTTAACTACGAACCTACTTTGTGCTCAAAGGGATGCGGTACGCGCGCGTCCATAACCGCACTCGCCTTGAAGATGTCCCTCGTTAAGGGATGAAACGTTGGTGTTCTCCCAACACAAAAAGGTTCGTAGTTAATCCGCTTACATACGTAATGATAATGAATCATTTGTTGAAATTGTAATAATAGTTTTAGAGCTACGTGGAAAATAGAATTATTCCCGTTACGTAGCGACACGTTACGTCGCGAATTTATTTGTCGGGCTCGAGCTCAACAGTACAGTCAGCGCGCTAAACGAAGGAACGGTTTTAGTGAGGTCGTATTCAATCTGTCTCCCATCGTTGAAATGAAAAATAGACTCTAAGTGCGTGTATTTAAAGTAAAGACTCAATGGGACGGACGATGGCTGGTTGTTCTTTAGAAATATAGAGTGCACTCTAGGGTCAGACATCATATATGTACCTACCTATACCAGTTTCTTGTAAACATTTTTTTATGTTAGTCACAACATATTTGCAAAGTCAAGATTTGCCTGCTTCACCCGTAATATAGCTGGACAGCGTTTGTCTCATTTCAATAGACTTAGATTTTGTCAATTAAATTTATTATGAAAAATGGCAACCGATATCGTATCAATAGAAGAAATAAATGTGATACTTCACTTTGGCTTTGCACGAGATTAAAGTGTAATACGACTCTAACGTTACATAAAAATGGCATTGATATTATTAAAGAAAAAATCCATGTATGTATCAGATTACAAAAGTGAGGAATATGAGAAAATGTTTTAAAAAAAAATATTCAAACCTATTGAGGTTTAATTTTTTTTTTTAAATTTAGTGCGTTTTGTCCCACAGCTTGGCAAAGGCCTCCCCTGCACCCTTCTAAACTTCTCAGTCTCAGATTATTTTTCTAGGGTTTCTTTGTCGCATGACATGACGCAGCTATCAACTTAAAGTAAAATAAAAAATCCCCTGAAAAACCTGAAAATGCTTTGATACTTCGCTAATGGAACATTTTATACAGTTGCTCCCCCACTTTATCAAGTTTACACCATCCACGCTGACATCGGAAGTATCGTAGAGAAAACAGTAGTCGTACCAGTAATACCTATTTGCCTTATTGCCAAACAAATAACTCATAAGAAGCTGTTCCATCTTATAAAAAAAAACATGCCCGAATTTCGACCTAAACAATGGGAAATAAATTTTGTATTTGGAGCCATCAACGCAATCAGAGAAGTCTTTCCACAATCTGATATCAATGGATGCTATTTCAGATGGGGAACGATACCTAACTCTCAAATTCTAAACGGAAAGGAGCTTCTTTGAAAGTTCTGAGGTAACAAACATAGAAAAGGGGAAAAAAAGTCGAATTGAGTACCTCATCCTTTTTTGAAGTCGGTTAAAAAAGACCACTGTATTTGCTGGTGAGACGAAGCACAAGAAAGAAGTTTTAAAATAGAGCAAACATTCACATATTGCAAAGATGTACAAAAAAAGTGTGAGCCCTCATCATCCCTCATTTTATTTCTACCCCAAAGAAACCAATAGGCTATTTTTGTTCTGCTGCTTTTAGATAAACATTTCTAACTATTACACAAAGTAATACGTTAATTTTTGGCACATTAATGTAGTACGACCCTAGGGCCGTTGTACCTACAATTTTTATTATTTTCTATTCTGTTCGAGTTAAGCACCATTCCAATACGACTTAAATTCATAATTAATGCCATAGTAAAATAAATCCAACATAAGTATTAGTAAGCTTCAAAGTCGACTTTCATGCGGCCTTGTTGAGCCTGATAAGCGCTTTAAGGTGATACTTCGATTTCACGTTGACTGTACTTCAACAGTTCGCTACGAACCGGGAATAATTAGCATAAAAATTTGCATTTCATAACAATAGATTGGAATTCGCGATGTAACGTCTCGCTACGTAACGGGAATAATTCGAAAATATAATCGGCTAAATACAAACATTACATATAAACAAAAATAGGGTGTCAACCTCATAACCCTCCGCTGTTGGTAGTCGGGTAAAAAGTACTTACAGTAGTAGCTTGATTTTGCTTCCTCTCACGCGCCACCTATGGTTTTGCCTCGTCCACTGACACAAACAAACTACCTTATGCCGTACATAGATCACACTAATATTATAATTGCGAAAGTTTGTATGGAAGGATGGATGGGATGGATGTTTGTTATCTTTTCACGCCAAAACTACTGAACGGATCGGGCTGAAATTTTGCATACAGGTAATCCTAATCCTGGAATCAAACATAGGCTACTTTTATCCCATAAATCAGTTCCCGTGGTGCAGCTAGACTCGATTCTTCTCGCGCGCCGCCACCCCGGTATTGGCCTCGTCTGCTGATACAAACTACTTAATACCTACTTAGTTAGTATACAAAATACGACACAAATAACAAAATCTCACTTGCTTGGCGTCGAGTTTCAGACATAATTGTAAGCAATTTTTATTGAAGGGAGGATCTAAAATCGACAAGTAATGTAAATTACGTATTAAAAGGACGCGCCAACAAAGTGAATTTTAGGTTTAGTATGGGCGGTTTGTATACGTTTATGCCTCATTCAAAATGGACACGGTATACATAAATACATTCACTTACAGAAGTAAAGTAACAGTCCCTTAGGTCAGCGAACAGTTCCTCGCTAGAGTTGAGTATGACTCGCTTCTTCTCGCGCGCCGCCACCTCGGGGTTGGCCTCGTCTGCTGATACAAACTTCTCGCCGGGAAATGAGGCCTTCGCGTTTTTTATGCCGTAGATCTCGTCTGAAAGAGATTAGTCATAAAAAGACTGTTAGCGACGACGACTTTATGTAGAATAGATAAGGCTTAAAATAGCTAGGATAATTTATAAAACTTTTGGTTTTTAAATAGAGTTCAAAATCGAATATTGTTTTAGGTAAACTAAAAAGGTAGATGCGCCCGAGCGACTCGTAATAGGTACATACCTACCTATTTATGTATAGATTCATACACCTTCGACGAGCCCCTACAAAGACTTTGTAGCCGAATTTCACAAAATTAATACACACATAAATACATACTCTAAAATTTCAGGTAAGAAAGCCAGCCACCTATGAACAGATATTATTGATTTATTAAGTACTAGCTGCACCCACGGCTCCGCACGCATTGTTACTATGGTGATTTATATCCCACAGGAATCGATTTATGGGATAAAAGAAACCTATGTTTGATTCCTTGATTAGAATTACTTGTATGCTAAATTTCAGCTTTGGCGTGAAGAGGTAACAAACATCCATCCCATCCATACATCCATACAAACTTTCGCATTTATAATATTAAGTGTGAAGTGATAGTGTGATATGCTGGACAATCCATACAGCATTCTTTAAACTCAAATTAAGCAGAGCTTTCGTGACAACTTCGAAAATATAACAAGCAACGGCCAAAAATGAGGTGTCACCGGAAGGCAAGGCTGGGGGTTTTCTATTCTAGTAGTGGACCAATACAGGCTGTTGAGGTTGAGGTCGAGATTGGCGGCTACGACAGCGTAGACCTCACACATGACAGAGACTTACTGTCTTCCGTCCCTCTCCCTCCCACACTCACCTATAAGCCCCTCGTACGTGAGCTGCGAGGCCAGTACGCTGGTAAAGTCCACGGCGCGGTCTAACAGCAGCAGCTGGTCGATGCAGGAGGTGGCGGCGCCGCGAGAGCCTTGATCCTCCTTGTTCAGGCGACAGAGGAGGTCCCATACCTGGTTAACAATTATTTCGTTAGCTTTTAATGTTCATGAATTATCAACTCGAATGTTTTTAGCGGCCATGCGCCACGTGGTGGCGCTGACTGAAATGTGCGTCTTGCCATGAGAGTTAGATTTTTTTTTTATTTTTAAGACAGATTGGCATCGGTGTTCCGTTAAGACATGACGTGTCTAAATACATTAAGCACCTCCTGTGAATAGGCCTCAGTAGGTCCATACAAAGAGTATTTTCCACAAGTGTCTGGTAGAGATCGCTCTAGAGCGACACTTGTCACTTAATTTGTTTGCTGTTTTGTTGTATTGTTTCTTTCAATACGTGTGCAATATAGAATAAATATTTATATTGATAAAAGTTGAAAATTAAAATGGCACGTCTCTGTCTCCAGTATGTATAATGGCGTGAACCTTTACAATCTATTTATGTGGTCAGCAGATAATTTACCGGTAAACAATTTGTGATCTATACCTAATCAATTGAGCTTGAAAATGTTAGTAAACAAACGACGACACAAATAACTAAAACTCTTTTGCTTGGCAATGAGTTTCAGATGTAATTGTAAGCAATATTTATTGAAGGAAGGATCTCAAACCGCCAAGTAATGTAAATTACGTATAAAAAGACGCACCAACAAAGCTAATTTTAACATTCTACAAGCTCGATGGATAACTCCATCCATAGATGATTACATTATTGATGTTAATGCTTGGCAGGATGTTGCCCAGTTCCACACCGACAATAGTATGTAAGAACATAAATTAGTTGTGTTAGACATAGATATGCAAAGATTGTGTTAGTTGATAAGCGATAAACTTGGTAGTGGTTTCTTTTTCACTTCTTCCGCTAGTGGACAAAAAAATGAATTAGAGTCAATTGCACCTTGTTTCTTATTTGATAGTAATTACTTAATATCAAGCTGTTAATATAGTAAAAATTTGACTTGTCTAAGTAGTTATTTTGTAAGTCTAATGAAATAAACAATTTGACTCTGACTCACCTGTTTAGCA
Organism: Eupithecia tripunctaria; assembly: GCA_955876795.1. Taxonomy (NCBI): domain Eukaryota; kingdom Metazoa; phylum Arthropoda; class Insecta; order Lepidoptera; family Geometridae; genus Eupithecia; species Eupithecia tripunctaria. The sequence goes on from OY041620.1 coordinate 9,975,733, forward strand.
GCTTGTCCTTTCCCGTAAACGCGCGGTATAATGCCGTACAGCTGCTGTATGGTACGGAGTGCCTGCGCCGAGTAGTACATGCAGGTTGGGTCACCTTCCAAATAGTTCTCCCTGAAAGAAGAATGCATGTGTCGTTATTTTTTAGGATAATCACACTCACACTAACCCCCTCATTCATAATGGTCGGTTATCTTAAAACAGTTGCTAAGCAGTGTTATTTCTTACTCTGGACGACCTCAATAGAAGAACACAAAGTGAGAAATAGCAATGCTTTAAGTTAGCGGTTATTATGAATAAGGGGGTTACTGTACAAACGCAAAAGTTTGGATGTTTGTTACCCGCGTCACGCCAAAACTACTGAATGTATCGGGCTGAAATTTTGCATAGATGTAGCTTAACCAGGAATCAAACTTAAGCTATTTTATACCATAAATGACCTCCGATTAAGATACATAGAAATAACGTTTAAAAGTTTCCGTAGAACAACGCCTGTGAAGCCGCGGGCATAAAGTAGTATTATAAATTTGAATAAGTTTGGATGGATAGAAGGATTTTTGTTAAGGCCCATACACCAGCGAAAGTGGCGCCCCCAACTATTATAATCTTATTATTACGTTGAACGCAGGAATTTTTAAAAATCCTACGTTCAGTTTGTGGTATCTATTATAAGCTACTAGCTGCGCCCCGCGGCTTCGCACGCGTTGTTCCTATGGTTACATTAAAAGGTGATTTTCATCCCACGGGAACTGATTTATGGGATAAAAAGTAGCCTATGTTTGATTCCAGGATTAGAGTTCCCTGTATGCAAAATTTCAGCCAGATCCGTCCAGTAGTTTTGGCGTGAAGAAGTAACAAACATCCATCCATACATCCATACAAACTTTCGCCTTTATAATATTAGTGTGATTTATTAATGCCTCTGTAATAGTTTCATTTTGTAAAGCTTAGGAAGAGATACGAAGTTGCGCTTTTTGGCCACCAAACTCTATTTTTGCATCTCCTCCTAAACTATATGAGATAAAATTATAAAAGAAGTATTAAAAAATAGCTTATAATAGATAGGTACCACAAACTGAACGTAGGATTTTTAAAAATTCCTATGATAAACGTAAAAATATGATAAAATAGGAATTGCTGTCAGATTGGCTCGGGTATGCGCCTTAACACTGAATAGAAAGAGCTTTTTTCATATTCCATAAATCAATTCCAACAACTTTTACACGTTTCCATAGAAACAACGCGGTAGAATCTAGTGTTCTGTATTGGGACAGGGTCCTCTTCCAGGCCATGTTTACGGAGGCGCGTTGCACTCAATTCAAACATATGGCGGTGGTAGAGTGTGTTTACGGAGAAGCGATTTTACACGTGTTTGTTTGATTTGACGCCTCGCAAGCGGCGTGCACCGCCACTCTTCACACCCCGCTGTTCCATAAACATCAACGTACATTGCGATATGTTTGTGTTTACGCGTGCGACGCGGCGTATCACCGTCACTCTGCACGCTCCGCCTATCCATAAACATCATTGTACATTGCGATATAACAACAACGTGAAATTTATTGAATCAGTGACATAAATAATTGAAATCTATTTTAATGGTAACTAACATTATACTGCTAACAGAACAACCGAAATAAATTGAATTGAATTATACCCCTGCCTAAACATGCGCTAACTAAATACAGAGTGTTTTGTGCAGTATCCCCCTGCCAAACAAGCCAGCCAGCCCAAATCCTTGAAGTACCGGAGCAGGACTGGACAGTTGAAAGATTCGTAGGGAAAAATTCGAAACAGATCACGTGACATATCTAAGGCAAACCCATACATTTTTGGACTTTTCTACTATCGCTTTCGACATCGATTGTTACATTGTCTAGCCCCTTTGATTTCAGTTAGAATTAGAATCAGGTACCTACCTAAAATCATTCTGCAGTTCAAGAGACATGACATCACTCTCAAACGGGTACACAAAGCACTTGAACTCCTGAATCGTCAAGTTGTTGATGACCCCGCGGTTCGTCAGCTGGTTCTTACACAGCTCGCTCTTGCACGGGATGAAGAACAGGTGGAACTCCAGTGGTGTGGTCTGTTTTGATCTGTAATACAATGAAAGGCGAAGGGCCAAGGTTAGTTTAGATATTTTTTTAAAGCAAAACTTTAACCAGATCCATTGATTAATGAAAAAGGGAAGATAGGTTACGTTCTCCCAGCGCTTACCTACTCAAAAATTGGCATGTGTCACAACTACACACAAACACATACGCTCACAGTTATATTTCCAGTCCTGTGCAATACAAAGAAGAACAAAGACGGAAAGACGTACCTAAGACCGAAGTGAGACCGAGACAACAATATTTCTCGCTAGTACGACCGCCCATGCCGCCGGTCACTGAGGTGGGAGCACATAGTTTTAAGTAAGTAAGTAAGTAAATCATTTATTTGTCACATAAAACACACTCATACAATTGGTTACATAATTTAAAAGTGGCAGAGTTTAAAAGTAACGTATTATAAAAAATTATAATAAAAACAAAAGTTGATGCGCCTCTCATACCAATGTAGGTACTAACTGTAGCCGCTAGGTTCCTTTTAATTATATAGCTATATGAGAAGCACGAAGCACTGTTGTGAATTAAACAGAAATACGTGTGTGTATCAGTGGCAAATGGGTAATAGCTCAGTGATAATATTGCTCTAGTTATGAGCAAACACTGATTTTCAGCTACCACCTTTATAGGGTGACAAGACAGCGAGCGAGCTCAGCGTTACACGTCCGTCAGTAAATCTATTGAACCTTAGTAGAAGTCGACTTCTACAAAATCTATTCATTCTACTACATACCTCTATAACCTAACCTAACTACAAATATAACTATAAAATATAAGACGGTTGGACTCTCCGCTGAGAACACCAAACTCATAAGAGTCTGGGCAACATTGGAGAGCCACCTAACTATACAGCAAATAAAGAAAACATGTACTAAAATTACCTACGTGCTTACTTAGATACCTACCTAACTGCTTTACGCCAAAAGAAGATTGCTCTACGCGTAGCCTATAGTCGGCGATCGAAGTGCATAGGAATTCCCTGTTTTTGTTGTTCAAGTAAATGTATTTTAAGTTTTGATTTAAACGTATATTTTGATAAAACATGTTTTAGGGGCGGAGGAATATTATTCCAGCACTTCGTCGCCGCATACCGGAAGCTACCAGTAAATGCCGCCGTTCTATGATCGTGGTACAGTAAAGCTGATCTTGTGGAGTTCGGATTTGCAAATTTGAGCTTCGCATACAAGTATTCTGGTTTCTTAGACTTTATTACATCGAAGAGGAGTCCTGCAAGTTTTGTTTTACACAATTTGCGGTTGCCACTTTCGAGAAACCAGTACCTCATCTTCCCTTATTAATAAATCAATGACCAGATCAGTTAAAATTTTGCATAGATGTAGTTCTAGACGAGTGGAATGGCGCTGGACTGTGGGCCAGCGCCATGGCCAGCGACCACAACCACTCTGTCAAAAATATAACAACAAAGCCGAGAAGATTCTAGACTCGGATGAACATATAGGCGCGGAACATAAAGCCGAGCGTGGCAGCTAAAAAATAATCATATTTAAACAAAGTTTTCCGCATAATTTGAGACCTTCAAACCTAAGTACAATCTCCTTATCAAAATTCATTATCATATGTTCAGGCATATTTAGTCATAAAAGAGTAACATGACCTCAGTTGCTGTTCAGTAGATGTATCCCAGCTCGGGACAAACATTTGTAAAATCTGCAGATTTGATGGTGTTTTCTATGCTGTCCCATGTGATTATTTGTATGAAAACAGCATGTCTGATGAGTAGGACGAAGGCCAGTCAGCAGCCTCAAAAACAAGAAAAGCTTTTAAGGTAAATAATGCTGGACCATTCACACAACAATACAATAACAATTACTAGCCCCAAGCTAAGCAGAGCTTGTGTTATGGGTACTAGATAACTGATATACATAATACAATACACTACATGGATAGATATTTTTTATTTTACATAGAAAACATCCAGAACGCCCTGAACAAATATCTGCAGATCGTACACGCATTTGTCCCGAGGTGGGAATCGAAACCGCAACTTCCTGCGTCGCAGGCGGACCTTCACCCACCGCGCCACAGAGGTTGTCGAGGTAAATTTTTAAGTGCTTGGAAAGTCAAATCCAAACTCAACAGGGTTAAGTCTTTTCGTTTTGGAGTTCCTATGGCCACCTTCTGTCTCCATCACCAGATCATCTTGATGGTAACATGCCATTGAATTGTCATGGAACTTACATAAGTATACAAAATTTCAACTCAATCGGTTGAAGATATCTGCTTCATAATTGAGTTGCAAGATTTCACCCGACCAAACTACATACATACAGATTTTAAAAAGGGGTTCCTTTTGCTTTTAACTATGTATTAATAAGACCTTACCTGAGTGACACAACATAATCAGCAATAAGATCCATAAGCTCAACTTTGGGCCGAGCAATGAAAACAATATGCTTTACGGAGATGTTAGGCAGCTTGCCAGGTCTCAGCAGAAACATGTCAGCCACCTCATGGTCTTTGAGAAGCGCATATTGAGCTACTAGGTCAACAGGACCAGCTAGCCATTCATCCCAGATCGTCACCTAAAACAAAAAGTTCATATCACTAAAACTTTCATTGTGATTATAAGATACATAATAGATTCTAAATATAACAAAGATGTATGAAAATATTTAGTAACAATAAAATTCGTATAATTTGTTAAATTTTATCTCAGAAGGTTTTTTTGCAGAATTGTTACTAAATATTTTCATTCTTATATTTGTGAATAGAGAAGAAGCAACTGAGCTCCCTATTCGTAAATTTAAACTGTACATAAAACGAAATCTTATCAAGAAAGCCTATTACTCCGTAGATGACTACGTAAATGATGTTAATGCTTGGCCGGATGTCGCCCAGTTCCATACAGACAATAGTATGTAAGACCAGTTAGACTTAGTTATCCTAAGATTGTATTAGTTGATAAGCGATGGACTTGCTAGTGGTTTCTTTTTCACTTCTTCCGCTAGTGGACAAAAAATTGAAGTGAATTAAAGTCAATTGCACCTTATTTCTTGTTGATAGTAATAACTATTTATCAAGCTGTTTATATAGTAAAAATTTGACTTGTCTAAGTACTTATTTTGTAAGTCTAAAGAAATAAACGATTTGACTTTGACTTAGAATAAAAAAAGTATAATGTTGGAAAATTCACACAGCATTATCAAGCCTAAACACAGCTTGTAATATATAACTATGAGATAAGCGCCAATAAGTGGTTTATCAGGAGGAGGCCTGTGTCCAGCAGTGGACCGATACATGCTGTTGAGGTTGAGTTAAGGTTACTTCCCTTGAGTGTTGTTGGAAGCAACTATAAGATATCCAGTGGGCAGACAGCAACACCTCCTGCAGTACAGGGCATGTCCACTTTACCTATTATATCCAGTGGGGGGCTGGCAGCAGCAACTCCTTCAGAACAGCGCAACCACCGACCCACCGCATGTACAGCTAGGATGGCATTCATTCTAATGATAAAAGCCGTTGGAGCGCTTATCAGGGGAGGCCTGATTATGTATAGCAGACAGAAGAGTGCCTTGAAAGGTGCTGTTGATGTAATAAGGTAAGTACATTGGCTGAGAACTTGTGAAGTTGCTTGTGGGACGCTCTGAAAACCAGTGTAAGGAAAACTCACGAGTTTGGCTGCAAGGAAAGTTCGCAATAGCTTACCTTTGGTCCTTTGTAGAGTTGTAGTAGACCTAGCAACTCATTTCTCATAGTTTCCTGAAGTAGAGCTACGTTCAGCCTACCGCCTGAAAGGTGGGTACTTATTTTAGTTTCCCTCATTTTCTGAAATCGGATGATAGGGCGGATCTCTCATGTAATCGTGAAAACTGAAAAGAAATAGAAATTGTTTTTGTTTATTTTCCTGTTTTTATGAGTTGACACTTGACAGAAGCTTGATAGTTCTAGTAGATGACACTGAAAGATGTTGATCTTTTTAAAATAGGACGTATAAAAAGGTAGCTGTTCATAACTCGATAACACGGATAACTTAATAAAACTTTTAAATCCATCATGATTCATGATTAATACTGAAGCTATTTACAACGGGATATTTACCCATTATTTGAATTTTTAGCTTTCCAATATTTCGGCACAGTTTCATGCGCGATGATCAGGGAATAACTGAAGGCACTGCGAGTGAGTGTTGGTTGGCAGATATAACGATCTACCCTCATTTTTTGTCTTTTGCTACGTATATTTCCGTGATCATGGCGCATGAAACTGTGCCCAATTTTATTGGAAAGCTCAAGTTCAAATCATGGTAAATATCCCGTTGTAAATAACTTTAGCACGGATAACATAGTAATAGCATTTTTTTTTGTAAAATCCATTTGACAAGTTATATTCAATTATAGTTAAACAATAAGTTTGTTTATTTTGTTATATTTTTTCTTGTATCTTCGCATTCTATTTTTTACGATGGCGATGTTAGCGCTAAGCGATAAAGCCATCAAATAAAAAAAATAAAAAAAATCCAAAGAGAAACCATATTCATATTTACTTATTGTAAATCCTTTATATCCAGATACCTTTGTGTTTGTGCAAACATCCTACTAACATTGTGTTGTTTTTTTAGGTACTATTAAAAAAGAGGTATCGTTGGGTTTTTTTATAAGTAGGTACCTATTTTAATGTTTTTTCTCTAATAAAGTTCGACTCTTTTGACATGGACACTGGCAGAGTTGTGGCAGCAAAGACACAGCAAGTCATGAAATAAGAAGTTGAGTTGAGTAAACCGTCCTATGAATAGATGACTTTACAAGCGGAGCGCGGCAAATTCATAATGTCAAGACGAAATACAAAGAAAATACAATAACATAGCAAATATTTGTAATGTAAATCATTCCCATTTTGAAGGTGATTGTTACATTACAAAGTGTTAGAGCTATCTGCCATTAAATCCATAAGCAGATAGGATTACTAAATTGGGAACGGATAAATAATTGGTGGTGAGTTTTTATCTGCACCTACTACTGTTTCAGTTCCAGTAGGTCCAGTAACTACTCATAAATATAGGTAGGTAAGGTACACTACCGTAATACCGTTGCACTGATCATGGTGGTTCGGAGGAACTTCATAGCCTTTATTTAAAAAATGCCTATGGTCTATATTGATAATTTTGTCTTATGGCTGCAAACTACTCGTATACCTACCCCTATGTCAACAGATCTTAATAACATAAAATTAAAATTCATTTGCTTGGAGTCGAGGTAATGACAAAGAGGTACCTAGGTAGGTAAGTGAACAATATTTATTGGAAGAAGGATCTCAAATCAGCAAGTAGGTAGGTACCTACCTACTTCCCATTATGTTTTGAAATCGAATCGTCAACAAGTAAGTTAATTCGAGGTTAAGTGCTGCGGGTTTCTTTATCTTTTGTGCAGGAATTAAAAAAATCGAGCATAGGCACATTAGGCACATACCACTGGTATGTCTAGCTTATTGCTTGATGCTGGTATGATACCAGCATCAAGCAATAAGCTAGAAATAGGTACCAAGCTCTGCTCCAATTTACCGACTGTAAAAAAACTAGCCGAATTGAGAACCTCTCCTTTTTTTGAAGTCGGTTAAAAATATACCTACAACCATTCTAGGTACATCCAGTTGGCTAGTGTATAGGTACAGCCATAACAAATAAAGAATGCTGGACAATTCAGAAAGCATTATCTAGCCCATTGATTTATTAAAAACGATCTAGCCCCAAGATAAGCAGAGCTTGTGATATGGGAAGTACTAGGTACATGTCACATGTCCCACCCAAGGCCCTTGGGCGGGCCACACAAAACAGAGAAAAACTCATAGTACTTACCTAAACAAAAAATATGTTCAAGGTCAACGGCCACATTCGATTCTCATCAGCTGGTACAGTAGGTCGCCTACCCACCCACATTATTATGTATAAAACATTCAGAAGACGATATAGGTAGGTGATTAGAATAGGTAGGTATTACGGATAGGAAAACAAGTTTTATATTTTTTTCTTTTTTGTTGGTCTGAGATTTTGTTATGATTAATGATGAGGTAGGGTAGGTTAGGTTCTTTTAGTTTTTTAACCGACTTAAAAATAGGAGGATTTCTCAACTTAACTGTTTCAGTTAGAATAAGAAGTACCTAGTTCTCCATCTACGAATTGTTTTTTATGTTTGGGACCTCCGATTTTGATAATTCTTTTTTTATTTGAAAGCTGGTGCATCCCGTGTGGTCCCATTTCAATTTGGTCCAGTTCTGACTATGGCAACCATGAGATAACCATATAATTAAAGTTGGTTTATAGTTTTTTAAAACAATCTCAATTATTCGACATTATTTACGAAGTCAATTTAGAAAAATTCCAAATATCTGCTTGTATACGATTAAATTGACTAAACACCTCGTTAACCTCAACAGCCTGTGTTGGTCCACTGCTGGACGAAGGCCTCCCTCTGATAATTTAATTAATTAATTTCGCGTTGGCGTTTATCTCAGGGTATTTAGGTCATGCGGGTTGGGGATCGCAGTCCCCCGGTGGATATCCCTTAGTCGCCTCTTACGACACCTACGGGAAGAGTTGGGGTGGTGCAAATTCTAAGCCAGCACCACAAAGCCACCAAAAAACTAAACACCTATAATATCTACATGTATTTATTTAAGACCTATCAAACTCAAAGCTTTTTTAATGATATAATATGTATTTTGGTAGGCCTAGTAGGCCACGGAGAAGCGGCAAATACATTCATGATCAATGTATTTATTGAATAAATCCCGTGAAACCCCGCGCAATTAAACTCTGCAAACGTAGGTAACCTACCTACCTATGTAGATAGAACCTCCCTAGAAACGTGGCCAGAGTATCTACAGAGAGAACTTATCGGTGACGGCGGGCGGGCGTTTAGTTCAGACGGCTCTGCGCGCGTTCCATCGATTTTTCCACCAAACAAGTCATTGCCAACCGAGTACCGACCCAGTACAACTTTATAAAGCGCCAACAACAGGCGATTTTGCGTCGCGGCAACTTTGTGTATGTGAAACAGAATCTACGGGATAACAATGCAGTACTCCGTGGAAAATTTCAATGGCTGCCCAAAATAAAAGTAAGAACTCCTTGCTCCAAACCTATTCCAATTTCGAATTTTGTTTTTTTTTTCTCTGGCCGTATCTGTTGATGAGTAAGTTTTTTCTAGGGCACAGCGTAATGTATTCTTCCTTCGTATCATTTTGACGTTTCGATAACAAGTTTAGTGAGTGGGCGAACGGCCATGTGAGCGTGTTTGCAACATTTTACGAGTTTCGGAGATAAGGGCGGTTTTCATGACACTAATAATCTGTGCAAACAGTTGTGTGTGCTTTTATTAGAAGATGAGTGTTCAATAATTTTATGAAATATTTATTTTAGCATCTTTTCAAAAACTTTCTGCGATACATGTACTTATCTACCTCATTGTATCTACTACCTACTTAGGTACATGAGGAACTCTAGGTACTTTATTCAGCAAATATTATCAAACGACTGTACCTTACCTTACTCACAATTTTTAAGCTCTTTATTTTTTGCTTCTCCCACTCCACCTACAGTCAATATTTTCTTAACAAAATCGGAGAAAAGGAAAAACATAGAGCAACAGTTGGCCACCATAACTAGGGCATCGGAACCGGGTTTTCCCGGTTCTGAAAGAACCGGGAATTCCCGGTTCTGGGGGCTATAATAAGAACCGGTTCTCAAAATATAAGGAACCGGGTTTTTCGGTTATTTCGATTCATTTTAAAAATTGTGAATACGGCAGATTGTGACAATGTTGTGACGGCAGTTGAGGCGCTATGTCGACGTGACGCCACATTACTCACAGCTGATGTTGCTGTAACATTCGGAATGAAAAAACTAATCGAAATGAATACCTACTCATCTCAGCAACAAAATGGCAAATGCATTGCAAAACAATATAATAAGCGACGCCTAACTCAAACATCAACTCTGAGATACTTGACCAATCCTGAGAAGTATTTTCATAATATTGAAAACAAAGGTACGTTTGTGTTATCAAGTGAAGAAATGCTCCGCGAAATAGTGTCTCTTCTTCAACGCACAAACAGAACATAAACACTTAATGAGGGTATATCAGTATCAGAAACAAGGCAGGAACCTGAATCTCAAGAATGTTTAACAAATGAAGAGGATCTTAACAAACAATTGAAAGAAGCTGCTACTGCGGGAACATCTACGCCAAATGATTTGTGTAATACCGTGAGGGTAGAAAAGGCACTGTTTGAGAATGGTGGTCAACGAGGCCATTACCTGTCGGTGGCTTATCAGCATTTGATGACCATTCCACCTACCAGTGTGGAGCTGGAGCGCATATTTTCATCTGCTGGTATAGTATGTAATAGACTGCGCTCGTCTTTGGGTGACAAAACCCTAGATCCATTAATTTTTCGGTCCTAGGGAAAAAAAAGTAAATTTTCCATTCAGCTATCCATACAATATAGGATTATGTAAGAAGGCCCCGAAATACCGCTGATTTTCGCTCTCTCATACAGACGTAGTTTGTTTTTCATTTCCAGGTTCGATTCAAATGAAATTTAGCAGGTACTATAATCGGATAGCAATATACCTACCTACCTAGAAAATTTCATTTGAAACAGACTTGCTTTTTTGAAATGAACGACAAACTACATTTGTACGGGAAAGCAGTACGACAGGGCCATCTTTTGTTTGGTTTTGTTAATTCCTTATTTACAATACTTTATTGTAGTGATTATTTCATATAATTGTGTGTAAAAACTACTATTTTTGTAGTGCGCGTGCATATTTCATTTATTGTTTGTTTTTGAGTTGACTAGCGGTACCTAGCTAAAAAAAGTACTATGAAAAAACTAATTGATACAAGACTGATTGTTTAAGAGATATAAATAATAGCGTAAACTTCTTATAAAACTTTATTAAAGTGATTATTTTATTTGATTATGTGTGTTAAAACTCCTATTTTTGTAGTGCTAATGTTTGATTTAGTTTGATTGTTTTTCTGTTTGTAATATCTTGTATTTGAGTTGACTAGGTGTAGCTTGAGAGATTACTATAAGTATATATAAAAGTGATTGTTACAAGACTGATTGTTTAAGAAATAAAAATTATAGCTGTGATTGTAAATTCCCTGTTTGATTTTTGACCCTCTTGTAGATTGACCCTTTTGTTTTGATTTGACCCTCTTGATGTTTGTAAGATTCTAGTAAAAAAAACTAATAAATTATTAAAAACTCGAAAGGAACCGAAAGAACCGGGTACCCGGTTCTGTGTTGGAACTAGAATCGAAAGAACCGGTTCTTAAAATATGGCCGGTTCTCGATGCCCTAACCATAACGAAAATATCTAATCCATTGAAATTGTAACTGAAATCTTTAAGGTTTGGTTCGTGCTTCGAAAATAATAATGGTTTTGTTGGTAAATTATATTCTCAAGGTACCTAGATTCAAAGGGATTTTTCAGTATACTAGTGTAACTTGATGATAAGGGCTGCTCTCTCCATGGTTACACACATCAGACAAGAGTGTCAATTAGATACACGAATTTATCACACTTCACATTATCACACTAATACCTATTATAAATGCAAAAGTTTGTATGGATGTTTGTTACCGTATTCACGCCAAAACTAAGAAAGAAATAAATAAAATATTTTTTTTGCCTAAAAACTACACATCACAATTTTAACTTCACTAAATTACATATTGACTTACTAATTTTTGTGCGTAGCAGGCAAATATGGCCCACACTCAGCATTGTGCTGGGTAGACCTGGTGTGTCTACTCAGCGCTGGTTTTCAGTGTAGGCCAGCAACTACTGAACGAGCCGAGCAATTTGCATAGGTTCAGGTAATTATTTCTTAAACTTTTTATCCCATAAATCAGTTCCCGCGGGATAGATATATATACGTTTGCATAGGTGCGTGCGAATTCGCACTCGTTGTTTGTATGGAAACGTTTATTGGGAATTCCTGTCCCATGGGAACTGATTATTTGGGATTATAAGTAGCATTTGTTTCATTCCCTGCCTAGAACTATCTGTATCTAAGTAAAAAATTCTGCCACATCCGTTCAGTAGCTTTGATGTGAAGAATTTTATACGTATGTTTTTTTTAAAATAAATCTCTTATTTTATTAAAAGAAAATAACAATCAAATAATACAAATAAATTAGTCCTAGTAGGTATTTACAATTAAAGCAACTGAGCTAACTTCAGACTCTTTGAATAAAGTTAAAGAAGTGGTTAGCTGAAGGAAATCTGTTCTTACCTTTAAAAAAAATCTTGGTTTTAGTAGGATTCTAACTCGATGGGTTTATCAATAGAATGTATTTCTGTCATTCAATTTCATCAAACTCTACAGAGGGTTTACCAATCGATGAATGTCACTGAGCCTGAATTGTCCATTATTATTATTTTCTCGACCTTAGATTAGGTACCTTCTCTTACCAACCTGCCTAATATATACCAAGTACCTATTTCATTTCCAAGATGATATACGGCACATCTTAACATTTATAACCACTTCTGGTAAACGGAAAAGATTGATAGTCCGTAGAAATATTAGAGCGCGCAAAATGTCGCAAAAAGGTGTGGTGAGTAAAATCGAAGAATTCTGCTTTCTTTTTTGGTTGAAATAAATGGTCGATTTTCAGACTAAGTGGGCGCTAAGTGTTTTTTATTGTTGTACTAAATCATATTGGTGCATAGCTAGGTAAATGTAGAGTCAGTAGGGTATGTAGTTTTAATATGTGTGAGAACCGGTATGGATCAGTAAAATAGGGAATAGCACCTATTCGTGTCCATTTTGAATGAAGCATAAACGTAAACAAACTGCCCATACTTAATAACCTAAAATTCACTTTGTTGGCGCGTCCTTTTACTTTTTATACGTAATTTACATTACTTGTCGATTTTAGATTCTCCCTTCAATAAAAATAGCTTACAATTATATCTGAAACTCGACGCCAAGCAAATGAGATTTTGTTATTTGTGTATTATTTTATTTACTAACATGCTTCATTCAAAATGGATAAACCATAGGTATCACACTAATATTATAAATGCGAAAGTTTGTATGGATGTATGGATGGATGGATGTTTGTTACCTCTTCACGCCAAAACTACTGAACGGATCTGCCTGAAATTTTGCATACAGGTATATCTAATCCTGGAATCAAAATCAAACATAGGCATACTTTTTATCCCATAAATCAGTTCCCGTGGGATAAAAATCACCATTTAACTAGTAACCAGTTTCCATAGGAACAACGCGTGCGAAGCCGCGGGGCGCAGCCAGTTACAAATAAAAAAGCCATCGAATATAATAATAGTATCTTTTTTGTCAGTGGTTGTGTAGAACACGAGTTTTTTTTTCAAAAATAAATAAAAATATAGATGATCACTATCTATCAGCTATTTTCTTTGTAGTAATTTTATAGAATTTTATTTTTATTTGTATTTTCCAAAGCTAAAAGTCTGGTCTTTTTTTAATATACATATAAGGGAAATATTCCGTTGTGACTTTAGTACTATAAAGATGTTCAACCCTTTTAGGAATAAAACGAACTTCCCTGTGTACAAGTTGAGGGAAACGAGAGAAGGGCCTAATCCAGAGGCTTTTACGAAAACCTGAGATCGCCATCTCTACATTCGGCCTATGTAAATATTACTTACGCTTAGAGGAGTGCAAAAAGGTCCGTCCAAAAATACAGCTTTGCTCCATTGTCTATAGTTTTTATGTAGAGCAACATTATACTGAGGTCAAAGCCTTTTGCTTCACTAGATTAGACCCTTCTTGTAATTTTAAAGTAGAACTAGCTTCCGCCCGCGGCTTTGCAAGCCTATTTTCAGCATAATAGTTAGCCTATTATTTAAGTTAGGTTGTATATTAAATAAACGATAAATTTCATCTTTTTTTAGATACATATTTATAAAAAACTAATTCTAATATTACGTTTTACAGCTATGGTTAAAGTTATATGAATCAATCAATCATACTTTATGTGCTGAAATGTAGGTTTTTTATTATTATTATACTACATAGGTACCTCAAAGTGTATCTCAAACTGTACCTCGCACACGACGCTACTCAAGTTGCAAGGTTTCAATCACTTCGGTGTTTTGATCGTTCATTTTTCACAACAAAATAACAGAAAAGTCGGTAACTAGTAGCGCGGCGACCGGCACGTCGAGTCACGCGTGATCAGTTGCTAACGCGTTATTAACTGGTTTTTGACTGGTAGCGTCGTGTGCGAACCTGTGCGAGAATGTATGGGCGGTGACGCTCAAGTAACTCCTTAGTAATTTGAGTTTGTAACTAGTTCTTTTTGAGTAGCTCCATGAGTGGACGGCCTTAAAGTCACAGTTAACGTTAGGCCGTCCGCACATGGAGCTACTAAAAAATGACGGAACTAAGCAGTAATTGTAATTACAAACTAGTTAGAAACTGTACCTCGCACACGACGCTACTCAAGTTACCAGGTTTCAGTCAGTTAAATTTTTGCTCGTTCATTTTTCACAACAAAAAAACAGAAAAGTCAGTAACTAGTAGCGCGGCGACCGGCACGTCGAGTCACGCGTGATCAGTTGCTAACGCGTTATTAACTGGTTTTTGACTAGTAGCGTCGTGTGCGAACCTGTGCGAGAATGTATGGGCGGTGACGCTCAAGTAACTCCTTAGTAATTTGAGTTTGTAACTAGTTCTTTTTGAGTAGTTCCATGTGCGGAGGACGGCCTTAACGTTACAGATAAAGTTTTTTCAAACAACTGAAGGCTAGTTGCTGCATCTTGTTTCTGTGCAGCTTGAAATACATCTTTGTTAATTGTACAATATTCGTTTCTTAATAAATTGTTTGATTGTTCTAGCCGAAGCGATGCCGGCCGCAGCGGACCCCAATACTGAGCAGAAGGAGAGGCTCATCGCAGCTGTTAAGAAAGAGGTCAAGCAGTTGATGGAAGAGGTCAGTTATACTTACAATACGGGGATAAAAGGATGTAATTGTGTCCTACAAAATTCTACAATACGAGAACGGGAATAAAAGAATATAATTGTGTCCTATAAAATATAATTAGTCAGTTACATTACCAGAAGATATTGGTCACTTATTTTTATTTCATCGTTAAAACAACTTTCTTTTTAACCGACTTCAAAAGAAGGGAGGTCCTCAATTCGAATGGTATTTTTTTATGTTTGTTACCTCAGAACTTTTGACTGGGAGGTCCGATTTTCATGATTCTTTTTATATATGGAAGCTGGTGCTTCCCGTGTAGTCCCCTCTAAAATCCTTATCTGAAAAGTCCCTGCTCACCCCACCTCTTTCTTTGACAAATATTTCACTGTACAAGCTACTCCTCTATGAAATGCTCTTCCCCTGGACAATGGAAGTGCAAAATCCGCAGTATATTTATTATCTTTGTACAACGTTAAAAGTGTTATTCTAAGGATTTTTACCTCTTCCAATTGTCTCAGACCAAATAAAGTCTAATCAAGACATGTGAGAAAGTAAAGCTAACAGATGGACCACAATAACAACTACACAACCAAGGATTGTAGCGTTCTTTCTAATCAGGTTAGCTAAATGTGCCTAAGGGGAAATCTGGACTAGGTTGACATTGTTTACTGTTTCATTTCGTATAAAAGGCCACCGTCAAAGAAAAAGGAGGTAAGTATTTTATGTAGAGCTGTTATAAACCTGTGCGGCTGTTTTGGTAGATTTACGAAGAGAAACTAAAAATATATTTTTAAAATTTGTAATGATCACTTAGAATTGCAGTACGGTACAAACGTAAGAACTTTTCATAGTTTTTTTTCAGCTGTGAGCTGAAATATGAAGTGATAATGTTGATTGGATGAACTGTGTAGTGTCTTAAGGTTTATAGACTACACACATTAATAGTTTTAAAATCACTGTAATTTCCCAGTTACTGTGAGAAAAAGCTGTGCTTTGTTCACTTATGTCTACCGGGCCAAATTGTAACTTCCCAGGGACAGTAACTAACGTAACTTTCCAGTTACTCTGAGTACGAAAATCGTACCGATAGCAGCATCAATGGCAGCAAATTTAAATAATGCTGTGTGAATTATATGAGTTTTATAGTCACTGTTTTCTTCACTTCCCAGTTACAGTGACCATTTACAAATATGACAACTATCTATTCTTAAGTCGCATTTTAATTAGATTTAGATATGAAGAGATTGCATTAGTTGATAAGCGATAAACTAGTGATTTCTTTTTCACTTCTTCCGCCAGTAGACAAAAAAACAAAGTGAATAAGAGCCAATTGCACCTTATTTAATATTTGATAGTAATAACTATTTATCAAGCTGTTTATATAGTAAGAAATATGACTTGTCTAAATGCTTATATTAAAAGTCTAAAGAAATAAACGATTCGACTCTGACTTTCTCTCTCACTGCTCTAACTTCCTAGTTACAGTAACTAGTGTAACTTCCTAGTTACAGTAACTAATGTAACTTCCCAGTTACAGTGACTACGAAAATCATACCGATAAGCAGCATCAATAGCAGCAAATCTAAATGATCCCGCCGCGCCGTTTAAACTATCTAAAGATTAGATAGTTCTCACACGGGTGGGATAATTTAGATAGATTAGATTATAATCTATCATTTACTTATTTGTCCAGGCCGTAACCCGCAAATTCGTACACGAAGACAGTGGTGGAGTGACCACACTATGCGGTGCCGTGGAGGCCTGCCTCGGCCAGGGGCTGAGACGCCGGGCGCTAGGGCTCTTCAAGACGAGCTCCACTACTGCGCTGCTTCATAAAATAGCGAAGGTAAGAATAGAATACAATCAGATTTTTTAACCGACTTGAAAAAAGGAGAAGGTTCTCAATTCGACTGTATTTTTTTTATTTGTTACCTCAGAACTTTTGACTGGTTGGTCCGATTTTTATGATTCTTTTTTTATATTAAGCTGGTGCTTCCTGTGTGGTTCCGTTCTGACAATGGCATCCATGAAAATTCATGAAAAAACTATAAAAATTAAAGTCGTTTTATGGTTTTTTTAAAACAAAACTAATTATTGTGAAACACAACAAAAACCAATAAAACTGTATGATACTCGTGCTTATGTAAGTTGCAAACAAGATAAAATAAACTAAAACCCAACTATGCGTCATATACCCTATGGCTACTGGGATATTGAGATGAATCAATCGATACTTATCTCATTTGTTGAAATCGGGCGAGTTGTTTCAGCGCTACGTAAGAACATAAAAATCGGCTACATACATTAGATACTCGTTTAAACAAACATAGGGTGCCAAACCTCCTCCGTTTGCAGTCGAGTAAATATGAACCCAGCCTCAGCAGGTGTTGGTTACGTTACAACTTACAACCATCACTGGTATACCAACATACCTAACAGTTTTGAACCGCTTCACGCATTCACTGCCCATGCCTTATGGTAGCTCTGACCGACATGTACAGTACATGCCATAAGAGTGTTAAGGCAATAAGTATAAGTGAAACTGATAAGCTTCTGGTGCAACACGACACGCCACTCTACGTTTTATGCCACCCTATTTAAAAGTAAGATAGCTAGCTGGATTACAATTTGCACCCCAACTCTTCCCGCAGCGGGTGTCGTAAGAGGCAAATAAGAGATATCCACAGGGGGCAGGCAGCACCGTCTCCTGCAGAACCATTCTACCATCGAACTGCGATCCCCAACCCACATGCCTAGCGTAGGGATTATGGGCACTATATTGGCTATATTTTTATCTCATGGGGGGTCCATGAGATAAAAATATAGCCAATATAGGCTGTTGAGGTTGAGGTAAAGTAAGATGAATGCTATTTAGGTGTCTTCTAGACTTTTGTAGGCCACACTCACTATAATCATACTTATAACATCAAAAAGGATGCAAAGAGGTCGATTTAATTAACTACATTAGATTTAACTGTTAAATACTAGCCTCCTTATTAATAGTCTACTAACTTGGCACACTGCTATATCTCGCTCTGTCTTCTTCTATTGACATAAGTTAGACAGAAAAAAGTCTACATAGCAGCTCTTTCATGTTAGCAGATCATTATGAATAAGGGGGTTATTCATTACGTTTCTCAATATTTTTTCCTACGTGTTCTCAATTACGAATCAAATCGACGCGATCGGCAAAATATTTATACGCCAGGTTGAATTAAAAAAAAAAACTACAAATGACGACGAAAAAGGTGCATAAAAACACTCAATAACAAAGTTCAAACACCTCAGCTCCAGACCTGATTATACCTACATTGTTTTGACTCTGACCTTTCTTGATAACGCCACTAGCTTATATTTTGTGACTTTACCTGTCTCGCCACTGGCATCATATTTTACCAAGGTTGACTTGATTTCAGTCGAATTAAACATTTGTTTCGTTTGCATATTGGGTTTCATTTTGAACACAACATTAATGTTATATGTTCTTATGTCACATTGTGAGGTTGTTGACTCTTGTTTGAGAGGACCATAGATTTGTATTTTGTGTTTTTTTATGACTCAAAATTTATTCTAGTATTATTACTAAGACACTTTAAACCATAATAAGTTTAGGTTTGTTTAGATGGCCGTTCAAAAGTTCAAGCGAGCTATGGAAAGACCTTTGCTCGGAGTTTCTCTAAAGGATAAGATTTGTGACGAATGCATCCGATTGAGAACCAAAGTTGTATCGACGTAGCTCAAAGAATTAGCAAGCTGAAGTGGTAGTAGGTACTTAGGTAAATAGGTGAATAATATCTTTATAGCACCATCAATACATAAAGGAATTAAAAAGGAACTTAATATTAACTCGCGCAGAATCGACAACTGCCTGGGGTATACTTGTCCTTGAGACCGCGATTTGACAAACGTAGTGTAAGACACCCTCCAGCCGGGTGCCGATACGACCTACTCAAAAAAAAAGGAGGAAGAGGTTCTCAATTCGACCGCATTGTTTTATTTTTTATATGTTTTTACCTCAAAATTTTTGACCGGGTGGTCCGATTTTCATTATATTGATTTTTATAATTTGGCCCCGTGTATATTGCTGAATATTACTCAATTGTAAATTTTCAACGAAAACAAATAAAATATATCTTGTAGGGCTTTATTACGAATGTAAGCGGATTAACTATACGAACCTAATTGTGTTGAAAGAATACCAACCTTATTTAACCAGCTTTCCGTAATGTCAAACTACGATAATTTTTGGCTTTTTTAGAATAAGAATATTAATCGTGTTCAGATTTTTTTAAATATTTTCTCTACATATTCTTGTAATTACTGATCTCTACCTACTTCTTAGCTAAGTTGCTCCATGCTTTATAGACTAGAAAAATAAATTATCCGTGACTTTATTAGGAGCTAAATAATCTACTGCCACTCCTTTGTGGATACAATAACGATGCATTCCCATTTTCTCCATTCCTCATCCGTTTGTTAATTGAACTGTATCACTATATTTATAAAACAGAGTCTGTTGGTCTGTCTGAACGCTATAGAACACCAAACACCAAAACAACTGAACAGATTTTCACAATTATGGTTTTCAGCAATGGACGAACGATTCATCATCATCCACTTACATAATAGTACACAGCTGCACAGGTCTCCCCTTGACGATTCATGAAAACGGTGTACAATTTACTAAAAACTAATGTAACTTTTAGGGCAATGTATACGCTTCTACAACAAAACCCCTACCAACCTAAATAAATTATTAGTAAATAAATTCAAACAAACTGTCAAAACTTTACTGTACAAAAAGGCTTTAGTCTGAAATACGGCGAATCATATTGAAGATTTCAAAAAAAACATGCCAACTGTGTGTTTTATTTTGCACCGAGTAAACTAATAGATTTAGATATGAAAGAAAAAATTCCTCCTAAAATTCCTCTCAAAAACCAAGGTTTATGTTAATACTAAATAACTCGGGGGTAATATCAAATAAATTTTATAATATCCCAAAATATTAGACGAAAGTTTGGTAGTTTGTTACGTTACGGGTGATGCTAAAACTACATAGAGGATTATTTACTAAAATTGTGCAGACGTAGGCTGAGATACACTACAAACGTAAGTCACTTTTTATAATACTGTAAGCCATAAACTTGCTAGTGGTTTCTTTTTCACTTCTTCCGCTAGTGGACAAAAAATACAAAAAAATACAAATACAAATAATTTATTTAGAACAATGTACATGATACAGTAAGTTACAAATGAACGATGAGACAGCAAATTGAAGTGAATTAGAGTCAATTGAAACTTATTTCTTGTTTGATGGTAATAGAGTTAAAATAATAACTCCAACGCTGATAGATTGCAACTACTTTAATAAGTAAATGATATAATGCGGAAGATAAGAATCACGTATGACAACTATTATGATGTTGGTACTAAATGAATCGCATAGTGAAAATTTGGAACCGGTTACCGGAATAAGTATTAATATTTATGATACACAAGCAGCTCTTAAGCTGATGCATGTATATCTGAGTCGTTCTCCCGGCTCGTTCCGGGGCCTCTCTGAGGCCCCCTCAGTGAACTTTTTCAAAAATACTGGATAAATATTTAAAGTGCATATTTGAAGAGAACGACTCAGATATACATGCATCAGCTTAAGAGCTGCTTGTGTATCATAAATATTAATAATATTAGGTCCTTACATATGAAATTGGCGTTTTGTATGGGAGGAACAAAAAGTCGAATATTTTTTAATATAATATATTTAATTAATCAAAGTATGAACCATTATTTTCTATGCACTTTTGCCATCTTATAGGTAGTTTATTGATCCCTTTACTAAAAAAACCAGTCGGACGGGAATCAATAAAATCTTTGAAGGCGATTTGGACTGCCCCATCGGAGTTGAATTTTTTCCCTTGCAAGAAGTTATCCAAATTTCGAAAAAAATGGTAATCTGTTGGAGCAAGGTCCGGGAAGTACGGAGGATGTCTTAGACTTTCCAATTGAAGCTCTTCTAATTTAGTAGCCGTCTGTTGCGCAGTGTGTGGTCTAGCGTTGTCGTGAAGCAGCAGTGGCGTGGAGCGATTGACCACCCTAGGTTGTTTAGCCGCTAGCTTTTCCATCATGGTTTGCAATTGCTGACAATAGACATCAGCCGTAATAGTCTGGCCAGATTTGAGAAAACTGTAATGAACAATACCGGCACTAGTCCACCAAACGCTTACAAGTAACTTTTTTGGGGTTAATTTTCGCTTGGGGCAGGATTTGGCTGGCTGGCCAGGATCCAACCATTGCGCTGAGCGCTTCCGATTATCGTAAAGAACCCATTTTTCATCACAGGTAATGATTCGGTTTAAAATACCTTCATTATTGTGCCGGTTTAGTAATGTAACGCAGCAGTCGACGCGCGTTTGCCGGTTTACTTCAGTCAATTCGTGAGGTACCCACCTTTCAAGCTTTTTAATCTTCCCAATTTGCTTCAAGTGAATTAAAACAGTTTTATCACTAACATCGCAGCCTGCAGCTAACTCGGACGTGGTTTGCGATGGATCCGCTTCCACAATAGCCTTCAACTCTTCATTATCAACTTGAGTCTCAGGCCGTCCACGGGGCTTGTTCTGCAGGTCGAAATTTCCAGAACGAAAACGTTGGAACCAAAAACGAACTGTGTTTTCTTTTGCAACACGACCGCCATACACATCATTCACCCTTCGAGTTGTTTCCGCAGCACTAGTGCCACGGCGGAACTCGTACTCGTAAATAAAGCGATATTTTAAGTTTTCCATTTTGTAAAATGAGTGACGCAAACAGAAAAAAACAGAAGAAAAAAAACAAATGAATGACGATCATCGAAGCACAAATACATGAGTCTATAGCTGTACAAATTTGAATTTGGTATTCCTTACCAAAGAGGAGAAATTTGTGATTAAAGTGGCCAGTACGAAAAACGCCAATTTCATATGTAAGGACCTAATATTATGCATCAATAAAACTAAAAGTAATAATAATATTTATTATTCTAATAACAAACTCACGTAGATATTGTTGAGCTATAATATCATAGGAAGTCAGGTAACCTTGATATCTTACGCATAGCCTGAATAACACATTGAACCTTGTACATAATATACAATTGTACATATACCATTAATCAGTTCCCTTTTTTACCTTTTAACGTTGGCATAGAAACGACGCATGCGAATCCGCGGGCAAATACTAGTTTAATACTATTCTTTACTCAACAGAGCTTATCGACGTAGGAACGAAATTGTGCGAGCGCTCTCGATATCATCTATTTGCAATAGAATGGACTGTTTGAAGAGAGATATTGAGGCTAGCATTCATGAGTTTCTTTGTTATGTGTAAGATATTTTTGTGTTAAATGAAACGGAAAAAGCTTTGTCGGGTTGATACAGGCTTTTAGCTTCTAATCGATTATAAAAAGGAGGTGGTGATTAGATAGGAGCATAGAGTTAATATAGTACACTAGACATAGAGTCTATGGCTCAATGCCCAGCGTAGGCAGGAGAACATAATTGCAATTGTCAATTATTGACAATTGCAACGGATAAGGATGCAATTATGCGTGCTATTATGCGTAAAATATCTCGATAAAAATTCAATTCTTGTGAAATTGAGTACCTACGTTCTTGGTAATTATGGTAAGTCTTAACAAACTATAATTGGTCTCAATAGTTTATCCTTTCAGACTTTCAGACATACACTAACTATTGTATTATAAAAAAAACTAAGTTACCAAGTTTCAAAGGAAAATCTAAATTAAAGTCATGATAAGGGTAAAATATCTTTATTTTATATAGGTATATATAGGTACAGTATATGTACACATAAGGAAAAAAATCTCTAAACTAAAATACACGTAGAAATAATGTTTTATTTCTTACTTCTGTGGCTTCAAAGGCACGGCCGATGCTGTGGGATTTTTTTATATAGGTAATTAGTAAAATATAAACCTTCCTTAGGAAACATCCCAAAAAATATCGACAAAAATGCCGACAACATCCCATAACTAGTCAAATCGGCAGGTAACCTGCCTGACTAGTAGCTGAAGTGCGAGGGTTTCATGTGGGCCTGCGTTCCACCTCTGTTTCACCCCCGTGAAACAAATTTTATTTGATCATTTTAGGGGGGGGGGGGGGGGGTGATTCGGTAGTTTAATTTAGTCCTCGTGACTATGATGTCTATTAACTCCATGGATAGGAGTGTAGGTAAATATTGATGAGATAAATATATTTTTTGTGAAAAGTAACTGTGTCTATGAAATACTTCATTCTGTCTTCTTCGTATTGTCTTCCTTCACTTACCTGTCAATAATTTGTAAACTTCATAGTCGTGTATATACATACCTACCAAACGGAATATACAAGATGTAATTAGAGGGGTGAATCGTCGGTGGCTGGAGGTGGGGGACCTCAGTACCTATTGATTAAACCCCTATGTATGTTCTGAAAAATGGCGCAAGTGTTTACTTACGCCATTTTTCACGGCTCTTCTCTGCTCTACTTCGCCCAGCTCCACGTCAGTGGATTGGCACCTTAAACTCTAATTATCAGTTAGTTTCATAAAATTCCAACCAAAACTGTGCCTTGTGTTTGGTTTCTCAATAGTATCAAGACTTTTCATTTTTGTATGGTATTTAGGACACCGTCTCTCTGTGGTTTGCAGACATGGAACTACTCAAATCCATACAACATCAACGTCTTGAGATGTTGCGTCGTCGTCCCAAATAATAATGAAACGTCTCTACCCTACACAATTTATTCTTCTTCTTTGTTGACGCCGATATCGTAGATCCACACTCACATATAATAGTCAACTACTTGCTGAGCCCCGCGGCTTCGCACGCCTATCCCACGGGAACTGATGTGTTATTCCAGGCCTAGGACTACCCGTATGCAATATTTCAGCCCGATCCGTACAGTAGTTTTTGCGTGAAAGAGCAACAAACATACATACATGTTTACAAACTTTCGCGTTTATAATATTAGTAGGATCTACTCTAGGTACGATTTCCAAGGAAAATTGTTCTGCCCTTAGTAGATATTTACATTATTTTGTACCTAGCTAACAATACGTTATTTTTGTAACTTTGCATGTGTTTGACTAAAAAGAAAATTTTCTTAATAATAAATAACTGAACTAAACTATCTAGACAACTAATTCTGGGCTCTGATTCAATCGTGCGATATCACCAAACCACTAAAAGCAACTTTTTATAGAATCGAGTTGAAATGAATATGATTATTGATTACTAGAAGACACTTATCCTTACTCGATTAAGAACTCGGCAAACAATGCTTGCTTAATGTGCCTTCATAGAGTTTATATAGGTACATACAAGCTCGATGCGTGCCTTAGTCAGAATGTATTGGGGTTGCTGGTTTTGACAGTTTAATTAAGTTATTCACACAATGCACACATACAAAATTTATAGATACGAATTAAACAGCCGGATATTATTTGATTTCGGTCTACTTATGTAGGTAGGTATTTATAATAGAAGGATAGGAAAAAATATGGTGGAATAACTTACTAGCTTTTTGACGTGATAACGTCTATTAAATCGATGAACATGGGTATAACCTTTACCTCAACAGCCTATATTGGTCCACAGCTGGACGCAGGCCTGGGACCTGATAAGCGCCAAATTGGCGTTTCGAAAATCTAAGCCAGCACCACACAACTAATAATAACATAATAAAGCTTATGCCAATAATTATTAAGCATAAGGACATGAGTATATGATTGTCAGAACTACCAAATAGAAAATAAAAGCATGAAATCAGCATAATAATTATTAACACAGCTTTTTCAAAATTCTAGGCTAAACCTCAGTGCTTTTAGAGTTCCTCTTACCCAAGCACTTAAGGTCCAGTCTAGCTATGACGCTACGCGTAAACGCAGCTCATTTAACTGAGAGCTCGAGGGTACCCATTAATGTTTTATTGTACCGTGGCCGACACTTTAGTTTCTAGATTTAAGTGTAGGCAAACAGTTTTTACTGCTTTGTACTTCGTAAGTGAATTAAACCATTTCACTGTGAATGTCTTTGAGTAGTGATGTAAGGGTTGGAACTCGCTACCTGCCTCTTTTTTCCCAGCCAACTACAACCGAGTGAGCCATGTCTTCTAGACCTTTGTGATACATCAACGGCCACGTCGCCACTTACCATCAGGTGAGATTGTGGTCAATTGAAGGTGTCTAAAGAAAGTGATAATAGTGAAATTTTAGTAAGTACGAAAGTGATTTTAATGCTCTATGATCAATCTATTCAATTATATTCTATTCTTAAAATCTAAGGGAATAAAACGCGAAAGCACTACGTTATACAATAAACAAACAATGCTGGGCATTTAATGGCATGATCAAGCTCTACAAATGATCTACTACGCCCATATTCTAAAAAGGTCTTCGTCAATTAATAGTGCTTAATCCTAAAAAAGAACAACCACGGCCACAAAAATACAATATCAAAGTAAATAATTAAAACTAGAGCATTCCTTTTAACTGTGATATTGCTACGAAAGATCTGCGCCAATGCTACATGGCTACAAAACTACTATGGTAATGCTACGAAAGATTTACGCTAATGCTACAAAACTACTACATATGGTATTGTTACGAATTATCGACTCTATGATGATGCTGCGAAAGATCTACGTCAATGCTACATAGCTACAAAACTACTATGATGTTGCTACGAAAGATCTACACCAATGCTACGTGGCTGCAAAACTACTATGATAATGCTACGAAAGATCTACACCAATGCTACATAGCTACAAAACTACTATGATTTTGCTACGAAAGGTCTACACCAATGCTACATAGTTACAAAACTACTATGATTTTGCTACGAAAGGTCTACACCAATGCTACGTGGCTGCAAAACTACTATGATAATGCTATGAAAGGTCTACACCAATGCTACGTGGCTGCAAAACTACTATGATAATGCTACGAAAGATCTACACCAATGCTACGTAGCTACAAAACTACTATGATGTTGCTACGAAAGGTTTACACCAATGCTACGTAGCTACAAAACTACTATGATGTTGCTACGAAAGATCTACGTGCTTGCTTCGAATGATCTGCGCCAATCTACGAATGGTCTACGCCAAATGACGCCAATACAACGAATGATCAACGAAACTACTATCCATTTTATTGCAATGAAAGGTCTACTCTACGACAATGCTTCGAAAGCATTATTATACCAATGCTGCACGAATGACAGGAAAGTGAAACGAAACTAAATTGGTAAGGATAATTGTACTTAAAAACTAGTACAACAATAGAACGAGAACACAAAAAGCTACAAAAACTCCTCGCAACAGACCAGTAAATACACTTTACGTGTACTGATCTGTGCTAATACAAATTTCAAGTTTATTAGAAAACTCCCATTACCCCCCGCGGCCAGCGCTCTACGATGGTATCTATAATAACTAGAAACAAACTACGCAAACTTATATAGTTTCTGCTTGTAGCCGCTCGATATGAAATAACGAGGGAACTTTCCGAGTTGCTAAGACGTCAAGTTTCTTACTGAAGCACCTCAGGTTCCATTTGTACTGGAGCGATAGTGAAGCTAGCTCAGTTTTTAGTAGATAAGTTTGAAGGGTAAAATCGGCGAAGTGTGAGTCCCACCCCCACTTAAGTTACATACTTTTTAAATTGTTGTACATAATTATGTATTTCATTTGTTGTTATAGCGGGTATTGCGAAAAAAACTAGCATCTCTATTTTTACGATCTAGAATCTACGGTTCAAAAGATACGGTCAGAGATACATATGTTGATATGAGAGATGCACAATCAGATTTGAAGCGAAGGCTCAGTAATTGGGTCTCGTTGACACCTTGGTTTTGTTCGTCAGGGGCCGGCTTAGAATTTGCACCACCCAACCCTTCCCGCTGGTGTCGTAACAGGCTTATCTTAAAGCTCGGCAGCAGCTCAGTTTGGTGGTAGATAGATATCTTCCACGAGAGGCATCCAGTGGAATAAAACTACCCCCATAAGATAAAAGCCTCTTCGCCTCCGGTGCTTGCACTGATCGGACGTGTCGTCTGCGCATTTGTTTGCTGTTTGAACTGAGGTACTGCGCCCCGAGACTTCGCCCCAAATTGAGGAGTCTGCCCTGCCCGTCTGCCGTGTCTTCAAGGAGGGACCGACGACGGCTCTACATCGGTGCCGCGAGTTGTCCCGACTACCGTGTGTTTTCAAGGAGGGATCGACGTCGACGGTTCTACAACGGTGCCGTGAGTTGCCAATGCTTTTTGCTTCTTGGTTCCTGACTGGATTGGAACCAGGTGCCGTCGGAGTCGCGACCGGTGGGTGTGCAGTCACCGCCAGCGAGTCATTAGCCGCCGCGACCAAAATAAGCATCAGTAGCTGTGTTACGTGAAGGGTCTACGGCGTAGCAATATAGCTACGAAATTGCCAGCTACGAGATCTATGCGCTTACTACAAATTCTATGCACCCGCTCTTCATTCACTACGCTTTGCATATTAGCTCAAAACGCCTTCTTCTATTCTAATTGCAAACTGTGAGCACTTTTACGATTTATTAAATAAATTTGCTTTGAAAACTGACACGTAATGCCTCGTTCTCCGCCATCAAATTATGGATCACCTCTACAGCATTGTTCTTCGGACCCAAACATAGCGCGATCGTCTCCGCTAATGCAGCAAACTTTGTCCTTTACAAATATTGCGGCACATGGCAGTAGCAGGGAACTTAAACGCAAAAATGATGACATCACAAAAACTGAAATCATTGATATCTTCGCTAATCTGAAGAAGGAGCAAGATGAGAAATTCTCAGCCGTGCTGAGCTCTATTAGCGAAGTAAAGGCATCTTTAGACTTCATGTCTTTACAGTATGATCAAGTACTGCAAAAAGTCAATGTATTAGAAGTAGAGAAAAAAGCTAGTGATGCAAAAATCCTGTTGCTTGAAAGCAAGGTCGATCAATTAGAGCGCCAAATAAAGGGCACCAGCGTTGAAATAAGAAACGTACCTCAAGAGACGAAAGAATCCAAGATTGATCTTAAAAAACTTATCTGTAGAACTGCTGAAGCGCTGAATATCCCTTTGGATAGCACTTCAGACATAAAAGATATCTATCGAGTTAACTCGAAATCGAAAACGAATCCTATCATTGCTGACTTTAGCACTGTCTTAGTTAGAGATAACTTCTTGGATTCCTACAAGAAATTTAATAAAGAGCATACTAGTGCTAAATTTAGCACTGATACGGTGGGGATAAGCGGGCCAAGACAGCCGCTCTACATCTCAGAAAATCTTACACAGCGAGAAAAGAATCTGTTCTATCAAGCCCGTGTGTTCGTCAAAGGAAATGGATATGCCCACTGCTGGACATCCTACGGAAGAACATTTATACGGAAAACTAACGACTCTCCGCGTATACGTATCTTTGACGATAGAGATCTGGAGAACCTAATCCAATAGTAGGTATACATAGGCCTTAGTATTCTTTCTCTGTATATAATGTTTGTTTTGGATCTCTCTTCTCCACTGTAATAATACTTAACCTATTCATAACTTAAGACTATATGTATCTAAATTTAAAAACAAACTACTACTACCTATCCGTTCCAAATATTTCCCTCTACTCAGAGTCAATTTAAATATATTTACAATAGAAACATATAATTTTCCCCACATCCCTCTTTTCCTATAATACAATTCAACACTATCTTTGGTATAAATATGAGTAGAAACATTTGTGATCTCTGTGAAGACATTGACAATGCTAGTGTCTCAGAAGCATTTACCTGTACTCCCGAAAACTGCAAATCCTTCTTAAATATTTGCAAACCTGACAGCCAGTTCACTATTATAAACCAAAACATAAGAAGCATAGGACAAAACTTTGACAATTTTCTAGTTCTCGTAGAACGCATTAAAATCGAACCACATCTGGTAGTTCTTACTGAGTGTCGTCTTCCGCAAAATGCACTCATCCCAAGTTGGAATGGATATACATCACTTATCACTAAAAACAACCCCATCCAGAACGATGGCGTTGTTATATACATAAAAACCGACTTTAAATCAAAGTCATATGAACCGACATTCAGTGACGCCAACTGTTTGGTTACTGAATTAGACAACTCCACTGTTGTTATATCTATCTATAGGTCACCATCTTACCAGCAATGTGAAAGATTCTTAAAATCGCTGGATATTTTGCTTCGTTCACTAGATAAGCATAAAAACATTATCATTACAGGGGATATAAACATAAACATAACAGAAAGCTCTGTTCATCCCTTTGCCTCTGAATACCTCAACTTACTAGCTTTTCACGGATTATTGCCTGCTCACACCTTTCCAACCAGAGCTTTTAACTGCTTAGATCACTTTATCGTTAAAACGAATAGAAACGCCACAACACTTGTTATAGATAGCTCGGTTACGGATCATTACACAGTGTTACTGAATATTGACTTATCAACTCCAAGAGTGCAAACGGATTCAACATATAAAAAAATAGACTATGCTTCAATCTCAAACGAACTAGCAAATACTTGTTTTAAAGATGTTTTAGCTACTACTGATGCAAACATTGCAGCGGAAAAGCTCGTCGAGTCCATCATAACCACCATTAAAAATCACACTTCCATAATTAAGCGATCGCGTCGAAAAACCCCCCTTAAACCTTGGATAACGGCAGGGCTAATACGCTGTATGAGACACCGAGATATTATGCATGCAAAACTTAGAAAACAAACTGATAATGACAATCTAAAAACTATGTACAAGCGTTATAGAAACTTTTGTAACTCTCTACTTCGTAAGCTCAAAGATGGCTATGAAAAATCCTTACTAGAGAAAGCTGATAAAAATATTAAGAAAACCTGGCAAATTATCAATGACATTACTCACTATAAACCCAAGAAAAACTTATCTTTGGAACTTGTTAACGGACATGACCCACTTACTAAACTTAACATAGTAAATGAATATTTTGTCAACGTCGGGAAAACCTTAGCTGAAAAAATCTCTACGGCTGATGTAAACCAATCTCTACCACGTTCTAGCACTACTTGTCCACAAACAAATTCATTTGCCTTGTTTAATACCGACGAAAAAGAAATTATGCAACTGATAGATTCTTTGAAATCTAATTGTTCACCGGGGTGGGACGAAATCCCTTCTCGTATTATAAAAGAAAATAAATCGGTATTTACTCCTGTCCTTACCCACTTGTGTAATATATGTTTTTCAACTCACGTTTTCCCAGACATTTTTAAAAAATCCCTGATCCTCCCTATTTACAAAAATGGCGAAAAAATGAAACCCTCTAATTACAGGCCAATATCTATTTTGCCTGTTTTGTCTAAGATATTAGAAAAAGCTCTAAATAACCGGTTAGTGAACTATTTGGACAAGTTTAATTTAATCTCCAGTAATCAATTTGGATTTCGAAGAGGAAAGTCGACGGGAGATGCCGTATCGGAGCTGGACCAATTCGTGGCGTCTGCGCTTGACAATGGAGACAAATGTATAGCTATTTTCCTGGACCTTGCTAAAGCTTTCGATACGGTATCTATCCCAATACTGCTAGACAAACTGCAACTTTTGGGAATTCGTGGTTGCGAACTACAACTATTTAAAAATTACCTAACGAACCGAAAACAGAGAGTGAACATAAATAACCATCTTAGCAGTGAACTCATCCTAACACAATTTGGAATTCCTCAAGGTAGTATACTCGGACCGACACTCTTTCTAATCTACGTAAATCAAATTTGTAATCTAGAGCTCATAAACGGCAAGTTATTAGCTTTTGCCGACGATACCGCTCTTTTGTTCCGAGGTCGTAATTGGGACCTCGCTTTCAATTATGCGCAGGAGGGATTCAACCAGGTGTCCATCCTTTTAAATCAAAACCTACTTACACTAAACACGGATAAAACAAAATACCTGAAATTCACACTCCGCAATAATAAACCGCCGGACACACTGTTAACTATCAAGGCTCACTCAACAAACTGTCAACTTTTACAATCATCACCCTGCAAATGTCCCGCACTTGATACTTGTGAGTCGATTAAGTACCTAGGGATAATGATTGATAACAAATTAAATTATGTTAGTCATATCAAACAACTTACAGCTAGAGTTCGCAAACTCATTGCCGTTTTCCGCAAGGTTCGGCATGCTGCAAATGTACCACAAGTAAGACTATTGTACCAAACTCTCTGCCACTCCCTTCTTACCTATTGTGTACCGTCGTGGGGTGGGGCCGCAAAGTCTCACTTATTACCTCTAGAGAGAGCACAAAGGGCGGTCTTAAAAGTAGCTTTTTCTCTCCCATACAGATACTCGACGACACAGTTATATAGAGAATGCAAAATCCTCACCTGTAGACAAATCTTTGCGCAACAGCTAATTTTAAAACAACATCTTCTACCAAAACTTAAAAACGAAAGTAAGCGTAGAGATAAAGCTTTCCAAACTCTTAGCTCTAGAACTACCTTTGCACAAAAGCATAGCTCTTTTCTAGCCCCATATAATCTACAACAAAATAAATAAAACCATCTTTATAAAAGACCTGTCATATAACGATTGTAAATTAAAACTTAATGATTACCTTAAATCCCTAACCTATGACCAGACTGAGGACTTATTTCATAGAATATCCTGAATTACCATCCTAATCCCCTTTATCACATAATTATCCACCTAGTAACTTGTTGTGTTATTATATTAACATTAAGTGTTTTATAATTCCCACCCTTCTTCCATTTTTAGGCTAGGTGTTGTTGCTGTATAAATTAATTTTTTTTGTATAATTAGTTTTTTTTTTTGTGTAATTAGAGATGCATATCCTTATTTTCTAAATTAATATTAAGAAAATAAAATTAATTTCCAAATATTTGCATTTTAGGCTAGGTGTTATTTCTGTATAAATTAGATTTTTGTAACTAGATTATGTATTTACTTATTTTCTAAATTTAACTTAGGCACTATAAGACCATGATATAAATATATGGCTATCACCGTTAGTACACTATTGTGAGAAAAAAACCTGAGTTAGCCAGAGCAGGAGCCCTTCGTTTCTTAATACAAGTTTCGACTTAGTAAGAACGAGGAACTCATTAGCGATGCCTAAATTGGGTCTTTTACACACATCTGGTACCAACTATCTGAATAATAAACTGTACCTACCTTTATTTGTAAATGTGTGATTTAAGACGAAATAAACATTTTATATCTTTTTATATCTTATATCTTAAAAGCTAATAACCACCAATACAGGCGGTTGAGGTTGAGGTATTTGGCCCTTTGCGAACGAAACACTAAAATAATCTACAACACTATCGTATTAACTCTTATTGTAAAGCAGTTAAATTCACAAAAGCCTATTTTCTTCCTTTGTTCGAAAGCTTTTGACGGAAAATGCTTGGAAACTCTTGCGAGCTAGAGCGAAAAATATTGTAATTTCCGCTTCTTTGAAACTTTACTGCAGTTGCTTTGGTGATTGTACGCCTTTGTAACTTACTTTTTACCAGCTTCCGGCCATTGTAAGAGTTTTCATGAAATGAAATAGTAATTTGGTAGACGTTTTTTTCTTAAAATAATAATGATAAGGTCTGTTATCAATATTTTGTAATTTTTATGGACAAAGGTTATATCGACTATAATTAAGGTCGTAAAAAATGTACTAATCATATTAATGTTTTAAAATGCAAGGAAGTTTGGATATTTGTTATTTCTTCACGACACAACTACTGAACGGATCGGGCTGAAAGTTTGCACAGATGTTGCTCGAAACCTGGTATCACACACGTTTTATCCCATCAATCCGTTTCTATAGGATAGATAGAACTTTTAAGCATTTCCATAGAAATAACGCGTGGGAAGACGCGAGGAAAAACTAGTAGATAAGATACCTAATAATAAAGAACAAACGGTCTCTCAAACATGCGATAAATTAATTAAAGGAAAAGCAAACCTGAAACTCCCGTTCGAAATGTTCCCGAGGAATTAATAAATTGAATTTTCATAATTTAGGGATCCTAAATACTTCGTCAGACGGTTCAAACGCTTACAAATGTAAATGGGGTATTAAGTAAAATGAAATGAAATTATTTGAATCGTTTTTCACGGTTCTGCTGACAGCCTCAGTGACGTATTGGCTGAGAAGTTAAGAGACAGCCAATCGATTGGAGTAGGTAAAATCAGACGCGGGATTTTTGTCATACATCCTAAGGTTGAAAAAAGTTTTATCAAGTAATAACTTAAATTGATTAGAACTTATTACAAAATGTATGGGAAACGTTTTTCGCTATTTTTGACTTTACTACTACACAAACCTTACCTAGTTAGTCCCAAAGAACTGTTTGATCATCATCAGCATAAGTAAGAAAAAATAGTGAAAAACGCCTTTGCTCTGGAAATCTGTAACTTTTTTTGAAAATTTGTGAATAGGGATACTAATATTTTTCTAAAAAGGATGTGTAGTTTCCTGCAAACATTTGTAGCAAGCGGTGAAGGTACCTGCCCTTACTGCCCCGTCCAAAATGTCCACCCTGTATACCTACTAATAGGCTAGTCTAGTGCTAGCTAGTGTCCTAAAAAATCGAATTACTTAGTCGAATTTTTTACTTTGTCGATTCGGAATTAATTGTAAACTATAAAAAATCTAACTTTTTCTTGCTAAATGAACTCTCATTAGCAAATGCCTACAAAATGTAACTAACAATGAAGAACTAGTACCTACCTGTTAACTAAGTCTAGTTATATTCATGGAAACAGTTGAGGTTACAGCGCCAGACAGCAAAAAATCTAGAGGAATCTACTTATATCAACTGATCCATATCAATATAATCAAAAAAATCAATACCAATTAGAAGCGTCCCTAAGACGCTGGCTGCAATGCCCCGCGATGTATGGCAATGCTGATGCACTGCGTCAGACACTCACCAGCTCTCGGGTCACCTATCGGTTCGACCAGGTGCTCTGATAAATTGTTGAAACCCGTAGAGCCTCAGCTTAGACACAGATCACTCTCTATGTCATGCATTGTCTTACAAATGAGGTCTTAAATTATAATCCACCTAATGATGTGGGTCTGACGTGTTTGACGTGTACTACACATAGGTACACATAGCTATTCTAGTTATGCCTTCAGGGTCTTCTCACATTGGCGAATTGTAGAGGCAAAGGCTTACCTAAACCGTTAGTATTATTATTTTATAGTCTCGAAAAGCCATATCAGACTGGCGATTTGCGAGCGTTTTCAACGCGAGGCGTTTGCGCAGCGAGCTCACCACAATTAGCGCTATTGACGACGCCAGTGTTCAAAACGCGGATCGCACGCCACGCCACGTGCCCGGTGCGTCGTCGTCGCGGCACACATGGGTCTGGATGATCTGGGCGGCTAAAATATTTAATTTATTTTCGTTGTTTGTGATGAAACAAGATTATGGAAGTATTTCGCGATGAGTAGGTTTAAAAAATTCTAATTTAATTTAGTGAAATGATTATAAAATTATTACAGTAAGTAATTTACACTAAACTATATTATAATTTTTCTAATGGTTTACTTGCGGGATGAAAGTAGTGACAGCTATCACCTCTTTCTATTGAACCACGCATTCGAACTTCCTATACAGCCACTCAACTTAAACTTCTTGAGAGATGGCTTCTTCGTCTGGTTTGACGTTTCATACAGCCACTCAATTACAGCGTGATGTAAAATTAAAATAACTTATAGATTCCAGTATTAGAATTACCTGTTTGCAAAACTTCAACCAGATACGTTCAGTAGTTTTGGCATGAAGAGGTAACAAACATCCATCCATCCATCCGTACAAACTTTCGCATTTATAATAGTGTTGTAGTGTGATAGTTCGTTTAGACGAGATGCGAAAATAGAGTTTGGTAGCCAAAAAGCGCAACTTCGTATCTCTGCCTAAGTTTTACAAAATAAAACTATTACAGAGGCATTAATAAATAACTTATAATAGATATGTACCACAAACTGTAACGATGGATTTTTAAAACTTCCTGTGTTGAACGTAATAATATGATAAAATAGGTGGAGGCACCAATTTCAATAGTGTATGCGCCTTAAAGACAACATTAAGTTCCAAACACAATGTACATTTAAAGGATTTCGAGAGACTAACATCGTTTCTCAAAGGGCAAAATGATTGATTTTAACCAAAACAATCAAAGTTTTCACTTCACAAGAGGTACCTGGAAACAACCTTTCACTATTTATAACTAATAATTGCTCTAATTTTATCATAGACTTCAAATATATATCTCACCTAAGTTGTTGATTTATGTGAAATAAAATTTACAATTTTTTTCTTTAGCTAATTCATATCTTTATTTTTACTTTCCTTGTATTCGTAAGGAAAAGCAGTGTTTATTTACCTCGGGTGAAAGTAACTTATTTAGTCCCGAGACGGGATTTGCGCCCTACGCTCGGGGGCGAGGGCGCTAATAGTTCGAGGGACTAAATAAGTTACTCGGGTATCAATAACTATTTTTCCTCTAAAAAATACGCGGCTAGGCGATGCTAATGTGAATGTGATTAAGTTGTACCTACAAACTATCATCTCGCAATAACAATTAACATTTTAATCGGGACGAACCCGGGAACACAACAAAAACCTTTTTGAACAGAACAAAATCAAAATAAATATATAGAAATTATATTATATGAGGTCCTTTTCAAACAACTAGTAAACAATACTCTGTGTACAATGCTGTTAAAATGCAGGAATTGGGTAGGTACCTACATTGTTCGCTATTATCTAGCTATTAAAAATAAAATAAAAAATAAAAAAGCCTTTTATTTCCTACTAACACTTACATTGTTTTAGAGTAAAAAAAGATTATAATATTATGCTTATCTAGTTTACATTTCTACTTTTCTCGTATAACTTTTAACTATTAAGTTATTTAAAATAGTATTACATATTTATCCTACTATCATTTAGTTTCCTATAGTAGGAACCCCATATTGGGTGAAGGCCTCCTCCAAAGATGACCATTTGTCTCTGTCCAGTGCAGTCTGCTTCCAGTTTGGGCCGGCTATCCTTGCGATCTCTTCATCCCAACGTGTCAACGGTCTTCCCCTGCTCCTTTTTCCTGGAGGTCCTTTCCAAAAAGTAACTTTTAAGGTCCATCTCTGATCTTTAAGCCTCGCGACATGCCCCGCCCATTTCCACTTGAGTTTTTGTGCATGTTTCAATGCATTTGTTGCTTTGGTTATGGACCTTATTTTTGTGTGTCGTATTTTATATATTTGTTTTATTTTTAGCATGCTGCGCTCTAGTCCTCGTTGGCATGTTGTGATTTTGTTTTTCAGTTTTGAGGTGAACTTCCACGTCTGGCATCCGTACGTCAAGCATGGTAAGAGCTATTATTAGTTTGTATTTATCTAGCTATTATTATCTAATAAACGATTTGTCCAAGATTTTAGGAAATTGATTTTTGGCGCCCTGATCGTCCAAATATTCCTCTATGCGTGCTCGCTGCGCAATCCCTCGCTTTGAAATCGCTTGCAAATCGCGAGTATGATAGATAACGCGCTTTAGTTTAGGCAGAGGATTATAAAATCATACTTACGGTTTAGGTAAGTCTTTGCTATCAAACTAAAGCCACAAAGGGTTACTCATGTCTAGCATGGTATTATTTATCTGTCTGCCAAAACCACGTGTTAAATAAGGATTATTCCTGTTATCCCCTGAGATCGTCGCCTACGTGGAGGATATTTTGTGATTTTTCCAAATCAAATCTAGCAGGCTCGTGGGGGATTTTCGGAAAATACTGAATCACCCATTGAATACGATGATACTAAAGAAATTTTAAACAAAACAGTGACTTTCTTCGATAGGTAACCCTCCCGATAACCTTAACCTCAACAGCCTGGTACTGGTCCACTGTTGGTGCAGGCCTCACCCTGATAAGCGACTTATTGGCGTTTATCTCATGGAGGTGTCCCTCGCTGGGCATGCGGTTCGGGGATCGCACGCTGGTGGTAGAATGGTTCTGCAGGGGGCGCTGCTGTTCGCCCCCGATAAATATATCTTAGTCGCCTCTTACGAAACCCGCGGGAGGTTTTGTGTGTGTTTGATTTCAGTTTTTTTTTCAGTATGAAGTTTTTTTCACCTATGAAATTTTTCTTAAATACGATTATATCCGTTGAACCGTTTTTGCGACAAACCGACAGACAGGTAGATTGACTTATGCAGTCATAATATTATGTCTCATCTTTACTTTAGTCAACATACCGAAGCGATTGAAATCGAAAATACCTCTTTGTTTCCGTGTCAGTGTAATTTTTAGGGTCCTGTACCCAAAGGGTAAAACCCTATTACTAAGCCTCCGCTCTCCGTCTGTCTGTCCGCCAGTCAGTCCGTCCGGCTGTCCGTCTGTCACCAGGCTGTATCTCATGAACCGTGATAGCTAGACAGTTAACATTTTTACACATGATGTACTGCCGCCGATCTGTTGCCGCTATAACAACAAATAATAAAAGTTAAATAATTTTAATAATTGAGGGGGGGCAACGAACCGATCACCGAGGTTAAGCAACGTCGGGCTCGGTCAGTACTTGGATGGGTGAGCGCGTCACGTTGGCCTTTTGTTTTTTTACGAGGAAAGATTTGTATTTTGATTTTTATAGATAATGGTACGGAACCTTTCGTGCGCGAGTCCGACTCGCACTTGACCGGTTTATTTAATATAATTTGGCCTTTTTTCCCTAAATACAATAAGTTACACATTTATTGTATTTATGTATATAAAGCGTCTTTGTGTTTGATTTTTATATGGTTTTATTATATGATTTTTTTATAGTATAACAAAATATAGTAAGTATGTATAAACGCTACTGTAAATGATGATGTTGATGCTGATTGTATGGTTATCTATTAGATAAATAAACATTATAGGTAGTATGTAGGTTACAGACTTATATCAAGACTTATTGCCCAAAGATACCTAGAGCTGATAGGTCTGGAGTTTTTCTCATATATTATTAGCCGAGCGCGAGTTAAATGTAGCCATTCGTATTTTATTTCGCTAAAAAGACATGCCAAAATTATCGTTATTTTCCTTTTCGGCTGTAGGTGGTCAGTTCTGTATTATTTGGAGTTTTAAAAGGAAAACTAGCCTTTTATAGGGATAGAAAAACTCTGCAAGCAGTATTCCTTTATAAAAAAGTAGCTCTTTTATCAGAGGCAGGTAAATCCATTCTTTTGTCAATTTCTTCCGATTTTTTCAAATTTTATACTAAATAATTTGATATTTTTTACAAAAACTTAAAATTTACCTCGAATTCCTTTACATTAACTTTTTTTTTAAGTTTTGTATGATAAATAGTAATCTCTTAGGATATGGAACCACCCTGACCGTTACGTCTATACAAATCAAAAGAATCATCAAAATCGATCGACGGAGAAATCCATAAAAAACATACATACGATACAGCCGAATATTCAGGGTGTTTAGCGCATAAACCGACAGGATTTTTTTGGAGGTTTGGTTTGGTTTTGGTCATGGGCTAATATTCCCCTAACAGACACCCTGTAGAAGAACCTCCTTATTTCTCAGTCGGTTAATAAATTAGTGTACCAAAAACCCTTCTGAAACATTCCCGGTACTAAACTTTGTTTTCCAATAAATTATTTACTGCGCAATTTATCTCCTAACTTTCGTACATGTTTGGGATCTGCGAAATTGTTTCCTAATAGAACTTCTGCTGGTTTGGGATCTTAATTTGATATAAATAAGTGGGTTATTCTGATATACTAAGTTTTAGCAGGAAAGCGTTAAAACCTCCTTCTTTTTTGAAGTCGGTTAAAAAGGAAACCTACATATCGACCTAGCCGTAGAACAGAGTCCGATGTGATCATAGAGCAAAAATGAGTTATATAGCTAGACGGGATAAGGAGAACAAACACTACAGACGTACATTTTTAGAATTTTTGTATCTTATTTAGTTTCTGAAATATGAAATCGAATAACGTTCTATCTGACATTAGCTCCGCAAAAAAACGCATGATGTGACCAAGGGACGCCGCGCGGGCCGCAAGTGCGCGGCCCGTTCGTCCGTTCGGCCGTTGTTTGTTGGAAGGAGGGCGTATTTGTCTCTGGAGCTTAGTTTTTTTTAGATTTGATGAAAAAACAATATGGTAAGGTTTTTTCATGAACAAATCATATGTTTAGAAATGTCATGAGCGCATAAAAGGTTGGAAATGCTTAGAAAAGATGCAGGGGAGTCTGAATTTAGTTCATCATTTTCTAATGTTTCTGTTGTTTATATGAAGAAAAGTGTAAATGCTGGTAAGTTGACCATTTTTCGGTTGTACTATTTCGTCATACACGCTTTATTTAGTTTTGTAATTAATAAACATTAAAATTACCTATAATATTGCTTTATTTTCTCTGTAAACGGTTGTGGGCGATCGATGTTTATATAAGACACTTTTTGACGGAAAACTAGAGAGAAACGCGTTTTAGTACGAAAATACGATTGGCGTAGTGCAAACTCACAGTATAACAGTTTTTTCAGTAATAATAATACATGAATAAATATAGTCTTATGAACTTTTAGGACCATTTTATGCGAAAACCATTGAACTTTTAAGGATTTCATGTGAATATCGGACGTTTTTCTCTGGTAAATGTCATACAATTTGTTGGTTCGATGTTGAGGTAGGACGTTGTAACTGGAATAAGGTAATCGTTTAGGACGTTGTTCGTTTTAAATTATCGATAAATAATGAGGGTTTTTCTTTAAAATTTGTCTAATCATTTGCTATCTACTTACATTGTTTTGCACTACTCATAAATATAAAAAGTATTTTAATATACCGGTTTTTTTCACTTTCAGATGTACATATTGATGAAAACTACATGTCATAATATACGTCACCTTTGCCTCCTGATTCAGACGAAATCAGCCAAAAACTACATAATATATAGGAAGAAATACTGTATGAAGATGGTAGGACTAAGGAAATTACCTGCAACAGCTCAATACCAAATTATCAAGTCTAATCTGTCGGCTGTACAGGTTTACAGTAATTAACCTAGTATATTTTCTTTGGAAATGCCTTCTAGTTATAGATTTATACAGCTACTAAAGCAATTAATTAAACTCTTTGGTTAAATTAGTGGCTTCTGAAATTTTATCCAGGTTAAGAGCTCATGTACACGGACTGCAAGTTGCGGACTGCAAGACAACTGCACCCGTCGATTGCATTTAACTGCAGTGAACGACTGCCGTCGACAGTCGGTAACTTGCAGTCCGTGTTTTTGAGACGTGCAGTCCGTGTATAAGAGCCCTAATGTTGAGCAAGGTTCCAAAGAGTTTCATCATTGGTTGGACAATAATTGTGCTGGCCAAAAGCTTAGTTGCAAAAAAGTTCAACATACGTATAACACACCGGTTTTTACAGAAGGGACACGTCCAAAATTAGGGGGGCCAGTGTCAGGTCTGTCATCGAGAGAGCTTCTCAAACCAAAACTATATTATACCCCTCATAAGTGGCGTTTGTTACTAAGATGGGCCAAGAATGAAGAAGAGCCCATGTTGTTCACAGTGTAACCCAGATTAACGTGTTCGACTTGAAAGGTATTGTTGTATAAGGTTATTGTTATGTTTTGGGTATTTTTTTTGTATAGTAAAAATATCTATCCATGTAATGTACCTATTGTATTAAGTAAAATAGTCATCTAGTACCCATAACACAAGCTCTGCTCAGCTTGGGCTAGATGGTTCCATGTGGAATGTCTAGCATTATTATTATTAGGTTTCGAGGGAAAGGTTTGTATGAGAGACATTTATAACTATGGCAAGTTGCAAAAGATACAAGGACAAGAAGATTACTTGGAGTAACATTTGAGAAGTTGATTCAGAGTATTTGGTATTAGCCCAAATAAATTGTTTTTTGAATATGATCAAACCCAACCTGACTATGATATTTTGGTGATTCGCAGTACACCAGGAACTCGGTATAAACTGAAGGTAAAGCTGCAATATGGTGAACCTATTATTGGTTTTTGCTGCTGAATATAAATATGTTATGGATATGTGCCGCTCAGAGACTGGTATAGCGCTTTAAGTTCAGTTTATACCGAGTTCCTGGTGAACGGCGAATCACTAAAATATAATAGCTTCTGATGCTTCAGAAGATCGAATGATAAACTAAACATTACAGGTAACTAGCTACCATATTATAATATACCAATCAATTTCAATCAATTTTGTGTATTTTATCAATGTTTCTCTGAAATAAGCAAAAAAATAAATAAACATGATCAATAGCTATTTTAAATATTAATTATTATACCACCGAGACAGTTTAAGTACAGTTTAAATGTTAAAAATGATTCTTATTAGTAAAATTGTAAAGATTGTGTTTTAATGGAATATAAAATTTTAAATCAAATATGGTTTTGATGTAAAATAAACAATTAAAAATTATGTAACTGTTAGTTTATTAATTAAACGAATGCGTAGTTTAAATTTTCTTAATTGCGCGTCTCCTGCATTGTCCTAAAAGGGGCATAATGATAAATTCTAATAAGCTTATTTTAAGTGACTTTTTGCTATTCAAAGTGATGCCATTTAATAGTTTTTATACCTAATTTGAGATATTTT
Source organism: Eupithecia tripunctaria (assembly GCA_955876795.1). NCBI lineage: Eukaryota > Metazoa > Arthropoda > Insecta > Lepidoptera > Geometridae > Eupithecia > Eupithecia tripunctaria. The sequence goes on from OY041620.1 coordinate 10,017,480, forward strand.
AACTTATTAAACAGTTTTAAATAATAACCTTAACTTAATAATTAATTTTAATGGAGGGTACTTATAATATCACTAACATTATTTTAGGGTAAAAAAGCATATAGGACTCTAACGGGACATGTAATTTCAACAGAAAACGTCCCATGTTAACAAAGAACGTCAATTAACTAAGACGTTTCCGTAAAACAACGTTTAATGTTCACAACGGACCCCACTACTTCCGCCATAAAACGTCCTATATTAACATGGAACGCACTATCTCCAGAAATAAAAGGATAATAAATATATACCGAAAAGCGTATATCTAAGCCGGGGCATCGTAACAACATACCAAAAATTCTCAATGAAAAGTCTCACCGTTTAAAAGTTACACAAGTCAACAACTTCTCTGACGTCTACTGAAAACTATCAACTCTACAGAACGGACTTTGTTCTACGGATGAGTCGATATACATATGTATGCGAAATTCCAGACTGATTCGTTCAGTTGAGTTGGCGTGAAGAAGTAACAAACATCCATTTATCCATCCATCCATACAAACTTTCGCAAATATAATAACAATAAATAAATAATGATTTACAATTCATACATTACCATCCCCAAGCTAAGCAGACTTGTGTTAAAAACATACATAGATACATATCAGTTATTTAGTACCTATACTTAATACAATATACCTATAGGTAAATACGTACATAGATTTGATAGATATCTTATCTTATACCTTTAAACGAGCAATTCTTGTATATACATATATCTAGCTTGGATTCATTCAGAAAATGTAGTTTTATTAGAATAATTATGTTTTCAATATAAACTTTATCGTAATCAATTGACTCTTCCTAACATCTATTGGCAAATAGTAATACTATTGTATTCGTGTTTTCAATAATCAACTTTATTATGATCAATTTATGATATAAATGAAAAATATGACTATTCCTGCCATCTATAGGCGAATAGTACTACTATAATTTTTAATAGACACAATTTACCAAAAATAAACCGCCCTTGTACTTTTTATTATACTAAATAGAAAACACCTAGGCCACCCTATACGTATAAAAACACACCTATATTAGTGTGAGTGTTTAAGTATAGTGTGATTTTTAAAGATAATAACGAAAACACAAAATATATTAGGTCCTTACATATGAAATTGGCGTTTTTCGTACTGGCCACTTTAATCACAAATTTCTCCTCTTTGGTAAGGAATTCCAAATTCAAATTTGTACAGCTATAGACTCATGTATTTGTGCTTCGATGATCGTCATTCATTTGTTTTTTTTCTTCTGTTTTTTTCTGTTTGCGTCACTCATTTTACAAAATGGAAAACTTAAAATATCGCATTATTTACGAGTACGAGTTCCGCCGTGGCACTAGTGCTGCGGAAACAACTCGAAGGGTGAATGATGTGTATGGCGGTCGTGTTGCAAAAGAAAACACAGTTCGTTTTTGGTTCCAACGTTTTCGTTCTGGAAATTTCGACCTGCAGAACAAGCCCCGTGGACGGCCTGAGACTCAAGTTGATAATGAAGAGTTGAAGGCTATTGTGGAAGCGGATCCATCGCAAACCACGTCCGAGTTAGCTGCAGGCTGCGATGTTAGTGATAAAACTGTTTTAATTCACTTGAAGCAAATTGGGAAGATTAAAAAGCTTGAAAGGTGGGTACCTCACGAATTGACTGAAGCAAACCGGCAAACGCGCGTCGACTGCTGCGTTACATTACTAAACCGGCACAATAATGAAGGTATTTTAAACCGAATCATTACCTGTGATGAAAAATGGGTTCTTTACGATAATCGGAAGCGCTCAGCGCAATGGTTGGATCCTGGCCAGCCAGCCAAATCCTGCCCCAAGCGAAAATTAACCCCAAAAAAGTTACTTGTAAGCGTATGGTGGACTAGTGCCGGTATTGTTCATTGCAGTTTTCTCAAATCTGGCCAGACTATTACGGCTGATGTCTATTGTCAGCAATTGCAAACCATGATGGAAAAGCTAGCGGCTAAACAACCTAGGCTGGTCAATGACTCCACGCCACTGCTGCTTCACGACAACGCTAGACCACACACTGCGCAACAGACGGCTACTAAATTAGAAGAGCTTCAATTGGAAAGTCTAAGACATCCTCCGTACTCCCCGGACCTTGCTCCAACAGATTACCATTTTTTTCGAAATTTGGATAACTTCTTGCAAGGGAAAAAATTCAACTCCGATGGGGCAGTCCAAATCGCCTTCAAAGATTTTATTGATTCCCGTCCGACTGGTTTTTTTAGTAAAGGGATCAATGAACTACCTATAAGATGGCAAAAGTGCATAGAAAATAATGGTTCATACTTTGATTAATTAAATATATTATATTAAAAAATATTCGACTTTTTGTTCCTCCCATACAAAACGCCAATTTCATATGTAAGGACCTAATATCTATCTCGTAGAACACAAAAGAGGCACAGCGGTGTCACCGCGCCGCCGCCGCTGTGCCTGTGTGCGTAACTGTCCTTATTATTAAGCGTGTTTAAAGTTTATATTTGAGAACCCTAGTGTCGAATAAACTTAAAGTAAAGTAAAGTAATTTTTATTGCATGATATACAGTAGGTGTTTTTATGTCTATATTATGTGATTCTATGTACCTATTCCTACCAGTTTAACGGTGTGCACTGTCTGTTTACAAATAATAATAATCAAAACTGAACTTATATTTTGCTTAGATACAATAAAATTAAATAAAACTGGAGCTTTAAAAATAGCAAATGACATTCATGAAGCAGAAAAATCTTTGTCTGTAAATAATCATTTAAAGAATAATAACATTTAATCGAAATAAGTAATTATTTTCAACTTTCTCTGATTTTTTTTATAATCGGCAGTAGTCTTATAGACTGGTAATTTATTATAAATGAAGGAAAGCCATAGCAAAGATGCTTTTACTCTCATCATTGTAGTTATTACAGACTTTATTGTTGTCACGCCTATTACGGATCACAAAATCCGAAGGTCGACCGAAGAGATATCGATATTCTAATTTAAGATTTAATTCCCTACTTACCCTAAAATGTACCTATCATTCTTATATAAATTAATGTATCTATCTTTCTTCTGTCCTAATGAGTTTCTAAGATACCCTTGAGGAATAGAAACCCAGTCGAAGCTTTCATCAACCTCAATTTAAGCAATAAAGAAACTAGGACTAATTGGAAACTAAAACAAACTAGTGTACTAAAAGGTCAATCTAGAACAGCAAATGAACCAAACCTTTTAAGGTGGAACGTTACGCGAGCAGAGAAAATTAAAAAATAAATTAAATTAATACGGTTGGGCAATTCACACAGCATTATTCTAGCTCCATGCAAAACAGAGCTCGTGTTATGGGTACTAGATAACTTATTTACATAATACAATACACTACATCGATAGATATTTTTTTTACATCGAAAACATCCAACATTCTGAACAAATATCTGCAGATCGTACAAACATTTGTACCGAGGCGGGTATCGAACCAACTACTGCGTCGCAGGCAGACCTTCGCCTGCAGTGCCACAGAGGTCGGAAAAGGAGGAAAATGCTTCGGTTTGTAAAAAAAATGTATACACGATGTTTGGTATTGCCAACATAATTTATTTGAGAGTTTGTGGGGTTCATGGGCACAATTCTCCGGTAGACTAAAATCCTTAAGTCGTCATCGTTGCTGAAATATGATTTTTTAAAGTTTTTTTATATTTCATCACCCAAAAACACTTACGTACATGGAATATGGTTTACAATGTGCGCAATTGCGCAAAGCATCTTAGCTTATTACTATTATAGGTACTTGTAAGTAAAAAGTAAAGTAAAATTCATTTATTTGACATAAGTAAACATACATACACTAGTTTAAATGACTCCACTTCTTTACTCCCGATCTAGTAAACACTGTATTTTAGGCAGAATCAAAGATTTTATTCGTTTGTTGCCAAACGAGGCTCACAAACTTGTTGTTGTCATTTAAATCAGTAAATTGTGTGTTTTTGTGTGCTTGTTCAGTTTAAGTTCGTGCTATGTGATTGCACAACAAAAGCAATAATAACATTTAGGTTTATTGACAAAAACACTAATTTTATCTAAGTACATAAAGTGTGCGTGCGTCAGCATTTTGTTAACGCACGCATTCAAAGACACAGTTTTTGAGCGTAAGGGCGTATCTAATGATTTACGAGTATATCTTTGGGCAGAAAATTATTAAAAACTATTTATTTATTTCCTGCTTCTCACAAAACGTAGCACCTTATACGTCGCCTTACCTCAACGTAATATACGATTTATCAGCGTTGATTAAAGTCGAGATTGCTTTAACGTTTAGCAGTAAAAGCAGTTAGTTCTCTAGCCACAGCAATATCAGGTCTAAGGTAAGTGGATTAGATGCTAGATTGCGGTAAACTCGGTGGCAATCTGGCGTTCTGTTGGTTCTAGCAATGATTGAATTACAAGTTGGTTCCTTTGAATCGGACCAGGGTTTTCCTAGGGGACTTGCTTTGTTTCCTGTTACGGATGTTTTCTCTTTATATTTTTTGTAATTTTGTATTGTATCTGTAATTGCATCAAAATATTTTTGGTTGGGCCCTATTTGCTGTTGCACTAAGTTACATACATACATTTTCCCCTTGTGTATCTAGCTGAACTAAAAATATTTATTGAACGCTGAAGTGATGATGATGAAGAGTTTTAAAAGTCTTATTGAACGTTACACAATAATAATGACTAATAAATATTCACAAATTATTAAATGAAATATTTTGAAAATCATTTGTTGGTATCAAAGTACGTAGTCTAAAATAAGTATCTCGTAAAAGAAAGTAGAGCTTGTTAAGCTTTTTTTGATGCTCCGTGGTCCTTCAAAGATGCCGGATATTTTTACAGTATGCATTATGGATAACTAGCTACGCCCTAGAAAAATAAGTAGCCGATGTGTTATTCCAGGCCTAGAACTATCTGTATGCAAAATTTCAGCCCGATCCGTTCGATAGTTTTTGCGTGAAAGACCAATAAACATACATACAGATGTGTACAAACTTTCGCGTTTATAATATTAGTAGGGTGATGCTACGTGAAAATATCTGGCATTGTCATACGTCGTCAGCACTACGTGGAAGTAAATAGGTTTATTTTTTACTAGCAGCGCCTTGCGGTTTCACTCGCATAATTCTTGTTCCCGTGGGAATTCTGGCATAAAATATAACCTATGTCACTCCGTGAAAAGTAAGCTTTTTAATGATGAAATATATTTTATGATCGCTCCCGTAGTTTCGGAGCCTATTCAATACAAACAAACAATCAAATCTTTCCGCTTTATAAAATAAGTACCTATCCGCTTATTTGCTCTATAGTTATGTTAGACTTAGGTATATTATATAATATGGGCCGTAGTTTTAGTATTTTGCACCCTGTACTAGACTAATGTTGCCTGAAATTAATGATTTAGTAATATTATAATTTATTTTATTTTCACCTCAATGTTTCTTTATTTATATCCAGCTCTAAATATTAATTAGAAGGTACATTCTCTTTCTTATTATTACTAGTTTTGCATAGAGCTTCATAGTTCTATGAAGCGCAGTTCAAAAGTACACCTACACCAGCTTCAACAAAGTTTAATTCAGACTGCATGTTACCAGTTTGTTTGAAGTTAGCCTACATCCCAGGTACATGCAGCTTTTATCTTAAGAAGTGTGTTTGTTTGCGCTTCTCTTGTACTGTCAACTACAAAAACTGAAGAGTCAGAGTCAGAGTCAGAGTCAAATGTTGCAGCATAATAAAGACTTACAGCAAGAGCTTTCAGAGTGCAGAATAAAACTTGATAGGCTAGAGGCTAAGCCGTTGACTCCAGCGACAAGTGTTTGTAGTTTAGATTTACGAACAGAGCTTCGAACAGAGCTTATGACTACAAATCTTAACATGTTGAATGTAGATCTCAGTACACCATGTCGCCATGGTCATAGCCAAACACCCGTCATGAAAGGGACTAATAAAATTAAAAAATATGTTAAACTGAGTAACTTCATTAAAAAATCAGAACAAAAAATTAAGCGACAAAAACAACTTCTCAATAATGCAAAATTGAGCAAGGAAAAGTCTAAATCTAACTTACAAGAAGAATTGGACTCTTGTTATACTTTATTAGGACGGAACTCTAAGGATTTAAACTATTTGGCGGAGGAAATAGTTAAATTAGAAAGGGCACTTCATGATGTAACCTGTAAATATAAACAAGCCCAAAAGGATGCCAATGACCACTGCCAGAAAATGCTGGAAAGCGCATATGTTGAAGTACGGCATAGCTACACTCAAACTGATCTCAAGACAACCACTACACATAGTAACACTTTAACTGGAGATGGTTCTGTGGAGGTAGTGTCCCAGTCACCGCTGGTGTTACCATCTGCAGTGAAAACTATAATGTACTCCGATGAAATTGGCATAAACATGGGTCAGTTCTTAAGTATGAGTATGAAACATCCTGTAATAAATAATTGTTTTCCAAATTCAAACCTACATACTATTATGAAAAAAATTAATAATGAAACTTTTAGTAATTCAAACTTAATAATATGCCTGGGTAATAGGGGTAATGTGAACAAATCGGACTTGATTAAGTATGTGGGCAAACTGTGCACACTAGACTTAAAACAAATTGTGATGTTCACATTCCCCTATAGCGACAGCTTGCCACAATCAGAAAACAACCTTAGATATAAGCTTAATATGATGTTGCACACTATCTCGTGCAACAACAATATACATGTGATTGACATTAACAGTATTGTTAGTAAAAAATACTATTTGACTCAAGGTAATTACTACCTTTCCAATTTTTATAAAAGACAGATAGCAATTTCGCTATCTTTTTATTTTAATATAACAGCCAAAAACTTGGCTATAAAAAATGCTTCTTTTGAGCATTGCAATGATTTAAAAAACAAGACCTTGGAAGTTGTTCCAAGCCATTTAAATTAGAAATAAAGACAATAGAGGAAGTCTCTAGCCCTAAACAGTCAAATATTATTATTTACAATAAAAAACAAAGAAAACCAGATTGTAAAATCAAGGCAAAGTTTACTAACCTGGTGCACCAAAATATTCAAGGATTGAGATGTAAATTACTAGAATTAGAATTGTACATGAACTCATTTGATATTGACATCATCTGCTTAACAGAACACTGGCTGAAAAGCTATGAGCTCATGTTTAACTTCAGTAACCACCAGGTTGGTAGTTCTTTTTGCAGATCACATGCTATTCGTGGAGGCTCTCTAATATTACTAAATAAACTCATAAAGTTCAAAGAACGTAAAGACATAATAAACTTATCCGTTGAAAGCCACATCGAAGTAGCATGTGTTGAGCTGGAGCAAAGTATTGTAGTAAGCGTATACAGCCCACCATCCGCCTCCTTTGAAATATTTGAAAGAATCATGGATGATATCTTGTATAAAATATCAAAATCACATAAAAATGTCTTGGTATGTGGAGACTTTAATATTGATCTTTTAGAAGTCTACTCCCTCAGTAGTAGATTAACTAATTTATTTAATTGTTATAATTTAAGGCCAATATTTATGGAACCAACTAGAATAACTGAAACCTCAGCAAAATGTATAGATAATATATTTGTTTGTCAAAATGAAAAAGTATTAAGTAAAAAAATTATAAGCAATTTAAAATCAGACCACTTGGGTCAACTAATTAAACTAGAAATACAAATTAAAAACTATAATTGTAAACAAAAAATTAAATATACACCTGTGACCACAAGTCGATTTGAACGGTTGAAATTGGATTGGGATTCTAAACCATCACCTGATTACTCACTTAACAACCCAAATGAGTCGTATTGTAGTTTTTTTAATAAATTCACCAATGCGTTCAATTCAATATTCACACCCAAATCGAGGATGGTCTCAGAAAAACTTAACTTTAGTGAGTTGGCAACAGTGGGTATACATAAAAGTAGAGTAACTTTGTATGAACTATATAGTGAAAAACAATATAATTTTAACAAGGACTTCAAAGAAAAAGTAAAAAATTACTCAAAAATGTTTAGAAAAGTTTGTCAAATAGCAAAATCAAATTATATTAGCTCCAAAATTAAAAACAGTGAAAATGTAATAAAATCAACATGGAAAATAATAAATAGTGAGACTGGAAAGGTCAGTACCTACGATAATGATTACAATTTAAAGATTAACAGTTGCACAATCAAAAATGACATTGAAGTAGCCCAAGCTTTTGAAAACTTTTTTACTGACATTCCAATCTCTACCACAAAGTCCCTAAATTCTTCTCAAGCAATTGCCGAGTCTTTACTGATAGAAAATGTACCTAAATGCGAAAATAAATTTAATTTCAACCACGTTAATGAAAAAGATATTATAAAAGTCTTTAAACTTTTAAATATAAAGAAAACTGCAGATCTCTGGGGCATTTCCGTTAGAATTATTAAACCTTTGATTGATACCATTGCACCAGATCTAGCTTTTATATTTAATGAGTCTATTGATTGTGGTGTATTTCCTGATCTAATGAAATGTAGCAAAATAATCCCACTGTTTAAATCAGGTAGTAGGTCTGACCCCACTAACTTTAGACCAATATCAGTACTGCCAACATTCAGCAAAGTTTTTGAAAAACTTATTTTACATCAATTGCTCAGTTATTTCAATTGCAATGACCTGCTTCATAGTAAGCAATTCGGGTTTACTCGCGGCAGGTCAACTACTGATGCCGGTATAGAGTTAGTATCGCATATTTTTGATGCTTGGGAGAAGTCGCAAGATGCCTTAGGCATTTTTTGCGACTTGTCTAAAGCATTCGATTGCGTACACCATGAAACATTAATCAGGAAACTACATCACTATGGAATAAGGAACACCTCCTTGGATCTTCTCACATCTTATTTGAGTGATAGGATACAAAGAGTTGACATAAATGGGAAACGGTCTTCGGGGTCTGTAGTTACAATGGGTGTACCGCAGGGATCTATCCTCGGTCCTTTCCTATTTTTAGTTTATATTAACGACCTGCCTCATCTTGTCAAGAATAATCACGAGATTGTATTGTTTGCTGATGATACTTCATTAATTTTTAAAATGAAACGACAAAACACTAATTTCGACGATGTAAACAATGCAATCTCAAAGGTAGTTCATTGGTTTAGTGTCAACAATCTTTTGCTTAACGGAACCAAAACGAAATGTATTAGATTTACTCTACCTAATGTAAAACAAGTTAAGGCTGATGTAAACGTAAATGGAGAAACGTTAGAATTTATAGAAAGTACCGTATTCTTAGGAATCACCTTAGATAATAAACTTCAATGGGGCCCACACATAGATAAGCTATCGAAGAGACTTAGTTCTGCAGCATATGCATTCAAAAAAATCCGTGATCTCACAGACGTGGACACATCTAGACTAGTTTATTTCAGCTACTTCCATAGTATTATGTCTTATAGTATACTGCTTTGGGGGAACGCTGCAGATATTAACACCATATTTGTGCTGCAGAAGCGGGCTGTTCGTGCCATCTATAAAATGGGTCCCAGAGAATCCCTACGTGATAAATTCAAAGAAATAAATATAATGACAGTACCAAGTCAATATATTTATGAAAACTTGTTGTATACTCATAAAAATATCAATAGATTCCCAAAAAATTGCGATATACATAATGTAAATACTAGAAATAAACATAAACTCGCTGTACCCACAACTAGGCTGCATAAAATTAATGTATCTTTTAAAGGGCAATGTATACGCTTCTACAACAAAACCCCTACTGAGCTGCAAAAATTATCAGTAAATAAATTCAAACAAATTGTCAAAACTTTATTATGCAAAAAGGCTTACTATTAAATATCAGATTATCTAGAGGATAAAAAAGCTTGGGACGGATTTTGCTCCAACTCGAAAAATAACAACTAACAGGCTAAAGGTTTCTTCGTCGTTTCTTTACTTTAGTCTACATACCGAAGCGATCGAAATCAAAAATACCACTTTATTTCCGTGTCAGTGTATTTTTTACTATGATTTGACCTTTTCTAAGTGTACATTTATTGTATTTATGGAAATAAAGCATTTTTGTAGTTTGAGTTTGAGTTTGAAATCGTTTATTTCTTTAGACTTACAAAATAAGTACTTAGACAAGTCAAATTTTTATTATATAAACAGCTTGATAAATAGTTATTACTATCAAACAAGAAATAAGGTGCAATTGACTCTAATTCACTTCAATTTTTTGTCCACTAGCGGAAGAAGTGAAAAAGAAACCACTAGCAAGTTTATCGCTTATCAACTAATACAATCTTAGGATAACTAATTCTAACTGGTCTTACATACTATTGTCGGTGTGGAACTGGGCGACATGGACGACAGAACTGGAAGACGTGAAGAAACTCTATTGAAGAATTGGGATTGTGATATTCTGACAATGGTGAATGGAAATGAATGAAATAGTCGCGGGGAATGCGGATGTGGGCAGCGCAAAATCGGTCATTGTGGAGATCTTAAGTGGAGGCCTATGTCCAGTGGACAAATCGGCTTTTATGATGATGATTATGATGGAGAGGAGGCCTACAACGTTACCGTGTGCCATCTGGGATGACGTTTACTTTGGTCTAATAACAAACGTTAATTTTACCCCTACGTACTTTTCTTATTAAACAATCAAAGTAGTGGAAACCCAGATACGTAGGCAACAACAAGCCTTCAATCAATCAAACACGAGATTGAGAACTTCTGCATAAATACCAACTCGGGTGACTCGAAGGACATAAGAAACTACTCACCGCTACCAACCACCCAGCTTTGCTTAGCTTGGGGCTAGAAGATGCTGTCTGAGTTGTCTTACATTATTTATTTATTTATATTCTTTACCCGACAAGAATCTGGATAATCAAATAAACCGTAGATATAGGATCTGAGAGCAGTTTTCGTTTTGATTTAAAAATTACATACCTGGCTAGGTACCTACTGTACTGTACTATTGGGAGTAGCAATCATTCCTAGGAATAAAATTGCATACCTACATAGCCAAGCAAAAAAACAAGAGGAAAAATCAATGACTCATAGTCGAGCCAAAGCTTTAGTACCTGTACTTGAATATTTAGTACGAGTACCTACTGTACTGTACTATTGGGAGTAGCAATCATACCTAGGGAGAAAATTGCATACCTAGCCAAGCAGTAGAATACAAGAGGAAAAAACAATGAATCATAATCTAGCCAAAGCTTTAGTACCTATACTTGAATATTTAGTAGGAGTACCTACTGTAATTGGGAGTAGCAATCATAGAAAATTGCAGATCATATAAAGGTTGCAGATTGGGAAACCAATCTGCAACCTTCTGTGTCTAAGCCTGCACTGCGCCATAAAAGCCGTGAAATAAATGTATTTTCGTTCTTCTTTATTAGTTTTTCACATTAAATTACCACTGCTATTACAGCTGACTAGTTTTATAAGACAAAATATTTTATGAACAGTTTCTAATACATATAAAATATGAGTCGTGTACAAAAATAAAATACGGAATGTCATTAAAAAAGCTTCTCTGGAATTGCGACAATATATTAGAGTAGTTTTGAACTTTATTTTACTAGACTTGGGGGTTTTATTTGAGTGAAGAGGGTTTTATAATGATGTTTTCTGAACTGTCGTATAAAACTGTTACAGTAATGGTAAAGTTTTCCATGAAGTGCTTTTACAGGTTAATCACACTAATATGACACTAAGAAGGTTTGGATGTTTAGATGGATGGATGGTTCGTTACTTCTTCACACCAAAACTACGGAACGGGTCGGGCTGAAATTCAGGTTAAATGTAGCCTGTAATAAAACACAGGCTACTTTTTATCCCATAAATCAGTACCCATGAGATAGAAATTACTTAAATTTCAAATGTTAGCAGAGAAACAAAGCGTGCGAAGCCGTGAGTAGAAACTAGTCTATACTAATATTATAAAAGAAGGGGAAAGATTTGATTGTTTTTGTTTGTTTGTTTTGATTCTATTGAATAAGCTCCGACACTACTAGACCGATTAAAAAAAATCTTTCATGATTAAAAAGCTTACTTTTCAGGAAGTGACATAGGTTATATAATATATAGGCATATTTTATCCCAGAATTCCCACGGGAACGGGAAGTACGCGGGTAAAACCGCAGGGCATTCCTAGTTTTAAACAAAGGTTATGTTGATTTCTCCGAAGGGGATTCGAACTGGTTCTATTGTTATTATAAATAAATAAATAAATAATGCTGGACAATTCACACAGCATTATCTAGCCCCAAGCTAAGCAGAGCTTGTGTTATGGGTACTAGATAACTGATATACATAATACAATGCACTACATACATAGATATATTTTTTATTATACTAATAAACATCCAGAACGCCCTGAACAAATGTCTGCAGATCGTACACACATTTGTCCCGAGGCGGGAATCGAACCCGCAACCTCCTGCGTCGCAGGCAGACCTTCGCCCACAGAGGTCGTCAAAATTACAATTACATTAACAATAGTAGTAACACATAGGGGCATTATCCTTCGATAATCAAGCTATCCTATAATTATCGGTTTTATAGTCTACGTGGTACATCTATGATAAAATGGCTTCATACTCCTAACCTAACCAATTATTTTTGACAGTTATAGGTACCTACTTGTTTCTAACCTGTTCCTAAATTGCTTACAAACACTTTTACAATAAAATAGTGCTTCTGATGTTTGAAATTGACACACCTGGTTTCTGAAGTGGGAACGTGTCTTTAGACGTACGCAATTGAAAATGGTTTTTATGGAGGATTTCTGCAGGATTTTTGCAACTTTATCCGTCACTCGTTTTATGTATGGCAAGATTGCTGGTTTGCGTTCCACCGTACTCCTATGTAGTTTATGGTTGGTGCCGGAACGAGCTGGCAGGCCTGGCAGTGATCTAACCATGTAGCCGTTATTTTTTAAGACATTTCTGACGTGGCCAGTTCACCTTGTAGGCTTCTATCATCGCACAGATCGTAAGCACGGTTCGTTAGAGATGTTACCACCGAGTTAAGCTGTCAAGGGTGGTGATGTGAGTCGGCATAGAGGTACCGGTCCGTATGTGTGGTTCCAAAATATTGGAAAGCTCAAAACTCAGATTATAGTAAATATCCCGTTGTAAATAACTTTAGTAGCAATAAAAATGCTTGGGGTGAGAAAAAACAGGTTGGTCGTATTTAGGTACATCTACACTCTCGGTCGAGCTTTTTCACAAAAGCCCTGCTGATATTATTTATGAGGAGCCCATTCACACAAACTCCTTCCATCCATAAAGATTTTGAAGAGTAACATACAATATTTTCGCAGCACTGCCCAGAAGCAGCGTTGGTGTCGGCGCGGGTGTTATCTGCTGAAGGGGCTCCTGCCACTCGCTCGGCCTCGGGCGTAGAGCGGCGCCCCTCCATGCCGCGCCCTCCGCTTTGCAAACGAGGTTCAGGATCCTTGCTGTCGCAGAGCCCGCCGCCTCTACCCAGGTAATATTCCAAGCAGCGTTGGTGTCGGCGCGGGTGTTATCTGCTGAAGGGGCTCCTGTCACTCGCTCGGCCTCGGGCGTAGAGCGGCGCCCCTCCATGCCGCGCCCTCCGCTTTGCAAGCGAGTTTCAGGATCATTGCTGTCGCAGAGCCCGCCGCCTTTACCCAGGTAATATTCCAAGCAGCGTTGTTGGTGTCGGCGCGGCCGGCTGCTATCCGCTGAGGACGCCTCTGCCTCACGCTCGGCCTCAGGCGAAGAGCAGCGCCCCTCCATGTCGCGTCCTCACTGTGCAAGTGAGGCTCAGGATCCTTGCTATCACCGTCAAAAATGTTGTTACAAAAGTTTACAAATTTATCTGTGCTACATACCTACATATTATTGTTTAGTTCCCCTTACGTAGCCAGTCATCGAAGCAAATTTATTTGACGACCTAATAGGGTATATGCATCGATTTTTTTTATTGTTTTAATCGATTCTTTTTAGGTCATTACTTAACCGAGGAATGATAAGACGCTTACTGAATTTCGCATTAACAAGGTAAAAAAAACAAATCAAAACTACAATCATTTTCGGGTGATAAAAACGCTGCCATATTGGCGCCATGTTTATGTGACGTCGACGTACACACTTGATTAAAACCTTTGGTGACGACCTCGGTAGTGATCATCTCAGGAAAGAGGTTTTCCGAAAAAACTGAAAATAATCGACAATACGAAATGTCAAGTGGGCAGAATAGTGTCAAATCAAGGTGCAGCAAGCAGAATAAAAAAAGAATAAATGTGTACAGTGATGTCACGTCCGCTCTAGTCAATTTACGTAGCGTTTTGAAATTTTGCGATTGAGATTTAAAATATAAATTTTTCAATGGTTAAATTCTACAATAAAAACATCTCAAAATGCATATGTAGATATGTTTCTATATCAATAGAGAATACATATATATTTTTTAGCCATTTTGAAATCACATGCATATACCCTATTGTTAAAAGTACCAGTCGGCGTCGGCGCGATATATCTAAACAAAGTACGTAGGTTAGGTCACTGAAAGTTTCCTAGTCTCGGTCCGTTTTATCCTGAAAATGTTTCATGCTTAGGTATCAAAAGATTGAAATAAAAGGTGCCGTCGGAAATGAAACTTTTCGTTAGCATTTTCGTGTAAAAGCTGTAATATAAAAGCCTTGTGAAAATGCTGAACTCGCAGCGCTTTCAATGGCACTGTAAACTGTGTAGGCAGCTGTAGGTTACAGGCGTAAAAACAAAATCACACCGGGCGCTTTATAAAGTGAGGGCAACGGTTCAGGCGGCATTTTCGCAGCAAAAGCATTTTGCTAGCATTTTTAAGCTATTGCATAGCTTCTATCGCGGGCTCCAGAAATTCCGTAACGAAAAAACCTTGACGTTTGTCTCTTTAGTTCAGCAACTCGCCTCTAGATGGCATTGCAATAGCTTTACCGCGGCAGTCCCCGAGTGCCACACGTTTTTTTTTTCTTTATGCCACCGGAATTTTCTGACTGAATTTCTGAAAACAAAGGGTCTTTTATTCTCGGACAACTAAGTACTTACTATTATTTTTAATTGTAGGGACATTGTCGTTTCGGCTACGTAGTAAAGTAAGTTAGTTTTTTTAACTATACGTTCTTTTGAAAAATACTAAATATGTTTTATATGAAGCCTAGGTGAAAAGAGACTTTAAATTGAAACATAAAAATAGCAATATCAGCAGTATGCTGTGAAAATATTAGATCCTTAAAGCGATCGTAACGCACAAATTATTCTTCAAATTGCCATTTAAAACTTTATAGGTGCAATATAGCACAAAATATTGTTTTCGTTGATGTAAAGAACAATAATGAAGTTAGACTTCGCATTCGTCTTCTGAAATTAATATTATTTTAGGCAGCCACGACAAAGTTTCGGGATAAAAATATTTATTAGACTAGGCACCATACTTTAAAGGAATTAGAGTTACAAATTAGGTTTGTTAGCAAAATTGATACTTTTATTTACGGAGCAGTGATGGTTTTGGGTAAAAACTAATATCACGAATCTATTTTAAGAACACAGATGCAACTTAATTCGTCAAACTATCGGATTCTAGTTGACAAAATAAATATTAAAGAAAGTCAAACAAAAAAAAATCCAACAAATGTACATTTATAGGTCAAATTATAAAATTTAAATGAAGGATTGATGTTACTTATACTCGGTTTTAGGATCCACAACATTATGTCAACAACAAAAACAACCATAGAAACAGCATAGAAATTACTAAAAACAAACACTTCAAGAACGTATATTTAAACGTGCGCAGGCGCATTGTGAATTAATTTCAAACATTGAAAATAAAAAGTGGTTTTGATTGCTCCAATGACACCGGTCTCGTATAATTCTAAAGTATTGGTATGGCAATCAACGTAACATTGTGAAATGGGCAGGATCGTTATCGACCGAGTATAGGCTGGAATGTGGAGTGAGACAGGGCGGAATTTCTTCTTCACGAATTTTTAACCTGTACATGGATCGTCTGATCCGTGAGCTCAGCAGCACCGGTATAGGCTGTGTAATTGATGGAATGACAGTTAACAACATAAGTTACGCCGATGACATGGTGCTGCTGAGCCCATCGATAAGTGCCCTCCGGAAGCGGCTGAAAATCTGCGAGAGTTATGGCGGAAGCTCATGAGCTCAGTTACAACGCCAGCAAAAGCGAGCTGATGGTTTTTAAAGCTGGAGCGAAGACATATTCCACGGTCCCATCAGTTTCGCTGGCAGGCACTGAACTGAAGAGAGTAGCCAAGTTCAAGTATCTGGGCCACTGGGTTTCCGAGACTCTCTCAGATGACCTAGAAATAGAAAGGGAGCGCAGGACATTATCAGTTAGAGCAAATATGTTAGCCCGCAGATTCGCGCGATGCAGTACAGCTGTTAAAATAAGATTGTTTAGAGCGTACTGTCAATCTTTTTATACTTGCAGTCTGTGGGTTAACTACACGCAGAAATGCTGGAATGCCTTGCGCGTCCAGTATAATAATGGATTCAGAGTGCTACTGGGACTGCCCCGCTTCTGTAGCGCGTCCGGGATGTTTGCAGAATCCCGCGTTGATGATTTATAAGCAATCATCCGCAACAGAACAGCATCCCTGATGCGCCGGGTCAGGGGCGGTACCAGTAGCTACCTGAAACCTATAGCTGAAAGGCTGGACACGGACTGCGCGCCCATGGAGCACTGGACGCGCACACATAGTGCCATGCGCTTGTGACATGTTCCATTAATTTTAGATCTTTTTTGTTTTCTTGTTTTGATTTCATTGTGTTTTCTCTCTCTTATAAATATGGCTGAAATATGTACTCATGTATCGAAGCTGAAATAAACGTATTGAATTGAATATAATTTTTAATGAATATTTATTTTATATTAAATGCGATTCTAAAACGTAGTAAAGGCAACATAGGCACAAATAGCTTACCAAAAGGACGAAGGCATGATTCATAAAAAAATAGGAAACAAACACATGGGGAGCAAACCAGGCCAAATCTTTGCCCGGCGCCACACAAGGCTTATTGCCATTGTAATGAGCCAAACATCAGCATTATTTGACCCAAAAAGCTGCGAACCAAACAACCTTGAAATCATGTAAAAGACGAAACCGAAAATGGCAAAATACTAGTATTATTGTTCCAAGGTCACCTTGAAAAGATTCATGGTCTCGTTTATCAGGTGCCTTGGGACCGAATCGATGTGCACGTCAAAACTTGGCCTGATTTATGAGATTTTTACGAAGAGCCTCGTAATAAATCTCCCTGTGAGAGTGCTCTTTGTGATGCCGGAATGTTATTTTATATTCCGCTAAAATTTGTAATTTTCATAGAGATGAATAAAAAAGTTGTTAAGAAGAAAGTCTGCAGTAAGCTTAATAGTTTCAATTGTAAATACTAGTTTTAATTTCTTTCTATTATTTGATTGTAATTTTCTTTTTCAATAAGGATAAGAATAAGAAACAAAAATCGTTAAAGTCACATCACAGATGAGATAATGTCACTTCGTTATGAAAAGTAATATGACGACCATAATTTCGCTTTCTACATGATTATATTTCTCATTTTCTGGGAGCTCATAATAAAACGTTTCGCAAAATCTGGGCTTACTTTTAATAGAATTTTGCACAAATCCCTGATAATTTAGTTATGTCTTATTGATTGACACAGCGTCATTTAAATTCAAGGCTTCGAGTCGGGGCTTAAAACTTAGTTGAGTTTTATGAACTCTGTTATATTTAAATAGGCCCTATATTTTCTGGTTTCGAGTGCCACTTCTGACTTTCTTCTTCTAAAGAAATTCAATAAAATCAATCAAAATTAAGTAGCGTAAGTCTTTTTGATTGGTTCTGATTTAGCGTATTGAATTATTCGAAAGTATTTTGCCCTTGAGTTTGTTTTTGTTTAGGTACTTCAAAGATATTTGCTGGCTCTGGGTTTGGTTTACTTACGTAAATTTCGATCTGGGTATTTAAAAAGTCTATAGTATGTTAATGCAGATATAACATTGTTATGAAGACGAAATTTAGCATTGGATACTGTGTTTGAAGAGTAAAAAAGAAATTGCTTTGTGAACAAATGAAATTCACGTTATTCCGTTTCACAAGCATAAGTATGGGCTTTATATACATTTTAAGGGTCAAAATTGCTTAACACTAGCTTCAAGCGTGTAGAGTCTGTTCAAAAAGAGAAGAGAATTGAGGCCGCTCGTGTGCCAATTGACAACTTTTGTTGCGTTGACAACACTGCTCTGACATTGCAGTACGACTAAAAGTGTTAGTTCACCGTAACGCCGCGATTCTTCTCTTCTTGAACAGACTCTAGCCCGAGAGTCTGTGTCTGATACAGTGAATATAAAATTCATCTAAACAATCCATATTTGAACGCACTAGTTTTGTGCTGTACAGCAGTGGCTCGAATATGCGACGACTTCGGCCTCACCCAGACGTCCAATTTGAGTTGTATTCGCTTACAAATAGTACACAGCAGGCCGCGTCTGTCTCCGTCTGGGAGAGGCTCTATTGATCTGTTCTTCTCTCGTGTATACCTATGTTATAATGCCTGCTACGCTTATGTTCGTTATCACTCCTAAGAGTTCTTTCATCAGATATCCGCGCGCCGGAACAAATGCAATAAGGGTCGTTAGGAAGCCTTCACAAAGGAAAATCATATTCGGGATCTTTAGCGGATTCCGAATTTCCGATTAATCTAGCATTAGGGACTTTTGTTCGTTGGATCCGTTTATGAGTTGGATTAAAGCCGCACATTATTTATGGTCATGGCTTAACGTCGAACCTATACTAGGTATATAGAATTATCAAACGATCCTGTGTTTTCGTATCATTTGTTTTATATATGGCATGCTTGGAAATGTCTCACGCTTTTAGTTCAAAATCGGCTTTGTGTAGCGAAATGGTTGAATGATTCTCATTTTTATTTAAGAAATGATACGAAAGTCATGTAGTAGACTGACCTCTGTCTCCTCGGGAAAAATGTAAGTGCAATCTGCAGATCCATTTTACGTTATACAAATACTACCTAACTGTTGAACACAATAATCCACCGAACATCGAAAATATTTGATTGGAAGTTTTCTTCGTTTAATTACGTGGAAATTTAGCCTATTCCACAGACCTTTCTGAATCCACAAACCAACCCTATCACTTAGCTAAATTAGCTGACAAATCGCTATGAATTCCCCGCGTTTACCCTTCCAAAGCCTCAAAATTCAACTCAACGCCACAAAACTAATTTTATTACCCGAGGCTTTCGAGTTTCGATAAAGCAGGCGCAGTACACAGCTATTTTCCACCCGAATCTCACCGGAGCGTGTCCTGAATCCTATAGACCACGCTGTTTTAGACTGACCTCTGCCTGTAAAATGGATGCCTGAAGGTGGCATGGCGCCCCGAGCTCGGCTTATATTGGTTAGCTATAAAAACAGTTTGGAATGAAATGTAAATAATCTTGTGTAGGCTCGGTTTTATCATAATTGGAGATTTCCCGGATGTAAATGAAAAATGGTGTTAGAACCCGGAGACTGGTGATATAATATAACGCATTTCATGCAAATACTTAACCAATCTCTTCACCCAACACAACTGCTTCGGGCTGATGCTGGGCGGATTGTCCAGCATTATTTATTTCTTTATTTTATTCATTTATGTAAAGCCGTTACCTTTATGATTTTGATTATCAATTAGCTTTGTAGTCAAAGAAGATTCGATCTAGAAAACTAGCCATGCTCATCTAACTTAACACAAATCTACCAAAGCCTCTTCAGACTGATCCACTTGGAGCATTTATATGTAAAAAAAAAACTAAACACTCGCCAAATTCAATGAAGAATATTTTGTAAAGAAACCGCTTGAACTAACCTAAAATCCACTCTGCCGTCGCGTCTGCTTTTATGAAACTTTCATTATTTGTCAATATGTAATCGTTCCTTCAATTAATAATGCTTACAATTATTTCTGAAACTCAATGCCAAGAAAGTGTGTTTAAGTTTTTGTGTCGTGGTTATTTTTACAAACATTTAGTATAATTCTGTTCGTTCTTTCGACGAAAACGACGTTAGAGAACATCCTTATAATTGACACTAACGATCGATACAATAAAAGTCCTACAGGGTATAATTTTTACAGACTTTTAGATTTTCGGGCAAGTGAATTCTCGAAAATCATTGAATGCAGTTTTCTCTGAGTATTTTCCTTCAGGTGGCATTACAAAATTCCATCCTGTTAAAGTACGAGTATGATTGTTATCCTTAAGAGATAAAAATAAAATAGTAGGTATCTTAAATCTCTCGTTCTAACACATTTCCATGCGGGTATTATTGGTTTCTACCGCGTACGGTATGTCGGTGGATATTGTATTTGTTTTTTGTTGTTCAAAGAACAGTTGATTTATGTTCATTGTACAGCTTCTGTTGTTGCGAGGAATTGTATTTCAGTGCGCTTCTATTCGAGAACGGCGAATCTAAATAGGGGCCTATTTTAACTGGACAAAGAAAATACTGATTATTGGCAATTTCAGAGAACTCGCTTTTAGAAGCCAATAATTATGTCAATAAATTAAGACACTGAAAAATACTGATTAGATTTGGACCCTATTACTTCACATACTTACATAGAAAATTTTACTTTGAAGGACAAAGGAGCTCGCAGAACAAGATTCCATAACGAAAAACAATTTGAAGCACCAACTAAAACTTTCCATCTTAATTTTTCACAGAAAGTTCTAAATTGCCCTGCAAAAGTCGTTCACGCTTTTATTTGCGACGGCACTTAAGATTTAGACTCAGTACCATCTGTTAAGGGTCGAAATTCGATTGTAGCTACATGGCCCCGTTCAGATGGGTGTTTTTTATGTGATTGTTTTGGGTTTATGACGTCATTACGACGATCATTCACGATTACGGCTTTCGACCTTATGTTCTAGGTATAGAGAAGGTTTTTAGCTGCAGGAAAATGGTATTGTTAGGTTTTGAGAGCTATCTGGATACCTAGATATTAGGTTTTATCCAGTCGTTACTTTTGGAATGACCACCAATAAAACTAAAAGCAAAGAGTTTCATCCCACTTCTAGGGAACTAAACTAACTCTAAAGATTACCTCTGCATCTCGAATAGTAGTCGACGTCCTTGTTTAAATCCTTTTAGTAATAGTAAAAAAATTACGAGCTAAATAAAATTACGGTAGGTGCTTATAGAAGCTGACGGCGGCGGTGTATTTGATGACATGAAGTATAAATAATAATTTTTGTTTAAAAAATCTATACTCCGACTTCAATTTTCATAGCTTTTTCATGGATTTTCATGGATGCCATTGTCAGAACTAAACGAAATAAAATGGGACCAAACGTGAAGCACCAGCTTTCATATGAAAAAAGAATCATGAAAATCGGACCACCCAGTCAAAAGTTCTGAGGTCAGGGAAAATCCTCCTCCTTTTTTTGAAGTCGGTCATTATAGTGATAGTTTGTACTCCAAATCTATCTACATAAAAAAAAAATCCTTTTTATCCTCATAAATCATGTGAAGTAATGAGCTGAAGCTAGTTAACAATGTTTAGTAAATATCTATCTATTATATTATGTAGGTAATGTATTAAGTACCTATATATATCACAACACACTGATATTATTAATGCGAATGTTTGTATGGATGGATGGACAGATGTTTGTTACCTCTTTACGACAAAACTACTTTTTAACCCATAAATCAGTTTCCGAGGGATAAATATTACCTATAAACGCTTCCATAAAAAACTAGTGAAGCTGCGGGGCGCAGCTAGTCAGTCATATAGTACCCATAACACAAGCTCTGCTAAGCTTGGGGTTAGATTAAGCTGCGTGGATTGTCCGGCATTATTTATATTATACCAAGCACTATCCTTGTCTAGATACTATAGTATTAAAATATCTGTGCTACCGGTCAACTTTAAAACAACTAGATGTATCCGGTTCATCGCTAAAAGGTCGTCCCGAAAGTACCGCTTTACTTTAACTAAGCCATTAACGTTGCAAAATGAGACTAAAGCTGTAAAATCCAGAATGTGTTCCGGTATTAGGGCTTTGGTTTTATTAGTGTACCTCAAAGACCAATCAGCGAGGCTTTTACCTACCCTTTTTCTATCACGCACTCCGCTTAGACTAAATTTACCGTTTTATTTCTCTGCCAAGCAGTACAGAGAAATAATACCTATAGTTTGCTAAAGGAGAACGCATTTCAGGCTTGCCTTTTCCTTGCCTGTTCTTGTATTTTCTTTTTTATACATTTCGCTTGGTATTTTGTACGCAATATAGGGAGAAGAAATTAAGGAAAAATTCTGAAAATTAATAGGTTTCTGACTCAATCTCTCGGTAAATTAGAATGAGAATTATTTGGAGCACAACAATACAATGAAAAACATTAAGGAATAAAACTAACATGCCTAAGTCAGAAAACGATCTCTGTCTCCGCATAAATATGCTGAGCTCACGACCAACGCTGGTCTTCCGAAAGAACCGCAATTTATTTATTTGGGATCACCAACAGAAGGATCACAGGGTACTTGGGTAAACATAAAGTAAATAACTTGATAGAGCTCTCCTTATAAAGGTGTCCCACGTCTAAAACTTCAGAATATTGAAGCTGACCAAACAGAAAACACAAAGTGACTTAGGCAACAATTTGTGAAGTCACGGAGGGATTATGAAATCCTTCGAATTTGAGCTGAAATATGACGTAAGTAGGTTAAAAAGTGACAAAAACAAGTAAGTTATCTACTACAACGACGACGGCACCAAATAGTACCATATATGTGTGCGCCACTCAATATTAGTCTCGCTCGAATGCGTTGAGTGTGTTGTAACATGTAAATTAGGGTGGGTATCTCCGTATCCTTCACTTTTATGTTTCAGTCAGTACCTTACCAACTGGAAAAGATATTCCCAACGAAGTATCATAGTTACTGATCAAAAACATTGACTGCAACCATTGATTTATTAAAAAGGGAAGATAGGTTACGTTCTCCCAGCGCTTACTTAATAATTGGCATGTGTTATAACTACATGCAAACACATTATACGCTCACAGTTACATTTCCAGTCCTGTGCAATACAAAGAAGAACAAAGACGGAAAGACGTTTCTAAGACCGAAGTGAGACCGAGACAACAATATTTCACGCGAATCACGACCTCCAGAGCCGCCGGTCGGACGGTGACTGAGGTTGGAGCACACAATTTTACACAATATGTGGTTGCCATTTTCGAGAAACTAGTACCTCATCTTCCCTTTTTAATAAATCAATGACTGCAACCCGACTTCACCCACTGCTGGGTAAAGGCCTTCAAACTTTTGTGCCACTAGGTATTTCCGTCTAAAATATCACGTCTCTCTATACTTTGGCTTCTATGTTAGGCTTATTCTACTTATTTAGTTTTTTCGAAACAATACGGACGACACGTTTTTTCTTTGTCGACTGTCGTCGCCTGCAGTTGAGCCATGCAGTCGGCAGCTGGCCGTTCATATATTTTTGTGACGCGCAGTCCGTTTATAAAAGCGCTAAGTTTGGAACGTCTCCGTATGCTGAATCAACATGCCACCTCCTTTACTCGTATGTTTCAGTTACAGGTACCTCTGGATCAGGATCGCGCTGTTCGAGCGGCAACTGGCCAAGATAATCGAGCACCTAGTCAGCAATGCTACTCGCTACTACGAGCGAGATGCATTGGTAGCGGACCCTGACTATGGCAGCATTCTCAGTTCGTTGCTCGTGGGGCCTTGTGCTTTGGAGTTCTCTAAGGCGAAGGCTCCGGTTTGCTTCTGGACGGATCCACCGGCTGATGAACTGGTAAATATTTTATGAGATAATTACTAATTAATTTATGTTTTTTTTCCAAAACCATAGATATTAGTTACCTGTGTGAGGTAATGATTTGGTCCATAATTGACTTCATTTTTCGTGAAAAACATTCATTATTAAAAAAAATCGTTGATATATAATTCATCATCCTTGCGATGTCCCTGAATTACTCCTATTTGAATTCATTATATAAGTATAAGGACTTGTATAATAAATATCATCTTTTATTAAAGATATCATGTCAAAATTACTGTGTAAAATTATTTATAAATTTTATAAGAAAGCTGCCGGATTTTCCACAGTCCATACTTATCAACATCAACGTTGTTGATATTTCTAACTACTTACCACAACCTAGCTAAAGTACAAAAGTATTATCTTCTTATGCAGTGTTCGTTCAGTCTAATCCATTTAACCTTCAACTTCACCTTATTGATTTTACGTCAACCTGTTGTTAGGTAGCAGCGTTTTGTTCGCGAGTTCGCTGTTCCAGCAGAGGCCGCGTTTTTTGATTTTAAAATCATCTGACACTTAGAAAATAGTGTATATAATTCTGAAAAAGATATAGTCTAGTCGAAGTCACATTAACAAATTAATAAAAATACAAAATTAAGTTGCTAGATTGCTAGATCTAATGAACTTCACTCGATAAAAAAAAACCAAATGCAACTCCTTTTTAACCGACTTCAAAAAAGGAGGAGGTTCTCAATTCGTCTGTTTTTTTTTTTTTATGTTTGTTACCTCAGAACTTTTGACTGGGTGGTCCGATTTGCATGATTCTTTTTTTATATGAAAGCTGGTGCTTCCCATGTGGTCCCATTTTAATTTTGTTCAGTTTTGACAATGGGATCTATGAAAATTCATGAAAAAACTGTAAAAATTGAAGTCGGTTTATAGTTTTTTAAAACAACATTAAGTTTAGTGAAACATAATCACATACATTGCGAGCCCCTATAGTTTGTGTTGATAATAGACCTATGTTTTTTGATGTGGTTTGTCTGTTATTATTATTATTTTTTATAATGTATGTTTTTCATTATGGGGTGTACCTACGCATAATTTTATTTAACTATTACTTCAATATTATTTTTACTACATGTTTTTAGTATAATTTAGTAGTTACTACCAGATTTGTATTAGATACTCTCTCTCTGTCAGTAGCGTACCATTAATAACGCATTAGATAAAGCTATCTGAATAATAATAATGTGAATAATTTGAATTTGAATCTGTTATGTAATTTTTGTTTTGTAATAAAGTGAATTTGAATTTGAGACCGTTTACATGACTACTACGAATTCTGTCGTTGAAATACGGTTGTTGAACAAGAACCCCACGTAGGTGAATATTCCCGTTTCATGTCCCCTTTTGCCCTGCGGCTTCGTACTCGTTTTTTCCGGAATAAAGAGAAGCTTTGTTTGTTCTACTTTTGTGTAGGTATTTTTTCCTTTATGTTTTCCTTGTTATTAGTTTTTGGTTCTGCCACGCCGTTAATGATAAGATAACTTACCTTTATCTACCCAGTAAACTTAGTACGGTCGGTTTTTGAATCGAGAAGATATTTCTTGTAAACAAAGATATTTACGAATTCATATTTGTCATAAACTTCAACACCATAAAATTGCACAGGAGCGGTGAAAACGATGGAAATTCTTATTTGAAAAACAAAATTTCGAGGATAGCTGATAAATGAAAGCTGTCAAAATTGTATTCATTATTATGTATGCTGTGTAACTGATGGACATTGTCTGAATAAATAAACTTTTTATTTATTTATTTATTTAAAACCAATTTTGTTTCGAACTTCTGCGATCTGCTTCGATGATACCACACGTCATAAAATATTTTCACTGTTTAGTTGTGTTATTTTTCGTAAACAAAGTTTACGAAATATAACTATGAATCTCAAAGCGAGTATACATAGCTTCTGCCCACGAATTCAAAGTTATGTTTCCGGAAAAAAAGTATTTTGTGATTCCAGTCCGGTTTTTGCGTGAAGAAGTAACAGACATCCGTCCAAACTTTTGCAGATAATATTAGTGCGACACTGCGTTCATCGTCATCATCATGACCGCCATAGCCCCTGATAAGCATTAAACTACCCTCATACAGGATAATAAGCCGAATGGGTTTGGTTTTGGACGCCGAGGGCAACTTGTTAACAAAATTTTTAGTAATTTTTTTGGAATTTCCTATTTGTTTTGGATAAACATTTATTTGTTTCTTTATATTTGTGTTCTTTTACACACGATCTTGCATTATTTGAAAATATGAAGATTGCACAAAAAAATGATACTCGTTTTTTTAGAAAAACCGTTGTTTTGTCATGATATTATTACGTGAAAATAATGGATGTAAGGATACACAAAAAAACTCAATTATATAAGATGAAAAAGTCTAATTTTTAGTCTAATATAGAAAAATTATTATCGTAAATCAAAAAAATTAAAAACAAAAGTTGGTTCGCTCGTGGTCCAAAACCTTTTTTGGCTCACATACATGTTTTGTGGCACCCTGTAGACAAGTTTATGTTTCCCCCAGGTGCAAAGACACAGGATGTCAGCCGGAACAACAACCCCGCCTTCCGTGCGGAGGCCTATTCTAAACTTCAAGAGAAGCCTCAATGCTTCTTCCGATGATTGCAGCACAGCCAATGCAGGTAAAAACTTTAATATTAAAGGTCTCTACCCATTACACCGTATCATACCATGACCGTGCTATGAACGTGTCAGGCACGAAACTAATACGACACGGTCTACCTTGCCCACTGTACGGATCGACGGCGTTCTGTACCGAGAATAGTTGTCGCTCCGTGCATGACACGCGACGTTGTTGGTTGGTGACGGAACGGTCTAGTGAGCATAGTCCCATACTTTTCAATACAAAGAATACTTTTTTGCCTGACACGTTCATAGCACGGTCATGGTATGATACGGTGTAATGGGTACAGACCTTAATATTTGCTTTCAGATGCTTTATTTAGTACTTCAGGGCTAGTATCAGTACATTGTTTTAAACGCCTTTTCACTTTTTTGTGAGTGCAATTACAACAGCAAACACAACACAAGTATTTTTTTTTTTAAATACTTTGTTTACGAAAAATAACACAACTAAATTTATATACATAAGTGAAAATATTTTATGACATGTGTAAAATTTGACCTACAATTAACTTATCATATCAGTTAAGTTAAAGGGTAATAAATCTTACGTCTGCCATGCGGTAGTAGTCTTTTTTTTATTTTCAGCTTATGGTTCTCTTAAAAACAACATAATTGACAAAAAACTACGGTAATAGAACCATAGTAATTATTTGATCTTAGAATCCGCTTTTTTCGGTGACTGTACTCGACTCATAAATTCAATGGAAACAAAGGGTGGTGTGAGCTGCAGAACGAAAATAATATTTTTTTGCGATTCATCAACTCACACCAGTTTGGACAAGATTCATGGCGTGTGTTGACGAACGACTCTTTTGTACATCGCTGTTTTTTTGTGTTGTGTTGTGTTTTTGATATATAACAGCCTCTCTGTATAATAGTCTACTTCTGGACTCGGGCCTCCCCCTTTACTAGCTTTTGCCCACGCTGGGCATGCGAGTTGGGGATTGCAGTCTGGTGATAGAATGATTCTGCAGAGGGCGGTGCTGCCCCAATAGCTATCCCTTACGACACCCGCTGGAAGATTTAGGGTGGTCCAACAAAACTCTAAGGCGTGATGTGATGTATGTATATAACTTGACGACCTCTGTGGCGCGGTGGGCGAAGGTCTACCTGACGCAGGAGGTTGCAGGTTCGATTCCCGCTTCGAGACAAATGTGTGTACGTACGATCTGCAGATATTTGTTCAGAGCGTTCTGGATGTTTTCTATGTATAATAAAAAAAAAATCTATCTATGTAGTGTATTGTATTATGTATATTAGTTATCTAGTACCCATAACACAAGCTCTGCTTAGCTTGGGGCTAGATAATGCTGTGTGAATTGTCCAGCATTATTTATTTATATTTATTATTTATTGTATTAAGTACCCTATATCAGTTATCTAGTACCCATAACGGTCTCTGCTTTCTTAGGGCTAGATAATGTAACTCTGCTAATCTTAGGGCTACATAATGCTGTGTAGGTAAATTGTACAACATTGTTTATTATTTATTTATTTATCTTACTGTTGGTAAGTTTGCCAAGTTTATGCATTTTTTTCAAGTGACTGACGACTGCAATTTGTGCAGCGATGAGCAGAATTCATTGAAAAAGAAATAATAATTTATTACCCGTCTTCCTCGTTTACCAGCTCAGCTAGAAAGGAGGCTAGATGGCTAGAAACTTTTATTTGTTTTATATATTACCAACCGATTAGCTACTCATATATCATCATCAGCCTATATTAATCTACTGCTGGAAACAGGCCTCCCCTTATAAGCGCTAATGAGATGAGTAGGTACCTAATGAATTTGTTTATTTCTAGGTACAAATAAATCAGTAGGCTCCAGTGCCAAAGACTACGTCGAAAGCCTACACCAAAACTCCACAGCGACTTTACTCTACGGAAAAAACAACGTCAGGGTTCAACCGGTGAGTGAATAAACCTATTCATAAGAAATACTTTTTGATTGTCTTACTGCTGGGCAAAGGTCTCTCCCAAAATCTTTCAGGAATTGCGTTCGTCGGCCAGGTCCCACCAATCTACCCGGAGTGCAATGAAATCGTCTCGCGAGGTCGCGAGCATCTCCTTGGCCTCGCCGATAAAATGAAACCTATTTTTTAGCCTATTTTTTTTATTAAGGTTTGGTTGGTAGGTTGCCTATCTTAGTTTTTTAGCCAATTTTTTATTATTTTGGTTTGGTTGGTAGGTGGGTTTTTACCTACTCATGTTCACCTGCTAACCTGTATCAACTTAATATGTGTGCTTTTATTATTGTTACTGTTCTTTTTTATTACTTATCCTGTGCTGTTTTTGTGTGGACGTAATAAAGAGTCTACATATCTATATATCTATCTATCTATTTTATTTTATTTTCCTTTGTTACTTAACATTTACTAACATTTTCTTATTGTGTAAATAAGTGGAATATTTTTGGTAGACCGTAGATCTGCTCGTTGCAGTGTCGATATTTTTAGCTCGAAGAAGAAGCGCGAAGAAGTGACCTCACACTTTCTGATTGGTGTTCATTGTCACGTGACCTTATGCCTATTTGATTGTTTTTTTTTTCTAAAAATAATAATTTGTGTTGATCAATTTGTTTTCCTTGTGCTAACTACGTATCATCTATACTAATATTAAAGAGTAGGATTTATATTTTTGTATGATGGTTATCAATAAACTCAAAAACTACTGGACCGATTTCAAAAATTCTTCACCATTAGAATGCTACATTATCCCCGAGTAACATAGGCTATATAACATAAGTTTGATTAAAAAAATAAATGAACACCCGTGCGAAGCTGGGACGGGGCCGGTAGTAATCAATAATATGTAATTCTAATCTATCCGATTTAGCTGCGCCCCGCGGCTTAGATCCGTTCAGTAGTTTTGGCGAGAAGAGGTAACAAACATCCATCCATCCATACAAACTTTCGCATTCTTTTTTTTGGACACAAGCTTTTCGTAGTCTCCTAGAACCACAGATTACCCCCAATAGATACCGCATTACGATACTTTTGTTCGGATGCTAGCGCACCAAAATTGGCGGAAGGCGCGGGTTGCGGGGTCTGAAACAAAGGCGTTGTGATTGGCTATTTCAAGGTCGCACTAATAATGAACTAAGGGTATACTCACCGTAGGGTTGGGAAAGTCGAACACCAAATTAGAATTCATCGATAATTAGTTTGTAAATTTCGTATTAAAAGAAAATAAACAATTAATTTTCTATAGGATCATGAATTTATACAGACATTAAAACTAATATTTTAAACCTAAGTAAATGACAAAAACACTACTACTATTTAATGAAATAAAATAAAAAAATTGTACACATTAATTACACAATGGTTCAAAGACACTCAGACTTGCACTTTTTCATATGTCTCTCATATGAAAAAGTGCAAGATAGAACCCTCTCGTTGGGAAGTCATGGCAGAAAATAGGCCAAAATGGAGACGCCTAGTGCAGCAATACGTTTACACTTTTGAAGATGAACGCAGGCGCGAACTCGATACCAAACGCGATCAACTTAAAAACAAACCGCCAGCAAATATTTATTATAACTTTTCGAATGGTGTACTGACGTGTACAATATGTGCACGCACATTTAAAGCCAAAATTGGCTACGCCAGTCATCTCAGGGCGCACCAGAAAACATAAAAAATAAAAAAAAAGTGTGCAGAAATAATGTCGCCGTAGCCGAAATCGGCAAGGAGGACATCATCAATGATGAGAGATCATCTGTTTTGAATTCAATTATAAAGTAAAGAAAAGTAAATTAAAAGTTTATTTCAATAACAAAATAGCACTATTTAAAGTTAAGAGTTACAAATGTGGTAGGTTA
The DNA here is from genome assembly GCA_955876795.1 of Eupithecia tripunctaria. Classification (NCBI taxonomy): domain Eukaryota; kingdom Metazoa; phylum Arthropoda; class Insecta; order Lepidoptera; family Geometridae; genus Eupithecia; species Eupithecia tripunctaria. The sequence continues at coordinate 10,047,892 of OY041620.1, forward strand.
TAGAAATTTTTGTATTTATCACAGTCCCTGTAGGTGTTGTTACCCGTAGTCGAGTGACTGTCCTCCGTACTAGTTAATACAATAATACCTACCTACCGAGAGTCCCGCTCATCTACGTCATCTACCATTTTTAACGATATCGACTAGACTCGAAATAAGTGAAATTCACAACACTAGCGTAACACGTGCCTTAGCCGAAAAGGACAACGAGTACAATAACAGCAATGCGGAAAAGAGACAAGTGACCGTCCTTACGTACCATTAGCCATTATAAGCTGACCTGTTCTATAAATGATAAAATTGTGATTAATTTACTTAGCGATGAAATGTTAATCCGTCCTTTTGGTAGTTGAATTTTTTGACGATTTTCCACACCATTTCACTGCACATGAAGTCATTTTATCCAATTTTCTATCACAAAACCAATTTTCACAAGCGTTAGAGCACAGAAACGTAGGAGTCTGACACTTGGTCGAAACTGAAGCCGTACTTCGAAGCGGCGATTTACATCTGTGCATTTGCATTGATGCGTGGTGCGCGGTCGTCGTCTTTCATGCGGAATCTATTGGGGGTAATCTGTGCCTAGAACACTGTATGTGCATTTATTTAGTTAAATAACACTTACAGAAGGACATTGAAGAGCCAATGCCCGGCTACCTCAGCCTGCATCAGACAACTGCCGGTCTGATCATCAAGTGGACTCCAAACCAGCTGATGAACGGCTATGCTGAAAGTGAGGGCATTGACAAAAGGTGAGGAGTAGTTATTTTATTATTTGTATTATATTCTCGTAGGTTGTGAGTAGATGCTTTTGTTTTAGTTTGCAGTGTTTTGTGGTAGATTGAAAACTTTAGTTAGGCTTCATAGCTTTAAGGCTTTAACCCTACTGCGAGCATAGCGCGGAGGCTTTATAAATCTTATACACGGACTGCACGTCTGAAATACAAATAAAGATAAAGATTTTTTTGTACGGGCAAACCGAAATAATGTTACACTTGTCATCTTTTAAGTAGGTTGCAAGCCCAAATAGTTAGCCTTTCAATTTAATCATACTGTCCCTAAGATATATCGCGGGCGTGAAGTAGCAAACATATGAACGAGTTCATACTATATGACTACAAAACTCGAAACTTCATAACTTATTTCAGTTTTTCAATTCCTACTTAAATCTTTCAATTACAACCTACAACTTTCAATTCCAACTTAAATCAAACTTATTTAAATCTTTCAATTCCAACCTAATCCTCTTCGCTTTGTAAGCTTAATCCTTTAACCGTTGTATTTTGACTTTTCCACAAAGGATTTAGAAAATAAAAGGGTTCGTTTACTTTTAGAGCACGAAGAAAAGTATTTGTTTACTTTGTTAAAAGTTTTCTGCAAGCACTTCAAAGTTCACAATAATACCTATACTTAACTCGATTCGCTTCATAAAGTTGTTGAAAACCTATCAAAGTTTTTGTGTTTTATTTTAAGTTTGGTACAATCTGCGTTCATCTGCTTACTATAAATAATTATTTTGTTTTAATAAACTATAAACCGGCTTTAAATTTTTATAGTTTTTTCATGAGATTTTCATGGATCCCGTTGTCAGAACCAAACCAAATTACATGGGACCACAAAGGTAGCACCAGCTTTCATATAAAAAAAGAATCATGAAAATAGGACCACCGAGTCAAAGTTCTGGGTTAGGAAACAAAAAAGCCTATCAAAAATTGAGTTTTGCTCTGTAGGTAGGGCCGTACCTACATAGTAATTCTTGATCAATTCCCTTAATTCTAGATTGATTATGTTTCGATTTACCCTCATCCCGATTTACGTAGGTACAACATTATGGTAGTGTAGGTAGGTAGAAAATATATTCAAAAAAATTAAAAGGGTTTATGAAGCTGAAGCGCGTATCTCTTTCACTTCGATTTTGATTTCCCTTACTTTATTGTATGGTATTGGCTTATTTGTTTAGACTTATGATTCATAACACACATACATTTTTATATCACTAGAGGTTAGTTCTAGATTTGGTTCGTATTCTAATCAAAGGGTGGAACTGAAGCGCTTATCTCTTCTCGATTTTGATTTCCCTTTCTTAACTCTATGGTATTGGCTTATTTTATTAAACTTATGGTTCATTTCACTACATTTATATATCACTAGAGGTTAGATATAGATTTTGTTCGTATTTTGATATGTGTTGTGCGTAGTTTGCTTCGCTGTCACCTAGTGCATGTGTCCGCGTGCCCAAACCAGTGTGTTATGTGCAGCGTGGAGCCCTGTTCGGTCTACCGGCGCTCTTGTAACGGCCCTATGTGCGTTGATTGGTATGTTTACTTTTATTTTGTTTTGTATTATTGTTGCACCACCCCAATTCTTCCCGTGGGTGTCGTAAGAGGCGACTAAGGGATATCCATCGGGGAGCGGGCAGCAGCGCTCCTTGCAGGATAATTCTACCACCGAACTGTGATCCCCAACCCGCATGCCCAGCGTGGGGATTATGGTCATTAACTGCTTATAGTTGCGAGAATTTAGAAACTGCTTATAGTTGCGAGAATTTATACGTAAGGCGGTAACTATCTTTGTAGAATTGAGCGCTTATTGGCGACCAACGTGGTATATTGTGTGCCCCGTGGTGGGCTCCAGGCAATAAATTTTATGCGTCAATTAGATATTTTTATTAAATTTCTAACGTGGTCAAAAGTCTTGTTAGGTCAAAATAAAACACAATAAAAACCAATACTGATCTTTTCCCTACGTCAGTGATCTCTTAAAGTAGGTATATGAATTAGCTTAAAGTGAATTGTTTACGAATTTAGAGCTTCTCAAACAAGCTTTTATAAGACTCTTTAAGTATCTGCCTACGTTGTTATTTTTTAAATCGTCTTCAATCTATAAAAAGACTAAACCTTTCTACGTTTTTATTATTTTAATCGAGAAAGCCTTCAGTGAAACAGCGGTATAATCAAATACTAATGTTGTTGTAGCGTGTACTGGGCGATGTCGCTACAAGTGTGCGTATGGGAGGTGGTGTACGTACACGTGCATCGTTCGCAAGCGAGCGACGCACTCATACTCGTGGGACAAGATGGCGTCCAGCGACCACCGATACATTTCCCGAAGGGTAAGTCAATGTGTGTAGTGTGTACTGGTCGATATCGCTACAAGTGTACGTATCGGAGTTGGTGTATGCACTTATACGCGTGGGACAAGATGGCGTCCAGCGGCTGCCGATCCTTTTCACAAAAGGTAAGTTATCGTGTGTAGCGTGCACTGGTCGATGTCGCTCCAAGTGCGCGTATGGGAGTTGGTGTACGCACTTATACTCGTGAGACAAGATGGCGTCCAGCGACCCCCGATACATTTCCCGAAGGGTAAGTCATCGTATGTACCGTGTACTGGTCGATGTCACTACAAGTGTGCGTATGGGAGTTGGTGTTCGCACTTATACTGGTGGGACAAGATGGCGTCCAGCGACCGCCGATACATTTCCCGAAGGGTAAGTCATAGTGTGTAGCGTTTATTGGGCGATGTCGCTACAAGTGTCCGTATGGGAGTTGGTGTACGCACTTATACTCGTGGGACAAGATGGCGTCCAGCGACCACCGATACATTTCCCGAAGGGTAAGTCATCGTGTGTAGTGTGTATAGGTCGATGTCGCTACAAGTGTGCGTATGGGAGTTGGTGTACGCACTTATACTGGTTGGACAAGATGGCGTCCAGTGCGATGTCGCTACAAGTGTGTATATGAGAGTTACGATGTTCGCACTTACTAGGTACTACGATACTCGTGGGACAAGATGGCGTTCAGCAGCAATATTTGCGAAAACAAACATTAAATCAACTGTAGTTTTGAAGTCTATAGAGTCCAACCTGGACTCCATAGACTTCAAAACTACAGTTGACAGTTGACTATGACTACATGTTGATTTTAGTAAAAAATCTCTTCCTAATCTCACTAGACTCGTAGTTCATAGCAATTTGCTAATCAGCTATTTGCGGAAAACTTCTTATCTTTTAGCTAAATTACATACACCTTCAAAATAGTAAATACCCAATAATTTACCACCTCAAGTCTGAAAAGCTAGTTTTTTACGAAAATATTGGCCTTATCCAAATTTTCATTTTAAGGAACTAAGTACCTACGTGAATGTGTTTCAGGTGGTCATCTACTATCCTTTTTGAGCAACTTGGAAACGGGACTCTTACCACAAGGACAACTGGACCCACCGCTGTGGTCTCAAAGAGGCACTGGGAAGGTACGACAACTTATTGTACTTAGTAACTACCTTATTTGTGGAAGTGTCACAAAAGCTAGTCATTTTAATAGGGCAGTGTCCTGGGTAAAGAGTATATTATAATGATGAGTGTCTCAAAGCTATGTGGAAGAGATCACATTTAGCGATAAGGCCGACTATTGTGCAACTCTGTTTTCCCTCTTTTCCTGTATTTATTTTTTACATCGTAACGGACGAATATCTTCTGATAATCTAATCAACAGATTAATTTTTTAGGCCTTTTGCGTAAAAGAACTCAGATTTACAGACAAACTACTCATTCCCAATAAGGCATATCCACGTCCTGTTCTTTTTATGCCTAGCTGCTTACATGATTAGCTGACTCATTTCAGAAGCATTTTATTATATTTAGACACATTTCCACAGGTAATCCAATAATATCCCAAAGTTTTGGCTTTTACGGGACTCGAATTGGCGAGCTCGAGTTTAAAAATTATTCAGAGTGTTAACTATATTAACCAAAAAAATTCACAGGTGTTCGGCCGAGGCAAGATCAGAAGGCGTCCCATGCCGAGTCTCTGTGAGAGCGGAGAGACGGAAGAGGCAGAGTGGGAAGAATCAGCCGGGGATTATGTGTTTCGGATTGTAAACAACGCTATTACAGATAGAGAAGGTGAGTTTTGTTTAAATCACCAAGGTTGTAAACAAGCATACGGTCTGCCTGGTGGTTAGTTGTCACCGCAGGTTATGGACGCCTGCAATATCAGGAACATTACACGCGAGATGTCGACCCTTTAAATGCCTTAGAAGATCCTTTTTGAAGAACATGTTGTAGTATGAGTGTTGGTGCAAGGAAATTCCTCATGAAACTTATAGTTCGCAAACTAAAAGGCTTAAAGTTTAATGTGTATAGCGTTCATTGGAGGTTAAGAAGACGTCCCATGCTGAGTCTCTGTATGATCGGAGAGACGGAGGAGGCAGAGTGGGAAGAATCAGCCGGGGATTATGTGTTTCGGATTATAAACAACGCTATTACTGATAGAGAAGGTGAGTTTTGTTTATATCACCACGGTAGCAAACAAGCTTACGGTCCGCCTGGTGGTTAGTGGTCAGTCTCTGTGTCCACTGGATATTATTCGATTTCTTAGAAATTACCTGGAGTGTGAGGGCTTACGCACTATAATAACAAAAACCTTGGAATCCTGAATCCGTTGGACCCACGCTCTTTTTCGTCGATTTTTGCAAGTTATGTATTTCAAATGTTTTTATGTGGTTGGCGGCATATTACTCGTCTCGCCTCTTACACCATTCGTAGTAGTTTTATATAATTTTCAATAAATTGCTTGTTTACAATAAAACTAACGTTATTGTTACAGCCATGCGACACTCCTTACTAGAACGCGCCGTATCTTCTCCACCCAGAACGCCGCGTCGACCGCTCGCCTCTACATCCACCACGTCATCGGACTCGTCTACCATGTCTGTTGACTGTCCGTCATCTGCCACCATCAATGGACATCAGCCGGTCACCCCAGTACCGCATCAGCCTATTGAACAGGTATGAAGTCGTTATAGTTATGGAAGGAATACTCAGACGTTGCTATGTGATGTGACGCTTCTTACTAGAGCAAGCTACATCTACCACGTCATCGGACTCATCTACCACGTCTGTTGAATGTCCGTCATCCGCCACCATCAATGGACGATATCAGCCGCTCACTCCAGTTCCGCACCAGCTTGTTGAACAGGTATGTAGACAGACAGTCACACATTCCATCTGTCTCTCTTTCTTTACCTTAAATATAATACGTTTGACATATCCTGACACCAAACATCGGAATAGTACAACACACGTGAAAACTAAAAAAATCAAAATTATTTCCCTGTCAAATTATTTGAAACATAAATTATGTCGGGCATCAAAAACTTTTCCGGGTTGGAAAAGTCTTTGATGCCCGACACTGGACAAAGCTTGCTCCTAGTTAACATTCCAGTTCGAATCATTAAAAATGTTATAAATATGTATCAAATTTAAATGACAAGTGCGTACTTGTACTGCTTTACATAGAAAGCCAAATTGTCCAACAGCTCGAAAAAAAAACTTGGCTGGCGCCCACCACGGGGCAAAACTTGTACCACGTTCCACGCCAATAAGCTCTAACAGCAAGCGTCTGAACACTGGTTTAGTCTAGACACATTCCCACTCGTTTCAATCAAAATAAACACAATCTAACGAAGGTCTGCGTAGGTGGCGTGTGTAACTTCAAGTTTCACACGTTTTCTTCAAGGCTACGTCTGTATTTACTCGTACCTGATTGTGTAACATTGACCTTTATCTGTTTTCTTAGGTCTCGGCAATAGTTATCCCTTATAATATAATATTGATAGATTTTTCAAGTTTGTCACCGGATATATTAGTTTGATTCTAAAATATCACTGCTAGAATGGATCTCTGAGAGTACACTGTTGTATTGTTTTTTTCAAGTGCACCAAACTGCTGCAAATATTTATAAAAATTATGACGTCACACTTCATAATATAATGTCATCAACCACTCAAAACCGGTGCATAGCTAGAGGCTAGGTGATCTCAAACCTCAAAACATTTCTACCACTGCTGCACTGTGATGCCCCAATCCGCATACCCAGCAGCGTGGGGATTATGGGCATTAGCATGAGGTAAAAGCCAATAAAGCACTTATCAGGGGTAGGCCTGCGTCCAGTAGTGGACAAATATAGGCTGAGGTGAGGTGAGGATGAAAGTAAGTCGTCAACTAGAGTCCCAGCTGTCCTTGATCCTCCCGCGAAACAAGAAGATCTTTTTGATTTTAAATATCTTTCTTCCAAAGTAATTCGCTGAGCGAGCTATGGAAAGAGCTATGCTCGGAGTCTCTCTGAAGGATAGGATTCGTAACGAATACATCCGACAGAGAACCAATGTTATCGACATAGCTCAAAGAATTAGCAAGCTGAAGTGGCAGTGGGCTGGCCATATCTCGCGAAGAACCGATAACCGCTGGGGGAAACGAGTTCTTGAGTGGAGACCGCGACTCAGCAAACGTAGTGTAGGACGCCCTCCGGCCAGGTGGGATGACGATCTGCGAAATACTGCAGGGAGATGCTGGATGCGTCAAGCTGAAGACAGGGTGCTATGGCGCTCATTAGGGGAGGCCTATGTCCAGCAGTGGACTAATATAGTGCCTGATGATGATGATGAAAGTAAGTAAGACAGAATGTAACTATGTCTATTGTATCTACAGGCAGCTTCTATAGAGCTGGTTTGCAGCACGATGCGTCGGCAGATAATCTCCCGCGCGTTCTACGGCTGGCTGGCGTACTGTCGCCATCTTTCCACCGTGCGCACACATCTCAGCGGACTGGTGAATCCTAATATCGTTCCTAGTGGTGAGAAAGTGGTTTATATCTAATATAAATAGATTCAGGCGTTACTTTGCGGAAATCCATTGCATGGTATATTTATTTATTTATTTTATTTTCAAATCTTCGGAAAACCTACAGTTATGTGTAAATAAAAATATGATATACCTAAACACATGAAAATAATACCTGAAGGTAAGTTTTCACTAGTGGAACCATTCTTATTAATTTTATTATTTGAGTGGTAATGGTAGACTAAAAAGGAATACACAAATAAAACTAAATTCATAGACACATTGACACATCGCACACACTTGAAAAAAATACATTTAAAACTTAGTTTATGTAGTGATATTAAGATAAAACAATAATCTCTGTATTATCCAAAAAGTGTAATTCGCGTGCAATTTTACCTATTTAGTTTTATCCTATTATGTAATCTTTCTATACTCCAATTCAGAATCCAAGATATTTTATGACAACAAAGACATTCATCAGTGAAAACTTAACAAAATCATATAACAATAACATAAAACCACAAGGTAATAGCAAGGTTATCACTAAAAACTAAAACATTTACTTCAACAACGCATCATTTTACGTGTGCAGCGAAAAATGTTTAAATTTGACTCCGAAAACGAAAGAGAGGTCAATTAAATGATGAATGAAAACTTTCAAATCCAAAAATTGTTTCGAGCTTCTGTGTTTAGGTTCGATGAAACCAATGTCGTTCAATATTTTCCAACAATATTCCTAAGGTTTTGTAACGACTTTGTATACAAAAAATATCCAGGTTTTTGAATCGGAGTATATGTACTTTAAGCGTAGATAAGATTTCGCATTTTATCAACTAAGGACATTGGTGTTGGTACTTACCAACATTTATTAAAAACTTTTTGAATGTATACTTTATTTTTTTTTCTATGCTGTGTTCAAGAGAATGGGGAAGGGAGTTTGTCTACCATGAGTTTTCACAATCTATATACTCGCTAGCGACTGTAGTTAAAATAATTGTTTTTGTTTTACAAAATTATAATAATACAATAAAATACAAATTAAAATGTCGGACCACCCAGTCACTTTTGACGGTGTGGTCCGATTTTCATGATTGTTTTTTTATTTGAAAGCTGTTGCTTCCCGCGTGATCCCATTTTAACTTGATTTGAGGAGATGTTTGTTACCTCAGAACTTTTTCTGAGTCAACAAACATCTCCTTAAATCGGTTAATAATGTATGGAAACTTCTAAAGCACCTCTAACGGATAGTTAGGTACTAAAATGCGCAGTATGAGTCGCGTAGATAACGATCCGCGTATTTACGTAACAACTGTAGTAACATCATGCAATTTAATTGTGACAACTCATGGTAGACACACAGATAACTCTGAACAATTCTTGTTACAAACTTACGAATGAACATATTTTCTTTGCCAGACGGCCTAGAAGGCGGCATCACAGAAGAGCTGTGGCGTCAGATGACAGATGAAAATGGCGCTGTCAACGACAAAGACGAGGTTTACAGACTGGTGTACTACTGCGGAGTGCAGCATGACGTGAGGAAGGAAGTCTGGCCGTACCTGCTCGGGTATTACGAGTAAGTACCAACATATCCATACCATGATTAGTTTTACTATAAAAAACGTCCTTATTATTCTTGTTTGCGTTTTGTTTTGTCACAGTTTGACGAATTCATTATGGATAGATGTAAGGGTTAACCGGAACTTTATTTGTGTTGAAGAACGAACACCATGGGTTTACTGACTTAGTATTGACTATAAATAGTATTGCAATATCTACCAACTCGCTTTTTGAAAGTTATGTCAAATATCATCCTTTTCCGGTCGTTTTTTCTCGATTGGTGGGGTCGGAACAACGCGTAATTTTTTTTTAAATAAAACTGTAAAAATCTAAATGAAGCAATTAATAATGATCATGCTAGTTACCTATATAAGTAAAAAAAATCAAGACAAGTCAGTCCATACAAACAAACAAATCATTCTTGGTCAAGACAAACAGGATGACCAAAACTGACAGACGTGATGTAGCTACCTATCTACTAAGTCCAATAGACTTCAATATTTTTGAAGACTGCATTTGATAGAACACAGTAAAATAAGATAACATCCTTCTCCTTCAAAAACACTGAGAACATCAGAGAATGATAACGATGAAAAACCTGTAATAAAAACTAACTTACTCTATGTATGTATTTGTTTATTCCAATGGCTTAGTGACCCGAGTGTTTAAAGTGTTCCTTGGTACGGAAAGCTCACCCTGGACTTAGTAGGTTATTTTTTTACGGTAAGTAGACCTTCGTTTGACCGCAATCTCACCTGATGGAAAGCGAAGATGCGGCCGACGATGTATCACGAAAGTCTAAATGATACCTATTCACCCTTGTCTTGAAGAGACCCGAATTATAATTGGCTGGAAAAACAGAGGCAGGGAGCGAGTTATTCCATTCCTTCGGTGCGATTAATAGAGATGGAAGAAAAACGCTTAGTGCGAGTGGAAGGTACATCCACCAAGTATTGGTATTACGCTGTGCGTCTGCTTGTCCTGTGGAAAGTGGAAGGGGGATGATGGGATCAGGTCATGTTATTATTCTGTCTGTGTTTTTAAGTCTGTTATTATTACGATTTTTTCAGGTTCGGCTCAACAGCCGCAGAGCGTTCGGAACAAGACATAGAATGTCGGAAACAATACGAGACAGTGATGTCTGAATGGCTTTGCGTTGAAGCCATTGTTAAACAGAGAGACAGGGAACAGACTGCAGCGTCCATTGCACGGCTGTCAGAGGCTTCTGGTAGGCTGAAACCTGTGGAGAAAGAGGAACCAGAGGTTAGTTGTCCTTGTCTCTTTATTTTAGGAATATATAGGGTAGAAATAACGACACAGAATGTGAGAAACCATACGAGTCAGTGATGTCTGAATGGCTCTACGTTGAAGCTAATGTTAAACAGAGAGATACATAGGTAGTTAACAGACTGCAGCGTAGGAATAGAGAGGCTAGAAAGAGCACACAGAATGTAAAAAAAGAAACCAAACAAGTCTATGATGTCTGGCTCTGATGTTAGAAAGAGATAGAAAGTATAAAAACTAGTGTAGTTTGACGAATTTATTACGGATATAAGCGGGTGAACTACGAACATTATTTTGGTTGGAAAGATGAAATGGTAACGAGACTAAGAGAAATAAGGTTCGTAGTTAACCTCCAGAATGAAATAGAAAGTAGTTTGCAGTGTGAGCTTTAGAGATAAATCAGAACATATGGAACAAAATCCGTGGAGATACAGGTTATTTATGTTTATAAGTCACGATAGAGGAAGTAAGAGACATAAATAAATGGTTATTTCTGCTATAATAATAAGAATGTTTACTTACGTAAATGCTTTCAGGTGTTCGAAGATGATTGCAGCGTCATATCAGACAACCCACCAGTCGTATCACCAGAACCGAGTGAAGCCGAACAAAACCGAACGAAACCCGACAAACCGCTCCTATCCCGAGCGCCCAGCATAGACGAAATAGAAAACATAGACCTCGACGAAGAGAGACAGAAAGATCCCAAAGAAAACGGAGAGACTGAGATAGATAGTGATAATCATATAAAAAGCGTGGTTGATAACCCAGACATGAGAAGAGAGAGCATAGCTGAGATAAAGAAGATTGCAGAAGGAATTGTTCAGAAGGGAGAAGGTAGAGGCTTGCTTTGTAGTGTGGATAGTGGGAATGGGAACCTTAACGGTGGTGATATAAGGTTGTCAGTCGACGAGCCGCATCCTACGAGCGAGCATCACGTTATCATAACGAATCCTTCGGTTGATTTGGTGGCTACAGGGTCGCCTGCATCTGGTGGTACTACTGGTAAGATTATCTTTATATCTAGAGTATTCTGTGCTTTAACTTTAAACCCTAAAAAAGAGTCTTTCTGGCACGAGTGGATAAGATGTCTTCTAGACCTTCGCGGTACTATTAAAAAGGAAATCGAATTTTCTGATTTGTTTTCGTGCAAGCAAAACTTAATCATATTCAAGCGACTTATATTTGAAGTTTCCAATAAATGAAGGAGTTATTTGAAACAACCTGCATCTTTTAAATCCATCATGGTTATTAATACTAAAGTTATTAACAACGGGATATTTACCATGATTTAAATTTTGAGCTTTCCAATATTTCGGCACAGTTTCATGCGCCATGATCACGGAATAACTGAATGCAAGACAGACTGCGAGTGAGTTATTATTGGCAGATATATCGATCTACCCTCATTTTCACTCTTTTGCGACGAACGTTACCACTACCACCGGTTTCATTATCGAACGCAACTCGATCAAAATCATAGTAAATATCCCGTTGTAAATAACTTTAGTAACCTGCATCTGTTTAGATGCAGGTTGTCCGTCAGTAAGTCCTTCATGAAAAAAAAAAAAAACTAGTCGATAAAACTTTGAAATCTATCGTGGATTAACACTAAATCCATTTTAAACAGCCTTCAGTTATTGCATGATCCTGATCCAGAATTTGTGCCAAAATAATGAAAAGCACATGGTACAGCTATGGCTTGCAATTTTATTTCAGCTACAGTAAGTCCATCCCGGAGTCCTTTAGGCGTGGTGCGAGAGGAATCCCACTCAGCAAACCAGTCGGGCAACCAGTCCTTCGACACGTTGGAACCAACCAACGAGCAGAAACACGAAACGCGCTCCAACTGCGTTTCTCCCGCCAGCTCCAATGGAGGGGTCTATTCTGTGAGTGGTTTAGTTAGATTATTCATCATCATAGCTGGATTTAGTTAGATTATTCATCATCATAGCTGGATTTAGTTAGATTATTCATCATCATAGCTGGATTTAGTTAGATTATTCATCATCATAGCTGGATTTAGTTAGATTATTCAGCATCATAGCTGGATTTAGTTAGATTATTCAGCATCATAGCTGGATTTAGTTAGATTATTCATCATCTCCGGCCAGGTGGGATGACGATCTGCGAAAGCCTGCAGGCAGATGCTGGATGCGTCAAGCTGAAGACAGGGCGCTATGGCACTCATTAGGGGAGGCCTATGTCCAGCAGTGGACTAGTATAGGCTGATGATGATGATGATGATTCATAATCATAGCTGTGTGGTGCTGGCTTAGAAACTGCACCATCCCAACTCTTCCCTTAGGCATCGTAAGAGGCGACTAAAATAGATTTCCATTTCGTTTATTCCAGAACGAGTTAGTGGAAAGTTTCGCGTTAAATCTGCACCGCATCGAGAAGGACGTACAGCGATGCGACCGCAACTATCCTTTCTTCACGGACGAGAATCTTGACAAACTCAGGAATATCATGTGCACGTAAGTCTTTATCTATTTCGATTGTTTCGTCATTATCAACAACATTTGTGGAATTTACGTCTATGAAGTTTACTAATTAATAAAACGTGTTTGTTATTAAATGCTTTCTCTTTAAAAGTTAGTCAAGTAAGTCTCAAAGAAAAGTTATTAATATGGTTATCCACCTATCGTAAAAATTCCAGTTCATGTTATTTAGGTTTCAGTCAGAATTGTCACCCAAATGTGTGGATTGTCCAGCATTATTTATTTAAATATATTATGTAGAGGTCACTGTATAATGTTTTGTAGCATGCGTACTTGTTGTATTTTTGGTCGTTATCTATATTTAACAACAGGTGTTGTTAAATAATGCAAGGAATCTTACATTTATTTGAGGAAAAGTTATTAAATTTCTTTCTTATTATAACGGTTTTCGGGTACTTTGTCTGTGAGCTACAAATTTCCATTCGGGGTTTCTGATCATATATTTTTTTCGAGAAAATAAGTTAGTTTATACATTGAAAAAAGATAAATTATGAGGAAGCTATTAAACACTTAATAAATACTGACTTAAACTCTATTTTAAGCAACTGTGATCCTAACCAAGCAGCAGAGTCCTTAACAAATGCTATAATTAATTCAATTCGTATTAATACTAATATACTATCTGTATCTCGTAACCAACGTATTTTAAAACCATGGATCACTGGTGGCCTACTACGTTGCATTCGCAATAGGGACCAAATGCACTTAAAACTAAGAAAATTCCCTAATAATGATGTTCTTAAAATAACATATACCAGGTATCGGAATTACTGTGGATCAATTATAAAGAAGCTAAAAAATGCATATGAAAGATCGGAACTAGAGAAAGCCGGAAATAACACTAAACTAATGTGGCAAAAGATTAAAGACTTTACTAACACTAATAACATACGAACCCCTTCTTCCGAACTAATAAATACGCATGACCCAAATAAATCGCTAGACAATGTAAATAATTTTTTTTCATCCATTGGTAAAAATCTTGCCCAAGCTATCGAAAACTCACATGGACAATCTACTACGCAATTACCCTCTTCTACTCTTAACTCTCTTGTACTATTAGAAGCCACAGAGAAAGAAATTGACTCTATAATTATGAACCTCAGGAACAGTAGTGCCACTGGCTGGGACGAAATACCAACCACGTTTGTTAAAAAAGCTCGACATATTTTAATACCCTATCTATTAAAAATCTGTAATCTATGTCTTAATGAAGGTGTCTTTCCTGATGTTTTTAAAAAATCTCTTATCCATCCTATCCATAAAAACGGGGACAAGAAAGATGTCAATAACTATCGCCCTATCTCTGTCCTGCCTGTCCTCTCCAAAATCTTCGAAAAAATATTAAATAACCGACTCGTGAACTTCCTGGAAAAGAACCATATTATTTCTTCTTCCCAATTTGGTTTCAGAAAAGGCAAGAGCACAGAAGATGCTGTCAATTACTTAATAAATACAGTGACAAAACAGATCGATAGTAAGGAAAAAGTTATTGGCGTCTTTCTTGACCTAAAAAAAGCCTTCGATACTGTGTCGATTCCGATTCTGCTTGAAAAGATGGAAAGGTATGGTATACGTGGTATACCGCTTGAGATGTTTAGGAGCTACTTAAGTCATAGATTTCAACGGGTAAAGATAATGAATTATATAAGTAATGATTCCCCAGTGTATTTCGGTGTTCCCCAAGGAAGCGTCCTTGGCCCGAGCCTCTTTTTAATTTACATTAATGACTTATGTAACATGGCCCTAACAAAGGGAACTGTCATCAGCTTTGCTGACGATACAGTCCTTGTATTTCACGGAAGGACGTGGTCAGAGGTGCACTATTATGCTGAAAGAGGCCTTGAAACTGTATCAATGTGGCTCAATACTAACTTACTAACATTAAATATTGAAAAAACTAAATTTATGACTTTCACGATCACTAAATCAACTCAACCACCAGAATCCTTTAAACTGCTACTACATAATTGTCATCGGGCCTCGTCCTTAACACATTGTACAATTTGCACATGCCTAGAAATTAAAAAAACTAAGGAAATTAAATATTTGGGAGTTATAGTTGATGACATGTGCAAATGGGACTTACATGTTGGGTTGCTGACAGGTAGAGTACGTAAGTTATCCTGGATATTCAAAAAGTTGAGACATATAGCGGATACTCGTCTTATAACTATTGTTTACAAAGCTCTCTGCCAATCTATAACCCAATATTGTGTCTCCGTTTGGGGCGGAACACATAAAACCACCCTATTGCCGTTAGAAAGAGCACAAAGATGCGTTTTAAAGGTCATGTCCTTCAGGCCGTATAGATATCCGACTAGACTACTATATTCTGAGTGTAAACTACTAACCGTTAGACAGTTATACATACTACAAGTCATATTAAAAAAACACAAAATAACTCCTCTCGACAGAAATCTACCATACACAAGAAGAAACTTTAAAATTTGCTCTAATATTCAACCCCGTACAGCATATATAAAACTACAATTCACATATATGTCAAATCATTTATACAATAAAATTAATAAACAGTTGAGTATACACGAAATTACCTACTCTGAATGTAGATTTAAAACGACTAACTGGCTGTTAACTCTAGATTATGATCAAACTGAAGATTTTTTACTTTTTGTTAGATGATTGTATAATTCTATCTATTCGAACTTAATTATACACACAGTACTACACAATTGACATTACAACTAAAAACTTAATTTAAAACACACACACACACAACACACATGAATGGTATCTCCTGTTGCCCGGACTCTCAAGAGCCCGGTGCCCTCAGGAGCACCAATCACATACACACGTACACATAACACAAACAACACACCCCTCCCCCATTCACACACACAATACACACAACCTCATACACACTCATGGGGTCTCCTGTTGCCCAGACTCTTATGAGACTGGTGTTCTCAGGAGACCCATCACTTAACATTATTTTTTTTTTTTTCATATTATTGTTTTAAATTGATTTAATTTAACGTTAGATTGCATATTTTATGTTAAGAACCCATGGAAGGAGGTCCCCAAGATACAGGTTTATCCTAGTTTGGGGATCATCAAAGATGTAATAGTTTTAAGACTTGAATCTTTTTCAATAAACGTTATTATTATTATTATTATTATTATTATACATTTTTTAGACCGGAAAAAACAGATATCCCTTACGTTTTCAGCTATGTATGGGAGCACTTGGAGCTAGGCTACATGCAGGGGATGTGCGACCTGGTGGCACCGCTGCTGGTGCTGATGCAAGACGAGGCAGCCGCGCATGCACTCTTCGCACGCCTCATGACCCGTGCCAAGGACAGCTTCCCTTCAGGGTCCGCTATGGACGCGCATTTCGCTGATATGAGGTATGTAAGCTCCAGACCTCTTTCCAATATCCATCAGAGCTACAGTCTTGTTTGAGCCAGTTTCTAATGCGAAGCCAAGAAAACCAAAAACAATGTTGTCGCTTTCCGCCAGGTAGTACTTGCCTTTCTCTGGTATGAAATTTACATTAAGTGGACATTACGCACGTTCACGCTTTATAGAACCTTATTGTGCATGAGACTCGGCAGTGAAGGTTGCCAGCTTAAAATCAACCAGCTGCTGGATCTAACCCTGTCCCAAAGGTCACCAGCGCCGTATCGACCTTTATCAGACCTCGGTCAAACTCATGGGGTCTGTCTCTGAGGTAACAAGACACTACACCACCTAACCAGTATTCCCTAGTGTATATGGAATACTGTTGCTGGCTACACTTTTACTTTTTGTTAGATGATTGTATAATTCTATCTATTCGAACTTAATTTTACACACAGTACTACACAATTGAAATTACAACTAAAAACTTAATTTAAAACACACACACACACACACACAACACACACGAATGGTATCTCCTGTTGCCCGGACTCTCAAGAGCCCGGTGCCCTCAGGAGCACCAATCACATACACACGTACACATAACACAAACAACACACCCCTCCCCCATACACACACACACACACAACCTCATACATACTCATGGGGTCTCCTGTTGCCCAGACTCTTACGAGACTGGTGTTCTCAGGAGACCCATCACTTAACATTTTTTTTTTTTTCATATTATTTTTTTAAATTGATTTAATTTAACGTTAGATTGCATATTTTATGTTAAGAACCCATGGAAGGAGGTCCCCAAGATACAGGTTTATCCTAGTTTGGGGATCAAAGATGTAATAATTTAAGACTTGAATCTTTTTCAATAAACGTTATTATTATTATTATTATTATTACACTTCTCACGTAGTCGCTAGTGGCAACGCTGCTGATGTTGATGCAGTATGAGGCGGCTGCTCATGCTATTCGCGAGCCTGATAGTGATAACCCACGCCAAGAATCCCCTTCTGGGTCTGCTATGGACGTGCATTTCGCGGACATGAGGTATGAACGCTACCTTCCACAATATCCTTTAAAGGTACAGCCATCTTAAAGCTAGTTTCTAAAGCAGAGCCATATTATTTTATTATAGCCTCCTGCGCATTTAGTTTTTGCTGACGCACATGTAGTGCTCATGGCGTAACCTCGTTGTGCATCCTTCAGTCGCACCACTGTGACTCAGAAATGAAAGTCAGCATGTTAGCGAAAAGTCTACCAACTTCTGGGTATAAACCTGTCCCAAGGATCGCGGGAGTAGCCAATCTTATGCTGCCTACCTACATCTACGATCTCCACTAGTCCTCAGTCCTAGCGGTGTATCCCAGGTAAGTAGACACAAGAGCATTCTTAGCAGTATTCTCCAATATAAACGGAAGTCTGTCGTTGGCTACACTTGTCTGTATGGTCGCTAGTGGAGGAGCCGAAGATAGCTTCTCTTCGTGGACCCTGAAGGGCTGTCCGTAGTGTTATGGACGTGCATTTAGATGATATGAGGTATGTTAGTGTCGTTCACAGCTGGGTTTTACTAACTTCGACTTAGGGCTTCAGTAACTGCTGGATAAAAGTTCTCCTGCAGAGATTCAGAAACTTCGTGACCGAATCTGACATTCACGTGACATCAATTATCTGTTTTTTTACGTTTTTTATTATTTTCTGCCTTCTTCAAGAAATATATATAAGGGTTCGTCAAACCACGTACAGGGTACAGCTTAGTGGCTTTATAAGGAACCTTACTTAGAGTTTCACCAGCAGCATTGTGCTCTACACTACTTCCCATCAGAGCATGTTAAGCATCAGACAACATTTTCGTCCTTTGTTTCAGGTCCCTCATCCAAATCCTGGACTGTGAGCTATACGAGCTGATGCACGCTCACGGCGACTACACGCACTTCTACTTCTGCTACCGCTGGTTCCTGCTGGACTTCAAACGGGAGCTGCTTTACCAGGATGTAAGTGGCTTCATCTTCAGTAAGGTTGCAAGTCTTGGCTCCAGATCTTGGATTCTGATTTACACTACCTGATGGCCAGTACAATATTAACTATATGGTTACAGATGTTACTTGCTTCGTGTAACAGACTCTATGAGCCTTGTTTCATTCTTTGATAAGTATTATTAGGTTTTTAGAAACTTTATTCTCAAAAGAATGACATAGGTATTCACTTATATGAGAACACAAAAGTTATACATAATACATATTACGTACAGCTAAACATTAAAGTATATTCTAAACAATTTTTTAACAAACATAGATGTGGGTAGTTTAACCTTAAATGACAAAAGAGAGTTGACATGGCATCGATACATTCTTCGGCACTGTTAATTTGACAATTATTCTAGCAAAGCTCCTTTAAAGTAATTTATTTACAATCTTAGCATCGAGTTTTTTGACTGCAAAATCTTGATTTTCTTCCTAAGATTCGTGAATTGCGCAAAACACTACTTTGGGTAAACTATTTATTGAATAGATTTCAATCATCATCATCATCATCAGCCTATACTAGTCCACTGCTGGACATAGGCCTCCCCTAATGAGCGCCATAGCGCCCTGTCTTCAGCTTGACGCATCCAGCATCTGCCTGCAGTCTTTCGCAGATCGTCATCCCACCTGGCCGGAGGGCGTCCTACACTACGTTTTCCGAGTCGCGGTTATCGGTCCTTCGCGAAATATGGCATAAAATTTAAAATTAAGAAACTGATTATAAACCTTAAGGATTCTGTAGCAAGGTTCATTGCACCAGGTATTCGCAGCCTGGGAGCTGATCTGGGCGGCACGCCACGTATCATCAGAGCACATGGTTCTCTTCATAGCGCTGGCGTTGTTGGAGACCTATCGTGACGTCATACTGGCTAATACCATGGACTTCACTGATATCATCAAGTTTTTCAATGGTAAGTTCTACCTCAATCTTAACAGCCTATATTGGTCCACGGCTGGACGCAGGCCTCCTCCGTGTTGGCTTTTATCGCATTTTGTTATTGCCTATAATCCCCCCACTGGGCATGCGGGTTGGGGATCGCAGTTCGGTGGTAGTAGAAACGTTCTGCAGGGGGCGCTGCTGCCCGCCTCGCGGGTATACCTAAGTCTCCTCTTAGGACCCCCACTGGAAGAGTTGGAGTTGTGCAAATTCTAAGCCGGCACCACATGGAGTTTAATTCACACTTGCATTCTAGGGTCTTGATCGTTATGTGCGCAAAATTTCAGCTTAATCAATAGTAGTTTTGGTGTTATCTTCATAAGTACTGGGCTGGCGTTCAGACACTCGTTAGTTCTTAAAAATCCGCTTTCCAAAATTTCCTGCATTAACGAAATAAAGTGGACATAAAGGTCCAAAAAGATCTACCAACGGATCATTACAGAATATAGGGCTTCTTAAAAATCTATTTTAAAAAAAGTTCATAGAAACTTTTTTTAAACATTTAATATAAACATTTAATAAAGGATTAAAATGGACATAATTAATGTTCCAAAAAATCCATCACAGGATATTTGCATTGAATTTTAGTGGACCTAAAAACATTTTCGTTAACAACGGCACAAACTTTCGCCTTTTGCATTTTCACACCAAAACTACTAAAGTGATCAGACTGAAATTTTGAAGCGATGATATATATTTAATTCGAGACTTTGTTAACATGTCGTCGCAGTAGAGCGTAAAGTGACTAACTAGGTTATTTTGATGTTTTGAGTTATGAAAACTATATGAAAATATTACGATTGCAAGTATAACTTTTTTGTATCTAATCGTAGAAAGTAAATGACTGCATGATTTAAATAACAATTAAGTTCGTTAGTTTAAATAAAATTTGTTTACAGAAATGGCAGAGCGACACGATGCTACGGCGGTTCTGTCCTTAGCAAGAGATTTAGTTCTACAAGTTCAAACTCTGATCGAGAACAAATAAGGTACATATTACCATATTTGCACCAGAAAAGGGAATATGAGAAATTACGAGAAAATACAAATTTGTATTTATAAAGGAAAAGATGTATTCATCATAAAATGATGTGTTTAACTATTGTTAATGGACGTAGAAATTATTTTAGCGTAGAATAATAGAAAATTTTAATAAAAACTAGTAGAAATTTTAAAATTTTAATAAAATTAAATATTTCATATACCCACTAGATATTCGTGATTGGTGTTATCAATGTAAATGTTGTTTTGCTTTACGTGGTCTTAAAATGTCGAAAAAGGTATTAACAGTTTATTATATTAAAATCATAGCTATGTTTGTTTTTGTAACTGCATACATTATAATTATATTAAATATAGAGTAAAACATGCACTTATAAAATTAAAGTGAAAGTTTATATCCCAAAAATTATACACAAAATATTTTCAAAAATAAATATTTTAACAAAAAACTTATACTAAGTAGTATCTTCATAAAAAATTCCTACAGGGTGAACTACATTATCACGAATTCCAAACAAACATCGTACATATTTATGGAAAAATCCCGCATATCTTTGTATTAATATTCTTCCCTCTGTGCCTTTCCCTATAACAAAATATTGCTGTTCATTAATTTTGCTTGTTTTCCTTATTTGTCAAAACAAATTGCTATCGTGTTTTTATATCAATCACCTATTACGCATTACGGTTCGAAGATGATTAAGTTTCCTAGAAAGGCCATAAATCTATTTATACCGAAAGTTATCTGTTTACTTTGCAATGGGTACGTAGTTCTGTACTTTGGGTAAAGTATACTTAATATACCTCTTATATATTACTATCTTATCTAATTTTGCTAAAAGTTATAGGTTATTTTATTGTCGGTGTAAGCAACGTCTTTAGGATAATTTACGTCATCTTTTGAATAGAAGATTCCAATATAGCAAATGGTTTATATATAAATGAAATATTTATTTAACTGAACATACTTTACAGATTTATTTAACTAACTCTATTCTATTTAATTCTGTGTACAGAATGGATTTTTTCACGGGTCATTAAGACGAGATGGTGTAGCTACAAGAAGATGAAAATGATTTTCCTATATTATATATAGTAAGCAACAACGAACTGTACATGAAGCGGAAATGCGAATGTTGAGATGGATGTGTGGAGTGACAAGGATGGATAAGATAAGAAACGAGTACATCAGAGGAAGTTTGAAAGTAGCGCCTGTTACAGAAAAAATGAAGGGTAACAGGTTAGCGTGGTATGGGCATGTTATGCGGAGGGAAGAGTATCATGTGACGAAAAGAGTCTTAGGTTTGAATGTGGAGGGATATAAGGGGAGAGGAAGACCGAGGAAAAGATGGATGGATTGTGTGAAAGAGGAAATGGCTAAGAAAGGTGTGAGTACAGTATTGACGGCTGATAGATCAGAGTGGAGGAAATTCACATGTTGTGCCGACCCCACCTAGCGTGGCATAAGGACCGGAAGAAGAAGAAGATATATACCTAGTTAGCAACAAAAGGGGCATTTTAAAAGAACTTATCTCATGTATTTTAAAAGTAGGAGTAATATATATATTTCTTACACTATAAAACGTGTGATACAAAACCTTTGTCTGCCAACTTATAAACACAGAAATCTGAGAAAGAGATAAAAATGTATCGACAAACTATATTTTTAGTCTCATAAGACCATTTTCCTGTAGCTAGACCGGTTATGGTACCTCCCTGTCCTAAAAATCCACCCTTTTCAATATACAGTGTGCACGAAAAATGTGTACCTACCTACTAAGCTAGAAGAGGGAGATCCTGGAACCCGACTATTCAACTATAACGATTTTTTGAATTTCGAATAGTTTTATTATACATAAAAAAAAGATATTCTTCCTATTCGTGTTCGTCGCTTTACTGTTACGTGGCGCCCTGTATAATATCTATATAAACTTACAGACAAAGTTCTCTATTCAAATATTCAAGGAACATTTGAATATAATATTGTTATGTTGATTTATATAAAATAGCATTACAAAATATTTTAGTTGTGACCAGTTAATTTAGCGCTTCCGTATAAATTGTAAATTTAATGTGTAGTACCAAATAAAAGTTATTTTATAATTAAATTATAAATATATAATAATTTATATGCTAGCCCAAATTAATTATAAATTAATTAATATTAGATATATTACTATTTATGTAAACGTTTACTGATATTCTGATATCATCTATGACAAAAATATGTATACTTATTTAATACTATATGTTATAATTAAGGCTTCTAAACGTTTTTTCGCTAACACAAAATGTCTGTGAATTTGATTGTGATTGTTATTACGCTTGTGATTTCATTACCCAGTTTGAATCAGGCCTAAGTCCAAATCAAGCTAAGCTTCTAAATTTATTTTTATTCGTGTTTAAAACACAGCTCTTGTGTCAAAAGTAGATAGATTGAATTGATATTATGATTTCGTCAATGGAACATTCACAAAAAATGTTATACCAGTTTTGTCACTAACTTATAAATTGTATATTTACCTACAAAACATACTAAATAATGGAATATTAAAAACTTTTAAAACCATCATGGTTATTAACACTAAAATAAATTACAACAGGATATTTTTCATGACGAAACTCAAATCATGGTAAGTATCTCGTTGACTTTAGCTGTATAATAATGTCTTGTGAATGGAACTAAAATGTAAAAAAAGTGAGGATTTATATTAATCACATGTCATTTAACAAATTCTATATACCCACATACATATCTAGTGCGTAGTTTAGTAAACAATAAGTCAAGTTCATCGTCACGTAGATCGTCACGTTGCAAATTGACAGGACAGGTACCTGTGGGGTTTTTAACCTGAACTCACACTCACAAAGCAATTCACACATGCGAAGATTTCATAAACAAATAAACGTACTTAACTGTACATAATGCTCTTCACAGATCTTTAAGTCCTTGGTTTTTAGAAGTAATCGGTTTTCGGAGAACACGTGACAGTGGTTAGTAAACTAGCAAGAAGCACATAAATAACCTTGTTTCGCCGCACGTATTCTAATATCTATGACCCTACCTATCTTTCTCGTTTCTAGAACCAAGATATTTTATGTCGACAAAGACTATGAATTATTATGAATAAATAATTATAATTATGAATAATAATAATTATGAATCAAAACTTAAAACGATTGGAGAAAAGCTTATTTCACAAAGAAAATTAGGTACACTGAAATATATTAGCTTTATATTAGCTAGTATTTGCTATTGAACCAGTATTTGATGACAAAGACATTTATGAATCAAAACTTAACCAAGAAAGTAATTGCTTTTTTCACAAAAAACTTTAAAAGAAAATAAGGTACAATCAAATACTAAAAACAAATTAAATCTAGTATTTGAAATAAACCTGTATTACAGAAAACATCAAGGTGATTTTCATAAACACAAAGAACAACAACTGCTGGAAAAGCTTTGAAATTCTTCAACTGACAACAGACAAATTTATGAAAGTATAATAAAATATATGTTTATTACTACTTTACCACACAGTTATCCGAAAACATTCAATACCAGAAATGTTTCGAAACTTCTGCGATTTGCTCATTATTATTATAAACCCCTGTGACCTAATACACAGCGTGTGGCAAATTTTTGGTCCCTTAAGGGTAGCTACCGTTTCTTTTGTAGTTAGAAGGTTTTGTTCTAAGGAACTTTCTATTTTTTTTGAAGAAAAAAATATTGCCATTTTTAGTTTTTTGAAAAAATTTACGTTTTGCCCAAAAAATTACATTTGTCAAAAAAACAAGTTGGTCTTAATCGACTCTATTTCCAACTAGAAACACTTTTCCCAAAGGAACATACTAAATCAAATCGTAAGTTTTAGCAATAATTAAAAAAAACAATTCCCATACATTTTCTATGAAAAAACGAGTAAGTGAAAACAACAATGTCACTCATTCAATGGTTCTTAATTTAAACTCGTATGTAACTACTTTTTTAAGCTGGTAGGCTAATTTTGAAGGCATCTCAGGAATTAAATTTTTTACTTATTTTTTATTTTTATTAAAAAATCAAGTAGGCTAATTTTGAAGGCCCCCTAGCCATGTTCGCTCTAACTAGATAAAAATAATAGGTAAAAATGTCTTCACACCAAAATAAGAAACATACCTACCTACCTAACTTTTTTTAGACAACGGTCATTTTTAATTGAGTTTAATTTAAAAAAAAAGTTTGGTAAGTAAATAACTTGATTTTTAATAAAAATTAAAAAGTAAGTAAAAATTCAATTCCTGAGATGCCTTCAAAATTAGCCTACCAACTTAAAAAAGTAGTTACATACGAGTTTAATTGTTCTTCAAAATAAAACAGAAAGTTCCTCAGAACAAAACCTTCTAACTACAAAAGAAACGGTAGCTACCCTTAAGAGGCCAAAAATTTGCCACACCCTGGATATTTTAACAAATATTTCTTTGGTTTGTAAATATGTTGTTTACAAAACATATCTTTGATTCTAGAATCGAGTGTAGAACTAAATGTGCTAAACATTGTATTTTTTTTATTCACCTCGTGTCTTCTAAAAACGGTTTTGGAAAATTGCCCCTAATCACCTATTTTTATCATTGACTCTACTATAGAAAATAATATCTTCTATAACAAATAAGATACTGTCGTTTTCAATAATATTTATCATAGAATTGATGTTTTTCAGTTAAATTCAAAAGATACAAAAAATCACTATCCAATTTATTAATGCTTTTGAATGTTCCATGTTTTCAAGAATCAAAAACCTAGACTACTATATTTTAGATACTATCAAGTAGACGGAAAATATCACATTATTCGCCTTACCACACTGGCGATTTGCGAGCGATCTCAAAGTGATGCGATTGCGTAGCGAGTACGCCGCGATGACGCCGCGAGCACGCCACGACGATGCAGCTGACACGCAGTGAATAGATATAAATATATATATATATATAATAGATAAACAGTATAAATGAAGCTAATGAAATCAGTCTAAACGCAGCGACAATCGAGACAAGAAATCGCTCGCATAACGCCAGTTTGAAAAGGCAGATTTTTTAATGTATTGATATATTTTAAATGTATAGTTTTGTAACAATATGGTCATGACGTTTATGTTATCTAAGATAATTATCATCATCATTGCAATGTACCTGTAAATTACTATTCAACATAGAAATATGGTTTGTGTGCGTCATACCTATTATTTTTAAGCGGTGCTGAATGAAAAAATATTCTGATATAATAACTGTAGCCAAGAAGCACTATTAAGTATTTACTTTAATGGTTATGTATGTATATTATGTGATTGAACATGTTGCTTGGCTTGGAAGTGTATTAATTTAAGTATCATCGAGAGAGATATAAGCGAGATTATTGTACCAGTTTATTAGATTTTCACATTAAGAATAGACAAAACTTTTATTTATTCTCATGGTCTGACCTTGGAATTCAGACATTACCAGTTTTAAACTCGTATACAACGCCTAGTTGTTGTTATATTTTATATTTATAAACGTTGTCTCAAAATTCAAATATAGTGTCGTATATGATTCGTAAGTTATCCAAGGTGTCATAAAAATCATCATCAGCCTATATTAGGCCATTGCTTGACATAGGTTCCACCTTCAAAACCATCCACCTCCATGAAAAACGTTTGTTTTTGTGAACATTGACGTCACAAATCTGTCATTACATCACAGTACATTTTTCGAAAAACAAAAGCCGGACACTATTATTTATAACGCTCTGACGGGGCACCCATAACATTTCCATTAGGTGAGGTCTAAAGTTCTCTCCCAAGAATTTGTCTAACAACCACTTATCTAAAAAGAAGGAAGTCTATTGCAGATCGTCTTTCCGCCTGGCGGTTGACGGTTCGTCGCGAGATATGGCCGGCTCATAAAAATTGGGGTTTCGCAATTATCTGTTTCTATGTTTTCTATCACTCCAACCAACCAACGGCGGCGGTGACATCCGTTTTAAACTTGAAGAACTTAAAATTTGCTTCAAATTTTCCACCTCTGAAGAGGAATTTTGAATCTTTTTCCACATTATCGCTTACGTGACGTATATTATATAAATTTATACTATACTTATGCAGATTTTATTCAGCACGGCTTATAAACCAATGTAAATGTTTAACGAATTTAAATTTGTATCCTAAATCAACTCTACCATGCATGATATAAATGAATATTTTTGTGAAAGTCATCTTGTCATTATATTTCTATTACAAAAACTTGTTTTATTACTCACCTTTAATAGGGAATATCCCTCGGTATTGAGAGGTTAGATTTATTGACATAACATAAGGTATTGTTTATTGACTGACAGTAAATAGTTTAAGGTTGTACTCTACATCTATAATAAAGGTATGTAACGTAATTTAACTCAGTCCGGGACGGACCGGGATGATAGCGTAGTGTCTTACCTCAGTAAAAAAATATATTTCTAAGTAGACCAGATTATCAGATGACAATGTCCGTTTTTCCATTAGCCGGCCCGGCCCCGGCGCCGCCGCCCCAGAACGGTGCCGTCAAACCAAACCAAATTTCGTTTTGCTCTGCGCCAGATTTAGTTTTGTTATAGAACATGTCACACCTTTCTTAAAAGCTTCAAAACTCCTGAAAATGAATGGGAGAAGGCTTTTACATCTACTCGTTCTACGTTTTAGTGTTATGAAGAGCCGTAAGTAAGAATACCTATTTAAAAAGCTCGGATGGTTCTGTGATTCTAATGTTGCCTGTAAAACCAGAGCAGTTTCTTCGTCTTCGCTGGCAATTCCTGAACATAGAACCGCAGCTTTCAGAGGCAGCTTTCGCTATGCGGACACCAAAAGTTGTGGAATAATGTTCCACTACCGCGTAAAAACCTGAATACTGTTAATACTTAGAACATCTCTTAACGTATTCACTGCCCAGCTCTGCGGTGCGACCCGCAGGGGCGCGCCGCAGCCGCACGTGGTGGAGAATGACACCTGCGTCTTGGGCCATGAAGGTGTTAACCTTGCAAATCAACCAACCTTGGCTGGCATAGCGAATCTCTATCTCTATCTATATCTTTTATGGTCATGCCTTCATCGTAGGTCTTTCAATTTAGTGTTATACATGTTATAATGCACTTTCCTTTTGATTATAATTTATACTTAATCTAATTTGGGTTTTTGTGCTTTGTTTGGTTAATTCATTATAATTACTATTTTAAAAATGTTTATAGGGTACTTATTATCAAGGTGTCCGTGACCTAAATGTAACCCCTGGCAGAATACCACCGCTACAGTATGGCGACATGCTGGAGCATCAAGCTGAGCTATGTGCTATTTCTCTGCCACAATAAATAAATAAATAAATAAATAATAAATAATGCTGGAAACTTCACACAGCATCTAGCCCTAAGCCGAGCTTGTGTTATGGGTACTAGATAACTGATATACATAATACAATACACTACATAGATAGATATTTTTTATTATACATAGAAAACATCCAGAACGCCCTGAACAAATATCTGCTGATCGTACAAATATTTGTCCCGAGGCGGGAATCGAACCCGCAACCTCCTGCGTCGCAGGCGGACCTTCGCCCACCGCGCCACAGAGGTCGTCGACAATACTGTATTACTTATGTATATTTTTTTACTCATCCCCATATTTTAGCAACTTTTTGTAATTCACCTTTAATTCATGCTTTAGCTCTAAGTGGTTTTATTTTCAATGCTTGGCTTTGTTGTGGTCGAGAAATAAAAAAAATTCATTTCAAATTTTGTGTAAGAAACGTCAGCAAGCCAAAAAATCTCGCAAGGCAACGTCACGCGGAACTGTAACTGGCTATATCTTATTTATTTTTAGTTTAATCGACAAAATAAAAAAATACGCGTCAAATAATCTTCGGATGACCTACTTCATAATAGACCCTAATTAATTAAACCCACTGACTACGTACCGCCTGCTGCTCCGTCACACTTTGAAAGAGTTCGCGGTTTTATGTCGAGGATTTTATTGAGGGAATACCATATACCCGATATACCAGATATATACCAGATAGTACCAACCACATATCCATTCGGACTTTGCTTCCGATCACCCTAATACCCCGTTGATCTGAACTGGCCTTCAAGGGTAAGTAGGTGCTTTAATAATAATTTTGTAGTAATCCCCCGTATTTTACCATGATAAGGGCATGATCAGCTAGGTAAACGTTTAGGTCAGAATAAGGTTTAGGTAGGTAAAAGAAGAAGCAATAAGATTAAAATAATTTATTGTATGACAATCCAACTGAGGCAGATAAACTGAAAATTAGCTATGAAATAATTTATTCAGTTTTTTTACATATCCACAATTATCTCATAAACACTGTACTTTAATTAACAAATAAATATTATATGTAGGTAAGGTACTTAATCTAGTTTAATATACGGTATTAGTAGGAACAACATTACTCATTATAAATATAAATTATTACATTTTCTAGATACCTAATCAAACTACAATGCTTTGATTTTGTTTTTAACGTTGTCTTACGTTATATAAATTTTTAGATACCTATGTTGACTCCCAATGCTTGTTTGAATGGTTCCTATAATTGCTAACCGATCTTTACAAATGTAATAAATATTTTGTACCTTCATACATACATTTTTAATTAAGAGTTATATGCTTAAATTCATCACCATCGGCATATGTTAATCCACTGCTGGACATAAACCGTCATAAGGTCATAACACCCTGTTTTCAGCTTGCAGCATCCAGCATTTGCCTGGAGTTTTACGCAGATAATTGGTATATAAGTACCTATATACATGTGCTATATATATAATATACTTTTGCGTCATATTTTTTACCCACGCTGATTTAAAGAATTAATACCTAACATGATTTCATTGGAGGTTATCGATGTGACTCCTCCTTCTAGGGTAACAGGGAGTTCCCAACCACTGTAAATACACACACCAAAGAACGTGCAAAGGCCTTTATCTTTGACCTACACCAATCATGCTTCGCAGAAAAACAATTCGTTCAAAATATTCGTGGAACATCTCTCATCTTCTCTGACTAATACGAGGAAGGCAGAATAATTCGGATCCTTACATTGCCTTCCATTCTAACACTAGACTGCGATCTCCAACCCGCATGCCGCGTTGGGATTATGGCCGTTGGCGTTTATCTAATAGGGGTACTGCCCATAATTACCACGCTGGGTATGCGGGTTGGGATCGCAGTTCGGTGGTAGGATTGTTCTGCAGGATCGCTGCTGCCGGCCCCCGGTAGATATCCCTTAGTCTCTGACGACACCCATGGGAAGAAATGGCGTGGTGCTAATCCTGCACCACACATCTACCAGCCTGCGTCCAGCAGTGGATAAATATAGGCTGTTGAGGTGAGGCGAGGTTAATAAAGGTTGGTACGTACAAGTCCAGTCTCCTATAACGCAGATGCCTATGCTGACGCTGTTGAAGTGCAGAGCATGTGCGCCCAACAGTTTCCACCCTCTCCCTTCGTAGGCCGCACCGTCGCTGCCCACGGCGAAACTATAACAATTCAATTTTAATTTATATCATGGAATCACAAAATATCCTATTATCTACCTTATATTCCTGAAATTTTGCCTTTAAAAGGGTGACAATTTCTATGGTAAATTATTTTTCTTTGGTTCGATTCAGACTCAAAAAGTTAAAAAAGTCTTCTAAACTACGGGACGGATCGGGTTGAAATGATGCATACAGGTAGTTCTAGGCCTGGAATAACACAAAGGCATTGTAATAAGTATTTTGTATAAATACACTTTCAATAAAGAGTTATATGTCTATAATCATCATCATCATCATCGGCATATGTCAGTCCACTGCTGCTCTTATCCCATAAATCAGTTCCCGTGGGATAGGCGTGCAAAAACTAACCCCCCCTAGGGTTGTGTGCAATAATTGGGTGTTAAGCCGCGACTGCTGCAGCTAGTAAATGTCTATCAATGTAATGTATTGTATAATGTACACCTATAGGTACAAATCATCTAGTACCAATAACACAAGCTCTGCTTAGCTTGGGGCTAGATGATGTTGTGTAGATATTCAAGCATTGTTTATTTATTATTAATAGTTAATTTTGTTTTAAAAAACTATAAACCGACTTCAATTTTTATAGTTTTTTCATGGATCCCACTGTCAGAACTGGACCAAATTAAAACGAGACCACACGAGAAGCATCAGCTTTCATATAAAAGAAAAGAATCATGAAAATTGGACCACCCACTCAAAATTTCTAAGGTAACAATCATTAAAAAAAATACAGTAGAATTAAGATCCTCCTTTTTGAAGTCGTCTAAGAAATAAAAATAAATAAAAGTTATCCTCACTTGTATCCAATATCCCACCAGCCATGCTCATCCATATGAAAGTTCTGCATCCCCCGCATTGCTCTCTCGCACTCCTCAGCACTGTGGCAAGCCTTGGGCATGTAAGAGTGGTGGATGACCACATACGGTACTGGAGTGCTCAACGCAGTGGTGTTCCTAGCAGTCCTGGCTAGCCATTGGGAGCGGGTAAAGTACGGAAAGTCGTAGGTAGTAACTTCGTTTTCATCGGAATCTATGTGGAGAATTTGCAATAAAATTTAACTTTAAAATCGTTCATCTAATATTCCTTTTTCAAAACCAGCAATGTATTGTGAAAATGTTCCTCAATGGGTGAAACGACGCTAGTCATTTTTGGTAGTGTCGTTTGGACTCCAAATAATGGGCGAGACAAAACTACATCAAATCATAACATGTCCTACTATAATTATCCTCCTAGTATAATACTATATTTAATTCTAAGTTATCATAAGTCAATTACTGCCACGTTATTTGGCACCGAGTATAGAGCAGTAGGTATTTAATAGGGCAGAGAAAATTCTACCTATAGGTACCTACTCTAAAATACTCGACGACTAATAATTGACGACCTCTGTGGCGCGGTGGGCGAAGATCCGCCTGCGACGCAGGAGGTTGCGGTTCGATTCCCGCCTCTATCTTGTCCTATCCAAAAAAACATCTATCTTGTCCAGCATTATTATTATTATTATGTAGTTTATTGTATTATGTATATCAGTTATCTAGTACCCATCATAACACAAGCTCTGCTTAGCTTGGGGCTAGATAATGCTGTGTGAATTGTGTCCAACATTATTTATTTATTTATTTATATAATATTTTTGACCAGATTATCAGATGACAATGTCCGTTTTTCCATTAGCCGGCCCGGCCCCGGCGCCGCCGCCCCAGAACGGTGCCGTCAAACCAAACCAAATTTCGTTTTGCTCTGCGCCAGATTTAGTTTTGTTATAGAACATGTCACACCTTTCTTAAAAGCTTCAAAACTCCTGAAAATGAATGGGAGAAGGCTTTTACATCTACTCGTTCTACGTTTTAGTGTTATGAAGAGCCGTAAGTAAGAATACCTATTTAAAAAGCTCGGATGGTTCTGTGATTCTAATGTTGCCTGTAAAACCAGAGCAGTTTCTTCGTCTTCGCTGGCAATTCCTGAACATAGAACCGCAGCTTTCAGAGGCAGCTTTCGCTATGCGGACACCAAAAGTTGTGGAATAATGTTCCACTACCGCGTAAAAACCTGAATACTGTTAATACTTAGAACATCTCTTAACGTATTCACTGCCCAGCTCTGCGGTGCGACCCGCAGGGGCGCGCCGCAGCCGCACGTGGTGGAGAATGACACCTGCGTCTTGGGCCATGAAGGTGTTAACCTTGCAAATCAACCAACCTTGGCTGGCATAGCGAATCTCTATCTCTATCTATATCTTTTATGGTCATGCCTTCATCGTAGGTCTTTCAATTTAGTGTTATACATGTTATAATGCACTTTCCTTTTGATTATAATTTATACTTAATCTAATTTGGGTTTTTGTGCTTTGTTTGGTTAATTCATTATAATTACTATTTTAAAAATGTTTATAGGGTACTTATTATCAAGGTGTCCGTGACCTAAATGTAACCCCTGGCAGAATACCACCGCTACAGTATGGCGACATGCTGGAGCATCAAGCTGAGCTATGTGCTATTTCTCTGCCACAATAAATAAATAAATAAATAAATAATAAATAATGCTGGAAACTTCACACAGCATCTAGCCCTAAGCCGAGCTTGTGTTATGGGTACTAGATAACTGATATACATAATACAATACACTACATAGATAGATATTTTTTATTATACATAGAAAACATCCAGAACGCCCTGAACAAATATCTGCTGATCGTACAAATATTTGTCCCGAGGCGGGAATCGAACCCGCAACCTCCTGCGTCGCAGGCGGACCTTCGCCCACCGCGCCACAGAGGTCGTCGACAATACTGTATTACTTATGTATATTTTTTTACTCATCCCCATATTTTAGCAACTTTTTGTAATTCACCTTTAATTCATGCTTTAGCTCTAAGTGGTTTTATTTTCAATGCTTGGCTTTGTTGTGGTCGAGAAATAAAAAAAATTCATTTCAAATTTTGTGTAAGAAACGTCAGCAAGCCAAAAAATCTCGCAAGGCAACGTCACGCGGAACTGTAACTGGCTATATCTTATTTATTTTTAGTTTAATCGACAAAATAAAAAAATACGCGTCAAATAATCTTCGGATGACCTACTTCATAATAGACCCTAATTAATTAAACCCACTGACTACGTACCGCCTGCTGCTCCGTCACACTTTGAAAGAGTTCGCGGTTTTATGTCGAGGATTTTATTGAGGGAATACCATATACCCGATATACCAGATATATACCAGATAGTACCAACCACATATCCATTCGGACTTTGCTTCCGATCACCCTAATACCCCGTTGATCTGAACTGGCCTTCAAGGGTAAGTAGGTGCTTTAATAATAATTTTGTAGTAATCCCCCGTATTTTACCATGATAAGGGCATGATCAGCTAGGTAAACGTTTAGGTCAGAATAAGGTTTAGGTAGGTAAAAGAAGAAGCAATAAGATTAAAATAATTTATTGTATGACAATCCAACTGAGGCAGATAAACTGAAAATTAGCTATGAAATAATTTATTCAGTTTTTTTACATATCCACAATTATCTCATAAACACTGTACTTTAATTAACAAATAAATATTATATGTAGGTAAGGTACTTAATCTAGTTTAATATACGGTATTAGTAGGAACAACATTACTCATTATAAATATAAATTATTACATTTTCTAGATACCTAATCAAACTACAATGCTTTGATTTTGTTTTTAACGTTGTCTTACGTTATTATAAATATTGCTATTATATTAGTTATTATAAATCTACGCTTATGTTACAATTTTCAATGGAAAGTAAATTTACTCAAGCAAAGATCGATCACTGATCATTGTTTCATAATCCTTATTCTAAATATTAGATTAGTTTAGACCTAACTAATCAGTCTTTGTTTGATTCCGTATCGTCTCCTTAACCCACTCTGGAATTTCATCAACCTTCAGCAGATCCTTGTGTGAAGCTGGGAAGGCACTGTAGTGGTCCCAGGTTTTCACATCCTCGTAGAACCTGTCTCCGGGACACTCGGTAGCTCTGACCTGGCGATGTCCTACCAGTTTGTAGTCCGGTTTGATGAAGCCGAGTTCTACGCCTGCTGCTATTAGGGCTTTGGTGGTTTTGATTTGGTCCGCTGGCGGGAGATTTGCTGTGGACAATGATGGTCTCATTATGAATGTAAGCTTCTTCAAGTAGTGTTCCTTAAAGAGGGATATCATCAGGATGGGTTGTTGGCTGCATGCATCGACCTTATACCCAATGATAAAATGTTAAAAAAATTAGGTATAAGGTCGATGGGTGCATGTCATATTTGGTTTTAGTAATGTTTTATACTTGGTCTTGTTCGGTTTTAGTCATAATTACAGTTTGTTTAAGTCATCTTATGCTTTAGTCATGATGCTATTTGGTCTCTTCTCCTTGTTCAGTCATAGTAACATCTATCTGTATTCTTGACTGGAGGCTGAGAAATGGTTGCGGTTTGTTTTTGTGGTTTAGAGTTACGGTTAGTTTGAGTTTTTTCGGTTTGATTTTTTAAATGTCTATTCAGAGATACATAATTCAGTAGGATTGGTTTGAGGCCCATTTTAAACATCGAAATCCAGGTAGAAAAAGATAACTATTGCTTATAAATTTTTAGATACCTATGTTGACTCCCAATGCTTGTTTGAATGGTTCCTATAATTGCTAACCGATCTTTACAAATGTAATAAATATTTTGTACCTTCATACATACATTTTTAATTAAGAGTTATATGCTTAAATTCATCACCATCGGCATATGTTAATCCACTGCTGGACATAAACCGTCATAAGGTCATAACACCCTGTTTTCAGCTTGCAGCATCCAGCATTGGCCTGGAGTTTTACGCAGATAATTGGTATATAAGTACCTATATACATGTGCTATATATATAATATACTTTTGCGTCATATTTTTTACCCACGCTGATTTAAAGAATTAATACCTAACATGATTTCATTGGAGGTTATCGATGTGACTCCTCCTTCTAGGGTAACAGGGAGTTCCCAACCACTGTAAATACACACACCAAAGAACGTGCAAAGGCCTTTATCTTTGACCTACACCAATCATGTTTCGCAGAAAAACAATTCGTTCAAAATATTCGTGGAACATCTCTCATCTTCTCTGACTAATACGAGGAAGGCAGAATAATTCGGATCCTTACATTGCCTTCCATTCTAACACTAGACTGCGATCTCCAACCCGCATGCCGCGTTGGGATTATGGCCGTTGGCGTTTATCTAATAGGGGTACTGCCCATAATTACCACGCTGGGTATGCGGGTTGGGATCGCAGTTCGGTGGTAGGATTGTTCTGCAGGATCGCTGCTGCCGGCCCCCGGTAGATATCCCTTAGTCTCTGACGACACCCATGGGAAGAAATGGCGTGGTGCTAATCCTGCACCACACATCTACCAGCCTGCGTCCAGCAGTGGATAAATATAGGCTGTTGAGGTGAGGCGAGGTTAATAAAGGTTGGTACGTACAAGTCCAGTCTCCTATAACGCAGATGCCTATGCTGACGCTGTTGAAGTGCAGAGCATGTGCGCCCAACAGTTTCCACCCTCTCCCTTCGTAGGCCGCACCGTCGCTGCCCACGGCGAAACTATAACAATTCAATTTTAATTTATATCATGGAATCACAAAATATCCTATTATCTACCTTATATTCCTGAAATTTTGCCTTTAAAAGGGTGACAATTTCTATGGTAAATTATTTTTCTTTGGTTCGATTCAGACTCAAAAAGTTAAAAAAGTCTTCTAAACTACGGGACGGATCGGGTTGAAATGATGCATACAGGTAGTTCTAGGCCTGGAATAACACAAAGGCATTGTAATAAGTATTTTGTATAAATACACTTTCAATAAAGAGTTATATGTCTATAATCATCATCATCATCATCGGCATATGTCAGTCCACTGCTGCTCTTATCCCATAAATCAGTTCCCGTGGGATAGGCGTGCAAAAACTAACCCCCCCTAGGGTTGTGTGCAATAATTGGGTGTTAAGCCGCGACTGCTGCAGCTAGTAAATGTCTATCAATGTAATGTATTGTATAATGTACACCTATAGGTACAAATCATCTAGTACCAATAACACAAGCTCTGCTTAGCTTGGGGCTAGATGATGTTGTGTAGATATTCAAGCATTGTTTATTTATTATTAATAGTTAATTTTGTTTTAAAAAACTATAAACCGACTTCAATTTTTATAGTTTTTTCATGGATCCCACTGTCAGAACTGGACCAAATTAAAACGAGACCACACGAGAAGCATCAGCTTTCATATAAAAGAAAAGAATCATGAAAATTGGACCACCCACTCAAAATTTCTAAGGTAACAATCATTAAAAAAAATACAGTAGAATTAAGATCCTCCTTTTTGAAGTCGTCTAAGAAATAAAAATAAATAAAAGTTATCCTCACTTGTATCCAATATCCCACCAGCCATGCTCATCCATATGAAAGTTCTGCATCCCCCGCATTGCTCTCTCGCACTCCTCAGCACTGTGGCAAGCCTTGGGCATGTAAGAGTGGTGGATGACCACATACGGTACTGGAGTGCTCAACGCAGTGGTGTTCCTAGCAGTCCTGGCTAGCCATTGGGAGCGGGTAAAGTACGGAAAGTCGTAGGTAGTAACTTCGTTTTCATCGGAATCTATGTGGAGAATTTGCAATAAAATTTAACTTTAAAATCGTTCATCTAATATTCCTTTTTCAAAACCAGCAATGTATTGTGAAAATGTTCCTCAATGGGTGAAACGACGCTAGTCATTTTTGGTAGTGTCGTTTGGACTCCAAATAATGGGCGAGACAAAACTACATCAAATCATAACATGTCCTACTATAATTATCCTCCTAGTATAATACTATATTTAATTCTAAGTTATCATAAGTCAATTACTGCCACGTTATTTGGCACCGAGTATAGAGCAGTAGGTATTTAATAGGGCAGAGAAAATTCTACCTATAGGTACCTACTCTAAAATACTCGACGACTAATAATTGACGACCTCTGTGGCGCGGTGGGCGAAGATCCGCCTGCGACGCAGGAGGTTGCGGTTCGATTCCCGCCTCTATCTTGTCCTATCCAAAAAAACATCTATCTTGTCCAGCATTATTATTATTATTATGTAGTTTATTGTATTATGTATATCAGTTATCTAGTACCCATCATAACACAAGCTCTGCTTAGCTTGGGGCTAGATAATGCTGTGTGAATTGTGTCCAACATTATTTATTTATTTATTTATATAATATTTTTGTTTATATTATTTTATTTCATTGTATTCAGAGAACAAATCGTTTTACACAATTTATAAATAAATTTGAATAATAACTGATAAACATTTATAAATCAATAATTAAAATAAATAATGCTGGATCATTCACACATCACTATCTAGCCCCACTTAAGCAGAGCTTGTGTTATGGATACTAGATAACAATAATAGACTACAAAGATAGATATTTTTTTAGTAGGCATACATAGAAAACATCCAGAACAGGGGTCGTCATTAGTACCTATGTACGGACGTTTAAAAATAAAACGTAATTAGATCTAAATTAACTTGGACACTATTACATTTGTTGCGGTTATGTTGCAGTCTAATGATAAAAATGACAGTAAATAATTATCGATAGGTAAACAATAATGCATTTCTGACAATAAAATAAATATTGGGCTTGATTAACATACCTGAATTTTCTACCGGGTGTCCTGCAGTGATCCCAACGGCAAATATGATCAAAAACATAATCATGTTCTTCTTTTTAAATCGCGAGTTTTCTGCAAAAAATTGACGGAGAAATAAACTGTCGATCACTGTCTGCTGTCTTGTGTTCATGTATAAAATGTTTATCAGTAAAACAAGTAGGTTATTATATCAATCGATCGATATTTCCTCTATAAACTGATAAAAATTTGTAGCGTACTTTGTTCTGTTCGTACTTTAATCTGAAGTAGCACTTAGGGAAAGTACCTAGGAATACTTCCGAGTTACCTATTAATCTCCAAATTTTTACCGCTAGCTGTGCCCGTGGTTCAGAAGAGTTAAATAAATAAAACCGCCGTGTGGTGCCGGCGGCATAGAATTTTCACCACCCCAATTCTTTCCGTGGGTGTCGTAAGAGGCGACTAAGGGATATCTTCTGGGGGGCGGGCAGCAGCGCCCCTCGTCGAACAAATCTTTCACCAAACTGCGATCCCCAACCCGCATGCCCAGCGTGGGGATTATGGGCATTACCCCCCATGAGTTAAACGCCAATAAGGCGTTTATCAGGGGGAGGCCTGCGTCCAGCAGTGGACCGATACAGGCTGTGGATGTGGATGTGAAATAAATAAAATAAATAGTGCTGGACAGTTCACACAGCATTATCTAGCCCCAAGCTAAGCAGAGCTTGTGTTATGGGTACTAGATAACTGATATACATAATACAATACACTACATAGATAGATATTTTTTATTATACATAGAAAAACATCCAGAACGTCCTGAACAAATGTCTGCAGATCGTACACACATTTGTCCCGAGGCGGGAATTGAACCCGCAACCTCCTGCGTCGCAGGCAGACCTTCGCCCACCCCGCCACAGAGGTCGTCAATATCCCAGAGTTATCCCACGGGAACTGATTTATGGGATAAAAATATGCTTATGTGTTCAGTAGTTTTTGCGTGAAAGAGCAACAAACATACATACATACATAAACTTTCGCGTTTATAATATTAGTAGGATATACCTATTAGATATGTTTCTAACTCGGTATCTACGTCACTACTACAAGTACCTACCTACGTATTACTATTTTTATAATATAGTTTTTTATATTTTTATTGAAGATTATTTTTTGACACAAGGAGGGAAAATATCTTAAATATTGCAGAAAGAAAATTTTACTGAAAGTAGACTTCGTTTTGATTTTAAAAACAATTTAAACTGCATTCAACGTTTTTTTTTACTAATATATGTATAATTTCTCTAACAAAAGTACATAATAAAATACTAATGTGTCTAATGAATTATATAAATTGTAAAGAAACGTAATTATTTTAAATAAATGTAAAATTATTTATTTTATGTAAATACATAATAATATTTAAAAAAAATAATACTTATGATTGAGCCTTTTGATCAGTAACGTAAAATGACGAGTGTTTTTATTACGATTTGGCGGGTTTGATTCCCGGTTTAGACAGTCTATTATTAAAACATCTTTGAATGCCGTCTTCTTTCAGCAATTTTGTTCATTTTCCAAAATAAATATACTTTGCCTTCACGTAGAATAGCCGTGGGACACCCTGTATAGTTTTACAAAAAGTAATAGCGTCTTTAGCAGATTAAAAATTCAAATATGTAACGTTGTTGAATTATAAAGATTTAGATTATTTTTTCAGATTGCGCAAGCGCTTACGTTGCTAAACCCAATACCGCGATAAAATTTTGAATATCGTTATAATAACACGCAGTAACACATTAGAAGAAGCTCTTGCAGTATGAAAAAAACAATGAAATACATAGGAATTCTTCAAAATTTGTGTACAAAAAGAACTAAGAAGCATGCAGAAGTAACATTCCTTAAATAACATTAATAAAACCTAAAATTTACTTACCTCTACGGGAGTGACTTTGATATGACCTGTCCTTCCGCGAAACACACACAAAAACTATCCAAATTTAAATAACGTCACAATTTTCGAATTTATAATTGAAATCTATTTTAGGAGGTCTCTTTGTTTTTATCTGTTTATTTTCTGTAGGTATCTTTTTACGCATTAGCTATAACTCGCACGCTCGGTCAATGGCGCTATACGAACTTACTTACGAGCTGTGCTATACACAGTTTTATATAGCTGCCGGCCAGTAAGGGTACTTCCCCGACTCGCCATGGTGGACTAATTCTGCCGAAAAAACTATATTGTTTTTTTGGACATTATTTACATTGTTACTTACACTCTGTGTAACAGTACATATAGAAAGATATCGATATATTGTATAAAAGTTTGTAACGGTTAATTAGGGAAAAAACTCTGAACAAGACATCAAAAGTTTACCCATTTCTCTGACACAGTAATGTATTACTCATACCTACTCATATTTTAGCAACTTATTTTAATTTCACCTTTAGTTTTAAGTGATTTTATTTTCATTGGTTCTGTTCGGTTCTGTTCCAAACATTTTTTCTTTTTGTTGAGAAATAAATAAATTTCAAATTTATTTCAAAAGTGACTTTCTTGCCAGAGGCGGATTAAGCCAGCGCGGGGCCCTTAGCGAATGTAAATTGGGGGCCCTTGGATTGCATTAGGCCGTCCTCACATGGAGCTACTCAAAAAGAACTAGTTACAAACTCAAATTACTAAGGAGTTACTTGAGCGTCACCGCCCATACATTCTCGCACAGGTTCGCACACGACGCTACTAGTCAAAAGTTAATAACGCGTTAGCAACTGATCACGCGTGCCGCGTCGTGCTGGTTGCCGCGCTACTAGTTAGAGACTTTTCTTTTTTTTTGTTGTGATAAATGAACGAGCAAAAATGAAACTGACTGAAACCTTGCAACTTGAGTAGCGTCGTGTGCGAGGTACAGTTTCTAACTAGTTTGTAATTACAATTACTGATTAGTTCCGTCATTTTTGAGTAGCTCCATGTGCGGACGGCCTTACTGTTTCAAATTTAAGATGAAGGTAACTTCCTGAAGATTTGTGTGGAAGTGGGCAAAGTTACCATAAACTAAGGTCAGGTTCCGGTAAGCAAAGCGATACATTTTCGTTCTAATTAGTTATTTAATTATTTTGTGGTACCTAGAAAACCTAAACTAAAGAACGGGAACAGAATGAAACGGGATTAAACTCGAGACAAAAGCCGGAAGCAATAAATGTTTTCAGCAAGCGGAGGGAGCCTTGCAAAATTTACTTATTTACTGTAAATATTTTGTGGCTGACAAAACAAAATTATGTGGTAGATAAAATTTACGCCACTTTGTCATCGAATGCGTAAAATGTTTGAAATTCATTCCTTCAACTTCAATAATTTACGCAATCTAGAACTTTTGAGTTGACTTGAACTTTTGGGTGGTCCGATTTCCATGAATCTTTTTTACATTGAAAGCTGGTGCTTCCCGTGTGTGTCCCATTTTAATTTTGTTCAGTTCTGACAATGGGATCCATGAAAATTCATGAAAAAACTATAAAAAATTTAGTCGGCTTATAGTTTTTTAAAACAAAATTAATTATCCTCTATTCTACCCAAGGCCGGCTGCTATATGGCTAATCTGCTACTGTTTCTTGCAAGACGGAACTTAGTACAGCACTGTGTTCGTTATCAGATGGACTTCCAGTTATCTTGTAAGTACCTACTGTGCTGTGTGGTGCTGGCTAAGAATTTGCACCACCCCACCTCCTCCCGTGGGAGTCGTAAGAGGTGACTAAGTGATATTCACCAGGGGGCGGGCTACAGCGCTCCCTGCAGAACCATTCTACCACCGAACTGCGATCCCCAACCCGCATGTCCAGCGGAGACCAGTGGGGATTATGGGCAATACCCCCCCATTAGATAAACGCCAACAAGGCGCTTATCAGGGGGAGGCCTGCGTCCAGCTGTGGACCAATATAGGCTCTCGAGGTAAAGGTTGAGGTTTATTTTGGTTTTGAATCTAATAAATAAGATGTCACTCACGACAAAAACAAATTGATTCATAAAACTTTTAAATCCATAATGGTTATTAATACTTAAGTTATTTACAACGGGACATTTACCACGATTTGAGTTTTGAGCTTTCCAATATTTCGGCATAGTTTCATGCATCAAATTTAAATTGATACATTAACATAGTAAATAAATTAAATCAGAACACAAATTAGATTATACACACTTAGTTATAAATTATAATTCTATATTGGTCCACTGCTGCCTCTTACATAATGACTTCCAAAATAACCATTAGCAAGTAAAGATTATTTTATTTACTAAGCACAATAATCTTTTCTTGTAAACGTTTATCTTGGCTTTCTTTGGATGTGTACTGTTTTAATGAGTGCACCAGTGTAAATAATTTAACTCGCTCTTGTTTTATTTTTGGCCTGTTTGGGATCCGTTAGTCATCAGAAATAGAGAAATAGATATAAAAGTCTTTATGTCTAGCTTCAGCTAAAATACACAATGTGGAAATAACACTATATTATAAATGTGTAAGTTTGAATGCATAGATGGTTGGATGTTTATTACCTCTTCACTCCAAAACTACTGAACAGATCGGGCTGAAATTTTGCATACAATGGTAATTCTAATCCTGGTTCTGCTCATAAAGCGGTTCTTACGGGAAATCATCTTTATACTTACGTTTCCATAGAAACAACGCGTGCAAAGCCGTTGGCAGAAAAATATATAAGAATTCCAAGCATAGATTTAACCTGTTGTAGAATCCGGTTTCTATAATTATTTCTAAAAATAGACAGGTATATAAAAAAACTAGGTAGTGCTTTTTATTTCATCTTACCTCACCACAGCCTCTCCTCTGCTAGATGCAGACCTCCCTCTGTTCTTTAATCGCCTTATTGGCTTTTATTAAATGGGGGGTAGAGCCTATATCCCATTCTCATGCTGTTCATGCGGGTTGAGGATAAAGATAAAGATGAATTAGCAAGCTGAAGTGGCAGTGGGCCGGCCATATTTCACGAAGAACTGACAACCGATGGGGTAAACGAGTTCTTGAGTGGAGACCGCGACTCGGCAAACGTAGTATAGGGCGCCCTCCGGCCAGGTGGGATGACGATCTGCGAAAGACTGCATTAGGAGAGGCCTATGTCGAGCAGAGGACTAATATAGGCTGATGATGATGATGGACGCAGGCCTCCCCCTAATAACCCTTGTGTGGTTGGCAGGTAGAAAATGCCATCGGCATTATGCCCACCATTTGTGTACTTTTTTTATAAATGTGTGCAATAAAGTATTAAAATAATAAAATAAAAAGCGCCTGATTGGCGTTTATCTCATGGAGGGTGATGCCCATAATCCCATCGCTGTGCATGCGGGTTGGGGATCGCAGTTTGGTGGTATAATTGTTCTGCAACGGCGCTGCTGCCCGCCCCCCAGTGGATATTCCTCTTACGATACCCGCGGGAAGAGTTGGGGTGGTGCAAATTGGAAACCAGCACCACACAGCTTCATTATTCTTATTAACTATTTCAGACAAAGTTTCATCTTTAGGTACATGATCCTACAGTGTTCTACCATTGCCCTTCCTATCGAAGTCGAATTCCTTTCAAACTCTTATTTCTCTCTCTTTGCGTTTCTCTGAAACCCTCATTTATTTTTATTTGTTTGTTTATTTATTGTGATAAGTTTACAAAGCAGATTACAATCATTTTTACATAAAAAATATAGAAATTACAAGTTATTAAATAGATTGTAGTTCTAAATAACAAATAACAATAACTTAACATGATTGATAAATTAGTTAGTGATTTATCAAATCATTAAAGTCCCCTGCTCACACCACATTTTTCTATAAGAATCTCGCACTCTATGGACTAATCTCTGAAAACAAAATCACTCCAATAAAAAAAAACTGCTCTTCTACAGTAATTAGGTGTCATCGTAAATGTTAAAACAACATTATTTTATATTCTATACAAGATTACTAGCAGCGCCTCGCGGTTTCACTCGCGTAGTTCCCGTTCCCGTAGGATTCCGGGATAAAATATAGCTTATGTCCCTGAAGTAAGCTTTTTAATGGTGAAAGATTTTTTAAATCGGAGCCCATTCAATACAAACAAACAAACAATCAAATCTTTATAATATTAGTATAGATTATAATTATATGTTGACAATAGACGGGTATTGTAGTAGTATAAAGTGTATTAATTTGATTTATTTTTTCTTCTTCAAGCGATATTACTGCCCTTCCCCTGGATATGCTTTACGCGGCTAGTACCCAAGATTTAAATCGTTAGATAGGCCCTTTTCGTAGCGAGACCGCGCCGTGTTTGTTGCCAAACGACGTTTGTGAGCTCACAAACTTGGAGCTCACTCTTTGTAATTTGGAATTAATTGTGTGTTTTTGTGGTGTGCTTGTTTACAATAGTAAATAAAATGCCACAGTATTTGGACCTAAGGGCGTGTCTACCTTTGGCTACCACGACATCCATCGCAGTGGGGATAAAATACGAAGAAGGAATGTGCTGCCCTATCTCTGGTAAGTTTCCTTAGTCAGCTTTTTCAACGATCACGGGCATAAGTAAATAAATAAATAAATTTATAATGCTGGACAATTCACACAGCATTATCTAGCCCCAAGCTAAGCAGAGCTTGTGTTATGGGTACTAGATAACTGATATTATGTACATAATACAATACTCTACGTAGATAGATATTTTTTATTATACATAGAAAACATCCAAAACGCCCTGAACAAACATCTGCAGATCATACACACATTTGTCCCGAGGCGGGAATCGAACCAGCAACCTTCTGCGTCGCAGGCGGACCTTCGCCCACCACGCTACAGAAGTCG
This sequence comes from Eupithecia tripunctaria, assembly GCA_955876795.1. Classification (NCBI taxonomy): domain Eukaryota; kingdom Metazoa; phylum Arthropoda; class Insecta; order Lepidoptera; family Geometridae; genus Eupithecia; species Eupithecia tripunctaria. The sequence continues at coordinate 10,092,264 of OY041620.1, forward strand.
TCAAATAAGAATATGTTATTCAGTAGTATGGGTAATAAAATACCAAAAATATATAAACGAAGGTATTTAGCGCAGCATTTCATTTGTTTCGAACATCCTGAAGAATTAACTGAACAAAAGACGATCGGTCGTTTGAGTAACCGATTTTTATGGAACTAGGTAAAGTAGGCAGTTAGAAAAAATAAACGGTAGGATGTAAGGCTTTAATATAATATGTATATGGCTTTCAAGTTTTGTACCTAAGGAATATAACGAATTCTAATTTTAGAAGAGATTTTAGGCCAACGTGTAGTTTTATTAACAAATGCTCATTTTAAATATATTGCGTAACGAATTGGTCCCATTTGGAGATTTCCTCCATCAGTGCCGTACCAGGGCATTCGGTAGCCATAACCTGCATATGTCCAATAAGTTTGTAGTCTTGGCTGACAACTCCTTTGTTGACTGCGGTGGCGATCAGGGCTTTGGTGGCATCTAGCTGGATCTGAGGTGGCGTTACAGCTGTCAAGAAGTAAATTGATTAGACGACTTTAGAAGAGGGTTATCAATTTGATCAGAGTCTGACCAGCAGAAACATTAAATTGGAAACATTAAACAAATCAAAATAGCGTTCTAAAATTCCGTCGGAATAGAATTCAATTTTGAATCTGAGTTTTTCGCTTCGAAAACGAATCGAATGAATTAAAATACCCCAGCAGTAGTTCCAGAGATTCTTTCATATTAAATTCGATGGAGACAAAATCAAGACGGACAGCCTTATAAATAAAAACCAGTTCTGGTACATGCCCATAGAAAAGATAATTGTATACGTAGTATGGTATGATATCTACCTATAGAGAAGTAAACACCTTTTGCGATGCCTATAGGGGTTCTTCCCCCGCAAAAGGTTTACTACTTAGGTAATGGCCGGATTTCATCAAACTCTCAAACTCTGTTTAAACGTCTTTGCAGTTTCTAAACAGTGTGAGCTGCCGGCGCAAACAAAGAAATCAATGGGGTGACGAACAAGGCCGAGTTTGTAAAAGTAAATTTCAATTTATGTTTAATTTCAGCGTAATATCAGCTGGCCCTAGATCAAGAATAATCAAGATACACAGAAGGAACAGGACCCTAATTCCATAAATTAATCATTTCACCATAGTAAAGGTATATAACCATAAAATAATCGCAGAATTACACATTTTACCTTCGATGAAAGCAACGCCTCCGTGTCAGTAGTTCTACTAAAAAATACAACAGGTAGTACAGATGACACACCTTTGTATCTCTAGTACTACCAGTATCACAATGGAGGGAAGTGTATCAAAAGTGTTAAGGTTCAAACCACTCTATCAATCTCTAGGTAGAATCTGTTCAAATAGAGAAGAGTCGTGGGAATTGAAAGCGTGTGCCAATTGAAAACTTTTGTTACGTTGACAACACTGCTCTGCTATTGCAGTACGACTAAATGTGTAAGTTCACCGTAACGCCACGACTCTTCTCTTTTTGAACAGACTCTACGTGCAAACAGCACCAGACACCAGATATATTGGAGTGCATTCAGATGTTGCCAAAACTAGACTAATCTAATCTGACAGGACTAAAAATTATGCCATCCTTATTATTTTGATCGTTATGACAGGGACAGCAACATTTTAGTACTGTCAATTTAGTTTAGTTTAGTTTTGGCGACATCTGAATAGTCACCACTATTTAGAGATTATTTTATCTATGGAAGACTTAGCGACGATTGTCATAGAGGGTTTGGTTAACAGAATTTGGCCCCAGACCCTTAGCTGGGAGTGGGAGTAAACTGAGATCAAATTTAACTGATAGTTGAGGGTCAAGTCTAGTCTTGGTTTAGGCTGAAATCGGCCCTAAATTCGCGTCTTAATTAACGGCGTGACATTTACACACAATTTACATCTTGTGTAGATCGATGTAGATCATTGATTTATTAAGAAGGGAAGATGAGATGAGGTACTGGTTTCTCGAAAGTGGCAACCTCAAATTGTGTAAAATAGTGTGCTCGAACCTCAGTCACCGTCTGACCGGCGGCATGGGCTGTCGTACTAGCGAGAAATAATGTTGTGTCTCACTTCGGTCTTAGGTAGGTCTTTCCGTCTTTGTTGTTCTTTTTATTGCACAGGACTGGAAATATAACTGTAAGCGTATGTGTTTGCGTGTAGTTGTAATGTAACACATGCCAATTTTTGAGTAAGCGCTGGGAGAACGTAACCTATCTTCCCTTTTTAATAAATCAATGATGTAGTAGATCTACTTAATCCGCGAGTGATCGAACCTAAAATGATACCATCGAAAATACCTTTCGCTGGTACAATCGACTCATCCACTCATACATACTTCTCCAGTCTCCAATGAGACATATCCCGAGGCTGATGCTGTTGATCTTCCCGGCATGGATCCCCACCACCCCCCACCCTCGGCCTTCGTACACTCCCCCTTCGGTGCCCACGCAAAAACTATAACAAACATATTATATATTTATTTACGAAACAAATATTAATAAAAATTGGTACGCGCGCGGTCACAGATTCTACGGTACCTGGACGACATAAATGAAATACAACTATGGAGAAATCTGATAATATCCTAAAAAAATCCACTTCGACGGGAATTGAACCTGCGTCCTTCCCCCAGTCAAGGAACGTGATATTTATTAAATTATATTTATTTTATTTAAACTTACTACAGCAAGTCAAGTGAGGTTGCTATTCATCCAAGCTGCTTAGCTAGGGGCTAGATATGCTACGTGCGCAGTTCCATCAGGCAAAAAAAAGGGGCTAGATATGCTGTTAACACAAAGCTCTACTTAGCTTGGGGCTAGATATGCTGTTAGAGCTTGTGCTAATTATTATTGTGTTATCTGTACTAGATAAATGATATAATACAATACACTAGGTACATAGATAGATTTTTTTAGGTGCATAAAAAAAATACCCAGAACACCCTGAACAAAAAACTGCAGACCCTTCAAAATTAAACATTTAGATTTCAAAAACTGTACGCTTTGTATTTTCATTTTCATGTTTGTATTTTCATAAATACAACACATGTGAATCTAAAAAAATACAAATTATATGGTTAAACACTGACACGACCACACAAAATAAAGAGTTGTTTTTCATTTATGTCACTTCTAAAGCTCTCAAAATTGAAATAAAAAAGCGACGTGGAAACCTGTTGCCTATCTATTTGGCATTTTTTGTATAAGTGCAAAACTTCTGTACGCACTCTTTGTAACTATTTTACAAGGCGCACGTGTATGACATGAAAAACAGATGTTAGCGTAAAGGAAATAATTGTATGAGGATGTTTATTTTTATCATCTCAATCATAAAAGTAAATCTTACTTTGCCGGTCATTACAGTGACTACCTACTTCCTTGGTCATTCATTTGACTGACACAGTATAAGATAGCTAGCTAGATAGCTAGCTAGATAGCTAGCTAGATAGCTAGCTAGATAGCTAGCAAGATAGATAGCTATAAGATAGCAGATGGTGTCTTTTGTATGGAGGATAATATATTTTTTAAGTGCTTTAAACCGAGAAACAAAACCGATTGCTTAATTTCTGTAAACAAAATGCGTAAGAAATTAAAAAAAAATCGGGAATACTTTTTTTTGGGGGACCATCTCGGGGTCATTCTCTTACAACAGAAAAATTATTATTAAAATAGCTTTTAGATTTAGTTACTTATATTATAAAGGTACCATAATAAATATCTTGAATTTGTATGACAATTAGAATCAAAGACCTAAAACAAATTTATGATATAAATTTAAATAAATTATTTATGATAAAATGGTCACTCATAGAAAAAATATGGGAAATACTAATATCTTCTCTAGAGATGAGAGGTGGGGCAAGTATTTGGGCAACTTGTTTTGTTTCGGCGAACATTAGGCACCTACTTAAAAAAAAATGGCAATACATTTTTCTACAAAATAAAATTGAAGGTATCTAGGAACAAAACCTTCTAACTACAAAAGAAACGGTTAAGGGGCCAAAAATTTGCCCCACCCTGTAAGTCGTGCAAAACTTAAAAACAGTGTAAAGTTATGTGGTTTGAAGTCGGTTTTAATTCTTTCAAAATAACAAAATCATTTATTGCAAATATGTACATAGATAGGTAGCTTAGGTTCTAGTTAAAGCTGAAGTTGGTACATATGTCGCAGCCGGAACGTAGAATTAGCCCGTTTGTAAAACGGCTAGGCCGTTTACAAAACGGCGCCATTCAGCTAAATGCCTAGGCCGATTGTAGAACGATCGGTGAAATCAACGTTCTACAATATGGCTGATCATCTGAATTAGCCCGTTTAGGGAATGGCTAGGCAGTTCACCGTGCTTAGGCCGATCGTCAAATGAAGATAACTGTTTCTGGGTACGAGGCTCCGTCTGCGCGGAATTTACAGTTACCTACATATTATATTTTATTACCGGCTATGACATCAATTATCTGCCAAGGAAAATTGCTTAAAAATTGGGTTCGGAGGTTAGCTCAAACAGAGACAGCGATACCTAACTACCTACAGTAGAACACAATTTTAAAAGTTGGTCGTTTGGTACCTACCGTGCATACCATAACATGCATTTAAACAGCTGTTATTTTATCTTTACTACATCCTCAACCTCAACAACTTGAACTGCTAGACGCAGACTTCTCCTGATTAGCTCCTTATTGGCGTTTGTACCATGAGGGGTAATGACCATAAACTTCACGGCTGTGCTCCACGTTTGTCATTGGGATTAGGGATTGCAATTCGGTGGAAAATTGTTCAGCAGGGGCGCCGCTGCAAACCCTCGGTGGATATCCCTTGGGGTGGTGCAAATTCTAAGCCAGCACCACACGGCCACATTACTACATTACCTACCTACTTCAATTTTATTTAGGTATATTAAAGATTAGATTTTACAGAAGTTATATTTTGTGCACTGATTTTGATTATTATATAATATTATTAATAATCTAAGTCACTGTGACACTACTATGGGACTCAAATAAAATACGTTTTACTTATATCCCTTAAAATACATTTCTTTGGTACCTACACTACATTTCAGTGTTCTGAAGTTTGGTTAGGAAATATTTAGGCAGGTATTTCTCGCACCAAGCAAAACCGCGCGTCATTACTACTAATTAGTAATCCATGGTATAAAAAGTGACACTTATGTCATTTCCTTGCTTACAAAAAATATCCAGGTTTTTGAATCAGGATATAGCCGTTTTACAATCGGGCTAGGTTTGAGTCAGCCAAATCGTTGAACGTTGAGCGTTCTACAATTAGCCTAGGCATTTAGCTGAATGGCGCCGTTTTGTAAACGGCCTAGCCGTTTTAAAAACGGGCTAATTCTACGTTCCGGCTACGACACATACACCATGTTTGATTGGTATAGCAATTTGTCATCTTACACTGTAGTTTAAAGTATAGCAAATTGTTTTTTCTACGAACAATTTTAACAGTTTTGGAGATAATCTGTCGTTGTAAATACGAATTCTAATATTAATAATTATTATATATTTTCAGTATTAACTGTGATTTACTTAATTATAAATTATATAAAAATCGGTTAACCTGTTATTAAACTGTGCCAAAATGAATGAACAAGGAAGGAATTACCGTAATAGCCGGTAAAGCAAAGTTTACTTTAAGAGCGCGTTAATGTCTTTTGTAAAAGGAAAAGGAAACTAAAACTCAACGTATTTTTGGACAAGCATACTCGTTTAGATTTTTAAATGTACCAAAGGCATTTTTATATTTTTATTAACGGTCAATAAACCTTTTTAGTATGACGTGTTGAGCCGGCTAAGAATTTGCACCACCCCAACTCTTTCCCCGGGGGGGTCTTCAGCGGCGACCAAGGGATATTTAACGGGGGTGCAGCGCCTCCTGTAGAACAATTCTACCACCAAACTGCGATCCCCAACGCGTGAGGATTATGGGCACTACCCCCCATGAGATAACAGCCAATAAGGCGTATGACCAATATAGGCTGTTGAGGTTGAGAAGACCTCAGTTTGACCACAATCGACGACGACGGTGTATCACGTGGACCACATCACATTATACATACATTATGACGTAATAATGGCCGTAGTACGGATTCAAAAGTCAAGGTTTGATGGAATCCCAAAAAAACTTTTTAAGCGACTTCGCAACAAGTTGGAAGTTATATCTTGGGCTGCACTGTACATAATGTTTTTCAATTAACATAATTAGGTATCGTCGACTTCTCCGTCAATAGAAAAAAGTCAAAAGTCAAGTCAATTAGATTCCGATTCATAAAATTGTATCCACGAAGGATTAGTAGGTAGGTAAAACTTAAAAAAACATTTTAAATATAAAGGAATTTGAAACCGGTAAAACACAATCCAGTCCATTCGTCAAATTTTAGAAAATACGCATTTACAGCAAATATGCTACGTTGGAAGAGACAAAAGGAAAAGAAAACCCCCTTGATGTTTTCACAAATAACATCGTCGGATTGATACTGTTGACCTCTGACTCACACGAGTCTACTATCAAAGTCAATTGGTCATCTAATTATTTTGAATATTATCAAAATAGAAGCCGGTTTCCACAAAACCAGGCAGAAGAGCTAAGTAAAACTAGAATATAAATAAGTAATAAATGTTGGCCAAAGCTGGGCATGCGGTTTAATCGGGCAGTTCGTGTTGGATCAGTTTTGCACAGAACGCTGCTGCCTGCCTAATTGTGGATAATTTGCTGATTAGTGTTCATTCAGAAAACCTGGTGCTGTTAAATATGGTAGTATACAAGTATTATGTAGATATATTAACGCTAAAATAAGCTTTGCTTAGCTTGGGGCTAAATAATGATGTCAGAATTGTCCAACATTAATTTTAATAAAGAGGAATGATTTGATTATTTGTTTGTATTGAATAGGCTCCGAAACTACTGGACCGATTTAAATAAATATTTTGATAACAAAAAGCTTACTTTTTGAATGAAAACATAGGCTATATTTTATTCCGGAATTCCCACGGGAACGGAATACGCGGGTGAAACCGCGAGGCGCTGGTAGTTTATTAATATTAAAGAAGTTCTTACTGGTATCCAATATCCCCCCAATCAAGCTTCTGGTGGTAATTCTGCATGGCCCTCATAGCTCTGCCACATGTCTCCGTGGTGTTGCAAGCGCCGGGTTTGTATGTGTGGTGGATGACCACGTACTCCACGGGGGTCTTCAGGGGTCTGGTATCGGTCGCCGGTAGGGCTCTCCAGTCCGAGCGGGAATAGAATTTGTAGGAAGGCTCGGGCTCTGCATAAAATAAAATAAAAACAGCTTTATTAACCTAATACACAACACAATCACACTAATATAATAAATGCGAAAGTTTATGGATGGATGGATGGACTGATGTTTGTTACCTCTTCACGCCAAAACTATTGAACAGATGGGACTGAAATTTTGCATACAAGTAATTTTTTCCAGTGAGATAGAAATCACCTTTAAACGTTTCCATAGGAACAACGAATGTGAAGCCAAGGGGCGCAGCTAGTGATAAATAAATGGTTTCTAAATAAACTTCTTAATGACTAAACTAAATCAAAATTAAATTGAGTAACTGTATTAGTCTCTACTATCTACATCTGTGTATGGACCGCCTAGGGCAGTGTAAGCCTCCTCCAAGACTTTCCATTTCGTTTTATCGTTCGCAGTTCTTTGACAAAGGATTCCCGTCACTTTTCTGAAGTCTTCATCCCATCGTCTGGGTGGTCTACCCCTCCCGCATTTGTCTCCTCGAGAGAACAGGGACCTCATTCCACTAACACAATCGCCCCACTATGACACTATTATCGCTTCATTATCGCGTAACAATCACCGCCATTGACACCTTTTGGTATTCTAATAACACGATCTCTTTTATTTATGCCATATCTAAGACTATTACGATTATGATGATATGCCCCACCACATTATTGACACGCTATTATAAGTCATAGAGATTGTAATCTTATGGTAAGAGAATACCAAATAAATTTACGACTAAATCTCTATCTCAATCGTATGGCGCCATTATGGCATTTTGTTTAAAAAATAGTGGAATTAGGCCCCAGTTTGTGAGAATTTGACTGTAACAGTTGTCCTGAGGTCTCTGTGGCCCACTCATTTTCACTTGAGACCTAGAAATGGAAGTGGGCGAGCCACATTTGTCTAGGTTTTGCGTAACACAAATATTAATTCACAGCCCTACTAATGTTAATAGAGGCGAAAGTTGTGCCGTCGTGCCTGTGTGAAGATGTTTGGCTGAAGGCAACTCCGAAATTACTTAATAACTAAAATTTTGTCTGAATCTGAAATACAATATAGGATACTTTTTATTCTAAACAAGGCGTGCTAAGGGTACGGGCAATAGGTAAGTCATGTATCATTTTATTTATTTTCCTAAAAACTAAAAACCGACACAATACTTACACGGTTTTTTGTAAATACTTACCATAAACCTCTCTATAAAGTTATTTTCTGCTTATACGGGCGAAAACACAAAAGGTAAGAGTGGTGTAAGATAGATGTCATCTGGGGGAAGAACCCATAACAATGTAGGTATATAATGTTTTTCCACTTCAAGAATTTTAACTAGAATAGCCGGACTTACAATAGACCAGAGTAAATTACTCTACATCCTAATTTCAGATCTTAAAACTAAACTGGTTCCACCCAAACTTACCATGAGTAAAATTCTTCGTGTCTATTCTGGGATGACAGCAAACACAACCGATCAGCACAACGACAACAAAAGCAAAATACCTCATATTAATAATTTATCAACACGCCAATCTGAGATGTTGCCACACGTCTCAGCCACTCACATGCTATTAAAACGTAAGAGAAATTGCTGTTTTAATACTCGTGATGTCTGCCCGGTTCTTTCCCATGTTTGTGATAACAGCAGGGTATTCTGGGAACACTTGACACAACTTGACAAATAAGGCCTTTTCCTCCTGTACAGAGGCAGAAAAGGCCATATTGATTCTCATTTTTGCGCCTTACATATAAGAGGTAGTTTCATCTCATGTGTTTAAAATACACGCGATTTTATAATTCTGTTGATTATAGAGTGAGGAGTATGTGGCGATTTATAGCTTATTGATTACATTTCATTGGGGTGTTGGCGATAAGGCTTGGTTATGAAAAGTAAGTTTTGATTAGGATTTTAATGAGCATTTCAGACTTGATTTATTATGACTCTTACTGGTCATATTATTAGGCAAGAGAAAACACAGAGAACGACAGTGAGAATCTTTCTGCTAACTATTCTTGATCTTCCTGCACGGATAGAAGCTTAGATATAAATAGTTGGTTAGCCCGCGATACAAGATTTCGCTCGATAATATCAAAAAAATCATTTTTTTTATCATATAGCAGTGAACAACCGCCTTATAAAAATTATTACCACTGACCGATCAACGTAATCCTTTAAAAACAAGCTGAAGAACCGGGTTATCGAACAAGCTATAATAGAGTTGACGAATTATTTTATGAAAATGATCTTACGGTGTAACATGTACGCCTTGGTGGTTATTATAAATTATTATTATGTTAATTCTATTGTTATTGTACCTATTGTACAATTTATTATTCGATCGTGATTGAAAGGCCTTAATACTTTTATAATACTTTAATGACATGTAACAAGCGTTATTAATAAAAAATCTGAATTATAATCCGCAGCTTAGTGGTAAAATTGCAAGAGGCGTTTCTGTCGCCGCGGATATCCCTTTATCACCTCACGCGAGTTGGGGTGGTACAAATTCTAAGCCGGCGCAAATGTTGTGTGACATTTAACAAGCATTCATTATTTCACAAACAAACATACTTATTAATTCTACCTAGTTAGAGTAGTAGTGGTTATCACTCATTGAACATTGTTTACTACAATTGACTTTTATTATTCCTCCGTTGACCTACTAATCGTTCTTGACCGTTGATCAGATGATTTATCGTGTTTGTTATATGTATATATACATATACCTCTACCCACATATCTTAATCAGCTCGGGAATATCCCTTATGTATAAATGAATGACCTACTGCGGTTTCGCAAACTTTTGGGCGATGTTTTTGTTTACATGTTTTTTGTCATTTCAATCGTAAAGGTGGTAAAGACATATTTGACGATAGTTAGAGGCAGACAGTACCAGAAAGTACCAGAAAGTACCAGAAAGTACCAGTAGTAGGATCAGACTCATAAACAGAGATGTACGGAGATGTCCAAAGCGGAAACGAGAAGAGATGTTTTTAGCTAGGGTATCGCCACCGAAGTTGTACCGAGAGGCGTACTCAGAAGATGAACGGAGATGTGTGCAGGCTAAAGCGGAGCTGCGTGCTGATTAGAGCAGCGTCACTCACATCTCTTATTCTGTGGTCCACCTACACAGTACACCTAGCTGGTACCAGGAGCATTTTTTCTTAGGTGGACTACCTATTTAGAGGTGGACCACGGAAAAAAATGCCCAAGTTACAGCTAGGTGGATCACGAGAAAAAAATGCACCTGGTATAGCTAGGTGTAGCCAGGTGCATTTTTTTTCTTGTAGTTGGACCACGGACAGGGACTGTTCTCGTCTACGCTGCGTGATGACGACGCCAGCTCGCGAGGCAAAGTATGAATGAACTAATGCAAAATTTAGTAAATTTTATTTTACATAAATCAACAACTTAGGTGAGATATTTATTTAAAGTCTATAGTAAAATTAGAGCAATTATTAGTTATAGATATTGAAAGGTTTTTTCCAGGTACATCGTAAGAAGTGAAAACCTTGTATTTTTTTGGTTAAAACGATTGAGAAACGATGTTAGTCTCTCGACATCCTTTAAATGTACATTGTGTGTTGTCTTTAACATAGAATACACGCTCCATAATGTTGAAGGTTTGTAAGTCTTTGAGAATTCGTTATATTAACAAAACGTTTTCCGCTAACGATTTTACTGTTTTCTCAGCGCGCCATTTCATAAAATCGTTGTACGATTTTAGGTACCTACCTTCATTTTAATTTATGTGGTAAAAGGTTTTCCACTACTACTTTAGCCTCTTCTTTTATGAAATCAGGCGTTAAATATATGTCTATTTCAATGTCTGAACTTATTGTAATAATCACACAAAATTGTATAACTCGAAAAATCATACGAAGACGTATTTCCGCTTTTTTTTCTTACGCATAGAAAAACCTCTTTAGAGATGGCAGAATATAGCCATGGTAGCTCTCGCTATTCTACCATGGTTGAATAGACATGCTAGAATACCGAGAACTATTCTACCATGATTGAATAGACATGCCAGAATACCGAGAACAATTCTACCATTAATTTTTATCATTTAAAAAATGGTAAATATTTTGCCGAAATCTATGTTATTTTAAAGAAATAGTTGAAAGTTAATTATAATATGGTATTTTACCTCTTATTTATTTCAAGTTTACATTACGCTGTATACGTGATTGAATGGACGTATGAATTGCGTCAAACCAGACGCAAAAGCCATCTTACAAGAAGTTGAAGTTGAGTGGCTGTATAGAAAGGTAGAATGCATGGTTCAAGAGAAAGGTGAGCTGACAGCTATCATTTGTTTTATACTTGACATTACTTTTCATCCCTAGGGACGAAAAGTATACGTCCAGCAGTGGACAAGTACAGTGACCCTATGGAGTAGGTACCTAAATAGGTAGGTGGGTTACGAATGATGAATTGAAGATATGCAGAAGTTGCTTTACTAAGTACTTTATTTATCACAGATTATGCTTTGTTCTTCATACAAGGTGCCACGTAATAAATAAGTAAGATGATTAAATACAATAAATATGATTATAATGCTTATACTCGTAATACAATAATCTAGGTATACTTTTAATAAAACTGTAACAGGTCCTTATTCTGTACTTTGAAGATTTTGAATTTGTTTCGGAAGGCAAACTTTTTAAAAAAAATACTGAAAATATGAAATATTTTCATACTACAAATGATTTCCGAATAGTAACGCCTGAATCTATTATGTAACTGAAAATACTGTAACAAGAAAAAAATGATTGTATCAATTTCAATCATTTTTCTCTTGTTACAGTATTTTCAGTACGGCATACGGTTTCCAATCAAATTCATTATTTTTTTGTAAGATGTTGTGTTACAAAATAGAAGTTGACTGAATCAGTAAATAGTCGAGTAGAAAATCAAAAAATATGTAATTTACCGTTACTTTTAGCCTTAAATTGATACTGATTTAACACAACATAATTTAGCGTTTCTTAATAAGAGAAAAACTGTTAAAGTATGAACAATTAGTCTGCAGGTACGGAAATTACCAACAAGTCGCGGGTACAGCTAGGTACCAATAAAAAATTACTTAAAAATTGTACATATTAGATAGATACCTAGTACGGGTAAACACTTTACTTAGATCTATAGTAAATATATAAATTACTCATGAATACATTTTTTACACTAATTTTAATAAGAAGAAAGATTTGCATTTTTGTAAGTTTGTAACAAATAAACTCAAAGACTAACATTAGAATGCTACATTATCCCTGAGTTATAATAATATGTTTCAAAAATAAAAATCCTTGCGAAGCCGAGACGGGTCGCAAGTCTTTACTGATTTAGTGGAAGGATTTTATTGTTTGGGTGTTTGTTTGAATTGAATACTCCGAAACTACTGGACCGGTTTCAAAAATTATTTCATCATTAAAAAGCTTGACTTTTTAGGGAGTAACACAGGCTATATTTTATATTTTTAAATATAATTCAATAATTATTTATCGTTTCTACCCGGTAGAAACGTAGGGGAAATAAAAACAAAGGTACGCGATAAATACCCGATAAATAAAATCATTTAAGTATGTTAACAAATCGCGAAAGTTTAAAAAGTTTTAAATATAATTCATTTGGCGTTATAATTCGTTTGGCAACTGACTACTATTGTACTGATTCGGTGAAGCGGTCCCAAGTAGATATTTCGTCGAATAACTTCTGCCCGGGACACTCCGTGGCGCTTGCTTGGCGATGTCCTATGAGTTTGTAGTCAGGTCTGATGTATCCCAGTTTGACTCCTACATTGATCAGGTCTTTGACGGTCTGCAGTTGTTTAGCGACTGGTAGTTGAGCTGTAATTAAAAAATAATCTCTTATTTATGCAAAAAAACACTAATGCTTGTGGAATATCAGTTATCCTGAATCCGTTCTGGTGAAAAAACCTGCAGATATTTTGTGGCACCTTATGGACGTGGAATAATTTAATTTAGTAAACAATTTTGAATTTGCATAAAGAGGCATTTGGGACTTTTGCGCAAAGTATTATAAATGATTGATATTTGCGAGAGTAAAGATTAACGGGAGATATATTTTTTATCGATTCGCCCTCATTATTTTCATTATTACATTTAATAATATATTGGCAAGCCTAATCTCTTGTATGAGCTACTGGTGAGGACGAACAGCCAACATTAGCGTTACCACTTATTTTCTTTTCTTTTCTAATTACGTTAAAAAAAGGAGTTTTCAAAACAATTCAGTTGTGTATATTTCGAATAGGTAGACCTTCTTACTACCTACTACTACATTGTAACTTAGTTTTATTTTTATTTTTTGAGCTAAACGTTTCGTCTGTTTCTTTCTTGGACTGTTATTTTCACTGTCCTTTTGTGGTATTTTATAAGTAGCCATTAGTTACCCAACATTTTTTTATTATGGTTATCCATTTTGAATGAAGCGTATTAGTAAACAAACTACGACACAAATAACAAAATCTCACTTGCTTAGTGTCGAGTTTCAGATATACATAATTGTAAGCAATTTTTATTGAAGCGAGGATCTAAAATCGACATGTAATATAAATTACGTATAAAAGGACGCGCCAACAAAGTGAATTTTAGGTTAAGTATGGGCGGTTTGTTTAATAACATGCTTCATTCAAAATGAACACAATTGTAAAATAAATAAATAAAAATTTGTCATAGCAAATTGTAGAACGTTATACAATGCTACTCGGGTATCATACAAAAGAGTTCAACGCGCACTCGCTTTGTGTAGTAAAGGTTTTTACCCTGGTTTTGGCGAAATGTAATTCTTAACCATGTTCAAAAGTAGCCCGCGAAAAGTTGCCAGTATTTTACCAATGACCCTTTATTAAAAATATATCTCTGTCAACATCAGCGAATAGTTATGAGGAAATTCTGCACTTTCAACCTTTAAATTCGCCTGCATGTAAGTAGTTGTCAATATTTTCCAAAGCCATCGGTAGGTTCTATCTAATAAATCGACAAAGAAAACCTACCACTATTTTTACTGCGATCATCATTTGCCTGCCATGCGTTTCAATTTAACTTAACACAAAAATATCACCGGCACAGCTCAGTGCTGAGCAAGAGATTTTAGATACGGGCGATTAAAATAGGGCTTCCCGTAGGTACTTACACACAAAATCCCCAATAAGCACGATCCCTATGCTCTTCGAGTTATAGCCCACTGCATGAGCACCTACTGCCTCCCAACCGCGACCTTCGTAGACAGAACCTTCGCCGCCGACTGCGAAACTGAAAGAGAACGAAACTTATTAGTTGACTCCTTCCAGATATTAATAGCAAGAGGTGCCGCGCGCAGCTAGCACCACTATTGAACTTACGACAGGGTAACCTATACCGTATCCATCCAGCATAGAGCATTCACTTGCTTGGCGTCGAGTTTCAGATATAATTGTAAGCAATTTTTATTGAAGGGAGGATCTAAAATCGACAAGTAATGTAAATTACGTATATAAGGACACGCCAACAAAGTTAATTTTAGGTTAAGTACGTTTATGCCTCATTCAAAATGGACACGGTATAAGTCCGTATACAGAAAGAACGCTTGAAACCTATAAGCGCTTACCGGCGCTTGACAGCGCTGGTAACCTTCGCAGGAAAATATAATGAACGCGCGCCGATAAGCACTGAACGGTGCCGACAAGTGCCGAAAAGCTTCAACACGCGCTGGTCAGCGCTGGGCCCTGCCATCTAAAATTAATAAACAACTGCGACAACCACCTTCTTTGTGTAGAACGGACTAGCGTTGTCAAGCACCGGTAAGCGCTTGTAAGTTTCAAGCTTTCATTCTGTATACGGCCTAATGCCTGTGGTAGCATGAGTAATAATTTGCAGAGCTAATGAAAAGGGTTCCTGGTGGCGAGCGTCTACTCAACTTGGCAAGCATTAACATAGTCCCTGATTTTTACTGTAAACTCTTAATAGATAGGTAGGTTAGGGTACCCCAAGTGTGCGCAGTGCCTAAGTGTACGATCATTCTAAATATTGTGCACTAATGCACCATTCTTACCAACTTCGGTCGATGCCTGATAATGATAGCTGATAACCTCCCAACGCTGTCTGTGCGAAAATTTGTACAGAAATATTGTGTTTTGGCTGAAAAAGTTTAGATAAACGATTTCGGGTACATTTATTAAAATGTTTGACCGTCTTGCAACATGTGGCGAATTATTTTTAACGAATTTGTGGTATTTCTTTTCAAATAAGATTTAAATACGCATCAAACGCAAGCAAGCCGGCACATAAAGAAACCATTGATTAAATAAAAAGGGAAGATGAGGTACTAGTTTCTCGAAAATGGCAACCTCATATTGTGTAAAATTGTGTGCTCCCACCTCAGTCACCGTCGGACCGGCGGCACGGGCGGTCGTGATTCGCGTAAAATATTGTTGTCTCGGTCTCACTTCGGTCTTAGATACGTCTTTCCGTCTTTGTTCTTCTTTGTACTGCACAGGACTGGAAATATAACTGTGAGCGTACCTATGTGTTTGCGTGTAGTTGTAACACATGCCAATTTTTGAGTAAGCGCTGGGAGAACGTAACCTATCTTCCCTTTTTAATTAATCAATGAATGAAACGGTCAAATTTCTAATATTCATATTGATTTACCATCGGAACTATTCAGAGTCAGAGTCAGAGTCAAATCGTTTATTTCTTTAGACTTACAAAATAAGTACTTAGACAAGTCAAATTTTTACTATATAAACAGCTTGATAAATAGTTATTACTATCAAACAAGAAATAAGGTGCAATTGACTCTAATTCACTTCAATTTTATGTCCACTAGCGGAAGAAGTGAAAAAGAAACCACTAGCAAGTTTATCGCTTATCAACTAATACAATCTTAGGATAACTAAGTCTAACTGGTCTTACATACTATTGTCTGTGTATTCATTATTATTGTGTTCATTTTGTTTTAGTATGTATTCATTTTTGTACCAAACGACCGCCTTCTTTACATTGGTAAATCAATACGAATATTAGAAAATTAACCTTTTCTTTATGTTAATCTACTGTATTTATGGACATTAATAGTTATTGAATCATTTGAAACTTGATTCTTGTAAAGAAAATCAAAATACGTTAAAATATATCCGGTAAAACTTTGCGACCGATGTCGGTAGCCATCTATCTCGAGACGTGTAAAGAATATTTACTTTTTGCCGAGCTTGCGACCACCCCGCCATGCGTCCAGTCCGGGCCGGGTAGTGGCCCCAACAGCCGTCAACTCTCATCTTCCCCCGGAGTATCGCACACTGCCATTAATTATTTACTTATTGCCGGGTAACCACTTCCTAGCCATGCGTCCAGTCCGGGCCGGGTAGTGGCCCCAACAGCTGTCAACTCTCATCTTCCCCCGGAGTATCGCACACTGCCATTAATTATTTACTTTTTGCCGGGTAACCACTTCCTAGCCATGCGTCCAGTCAGGACCGGGTAGTGGCCCCAACAGCCGTCAACTCTCATCTTCCCCCGGAGTATCGCACACTGCCATTAATTATTTACTTATTGCCGGGTAACCACTTCCTAGCCATGCGTCCAGTCAGGACCGGGTAGTGGCCCCAACAGCCGTCAACTCTCATCTTCCCCCGGAGTATCGCACACTGCCATTAATTATTTACTTATTGCCGGGTAACCACTTCCTAGCCATGCGTCCAGTCAGGACCGGGTAGTGGCCCCAACAGCCGTCAACTCTCATCTTCCCCCGGAGTATCGCACACTGCCATTAATTATTTACTTATTGCCGGGTAACCTCTTCCTAGCCATGCGTCCAGTCCGGGCCGGGTAGTGGCCCCCACAGCCGTCAACTCTCATCTTCCCCCGGAGTATCGCACACTGCCATTAATATTTACTTATTGCCGGGTAACCACTTCCTAGCCATGCGTCCAGTCAGGACCGGGTAGTGGCCCCAACAGCCGTCAACTCTCATCTTCCCCCGGAGTATCGCACACTGCCATTAATTATTTACTTATTGCCGGGTAACCACTTCCTAGCCATGCGTCCAGTCCGGGCCGGGTAGTGGCCCCCACAGCCGTCAACTCTCATCTTCCCCCGGAGTATCGCACACTGCCATTAATATTTACTTATTGCCGGGTAACCACTTCCTAGCCATGCGTCCAGTCCGGGCCGGGTAGTGGCCCCCACATCCGTCAACTCTCATCTTCCCCCGGAGTATCGCACACTGCCATTAATATTTACTTATTGCCGGGTAACCACTTCCTAGCCATGCGTCCAGTCCGGGCCACCCGACCCAGTCGCCCCGACAGCCGTCAACTCTCATCGTACCTGGATTATCGCACACTGCCATGCAGGGAGCAGCGCACTGCGCACCCCCGTCCTTTTTCCCTCACTGCTGAGGCGGGTGAAAGGAGTGATATGGAGCATGTGGCCGAGCTAGAGGTAGTATGTACTTACTTGTATCCAATATCCGCCCACACATTAGTATTCATATGCGTATGTTGCATGGACCGCATATCCGCCTGGCACTTGTCGCGAAGGCGAAGAAATATTTTGAGTAGGTACCTACCTAGGTTGTAGGTAGGTTGATAAGGATTTTAGCGGACTGGCCATAACCGGTCGAGGCGAAGCGGGCGCGCGCACAGCGCGGTCCTTCGGCGATGAACGGCCGACGATGCATTCTGTTACGAGACAGCAAGCGAGACACATCGGTGAGTGACTTTGAGTTACATTGTATGCAATTGAGATCTTTTGCCACCGATATTAGAAGCAGTTTCAGATTATAATTGTTGTGTGTATACCAATTCGTTGGTCTGTCTGCGGACAAGTAGATCAGAGATAAAGTGTGAGGAACGGGATGGCTATAGGGGAGGATGGAGGCCATAAGGGGAATTATCCCCATAACAGTAAGAATCAGTAACCAGAGCACAGGTGGAACAGCCATCATAGCTCACTGAACCAGAGCACAGGTGGAACAGCCATCATAGCTCACTGAACCAGAGCACAGGTGGAACAGCCATCATAGCTCGCTGAACCAGAGCACAGGTGGAACAGCCATCATAGCTCAATGAACAACAGTCCGATGGAACAACCATCACAGTCCGATGAATTAGTCATCACATCCAGATAGAACAGCTAAGTATCATGTCAAATGGCTTAGAACCTTAGAACCGGTGGAACAACCACCTCGTTGTTGCTTAACCTAATTTCAGCACTTCTTTAAATACTTTTTTAATGTTTACCACATACATACCTACATATAATATTCGTCATAATTCAGAGTATAGAGGTATTTGGCGACATGGTGGAGAAGCTGGGATATATTATCTCAAACCTTACAGTCTAAAAGAATCGGAACACAGTGAGTTATAAATTTATAATAGATACACTAGTACGCTAGTAGTAGTAATTCAATGTCCGTACATGATTTCGTAAAATGTCATGTGGGTAGTTTTACTAAAGGTGTTCGCCCGGTTCGACGGAGTAACTTAGTAAAATTCTATAATTAGATCGTAGAATATTTTACGACTTTGCTTATCTGCAAATTTGCGAAGTAGACAAAATTTTCAAGCATTTTACTACCGTTTGGTAGACCAGGTACCTACTATATTAGTAGGATATTATGCTGCATGACCGTTGCTTTCTTGCACTAAAGGAATTGTGTAGATTTTACACTTTGCCCGGGCGTAAAAGTTGGTTTTTATTTAGATGTAGTGTCGATTCGCCCATTAAGGATCATTTTCACAATTTCCTCATAGACTTCGCAAGGAGGATTATGCACATTAACTGTACAAAACAATACCAACAGGAACAACTTATGGTAGTTAAGAGTGTGCAATAACGCCGCTACGAGATGGATTTCGAGCGAGATCACAAGATATGGTTTTCTTGTGAGTGAGAAGTGCAGAGCATACGTGCACCGAATTTACTATTTGCCAAAACTGTTTTTACTTAATTACGGGTTGATGAAGCAACCAATCGAAAAATTAAAAGACACAACTAAAGAAATAAGACTAGGTTTTTTAGCAAAACAAAAACCGAAGAAGAAATGTGTGCTGTTCCTGAGATAAATAGCAAAATGTGTGAAAAACATATATTTTTCCTAATAATTAACTATTGAGAAAACTTTCACCAATCGTGTTTTTAAAACACGCAATTCAAGATAAAATATCGAAGTAACATTTCATTAAATATGAAGGTAGTAGATTTCACAGATTCTGAGATAAATAACGATTTTAAAGTGCAATTTTGAAGTAAATTGCTTATGGCACACTCATAAAGAATTAAAACAAAGACTGAGGCCGTTGGCGCAATGGGCGGCCTTATTTGTTCCAGGCAACCTTTGAGCAAGATAATAAATCTACCTATGCACTAGACCCGCAGTAGGTATCTAGGGTGTTCTTACACTGTATGACACTTTGAGTTTATTAAAAGACCTACACCTAATGTGACTGACCTGTACCTAATGTGTTACAAATACAATATAATAGGCCTACCAAACAAGTTCGGGCATTGTATATTAATACATGACAAAGTAACGTATTTTTTGTAAATTCAGGTAAAGTCTGTTTGTTAAAAAATGCTGTGTTATTTATTGATCGTGAGAGTCAATTTGCATTAAGTGCCTTACTGCTACAGCAGGTGAAAGGGGACCTTAGTCCACTGCTGGACATACAACTAAATAAGGTTGCAGTAGGTTAAAAAGTCACTAATTACCTTCTAAATAAACCTAATGTCGAGAGGTTTTAGTAGAAACTTACGTTGATATGTACCTACTAAATTCCTTGGTACCCACGTAGACAGTAGATAGCAAGTCACAAATAAAAATCTTGCAACCTTGAAATAAAAATAAAGCTTCAAATACAGCCCTAATGCAAAAAGATGAGACGTTGGGAAGAGGCGGCGTCTCACATGAGACGTTGGGAAAAACCGCGTGTGAGATATTGAGAATAGCTCGTAATTGCTACCTATAGTACCTAAGAAACATAGGTAGGCAAGAACTTAATACAAGTAAGTTGCTAAATAAATTACAATGTTGTTGTAGATTTTACATAAGGACAAGATCTTTCGCTCATGGTCAGTTCAAATGAGGAACTGTACTTAAAATAAACAAAATAAGTATCGTCCTAACCCGTTTGAAATTATTGTACGAATCAGTACAATCGTGCATAAACTCTGCCCAGTGTGCCCTTAAGCAAATATCTGATGGTGAAGGTAACTAAAGAGAGTTAGAGTACCACGGAGCTAAACTTAAGAGTGCTACTCAGAGGTTTGTGGTAAAAATCCACATCTATTGTAAATAAGCTACAGAAACTGACACTGCTAAGATAACCGAGTACACGTTTATACAAATTCAGGCTGAAGATTTGGGAATATAATTAGATATTTGTATATAGCGCAATGATGAAAAACGTAGTGCAGCCACGATAAATGGCGGAAATCTTAATATTTCTGGTAAATTGACAAGAATGGAATTTACTTTTGATGGTGACATTCTCAAGTGACAGGTACCATATTTAGGACCAATTGTCATCAAATACTGACGGTAGAAGTATCAATGAAATAGAAGGATAAGATAAGACACAACTAACACAAATAATAGCATAGCTGTCCAAACTCTAAAGGAAAAGTTCGGTAAACCTGCGGCAATTATTGACGCACATTATGTGGCATTATACAGGATAAAACCAGTCAATAAAAATCAAATAAAATAATGCAGATATGTACTTAATGGAATAGAGAGACACCTACTCGTATTGAGCTCCCTAGGCGAAGACGTAAATCACGAGCATCTCGGACTGATGACAATGGAGAAATTCTCTAAATATCTAATCTAAGAAGTAAGAATGAAGATGATAGACGAAGAAGAAAAGTAGACGGTATCAGAAAATATCTAGAATACATAATATCTGCTATAGAGACCTCAAATAGACTAAAGACAGACACAATAGGTGTAAAGATTACAGAACCGACAAATATAGAAGAGAAAGACATCACAGAAAAAATAACAATAGGAGCATTACATATAAAAGCTGTAGAAATAACGAACAATAGGCCACGTATAAATAATAATAATAGAAAAGACAAACACAAAAATGATAACAGACAATTCAGTAAAACACAATCAAAGAAAAGACAAAACGATGTCTCAGAAAGTTCAGAAGAGCCACCTAAGAGGAAATTTACGAGAAATGTATATGTTGTAGGCAAGATTATTTTAATGCCAAATGTACAAGGTACAAAAATGTTCACAACAGGAAAGCTCAACTAGGAAACCGTTGCTTTAACTGCTTTCAAGAAGGTCACAGGCACAATCTTAGTTTCGGATATCTGTGGTCACAGGGTAAGCACCTGTAGAAATAATCGCAAGTGTTAGTATTGCTCTGAATATGGTGCGTATAACCAGGCCATATTTTGTCCTAAAAAAAAATTGCACAGGATGGTAAATGAAGTCAGCTAAAACAGAGAGTTAGCATAATTATGAATATGGCTATAAACACCACGCTGTTTAAAAACCTTGCTTAGTCATAATAAATAAGATCTGAGAAAGATTACGATTTCTCAGTTACGGCTGTTAGCGTTCGAGCATAACCGAGTCAAATACCTATAGCCATAACTATAGCCTAAAGATGCTTGTTCATTACTGATTAAATAGACCTATAAGTATAAGTATTAACTTTTTGGTGCGAAATCACCACCTGAAATGAATGAATTGAATGCCTTTTACGAGTAGATTGTAATATGCAGAAATAATGAATCAGGCAGTGATTAGATTGATAGTAATGAATTGACTATTATTTATCTTCGTTTTTCTCGAGGGAAAGGGTATTCATTATTTTTTGTTTGGTCAGGCAAAATCAGTGGCATTATAGAGTCGTAATTAGTTTAGTACACTGGCGTATTAACTATCTACGAAGTACATCCTGAATGATGTAATACATTCAATGGAAAGGGATCCTAAAATCCGTATCCAATCCGACTACCCCACAAAAGCATACAGAAGGAACTGCTTGCGTTCGTAAAGATGTAAAATTAAATAACGAAAGTTGTTAAAATGTAATTATTGCTATCATCCACAAAACTTAAGGGGCCTTCCCGGTCCTATTATCGTCAACGAGAGCGTGATTGAAAAGCTTGTTGTTTCAACCAGCGCAATGTAAAAGAAAGAGGCAAAGCGACAAGAGAGAGGAATCGCCTGATCCCTCGTCGGCATTTGGTTAGTTTCGCAGTTCACTCGCAGGTAATCGGCCCTAGGAAAAACAGTGTTTAGAAATTTCATGAAACTTGCAACAGGGAAATAAGAGTTTTTTAGTAAGCCTTACAAGTTTGTGTGAAATGAAACTTTGTGTCGTTTAGAATCTCCATTAGATTTGCAAGGTTTCTATCTAAATATTGTGTTTACTTATACAATTTATGTATATAATATAATATACCTTTTAGTTAAAAGTTTCAAAGAAAGATGTATTACAACGCCATAATCACGTAAGAGCGTTTGTATGAAAAGTAAGACGGGTTGGCCGCTCTTAAATAAAGATAAAGATAAAGATAAAGATAAAGATAAAGATAAAGATAAAGATAAAGATAAAGATAAAGATAAAGATAAAGATAAAGATAAAGATAAAGATAAAGATAAAGATAAAGATAAAGATAAAGATAAAGATAAAGATAAAGATAAAGATAAAGATAAAGATAAAGATAAAGATAAAGATAAAGATAAAGATAAAGATAAAGATAAAGATAAAGATAAAGATAAAGATAAAGATAAAGATAAAGATAAAGATAAAGATAAAGATAAAGATAAAGATAAAGATAAAGATAAAGATAAAGATAAAGATAAAGATAAAGATAAAGATAAAGATAAAGATAAAGATCATTTATTTGCTTAAACATGTGTAGATATAAGATTTTATAAACAGGTATGCAAGTATCAACATGTTTTACCGATTACGGTGTACAAATTATGAAAAATGCCATGCAACAGAGACAGAAGCTAAAATAATAATGAAGTTATTAAGGTGTGTATAAGTTTTAATTGTAAGTGCATTGTACAGACTCTTCAATGCAAGTGTACGCTGTAGTTGTTAATAAGCTCAGTTCTTTACACGCTAATATTAATGTTAATTTTGTTATTGGCAAGTCTACATTAGTGCCCTTAAGGGACTAAAATAACGTTCCGGCTCGTAGACGAGAATTGCTGGTAGTTCAGTTCTATTGTGATGTAGTTTGATAAATTATGTCACAGTTTTTGTATAGTAACCCACAGAGTTACTATTTTTGTAAAGACAACTGTATGATGCATGGGCCGATCGAGCCTTCGTGACTAAACGCCCGTGCCGGTTAAATAAAATCACTATTGCTTTGACTAATAGCAATCTAGTTTTGAGACGGTGTAAAGTAATTCTGCCATTTGTGCCGCGAATAATGATTTCTAAAATGAAACAGATTTAAGTCACTACAAATAACCTACCAACAAAACAATATCTGTCTGGTATAGATTGAGTACCAAGGCAGATAAATAGACTGGTAAAGGTATGCGACGCTGCGTTGCTTTGCAGCGAACTTGTATCGTGAGCGCCCAGGGCAGTCAAAATATTAAAGTTAAAATTCAGGTTGAGTTTCTGTCAAAAATCTTGCAGCGTCCAAACATCAACATTTTTAGACTAACTCCTTGGTTGAGGAGGGTCTTACGAATACTATTACTATAGATATTGTCGAAGAATGAAATGAAATTAGAATCAAATATGCTAAGTTAACTACTCAGAAGCAACGCTAGGTTTGCCACATAGAGAGAGTAGTAAAAGAACTATATGTCGGAGAATGTTTTCTTTCCATAAGAACTATGTAGCAGTAACAAATTGCCATAGTTGATTGTATCGGATAACGTCAAATAATTCAAACTTACAGCTACACATAGAAAGCAATTGACGCTGAAATGTATACTAGAATTAGCTCCATGGTATGGACTGAATGGAGGTTTGGACCGGAATGGTGTATACTATGAAGAGAGTATTGGACACACACAATCAGTTGTGTACGAAAATAAAAGAGCTTGAAGCTATGATCACAACCGCTTACGACGAGCGACGGTAGTTGCTGAGCTGGAGTAGGTACGTGTTTACTCGTCAAGATTATCTGCGTGTCGATGATTTTGCAGAATAGATTGATGGTAACTAATCAATACAAGAAAGGTTTATCTACAGATAAAATCAGAGGCAAATAGGGCGCACTGGAGGGTTGGACGAATAGCAGAACTAGAAAACATTTTGGATTGGGAGGTAAAAGTTGCAAGAGACATTGAAAGAGACACAGATCTACTTAAACAGATTGAGTCCCAAATGATAATAGGTAAAATATATTTTTTATTGGCTCATAAAACAAGAAAGTATAATGATAAATAGAAGAAAATACACAGTTATAAAATACAGTATGAGACCAAAAGACTGCCACTCAAAGAAGAGAAAAAGAATGATGAAGAGTAAAATGAAGAGCGCAGGTCTTCTGTAGCACCTGGCGTAAAGCGCATTAATTGAACAAAGAGCAAAGTGTAGTTTCAAATGTAGACCCAGTTCCACTGATCAGAGCTAAAGGTTCTGAGGAACATAGAATAAAGTCAGTACATCATGCTGCGGTGCAACCAGAATCAAAAACTGATACAGTAGAAATCAGTATGAGGCCTGATTGGCCTCATACTTCAGCTCGGGCTTCAGCGGTTAAAGTCAGAGAAAAGGTCAAGGAGTGGACCACTTACTTATTAATTGTTTCACCAGTAAATTCAGTTAATGTTCAAAGGCAGATTAAGTGATCGACATACAAATCCTTGTTTGATAAATAGTATTGATATTAATATCTTTATTTCTCATTCTTCCTTGAAGGGGGGGAATGTCGCGAAGGCGAAGAAATATTTTGAGTAGGTACCTACCTAGGTTGTAGGTAGGTTGATAAGGATTTTAGCGGACTGGCCATAACCGGTCGAGGCGAAGCGGGCGCGCGCACAGCGCGGTCCTTCGGCGATGAACGGCCGACGATGCATTCTGTTACGAGACAGCAAGCGAGACACATCGGTGAGTGACTTTGAGTTACATTGTATGCAATTGAGATCTTTTGCCACCGATATTAGAAGCAGTTTCAGATTATAATTGTTGTGTGTATACCAATTCGTTGGTCTGTCTGCGGACAAGTAGATCAGAGATAAAGTGTGAGGAACGGGATGGCTATAGGGGAGGATGGAGGCCATAAGGGGAATTATCCCCATAACAGTAAGAATCAGTAACCAGAGCACAGGTGGAACAGCCATCATAGCTCACTGAACCAGAGCACAGGTGGAACAGCCATCATAGCTCACTGAACCAGAGCACAGGTGGAACAGCCATCATAGCTCGCTGAACCAGAGCACAGGTGGAACAGCCATCATAGCTCAATGAACAACAGTCCGATGGAACAACCATCACAGTCCGATGAATTAGTCATCACATCCAGATAGAACAGCTAAGTATCATGTCAAATGGCTTAGAACCTTAGAACCGGTGGAACAACCACCTCGTTGTTGCTTAACCTAATTTCAGCACTTCTTTAAATACTTTTTTAATGTTTACCACATACATACCTACATATAATATTCGTCATAATTCAGAGTATAGAGGTATTTGGCGACAGCACTGATATCTAGTCGTGCAGACCCCAGGTATGTAAGTATGGTGGATGACTACATACTCAACCGGGGTTGCCAGCTTCGTGACGTATTGGGCGGGTTGTGCCCCCCATTCTTCTCGTGAAACGAATGAGAATAAACCTAGAAAATAAAATATATTTTGTATTATTGTCGTTGAAAGTTATTGGAACTTTGACAAGTTTTCATTCGGTATTAGATATATTAAATAGTTGTAGTACCGAGAGTCTATGAGGAAAATGAATAGAGATAATAGTATTATAATATCTGTATGGGAAAATGTATTTCAATATTTTCAATCAAAATATGATAAATTTCACACATCTTCTGTTCTGTAGGTAAACATAGAGTTTATATAAAAAGCTCGATGTCTGTAAAGTTATCACGTGTGGTTTATGTAGAAATTATCTATGATGGTACCTACAATTAAAAACCACTATAAACAGAAAAGTTTGGGTTCACTATTGTTTTAATTCTAAGACTCGGAAAGTTGTTTTCAGATTGGAATTTTTTATTAAAATCCTAACATCAAAGATTAGCAAAAAACACTAAAACAAATGGAAGTTACTTTACCTAGTTATGTGTAACTTAAATTTTTTACCACAAAGAAGCATTTTTGTTTAAATTTTAACGGACTTCAAAAAGGAGGAGGTTCTCAGTTCGACTGTATTTTTTTGTTTTTTTTTGTTTCAGAACTTTTGACTGGTTGGTCCGATCTTCATAATTCTTTTTATATGAAAGCTGGTGCTTCACGTGTGGTCCAGTTTTAATTTGGTTACTTCTGACAATGGGGTACTTACTATACATAGATACTTAGGTAATATGAAAATTAAAATCCATAAAAATTGAATTCGGCTTATAGTGTTTTAAAATATAATTAATTATAATACTTGTTTTTCAACCTCGTATCGCGAGTTCACTCAACTCCAAATCAGATCAAATCAGAATACTACTCACTATATATTTCCATAAATAAATCAAACCCAAACTCAAAAATGCTTTATTTACATAAATACAATAAATATACACTTAGAAAAGGTCAAATCATATTATAAAATACGCCGACACGGAAATAAAGTGGTATTTTCGATTTCGATTGCTTCGGTATGTAAATACAGTAGGTACACTTAGAAAAAGTCAAATTATAAAATAGAACACGAAAATAAAGTGTTTTATTTATTTCCAAAGCTTAGGTTTGTACACTTAAAGCGACGAAGAACTCTTTAGACTGTTAGTTATTTTTTCGAGTTGGAGTTCTACCGTTTAAATTTAAACCCATCCGGAGCTTATAGGTCCAAACCACGTCCAAACCATGTCCAAACACAGGTTTTAATCATTAAATTCAAAGACAGCGCAAGGGTACGATAAATTATTATTAATTACTAGCTTTTGCCCGCGGCTTCGCACGCTCTATTCAAGTAGCTATGTCCGTCCCCGGGATATCGTTTACCTCCCTGCCAAATTTCATCAAGATTCGTTCAGCCGGGAACGAAATAAAAACTATCCTATGTCCGTCTCCTGGTTCTGAGCTACCTCCCCGCAAATTTTCGGCCAAATCGGTTCTGCCGTTCTTGAGTTATATAGTAACACGACTTTCTTTTATAATTAGATTATTTCCCTTACGATTTCATTCTTTGGGTCCAACAGTAGCTGTCAGGTACCTAGTTGTAAGCATTGAGTTCCAAGCTTTAGAGCTACCTAAATGTGGTCGGTATAAGATAGCGTAAACTAACTCTATCTGATTATTTAACTTTTGGTAGGTACCTTCTTAATTTAGAATAATTTATGTTTTTAAGCTATTGCAT
This sequence comes from Eupithecia tripunctaria, assembly GCA_955876795.1. NCBI lineage: Eukaryota > Metazoa > Arthropoda > Insecta > Lepidoptera > Geometridae > Eupithecia > Eupithecia tripunctaria. The sequence continues at coordinate 10,120,011 of OY041620.1, forward strand.
AGCTTCTATCGCGGGCCTTGAGCGCGGGGACCGAATCCAGAAATTCCGTAACGAAAAAACCTTGACGTTTGTCTCATTAGTTCAGCAACTCGCCTCTAGATGGCATTGCAATAGCTTTACCGCGGCAGTCCCCGAGTGCCACACGTCTTTTTTTTTATTTTTTTATTTGGACATTTCACACAGCATTATCTAGCCCCAAGCTAAGCAGAGCTTGTGTTATGGGTACTAGATAACTGATATACTTAATACAATACACTACATAGATAGATATTTTTTATTATACATAGAAAACAGCCAGAACGCCCTGAACAAATATCTGCAGATCGTACACACATTTGTCCCGAGGCGGGAATCGAGCCACAGAGGTCGTCGATTAGGTAGAAGACTTTCATAAAATAATTTAAAATACATTGTAAGGTACCTTTATAGATGCTAGGTTTCGTCTGCGGGTATCCATGTACAAAGAACACGAGACACGCCAAAAATATAATAATTTTGGCCATTTTCTGAAACAAAACACAGCCTTTCACAAAACGAAAATAACTGAACAGTGGCGCACTAGATTTTTCTTCAGAATCGCACTTGATAATCCTTAAGATAAAACAAACCTATTAGCTATAATTGCTTTGATTTAAATATTATCATTAAGATATCATTTATCTTCTATCTTATCAAAACAAGTGGCCTGTGAATTAACTACTGACGGTGTTTAGTTTCCGGAACGATTTTGTTTGAATGAAGATAAATAGTTGCCTCCCTAAGTATCAATTGATACTACTTACAACGCAATACAATACAAAATGATTGAGATATCCCCCCATACCTACTGGAAACACATAGATTTTTTTACAATGAGCCTCTAAGTGCACACATGAAAGGTTTCGTAATACTTTCGCAAAAGAAACAATTGAAATAATATCATATTTTTTTAATGGATCGCAAAAAAGCAAACAGCTAACTTGATACGGTCCTGACCGCGTCGAACTACGTCGGTAAGTAAGTCGCTGCCTTAATTTATTTTGCTTTAAGTCTTATCTTGTTATGTTATTGGGGTCTATCAGACTCTTCTTCACACTTTGTGAAATTTCAGCCATCTTTTAGGGCTCGAGAGACACATGCCTTGACTAATGTTCTGAAAAACAGCCAAAAAGTCTATCTACAGCAACGAAAGTTTATAAGGTTGCAGCTTTTGAAAATTTTCTTTATCCGAGTCGAATGCGAAAATTACTATTTTAGTACATTGATTGATATGTAATTCTGATGCAAAGCGCCGCTCTAAAAACAGGGTTATTAGTAATTCACTAACACAATTTCAACTGAAGGTTTTACCCACCATCGCGATCACGATCGTGAAGACGATAATTATAAGAATAAGATATTATAATTCATAAAATTTTATATATGACCCGTACAATGTCAATGTATGATAAAAAAATTAAATCGGGGCAGCTTAGGGAGCTCTAATATTGATAGAATAAATTCTCACTAAGGGCAAATTCGATCATAAGAATCATGTTATTTGTATGGTCACGTTAATGTAGTAAAAAAAAATGTTTTTGGTTTGTGAAAAGTGTGGAAGAACCCACCAAAAACTTCGTTAACAATGTTTTCTAATATGTTCCGATTCTTACCAAAAGTTGAGCAACATAGGACTCCTTTTTACAAAAAGACGTGATCCCTTTTCTATCACAACAATAAAATGAACATATTTAAATGGAGAACAGGCTTTTATACAACATAATAAAACATGCCTTGATAATAGGTTCTTTACTTGACGATGATAATGACGAGGATGATTAAAATGTTTTGATTTGTGACGTATGAAAAATTATACTGAATATAAGCATAATCAGCGACTCACTCGAACTTGTTTCGGTAAGGACATAATATTTTACTATAAAAACTACCGTAGTTTGATCGATTTATTACGAATCGTTAAGGGATGAAACGTTGGTGTTTTTCCAACATAAATGAGGTTCGTAGTTAACCCCCTTACATCTCCAAAGACATTATACTAGTATGTCCAGCTTTTTTTATAAATATAAGGGAATCTTAAATGAATTGTAAAAGACCGGAAAAACCCATTAGAGCTTCCAGAAAGCTCGGTTGTTGATTGTTGTTATTAAGATATGGTTGATAAAAGAAAAAGTACCTAGATAAGCTAGCATTAAAATTTTACTATATGATCGTTAAAACTTCCCCGGTGTTATCTTTTGCACTTTTAAACCCCGGAAGTAAGGCTGTATTATTATAAAAACAAATAAATGAAGGTATTTCAAGCACACGTCGCACTTGCATTATCTATTTCATGAACAGAGCAACACGCCGCCGCGCCGCCGAAGCGATGCCGAAGCGCCGACGACGACGCGCCCCTCCCCGGGTTGCAATGCTCAAGCTTGGCAGTGAACTCGTTAAGACATTTATTACCCATCCTCGCGGTGGACAAAAAGCACGTCTGCGTCTTGCTTCATGAAGGTGTTAAGCTTATCGCACAGACAAAATGCGTATTCAATATAAAAATGCGCCTTAGCTCGCTGACCACTCGTTCAAAGGCACTAGCTTGCCGTGATCAAATGCGACGTGATCATAATCAGCGTGATCAACTGGGAACAACCCCTGTAAAGTATCTAAAGATAACGAGGTTAAGCAAGCCCATATTTTAATGCACGTTTTTTTTCTCATTGGATTTAGGCGCAAAGTTTTGAGCTGACTTAGAAATCTCCTTCTCATCTTAAGGGCTGATTTCCGCCCAATCAGTGCGGATTATGTGAAAAGATTTGGATAATGGATAAACAGAGCTTGTGTTACGGGCACTAGATAACTACTACACTTAATACAATACACTACACAGATAGATATTTTTATTGTACATCCAGAACACCCTGAACAAATATCTGCCGATCGTACACACATTTCTACCGAGGCGGGAATCGAAACCTAAAGAATGTGAAACTAACATCCAACCTCCTGCGTCGCAAGCGGACCTCCGCCCGCCGCGCCGCAGAGGTTGGATGTTAGTTTCACATTCTTCCACTGGCAGAGAGAAGGTGTGCAGAGGACATTCTGTATTGGCAGGGTCGACTGTGGCGAACTACTTGCTCTTAAAGAACAACTCCAGAATCTCTTAGAAACCATAAACCTTAACATATCCCATCATAATATAGATAGACAGTACTCATATAATTGCTACATACTACCTCTATAATTGCTACATACTATATACATACTATACAACTACTTGCTCTCTTAGAACAACTCCAGAATCTCTTAGAAACCATAAACTTACATATCCCATCACAATATCGACAGTACTCATATAATTCTACATGCGAGCAGATTTTTGATAAGTTACTTACACTTCTCAGTCTCAAAAAATATTTGAGTGCTATGCGTTAATCGTGACTCAAATATTGTTTGTGGCTGCTCTCAATAGCATTCACATTTTCTCGTCCGTGAAAGTTCAAATATGCTTTTTAGCTTTTTTATATCTGAAAACTTCATTAGACGTAATTTTTATGGCAAACGAAAAAACCGTCCTGCTTGGGTCGATCGGGAATACTTGAGTCGGCAACTGAAAAGTTTTCAAAGTCAAAGTCAAAGTCAAATCGTTTATTTCTTTAGACTTACAAAATAAGTACTTAGACAAGTCAATTTTTTACTATATAAACAGCTTGATAAATAGTTATTACTATCAACAAGAAATAAGGTGCAATTGACTTCAATTCACTTCAATTTTTTGTCCACTAGCGGAAGAAGTGAAAAAGAAACCACTAGCAAGTCCATCGCTTATCAACTAATACAATCTTAGGATAACTAAGTCTAACTGGTCTTACATACTATTTGTCTGTATGGAACTGGGCGACATCCGGCCAAGCATTAATATCATTTACGTAGTCATCTACGGAGTAATAGGCTTTCTTGATAAGATTTCGTTTTATGTACAGTTTAAATTTACGAATAGGGAGCTCAGTTGCTTCAGATGGAAGCTTATTATAGAATCTTACGCAATTGCCCACAAATGATTTCCCTACCTTTCGTAATCTATATGATGGGATGTGTAATTTGTTCTTGTTTCTTGTATTTTTATTGTGAACATCACACCTTTTCATAAAGTTATCTCTGTTTTTGTGTGTATACATTAGATTTTCATAGATGTATTGCGATATTACTGTTAAAATATTTATTTCTTTAAATAATTCCCTCAACGAGTCACGTGGATTTAATTTATAAATAGCGCGTACCGCCCTTTTCTGAAGAACAAAGATAGTCTGGATGTCAGCTGCCTGTCCCCAAAGCAAAATACCATAAGACATAACACTATGGAAGTAACTGAAGTAAACTAACCTAGCTGTATCTTCATCGGTAATGTATCTAATTGTTCGAACCGCATACGCTGCTGAACTAAGTCTGTTTGCGAGAGCATCAATTTGCGGTCTCCATTGAAGAGAGGAATCAATATGTAACCCTAGGAAAACAGTTGAGTCTACAAGGTGAACAATCTCATCCTTTAGCATTATCTTAGTTGGGAGCTCTCTTACATTTGGTAACATGAATTTTATGCATTTGGTTTTTGAAGCATTGAGTAAGAGGTTATTGGCGGTGAACCAATCTAGTATTTGTGAAAGAGAATTATTTACATCGTCATAATTATGTTTATTTCTGTCAACTTTAAAAATCAATGAAGTATCATCAGCAAATAAGACTATATCACAGAGATCTTTTGCTAGAAATGGGAGATCATTTACATATACTAAAAATAGAAAAGGACCCAATATTGATCCTTGCGGGACTCCTAAATCGATTTTTGATCCCCTAGATCTTTCTTTACCAATATCTACTTTTTGGACTCTATCCGATAAATATGATTGCATAAGGTCCAGTGCCTTGTTTTGAATTCCATAATGTCTTAGTTTGTTTATTAATGTACCATGATCAACGCAATCAAAAGCTTTAGAAAGGTCACAAAATACACCAATAGCGTTTTTCGCTTTATCCCATGCATCCAATATGTGCTTTAATAGAACTGTACCAGCATCAGTTGTCGATCTACCCTTGGTGAAGCCAAATTGATTTTTATGTAACAACCTATTGAGGTTGAAGTGAGAGGACAACTGTGTGAGAATAATTTTTTCAAAAACTTTACTCATTGCAGGAAGTATTGAAATTGGCCTGTAATTGGCCGGATCAGTGTGGCTTCCAGATTTATAAAGAGGAACCAGTTTACTATATTTCATGAGATCAGGGAAGACTCCTGCATCAACACAACTATTGAAAATGTAAGCCAAGTATGGAGCAACTTCCTTAATAATAGAACTCAGTACTTTGGTTGAAATACCCCAAAGATCCTCAGTATTTTTGATGTTAATAGACTTAAATGTTTTCACAATATAATTAGCGTTTACATGACTAAATATAAAAACCTCGGTACATTTATCTACAGATGATTCTAATAATTTAACCGCGATTGAAGGTGAGGAGTTTAGAGACCGGGTAACAACTTTAGGAATATCAGAAAAGAATGAATCAAAAGCATCGGCAATATCTTTATCGTGTATAAGTATTGAATTATTAATTTTTAACCTTATTTCTCTTTTTCGTGACTTAGATTTACCAGTTTCGTTATTTATAAGTCTCCATGTTGCTTTGATTTTATCAGATGAGTTTACAATTTTTTTCCTCAAAAACAGGCATTTCGCTGTATTACAGACTTTTTTAAATGTTTTTGAGTAGTTTGTTAAATACAAACGAAACGCAGGATCATTTAACATAGCTTCTCTAGCACCATAAAGATCATATAGTCTATTCCTACTTCTATAAATACCGGGAGTTGCCCAATCGGTAAATCCGACCCTGTCCCTAACTGTGCATGTTTTATATTTAAATACTTCGCTGTGTTCTTTGTTTATAACACTTAAAAGTTTGGCAAAAAGATCATTAGGGTTATCGGAACAAGTTATATTAGCTACTGCTAGTTCCACTTGACTTTGAAAATTCTTAATACGGTTCTCTGTAATAGGCCTATAGGTATATTTCTCAACTTTGTTTTTATCGTTAAGATTATAACTAAAATTAACACTCTGACCATAGTGGTCTGATTTGAAATGTTTGATTACTGCTTTGTTGGTTGGAGATAGACTGCAATAAATATTATCTAAACAAGTGGCAGATGTTAGGGTTACCCTAGTAGGATCATGAAAAAGATGTCGTAAACTAAAGCATTTGAATAAATTAAGCAGCCTATCGGCGAGGGGATTCGCTAAAATATCTATATTAAAGTCGCCACAAACAATGAGATCCTTTCTACATGAAAATAATTTCAGCAAAACCTCTTCCATAGTACATTCAAAAGCTACTTGATTTGCGTCAGGAGGGCGGTACACGCACACTATGATGTGTCGCTCCAGTTCCACACAAGAAAGTTCAATAGTCCTCTCAATAGTGTTCACATCAATCGTGTGGTCATAAACAAACCCCGAGACCTTAATTTTATTAGTTTCGAACTGAAAATTTCATAAGAGAAAGTTTTTGCGAAGTATAAGCGATCGAAACTAAACCGTCACGCTTGGGTCGTTTATGCTGAATCGGGTAACTCTTTTTTTTTACGTTAATCAGACCTTCGTTTGACCGCAATCTCACCTAATGGAAAGCGAAGATGCGGCCAACGGTGTATCACGAAGGTCTAGAAGATACCTATTCACCCTTGTCTTGAAGACACCCAGGTTGTAGGTTGTAGGCCGGAAAAACAGAGGCAGGGAGCGGGTTCTATTCCTTTGCGGTGCGAATAATAAAGGTGGAGGTAAACCGCTTAGTGCGAGTGGAGGGTAAGACAGACGCACAGCGCAATACCATCCATACTTGGTGGATGTACTCGCTTCCTGCCTCTGTTTTTCCGGCCAATTGCAACCTGGGTCTCTTCAAGACAAGGGTGAATAGGTATCTTCTAGACCTTTGTGATACACGGTCGGCCGTATCTTCGCTTTCCATATTGTCTTTTTACCGTAAAAAAAAACTTGTGTAATAAACAGACACTCATTTTTTCTGTCATCACACTAAGTTTTGCGCAAAGTCTACCTACAAAAAAAAAGGTAGGTAGAGTCTGTTCAAAAAGAGAAGAGTCGTAGGAAGTGAGGGCGCTCGTGTGCCAATTTGACAGCTTTTGATGCGTTAACACAGCTCTGTCATTGCATTGCAGTACGACCATTGATTAATTGAAAAGGGAAGATAGGTTACGTTCTCCCAGAGCTTACTCAAAAATTGGCATGTGTTACAACTACACGCAAACACATACGCTCACAGTTATATTTCCAGTCCTGTGCAATACAAAGAAGAACAAAAACGGAAAGACGTATCTAAGACCGAAGTGAGACCGAGACAACAATATTTCACGCGAATCACGACCGCCCGTGCCGCCGGTCCGACGGTGACTGAGGTGGGAGCACACAATTTTACACAATATGAGGTTGCCATTTCCGAGAAACTAGTACCTCATTTTCCCTTTTTAATTAATCAATGAGTACGACTAAATAAATGTGTTGTTCATAAAAAGGCCACGACTCTTCTCTTTTTGAACAGTTCTAATGAGATATAAAGTACTAATTCTGTAGGTCTAGCACGGGAATTGTTGATAGGGGTAGAATAGAAAAAAATTACGTCACTTTGTCATCGAATGCGTAAAATGTTTGAAATTCATTCCTTCAACTCATCGATCAATGTTTTCGCCGACCCGGGGCGCGATAAACCTGATCGATGCTTCAACTTCAATAATTTACGCAATGTATGACGATACGATGTCATTTTTGTCTATTCTACCCTAGACAACAATCTCGTGCTAGGTCGCAAATGGGGGTGCTCCACACCCCCCAGTGAGGGGCCTGATATCGGGCACGCGCGGTGGGTTCGTGGAAGAGAAACCGTTCCCATGTTCTCACCACAAGCGGCAGAGGTGAAAGCACCCTGAGGGTTTTAGTAGTGTTGGAGGCGATATGAGTGCGCATTTCCCTCAGGATAATAAAAAAAAATAAAAAAAAAGCCTTAGCTAAATTTAGATTTTAACTTTCATCCCATCTTGTATGTTTATTTTTAGTAAAAGATTATATTGCTAATTCCTAGCTTAGTTTTTTTGCGACGTGCTAAATAAACTTACCTTTTATTTCCAAATAGGTACTTACCTACATATGTATTCTATGTTATTTACAACGGGATATTTACCATAACCCGAGTTTTTAACGTTGTAAATAACTTTAGTAATAATAACCATGATGGAATTAACCATGATGAAAAGTTTAATATAATAGACATTTGTCACCAACCTTTAGCTACCTACAAGGTAATTTGCTAGATAAGATCATTAGATCTTGAGGAAGAGCCGAAAATTGGTAATTACACGGTCGATGGAGCTACGAGCCAGGAGTGGCAGACTGCGCGGGAGTGCCGGAAATGTGGCGCCGCCGCCGGTCGAAGTCAAATGAGTATCTTATTGATCGGTTTCCGGGTACTTTGGTTAAAAATATTGCGAAATTTTCGAAATCATTGAAAGGGGTTTTAAAAAAAAAAGCTGTGAGCGGTGTGGTAGAAGGGTGAAGATTTATTAAGATACTGTGCAAATTGGAAACCGCTTTTCGGACTAACGATAATTAAGAAAGGGCCTGTGAAGGAATTGGAATAAGTAATTTTGTTTAAAAAAAAAACTATAAACCGACTTCAATTATGTGGATCCGATTATCAGAACTGGACCAAATTAAAATGGACCACAAGGGAAGCACCAGCTTTCGAACAAAAAAAGAATCATGAAAATCGGACCACCCTGGCAAAAGTTCTGAGGTAACAAACATTACAAAAATAGTTAAATTGAGAACCTCCTCCTTTTTTTGAAGTCGCTTAAAAACATTGTATACACTTTACTAATTATTGTTTTTCGATACCTTATTTTTCAGTCAATGATAAAATTAAGTAATACTTTAACCCACCTATGTAGCGCGCTGCAATTTTAGTAGGTAGGTACTGCAGGGGATTCCTGCCAATAGCTAAGGGTCAACGCCGATTAGATCAATACCTAACAATAACAAGAAGGGACTCTACCAATTAACAATTGATTGAACAACAACTGTTATTGAGTCAACAATGGATGATGAAATTCAGGAATAGGTTAATCAATTACCAATCCAATACTCAAAACATGAAATTTCAGTTTGTTCGATTATAGTACTGCTGAGTGTATACTGCAATAATTTTTACTATATTTTTTTCTATGCAAATGTGAAAGTTTAAACTTCCCTCTTAGAACGCTGTCACATTTTCATAGAAAAAATGTGTAACGAAAACTTTGTAGTAAACAGATATTCAGCATACCGAAACTTTAACCTCAACCCCAACAGCCTATATTAGTCCACTGCTGGACACAGGCCTCCCCCCGATAAACGCCTTTATTGGCTGTAATCTCATAAGGGGTAATGCACATAATCCCCACGCTGGGCATGCAGGTTGGGAATCGCAGTTTGGTGGCAGAATTTTTCGGCAGGAGGCGCTGCTGCCTGGCTCCGGTAAATATCCCTTAGTCGCCTCTTACGACACCCACGGGAAGAGTTGGGGTGGTGCAAATTCTATGCCGCTGGTACCACAAGGCGGATCTATGTACTTAACGATAGAACGAAGCGAAATAAGTTTATGAATGAAGTAGGCCCCCGGTAAACTAAAATTTAAAGACCGCGTCAGTTTTGAGTACCTAAGCCTAAGCTATATTATCTATTTTAATTTTTAATTTAAGTAGAATGCGGGTTTTTTAGCACCCTTCAGTTTTTAACCTATATGTCAATAAAACTCACGAATTTTATACACGCAAACGTTAAACATTGTAATAGTGTAATGTAATTAAAATAAATAATTGAGATGTGGTAACAACCCCCTGATAATCTACATAGAATCCCTAACCCCATAATTGAAAAATTCTACATTGTTTTCCAGGCGGTAGGTACATGTTTATCATGGTCATCTTCATTGATCGGAAATCGGAACTCGCTCTAGTCTATGCCGTCATAAAAGATCGCCCATAGAGATAACATACAAGCCATATCTCAACCATGAACAAGATCGCAATTACAATCGCTAAAGTTATACAAGATCCAACCTAATGATACCACTCTCTCATCTAAATTCTAAAATTTTCGTGTAGACAGCCACCGCCACACCTATTTATAAATCTCCAGAGATTTGTTCGTATGAAATTCCGGTGTTAGTCTTCAGTAAAGCTCGCAGCGCGAAGCTTCTGTTTTTCGGGACGTTTCAGAAAAAAAATATGAGTTCAGTGTAATCCGTGTTGAAAAACAAAGTGGTAAAAGGTACCGGTAGTTTACACAACACAAGACACGAAGAGAATTTGTAGGTAGGTATTTTAATTGAATGTGAGACCTTATTATATATGCAGTGTGCAAATAGTTTTGCATAGGTCGCAATTTATGTTCATAACAGTCTAATTTCGTCTGCATTCATGCACACAAATATCATTAACTGCCCACAAAACTTCTATAATTTTGAATAAAGCATGCTCTTAATCTACCTTATACCTTCACTCTACTGTTAACCATTTTTTCTGAAGCTTCGGTAGGTAACTTTCTATAACTATGGATACGAAAATGCCTTTAAAAACTTGTAATTTTTATAGATATGTGTATTCAATTCAGTACCTTTTTAAGTACATAGACCTACTACTACTACGTACTTAAATTAAATTCAAAAAGTGTTGCTGGCCGTACATTCAAAAAAGTGTTGTTGGCAACACCTGGGCAAAGTGATAAGGAATTTGTTTATTGCTTATGAATTGAGGCTAGGTATTTTCTCTCGTCTTCCCAGGTTTTGTATGTTTGCAAGTTGTGTAGGTACTAAATAAAAGTAAAAAAGTAGAAGTAGGTAGAAGTAGAACTGAATACTATTTATCTATTTCCAATTTTATTTGTAAATTTCTAATAGGTACTAACGAATGTAATAACATATCATATCTATCATAATAATATAATATATGTGTGGTTGGCAGAAGGATAATGCCATAGGTATTAAGCCCACCCTTTGAATACTTTTGGTAAATGTGTGCAATAAAGTATTTATAAAAATAATTAATTACCTGCTTCGATAACCATTTCTTTCTCAAAAATACTTGAATGAAATTTTATAAACAGGTATTCTATATAACTCTATACGAAAGTAACATCTACCTACTAAAGAAAGTAGGGTAGAGTAGTGGGTAGTAATAATTATTAGAAAGTAACTATGAAAATTGAACTTTTCCTCTCTACTCTACCCGAGTAGAGAGCAATTTTCAAGAAAAAGGAAAATGCATCGCATGTTTACCTATACAAGCAGGAAGTGCTAATAGAAAATGTGCCAAAACTTCCTGATTAACTGCCCATATCACACATTATGTACCTACTATTCTATACTTATGAAGCATACAGACAATTTCGTCCATGACTTCAGATGTAAGGAATCCTCGAGAAGTAATAATAAATTACGGAAACAATATTTATATGAAAACTCAAAGCAAGTGTTGTGACGAAACTCTAAAATTATCTAATCTATGAATGGGAAGCAATGTTTTGCTTTCTGGCAGATGTTTTTTTACATGAAAATGTAATACAGCGGATGAGTAAGAAGATAAAAGCTTATTTTATTAGTGCTGCTGGCATCTGACATTGACCATGTGATCATTATTATAAATGTTCGTCAAAATAATCAGTCTATGACAATATGTTTCGTTACTGTACTAGTGCTGTCAATGTTAACTACAATATAAAACGGTTAAAAACGTTCTATGATGTAGATACGAAGACCAAGATAATAATTCTAGCGTCCAAAGTCAACTCTGCTGTGTACTGTGTAACTGTGCACATTTACCTAATGAACAAACAAGAAATGTAACACAGACATGTAATAATCAACTTTATACCTATCACCCTAGAACACCATGCCGATCGGTAACGTCAGCAAAGACCAGGCGCCTAGAAGAGAAAGTTTCAGGCCTCCCTGGGTCAAAGAAAAGGACACTGAAGCCCCCCCTCCATGGACACAACGGAAGCTCAAGCCAGTAGGTGCAGACAACGCAGCTCCTCCAAAGCTTGCGTCAATAGAAGTTGAGGATTATACAGTCAAACCCTTGAAACGTAAGTCAAGTGTGAGTGAATTTATTGCAACTGAATACTCGTGTTAGATTCACAGAACTAAATAGGCTTTTGTATCTAAATATTTTAAAACTTTCTAACACGAATCACTCACTGCCTCTGAAACCCATGTTTTCATGTAGTTTTACAGGCATTGTAGCTGTAAACGTTCAATTAGTCATCAAAATTTGGGGATTACGTAGTTCTTTTGATATATAAACAAAATCTTCTCCAAGGGCTTTCCTTTCTCACCAGCCTGGACACAGAGAAACCTCAAGTTATTGGAAGGTACCGCATCAATTAAATTACCATCGTTGGATATTGAGGGCTCTTCAGACAAAGCTATAGAACGTAAGTAAACGGAAATAAAAGGAAATCAATAATTCAAACAACACTGGATATCAAATTATAGATTCAAGGAGAAAAGAGTCTCTAAGCCCAGATTATGAAAAATTGCTCCGACGTTACCTATATTAATATTTGAGTAAGGTTTATGCAGTAGAAAAGTATGACTGCAGCATAGATCGATCATTTAGCATGCCATAATACCTACGGGCCTTGAACTAGGAAGGTATACCTAAAAAAATTACCTATCAGGGTCATTAAGACCTTGGTAGGTAATTTGTTTGACTTATAACTACGACTGGTCTTATGACCTGTGGTAGGTAACCGTTTGTCCTTTAGTTAACAATATGAGTTTTGAAGGTTGGGAATTGGAATTGGCATGTAGTTGGAATGCAACGATGCATGGATTTCAGTGGGCATGGTGAATGTAGGAATTAATACAACAATATAAACAATATAAATTAATCATGGTTTGTAGGTTTCTATATAAATCAATCAACAGTGACCTTGAATTCTATAGTTCTAATCGCGGAAGCATGTGTGAAAATCAAGTGGGCAAAAGTGCCGTGATAAGCCTCTTATATTTAAGTGTGAGCAGCTACAAATTGTTCTGTTCAGGTGGATAAATACATATGTAGGAATATGGCGGGACTTCAAACACGCTCCTATACCAGAATTATAAAACTGAAAAACCTTTATTTATTAGGTACACTAACGCCGATTAAGCGTGAGATTATTATGCGATTTTTTCTTTCTTGTTTATGATGAATAAAGTTTAAATGCATCATTGGTTCTATTTTTGGCAGTCTCTTGTTTTAATTTAGTGAGAAAGTCTTATGTCTTCAGAAAAGGCGTCATATCCGTTGTAGATGATCAAAACAAGCTCTGCTTAACTTGGGGCTGTGTAGATTACCAGCATTACTTATTTTGTTTTATTTATACAATGGAGCGCTGGTAAAAATATATATTGTTCGTAAAGACTATATTTTTAGTAGGTAATAATAAGTTTGGCTGTGAAAGAAAAAGTGGGCCAGTTAGTATGCAAACAAAAACTAATGTTCTACGTTTGTTTAGAAATAATCGTAGACGAAAATAGCACGGTCGTCCCAACTTTTTCTCTGACGCTACTCCAGCGAAGAGCTATATTTCATTCTGAATAATATGTGTAGTAGGTTTTCATACGTGTTGATATACCTACCTACCTATGGACGAGTGTGGATACTGTGACGTCAGCACCTGCCTGAAACTTTGGCAGGAGACACGAGCTTCGAATAATTGAGTCTCCCGAAACCGAAGATTTTGTTAGTCTGGAGTTCGGAATGGCACGCGCCGTGTAATTTTACTCCAACAGTTTTATAGTTTATTCTTTAATCTTTGCATTGCAAAGTCGTTTATAGTGCAGTAAAATTGTGTATTTTGGGAAAAGTGCAGTTAGCGAATGTGTTCTACATTTCATCTGAACAGTGTTGGTTGCGTATTCCGGCTAGCTTGAAGCCCTTCAGTGGCGTATTGTTGGTGAGCTATTTCCAAGAGTTTGTGTTATAATACATTGTCAAAAACAAATGTATAGTTAACCAATTTTTCTGTATCGTGCTATTTAGACTTTCGGGCTATTTCAGAGAAAAAATGACCTTCTAAATACTTTATTTAAGGTCAATGGTGGTGAAGTTCTCAAATAAACAACAATTTATCAACTTGTATATTGGACATATTATTTCCTTTGCCGTAATAAATTACTTGTCTTATGACTTTAGTGAATAAAAGCTAAACATAAAACAAATTTATGGCCTACATAAAATCTGACAACGATATAAAGCAACTGTGAACTGTATTTAAACAGAATCGGTCCAGTAAAGACCCTTGCTGGACCTCACATAATTCACAATAAAACAAGGCAAATTTTCATCGAAAGCTTACGAAAGTTCTATGAAATGTTCGTATTTGTGCGAGTCACGCTAGCTGTGTCAGTTTGCTCCTTTAGATGTAGATATTTTCGTCCGACGCCTTTACGTGGTATTTTTAGAGACGACACGGACTTTTTACAAAATAAACGGAGATGGGGTTAGGAGTGACTTATAAAAGATCGCCACAGCTGTAATAAAAAAGAAAACTAAATCGTCAAACCACTTGACTTGAAGATAAATCTGTCTAGACACATTGGAGAAATCATTTTTCTTTTGTTATAAATGGCTTATTTTCGTGATGCGATGCTTATGTTTATGGTAGAAAATAACATCGACAACATTAAATATACCTAGGAAAAATATCAGTTTAAATATAAATTTTCAGTTTATGCAAGTTAAGTAAACAGTGTTTTTTTCTTGGAAGCCAATAAATATAGGTAAACTCGTTTTGCCTGATCATATTGCTAGGCCTAGTTTTCTTTTCCATTTACTAGGATTGAATAAAAACAAAGTTGGCTATGTAATAAGGAGTTTGACAAATCGTGCTAAAATAGCGAAGGTCGGCCATCTTGGCAGCGGCCATGTTTATTTACGTATGAATGCCGCGAAACTGCAGCGTCGGGGCCGGAACACGTGTTTCTATCATTTTCAGCACTTTTTTTCTTCCTACAATGTTGGTTTTAATTTTTACAGCTTTATCACAATATTCTCGCATAAAAGCGATTCTATGATTCGTCTTTATAACAATAAACAGCTGGCAGCTTGTTATAGTTGTGTGTTGTACTTATAAAAATATCTTACATTTTCAGCTACATTGAAAAAACAAGCAACAATCAAGGCAGAAAAAACAGAAAATGGTGTATCAGAGCCTGTTGAAGAAAAATTAGTAAGACCATCAGCAACAAAACAGGCAGAGAAAGCGAAAACAGTAGAAGAAAGGCCAAGATTTGGAAGGCCAGGACTAAGAACTGGGCCAAAAGCACCTACAGAAGAGAAGCCTCCAGAAACGAAAGCACCTGAAAAGCCAGCTTTAAGAAGCGTAAGAACTATAGATGATAAAGCTAAGGAAAAGTCAGTTACCATAGTAGATAAAAAACCCGAGAAAAATGGTACACCAAAAAATAATAGCGTGGTAAATGATAAGGTTCCCACTAATAAGACTTCAACGATATCAACTAAAGATAAACCGTCAGCCGCTGAGAAACCTGCACCGAAACTAGTTGAGAAAATTGAACCAGTGAAGCCTGTATTGAAGAAGGTAAATAAAACTGAGCCAGTAAAAGCAGTCGAAAAATCAGAAAATAAAGAAAAACCAGCAGCCAAAGCAGTAAAAACTGAAGAAAAGGTAGAAGAAAAGACAAAAATGGCTACAAAACCACCTACGCCACTAGAAAAGACACCATCAAAGGTAAATATAATCATAAATATTTCAATCCATTACCTACAAAGCTAAGTCATACAAAGTTATACAAATTAGATATAATTATGTTAGTACAGTTAATTATTTAAGAGTTACTTTGAAAACAAAATATGAATCGACTATTGCGCACATTTCAGCTGCCGCCGCGAAAACCATCTCTGCAGAAGGCATTGTCAAAGGACCTGATTGACGGGCCGGTGAAGAAATGGAGGGACCCACTGCACGAACGTGTCAAGGAGAACATAGACAAGACACTGGCCAACGAGATACCTAAAGGGCACACACTGACTAAGAACGAGAGTTTGAGAAGTACGTAGACGCATCTTTATAAGTTCTAGATAGGTACGAAAAGCGTAGGAAATAGGGAGGTAAAAAGAGCCTTCCCAGGGATTAAAATGAGCTGAAATTGAGGTTTTCCAACTTCAGGAAGTCAATTTGTAGTGTGATTATCTAGAACATTAACTGTTTTTGGTAACAATATCGGTGGTTTGTGTAGTTACAATATATAATACGTAGAATTTCGATTTGATCCGCAATCTTGAACCAAATAGAACCTGTGATTTTTGCAAGATTCGTCGTTGATTCCAACGCAATAATGTCTTCCTGTTTATCGTTGACTTTTTATTACTTACATACGCAGTTATTTTTGGCTCGATCTAAATAGATTGTTACAATTTCATTTCTTACCATTTTAAATTTATAAATGGCACTGGTACCAGTGCCACGTCGTTCATCTGAAATCTGGCTAAGCGGTGAGGTTATGGACCATCTAAGTTGGCCGAATGGCGTGTGTAGGATAGAACACGCTGTCAAATCTGTCAATATAGCTGTCGAAAACTCGGGCAACTTAAGGAAGAATCATTAATATTGTACATTGCACTTTCTCTTGGATCTATATCCGTAAACAAAGATTTCTATTGTTTTCATTGCATGATTCAAAGCACTGAGAATAGATCGCTCTATTTGCCTGGTGGTCCAACATTGACACACTGGCGCTTTCTATAGAATATAATTAGCTGAATTACGTGTAGCGTTGACAATCTAAAGGTGACGAATCGTAACGATTAAATCAATGTTGGCAGTAGTAATTGGTACAGAGGAAATAAGATTTGTAAGATTGGATGGGAGATTAATGTCGATGTTGCTTCTTCCCTGGTGAATTATCATTATCAGTGCAGTTGTGGAACGAGAAACACAAAATTGACCATACATATTTTGCCCTAACATCGTCACAAACTGAAAGAATACCTGCTAATAATCTTATCACCAACTTTATTAACTCCAACAGGAATCTAAACATTTAGCTAGACCATACAAAGTTGTCAAACGCAATTGCAATGTACTTAAACATAGTGCTCTAAATTATTCTCGAGTGGATAACGCACATCGTTACCTTTTGATCTCTTGTGCATCGGTCTAGCTTTGGTCTATATGCGGTCCGGAATAGAGCATTTCCGCGTGCGTGCGTTCAGGTGCGAACGCATACATGCATTCGGTTGGCAGTCAGTGCATTGGAAAAAAGATTTTAATTCTTGAACGATAGTTTTTGACTGAATTTTAGAGTTCTGTTTTTTGGTAAACATTTTTGGTTGGAATTTAGACTTTATTTATTCGATAAAGTACCTAGTGATTGATCGTGATGTTCTTGTGATTTGTGATCTTTGCTGGAAGAGAGAATTGTACTGTGAAAACTTTCGTGTAATAGTTTCTGGCACATAATAATAATATGGAGGACTCTCATTATCCTATGGATGTTGTTTATTTTAAAGGTATGATGAAAGTCTGTAAAAGTAATCAGAACCGCTTGATTAGAAATATGTATTTCATTAAATTGTTGCCTATTTAACAGACCATTTTAAATTTGAGTTCATTGCTATTCCGAAAATTCTATAAACCTACGTTATGACTGTTAGGGCTATTGGCGCATCGAAAATAGATGACTATCTTTATTGTAATGTTCGTTAGCCATTCTACTTATCATCTATAATCTTCATCATCATCATCAACATCATCATGATGATAATGACGTTGGTTGGCTAAATTCTGAAGCAATAGTAACCTATCCATTATTAAATTCAAACCTCAATCATCTATTCTAGGCTTATTAAAGCCAACACCACCACCGATGCCACCACCCCTTCCTCCCAAGATGCCACCACCGCCCGAATTCAAGAAAGCTCCAATAGATCCGACCAAATTAAAGAAACTGGAGTCACTGCGCAGTCGACCACGAAGGAGACCAGATTGGAGTGACATGATGAAGGAGGTTGAAGAGGGGAAGAAGTTGAAAAAGGTCGTTTGTAATGATAGGTGAGGTTGCGCACACTAGTAAATGAAAACTATCATGATATAACATAATAACAAAGTCTTAAAAAATAAATAAGCCTGGGAAAGATCTAAATATATCTTATGTAAGTACCTCTAGAATTCTAGATGATGACATTGTGTTTTTTTAGTGGTTTAGCAGCCCAGGGTCCCAAAATATATATGTTTGAATCTTTATGTTACCTACTATATTTTTTTTATTTAAATTTAACATACCCTAAATAATAAAAACGCTACATAACTGTAACCCAAATAAAACTGATTCTAGGTCAAGCCCTATCATCACAAAATCAACTTTAGTGAAAAACAAGGACCAGTTCATCTTCGAATCAGAAAAACCTAACTCCACACACAATGCGCTGCTGACTGAAATCAATAAGGGAATCAAATTGAAGAAGACAAAGACAAATGATAGGAGTAAGCCAAATCTAGAAGGCTTAAGGAAGTTTAGAAGACAAATGACGATCGAGGAACAAGTACAAAAGTCGATGTCCCAGGCTAACTTAGCTGCTTCACCATCAGGAGTAGCTCTTGATGAAGTAAGTTCAAGATTATCTAAAATTTATGTTTAATTATTTTATTTATATAAATATTTCTTACTCTTAACTTCAGAACTATTAAAACTATTTTGATGCCATATACCTTATATGCACTGATATTTCATAAGATACGTAATATTAATGTAAGTAATAATAATAACATGTAGGTACTGGTCTATCCAGGCATGTTCTAAATTTTTCATCTTTTATTGTAAACATTACAGCTAGTGAGTTTCTTCATAACTATGAAAAAAAAATTAAAAAAAATTCATTAGCTACAAGAAGTTAATAAGTTTTCATTTATTTTCAGTCACTTATTGCTGCACCAACAGCAGAAGAGGAAGAAATTGACGAGATGGATGACATTGATAAAGTGAGAGACGATCTTCAATCAACAAAACAGTTGCTTGCTATTGAACTTAGGTAAGAAACAAACAAATTAAACATGTTGATTGATGACTATGGCTGTATGCGATTATATTGATTATTATTAAACTATTTCTCTTGAAACAGAAATAAGGAAGTACAAGAGAGAGAAAACAAACGCCTTCTGACTAGGATAGCAAATTTAGAAGCAGAAGTGGCAAGAGAGCGTGCTATCATTAAACAAGAACAACACAAAACAGTTATATCAGTAACAGATGCATACGATGAAAGATTAGTCACCAATCTGAAGATGGAAGTGGAAAAAGCAAAAGAGACCGCGGATAATTTGGAAAAACAATACTTACAAGCGGCAGAAGATAGAGATACTGCTATAACTGAACTTGAAGAAGTAAAGAGACGGAATGCGGAATTAGAAAAGAAATTGGAACAAGCTTTATCGGTTGGTAACCACTTTGATTCACGTTTTATTCATATTATGACTATTTACTACCTACTAATAAAAAGGATAAAGGCGATCGATAAAGGCTGCAGACACACACATGGTATTTAAAAAGAATCACTATCATTTCAAAACGTGTATTATGTGAAACGATAACAGAAACTCTAACATTCATAGAGCTATTTTATAATAAAAAAACTATCGTAGTTTGACGAATTCATTTCGGATTATGAGAACGTTGATGTTCTTCTAAGTTCCAACACAAAAAAGATTCGTGATTAACCAGCTTACATCGGTAATGATTTCGTAGAGCTTAAGCAAACTAATGACTAATGCTTCACTAACACTATTTCAGGCAAAAGTAGAAGAACAATTTATATCAGAAGAACCCCTATCATTCTACCAGAAGAGACAAATGGACTTCGAGAAACAATGTAGGCTTTTGGACATCGACATAAACTCTCCTGAAGCTGAAAATTTGAGAAAATCTGCTTCTGATGCTAACCATAACTCTTTTAATGCTTATAATGCTGCTTATGCTAACATGGATGATGAGGTATGGCTTTGCAAAACGCTTACGCTAATATCCTAGATATTGACGGAGAAAATATTAATTTCCTGGGCATGATTGAGTACTTTGATTAGGTATATGTTTTGGTATAAAGTCATCTTTTACCTCACCCTCAACCTCAACAGCCTGTATTGGTCCACAGCTGGACACAGGCCTCTCCTGATAAGCGCTTTATTAACGTTCATCTCGTGTGGGGATAGTGCCCCCACGCCACGCTGGGCGTATGCCCAATTCTAGCACCGAACTGCGATCCCCAAGCCGTATGGCTTGGGGATCGCAGTTCGGTGCTAGAATTGTTCTGCAGGGGGCGCTGCTCCGATGGATATCCCTCAGTAGTCTTTAATGACACCCACGGGAAAAATTGAGGTGTTGCAAATTCTAAGCCAGGACTACACAGCTTTACTTGCCGACTCCTAAAATCATAATACTTACCTACGCATATTGAACATTACTAATCACAATGAATCTAATACGTGAGTAAAGATAAGATTCAAATCAATCCAAAGATAATGATTATAGCTAGGAACATACCTACAGGTAGTTACGGTACTCAAGTCATGATTGTCATGGGCTATAAGGTACCTACATCAACCTCAACTGCCTTTATTCTTCCACTGCGGGACGCAGGCCTACCCCTATAAGCGCTTTATTGGCTATTATCGCATGGGGGTAGTGCCCATAATCCCCACGCTTAAGGTACCTACCCGTACATGTACATGTACAGGTTATTTCCCTTATACAATATAGATATATGTATGTATGTATGTATTTATATAAGTATGAATGTATAAGTAGGTATATATACTTGGTGATTGTACAATTATAATCAGTAGGTATTTAAATTTTATTTTGTATGTGAGATTTGTATTATCCAACTACATGCACACGGATCTCCATGTTCAATCCAACGATCCTATCCATCCACGGTTGTGGATGGATAGGATCATTGCTCTTGTCTGGTAGAGATCGCTCTTGAGCTATATGACCGCCAATTGTCACATATTTTGTAATGTTTATTTTGTTTGTTAATTACGTTTAAGTGTACAATAAAGAATTTTCTATCCATATATCTTTCTACATGTAAGAATGAAATTACCTGTGATTCCAGGGAATAATGCCAACGAACGTAGGCTCCAGACGTTCAAGCCACGCCATCAAGTCGCAGCTCTCAGTAACAAAAGATGATAGCTTTGAAGAGGAGTCTGAATCTGAAGAAGAAGAGGTAAGTCTTCTTCTTCCGGTCCTCATCCCACGCTAGGTGGGGTCGGCACAACATGTGAGTTTCCTCCATTCTGCTCTATCAGCCGTCATCTCTGTACTCACACCTTTCTTAGCCATGTCCTCTTTCACACAATCCATCCATCTTTTCCTCGGTCTTCCTCTCCCCTTATATCCCTCCACATTCAAACCTAAGACTCAAGAAGAAGAAGAAGAGGTAAGTAAATACTTTAAATAATTAATATTGCTGGACAATTCACACAGCCCCAAGCTAAGCAGAGCTAGTGTTATGGGTACTAGATAATTGATATACGTAATACTACACTCAGAGATAGATATTTTTTATTATACATAGAAAACATCCAGAACGCCCTGAACAAATATCTGCAGATCGTACGCATATTTGTCCCGAGGCGGGAATCGAACCCGCAACCTCCTGCGTCGCAGGCTGACCTTCGCCCACCGCGCCATAGAGGTCATCAAACTCTCAACTCACTTAACTCAAATCTACATATAAAAATAATTATTAAAGCAGGCTGTTTGGCTATTGACTATCAAAGGCCATCGTATTGTGTCGCCAAGCGTAGGTTCACTCTAATCCACGGTGGGCCTTGAAAAGGCCCAACACCTAAACGAGATCAATATCTACAGAAAAAAAACAAGTTTTCAAACTTTACAGACCTGAATCTCTTGGGTAAACCCTACCAAAGTATTATATTAGGTCCTTACATATGAAATTGGCGTTTTTCGTACTGGCCACTTTAATCACAAATTTCTCCTCTTTGGTAAGGAATTCCAAATTCAAATTTGTACAGCTATAGACTCATGTATTTGTGCTTCGATGATCGTCATTTATTTGTTTTTTTTCTTCTGTTTTTTTCTGTTTGCGTCACTCATTTTACAAAATGGAAAACTTAAAATATCGCATTATTTACGAGTACGAGTTCCGCCGTGGCACTAGTGCTGCGGAAACAACTCGAAGGGTGAATGATGTGTATGGCGGTCGTGTTGCAAAAGAAAACACAGTTCGTTTTTGGTTCCAACGTTTTCGTTCTGGAAATTTCGACCTGCAGAACAAGCCCCGTGGACGGCCTGAGACTCAAGTTGATAATGAAGAGTTGAAGGCTATTGTGGAAGCGGATCCATCGCAAACCACGTCCGAGTTAGCTGCAGGCTGCGATGTTAGTGATAAAACTGTTTTAATTCACTTGAAGCAAATTGGGAAGATTAAAAAGCTTGAAAGGTGGGTACCTCACGAATTGACTGAAGCAAACCGGCAAACGCGCGTCGACTGCTGCGTTACATTACTAAACCGGCACAATAATAAAGGTATTTTAAACCGAATCATTACCTGTGATGAAAAATGGGTTCTTTACGATAATCGGAAGCGCTCAGCGCAATGGTTGGATCCTGGCCAGCCAGCCAAATCCTGCCCCAAGCGAAAATTAACCCCAAAAAAGTTACTTGTAAGCGTTTGGTGGACTAGTGCCGGTATTGTTCATTACAGTTTTCTCAAATCTGGCCAGACTATTACGGCTGATGTCTATTGTCAGCAATTGCAAACCATGATGGAAAAGCTAGCGGCTAAACAACCTAGGCTGGTCAATCGCTCCACGCCACTGCTGCTTCACGACAACGCTAGACCACACACTGCGCAACAGACGGCTACTAAATTAGAAGAGCTTCAATTGGAAAGTCTAAGACATCCTCCGTACTCCCCGGACCTTGCTCCAACAGATTACCATTTTTTTCGAAATTTGGATAACTTCTTGCAAGGGAAAAAATTCAACTCCGATGGGGCAGTCCAAATCGCCTTCAAAGATTTTATTGATTCCCGTCCGACTGGTTTTTTTAGTAAAGGGATCAATGAACTACCTATAAGATGGCAAAAGTGCATAGAAAATAATGGTTCATACTTTGATTAATTAAATATATTATATTAAAAAATATTTGACTTTTTGTTCCTCCCATACAAAACGCCAATTTCATATGTAAGGACCTAATATCTATCAAAGTTTTACTAAAAAAGATTATTATTATAATCAGTCAATCGACCTGCTGATAGTTTGATGGAGCTAATTATTATCGAGAAGTCGCGTAGGTATTGATAGTGAATATAAATAAAAAGATCATTAACCTAGGTCAAATTATGGATTGGAAGAAGAAGTAAACTATTAGAATAAGTGAATCCAGTACACAGCAAAAAGCCACTAACATTATTTGGGCAAGGTCCGTATCACCGTAACAACTTAGTTGGTCTAATAGTGAAATACCTTACAGGAAGAAAGCGAAGAAAAGAAACAAAAACGAATGGAGAAGGAGGTCCGTAACATGAGAAACAAAATCCGACACCTGAAAGAGAAGCAAGACAATATGAAGAGAGAACGCATGGCATACAAAATGTCGCTCAAGAATCAGCAGGCAGCACTCAAGTAAGTACAGATCTATCTACTAAACAGACTATATCTTCTTGTATAATAAAAGAAATTTGTGTTAGTTACACTATTTATAACTCAAGAACGGCTTAGAAGCTTAGAACCAGGAGACGGACATAGGATAGTTTTTATTTCGTTCCCGGCTAAACGAATCTTGATGAAATTTGGCAGGGAGGTAAACGGTATCCCGGGGACGGACATAGCTACTTGAATAGAGCTTGCGCAGCCGCGGGCAAAAGCTAGTGATATTATAAAAAGACTTAAAATAAGTAGGTCAAGCTCAATACTATTATGTAGAACTGAACTCTAGAATAAATAGGGCAAGTATTTTTTTATTGGTTCCTACGATGCAGGCCCCGTCTTGTGATGATTTACCAGTTGTCAACGTTCTACGTTGACAACTGGTAAATCATCTCTTCTTACACAGAAATAATAGCTAAATCTGTATTGGTACGTAGTACGTAGCAATAAACATATTTTTCCTTTTTTGTTCTTTTATGAGGTCATCGATTTATATCAAAATTCTTCAATAGGTATAATCAACGGGGTTAATGGCATCCTAGGCAGATTGGTAGTTAGGAAAATACATTTCTGAGAGATTTAAAAAAAGAAGATTGAAAAACCTTCTTGTTTCAGAGATGAAAAGAAGAAATACAAAGAACTAAAACGCGAAGTAGACAAAATGGCGGCGATGATGAAAGAAGTCGGCTCAGACGAAGAAGAAGACGAAGAGGAAGAGGAAGAAGAAGAAGACGAGAAGAAGAGCGAATCAGAAGAAGAAGAAACCGAGACAGAAACTGAACAGGACACAGAGAGTGAAACTGAAAGCGAGAGTGAACCTGAGGTGAGATTGATATATATATCTTATTCTTATTTAACATTATGAGATTAGACAAGTCAAATTTTTCTATATAAACAGCTTAATAAATAGTAATTACTGTCAAATAAGAAATAAGATGCAATTGACTCTAATTCACTTCATTTTTTTGTCCACTAGTGGAAGAAGTGAACAAGAAACCACTAGCAAGTTTATCGCTTAACAATTGATACAATCTTTGCATAACTAAGTCTAACACAACTATGTTCTTACGTACTATTGTCGGTGTGGAACTGGGCGACATCCGGCCAAGCATTAACATCATTCATGTAATCATCTATGAAGTACGAGTAATAAACGTGAAATAGACATGAAGGCAACTCAACCAACCCAGCCTTCCCGCGGCTATCGTAAGAGGCAACTAAGGGATTTCCACCGGGGCGGGCAGCAGCTGCTCCTGCAGAACCATGCTACCGTCGAACTGTGATCCCAAACCCGCATGCCCAGCGTGGGGATTATGGGCACTACCCCCATAAGATAAAAGCCAATAAGGCACTTATCAGGGGGAGGCCAGCGTCCAGCAGTGGACCAATACAGGCTGTTGAGGAGTTTGTGGTTGAGACATGAAGATGATGAGACAAAATGTTGACAAGGTCCCAAGGACCTACCTACCTAGTGCTAACTTATTGGGCTAAAATGATGATTTATTTAATTTTTCGTTTATCAAGGCACAAAAAGTAGGTACTTATACAATTTTCTTAAATTAACAGTGTGTATAGCTATAGCTACGTTATACACCAGCAATAAAGATGAAACATTATTTAGAATAAAGAACAACAACGTTACAGTCGCTCATTTGGAGTTATATACCTACATAGAGACTAGACAAAGACAAGTCAAGCAAGAATACAAAAAATTAACGAGAGATGCTTGTTTTATTAGAAATAAAAGAATTGCATGCATACCTACATCATCGATCAAAAATTTCGCTGGCCGCGAAATTTTTGATCGATGCATGCATATGATCATGGTGAGGAACTTATGAAACCAGAAAGTTTGAACAAACGAGGATTGCGCTATTTGCGTTGGATTAGACGCTACTGATATTATCGGTGTCAGTGATAAAGATGATGATGACGATAAGGCGATACTTTGACTGTTATCTAAATACAAAATAAAGTTAGGTACTGACTGACTATAGATAACAAATACAATAATTCGTTTACTGTTTTCTCAGGATGCACCTGTACCAAAGAAAAAGGATAACCTAACCACACGTCTTAAGCGACACGAATCCCGAGTGACTGCTCTGAAGAAAGGAAACGCGCTTCTTATGGCAAATGTTGACCGGATGAAGGACGATGTGCTAAAACAACGCGAGGAATCATGCTCGTTGAAGAAAGAATTAGACTCCCTTATTGATGATCTTGATTAGGCTGTATAAGCGAAGATAGATATGACATATGCAAATACACATTAGGCGTTCTAAACGCACGCTACGAATCGTGTTGTGCTTGCTCGAAGTTCCTTCAAGAGATACAGATCAAGCTAGGTTAAGTTATCTTTTATTATGTTCACTTTAGATAGGCACAAAGGCTTCTCGCTATTTTAAAGTACTTAAAGCTTCATGCTTCATGATTTATGTATATCCCTTTGGTCTAAGTTGCTGTATTTTGTTATTGTATACTGAGATTTAGATAATAAAAATTACATTAATTTAAATTGATTAATAAGTAGGTACATATACTCAAAAAACAAGAGTCCTAAATATGGTCCTAATTATAAGTTACGATTAGGACCATTGATATGATTCATAACGCAGCTAAACTAAAACCCAACCTAGGTATACTTAGGTAAGTAAAATTGTTCACAATAACGACGCATACAATAATAATTTTATTAATCCATCTTAGCTAAATTTAAATCACGTGATTTGTACATAAATAGGTACATAAGTAATTTTAAGATCATTTCGTGTAATTTTAATCACACAATAAACTTTTTCACCTAATAAAAATGTATTTTTGTTACCCACTTAAAAATGCTAGTTGGGCAAGGAAAATTAGATTCCTCTGCGCGTAATAGATTCTGTAAGTACCTAAGCGCTATTATATTAATTATTTATATTTTATTCTATAAATATAGTTACCTACTGTAAGGATTAGAACAGAAAAATATGCGATAGGCACACCACTGTCCCTGTTGCCACCAAAGAGAATACAATAACATAGGTAAGTCGCCACAGGTCGTTGAGGATGCAGCCGCAAGTCGACCGCGCGCTACACGAAGCGCGCGTCGCCCGCGCGCTCCTTTGACCTGTCCTGGGATCTCGCCTGCCTCTGAGGACCAAAGTGCGGGTATACAAAAGCTACGTCCGGTTCCGACTCACTTATGCAGCGCCGGCCTGGTACGCCCTCATCTCGAGGACCAACAGGGACCGGCTCCAGGCGCTGCAGAACGTCGCGCTGAGAATCTGCACGGGCGCGGGCCGATACGTCAGGAACGACATCATCGCCCGCGACTTGCAGATCAAATCCATCGAGGAGTTCGTCGTGCAGTCGGCGCGGCGGATGTACGACCGCGCCGACAACGGTCACCACGAGCACCTCCACCACATCGCGCCGCCCCAGACCCGGCCCCCAGACCACGACCGCCCGTGGCGACCTCTCCCGCGGGACCTTACCCCGCCGGAACCACCATGAGTCCTTGGGTTGTATAATAAAAAAATAAAAAAAACAACCAATGATATCTTAAATAAGTATGCAGCCAAGAAAAAAAAAAACAATGTAGATAGGCAAACAAAAAGAGCTTTTTTTGCCTCAACCCAAGGACCGAGGGGTCGTCACCCATCGAGTTGAAGCTGGGGTAAAGAGGCCAAGCCTCGAGGCCTCCCTCCGTGCCCGCACAAGGGCCGGAAAGAAGAAGTTGAAGTCGCCACAAAGCAAAATTTCCAATGTGAAAATGTCAATGTCATAAAAGATGTCAAATGTCAGTGTCGGTTAATGTTTAAATTTTTTAAACAGCTGTCAAAACAATCCAAACCGAAACGGTCGCTTGCATGTTTATTTGGTTATTTTCGGATTATTCGTTTTATTAGATTTATTCTCGATTAGAAGTGCAAAGGTTGCTAAAAGAAATACCAGTGTTTACTTATATACCAGTACGATGCCTGTGGCCGAGGCCGAAAATCCGCGGGTAGCGGTATCCGCAGCCCCGCAAAAGCCAAACCCTCGGAATAATCCTGTGATGTTTAAAATATTCCAAAATGTTCAATACAACGTCGTTCAACACAAGAAATACGTAAAAGAAATGATCAAGCTCTACAAAAAGGTAAGAATTACATAGCTTACCTACCTAGCCTAGCTCAAACTACCAGCATGAAGTTTGTATGTTCCTAACTCAGACCAAGGCTTGGTCTGGGGTTCTTATTTGGTTTCACTAAAAAGTATTTATGTAATTACCTACCATTCATTTTCCCCCCATGGTTTCAGCTTGATGAGGACTCATTTCGTGAAAGCTTCAAGAACGCCCTCCTCTATTTGTTTACCTTCGGCGATACAAGTGCTAATGTGGACAGAGTTGTGCAGTATGTGGCCACTTTCTGCACATCTCTTGATGATGAGGAGGAATTTTTGTTGTTTATATTCGATATTATTTTTGAGGTGAGTAAACTATCAACACAACATCTAGAGTCTGCTCAAAAAGAGAACAGTTGTTGTGTTTTTGTGAAATAACACTTTTAGTCATACTGCAATGACAGAGCAGTGTTGTCAACTCAACAAAAGTTGTCAATTGGCACACGCACACCCTCCATTCCCATAAGTCTTCTCTTTTTGAACTGTACAAAATATGAACTGTAAAAAAAGAGTGGCATCAAATAAGTGCGAGGGCTTACACTAGATCATAATAAACACCTTAAGGTAGCATCAATTTTGCTGGGAGTGAGCCAATCACTATTATGAATGGCTAAAACATCTATTCAGTAGCCAACAATAATGTATTTACTTACCTACAAAACTATGGAAAAAGAGAAAGAGGCCTTTGCCCTGCAGTGTGATTATCAGGGTTAAAAATTATTATAATAAGCCAATATTAAGAACAGACAGTGTGGTGCTGGCTTAGAATTTGTACCATTCCACCACCATTAGGTGTTGTAAGAGGTGACTAAGGCATATCCAGTTGGGGCAGGCAGCATTGCCCCTGCAGAATATTCCTGCCTGCCCAGCAGTATGTGAATTATGGGCATTACCCCCAATGAGATGGGTGTTTACCAGGGGGAGACCTGCATCCTGCAGCGGACCAATATAATGTTGATTTTGAGGCGAAAAGAAGACACCACACCAGCTTTTGTGCTCAAACTCAAGATAGGTAATCAATTCGTTTTTGAATGATGTTTCAGTGCCAATGTGTATCAGGTCAGGCAGTGAGATACAGAGCAAGCCAGCTGCTGGCAGCAGTGCTGTCAGCTCTTGGAGACGATGCCTCTCTCGATGATGACCTTTGTGACAAACTTCTTGCATCTCAGGTAATATCAGAGCCTGTTCAACACTGACTGCCACCGATGCAAACGTGATGAAGGACAGCCGATTGGCGACAGATATTTGGTTTTCCGACAGCAGTTATATACCTAATGATTGGTCTGTTTTTAAATTTATTTATTTATCGATAATAGACGAGCAGCTTGTGTCTATATCACACAGTGTTGAGTTTAGTCATTGCATCCCTTTTTGTAGTGTTAATCGACACCAGAAACAAAATCGCTGCTTACCGATCTTCATCAAAGTCCATGCTTGTTTTCCAGTTGCAACTAATATACTATTCAACAAACCTCATTAAAAGTACTGCTGGTAAGATCTGCACCTCAGCCTAAAGCTAGCAGTACCCAAATTAAGAGATACAGGGAGATGTTGCATCAGCTCCAAGCTTAGACAATTGATTTTATGAAAAAAATTCTAAGTTGCTTTTAAAATCAAAATATGAGGTTTTAACTAATTGGTAAGTTTATTAGAGGGGCCAGAGGGATGGCCTTGGCACTGCATTTTATAACACGTTTTACATTGTATCAAATCAAAAACTCTCTATTTCCATAAATAAGAACAATAAATTTTCACTTTGAAATGGTTTAATATCATAATTGATATGATAGTTACAGATTGTGCCTCTATAGATTATAGTTCAATGACTGACATGAAAATAAACTGATAGTTTTTATTTCTGTTGCGTCAGTATGTAGACTAAAATAAAGAAATGATGAAGAAACCTTTAGCCTTTAAAATTATATAGTAGTCTTTAAGCCTTACTATAAAATATAAGATTATCTAGTCCTATCTTTCCACTATAGATGCAACGCTTACAAGACACCCGCGGCGCAGTGCGTTGTCGAGCAGCCCTGGCGCTCCAGAGACTGCAGAATCCTATGGAGCAGGATGATGAAGTTACCAGGGCCTATAGGTTTCACATGAGCTGTGACCCTAGTTCTTCTGTTAGAAGGTAATTTGGCTTGTTATACTCAACTAGCAGCGCCTCACGGTTTCACCCGCGATGTTCCTGTTCCCGTAGGAATTCCGGGATAAAATATAGCCTATGTCACTCTCTGAAAAGTAAGCTTTCTAAAAGTAAAATATTTTTTTTTAATCGGTCTAGTAGTTTCAGAGCCTATTCAATACAAACAAACAACAATCAAATCAATAATGTAAATACAATCTTCGGCCTATGGCATTGCTCATGTAGTGCCTAGATAGGTAATGATTTTAATGTTATTATAATAATAATAATAAATTATGCAGGACTTATTAATTCATATAGCATTATCTCAAGCCCTAGCTTAGCAGAGATTGTGTTATGGGTACTAGATAACTATATACTTAATACAATACACTTCATAGATAGATATTTTTATTATAGAAAAATCTGTACTCACTTATCTGATGGCCAGACAAAGATACTTTTCGCAGGTATAATAATGGCAATACCATTATTATACCTGTATTAACAATTCATTGACTACCCCTTCAGTGCGACTCGCAAGGTAGCGCCGCAGCAGCTGCAGGGGGTGTAACTGAAATTAATGTGTTACATTAAATCTATTTTTAAAACCTTATATTTAACTTGTAATGTATGTATGTACGTAGTTTGTTCGGGTGGAATCTTGCAACTCAAGTTTGAAGATAACTTCAACCGATTGAGCAAAAAATTCTGCTCTACTTTCATAATATCCACAGCCAAAGAGTGGAATGACCTTCCTGCATCTGTCTTCCCATTAGAGTACAATCTTGGAGTCTTCAAATCTAGGGTAAATAAGTTCCTTTTGGAAAAGCGTGTTCATCTAGGCTACATCTTCGCTTTCTTAAAGTGAGTTGGTAGCCAAACGCTAATCCATCAGCAATAAAAAAAAAAGAGCTGAAATTTTGTTGTCTTTAAAGTTTGGTGACCATGCAATGTCATGTTACCATCAAGATGATCTAATGGTGGCCATAGAAACTCGTAAACGAAAGTTTGTTGGATTGGTCTCCCCATGCACTTTAATAATTTACCTTAAAAGTTTTTCTTCTTTTTAACCCATGTAGTGTACACTACACGGGGACGGAGGCTGTCACCTGCGTCTTGGGACATGAAGGTGTTAAAACAGTATATATAATATACTGTTTTAACACCTTCATGTCCCAAGACTTGTTATTATTAAAAACTTAAATGAACTACCATCTCAATCTCTTAAGAAAGTGAAGATGTGTATAGATGGGAACATGCTTTCCCAGACAGCTTACAAAAAATCTCAATGTAAGCAGAGCACAAAATTTCAATGATAATGTTTCTCGAAATATTAGCAGGCATAAAACACGCAGAATTCTCAAATACACTGCAAGGAATTGCTCTACTAATTACACAGCCACCCATAAGATTATTAACTGAAACTTTTTGTCCACAGAGCTATAGTGATGTCCATAGCAAAATGCACACGAAACGTACCGTTCGTGTTAGAACGTCTCTGTGACGTGGACGAGGCGGTAAGACGAGCCGCGTTCCTCTACATATCGGCTGTTAACGTCACGCAGCTGAGAGTGAGACAGCGGGTATTGACGCTCAAGGTAATATTCCGTCGAACTAGGGTAAGCCTGCGCCATGTTCTTCATGTAACAACGTCGCTGTGATGTGTCCGTCGTATAAGAACATCTCTCTATGACGTCTCTGTGACGCGGACGAGGCATTAAGGCGAGCCGTATTCCTCTGCATAGGGTTGATGCCTCAATGAGACACTTCAGCCCTGTTTTGTGTCAGGCCTTCTCTGTGACCGAGCAGTGTACCACAACGTGTTCCACAGTCTCTTCTCGGAAGCACCCACAACATAAGCTGCTCTCGCTGCTGGACGAGGCATTAATTTTTGGACGCCCAGTGACCCACCATCTCTGTCTAGGCTTATCACCATTAATCTACGCCGCACGCCCGGCACTCTTGAGCTAGCAACAACATCTTGGACCCAATACTACAGAAAATATAGTGCTTATGTTTTCTAATATTATTCTTTGAAATAGAATTAAACAAAATTATTTATTTCTATCTCCAGGTCGGCCTAACGGAACGTAGTCAACGCGTTCGACGCGTGGTCGAAGAGATCTTAATTCCTGGCTGGCTGAGCACCTTCCAAGGGAATATCGTCAACTTACTGAAAGCCATCCGGTTAGACAATGTCAACGACGCCAAAGACTCGCAGTACGTCGCTGGGAAGCTTCTGGAGTCTTTGTTCAAGTAAGTACCAACGTAAATAACTTACTTCTGGATGGTTGGGTACTTTTTAAGGAAAAATCGCCGACTTGCTGAGAGCCATCCAGTTAGAGAACGTTAACAACGCCGGACATTCCCAGTACGTCGCTGGGGAGCTTTTGGAATCTTTGTTCAAGTACCTAAGTGTCTAAATACCCTTAATCATGACTGGCTGAGAACTTTCCAAGGCGAAATAGAAATAGACCAGATACATTTGACAGCGCTTAATATATCGCTGTCTTATTTATTCGGTCGTAAAAAAGGGGTGGCTACGTTTTTGTGCTGCCAAAGTCTAGACACTTGGTGTCAGTCAATTCTGATGTTGCCAAAACTAAACTATATACTTACTAGCTGCGCCCTGCGGCTTCGCCCGCCTATCCCGCGGGAATTCATTTATGTTTACAAACTTTCGCGTTTATAATATTAGCAAGATTATAATAATCTGTGTGGATACAAAGCATCATCTAGCTAAGCTAAGCATAATTTGTGTTATGGGTAGGTAACAACACTAGATAACTAAGTGGCGGATTTACACATTTGCAAAAATGTTATTGTTATTACAATCAAGTTGGTCTTGTTTTAACTTACCCTTTGCAGACGGCTCCCAATATCCGAGCTGCTAGAATGGCTGCCCACCGACAAATCTCTGCGCCTCATCCCAGCTGAAAAGCTGAACAAGGAAACGTCGTGGTACTGGCGCCACCTAGCCGAGCATCTGCAGAAGATAGAAGATGATGAGACGCTCGAGACTATTCTACCGGACTTGATTGTACTTACTGGGTATATTCGAGCGTGAGTAGCCTTTGGAATTTCTTAATTATTTATTATGTAGCTGCGCCCCGTGCCTTTGCACGCGTTGATACAATGAACACGTTTAAAGGTGATTTATATCCCACGAAAACTGATTAATGGGGTAAAAAGTAGCCTATGTTTGATCCAGGTTTAGGATTAAGTACCTGTATGCAAAAATTCAGCCTGATCCGTTTAGTAGTTCTGGCGTGAAGAGGTAACAATCCATCCATCATAAATCACACATCAGATACATCCATACAAACTTTTGCATTTATAATATAGTGTGATTAATCACACTAACGGATGGATGTTTGTTACCTCTTCACGTCTAAACTACTGAAAGGATCGGGCTGAAATTTTGCATGCAGGTAATTCTCATCCTTGAATCAAACAAACGCTACTTTTCCCATAAATCCCATAATTCACGTTGCAGAAATCACATACGTTTCTATAGGAACATAGCTAGTAAATAATAAATAACTAATACAACACAGTATGCATGTGCTGCAGCCTGTCAAAAATTTCCCCATGTCATTTAAATACAGAACACCTCTTTTTAAACCTTTATTTCCCTACAAATAAAGGTTTAAAAAAATCTTTACAATTATCAGTCTTAACATAGTACTTTGTTCTAGTATCATAGAGTCTCCCTGCCCGTCAGAGACGGATGACCCCGTAGGATTCAGTACGCGCCAGTACGTGATCCACGAGCTGTGCTGCCTGCTGCGAGTCTACGACGCGACTGACCCCAGCTCGCGCGCCGCGCTGCATCAGCTACTCACGGACGTGCTGACTGGTGAGCTGAGAACGTCTTATTTAAAATATATATTTATATATGACGGAGAAAGTCCCTTCGTACGCTTGTGAGAAAGTAACTAGGTTTTCATATTGAAGCAACGTATTTGCGCCGACATATACATAGCATACAGAATGGACATTCTTCTTATAGATCGTTCTGCACATAAAACGAAATCTTATCAAGAAAGCCTATTGCTCCATAGATGATTAATGATGTTAATGCTTGTCCGGATGTCGCCCAGTTCCGCACCGACAATGTAAGAATAAAAATTAGTTGTGTTAGAACTATCTACTCTTATGTCGCATTATATTTTAGACTTAGATATGCAAAGATTGTGTTAATAAGCGATACACCTGATTTTTTATTTGATAGTAATTAATTACTATTTAATTTATCAAGCTGTTTATAAAGTAAAAAATTTAACTTGTGTAATTGCTTATATTGTATGTATAAAGAAATAAACGATTTTACTCTGACTCTCTGGCTCTTTCCCCAACCAGTCGGAGCTTTCTCACTCAATTTCCTCACTGAAATAACGAGGATCGAACTCTCGGTTCTTATCTACCCTGCCAGTTGTAGAGGAAATAACTATTTATAAAGGAAGCATGTAATTATGTACTAATGTCACATTAAAGCTCTCTTCGCTCGCTGCACTATTACGCAGTTTATCTGCACTTCTAATTCTCCTTTGAAAATGAAAAATTATCAAAAATCTTTAAAAAAATCAGATCTAATATAAAAATAATAGGCGAATATATTCTTTAACGTCCCCCTAGAATGGCCACATATTGCTCGCTACCGAGTAGAGCTCCCTTACCCCCTTTCCTCCATCGATGTCGAATTTTTACCAACAAAGGGCTGGACTGATCTGATCACGTACCGCCTGAAACATAGAACAAAACCTAACAAAAATAAAAGTGCTGCCTAATGTAAAGTGTAATGTCACCGTAATAATCTCTTCAGCTGACTTCTTTTCGGGTACAATTACTAGTGTAAATATAATTATAGAATGCACAATCATACTTAAATAAATTAAACCGGCCGAGTGCGAGTTGAACTTGCGCACGAAGGATTCCGTACCATTATCTTTATAAACGGCAAAAAAAACTTGTCTGTTGTAATGGAGACCTCTAAAATATTTGTTTTATTCTGTTTTTTAATTAGTATTTGTTTTTATAGCGGCAACACACTCGTAAATACATCATCTGTGAAAATTTCAACAGCCTAACTATCACGGTTCATGAGATACAGCCTGGTGACAGACAGACAGACAGACAGACGGACGGACAGCGGAGTCCCGTAATAGGCCTATTACGGGACTCCGCTGTCCGTCGGTCTGTCTGTCTGTCCGTTTTACCCTTTGGGTGCGGAACCCTCTCAACGTTTTAGAAGCTAGGGCGTGCGCTTATTAAAACTTACGTAGAATTTTTTATACTTCGCTTCACAAACATAATTACTAACAAAGTCATAGTAGATGTATTTTTTTTTATTCTTTAGGTGACTACGGCATGCTGAGCAGTGATGTCATCCGCGCCTGCGTGTCTGCCCTAGAACTCGTTGTACCGGATGTGACGGCACGCATAGAGGTCATCAGTACCGTTATATCCGCTCTCAGAGACCCCCCGGAACCGGAAGCACCGCCGCCGCCGCCACCCGCGGTTGATTCAGCGGAAGTAAAGTTGAAAGTAAGTGGTCTATTTACTTTTTCTTATGGTTGTCGGCTTCTAAGAAGTATGTTTTGGCCTCCAATAAAAGGCCATATTGGTAGTGTAGGTTCCAACTAGTTTTCCGTTTTTTCTTTCGGATATCCGCTTCCACAATAGTAAGGGAGGCCGATAGGGGATTTTAGGATTTACTCAAGCACGGCATTAACACAATAATTTGCATCCTGTTGATTGCCTCCCCCATATATTAGTATTTTTTTGTTGGTCATCCGAGGCAACTGATCAGAAAAGTAAAAATAGAAATAGAAATACTCGAGCGCGTCAGATAAAGATTATATGCTGAAAACTGGATATTTCATCAATCTGATCCGATTTGAGCGTATATAACCTAAGGGAGTAGATGGATGGGTTACTTGTAAAACAACCAGAAACTAGTACAGAAATAAATTTTAAGAGTAGACAAAGTACAGAGGCGGCCTCATCGCTATAAGTGATCTCATCCATCCGACATGTAAAAATTTATTTATTTATTTATTTCTAATAGAGGGTGGGACCCTCTATTAGAAATAAAAAAAGCCATTACAAAACATACAAGTAATAAATTTTCAAAAAAACAAAGTTGTATAACTTTTACAAGGATAGATAATGCTGATGAAGCCGTTTTTTAAACATACTACACATAATAATAGGCACTTAATAATAATAATGCTCTCCTAGCCGAATTTCTGCCATTGCGGCCAGTCTCAACGAAGACTAGCAAGGTACGCAGTACATATTATAATGCACAAGTGTGCGCGTAAATACAAATGCACTCTTTATTCCCTCACTCTCATAATCCGATGGGATGGCAGACCGACACGACCGGGGAGAGGCTGGGAGCAGGACCAACAGCTTAAACGTGCTTTCCGAGTCACGGGGGTGTAACACCGCCAACTTCCTGACTCCGAATTGTTTTGCTAGAAAAACCCCGACAATAACTATTGCCTCGACCCGGCGCGGCATTTGAACCCAGACCAACGACGCAACGAGAAAGATGGGCACATACTAGATGTTTAAGACAACTGATGTCGCATTTCATTTTCTGAAAGTTTGACTAGAAATCGACTAAGTACATAATTATTTCCGTTAATAATTGTAGGTATTGATGAAATATATAATACATTTTTATGTTATTTAATTAATTCAGGAAAACTATGATTTGCTTTATTTTGTTTTTGTTTGTAGAGAGCAAGACTTCGCGTGTCCTTGAACGTAGCTATGGAGGCGCAAGAAGAAGCAGTAAGGGAGCAAAACTATGCCTTAGCAGCCGAGTGTAAAGCCAAGGTAAATTATACGCTTTGTTTTTGAGTTTGAGTCTAAAATCCATTGAAACTGCAATGATAAAAACTCGGGGGCTTTGGTTAGGTTATATTGTAAAGTCAATGTAAGTTATAAGCTTTAGCTTTGAGTTAAAGTATAAATTCCAATGGCACCATGCCATGCTATTAAGCTCTAAGGCCTAGAGGTCTTAGCCATGAGTTTGTTAAGCAAGTTATATACTTTACGCTTCAGTGAAATTCTTAATATTATTAACTATTATTCTTGACTGGAATGAAAGATTCAAAGCTTGATTAATGTATATTGCATTTTTTTTTTTTACACCGTAGGTACACTTGTGTTACACTTGATGTCGTTATTTAAGGTACTATATTTATATTTCCATACACAAACTTGGCTTCACAAAACACCATAGGGTTACAAAGGTAAAAAAAAGGACAGACAGACATAAATTAATTAGAAATTAAAAACTGAGAGGTCAGTCTACTCTAGTTATAAAAAACAAATAAAATAATAAAATAAAACAAAATAATAGGTACTTATGTCAAAGTATGCTGCTGTAAAAGGGCATTGACAAACTGTATTAAAATAATGTACAAGATTACATAATAATGTCATAAAATATTAGCATCTATTTACATAAATAAAGCTGCTGTATAGGGGCATTGTCAAATAAACTAAAACCTATATTTTGAGCTCTCCTCAACCTCAACAGCATGTATTAGCCCACTGCTGGACGCAGGCCTCCCCTGATAAACACCTTACTGGCATTTATCTCATGTGGGGTAGTGCCCATAATCCCCACGCTGGGCATGCGGGTTGGGGATCGCAGTTCGGTGAAATAATTGTTCAGCAGGGGGCGCTGCCGCTCGCCCCTCGGTGGATATCTCTTAGTCGCCTCTTACAACACCCACAGGAAGAGTTGGAGAGTTTTGAGATCTATTCCGCAGTAATAAAGAATATTTTGTGCAGGTTGAAGAAATTCAGAAGAATATAGAAGATTTGGCTACTCCGGTCGTTGTTGTTCCGCCACCACAGATAACTGTAAGTAATTTCGTCTCTACGGTTCTCAGTATCTCAAATAAGATAATGTAACTCTATAATTACGACAACTCCGGCTAGAGACTGAAGTCCGGATTCGATTCTCATGGTCAACATTCGTCAACGAAATATTCACTGACATTGATTCCTACTGTTTTAAGTTTTCAAATAAATTGCGATAAATATCTTGTGAATTGTATTTTTTTATTAATATTACAGTTCATTGACCATTACTATATTTCAGACGATAAGAGAGAAGTTATCAGACGTAGCGACCCTGGATAAATGTCTGACCATCCTCAACTGTGCGTTGGACACGCCGCAACTGACTACCGTCTCGCCTAATTTGATGATAATGTTCTCTGAACTAGAGGTTAGTAATGTTAGTAGTTATCAGACGTAGCGACCCCGGACAAATGTCTGACCATCCTCAACTGTGCGTTGGACACGCCGCAACTGACTACCGTCTCGCCTAATTTGATGATAATGTTCTCTGAACTAGAGGTTAGTAATGTTAGTAGTTATCAGACGTAGCGACCCCGGACAAATGTCTGACCATCCTCAACTGTGCGTTGGACACGCCGCAACTGACTACCGTCTCGCCTAATTTGATGATAATGTTCTCTGAACTAGAGGTTAGTAATGTTAGTAGTTATCAGACGTAGCGACCCCGGACAAATGTCTGACCATCCTCAACTGTGCGTTGGACACGCCGCAACTGACTACCGTCTCGCCTAATTTGATGATAATGTTCTCTGAACTAGAGGTTAGTAATGTTAGTAGTTATCAGACGTAGCGACCCCGGACAAATGTCTGACCATCCTCAACTGTGCGTTGGACACGCCGCAACTGACTACCGTCTCGCCTAATTTGATGATAATGTTCTCTGAACTAGAGGTTAGTATAGTAATGTTAGTAGTTATCAGACGTAGCGGCCCTGGAAAAATGTTTGACCATCCTCAACTGTGCGTTGGACACGCCGCAACTGACTACCGTGTCGCCTTACTTGAGTATCTTGTTCTCTGAATTAGAAGTATTACATCACAGCCTTTACCTGTGTACCGCTGGACATCGCCTTCCCCTGATAAGCACCCTGCTAAATGGTAATTATCCTTAGTGATGCCATAATCACTAAATGTGTTGCGCCGCAGTTTGGAAATAGATATGTTCTGCAGGGGACGCTGCTGCCCGCTTCCCGCGTCTCCCCGCTCCCCGCTCCCCGCTCCCCGGTCCCCGCTCCCCGCTCCCCGGTCCCCGCTCCCCGCTCCCTCTTAGCCGTTACTACGAGGCTGACTAGAGGCATAAGTTTTTAAAACATAAAAGCCGCGGCATCGGTTAATTCTGCTGAAAAATGCACGGTAAACAAATACGTTAAATACCCGTGAATGTTGTATTATACGGGATTCGTTTATAATGTTAGTACGTAAGTAATTTCTTCTAAATAGAACTCATATTAAAATAGAGCTTCAAAATATGAGTACGATTTCACAAAGTTTTAATTATGTATTTCATTTCAGGTGGACATTTTTCAAAATCCCGACATTATAATAAACGCGTTACAAACCGTGGCTCTTTATGGAATGCTGGACAAAGGATTTGCGAAAGAAAATAAGGCGTTCTTCTTTGCTAATGTAAGTTCTCCGAATTCTAATTCTAAGTGGGAAAATAAAATCTGCCTGGATTTCTCGCATAGGAGTGTATTGTGCATTATCTCCCAGCTATGCAGGCTCTAACCAGCCCAGCTCCTTGAAGTATCGGAGCAGGACTTTAGGTGACTGACAGCTTCGTTTCAGCTTTTCTGTGGGTGTGGATGGGGTTGATGCCTTAATGAGACACTTCAGCCCCGTTGTGTCTGGCCTCCACTGTGGCCGTCTCGAGCGCACGGTACTTATAAGTTGTCCTCTTCGCTTTAAAGACAAGCGTTGTCAGTTTCAGACCCATACATAATGCAAGTCCACAGGGCCAGCCAGGATATTATCTATAGATGGCTATGGGAGGTCTCCCTAACCATCCATAGAACAGCCATAAACTAAAAATTCATATTCAGCATTAGTCAGCCGTCTTTTACAGACCCCGCCTTTTTATTCGGTGAGAAAATTCAATACGGATATACTGGTCTGGAGGGGACCAGAATTATGTGGGACTCGACGCCCTCAGAAGGACGTAATACCCGCTAAAACCTATCCGGTGACTATCTCTCGACCATTTTCGCCGAACCACAGGAACATAAGCCTACCGCGGCCCGGCTGGCGTCCCCTCTTCCTCCCATACATGGCCGGCAAGCCCACCATTCCACACACTCGCCGACCCCATGCTTCCGTCTCATTTCCTCTCCCCGATTGGGACACAGTGTGTCTACCATGAGTTGTCACAGTTAAATCGCCTGACGTTACTACAGTAGTTACGTGAATACGCATGTAGTTATCCACAGCGCATTTTAGTACCCAACTATCCGCTAGAGGCGCTTTAGAAGTTACCATACATTTTTTTAACTACAGCTCGCTAGCGAGTATAGATTGTCAAATCTTATGGTAGACACACAGATCCCGCCTGCCTACAAGGCGTCCTACCAGTTTACCAAGCCGCGGTCACTCCTCAAGACGACAAAGTGTAGTCGGTTCTAAGATGGCCCAGTGCCACTAATTTATTGAGTGTTGTCGTTAACTCTGCCAGAAAATTATGTTACAATTTCTCGCTAGGAAGAAACGTTAAAAAAAAACAATTAAAATAATGGAGCCCGGACGGAGTTCGGAAAAAGTTGTAACCATTTATTTATCGAGATTATGGTATGGCATGGTGCATGGTAAATACACGAGGTCTTAGAAATATAGTTTTCGATGTACATAATCTACTCTTTCGAGCGTACAAAGATACGCGGCTTATCGATATGGTCTTCGATCTACACAATCTACTTTAACGAGCGTACAAAGTACGCGGCTTAAAAGTATAGTTTTCGATCCAGACAATCTACTCTTTCGAAAATCCAAAGACGGCTAGATCTACACATTTTACTCTTGTAAGCGTACAAACAATAATAATTAAATTCGTTTACTTAGATTATAAAATCCACTGTGTTAGTTGTTTTATCAAAGTACGCGGCATAAAAGTATAGTTTTCGATCCACATAATTTACTCTTTCAAGCGCTCAAAGATATGCGGTTCATTCGTATTGTTTTCGATCTACACAATCTACTCCTTCGAGCGTACAAAGTAGCCTCGGAAAGCACGTTAAGCCGTTGGTCCTGGCCGCCGTAGCCGAAATTTGGCTAAAGGGATATCAGTTTCGGTATGAATCGATATATGTAAATAATATATCAGATT
Organism: Eupithecia tripunctaria; assembly: GCA_955876795.1. NCBI lineage: Eukaryota > Metazoa > Arthropoda > Insecta > Lepidoptera > Geometridae > Eupithecia > Eupithecia tripunctaria. Next base: position 10,161,249 of record OY041620.1, read on the forward strand.
ATAGATACATCAAACGAGGCCGTGTTATGGTACAGTGCTGCTCTGTCTCGTGGACTTGTTGTGTGCGCACGACGCGTTCGTGTTAGAAAACAATGAGTTGACGTAGCATAACATTACAGGAACTCTACCACAACTTATTTATTCACTTGAGAACCCTCATCTCTTGCAGCTTATAGACACGTCGAACGAGGTAGTGGTATGCACAGTGCTACGATGTCTCGTGGACTTGTTGTGTGAGCTGTGCGCAGAATGACTACAATAACACTACCACAACATATTTATTTACTCGAGAACTATCATCTCTTGCAGCTTATAGACACATCAAACGAGGCCGTGGTATGCACTGTGCTACGATGTCTCGTGGACTTGTTGTGTGCGCACGACGCGTTCGTGTTAGAAAACAATGAGTTGACGTAGCATAACATTACAGGAACTCTACCACAACTTATTTATTCACTTGAGAACCCTCATCTCTTGCAGCTTATAGACACGTCGAACGAGGCCGTGGTATGCACTGTGCTACGATGTCTCGTGGACTTGTTGTGTGCGCACGACGCGTTCGTGTTAAAAAACAATGAGTTGACGTAGCATAACATTACAGGAACCCTACCACAACTTATTTATTCACTTGAGAACCCTCATCTCTTGCAGCTTATAGACACGTCGAACGAGGTAGTGGTATGCACAGTGCTACGATGTCTCGTGGACTTGTTGTGTGAGCTGTGCGCAGAATAACTACAATAACACTACCACAACATATTTATTTACTCGAGAACTATCATCTTCCACCTTATAGACACATCAAACGAGGCCGTGGTGTGCCCAGTGCTACGATGTCTCGTGGACTTGTTGTGTGCGCACGACGCGTTGGTGTTAGAACACAATGAGTTGACGTAGCATTACAGAAACTCTACCACAACTTATTTATTCACCCTAGAATCCTCATCTCTTGCAGCTTATAGACACTTCGAACGAAGCCGTGGTGTGCACAGTACTGCGCTGTCTCGTGGACTTGTTGTGCGTGCACGGCGCGTTGGTGTTCGAACACGATGAGGAGACGCAGAATAACACTACTAAGAACACTACAAAGAACACTGTTATGGATGATGATGGTAAGACTTTTTGAGCGAGGATAATGTGCTAAATGTATGTCCAAAAACTATAAACATAGTGGGATCCGATACCTCAACCTCAACAGCCTATAATGGTCCACTGCTTGACGCAGGAGATACGTGCCTTATTAGCTTTTATCACATGAGGGGGTGGTGCCCATAATTCTCTCGGTGGGCATGCGGGTTGGGAATTGCAAAAAAAATGGTGATAGAATTGTTCTGCCGTGGGAAGAGGTTGGTGCAAATTTTAACGGCACCACACCGCAAAATCGGATCCCATGTTTATTAATTTATACAACTTTTGCAACCATCATGGTTACCTTCACCATAACCAACCATAATTATATTTTTTATTGATACATAAAGCACCCAGAACACCCTGAACAAATTCTGCAAACATTTTTCCCGAGGCGGGAAAGAAACTCGCAACCTCATGTGTCGCAGGCTATTTTACATGTATGTTTTATCTTGTGCAATAAATAATAAATAACTGTATAATTTCGCAGGTTCTCTGTCAGAGAGTGGACTCGCTTTATCGCAGAGTCATAGCACTGTTATTGACCTACTCCTCAAGATTATGGATAGCCCTGTAAGTATAATATAATCTCTGTTTTTCTTAAAGTCATTCACAACGGGATATTTACCATGTATTTGAGTTTTGTCCTTTCCAATATTTCGGAACAGTGTGTTCCGTGATCATGGCGCAAACTGTGCCGGAATATAAAGTAGTAAATAAATAAATAATGTTGGACAATCACAGCATTATCTAGCCCCAAGCTAAGCAGAGCTTGTGTTGTGGGTACTAGATAACTGATATACATAATACAATACACTACATAGATAGATATTTTTTTTATTATATATAGAAAACATCCAGAACGCCCTGAACAAATACCTGCAGATCGTACAAATATTTGTCCCGAGGCGGGAATCGAACCCGCAACCTCCGGCGTCGCAGGCGGACCTTCGCCTACCGCGCTACAGAGGTCGTCAAAATAAGCTTTTAATGTTAAAAGGTTTTTTTTATCGATCCAGTAGTTTCGAAGCCTATTCAATACAAACAATCAAATCTTTCCTCTTTATAATATTGATATAGACTAAACTAAACATAAATATTTTTGTAAGTATTTGTAATTATTTTTCCTAGTGCGCTGCTTACCGGCTGATCATTGTAGAAGGACTATGTCGACTGCTGCATTTGGGCCATCTCGAGTCTCCAACCATACTTAGCAGGTTACTGTTGCTGTGGTTCAACCCTGCTACCGGTAAGAACATTGAGCAAAATCAAACAAAAACATGGATGTGGTGTATATGGACTACAAATATTATATACGCGAAAGTTGTAAACATATCTGTATGTATGTTTGTTGCCCTTTCACGCAAAAACTACTGAACGGGTCGGGCTGAAATTTTGCATACAGGTAGTTCTAGGCCTGGAATAACACATAGGCTACTTTTGCCCGCGGCTTCGCACGCTCTATTCAAGTAGCTATGTCCGTCCCCGGGATACCGTTTACATCCCTGCCAAATTTCATCAAGATTCGTTCAGCCGGGAACGAAATAAAAACTATCCTATGTCCGTCTCCTGGTTCTAAGCTACCTCCCCACCAAATCGGTTCAGCCGTTATTGAGTTATAAATAGTGTAACTAACACGACTTTCTTTTATATAGGAATATATATATATAGATATAGATTAATAAATATAGCCTATGTTACTCAGGGATAAAGTAGCATTCTAATGGTAAAAGAATTTTTGAATACGGTCCAGTATCTTTGAGTTTATTTGTTCCACCATACAAAAATACAATGATATATGTATATCGAAGACATTATATCAGCCACATCAGTAAACGCCGTCAAGAATGAACTTGACAACTGGTTAAGAGACGACAAAATAAACTAAAAGAAAGTCACGCAATGACAAAATTCTGATGACTATTTTGTTCTATGTGATACTGACACATTAGCCACAGGCTCCTCAACCTCAACAGCCTGTATCGGTCCACCGCTGGACGCAGGCCTCCCCCTGATAAGCGCCTTGCTGGCTTTTATCTAATGGGGGGCAATGCCCATAATCCCCCACGGATGGATGTTTGTTACTTCTTCACGCCAAAACTACTGAACGGATCTGGCTGAAATTTAAAATAGACATAGTCCTAGGTCTGGAATAAAACATAGGCTACTTTTTATCCCATAAATCAGTTCCCGTGGGATGAAAATCATCTTTTTAAGTTTAGTTATCAAAAAAATAAATAAAATTTGTGTACATATTTATGAGGAACGGAGGAATTTTCAAAAATTGATTGGACTGATTGTGAAATTTAGCTTTCTTTTAATGCGTCACTCACATTATTGGAAAATGTATTTCTAAGGATTTGATTCGTTCATCTCATTTCATTACAAGCCTTTTATTTAGACGAAAATATTTACATTACACGTAAATATTTTCGTCATATACTATTGCTTTTAAGATGGGGCCGTATTGAGACGGGGTAGCGCCGGTGATTCATCCACATCGATGCAGTTAATTTTGGCAACATTTTGCAGTAATATCTAAATAAACATTTAAATGTGCAACATTTTTGTTTTATTACAAACATTAAAGTGCTCGGCAAAATAGCAACAACCTTGCTGGCTTATGGCACAATTAACTGGCGTAAATTAGTCGTTTCAAGCGACATAATAATACCCATGTTACTTTGTATTTGCCATAAAACAATAAATATAAAACGGTTATGTCATAAGTCAGAGTCAAATCGTTTATTTCTTTAGACTCACAAAGAAGCACACACTAACATATATTTTACAGATCAAACAATACTAGTTTCTGCCCGCGGTTTCGCAGGCGTTGTTTCAATGGAAACTTTCTATCCCATGGGATTTATGGGATAAAAAGTAGCTGCTTAGCTAGTATGTTTTTTGTTTACCTTCCAGGATTAGAATTACCTATAAGCAAAATTTCAGCTTGATCTGTTTTCTAGTTTTAGCATAAAAAAGTAACAAACATCCATACATCTAGACATACAAACTTTCGCATACGTGATTCTGTTCAAGTTTTGAACATAAATTGAAAAGGTATATAAATAATGTGTATTTATAATATATCACACTAATATTATAAATACGAAAGTTTGTATGAATGTATGGATGTATGGATGGATCCATCCAATGTTTGTTACATCTTCACGACAAAACTACCGAACCGATCAGGCTGAAATTTTGCAAATAGGTAATCCTAATCCTGGAATCAAGCTTTGGCTACTTTTATCCCATAAATCAGTTCCCGAGAGATATTAATCACCTTTAAACGTTTTCATAGAATAAACGCGTGCGAAGCCGCGGGGCGCAGCTAGTTATATATACATATACTGTAAAAGTTCAATTGGCAAATAAAATTCGTGTTGCTTTATTGCAGTGGATGAGGACATGCTTCGGCAAATCATCGGCGTTTTCTTCCAAACGTTCCCAGTCAGTGTTGACGAGGCTCAAGATCAAATACAGGTATGTTCTTTTTAAATATACATATATATATGAATTTATTATTATTATTATTAGTTGCGGGTTCGATTCCCGCCTCGGGACAAATATTTGTACGATCTGCAGATATTTGTTCAGGGCGGTCTGGATGTTTTCTATGTATAATAAAAAATATCTATTTAAGTAGTGTTTTGTATTATGAATATCAGTTATCTAGTACCCATAACACAAGCTCTATGCTTATCTTGGGGCTAGATAATGCTGTGTGAATTGTCCAACATTATAATTATTATTAGGTCCTTACATATGAAATTGGCGTTTTGTATGGGAGGAACAAAAAGTCGAATATTTTTTAATATAATATATTTAATTAATCAAAGTATAAACCATTATTTTCTATGCACTTTTGCCATCTTATAGGTAGTTCATTGATCCCTTTACTAAAAAAACCAGTCGGACGGGAATCAATAAAATCTTTGAAGGCGATTTGGACTGCCCCATCGGAGTTGAATTTTTTCCCTTGCAAGAAGTTATCCAAATTTCGAAAAAAATGGTAATCTGTTGGAGCAAGGTCCGGGGAGTACGGAGGATGTCTTAGACTTTCCAATTGAAGCTCTTCTAATTTAGTAGCCGTCTGTTGCGCAGTGTGTGGGCTAGCGTTGTCGTGAAGCAGCAGTGGCGTGGAGCGATTGACCAGCCTAGGTTGTTTAGCCGCTAGCTTTTCCATCATGGTTTGCAATTGCTGACAATAGACATCAGCCGTAATAGTCTGGCCAGATTTGAGAAAACTGTAATGAACAATACCGGCACTAGTCCACCAAACGCTTACAAGTAACTTTTTTGGGGTTAATTTTCGCTTGGGGCAGGATTTGGCTGGCTGGCCAGGATCCAACCATTGCGCTGAGCGCTTCCGATTATCGTAAAGAACCCATTTTTCATCACAGGTAATGATTCGGTTTAAAATACCTTCATTATTGTGCCGGTTTAGTAATGTAACGCAGCAGTCGACGCGCGTTTGCCGGTTTGCTTCAGTCAATTCGTGAGGTACCCACCTTTCAAGCTTTTTAATCTTCCCAATTTGCTTCAAGTGAATTAAAACAGTTTTATCACTAACATCGCAGCCTGCAGCTAACTCGGACGTGGTTTGCGATAAATCCGCTTCCACAATAGCCTTCAACTCTTCATTATCAACTTGAGTCTCAGGCCGTCCACGGGGCTTGTTCTGCAGGTCGAAATTTCCAGAACGAAAACGTTGGAACAAAAACGAACTGTGTTTTCTTTTGCAACACGACCGCTATACACATCATTCACCCTTCGAGTTGTTTCCGCAGCACTAGTGCCACGGCGGAACTCGTACTCGTAAATAATGGGATATTTTAAGTTTTCCATTTTGTAAAATGAGTGACGCAAACATAAAAAAACAGAAGAAAAAAAACAAATGAATGACGATCATCGAAGCACAAATACATGAGTCTATAGCTGTACAACTTTGAATTTGGAATTCCTTACCAAAGAGGAGAAATTTGTGATTAAAGTGGCCAGTACGAAAAACGACAATTTCATATGTAAGGACCTAATATTATTATCATTTACTAGCTACGCCCCGCGGCTTCGCACGCGTTGTTACTATGGAAATGTTTAAAGGTGTTTTTTATCCCACGGGAACTGATTTATGGTATAAAAAGCCGCTAGCCGATGTTTGATTCCAGGATTATAATTACCTGTATGCAAAATTTCAGCCCGATCCGTTCAGTAGTTTTGGCGTGAAGAGGTAACAAAGATCCATCCATCCATACATCCATGCAAACTTTCGCATTTATAATATTAGTGTGATTATTAACCACTGGTTTCCGCCCATGGCTTCGCACACGTTCTTTCTATGCTTACGTTTAAAGGTTATTTTTGGGAGATGTTTTATGCGATAAACAAAGAAAGTTAGGCCAAGAATAAAACAGAAGCTTTTTATTATATCATGAGCTGTTCCCATGTTATTGAAATAACAACGCGTGCGAAAACGCGAAAGAAACTTTTTCAAAATAAAATAGTCAGAGATTTTTATGTTATCGGAATTAAACTATGTACCTACACAGACTTTAGCGCCCCGTTAGCTCCACCTATGGGGGAAACATTGAAATTTATCCAATCCTGTTCAAAAGTTCAATTTAGTTCGTTTGACGAGAGGTGTCGCGTTGCAAGTACTATTGAAATCGAATATTTTTGGAATATTATTTGATTTCTTAGAAATTACCCAGCCTGTAAACAATAATAACCAAAAACTTTTGAACTACACAGTACCGCATTAAGACTCAAAGTCATTATTTCACAGAAAGCCACCATACCGACCCTGCGAACGCTGGCCAACGCTCCGTCGAGCTCGCCTCTCTCCGAGATCGACCAAGAAGCAGTCGTGAGATTCATCGTGTCGCTTACAAGAGTTAACCATGACGTAAGAAAATGCGTTTTTGCTAGCATAAGGCTGTATACAGAGAGAAAGCTGGAAACTTATAAGCGCTTACCGGCGCTTGACAGCGCTGGTCCGTTCTACACAAAGAAAGCTTGTTGTCGCCGTTGTTTAATAATTTTAGATGGCAGCGCCCAGCGCTGACCAGCGCGTGTTGAAGCTTGTCGGAACTTGTCGGCACCGTTCAGTGCTTATCGGCGCGCACTCTTATATTTTCCTGCGCGGGTTACCAGCGCTGTCAAGCGCCGGTAAGCGCTTATAAGTTTACAGCTTTCTTTCTGTATACGGACTTAGAGCTTACTAACTTACTTACTGCCGCGGAGCAGTAAACCGAAGTGAATCTTGGCCTCCGACACTAGAGATCGCCAGTTGTCCTAGTCACCTTTACCGAAATACTACATCAGTACGTCAGTACTTCACCATAAGACGCGAAAGGTATAGATGACAGTACGTAGGCTTTTGTTTCCTCCTCAAGGTGCGCCCGCGCGTTCTTTTGTTATGTGCTAACTAGGTACGCCCCGTTGTGTTGTCTTCTTACAATCGGGTGTCTTAGTCGTTGTAAGTGATTCTGGGCCACCATTCCATAGACTGTTCTATACGGTAGTAGACATAACTCTTTGTGCTATAGGCTAATTTATACATGAAAACAGTTGGCCCTCATTTGGAGAAAAAAAACAGCGAGGACCAAATCGGCTTACCTGAGGAGCGATGTGGCGTGGCGGGCGAAAGTTCGCCTGAGACGCGGGAGGTTACGAGTTCGATTCCCAAATGTTTGTACGATCTGAAAATATTTGTTCCGGGTGGAACAAATATTTATCTCTCTTATTTGAGGAAAAAAAACGAAAACCGAGTCAAGTTTTTTTGTAGTTTGCTATCCGTTGTCATCGGGGTAGCAAAGCCGCACAGATTGTTTACAGATATAATTGTCCACAGCTATCGGATAGTCAAGGCGGCATGGCCGCATCATTGTGCCAGCACATTGCGCGTCGCCCTGCCTCGACAGAAGTGGGACTCGCGTGTCGCATGCTAGCGCTGCTGTCGCCGCCGAGAGACGCCTCGCTAGCTTCCTCCCTCGCTGCGACACTGCGGGACCTGTGCCTTGTAAGTACACTCCACAGCTGACAGACAGCCATGACCGCATCATTATACCAGCACATGGTGCGTCGCCCTGCCTCGTCCATTGTCTTTGTATAAGAACTACTCATCAGCACACATACCTACGTGATCTGCCGAAAATGGCGTCCTTGAATAAACATACAACAATAACAACTTGTCTGATGGATCGGTGATTACAGTGGATGCTGTAAATGATACAAAGTAAACAAAGTAAGAAAGAAAATACATTTATTTAGAGCGATTAGATAACACACATAAGACGACAAATTATATATAGGTACAAATTCCATACAGGTCAGTAAAATAAGAAACTAAGATTTTACTCTAAGAAAAACTACATAAAAGAGACAATGAAAGAATATAAAAGCAGAAATATGTTAATATGTAACTGATTATCATCACACTTCACACTAATATCATAAATGCGAAAGTTTGTATGGATGGATGGATGGATGGATGGATGGATGTTTGTTACCTCTTTACGCCAAAACTACTGAACGTATAGAATAGGCTGAAATTTTGCAGACAGGTAATTCTAATCTCGGAAACTTTTTATCCCATAAATCAGTTCCCGTGGGATAAAAATCACCTTTACACGTTTCCATAGAAACAATGCGTGCGAAGCCGAGGGGCGCAGCTAGTGTTATAGAAGCCAAAAGGGTCCCTGTCTCAGCATTATGCCGCTACAAGACGAAGATATAAGTAATTAAGAGACTCTGGAATGCCCTCCCCGTTTCTATCCGACAATCTAAATCCCTATCTTTAAAAGCATGGTTCACCAAAACTATCTGTTCGCTCTTGATAAGTCTTCTTGATTTTATGTTAATTATTAATTTTCTGTGTTTATTTATATATTAATATCAATTACGCCACCGTCAGCTTCTAAACGTACCGATCCTATCCATCCAAAGGTTGCCTGGAAGAGATCGCTGTTAGCGATAAGGCCGCCGATTGTGCCTCTCTAGATTAGTTAGCAGTAATTTCTTTGTTTGTTTTTACTATGTATTGATGGTACAACAAAGTTATAAAAAAGAGCATCTATCTATCTATCTATCTAAGAGGTTGCTGTCCTTCCGCTTATAGGAGAAACCTACCAGAGAAGGGCGACTAGTAAGCTTTTACGAGATCCTCGGGCTTAGTTGGAGGCGTCGATTCTTACGTCGCGACTGCGACACGGCCTAATCGTGGCCGGTTTTGTATCACAATCCACAAAGCAATATGTAGCTCCAAAGTAGGTACCTAACTTTGGAGCTACATATTGCTTTGTGGATTGTCCAGCATCATTTGACGACCTCTGTGGCGCGGTGGGCGAAGGTCCGCCTGCTACGCAGGAGGTTGCGGGTTCGATTCCCGCCTCGGGACAAATGTGTGTACGATCTGCAGATATTTGTTCAGGGCGTTCTGGATGTTTTCTATGTTTAATAAAAAATATCTATCTATGTAGTGTATTGTATTATGTATATCAGTTATCTAGTACCCATAACACAAGCTCTGCTTAGCTTGGGGCTAGATAGTGCTGTGTGAAGTGTCCAGCATTATCTATTTATTTATTATTTATTAACTAGCTGTACATTGCCATACTGAGTTCTGAGTTCACATTTGATAACAGTTTCTCATAATAAACGCTGATACGCGCATAATACATTGCATTGCCTTCGGCCGCGTATGATACCAGAGTTTGGTAACCAGTATCATACGAAGAAAAAATGATCGTCATAGGATACCGGTGTCCAATGAAGACGATTTTTTACTTTTCTGATACCGAGTATCAACTCAGGAAAATATCAAATAATTACAAGGGAGTACTTAACATTTCTTGTTCATCTACTTTACAAAACAATTAGAGAGTGCATTTCATTAAAAAAGAATTATTATATACAATTCTTTTATTATAAGTATAAGTATAGATTTATTCATCTATGTCAAATGTTTGCCCGATTCGTTTAGTATTTTTGGCTTGAAGAAGTAACAAAAATACATCCATCCAAACCATATAAACCTCTAGGTCCATAAAAAATACCTATTCAACGATAACCCCACACGATGGATAAGACGACAAAAAAAAATCATCCTCACTTCAAATGAAGAATCTTCACTTTCCATCAGATGAGATCGCGGTCAAACAAAAGTCTATTTACCGTAAAAAAAAAAAAAAAAAATAGTGAAACCACTTTAATAAAATTACAGCTTTCCAGTACTAACGGTCTCTTAAAGAAACCTCGGATAGACGGACAGACAGACGAATATGAAGATACTATATGGGTTCCTTGTCAGGACTACGAAACCCTAAAAATTACATACATACAGTACTTAAATTAAATATAGGTACGAAAAAAAACTATTCCATGTGGTTTGCTCCACAAATCTTGATATATGAATATGTTCTCGTTGGAAGCCGCAGTAATCATCCATTACTGCGGCTTCCAACGTGAACGTATTCGATTGCAGATGTTCCGTCCCATTGATGATTACGTCTTTATACCTGAGCTTAGTTACTCAGATATAGCCATTCTCACTTCATCAGCACTCAGTTCTACCGCCTTCAGCGAATCCTCCCACAACTGCGCTGAATCTATTGCATGATACACTTTACTACTCGGCTTCGTAACCTCACATTCATTAAAATACTGCCCTGTGACGTGACCAGCCGTTTCATCCAGAGCGACATGGAGCGTAGTTTGCGCGCCTTGCCACGGCGTTTTCAACATTTTTACGAGTAGTATCACTATAGCATTGAAGCAGCTATTCCAAGTCTTGTAGATCCCGGTGTTGACCGTCCCTGGCTCCAAACTGTTCACAACAACGTTGGATTTTGATTTTAACCTCATTGCTAATTCCTTGGTAAACGTTACAAGGCACATTTTGCTGTCGGAATACGCTTTCGGAGCGTTGCAACTTTTCCTCCAATAGTCGGTTTTAACTGTTCCAAAAACATGCATGAAAGACGCCACATTGACAATCCTACTTGGTTCTTTTTCACTGGATTTTTTCAGTAACGGTAGAAGCAGAACTGTTAGAAGAACTGAACCAAGGTAGTTGATTTGGATTATGTTGTTGAATCCATTTTTTGTTGTGTTTTCTGGACCGGCGACTCCGGCATTGTTGATCAATATGTCCAGTCTATCGTGCTTTGCGGTGAACTCTTTGACAGCGCGTCTAGTGTCTTCTAACGACCCTAAGTCTAATAGAAGAAAGTCCACTTTTGAGCTACCGGTATTCTCTGTGATGTGTTGAATTGCTCTTTGCCCCTCCAGGGGGCAATACGATGCAACTATGACCCTTGCACCTGAAAAACAAAAAAGCTTTTTAGTGGTAGAGCCGTGGTTGTCCATCTCAGGTAGTAGATGACATCAGAGCCAACTACAGGACCCGTAGGACAAAGAGAAGCAGCTTCCTTTTCTGTCTTTTTAACACCTCTACTGCGATCACCAATCCGCATGTGCAGAGTGGTTACGATTACGACCAAATCCACTCTTTTAACCGACTTCAAAAAAGGAGGAGGTTCTCAACTCGTCTGTTTTTTTTATATTTTTATTTTTATGTTTGTTACCACAGCACTTTTGACTGGGTGGTCCGATTTGCATGATTCTTTTTTTATATGAAAGCTGGTGCTTCCCGTGTGGTCCCGGTACGAATCAAAACATAAATATTTTCTATAGACCGCTTCCAGAGATCTGGTTTGCCAAATTGGGTGCAAAACTCAGTGCACTATCATGATTTTTTAATAGTATTTTTTTAATGAATCGTGTTTACACAATAAAGGAACCAAAGAAGAAAAAAAGAATTTTATGTAATTTTTTTTTTAATAATAATAATAAATAACTGGACAATTCACACAGCATTATCTAGCCACAAGCTAAGCAGAGCTTGTGTTATGGGTACTAGATAACTATACACTAAATAGATAGATATTTTTGTTTTGTGCCACGGGATCCCGTAATAACGGAGATCTAGGCCTAGTTTTTTTTTAACTAATCTCTATGTTCGAGCCTTAAAATTACCAAAACATGGCAAAGCACGGTATTTATACTGTGTTAGCCTATTTTATAACGATTCCAATGATGTAGGTAAATTATATATATATATATATATATTAAAAACGGCTATTTTATTATGTTTTAGTAATTGTTGTTATAGCGGCAACAGAAATACATCATCTGTGAAAATTTTATCCGTCTTACTATCACGATTCATGAGATACAGCCTCGCGACAGACAGACGGCAGAGTCTTAGTTTTCGTCTTGAGTACAGAACCCTAAAAATTCAAAATCGTAATCGTAATATGTAATAATCACACGCGCGGTTATCGCGCAAGTGCGATTGCAAGAACAAAGGGCATTACAAAGATGCGAATTCATGCAAAAACGCTGCAACATAATAAACGGATTGGTTATAATTATAGAGGTGCAAATGATAAAAATATGTACAGGGTGTAACATAAAGGGTAAATCATCGGTGGCTGGGGGTGGTGGGGGACTTCATTTTTAACCGACTTCAAAAAAAGGAGGAGGTTCTCAATTCGTCTGTATTTTTTAATTTTTTTTTATGTTTGTTACCTCAGAACTTTTGACTGGGTGGTCCGATCTTCATGATTCTTTTATATATATGAAAGCTGGTGCTTCCCGTGTGGTCCCATTTTAATTTGGTTTAGTTCTGACAGTGGGATCCATAAAAATCCATGAAAAATCTATAAAATTGAAGTCGGTTAATATTTATTTAACCTTAAACCGGAATCATCAGCTTTCATATGAAAAAAGAATCATTAAAATCGGACTACCCAGTCAAAAGTTCTGAGGTAAAAAAAATACAGTCGAATTGAGAACCTCCTCCTTTTTTTGAAGTCGGTTAAAAACTAATGTATATTTTAAAGGGTTATGTATTCGCTTCTGCAACAAAACCCGTACTGAGCTGCAAAAATTATCAGTAAATAAATTCTAACAAACTGTCAAAACTTTACTGTGCAAACAGGCTTGCAAAACTTATATAATATATAGGCTTATAAAATATATTATCTAGAGTCTAGTCTAGATAATCTGATATTTTATAGTAAGCCTTTTTGCACAGTAAAGTTTTGACAGTTTCTTATCCCCTATATTCTAGAGGATTAAAAAGCTTGGGACAACTAACAGGCTAAAGGTTTGTTCGTCGTTTCTTTACTTTAGTCTACATACTGAAGCGGCCGAAATCAAAAATACCACCTTATTTCCGTGTCAGTTAATTTTCTTTTATGATTTGACCTTTAATAAGTGTGTGTAGGTACATTTATTGCATTTATGGAAATGAATATTGAATGCATATTTGAATTTGAATTTGAATTTAACACATTATGGTAATAAACCTTTGATGAAAGCTACGGCAGATGATTATAAATAAATATTGCTGGGCAATCCGCACATAGCTCCTAGCCCCAAACTAACCATATTGTGTAGGTAGTATGGGTATGACTATTTTTTATTATACATAGAATATACCCGGAAATAAAAATGGAATACGCGTGTCAATAATTTCAAGGTTGAAACCAATCTATCTATATCTCCCTGCGAAAACACCGTATAATAAAAATTAAATAATCATTTGAAAATAAATAAACAATTTGAATAAGACGTAATTATCACCTTGAAAACCGATCACCGAGGTTAAGCAACGTCGAGCGCGTCTACTTGGACGTTGACTTTTTGTTTTTTTACAAGGAAAGATTTGAATGTTTTGATTTATATAAATCGGAACCCTCCGTGCGCGAGTCCGACTAGCACTTGGCCGGTTTTATTTATTTTTATGCGGTATTTACGCGACACACAATAGCCACAATCACAAAACAAACTTTGTCCCTTTGCGGGAATCCAACCCACGTGTCTGACAAGATTGCAGCTAGCTCTATAATATATCTGAATCATTACTATCATTGGTGTTAAGGCGGGATTAACCCGCTGCGCCGAGCTGTGTGACTTAAGTTACCTCTTCTTCGATCGTATGGCGCCGTCTTAAAATTAGCACCACCCCAAATCTTCCCACGGGTGTCGTAAAAGGCGACTAAGGGATATCCATCGGGGGGTGGGCAGAAGCGCCCCTTGCAGAAACATTGTACCGAATGCGATCCCCAACCCCAACTGTGTCATTATAAATACCTAACACCAACGAAATAAATATATAATAAAACTAATTTATTAAACCTTAGACAAATGTATACATACTCAACTTGCGTCTGAATAAAAAACATTAAAAACTCACTAAGATTAAACCTTCGACTACGAAAAAGTAATAACCCCTACACTTATAGAAATAAATATAAACTAGAATTATCTAAAGCTGATTACGGCAGGAAATTAATTGTTTACGAGGGAGTGCAGTTGTTCAATAGCTTGCCTAACGACATCAAGGAATGTGCTAGCATAAATAATTTCAAAACAAAATTTAAAAAATACGTTTATAGCCTATACTTATGGTAATCATTAGCTTATGCATTATTTTAACATCATTTTTGCATCTCAATATAAGTGAACATTATTGTTTTATGAGAAATAATAAAAAAATCTTTAAACTGAACCCGGCCGGCAATGTCCAGCGACAGCATTATGTGTCTTAACCCCATGAGAGAAAAGCTAATAACGCGCTTATAACAGGGGGATGCCTGCGTCCAGGCAGTGCAGTGGACTATTAAAGGCTGTTGGGGGTTTTGGGCTTACCTCTTCGAGCCAGTTCTTTGGCTACTTCCAAGCCCATCCCAGCAGTTCCTCCTGTCACCATAACAGTCTTCCCGTGCAGAAGCTTCTTTGAAATACAGTTTCTTTGTTTTAACTTTTGATAAATCATTGTCAATGCAACAATAACAAGTAAAATCGCTAATATTATACCAATCATATTCGAAATCCTTTTTAAATTATGCGCGTAAACTGGTTGTTTTAAAGGTAAGTAGGTGTTTTAAAGGTACAGTAAAATGTTTTGCGTCCTATCTTGTGAAGACTCAAGGGTAAACTCAACTTTGTAGACAGGTAGTGAGTATGCTTTATAATTTATAAATGGAAGCATTAATAAAGGCCCTAGGACACAGATCACTTTATTATCGCATATTTTACTTCTATATTTTTATGTTTTTAAGTCTGATGAACTTTTAATGAAAAGTAGGAGGTACACTATTGCATTAGGTGCCCCTGTAAAAATATTTTGATCTTATAAATAAATAATAGATTTCGGTTTTTCAAAATACTTTGTTTTTCAGTGTACTTTTTTTTCAAAAAACTAAAAATGGCAATAAGTTTTTCTTAAAAAATAAAACACATGGTTCCTAATAACAAAACCTTCTCGCTACAAAAGAAACGGTAGCTACCCTTAAGGGCCAAAAATTTGCCCCACCCTGTACAACGATTGTGTGCGAAACCTCCATATTAGAGAATACCTATTAAATTATCGGATGATAATAAGATAAAATAAACTAAAACCCGACTATAGCGTTCACCAATTGTGCTTATTATTTTAACAATGTGACAAATTTTCGTCCCTGCTATCTCGTTAGACCCCCAATATCGCCTACGTCATATATGACGTATATTCTTCGTATTGTATAGAGTGTATATATATCCTATAACCCTATACCCTGATGGTTATAGGGTATACCCTATAACCAAGGTATTGAGTCGAATCAATCGATACCTCATTTGTAGAAATACAACGAGTAGTTTCAGCGCTACGTGTGAACAAAAAATTAAACTTTTACTAAAAACAAAGGGTACCAATCTCAAAACCCGTTCACCGTTCCCGTTAGTATTCGGGAATAATTGATTATGTTTAAAAAAAAACTATAAACCGACTTCAATTTTATGGATCCTGTTGTGTATTTGAATAGATAAATTAATACCCACAGTTGCGGGTGGATCTGTAGGTTGTTGTTCACTAATAAACGCCTACCGGCAGTTGGCTCTGAACCTCCATCTTTTATTGCCTCACCTCAGATTCTATTGTCAGAACTGGACGAAATTAATATGGGACCACATGGGAAACACCAGCTTTCAAATAAAAAAAGAATCATATGACTACCCAGTCAAAAGTTCTGAGGTAACAAACATAAAAAATACAGTCGAATTGGGAACCTCCTTCTTTTTTTGAAGTCGGTTAAAAAGCGTGTGCACAAATAGTTTCTAGATCGTGAAAAGACGCGTGTCAAAAATGTGAATGCTTTCATCATTCTAACGATTTCTCCGTGCAAGTAGGTATGGTAATACGAAGAAGTAATAACTTATTCGTAGGTATGGTATCCTCAAACCTCGGGTAGGTTCTCCTAAATGACTCCACAGGCTGAGTTGGGGGGTCAATTCTTAGGCCGCTACCGCTCCGGTCACTGCTATATCGTATCCATTTTGAATGGAGAATAAACGTAAACAAACCGCCCATACTTAACCTAAAATTCACTTTGTTGGCGCGTCCTTTTATACGTAATTTGCATTACTTGTCGATTTTAGATCCTCCCTTCCATAAAAATTGCTTACAATTATATCTGAAACTCGACAGCCAGTAATGATCGGTTACCGAGATGATATTGTGTGCGACGACCCTAAAAAGGTTATTGGCAGATCTTTGACTTGTAGATAATATAAATAGGTAAATAATAAAGTCAATATTGCGCAAACAAATTATGATTAGGTCATTATACAAATAATGGGTTTGTTTTGTTTTAAAATTCTCTACGTGAGCTATTTTTAGTCTTTAGTTAGTAGCAGGAACTCGGTAGTCGCATAATTATACAACAACTGATAAAATGCTCAAATGGATGCTGTACGCGCGCGTCTTAGTACCGCACTCGCACTGAAGATGCCTCTCGTTAAGGGATGAAACGTTGGTGTTCTTCCAACACAAACAAGGTTCGTAGTTAATCCGCTTACATTCACAATGAACTAATAAAATGAAATGAAATAGTGAATAAATGTGAAACTATGAACTTCATACATACCCCCTTCTGTGATATTATCTTTATATTTTTATTTAGAATCTGTAGCGCGTATCTTTATATTTTTATTTAGAATCTGTAGCGCGCGATTCGGGCCATAGTCAAAGTATCGCGACGAACTTCAGTACAGCCATTCTTTAAAGAGCTAGGAATTATGACTCTTCGTTGCGTAGTCATTTATCAAATTGCCATTTATGTAAGGACTAACCTAAGTTCATTCACTAGGCTTGGGGATCACCACAGGTACGAGACGCGCCGGGCTAAACAACTCGCACGAAATGCGCACAAGCTCACTAAATCCAAAAAGCTCTCTTACATCATTGGGCCGGACATCTACAACCGGCTACCAACTTCCATTACTGCGGCTCCCAACTTGCCCATATTCAAATCAAGGTTAAAAAAGTGGCTTGTCGAGCAGGCCTTCTACACAGTGGAAGAGTTTCTGTGCCTAAAGGTTTACCCTACCTCGATATAATATAATTTGTTCTTAATGTAAGCATGTATTTTTTTATATTATTCATTTGTTATTTGACTGTAGGTAATGTTTACTTTGACTGTGTAATGTAATTTGTTTATCTCTATACTATTAATTTACTAGTTGACTATAATGTTTAAAGTGACTGTGCAGGTTATTTAATTTAATTGTTGTGTACCCAATTATGTACCAATACCACTTTTGACGTGTATATCATCTTATACCAATAAATGAATCTGAATCTGAATCTGTAGCGAGGGCAAGATGGTATGAGGCTTCGCACGCCTACGAGAACTGATTTATGGGATAAAAATGTGTTATTCCAGGCCTAGAACTACCTGTATTCAAAATTTCAGCCCGATCCGTTCTGTAGTTTTTGCGTGAAAGAGCAACAAATGTATGTACATACAAATTACGGAGGCCACAGACGACGGTTTTAAAATAAACCAAAAACTTTTAAACTATTTATTAAGTTTGAACTTATTACAGAGTTCTTAAATTAATTAAAAGTAACGAAGCTACACTCGGTCGATGCAAGTACCGTAAGTGTAGAATGACGCGATGACGATCGCGGCGGGCAGGCCACGCTGAGGGAAAGACGTCATCGCTGAGTCGGCATCGGCAGAGTATGTACTCGGTGATTGACGATTATACCGACAGAACCACAATGAAAATGCAATGCTGCAGTCTGCGGCAGCAGATTAGGTGCAAAGTTTCTATGTAACATACATGTTGACATACATACATGTTTACAAACTTTCGCGTTCATAATATTAGTAGAATATACACGCAATCCTGTTCTGTTATGTACGAGTTGAATTAAAATAACGTTTATCTTTGGTCATCTAATATTTGTATAGTTTAAGTCTAGAGTCTAGACAAGATACCAGACTAAAACGTGCTATTTAGGTTTAATAGCGCACTTGTTTGAATTGTTAGTCATATAAAATGTCAAAAGTTCAAAAACATATCTAATAATTAATTATATTTTTATAACTGCAAACTACCTTCTAAAAAACCTAACAACCTATATACTTTTATATGATCCTATACCTACTTTATACCTATCTATGTAAAAAATACCTACTAACTACCTACCTTTTCGTACTTCCTGCTTCCCTTAATTATCCCTCGTACTTTATTGATTTATTTGTATTTTATTGTATGGCCCTATACTCACGTAGGTTTACCCACGTCTATTTTTGTATAATATATAACTTTTAGAAGTTATAGAAGTAGTTTTAATTTAATGATTAATACTTAAGTATGTCACATTATTTTTTGTTGAAAAAAATATTAGTTGAGTTGATTTGATTTATGCGCACGCTGCGGCCGCCTATAATTTAGAGAGCACTTATAGACCTAAGAACCTTGCCACTGTATTTTAATTTTTATTATGTTATCTCTAGTTGGTAGTCCTAATAAATAAATAAATAAAATAAATGATATAAAATAATAATATTATATATATGATATAATAATTTGTCCGGCGTTATCGTTATCGTTATGTGCACATTGTACATCAAGGCGAGAAATTGCCCAATTCCTATTGAGTGTGATATTTGAGTTTCAAGGCGCAGCCGAATGTCTTAAAACACACGAGATAAGAATTGCACTTTGCCTTGAGTGATACTTTATACCACACTGCACACCTTCGAAAAAAAACATCGCTTTAGAATCTTCAAAATCGATTCAGTAGTTTATACGCTAATTATAAATGAGAATAGATAAATGGATGTATAGGAGTTTGTTATCTCTTTACGCCAAAACTACTGAACAGATCGATCTCGATAACTAAAAAAGTGTCTAAGTTTAAGTAGAACCTCCATACTACCAACCAAATACCTATGTAAATTATAAACCAGATAATTATACCTAACTGTAGAGACTGAGGCTGACGGACAAACCGAAGTGTGGTTTGTGTCGGTTGTAAACCAAATAAGTTAATAATGTGTAGCATAAATAAATGAAAAAAATAAGTAAAAACTTATCCCATAAATCTGTTCCCAACCCTTCTGACCAACCTGTAGATTGTTTGCAGTCTGCAGGATCTGACCAACCTGTAGATTGTTTGCATTCAACTCAATTGTTTCAATTAGTCAATAGTAAATAATAATTTGCTTCTATTAGTTGATTATTATATATAAAAAGTAAAAAAAATAAAAGAATATCTAATTAAATATTTTATAGATAAATAGATATTTTGGTAACACATACTCGTAGTTTTTTGGGTGTTGCCAAAGAACTGAACTGTGTTTTTGTTGCAGAAATTACCCGATAAGCAATCATGCCGTAACTTGACGAGGTATTTGGGAGCACTGGAAGCGTTTGAACGAGCTAGTATGAACAAAATGTCCCATACAGGTTTGTGAGAGAGAAGATAAAAATTTGGATTGGAAATAACCACCTCTGATTCTGTGTATGTGCTGACAGCATGAGAGAGGCTGTCATCTCTATACCCACTCTTTATCTACGCTACTTATAACATGTTACTAATAGCATGTTAGTGCAGTATATAAAAAATATGAATCCCGAATGTCTTACAAAACATTTTGAAAGAAAGTCTTGGATCCTGAGAAGTATTTTTATTTAAGGCCCCATACACCAATGAAAGTGGTGCCCCCAACTATTTTATCTTATTATTACGTTAAACGTAGCAAGTTTTAATAATCCATCGTTCAGTTTGTGGTCTATTATAAGTTACTAGCTTTTTTTTCGCGGCTTCGCACGCTCTATTCAAGTAGCCTATGTCCGTTTAAGCTACCACCTCACCAATTTTCAGCCAAATCGGTTCAGCCATTCTCGAGTTTTAAATAGTGTAAGTAAAACGACTTTCTTTTATATATATATATATAGATTTATCCTTTGTAATGGTTTCATTTTGTAAGGCTTAGGTAGTTGCACGATTCATAGGTAGAGATACGAAGTTGCACTTTTTGGCCACCAAACTCTATTTTCGCATCTCCTCCTAAACTATATGAGATAAAATTATTACAGAGGTATTAAAAAATAGCTTATAATAGATACCACAAACTGAACGATGGATTTTTAAAACTTGCTGCGTTTAACGTAATAATAAGATAAAATAGATATCGCTGATATCGCATCGCATATTGGCTCGGGTATGCGTCTTAATAATGTGCAATAACGCCGCTTCGAGATTGATTTCGAGCGGGATGACAAGATTGGTTTTCTCGGGAGTGAGAAGTACAGAGCAAAGACGTGCACTGAATTTTTTATGCGCCAAACTGTTTTTACCTGGTAACAAGTTAATGAAACAACCAATCTAAAAATAACAAGACATAACTAAGGAAATACTTCTAGGTTTCTCAGCAAAATAAATACCGGAGAAAAAACCTGTGGTTTTCCTGAGATAAATAAGTAAAACTAGTGCAAAACATCTATTTTTTTTTTCAAAAAAATAACCATCGAGAAAACTTTCACCAATACCTAGTATTTTTTAATTGGATTACTGTAATTCAAGATAAAGGATCGAAGTAACATTTTCCTAAATATGAAGGTGGTAGCACAATTTCTAAGTAAATTGTTTATGGCACACTCTTATGTGACACTCGAAAGAACGGGATTCATAGCAAAAACTACTATCTCCATCTAAATCACTTGTAGAACCTAGAAAATAGAAAAATCCCCATTATTTTCCGAGCGTCACTTTCCTCAACCAGTATTTTCTTTAGATGTGAAATTGTGTTTCTTCCTTCCAGGAATTACAGAGGGAACTATGCAAGAAGACTCTCTGGCGCTCGGTAGGACCACCGGCTCCTTGCGTAAGTAAACATTTGTAATTTTATTATAAAACCTATCGTAGTTTGACGAATTCATTACGGATGTAAGCGGGTTGTTGATGATGATGATGTCCCTCGTTAAGGGATGAAACGTTGGTGTTCTTCCAACACAAATAAGGTTCGTAGTTAACCCGCTTACATCCGTAATGAATTTGTAATTTGTTTTAAAAACAACTATACAGGGTGGGGGACATTTTTGGCCCTTTGATACCAGCTACCGTTTCTTTTGTAGTTAGAAGGTTTTGTTCTTACAAACCTTCTACTTTATTTTGAGGAAAAAAAATTGCCGTTTTTAGATTTTTGAAAAGTACGGTTCGCCCAAAATAAGACATTTGTCAAAAAAAAAACAAGTTGGTTTTAATCGACTCTATTTCCAACCAGGAACACTTTTCCCAAAGTAACATACCAAATCAAATCGTAAGTTTTGGCAATAATTAAATTCAAAACCTACTCCTTTGTCCCTTGCATAAAATTAGCGTATGCACGATTTAAAGAGTAGCATGTCCACGAATATGGCTTTCCTAAACAAAGGTCTTTCTCCAGCTGTGGACTTGTATACGCTGATGATGATGATGTCTTTTGCAGCTCAACCGATCGCTCGCAGCACACACGTGGTGATAAACGAAACGGTAGAAGAAGAGGTAGAAATAGACGAAACTTCGCCCACGGAACAGACCGCCATATCCCGGATCTCTGCAGGTAAACATAACATGTTTTCACGAAAAACCTTTATTTTATTATTAATTATGTTTAAAAAAACTATGAACCGAATTTAATTTTAACAGTTTTTTCATGAATTTTC
Organism: Eupithecia tripunctaria; assembly: GCA_955876795.1. Lineage (NCBI taxonomy): Eukaryota > Metazoa > Arthropoda > Insecta > Lepidoptera > Geometridae > Eupithecia > Eupithecia tripunctaria. Next base: position 10,183,434 of record OY041620.1, read on the forward strand.
ATGGTTCCCATTGTTAGAACTGAACAAAATTAAAATGGGACCACACGGGAAGCACCAGCTTTCGTGTAAAAAAAAAAACAGACGAATTGAGAACCTCCTCCTTTTTTGAAGACGGTTAAAAATAGACCATAATGATGTTGACCGCAGATGGCCATGACAGCGTTACCGGACTTTTGGCGGGCGCAGAGGGCGCCTCGCCGGTAAAATTAGATTAGGGCGACACGCACAAGGGCTACCACTTAGGTACGAGCCTAGGCTTGGGCTGTCGCCAGATGCTACGAGAGGGCATGGATGTTACGCCTTAGGTGCACGAATGCACTTGTGGAAGGAGGGAATTCTCCGCCGGAAGCGGGGTCGGTTTTTAGTCGTCTGTGTAGTGTGTGATAATGAATTGGTTGACGTCACCTCCGGGTTAGCGGCGGTGGTCAACAGGGACACCGAGAACGTGTCTCGGTCTACGGTCACAAAGAACCGCTAACGAAGACATTAGCTGGGGTAAACGTGTTGCTTTTTTTCTTTGTTTTTTTTTTCTTTGTTTGGCTTTAATTCTTTTAAGATACTTTTGACGGAAACTAAATGGCTTTCAAAAAGCTTCAACCATTTGTTTCGTGATCTGTCTGTCATCTGGAGTCGTTTAATAAATGCTTTCACTTTACTGTACATAAAAATGTTAGTGACGCGTTGAAAAGCACATTTTCATGAAAAAGGAATCATAATCGTCAAAATCAATCTTGATCTTTTTACCTCTGGTGGTAGGCTTCGGCCGTGGCTTGTCACCACCCTCCGGACTGGGCCAGTCCGTGAAGCAACTCTGTTGTGTTTCGGAATGTGGCCCGGAGTAGCCATCTTCTAGACCTTCGTCGGCCGCATCTTCGCTTTCCATCATGTGAGATTGCGGACAAACGAAGGTCTATTTCTGATAAAAAAAAAGATCTTAACATGGAATTGTTTCAGAGGCCCCGTCAGAGATAGTCCATTCCAGTCCTTATCCGGCCCGCTCGTCATCAGAGACTGAAACGGCCGCGCAGGAAGGCGCAGAGGAAGTTCCTTCCGACACTAGCAGCGGCGTGTCACCCGTCAAGAGAGCTAAAGTAACCAAAGGTACAGTTTTTTACTTGTCAATACTGATGGGTTATTGGTGAAATTAAAGAGTATTTTACGTATTTAGTTTTATTGTAAGTCTAAGTTGTACTTGTACACAGCATGGCCAGCGAGCAAAGAAGGGAGGAACCATCGAGCAAGGATGGCAAGTAACAGTAGTGACTTTGACATAAAATATATAAGGTTCATGTTTACAATTCCAAAAAATAATGCGGCCGCAACTGTCGTTGTCGTATTCCGAGTCAAAGATAGCCGAGTCGAGTCACACAGTCGGCCCGCTCGTAAGAGACTGAAGGGTTCGCGCCGGATTCAGCTCCTTCCGACTCTAGCAGCGGCGTGTGACCAGTCAAAAGTGTTACCAAGAGTAGGTATTATATTTTCAATAGTTAACACTGCGGCCGCAACTGTCGTTGTCGTATTCAGAGTCAGAAATAGTCCATCTAGGGAAGGCTACGAAGCTCTCCCAAATCTCAGCGGCTGGCCCGTGTGGATTTGTTGTTGTTTCTCGTAGAATCGCATCGTGTTGGCCATTCCGCGGCGTTCGCCTTATTTCGGAATTTTGCCCCCTGTGTCGCATCGCCCCCCGCGTGTGAGCGAGCGGTTGCAGAAACTATAGTCCGTCGACCTTTTGTCCGTTCAGTCAGAGGTGACAAACATTTGGAATCGAATTTAATACATTAATTTTGTTCTATATTTGCTAACAATCTAAAAAATAAAATCTAAATTCCGGTTATGAAATTTTAATTTAATTTAATAAAATGTACAGATACATAATACCTTAAATAGAAGATATAAAATTATCCTGGGCCAAGTATTTGAAACAAACTTATATATTATTTATAATTATTTCTTGTTTCCCAACCTTTAGGTTGGTGGGGTCTTCTTTTCTTTCTCGGAGATGTAAGCGGTGGTGCTTCGCCAGAGGAACCTAAAAATCATTATCATAATATATGTAGTATCCCGTATGATCGGAGAGCATTATTGCATTATAGCATTATTTTTTTAAATAATTCTGGAAAGGTTCACCCGGAATCATCTTCTTTTACGAACTGCAATAGATATTATATAATCAAGTTCTCTACATAAATGAAACGTACTGCGATTTTGTATAAATCTGTGACTAACCTGCCACAGCCGCGGGTGGTAGGTAGTATAGTATGACGGCAGCGGCGCGTGCGCCCACGATAACTTGACGACAGACCAGCTTGTTCCGAATCCATAGCGTTACCAATATCTCCCTTTCTTATAAATAACCACAAATCAATAACAAAAAAAACAAATATACTAATAACAAAAAACGTAACAGATCTAACAACAAAAGTTCGACAAAAATGTTATCAAGTTTTATGGAATACTCGAGGACGTATACACGCAAGCGCTATCCGAACACGAATGATTGAACAAGCGTCAAAATGGCGATCCAAAGATGGCGAGCCCCTGGCGTGTGAAGTAAGAAAGCAGTTTAAGGAAGTAGGTGTAAACCAAGTTTAAGCATATTGAATCTCTTTATGATATGGTTAAAATATAGTTAAAAAATACATCTAAATTTATGAATTTTTCCTCAAAATTAATAATTTTTGGGTTCGAGCGTATGTGTTTGCGTGTAGTTGTAACACATGCCAATTTTTGAGTAAGCGCTGGGAGAACGTAACCTCTTCCCTTTTTAAATCAATGGTTAGACCTCTTCCCTTTTTAAATCAATGGTTAGACCTCTTCTTTTGTAATGCCAAATTGAGGTCAATGAACTTTATTCTCAATTTAAATGGCGCGGACTATAGAAGGAATTTCACCGTTTTTGATTTTTTTTCGTACTTTCCAATTCATTTTGAATAAATGACTGATTTGAGAAATATTTTTGTTTATTTCTTATGGTAAATATATTTAGGATGTTTGCATCGCGACAGATTTTCGAATAAAGGTGTCTATCATGCATAAAAAATAGCTTGATAATTACTCGATTCGTTGGTCAAAATATGGAAAATTAGTTTCGCTGTCATTTAAAGATTGATGTTTTTAAAAAAATTAAAACACTACAAACATTGCTATTTTCATCCGAATATGTATGGTATTTCAATACGATCGGGGGCGTAGTTTTCAAATGAAGCGGAAAGTACGTTTGTATGGGGGGGGGGGCTAAGTTATCCGCACTGTTCTAAGTCCGCCCGCTAGCAAAAAAGTAATTCCTCCTTGCGCAGTCGAGTAAAAAAATACCTCAAAGACAGATTACAGAATTGATGGTAAATATTGAAAACATGCTGTTTTATTGTTATTTATGGTGTGCCTAACATTATGATATATAAGAACGTCTCAGGTGAGACGTTGGGCAATAACCCTAATATTGACTTTGATATTCAAACACTATAAATCCATTTATCAACACTTCATCACCCAAGAAAAACCAGTATATTAAAAAGTATTTATTGGTAATAGCGCAGTTATCTCGATAGAACCTAAATGTATTTGCACTCAACAGGTAAAAAGAAACTGTCACTGACAAAACAGCCCAGCGCTGACAGTAAAACTAAAAGCAAAGGCAAGGAAACGGTGAAAGAAAAGGACAGCAAGACTAAACAGACGCAAGAGGAAGCGGGAGGCGTGAAACGGAGCCGATCTCAGCGCTCATTGGTGGATCTTGAAAGAGGTAAGAGTTTGGGCATCATCTCAATTCAACAGCCTATATTGGTCCACCGCTAGAGGCAGGCCTCCCCTGATACGCGGTTTATTAGCTTGTTGTGCAGAGGCCACTGCTGCCCGCCCTCGATGGACATCCCTTAATCGCATCCAAGAAAAGGAGGGGTGGTAAAATTCTCAGACTCTTTCTCCCTTATTGACGACCTCTGTGGTGCGGTGGGCGAAGGTCCGCCTGCGACGCAGGAGGTTGCGGGTTCGATTCCCGCCTCGGGACAAATATTTGTACGATCTGCAGGTATTTGTTCAGGGCGTTCTGGATGTTTTCTATATATAATAATAAAATATCTATCTATGTAGTGTATTGTTGTATATCAGTTATCTAGTACCCATAACACAAGCTCTGCTTAGCTTGGGGCTAGATAATGCTGTGTGAATAGTCCAGCATAATTTATTATTTATTTATTTATTTATAATCTTCTCATTCACAGCCAGAAAAGCGAAATCCGAAGGCAAATCCAAGTCCCCATCACCACCCAAAGAAGTATCACCGCCGCTGTCGTCTCCCGATTTTGAGGGCGCTAAGGTGACTGCCCGTCGGTCCACGCGCCTCAGCCAAGGGTCCGGCAGCGAAGGCTCCGGGAAAAATGTGGAGGGTAAAGCAAAGGGGAAGAAAGCACCTGGTAAGTTATAGTTACTCAGTATGGCTCTTTTTTTAATTTTTTTTTATTTATATCTCTTAGGGATAACAAACAATCATACTTAAATATTAACAGTTAATAGTAAAGTAACTAAGTACTAAAAGTATGACCAGCCCCGTCATCCGCAAGTTACAGTAGAGGGGTGGTGTTAGTGAGTTAACATAGTAGTCTAGTTAATCTAGAATTATATTAAGTAAGTAAGTAAATAAAGTTGAATAAAGATGCTATTAATAAACAGTTAAACATCATTTAGCTTGTTATTTGTCTTTCTTTATCTGATGCTGTTTCCGACCAACAAACCATGCGCACACGTCTCAGTGTCCTCCATGCTCAAATCCTAGATGATACGATCTGTACTCAAAAAACACCGAGTCATGCACAAAGAGCTTGCTACTCAAAAACAACATTAGATGACAAAATTAGGTTAATGGCTTTCTTATACAAAGCAGGCTCTGCGACCCGAAATGTTTTATCTTTACCTTGCCCCGTAGTCCTATTTAGGTTTAAAGAATATATATTTTCTGAAAATAAATACATTTCACGTATCTGAGAAAACATCTTAAAGTTAAGTATATATTAAATAAAACTTCGAGCAGTCGAACCTTTTTTTGCCTACGAGTACCTACTTAAATAAGTGTTGATAATAAACATTATTGAAAAATAAAATTAAAATCGAAGTAATTAGTATATCTACAGTTAGGGTTAATATAGAAGTTTGTAACTCACAGTTCAATCTTTTTCTATGTTATTTGTATTGTTTAAGGAATTGAGAAGTGTTTTTAAGTTAGCATTTTCGACCTAACGAGCGAGGGTGTATCTTAATATCTAGACGTTATGATACGTCTTTAACATTAACGCCCATAACTAAGAATTCTCTGAAAATCGTCGCTCTAGCTAGATGGTCTAGAAATACCTATAGGATATGATAGCTAAAATAGCGACTACCTAGTCGAATAAAGATCCTTTGTAAGCCATTTGTCAAATATTTCGTGTAGCTCAATTTTAATGTTAACCACGTATTCCGTTTATCGCGAAATCTCCAACCCACCCATATATTAAAATTGAATCAAACTGTACTTGCGGCAAAAAGTCGGAAAAATAATCAGATGTGAATTCCAGATATCTACCCCGTTCAGGGTAGATAGAGATGGACACGCAATTCCTAGTATCCACCTTAGGGTAGACAAACGGAATAAGACATTTTAACTAGCAAATAGAAGTGAATTATGTTTAAGTTTTGCAAAAATAATTTGTGGAAACTTGTAAAGATAAATCTTATTTTACACATTTTTCCACCCACAGCCCAAAAAGCCAAATCCAAGAAGTCACCTCCACCGCAGCTGTCATCGCCGCTGTCATCTCCCGATTTTGACAGCTCCAACGTGACAGTCCGCCGGTCCACTCGCCGCAGCCAAGGATCCGGCGGCGAAGGTTCCGGGAAAGCAGTGGAGGTTAAGCCAAAGGGGAAGAAAGCACCTGGTTAGTTTAAATTCCTGGATAAAAGGAGAATCTTTTATGTCCGAGGTAAAGACAGCGTCAGTAATAGGTAACCCCCTAAAACAAATAGTTTTGGTATGTACAGACCGCCCCCTGCATAACACATGCCGGTTTATATACAAACCTGTTTATTGTAGAAGTTTTAAAGTCGAAACAATATTTTTATTAGGGTAACATAAAACAGAACGAGCATAAAAATATTTACAAACCGGATTGTAATCTGCATTGTTTTATGCGGGGAGCTGTCTGTACCTAACAAAACTATTTGTTTTGGTTATCATGAAGGTTAAGATTTATTCTTAATCGTCCTCCAAGTCGATAATTAATTTTATAAAAAAAAACTATAAACCGACTTAAACTAAATATATTCCATTATCAGAACTAGACTAAATAAATGGGACCACACGGCAAGCATCAGCTTTCAAATAAAAAAGAATCATGAAAATCGGACCACTCAGTCAAAATTTCTGTGGTAAACAAACATAAAAAATACAGTCGAATTGAGAACCTCCTCCTTTTTTTAAATCGGTTAAAAATAGGGAACTAATGCCCTCAACCTCAACATACTATAAAAAAAATATAAATGTTATTCTATTCTATTCTATAATTATCAGATACACAGCTGGACAAAATCCTCCTGCCTCTTAATACCTAATTGGCTTTACACATAATCGCATGCGGGTTAGAGATCGCGAGTTCACCAGTTCTGTAGTGAAATTGTTCGTTAGGAGGCGACTAAAGCCCATTCACTATCAATCCCTAAAATCATGTAATAAAAATACAAATGTTTATTTCATCAACAAAATTTTACAGAGATCATGATCCGGCCTTCTTTTAAGTTTAAAATACCTGTATTAGGAGGTAACGCTCTTCCATAACATACATTTATTATATAAGTAACAAAAGTTTCTTACCAAAAAAAACGTTTTACTTGTCGCAATGTGCGTAAAATCAAGAAATTAATTAAAATGAAATTAATAACAATATATTAGTTGAGGGTAGATTAAAGTTAAAGTTGGGGGACAGTATCGCTCACATCCGTAGGTGTTGACCCTCTGTTACCCTACACGTGTCCTCTGGGTGGTGCTAAGAGCGGTACCCTCTGGTGGTAGGCTTCGGCCGTGGCTTGTCACCACCCTCCGGACTGGGCCAGTCCGTGAAGCAATTCTGTTGTGTTTCGGAATGTGGTCTGGAGTAGCCATCTTCTAGACCTTCGTGATACATCGTCGGCCGCATCTTCGCTTTCCATCATGAGGGATTGCGGTCAAACGAAATTCTATTTCAGATTAAAAAAGAAAAGTAGGTTCGAAGTAAGTGTTATGTGGTGTGTGGTACAAGTGCAAGCGGTTGCGAATAGTGTAGTAATAAATGTTTGTGTATTGCAGTTAAAAAGGCAACAAAGAAAGCAGAACCGGTTGTCGTCAGTCGAGCGTCCACGTCAAGCGTTGGTTGCCCACAGCTCGACGACTCGGACGATGCATCGCTACACACCATCGTCTATGATAACGAACTGGTACGTTTGTCTATACATCAGGGTTGGCATGATTAAAACAAGTAGTTTTAAAAAACACGTGTTTAAAACAGTTTCAAATAAAACTATGTTTTTATTTAGTGTTTAAAAACACAGTTTAAAACGGGTTTTAAACAATGTTTCCCGCAGGGAAAGTCCCTATGTCGGCCGTCGAAAGAAAGTAATTCACTGGATAAGTGGGTATTCCCCGTTCTCTCACTAGTTCTCTACCAACCTACCGACACTACACTACATACAAGGTGTATGTAAAGTGTTTTGTATTGATTAATCATTATAATATTTTTTTGATAGTTAGATTAAAGATACTGAGATACGCAACAAAAAGTAAATATTAATCGTTTTGTAAATTTTTACTAATGTGAATTAGGAAATAGTTTAGAAATGGCTTAAATATTTTATTATTCGCTATACATAATCGATTTGAAATTGATATCCTTATAGGTAAAAGTAAAAAAAAACTGTTTTTTTCCAACCCATGCTCCTATATCTACTACTAAGTTTTACATAGAATGCTGGGCGCATACCCGAGCCAATGTGTCGCCGCCACCTATTTTATCATATCACGCTAATATTATAAATGCGAAAGTTTGTGTGGATGTATGTATAGATGGATGTTTGTTACCTCTTCACGCCAAAACTACTGAACGCATCAAGCTAAAATTTTCCATACAGGTAATTCTTATCCTGGAATCCAACATGGGCCGCTTTTTATCCCATAAATCATTTCCCGTGGGATAGAAATCACCTTCAATTGATATTTACTGTAATTTCCAGCAACAATCCCTGCTGAACGATTCGAGCGAGTTAGTGGACAGCAAACAGGTATCCAAAGGCAACATCACCATACCTGAGACTCCTGATGCTAGCGATGAGTAAGTAGCAAGCAAGGATTTTACAAACTACTTATTGGTGTTAGGACAAATGTTTGTACGATCTGCAACGTAACTAACGTTGCAGATCGTTTAAACATGTGTCTCTGCAACGTAACTAACGTTGCAGATCGTACAAACATTTGTCCCAGGGCGGGAATCGAACCCACAAGCTCTTGTGTCGCAGGCGGACCCTCATCCGCCGCGTCACGGTAGTCAATTGAATGTTTTTTATTTTGTGTTAGATATCCTTTGACGTTTACTTACAACATTTTACTTAAATCTACCTACATCGCATTTGATATTCATTTCTTTACATTATCTTTATTGTTTTTTAATATTTGTTGTAGAAAATTCTATTGTACGTAATAGTGTTTTCTACTCAACCTCAACCTGACAGCCTATATTAGTCCACTGCTGAGGACAGGCCTCCCCCTGATAAGTTTCTCATTGGCGCTTATACCATGGGGGGTAGTGCCCATAATCCCGACGCTGGGGATTATATAATCCCCATGCGGGTTGGGGATGGCATTTCGATGGTAGAATTGTTCTGCAGGGGGGCTGCTCCGGCAGCAGCCCCCCTGCAGACCAATTCTACCCTCGGTGGATATCCCTTAGTCGCCTCTTACGACGGCCCCGATGAGTTCGCGTGGTGAAATTCTGAGCCAGCATCACACAACTAGTTTTCTACAAGTCCTAATTTATTTGATTGTAGTGTAGAACACCCTCCGGCCAGATAGGATGACGATCTGCGAAGACTGCAGGAAGTGCTGGATAGGTCAAGCTGAAGACAGGGCGTTATGGCGCTCGTTAGGGGAGGCCCATGTCCAGCAGTGGACTATTATAGGCTGATGACGATGATGATGATTTGATTGTTTTTTTTACAATAATTTGTTTTCTATCTCTACAGATCCGAACCAGAACTAGAGCCGGCACCAAAACCTAAAGGGAAGCGGAACGAAAAAAAGAAATAACATAAGTACAATGTAATTTTATTATCTAATATAGTTTCCTACAAAACTAGACTTTCTTTCAACACTATCTAGAGTTATATTGCTGTGGCGCATTAGTTTGACTCTGCCAGTTAGAGAAAACCGTTGTTGGTTTCGTTGGCCAGTTTACGTTATATGGGGTAGTTGGTTTCGTTTGCCAATAGTTATCGGTTTTAGGAACGTTACTTAGTGGTTGGTTTGACCAAGTAGCGATCGGTGCTTCGTCATTCTTGTGCCAGCTTTGGTAACCAACATTCTTTGGCGCTGTCTGACGCAAGTTTACATTTTTTTGCCAGTTGTTGTCCTTAGGCCAGTTGGTATTCTTGTTATTGTCCCATTGGGTAGGCCATGCGCCGGACTTCTCCCAGTTCTGACGGTTCGCGTTCTTCGCGTTGTTGTCCCACTGCTGGGCTTGCCAGTTCTTGTCCCACGGCTTCCAACGGTGGTCCCAGGGATGGGGCTTGTCGTCATGTTGAGAGCTGTGGTCGTAATTGTCGTACTCATCGTAATTCCACCTGGTAAATGAATTTAGTTTTAAAAGGGGTGTCAATTTAGATTTTGCCAAAACTAAACCATCCTATTGTAGTTTGGCGAATTCGTTACGGATGTAAGGGGGTTGCCAATGAACCAATTGTGTTGGAAGAACACCAAAAGTTCGTAGTCAACCCGCTTACATTCGTATTTTGAAAGAATTAAAGTTAAGTGAATCCTTTTAGTGAACATTTTTAGTGCTGTCAAATTATTTTAGTTTAGTTTTGGCGGCGTGTAGATATAATTAGGCATGTAGATATAATTATTTAGTGAAGCCGTCAACAATACGTTTCAGGTAATGTTATTTACCTCATACATATACCAAAACCGTTTTTAAAATGCACGCTCCCTTCACAAAACGTGATACAATCGGCGTGCATTTTAATAATGGTTTATTCTCCTACCCATAGCACAAGCTCTTACTTTGAAGCTACGTTAAAGCCTTCTCAGTTGAGCTACCTGTAAATTGCTGGCAACAGTCAGCGTTTAGCCAAATTGTGTCAATTGCTAGAATTAATTATTTCATTCAATAAATAGCCTTTACTCTAGTTACAGTGTGTATAAACTGTAAATTATTTGTTGTTTTTGCAATTATTTGCTGACCGAATTTGAGAGTTTTAAAAGCTACAAAAACAGACAAAACACTGAAGTGAATTAGAGTCAATTGCACCTTATTTCTTATTTGATATTAATTACTATTTATCAAACTGTATAAATAGTAAAAAAAATAACTTGTCTAAGTGCTTATTTTGTCTAAAGAAATAAACGATTTGACTCTGACTCTAACATCAAAAACTCTAATTCACTTTTTTTTTCCACTAGCGGAAGAAGAAATTTTAATGTACCATACAATATTATAGAATCTTACCGTCACCATAACTTGAATTTTATCTTGATGTTGATGAAAAAACCTGTGTTGGTGTAATATGACGATGGCTGTGAATGACAATGACGGTGCATTTGAAAATATCATAAAAATGAATAGGTCCTGTTATTCGTACTTCACTTATTAAAGTTATAAAATTAATATATTACTGACATATCTACACAGAAACCATATTGCTTCACTATGACCAAAATAATTACATACCCAAGCAAAAATACATGTCCATGTTATTTCCCAGATAAATAAAACCATTTTAAAGCTAAATTAATTCAATAAAAATGCATCATTTCTTTGTTAATCCATTTCATAGGTTCTACCACAAGTAAGATAATAATAATAATAATCACACTATCACACTAATATAATAAATGCGAAAAATTGTATGGATGGATGGATGGGTGGATGTTTGTTACCTCTTCACGCCAAAACTACTGAACGGATCGGGCTGAAATTTGCACACGGTTAACTCTGACCCTGGAATCAAACATAGGCTTCATACTTTTTATCCTATAAATCAGTTCCCGTGACATATAAATCACCTTTAAACGGGACAACGCGTGCGAAGCCGCGGGGCGCAGCTAGTAATAAATAATGTAATGATATAGATAACTAAATAATTTATTTTATTACAGACCTATGTGTGTTATTTAATCTCTATAGAATCTCTAGATTCTACCCATCATATCATCATTTCTTTTATTACACACCTTTTGTTATACCTCTATATCTATAAGATGGTCCTATATAATTATGTATAAGTGCATGGAGAGGGGAAAGAGGGGGTGAGAACCCGTTTCTGTCTGTATGCATGCACCGGGGCCTTTATCCTCCTATGGTTTATCCTTTTTGAATGAAGCATGTAAGTAAACAAAATACAACACAAATAACAAAATCTCACTTGCTTGGCGTCGAGTTTCAGACATAATTGTAAGCATTTTTTATTGAAGGGAGGATCTAAAATCGACAAGTAATGTAAATTACGTCTAAAAGGACGCGCCAATTACGAATAAGAATAGTCTCTTATTCGTAGCGCGCCAACAAAGTGAATTTGAGGTTAAGTATGGGCGGTTTGTTTACGTTTAAGCTCCATTCAAAATGGACACGGTATAGCTACGTCACTGCCCCGTCAGTCCCAAAACCCTCGTTACAGAAAATAAATTTTAAGGCGACAAAACATTGTTTGATTTAGTATTTTTTCATTAGCATCAAAAGTTAAGGGTTTTTGTTAGTAAGTTATGGGAGTCGAAACACGATTGACTAAACTTGACTCGATGGAAAAAATCGCTAAGTTACCTCTAAATCTTCATTTTATACACTGTCACAGTTCCATAGAAATCTAAAAACGCAATTTTTTTAGTAAACAGTACTCGTAGTAGAATACGCTCATCATATAGATTATTTTCTAAAATAATATCTTCCATCGCTAAAGTTTAATTTTTTTTTGTGAATTTACGGGGTTTCATCCTCAAAACCGCATGCAAATTTCCCAACAAAGCATCGTACCACACAAAATTATACCTATCGTGAGTATTGTTGCTGCCGAAGCTACCGCCGTTGCTGCCGACGCCGTGGTTGCTTCCTACGTTGCTGCCGACGCCGTAGTTACCGCCGCCGAATCTGTTGTCCACGCTGGTCTGACCGGGCTTGATTTTTGCCAGTTGGTAGCGGGATGTTATAAATTGGGCCGCACGTTCTGCTATCATTATCGTAGGAGCTGCGGTGTTGCCTGTACACAAAATTCGTGATAAAGATTGGAATAGGTTTCGACTTTCTTGGTGTTGGAATAAAGAGTTGTTGATAAGTCTTGACTGATCAACAGGTTGAGAGGGGAATACATTTTATTTATGTATTGTCTTCCCACTTTTGAGTTAGGCATATAAATACATTATTTATTAATATGATTCTGGCCTCTTTAATTCTCAAGCACTCTTTTAAAGCACATGGGAGTCGTATCAAAGGATTTGAAACCTAAATGTATGAGAGTAAGTAATGAAATTCTTATTAAACGTACCAGAAATGATTGTCGGCATTATTGAGGCGTCTGCTACTCGAAGACCTGCAAGTTAAAATGTATTTAGAGATTAATTAAGACGCGACGACGTCGCGGCGATGAAGCAGCGTTGTAGAAGATAGTTACTGAGATGCGCAACAAAAAGTAAATATTTATCGTTTTGTTAATATTTAATCATGTGAATTAGGAAATAGTTCAGAAATGGATTATTTTATTATTCGCTATAATTAATTTGAAATTGATCCCTAAAGGTAAAAAGTAAAAAACAAAAACAAAAAAAAAACAGTAAGTAGTGTTAAACATTTTGAACAGTAGCTAGCTACTCGCAGGCTTTTTCTTTCTGACTTCATAACACGGGTAAATGGGTTACCCCATTACCATCGTATATCGATAAGGATAAGTATCAATTTGAATAGGGTAGTAGTGTACTTTAATATATTATTCTATTTAGTTCGTCAGTTAAATTTATCAGAAGATTTAGACATTATAATATCTATGTTATTGTCAATCAAACAAAAAATTACTAAAATAAAAGGCGCCAATGTTTGGGAAAAAGTGTCGCAATGTGTCCCGTGAGTGACGCGGAACTATATCTTCATAATTTTTTGTATAATCGACATAAGAAAAATTACGTATCCAGTCTCTTCTGATAATCTTACTACGGATTTATTTGAATTTATAGGTTACAAGCCTACTGTCCACTTTTGTATACCTTGTATGATTTTACCTTTTACTCCATAAACCTTGAGCTCCAAATCTACGACGGCCATAGGATCGCTCGCAGGTCCCATCTTACACGTCCCGACTTGATGATTCTCTGGTGCCGTATAGTACCGCGCTAGGCACTTTAAGAATTCGTCTGTGGGTTCGCTACCGTAGCCAGGGCATTGCATACCGTAGCCTGCTGTGGGGGTCATACCGTATTTTTCGCGCATTATCTGGGGAAAGGATGAAAATGACCATTATCGCATGCACTGCGAAGGGCTAGTAGTTGCTTCAACATTAATGTATCGTCGGCACTCATAGTTAACCGATATGCGAGCGTGAAGTGTAAGTTTTGAGTAGTTTCGTCTCGCCTATTATTTCCACCCATTAAGGGTCCAAACGACTATATACCAAAAATGATAAGCGTCGTTTCGCCTATTGAGGAAAATTTTCACAATACTTTACTGATTTGAGTGTATCGAGTTCTACCGACGACGTTAACATTGTATCACAACACCCCGATATGTTACGTACGAGTTAATTCATCCTCCCTTACTGTCGTCGGAGAAATTAAACATCATCTCCACAAAGACATTAATTAATGAAAACTTAAAACAATAACTGAGAACAACAAGATACCTAGGTACCTATACAAAAAACAAACAACATTAACATCACCTAATTGCACACAGGCAGTGAAAATGGTTTAAATTCAAGTTAGAAAACGGACGAGAGAGAGAGAGAGAGATCAATGAAACCTTTGAACCGAAAATAGTTTCAATTTTCTGCGATTTGCTCCGATAATACATAGTCTCGTAAAAAATCCGCCAATAAAGGACTCTATTATTAGTCCTTTGATCCCAGTGTTTAGAAATAATGAGTACCTATTCCATAACAAGTATAGCAATCACATCACATCACATGGATGGATGGATGTTTGTTACCTCTTCACGCCAAAACTACTGAACGGATCAGGCTGAAATTTTGCGTACAGGTAATTCTGATCCTGGAATCAAACATAGGCTACTTTTTGTCCCATAAATCAGTTCCCGTGGGATAGAAATCACCTTTAAACGTTTCCATAGAAAAGAAACAACGAGTGCGAAGCCGCGGGACGCAGCTAGTAAGCTATAGTTAAGTTACTCACGGTGCTATTAGCAAGTCTATAAGCTATCTTAGCGGCATCGACGAGCACATTCAACTCGTGCTCGTCAAGGAAGTAATTGGGCTGCATCAGCGGAGGAACGCGAGGGTCTGCTGACTGCAGCGTGAGGTAACCTCGGCTACGCGGCTGCAGTGCTATCGCGTTGATCCTGGAACAAAACTGGCATTTGAGCAGTCTCGTTTGTCCGCTCACAGTACAGCAGTAGGAGCTGGTCCGTCAGGTCAAGCAAATCAAGCTATAATACAAAATTAATTTATTTAAAAAAAGTTATGAAACGAGCTATGCTCGGGAGTAACTCTGAAGCATAAAATCTTCAAACCTGCAAACAATAAGCAACCTGAAGTAGCAGTGAGCCAAGGTACTCGGATCGTACCTATATCAAGAAACGACAACCACTGAAAAAACAGTGTACCTACTGTATAGTCTGACTAAGGTAACTCTGGTTACCAGGTACCTACAAACTTAAAAAACAAACTTGCAGCTTGCTTGATTGTTTGTCATAGAACATGTATCAAAATTCAACACAACAAACAATCCGTCTAAGTGGGCAGAGGTAGGTACCTACTACTGGACATGGTTCTTCTCTTTGGCACTTTACCGCGCAGTAGATCCAATAAAAGCGACCAACCAAATAGTAATCGATCCCTTTCTTAAAATGCAATTAATCTTTATTCCCCTTATGCATAATGATCTTCTAACTTGGCACACTGCTGAATCTCGCTCTGTATTCTTCTATTTACATAAGTCAAACTGAGAAACTACACTATTTAGCAGCTGTTCTATGTTAGCAGACTATTATGAATAAGGGGGTTAGTGTTTCGTTCCGAAACTTAATACTCACGAGACTTCTCTCTTATTCCCTCGCTCCTTCAGCTTGTCCAAGTCTGGAATGTCGCCGGTACCGCAGCCTGCGTAGTAGCCTCCGAAAAAGAATTGAACATCCGGGTGTCGACCGCCCGCGGCCGCGTACTTCGAGTTCACTATTCCTGTTAACTGAAGAAGTGCTCATTAAAATCAGAATGCTCTTAAGCGTTTTTCGATTAAACTTGAACCCGTGTCAAAGCCACCAGTGATCGGACAATGATTGTTTTTTGGTACGCTGGTACCAAAATAATAAATAATGCTTTGGATGGCTTGTAATCGTGAGCTGCAATAGCGGTTTTGCCATGCATGTGGGTGGAGGGAGATATAGCAAACGCCATAGGCTTTTTGAAAATAAATATACGTTCTGTGACATAGAACATTTCTCAAACCAATCTCATGATACTTCGACACCATCTCACTAAAGAAAGTGAAGATGTGGGCTCCATCTTGGCCCAAATTTCGTCTTCACTGGATTTAAGGACTCCTTGTTTGTACTCTACCCGGAAAACAGACGCAGAAGTTCCTTCCACTCGTGGCCGGTGCTTACAATGAAAGTAAGCATAGTGGAAATGTTTGGTTCGACACAGTGGTATGGCGTGTCCAAATGGCTGTTACAACTACGAAAGACTCACCTGAGACATGCCAGTAGCAGCCAACGGTCCTTCCCTCTTCAACAAATATTCTGTGGCAGTCTCCCAATTCAGCACCGGTGCATCATACTCCTTGTTCAACGTGAACTCTAAAGAGACGCCCACGTGGTTGTGCAGATTCTGTCCGACGCCTGGTAGGTCCTTTACAGTGTTGATGTTGAACTGACTGAGGGTTTCCTTTGGACCTATGCCGGAAAGGAGCAGGATTTGAGGGGAGTTCAGGGTGCCGGATGAGAGGATGGCCTGGAAAAATGGAGATTTTGTTAGGAATTGTATTAAAAAAAAATAGAATCAGATACGGTAGCAAAGGAATTTATTTTCTATGCTGTGGGATGCTTATGTATTTTCCAAATTTAATCGACACAAACAAATAAATGGATTGGATCTTATGACACTCACTTATAACAAAAAAAAATGATTTCTCGTTTGTCACACCACACATCGTCACAAAATTATTATATCTGCAACGCGACAGACGAATCGGAAGCGTAGAGAATCGTATTGTTGCATCATTTTGAATTGGCATCCTCATCAGTTAGGTAGATAGGTTGCCCACCCTTTAGGTAAGTATCTACCTACTAGGTACAATTTCTTTGAAGCAAATAATTAAATGCAACTACCCAAGCGATGAGGTTATACCCAAGTGGTTATTATGGCTTTATAGTTTTCACATCGGAATAGATATCTTTTTTTTTTTTTTATTGCTGATGGATTAGCGTTTGGCTACCATCTCACTTTATGAAAGCGAAGTATATGTTTAAAAGTCTTTATTTAAACTTCAGATACAGACTATAACAATTAAACTATATTTAATCGTTTAATGTTCTCTAAGTAGGTATGTTTTGTCTTTTACGAGAGAATGTTTGAATACATTGCATTATTATTATTATTATTATTATTATTGGTCCACTGCTGGACGCAAGCCTCCCCCTGACAAGCGTCGTGCTGGCGTTTGTGTAATGGGGGGTAGTGCCCATAATACCCACGCTGGGTATGCGCAGTTCGGTGGTAGAATTGTTCTGCAGGCTGCCCGCCCCCGGTGGATATCCCTTCGCCTCTTACGACACCCGCGGGAAGAGATGATGTACAATAGCTCACCTCCTTATTAACCCCAACAGTCTTCGTCTGTCCATCCTTGATGTACTCCACAGCATTGACCTTCTTGTTTCCGTCGGTGAGGACCCTCGTTGCCTGTGCGTTTAGTAACACGTGCAGATTCTCTCGCTTGGACGCCGGTCGCAGGTAGGCGCGGGCTGTCGAGTAGCGGGAACCATTTCTGAAAGAACATACAACTGTTATTGGGGTCATTTTAGTATCTGTATTTTGCAACCAATACACAACTATGACATAAAAAATACATACACAAGATATTAAAGGTTACAAAAAGTTTGTAGTTCCCTGTCAGCACGTTAGAGGCGCTGTAACATATTGTATGGAATAATTAATTTCGTTTTAAAAAACTATAAACCGACTTTAATTTTTATTGTTTTTTCATGAATTTTCATGGATCCCACTGTCAGAACTGAACAAAATTAAAATGGGACCAAAGGGGAAGCACCAGCTTTCATATAAAAAAGAATCATGAAGATCGGACCACCCAGTCGAAAGTTCCGAGGCAACAAACATAAAAAAAATAAAAAATAAAACACAGTCGAATTTGATAACCTCCCCTTTTTTTGAAGTGGGTTAAAAAGAAAAAACAATAGTACCTATTGGTTAACTCAAGATTTATGTTTGTTACCTGAGAACTTTTGACAGGAGGTCTGTTTTTCAAAAACTAGGCTGGGTCTGGAAAAAATGCCTTTTTTGATTGTAAAAGCAACGCAATAAAATTAATTATTATGTTTGCGAGTAGAATAATAATTAGAATAAGACTAGATTATTATAAGACTAGATTATTATAAGTAGTAATTATAAGCCACCTAGCTAAATATTGCTTATTAACATGTTGCAATAAATATATTGAATATTGAATAGGTACCTACCTATATTGAGTTGATTTCAGTTTGTTCTTCTCCGACAGAGCACTATTTGTCGAACAGCCGTCTTTCTGCGTATAATATAGGGCATCTCCTACACATCTACACTATGCAAACTGAGAGAGACTTCATACCGAAATATATACCTATGGTTTATCCATTTTGAATGAAGCATGTTAGTAAACAAACTACGACACACATAAAAAAATCTCACTCGCTTGGCGTCGAGTTTCAGATATAATTGTTAAGGGATTAATTGTGTTGTGAAGGGAGGATCTAAAATCGACATGTAATGTAAATTACGTATAAAAGGACGCGCCAACAAAGTAAATTTTAGGTTAAGTATGGGCGGTTTGTTTACTAACATACTTTATTCAAAATGGAGCACTGCAAGTGAGACTATAAAAAGCGACAAGCTATTTATTATAGATGAGCGAATGGGTTGTCAAATTATCAACGGGTCGCGATGATGATATTATCATGAAATGTACCTACTTATACTTCACTACTAGTATAGTGAAAAAATCCGCAAAAAAGTACCTATGCTATTTCGTTTTTCATTCACGACATTTCTCTAACTCTCATGGTTTCAGAGTTGGCTAGCCACTCCCATCTTAAAAAGACACCCTGTATATCCTAAATAATAAAGTGCAAAGTATCAATGATCGAGTTTAACCCTACATAGCTAACGTTCCTAAACTACCTTGTAAAGCTAACCATTCGTAATTTTTACGATCATTATAAAATTGAGATTAAATTAATAGGTAATGTATTTCTTATGACTTTATTGTATTTTCAGATAATAAAGAACACAAATGAAAGATATGTATCATAAAAATATTAATATTATAGCATTAAAGTACTAGTATCATAATTAAGAAATGGCACTTGTTTTTCAAAATCAAAATCACACTCTTCACATCATCATCATAAATTAGGAAAAATATTTCGAAAATAGTTTTTTTTTGAACTTTTATAGTAAAAAAACGTTAAATTTAATATTTAAGATTAAATTATTTACATTTTTTGAGTGCAAGTTGGGCAAAAAACTCTTCATGTAGTGCACGAAGAATGTCGTCATCAGTCATGTTCGACCTCCCAGCCAAAATTCACCAAAAACGGAGAAACTAAAAAAAAGCAAACCTAAACTGTTCACAAGGTATACCATAAAAGTTACTCTTAAGAGGGCGATCTATGCCAATGACCTTGCTCGAATGGACGTTACCAATGAAAATTCCCCGCACCACATCTGAATTATATCACGCAGCGCGCACCAACATAAGTATAAGTATGTTGCACACATTACAACAGATACCGCCAGAGAATAAGTACTAGTAGTTATAGCCGGGCGCTGCCGCCGCCGCGCCGCCGCCACCGCATGGCCTCTACAGGTTGTTTATTACATTTATTAACCGACTCAAAAAAAGGAGTAGGTTCTCAATATGTTTGTTACCTCAGATTTTTTGACTGGGTGGTCCGATTTTCATGATTCTTTTTTTATATGAAAGCTGGTGCTTCCCTTGTGGTTCCATTTTGATTTGGTTCAGTTCTAACAGTAGGATCCATGAAAATTCATGACAATTTTGTGTATAAAAATTGCAGTCGGTTTAGTTTTTTAAAACAAAATTAATTATTAAACACCGATGATAATTCCTTTTCCCCACTGGATTCAGTATTGAGTATTAGTTATTAGTTATTTTCACTATTCAGTATAAAGAGAATAACCACCTCCCACTGCCTATTTTGTAGCTATATTCGATTTTTTTAAACCCTGCACAAATTATAAACAAACCCGCAGTACTTACTATCAAATTAACTTTCTTGTTATTTTTGAACATAACATAAGGAAGTACTTGCTGATTTTAAGATTCTTTCTTCAATAAATATTGTCTAATTATATCTCTTTACCTCGACTCCAAGCATGTGAATTTTAATTTATGTTTTTGGAATGTATTGACATAATTTGCATAGATCATAGCTCTGTCTCGAATAGTACCTACCCTACCCAAAATAATAAAAAGTAAGTAAATTAATAATTAAAGTATATAGGGTAGATGCGCCTGTTATGCGTCCAGGCCCCATTCACGACCTTTCGCGGCACTACTGGTTACTTTTTGTCGAAAATAGCCTTATTTGCACTCTCACACAAAGACATTAAATTATATCAACAACCTGGATGTGTAAGCAACGCATACAAGCTAACTACACATCACAAGCACCAGCAATTATAAGTAAAATAAATTAATCAATTTGTGGTCCGCCGTCAACAAGACAAAAAGTGTCTATATCAACGCGAAAAATAGCAGCGTGTCGCGAATTCAACGGTAAGTTTTACAGTGTCTTTATGCATGTCAGAGTTGATGGTTATTAGTTTGACTTCATTTTGGATTAAAAAATATGGATTTGTGTAATTCTATCTAAATTATTGTCAATAAAATTGAAATATTGCGTGGACGAGAACAGTTCCACGATATTTTAAGAAAGTCCCATTTTAGACCGGGTTGGACGCGAATTGGACATATCGTGTCAATAAGGTGATTTCTTGTATGCATTATTGTATTAAAATTTATTCAAACATTTTATTAAATTTGAACCTTATGCTCTTAAGGTATCTACAAACCTTATTTCGTCCAGGCTCGGAGCAACAAACCATAAAATACTGAGTTATGAAATTTCTTGTGGTCGCGAATCGGACAAGGTTAAATGACGTCCTGATTTCGACCTTAGCTTTATTGATTATGTAAACTTAACAATAATGTAATAGAATTTTGTATATTAAGTCATTGAGTTATCCAGTTTTGTGTATTTAACATATTTCATTCAATTTCACTTTATTTGAAATAAGCTATATGCAATTTTTTTTTTAAATATTGTGGTCGAGAACTACTCTATAAGACCAGATATCGACCATCTGCGTATAATAAAACACAGTGCCAGTCATCAGAGTCCTAAATATAGAATACTAATAAAGGTTAAATGTTTATTAGGTATTTTTGTATACTAGTAGCTAGTGATAGCCACTACTACTTTCAAAAATACCTATACAATACAATAAACCTCAATAACCAAACTGCAACGATTCCAAAGACTGGTGTGCTCAGCAATAACAGGCTGCATGAGAACTACACCGGGCGTTGCCCTGGAGGTAATCCTAGACATAGTGCCACTAGACTTATATATACAACAAGAGGAGACCTTATCGGCTTTGAGAATACAAAACATTGGATTCTGGGGGGGCATATAAAGCCCTCACACTCAGATCTTAAACAGAGCCTTAGCCTATGAACCTCTCTAAGCCGCCCCCTGTGACAGAATGCCCAGCAAACCTATACAAGAGAAACACTACCAGATACAACTATATGAGGAGAGACACCTGAGATGAATATGAGAGGCCCACGTCCACTCCTCCCCTAGCATTCTCACAATTCCGAACATGGATAAGGCAAAAAACCAGAGGAACGCATGCCGAACGATGGACACACCTACAGGAGTGCCGCCAGGTAAGGCGGCCTCCCTTACCTCCGGCTTCATCACCAAAGCTACTGAAACTGACCAGAAGAGACCTACGCGTCCTTGTGAGAACACTCACAGGACACTGCCCACTAAACAAACACCTCCACACCATCTGAGTAACAGGAAGCCCTCTCTGCAGGGGGGTTCTCAGTGTCGAGGAATCAGCTGCCCACGTAGTCCTGGAATGCGAGGGAGTAACAGCACAGCAACACGAAATTCGTGACCATCCGAGGCCACTCCGCGAAGCCTGTGAAAATCCCAGGAAGATTCTGTGCTTCTGGATGGAGTTAGGCTGACCATCCCGAGTCTCAGAGCGGAAAAAAGAGTACACTCACCATACCATACCATACCAAGCCAACCTTAACTGCCCGCGGTGCTTCCTAATTCCTAAATCCAACCAACAAACGAGGAAATGACAAAACAACCCACTAACACGCACTGGACCAGCGTGGTGGGTCATGGCCCAAACCCTCAATTAATGATAGATAGCCAACAAAAAGGTCCAAAGTGCCCAGCGAAGCCAGCGGCTGTGCTGGCGTTGACGGGTGCCATGCCAGACCTGGGGTTAGGGGTGCGAAGAATCCTCGGGTGAAGTCCCACCGAACTTTGAGGTTTGACCATCACCTAGTGCAGTTGTAAGTGGAGTTAGAGAACATTAAATGGCATGTTATGGGGTTATGTAGAGTAGTAGTAGAGAGGGGGAGGACACCGTAACACTAGACTCGGGCCATCTTCTCTACTTTCGCGAGGGTGATAAAACATCGCAGCGTGACGTACGTAGGTGACCTCGTCAATAATGCCCTCGCTAACAACATTCAAGAAATCTCCAGTATGTTGACAGGTATTCAGGGAACAGTAAGTCAGGTCTACGCACCGACCTCGGCACAATCGGATGATGAAGTGGAGGATATTTATGAAGACATCCAAAGCCTTACACAACATCCATAAGGCTCGTAAGTGGACGTGGCGAAGCCCCGACACTGTGACTTAAAATGAGATCAACTTCTGATCATGATGGATAGCAAGCACATATTCAGAGATGACTCAGTGATCAACAGGTTTAGTATCGAATCTGATCACCGACTGCTCCGAGGCTCTCTGGATATCAACTTAAAGCTAGAAAGAAACCATCTGATGAAATCCACGCTTCGACCTAATCCAATCGAAATCATTGCGGGCACCGAGAAGTTCCGGCAGCTTCTCGGGAATAGGTTCGCTGCCTTGGATCCCACTGATGACGCTGACGAGACCCTACACAATCTGGTTGAAACGTTGAGGCACAAGGGCATCAAGTTCTGCCAAGAGCAGCGTACTGGCAAGCAATCCAAACTCTCTGATGAGCCTTTCGGGCTGATGGCAAAAAGACGGGAAACCACATAAGTGACTTCGTCAGACAAATCCGAACCGAGGGTACAAAGTATTCACTTAGGAGCTTGGCAGGAGCCACCTGACGAATCTTAAAATGCATGATGACAGGACATTCTATGGCAGATTATACGTTGCACATACCCCTCGTTCCCAACGACGACGAGACCACAAGACCAAGATTTCAGAACTCTGAGGCCTATGTCCAGCAGAGGACTAAAACAGGCTGACGATTATGATTATTATAAGTAAGTTTCCTATTAGATATATGGTGGACGAGAACTAGGCAACATAGGGTCGCAAACTGGAATTTTTGGTCGAGAACTGGTAAAATGGGGTATTTCGGATTAAAATATTTTTTTAAAATTAACAGTTAAATTTAAGAAGAAAGTCTATTTTCCATGTGAAAATAGAGTATATTAGTCATGTGGTGAAATCAGTTTTATTCTTAAGAGCTCACAAAAATATTTGTTTTTCGATATCTGAATTGGACAACTCCGCTAACTGGACGCAAACAGGCGCAATATACAGGGTTACTTTTAAAAGGCCGGCAACCTTTGGTGATCAACTTCCCAGCATCATCAGCAACAATGTTTGTTCTACGACTTTTGAAATAACTCAATAGGTACATTAATAGGAATTATTTAAGTTTTTATTGTCCTGTCGTGACTTTTGTAGATCTATGTTGTATTAAACACGACGCACATTTGCGCGCGCTTTCACTGGTGATAATAATAACTACCTAACCCTCAGTTATTTACCTACCTACCTAGTTGATATTAATTACTCGCGGGGTTTGTAGGCTGTAGGTATGCACTAAGTCCACAATCCCTTCATACTTGACCAGGCTTAGGACTGGCTACATTAAACAATTAAAATCAAATACCTAAGTGGTATTTAGATAGGTCGGTACCACAGATATCGGTACCTATGTACATCTGGTAGGTAGGTTAGGTACCCACTATGTTTAACGTAGGTAATCATTCATAACATAACGTCTTAAAGTTTAATTAGGTAAGCAGGTAGGTAATATCAATTGGTCACTAGGTAGCTAGAAAGCGTTTAGGTATTCACTTTCATTGTTTAATGAAGGCGTATTTAAAAAGTGGAATCAGCGTATTTACAACAATTAAACGATTAAAATCATATTTACAAATTAGACATTACCTCGCAGGTTCAAATCTTGCGGGTAGCGGTGAGTATCGCGCACATAGCGTTCAAAATAGTTACCTTCACAACTTCACAACCAACGCAAAGACCACACCTAAAAATCAGCTGTTCGTTAACACGAGCTAACACCTCTGAATTTGATTGCACTTGACCGAAGGCCCACATTATTTTTCTTTTAACTAGTCTCGGCTTGTGATTTCGCCACCACTGTACACCATTGTTTTTATGTGTCCCTATAAATAAAAATCCAGGGTGTAATGTCTGGTGACCTTGGAGGCCATGCACGAGGTCCGCCACGCGCACAAACACGTGTGCCGCGCGCGCATCCGCTTTGATGACTGAGCGAGCGCCGAGTGGACAGGCGGCGCGGCGGCTGGCGTTTGAGCGGCAAGATCAAAGGCGCTAGCGCAGCGCGCCATCCAAACGGATAGAGTTAGAAAACATTTAGACAGATATTTCAATGAATAATTATTTTTGTATGGAAATAAAAAGTAGCTAATTATCAAAAGTCGTAGAACAAAAGTTGTTGCTGATGATGCTGGGAAGCTGGTCACCGAAGGTTGCCGGTCTTTTAAAAATAACCCTGTATAGGTGATGTTTTTTAACCTACTGTTAAAAAACATCAACTGCCCCCCTTTTTTATTGCACCCCTCTCTAGTGGCGTATTGCGTATTGTTCCATAGGAAGAAAAATTTAAGTGGATTAGAGTCAATTGTAGGGTCATTGCACTAGATTCCGACCATTTAGCGAAGACTTAAAGTTCTCCAAAAAAAAAACCAACTGGTCAGCCTTGTTCGAAATGATACTAATCGGTAGTCTAGATATCTGAGTTTTAAATACATAAAGAGTTTTATAGTTATGCTATAATGTTATTTATTAAAAAAAAACGGAAATGAGTAAAACTTCAGTTTTCGACCACAAAATTCCTACGGACCTAAAAAAGATTACGACCGCTTACTTAAAAGGTTTTCATGGAATAAAATGCTAAGTTTTCATGCTTTTTTTTTCAGAAAAGTTAATTGTAGACAATTTTTTTTTATAATATTCATTATTTGATTTTACAAATCATGTCGATGTTTGGAGGAGGCGAGTATGGACCTCAAGATAAAAAAAAATTAGTAGGTACATCCTTATGCGGCGTGATATAAAACTTCAACAACGACGACTAAATTTATTATAATAATAAATTTATTATTATAATAATACCAATGATATTTCCTTTTCCCTATTCAGTGGGGATAATGAGAATAACCACCTACCACTGCCTATTTTGTAGCTATATTCAATTTGTTTTAAACCCTGCATATTATGATAAACAAAATAGTACACAGTACTTAACCTCAAATTAACTTTCTTGTTATTTTTGAACATAATGGAAAGTACTTGCTGATTTTAAGATCCTTTCTTCCATAGTGGCGTATCGTTGAATAGGAAGAAAAATTTAAGTGGATTAGAGTCAATTGCACTAGATTCCAACCATTTAGCGAAGTTCTGACTTTAAGGCCTCAAAAAAAATATTTCCAACTGGTCAGCCTTGTTCGAAATGATACTAGTCGGTAGTATAGATATCTGAGTTTTAAATACATAAAGAGTTTTATAGTTATGCTGTAAAGTTATTTTTATAAACAATAAACAATCGGAAATGAGTAAAATTTCAATTTTCGACGACAAAATTCCTACGGACCTGAACACGATTTCGACCGCTAACTTAAGAGGTTTCATGGAATAAAATACTTACAAAGTTTTCATGCTTTTGTTCAGAAAAGTTGTGACAGATATATTATTGTAGTTTTTTTTTGTATAAAATTCACTATTTGATTTTACATATCATGTCAATGTTTGGAAGAGGCGACTGTGGACCTCAAGATTAAAAAAAAAAACTGAGTAAGTACATCCTAATAAGGCGTGATATAAACCTTCGACAACGACGCGAGGACATTGTAGTCCACTACTCAATTTTCAAGGGAGTGAATAGATTTTAAGTACCAGGGATGCATTGTAAGGGACACTAACACCAGAAGCAATGGAACCAACATACGAGCACAGAACACGCGCCGATGCAGTTCAGCGCTACAGAAAGTCTTGGTGCCCAGGCTCCTCTGCAGAAGAACCAAGATCCACATTATCAACTGAGTGAATCTATCTCTCGCTCACCTTAGTTTTAACTATATCTTTCGCTCATTTACCTCATTGATTAATTTTCGAACCTTATCAGTGCTGAGCGAAATGAGCGAATGAGTGAGAGCGAAGACGACTGAGCATGGCGAGTGATTTGATGGAGCGACATGTACGATGTCAGATACAACATGAAAAAAAGAGAAAGATAGCAAGACTAAGTTCAGGCCTGTAATAATTATGCAAACTGTTTGAATGTAATTATTTTAGAAGTAATCGTGTTCAGTTTTATTGTTAACGGATAAGTATTTTTTATTTCTTTTGTTTATTTTTTTAAAGAACATAATATAGTGTACGCAAGTCATTTTTATTTGTCACTCTAGCGCCACCTAGCTCAGTTGAACGGAGACATTATATTTTGTTTTTTATCTCGTGCTCATGAGCTTGAGCATGAGCAACTCAACAAGACAACATCATTAATCTACTGAGCTAAATGAGCTAAAGAGCTAAATGAGTGATAAATATATCTTTAGATCAAAAAGTTTATCTATATATCTATATCACTCTTGTCATTGGAGTGGTATAAAATGCGCATCTCTAAGGAGAAGCCCTCGTTATACGGGAGGTACAGATCCTCTTTGATTCCGTTCTTCATTGCGGGAAAACTACACAGGCATGTTACGCGAGCTTGGTGGGTCTATTCTAGGATACGGGATGTGATACGATAACATTTTCCTCAAAACCGCTAAGCCATCGCTTTGTCTTTTGGCTTAATTTGATATTTTTCGAAGGTAATTGTAAATCTTGTACATTACAAAAATGTTTGATTTCTACTGAGAATATCTTAACTTATACGAATTGGCCGAAAACGAAATGGGGTTTAAAGGCCTTTCCTATTCCGGCCACCTCATTTCTTCGAAGAAATTAAAGTTGAATGAAAACGAAACCATAATTCTAAACATGGTGGCCGTTCTCGACCACGGCCAAACAGATGTCCAAATTCCCTATGAATAACACGGTAAAATGGGGGCCGAAAACGAAAACTTAGATTATTTCGGTCGACATTAGCTACGATACAAATATACTCTAATAACATCGAGATAAATAACAAAATGAGACAAAAGTATTCTGTGTATATTCGTACTTACTCTCCTCCCGGCCGAGATGTAAATTTTTGGTGATCTTCAACTTCCGATTTCCGACCACCCCAATTTTCAAGTAATTCAATACAAAAACCAATATAATCTAATCGTAAGTATCGTATTACGTAAAATAAGTATTTATTTAGTATAAAAATAATACACGACAATGCTTATCGACTCATTTCTAAAAAAAACCGTTTTTATATGAACAAAATATTATTTATTGTTTTTTACAGAGTAATAATGACAAAAACAATACTTATTATACCTGTCCCCTGTATATTTTGCCAGTTCGCTTTATTCTCTTTGAACATTCTGTTGACTAGGTTTTGGAGGATCCAGTTAGGCTGGGCAGCATTTGGAAAACTACGTCTAGTCTCCTCGTCATCCATAATCCGCAATGCTTGAAAACCAAAGTTTTCAATCATTGCGTCCTGCCCGTCATGACCTACGGAGCTGAGACGTGAACACTCACGATAGGGATGGTCCACCAGCTCAAAGTCACTCAACGAGGTATGGAAAGAGCTATGCTTGGAGTTTCTCTGAAGGATAGGTTTCGTAACGAATACATCAGACAGAGAACCAAAGTAATCGCTATAGATCAAAGAATTAGCAAGCTGAAGTGGCAGCGGGCCGGCCATATATGGCGAGATATATCTCGCAAACAACCAACAACCGATGCGGTAAACGAGTGCTTGAGTGGAGACCGCGACTCGGCAAACGTAGTGTAGGGCACCATTTGGCCAGGTGGGATGACGATCTGCAAAATACTGCAGGCAGATGCTGGATGCGGCAAGAAGACAGGGCGCTATAGGCCGATGTCCAGCGGTGGACTCATATAGGCTGATGATGATGATGATTATGAGTTGGACCGAAAAAAGAAAAATATAAGTACATAGATACCTATACAATTGTGCAACGACCAGTGAGTTGAGTCCTTTAGGTACAGAGACAATTAATAAAATATTGGTAGTACCTACTTACCATTTCTTTGTATTCTCATCGTGTATTTTATTTTCAATAACGTTTTTTACGATTCATTTTATTATACCTATTTTTGCACACATAATTATTTAAAATAATAAATAAATAAATCATGTTGGACAATCCACACAGCATTATCTAGCCCCAAGCTAAGCAGGGCTTGTGTTATGGGTACAAGATAACTGATATACATAATACAGAAAACGACATGGATAGATATTTTTTTATTTTACATAGAAAACACCGAGAACGCCCTGAACAAATATCTGCAGATCGTATACATATTTGTCCCGAGGCGGGAATCGAACCCGCAACCTCCTGCCTCGCAGGCGGACCTTCGCCCACCGCACCACAGAGAAATAATAAATATAATACCTATTCAAAACTATAATCACCCCTTACTAAACATTTACCTTACAACAAACTTACAAATAAACCCGCTGTATACTAAAAATCGTCAAATAAATAAATTTCAAGTTGGTTCCGCAGCGAAAAATAATATTGCTGTTAAAAGTAGCACAGGTCCGTTCAGCACAACGTCTCGTCCCGCACTGATTGTAGGGCCGGCAGAGGGGCGGCTCACGAGTAACGTTGTATCGATTACGTAAAAAATTCGTTAAAAATAATTAGATAATTTATTTGAAAAAGTGGGCGGAAGAGAGTCTCCGTAACTTTTTATTCTACATGGTGATAACTTTAAATAAATCTTGTGATTGATAGTTTAGGAGAAAAAGAGTTTTAACGGAGAAAATGGATGGTACTTTGCACTATTATTTCAGATACTTAAAATTGGAATTTCAAATTTTCGGCTTAAAGGTAAAATGCCTTGAATAGCATAGATTATCATATATTTTTTTCAAACTTTTTTCTATAAAGAATAAGAAGAAAAACGGTAAAAACTTTACCCAAATTACGCCGATTCACATGTATCTGGACCTTAAGCTAACCATTCGTAAAAATTACGAACACACGGTAGGTATCTCCAAAACTAAGCAACTTACCTGCTACACGCGACCACCACCAAACGCAGTCTAATGGTCACTTAGTTGGCGCGAAGCCGCAAGTCCGTAGTTGTTACTGTTAGAAAAGGGTGATACGATATTCATTTCGTGTGTGCAAAAATGACGAACGTTAGCTTTATAGGGACAAGAGCTCTACATTTCGTCTATTGCAAAAAATAAAACAATTTTAATCACGTGTTTTAAATAGTTCGAGGGCGTGCAAAGTCACGTCTAATTTATTGCATCGTGTTTTTGTTTCAACCAGTTTCTGGTATTATCTATATAGTCTATTATATTAAAAGACTTGTCTTTTATTAGGATGCCGCTTTATCAAATGCGTAGAAATTAAATTTAAACCTTTTGTATTGATTGATGGTGAAATAAAGTCATAATCTATCTATCTATCAAGTCTATCATCAGTTTTCCTACAACTATGATTGATGATGATAATTGTTTAAATAAAACTTCACAGTCATCTTCATAGGTTAGGTAGGGTTAAAGGTAGGTACCTACTTACGCATAAATTGATTTACAAGGCAATAAAACTTACGTTACAATTCGGCAACCTTTTCTATCTTCTACCTTAGTATGAATTTAGACTTATTACAGCCAAAGTTAAAATCATCCTCATATGTAGATAGAGAAGTCGGTTGAAAAGCCCCCAAGATTTGTTTGAATAAGGCATCTGAGACCAGGAAAGGTTCGTATTTGAGGAATTGCGTAGCAATTATTATTGATGGTCATAATCTATCTATCTATCAAGTCTATCATCTTGTAAATAAATGATTACAAAAAAAAAAGTCTATCATCAGTTTTACCTACAACTATCCTAGAACCGCACTTGTTTTGTTATCCTCTACGGATCCTCGATAGGGCCCATTTTATTAGTACCTACGTTCATTTCATATACATAAGTAACGACTTATGTATATTATATCTATGTATGTACATATAGGTACTTACATACAAAGATATACTACATAGTAGTAATTTTACCTATGTTCCATTTAGTTTCGTGTGATAAACTCGTCAACTGTGTAAAAAACACTGTATCGATAATTTTCTGAAATTACTTTTTAAAAGTACCTACCTACTCTTGGAAATTCTGAGAATGTCATTTGCTTTCAATTGAGTAGGAAAAACGTTAAATGATTTGACTGCCTGATACCTTCTGTCATGCAATGTAGGTAGGTACCTAACCTACCACATTGTTCTGCAGAAGGCGCTACTGCCCGCCCCCGATGGATATCCCTTAGTCGCCTCTTACGACACCCGTGAGAAGAGATTTGTGATGAGAAGTTGTGCAAATTCTTAGCCGGCACCACACGACAGGACTCTACCAGGATACTAGTATAATATAATATTTTTTATAATAAATAATTAATAAATAATGTTCGACAATTGACACAACATTATCAAGCCCCAAGCTAAGCAGAGCTTGTGTTATATATTATTATAGTATAGTATTATATTATCCATGACCAGGACTACCTATCATAGTAGTAAATAAATATAAATAAATAATAAATAAATAATGCTGGACAATTCACACAGCATTATCTAGCCCTAAGCTAAGCAGAGCTTGTATTATGGGTAGGTACTAGAAAACTGATATCCATAATACAATACACTACATAGATAGATATTTTTTATTATACATAGTAAACATCCAGAACGCCCTGAACAAATGTCTGCAGATCGTACACAACACACATTTGTCCCGAGGCGGGAATCGAACCCGCAACCTCCTGCGTCGCAGGCAGACCTTCGCCCACCACACCACAGAGGTCGTCGTAGTAAAGGTTTAGTATCTTTTTTGCTGATGATGGTCAAGCTAAACGCTTGACCACAACCTCTGAAGGCATGGCCTAAGATAGAGCACGTTTTCCCAGAAGGACTTAATTAAGACCCTGGATTTGAAGATTTTGATGAGTCCAAGATGTAGCTACTCTTATGGGAAAACAGACGCAAGGAATCTTAATCCACTTACTCATTCAAAGCCTGTGCGATAGTAAACCCGGTGATTGACTCTCCGTTGAGGTCACTGGTTGGAGGATAACCCAGCTCGACGGATGCAGAGACCAGGTCGTGGGCTACTTGCGGCGCGTAACGGAACTGGAAGAGTAAAAACATCATGTTATTTGTAGACCACCAAAACACATTCCATGTAAAGGTAGCAAAGACATAATATTATTATAATATAAAATTTGTAAATCTACTATTATGTCCATGCTGGTGTTCACCAAAAGATAATCGGAAATTTAGCCAGTTTCGTCGGTTAACTTTGACGTTTAATGAATGAAAACTTGTATCATAAACATAAAGGGTCAAAAACGTCAAAATAACTGTTTATAATTTAACTATCTGTTGGTGAACTCGGACACTAAAACTAGTGCACTAACTAAATACATATATTTAGGGATTTCTAGTGAGACCCAAACCAAGCACCCTTGGGTCTTGGGTGTCAGGAGAGCACAATAAGTAGTTATAAGGACGTAAGTAGGTAGGTACATTGTTGTTTGTAACAGCTATTATAAAACTAAGTAAAATAAAAAATTACTTGGATGCATAATAGAAGTTGGTGATGGTCAGGTAAGTCTAAACTCTCTCTCAGTTTGTTAAGTACCTATAGAAAGCGATGACCTCTATTTCGACGCAGTAAGACAGCAGATTTAGCGCATTGGCACGTAGGTATGTATAGTCAGCAAAAATTGCGCCTTACCACCACTAGGGTGATTTTTCTGTGAAGTGAATAGTTGCCAACCCCGGCTTACGCGATATCTTTTGCTTTTAACTAGGGATGTAACGATACATGAATTTGCCGATACGATACCGATACCGATTATCGAGGAAAATAATCGGCGATACCGATATCGATGGCTTAGTAGTAAATACACCCAGTAAATAAAGAATGATGTACTTTATATGCATAAAACTTACTTATGTTACATATAATAAATAGACACTCCATTCTGTAGTGTGGCAAAAATGGAAATTAAAAATAATGAAAAAAAAGGTAAAATATCATATCAATCAACATTTATTTGGGTAACATTTATCAAGGAATCAAATCAAAAGTAAATCAATATTAATAATCAAAGTTCACTTTAGGAAGATTTTTGTTAATGAAACAAAGTTTATTCAAATTACTAGGAGATAATCTGTTGCGCAAATCATTTTGTATGAGGCCTGCAGTTGAAAAAAGACGTTCTGAGGCAACTGAGCCCATTGGGTAAGATAAATATTTTTGTGCAAGCATTTTCAATTTTGGGTATTTATCTTCATTGCTCCAATAGTTCTTTGGATCTTGTTTCATTGGAATATTTAAACATCTCGTATAAGATTCCACCTCTTCTTGCTCAGGATGACTAGACATGTTTGATAAAGGTTCCTCCTCTTCTGCTTCTTTAATCAAACTGTCACAAGCACTCCAGATACCTGAGAAAGTCCCATCCTGCTTTTTTTGTGACTCTACAAGCTCGACAGGAACATGTGAATCCCCGTTTGTAATTAAGGAGAAAAGTATTCTTTTCGCCTCAATGCTTGTGGATTGTAGAAAGAACGTACGCAATTTATAGCGCGGATCTAGTGCTGTTGATAAAATAAAAGTTTCCTCACTCTCTAGATAATCAAATCTGTCATTTATTCCAGCTATCAATTTCTCTACAAAATTATAATATTCTGGGCTGCTGGAACTGTCGTCCGCGGTCTCTTGATTATTTTTGATCTGTTTTAAAACTTTTCGCAAACTGTTAATAAGAGATATAGCGTCAGATATGCAAGCAGATTCTTCACTTATAGATTTTGTAGCTTCTTCAAAATAATTCAAAGTCGAAACAACTTTTTCCATCAATAGCCATTCTTCTGTAGACAATTCAGTTCTACATTTCACATGAGGCAAAGAAGCTTGAATTGCAACTCGTTGCTCTAAAAGTCTTCTAAGTGCATGAAGGGTTGAATCCCAGCGAGTAACGACATCCTGAATGAGAACGTGACAAGGAACATTATGAGATTTTTGCATTTCTGTTAGGATTTTGCGACCTGACGTTGAATGACTGAAGTGGCCAATAATAGATCTCGCCTTTGTAATCATGGCGTTTATTTTCTCTTCAAAAAACGCATCCTTCAGCACTAATTGTAAAGAGTGCGCCATACATCTGATACGTTGAACTCCCACTCGTGTTACAGCAAGCCCCATATTCGGTGCATTATCTGTCACTACAGCACGTACCCGTTCGCTGATGTGCCAATCTTGAAATAATTGACTTAAGTTTCGAGCTATGTTTTCTGCGCTATGATTTTCGCCTTCAAAAGGAAATACTTCAAGGCAGTAGTTCTTCAACCCAAAATTTTTATCAAGTCCGTGAGCAGTCATACTTATAAAGTCGTTAACGGACGAAGAAGCATCGCTAGTCCATAAGTCAGTCGTGATAATGATGTGCGGAAGTTCATGCAAAAGTTCCATTACTTTGGTTCTTACACGGCAGTACATGTCTGGTATTACATTTTCCGAAATATGGGGACGGGAAACCATTTTGTATTTCGGGCAAAACTGCTTAATAGTGCGTTGAAACCCCAGTTTATTTACTAAGTCAAACGGCTCCATGTCTACACATATTTGTTCAGCTATTGTTTGCGTGATCGCTTTTGCCCTAGGGTCATCGGCATTATACATGACACTTTTTTCCAAAATATGCTCCAAAGTAGCCTGTTTTTTAGGTGGCGGACCACCGTCGGCGCTTGAGGTACCTGGGGTGTCTTTTTCCAACTCCTTTTCGTGATAGCGCTTCACGTGTGTCCACATGTTAGATGTCGTGAAGCCCTTCGATGAAACTGCTTTGCTACCACGAGAAACGCTGACATTGCAATATAAACAAGTCGCTTTTGTGTCATCATCCTGTTTTATTTGAAAATGATTCCAGATGCTACTTCTATGTTTTAAAGGAGTCGCCATTTTATTTATCGTACGTAACTGTATTACAGTACTCACTTCACTCAAAAACAGACAATTACAGTCCTCACTTCCCTCAAAAACAGACAAAATTATGAATAGCGGCGACGAGACGTAAATTAGCAAGCGAACACTGACGACGAGCGACGACCGTTAACTGCGTTGCCGTTTCGCTGGCGGGCGCGTCCTTCGTCCCGCCCCGGCCCCTCTGAGACGGAGTGGCAACGTGGCCGCGAGCGCGTCGTTCTTTTCGCGCGCTTTTCAAACTGTGTATCGGCTGTATTTAAATCGGCGATGCCGATATATCGGCCTGCCGATTATATCGGCCGATATATCGGTATCGGTATCGGTATCGTTACATCCCTACTTTTAACACATTCATGGCCCAAGACGCAGTGCCAGTGTTGCCCCAGTTTTCCCGGCCCAGAGAGATACCTAAACAAGAAAGACGTCCTAAGTGTCAACAGGCCTTTTAAATTTATATCGTCACTGTTTTAGAGTCTTATGAAAAGCCAAGCCTCTAGTCAAAAAGTATCGTTTGGTAGGTATATTCTTCGTACTTAGTTTGGTTATCATAACAGTCGAATACAATGATAATAGAGCTCTCTATAATAGCTCGTCATTTACGTATAATTATATTTGGACATTCATATAATTTGCATTGAAGGTCAAATACAGGGGCGGATCCAGGATTTTATTTTGGGGGGGGCCATTTTGACAATGTTCAGATATAGGGTAAAAAAAACACAACCTCTTCCTCCAGAGCCTGTATTGGTCCACTGTTGGACGCAGGCCTCAGGTAGGGGGGAGGGGGGGGGGGTTAATAATATCCCAATTTTTTTTTACTTTGACGGGACTTGAACCCGCGTCCTTCACTAAAACTACTTAGAAGAGGAAACAGATCATTGTTGCCAGGGTTCACAATGGTTCACAAAATAAATTCATACATACAAATAGCAAGAAACCCATAGGAAATGAGATATTTACAAAAAAAACTATTTTTCGTGACCTTTGACCTTGAAATGTAATAGTTGCGCACACCCTACCATATGTAGGTTTTGAGACAACTTTTAGGGTAAATATAAGAATGAAAAATATTTTGTAACAATTCCGTGAAAAAACCTTCTGCGATAAAATCTAACAAATTATACATTTATACAAAATGAAAGAACATTTATCAAAGCAAGTCGTCAACTAGTTTCGTCTCTCCACGAGAGAAGGTTTTTTCGCGGAATTGTTACTAAATATTTTTCATTCTTATATTTACAATGGATTTCCGCAAAGTAACGCCTGAATCTATTATTTAACTTTTAGGGTGTCGATATACAAGTATTTACAGACTTACAGCTGGGTATCTCAAATTCCGAAATTCTTACCTAATTTAAGCTTAAATGACTGGACTAATAGCCAGGATTCTGTAAAGGGGGGTCAGGTGAAAAAAACAAAGAATATACATAATGTACCTTCATAAGACGAGGTCGTAGCCCAAGAATTTGAGTCACGCATCACTACTAACAATAAACCACGGCGAGCGAAGCGAGCCGCGAATTTTTAAAGGACTTTTCCGGGTTTTAGGGAAAAGTAAGTGCGCAGTGGTAGAAACACATAAGTATGAAAAACAATCAGCAAGCAGAGACAGCCCTGAAAATTTTAAAGAGTGCGCGACTGAGATTGAATTGTTAGGATTGTTAGATACATAATGAATATCGGTGAGTCGCAGTCTTTTTGAAATTGGTGAGGTATGCTTAGCAAGACGCGAAAGCTATGATAGTTATGAAAAATAATAAAATTTTAACGATTTACAACAAAATAGATGAGCCCTGCCCTAAAGAATCTACGAAAATCAAAATCTGGTGTCTACTTGGAAAAGGAATATCGAAGTTGTGTTCGCTGTCGTACAAAATGAACTCTCGCTCGCGTAAGATTAGCTTATCACGTAAACGAATCAGAAACTTCCATTTCAGTATAAGGGGGGCCTTCATGGGCACAGCCAGAGACGAGACAGTACTCCAGCGGAGCAAGCCGCGAAACCAAAATATCTTTTGTTAATTTCTCGCGTTAGTAGTCAAAATGATCTTATTGTGAGATCGAGACCATGTATTATTAAAAATGGACCACGAAACAGAGGACAATGTAACCGAATTTTTTTGCTGTTTTGTCGTTTTGTTAGATATTTTGATATTTTGCAACTGAACTGAAAACTGAAAGGAGGCTTTAGTTCAGATCCAGGTCACGTCGAGAGAGGCAAAAGATGTTCGCCACGCCCGTGGTGATATATCTGTTAGTTAGTTTTACATTGAACTAACTACAAATATTCGATACGTTACGAGTACGGTATAACTCTAACGTACGTACTTATTTAGCTAAGTATTCTTAAAAGGGCTCTGCTAATAAAGGGCAAGAACACCTCAATGCAAAAAACAAATTAAAATGCAAAAAGCAGTGATATTTTTGTCATCTCTCTGTATTGTGTATTAAATTGTTTGAATTGAATGTTACGAAAGCGGGAACGCGTACGTTTCTTTCTTCGCAAGTTCGCGTACTCGCGAGTAACATGCGCGCACACTGTACTACTTTTTCTTTTACTTAACTTATATTTTCAAGTTAAATCCAATACCGAGGTATACTTAGACGAGTAATTTTATTTAATATAAATGTGGGTTTTAGTCAAATAAAGAGCGTTTTTGTAATTTAGAACTAAGTTTTTATTAAAAGAAAAATACGAGCAATCCACACACATTACGTGTTGACGTAAGTAAGAAGGAAGTCCAGTGTCGCAACCAGAGGGGTGGAATGGAAACCAAACTAAAAACTAATTCGGATGCGTTCTCATTCTATCAATATAAACAGCTTGAAAAATAGTTATTACTGACAATCAAATAAGAAATGAGGTGCAATTGGCTATAATTCACTTGTGTTCACTAGCGGAAGAAGAGAAATAGATATCATTTACCTATGTTCATTTCAAAGTCGTTGAACGTGTCGATGGACGTGGTAATACTGAGAAGAAATTAACCTCTTGAATTTAGTTTGTAGATATATGTAAAGTACCGACTTACCTAAAAAATATATTTCTGTACTTTGATTTAAAGTAGGTACCTACATAACCTACCTAAGAGTAGGTATGCCGTGGCCCGTGTAAAAGTGCATCTGAATTTAATCGTAAAATTGAGTCGAAAGTATGGAACTCTTGGGCCTTTTGGGGGGGGCCATGGCCCCCATGGCCCCCCCCCTGGATCCGCCAATGGTCAAATACCGGTATAATGTACCTAGGTATGCAAATGCGTTACGCACCTGCCTACGTAAAAGTCGAATCGTTACCCGAATAATGCCGCGTAACGGAACTGAGAAACCAGTATCCTTATTAATCCTTTGGTTTAAAAAGGATCTTAATGATACTGGTTTTGGTATAACAGCACATCACATAACAGTAACGAGTAGAAATTTACGTTCTGTATACCAAAAATTTTGCCGCTTTTACCGTTTTTGCCATTCTGGTATTAGCTACCTGTCAACGCTATATATTAGACAAAATAAGAACTTTTATCTTCAGTGCTTTAGTCGTCATGACAACATCATCAACAACGTGACACTTTTTTGAACATGCTTGTCCATGTTCATCGATTTATTAATTATCACGTGAAAAGCGAAAATATTATGATGAACCATCATACATAACTTACGGCCGGCTGCACCGATATTTATTTATTCAAACTTGGCTTACAGAATAACATACATTCCAAAAGTCAAACATTATCATAAAATCTAAAGTCATCAAACATAGCTAAGAACACTCGACAAAGTTGCACTTGTAACGAGAGTAATATATTATACATAATAAAATTAATACGAGTAGGTACCTAAATGCTTATGTAGGTAGTTATGGATGGATGTTTGTTATCTTTTCACTCATAGAGATCAGACTGAAATTGCATACAGTTAATTCTAATCCTGCAATCAAACATAGGATACTATTCATCCCATAAATCAGTTCCCCATTTCCATTCAAACAATTCGAACGCTTGCGAAGCTGCGGGCAAAAACTAGTCTGATCATAAACCTACATTCTGTAGGCTCTAAAGTACTTCTCGCAAGTACAAGAACGACCTGCCGTTCCCAGAGCGATAAGTTACGCTCTGGGAACGGCATGGCAGGTCGAATCGATCAGTGTTGAAGTCCCGCTAAACAACGGTATTTTAAACGGCCGAGGCTCTGTTGCAAATCGCTTTCCCAGAATTTCATTGTCCCTTGACAACGACTTGGTTTTGTCAAAATCTTATACAAAAGCTTCAAATTTGTGCTATGCTAGCGATATGGGAAATAGTTTCAGATCCCGGGTTGGGCCAAAAGTTTATATTGGAGTTGTACTAGCAAGAAAAATTCACAGTCCGGAATCAGGAAGTTGGCCGCCTCGGAAAACATGATAAGCTATTGGTCCTACGCCTGATTATAATATGGCTTTTGATGACGAAACTAATACATCGGTGGATCAGAGTGGAAACTGATTCATTAATGGATTAGCAAACTGGATCTAGTGGACTGGATTTAGTACCCATACCTATCACAAGCTCTGCTATGCAATTTATGAGTACATTAAAAACGCCCGAAGTTCAGGTAAAATTTGTGTAAAAAAGCTGATTTTTGGAGGCTTATACTGAATTTGTTTCTCCAAATTTTGCTGTTTTGTTAAAAAAGAAAGCTAGATTATACTTAGTGCACAAGATACCTAATTAGTTAAACGTCTCAAAGAAAGTTTACATAGCCTTTATCACACAAGAGCGTTTGTATGAAAAGTAAGACAGGTTGGCCGCTCTTGAGGCTTGATATTGCTGTGTAAATTATCGAATAAACTCTCACCCTTTGCACAGGCAGTGGCCCGCCCGTTGTATGATACTGGCCGGACACACCATTCCCTATCTCCTTGTTGTCTTCACTTCGGAGGAAGTACTGCAGCACGTCGAACCACGACCAGCCCGTTGCACCGTTGACAGCCCAGGCGTCGTAGTCAGCCGCGTGACCTCGCATGTACATCATGCCGTTTGTTACTGAACAGCCCCCTGGAATGTTGAATTAATTGTTTATTGTAGAATTAGATATGAACTTGGCCGTGTGGTGCCGACACAGGCTTAGAATTTGCACCATCCCAACTCTTCCCACGGGTTTCGTAAGAGGCGACTTAGGGATATCCAGCAGCAGTGCCCCTGCTACAATTCTATTTCGGCTTTTGACCTGATCACACCCGGTCAGAGTCAGAGTCAGAGTCAAATCGTTTATTTATTTAGGCTTACAAAATAAGCAATTAGACAAGTCAAATTTTTATTATAGCTAAAATAGAATTTACTATCAAATAAGAAATAAGGTGCCACTAATTCATGGTGACACTAATTTATTTAAATTTTTTTGTCCACTAGCGGAAGAAGTGAAAAATAAACCACTAGCAAGTATATCGCTTATCAACTAATACAATCTTTGCATAAGTATGTCTCACACAACTATGTTCAACTTTGTGTAATTTGTTTTTGTTTCTTGTATTTTAATTGTGAACATCACAGCTTTTCAAAAAGTTATCTCTGTTTCGATATTAGTGTTAAAATTACCTCAGCTAATCACGTGGATTTAATTTATAAATAGCGCGTACCGCCCTTTTTTGAAGAACAAAGATAGTCTAGATGGCAACTGCCTTTCCCCAAAGCAAAATACCATAAGACATAACACTATGGAACCTATGGTCTTAATGGCCTCGCTAAACATCGACCTATCAAGTGGGGTCTGCAGCACTACATCTTTTTTTCATTTTAGATTAAACCCCTACTTCGCCAACCATCCGGTTTCGTCAACAGCTCCGTCTAAACTACAATAGCTAGGTACTACACTTACAGCCACACTCAGAGATGTTAATGTTTATAAACTAACCATTACGTAAAGTTTTTTGTTTTAAAAATTTTAATAAGTGAAAATTTAAGTACCTAATCAATGACATCTTTGAGTGCGGCTGTTAGAAAATACTTATCAAAAATATCTCAGTGCGGGTGTTAGAAAATGAAAAGTAAATTTACCAAGCATCTTCGCCCTGGTCCAAGAACACTTCCCTCCCTCGCTCAGACAAGCCTTCTCTTGCGGCACGGTGTAGTAGTTCCAATCAGTGTCGTTTCTCCCCCAGTACGCCGTCACAAACGCCGGCACTGATGATTGTGTCGGCTCGTCTCCCCCAGCTTCGATTAGGAGCACCTGATGAATTAATAAAATATAATAAATTTTCTTTTAAAAAAACGATGATAATAGTAGGTAATAATAGCTCTTTGTTGCAGACACAGTGATCCATATTTTTTAGATGAGACAAACTTCTAAATAATATGATAAACCGACTTCAATTTTTATAGTTTTTCATGGATCATCCCATTGTCAAAACTGAACCAAATTAATGTGAAAAATGGGACCACAAGGGAAGCACCTTTCGCAAGCTTTCATATAAAAACGAATCATGAAAATCGGACCATCCAGTGAAAAGTTATGAGGTAACAAACTTAAAAAAAGCCTTTCTTGGGGTACTGACCGATAAATTATTGAATGATTATTTCTTTTTATTAAATGAAGGAAACAATGACTGTTAAAAACACGTAGGTCAACGCTAAAATACCTATTGTGTTAATTATCTGCTAATTAGATTCGTTTTTTTATCAAACGAATTTGATTGTTTTAATTTATCCGTAAGGTTTTTAAACTAAAGAGTCAAAATTTGCATGTTAAAATAAATACCTACCTAGTTAATTATAAATAGATTTAACATATGGTCAAATACCAGATTTAAAAGAAATCGTCTAACATTGACATTTTCGATGTTGATGAACTAAAAACATAGCATTGAGAATTTTAAATTTTTGAAAAAGATCAATTCTGCATTATAGTCTCAAGGTAATTTAAAGTAAAATGATGCAAAAATAAAAAAAAACAATGCTAATGCAGTGCATTAAAATAAAATGATACCTACATAATTGATTCCGTGTATCATTGCCGTGTTAATGATATTCTAAGATCCGGTTCGAAATGTTCTAAAGTAATGTACAATTGTACATACTAGCCGGTATTACGGGTATTATTTAGCTGTGTCTCTTCCTGTGGGTGTCGTAAGAGGCGACTAAGGGATATCCACCGAGGGCGCGCAGCAGCGCCCCCTGCAGAATAATTCTACCACCAAACTGCGACCAAATAGCAAGCCCAGCGTGGGTATTATGGGCACTACCCCCATGAGATAACAGCCAATAAGGCGCGTATAAGGGGAACGTCTGAGCCCAGCAGTGGACCAATATTGGCTGTTGAGGTTGAGGTTGAGGTATACTTAATAGGTACTACAGCTTGTTATCTTCATATTACCGAAAGATACTAGGCTTAAAATATTTCTGTACCTATCGACAGAATTAGAATAAAACTTCACCTTACGATATTATTCGCGAATAGGGCAGGAAAGGTCCTTAAAAAATTATGTCCCAAATTCTTTTTTACTTGCCTTTACTTTTATTTGTTTTAATTATTGTTTAATTGTAGTTAGCATGTTTATGGCAAATTGGCAAACCGGATTTGCTTAAAAAAACTATCTTCAGTAATCACGGGTGAATTCCCGTGATTACTTAAAAAAATACGATATAAAAAAAATTGTGTAAGTACACTGTTTTGCACCTAATTTGGTCATAAGTATCTTAGTAAATTATGTTTAGTATGATATCAATTAGAGAAAACTAGGATAAGCAACCTGTAGCGATAGTTATCATTAAATACTATCATATTTGAGTACAACATAGTGGGCTTTGAGAATTTGGTAAACTCGTAGACCTAAGTTTAAAATAAAGTTGTTTGTTGTGCCTGTCTGTACCTAATCTATACTTCTATTATAAAGAAATGATTGTTTTTTGATTGTTTGTTTGTATTGATCAGGCTCCGAAACTAGATACAGGACCGATATAAAAAAAATCTCATTAAAAAGCTTACTTTTCAGGGAGTGACACAGGCTATATTTTATCCCGGAATTCCCACGGGAACGGGAACTACGCGGGTAAAACCGCGAGGCGCTGCTTGTAAATTAGATAATCGTCACCGTAAATTCGCTAATTGCTAACGCTCGTTGTTGATTCAATAAAACAATGGTTCATTCAAGCCCAATCATTATGCTTGTGATAGGTTTTTTCTTGTAGCTAATAGCCGAGGTAGAATGTATACCATGGTGACTTTATTTTTCTTGTTGTAGTTGTAGGTAACTACAACAAGAAAAATAAAGTCACCATAATAAACTCAGCGTTTGGAAAACTACGTCGAGTCTTCTCGTCAT
This sequence comes from Eupithecia tripunctaria, assembly GCA_955876795.1. NCBI lineage: Eukaryota > Metazoa > Arthropoda > Insecta > Lepidoptera > Geometridae > Eupithecia > Eupithecia tripunctaria. The sequence goes on from OY041620.1 coordinate 10,226,105, forward strand.
CCATACCGCAATGCTTGAAAACGAAAGTTTTCAATCAGTGCGTCCTACCCGTCATGACCTACGGAGTTGAGACGTGGACACTCACGATAGGGCTGGTCTACCAGTTTAAAGTCGCTCAGCGAGCTATGGAAAGATCTATGCTCGGAGTCTCTCTGAAGGATAGGATTCGTAACGAATACATCCGACAGAGAACCAAAGTTATCGACATAGCTCAAAGAATTAGCAAACTGAAGTGGCAGTGGGCCGGCCATATTTCGATTTTTGAGTTTGAGTTCGAGTTCGAGAAGAACCGATAACCGCTGGGGTAAACGAGTTCTTGAGTGGAGACCGCGACTCGGCAAACAGTGTAGGACGCCCTCCGGCCAGGTGGGACGACGATCTGCGAAAGACTGCAGGCAGATGCTGGATGCGTCAAGCTGAAGACAGGGCGCTATGGCGCTCATTAGGGGAGGCCTATGTCCAGCAGTGGACTAGTATAGGCTGATGATGATGATGATAAACTCAAGGCAAAGAGAGCTAGCGATCCGTGATTCATTTGACCATATTTTGTAGAATTCACACTAGGATCTGTGTTTCATACACCTGAAAGTAAATTCTGTATCCGATTGCCTGTATATTTTGTGAATAAGTTTAGTCAATTTTGTGGATGTTAATCATCGATATTATTATAAAAAATCTCTATAAACCGTATTGTAAATACTTACTAGTTCTAATTTATTTATATTATTTTATTGTGATATTTTTAGTCAATAAAGCTAGTCAATTAAGGATCTACATTTTGTTTTATAATTAAACAGAAATTATTCAGATTAAATATCAACAGATTTTTTTTTTTAATTTACTACTTTTGGTGGATTTCGTGACACTACGGCTATGATAGGCCTATTATTGTTCCGAATGACCGTATGAATAGGGTATATGCAACGATTTTTTTTATCATTTTAATCGATTCTTTAGGTCATTATTTAACCGAAAAATGATAAGACGCTCACTGAATTTCGCAATAACAAGGTAAAAAAAACAAAACAAACTACAATCATTTTCGGGTGATAAAAACGCTGCCATATTGGCGCCATGTTTATTTAACGTCAACGTTCACACTCGATTAAAACCTTTTGTGACGACCTCAGGAAAGAGATTTTCCGAAAAATCAAACGAAATGTGAAGTAGGCAGGATAGTGTCATATCATGATGCAGCGACAAACATAAAAAAAGAAGAAATGTGAACAGTGATGTCAAGTCCGCTCTAGCCAATGGCGTAGCGTTTTGAAATTTTGCGAGTGAGATTTAAAATCTCAATTTTTTAATGGTTAAATTCTACAATAAAAACATCTCAAAATGCTGAAATAAATATGTAGATATGTTTCTATATCAATAGAGAATACGTATATATTTTTTTAGCCATTTTAAAATCACATGCATATACCCTATTGCGTCAAACCAGACGCAAAAGCCATCTAACAAGAAGTTGAAATTGAGTGGCTGTATAGAAAGGTAGAATGCATGGTTCAATAGAAGTGAGGTGACAGCTGTCACTACTGTCATTACTTTTCGTCCCTGGGGACGAAAAGATAACTTTCATCCCGCTGAGCAGGCAACTTCCGACCTACTTTCAGAGTATGAGTAATGAAAAGTATTTTATGTAACTTGTCGTTTGATATTATTTTTATTTTTTTTATATTCATATTTTTTTCGTCTTGTAGGTATATTTTGCTTGTTTTATTTCCGTCATTTTAAACCTAAAAAACCGATAAAATATTTTTAGCTGGCTAGATTAACGAAATACCCTTCTGTTATCAATATTTACAAATGAACAGGACCGCCGCCGGGCCGCACGTGCGGTTTGGGCGCGGCAGCAGCCCTGTCAGCCGTCTACTCTCACCCTAACCCTGAGTATCTAGTGAGCATGCGCAATACGCACGCACCCCTCCCATTCCTTGCCTGATTTCCTAGACGGCCGAGAGTACGCCCTCGAGGTGGCTTCGATTCGGCCTTGGGACAAATGGCTGTAGATACCTATTTGTTTAGATATTTGTTAGTCTCGTCTTTCGAAGCAGTGGAGCGTAAGAAACATTCAATTTTCTTAACATTCGCCTTTGTCCATTTTCACGAGATAAACTTTGACAGAGACTTCTCTTGTGTCCAGCGAGGCTGACAGTGGCAGCGTCGCCTATTTGATCATATTATTACTAACCTACGTTTAACACAGGTAATTTTCAAAATCCACTGTACAGTTTGTGGCTCTATTATATAAGCTATTTTTTAATACCTTTGTTATAGTTTTATCTTGTATAGTGTAGGCATAGATGCGAAAATAGTGTTTGGTGGTCAAAAGGGCAACTTCGTATCGTATTAACATTGATTAGTAACATATCTATTCGTATTAAGCTTTACAAAATAAAACTATTACAGAGGCATTAATAAATAACTTATAATAGATACCATAAACTGCAGTACGATGGATTTTTAAAATTTCCTGTGTTTAACGTTATAATAACATAAAATATGTTAAAGAAAATTAGTCGTTGCGCCACTATCGCTCGTCGCGGCCCTGAGGCAAGGAATGGAAGGGGGTGCGTGTGTAGCGCGCATGCGCAATGTAGTCTGCGATACTCCGGGTAACGATGGGAGTAGAGTAGACGGCACTGAGGCAAGGAATGGAAGGGGGTGCGTGTGTAGCGCGCATGCGCAATGTAGTCTGCGATACTCCGGGTAACGATGGGAGTAGAGTAGACGGCTATTCACTTAGACAAGTCAAATTCTTACTATACAGGATGGGGCAAATTTTTAGCTCCTGCAGGGTAGCTACCATTTCTGTTGTAGTTGTGCCAAAAATTTGCCCCACCATAAACAGCTTGATAAATAGTAATTAATATCAAATAAGAAGTAAGGTGCAATTGACTCTAATTCACTTAATTTTTTTGGCCACTAGCGGAAGAAGTGAAAAAGACTAGCAAGTTTGTCGCTTATCAACTAATACAATCTTTACATAATCTACATCTAAAACAACTAATTTATGTTCTTACACTATTGTCGGTGTGGAACTGGGCGACATCCTCCCAAGCATTTGTAATCATCTATGCAGTAATACAATGACATAGCAGTGTTGTCAATGCGACAAAAATTAGGGGAGGGATATAAAAAAACTTGTTCTTACGCTCCACTGTGGGTTCTCCGAGAGTCGCGCCGCCAGCACCGACCCCGCCGTTCCTCCCCCCACCACCACGAAGTCATAGCTGCTGTTCAGCGGTTCTCGAGACTTCACTCGGTTGCAGGGATCAGCCATGTCGCAGCGGCCGTTCAGGAAGGCTTCCAGGATGCTCATGAACATGAGGAACGAGCCAGGGCATGCGCCGACCATGGACGGACCCACTTCTTGGATCGGACACGCACATGACTGAAACAAATGTAGGAAGTTAGATTTGTGGAGGAATTTCTTCTTGTCTTTTTATGCTCTACACCTGTCTCTAGCATTTTTGGGTAGACACTGGTGTTTATTTAGATGTTGCCAAAACAGGACTAAAATTCATGCCATCCTTATTGTTTTGATTGTTACTGGCAAATTAAGTTTAGTTTAGTTTTGGCGACATCTGAATAGACACCACTGAAAGAAGAAGTATTTTTACCCGACTGCCAAAGAAGGAGAGTTATCAGAGTCAGAGTCAAATTGTTTATTTCTTTAGACTTACAAAATAAGCACTTAGACAAGTCAAATTTTTAATATATAAACAGTTTGATAAATAGTAATTACTATCAAACAAGAAATAAGGTGCAATTGACTCTAATTCACTTCGTTTGTTTGTATGTAGTCGATTTTTAAGTTCCCACGTGGCGCTGAAACTACTCGTTCGATTTTAACAAATGAGGTATCGATTGAATTACTCTCAATACTCCGGTGTATATACTTACATAATGGATAGGTAACTGTAGATTCTGCGCAGACGGAGCCTCGTACACGGAAACAGTTATCTTCATTTGACGATCGGCCTAAGCACGGTGAACTGCCTAGCCATTCCCTAAACGGGCTAATTCAGGTGATCAGCCATATTGTAGAACGTTGATTTCACCGATCGTTCTACAATCGGCCTAGGCATTTAGTTGAATGGCGCCGTTTTGTAAACGGCCTAGCCGTTTTACAAACGGGCTAATTCTACGTTCCGGCTGCGACAGATATATGACGTCAGACAATATTGGCGGTGTAATGAGATAACGGGGTATAAGTAAGGGTCGAAAATTTCATTGTTCAATAAATAATGAGCACAATCGCTGAACGATGTAGGTACTAAGTCTGTTTTTGTTTATACTATCTTATGGACAGTTTTACCGGGAAAATTGACGAGCGGCGCAGTTAGATGATTTAATTATTCTCCATTGGTTTCGACCTCACACTTTTATAGTTTATAGTTTATTTATTTATCATCATAATGTAACATTACATTTTGACAAGCTTCCATGCATCTGTAGTTTCTTTTAACAATTATACTACCAAACAGCGATCCCCAACCCTCATGCCCAGCGTGGGGATTATATTCAGTACCCTCCATGAGATGAACGCCAATAAGGCGCTCATCAGGACGAGGCTTGCGTCCAGCAGTAGACCAATACAGGCTGTTGAGGTTGAGAAGGTAAACCTAAACGTCTGCCTAAGGTAGCGTAGCGATTCTGCGAAGATACCATTGTCATAGTAAACCGATTAGTTTAACAGAATAGGGTCCTAATAAGCGTGCTGAACTTGCATCAGTCACAACGATAGGACAATCAGGAAATTACAATTTCAGCGCATCGTAATTGTCATTGTCATCTATCAATGACACAATCACAATTATTATGAGGCAATACCACCTATTATTGTTTACTACCGGTGTAGCATAAAATTATTACATTAGGTTCCATAGAGTTTATATAATGTTAGGTTCCCAATACCCATAGGTTGACGTTGACAGTTGAACGACAATTTTACGGAACAGAGAGCGTGTGGAAATTAAAGCTGACAAAATTTTATGGAAGTTTGTTGTTATTGTTTCTGTAATTAAGGCGCATACACGAGTGAAAGTGGCGCCGCAACCTATTTTATAATATTATGACGTTTCGTAGTTAACCCGCTTACATTATAGTAATATATACTTATTGAATCTACAGATAGCTCAACTGATACATATAAATACCAATTATGGGTTCATAATTTTATAAAGGACTCTCAAAATTGGTTTTTACACCAATTCAATTACGATCAAAGAAGTAAATACAAGTTTCATCTAGGTAATGCAGTAGTCGCATTATGTGCATTATTTATGTATAGTTCCTAGTTATACCCTAATTACCTCTCGTTACATCCAAAGAAACCTAATTATTAGAAGATCACTGTAATTATCAACTGCCTACTTCTTGCAACATGATAATTAGCTGGAAGTATGCGGTCTGCTCCGAGAAGAACAAAAACTCGATTGTTTCTGTATATCCGCTTGAATTGAAGCTTGCTCTACCTTGCAACACTTTTAACCGACTTCAAAAAAAGTTTCTCAATTCGTCTGTATTTTTTTTTTTTTTTTTTTATGTTTCCTCAGAACTTTTGACTGGGTGGTCCGATTTGCATGATTCTTTTTTATATGAAAGCTGGTGCTTCCCGTGTGGTCCCATTTTGTTCAGTTCTGACAATGGGATCCATAAAAATTCACGAAAAAACTGTAAAAATTTAAGTCGGTTTTATAGTTTTTTAAAACAAAATTAATTATTATTAAGTCAAGTTCAAGACTATCCTCAACCTCAAACAAAACAACTCTGCGTCCAGCAGTGGACCAATACAGGCTGTATTGGTCCACTGCTGGAGGCAGGCCTCCCCCTGAAAAGCGCATTATTGGCGTTTATCTCATGGAGGGTAATGCCCATAATCACCAGGCTGGGCATGCGGGTTGGGGATCGCAGTTCGGTGTTAGAATTGTTATGCAGGGGGCGCTGCTGCCCGCCCCCCGGTGGATATCCCTACGTCGCATCTTACGACACCCGTGGGATGAGTTAGGGTAGTGCAAATTCTAAGCCAGCACCGGACTGCTATCATAAACTATCATTGAGTGAAAATACTTGCAGTTGCGTTAAACAATGTAAAACTGTCACATAAAGATCATTAAAACTCGATTACTTGAGTAGGAACTAGTTTATTTACTAACAACATCACTTTCTAGGGTTATTCCAATTTTTCCTCTGGATATTCTGGAGGGATTTCATGGGGGGAAACTGTAGAAGCTCTCTTTCGTATAGGTACTAGGTAGTAGGTAACTTGTGAATTACGGGGCTGATTACACTATTAGAACTTAGTTTATTATGGACTAGCTGAGCCCCGCGGCTTCACACGCGCTTATTCTATGGAAACGTTTAAAGGTGATATCCCACGGGAACTGACTGATGATTATGGGATAAAAAGTGTTTGTTGTGTGATTCATGGATTACCTGTATGCAAAATTTCAGCCCGATCCGTTCAGTAGAAGAGGTAACAAACATCCATCTATACATACCATCCATACAACCTTTCGCATTTATAATATTAGTGTGATTGTGATTACATACATATAATATATAGTTAGATTTAAGTGTGATTGTTGAAGCAATGTCAGAACTGGACCGAATTGAAATTACCACACAACAACCAGCTTTCAAATAAAAAAATATCATCAAAATCGGATTACCCACTCAAAACATCTAAGGTAAAAAAACATAAAAAAAAACTGTCGATTGAGAATCTTGATGCACCTAGTACACCTTTGTAAACAGAATTTTGAATAGGTAATAATAATAATCATCAGCCTATACTAGTCCACTGCTGGACATAGGCCTCCCCTAATGAGCGCCTTAGCGCCCTGTCTTCAGCTTGACGCATCCAGCATCTGCCTGCAGTCTTTCGCAGATCGTCATCCCACCTGGCCGGAGGGCGTCCTACACTACGTTTTCCGAGTCGCGGTCTCCACTCAAGAACTCGTTTACCCCAGCGGCTATCGGTACTTCGCGAAATATGCTGCCACTTCAGTTTGCTAATTCTTTGAGCTATGTCGATAACTTTGGTTCTCTGTCGGATGTATTCGTTACGAATCCTATCCTTCAGAGAGACTCCGAGCATAGCTCTTTCCATAGCTCGCTGAGCGACAAATAATAATAATAAAGATCATTTATTTTTATTCACAAATAAGGCACTATTTAGCTGTGATGTGAGAGGAAATAAACTTTTTACTAGCTGCGCCCCGCGGCTTCGCACGCCTGTCATAATATGTATGTAGGTAGTAGATATTATGGCATTTCTGCAAATCTAGTGTCAATGTAGTGTAGGTATAATTAAACTGCTTCATTTCCTTTAGTTTTTCAAACGCCACCGTCTATCTATATTGTTCTCTTATCTCCAGCCCCTCCAAAGCTTGTCTGGAAGAGATCGCTCAAAGCGAACACCCTTTGTACTTCCTTGATTCTCTATATTGTATTTTTTGTTTGGTACAATAAAGAGTTTTCCTAATTTCAATGTGAATGCTCCAGGCTTGTGGGTGAGCACCTATCACACTAATATTATAAATGCGACAGTTTGTATGGATGTATGGATGTTTGTTACTTCTTCACGCCAAAACTACTGAACGGATCTGGCTGAAATTTAAAATAGACATAGTCCTAGGTCTGGAATAAAACATAGGCTACTTTTTATCCCATAAATCAGTTCCCGTGGGATGAAAATCATCTTTTAACGTTTCCATAGGAACAACGCGTGTGAAGCCGCGGGGCGCAGCTAATGTACTATAATGGTGTCGATTCTGTTACTTTAGAATTTGCTAAAATTAGGATTTAGGAATGTCAAACGATACATTTCGATTCCTTAATCGGTTCCTAACGATTTTGAAATCCTTATTATAGTTTGATGCGTTTTGATGTCAAATAGAAGATAACTATTCAATTTGAAGAGCTATCATCTATTTGACATTCATAAAATGCTAATTTTGCCCAATTCTAAAATAACACAAGTACAAGTGAATACGGTTTTGTTTCAAATCTATTTATTTATTTTCCTACCTTTTTCAGTAGGTACATTAAAGTAAAGTACATAATCACAATTTGGGCAATTCGTTTCAGTACATTTAGCTAAATTTTTTGCATATAATTCATACGCGTCGGTACTTTATAGACAAAACCACAATACTTTATAGACCACATAATGATGGGAACCTTTGATTAAATCTTACAGCAAAAACAGCAACATTTAAAACTGCCAATTATACTGAGGGCCAAGTTTTTTGTAAACTTGTTGGCATCTAGATATGCAGAGCATTTGAATAAATATAAACTTAAGTTATTAATTAATTTGTAAAAAAAACTATAAACCGACTTAAATTTTATAGTTTTTTCATGAATTTTCATGGATCCCATTGTCAGAACTGAACAAAATTAAAATCGGACCACACGGGAAGCACCAGCTTTCATATGAAAATCGGACCGCCCAAAAGTTCTGAGGTAACAAACAAAAGAAAAAACAAAAAAAATACAGTCGAATTGATAACCTCCTCTATTTTTTAAGTCAGTTAAAAATACAATAAATGCCTGTTATATAATAATCCATTTTATCAATTTTTAAATGAACTGTTAACTTGCTTATTAACCGTCTTGAAAATAGGAGGAGGTTCTCAATTCGACTGTATTTTTTATGTTTGTTTGTTACCTTAGAACTTTGGACTGGCTGATCCGATGTTGATGATTATTTTTAAATTTAATTATATATGATTTGGCGTTCATAGGAGCTGGACAGAGCATTCGTTTTTGGAACGGCGTAGGCGCAAAAATGATGTTTTTGTATATTTACAAGAAAAATGTTACACTTATGAAAAAACCCAACCGAGGAACCAAAGAATTAGTAATGTAACTAGCTGCGCCCCGCGGCTTCGCACGCGTTGTGCCTATGGAGACGTTTAAAGGTGATTTTTATCCCACGGGAACAGATTTACGGGATAAAAAGTAGCCTAGGTTTTATTCCAGTATTAGAATTACCTGTAACCAAAATTTCAGCCCGATCTGTTCAGTAGTTTTGGCGTGAAGAGGTAACAAACATCCATACTTCCATACATCCATCCAAACTTTCGCATTTATAATATAGTGTGATGTGATGTAATGTAATGACCAACGAACCAAAAAATATTTTCTATACCTGAGATCTAGATCAAATTAGGTGCAAAACAGTGCACTTTCATGTTTCTTTTTATCGTATTTTTTTTACTGAATCGTGTTTTCACAACCAAGGAGCCGATGAAAAAATGTTGATTTTATGTAATTCCTATTTTTTACTACGGGGATCCAGGGAGTACTGAGATTTAGGCCTAGTCTTTTTAACCGACTTCAAAAAAAGGAGAAGGTTCTCAATTCGTCTGTATATATTTTTTTTTTTTTAGAAAATCCAGAATTGGTGCTTGGTCCCGTGCAATGTGGTCCCATTTAAATTTGGTCCAGTTCTGACAATGGAATCCATGAGAAAACAATAAAATTCAAGTCAGTTTATAGATTTTTTTAAACAAACATTATTATTTTCGTACATAACAAATACTTACAGCGACTAATCCATTCGATAAAGGTATAAAAATAGGAAATTAAGTTATTTATCACCGTTTCAAATTAAAACCACTAGTTGTAGAAGTCACCTTGGGAATAAATCTTTTACACGACTGCGTACATACATACTTTTTTCCCGTAACTTTAGAAAAGTGTGCCTACATTATGTTCAACAGGATAAAATATTCTACTAATTGATTTTGCTTTAAAAAAATATAAGCCGACTTAAATATTATAGCTTTTCATGGATTCCATTGTCACAACTGGACCAAATTAAAATGGAACTACACGGGAAGCACCAGCTTTCAAATAAAAAAAGAATCATGAAAATCGAACCACCCAGTCAGAACTTCTAAGGTAAAAAAAATATACTTATTGTCGAATTGAGACCCCCTTTTTCTTAAGTCAATTAAAAATCAACGTAATTCATGAAAATTCATGGAAAAACTATGAAAATTTATGTTAGTTGTATTTTTTTAAAACAAAATTAAATATTTAACAATATAGTTTTAGATCCGCTGTCTTGTTAGAGCCCCAATATCATCTAATGTCATATACCTTGAAATAATCACCAAGATATTGAGACGAATAAATTATTGAAATCGAACGAGTAGTTTCATCGCTACGTGGGTACATAAAAATAGTCTACATACATACTACGTACGGCCAACCTAATACATAACCCTACTCCGTTGTTAGTCCCGTGAAGAAGTAAATTCGGTTTTAATTTTTTTTTAAATAGATCAAAATATGACACATAATGATGACACCTTGCGACTAATTCTTTTTGCTCAACCTCAATCTCAACTGCCTGTATTGGTCTACTGCTGGACGCAGGCCTTCCACTGATCTGCGCCTTTTTGGCGTTTATCTCATGGGGGGCTAATGCCCATAATACCCACGCTGGGCATGCGGGTTGGGGATCGCAGATCAAATACAAATACAAATACAAATCAGTGATCAGTGGTAGATTTGTTCTGCAGGGCTGCTACCCGCCCACCAGTGGATATGCCTTAGTCGCCTCTTACGACACCAATGGGAAGAACTGGGGTGGGGCAAATCCTAAGCCAGCTCCACAAAGCATTTAATAAAACGAACGGACCTAATCATAAGTCACTTACGTCTGGTGCCCTGATCATCTTGGTTGAGGAAGACCTCCTGAAACCAAAGGAAAAACTTGGATAAATTGAAATGTTTCTCAGGCCCACGCCGGGGTCACCCTTAGCTGGTCTAAATATGCCGGTTAGATTCCCGCGTCGGGACAAATGATTGCACTATCTGTTCAGATCGTTCTGGATGTTTTCTATGTATAATAAAAAATATGTATGTATTGTATATCAGTTATCTAGTATAGTCTGTTCAAAAAGAGTAGAGTCGTGGCGTTATGCTGAACTAACACTTTTAGTCGTACTGCAATGACAGAGCAGTGTTGTCACCGCAACAATAGTTGTCAAATTGGCACACGAGCGCCGCCATCACTTCCCACGACTCTTCTCTTTTTGAACAGTCTAGAAGCTCTGCTTAGTTTGGAGCTAGATAATGCTTTGCGAATCGTGCAAAAAAAATACTATAGAATAGGTAATAGGTAAAATTTTCAAATTATATTTTCTGTGAGACCTATTAAAAAATTAATAAAAATTAAAAGAATCTATGTGCCCTAGTTCACTATGTGTGTTAACCTTAATTTAATTAACTTTTAATTGGTGGTTCAATTATTTATATCTGTTTGACCGATTTTATGATAATCTAATAATTAATCTCAATAATTATCTATTAGATAAATTTAAATATTGTACAGGTATACAGGTACTCATTTGTTAACGATTTTACATTTTTTGTCACTGATTTTAATTTATTTAGTTATTTTTCCATCCGGAGTCCTATTCAGTAATAAAAAGGAAATAATGTATGAAAAAGTTAAATTTATCTCACTTCTATTAGCGAAAAATTCATTACAGAACTATATTTTTTTTAAATTTAATATCTAAATAATATATTTTTTGAATTTAATAAGTACCTAGTTGTATATCTGAACGTAAATAGGTCTGTTAATTTTGCGAACTCTACTATTACAAAACATAGGTAAATACTTTAGTTTTATTTTCTTTAAATTTCCCGCGATAATATCCAATAAGCTTACCTTCACAGCCTAATAAAAGATGTCGCTGCAAAATTTGCTGCAATATTTATTTTAAAATCACAATTTCACTGTCACGACCACGGGCACCGCTCGACTGAAGACGCACAGGTGACACAGCCCGCTGCGAGAGACTCGATTGTTTATATCGCGTAGAGATGAGCAGAACACACTAAACGAAAATCTGGGTTTTACGCGCCATGCAAACGTGCTTACTGGGGCCTAATTCCACTATTTTTTAAACAAAATGCCATAATGACGCCATAATGGTGCCATACGATTAAGATAGAGATTTCGTCACAAATTTATTCGGTATTCCAATACCATAAGATTACAATCTCTATGACTTATAATATCGTGTCAATAATGTGGTGGGGCATATAATCATAATCGTAATAGTCATAGATATAGCATAAACAAAAAAATATTGTGTTAGTAGAATACCAAAACGTGTCAATGGCGGTGATTGTAACGCGATAATGAAGCGATAATATTGTCATAGTGAAGCGATTGTGTTAGTGGAATCAGGCCCCTGGTTGTTCCTAGTAATGTTTTCTACGGTTTAGACGATCATAATGAATCATTGGTGTTGTATTTGAAGTGGCCTGTGGTGACGTGATCTGCCTGTGTCCAACCCAGCTTTATTTTTGAATATATTATTATTATTATTATTTTTGACCGACCTCAAAAAAGGAGGATGTTCCTAATTCGACTGTATTTTTTTATGTTGGTTACCTCAGATTCTTTGACTGGGCGGTCTTATTTTAATGATTCTCTTTTTATTTGAAAGCTGGTGCTTCCCATGTGGTCCCATTTTAATTTGGTCCAGTTCTGACAATGGGATCCATGTAATTGAAATCGGTTTGTAGTTTTTTTTAAACAAACTCGTTTTTTTTCCTTTCTACTAATTCTGGTCGTCTAGTATCCTAATACGATATTGAAACTAGACATGGGAAAAATAGTCCAGCTGAACTGAGCTTTGAACAAAGCTTTGAAATGTAGGCCTACGTTATCTGGAATACTGCAGAGTTCCTTACCATTATTTAATTTTGATGTTGTATTAGCTAAATATGTATTATACCGACTTTGTCCTATCAGGTTATTGACATGCGAATCCTGTTCGACTTCAAATCCAGTTTTACTCGTAAAAGTTGTATATTTTTACAAATTAATAATAGTTATGAAATCAGACGAGATATCAAAAAATATTTTTTATGCCATATTGCTGAAGGCTCTACAGGTGATAAAATACAAGACACCAAAGGGTATGTACCTTACCTACGTACCTAGCCTTAAACCTAATTCTTGTCTATTTTTAATGGGATATGCGCAGAAATTGATTTTCGTTTTTATTTCTGAACGCTTTAGCATAGAATCTAGCCTCAAGTTAATAGGTAATGATATGACGTAATAATAAATGACACGAGGTAATTGACATTTCCTTCTAATTTATATCTTGTATACCTCTGAATAAAAAAACAAATACTTGTCACAAATAGTGGTCGCGATTATACCTAATTATTTTTGTTAGAAATTAACATTTACGGAGTATTTTTATTCGTAGTATTTACGTAATAGATTGCGGATCTACAAAAAACAAAAAAAACAAATAAACAAATACTTGTCACAAATAGTGGTCGCGATTATACTTACTAATTATTTTCGTTAGAAATTAACATTTACGGACTATTCTTATTCGTTGCATTTACGTAATAGAACTCGACCAAGGCTGCACCAGGTTGCCATATAATCTGACTACTTATATTTATGTGCAACCCGCTGGAATAAATTCTTGGAGGGGGTTGGAAATACCCAATAAAACACCCGGCCGAGAATCAAACCTGCATATCAGAAAGACCTACGCGCAGTTCACTACGCCACAGAAATGATAATGCAACTGCATTAATTTACTTTTTTGAAAATATACAAAAACCTTGCCGACCAGTCAGTTTTTGCGAAACCGTGTTTTTTCTTGACATTTTGGTATTGTAGTTCCCCGAATTAGGTTTCATAGATGACGTAAATTATAAATAAAGTATTCGTTGCGTAACGTTTATCGAGAAATAGTAAACATCCAGCTTATTGTAATTGAATGAATTGATAATTATCTACCTATACAACAGACAATGGTATTTATTATTACCAAATTAGGAAGGTTTGTGTAAAGCTGGTCGCACACCTTGTCAGCCGTGTGGTGTCGATTTAGAATTTGAACCACTCCAAGTTTTCCCCCACTTACAGGAGGCGACTTAGGATATCCACTGGCCCTGCAGAACCATTCTTTCACCAGACTGCGATCCCCAACCGGCATGCCTAGCGTGGGGATTATGGGTGTTACCCTTAATGAAAAAATAGGCAATAACGCGTTTATCAGGGGGAGGCCCGAGTCCACAAGTGATCCATTGTAGGCTGATAAGGATGCGCTGCAGCACAACACATAAATGTGCATTCAAATATGGCCTCTAACACCTTCATGGCCCAAGACGCAGGTGGCATTCTCCACCTCGTTCGGCTGAGGCGCGCCCCTGCGGGTCGCACCGCAGAGGCTGGGCAGTGAATACGTTAACTTGTAATTGACGGCATCAGATGACAATCAGTTCGCGGATCACTTGTTTGAAGCTTGTGGAAAGCCGTTTTGTCACTGTAAAATGAATTTAAAGACAACGAGTTTAAGCCCATATTTGAATGCTCGTTTTTGTGGTGTGTGGTAGCGGTATTGGATTAATAAACGCAGAGCTTAATACCTGGCAAAATAACCTAGTATTATATAACTCTTCCCGCAAGTGTCGTAAGAGGCGACTAAGGGATTTTTACCGCAAGCGGGCAGCAGCGCTTCCTGCCGAAAAATTCTGCCACCAAACTGCGATCCCCAACCCGTATGCGCAGCATGGAGATTATGGGCATTACCCCCCATGAGATAACAGCCAATAAAGGCGTTTATCAGGGGGAGGCCTGCGTCCAGCAGTGGACCAATATAGGCTGTGGTTGAGGTTGAGCACAGGTTGAGGATGGAACGGTTGAGACTGTTCGGCGCGCGGGGTTGGCCGAAGACTCGGCTAGGAAGACCATTCACACTATACCCTGTATAGTGTGATTGGTCTTCCTAGCCGAGTCTGTAAAGTTAGTTAGTGTAAAGAGTCTTATCCTCTAAATGAGAAGAGCCCATAACCAAAACAAAACATAATTAACCGACTTCAATTTTTATAGTTTTTTCATGAATTTTCATGGAACTATTGTCAAAACTGAACCAAATTAAAATGGGACCACACGGGAAGCACCATCTTTCACATAAATAAAAAAAGACGTGTGGCACTCGGGGACTGCCGCGGTAAAGCTATTGCAATGCCATCTAGAGGCGAGTTGCTGAACTAAAGAGACAAACGTCAAGGTTTTTTCGTTACGGAATTTCTGGATTCGGTCCCCGCGCTCAAGGCCCGCGATAGAAGCTATGCAATAGCTTAATAATCATGAAAATCGGACCACCCAGTCAGAAGTTCTGAGGTAACAAAAAAAAAACCACGAACCTATGATAAACCTACACCTCTTTGAAGTCGGGTAAAAACAAAGGCGCGCGAAACTATCAGTCAGGCGCCGCGCCTGCTAAATTTTACAATTAGGTAGGTTACCTAATTCTAATCTTGGAATCAAATATAGGATTACTTTTTACTTTTTGTCCCTTAAATCATATATCCCGTGGGATAGAAATCATTGTTTCTTTTTGTAAATTCATAACTTGTTTTATACACGTGATACACATAATTTAATATACCTAGCTACAGAGCAGGTGATTATCTAACATTTTTGGAAAAACTAGTTAGTCTACAGTTTTTGCTCATGGTTTTGTAGAAATCGATTAAGTTTACCAAGAACTTGAACGTTGCCTTGAACCTTGTTTTAAAGGATCATCATCATTTATAGATAGATAGATTGAAAAAAATGGTACTACACACGACACACACACAACTATTAATTAACATAGAGATTTTAAACAAGTACATTCGAAAAGTTTTTTTTCCTTGGACTGTAGTAGATATTGCTGTTGACCGCAGATGGCCATGACAGCGATACCGGACTTTTGGCGGGAACAGAGGGCGCCATAATAGAACTTAGGTATAGGTATGGTACCAAAGAGTTTATTAGGGGGAGGCCTGCGTCCAGCAGTGGACCGATACAGGCTGTGGATGGATGGATGGATGGATGGTACCTAGAGGCACGTGGTTTTAAACCGACTTCAAACTTCTCGACTATTCGACTATTTTTATGTTTGTTACCATAGAACTTTTCACTGGATCGTCCGATTTTCAAAATTTTGAAAGCTAGTGCACTCCGTGTGGTCATATTTTTATTTTGTCCGGTTCTGAAAATGGGATCTTTATAATTGAAGTCGGTTTATAGTTTTTTTTTAAATAAAATCAATTATCCAGTAAATCTTATAAACGACAATGTACCCTACGGGCTTACGTATCGGAGTGTATCAGATAACTTAATGCAGCCGAAACTGTACGGTACTAAATAGGTAATTAATGTAAATGCAATTCAAAAGGATTACCTTGCTCGGCCCCACATGCCCCGCATGGAGAAAGACAAGACATTTCACCGTTAGAGGAAAATATTTCGAATATTCAACGCACATGCAAATAGGTCTCTTTGTGGAGTAAATTTTAGATGAGAGGTCAGAGAGACAGTGTACTACCTGTTCATATTTAGGCCGATGTGTGGATCAGATAAAAATTGTGTAATAAAAATTCTGCATTGACATAAAGGCGCCGAGTCAAAGTGGCGCCACCACCGATTTTAGCCTATTATTACGATTAACACAGGGAATTTTAAAAACCATTGTACAGTTTGTAGTACCTATTAATGGCTATTTAATAATGCCGCTGTAATAGTTTTATTTTGTAAAGCGTAGGCAGAGATACGAAGTTGTCCTTTGTGGTCACCAAACTCTATTTAAGCATCTCTGAGTGCCTATACAAAATTAAACTATTACAGATGTATTAAAAAAAGCTTATAATAGGTATCACAAAGTGTATGATGGTTTTTAAAATTTCTTGTGTTCAACTTAGTACCTAATAAGATAAAATAGGTGACGGCGGCGCCACATTGGCTCGGGTATGCGCCTTAAAGTTTGTCGTAGATAATTCTCCCATTACAGCTACTCGATTAATATGGGAAGAACTGTCAAAATACCGGGTAACTGCTTCGTAGCAAACAAAAGTTTTCTCAAACTCTGCATTCGATATTTACTGTGGGCTTTTCTTCGATAAGTTGCGCGATAAGTGATAAGTGATAACCGAGTCGAGAGGGCCTCGCCGATGTATTTTTGGTAATTACACAAATGATATATTATGCCGTGATACTGCGTATCACTCGATAAAAATTCACGTGATGCTCAGAATGGCATCCAGGGCCGCACCAGTAACTACCGCCCAACATAAAAGTTCATTGAAAAATGGGCTTCAAAATTTTTAAAAGCTTGGCCCGAGTAATTTTTAAATTAAAAATTACTCGGGTCGGGCTTTGCTATAAAGGAGTAAGTTAATGTTGGGGGTACCTTGAGGGCAAAACAAAAGCCTACGTACTGTCATCTATACCTTCTGCGTCTTATGGTGAAGTACTGAAGCCGTGGACGTACCTGCTGAAGTAGCATTTGGATATACGCTACCGGGTACCCATACTTCAATTCGCATTTTCGTGCAATCCGGTAGCGGTGTTGAACTAATGTGCGCAGAGCTTTAGCGGCCCAAGTGTGTTCCTGCTCATAGGATTTTAGTACTTTATAATATAAACTGCATACCGTATTATGCACCTACTTTAGAAAGCCAAAATTGTTCTTTAGTTTGTTATTCATATAGTCGTAGCAAGACACACATGAGCTACTTCCAACTGCTTTGCCTTTTTACACAATAAGGAGCTTTATTTCATGTTTAGATATTCAGGCAGTGAAGAGAAGGAAAGAGAAAGAAGAAAGAAAGAAGAAAGAAAGAAGAAAGAAAGAAAAAGAAAATACATTTATTTGGAACAATTACATAACACACACATAACACGACATACGTAAGGATTATAGATAAGTAGGAAATAAGAAAAGAATTACATATAAACCAAGGAAAGTAGTACATAAATAAGAGAGGAGCATGTTAAAGGATAAAGAAGGATTCTCTTTGTTTAAGCAGTTCATATTTGTAGAACGGAGATGTTATAAAGCGATTATTCGTCTTCGAGTGCTAAAGCACTGATAAATAGAGGCGCCCAAGAGGCTAAAGTTTTATTAGATTTGCTGTCTTATAAATGTTAAGTCACGAAACGGTTAAGGTACCTACTGGTCTATAAATAGTAAAATAGTTTATGGTACCGACAGTGCTGAAAAAGATGATGTACTCTACTGCGTAGATCTCAAGTGTTTTAAAATGAAACGTTTTCAAACTCAAACTCAAAAATTCTTTATTTCCATAAATACAATAAATGTACACTTATAAAAAGTCAAATCATATTAAAAAATACACTGACACGGAAATAAAGTGGTATTTTTGATTTCGATCGCTTCGCTATGTAAACTAAAGTAAAGAAACGACGAAGAAACCTTTAGCCTGTTAGTTGTTATTTTTCGAGTTGGAGCAAAATCCGACCCAAGCTTTTTTATCCTCTAGATAATCTGATATTTTATAGTAAGCCTTTTTGCATAGAAAAGTTTTGACAGTTTGTTTGTTTGATTGTTTAATATTATGATTCACGGGCCAATTGTACAATTCTAAAACTTCGCCTAATTTTGTTTTATTATAAAGATCAATCGCTTCATAAGCCGATTAGCAAAGTGCATTTGGCAAAAAGGTATTAGTTACACAGCCGAACCAATGCAATCTTCGTACATCGCATTTTCCTTAAGACTACCTTATCAGATAAATCAATCAATGTTCTCTTTGCTGTGGTTTTTAAGTGCTCTTTTCAAAGGAAACCACTTGTGATTTCGTGACTGGAGTATTACCTATGGATTAATATAATACGGTTAGGTATTTCCACTGGTGAGTCATCTGTTAAACTGTCCTTGTCATCCAGTTTGTAGTTTTGAAAGATACTCGTAAATTTAAGTTCAAAATATTGTAGGTTAGAGCTTGTTCCCGGTTTCCTGAATTTTCCTGTCCTCCTAGAGAGTGTTTCATGATGGGATACCTTTACCTTAAAGCAAGCTCAGCCGTTGGTCCTTCGCATGACTTCTCCCCGGTCGTGTCTCGGTCTGTCGTCCCATCGGATTATGAAAGTGAGGGAAAAGAGAGTTCATCTGTATTTGCGCATAAACTTTTGCACGGGCTAGGCTCCGATGAGACCGGCCGCTGTGGTCGAAATTCGGCTAGGAGGACATCATCATCACCTAATAGTTAAATTTTCACACTATTGCAGCGTTGAACCAAATCCCATATAAAATTATATCCTCCTTTATTATTCGCACCGGTAAGGAATGGAACTCGCTTCCTGCTTTTGTTTTTCCGGCCAATTACAACCTGGGTCTCTTCAAGACAAGGGTGAATAGGTATCTTCTAGACCTTCGTGATACACCGTCGGCCGCATCTTCACTTTTCACAGGTGAGATTGCGATCAAACGAAGGTCTAAACGTACAACAAATAGATGAAACGTCCTGTTTTCGACCTTTTTTGTGTTATTTTGTAAGTTTCCTGCATACTAACTGAATAATCATAATTTGATATTATTTTTTTCTTTATGATAATATTTTATATAATAAGTTTAACCTTAAGTTTATTTTTATGCAAACTCTTCTAACATTTTTTGGTGCGCGGTGGAATCAATGTATGAACATTAAAATTATTAAAACTATGGGATTTGGAACTACCCTTATTTACGAAATTGCGACTCACTTAACTCGGGAGATGGGAGGAAAAAAGGAAGGCCTTATGCTATGCTTTATTATTATTTTGCTATTATTAAGCTTGCCACCGACTAGACGTCCGTAACGCAAATTCAAAGGTTTTGGCTGAAAAACAGCGCTGAGCGGCAATCGTTCAGCACATGCTGAGCCAACACCTATTTCGGCAAAGGGTTTTGCAGGCAAAACTCGATTTGACGCCCAGCATGTTTAATTTAGTACCGACCTCCTTGTTCTTTGTTTTAGTTTTGTATGTTTTTATCTCTATGTTAAATTTTTTTTTTATATATATTTTTTTCTACCTATGTGTGTGTGTCGAAATAAACGAAATTCTATTCTATTGTATTCTATTCTATGCCCGGGTAATTAGTGTAATTCCAGGTATAGAACTAAGTATAATTGTGTAAAATTTCCAAGAAGTTTGACGTAATACCTATAAATAAAATATATAAATAATGCTGGACAATCCACACTTCATCATCTAGCTAAAAAAAAACTATCGAAGATATCTAAAATAAAATTCATTCTACCACGTCTAATGCATTTTCTATAGAATAAAATGGCAGATCGTGCATGTCAAACGTCGCAAAATGTTTTTGATAACTATTTGGTGACCATTTTTACGATCTATGGTGAAAACTGTGATTTGAAAAAGGCGTGCCGGGTTTGCGGGGATAGAAACGCTGCCGAAGGAATATAGCTCGACGACTTTTGCGGATATATGGTGAGAGTTATAACCATTTACAAAAGTTCCATTCCCGACCCATTTTAAAAAGCTCACAACTTTATTTTATACTAGCTGCGCCCCGCGGCTTCGCACGCCTAACTCACGGGAACTGTTTTATGGGATAAAAAGTAGCCTATGTGTTATTCTAGGCCTACAACTACCTGTATAAAATGCAAATTTTAGCCTGATCTGCTCAGTAGTTTTATAGAGCAACAAACATACGTACAGACATGTTTATAAACTTTCGCGTTTAATAATGTTTATAAACTTGTGGCGCGGTGGGCGAAGGTCCGCCTGCGACGCAGGAGGTTGCGGGTTCGATTCCCGCCTCGGGACAAATGTGTGTACGATCTGCAGATATTTGTTCAGGGCGTTCTGGATGTTTTCTATGTATAATAAAAAATATATTTCTCTATGTAGTGTATTGTATTAAGTATATCAGTTATCTAGTACCCATAACACAAGCTCTGCTTAGCTTGGGGCTCTATAATGCTGTGTGAATTGTCCAGCATTATTATTATCATTTCATTTCATTTATTCCACCATAGGTACATTCATATATACACTTGATATCGTTATAATCTAATTTTAAACATAATAAATAATTATTATTTTATTGTAAGAATACAAAACAAACAAAATATAGAAACACCATAGGGGATTTTACGCAGGAGAGAGTGATATATAGAATAAAATATAAAAACAGACAGACGGTAATTTTTCATACATACATAACATCTAATTATAAATTATAAATGGTTGGCTGTAAAAGGGCCTAAAATAATAATAAAAATGTCAGTTAAACAATAATAATCAAAATTACATTATTACATATTAAGAATAAGATTTATGTCAACAAATGTCAAACGAGCAGCTGTATAATATAGGCTTTGTCAAAGTAAACTAAAATAAAATATGATATTATAATAATATTTGCTGCTGTAAAGAGGCATTGTCCAAAACGATAGGTATAAATTATTTATTACTACTTACATTATAATAATAATAGTAGAAAATGTTGTTAGTTGTATGCTGTGGTTGTATGTGTGCGTGCAGCGTATACAATAAAGTTATTTCTTTTCATTTTATAAGTATTTTCAAACGCCACCGTCAATATTTTTCTCTTATCTCTAGTCCATCCCAAGGTTACCTGGAAAAGATAGCTCAAAGCGATGAGGTCGCCCGTTTAACATCCTTTATTCTCCACATTTCCTTCTGTATTGTATTTTATGTTTGTGGGGTATACTCGGAATATGGTATAACTATTATACACTTAGCAGAACACCGCATGTGAAAGTAAACTAATTAAGTACCTAGCTGTTCTATAATTTCAAAAAAACATTTAAAATTATTTATAGAACTTTATGTACTTGCTTAGATCTAAGTAAAATTTTAGATCTAGTGATAGTCTACTCATGTTAAACTTATAAAATGTAAATCCTTTATTGGCTGTAGGTAATTAATGACAGTATAAGGTATATTAAGATTTTTTTCTAAGAGCGGTGGATTTTGTTATTAATAAATTTATCTATGTTTCTACAGTTCAATGTGACCAAATCTTTGCTACCTACCCGCAGGTTCTTCAAAACTCTTGGCAATACCTAAGACCTAGATAATGATAGGGGTGACCTAGTCCAATTGTCATGTGACACTGAAACTGATAGATGTGCCCTGAATATAGTCTCATACAGATCTGTTACCTTGGTTAACCCAAGAGCGGCAAATAGGAAGGTATTATATGGATATCTCTTTTCAATACACCTAAATAACAGCCGCAGAAATGAAAAGAATAATTAATAACGTTATTCAATAATAAGCATAGAGTTAATACTAGTACTAGCCATAGAGAGAGTCTATTGCCTCCCAATGCCCAGCGCGTAGTCAGGAGAACATAAATTGACACCTGCAATAAATAGGGATGGGCAATTATGAGCGCTACTATGCGTAAAATATATAATATATATTCAATTCTTGTGAAATTGAGTACGTTCATGGTAACTATGTTAAGTGTTATAAAACTATAATTGGTCGCAATCGTTTATCCTTTCAGACTTTCAGGCATACACTAACTATCTTATTATAACAAAACTAAGTTAGCAAAAGCTAGATCAAAGGACAATCTAAATTAAATTCAATATAAATGCAATAGATGTTAACTTGAGAAAATAAAATTCTTTAAATTAAATTACATGATGTGATTATTTTATGGTTTGTGCGTCTAAATATAAATAAATAAATACACGTAGAAATAATGCTTTATTTCTTACTTCTGTGGCTTTGGTCCTCGTCCCGCTATAATTTTTACACAGATTTATGGCGCACTTATCCATTTTTCAGCCACGAAAAATAAATCTGTATTAACGACTACTGTACTACGACTAGTAATCTGTGTTAACACAGCTGATTCTCACATGAATAATGTCATTCATTTAACAAGTCTATGATGTTCACACTTGTGTCTACTCGATCAAAGGGTGAACAAGCGCTCTATGTACTATTAAAAAACTCTATGATAATAAGTGACAAACTAAAAATTATCTCTCTCTCTCACTCTCTCTCTCTCCCTCTCGCTCTCACACAATTCTTATTTACTATTTTATCGGTATTTTTTGCTGTTTGTGTAGTGTTCGAAAAAAATTGAGAATATTTTTTTTAAATGACCACACTGTGCGACCTTTCTTGGATCATTCTCTATACAAAACCAAAAAAATCATCGATATCGGACGGAAGAATTGGTGAACATGCATAAAAAACCACGGAGTGTCAGGCAATATTGGCAATATTATTATTTATTATTATATTATTATATTATTATTTATTATTAATCATGGCAGGGGTATTTTAATTCATCAGACAAATCAAAATAGCTTTCTAAAGTTACGTCTGAATAGAATTCTAATTCGAATCTGACGTTTGCGCTTCGGAAACGAATCGAATGAATCATAAAATACCCCTGCAAGACAATAAGAGGCTTTTGTTTAAAAAACTATAAACTAACTTCTATTTTTATAGTTTTGTTCAATTGTCAGAACTGTACCAAATTTAAACCACACGGGAAGCACTAGCTTTCATATAAAAAATCTATAAAGAATCATGAAAATCGACTACCCAGCTAAAAGTTATGAGGTAGGTAACAAACATTAAAAATACAGTCGAATCGAGAACCTCCTCCTTTTTTTGAAGTCGGTTAAAAAGGCTGACTGTCATGTCAATGGCAGAACAATCATGGTCATGTGAAACAGCTTACGACAATGGCTAAACCCTGCGCATATACACGAGCAATACTTTTCTCTTGCTTGCAGGTAAATTAAAATCTATTTTTAACTTGAAAAATGGAGAAGAATGTATGAAAATCATTTTCTAGTTTAAATGGATTTTCATACATTTTTCTCTCCCGCTAAAACTCTGAGAAATGAAATTCCATAGAGCTTTTCCTCCCACGTTTCAGTGCGCCTGCCTATTTTATGTTTGGAACATAATATTATGTTTGGAAAAGGAGTCGCTTTGAGCTGGTGTAGTATAAATATTGGCTGGTGTAGTAAGTCACTTTCTGAGCTGGTGTAGTATAAATATTGGCTGGTGTAGTAAGTCACTTTCTGAGCTGGTGTAGTATAAATATTGGCTGGTGTAGTATAAATATTGGCTGGTGTAGTAAGTCACTTTCTGAGCTGGTGTAGTATAAATATTGGCTGGTGTAGTAAGTCACTTTCTGAGCTGGTGTAGTATAAATATTGGCTGGTGTAGTAAGTCACTTTCTGAGCTGGTGTAGTATAAATATTGGCTGGTGTAGTAAGTCATTTTCTGAGCTGGTGTAGTATAAATATTGGCTGGTGTAGTAAGTCACTTTCTGAGCTGGTGTAGTATAAATATTGGCTGGTGTAGTATAAATATTGGCTGGTGTAGTAAGTCACTTTCTGAGCTGGTGTAGTATAAATATACATATTATTAGGTAGGTACGGAAGAAGATGGGATGTCTCACTGTAAATCACATCACACTATCACACTCATATTATAAATGCGAAAGTTTGTATGGATGTATGGATGGATGGATGGATGTTTGTTACCTCTTCACTCCAAAACTACTGAACGGATCGGGCTGAAATTTCGGTTACAGGTAGTTCTAACACTGGAATCGAACATAGGCTTTTTATCCCATAAATCAGTTCCCGTTGGATAAAAATAAACGTTTCCAAATAAAAAACGCGTGCGAAGCCGCGGAACGCAGTAAATAAATAAAGCAAAGCCTCGCTCTCCTAATACAAAGTCAAAAATAACACCTAATCTGTAGGTAAATAAATAAAACCAAAATATAGAAACTTATTAAATTTTTTTATTTATACATTTCATGTTCGCGTTGCTGCAAGTTTGCTCGACTTTATTATACAGAGTATTTTTTTGGTTTTTTCATTCGCTTTTTACATTATGATCAGGCAGTGTCGTGGGTTTAGTGCCAGCCTTGGGCGCCGTGGGAGTCCCAGGGCTCCTCGGGGGAAGATGCCGCTGCGTGGGCAACGTGGGCATACTGGGAGAGATGGGCGGCTCTCGCGTGCTGGACCTCAGGTGTGTCCACTACGTATTGTCCATCGTGGGTCAGTTGGATGTGGGCCTGAAGGATGAAAGGAGTTTAGAATAACAATGATGATCACTTCTTCCGCTAGTGGAGAAAATATTTAAGTGGATTAGAGTCAATTGCACCTTATTTCTTATTTTGTAGTAATTACCTATCAAGCTGTTAACATAGTAAGAAATTTGACTTGTCTAAGTGCTTATTTTGTAAGTCTAAATAAATGAACGATTTGACTCTGACTCAGACTCTGAATGATTTGCTTATTAGTAAAATAAAAGTAAAATAATAGTAAACTCTAACTACCATAGATTTTGGCGGCTGCTGAAACAGGAGATTTCTTTGACTTCCGAGTTTCACCTAGGTACTTACTTTATACTTAAATAAATTTATGCAAAACTTTACGAATTATCGTTTCACTTTCACTCAAGTAGATACGGCCATATTGAAACTGTTTTCCATTTAGTGCGCCGACAGTACTTTTGACATTTAAGTTGTCAAATAAACTCGCTTCGAGATGACTCGCTAAGTAATGAACTAGGTACTGAACGAATCAAGCTGAATTAGTAAATTCGTACAAAAATGGAACCCCATTGAAGAATCCAGGCTACCCATAAAACCTGTGTTGAGCCGTGAAATTATTATGTTATATTTTTCGCTATTCACCTGAGGACCAGTCCATTTTCCGTATCCAGAGGCGTATCCAGCACCGTGCGCAATGGGGGCAGCGTAACCCAGACCGGCGCCGTGGCCGAGGCCTCCGAGACCTCCGAGGCCTCCGAGGTAGCCTCCGTGCGCGGCCGCGGCGTGGGCCCCAGCGTGGGCGGCGATGTGGGCCGCCTTCAGGTGCGCGACTTCAGGGGTATCGAGCACGCGGCCGTCGTGCGCGAGCGGGGCGGGGCCGTATTTGATGAGACCTGGGGAAATAAAAAGAATTATAAATAAGTAGAATATTATGTTTAAAATATTCCTAGTGGTTAATAAAATTATGGGTCACTTTATTATTTTTTTATTTATTTAATTTTTTTAAAGTTGTTGTTTTTTAATGTAGTAGTTATATAGTTTTATACTACATACATAGTTTTAATATATGAGACATGAGTGAGAATGGAGTGTTGAGATGACGGCTGATAGAAGTGTATGGAAAAAGACAACGAGTGGTCGTGATTATAGGTTTAGTTGAAGTTTGAAATAGAAATTTAAAAAAAAATGTTGAAGTCTCGCGTGGAACAAAATCATTAAACTAATGTCAGATTGAACTACTACAGTTATATCCAATAATGACAAAATCTCATATTTTTCTTACCAGCAGCCGGAGCGCCGTAGTGAGCACCGCCGCCATAACCGCCATAGGCCGCTGCAGGGGCCCACGCCGCGTGTCCTGAGGAGGCCTGTGCATGGGCAGCCAGATGGGCCTGCTTAGCGTGCGCTACCTCAGGCGTGTCCAGCACGTACTTGCCATCGTGGCTCAGTTGGATGGGAGCGGGGAGGCCAGCGTAGTAGGAGGCCTGGGCCAGGCAGAGGGAGGCTGCGAGGATAATCTGTAACAATAAGAGGGAGAAATCAAATAAAATTTCAAAAAAAAATTCTTCGACGGGACTAAAGCCCGCATTATTTCTTCAGTACGGGAATGTGCTAACCAACTACACCACGAAGTTACACTTAACTTCTTAACTTAAACGTCACTACGTAAGAGTTGAAAACTCTGGGAGGGAGAGTAATAATAATAAAAATAGACAGTAATAATAATGAGAGGAACGTCAGTAATTCGTACGAATATTTATTATAAAATTTTCAATGAAATTTTCAATGAAAATCTGTCAAAAATTCATAAATTGACGTGCTCATAAATTTGATTATAAATTATTTTGTAGCACTCGTAGTTGCGCTTGGAGTTTATTACTTCAGTATTTTTATGATGTATTTATGATGCAAGATCATGCTGTTTGAAGTACAGAATTAGGTTTAAATTTATAGTACTGTTAAAATCAGAAAAGTCTCTGTATAACGGGATACTAATATGTTGATCTAATAATAAACCAGCCCAAATAATGCATGTTTCGATTACCTGCGCGCCTGAAATCTAACTGTTGGCAATACGCAGTGTACAAACTCTGTTTTGTTAGTCAATATCCATAAAACATAATTGGTAACTGAACCATAAAAATTCGGAAACATAAAAACTGGTAGACTTATAATTGTTCAACAATGCAACGGTAAGCGATTAGCTCTATCTATGCTTTACTACGTTAATGTCCGATCCACATTATGCTAGTAGCATTCCAGCCTAGCGATCAAAAATATCGGAAAAAGTATGATGTGAACTGGCTGTACTGAAAAACCAGCTGGAGTCGTGTAGACGAGCATTTATTGTCATGCCATTTCAGTGCTGGCTAAAAAAGATTCTGGACCTATGCTTTTATTTGTTTTGTCTTTAAAAATTATAGTAAATTTGGTTCGTTTTGTATTTAATAAATAAAAACTCGGTCTGAAAAATATGGAACTAATGTGGACATTATAATGCAATCTAGTACTGTCGCTTTTGATAGTATCTACTCTTCTAAAAATTCTTGTTTTTTTTGTTTTTTATAGCATATAGTATTTTTTTTTATTTGACTGGATTAACTTACTGGATTAATAGACTAGAATAGCGTGAACCGGGCATAAAACATTAATAAATCAGTGTTAGGTAAACGTGTCAAATTATGCAAAGTAGGCTGACATTGGCTAGTCGTGGTAAGTGGCGCGTGCGGTGCTTATACTGAAGTGGCCGTAGTCAGGATGAAAAGAAGGGGCAAAAGGAAAAAAAATCTTAATAGTTACAATTTGCATCTTCCTGCGGATTATTTCAATACCTCAAATCTTTGCTAAAGAGAAAGCCTTGCTTAGTGCCACCTTTTGACCGGATTCGTTGTATTGTCGCTAGGTGTCTACGTCGGATAAAAAATAATGAGCAGCAAAATGTTACCAGAAATGGTAGAGCCAAGAGCCACTGTTCAGTGCATAGAGAGAGAGTCAAATCGTTTATTTCTTTAGACTTACAAAATAAGCACTTAGATAAGTCAAATTTTTACTATATAGACAGCTTGGTAAATATTAATTTAAATATTACTATCAAACAAGAAATAAGGTGCAATTGACTCTAATTCACTTCAATTTTTTGTCCACTAGCGGAAGAAGTATACTACCTAGTATAATGTGATAATAATGTTAATTAAGCATGTCTTTGCATGTGCGTATGTATTTATTTATTAAACAGGTTATAATTTTATTTAATAAAACCCTTGCGACCAGTCCTCAATTCGACTCTGTTGCATTTTCTAAGGCAATGTAACGTAGTTCCGTGGGCAGTCATACGTGAACAATTACTGTTTGGACACCCTGTATAAAGCACTTAAAATCAGCTGTCACAACAATATTCTATTATGATTTCAGACCAACTGACTTTTATGAAATTATTATATCTGTACATTATGTGTTAGTGTTAGTTGCAAGATACTACGAGTATATTACATTTTTATAGTTTGTGTATATAATAATAGTTTACAAACATGTTGGGTATGGTTACGTTAATATAAGTGTATTATTCTCTGGCAGGTCTGTTATAATTAGACTAAAATAAGACGATATACAGCAGTATCAAACTTATCAATAAAGGTTGACATTTTCACAGATCATCATCCAGCCTCAAAGCAAATAAATATACCTAGTCATTTCTAATTCGGTGAGAAAAAATGTAATAAACCGTAAAAACCTCGATTACAAGTTCAAAAACTATCAGATTAGTATCAAAACAAAGCATTAAGTTACGGAATAAGTTCGCACAATTAGATGTTACGATTATGATACGTTAGACGTACGATGGTGTAAAATTAGCCCTGTTTCATAAGTCAACCGTGTGAACTGTGACGACATCACGAAGTGTTTGTTACATTGATATAGCAGATGTAATCTTTTGCTATGAACTATGTCAAAAAAGCACAGACCTGCGCGCGGCGAAAAACGTGAGGCGTAACTTCGATGAAATCATGCATGATTTCATATTTCACATATTTTATTATATATAGACTCCTAGTTTATCTAAAAACATATTTCATTAATAGCTGTAATACATTTTTATTATTAATTAAGAATCTATAATTAATCATCGAGTAATTTTATTTACAGAGGTTTTGGTAATGTTTTAGCAGGGCTTATCGGCATTGTCGCACTTGTAACTATTTTTTGCAAGAAATTTAATGAAAGCGTAATTTAATGTAAAATTTTGTAAGTTGATATTTTAAATTGTAGGTTTGTTTTTTCCTTAATCTGTTTTTTTGTTGTCCACTTACTTTTGTTTACTTCTCATACAGATTTCTCAAAGGTGTTAAAGAAAAAGGTCTCTACCTAACCCTCTAGCAAGAATTTGTTAGCTTAGGCCTGTACTTAGTACTTATAAAATCAGAATTCTTATAGGTAGTATCTACATAGGTAATCATGCTTAGCTTACTCAACTAACTACTTGGAACGTCAAATAACTTAAACCCTATGGACCTTAACTAATTTAGAAACTATAAAGTTGCCAACTGCCAACTTTTAGGAAACACAAAGAAATAGCCAATTCTCAGTCAATTTTCGCAAACTGAACGACCTGCTAATTTCTCGGCGCACTTGGCTCAGGTGCCGTTCATAATCTTTATTGAGGTACCGGCAGCACGGCACTTGCGAAGTGGTACAGTCGACGGCAAAGATTATATACTACACTTAAGTAACTTTTTTTAGTTCTAGGTATCATTTCTACCGCCACAGCGGGTTCGTACTCAACTTCTGGTATGTCCTGTCAAAACTTTCAAACAAATAGTAACCAAGTCCGTCGATCGAGGATCTTTGACAAGATACACTACATAAATCTGTCGTCTCAAAGATTCAAAGTCAAAGTCAAAGTCAAATCGTTTATTTCTTTAGACTTACAAAATAAGTTCTTAGACAAGTCAAATTTTTACTATAGTGTACTATAGTGTATATAAATTTTTATATTAGTGAATAGACACAGAAAAAAAAAGAAAACATTGCATAAGCAAATGCTCAGATGAAGGTACGAAATTTGGCAGTTGCTGAATTGAATTCATACTAATTATATGTAAAGTCTGTCCGTCTTCTCGTGTATATCTTTTGAGCTGAATTTTACAACTTTACACGACTAAAACGGCTGAACGGATCTGTGAGAAATTTTGCTATTGTTCTGGGGAAGGACATAACCTAGACTAAGTTTTATTTAAATAATGCATGAGTGACGTCACGGGCTGAAGCTATTCCAGAATATTTTATCCATAGGTAACTTATACAGCTGACTGTACTAGCGTTTAAATAAACCTAGGTTTATGTACCAGTAAATGGGGTAATATTGCAGTCCAGGGCGTGGCTGTTACGCACCAGATTTTATCAGACAGTGTTTATTGCTTGTACCTAAGACTTACAGTTTGTTGTTTCAAATTCTAGTTCTGTATGCAACGAGAAATTGTGAAATGTTTCACGTTAAAGAACCTACAATAACCTACAATTTCGCTTAAATCAACTAAATATCAAATAGTTTATAAGAGTCAATTGCACCTTATTTCTTATTTGATATTCATTACAATTTATCAAGCTGTTTAGGTACATACTTATATGTAAAAAAATTGAATTGTCTAAGTGCTTATTTTGTAAGTCTTAAAGACTCTGACTCAGTTTATTTTTGAAGAAGAGTGTGAAATTGAAGTAAGCAGTCAGGATTGATACAAGGAGCTTTAGCGGTTCCCCCTATCCCTAAGAATAGCCATAGGTTTAGCGAGGAAATATTTATCTCTATCGGTAGCGAATGTAGCTATAGCGATAAAAACAAACTCTGCGATCAGGATGACATTACAATGGTCAGGTGTCCTTGTTAAGGGAAAGGTCAGAATTTACTTCTCGAAGATCAATCAATTCATCGAATGAGAAGCTATTTCCACGTATTGTTTTATTCAAAAGTGAATTGAACGTTAATTGAAGGCGAAGGACAGGATAGAAGCCTATCGCGATCTTCAGACCTTTCTATTTATATATACCTATATATTTATTTTAATAGGTGTTCAAATACTTACAAGCAATATTAAAATAACACTTTGAGTGCCTTTAACGAACCTGTGCTCAAGTTGTAAAGCTTCTTGAGACTGATGTTACCTACTCAAATGTTTGACTCATTTCACATTGGCATGGTCGCAAAATCTAAGTTGCTTTCATTTATATTGCTCTACTGTTACCATTAGTATTTCCGATTGTCCAGTTATTGCCTAGTTCTTAGGTACAGTGGCCCCGTCACCTAAATACAGACTAGGAAAGTTGCAGTGCGTTACCAAACACATAATGGTACACGCAGCCATTTTCAATTCGATATGATCGTTTCTATTTCACCAAACCACAGGTTTGATATGAATTCGATTGCTGTATTCAATTACCGATGGATTTTGAAGCGAAGTTGCTAAAACGCTATATTTAGGTTTGATTTACTTCTTTCTGTCTATATCTGATAGTTTTTGTCTGGGATTTCGCTAGTACCTACTGTTTACGTTTATCCATAGACAGAATCATCAAATTTAGCAAAGCTCGAGACACAATTTAGGTTTCCTAGCTGACTATTGGGTATTTAAAGTTATGGTGCCACTTCTACTTTCAAATTATTTTCCGTTAATGTTTATTTTTTTAGAATAATAACTTACCTAACAGCGGCAGTGTTAGCACATCAAAATTTTAATTAAAATTTGACATCATCATGTTAATTAGAGTATGTTTAATTTCGTTTCTAGCCTTGTAAATGTCTTAATTGTTCTATAACTTGCAATAGTTTAGATATTACAGCTACATGGTCACATTTCCTTATCTTCGTCTGATTAGCAGTTAAACAGATCGTGGACTAGACCCGCCATTCATAAAATAATTAAATGTTTTCATTCATTGGTTGTCGATTCTAATCAAATACTCTTGTATTACGAAGGCGAAAGTATAAGTTCGTTTGTTTGATCTGACATTATAGTATCGCTCTGGCAAAATCGTTTTCATATGATTAGATGTAGGTACCTTAGTTAAAAACAAATAGGACAATTTTGAGACTGAATCTTGATTTATAAACTTACGAAAATCTTCATTTAAAACGAAAAAGTCGTAGTATAGTAATATAATATGTAGTCGGTATATCTGCTTTCGTGTTAGATAGAATTAATAAAATTAATTATTTAGTCAACTCATCCCGTCGTATGAGCTGGCTTTTTATGAGGTTTGTTTTCTGATGAGGTTTTGCGGGTGTCAGAAGATGATAGAACTCCGTTTCGACTACCTATATGTTGTTATGTTTGTAAAGGAAACCCTGTCTCAGAGTATAAGTAGCCCTAATCTTCATCTATGTTCGACTAAGATCTATCTCCTTGTATTTTACTCGAAGAAAGGTTCATTGCCCGTTGTTTGCTCAACATAATGTATTTGCGTGGATTACGAATACATTGCATAAGCTGATTTACTTTGCATAGACTTTAAACTTGTTAGAAAATCATTGCCCATTTTATCTTATATCAACTTTTTCGAATCTACGTCTTTTTTATCGTATAGTACTTAATTATTTATATTTGCTAAGTTAATCAAAATGTCTTCAAGCAATTAGGTTTGAGCGCAATAAAGTTGAAACGTTGAATGTAAAATTAACTGCCTATTATCTTAACAAACGAAAATATATAATTTGAATTGAATTCAAATTGAATTTAAGGCGTGTCCATACATCATAGAATTCCTGGTTATAACTCAGCACCTGTCGATAAGTCTGTCAGTTTGAATTCCGGCCATTGTATTGCGCAATGGAACTGGATGAATAATTTGCATAACTTGATTATTCTATATAAATACCCTAGTTGAATTTGTGGAAACAATTGGAATAAATGTAGAGAAAGCCACATGTCTGACCACTGGTTTACCCAAAGCAATCAACTTAATAATTTATCGTGCAAGAACATTCTATGTGAATTTATTTTATTTTTGATTTTCATCAACATACCGTTTATTTATTTTATATTATTAATTTAAAAACTTTTACCTAATTGAACTTTATCTGTATGTGTCTTTTCCTGCTTCCTGTTGTTTTTTATTATTTCAGGAAAATCACATTCCACACTCACTTTAAGAATATACTTTTAAAACAATACATAAAGCAATTGGTATTAAATGCTGGTATTCCCTTAATACAATCTAAGGGCACAATAAGAACCTGATCTTTACTAACAGCCTTCACAAACGGCAACAATGGCGAATTGCAAAGTTCAAATGAACCGTAACAATTTCATATTCAATGTCCACACAAAGAAATCTGGCCTTCGTATCATGGCAACCCCTCGCTTCCCCTGGTGAAATGTTGGGCATGTTGAAATGTTGTGCACCAGTTCGCCTATGATAATTCCAATTCGTTGCAAAATGAACTAGGGCTGCTTTTGTCCGGCAAACAACCTTTTCACGTCATTATTTTAAATAGTTTTGCATTGAATAAACTTTGCTCTATAATGTTCTTACACTTTCGCGATTTGTCATGAAATTAATTCCGTATTGGTTGTATCTTTTAGGATAACTTTAGTTTATATTTACTATCGATGAGATTTATAATATGTATTTTGATGAGATTTATAATGTGTAATATGAGATTTATAATATGTAATATGATGATATATGATGAGATTTATAATATGTAATATGTATTTGAATATTGTGCTCATATTTGATACTCGGCGAGGAGTGGCACGGGTAATTGTAAATTTTGCTTTGTTCATTATAATAAATTTTGAACCTATTCTATTATAATATTTTCCATAGATTAATGAAGTTTTAAAAAATGAAATTAAGCTTTGACCGACTGTAAGACGTTGTAAGACCGTCTTTTCTATATCTTGAGGCTACAGCCCTATGCATGGGAATGTAAGGGCGAGCCTAGGGCCCACGCCCTCGAATTACGTTGCTTTGTTTGATGTCCTTATAATTTCGATCGGACAATAGCACATTGTTGGTTCCCTAAAGGTTATTCGCGAATTTCAACGTGTCGACAAAGTGATAAATATCAAATGGCTTAATTGGAGTATTTACGTGAACAAATGTCTTGTTTCTTGATTTATTACGTTGACACTGGATAAGTTGTTCATTTGATTAATTAGATTGGTATCTACTGATTGTTTTACTCAAAGAATGTTAATTAACACGCGAAATACTTCCGAAAAGTGGAATGGATACAGTGTAAACTGTATCTCGTAATCGTTTTAGGTAATAGTTTC
The DNA here is from genome assembly GCA_955876795.1 of Eupithecia tripunctaria. Classification (NCBI taxonomy): domain Eukaryota; kingdom Metazoa; phylum Arthropoda; class Insecta; order Lepidoptera; family Geometridae; genus Eupithecia; species Eupithecia tripunctaria. The sequence goes on from OY041620.1 coordinate 10,260,270, forward strand.
GTTATGAAACAAATAAAAACATACGAGCATCAGAATTGATATAATAAATGTCAAGATTATAAAACAATAGAAATATACAACCAAGTTAGGCCGTAATAATTTGTTTTAGTGGGTTATCGTAGCTTTTTATATGTTATTGCATGCACACAATAACTGGACTTTAAAATTTATTGTAAGTAAAACTTTGTCGAAATAAGTTGTGATTCGAGTGTTTTGTGAGGTATAATTTCGTAGCAGAAGCGCGCCCGCCCTACGATGCATTCCGTGACTGCCCAGCTGGGCGGCGACAGATATTTGTATAACTACTATAGCAAGATTATAAGAATCACATTGTTGACATTGTACTCTATTTTCACTTTATCAACCTTTTTTTTTGTACAGTCCGAGAATCTGATTTCGAGCATAGCGGCACTTTTATTTAGGTATTTTAGGCCCGTATTATGAAAGCTTACTCAGTCGTCGATCTCTGCTTAAGAAACTTTTCTGTGGAATAAACGTCACTCAAGCATAAATCTATGACTGAGCAAGCTCTCATAATACGGCCCTTAGAATCCGAGCAAAGCAGGACTCGTGCATAGCGGAACTAACCCAGAAAATGTTATTTTATTTAAAGAATGACTTGAAACATTTGATAATTAGGTTCAATATTTATTTTGTTTACACAGGTTTGATTTGGGTTACATGAGTGATCCAGGCATTGTTCGAACCACCTTCCAAAACTTTCCTTTTTGAAATATTTATAATGAATTGTCTAACGATCTAACGAAAGTTATTCTGAGATAAGTATGTAAATACTTTCTACTTATAAAAACTGCAACCGTGACACGCCTAGCTTGCCTAATTTAAGATGTAATCATATCTGAATTGAATAATTTACAAATACAATTATAGAATAAAGCAACCGTAGGCGATACAATGTGGTCATCATCCCGTAGATATTAAGTAGGTATCTTAATCCACTTGGTATTCGGGCCTTGAACATTAATCAAAGTTCGCATAACAATAGATTTTGTATAAGCTTAATAATCTATGTAAGATTTATGCTGACAAATTGTGGGCAGGAATGGTGCGAGAGTCATGTTTAGTAATTATTTATTCAAATAGCGAGATAGTGGCAAAATTTATCGTTAAATTTTCAAGTTTCATTTACTATTGAATAAGTCTATTGCACTTTTCTGATACTGATATTTCTCAATCTAGAAACTTGAACTGGGTGCAATGCTATTACTTGGAAATTGCTAGTAGATAACACATCACATCACACTAATAATATAAATGCGAAAGTTTGTATGGATGGATGTATGTTTATTAACGCCAAAACTACTGAACTGATCTTTGTACACAGGTAATTCTAATTGAGGGATAAAACATAAGCTACTTTTTATCCCATAAATCAGTTTCCGTAGAATAGAAATCACCTTCAAAATTTCCATAGGAAAACGCGTGCGAAGCCTCGTGGTGCAGCTAGTCATTGAATTAAATATTGGTTTGTTTTAGATTATAAATAAATGTGATAAAAAATCACATCACAAATTGGAAAATTCACTTTGTTACAAACAAATGAAAAAAAATACACTCACCAAAGACTGCATGATTACTATGAGTTTTTTTAAATTAACTAAGAGATCTCAAACGAACTAAATAAGCGCTGCTGTTTCCAGTACTCGCTTAGAAATTTTCGCCTAAGTTACGTGCGATCGCAACCACTGTCTGTGACTGAATGCCAGACAATATACTACACCCCCTTTTATATGGTGCACCCCGCTCGAATATGCGTAATTGGAAACAATTAACGACCAGCAAGTGCAATGCTGTTTTTTTTTTAATTTGAGATGTTCGTTTCGCCGGAACACAGATCGTGTGTAGGTTGCATTGGGTGGTTGTATGGAGAACTTTTTTATAACTTGAAAAAGTTTGCGTGTATTTTAGATTTTGTTCTGAATAATTGTTCTAGCCTACTATAAGGCTCCTTAGAAACTATGAGTTGGGTCTGAGTGTGTTCTGTGTAGAAATAATCTGTGTGTTTATTATATGGGTCATATACCCATGAATGTGAACAATTCAGAGGTTTGACCATGAATTTGTTGAGAAACTTAAAGTTTACGTAATAATACATGGTTTTAAAAAATACTCAGTGTTTTTAATTTAAGATTAAAAATACTCAGTGTTTTTAATTTAAGATTAAAAACACTGAGTATTTTTAAATACCAAGATTAAAAATACTCAGTGTTTTTAATTTAAGATTAAAAACACTGAGTATTTTTAAATACCATGTATTATTACGTAAACTTTAAGTTTCTCAACAAATTCATGGTCAAACCTAATGCTGAATTGTTCACATTCATGGGTATATGACCCATATCAATTATGGACCGATTTTAAAAATTATTTCGCTATTGTGTAGAGAATGGTTCCGAATTGATCACATAAAAGTTTTATTCTCGAAGCATACGTATTTATCCCGTCAAGATTAAAAAACAAAACAACAAAATACTTCAGAAAAATCACGACTAGTATAAACATTGTAATATCTTCGCAAATTCTAATCGAAGTTTGATGATTCTTTCTTTACTGTCTAAAGGTTGAATTTAAGGTGGTACCTTAAAAGTAAGATTCACGAGAAATTTATTTGTGCGCTAAAAAGTATTTAAAACATCCTCCATGATAATTTCACTTTAGCGGTTCCGACGTAAACAAGAGGCTTGCAAAGTTGATGATGATGAAGTTGAAGTTGATGCAAAATTGATGGAATGTTGGAGGATATCTAAAAAGTACTTGTATCTATGAAGACGGATAGCATAGAACGATGGCTCTTATGTATCCGTCATCAGTTCTGGTATGATGATTTGATTTTATTACGGTGCAAATCGATGATAAAAGGATCGATTATATAATCAATAACTATTTGACTGGCTTCATAAAAAATAATTTGACATACGTGTACCTACCTAACTTAACTACCCAGTTATTTTAACAATTGTTTTGATCCTTGTAATTGATATTGAATTTTTGGACTTTTGTTTAAGACAATAAAAAGATCAATACCTACCTATTATAAGAATCTTTAGATTAATTGCTGCGAACTTACAGGGTACACACATTATGTATATCTTTAAGCTTATTCTTATTGCCACTGCAATATGTGTATATAAATAAATAATGCAGGACAATTAACACAGCATTATCTAGCCCCAAGCTAAGCAGAGCTTGTGTTATGGGTACTAGATAACTGATAGGTATACTTAATACAATACACTACATAGATAGATATTTTTTACTATACATAGAAAACATCCAGAACGCCTTGAACAAATGTATTTGAGATTGTACACACATTTGTCCCGAGACGGGAATTGAACACGCAACATCCTGCGTCGCAGCGGACCTTCGCCCAATACGTCAATATTATTGACGTATTGGGCGAAGGACTAGTCATAATTTTTTGTATTATTTAACGAGTATTTTAATTATGTTAGACTAGAATCAGTCTAATATAATTAATGTAAAAGAATGGAGTTTATATTCGTTGTGTAACAAGATTTACAGACGTCAACAATTAAACCTAAAACAATAAAATAAAATTACACAATCGAAATTAGAACATTTAGAACGTAAATGCCTTCTTTTAGTAGTAAAACGGTTCGTAAAGATTTGCCAATTATCATTCAATTTATTCGGTGTTTTCGGTGATCACTGAAAACACCGAATAAATTGAATTGTTTTTGTACGAATGTGTGCTGATCCATCTGATCATTGATCAGATCAGCTATAACACACATTGGAAAAAAAGTAGACAATACAATACAATACAAATACTCTTTATTGCACACCAAGATACAGAAAAGAAAAACACAAACACAAAAGTTGCACAATGATTTCTTCCAGGCAACCTTTGGATGGAAACGTGATTATAGAACAGGTATAGACAGTGGCGTATGACAGACTACATATTATACGGAAAATAAGTACATCGGTAATAGGTACATAAAAACCACTTCCAGCGGGAATTGGTAAAAAGTCTGTGTTCCTTCAAAGAAATAAATAATGCTGGACAATTCACACAGCATTATCTAGCCCCCAGCTAAGCAGAGCTTGAGAAAGTAACAGGTATTCACTTAAATCATTTACCATTTTCAACAAGGAACAAACCACATAATATAAAAACGAAATACATCATCGGTGTTTTGAACGTTTTCTTTTTTAACTGTCAGAACTGGACCAAATTGAAATGGGATCATACAGGAAGTACCAGCTCTTAAAATAAAAAAGAATTATCAAAATCGGATCACCCACTCAAAAGTTCACAAGAGGTAACAAAAAAACAGTCGAATAAAAAGTCGGTTATAAATATCTATATTTGCAGTATAAAATTTATAAAGTACCTATATCATTCATCTAGTACCCATAACACAAAACTCTGTTAAGCTTGAGGGGTAAATGCTGAGCGGTTTGTTCAGCATTATCCTTTATAATTTTCCATTTAGGTATATTTGATTGAAATAAGAACAAATAGCTATTTATGCAACAAGTTCAGAAAGTAGGTGATTTCCGACGAGTGGCATATTATTTACGAGCGAACGCAGCGAGCGAGTGTATAAGCCGACACGAGTCGGAAATCGTCTTTACGCACGTGTATCATACAATGTTTTACAATGCATTGTGCGAGTAAATATAAAACTAGTCACACTAAACAAGACTAATTGTGACTGGCGAGAAATTTGCCAAATGGCGGACTTGTATTTTCTGAAACACATGCGCTCTTTACGTATCTACCACAGCGCATGTGCAGAATCCGCCATGTCTTATGTCAAAGAGGCTCAAGGACTTTTCTTACGTAGTGTTACTTTTTAGGGTAGTTACTTTTTAGGGCTGACGATGAAGTTGAAAATTTAAAAGCACTAGCACCGAAAACTGGCACTTTCCGCACGATTTGGTTCCTTAGAAAACGCACTCTTCGAGCACATGCATTGTAAAGTTCTTTTCAGTTATTTTCTCATTTCAATCAAATCTAATAACATTACGTAGACTATTATAATTGAAGGCCGGTGGGTGGTCGACTTTCCTGTATTAATATCTATCATTGTTTTAGATTTGAAACTCTAATAAAATAGCGTTCTACATTAAGTTCCTGGTCCGATACGGTGAGTGGGAGGTAATAGGCATTCGCGTTGGATTATGTAAGGCTCATTATCATTTGTAACCACAACACTTTGCTCTAGTTATAAGGTTAAGGTTGGATTTCCATGCATTTTCTCCTGCAAGTTTTAGATAAGAAAATGAACTTTAGTTTTATATAACTTTATTTTTATACAAACACAGGGTTTACTATGAGATATGGTACATAAAAACAAATTAATCTAGGTTGTACTGTACAGTATTGTAACTCTACCTCTAGGACCTAATAATAAATAAATTATAACTAAATATTGTTTATTTAAATCCTACTAATATTATAAATGCGAATGTTTGTAAACATGTATGTTTGTTGCTCTTTCACGCAAAAACTACTGAACGGATCGGGCTGAAATTTTGCATACAGCTAGTTCTAGGCCAGGAATAACACACAGGCAGCCCAGCTAGTATTTAAAATAATATTTATAAAGAGGTTAAAGAGAGTCCTGTTAGTTACACTATTTATAACTCAAGAACGGCTGAACCGATTTGGCTGAAAATTGGCGGGAAGGTGACTTAGAACCAGGAGACAGACATAAAATACTTTTTATCTCGTTCCCAGCTGATCGAATCTTGATGAAATTTGTCAGGGAGGTAAAAAGTACACCAGACAGGACGGACATAGGGTACTTGAGCGTGCAAAGCCATGGGCAAAAGCTAGTATTATATAATATATACTGTATACAGTGCAGTGCAGCTGTCTGTTTTTATTTAGATAGATAGATAGTACATAGATAGTCTGAGATTATAGATAGTACATAGATCTTAGTATATATCTTAGATAGATAGATAGTACATAGATGTTATTTTATTGGTAAATTTTGTTTTTTAGAAATTATAGTAATATTATTCGCCAGTACATGTCAGGAGAAGTCATATTTTTTCAGTTTAGTCTTTAAATTGATGAGAATAAAGTTGATAATTGAAAACACGAATAAAATAGCATTACTATTCCCCTATAGATATCAGGAAGAGTCAATTGATTACGACAAAGTTGTTGAAAGTTTATTGAAAACACGAATAAAACGACGTTTTCTATAAATGAATCCTAGCTAGATCGATTTATTGCCCTCGAAACCCCCTGTATACTAAATTTCATGAAAATCGTTTGAGCCGTTTCCGGAATTCGATGGTAAAACGACTTTTTACCCTGTTTACCAAGTTTAGCGGGAGAAATATTGATAACCTTTGCACCTAAATAATTACTTACTTAATTTTACAATACCTGGGGTTTTTTATAAGCAATAGCAAAAGAAGTATCAAAATCGGTTCTTAATTGACGAAAAATAAAAAAATATTACACATGTAGCCGAAACTCCTCCTTTTTTCAAATTCAGTTAAAAATTTAATGAGAGTATTCAAAAACTACATAGTTTGCTGAAACCACCCGAAGATATTCGCAGAAAACCTATTATAGATTCGAATGAATTATTAATTATAGACTTTTAATATTTTCCAAACAAAAACACCATTTAAATTAAAATAGCTGTCAATAATAATGGTGATAAAATACATAAGTATGTACCTGTTGAGTAAGATAATAGCAGTTCTCAGAGCGATGTATTTGAATTAACTCTAGTATCAAAGGTATGAACTTGCACGTTTTCTCCTGTGCAGACTAGGAACGGCACTCCATGGATTTTTACTTTCTAAAAGAAACAATCGATACAACTTATTGGACGTACATAATTTAATGATGGCACGCGCAGTTTAGGCTTCCGTAGTGTCTCTTAGCAAAACCTTGGACAGACGATAAACAGACAGACAGACAGACAAACAGACATGACGAAACTACATATGATAGTTCTTTGTTAGTCCTAAAATGAGCCTTGGACGTGCACGTGACATATCGGATTTTTTACAAACTAACCACTATCTAACATGTTTTTTTGCCCTCGATATATTCTTTTAAAACTGCATATAGGTACATGCTACTAGTAAAAATGTACCGTTTTAGTTAGTCATTCAAAATTCATTGAAATATTTACAGACACATAATTACAAATACAATTCTTAGATATTAAATGCCTTATAGAGCGCGTTGGAGTCTTTTACATGAAAAAGTTTCAAGGCAAGATTAAAAGAGGCATTTATTTCACTCTAAGTTATGAACCATACGACTTCAAATTTAACCAATTTCTTCAGTTCTGATGAAAATAATGAATAATGCTGGACGATTCACACAGCATTATCTAGTCCCAGACTAATAAAAACACTAAAATGATAGAAATATGTATGTAATCTGAAACTACAAATAGGATTGTCTCCTCACAAAGTAACCTCAATGGTTAATATCTCGGATATGAGGCTTATGTGTACTTTTTAAAACTAATAAAGCTTATTTATATTATTTTATTTTAGCATTATTTCAATTGAGAATGTACAGAAAAACTTCGAGTTACCGGAACCTTAAAAAATATAATTATCACGATTTTCCAGCAGCAATTATGATTTAACTATTCTTAAAAAACGTTTAGAAAAGAACATAAGAGAAAAATGAAAAAAAAATATTCCTCTTTGTAGTGTATTTTCGTTTATTACGAACAATTGTTTTTGTATTGTATTTTCTTGAGACACTTAATGTCCATAGCTTGACCACATACCTCTTTGTATTGGTCCTATTATAGTTCCATTTGGTGGCCGTGTTTATATTGCAACAAGATTCGTTTGTGTTTTGAAATACCTATAAAGTTAACTTGTATATTGAACTTTGTATAGTTAACTGGTAGATTGACTATAGGTACAGACAGCGACATTGCAAGGCAGCTTACCTCCCCTCCCCTCCCCCCCTGCAGATAAAGATAAAATGTATAATATGATCCCTTGAGGTTCATAATATATAGTAGTGGAACCTCTTACATATTATATAAAAAATTATCTTCCTCTCTCTCTCTTGCTCTCTTTGTGACTGCCGTTTTTTTTTTTCATTTTATGAATCTAAAACTCTTTGATTGAAAACAGGAACTATAAATTGTAGAGTTACTGAAAGTTTTTGGAAGTAATTTTTACCAAAATAGACCAAAATTAAAGAAGTATTTGACCAGTTTGTCGTTCAGCTCCTCTGTAGTAGATAAAATGATTTAAAAATATACATGTAAAAAGTTTTTCTCTACGTTGGTGAGTAACAAAGAGCATTTGTATTGTATTGTATTTTAATTGCCAAAGGAAGCAATAATAATATTACTCATCGATGAAAAAACAACAGATGAAAGGACACGTGTCAAAAGATGTTAAGGCCCATACACCAGTGAAAGTGGCGCCCCCAACTATTTTATTTTATTATTAGTTAACCGCAGCAAGTTTTAAAAATCCATCGTTCAGTTTGTAGTGTCTATTATAAGTTATTTATTAATATAATAAAAGTTCACCGTAATGCCACGACACGCTTCTCTTTTTGAACAGACTCTATGAGAACGGTATCGTCGTAGAATCGTCCATAGATGAAAGAAAGTCTAGATATTGAAAATGTTAACTAATTATTCGAGAGCACTCAGTCCCAAAAGTCAGAGGTGGGTGACAGTATCGCTCACGTCCGTAGGTGTTGACCCTCTATTACCCTACACGTGTCCTCTGGGTGGTGCTAAGAGTGGTACCCTCTGGTGGTAGGCTTCGGCCGTGGCTTGTCACCACCCTCCGGACTGGGCCAATTCGCGAAGCAACTTTGTTGTGTTTCGGAATGTGGTCCGGAGTAGCCATCTTTTAGACCTTCGTGATACATCGTCGGCCGCATCTTCGCTTTCCATCCGGTGAGATTTTGGTCAAACAAAGGTTTGATCTATTTCTGATAAAAACAAAAAAAAAGTCGTCTGCACGAATCTAGAGCCGGTTTTGGTCTAAAAACTTCGAAATAAGACCTCCTCGACCTTCGAACTTCAATAAGGAACAAGTAGAGTGAAATATGAATGGAATCTAATAAAAGTACAGGATCTACACGCTGGGGCCGGTTTACGCGCACTTAGGTGCGGTCTGACTTGCAATGCAGAAAATATGGATGTGTCAAAATGAAAACGTGATTTTTCTGTAATTTTAATGGTGAAAAATCGAGTTAGGGTCATTGATGTATTAAAAACGAAGATGAGGTACTGGTTGCTCGAAAGTGGCAACCTCAAATTGTGTAAAATTGTGTTCTCCCACATCAGTCACCGTCTGACCGGCGGCACGGGCGGTCGTGATTCGCGTGAAATATTGTTGTCTCAGTCTCACTTCGATCCTAGATACGTCTTTCCGTTTTTGTTCTTCTTTGTATTGCACAGGACTGGAAATATAACTGTGAGCGTATGTGTTTGCGTGTAATTATAACACATGCCAATTTTTGAGTAAGCGCTGGGAGAACGTAACCTATCTTCCCTTTTTAAATCAATGGTTAGGGTACGTTGCGTCCGAAACTAAAACTTGTACGCGAAGAGATTCGGGTGAAATTTCCCCTTCACACTTTAACATACATTTCGAGACGAGTTTTAGATACGGGCGAAACGTACCAAAACCCGAAAATCCATAGCATCATCTAGCATCAAAGTAGATAGATACACTAGAGGCCCTTGCCTTTAGCAACCATAACTCAATCTACTTTTAGTTTTAATATTAACAAAGAAAATAGTAATTTAACAGTTTTTTTTTAATATATCTTACCTAATTTCAACAATCTTGCATTTTTTAAATCGAGATTTACCATCAAATTGTTGACTGGTATATTTTATTAGAGTATATTATAATCACTTACAACCCAGATTTAACCACAGCAGCCTATAAGCCTTTAGCCTTTTCTGCCCTTTGCGACGATAACTTTGCCACATCCATCGAGTCCTTCCTCCATGTTTCACTAATTGCAATAAAAAAACGAGGTGACGTTTCGGACACATGTTTTACACAGAGGCAACGGATAATTTAATATGAAATATAATACACTATCAATTATTTACTAACTATTGCCTGCGGCTTCGCACACCCTTTTAAGGAGCCTATGTCCGTTCCCAGTATATTGTTTACCTCACTTTCTTTTCATTGAGTTCAGCCGTTTAGGCGTGATGAGGTAACAGACAGACAGACTTTCGAATTTATAATATTAGTGTGAATCAATTTTTGAAATTTGGCATTACAAAAAGTAGGCGATACATACCCAATTAATTAATAATAATTTAATCATTAATTATATTTTTTTCAACGGACATCCTGGTTTCCTTTTTTTAAGGCTGGCCTTTGATGTGTAGGCAGTTATTGGTATATAGAACTTAAATTTTTATGTTTATAAAACTTTGATATAGGTAATCACTCCACGGAGTCAGTCCTTCACTATAGGACCAGCAGACATCATACCGCCCATACGGTCGACATACCGCAGTGTCTAACCAAATGAAATAAAAAAAATAAAAAAAAACCGACTTAAAATTCCTTAGACTTCAAATTTCATATTCATAGTAGTTTACTAACTTAGCACACTGCATTTTCTCACTCAGTCTTTTTCTGAGTGAGATGTAACGCTGCTATCCGTCTAATAGGGTATAATATGGATGTGATTTCAAAATGGCTAAAAAAATATAATACGTATTCTCTATTGATATCGAAACATATCTACATATTTATTTTAGCATTTTGAGACGTTTTTATTGTAGAATTTAACCGTCTCAATCGCAAAATTTCAAAACGTACGCCATTGACTAGAGCGGACGTGACATCGCTGTTCACATTTTCTTCTTTTTTTATTCTGCTTGCTGCACCATGATTTGACACTATTCTGCCAACTTCACATTTCGTATTGCCGGTTATTTTCAGCTTCTTCGGAAAACCTCTTTCCTGAGATGATCACTACCGAGGTCGTCACAAAAGGTTTTAATCGAACGTCGACGTCAAATAAACATGGCGCCAATAGTGCAGCGTTTTTATCATACGAAAATTATTGTATTTTTGATTTGTTTTTTTTTACCTTGTTATTGCGAAATTCAGTGAGCGTCTTATCATTTCTCGGTTAAATAATGATCTAAAGAATCGATTAAAACAATAAAAAAAATCGATGCATATACCCTATTGATAAGTACTTTTTGGATATCCTCCATGCATCAACTTTGTAAGCCTCTTGTTTACGTTCGTTGCCATGGGAACCGCTATTATGATTATAAGAATTGAAATTATTATGAGAAGACATTGATTAATTAAAAAGGGAAGATAGTTTACGTTCTCCCAGCGGTTACTCAAAAATTGGCATGTGTTACAACTACACGCAAACACAGTTATATTTCCACTCCTGTGCAATACAAAGAAGAACAAAGACGGAAAGACGTATCTAAGACCGAAGTGAGACCGAGACAACAATATTTCACGCGAATCTCGACCGCACGTGCCGCCGCCGGTCCGACGGTGACTGATGTGGGAGCACACAATTTTACCCCTTTTTAATTAATCCATGTGAGAAGAGGATGTTTTAAATACTTTTTCACTGCACACATAAATTTCTCGTGAATCTTACTTCTACCTTAAATTCAACCTTTAGACAGTAAAGAAAGAATCAGCAAACTTCGATGAGAATTGGCGAAAATATCATCCAAAATTGCTGGAACTCGTGATTATGCTGACGTATTTTGTTGTTTTTAAGATTGACGGGAGATCCTTCGAGAACAAAACAAACCATACCATTCTCTTTAACACCGCTAAATAATTTTAAAAATCGGTCCATAATTAACGGTGAACATACATACAAAAAAAACACACAGACGAAAATAGAACCTCCTCCTGAAGTCGGTTAAAAAAATGTCTAGAGGCACAAACAACACAGCAAAGAGAATACAATAACTTCGTCAACACAGAAAGGAGCCTGGATCCTTCTGCATCTTACAGATTTATAAAATCGAGCCTTGACATTTTGCATGCACCATGGAGGTTTTTTATTTTTTTAATTTGTCGCTTTGGACAAATTAGGCTAAAGCCATTAGGGCCATACTGCCTGGTCTTCTTCTTCTTTCTTTTCTTCTTTTAATGGCGTCTACGTCTGGGTTGACATAATTTAGCCAATGTCGCGTAAAATGTTAAAAATCGTTAAACAATTTTCATGTCAATCAGAAATAGTACACGTCTTTACAGTTCAGCCATTTTGTCTTTCCTCGCACCATAGAGGTCGACTTACAACGCATTATCTCCTAGGTACTATTTATGCATTCCGTACAATAATGAGCGAGATATTAGGTCAAATGAGTAGTCCACTTTCAAAGCCAGCTATGTTAAATTAGGCAATTAGTTGAGAAAACAGATTAAAATGTTTCGCCTCAAAATTAATGTATAAAAATGTATTATTTTGTGTATTACATCAATTTAGGATTATATCAAATTAATTTATATGGGATAATGAAATCTCTGTTTAGTAGTTATAATAAAATTTACATTTAAAACTTAAACATAGACAGTTTTGCAAAAGTTCCGGTTAACATAGAGGGTTTTGCAGTTGTTCCTAGTCAACAAAGGCAGTTTTGAAACAGTTTCATATGTAATTTTATTGATACTCTTAAGAAATTACAGTTTTAATCTTTTATTTACTACACTCTTATGTCTATTTCTTCATGCATTAAAGTTTCTTCATTATCAGTTTCTTCGACAGCAGTCTCATTTTGTTCTTCTTGCAAAACAAAATATAAGCTCATCGACAGAACGAAAATAAATGCTCTGCAAGTAAGTAGAAATATAAATAGAAATGATCTTTATTGCGGCACGTTTTAACAAATAAGTAGGTAACATAAGAATAATAATCTTACCGTTTCGACTTTTCAATTTGTCTCTTCCATGTGGATTTATCAGCTATCTTTTTACGTCCTCTTCTGCTAGGTGCAAAAACAACTTCTTTTTCTTGACATTCCATTATAATTTTAACAGAAAAAAACTTAGGTTTTAATAGCTTGCAGTACATAAACAAAGAAGCGTGCGTGCAGCTCGACAGTATTATGCGCACTGGCCCAAGATGGCGGCTTTTGCACGAGTCACTATGTAACATAGAGTTGTTTGTTAGTTGACGGTAACTTAGCGACTTTTGAAAGTGGACTTCCGATCACCATAGCGGCTTTTGCAAGAGTATTGACTTTTCTATCCCATTTTATTCCTAACATAACGAGTTTTGACAGAGTATGATAAATACAGACGTTAATATTTTAAAAGGTTAACCGAGTAGGTACCACCATTACAAAAAAAAATGATTTTTTTTAACATAGCGTGGTTTGCAAGTGGACTACTCAAATACGCTATAGACTAATCACAAGGGCTGGGTTCAATTAGACTAAATATTTAGGGCCACCCACATTTCCTCTGATAATAACTAAAGGTACCTGACCGAGAAAATACCACAATAGTACTTATTGAAATGCAATTAATTATGATTTTGATTGCAGCTTTTGACTAAGCTTTGGTTCACGATTTTATTGAGTGCAATTACACCTATCCGGGCCGCGCCATTGACTGTACTTTGGCAGATTGCTAGTCTATTCTATGTCGTCGATGTGAGTCTTAAATGGTTTTGTCATAGATGCCATTGTCAGAAATGGAACAAATTGAAATGGGACCACACGGGAAGCAGCTTTCGAGTAAAAAAGAATCATGAAAATCGGATCACATCCTTCAAGATCTTATGGTCAACGTGCTTGCTTATAATTGTGATCGAGTTATATCCAATTGGTTTGTATTGTGGTTTGGTTATTTTGATTTCGTATAATCGAGCCATCCAAATGACGTAGGTACATACCGGACCCCCATTCCGTCATCAAAAGAGCAAGCTCAAGTGGTCCTTTTGAACCCTAGAAACGGATATTTTGTGATTACCGGTCCGGATACGTCCCTGATAAGTTAAACCGAAATTAAGTAAACATCCGTTTGCATTGTCATTCAAATTTACTATTTCTATTTATCAAATTTACATACTGCACATTTTCTAGGCGTCACAGTGTCAACTAATTGACTTCCTAGAGATTATGACTTTGTCTGATTTTTTGCAACTAATTTTATAAAAGGAGTAAATCCTCAATTCGGCTGTACGTATATTATATTTGTTTCAAGATGGAAATATATCATACATGATGGGAATTTATCTTTTTCTAGCTGCGCCCCGCGGCTTTGCACATTATTTCTATGGAAAGGTTTAAAGGGTGATTTCTATCACACGGGAACCCAAATGACACCATGATTCAATATTTGATCAATGATTAGTTAATTATGAAGATTATCTGCGTTCTAGATAAGTATCAGTTGTAGCATAAAAACCTGTATTTTATTTTTAAAGTGCCTACCCCACAACTTGGAAAAACTAAGACACTAGTTTAGTGGTTTCCCGCAATTATTTATTTCTAAGAAACAAAATGCAAACATCATTTCTATCTAATAAAAGTTAGCTAGTAGTCTAGTGTGCAATCAACAGAGCCTCAACAACAGTTCAAGTGAATTCTAGTCTACCTACGCACATTCTGATTCATCCAAGTATTTAGCAGATTGAATCTAGCTTAGCAGTGCGATAACACTAAATTGTGTGAATGGATGGATGGTTGCGGAAACTGAGGTAATCTGATTTTGGTTCCCATCACCATAATAATAATAATAAATAATAAATAAATAGTGCTGGACAATTCACACAGCATTATCTAGCCCCAAGCTAAGCAGAGCTTGTGTTATGGGTACTAGATAACAGACTTGAAAAACCACGAAGGGTTCAGTACCTTTCATTCATACCTCTACGCGATCATGAGGAAAGGGGTAGTAAGTTTAATATTATACAAAAATATTTTTATTATAACTGTAACTAAAAATTTACGGTTTTCGCAATTTTTTCTTTATCTGTGCTATAAGACGTTGCTTCGTAATAAATTTCAAGAGATTCTGAGTTCACGGGATGTACCCTGTAGGTTTTGATTCCCTTGCAAGTGTCGAAAATTTGCGGCATAAAAAGCTGTATCTTTTGTTTGCGTTGGCTAAGAAGTATGATTTTTTCACAGCTCTAAGGGACAGTAGACCTGAGTATTTGATATAGAAACAAGGCCTTGACAGACAGACAGATAGACGGACGGACGGACATCAATGTCATCCTGTACCTAAGGGTTCCGTGTTTTCAAATTAAAAAAATATGGCTATATTGAGCTGACCACAGAGCTGACAACGTCAAAATAATGTTATCTACAATTTTATGTACCTATTCCTTTTTGTTCCATGTGATAGAAACTGGAATCCTTTAAATTGGGCACGGATAATTATAGGACAGACTCATTTAAATTCTTATGATTCCTACCTCAACCTCAACAACCTACATATATTGGCCTGCCGGACGCAGGCCTCCCCCTGATAAGCGCCTTATTGGTTGTTATCTCATGGGAGGTAATAGCCATAATCCCCACATCCCATAATGTAAAGATACAACCTAAATTCGTATGAATCCGCAAGCGTTCGCCTCCGGCCACGGTTTTTGTGACTTTGATGCGCAGTCTTTCCATCCATCAATCCTTTGGACGGGAATATTTAATGTAATAGGAGATGTACTTATGCAAGGTAGAAAGACACGACTAGATCTTTATCTAAAGACTAGCAGCACCTCGCGGTTTCACCCGCGCAGTTCCAGTTCACGTGGGATTTCCGGAATATAATATAGCCTATGTCTCTTTGAAAAGTAAGCTTTTTTAATGATGAAAGATTTTTTTCATCCCACCATCTCGGAAAGAGTATTTTTAATCTTCAATATCTGAGTGGAAAAGCCGTTTTTATTCTCTAGAGGATAAAGTAAATTGAATTTAGAACATCGTGTGCCCTAAGTTTGTGAATTAAAAAAACATTAAACCTATTTACTGCTACCTCTATGGTGCCGAATATATCATACAACTTTTTTTTAATTTGTTAAAAACTCAGAACCTTCTTGGTGTTCTTTTTTCAATTTGCTTTGTACGCGGTTCTTTACGCGGCATTTTTTCACGTCATTGTTAAACCTTATTATTAAAAACAAGAAATTTGAAAACAAGTGAAAAAACTAAAATGAGTGATTCTAGCGAGACGAGGAAGTTTGTTTTTGCATTTAGTCATTTCTTCGCTGAGGTGGAATGAAAAGTTACGTGTTGCACTCGAGTGCAAAGATTTTTCACCTCGTGCTCTTTTGATTCCCTCGCTAACGCTCAGGATTCTAATTTTGAATCCTTCGCTTGCTCGGTCATCAAAATTGAACACGCGGTTTAAAAGCAACTTTGCACTCTTGTATAACAAATAACTATTTCAATCGGTCCAGTAGTTTCGGAGCCTATTCAATACAAACAAACAATCAAATCTTTCCTCTTTATAATATTAGTATAGACTAGCAGCGGCTCGCGGTTTCACACGCGCAGTTCCCGTTCCCGTGAGAATTCCGGGATAAAATTTAGCCTATGTCACTCTCCGAAAAGTAAGCATTTTAATGATAGAATATATATTTTTATCGGTCTGGTAGTTTCAGAGCCTATTCCATACAAACAAATAATCCAAAATTTCCTCTTTATAGTAATCTTAGTATAGTATCAGACTCATTGCCTATATGTGGCGTGTGAAGAAAGCCTTCGTGTGAAGGTACTGTTCATTGCTTTTACTCCTGTGCTTTCCTCCCACTCAGTAGAGTGCTAAGTTATTTCATGTCGCACTTAAGCCATTTCATTCTTCTACTCATTAAGAACTCTGAAATAAAAAGGCAATAACTTTAATTTCTAGAGACATGAAATAGGCTGATGTAAAAGTCAAATTAAATATAAAATTATTATCAAATAAAATTAATATTATTTATTTTATTTATTACACAATCTCTTAAATAAAAGTAACTTAACTTAAGAATATCAATGAGGGATTCACATTTGATAAAAAACATGGTTTTATTAAACATTACAGAAAAACAAAGATAAAGACAAACTGCTAACTATTAAAATAACATTCATAAAAAATACTCAAAAACAAAAACTAATTTCAAATGGAATAAAATAGATACATATATGTACATCCTACAAACTACTACTACTACTAAATAGATACATATATGTACAACCTATAATTTTGTATATATATACAAAATTATAGGTTCAAATAGAGTAAACTAATTCAGAAAAAAATGGAATACAATTAAAAACCTAAAATATAAACCACATTTGAAACGCTTCTCTCATCTGAGAGTTTTTGCAAAAGATCACGGTTAAATGATACTTTACTGTTAGAAAAAATATCCAATGAATAAAACATATTATAACTATACTAAACATTATAATTATACTAAAACTACGCCTGAATGGCTGAACGGCAATTAACGAAATTTGGCAGGTCAAAACTCGAAAAGAGTTAATTTTTTTCAAGTTTTGCGGGTTTTGTCCTATTAGTAAATAATCCGCCAGGAACACAAAGTTTCAAGATCATAGATTAATTATTATCTCGGGAACATGTTCCACACAATCGTAAGATAATTATTTTAATCGGTCTACACAGTTCACTTAGAAATCATAGAACATAACGTACCTACATTTGAACCTATATTAGTCAACTGCTGGACAGAGATTTCCCCCTGATAAGCGACTTATTGGCTTTTCACATGGTGTGCTCATAATCCACACGCTGGGCATGCAGGTTGGGGATCGCAGTTTGGTGGTAGAATTGTTCTGCAAAAGGCGCTGCTGCCCGCCCCCGGTAAATATCCATTAGTCGCTTCTCACGACACCCGCGGGAAGAGTTGGGATAGTGCAAATTCTAAGCCACACGGGTACCTTTGCTGCCGACTGCCTTTGCTTGAAATCTGTTAAAATATGCAAATTTTCATCAAAAAGCGACTCTACCTCGTTATTTAAATCACTTAACAAAATAAATGGCTTGCGTAACCAACGGTTTGGGTTTCACAGTGCCATATAAGAACCAAACTACAACGTTATACTGCAAAAACCCCGTATTTAAAACCATTAATCTGATCACTCCTTTGTAATTATACGAAAGACATTTAAATCGAGGCGTAAGTAGAAATTAACTGGGCATTTCAAGTTAATCGAACATGAGTATTTTATGGTCTACCGGATACTCAATACCTTTTGCTAGATTACTAGAAATAATTTCAAAAATAAAACAAGATCTGTTAAACTCAATAGATTTTGCAGGTTTCTGACAGCATTCATGAGAAGTGCCGTAATTCTTGCCTCTGCTATCATTAATCTGACGACCTCTGGAGCGGTGGACGAAGGTCTGCCTGCGACGCAGGAGGTTGCGGGTTCGATTCCCGCCTCGGGACAAATGTGTGAACGATCTGCAGACATTTGTTCAGGGCGTTCTGGATGTTTACTAT
Organism: Eupithecia tripunctaria; assembly: GCA_955876795.1. Taxonomy (NCBI): domain Eukaryota; kingdom Metazoa; phylum Arthropoda; class Insecta; order Lepidoptera; family Geometridae; genus Eupithecia; species Eupithecia tripunctaria. The sequence continues at coordinate 10,278,718 of OY041620.1, forward strand.
GTATAATAAAAATATCTATGTAGTGTATCGTATTATGTATATCAGTTAACTAGTACCAATACCACAAGCTCTGATTAGCTTGGGGCTAGATAATGCTGTGTGAATTGTCAAGCATTATTAAGCTATTGCATAGCTTCTATCGCGGGCCTTGAGCGCGGGGACCGAATCCAGAAATTCCGTAAGGAAAAAACCTCACGCTCCCCACTCCGACCGGAACAGCGGTGATACTTTTTAGTTTTGCCATCTATCGATGAATAGTAGAACTTTTAATGACTTTTTGAAATATGACGTTTGTCTCTTTAGTTCAGCAACTCGCCTCTAGATGGCATTGCAATAGCTTTACCGCGGCAGTCCCCGAGTGCCACACGACTTTTTAATAAAATAATTTGATTAATGACAAAAAACCACTCACCTTTGCGATTTAGGGATTATTTTGTGTTTATGATAGCACTTTGTTCACTGCATACTTTGATAGACGAAAATTTTGCAAAACAATCAGTTTCATCTAGGTCAGTAAAATAATCAACACGGAATTTAAATACACGAATCGTAGGTACCCGTTGCGTTGTAGACTGTTCTAATTCATCCAATTGATGATCAATTAGGTCAAATAAATCCATTTTTATTAATACATTTTAAATAATCGTTGGATATGATTACCGACACAAAATGACAACGGACAGCTTTTATCTGTAAAGTGAACACGCTAATTGGCAGATGTTGTGACGAGTAAGTTACTGGTCAGTTAATCATATGATTAGTGCTACTCGAACATCGTGAAATTGGCATGTGAAGTTACGGGTGACTTTATCTAGTGGTTAGCCTACTCAACACTTTACTTGAGGGTGGTGAAAGAGACCCTTAGTCGTACTGCAATGACAGAGCAGTGTTGTAAACGCAACAAAAGTTGGAAAAAAAAGACAACATGGCTGAACTGTAAAGACTGTATTTCTGATATGAAAATTGTTTAACGAAAGACCAGGCAGTATGGCCCTAATGGCTTTAGCCTTATTTGTCCTTCCTTTCTTTTCTTCTTTTAATGGCGTATGTCTGGGATGACATAATTTCGCCAATGTCCATAATATTAGAGTAATAAAAATAAAAGCAACGTTGTTCGGTAATAAAGATGGATAAAGGAAGTGAATTCTTCGATAAAATGTTAATCAAAAAGATATAAGAAAATTACAAAATTATGGGCAACGTTGTACGGTAAGGTTTGATCCAAAGTTCCCTTATATGTCCAAAGAGACAAATTAAAGTCAAATTTTATTAGTTCCATTATTTACTAATCAAAATCTATCCAGCTATTTACCCATGTTTATTTATTAATTACTATTATTATTATTATTTTTGTTGTAAAAGCTTGCCACCGACTAGACGTCCGTAACGTCCGGAACCAATTCAATTCAAAGGTTTTAGGGTGAAAAACAGCGCTGAGCGGCAATCGTTCAGCACATGCTGAGCCAACACCTATTTCGGCACAGGGACCCATGACCCCCATGGGCAAAACTCGATTTGACGCCCAGCATACCATGTTTAATTTAGTACCGACCTCCTTGTTCTTTGTTTTAGTTTTGTATGTTTTTATCTGTATGTTTTCATTTTTCTTTGTACCTATGTGTGTGTGTCGAAATAAACGAATTTCTATTCTATTCTATTTTATTAAAAAAAAGCAACAAATGTTATCAATTAGCACATGCGCGCCCTCTATTCCCACAACTCTCCTCTTTTTGAACAGAGTCCTCTTTTTGTTCTTTTTTTCGTCCTCTTTTTGAACAGAGTCATCAGAGTCTCCTCTTTTTGAATATAGCAATCCACACTCAGCTTACCTCTTGAAGACTATTCAACACATTGTATTTCCCAGGTGTACTTATTAACGCTTGCCTCCATTCAACCGTATCCGGGGACATGCTTATTATTTTCGTAAGCAGATTTGCAAACATTCTTAATTAGCTAGGAACGATAATTGTAGTACATTGCATACTTTCCTATACTTGCACTGTGGCTGTTGGTAATACGGTATTGGAACACGTAGCTCTACTTGGCAATTGATTTTTTACTTTATATTTTGTATGTAAAGTCGATTTTGGAATAGGTATTTTTTAAGTTAATATGCATTTTATGTTGAATTGGCCAGTTAATTTACTTCTTTAAGAATTTGAATATGCAGTTACACAGCTTTAACTAAATTCTACATTTTTCGTCGGACGATTTCGATGGATCAGAAATGATTTAATTCTCTAACAATTTTCTTTGTTATTTCAATTACGGCTAGTTTACACATACATATTTTTTTTATGAAAGTATTAAATTGTATTGCAATAGCAATGCTAACGTGTGATAAGTTTTAACTTGCAATCCAATATTTCGTCCATCTTATTTACGTGTTTGAAGTATTTGGTTCTGTGTATATTATTTAAAGATTAGATGCTAATCTTAGTACCGTTATTTTTATACTATTCACGTAAAGTTTACTCTAAATCAAACCCGCGAAACTCTCTTCTGTATTTCTAAAATTTAGAAGAATAAAAATAAAATAATAATTTCAAACATTTACACGAATGTAGGCACATATGACGTATCCATCGAGCATGTAGAATGTTAGTAAACAAACCGCCCATACTTAACCTAAAATTCACTTTGTTGGCACGCGCCAATTTTACGTAATTACGTACTTAACGTAATTAATTCATTAAAATACGTAATTTACATTACTTGTCGATTTGAGATCCTCCCTTCAATATTTTTTTTTTATTTTTGCTTACTTTTGAAACTAGAGGCCAAATCAGTGATTTTTTATTATTTGTCTCGTGGTTTGTTTACTAACATTCTACATGCTCGATGGATACAGTATAGGTACATTACTATACCGCGTTCATATTTTTTTCTTTAGTCGCATAAAAAGGTAAAAATATGAAACCTATTTCAATATTCATCTCGTTGGCCAATTTCGTTCACTAGAGCATGCGATCATTATAAAATATTTCTATTATATTGTAGGTCACTCACTCAATTTACTTAGAATATTTTAGTTATCAGACGAGATTACAAAATATGCATGTCTAATAGGTAGGTGTAATAGATACCTATTACCACCGTTCAATGAAGTAACCTTCATGCCGGGTGATTTATCAGGAAAATCGTTCACAAGTTTTCGAATAACCAACTAAGGCCTCAATTTATAATTATTTAGCTGCGCCCCGCGGCTTCACACGCCTATCCCACGGGAACTGATTTATGGGATAAAAAGAAGCCTGTGTGTTAGGACTAGAACTAACTACCTGTATGCAAAATTTCAGCCCGATCCGTTCAGTAGTTTTTGCGTGAAAGAGCAACAAACATACGTGTTTACAAACTTTCGCGTTATAAATTAGTAGGATCTTTAGATAATTTCCAAATTAAGCCTTTGGCCTACATCAAACGAGTTTTGGTCAAATCACTATTATTCCTAATACGTTTCCATTTCATACCTCATCCTCAACCTCAACAGCCTGTGTTGGTCCACTGCTGGACACGGGCCTCCCCCTGACGAGCTCCTTATTCGCGTTTATCTCATGGAGAGTAATGCCAATAATCTCCACGCTGGGCATGCGGGTTGGGGATCGCAGATCGGTAGTATAATTGTTCTGCAGGGGGTTCTGCTGCCCGCCCCTTGGTGGATATCCCTTAGTCGCCTCTTACGACACCCGCGGAAAGAGTTGGGGTGGTGCAAATTCTAAGCCAGCACCACACAGCTGCAATATTTAATTTATGACAATAGGGTATATGCATCGATTTTTTTTATTGTTTTAATCGATTCTTTATTTTATTTAACCGAGGAATGATAAGACGCTCACTGAATTTCGCATTAACAAGGTAAAAAAAACAAATCAAAACTACAATCATTTTCGGGTGATAAAAACGCTGCCATATTAGCGCCATGTTTATGTGACGTCGACGTACACACTTGATTAAAACCTTTGGTGACGACCTCGGTAGTGATCATCTCAGGAAAGAGGATTTCCGAAAAAACTGAAAATAATCGACAAAACGAAATGTCAAGTGGGTAGAATAGTGTCAAATCAAGGTGCAGCAAGCAGAATAAAAAAAGAAGAAATGCGTACAGTGATGTCACGTCCGCTCTAGTCAATGGAGTAGCGTTTTGAAATTTTGCGATTGTATTTAAAATATCAATTTTTCAATGGTTAAATTCTACAATAAAAACATCTCAAAACGCAAAAATAAATATGTAGATATGTTTCTATATCAATAGAGAATACGTATATATTTTTATAGCCATTTTGAAATCACATGCATATACCCTATTGCTGCTTTACAATGGCAGTTTATTAAAAATGAACTTTGCACCATTATACACCTAAGTTAGGTCCGTTTTACTGAAAATCTAATTGCACTTTATATTAACCCATTAATTATATAAATCAATTAAATATAATTGCATACTAAACGTGTAGAGACATTAATTACTCTCGAATAAATATCACCATATAATAACAGGTATTTTTAAAGGTGACTAAATTTTATATTAAATTCAACTCTTTATATAAAACTAGTAAGTTTGTTCGTAATGCTTGCTTCACATTAAGTACCTTGTCATGCCAAGGTCCGCTTTCGTCTAGTACCTACCTACGTCAGGTTCAAAGTGACAAGATACTAAAGTGTTACCATACTTATAAAATCAGCTGAATATTATACCACGTGAATAAAACCGCGTGCAGAAGTCTGTCACATTGATAAATTATAATAAACTAGCTGCGCCCCGCGGCTTCGCACGCGTTTATGGAAACGTTTAAATGTGAATTTTATCCCACGGGAACTAATTTATGGGATAAAAAGTAGCCTATCTTTGATTCCGGGATTAGAATTACCTGTGTGCAAATTCAGCCTGATCCGTTCAGTAGTTTTGTCGTGAAGAGGTAACAAACATCCATCCATACATCCATCCAAACTTTCGCATTTATAATATTAGTGTGACTAGTGGCCTGTCCTGGCTTCCCACGGGTGGACATTTATTTTTAAAGATTATAAATGTATTAATAATTATAAAATTTAACATTATAAATATATACTTATGCCTGTTACAGAGATAATGTAGCATTGTAATGGAGAAATAATTTTTGAGATCGGTCCAGTACTTTTTGAGTTTTTTCGTAATAAACATCCAAAAATACAAATAATTCCTCTCTATAATATTCGTATAGTTAAGCTTTGTATGTATGGATGAATGGATGTAAATTTTGCATGTAGGTACACTACTTTTTGTCTTATAAATAATTTCCAATGGATAGAATTAAAAATACCCTCAAACATTTTCAAAAAAACAAAGCGAGAAGCCACGGGCGGAATCTAGTCACTATCATGCAAAAGTTTGGATGTTTAGATGTATAGAATGCATTAGTTTTAACGTGATTGACCGAAAATTGAAAGTAACAAAGATTTATATAGAACTTGTGCTCGGTAGGACATCTTTATTTTATACTAGTTGCGCCCCGTGGCTTCGCACGCGTTGTTCCTATGGAAACGTTAAAAGGTGATTTTTATCCCACGGGATCAGATTTATGGGATAAAAAGTAGCCTATGTATGATATGATTATGATTCCAGGATGCCTATGTATGATATGATTATTAGCCTATGTATGATATGATTATGATTCCTGTGTATGCCTATGATTCCGGGATTAGAATTACCTGTATGCAAAATTTCAGCTAGATTCGTTCAGTAAGTAGATTTGTCGTGAAGAGGTAACAAACATCCATCCATCTTTCCATTGAAATTATGATATTGGAAAGATGGATGGATCGATGTTTGTTACCTCTTCGCGCCAAATCTACTGAACGCTTCGGGCTAAAACAGGCAGAGGCTACTTTTTATCCCATAAATTGGTTTCCATAGAAACAACGCGTGCGTCGCCTCGGGCAGAAACTAGTAGAAAATAAAGATGTTCTATCGAATACAAGCTCTATAAATCTCTATATCTTACTTTCAATTTTCGGTCGATCACGTTAAAATTAATGTTCCGCCATATTAAAATAATTGTTCCGCTTTTCTTGGTAGAAACACCCAAACGCAGCTCTGGCACGCTTGTTCGAGACCTCGTTGTTTCTTTAAATGCATAACCGTCATATTACGGACGTGTATTTTGTAATTAACTGTGTATCTTTCGACGACGACGACCTCTGTGGCGCGGTGGGCGAAGGTCTGCCTGCGACGCAGGAGGTTGCGGGTTCGATTCCCGCCTCGGGACAAATGTGTGTACGATCTGCAGACATTTTTTCAGGGCGTTCTGGATGTTTATTAGTATAATAAAAAAAAAGACGTGTGGCACTCGGGGACTGCCGCGGTAAAGCTATTGCAATGCCATCTAGAGGCGAGTTGCTGAACTAAAGAGACAAACGTCAAGGTTTTTTCGTTACGGAATTTCTGGATTCGGTCCCCGCGCTCAAGGCCTGCGATAGAAGCTATGCAATAGCTTAAAAAAATTATCTATCGATGTAGTGTATTGTATTATGTATATCAGTTATATAGTACCCATAACACAAGCTCTGCTTAGCTTGGGGCTAGATAATGCTGTGTGATTGTCAAGCATTATTTATTTATTTATCTTTCGTTCGTAGTTAAATTATGAACATGTAAAATGCGCCTAACCTAGCGCGTTGTGCGGGACACAGTGATCTGTGCCTATAAGAATAGTATTTTTTACTGTAGAAAGCTTATTAAGCTAACCAGCCAAGCAAGCTTAGCTTTCTACAGCTTAAAAAGGCCAACTAGCTAAGCTAGAGTCTGTTCAAAAAAAGAAGAGTCGTGGCGTTACGGTGAACTTACATTTTTAGTCGTGCTGCAATGACAGAGAAGTGTTGTCAACGCAACAAAAGTTATCAAATGGCACACGAGCGAACCCCCAATTCTCACGACTCTTCTCTTTTTGAACAGATTCTAGCAGGCTGTTGTTTTTATTATTTATGTTAACTTAGTTGATAAATCTTTTAAATACATCATAAGACCAAAGTCTAGTCTTTATGAAGGTAGATTAGGTACAAAAACTCACTCGCAGCGCCTTCAGTTATTCCGTGAAATATTGGAAAGCCTATTGGTTATATCCTATTTATTGTTCGGGGAATTTTTGACGTAAATCTACAACCCCTTTAGGTGGGTTTTGTTTATATTGTTAGACTAATGGCGCTAAAGTCCGTATAAATTCCCAAAGATTTTCGACTCTTACGTCACTTGACTTCGTCGTGTAGTTGGTTATCGCATTCTCGTACTGAGGAAAGGACACACGGGTTCGAGTTCCATCGAAGTCGACAATTTTTTGGATTTTTAGGTCATTATAGTTTTACACTAGAGGTAATTTCTAAGAAATCAAAAAGAAGGATGGCAAGACCCGCCCCTGCACGAATAAAAACAAACAAGGGTTGTGCAGACATGTAATAACTAATGACAGATTAATAGTTTTTTTATAGATTTTTCTAACCTTCATTTACATTTTTAGCTGTTGGGAGTCGATATATATTTTTATTTTTATTTTGTGCGACAAAGAAACGCTAGGTAGCCGACATAAAGCTTAGAACGTGACTTCTTTTGTGACTGTCAATGTCATTGTAAATCAAGTAACACAAATTGAAACAACGACTAGACAACGAGTAGATAGATTTGTTGTCTACCTACTATTAATATTTTCGACGAAAATCTTACAAATTGATACCACGGCATTCTCCTGGATAAATTGATTAGATTACGTTACGATTGGACTGACTGAAGATCTAAAGATGTCTTTGCGATGTATTAATTGTCGGCTTCGGGTATCTCGTGTTAGAAGGCATTCTTTGGCGGATGAAAATGCAGCCTAACAGTCATGTAACCTAAAATAACTTTTTTCTCCCAACTTGTAAATTGTTTATTCTATTGATTTCTGAATCCTTTAGGTACGTATTGTTTATTTTATAAGGCCGGGGTGATGCTCGTCGCCAAAAAAGTTGGGTCAGCAGATGTATGGAACCTTGCCATCCTTCTTTCGCCATTAACGTGAATCGAACCTGCGTCCTCCCCTCAGTACGGGGTCATAACCTCAAGACCACGATATCGGATACCTATTGATCCGAAAAACTCTGGGACTTTTTACGGACTATAGCACCTTAGCTCTTAGCTCTACCTACAGGGCTTGTTTAAAATATAAAGATTTTTGGTGACTATAGTTTTACACCATAGATAGGTAATTTCTACGAAATCAAATAAAATCCCATAAAAAAAATTCAGCATCGACGGGAATCGAACCCGCGTCCTCCCCTCATAATGTATTTTTCTTCTTCTTTTTAAACACGAACACCATTTCACGGCCTAGCCACCTTCGGAGCCGCACAATACCGTGTTGCAGCGCATTAGTGCAGATATATCACGCCATTACAATTGGTTTAGGCACTCCAGACACGGAGGTATGCGGTAAGTATAACAAAGGGCACTGCGATTAAGTTGTATACAGGGTGTGCCAGAAACCGATACGAAAGAGCCTCCAATCTTTCAAATGAGGTACAACGCGAGTTTGATACGTCGTCGCTACGTCTAATGTATTAATGTGTTTCCATTTTAAAATTTTCTACACAAGATGTGTATTATTGAAAATTTCAATAAAACAATTACCTACTACTAGTATTTACTGCACTTATCAATATTACTGATCCATATCAATACCAGTCGTCGCGTCCCCAAGAGGCTGGGTGCATTGCCCTGGATGGCAAAGATGAGCTGCACCAGCTCTCGGTTCCATGTTGATCAAATTTTTTAATAATGATAATTTTGTGAATACATAATGAAAATGAGTTAATCTTTGGCAGTCATTACGAAATTGTATATGGGCCTTTCTCTACTAACAGGAAAATCATGGTCCAAGCATTTTTTTTTACTTTGGTTGTATTAATGCATAGTTTATTTATTAATAAACACATAATATATCACCTTTTATTTAAGAAGCCAAGCTTAATCAATATTTAGAGTCATAAATCATTTCATAAATTCGGTCTAAAAGTCACTAAAAACAGTCCTCTGCTATGTCCTAATTCGGGATCGAGTACGATTCGGTTCGGTTTTTATTAGTCGTAATTAAAAATATAAAATCTTATAACTCTGTAACCATAAAGAATATTGAATGCATGTGAACAAAAAGCAATTATAATTTTAGAGATTTTTTTTGCACTAAAAACTTGTGTTCGAATTTTGTCCATACATTTTTGTAACAGTCCTCTGTCACAATTTGAATATCGCGCCACAAAAATATTAAACACTATTGTGCTTACATTTCGCGTGAAACGGAACTTTAACAGTGTGAAGTTTGCTCGGTCGCCATGCTAAACGAGTCGCCGCCATTTTGCACAGTGACAACTTCGCCTCTGTGTGGAAGCCACGTCTCTGTAGTGTTGAGTGAACATTCCTCTGGTAAGTCTATTTTACGGTGTTTTATGTTTATAATTATATTTATTTAACAAAAAAATTGCTCAATGTGATAATTTATAGCTGTTTCTGTGTTATGAAGTAATATTTAAACTAATACGTGGTATGACATTTTTTACGTAAAAATAACAGTCCTCTGTGCAACAGTCCTCTGGAAATTTATATCACAGAGGACTGTTCAATGTGACAGAGGACTGTTTTATTTCACGTCCGTGTATTTTATTGATATTATTTATAGTCAGCACTAACCTACTGCTTGCCGATAGTCTCATTCTTTCTTACATTGGCCTGTCACGCTAATTCAAGTCTCTTGTTTTCTATTATTATGGATTTTGGAATATAAAATAATCCGTACCTACTAGCTACCTGTTTTTAAACCCTTTTAAAATATTGAAAGTATGTTTTATTGTTTTAGTTTTGCCGCAATGCCACCAAAAAAGAAACCTAAAACCAAAGAAGAAATAAAAGAGCAGAAACGGATTGCAGAAAGATTAAGATATCAACGGCTAAAAAATTACCCTGTAAAGAGAGAGCAATTGAAGGAAAAAGAACGACGAAACTACCAAAGAAAGAAGGAAAAAGGTACAAGAAAGTCAGTTAAAGATATGAGTCGACGTGAACACAAAGCTGTGACTAAAGAATGGAGAAAGCACTGTGCTACCTATCGCGCAAAAAAAAAAGCTTTAAAAGAAATTACAAACAATTTTGTCACAACGACAAAATACGCCCGAATCCGAGGGTTCACCTTCTCAAAGTTCTGTCTCTCCATCAATACTACATATGACCACTCCACGAAGTGATACAAGTAATGCGAGAAAGCGTAACGCTGCAAAGAAACGTGACAAAATTATAAAGGATAAAGACAAAAAGATCGAGTATTACAGAAAAAAATCCGAGAAGTATAGAAAGAGATTAGAACGTTTGGAAAAAGCTAAGACAAAGGAAAATGAAGACACACCTAACACTAAACTTACCAAAATGACTGATTCTTAGTACCTAAGCTTAATTTTGATTATAATAATTATTTTAATTCGTTACTTAAAGAGCTAAGCTCGCAATTTGTTCCTGATAAATAAAAGTATTTGAATTCTGTATGTGTTATAGTATTCAATAAAGAGAATTTATTTAATTACATTTAATAATTAATATTGTGTTTTTCTTAATATAATCATTGACATAAACCGTTCTCTGGGTGGAAAAAACAGTCCTCTGGGTGGCAAAACAATCCTCTGCCGCATTTTTTTACAAAATTGCCTATAATTCGAAAATTAAAGGAAAATTACAATGGTTTCTTCTTAGTATGTATTTATATTATAACTATCTATCGATTTAACATGTTATATTTTTAACTTTCTAGAAAAATAGGGTTGGGACAACTGTCAATAGACAAGTTTCCAGTTAGTAGAGAAAGGCCCATATGTAATTTTTTTTAACAACAACATCTCTGGTTGATCCATAAAATTGACATTTTTCATGAAAGACTGATTTATTATTCGCAGAATCATGATTCAAAGAAATAAAGATCTATAATTTGCTGATTACTTACGAATATCCAATCATTATTTAAAATTCAAAGTTAACTAGAATTGTTTAACACACATTAGTTGGTGAAAATTAGTTGTTTCCGGACAACTTGTACTTTAAATGTATGGTAGTTTGTCAGTATCAAAATAACCTTAAATAGTACTTCGCTGTTAGTATTACTTGCACCTTTTGATTTTATGAGTTCGATTTCGTCCAGTTTATGCAAAACTAGGTTAGAACTCACTTCAAGCAATCAGGAATCAAGTAGAGTAGGTAAATTAAATATAGCTTAGAGTAAAATAGCGTAGAAACCTATCGACAATCTAAATAGTTTAATAAATATCCAATACAGTTCAGCTGGGCATTTAGCTATTAATTATACCTACATGGCAAGATTATAACGATAGTAGATACTACAGAGTTAATCTGTGTCTTTATGGTTCACCTCACCTCATCTCAACAGCCTATATTGGTTTACTGCTGGACGCAGGCCGACCTGATAAGCGGTATGTGTATTGCCTATATACACTGGGCATTGCAGTTTATTTATTTATTTATTAAAAAGGAACGCCAACAGCGTATACATAAAGCATTTTTTTTTTAACTTAGTATCTAGGCAGGTTCTAATATATACACTTATAATAGGCGGACACAACATTGTTACACAATAGTTTCAATTATTTACTAAATTAAAAAATGAGATCATAGTTAAACATTATAAATATAGGTAATAGAAGATATGGTTAAACTTAAGAAACATTAATAAAGTACTACAAAACAATTAAATGTATATTTCTTAAAAGATAAAAAAAAAACAAAATTTCAGATCTAAGAAGCATTATGTTCATATTGTTCATTCCGGAAATGTTCCAGCACTTTAAATTTGAATTTATTGAGGTTATCACTGAAAATGTCTATATCAGAAACTTGTTTGACGGTATAGTTATATAGTTTACAGAGCTGAACTACTGGAGCTTGTAGGCCTTTATTAGATAGCCGCAGTTCGGTGGTAGTAGAATTTTTCTGCAGGGGGCACTGATGCTCGCCCCCATCGGATATCCCTTAGTCTCTTAAGACCCCTCAACCTCAACAGCTTGTATTGGTCCACTGCTGGACACAGGCTCCCCTCTGATAAGCGGCCTATTGGCTTTTAACTCATGGGGTGTATTGCCTATATACGCTAGGCATCCCAGTTTGGTGGTAGTAGAATTGTTCTGCAGGGGGCACTGATGCTCGCCCCATCGGATATCCCTTAGTCACCTCTTAAGAACGGAACGGATACCTAAGCCTCCATACAAACGTACTTTCCGCTTCATTTGGTAACTACGTTTCCGATCGTATTGAAATTTTCCATACATAATCGAATGACAAATAGCTATGTTTGTAGTGTTTTAGTTTTTTTAAACACTATGATCTTTGAATGAGAGTGAAACTAATTTGCCATATTTTGACCACCAAATCGAGTCATTTTCAAGCTATTTTTTATGCATGTTAGACATCTTTATTCGAAAATCTGTCACACTGCAAACATCCTAAATATATTCACCATTAGAAATAAACAAAAATATTTCTGAAATCTGTCGTTTATTCAAAATGAATCGCAAAGAACGAAAAAATATAAAAAATTGAGAAATTCCTTCAAATTTCTGCAACCACTCGCTCAAACGCGGGGGGCAATGCGACACAGGGAGCACAATTCCAAAGTAAGGCGATTGCCGCGGAATAGCCAACACAATGCGATTCTACGTGAAACAACAACAAATTCGTTCGGGCCGGCCGCTGTGATTTGGGAGAGGTTCGTAGCCTTCTTAAGACCCTATAACCTCAACAGCCTGTATTGGTCCACACTGCTGAACAGGCCACCTGTTTCTGATAAGCGCCTTTTAGCTTTTATCAAAGCAAAAACAGGTCCAACGCTCGAAGTAGGAAGTGGGAGCAAATAGATAGTATGTACGTAATGTATTGGCCTAAGTCTGCCACTAATTTATTAACCTAACTTGTCAAATAAAATTAGGTAAGTATAAAAACAAAAACCATTAGTTATAAACACATATGCCTTCCGACCTCTTGTCATTGTCGACAAACAGACATACTGACAGAGTGTGAGATATTTTGTAGATAACTAATTGATTAATGCCAAGTTTTATGAATACCCGTTGGGTCCATTAAAACTGAGTGAGAATTTACACTAGATATATGTTTATATACTTGATTGATGGATATCCGTGAGCTGCCGAGTACTTAGTTTGTAATATTTTGTGGTTTAACTACGAATTATTTATGTACCTTCTGTTTATGGAGCGGCTGAGTACAAGGTCGCCGTGTGGTACCCGGCTTAGAATTTGCACCAGCCAACTCTACCTGCAAGTCGTAAGAGGCTACTTAGAGACATCTATCAGTGGTCACCCTACAAAACAATTCTACCGAACTGCGATCCCCAACCCGCACGGCCAGCGTGGGGAAGCACTGTCCCCCTCCCCCCCATATCAGATAGAGGCCTGCGTCCAGCAGTGACCGATATAGGCTGTTGAGGAGTACAAGGTAGAGTAAGAGAACTCTACCTTGTGGTGATGTGAAACTATAAACCGACTTAAATTATATACTTTTTTCATGGATCCCAGGTGTCAAAACTGGACCAAATTGAAATGAGAACACACGAGAAGCCACACCAGCTTTCAAATTAAAAATGAATCATGAAAATCGGATCACCCAGTCAAAAGTACAAAGGATACAAAAATAAAAATATATAAAATTTACACAGTCGAATTGAAAACCTCCTCCTTTTTTTAAGTCTGTTAAAAAAGGAGAAACTGCCTTTTACAGAATTCAGAGTACAAACCCAAAATAAATAGTAACGCTTGTTTTAAACAATTTATTCATTTAAACACATTATACATTTGTGAAAATGTTCAAATGTCAAAATTTTGTAAAATGTATGTGTGAGTATTACATATTACTAATAAATTAAATTCTAAGGTATCTACATTTTAAGGTAGCTAAACACCTGTCCACTCTGTTTTTGATAATTCAGTAGGTAGGCAAAATTCCTGTAGCTTCTATCCTATCCAACGAGACCGTATCATTATTTACTCAACAAGATTTCAATGTCTAACATTCCATAATAATTGTAGCAAATTCTGAGGTATTTCGTAAAATAAATCACTCGAACCATACAGGTAGTCTTGTAAGTAGCGCAATGCAAAATCCTAGTTTATAAGTACCTGAGCACTTAAAGTGTCTAAATCATGTTGTTTGCATAAGTAGCTTTACAACACAGCCTGTCTCAAAATACAAATACAAAATAATTAATTTGACATTAGGATTACAATTTTATGTAGAATGTGTACCACCCATTGAATAATTAAAAAGGGAATATGAGGTACTAGTTTCTCGAAAATGGCAACCTCATATTGTGTAAAATTGTGTGCTCCCACCTCAGTCACCGTCAGACCGGCGGTACGGGCGGTCGTGATACGCGTGAAATATTGTTGTCTCGGTCTCACTTCGGTCTTAGATACGTCTTTCCGTCTTTGTTCTTCTTTGTATTGCACAGGACTGGAAATATAACTGTGAGCGAATGTGTTTGCGTGTAGTTGTAATACATGCCCATTTTTGAGTAAGCGCTGGGAGAACGTAACCTATCTTCCCTTTTTAATTAATCAATGGTGCCACCCCAAATCTTCCCGTGGGTGTCGTAAGAGGCGACTAAGGGATATTTACCGGAGGCGGGCAGTAGCGCCTCCTACCAAACATTTCTGTCACCATACTGCGATCCCCAACCCGCATGCCCAATAGCTAGTAAAGGCACTTATCAGAGGGAAGCCTGCGTCCAGCAATGGACCAATATAGTTGTGGTTAAGGAGGTTGAGGTAGGAAGTGTTACCTTTAACTCCTAGTAGTCGATTCATTTTTATGGTTTAATGTGAGATCAATTCCTATTTATTTATTAAAGCAATGCCAACAAAACACATTTATTATCACATTTTTTATAAACAGTGTGAAGACTATATTATAGAATGTGTTCCACATTCCTATGATCCCCGCACTATGGTTTATCCATTTTGAATGAAGCATTTAGTAAACAAAGTACGACACAAATAACAAAATATCACTTACTTGGCGTCGAGTTTCAGATATAATTGTAAGCAATATTTATTGAAGGGAGGATCTAAAATCGACAAGTAATGTAAATTACGAATAAAAGGCCGTGCCAACAAAGTAAATTTTAGGTTAAGTATGGGCGGTTTGTTTACGTTTATGCTCCATTCAAAATGGATACGATATAGAGTAGACCGTTTCGCGTGAGACCGAGTGAACAATGATTGAATTGCAATTACACTGAGAGAGCGTCTCGATCTTGACCGAGTGTTTTGACAGGTGGTTTGACAGGTTTGGCTAGACAGAAAAATTTGGTTTGACAGGTTTCAATCACTAATTCCTATGCCATGAGATGTTGATAACCTCACTTGACACAAAAATATTCAATGTATCACAAAGGCATTCCCTTCTTTTTTTGATCACTTCATGCTAAAAAGATTTCACGCCATAAAACTATAGGATTTTTTTACGATAAATCCTACGAAATATTAGTAAACCCTCAGGTAATTAAAAGTAAATTAACTACCAATAAGTATGTTGATTGTGAAGCTGATAACGGTTGCATGAGTTGTGAAGCAATTTGCCGCACATTGTACTTATAGCCTAAGGCGTGGACAATTAGTTATGATTTAGATACAGGTACAATCAATTACGCCTAATGTCAACCTGTTTTTTCGATAAATAATCGTGTTATTGATGAATATTCATCATCATCATCACCATCAACCTATACCACAGCTGGACATAGGCCTCCCCTTATAAATCGTCATCCCACCTGGCCGGAAGGCGTCCTACACTACGTTTGCCTAGTCACGGTCTCCACACAAGAACTTTACACATACTACTTTTAACTGACATTAACCAACATAGCACACAAATGACTCTGTTAAATTAATTTATTTTTACTGGCCGAGCGCGTTCATGTCTTTTGTATGTATTTATAATAATATCATTGTATGTATTTTTACAAATACTTTTCTGGAAAACATGTAAGAAATGGACTTAATTCTTTCCGCGGCATGGTTTGCGTTCTAAACCGAAATAAAAACTCTACAAAAATTTATAAGGTTTAAATAAATTTTAAGAAATCGATCCTACATAATTATTATAGGGGCAAAAGTTTTTGCTTTTTTGCGAAGATTTTTGGCTGAAATAACGCCATAATACTGAATGCATCGTGCTGAAATTTTTCTCACATGTGGATCTGAAATTACATATAATAATACCAGTTTCTGCCCGCGAC
The DNA here is from genome assembly GCA_955876795.1 of Eupithecia tripunctaria. Taxonomy (NCBI): domain Eukaryota; kingdom Metazoa; phylum Arthropoda; class Insecta; order Lepidoptera; family Geometridae; genus Eupithecia; species Eupithecia tripunctaria. The sequence continues at coordinate 10,295,025 of OY041620.1, forward strand.
TTCGCACGTATTATATCTATGGAACTGTTTCAAGGGTGTTTCTATGCGATGAGAACTGATTTATGGGATAAGAAGTGGTTGTTTTATTCAACGCCTAGAAATACATACATCTATGCAAAATTTTAGCACGACTCTTCAGTGGTTTTGGCGTGAAGAAGTAACAAATATCCAAACCATGCTACTATAATATTAACCGCTCATCTGTTGGGCCATCTCCAGGAAATATCTGATCTATTAAAAATGCCCCATCTGTCGAGCCCTCTCCGGAAGATATTTACATACATGTAATTCTTATCCTGGAATCAAACATAGGCTACTCTTTAACCAATAAATCAGTTCCCGTGGGATATAAATTACCTTATAACGTTTCCATAGAAACAACGCGTGCGAAACCGCGGGGCGCAGCAAGTAATCTATAAAATAACCCATAACAAAAAAACTAGCAAAAGGTTAAAAGAATCTAGAGTAGGTACACTATAATTAAATAACAAATAAATTAGTTGGTTCGAATAAATGAGCTCTATTAAGTATTTTATTGGCGCATTATTACCAAACATATAATTTTCGGTGGCTAAAATTATATAAAAAGAAATAAGTATTATATATTTCAATGCCTCTGTTTTGTAATTTAAGTATCTACCTAGGTAGGTGTCTGCTATTAAGGCAATTAAGTAGTCTACCTACTTGGTTATTGCCGTTCCAGTGCAAGCAAGCAAAATCAAGGTATACTTAAACCCATATGCTCAGTTGTTTCCTCCAGATTTACTCCACTTGACTCAACCTCACTCCAACAAAATCGTATTCTCACCTCAGTTCAAGGTAAGGTGGAAACTGTCAAACGTAAGGTACCTACCAAACCTCAAAACTCCGTCAAAACAACTCGATAAACGATTGTTTTTTGTTTGTTGTTCAAAAGAACCAGCATATAAGCAATAAATAAATAAATAATGTTGGACAATTCACTCAGTATTATCTAGATAAGCAGAGCTTGAGGGTACTGGATAACTGATATACATAATACAATACACTACATGGATATTTTTATTTAATTTACATGAAAAACATCCAGAACGCTTTGAACAAATACCTGCAGATCGTACATACGTATTTTTCTCAATACCCCCGGTGGTTATAGCGTATACCTCATTGATCCGGGGCCGGCAGTCGAACATGGCCGAAATTGTTTCCGAGTACACTTATCTTGGGCAAATTCTGCAGTTGGGTTAAAGCAATTTTGAGAAAAAGGCCAAGAGGAGGATCCGGTTAGGCTGGGTAGCGTTTGGAAAACTACGTCGAGTCTTCTCGTCATCCATACCGCAATGCTATTTGGTTTTGTATAGAAAATAATTCCAAAGTGGTCCTATAAACATAAATTTTACAAAATAATAATTGATTTCTAAAAAGTAGGTTCTATAATTTACTACTAGAAACGGACTTCAAAAGTGAAATTATTATTTTCGCATACCCAGCATTTGATAATAATTACAAGCATATTTCTTTATTCTTCCCCTGTGATATGAAAATTATCAAATTAATTTCTAATTACAACACTATTCGATTTACTAAATCGACAGTAGGTACACAAATTAGATACCCGATATGATCGACCGCGCCCAGTTCGGTCGGCTGGCTACAGTAATGAACAAAAGTGAAATAGACCGAAAACTAACGAATAAGTAGGTGTACAGAGCAAAGATTCGAAAAATCGTTAGATACGCCTTTACGCCCAAAAACTGTGGCATTTTTAACAAAATGCCGACGCATTCACACTATGAGTAGATGAAATTAGTGTTTTAATGAATAAACCTAACTGCTATTATTGCTTTTTTGTACAATCACATTGTGCAGTCACATAGCACGAACCTTTTTTGAACAAGATCACCACAAAAACATAGAATTCACGGATTCCAAATGACAAAGACAAGTTTGTAAGCTCACAAACTTCGTTTGGCAACAAACACGGCGCGGTTTCACTACTGAAAGGCTATCTAACTATTTAAATCTTTGGTACTGAGAGCTTAATTTAATGAAACGGTGATGCTCGCTTGGTGGTCAAAAGAAAAGAGCACAGTGAGTACAAACTATTCTATAGCCAAGTGACAAAACTATCGGAATTACACATTGACTTCCCGCTGCTCGCCAACTCATTTTATTTCATTTAATTTATTCATAATTCATAAAGATGTATGTCTAAAATGATTGACTACGGCCCCGCACTAGTTTCATGGCCCGTGACGTGGGCACCAGGCACGATAGTAAGAAGGTTAAATAATATATCGAGGGTTTCCCAAGTATTAAACTTAACTCGTTTCAGTGTAGCGTTGTTTCGCACCAAATGTTTTGCACGACAAGCTAAAATCTTGTCGTTGTGTCGTGTTCTCACCGGGGTGGGACGCTTAGAGTTCGAAGATGATGCATTTTGAGATGTGTACCATAATGTACCTTTATTTAGCTATACAAAATCTCTTGTGGGAAGAAACGGAAACGAATTTGGGTAGAAACGTTAACAAAATATTATTTATTTTGATGTGAGTTGAAGAAACGCTGACATTTTTTCGTATAAAACGGCAAAAACTAATCTGACGTGAGAACTTGCGGTGGGCAACATCGCGACATTCTCGTTTCTACTTTCTAGCTCTACTTAGGCACTTCTCTTTCATCGTCGGTAGTGGACAACTGCCAAAAGCCGCGGGCAGAAAGTTGTAATTTGCCTTAGCACTTTTGTACGCACAAGTACCACAAAATAGATAACAAAGGATTGGCATTGTGTTGTTATTGAGTATGTCTGTTGGTAGTTGGTCGGCGAGAAAGAGTGAAAGTTGCGTAGGTAATATAATACTAGAGTACATATGAACCAAACTCCTACTATACCAGGTACAGGTACAGGGTGTCCGGCCGGTGGGAAAATCGAGATTTCTAAATGAAAAATACATACAAAAATATGAAAACTTTAATACCAAAGAAAGGAAATAGGTAACATGCGGATTCCGTTTTTTCATGAATTTTCATGGATCACATTGTCAGAACTGAACAAAATTAAATTGGGATCACACGGAAAGCACCAGCTTTCATATAAAAAAGAATCATGACATTCGGACCACCCAGTCATAAGTTCTAAAAACGACATGACAAACATAAAAAAAGTAGAATTGATAACCTCCTCCTTTTTTTAAAGTCGGTTAAAAATGATCCCGCCTAAATCTCTTCCATCGCGACACACGGAACTTTTAGATATAATTGTAAGCAACGGTTTATAAAATATTCACATTACTAATCACAATTATGCCATCGGACACCTTGTATAAATTCTAGAACGAGATTGGTATTTTCGTTTGCACATCCAGACAATGAAAAAAAATCTTTCAGAGGGCGCATTTCAGCAGCACGGGGCGCAAATTTGGCTATTTATGGCACTAACAATAGGGGATGACGCGGTTTGTAGGTCGGTTTGATGATGCTGTGATTTCTCCACCTTACGTATGAAGCTGGTCAGCTTGACTTCTGACACGGTGTGTGCATCGTTCAAATAAATAAATAAATAATGCTGAACAATAGGGTACACGCATCGATTTTTTTTATTGTTTTAATCGATTCTTTAGGTCATTATTTAACGGAGAAATGATAAGACGCTCACTGAATTTCGCATTAACAAGGTAAAAAAACCAAATCAAAACTACAATCATTTTCGGGTGATAAAAACGCTGCCATATTGGCGCCATGTTTATTTGACGTCGACGTTCACACTCGATTAAAACCTTTTGTGACGACCTCGGTAGTGATCATCTCAGGAAAGAGGATTTCCAAAAAAGCTGAAAATAACCGACAATACGAAATGTGAAGTGGGCAGAATAGTGTCAAATCATGGTGCAGCAAGCAGAATAAAAAAAGAAGAAATGTGAACAGCGATGTCACGTCCGCTCTAGTCAATGGCGCGTTTTGAAGTTTTGCGATTGAGATTTAAAATATCAATTTTTCAATGGTTAAATTCTACAATAAAAACATCTCAAAATGCTAAAATAAATATGTAGATATGTTTCTATATCAATAGAGACTACGTATATATTTTTTTATCCATTTTGAAATCACATGCATATACCCTATTCACACAGTATTATCCAGCCCTAAGCTAAGCAGAGCTTGTGTTATGGATACTAGATAGCTGGATATAGCTGGATACACAATACACTATAAAGATATTTTCTATAAGACAAATATAGGCAGATCAGACTACAGTTATGGTATCCGTATCAATAATACCTATATAATAAACTGCCTCGTTGGTCTAGCGGTCAGCTTGTTCAACTGTTGATTATGAGGTCATGGGTTCGAATCCCGGGTCGGGCCAGTAGTTGATATTGTGGTTTTTCTAGTAGGAAAAATTAACAGTCACTGCCCGTCAGGAAGTTGGCGGTGTTACACCTCCGTGCATCGGCAAACACGTTAAGCCGTTGGTCCTGCGCCTGACCTCTCCCCGGTTGTGTCGATCTGTAAAGTATCAGAGAGTGCTTGTGTTTGCGCGCTCACTTGTGCACTATAATAATATGTCCTGCGCATCTGGCTAGTCTCCGATTACAATTCGACTAGAAGGACATTATTATTATCAATGACAGTTTATTATTTTTTTGGAAATGTAACATTACTGCAATTTACAGGTAAAGGCGTCACACTATGTAGTGTACATAATAAAGAAGAAGAAAATAGAAAATAGAAATAAGAAGAAAGAAAATCATAAAAAAGAATATACCTAGTAGGTGTAGGTATTCAACACAGAATTAACACATACAGGTGAAAAATTAATATGACGGCAACCACGAAGTCGCTATGCTATAAGAAAAATATAGGCCCGCTACCTCAATAATTATGCTGCCTACATTAGCCTCTCCTCAACCACAATCTCAACAGACATTATTATTTTCTAAATAAATGATGCTAAGTGCGTCTCACAGGTCGATATAACATGCCTTTAACTTTAAACACTATGATACAAAACAAGGGCGATTTTAGGTAGAAAGCAATACGTATCATAAGTTAAGGTATAGGTAGGTACTCTCATACTAAATTAAACAGAATGGAAATAAATATTGATTGATAAAGAAAATTACAATCAAATAAAAGTAATCAAATAAAACTATTATCTATACAATAGAAGCAAAAGAGCTAACTGCAGACTGTTGAATACAATCTACAGGTAGCTCAACTGATACATATCCATACCAGTCGGAAGCGTACCCAAGACGCTGGCTGCATTGCCCCGCTGTATGGCAATGCTGATGCGCTGCGCCAGATACTCACCAACTCTCGGGTCACGCGTCGCTTCGACCAGGCGCTCCAAGGGAAGCAAATATTTAGGCTCTGTGGAGACCTCCATATTTGCAACTCTTGAAATCCTCTACCAAATCTGCCACCGCACCCGCCCTCATGAATATCCTCGGAAGAAAGGAAGGTGCAAGTGTGTCAACGCATGTGGCGCCCCACGCAATGGGCCTCCCCAAGTCCTATGGGACAAGTGTCATACCGTCGGGCATCGTCACGCAACAGACCATTCGATTCGAGAATAGCTGGTACTTTAGCGGTGACAAATGCCTGGATGATGTCGTTAAAGCTGGCGTGGCGAGATTTCCAACCAGCGGCGGCCCGGTTGGATATCTCGCCGGATTATCGTGTGCTAACACGATAATCCGTGATGACCAAGCTGTTCGATAGTAGTCTTCTTTGCCCATTATTGGCACAAACTACGGCGCGCTGAGGAAAACACGAATTTGATCAGGGATGGGGGGGGCACAGAGCAGCACCGAGCTGGGGAGTAGCAGCCTGGCAATGAAGTCTGTGATGTGATGTGGCATGCCCCAGAAGGGGGAGAGTGTATGGGACACAGTGTGTAGGATTTGTAGAGTTTTGAGTCACCCGAGTGACTCAGTTCTCGCGATTCGGTCCGTATAACCGCAAGGTTGGGAGCACCATGGAAAGGTGGAGGAAGTGTTCGATAGCAGTGCCGCACTGGCATTGATCAGGCTTGCAACACCTTGCACCCAACCGAAGACATGTTGCGATACGGAAAGTTACGGGATCTAATAAAGTGCCAGTGTTATATGAAGGAAATCCTTGCAACCAATGTCATGACTCCCATTTTTTTCCCCATTTTATTTTGCGGGCGAAGGTCCGCCTGCGACGCAAGTGGTTGCGGGTTCGATTCCCGCCTCGGGACAAATGTGTGTACGATCTGCAGATATATGTTCCGGGCGTTCTGGATGTTTTCTATGTATAATAAAAAATATCTATCTATGTAGTGTATTGTATTATGTATATCAGTTATCTAGTACCCATAACACAAGCTCTGCTTAGCTTGGGGCTAGATAATGCTGTGTGAATTGTCCAGCATTAAATAAATAAATAAAAAATATTCTATTCTATTCTTTTAATCTCATCTTCTTTGCCTGAAAAACAGGGTTTTACCTAGTTCAGGCACAAGCAATATTTAATACCATTAGAATTCTTTGTTATCCCTAAGTTATTTTCAATAAATTACAATAATTATTAAGATTCTAATTACTCTCGAGGCATGGAACCTGTCATGGAGGGTAGTAACCTGAAATGAACGTGACTGTACGTACATCCACCTACCAGTACCTATTCTTTCAAGTTTATTTAAGTCCAGAAGAATTTGCTACAAACAATCAGATCTGCATAAAAGCGTGTTTTTTAAAAGCAAATACCTAGTGATTACCCAGAAGTCAACAAAAGACACATGCCATATTAGTTCGGGCAATCAGATATATTGCATTGAATTGCGTGGAGCTATGTAAGTAATAAGATAAAAGTAACAATAGTACATTGTTACCCAAGGGATGAAAGAAACCTATTTAGTTCCGAAACGGGGTTTGGCGTCCGAGCGAGGGACTAAATGTTTCTTTCACCCGAGGTAAACACTGTGCTTTTCATTACGAATACAAGGAAAGTAAAAATAAAATATGAATGAGCTAAAGAAAATATACATAAATCAAGAACTTACATAAGATTTAAAGTTTATGGTAAAATTAGAGCAATTATTAGTTATAGTGAAAGGTTTTTTCCAAGTTCCTCTTGAGAAGTGAATACTTTGTTTTTTTTTTGTTAAATCAATACCTTCTTGATACCTTCATTTTGATTCAGGTGGTGAAAGGTTAAAATTAGGCGTTAAATTTATGTCTATATCACTGTCTAAACTCATTGTAATAAACAAAATAACGAAAAATCAAAACCAAAACTCGAAAAAACAAATGAAGATAGGATTGCCGTTTTCCCGCTTTCTTTCTATTAAGCATAAACAATTTTCTTTAAGGATAGTAGCCATAGTAGCTCTCGCTATTCTACCATGGTATAATAAACATGGAAGTATACCGAGATCTATTCTACCATTCGTTTTTATCATTTCAAAAATGGTAAATATTTTGCCGAAATCTACATATGTTATTTTAAAGAATTAGTTGAAAGTAAATTACCATATTATAATTTTACCTTTAATTTATTTCAATTTTATATCATGCTGTAATGGAATGGCTGTATAATTTGCGTCAAACCAGACGCAAAAGCCATCTCACAAGAAGTTGAAGTTGAGTGGCTGTATAGAAAGGTAGAATGCATGGTTTAATAGAAAAGTGAGGTGACATTTGATCATTTGTTTTGTACTTGACATTACTTTTTGTCCCTAGGGACGAAAAGCATAAATTTCATCGCTCTGCGCAGACAACTTCTGACCTACTTTCAGAGTAGGGGACGGACGGGCAGGAAGGATATGCTAACTTTGCATAAAAAGAAAAACTACTTTAGCATATGTTATATTTATGATATATTTATTATTTTAATCTTTGGACTTTGGTTTTTTATTTTAGATCCAACTAAATAAAAAATTGAGCCTTCTCCAACTCAGAACCTTTTGAAAAAAAATCAGTCGTTATCCGTTTTGCCCGACCACGGCGGGCAAAATGGTTACATAGGTCGGGCAAAACGAACACAGTACATTAAAATCAAAACAATAATAGCAAAAAAAATGCCTTGGCCCATATATGATGAACAAGTTTCATGAGTTCACTCGCGACAGGTACGCATTGTATCCAATCTTCGATTGGAGGATGACAGTATTTTCCCTTGCACACGATGCAGAAAAATGCTCTGTCTTTATTTTCTTTATCAAAGGGAGCTTTTTTGAAACTTGTCTTCTTTCTTTGAGTATTGGATGGACCAGGGAAATCAAATGTAACTTTATCTTTAGATGCAGCAGCGTCCTGTTTCTGTTTTTCTATGGGCGTAGGTACTGGTCAATATTTCTGCTTTTTGTTGTCTTCATCGTGGCATGTTTCTATTTTGTACGGCGTAGGGATGGGTCGGATTTCTTTTAAAATATATTTGATTGATTTTTTCTTCTTCCGCCGAAAAAACCGTTTTAAAGCGACCTAAATTTTTTTGCGAAGAACCGCTCTCGATGTGTTTTTGTAGAGCATAGAGAATGCTATGCATTTTACTTATATTCAGTTTGGATGTGTTTTATGCTTCTACCATGGCTTTTCTTAATGTTTCTTCAGACCAGTTGGCCCGATCAGTCTTCCTCTTATTCTTATACACTATCTGTAACAAAATCTATCAATAAATTAATAGTCATGCAAACAAAATTCGAAACACTATCTCATTTAAAAAGATCTTTGACTACAGCGGGCAAAACGGATTCTATCCGCTTTGCACGGTTTCATTTTGCCCGCAGGGTACATTGGTTTATATATTAATTTTAAGTGTCAATTATACTCTATGTTATAATAACTGTTTGTTTCCTAAATAATAACATAAAACATAAAACAGCTGCTTTTCTCTAATTTTTTCTTGAAATTTGTATTTTCTCGCACAAAATACTCGGTTACCTTCCTAATACGTAGGTGGCACACTGTCGGCTAGCGCGTCTGAAATACGCGTCGAGCTGTTTTTTTCTATCGATCAAGCAGCGATTTATCGGCTTTATTCTTCTTGCCCGACATGTCCTCCTTGCCCGTCCGTCCCCTATGAATAATGAAAAATAATATAATATTTGTATAATAGTCATAATATGATTAAGATTTAGTCCTGCCAAATAAACTGCGGCTATTTTATCCAGGTGATCAAAAACGTATATTTTTTTTTGCTTATTTACCCCCTTATTCATAACTAGCTGCGCCCGCGGCTTTGCACGCGTGTTTCCTAAGGTGATTTTTATCCCACGGAAACTGATTTATGGGATAAAAAGTAGCCTATGTTTGATTCCAGGATTAGAATTACCTGTGTGCTAACTAATTTGCCATATTCTGACCACCAAATCGAGTAATTTTCAAGCTATTTTTATGCACACCTTTATTCGAAAATCTATCACACTGCAAACATCCTAAATATATTCACCATTTGAAATAAATTAAAATATTTCTGAAATCAGTCGTTTATTCAAATGAATCGCAAAGTACCAATAAATAAAAAAAAATAGAAATTCCTTAAAACTTCTGCAACCGGTCGCTCAAACGCGGGGGGCAATGCGACACAGGGAGCACAATTCCAAAATAAGGCGAATGCCGCGGAATGGCCAACACGATGCGATTCTACGTGAAACAACAACAAATTCACTCGGGTCGGCCGCTGAGATTTGGGAGAGGTTCGTAGCCTTACCTTACCCACCTCCGCTAACTAATTACGAACATTTTACATGGCAAATATATTTTTCACTGATCGCTTTGCTCGACGGTAAAGTTTATGAGTACAATGCTCGGTGGTGACTTTCTTCAAAACAGTTAGTGGACCAGTGGACTTGACCCCTTCAATGTCCATCTGATCTTAAAATTGGATCTTACTTATCTAGTTTAAAGAATTGAAGTATGCATTTTATTTTAATATACCTAAGTGTACCTTATTTTATCAAGATTACGTTTGTGCATTGACATTAGTTCTCCATTTTTTTCAGGTACTCGCCCTATCAGGTTGCCTTGATATATTTTACTATCAAGGTTCTTTTTGCTGTCAGTTACCAAAACTACGATGAATTCAAACAAGAACTTGAACCAACACCTCCACCACGTGATCCACCTAATCAAGCCAAACAAAATACGAAAGATAAAATAATAGAAGAAATCGATCACTGGGCCTGCACCGATCGAGATTATCATGACGACGACCATATATCACATAACATACTCTTTATGAGATGGCCTGATCGCATCAGCAATGCAACCCATAGATATGAAAATCAAAGTGACCTTTGGTTTGACAGATTAGTGTACATCCACCACGAAGGCAGATACGACTATGTAATTTATAATTATACTACATATCCACTCCCAGTTGATAGACTGCCGAAGGCAAAACCTATGAGAGATTTAAGCATTACATTAAATGGCATAATTTTTGATGACGATCGCATTCTTACATCTTTCAATCCATTTAGACAAATCATCAAATACGCTTTTAAACGACATTTTACACATGTGTGCGTTTTATATGAAAGGTCAATGAAAATAAAATATGATGATTCTACAGTGAGGTTTCGGACACGTGCCTACCAAATAGCATGCGCACGGCAAGTCGTGCCGCTTGAAGAAATGACTGATGTGCCAATAAATTTGTGGCACGGGCGAGCAAATAAAGGCGACTATCTAAGACAGCATTCACCGTTACACGATCTTATGGTTATTCGAACTCATGGATTAATTGAAAATATGACGAAAGACAATTATAGTTTTGATCATTTTTTAAATCAAAGAACTATGTATTACCATGGACCACAAAAAACTATTCTAGCCAAAAAAAATGATGTTATGGCACCAAAATTCAAATTTGCCATGATTGGACACATTTTTGGAGCTAATGATAAAAGAAAAGTGAGAAGAGATACTTATGTGGGCTATTTTACTGAATCTGACAATGCTTTGACTGACTGCGATAAGTGGATACCACGCGAGTGGGGTAGATTTATTTGTGTGCTTAACAAGAAACGAATTTCAAGGCTGTCTTCAGGTGCAGCTCTGTACTCACGAAAACTACTTTTCGGAATTGGGTCTTTTACACTCTACAAGGGTAATTCAAGTATAATTGTCTTCACGGACGTGCGTCCTTATGAAAGTCTAATTAATCACAGCAAGAATGGTCCTTGCACAACATACGATCAATTTGGAAAACCACGTTCGACATTTTAAATACTTACTACATCAGGGACTTACAAATAATACAATTGGGTCTAGCTATCAAGTTATGTGCACGGGAACAGAGAACGTGTTATAAATAAAAACTAGGTGGCGCATGCAAACTGATAATCAAAAACTTATCGGAGATCTGAAATATACCAGAGAATGTGCCAGATAATTATGAAAGTTATCGATAAACGAGAAATTCAGGAAGAACCTTCTGCTGTTGAAAATATATGAATGAACTAATAAATACCTATGAACTGTTCATTCTTTGTCCCAATGATATCAAAAATCTTTATAAATTCGCGTTCTTATAATGATGTTGCGACTTGCGTTGAGAATAACGGGAACGTTATAATCTCTCTCTCATTAAATCATTTACAGCTATATTCGATTTTTTAGACCCTGCATTAATGATAAACAAACCCGCAGTAATTAACCTAAAAATTAACTTGTGTTCACGATTTTTAAACATAATGTTAAGTACTTATAAGAGTGCGAGAGACATGTAGACCCCACTTTTTCAATTAAAAATCCTAACCCTAGTTAGTATATATATCTTAGAAATAAGCAAATTCGTGAGAAATTACCCAATTTTTTTCCAAAAAATTAATGACCAGCCCCGCCGATACCAAACTAGATATAAACATAACCTGGTGAAGCCGGAATCAAAACTAAAAATCCACTAATCCTCCCCCAACTCGATGGCGGTAAAAATTTACAATAAAATCCCAGAAAACTTTAAATGTCTAGAAAAAAGTAACACTTTCGAAAGCAAACTGAAAGAGATGCTCATAAAAAAATGCTATTACAAACTTGACGATTTCTTCAATGATTCTTTTAGCGACTCGCAAATTAAATTATAAATTAGTATATTAAGTTCATCATTATTAATTTTAAGATACTGCGCTATACCTGCCTGTTCTCCATTGCAACACCCAAAATGGGTACATACTGTGATCTTAACTTAAACTCACCTTATCACTAAGACCTGATTGTATGAATGCAATAAATACTGAATACTGAATACTTGCTGATCTTTTCTTCAATAAATATTGTTTCAGACTCAAATCATTTAAAACTTTAGACTTACAAAATAAGCACTTAGACAAGTCAAATTTTTACAATATAAACAGCTTGATAAATAGTTATTACTATCTATTTAATTATATCTCTTTATCTCGACTCCAAGCATTTGAATTTTAATGTGTTTACTTGCTGCGATGGTCTACGAAATGACATTTTGTGTGTTATAAGAACAACAAGAACAACAACGAAATTAATCAAAAAAAACTTGAGAAATGAACGAAAACTTGCCACCGTACCAAGTTTTAGTGACGTTATAATTATGCGCCTTCCCAATGCCGCGTCTTAAAACCATGGTTTTATCCGCACAAGTAACACATACATACTAGTTTTAGGTATTTAGAAGAGATGGATGGCTACAAAAAATCTTAAATTGCCGGTTCACCTCCTAACTATAATAGGTGCGTGCGCGTTTAAGTCTTATGTATGCTACGCCGATCCCTCGTAGCATCGTAGAGCGTGCTACGTAGGTCTACGCTTACAATAACCTATGTGTCTCCTTAGGGGGAAAGAAGTGGGAGAGGTAAGAGAACGATAGATATATCTTATGACAGGAAGCAAAATAGGACTGACTCCAACATTCTAATTAGATGATCAAAAGATATTGGACACATATTTTTTCTTTTGTCAATCAAACAAAAAATTAAGTGTGTCTAAGTTTGGGACTAGTGAAGTAGTGACGTCACGCTCAGTAAAAAGTGTGACACATTGGCCGTGACGGCACGTGGAATTTCAACTGGCTACATCCTCATAATTATTTGATTAATCGACAAAAGAAAAAATACGTTTCCAATATCTTCTTATAATCTAACTAACAGACTAATTGAAATGTGTAGTCGTCTGGCCTCTTATATATTATATACAGTGGTGACAGCTGCAACTCTCTGCGACGACCATTTTGATTGAGATATATTAATAGTTTTGTGATTTTTTCCTCCTAGCATCGTAGCACGTGCTACGAAAGTCTACTTACTATGTGGAACGTAGTGGGAAGGGTAGGGGAAGGTGAGAAATATCACAAGAATGACAGCAATTTTACCTAAACTGTGGCGAAATCCGCAAGTCTCTGCTACGTTTAATTCGAGAAATAGATTGTGATTTTTTAGCGCAAGAGTCTATTTGCGCAAATCTCCACTCGCGCAATTGTCCTTCGCGCAAGTAGATCAGATCCCAAAAAAATCTTATGAGTGTGGCAAATATTCTTATGGCAAATATGGCCCATATTTGCCTACTACGCACAAAATATTAAGTCTCCGTCTAGAATTATTTTAGTTAAGTTAGTTAATTGTGTTTTGTGTTGTTTTAAGGCAAATAAAAATATCTTATTTCTTTCTGATATTCAGATTGACGGACTAAATAGAAGAATAAAAAAAAAATTACAATTTACTCAGCATTATCTAACCCCAAGCTAAGCAGCGCTTGTGTTAAGGGTACTAGATAATATTATTATACACAGGACACAACCGTATTCTCGATTATTTCAAACAAAATAATCCTTTCATCAAGCCAAGGATTATTTTTTCCTTTTGTGGTACTGACCCTAAAAGTTTTAGATACTTTCCTATATGGCCAGTCCATGGTTCATAACTTATCTTATATAGGTTATTGGTGTATCAAAATAATACAAGCAAGCTTTCTCAAAAGTTTATTAGAGTTACTAACTAACTTACTAGTACCTACTAGTTACTTGTTGCATGTTCAAGCGTTTAGGGCCGTATTACATCAAAGCGGAGAGATGTGTCCAAACAATAAAAAACTATTTATATAATTAAAACTACATAGCATGGTAACAAAATGATAATGATGCCCTCCTGAATTTCGGCCACGGTGACCATTCTCAACGAAAACTACCCATCTGAACATGTTTATCTGTTTATCTACATGTCCCAATTACACGGACAGCAAGTAGCCGACTGCAAGGCTCGACTGAAGGCGATTGCAGCCGACTGGGAAATTGCCATCCGTGTATTTAAGACGCATACTCGAGCCAATATGACAGCGCCACCTGTTTTATCATATTATTACGTTTAGCACAGGAAATTTTTAAAATCCATCGTACAGATTGTGATATCTATTATAAGCTATCTTTTAATAATCCTGTAATAGTTTTATCTCTTAAACTTTAGGAAGAGATGCCAAAATTGAGTTTGGTGGCTAAGAAGCCCCTATTACAAAATGAAACTATTACAGAGGCATTAATTAATAGCTTATAATATATATCACAAACTTTACGATAGATTTTTAAAACTTCATGTGTTTAACGTAATAATGAGATAATATAGGTGGGGGCGCCACTTTCACTGCTGTATGCGTCGACGTGCAGTCCGAGTAAACAAGCGCCGAGGTACGGGGTTGTAACACCTAGAGTCCGCGCCACGACTCTAGTCTTACGGCAAAAGGGATGCAACTAATAATAATAATAAATAATAAAAACGTTTATTTGTCTCTCACAACTACATAATTCGCGATCACGTTAGTGAAATAATAGATACCTGCGACCGATTTTGACTGCGAAATGTCCGGAATAAGACCTCTCAGACCAGAAGAGCATAATTTATTGTAAATAAACACGAAAAAATTGTTTTATTTGCTATAGTTCTGCGATAGCAGCGCCGCCGTCTAAAGGACTTGAGTCGTGGCGCGAACTCTAACTTCCTTACTCCGGGCTGCTACTGTGTCAAAATAAAGTGACAGGACGCAGGACAGATTTATTCGAGAATTTATTAGTTACCCAACTGTACAAGGACAGTTATGTTTTTTATCTTTTCTCTCAGCTTTGGCGAATGATAATGCCTACTTAAAACAAACAGTCTTATTTCTATTTATTTCTTAATTAACATTTAAAGTCAAAGTAAATCAATGTTTCTTTTTTACATAGATCGATGATTCAAATCTAAACATTTGCCTGTATTGACCATAGAACAGTGTTACGGGGTGTTATGTACCATTCTCAGCATACACGTTACTCCGCGCTATGTGCTCAGTTTAGCCACTATATGCGGCCACAAGCTGCGAACGAGTTTATTCTTACATGGAACTATACACTAGTAGTTCTCCGAACAGTAGACCTCCCGAACACTAACATTTTTAATCGCAGCCACTATAGCGACCACAAGTTGAGGACGAGTTTATTCATACATTTTATAATGGTATTTTTGTATAGTATCAGCAAACCGAACGTTCGAGTGGCCGCGCTCAAGCCACAAGGAGTCACTCAACCGCTTCTTGTTCAACCGTTTAGTGACCGCGACCATAGATTTAAATCGTTAGATACGCCCCGACCACCAAAAACTGTAGCAATGTGTGTGAGACATGTCGCATCATGTCTAATACATGTGCAATCTACACAAACAAAACAAGCGTACTGAGAAAATAGTGGCATCTCTTTTTCTCACACGTTAGTTGCAAACACTACTTTCTCTTTCATGCACTCGCCATTTAAATTTGTTATTATCATTGATTTATTAAAAACGAAGATGAGGCACTGGTTGCTCGAAAGTGGCAACCTCAAATTGTGTAAAATTGTGTTCTCCCACATCAGTCACCGGCTGACCGGCGGCACGGGCGGTCGTGATTCGCGTGAAATATTGTTGTCTCAGTCTCAGTTCGGTCCTAGATACGTCTTTCCGTCTTTGTTCTTCTTTGTATTGCACAGGACTAGAAATATAACTGTGAGCGATGTGTTTGCGTGTAGTTGTAACACATGCCAATTTTTGAGTAAGCTCTGGGAGAACGTAACCTATCTACCCTTTTTAAATCAATGGTTATTATAGTCATTTTTGACAATGCGGACGATAAAATAAAAGTTATTTCGTTAACTCGCAATACCTACGAGTGAAATGTTACACCTCTGGCTTTGTTTGTGTTTCTGGAATTGTTGTTGCGCTTTCGAAAGGCACACGTCATTTTGTGACGCTATAAACTGCTCGCAAACGTCCTTCACAACACGTCCGGCTAACACTGTGCTTAGACGTACACTGAGACTTGGACACAACACGGCGGCGCGGCGTGGTCTCACTGCGGTAAGGGCATATCTAACGATTTAAATCTATGGCCGCGACTAGTGACTCAATGTGCGACATGGGTCGTAATGATTGCTTTCTTTCCACGTACTGACTGAAAGTACACTCACTGTGCAACTCGTTATTTTACTCTTAAGAACACATTTTTTTATAATCTTTTACAATGTAAAATCTGTCAAATTTTAAGATGAAGAATAATGCATTATCCACCTATCTTTCGGGATACCGTTCTCCGGTAATTCAACTTCCGATATTCCGTAGTACAGTTCTATATCTACCTTATTATTATAACTTATAAGGCACGTTTTAGGTACCAACTATAGTATACATAAGTGTAGATGACTAGATCGGTATGAGAGGTCCCCAAAACATCTTCGAGACACGCGTCTCGTCTTCTGTGAAGAAGAAGTCTTTGCCGAGTTTTACAAACTCTTTGAGGGAAAGCTTGCCGTCCTGGAACGAAAAAAGGTTTCATTAAGTTTTTTTTTATATGTAGAAACATTCTATACGAATGTAAGCGGGTTAACTACGAACCTTATTTGTGTTGGAAGAACACCCAACGTTTCCATCCTTAATGAATTCGTCAAACTACGATAGTTTTTATAGTAAAATATAGAAACATGGTATCAAATATTCGAAACATATTATAGTAGGTACTAGCCATAGAGATACTCTATGGTCTGTTCCTCCCAATGCCCAGCGTAGTCAGAAGAACCTAATTGACACCTTAGCCCTAGCACGGGGATTGTTGTCTAGGGTAGAATAAAAATTACGTCACTTTGACTTAAAATGTTTGAAATTCATTCCTTCAACTTTACGCAATGTATGACGATGGGATGTAATTTTTCTCTATTCTACCAATTGGTTAATTGGTTATAGGGTTGGGCTCCAACTCGTAGTTCCTTTGTCCGTTTTTCCATTAGCCGTCGAAGCAAAAATGTATGAAAATATATGGCTCGTTTTTCCACTGGAAAAACGGCCATTGGTGTCTATTCGGATGTCGCCAAAACTGAACTAAACTAATTTGACAGTACTGACAATATCGCCGTCCTTGTCATAACGATCAAAATAATAAGGACGGCATCATTTTTAGTCCTGTCTGATTTGTTTAGTCTAGTTTTGGGAACATCTGAATAGACTGCAATGTCGTCTTCTTACCCCATTGACGTCAATAACTGCAAAAGCAATGGCCGCTGCTTCAGCGCTCAACCCGAGACACTCGTAGAACAGCTTCCATTCCTTGATGCTGATGAAGCCGGACCTATCCGCGTCTACAGCCTGCAAGAAAACATATTTCTATATGAATATATGTAATAGAATTTGCGTTTACTCGTTATTACCCTTGAGTAGAGTAGGCACTCAATATCATCAGCCTTTATTGGTCCACTGCTGGACGCAGGTCTCCCTCTGGTAAGCGCCTTATTGACTTTTTTCTCATGCGGGTATTGCCTGTAATCCCCCTGAATGCTTCTGCATATAAGTTAGATGGTTTATTTGGTTCAGAAAAAACAACACCAAATACAATAAGAAATAGACAAGGAGGTAGGTAGGTAAAAAATAAAAATCTAGGGTTAGAACTTAGGTATAAATAATTGCAATGTAAAGTTATGCACAATATTTACGTATTATACCAACTAACTGGCTAACCTGTAATTTAGAGAGCACTAGTTTTAAGTATTTTGTTTTATAATTTGTATTCCTTGTGTTATCTCTAGTTGGTTGCCCTAAATAAATAAATAAACTAATAAATGTAGGTAACACTACTATCTAGGGTCAGAGTAATTTGACCACACCTGTTGCAGCAGTGGACCATAATAGGCTGTTGAAGTGAGGTTGAGGATGTCATCATCATCAGCCTATATTAGTCCACTGCTGGACATAGGCCTCCCCTAATGAGCGCCATAGCGCCCTGTCTTCAGCTGGACGCATCCAGCATCTGCCTGCAGTCTTCCGCAGATCATCATCCCACCTGGCCGGATAAGGATGTAAAGTTATGTAGGTAATATAATAATGAGATAATTTTGGAAAAACTTTAAATTCCTTGACAGGACTGTACTGATCACCGTAGTCTGCGTCAGTCTGCTAAGTGAGACTGATCCGTTTTGGCTCACCTTCCTGTCACGAGTAAGTTAAGGATAGATATTGTTCATAACTTTACATTGCAATTATTTATACCAGACACTATAGGTTCCTAATGTTCCTATGTTATTATAAAAACTATCGTAGTTTGACGAATTCATTACGGATGTAAGCGTTAAGGGATGAAACGTTGGTGTTCTTTCAACACAAATAAGGTTCGTAGTTAACTCACTTACACCCGTAATGAAGGTTCCTATATTATATTCTAGGTCTAGGTTTTGCGTCTCGAACGGTCCAGAGCCTAGTGCCCCTAGTAGGCTCTTGGGCCGTTCATTTGCAACCTTTTCATCATCATCATCAGCCCGATGTCACCCCCTGCTGGGTATACCTCCTCTAAGTTTCCCCCTTGACAAATGAAAGAAGAAGAAAGAAAGAAAATAACTTTATTTCTAACAAATCCCCAAGGGGAAAAACTTCGACTTAGAAGGCCTTTCCCAACAACCACCACAAAATTTAAATCACGTAACGTAGCATTAAAATACGCAATATCGTACAGCGTATTACCAGCAGGCGTCGCGGCGTTCCTGTGGAGACGAAGCAGACGAGCCGTCAGCGCGCCACCTCGCGCTGTAGCAGTTCGTAACTCGTAAGATAATTAAAACAATTATTTTCATTTTTCTCATTTCCCGCAAACTTTTTTCATGGCCCACTCAACGCACTCGCATCTGGAGCTCCATATAGCGGCGGCGCGCGCCCCCGTGCGTCGCACCGCCGATGCTGGGCAGTGATTGCGTTAACGTACCCTTCCTTAATAAAGCTCATTTTATCTAGTTTTTACTCATATTTTTATCGTGTAATTTTATTATTTTTACCACTTTACTCCTACTACTTTCACCTTTGTCATTCATTGCATTATTAGTTTATTTGACCCATAATTTGCTCATGCTGTGTCACCCTTTAGTTTATAAAAACACTAGACATGTGTTTTTTTTGCAATGTAATGATTAAGTGTACATTTATTGTTTTTACGGAAGAAAAGAATTTTTGATTTTAATTTGTTCTGTTATGAGTCCATAAATAAATAAAAAACATTTAAAAAGCGGTTAGTTTTTAATACTAGGTTTTAATAGAAGTACTTTGAACAAGCAAGCCAGCCAGCGATGCGCCTTCTAGATGTCTTCTAGACTGCTCCAAAGTCACGAAGTAAGGCTTTCCTGCTTTCTACAACTAACTTCATACCATCTAACATACCTTGAACAAGTAAGGCAGCCAGCGATGCGCCTTCAAGATGTCTTCTAGACTGCTCCACAGGCACGAAGTTAGGCTCTCCTGCTTTCTACAGCAAACTTCATACCATCAAACATACCTTGAACAAGTAAGGCAGCCAGCGATGCGCCTTCAAGATGTCTTCTAGACTGCTCCACAGGCACGAAGTTAGGCTCTCCTGCTTTCTACAGCAAACTTCATACCATCAAACATACCTTGAACAAGTAAGGCAGCCAGCGATGCGCCTTCAAGATGTCTTCTAGACTGCTCCACAGGCACGTAGTTAGGCTCTCCTGCTTTCTACAACTAACTTCATACCATCTAACATACCTTGAACAAGTAAGGCAGCCAGCGATGCGCCTTCAAGATGTCTTCTAGACTGCTCCACAGGCACGTAGTTAGGCTCTCCTGCTTTCTACAACTAACTTCATACCATCTAACATACCTTGAACAAGTAAGGCAGCCAGCGATGCGCCTTCAAGATGTCTTCTAGACTGCTCCACAGGCACGAAGTTAGGCTCTCCTGCTTTCTACAACTAACTTCATACCATCTAACATACCTTGAACAAGTAAGGCAGCCAGCGATGCGCCTTCAAGATGTCTTCTAGACTGCTCCACAGGCACGTAGTTAGGCTCTCCTGCTTTCTACAACTAACTTCATACCATCTAACATACCTTGAACAAGTAAGGCAGCCAGCGATGAGCCTTCAAGATGTCTTCTAGACTGCTCCACAGGCACGAAGTTAGGCTCTCCTGCTTTCTACAACTAACTTCATACCATCTAACATACCTTGAACAAGTAAGGCAGCCAGCGATGAGCCTTCAAGATGTCTTCTAGACTGCTCCACAGGCACGAAGTTAGGCTCTCCTGCTTTCTACAACTAACTTCATACCATCTAAGATACCTTGAACAAGTAAGGCAGCCAGCGATGAGCCTTCAAGATGTCTTCTAGACTGCTCCACAGGCACGAAGTTAGGCTCTCCTGCTTTCTACAGCAAACTTCATACCATCAAACATACCTTGAACAAGTAAGGCAGCCAGCGATGCGCCTTCAAGATGTCTTCTAGACTGCTCCACAGGCACGAAGTTAGGCTCTCCTGCTTTCTACAGCAAACTTCATACCATCAAACATACCTTGAACAAGTAAGGCAGCCAGCGATGCGCCTTCAAGATGTCTTCTAGACTGCTCCACAGGCACGTAGTTAGGCTCTCCTGCTTTCTACAGCAAACTTCATACCATCAAACATACCTTGAACAAGTAAGGCAGCCAGCGATGAGCCTTCTTCTTGAGCGTACGATCGTTGAGCACGTGATGCATGTCTTCTAGATACTGCTCTACAGTCACGAAGTTGTAAGGGTCCACTGCGCCCCATTGCTCTTCCCATGTTAGCTAAAAAAGGAACAGACAACGTTAAGGCTGAGTGCAGACTTGAGTCACAGTTTTAAGACAGACTATTGCTTTACAAAAAATTTGAAGATGGCAAAGAAAAGACTGTCTTTCAAACGAAGAAAGATTTTCACTAGAGTCAGAGTCAGAGTCAAATCGTTTATTTCTTTAGACTTTCAAAAGAAGCACTTAGACAAGTCAAATTTTTACTATATAAACATATCAAACAAGAAATAAGGTGCAGTCTGATTCACTTCATTTTTTTGCCCACTAGCGGAAGAAGTGAAAAAGAAATTACTAGCAAGTTTATCGCTTATCATATCAGCTAATACAATCTTAGCATAACTAAGTCTAACTGTTCTTACTTTACTTACTATTGCCGGTGTGGGCGACTGGGCGACATATTATACAAGAATTTTATACAAGAATTTTGTTGTAAACAGTTTGGAAATGTAACCATAAATTATAATCTCACCTTTATAATATAAGTGAACTCCATAGCTTGGTTCCCGTCGAGATGCCCCAGTGCGGTGAATCGGTCCGCAAACAGCAAGAAGTCCGCGTACGAGATCAGACCGTCTTTGTCCACGTCCAGAATGTTGTGGACGGTGCGCATCTTACGTCGCCAGAACTCTGACTGGAAATAAGAAGAGAACAATTAGACTCATGCCTCTGACAATCTGCGAAAGACTGCAGGCAGATGCTGGATGTGTCAAGCTGAAGACAGCGCGCTATGGCGCTCATTAGGGGAGGCCTATGTCCAGCTGTAGACTAATATAGGCTGATGATAAATTAGACTCAAAGAAGAGATGTATACAGGAGGGCTATTCAGAATACGCTACCAAGTCATCACCAGCTGTGTGGCTTAGAAAAGCGAAGATGTAGCCTAAGATGGAGCACGCTTTTCAGAAGGACGTATTTACCCTAGATTTGAAGACTCCAAGATTGTACTTTATTGGGAAGACAGACGCAGGAAGTTCATTCCACTCTTTGGCCGTGGATATTATGAAATTAGAGGAGAATTTTTTGGTTCGACACTGTGCTATGTCGACCAGGAATGGGTGGTATGATTTTGTGCGTCTGCTGGTCCTATGGTGGCAGGGAGAAGATGGGATAAGGTCGTGCAATGCTTGCGCACAATCACCAAAGTGGTACTTGTAGAATACTGATGTATAATTTTTTTATTTCACCCATAGTAATAACAATTTAGCTGTGCTTGTCTATAAGGGCCCCCAGATAGGAAAACGGACATAAGTTATCTATCATACTTATTATAATTGGACTAAATGACGAATTGCTGATTTGACCTTTGGCCAATGTCGTACTATCTAAAATACTTATGTAATAAAGTCCAGATTGTCTATTTTTTTTTATTGGTTTAGGTATCATTAACACTCAAATTATGTTAAATATCCCGTTAAAAATAAATGTAGTACCTATTATTTATTAAAATTATCATTGATCAATATTTTTGCTGAATTTTTAGTGGATTTAAAACTTAACTCGGCTATTTTCGGGTGTCAATTTTCGGCCTAGTGAGAGGTTAACGAGCTGTGCTTGCCTCTTTGGGCCCCCATAAAAGTAGACGAAAACTAGGCCAGTAAACAGTTTTTTGATGTCGCACAAAAAATTACATAAAACTATTCGAGGGCCCCTGACATTAACCCTTGACCTTTCTTGTCATTCATTTTAATTTATAATATAAAACTACCTAAGTAGGTACCTAAGTTTTATTTTATATGAATAGTATTCTGCTCTGTAAAAGTGTTGTTCTTTTTTGCCATGTCTAGGTATGCTTTATCTCGACGGGGTGAAATAAATAAATTAAATTTTAGTACATAATTAATTATAATACATAATCAGAAGATTTAATTGTATTAAAATTTGACAGATCTTTTTGTACCTACAATAAACTAGCAATTTAAGTGACGAAGTAAAGTCATAATTTTCGTTTCATCCTTATATGCCTGCATATAGATTAGTGTAATTTAAGGAGGAACTCATAATTAACTTTTTTAAAGTTTTTGAACTCACTCTATCAAAGCCCTTGCATTCTGTGTCTGAATCGGAGGCGTTATCGCTGTCACTTTCTTTCCTGCGGTCGCGTTCCACTCTGCCATGCTGCTTGCTGTACCGACGAAGCGCCGACGCACGCTCGGAGAGATCCAGCCGGCTCTCACGCGTTTCGATGTAGCATACGCCGCCGCTGCATTTGGATGCAGTGTGCAGCGACTGGAAAAAATAGATTTAAGGTTATATCACATGTTGATGTTATATTTTATGTTACTTTTCTAAATATTACGTACTGATACGTACTGATTTACCTTCACTTACAATATTACAATAAATAAATGGTATCTCGTGTTACTATGTCTATAAGTTCGTAGCGTAGGTTCTTAAATAAAAAATTTAGGTGCAGGAAATTTTTTTTATTGAAAAAGTTGAAGCTTTGTCCACATTATATAGAAATTCGAGGCCCTTGCGTCTTTTCAAAGATACGAAATCAAAACCTATTATAGTTAATTTATACCTAAATAACTATTTTAATTTATAACCTACCTAAAGCTTAATGCTGCTCTTGGACACTCTCTAAGTCCTGAAGTTCTGATCAAAACATCAAATAGGTACCTAATTCTATCACATTTTAATGCCAAATCTGTGAACCTGCTAAGTAGGTAAACATAAAATTAGATGCTAAAGGGTTATCAAATGTTTTCATTTACTGGCGAGCACGCGATAGTTGAGTGCATTGACCTCGTTAAACGGTTGCTGGCATGTGAAGACACGCTGGCATATGAATTGACTTGCATAATGCTAAAGTATACATGAGTTGGCTGGAGATAGATACCTAACCTACTAATAAGTTGCTGGTTATCTTACTTGGTGCGTAGGATAACTTAAGTCTCGCTGTGGTTTTATTTAAGCCGGAACACGAATTTTTTTTTGAAAACGGAAAATTTTCCGTTTTCAATTGAGATTTTGGTATTTTGTAGAATCTCAATTGAAAACGGAAAATTTTCCGTTTTCAATTGAGATTTTGGTATTTTGTAGAGATAGGTCTTTGATAGCCATTCCTAAGTAATTTATCGAAGTTTTAGGTAGGTAGGTGTCTAACTGCTTTCGTGATTTAGCTTTTTATTTTGGGCTTTCCTGCAATCGAATTGGATCTGAAGAGGCAGGTTTGAAGTTTTTAGAAAGAGATTCATAGTAGCAAAATAAATTCACATCAACATCATTTGATCACTTACCCTGGCGTCTACCTGTCCCTATTTTACCTGCTGACCAACCAACGCACTTTATTTTTTATCATTCATACCTGCTGCGATAACCCAAAAAGCTTAAAATTATATGAACTTTTACAACCAATCTGAATGTCGATTTAATATGGGAAGCTCCTATCCTTTCAAGTGTCGCCACCATTTTGCAAAATGGCCGGAAGTGTCGGGAGCCTTTTCTGGGTGGTTCGCGCGGTATCGTCGAGTGTGATTCAAATGACGATATCTCTAAAGTTTTGTAGGGAACTATACGTCTATCTTATATTGTTGGAATCGTTATGTACTAAGCTAACACATTAAACATTTGTTATAGTCATGTATTTGCAATGTATTAATAATTCCAGCTTGAAATCAGGATGAGACAATTTTTGCCAGTTTATTGTACAAAAGTCGTTCTAAATACTTAAAAAACCATTTTTTTTCTACAAAAAGTTGTTGTTTTATTTACAATAATATATACACTACATTAGCACATTAAAAGAAACAAGCCTTCTAATACAAATTTTTCACAGAAAACGGCTTACAAAAACATGGATCATACCGAGCTGTTCGCGCGACGCATTTTTATATCTGAATTTTACGCGTATGCCTTGTGTTATTTGATAATTTTATGGTTTGTAACAAATAACAAGATACCTAACTTTATATGTGGTACCTTATTATTATATTTTTATATATATTTATATTATACCTATTACGTCACAGTTCAACAGTGATCTCCAGGAGATCTCCGACAACACCCATGTTGTCGTATCATATCTCCTGGAGATCTCCCGACAACCGAAGTTTACGCAATTGTATGCCGTCTGGGCTCAGACCAAGACAACTTCAGACAAACTAGAGTCTTGAAGGGACATATTTATTAAATATCATGACATTCACCGGAGAATATATATGTCGCAGCCGGAACGTAGAATTAGCCCGTTTGTAAAACGGCTAGGCCGTTTACAAAACGGCGCCATTCAGCTAAATGGCTAGGCCAATTGTAAAACGCTCAACGTTCAACGATTTGGCTGACTCAAACCTAGCCCGATTGTAAAACGGCTATATCTTTTTATACCATGGATTACTAATTAGTAGTAATGGCGCGCGGTTTTGCTTGTGCGAGAAATACCTGCCTAAATATTTCCTAACCAAACTTCAGAACACTGAAATGTAGGTACCAAAGAAATGAATTTTATGGGATTAAAGTAAAACGTATTTTATTTGAATCCCATAGTAGTGTCACAGTGCCTCAGATTATTAATAATATTATATAATAATCAAAATCAGTGCATAAAATTTAACTTCTGTAAAATCTAATCTTTAATATACCTCAATAAAATTGAAGTAGGTAGGTAATGTAATAATGTGGCCGTGTGGTGCTGGCTTAGAATTTGCACCACCCCAAGGGATATCCACCGAGGGTTTGCAGCAGCGCCCCTGCTGAACAATTTTCCACCGAACTGCAATCCTATGCCTATGCCAAGCGTGGAGCACAGGCGTGAAGTTTATGGTCATTACTCCTCATGGTACAAACGGCAATAAGGAGCTAATCAGGGGAAGTCTGCGTCTAGCAGTACAAGTTGTTGAGGTTGAGGTTGAGGATGTAGTAAAGATAAAATAACAGCTGTTATGCATGTTATGGTATGCACGGTAGGTACCAAACGACCAACTTTTAAAATTGTGTTCTACTGTAGGTAGTTAAGTATCGCTGTCTCTGTTTGAGCTAACCTCCGAACCCAATTTTTAAGCAACTTTCCTTAGCAGATAATTGATGTCATAGCCGGTAATAAAATATAATATGTAGGTAACTGTAGATTCTGCGCAGACGGAGCCTCGTACACAGAAACAGTTATCTTCATTTTACGATCGGCCTAAGCACGGTGAACTGCCTAGCCATTCCCTAAACGGGCTAATTCAGATGATCAGCCATATTGTAGAACGTTGATTTCACCGATCGTTCTACAATCGGCCTAGGCATTTAGCTGAATGGCGCCGTTTTGTCAACGGCCTGGCCGTTTTACAAACGGGCTAATTCTACGTTCCGGCTGCGACATATATATCAAAATTGTATTTATGCTAAAATGCACGTAGAAGAGTTAGGCCTAAAAAGTGACATACCTAATTATAATACACGCAAAAAAGAAAATGTTGTGATTCCCAAATATAGATTAGCGAAGTTAAATAAGAGCTTTCTTTGCCTTTGTATAAAGTTTTATAATAAATTACCTTTACATGTAAGAAAACTTAATTTTAAGATTTTTTGTGAAACAATCAGAAGCTTCTTAATAAGTAAATCATTCTTTATTATTGTCGAAGCTATTGCCGATGAATTTTGTATGTAATCATACCCTTGTTAGTGACTTTTCCGAGTGTACGTAATTGTATTAAAAAGGAATAAATAAATGAACTGAACTGAACTGAACCAACGAAATTTTTGTTGGTCTGAGCGTCTGGGAGACCGTCTATAAATAGAAGGGACTCAAGGACAGCATGGTGCATTTACAACAACTGTAGGTAGCTCGCAGCTGTAAAATAATGCTATCGTTAAAATTTGTGAATTCTATAGAAGTCTACGAATTATTCTCTTTGCTAAGCCTTTTCTAAGTATTTGTTTTATTATCTTAACCAAAGCAAGTATCGGTAGGTACCTTTCTTAGGTACCTATTGTACCTACTTATTCAGAAAGGTACTTACCTACCAACCTAACCAGATAGTATCTCGCCGTCTACTACTTTAAATAAAATAAAAATATAGATGTCATCAAAATAAAAAGGTACAAATTAATTCAAACGTGTGACGTTAGAGATGACCATCAAACCAAGATTTTGTTGATTTTGACTGTAATATATCTCATATTTTTTTGCAATAAAACAAGTTAAACTCTAGGTCAAATACTTACTTGCCTTGTTAATTAAATAATACAAGTATCGGCTACTGTTAAAATCAATAAAATAAATAATTCTAACAAAAAAATCTGACTTCAATTATTTTTATGGTTTTCTCATGGATGCCATAGTTAGAAGTGGATCAAATAAAAAAAGAATCTTCAAAATCGGTTTACCCAGTCAACAGTTCTGAGGTACCTAAGGTAAAAAAAAACAAACACTGCTATTGGGGGCCCTTCCGTTTTCGGGGGGCCCAAAAGGTTCTATAAGGGTTAAATTAAATATCTACTAGACTTTAGTAGAGATAATATTAGTCTATGCAGCTGTTACTAAATTAGATTTACTCAGCTATTTTATAATTTTGGTTACATTTTCTTCCAATATCCATTTTTTTTTAAATATCCAATTTTAAGAAAACAATTTAAATCTGGTAATAATGAACCCTATTTATAAATAATTAATTTTGTTATAAAAAACTATAAACCAACTTCAATTTTTATAGTATTTTCATGAATTTTCATGGATCCCACAGTCAGAACTAAACAATATTAAAATGAAACTACACGGAAAGATAAAAAAATGAATCATGAAAATCGGACCACCCAATCAAAGTTCTGAGGTAACAAACATAAAAAACAGTCGAATTAATAACCTCCTCCGTTTTTTGAAGCCGGTTAAAGAAAATATGTGGCCCCGAGTCCGGTTGGCGATGGTATCGAGACGTACCTAATAGTCACATTTTTGTCTCACACCAAATAAATATCTATTATTTGGTCTGAGATTTTTGTATAGGATATAGGATTCAGGGGCCTACTCGAAAAAGGATAATCAAAGTTTGTTTTTTGTTGCTGATTGTAGGTGTAGGTACCTACGTAAAGTGTGTAGAGATTATTTTATGGTAAGCCATTCACGATATAAACAGCTGATTTCGAAACAATAGATTTCGGCTGAAGGTTAATAATCGTAAACAGGAAAAACTTAGCATTGACATTACGATATCGAGCAGACATGTAAATATTTTGTGACCTCGTGTTTAACTACATAAATTTACTTATCGATAGCAATAATGGGTCAAAACAAAACACGTGCTTAAAGTTAGGTTAACCAATGGTAGGATACCTACATAAAATTTGGCAGGTAAATAAAATATACTTAGGTAGGTAAAGTACCATCTGATGATAAGCTTTTCGTCGTGAAATAAAGACCTTTTCGAAATTATTTCAAATTTTCCTGCGACCTAGGAGTTAAGGCCCACAGACAGGTTTAACTTTAAGAACGTATCCATTACACAAGCTCTGCTTAGCTTGGGGCTAGATAATGCTGTGTGAATTGTCCAGCATTATTTATTTATTTATAAGACTAGAAGCGCCTCGCGGTTTCATCCGCGTAGTTCCCGTTCACGTGGGAATCACGGGATAAAATATAGCCTATATCACTCCCTTAAAAATAAGCTTTTCAATGGCGAAAGAATTTTTTAAATCGGTCCAGGTCGTTTCGGAGCCTTTTCAATACAAAAAAACAAACAATCAAATATGAATATATTAGTATAGAAAAGCACGGGTCTACATGGTCATCTAGTTTGTAAGAAAAGTTAGACTTAGTTATGCTAAGATTGTATTAGTTGATAAGCGATAAACTTGCTAGTGGTTTCTTTTTCACTTCTTCCGCTAGTGGACAAAAAATTTAAGTGAATTAGAGTCAATTGCACCTTATTTCTTGTTTGATAGTAATAACTATTTATCAAGCTGTTTATATATTAAAAAATTGACTTGTCTAAGTGCTTATTTTGTAAGTCTACAGAAATAAACGATTTGACTCTGACTCTGACTCTACATCTATCATCAACATGAGCCTATCAGCCTATACTAGTCCACTGCTGGACAGAGGACTCCCCTAATGAGCGCCATAGTGCCCTGTCTTCAGCTTGACGCATCCAGCATCTGCCTGCAGTCTTTCGCAGATCGTCATCCCACCTGGCCGGAGGGCGTCCTACACTACGTTTACCCCAGCAGCGGTTGTCGGTTCTTCGCGAGATATTTATGGCCGGCCCACTGCCACTTCAGTTTGCTAATTCTTTAAGCTATGTCGATAACACGGGTCTATAGTAGTATAGTACTAAATGTGTAATATACATACTTAGGTACTACATAAGTATTTATACCATTAATCATTACAAGTACTTTGTTTTTTAAAGCATCTTAATTTTTCATTAAGAATGTAAGCGGGTTAACTACGAACCTTGTTTGTGTTGGAAGAACACCAACGTTTCATCCCTTAACGAGGGACATCTTCAGGGCATCTTAATTTTTATCCATGTAGTTTGAGTAAACTTTTAGAACGCCAAAATGACAGTATATACGAAAATGTTGGATTATCACACTATCACACTAATCACATCACATCACATCACACTTCATCACACTATCACACTAATATTATAAAGGCGAAAGTTTGTATGGATGTATGGATGGATGTTTGTTACTTCTTCACGCCAAAACTACTGGACGGATCTGGCAATTTTGCGGATGCAGTTTCAAGTTCCGTCGGAGTCAAATTTTTTTGGGATATTAATTGATTTCTCAGTAATTGCCCTTAGTTTGAAAATTTACGCACTATGCGAAGCGGGTACCTTGAAATAGGAGGTGGTAGGTCCAATCCAGCAAAATCTGTACTAAAAGGTGAGTAGGTACCTTTTCTTTAGCGTCAGAAACCCGTTAAAAGCATACGAAATATTGTGGTAGTGGTCAAACCGGTCGATGTCTACTGGTTCTTTATCGAAACTGTCACCGAAGTTTAAAATTGTAGGCCTATTACTTAAACTGGTATTATTTAAAGTGCTTGTTAAAAATGTGACGAAGTCGTTGTTCTCAAAAATCTCGTTTAAACTATAGAATACTCATTTATTTTCTCTTCAAATGTATGCAAATAAAATCAGACATCCACAATTACAACACTCGCAATAAAAATTGTTTTATGTTGCTTTATGTATAAGTTTTTACAATAAACCACGTCCGAAACCCAAGTTTTCAAGAATTTAGAAGGGAAAATTCTATTATTTATACTGTTCAAATACATCCTTACCTAGCATTCACTGATCACAAGCATAGTATTTGAAATTATTAATAGATTTTTAAAACCAAATTTAATATTATTATTATTAATTAAACAAAATTTTCTATTAATTTCTTATTAGAATTTTTATTATTTGTTACCTTAGAACTTTTGACTGGGTGGGCCGATCTTCATGATTCTTTTTTTATATGAAAGCTGGTGCTTTCCGTGAGATGAATGGGATCCATGAAAATTCACGAAAATCTATAAAAATTGAAGTCGGTTTATAGTTTTTTAAAACAAAAGTAATTATTATAAAACGACAGAGAATAGTCCAACAGATTTATTGTACTGTACTGTACAGTGGGCGATTCGGTTATTCAGTAACTCGATACACGAGTCCAGATACACGTCTGTCCGAAGGTAGTAGGTCCAGGTGGAACCTACGGGGGCAGATTTTAGGGGGCGTGAAATTATGACTAAAATTATTTTTTTGGGTTAGGTACTAGGTACATGGAAACTAGGGATAGGTGGGATCGGTTTTTTTTAATCCTGGAAAGCCTCTCGGCTATTTGTAGTTTTTTTCAAAATTTAACACCGTGCCGCCGCCGGTCTTGCTATGATCGAGAGTCACAGCAAAGCACCAATTTTTAAAGATTCTTGTATGGTAGCTTTTTTTTAACTCAAATTTTCTAAACCTCACTCAAACTCAACAGCCTATTGGTCCACTGCTGGACGCAGGCCTCCCATGATAAACTATACAAATTGTCTACTGGCGGTAAATGTGCCACTGACTAGGTAGCCTACTAGTACCTTAGGTAGCCAGTCAGAAGAGAGAGTACCATTGATGATATAATATCATTGAGAGAGTACCCAATAAATCTGTCTGTCTGATTGCACTGGGTTCAACTGTTCAACTCATTTTAACCTAGTTACAAAGTCGAACACAGGACGGAGAGACAGACATCGGTCATTCGTGATAAGTTATCTTGTTGCTTCTCTTTGAGCAAAAGTTATTATTACATATTGACTAATTTATCTACGACCAGCAGCATATCTAGGTTTCACTTTCGTAGTTCCCGTTCCCGTGGGAATTCCGGATTAAAATATGGCCTATGTCACCTGAAATGTAAGCTTTTTAAGATGGAAGATTTTTTTCGGTCTAGTAGTTTTAGTGCCTGTTCCATACAAAAAAACAAAAAATTAAATCTTTCCTTTTTAATCTTTCCTTCCTATTAGTATAGAAGTATAGATAAATTAGGCAGGAGCATCAATTTTCATTCAAGGGTCAAAGAAGGTTAACAAGATGATACTTTCGTCTTAAGTCTCGTCATTGTTTCTAGGAAAGAAATTTAAAGTTTTTTTTTAAACTTATGCGATCAAAACACCTTGTTATACCTATTCAAGGGTATTTATCGCGTTTTTTACCTATTTTTCCCGATATTTCAACAGAATTATACTCTGTCGTCGTGGTTACGGGATGAATGGAGTACGTTCTAACTTCAAGAGCAAAGAAAAATCACTTTCAACGAGCAGGTGTAGCTATAGGCTACAGAGTACGAAAGATTCCATTATTTGCGTTAAGAGTTTGCCATAAGCAGTTTACTTCAATATTGTACTTTAAAATCGTTATTTATCTCAGAATCTGTGAAGCTACCACCTTCATATTTAGGGAAATATTACCTTCTTCGATCTTTTATTTTTAATTACGTGTATTAAAAACACGATTGTTTTCTCGATAGTTTATTTTTTAGAAAAATATATGTTTTGCACACATTTTGCTATTTATCTCAGGAACAGCACACTTTTTTCTTCGGTTTTTGTTTTGCTAAGAAACCTAGAAGCATTTCTTTAGTTATTTCTTTTAATTTTTCGATTTTTTCATTAACTTCTAATTAGGTAAAATCTGTCGCATAGAAAATTCGGTGCACGTCGCTGCTCAGTAGGTAGGTACTTCTTACTCGCGAGAAACCCATATCTTGTCATCCCGCTCGTAGCGGCGTTTTTGCCTTAATTACTATTATGCTAATTGATCCATTCTTTGCAATATTTATTTATAATCATTTTTACACGAATAAGAAGTATTTCTTTTTATTTTGTGTTTTTGCGTGTGTCTAGATCGCGAGATCTTAGTTTGGGGCGAACCTAACTTATTTATTTATTTATTCGTTTCACAAAATCCACAACCTTTAATTAATAACAAACATGTTTTTTTATCAAAACTAACGGCCAAAAACGGATTTACTTTTATACAATATTTTTTATAGAAACAGACAGTTGATGATAATAGTTATCATTGTATATAAACTACCTACCTAACACTTAGTAACAACTTGTACCTACCTTAACAAAGCGGTTAGTAACTTAAAACTCAAGTGCTAATTAACCATTGTTGTTAAATGACGTTGTATTTCATTAGGTTTTAACTAAGTTAAAGAGCAGCGTCATGAACTATTACAAAGTCTAGATAATCAGTACTGTAAACCTAGGTCAGTATCAGGAATCAATATTGATACCTATGTCTCATCATCATCATCATCAGCCTTTATATGAATCCACTGCTGGACATAGGCGCCATAGCGCCCTGTCTTCAGCTTGCCGCATCCAGCATCTGCCTGCAGTCTTTCGCAGATCGTCATCCCATCTGGCCGGAGACTCCGGCGCGCTGGGGTAAACGAGATTTGAATTATATTCCGTCCGACGGAGTTTTAGAACGCTATTATGATTTGTCAAAAGTTTTCTATATCGAATCCGACGGCCTATCCGACTAATTAAAATACCCCTGCAGTGCAGGTCCTACATATAAGCAAACTTTTAGCCCGATTTGTGCAGTACCTAGTCTAAACGCGGCTTCTGGCTGAAATTTTTCTCACAGCCTGGAGCAACATGTAGCTCTTAGCCTGGAATCAAACATAGGCTCAGAATTTTATTGCATAAAACAGTTCCCATGGAATACCTTCAAACCTTGTTTGTTATAGAATCGTTTGAAGGTTGTTTTTATCGAAGCCGCGGACAAAAACTACTTAGTTAATAATAAAAACTGTACTTACTTTGATCTGCGTCTGAGCACTGTTCAACACCGCAGCATACCTCTCAAAGTTCATAACCGCTTTCACAAACCCGACTCTCGTCAACGAAAACGCCATCATCACAAATGTTCAATAATTTCAACTGACACAAGTTAAAAATCCCTCGGGGATAGGGCTCGCGGTCCCTGCGTGGTTCGAAGTTGCCTCGTCAACCGCTGGCGAGAAACTGAGGGTGGTACAATCGGTTTTTTTCTTTTATTTGTGAAAGGGACCGGTGCGGCGGCGCCGGCGTCGCTTCTGTTGTGTTGTTGTTTGGCCACAGTTTAAGGAATAGGTACTTATGTTAAATTTTTGTGTATACTGTAAGTAGGTACAGTTTATAATTTTTTTCATAAAGAAAGTTATTCAGGGTAGTATTTCACATATTAGTTAGGTACCCTTATCACAAGCTCAGCTGATCCTATAGGTCTTCGTGAATTGCTATTGTATGGCGAAAGCCCTTCAAATGGCTTTCAAGGCCATTCAAAAGGTTTTCTTTTGAATATTTTTATGGCTAGTTTGCCCTTATCTAATCTTGTTTGTATTCATCCGATTGGCATAGGCCTCTTCCAATTTCTTCTACTAAAAACAACATATCTGTCAATACCGCCTAGTATTTATGTTCCTTGGTCAATACAGAGCAACGCTGCTTAGCTCACGTCACGTCCCTGACCATAATATTTGGTCTGAGGCTCACGTTCGCAGTCTTTCGAATTGGGCTGATTGGTCGTTTCCTTGGTACTGGTACATATACCAGCGGTCATTGTATTGCTGATAAAACTGTTTGAATTGTACCTATCATCTATTTGACGACGTCTATGGAACTCCGAATTCTCTGTGCCCACGTGCAGTGTGCACGTAGGGCAGTCAACAAAGTTTTGGATTCATTTTAGTGTTGATAGGAACTAAGTAGAAAGCTTTCTTTTTTATTGTAAAAACTATCGTAAGTTTGACGAATTCATTATTGGTGTTGGAAGAAATAAGGTTCGTAGTTAACCCGCTTACATCCGTAAAGAAAGCGTTGAACATTATCAGAGAAATTTTAAATCAACGCGTTTCTATGAAAAAACGAGTACCTAAGTGAAAACAACAATGTCACTCATTCTCATTCAATGGTTCTTAAATTAAACTAGTATGTAACTACTTTTTTACATAGGTAAGCTAATTTTGAAGGCATCTCAGGAATTAAATTATTAAAAATCAAGTTATTTAATTACTCAAATTTTATTTTTTATTTAAACTTCATTAAAAATGTCATTCAAAAAGTAGTTAGGTAGGAATGTTTCTTATTTTGGTCAGGAAACATTTTTACGTATAAACCATCGTCTTTAGAGCGAACATGGCTAGGGGCCTTCAAAATTAGCCTACTCGATTTGGTTGGAAATAGAGTCGATAAAGGCCAACTTGGTTTTTTTGACAAATGTCATTATCCAAGGGCCAGTAACTGCTCCTTTGTTTTTTAAACCTCGTGGTTGTTGTTTACATCAGGTAAGCCATTAGACCTTGGCCAGTTGTTAAAAACAAAGCTACGGGCGACCACGCACGTAGGTCAGCTTATCACGACTCCAACGATCTGCACTAACCAGTATTTCGAGGCCCTTTGATAGGATGGCATAGTTAAGTTAATGGTTGGAGTTATTAGTTAAGTATTTTGATGTTTGATCCTTGTGCAAAGATTCTATTTTTAAAGAGGATAGGTTCTCCTTTGTGTCACTAAATTTTATTTGTTTATTTGGTTTATGATTAACTAGCTGCGCCATGCGGCTTCGCCCGCATATGCACGGGAACTGTTTTATAGGATAAAAAGTAGCATATGTGTTAATCCAGGCCAGGAACTACCTGTATGCAAAATTTCAGCCTGATCCGTTCAGTGGTTTTTGCGTGAAAGAGCAAAAACATACAAACATGCTTACAAACTTTCGCGTTTTTAATATTAGTAGGATTTGATGGGGATTTCATTCCCTTTTATTATTTATTTTTGGTGTCACTAATCATATTATTGCATGCTAGACATAGCGAGACATGAGCACATTATTTGCAACTATATCAACTGTAGGTATACCTTGTTTGACCCCCCCTGGATAATATTCCTTAGTCGCGTCTTACGACACCCACGGGAAGAGATGGGGTGGTGCAAATTCTAAGCCAGAGCACCACACAGCTCAAGTTTAATTTGTATTGAAAGGCACCGAACTAAACTACTGGACCGATTAAATAAAATATTTTATCATTAGAAAGCTTACTTTTCAGTGACATAGGCTATATTTTATCCCGGAATTCCCACGGGAACGGTAACTACGCGAGTAAAACCGTGAGGCGCTGCTAGGCTATGATATCAGTGATTATAAACCTAATCTTATGTCGTAGGTAGGTACTTCAACTAGTTTTCTATCGACACTCAGTAACCTATGTTTTGCAATATACCGTGTACAACATAACTAACAGCTAGGTTTGTTTACCTTGCTTGTGTGAGTGTGGCATAGATTTCGTAGGTCCATTACGTAAGTAGATAGTGTCATTGCCCCCAAAGGGCTCTTGTATTTACACTATTCTACATATGTTGTGTTACAGAAGAAAGAGCTTTTTTGGCGTTAGTTAAGGTGGATTTTCGCTTGCGACTTGTGAACGAGATTTTTTTGTATGGATGTTTGTAATTTCAAACAATACGCATATAGCTACCTACCTAATAGATGACGTTTAAGCATTTTAAATGACTAGTTGCTGCCCTCGGCGTCGCTCGCTTTTTTTCTATGGAAATATTTTAAGGTTATTTAACAGCTACTTTTTTCAACTAACCATATTCATCGCACTACCTTCCTCGATACCCAAAAGGTATTGCTGTAAGAAATCTCTTGTAGGCTTTAGCTCGCCTTTGTACATGTCCTTTATGTTGTCAACTTTTGTGTATTGTTTGATTTGTGTAGGCCTACCTACCTACACTAAAGATTTATAAGTTATTTCTATCCTAAAGGAGTTCCCTTAGGATAGAAATAACTTATAAACACACTACTACTTTTAGCTACTACTTTTCTTCCCGTAAAACAACTGTTTTACGGGAAGAAAAGTAGTAGCGTGATTCCAGGAGTAGAACTGCCTGTCTGCAAAATTTTAGTAATTGATCCGTTCAGTAGCTTTAGCGTGAATGAGTAACAAACATCCATACATAACAACAAACTTTCACGGAATTCGATTTTTCTATCGATGGTAAGAAATCCCTTGTATGGGGGTTTAGAAGTAACATCACCCCAACTTTTCAGGTGTCTAGAGAGACGACTATGGGATATCTACAGGGGGAACAGCAGTGCGCCCACCTCTATTTGACTATGATCCACAACCCGCATGCCCAGCGTGGGGATTACAGTAATTGTGGCATTACTGCCTAGTAATAAGAGCCGAAAGCCACTTATCAGGAGAGACCTTTATATGATAAAAAAAAATATAGCATACCAACTCTATTTCGTTAAAATACAAAATACTTAGGATATATTTAATAGCTTATATTATTTACAAATCAGTAAATTTATTTAACAGCAACAAATAGATTCTTTTATAAAACAATTAATATATATCTAAACGTGCATCCACCCACATACATTGCTTCTTCATCGACAGACTGGTTTTAATTTTTGCGAGCGCATCTAGTAGTTTAACTATATTAGCCTAGACTAGACTCTAGACTCTAGAGCCTAGAGTCTAGGCTATATGTATATATATAGGAATAGTTACTTACACTCTAACCCGTTGCGTCAGCGGCGACATTTACAAAGCGGCGGAAAATCAAGATGGCCTCCTTGTTTAACCTAACTAAGGCTGATACAGGGTTCAAAAATCAAAAAAATAATGATTTCTCTGAATTTTTGTATGCGAAGCCCTAGGTTTTATTAATATCCTTTGAACCTGATAAATCATATTAAAAAGATAAGCTTCTGTTGATAAATCAAACTTTTTTTCCACGAAACCAACGGTTGCTGCAACACTGAAGTTTAAATGCATTATCTTCTTCATTAAACCACGACGAATGGTATCAAGTGTGTTAATTATTGAACATACCTTTGGCTATCCCGATCTCTTAGTTTTTTCGAAACAAACACAAAACACGACCGAAAACCGACGACTCAAAAAGACCGTTAAAATTTGATCGAAAACTAAGTTTTTGATGATGAACAGGGACTAGACAGTCCGATCACAGAGCAAACTGACAATTTTTATGACGAATTCTATACGTTAACTAATGAAAGAATACCAAAAAAAAATTGTAATGTTTTTTAACGGCGGATCTGTTGGCAGCCTTGTGAAGGCTGTCCAAGTGTCCACATTTGTCCGCTATCTTTTTTTTATTTTATTTTATGCCGTACCAAGCCATTCCACAGGCGAAAGGTTTCATAATAGTCTACTAACTTAGCATACTGCTAAATCTCTCTCTGTCTTCTATTGACATAAGTCAGACTGGGAAATAACACGACTTAGCAGCCGTTTTATGTTAGCAGACCATTATGAATAAGGGGGTATGAGTCTAGAGGGTAAATTTTACTGAGGATGGATTAGTATTTGTCCTGCAAAACTTAAAACAGTGTTCAATTAAAATATTTGAAGAAGTTTTTCTTATAAACACATCTATACTATTTATACAAACGCTCTATTCTGCTAGTCTGTTCAAAAAGAGAAGAGTCGTGGCGTTACATTGAACTAACACTTTTAGTCATACTACAATGATAGAGCAGTGTTGTCAACGCAACAATAGTTGTCAATTGGCACACGCGCGCCTTCAATTCCCACGACTCTTCTGTTTTTGAACAGACTTTAGGCAGTACAATGTTAATTCACATAGAAACCAGAGTGGCCAACCACAAATTTTCCCTTTGAAGGCAGCTTGTTTAATATTTAATCTTCCAAACAAAAATGTACTCAGCGGTCACTTACTTTAACTTGAAATCCATGTAAGTCGTCCAACATTTACATTCAGTTTCTATAACAACAAATTTGATTCCATTCTAAGCTCCTTGTTTTATGCATCCCACTTAGTGTAAGTGATAAATTAACTAAGATGCAACAAAGCCAAAAATAAAAAGAAGTAATGCATACAACTGATAACGTTAACTTCCCGTAGAGGTAGTGAGAGGGTACAAGACTCCAGTGAAAATAGGCTAATTCAATAACAGAAATATGAAAGTAACTGCAAAACTACTAAATTTCTTACAACAAAACTTAAGAATAAAAGTTCATTGTAAAATCGTTTGCCAGGTTAAAATTTTGAGAACAATTTTGTCTTGTTATAACAATAAAAGAATATCTAACTCGCACAAGATCCTGGCAACTCTGATAGCTGCTGTCGTCTTTGCTACTCTGGCTTCTGGCATCTCTGTAATTTATTGCTTTTACTCTTAATTAATATTATGCCTTCTTGTACTCAATCCTCTCCACTTTAACTTCATCCCCCATCAGTTTGTAGACGTATGTGACAACGGTTGAGCTCTGGATGTCCATGAGAACGAATGATGGAGTAGAAGTTCTGTAATGAAGAGAATTCTGTGAGGGTTATCGCAATAAGATAAGAAACTGTAAGTAATACTTGTTTGGTAAGCAGAGATTACATCAAGGACTTGACTGATTGGGGTCTGAATATTCTAACACTTGCTACAACACAATGCACTGTGCCTACAACACAATGCACATGTTAGCTGCCACTGGGCAGTGAATGTTCTGTAGCTGTGTGGTGCTGGCTTAGAATATGCACCACCCCATTTCTTCCCGTGAGTGTCGTAAGAGGCGACTATGGGATATCGACCGGGGGGCGGGCAGCAGCGCCCCCTGAAGAACAATTCTACCATCGAACTGCGATCCCCAACCCGCATGCCCAGCGTGGGGATTATGGGCAATACCCCCATTAGATAAACGCCAACAAGACGCTTATCAGGGGGCGGCCTGCGTCCAGCAGTGGGCCAAATAGGCTGTTGAGTTTGAGGTTGAGGTTGAGGGCAGTGAATGCGAGAAACGAGATAATTCACAAATACTCTCATGCAAGATGTAGGTGTAGAGTGCAGTTTGAATAAGATGGAGCAGAGATTTGAGGTATCAATGAGAGCTACGGTAGGCAGCTAACTTCATCTTGAATATGGCTCTTTCATAACAATTGAATTAATAATTGATTTTGTTTTAAAAAACAATAAACCCACTTCAATTATACTGTTAACACATTTGTTCCGAGGCGGGAATCGAACCCGCAATCTCCTGTGTCGCAGGCGGACCTACGCCTACTGCGCCACAGAGATTGTCAACTTATTCTCTATTTCAAATGCAGTGTTCAGGAAAGGATATTAATAAGCCTACCTGTGTAAATAACTGTAAGCTCCTGTAGCAGACCCCGGATTAATATAGAACTTGTTCTCATGTTCATAAGCTTCAAATCGGTGTGTGTGCCCTGATATCAGTATGTCTACGTCCAGCTGTCTTTGGACGAGAGCAAGAGATTCCTCATCTCCCCATGGGACAACCTGGTGGCCATGGATCAGCCCGATCCGGAACTGCCCTACAGTTATAACTTTCTGTTCTGGGTATGTTGACACCTGAAATGGGTATGAAATTGTATTGATTACATAATTAGGAAAAAAACCGTTAAAAAAGAACGACCAGTTGCCATTGCTGTTATAGGTAATGAAATGACTATGCCTAAAAAGGTTTTGAATGCCCCATTTATCCTAGGTATTTTTATGTAGGTTGAGTAGTCCCATTTGCGGATTGGCCAGCCAGGATCATCAATTGCTGACTATAATAATATAACTATTATTATTATTATTGGATAATAGACTAGCAGCTTAAAGCTGGGTACGTCTATATCATAGTGCTTTTTTTCAAAAATTTTCACTACAGTTTGTCACTTGTGGTCAGATTGTGCGTTCGTAGCCAGTGGTGAGTCTGCTTTTAATGCTGTTCACCGAGGGAGCTGTTACAACTTCTAATAATAATGATTCATTTATTTCAGATTATAGAAAAGTTACAGATCTTATTTAACTTATTCTATAGTCCATAGCAATATATACCTTAAAAACTAACATACATAAAATATAAAAACTTAAATAATAATGACTAGCATGTGTAGATGACACAATCAGGGTTTCAGCTGATGACGGTGCACGGCGGCAGTATCCCCTTGCAGGCGGCCAGTGAATATTCGAAAACTATAGACCTCCACAACTTTCTTTCCAGTTCAGTTAGTCAGTAAATAAAGTAGGTATGTTGTAAAAACCAAGTAGAGTACCACCATTCCTATGTGGGCACAAATTTGAGTGCTACCAGTGGAAACTTCATAATTAGCCTTCACATACTTATACTGAACTATATGTAGGTAATTATCAATCTTATTTTGTAATATTCTATCTGTGAGTTTTTCTAAAATTCTAAAATAAATATAAATTCAGCAATAGCTAATGCAGCTGGACTGGTCATAGTTCCAATTGTTTGACGACCTCTGTGGTGCGGTGGGCGAAGGTCTGCCTGCGACGCAGGAGGTTGCGGGTTCGATTCCCGCCTCGGGACAAATTTGTGTACGATCTGCAGAAATTTGTTCTGGGCGTTCTGGATGTTTTTCTAATAAAAAAATATATATCCATGTAGTGTATTGTATTATGTATATCAGTTATCTAGTACCCATAACACAAGCTCTGCTTAGCTTGGGGCTAGATAATGCTGTGTGAATTGTCCAGCATTATTTATTTATTTATTTATTTATTTTATAACATTATCATGCATTAGACTGCAAATTAATAAAAATAAGCTTGGTAGTGTTGTTAGTTGTAAAGAACACTATGGTTAATGCCAAATGATAGTGTCCTTGCCAATAAACAAAAAAAAGACTATGCTACAGCAGTCAGAAAATGCACTATGGCAGTTGAATTAACAAATAGAGTAGCTATGTTTTACTGTACCTCATCAAAGTCCCCTCTGACAATGTGCACATCACTGGCCAGAGTTTTGAGATAGTCATATGAGTCTTTAGTGCAAAGGTTGCCAGTGCAAAGTATGTGTTGGATGCGGCCAGGAAGCAATAACTTCTTGAACTTGGCCGGTAGGCTGCTGCAACGGTGCGGGATGTGTAAGTCTCCTAGTACTAACACCAACTGGAAAAGAGAGAAAAAAGCTTACTTTGAGCTCTGTACTGTCTGTGTCTTGTTATTGTGATATGTGATATTTAATGGTGGAAACTTTGCTGGTTTAAGTGTTATTTAAGTATTTTTTTTTTGTTTAGTTTATAATAACTGTATGTTTCCCTAACAAATAAAAATAAATAAATAAATAAAGTGTTGCCTCCTCCTACTCAAAACATAGGTACCGTACCGTAAGTGGCCAAGATTATGAAAGATCTTACACCAATGTTAAAAAACGACATCAAAGGCTAACGGCTTATAAAGTCTGTCGTCAAATTAATTAGGACAATATGAATTATTTGCTGTGGAGCCAAGTAGCAAAAGTGGGTGTAGTTCGGTCTTGGAAGTAAACAGCAAATTATGCTCTACTTGGCAGTTTTCTTACCATTGTGATGAAAGATTTGGAATGTTAGTAGCGTAAAGTATCAAATAATAGAAGGAATCTGATGTAAAGTTCCTCAACTGCTCCTAAAACACACACGAAACAACTTACAAAAGCCGGACTAAAACCAAAATCTTAGGAATAGGAAATTGATTGATTGTTTTCTATTGCCAGCCAGCTTTGCCAGAGTTGCCAGGTTCTTTCTGAAGTTAAAGTTGGGAAATTTCGAAGTTCCTAGAAATAACAAAATAAGTTAGAAAATAATATAGAATTACCTAGTAATCTTTCAACTTTAATTCAAAGTATTTTACACCTAAATAGCAATGAATCCTCGGCAATATTTAACTTTGCGGAGACCCACTAAATATTATCGAATTTAGGATTTTTTCATGCTATCCTGGCAGCACTGGTGTCAGCAAATATGACATTGAATTTAACAACACATCTGACATTGCGAACCAACTCTATGCTCTATGGTATTTCTTTATAAAATGCTGCCACTAGACACTTCTATTTTTACCCGACTGCACAACTCATCATAGCTCAAAAAAAATATTTAGGAATTGGTTTACTAAAATGCTTACCCGCTGAAAACTACGCACACACATAATATACAATGTCACTCGATCGATAATCTGGTGGGTATTATAGTATCAAGGGCCCGGGCTCTCAATGCCAGTTCGCGTCGTCGTCGCTTAGTACCGCTGAGCAGAGCTTAGCATTATGGCGAATTCTGCAGTGCAATCGTGCAGCCGGAAGGTAAAAACATTGAATACAGGCGGCGAAGCGTCTACGCGGGCCTCCGCAAACATGCCCGAGGCGCTGTAGAATCGCGGGAGTCCCATCAGCATCCCGAAAGTTTTATAATATTGGACGCGAATAGTATTGACGGATTTCTTCGTAAACGTGAACTAGAACCACTGGTGCTCGTGTAAAAGGATTGGCAGAAGGATTTAAACAGAGTTATTTTAATTTCTGCGGAACAACGAGCAAACCTGTGAACCAACATTTCGCTCTCACCGTCAACGCCCTTCGCTCCCGCTTAAAGATATTGGCCGTTTTTCACTGACGAGCCTGGAACGGCATGACCCGGGGCTTCGTTTTTCCACTGTGCCGGTGTCCATACCGGTTTGTCTCTCCGCTCCACGTCCTCCTATGGGATCCATGAAAATT
Organism: Eupithecia tripunctaria; assembly: GCA_955876795.1. Taxonomy (NCBI): domain Eukaryota; kingdom Metazoa; phylum Arthropoda; class Insecta; order Lepidoptera; family Geometridae; genus Eupithecia; species Eupithecia tripunctaria. The sequence continues at coordinate 10,337,994 of OY041620.1, forward strand.
CATGAAAAAGCTGTAAAAATTGAAGTCTGTGTATAGTTTTTTAAAACAAAATTAATTATTTCAGAACGTATTATCATCACGAAGCTGCGCGCGTATAATATATTATGTCATTTGGCTTCAAATTAAATGAACAGATCGTAAAGATATGAATAAAAATTCTCATGCTTGGTCGAGATAGAATTATAATTGTAATAATATTAATTGAAGAAAGGATCTCAAATCTCAGCAACTACGTGTTTGTTAAAAGTGACGGAATACCTACGTTACGAAAAAACTACCATAATCACGAAGTTATTGTATTCTCTTTGCCCGATCATCGAGGATTTTATTACGATGGGGCAACATTATTTTCGTCCCACTATTTTTCTGTCTATGGTGCGGGTGTAGAAAATAATTTCATGGTGTTGTGGGTGACACATAAATTACGTAGATAAAATATTTAGTGTAAGCTAATAAATTGGCACCAGCTCGCATGGAAATGGAATCAATGGAATATGAGCTCGCTCGCAATCTCACTCTGTTGTTCTTCGTGGAACGCCTACTCGATAAAGGCGAGCCGCGCACGTTGCACGATCTTTCCTGCCAGTTTGGTGCCAAGGGATTCACGAAGGAGATGCGCCAGATCGCTGGCGGGTCTCAGTCAGGATTGAAGAAATTCCTGGCTCAGTACCCGGCGTTGTTCAACATAGACGGGGACTATGTAGATATCAACACATTCCAGAAGCATACGTGCGGCGCTGGCGCGGGATCCAACAACGATTATATCGAGGAGGCCAAGGAGTACTTCGCGGGTAAGATGGTCCAATATGGCGACGGGACTGAGGTGCCGATCAAGAGCTTGCTCGGCCACCGCAGCCAGGCCTCCCCTCAGGTGCGCCACATCTCCGGGCAGCGTATCAAGGAGTTCAAAGACTTCCTCCTCAAGCATCCGGACACCTTCCAGATCATTGATGACAATGTTGTTCTAGTCAGTGAGAATCACAGGAGAGGTAACGCACACACAAACTCTGAACAATTCCACAATTTACCAGTTGCAAACATCAACACAGACACTGCTCAGCAGCTATTGGACTATGTAGCCCAGTGCATTGAGGCCAAAGGACCTGTGATGGTAGATCAACTCTTTCATTTGATCGTCTCCCGCTTTCCGCAGGAGTATTGGTATCAGATGTTCAAATCGCCGGCCGATCTAAGTGCTTTCTTGAAAATATTCTCTGATAGTTTTCATGTACAAGCAAATTTGGTCACACTAATCAGCAAACCAAAAATACCTGTAATGTATCTCAATGCAAAACCTAAACCAATATTGAAGACTGAGTCACCAAAGCCTTTGGCTGAAGAGCTGCCAGCTTCCCCTGTGCCCCCGCCTACTGTAGCTAGTCCTACCCCTTCAGACGGCACCAGCAGCCCTGCTAACAGAATACTCAGTCCAGTTGAATCTCCCCGCGGACCACAAGCAAACATTGCTAACCAAACTCTCAAACAGAGAATAAACTCAATTGTTATAAAGAATTTGGCAGAAAATATGGTCAGAGACAGAGTAAATAATCATTTGAACGCACGTAGTGCTGAGGAGACAAATGGCACTCCGAGCCTGAGAAATAACTTGATGGGAGAAGCATGGAGGCAAAAAGTCCTGCAATGCACCACTGTTATAGCTAATGTTAGAGAATGTGCAGCTTTGATGGACAGTATTATGCTTCCTAAGCGCAACTCCAAGAACATAGTATCATTTGACTGTGAGGGGATTAACCTTGGCCTTAAGGGCGTCTTGACCCTATGCCAAATTGCCACAATGAATGGAGAAGTGTTTATACTGGATATTTTGGCATGTCCAGGCATGGTCCAAGAAGGCAAAATAAAGGAGCTGTTGGAATGCGAAAATGTTGTTAAAGTTATTCATGATTGCAGAAATGATTCAGTTAATTTGCACAATCAATTTGAAATAGTACTAAAGAATGTGTTTGATACTCAGGCAGCCCACGCTGTGCTGCAATTACAGCAACAAGGAGTGCCTGTTTACAAGGTCAAGAATCTAAGTCTCAATGCATTATGTGAACTATACAATGCTCCGATGAATCCTATGAAAGAGCAGTTGAAAAATGTTTACCGACGGGACCAGCGGTATTGGGCAAGGCGCCCGCTATCCAAAGACATGATCATCTACGCCGCATCTGACGTTCTTTCCTTGGTTAACCCTGCAATATACGCCTACATGTCTGGCAATATAAGGGCTGAAAACCAACAGTTATTTGAAGAACTAAGTAATGAACAAGTCTTCATGCACATTCAGCCAACTGAAGTGAAACTCCGCAAGAGACAGAGGAAAATAAACACAGAAGTTGGAGAATTGAAACATAAGTTGGCTGAATCTACAAAGAATATTGTTTTAAGCAACAGGGAAATCAGATTGCTTAGATATTTAGAGCTGACTGAAGAGGAAAAGGAAAAACTAAAAGGATGTCACAAAATATCAAAGAAACTGGAGAAACTTGAAGCTATTGGTCAAGACAGGGATTCCGATTCAGATGATGATGAAAAAGAAAATGAGATGATGAGCTTAGAATCAAATCCTTCTGATCCAATTTCGTCCCCTCACTCCACTCAACCGCCTAGTCTTACTGAGTCTATGCAGATGATGGACGAAATTTTATCAGACACATCTATGGATAAAGTGGAAAAGATAAATCGCCTCGAGGCAATACTCTCTGCCGTAGCTCCGCTGAGTGGCGAACTTGAAGACAAGTTCTCGCAAACGATGGAACAGACACTGCCACTGCTCAAGAATAAAGATTGGTCCAATCTGAGCCAAATTTTGAACATAGGAGAGCCTGACAGGAAGAACTGTTCATGCAGATGCCATAACAACCATGTTGATGAAGTGAAGTGTATTGATCTCAAAGAAAACAAGAAGGCTGAGACTGGGTCGCAGACCCTCAGCACCGGGGATATCGTTATCACGAGGATCCATTTCCGGGAGGAGGATAAGGCTAACGAGCGCATCGTCGACGCCACGCCTGCCAACAAAAGGGTCGTCAATAACATCTCTTGATGACACTCAGCTTTCTTTAACTTCCGATTACCTGAGTGCCACAGTTTATTTCACTCTGTCTATAATGTGATCGTTTTATACCTAGTTTTAATTTAAAGATATTGCTCTCCTTTCATTAATATCTCCGATCAATTGCTCCGTTTAGCGGAGGTACGATACCGGTGCGATTGTATGAGATTGAATAAATTAAGCGCGATGCGAGGTCGTGCATTGCCAAGTGTATATACGCCTACACTATTTGTTCATTTGAGCGGAGATGAGCGTCTACACTCGAATAAATGCAATACAACAGTAATTCGCATACATCATAATACTAAATAGACACGGCTACTTAGTTCCTGGAGAAGGAATTGACAGTATTTGCTGATCTATTGTACTTTTACTTTTTATTTATTTTGGCTTTTGCCTGTTAGGTATCCAAACATTTATGTGATAAACTTCAAGGCCTCTTTTGCTCTCCTTCTACTTTGAATTGTAAATAAGATAAAATTTGATTAGCATGCATAATCTTCCACTTCGAAATCACGATAAGACTCGAGATTCGATAGGATTTTAGCTAACTAAATATAGAACTACTTATTTATTTAAAAGAAAGTTAGGGGCAATATTTTGCCCCCAACTCTTACAATAAAGGGCAATAATAGGTATACAACAAAGTAACGTAAACTATTTAACCGAAATGTTTAGACTAATATATTTTTAATCCCAATGGTTATGGGTTAGTGTTTATTAACGTGAATTTTGTTAGGTTGAAGTGGTGCTTGGACAGTCTAATTCAGTTGTGTTATTGTGTTTATAGCAGATTTTGAATTGTAACACTGAGAGGTAGACTGTTGCACCAGCAATTTATCTTTGTGATGAATAACACTGAGGTTGTAACACGTATTATTTAAGTAAAACTAATATTTTGTGCCTTCGAGTCATATCCAACGAATGCCTTGATTATTGTGAATTTGTAGAAACTTTTTATACATTATATTTATGTGGTAGGAACACAAGATGTAGATGTTTATTGTCTATCAATATCACTTAGGTTAAAGTTTATACATAAATTTTTATCTACCACAAAAGAAAATGTAATATTGTACCTTACCTAACTTAATTAAGATGAAGTTTAACCTACACAGTATTTCTAAGCTTCCTAAGTATTTAACATTGTTATTGTAGACTTGTTGCATAATTCAATAGTTTATTATTGTGTTATTTGATAACAAGAAGTGGATAGCTAAATATAGCTATACCTGTGTAATTATGAATTAGAGAAACATTGCTTTTGTATCCATTTACCTATGTTCTATCTACTCTTATTATGTACTAATCGTCAGGTTTTTTTAAGTATTACCTACCTACTTTTGTCAATCATGTTCAAACTGACCTATAAAGGTGCCCAGTTTTTTTATGAAATCTGTGAACTTTACAATGAAATGCTCTTAATCACATTCTAAAAGGAAATTTGGTAAAATTTTACACTTAGGCTGGCTTTGTTTAATCTTTAGGTACCTTACTATTTACACAGCGTATATTTTCGTTTATTTGCAAAGCTTGAGTTTTTCAAACATTTTATCAGTGCCACTAATAGGTTTTATTAATTTTAAGGAGCATTTTTAGTCAATTTAAGCATAATCACCACGTTCTGTTTTATTTCTAGCTACCCGCAATATTTAAAATTGTGTATAGGTACTCGAAAATTCGCTTTCGAAAAGTCGTTTATTGTAACGCGGCCATTAGTTGGTCCGTTCGCTAATTTGCGCATCGTTTATGTTAATTATAATAAAAAGTTTAAAAAATTCTTTGTCTCTTATTACATACTCATTCTGTAGATAGGTTTCAGTACAATACATAGGGTCGGTTGATAGGTATATGAAGCGTCGCGTAACGCCAAAATATGATAAAATATTTGACCTTTCACGCATAAAAATTATAATAAATAAATAAATATTGCTGGACAATTCACACAGCATTATCTAGCCCCAAGCTAAGCAGTGCTTGTGTTATGGGTACTAGATAACTGATATACATAATACATTACACTAACATACATAGATATTTTTTATTATACATCCAGAACACCCTGAACTGAATCTGCAGATAGTACAAATATTTGTGTAGGTACCTATGCAAAATGTCAGCCAGATCCGTCCAGTAGTTTTGGCGTGAAGAAGTAACAAACATCCATCCATCCATCCATACAAACTTTTGCATTTATAATTTTAGTGTGATATTGCTTTCACTGCTGCTTAGCCATGGCGGAGGTGCAACCCGTAAGGGCGCGCCGCCGCCGCCGCCGCCGCCGCTGCTACAGGAGCTCCGGATGAGCTGCTTGCGTGTGCGTCAAGTTAGCAGCCACACCATGGAATTTGGTGGTTTCAACTATGCCAATAAATGTACCATGAAATTGTGCCTCTCGATGCCTAAGTAAAATAAATAGTGCCCCAGTACTTTAGGAGATATTTAGGTCTTTCACTGTGGCTGCTATCTTGACGTCAAGCTGGCAGCCCCACTGATTTCGACGAAACTATAGCGAGATTAGAATCGTGAACTATGCCAAATAACTGTGCCGTACGATACCTAGTTCTCCTGCAAAGCTTAGAACTAGACTCCGTGTGGTTTACGAGATATTTGGCTCTGAACAGCTACGTACATTACGCTGAGTACAGATGAGTACAAAAGTTTACATTACGCAATCGTAACATGTCGCTAGATGGCGTTTATTGCAGCTAAAGCGCTTTGATCACTTATAATAATATTGTAGTTACTTATATCACTCGATAGATGGCAGGATTTCGTTTTGGTGCCTACGTTTGTAAGACAAAATGTGTCCACACAACAACGGCTTGCCAGGAAGTTCTAAACAAGTAGACAATTAGTAGTACTTACCGATTCGGGATTTATTCTTCATTAATGATTGTTAACTATTATATAATTATCTCGACTCCAAGCATGTACATTTTAGTTTTTGTCATTGGAATTAGTTGACATAATTTGCAGCTATTTGGAAAATGGATTCTGAATAGGTAGATAAGCACCCACTTAATACACAAGATGGTTTTTTGAGAAGGGCGGTGATGGCCAAGTCCGAAACCACGAGAGTTAGAGAAAAGTCGTGAAAGGAGTCTACTAGGACTTATGCCAAAAACACACTAAGGTTCATTCCAAAAAATATTCTTATTATTAGATTATTAACTAAGGTCACCAACCAAATCAAAGTTATTCTTCTCTTATCAGTATGGTCATTTCAGGTAAGTACTTAAATTTAAAGGTTTTATAACCAAATAACATATTCATAACATTTATTGCAGTCAATAATAATTTAGTAGAATAATAATAATTTAGTAATAACTACTGACGGCCTCTGTGGCGCGGTGGGCGAAGGTCTGCCTGCGACCCAGGAGTTTGCGGGTTCGATTCCCGCCTCGGAACAAATGTGTGTACGATCTGCAGACATTTGTTCAGGGCGTTCTGGATGTTTAATATGTATAATAAAAAAATATCTATCTATTTAGTGTATTGTATTATGTATATCAGTTATCTAGTACCCATAACACAAGCTCTGCTTAGCTTGGGGCTAGATAATGATGTGTGAATTGTCCAGTTACTTTACTAAATTCCAATAAAGCATTTTTACCTAGTAAATTATCATTCTATAATAATAATAATAATAATAAATAAATCTTTATTTCAGTAAGCGGTATACATAACATTGGTACATTTACTTAAATTTAGTCGGGTATATTTGATCTATGTCTGAGGTAGTCAGGTACTCGTACCTTAAACTAGACTCTGTTCCCCACACTAGGTCTGGACGACCTGTATTGTGGTTCAGCTGTCGAACTCTACCTAACTGACTTTCCGGCATTTTCCGACATTTTCCGGCTTTAAATACATCTACTAAAAAAGTAGAAATCTACCAAAAGTCAAAGGTCACACTGGTTTCGTCAAAATAATAAATACCAACGTAGTTGAACTTTATTAAATAGGCATTTATTCTTTAATAACAGGTCCTGAAATTCCTTTATCACGAGGTAATAATTTAATATAATATCTTAACTTATTTCTCGTCGTATAATTTACATTACGAGAGAGACTACCCTAAATAGAGCTAGATCTAATGCTGAAAGCGCTAAGATGGCAGCCCAACTACTAAACGGATGTTGCAGGTTGTGCTCGTGTCTGGCGCCTGGGTGAAAAAAGAACTTAACTTGTCGATACTAGCCGTTTTAATCTTTATTTGTAGTAGTGTAATTCTTAAAATTGCATGAAACTGCAACAAAATCTTGCCATCTGTCGGGCAATAGAATTTAATTCAAACACTTATTTTATCTTATTATTAGGTAGTTTGAGATTTATATATAAGTTTTTTTTTAATATCGCTGTAATAGTTTTATTTCGAATAGTTTAGGAAGAGGTGCGAAGTTGCACTTAGTGGCCACCATCCTCTGTCCTTTCCGCCGTCAATCCGCCGTCAAGTAAGCACGTTAGATGCAATAAACGCCATCTAGCGACAAGTGGCAATCGTAATGTAGTTAATGTGGCTAGCCGTTGTGTGAACACATTTTGTCTTACAACGTAAGCACCAAAACGAAATCCTGTCATCTATTGAGTGATATATTTTGTACAATATGGCTATACAACGGCAGAACAAAGTAACTACAATGTTATTATAAGTGATCAAAGCGCTTTAGCTGTAATAAACGCTATCTAGCGACAAGTGGCAATCGTAATGTAAACTTATGTACTCATCTGTACTCTGCGTAATGTACGTAGCTGTTCAGAGCCAAATATCTCGTAAACCACACGGAGTCTAGTTCTAAGCTTTGCAGGAGAACTAGGTATCGTACGGCACAGTTATTTGGCATAGTTCACGATTCTAATCTCGCTATAGTTTCGTCGAAATCAGTGGGGCTGCCAGCTTGACGTCAAGATAGCAGCCACAGTGAAAGACCTAAATATCTCCTAAAGTACTGGGGCACTATTTATTTTACTTAGGCATCGAGAGGCACAATTTCATGGCACATTTATTGGCATAGTTGAAACCACCAAATTCCATGGTGTGGCTGCTAACTTGACGCACACGCTGCTTGCTCGTCGAGGGCCATTTACGTGTTAATAGGTAGGTTAAGTTTGTACCTACACAGTTTTGTATCAACCTCAACAGCCTGTATTGGTCCATTGCTGGACGCAGGCCTGATAAGCGCCTTATTCGCATTTATCTCGTGGAGGGTATTGTCCATAATCCCCACTCTGGGCATGCGGGTTGGGGTGTAATATATAAAAATTGTAATTATAAAATTTGGTGGTATAATTGTTCTGCAGGGGGTGCTGCTGCCCGCCTCCCGGTGGATATCCCTTAGTGCCTCATTCGACACCCGCGGGAAGAGTTGGGGTGGTGCAAATTTTAAGCCAGCATCACACAGCTGAGAGCAGTATAGAGTGCAGTAATAATAATGCTGGACAAATTCACACACCATCGTATAGCTAAGATCCAATCAAAATCGATCAGCGAGTTCATTTAGCGGGTCGGTCGTACGTATCTCGTTGGTACCTACCTACCTATCATAATCGTAATCAGCAATGTGCGAAAGTTATCGCCCGAATAAAAATAATACACGCAATGCTACGCGCAGTGCAGCTTGCATAATATCACGCGGTAATGTTATTGTCTTTCTTTACATTAATATTCTCTCACCTACCCACTTTGGGTTGAGAATTTAATGAGTGTAGAAAGTGCACAGCTTACTAGTATTTCGAGAGAAGTTCGTAGGTAGGTAAGTAGGTACCGGCCGCGTCGTCGTCGTCTCTACTTTACGTAATTAACCGACTTCAAAAACAGGAGGAAGTTCTCAATTCGACTGTTTTTTTTCAAGTTTGTTACCTCAGAACTTTTGACTGGGTGGTCTAATTTTCATGATTCTTTTTTTATATGAAGCCTGTGTGGTCCCATTTTAATTTGGTTCAGCTATGACAGTGGGATCCATGAAAATCCATCATGACCCCCCCCCCCTTTGACTGGGTCTAGCTCCCTAAAACGCAGTCTTCCCTCCTGAAGCTTGCCGATAAAAAAAATCGAGAGGGTCGGCAAATATAAACAAACGAACGCTTCGAACCCAAAACCCAACTAATTGTTTACCTAAAATACCTATACCTACCAACAAGGAGGTAAGTAAATATGTAGGTAGCTAAAATAACATCTGCGTTCAAGAATTATTATCATGATAATAATTCTTGAACGCAGATGTTATTTTAGCTAAAATAAATGCATTTATTTTAGTTAGGTTAGGTACGGTACGTACGGCCTACCATACCTTACTCAAAGAGAATACAATACAAATACAATAACTTCGTAAGACCTTACTAATACTAAAATAAATGTTACTTTCTTCGACGGTCCCTGTCAGACATATAAATGTAGTTTTAATCCCTCAGCACACAGACGCTAATTAATTAGCGCGTCTTGACGACAAGAATCGCGACACGCGATTTTGGCGATTTTCTTGCGCGATTCCTGACACACAGCAGCGGCTTATGCCCCGCCGCGCTTTACCGGCTGCGCGAACAACGAACACCATCCCGCTACGCCGCGCCGCCGCCCCGCGCCGCCCCGCCCCGCCGCGCCGCCCACAAGACGCAGCTTCAAAAAAAGCCAAATCGCAGCTCAAAAATTCGGACTAGCCGAATTGCGGCGATAAAATAGCGGCAGTGTGCATCAACGTATGCGGTTTGTTTAGCACAAAATGTACTACAAACAAATATCGCGAAATCTAACGACACAGGTCGTGCTTAAAAATTTGCGCCTGTGTGAGTAGGGCTTAAAAAGCTGTCCGATAACTATGAATGTCATAATTTATGTCAGTGTCACTTTTTAATCAATGTCAAAATTAAATCAAAACACAAAACCGACAACTGTTCGAATTTGAAATAATTTGAATTTATTTGTTTGTTTACATACTAGATTATTATAATCTTTGAGACTTTCATATATAATACATAATAATACATACAATACAACATAATCTTACGAAGATATTGTATTCTCTTTGATAATAATAGAGGACCTCCCACAATCCTTTGCACCAACATGGAAGACTTTGATATATTTACAGACCAAATAGAGTTCACGAAACCACTGTACAAGAATGTATTACACAAATTGGTTTATGAAGCCCCGGCGACTCCGCATGGGCCAAATTATCAAAGTAAGTGTCTCAAATTGGTTTTATACCATATCAAAAAAGTTAAAACGTTTTGCCTGGTCCTAGAATAGAAGAATAACCTTGTCAAATAAACTCCCTCCATGCTCTCTGACATTAGTTTAGGCCTACGTTTAATCGATAGTATAAATGAAAAATTGACCTTTTAACAGTCCTATTACTTCCAATAACGTTCCACGGGATGCACGTTGGTCCTGAGGCTGACCTCTCCCCAGTTATCTTGGTCTGCATTTCAGTGGAATAGTAAATGCACATAATATATCCTGCATCCATCGTCTCTGTTGAGACTGGCTGCTCTGTCTGATGTCTGGCTAGGGGGATACTTCTTAATAATAATAATATAAAATTAATTTGTCTTTCAATATAGTCTTAAATAGAAGTGCGTAAACACTTTGGTTAACACTGTATTAACTATCTACATGACCTATGTTGAGAGAGATTAGTGCCTGTAATAGGTTTATTAAATCTGTGGTGCAGCTTTATAAACAAACTAGCTGCACCCAGCGGCTAAGCACATGTTGTTCCTATGGAAATGTTTAAAGGTGATTTTTATCCCACGGTAACAGATTTATGGGAATAAAAGTAGTCTATATTTGATTCCAGGATTAGAATTACCTGTATGCAATATTTCCGGCAGATTCGTCTAGTCGTTTTGGCATGAAGAAGTAATAAACATCCATCCATACATCCATACAAACTTTCGCCTTTATAATATTAGTGTGATGTGATGTAAACAGTTGCTTACAAACTATGTATGTAGGTACTTATTTATGTATGTACAGTAGGGCCTCGATAATCCGAACGCCTAAAATTTATACCCTGTTCGGATAGACGCAGCGTTCGGATTATAGTAGGTATGCAGACATTTTTGAAAAAAAAAAACAAAAAATTTATAATGGAAAATATGTTTTAATCATTAGAAAATGTTCCAATGTAATTATAGGTGATGCTATTACATTAAATACATGTACCTACATTTATACTTTTTTGAAGAATTCTGATATAAAACATTGACGGTTAGTATTTAGCGAAGGGATCTTGTCAGTCAATATCGTCATTGCTTGCCAAGGAAATTATTAATTTCTTATTCTGAGAAGCCTCTATTATGAAAAATGCATAATGGTAAGTCATCTTCAAGATCAAATCAAAATCTTCCATGTTTTGTCTCTTCCATGACTCCCGGCGGGGCGGGGGGTTGTTCGGATTATAGAGGTATTCGGATTAGCTTGGGTACGGATTATCGAGGCCCTACTGTAGTTACTTTGAAAACAAAATAATATGATAATAATTAAATCTCAACTTAGATCACTCACTTTATCTTTATATAATGACTACATAGTATAAAACAAAGTTGCTTCCCTCTGCCCGTCCCTAAGTTGAGGTGATCTTTAAAACTATGCAACAGATTTTCCATATTATTATCTCAGTCTAGCTAGATCATCTGCATAGCATCATTCACAGCCAGATTTACCCACTGCCAGGTAAATCATGCTGGCCTCCCGAAGTTTGCGCCATCCACATTTACCTTACACATTACACACATAATATGAACTAATTTTATGTACATATGAATTAAATTATTCATCCTTTGGCGCAATGGGTTGACAACATCTGAAAGACTTTGGGTTACATGTGGCCGAAACTGGCGCAGAACAGAGGCAAATGGCATGAGCATTGAAAGGCCTATGCCCAGCAGTAGGTCGTGAAGGACTGTTGATGATGATGATAAGATTATTAATTTCTTCCTCTTCAGGTGGTCATAAACTCTTAGCTGAGGAGTGCTCAGCAGACGATGATGTGAAGCGTGCCTTCCATTTAAGCGAGGCTGTCTCCTCGTCCATGCGGATGATGGCTGTCTACAGAGATGAGCAGATCACAGCTGCGGGTAAGTTATACAAAATAAGTTAATTTATTGACGACCTCTGTGGCGCGGTGGGCGAAGGTCTGCCTGCGACGCAGGAGGTTGCGGGTTCGATTCCCGCCTCGGGAAAATTTGTGTACGATCTGCAGAAATTTGTTCAGGGTGTTCTGGATGTTTTTCTATGTATAATAAAAAATATCTATCTATGTAGTGTATTGTATTATGTATATCAGTTATGTAGTACCCATAACACAAGCTCTGCTTAGCTTAGGGCTAGATAATGCTGTGTGAATTGTCCAGCATTAATTATTTATTTATTATTTATTTATTTAGATTTAGATTTATTTATTTGTATATACATAGAATCATAGTATACAGCTTCAGTCTAAATCTAGGCTCAATAGTACATGCAGCCTGTAGGGCACAGTAAAAGAATGAATACATACAGGAGTTGGGATGGTGCAAATTCTAAACCAGCACCACACAACATGATCAAGGCAACAAGCTACTAACTATTTACTTACGATAAAATCAGCACACTTATTTTATTATGTCTATGGCTGAAGTGTTGGTGAGTGACACAGATGTCTTTAAGGAGGGTTTGCTTTATGAATAAACTAGCTGCGCCCCGCGGCTTCGCACGCGTTGTTCCTATGGAAATGTGTAAATGTGATTTATATCCCACGGGAACTGATTCAGGGGATAAAAAGTAGCCTATGTTTGATTCCAGGATTATAATTGACTGTATGCAAAATTTCAGCCCGATCTGTTCAATAGTTTTGGCATGAAGAGGTAACAAACATCCATCCATCCATACATACCCATACAAACTTTCACATTTATAATATTAGTGTGATTAGTCTGATTAATTAATAAAATTTAAATAAAAAATAATATTGAACTGTTCATACAGCGTTATAGCTAGCCTCAACCTAAGCAAGCACAGCTTATGTTATGGGTAGGTACTAGATACTATGGGTACCTACTATGGTCTGTCCATTTTGAATGGAGCATGTTAGTATACAAAATACGACACAAATAACAAAATCTCACTTGCTTGGCGTCGAGTTTCAGATATAATTGTAAGCAATTTTTATTGAAGGGAGGATCTAAAATCGACAAGTAATGTAAATTACGTATAAAAAGACGCGCCAACAAAGTGATGGGCGGTTTGTTTACGTTTATGCCTCATTCAAAATGGACACGGTATAGAACAGTATGAATGAACTCTTTATTTTGTACAAAATATTGATTAAGTACGTAAAAAGTATATAAAACAACTAAATGTAATAAAAAAGGTACAAATTGCGGCCTTTTTCCTTTTAGCGTATTCTTCCCTATTAACTAACGGCTGATTACTAAAAAAAAATATGAATATCCTTTTTCAGCAAATAAGCTGCAAAAGATAACCAGTTACCTGAAACCAATAAATGATTTGACAAAACTACATCCATTGTAAGTATATACTCATATAATAGCAATACTGTTTTATAGTCCAGTCTGCGCCCCGCGGCTTCGCACGCCTATCCCACGCGAACTGATTTATTTGATAAAAAGTAGCCTATGTGTTATTCCAGGCCTAAAACTACCTGTAGGTATGCAAAATTTCAACCCGATCCGTTCAGTAGTTTTTGCGTGAATGAGCAACAAACATACATACAGACATGTTTACAAACTTTCTCGTTTATAATATTAGTAGGATACCACAACATTTACTATTATGTAAAAGTAAATAGGAATAAATGTTTAATACATAAAACAACATACAAACAGCAGGGCAATGCAGCCAGCATCTTGGGGACGCTTCCAACTTGTATTGATATGGATCAGTTGAGCTACCTGTAGATTGTTTGCCAATAGTCGGCAGTTAGCTTAATTGCTTCAATTGTAAATACTTGTTCTTATTGATTTCTATTATTTGATTGTTGGTTTTGTTATTAAATAATTCTAGGTAAATAGTTTTTTATATAATTTAATTAGGGACTTTGGAGTCTAACAATGGCTAACCCCCGGTTTCTCGAACGCTTGTCACATTGAATGGATAGTCAACGGCTTGTTATATACGCACTGCGGAATCTGACTGCGTGAATTTTAATCTCGCGGAATATAACCTGCGTGCTCAACGTAACTTACACGTACGACGAATAGAATTCCTTGCTATTTTAGCTACCTCCAACTTTATAGTGCTCCAAACATTCATATTTTTCCGCTAGTGAACTTCCATTAAGTTACAGAATTCTGCAAAAAAAACCACGCGGGTAATAAAAGCAGTGCGTGTACAGCCTGACAAATTGTCAACAATTTGTCAAAATAATAAGCGTTCGAGAAACCGGGGGTAAGTCAGTCTCATAAGATATCTTAGTAATTAATGAATCACAAGTATTCTATATGTATATACTTATACAAAGTAACAGCAGCAATAGAAGTTTGTTCCGTCAATACATTCTGAAATAAGCCCATATCAACTACATCAATAATACACTCTGATTTGACAACCTCTGTGGTGCGGCGGGCGAGGGCGCCTGCAAAATTCTAAAATGCTTTATTTCTATAAATACAAAAAATGTACACTTAGAAATGGTCAAATCATATTAAAAAATAAATACTCCTGCGACCCAGGAGGTTGCGGGTTCGATTCCCGCCTCGGGACAAATATTTGTACGATCTGCAGATATTTATTCAGAGCGCTCGCTCTGGGTGTTTTCTATGTATAATAAAAAATATCTAGTTATGTAGTGTATTGTATTAAGTATATCGGTTATCTAGTACCCATAACACAAGCTCTGCTTAGCTTAGGGCTAGATAATGCTTTGTGAATTGTCAAAAACATATTTATTTTTGTATTTTGCAATTAAATCTTCTCACATACCTAATTAATACAAATTTCAGATCAAAAGCGGACCAGGATGTGTTTGATCTATTTGCACCACCAGTTGTCACTAAATCTCTAAAGAAGTTGCGGATAGAGGAGAATATTCCATTCCACAAGCAATACCTAAAGTTTTCTAAAGATAATAATGTAGACAACTTTATGAAAATACTAAAGGAGCTGCCTAAAGGTATTATATTTTATGATTAATTGATTTAATTCACTTAAAATAGTCTCCTGATAAACGCCATAATGGCATTACCCCCATGAGTTAAACGCCAATAGGCGTTTATCAGAAGGAGGCCTGCGCCCAGCCGTGGACTGATACAGGCTGTTGAGATTGAGGTTGAGGACTTAAAATTGTCTTAGGGGTCTTATAACAGACTAGCTGCGCCCCGCGGCTTCGCACGCGTTGTTCCTATGGAAACATTAAAAGGTGATTTCAACCCACGGGAACAGATTTATGGGATAAAAAGTAGCCTATGTTTTATCCACCGTGTGGTACCGGCGGCATAGACCACCGTGTGGTGCCGGCGGAATAGAATTTGCACCACCCCAATTCTTCCCGTGGGTGTCGTAAGAGGCGACTAAGGGATATCTTCTGGGGGGCGGGCAGCAGCGCCCCCCGCAGAACAAATCTTCCACCAAACTGCGATCCCCAACCCGCATGCCCAGCGGTGGGATTATGGGCATTATCCCCCCCCCCATGAGTTAAACGCCAATAAGGCGTTGATCAGGGGGAGGCCTGCGTCCAGCAGTGGACCGATACAGGCTGTGGATGGATGGATGTTTTATTCCAGGATTAGAATTACCTGTATGCAAAATTTCAGCCAGATCTGTCCAGTAGTTTTGGCGTGAAGAAGTAACAAACATCCACATCCATACAAACTTTCGCCTTTATAATATTATATAGTGTGAGTGTGACTACGCGTCTCAAATACTTAAACGTTCGGCAAGTTGCCGATTGCAAGCCGACTACCCCGTCGACTGCAGGCGACGGCTGTCGACGACTTCCGACTCTTATCGGCAACTACGATAAGGTACCGTGTATTTGAACGTAGCCGAAAGATGATCTTAATATTCGACTCGAGGCGGGAATCGAAGCCTCATGCGTAGCAGGCGGATCATCGCCTACCGTGCCTATTGAATTTCACGGCACGCCGATACATAATACGATATCTCGTCGGAATTAGGTTGCTAAGATTATTTATTACTATTTCAGAGTGGACAGTCATCCAACTAACAGCTCCATACAACCCCAATGAGAACTTGAAGCCAATCCAGGAGTATCGTCAAGAGATAGACTCTCTGCATCTAAGTGTGTTCACTAATGACTACTTGGATGATGTAGGACCATTCACCATTAATATTCCTGCTAATGTTACTAAAGGTAATGTCCAAAAAATTACACTTATATGATAAACTTAGCTGCGTCCCGCGGCTTCGCACGCGTTGTTTTGGTGATTTCTATCCCACGGGAACTGATTTATGGTATAAAAATGTCTTTGTTTGATTCCAGGGTTAGAATTATGTTTGCAACATTTCAGCCCGATCCGTTCAGTACTTTTGGCGTGAAGAGGTAACAAACATCCATCCATCCGATCGTACCTATACATATTTGTCCCGGGAATCGAACCCGCTACCTCCTTTGTCGCAAGCGGACCTTCGCCCACCGAGGTCGTCAAAGTACAAGGTGCAGCGCCGAATGGCCAAAGAGGACGAGAAACGGACACTCGCGCCTATCTGTGTGTAGATGCCCGCGCCCCGCAGTACCTTCCTTGACTATTTCTTTGCATGTTGGCGCGCACAATGAATCAAAAGAAATAAAGTGTTTCCCCTGTTTTTAACCGACTTCAAAACAAGGAGGAGGTTCTCAATTCGTTTTTTTTTATGTTTAACACATTGATGGCCCAAGACGCAGACCCCAGTCTCCGTCTCCGTGAAACGGTGCGGTGCGCCCCCTGTGGTTCGCACATCCGAGCTTGAGCAGTTAATGCATTAACCTCAGAACTTGTGACTGGGTGGTCAGATTATCATGATTATTTTGTAATTAGCTGCGCCCCGCGGCTTCGCACGCGTTGTTCCTATGAAAACATTAAAAGGTGATTTTCATCCCACGGGAACAGATTTATGGGATAAAAAGTAGCCTATGTTTTATTCCAGTATTAGAATTACCTGTATGCAAAATTTCAGCCAGATCCGTTCAGTAGTTTTGGCGTGAAGAGGTAACAAACATCCATCCATACATCCATACATCCATCCTTTATAATATTAGTGTGATGTGATGTGCTGTCATAGTGTGATTTGAAAGCTGGTACTCCGCGTGTGGTCCAATTTTTTTTTTGCCCAGTTCTGACATGGATCCCCCATGTGAAAACCATAAACTTGAAGTCGGTTAACAGTAGGTACATACTTTTTAAAACAAAAACAATTATTTGTACAGAAGGAGAAAAGCCCCTGTTCACGGAGCTATACTCAATCCTAGAAGAGAACTACAAGACTATAGACAACGCGCAGTCCCTCAACAACAAGAGACTGGTCCAGAACTACTGGAACAGGCGCGAGGATATCGATCTCAGGCTCATGGTGAGACATAATGCGATTTACTATCCACATAGATAAAATAGAGTAGTGCCCGTGAGACATAATGCGATTTACTATCCACATAGATAAAATAGAGAAGTGCCCGTGAGACATAATGCGATTTACTATCCACATAGATAAAATAGAGAAGTGCCCGTGAGACATAATGCGATTTACTATCCACATAGATAAAATAGAGAAGTGCCCGTGAGACATAATGCGATTTACTATCCACATAGATAAAATAGAGTAGTGCCCGTGAGACATAATGCGATTTACTATCCACATAGATAAAATAGAGTAGTGCCCGTGAGACATAATGCGATTTACTATCCACATAGATAATAGAGTAGTGTCCTGGGTAGTAGATTGTACACCGAGTTGAGAAAGTGGTCAATTCCTATCAAGTGTGGCAAATGAGGCACGATGCGCAGCCGAGGGCCTTAAGACACACGCGGTAGGAATCGCATTTTCTCCCGTTTGTGCACCGTCGAGGAAAATCAACGTTTAAAATCTTTAAAATCACGGAGTAGATTCAAATTTTAAGCTCCAATGTAGCCGTCGTCGGTCGGTACGTCGGCAAAGACGGGGTTTCTACCTTATGTTTGGAAAAGGAATAAGCATTTTCTGAAAAGGTGTAGTTTAAAGATATTATTCTATCCGTCGTCAGTTGGATTATCGGAAGATATTGGATACATTTAATGCGTCATAGTTTGGAAGTTAGCTAGGGTAGCTAGTGACGTCACATCTAGCTAAAAAGTGTCGCAAGGTATGACGTCATGCGAAACTTTAACTAGCTAAAATCTTCATTTTTTGTTTAAACAATAAAAAAAACGTGTCCTATATCTTCTGATAATCAAACTAACGGTCTAATTAGATTTATTTAGGACACTAAACTGCCCTACGCTGTTGTCACAAATCCAGGTTTTCGGGCCTGGATTTGTGACAACAGCGTAGCCAATAGTTTTTCATGCCGAGTCAATGATTAGACAACCCGTCACTAAGAGGGACCGGATGCAGAAAGAGGCAAAAAGAAATAATTTTATCTAACTCATTAGAATGTAATCGGGTTAACTACGAATCTTGTTTGCGTTGGAAGAACTCCAACGTTGGAACAGGGGGTAAGTTGCTCTTTCAGTTAGCGACGGCGACGACGCGATCGAATGACAATGTAAAGTCACATTCAACCTCAACCTCAACAGCCTGCGTCCAGATAAGCGACTTATTTGCATTTGTCTCATGGGGGGGTAGTGCCCGTTACTTTTATCTAACCTTCTAGCTTCTGCGCGTATTTAGTATAAGTGTCAATTAATATAGTGTAGTTAAATATAGTGTTGTGTAGTTTATAGGCAAATAAAATTATTATCCTTCTCTCTTTCTATTTTTATTATTGTTATATTTATTTTTGATATAATGTTCCTGCAGAGTGTTATAAACGTGATGGACCGCAACTGGCTCGGCGGGTGGGGCTGCCTGCTGACCGGCCGTCTGGCAGACGAGTGGAGGGAGAAGGTTGTGCGGACTGTGGACGCTGCTATTGCTGACTGGGGGTAAGTAGATAGACATGATGGACCGCAACTGGCTTGTGGGGCTGCCTGCTGACCGGCCGTCTGGCAGACGAGTGGAGGGAGAAGGTTGTGCGGACTGTGGACGCTGCTATTGCTGACTGGGGGTAGATAAACGTGTTGGACCGCAACTGGCTTGTGGGGCTGCCTGCTGACCGGTCGTCTGGCAGACGAGTGGAGGGAGAAGGTTGTGCGGACTGTGGACGCTGCTATTGCTGACTGGGGGTAAGTAGATAGACATGATGGACCGCAACTGGCTTGTGGGGCTGCCTGCTGACCGGTCGTCTGGCAGACGAGTGGAGGGAGAAGGTTGTGCGGACTGTGGACGCTGCTATTGCTGACTGGGGGTAAGTAGATAAACGTGTTATACT
Organism: Eupithecia tripunctaria; assembly: GCA_955876795.1. NCBI lineage: Eukaryota > Metazoa > Arthropoda > Insecta > Lepidoptera > Geometridae > Eupithecia > Eupithecia tripunctaria. The sequence continues at coordinate 10,357,503 of OY041620.1, forward strand.
GCAACTGGCTCGGCGGGTTACCTGACTATACGTCTGGCAGGCAAGTGGCGGTGGGATGTTTTACGGACTCTCTCTGGTATTGCTGATTAGGGGTAAAAAGTTTACATAATATCGGCAGTTTTGCTCTCCAAAAGACGGATTGTTCCGTCCTACAGAAATTGGTATCCATTCGAATACCTAAGTAATTGCTTTTCTGTTAGTTTGGGATGCCCAACATGATTAATTCAAATTCAAATTCAAATTCTTTTATTTCAGATAAATAAATCCATAGTTTGTTAGTAGGTACAGTTTCTTATATTAAATGTTAGTGACTGAAGTTATTTATAAAATATAATAAAATTCATATTCAAATTCATTTAAATTAAATATAGACAACATTAGATTAAATCATATAACATTAAATTAAATTATATATAATCAGATTGAAATTAAGATTAGAATAGTTCAATATTCTAATCAAAACCTTTAGTAAATCTATCGTTGTACTGATCGAAAATAGTAAAAAGAAGCGTAAAACAAAAACCTATCGAATTTCCATTACAAATTTTTATAGAAACCGCATTTGTACAAACCTAAATTTAAAGCGAAATGTTTTTAACCATATTTCTTTTATTCCAGCTTTATTCGCCTCACAAAAAAGCAACGGATCCTACTCTACAACTTAATAGACACCTGCCCATCGCTCTCCTCCCAACAAATCAAATCTTGCCTCCGTCGCATCCTAACTGAACACGGCGATATTACCGAACTGCGGCAAGTTTTACTCCCCTGCGATAAATGTAGCAAGGACTTTGTAGCGACGTCTGAGCTGTGTTTGAAGTGTCTGTCGCAGTGTTTCGAAGCGATGCATAAGTTCAGCTTGGTGGATGGGATACGGGCTTTCTCGAAGGTTGCGTTGGAAGTTAAAGAGGGGGTAGAGTGGGGAGGATTGAAGAAGGCCAAGCGGCATCCGGTTATATTGATTGTGGATGAGGTGAGTGACGTCACATTGATGTTTTTTGCACAAAGAGTAAGTGCGATTATAGACGCGAAACATCTTCCATCTGGATGGCGCTATATGCCATAAGTATTTGCTGGCATAGTGTTGTACATTAGTCAAGAAGATAAATTGTGTCTCGAGCGAAGGAAAAGTGTTTGCGAAGCTACTCAATTTATAAATACTAACCTAAGTTGTTTCGTATTATATCATCTGTGGTTGTACTAAAGTCGTGGTCACCTCTGCTTACTTGTTTGTATACTTCGTAAAATGACCAGCTTTTTGAATTTGTATGTTTCTGTAAACTCAAAACTACTAAATCGATTCAAAAATTCTTTCATCGTTCGAATGCTACATAATGCCTGAGCATCATAGGTTAGGTATGTGTTTGATGTTTGAAAAAATAAATGTCTACCTGTGCGAAGCTAGGTCGGGCTAGTATTTTATAAAATAAATATGTTTTTTTCCAGATACTAGACACATTCCCATGGGAGACGCTGCCGGTACTAAAACACCACCCTGTATCGCGGATAGAGAACATCCACTTTCTGTACTACCTGTATAAGATTCATCAGAGCCAAGTGGTAGATGGATACTTTGAAACGAAAGGCGATGAGGGTCGATACGTCATCAACCCAGGTTGGTACACTAGTAGTATTTTATACTAGTTGCGCCCCGCAGCTTCGCACGCGTTGTTTCTATGGAAACGTTTAAAGGTTATTTTTATCTCACGGGAACTGATTTATGGGATAAAAAGTAGCCTATGTTTGATTTCAGGATTAGAATTACCTGTATGCAATATTTCAGCCAGATCCGTTCAGTAGTTTTTGCGTGAAGAGGTAACAAACATCCATCCATCCACCCATCCATCCATCCATCCACCAATCCATCCATCCATACACCTACACATCCATACAAACTTTCGCATTTATAATATTAGTGTGATAGTGTGACTAGCTGGCTAGTATCATATAGCAAAATAACAGTTTTACTTTACTTTAATTTTAGAGAAGAATCTAGACCGCATGGAAAAGCGAATGAGCTCATTCGTACAATCGATTAATTAAAATAAACTATTTGTTTATTTTATTTATTTTATTTTTTATTTTTATCTCTTAGGGACAAAAATAATCATACTTAAATCAGTTAATAGTAAAATAACTAAGTACTAAAAGTATGACCAGCCCCGTCATCCGCAAGTTACATTGTTATAATAATAAGTTACAGTTGTTATTTGTTTGAAAGCACAAGCTCGAAATCACTCTACCTACATGATTTTCTTTATACTTGTTTCCTCTGTACCTACTTTGTTAAGATTAGTTATTGGTTATGTTGTTTTGACATAATTATCTGTTAATATTAGAAGGCTTTGGCACTGTTTTTAAAATAGTTCAGGAGCTTATCCACACATACCCCCTTATTCATAATAGTCTGCTAACTAAGCACACAAATCTCGCTCTGTCTTCTTCTATTGACATAAGTCAGACTGAGAAACAACACTACTTAGTAGCTGTTTTATGTTAGCAGACCATTAGGAATAAAGGGGTAAATCTCGCTCTGTCTTCCTCTATTGACATAAGTCAGACTGAGAAATAACACTACTTAGCAGCTGTTTTATGTTACCAGACCATTAGGAATAAAGGGGTAAATGTCGCTCTGTATTCCTCTATTGACATAAGTCAGACCGAGAAATAACACTACTTAGCAGCTGTTTTATGTTAGCAGACCATTAGGAATAAAGGGATAAATGTCGCTCTGTATTCCTCTATTGACATAAGTCAGACTGAGAAATAACACTACTTAGCAGCTGTTTTATGTTAGCAGACCATTAGGAATAAAGGGGTAAATGTCGCTCTGTCTTCCTCTATTGACATAAGTCAGACTGAGAAATAACACTACTAAGCAGCTGTTTTATGTTAGCAGACCATTAGGAATAAAGGGGTAAATGTCGCTCTGTCTTCCTCTATTGACATAAGTCAGACTGAGAAATAACACTACTAAGCAGCTGTTTTATGTTAGCAGACCATTAGGAATAAAGGGGTAAATGTCGCTCTGTCTTCCTCTATTGACATAAGTCAGACTGAGAAATAACACTACTTAGCAGCTGTTTTATGTTAGCAGACCATTAGGAATAAAGGGGTAAATGTCGCTCTGTCTTCCTCTATTGACATAAGTCAGACTGAGAAATAACACTACTAAGCAGCTGTTTTATGTTAGCAGACCATTAGGAATAAAGGGGTAAATGTCGCTCTGTCTTCCTCTATTGACATAAGTCAGACTGAAAAATAACACTACTTAGCAGCTGTTTTATGTTAGCAGACCATTAGGAATAAAGGGGTAAATGTCGCTCTGTCTTCCTCTATTGACATAAGTCAGACTGAGAAATAACACTACTTAGCAGCCGTTTTATGTTAGCAGACCATTAAGAATAAGGGGGTAAGTGTCTGTTAGACTAGCTAGTATGATAGCGAAATAACATTTTTACTTTACTTTAATTTCAGAGAAGAATCTAGACCGCATGGAAAAGCGAATGACCTCATTCGTACAATACTGGTGCGGCGCATGGAGCGGGCAGGCGGGCGCGCCGCCCCCTCCCGAGGATTTCACCAGCTACCTCACTCACTCGCATATATTCCTGTGAGTATCTCACTAGATCATTCTACTAGATCAGCTTCTCGATAAACCTATGCCCGTGGCGGTTGTGGCGTAAAAATAGATGCCCCCAACTTTAGCCGCGGGCAGAATAAATAAATAAATAAGGCTGGACAATTCACACAGCATTATCTAGCCCCAAGTATTATAGTAAAGTATTATATTACCATATCAGTGCCCAAGCTAAGGAGAGCTTGTGTTATGGGTACTAGATGACTAATATACTTACTTAATACACTACATAGATATTTTTTTTTGCAAATATTTGTCCCGAGACGGGAATCGAACCCACAACCTCCAACCTGTACAACGTCGCAGACGGACCCTCGCCCGCTGCGCCACAGATGTCGTCAGAATCGAGTTAGTTAGCTATTATTGAGCTACCTGTAGATTGTTTGGAACGACAATAATTCAATTGTTCCAATTGTAGGTAATTACTAGTACTAATTCATTTCTGTTTTGATTTTAATTTTTGTGTCAATAAAGATACCTATATCGTTTTTTTTTCATAGTAAAAGATAAAAAATATTTACATAAAAGAAGATTACAATCAAATAATAGAAATAAATTAAAACAAGTAGAGTCTGTGCGGAAAGAGAACCGTCATAAGATTTAGAGGCGCAGCTGTGTTTAGTTACCATTTTTGTTAGGATGACAACACTGCCACGACATTATAGTGTGACTGTAACATCTTGATATTTTGAACCTCTTAGAAATATTGTTTTAGATTCCGTCTTTATAAATGTTTTAGAAAATTATTTTAATTATAACTAAATATCTATACTTACTCATATTATACAGTTATAATTTGTATGATTGTTTGTTTGTCGTGGGTAATCTCCGGAACAACGGGACCTATTTCAAAATTATTTTTATGACAGGCAGGTGCATCATCCAGGATAGGCTATGTATTATCTAGGTACCTACTACGTAAGCGAGGCCATGGGTAGAAGCTAGTTAAAGATATTTCTGAATATTTAAGTAATGTGCAGTTATAACCAAAGCAAGGTATGTCTTATAAAGAATAAAACAAAAATATATATTTACAAATTGGCTGCCTAATCAGAACCATAATCAAAGTCTGATTCTAAGTACTCAATATTGAACATGGTTGAACTGTCTTTGGAACTATCAGAGAGATCCAAATAACTATCTTCTTCTGAACTTGATGTGCTACCGTTACATTTATAATAAATTCTTGCATATCTTCTAATAAATGGTCTTGTTCCCAATATTTTTGTTCTACATGTATCACATGATCACACTCTTTTTTCCAATGTTCTGTAGTAACATTTCTGAAGCATTCATTTATAATTGGTAATAGTTCCTTCGATGATATGTTCACATTTTTTGATGCTACTTGTCTTTTTACTAAGCTCCAAATCATTTCAATCGCATTAAGGTCGCAGTGATATGGCGGTAATCTGACAACAGTATGACCATGTTCCTCAAGTATTTGATCGATTTCAAATACTGGTTCTCCTTTGTTCCTTTTTACCAAACTTAAAAGTTCAGCTTTCAGCGAATTATCTGGATATTCTATTCCATTATCTTCCAACCATTTTTTTATAGTGTCTTTCCTGTCGCTGCTATTTGGAGGCTTATTTAAGCGTGCACTATGATAGGATGCATTATCTAGCACAATGACAGACGGTTGAGACAGGTTTGGTAAGAGTTTTTCTTTTATCCACTTGGTGAAATTATCTCGATTCATGTCATGGTGGTAATCCGCTGAAATACTTTTAGTTTTATACGCAAGTAAACAATTTTCAATAAATCCTTCCCTGCTCCCTGCATGAACTATTATGTATCTTTCACCAAGAGAAATTGATTTTGAAACTCCAGGTTCACCAGGACCTTGCCAACATTTATTAACTTCATGTGCCGTATGAATATATGTTTCATCTATATATACAATTCGTTTTCCAGTTTCCCTCAGGCGCTTCATTGTTCGCAAATATTTAGCCCGCCATACCACAATATCATGTCTCTCAATTAGAACTTTTCGTTTTGACTCACATTTTCTATATTTGTAACCCAGTTCTTTTAAAACTCCTCTGAGAGAAGTGATTCCACCGCTAAAGTTTATATCTTCCTTTAACACCCGATGTAGCTTTCTCAAAGTCGGCACCTCCTTCCTTACAGCATAAAATGCACGAATTTTGTTACGGATGGCGCACTTATCAAAATCATCAAGAATGACTGTTTTTGGTCTTCCTTTACGATTTTTTCTTGGTGTGCACCACGCACCATTATTTGTAGAACCTTCTTTTTTTATTTTAGATACTGTATCTTTACTCAATCCTGAAAATAAATAATTTAAGTTAGTCAAACGTATTATACAATAAAAAGTATCAACACTCTTTGTACCTGCTATCAAAAGCTTTCATTGAAACAAAATAAACAAATATTATCATACGTTTATAGAAATTCCTTTTATTTTATACATATTTTGAGATTTCAAGGACCAGAGATTACCTAAGAAGTCTCTAAATATTGAAATAAAACTGTTACATACTGGACATAGCTGCCACACGTTCCGTGACTTTGTTTAGATCAATAACGTTGTATTTTGCTGCTTTTTCTCTTTGGCAAAACTGTATCATATTAAATATCACTTTTCTTGTAGAACTGTGTAAATAAAACCACACGACAAACAAGGTTTTAACATCAACTTCTTGTTTTATGAATTGCCATATAAAAATCATTGTGTTAGTTCCATTTTACGCCACGACGACGGTTTTCTTTTAGCACAGACTCTATTTACAATTAAAACAATCGAGCTAACTGCAGACTGTTGCAATCAATCTACAGGTAGCTTATACTGTTAATTAGTAATTACTTTGTTTTTCAGATATTGCGGGCACGGAGATGGCTGTCATTTTGCAAATGGCGGCGGAAACGGCGGGGCGGGAGTTGAAGGTTATAATAAAATTTATAAATATATTAGGATTTCTGATACCCGTCAAGCCGCGACTCGGCAAACGTAGTGTAGTACGCCCACCGGGGATGACGCTCTGCGAAAGAGCAGGCAGATGCTGGTTGCGTCAAGCTGAAGACAGGGCGCTATGGCGCTCATTAGGGGAGGCCTATGTCCAGCAGTGGACTAATATAGGCTGATGATGAAGTCCTGATATACCTACAAGTCCCAAAAGGCACATCCGTGAAACTGAGACTTGGCAGAATACTTTTGATATAGCATTCGACGACCTCTGTGGCGCATCTGGCAAAGGTCCTCTGGGTACTAGATAACTGATATATTTGATACAATACACTCTATTCAGAGATATTTTTTACTTAGAACAGATACAGAAAACCTCCAGAATGCCCTGAACAAATATCTGTAGATTGTACACACATTTGTCCAAAAGCTGGCAAAGAGGGTGATATATTTAATACAATACATTACATAGATAGATATTTTTTTATTACACACAGAAAACATCCAGAACACACTGAATAAATATCTGCAGATTGTACACTCATTTGTCCAAAGGCTGGCAAAGGGGGATAGCTGTGTTTCTGGCTTAAATTTTGCACCACCTCAACTCTTCCGTGGGTGTCGTAAGCCGGGGGGCAGCAGCACCCCATGCAGTACAATTATAGCACCAAACTTCCCCAACCCGCATGCCCAGCGTTGGTATTTTGGTCACTACCCTCTATGAGATAAATGCGAATAAGGTGTTTATCAGGGGGAGGCATGCCTGCAGCAATGGACCAATACAGGCTGTTGAGGTAGAGTTTGAGGTTGTCCCAAAGCGGGAATCGAACCCACAACCTCCGGCTTCGCAAGCGGACCTACGCCCACTGCGCCACAGAGGTCGTAATTTTTTTTTGTACAATCTGCGTTTATCTGTTTAGGGTATTCTGGATGTGTGCTATGTATAATAATAAAGAATACATGTCTATGTATTGAATTATATTAAGTAACAGTTGCGCCCCGCGGCCACGCGCGCGTTGTTCTTATAAAAACGTTTAAAGGTGATTTTTATCCCACGGGAACTGATTTATGGGATAAAAATTATTAAATTATTTGATTCCAGGATTAAAATTACCTGTATGCAAAATTTCAACAAGATCCGTTCAGTAGTTTTGGCCTGAAGAGGTAACAAACATTCATCCATACGTCTATACATCCATACAAACTTTCACTAACTCATAATATTAGTGTGATATCAGTTATCTAGTACCCATCATAACACAAGCTCTTTTTATCTTGGGGCTGGATAATAGGGTATATGCATGTATTTTTTTTTTAATCGATTATTTAGGTTAATACACGAAAAAAAATATAACACCCAAAAAAAATTTAATTATTGAGTTAAAAAACTAAAAGTAAAACTGATAAAAACGCTGACATGTTAGCCATTGCATTTTATGACGTCACGGATCATCGAGTTCCATAATGTAAACTCAAAGTCAAAACTTCATGCCCAAACAAAATTGCTCAAGTATGACGTCACGCTTCACGTGCCAATAGCGTTGCGTTTGGATATTTTGCTGTGTAAAATATCTACTATTCAATTACTAAATTTCACAATAAAAACATCATAAAATACAGAAATAATATCACTATATCACTAGAGAATACGTAAAAATAATATTAGCTTTTTTGAAGTCTTATGCATATACCCTATTGTGTGAATTGTCCAGCATTTTTGGCGCCACCTTCGCCCGCCGCGCCACCTAGACCGTCGAATATGTATCGTCAATTGAATGTTTAACTGTTTATTGTAGGTGCATCGGGCGCTCAAGCAGTATGCATTCTCTCAGGCTGCGGGTCTGTGAGATTAGTGCAAGAGGCGGGTAGAGCGCCACCTACCGGCGCACATAGGAAACTGCATATCGCTGGCAGGTAAGATTTTAATACCTAGGATACCTGGAAGGGTATTTTTAAGCGACTTCAAAAAAAGGAGGAGGTTCTCATTTCGTCTTTTTTATGTTTGTTACCTCAGAACTTTTGTCTGGGTGGTCCGATTTGCATGATTCTTTTTTATATGAAAGCTGCTTCCCGTGTGGTCCCATTTTAATTTTGTTCAGTTCTGACAATGGGATCCATGAAAATTCATAAAAAACTCAAAAAAAAAAATAAGTGTTTATAGTTTTTTAACACAAAATTAATTATAATACATTCGATTCGTTTCCGAAGCGAAAACATCGGATTCGAATTTGAATTCTATTCCGACGGAACTTTAGAACGCTATTTTGATTTGACAAAAGTTTCCGATATTCAGATTTTTCAATAAGTATAGCATACTATTTTATATTGTACCTACCTATGTTAAATTTGCACGCACTTTGATGCAGAATGTAGTAGAGCTAATTAGAATAATAATTTACGACCTAGGACCTACATTTCAGCAAAAAAACGTATTTATTATGATTATTATGATAAATTATTAATTTTGCTGTACCAAATTCCATATATAAAAAAAGTATATTCCAGACAACAACAAATCGTTTTTAAGCAGGTTGTCAATTCTACTGTTTTTTATTGGTTACCTATACCTTTCGACTGGATGAACCGATTTTGATGATTCTTTTTATTTGAAAGCTGGTGCTTCCAGTGGGACCACCATTTCAATTTGATCCAGTTCTGACATTGGCACCCATGTGAAAACCTTAACTTTGAAGACTGGTTATTTTGTTAAAATTATGTTTTATACTGTCTAAATAAATCAAATTAAAGAGCATGTGGATAATTGTCGATTTTTTATTTTTTATTCGTACATAGATTTCATCAGAAATCACCAATCACTGTAGAAGCGCCTCGGCAACAACTAAATGTATATGTAGGTATTTAGTCTAGATTAGAAATAAGAATACAATAGTTTAAGTGGTACCTTTTGTTCTTGCTGTTAATAAATGTTTTTTTATCTTTTTTATCTTTATCTTTTCCAGCCCCGCTGTAGTCGGTATGCTATGGGAGGTGACCGATCTAGAGGTAGATAAAGTGGTGACAACTCTGTTGTCTCTATTCGTGCCTTCCAATGCAGCGGTGCCGTGGCCAGCAGTGGGCAAGGGGAAGTGGAGTCAGGGGGAACTAGGTAAGTTTTGCAGCTATAAGTCGCATCAAACCATTGCTCAGTATCGCCATCGTCAATGCATCATGCTGAGCGACGACCTATTTACCGACTTTAGGGGGAGGTTCTATTCTCATATGTTTTTTTATGTATATTCACCGATTTCTCCGTCAATTATACATCGATTTAAAAAATATTTCGCTGTTGTATAGAGAATGGTTCCGAATTGATCGCATAGAAGTTTTGCTCTCGAAGGATTTGTATTTATCCCATCAAGCTTAAAAAACAATAAAATACTTCAGAAAAATCACGACTAGTTACAACAGTTTTGGTCATATCTTCGCCAATAGGGTATATGCATCGATTTTTTTTATTGTTTTAATCGATTCTTTAGGTCATTATTTAACCGAGAAATGATAAGACGCTCACTGAATTTCGCATTAACAAGGTAAAAAAAACCAATAAAAACTACAATCATTTTCGGGTGATAAAAACGCTGCCATATTGGGGCCATGTTTATTTGACGTCGACGTTCACACTCGATTAAAACCTTTTGTGACGACCTCAGTAGTGATCATCTCAGGAAAGAGGTTTTCCAAAAAAGCTGAAAATAACCGAAAATACGAAATGTGAAGTGGGCAGAATAGTGTCAAATCATGGTGCAGCAAGAATAATAAAAAATGAGCGTTTTGAAATTTTGCGATTGAGATTTAAAATATAAATTTTTCAATGGTTAAATTCTACAATAAAAACATCTCAAAATTCTAAAATAAATATGTACATATGTTTCTATATCAATAGAGAATACGTATATATTTTTTTAGCCATTTTGAAATCACATGCATATACCCTATTCTCCTCGATGTTTGATAATTCTTTCTCTACCCTCTAAAAGTTGAATTTGAGGTGGTACCTTAAAAGTAAGTATCAAGAGTAATTTATGTGTGCGCTGAAAAAGTATCTAAAACATGCTCTCCTTATGATAATATAATTTATCTTAGCCAAAGAAATTACAAGTATATAGTCCACAACAGAATGTATAGAAATGGCTAGAATACAATTTCCTCCTTAAATCTTGCTGTGAAAAGGTTTTAATACTTTTTATTATTACAGACACGACATTAGACCAGAAGGCTCAACCTTCGTTCGTGCCTGAACGAGATCTCCTCCGCGCGATCGCTCGATCGCGGAGCTCCACGAACTACGTGATGATTGCGAGTTCTGTGGTCGCAAGGGGCCTGCCTGTAAGGATAAGAGAATAAGGTATGTACATTTGGGGATAAGATGGAATATCCCACAAATAGTTATAAAGGGAGAACTCCTCTCCACCCAACACATAAAGTCCACTGTCCCCGGTGGTCTTTCGTCCTTAGGATTTTTAACTGACCACAGAACGGTCAGTTGTGATGTAACTGGGTCAAGTGTTTGCGCTATCTTCATGGCGCGGTGGGCGAAGGTCCGCCTGCGACGCAGGAGGCTACCTCCTGCGTCGCAGGCGGTTCAATTCCCGCCTGGGGACAAATGTGTGTACGATCTGCAGGTATTTGTTCAGGGCGTTCTGGATGTTTTCTATGTATAATAAAAAATATCTTTCTATGGAGCGTATTGATGTATATCAGTTATCTAGTACCCATAACACAAGCTCTGCTTAGCTTGGGTCTAGCTAGATATGCTGTGTGAATTTTCCGCAAAATTTCTGCCCGAACCGTTCAGTAGTTTTTGCGTGAAGGAGCAAGAAACATACATACATTTTACACACATACATGTTTACCAACTTTCGCGTTTATAATATTACATTACATACATAGGCACATTACATTGCGTTTAAGAAAGTTTTACTATAAATTAAAATAAAAGATAGGTGGCCTATTTACATAGAATCATACGGTTGTCCATCAATATTTTATTTTACTCAGAGTCAGAGTCAAATCGTTTAATTCTTTAGACTTAAAAAATAAGTACTTAGACAAGTCTAATTTTTACTATATAAACAGCTTGATAAATAGTTATTACTATCAAACAAGAAATAATGTGCAATTGACTCTAATTCACTTCAGCTGGGAATAAAATCTTCATTATTTATTGATTCTTTTTAATAAATTTCTCTATCCTTTCAGATTGGTGCAACACAAAATGTATCAACTTCAATGACCTGTGTAAATATCCTGGAACCAATAATGTGAGTGCTAACATTTTTAACAGATTATATTCTAGAGATTGGAGTTAATATATTAATTAATAACGTTCTGTAACTATTTTATATCTAAGTAATAAAGTATATTTGAATAAAAACTAAGTATTATTTTATACTGCTGTGTGTAACGTTTTGGGAAATAATCCTTTAGGACCAATTTCACAGTTTGATCCCAAAACTAAGTTCAGCTTGATCGAGATCTAATTCTTGCTATAGTTTGACCGAAACCGCTGTACCGCGCCTGAGGTATGCGCGCGGCGAGACGGGGGGGAAGTAGTAAGACGCACACGAGATAAATATCTAAAGATGGGTCGAGCGCTATCTCGTGATGTCAAGACAATCATTTTTAAAGGGGCCTAATTAATTTTATGATTTTCGATGGTAGCGGATGACGACTGGAGCCGAGAAAACGCGATTCAGCGTAACGGATACGAGCGTGACGGTTCAGTTTCATTCACTGTTCAGAAAATGCGCCCTTAGCTGACTTGGTACCTGCATTGTGATTTAAAACGTCTGTAAAATATTAATAAAGGCGATGAACAATGAATTATTTTACTTCATCGTGAATAAATGGCGCTTATTAGACTCTAGTTCAGACTTAAGTTCTATCCCTGAGCTGAGATCTGCGTAGAGTTCCGTCCTTGCACGCGCGGCGAGGGCGCGGCGCGGCGGCGGCGGCGCGACGACGGCGGCGTGCGTTCCTTGTTCTCCAGCGCTCGTTGGATCGCCTGTAAACAAACAAGATAAACTAAACTAAAACCTGAGTACGGCGTTCAGCGATTATTTTATACAATGAAAATTTCGACCCTGTCTTAGACCTCGCTTTCTCGCTAGACCTCCAATATCGTCTGACGTCATATACCCTATAAGCACCGGGGTGTTGAGACGAATGAATCGATACCTCATTTGTTGAAATCAAACGAGTAGTTTTACCGCTACGTGGGAACATAGAAATCTGCTACATAGGTACATATATACAAACATAGGGTGCCAACCTCATAACCCTGCTCCGTTGGTAGTCGGGTAACATGGTTCTTACGGCGCTGGAGTCCGTACGAAGTCCAAGAGTTTTCCGACTCCTATCCTCCGTCGCTTAGGCTCGTATTATGAAAACTTGCTCAGTCATAGAGCTATGCTTGAGTGTCGTTTATGCCATAGAAAAGCGTTGCTCAAACATAGATCGATGACTGAGCAGCCTTTCATAATACGGGCCTAAAAGTCGATATAATTTTTGAATATTATTTGATTTCTTAGGCTCTTAGGATCTTTCTGTCATCTATCACCGATAAAAAAGGCCTCCTTACAACCTTGACAGCCTGTGTCCTGTGCTATTTAAATCCGCCGTGTCGTAGTCTTTTTTTTTTCTTGACAGGGGAAAAACGATAGGTAACATGATGATGTTCTCCTAGCTAAATATTCGGCCACGGCAGCGGCCAGTCTCAACAGAGACTAGCGTCGGCTGCGGCCCGCTGTAACCCATATTAATTATAAAATGATAAATCCTCAACCTCAAAAGCCTGTATTGGTCCACTGCTGGACGGGGGCCTCCCCCTGATCAACGCTTTATTGGCTTTTATCCCATGGAGAGTAATGCCCATAATCCCCACGCTGTGCATGCGGGTTGGGGATCGCAGTTATTGTGTAGAATTGTTCTGCAGGGGGCGCTGCTGCCCGCCCCCGGTGGATACCCCTTAGTCGCCTCTTACGACACCCGCGGGAAGAGTTGAGGTGGAGCTTATTATAAATTATATAAGTATGTATCGTTGACTCGCAAAAGCCGCATTTTTTTCCTTTAGGCATTGACATGGTACCTCATCAATCTTCAGTATATCAACAATCTCAATAATCTTCTTCTCCAAGCTCTTGATGTAAAGGCGCGCGTTCGTCACGTTGATTTCAAACGCCTTGCCAAGAAGTTTGAGCAACGGGAGAGAGTCGCATTCTGACGCTCTGCAAATGAAATATTGTAGGTGTATATAATTATGTAGGCACTTGTTATATAAACACTTTTGAAACTATCATGGTTTTAACACTGCCCTTTACTTTTGTAAAGTAAGATTATCTTAGAAGTTTGAAGAAACGGGCGGATGTGTCATCATCAGTATGGGTATATTTGTCCTGGTGTTCTGAAGCGCAATTCCATGTCTGTGTGTGTCGCAGGAAAATTATGAATGTCGACTTAGGTAGGCAATTTCCCTAAAATGTTCTGGGATTTGTTCAAATGTCACCACGTATCATGCAGAAGGGAGAAAAAGTTACATGACGTGATGAAAGATGGACTATGAGGAAGAATAGACGAGAATAACCTAGTACCTACTATCGCCAAACGTAATGCCAGCTTGAAACTATTAGGCTTTGCGTTAAAAACAAAAGATATCGAGCAAGCTGAGGTTGGCAACTATTCACTTCACAGAAAAATCACCCTGTTGGTAGTAAGGCGCAATTTTTGCTGACTATACCTACCTAATAACAGGATAAATGAATGGAACTTACAGCGCTAAAGCATGTATCTGCCGTAGCAAAGTGACCAGCACATCAGAGCTCCGTTGAACAGAGTTCCTGGCAGCCTCGTTGCGAGCCGTCTTCTCCTCAAGAGTCGTGGTTAAAGACTCTATGGTGTCCTGCTGCTGGCTTAACTTGGCTAGATGCTTCGCGGTTTCTTCCTCTGGGTGATAAAATGACGCACAGATATCATATCATCATCAACCTATTTTAGTCCACTGCCGGACCTAGGCCTAATGAGTGCCACAGAGCCCTGTCGAGAGAGAGAGAGAGCTTGTCGCATCCATAATCTGCCTGCAGTCTGCAGATTTTCGCCATCTCAGCCTACATTCTTTGATAAAGAGGAGGCTCAATATAGACCCCCAACGAATAAAGTCCCTTCAATTCTCCCTCTATTTCGAAACTTTATGAACCGGACGCGCTGTTTTTGGTCTTCTAAGACTTCGAATAGTTTGATGACCGATTTGACCAGAACTTCACTGAGTGTAGGTAACACTGGATACGAAATTACACGAGCGACGCTGCCCTATAGACGTAGCATACGCGATATTGTCAGACAACCTGAATATAGCTCAGACATGGACCAAAAGGTCGTTAAACATTACGTTTTCTATTTCTTTCTGGGCCTAGAAGAAATACACTGTAGATTGTAGTTGTAACGCAATCAATTTAATTTTAACTTTAGGTACTACTACTGCTTTGACAGAGACGTCAGACCCAGATAAATAACACACTGTAAGTGTAAAAGCACTAAGTATTAAAGTAGCATAGGTTGGTGTTGTAGGAATAAGGTCCATGTCCAGCTGTGGATAATTTACGGATGGTTGATAGTGTCAAAGTGGTCTTACCGATGTTAATCTTGAGCATCTTGACGTTATCACTTAGGTTCTTCAGTTCCGTGCAGACCTCATTGATATAGTTGAAGAGTGCGTAGTTCTCTTCTTCTCTTCGCGTGAACTCTTGGATCAGCTTATCCACGTCGTCTTCGCCTGCAAACTCCTGAAACATACCGTTAGTAAAATTGGATGTGGATATTCATTCCACTATAAGCGATTTTTCTCTACCTTTATCATCCGTTCCTCTAAGGGTTGGTTCACATCTGTCGGAAGATGCGTCGAGCGTATCATCGGTCGCGTCTATACGGTCAAATAAGGTTTTTTATATCTGACGGAAGATGCGTCGGGCGTAACTCCGTTTTGCTACATTATCACGCGTCTATTCAGTTTCTACATTCAGCATCAACAGAGCACACCGACAATGCGTTGACGTAAACGGAACAGACGCTGTACGCTCAACGTACTAACGCAGCATCGGTTAAGTGTGAAAGGTTGAATGTTTTCTCATATAATTGTCTGTTCTGGCGTTACGCGACCGATAATACGCGACGCATCTTCCGTCAGATGTGAACCGACCCTAAGGATTGCAAATCGGTGCTGGCCTCTATTTTTCCGGCTAACTACAACCGGGGTCTCTAAAAGACGAGAGTGAATACGGCACGTGTCTTCTAGACCGTGATACGTCCACATCGTCACTTCTCATCATGATTGCGGTCACGGTGAAGATCTACGACCTCTTAACTTATCATAAACCTATCTACATTCGTTATTAGTGCTCATTGTTCATCTTACTTCTATAATCTTACCCGTATCGCGTCAAGAATATTGACATAGTTGTTATACGCCCTCATCTCCTCTTCTTGCTGCTCAAGGCGCTTGGCTTCGGCCTTAGCGTCGGCTGCGGTGAGGCGTACGGTTCCCTTGGTACGGAGGAAGTCTTCTAGCTTCAAGCTATGATCGAGCTGGCGTTGTAACTCACGGACTTCCTGAGGAAAGTTCACCATCATCAGCCCATATTAGTCCACTGCTAGACTCCTCCGCAACAGTCTGTATTGGTCCACTACTGGACGCAGGCCTCCGAGCCTAGGAGCGCAGCTAGAAACTAACTGCTAGACTAGGCCATAGGTAATAAGCGCCATAGCGCCATAACCTTGGCCGAGGAGAGGTAGAAAGAAGAACGTTCTAAGAGCGGTGGTGTGGTTTTGAATGTTTCACGCAAATCGATGGTTTTGGGTGGATGGCAATCGCCCAAATCATAGTGAACAGAATACTTAGTATTCAGTATTTATTGTATACTAGCAGCACCTCGCGGTTTCACCCGTGTAGTTCCCGTTCCCGTGGGGATTCCGAAATAAAATATAGCCTTTGTCAATCCCTGAAATGTAATCTTTTTCATGATGAAATATTTTTTTAATCGGTTCTATAGTTTCGGAGCCTATTACAAATAAACAATGAAATCTTTCCTCGTTATAATATTAGTATAGATGGACTATCTGGTATTAGTGATTAGGTGAGTTTAAGTTATGATCACAGTATGTACCTATTGTACCTATACCTAACCTACCCATTTAGGGTGTTGTTGCAATGGCAAAAAACGACAGTTTACGCGCTTTTACTATTTGGTACCAATACTAATTTACTATCTTTGGTACCTAATCCAACACTTATTTGAATGAAGTTCATCATCATACGACTAAACGAGGGGGGCGATTCACTGTACGTCCGCTGACTCCGGCTTCGTACCATTTAGGGTAGGTAGTTTTTTGTCTGACCTGATCTCCACGCTTGCTTTTTACAGGCTGGTTGATCTCATCAATGCATTGGTAATCGATAAATACGATATCGCACATTCCCAGATAAGATACCATATCTACTTTTAACGATAACATCGATTGATCAAGTTCATATTATTACAATAACCGTTATACTATAAAACTATCGACTATTGACGAATTCATTACAAATTTCGTGTTAAGTAGGATAAGTGCTCGGAGAGATGTGGTACGCCCGCGTCTAGAACCGCACTTACCCTGAAGATGGATGGGACATATTTGTTAAAGGATGAAACGTTGGTATTCTTCCAACACAAATAGGGTTCGTAGTTAACCAATACATCCGTAATAACCGTTTATTATTTGTCTGCGTAGTTATATCATACCAAGCAATGTTTTCTGTAATCCACTGCCGCCTTTTCCTTGAGTGCATCCAGTTTGTTGCACCACTCTTCCCGCTGGTCGTACGTGGAGATAGCTTGTTCCACCAGCTCCAAGATCTGCGCCTTACCGTCCATGAGTCGCTTTATCTGGTTCTTCCATATAGAGTTGAAGAATTGCCTGTGGAAAGTTGAGAGAATTAAGAACATTAGTCCATTTTTTTTAGATATTCCTTTAGTTAATTTATTTATTGGTTACTTAGCTGCGCCCCGCGGCTTTGCACGCGTTGTTACTATGGAAATGTTTGAAGATGATTTCTACCCCACGGGAACTGATTTATGGGATAAAAAGTTTATATATTATAAATACGAAAGTTTGTATGGATGGATGAATGGATGAATGTTTGTTACCTCTTCACGCTAAAACTACTGAACGGATCTGACTGAAATTTTGCATACAGGTAATTCTAATCCCGGAATCAAACATAGGCTAAAACCTATCTTTAAACGGTTCCATAGGAACAACGCGTGCGAAGCCGTGGGGCGCAGCTAGTTAATTATATCAAGACTCAAAAGTTAGATGGATAGGTGTTCTATCCTTTCTTTTAATTTATAAAACTTTGGAATCTCCTAATTTCTTTTCAGGACGTAGAAAGTCAATTGGTCAAACTACAGATAAAAAAAATTAGGTCTATAGTGTAAGCAATTTCTATGACACTGAAACTCGAGAATTTCCAAACCAGCATCATCAACCCAAGCTCTGCTTAGCTTGGGGATAATGCTGTGTGAATTGTCCAGCATTATCTATTATAATTTTCTTACTCCTAAGTATGCCCACTTTCATGCCCACTACGGAAACAAATCAGGGTCTCGTCTCTCACCGATCACGAAGTAGTTTGTCAATCTCGAACCTCATCTGATAGTTCTCACTATTGACCGTATTGAACTTCTTCATTGCTGTCTCTAGTCGATTCCTCAGCTGGCTGGTCAGGTTCTGATTAACTAATGCATTCGTTATATCCTGCAACATCACATCTGATTAGAACTTTAAAGTTTTATAGTTTATGGGTAATTTCTAAGAAATCAATTAATCAAATAAAACGCGCTAAAGTCCGTAAAAATCCCAGAGGTTTCGACATCCACGGCAGTGGACTTCGTGGTGTAGTGGTTATCACATCCCCGAACTGAGAGGAGGACGTGGGTTGGAGTCCCGTTGAAGTCGAAATATTTTGTGATATTATTTGATTTGATTAGAATGGCGATGGTTCCACAAGCTTTTGATAACTTGTGCTTTTGAAGTCAGCCTTGCCTGTCCACTGGACATGATATGCCACTAAGTTGTAAACATACCAGAGGGCGTAGCCAACCGGCGTTAGGTATGAAGCGAATCGAAAACAATTAAAATATTTGAAGGGAAAAATTCGAAACAGATCACGTGACATATCTAAAGCATAATATATGTGATGGATGTGTGAAACACATTCATTTTTTGACTTTTCTACTATCGCTTTCGACATCGATTGTTAAATTTTCTAGGCCCTCTGGTGAATATCGGCATAGCATAGCAATAATTAGCAAGCTACGTGGCATTGGGCTGGCACATAACTTCCGCAGAACCGATAAGCGCTGGGGTAAACCAAAACGTGTTCGTGAGTGGAGAATGCGACTCGGCCATCGTAGTGTTGGACGCCCTCGGGCCTGATGGGAATACGACTGGATGCGTCATGCTGAATACAGGTGCTCATGAGGGGAGAACTAGTGCTTATGTACACTACACACGCTTTGCTTGCTTTAGAGTTAATGATGTAGGTAAAGTTGTGTAATTGGCAATCGCCGTTCTAATTAATAAAATAAATAAATGAAAGTAGGTAAGTATATGGGTAATGTAATGAGTGAAGTGACCAGCGTTTTTTAAAATTTTGGAAAATAACAAAGCCCTACCCTATCTCTGCAAAACATGCTTCAGCTGTTATCATTAACCGGCTTCAAAAACAGCAGGAGGTACTCAATTCGACTGTTTTTATTTATTTATTTTTGTTACCTTAGAACTTTGGACTGTAGTCTGATTTTCATGATTCTTTTTTTATTTGAAAGCTGGTGCTTCCCGTGTGGTTCCATTTTAATTCGGTCTAGTTCTGACTATGGGATCCATGAAAAAACTATATAATTGAAGTCGGTTTATAGTTTTTTTCAAACAAACCCAATTAATATGTCTTAAGCAACTTAAAATCCATAGTAGGTATACTTATACCTACTATGGTTATCATATTTATCGAATAATTTGTTTGCTGTAGGTACAGCTGAGAGGTACTGGCTAAGAATTTGCACCACCCCATCTCTACCTGTGGGTGTGGTAAGAGGCGACTAAGGGATATTCACCAGGGGATGGGCAGCAACGCCCCCTGCAGAACAATTCTACCAGCCAACGATCCCCAATCCGCATGCACGGCGTAGGGATTATGGGCATTACTCCCCATGAGATACACCAATAAGGTGCTCATCAGGGGGAGGCCTGCGTCCAGCAGTGGACCAATATAGGCTGTTGAGGTTGAGGTGAGGTTGTAGGTACCTTGTCACAGCCATTCCCTTGCGACCGCAATCCCTTGATCTCCTTCTGAACTTGTTTGAGCAGGAAGTTGAGTTCGGTGATGAAACCACGCTGCTCCTTCACTTCAGTTGAGCTCTTTTCATGCTCTTTCAGAAGAGTAACTAGCTTCTCCCGCGTTCTGGCACCTTCGAGAAGATTCGATGAACTCTTTGTTAGCTGAAAGTATGGATGAGATCATGAAGGAAAGGGTATCTGCATTTATATTTTCAGTCTCCAGCATAGGGTACAGTGTAACTGGTTTGGGCACATGGCACACAAATGTTATGATAATAATAATAATGTTGAACAATTCACACAGCATTATCTATCTCCAAGCTAAGCAGAGCTTATGTTATTATGGAGCTTATGTTAGTTCAGTTCAGTTCAGTTCATTTATTTAATAATGGAATGTGCATTACAGTTTATATTATTGTCCAATTTTGATACTTAAACTTATACATTTGCAAGTACCTACATATTACCTACTTTATTTTGCTAATTTCAGGCTTGTGAGCTCGTTGAAGGTGTAGAATGTTTGCTCGACAAGCCAGCGTTTTAGTTTTTTTGGTTATTTTTGTTGTACATAGAAAACATTCAGAACACCCTGAACAAATATCTGCAAATCGTACACACATATGTCGGGTTCGGGAATCGAACCCGCAACCTCTTGCAACGTAGGCTGATCTTCACCCACCGCGACACAGAGGTTTTGACCTCTGTGGCGGGACCAGAGCGAATTATGCTTAAGGCGTATACCCGAGCCAATACGACAGCGCCACCTATTATATCATATTATTACGTTTAGCACGGGAAATTTTAAAAATCCATCGTACAGTTTGTGGTATTTATTATAAGCTATTTTAATACCTCTGTAATAGTTTTATCTAATACTAGCTGCGCCCCGCGGCTTCGCACGCGTTGTTCCTATGGAAACATTAAAAGGTGATTTACATCCCACGGGAACTGATTTATGGGATAAAAAGTAGCCTATATTTGCTGATGGAGGCTTACAAAGAACGCGCCTGTACGGTAAGCAACGGGATTGCTGTCTACAGTAGAACAGTTAATAATTATGTCACTTTGTCATCGAATGCGTAAATAATTTGAAATTTATTCCTTCACATTCAATAATTTACGCAATGTATGACGACGATGCCATGTCATTATCGTTTATTCTTATATTCTACAAAAGAGAATTATCCTCGTGCTTGGCGAATATCGCTTAGATGTTAAGGCGCATACACCAGTGAAAGTGGCGCACCTTTTTATCTTATTATTACGTTAAACACATGAAGTTTTAAAAATCCATCGTACAGTTTGTGGTTTCTATTATTAGTTATTTATAGCCTCTGTAATAGTTTCATTTTGTAAAGCTTAGACAGAGATACGAAGTTGTGCTTTTTGGCCACCAAACTCTATAATCGCATCTCTTCCTAAACTATCACAATAATCACACTTAATATTATAAAGGCGAAAGTTTGTATGGATGTATGGATGAATTTGCACCACCCCAATTCTTCTCGTGGGTGTTGTAAGAGGCGACTAAGGGATAGGCAGCAGCGCCCCCTGCAGAACAAATCTTCCACCAAACTGCGATCCCCAACCCGCATGCCCAGCGTGGGGATTATGGGCATTACCCTCCATGAGTTAAACGCCAATAAGGCGTTTATCAGGGGGAGGCCTGCGTCCAGCAGTGGACCGATACAGGCTGTGGATGGATGGATGGATGGATGTTACTTCTTCACGCCAAAACTACTGGACGGATCTGGCTGAAATTTTGTATACAGGTAACTCTAATCCTGGTATACTTACATAACTTAAGCTACTTTTTATCCCATAAGTCAGTTACCATGGGATATAAATAACCAGCTGAAGACGCTATGGCGCTCATTAGGAGAGGCCAAAGTCCAGCAGTGGACTAATATTATGGGTCTGTCATCATCTGGACTATTATTTATTATTTATTTTATTATATATTTTATTTTTTACCTTCAGCTCCATCATGATTTTATCCAGATCAGCGTTGAGAGTGTTGATGATGTTCCGCTGCATCCGAAGAGTTGGCTGTATGCTGCTCATCACGCTGGCTCGGTCCACCTCCATCACCCTGAACTAAAAAACAAAGTAGCCAAGAAAAGCCTTTTTATTTCCATAGTAAAATTAAATTTACAAAATGAATTATGAATTGTATTTCCCCTTGTTCATAATAGTCTGCTAACGTCGAAGGTCCGCCTGCGACGCAGGAGGTTCGATTCCCGCCTCGGGACAAATATGTGAATGTACGATCGTTCAGGGCGTTGTGGATGTTTCCTATTATATAAAAAAAAGTATCTATCTATGTGGTTTATTGTATTATGTATATCAGTAACCTAGTACCCATAACACAAGCTCTGCTTAAGCTTGGGGCTAGATAATGCTGTGTGAATTGTCCAACATTATTTGTTATTAAATTATTGCATAGCTTCTATCGCGGGCCTTGAGCGCGGGGACCGAATCCAGAAATTCCGTAACGAAAAAACCTCACGCTCCCCACTCCGACCGGAACAGCGGTGATACTTTTTAGTTTTGCCATCTATCGATGAATGGTAGAACTTTTAATGACTTTTTTAAATATGACGTCTGTCTCTTTAGTTCAGCAACTCGCCTCTAGATGGCATTGCAATAGCTTTACCGCGGCAGTCTCCGAGTGCCACACGTCTTTTATTTATTTATTAACTCTCGCTCTGTCTTCTTCTATTTACATAAGTCAGACTGAGAAATAACACGACGTAGGCCTCCTCCATTTTACTCCATGCTTTCCTGTCTTGAGCTTGATTAGCCAGTTCACCTGATATCTGTGAGCCAGTCTAATGCCAGCTGATTTGTTAATTTCGTCAATCCATCTCTCTTTTGGTCTGCCTCTGGTTCAGAACAGAACAGAAAAAAAACAAAAACAAAATACAACATCATTTCGACTGCAGCAATTAACATTGTCGGAAGTACATTTTTGCGATTTTCATTTTATTGCATAAAATGCCTTAGAATAATACCGTAAATGCCCCTGTAAATTATAAAAAAATTTAAACCAACCAAACTCCGTTTTTCTAAGTGGAAAAAGTAGTATGTGTTTAGTGCACGCAGTTAATATTGTCGCATAGTGCGTTGCGACGTTGTTTGCGGGGCGTGTGAGGGGAACAGACGCGCGGATCTGCCACTTCGGACAATGTTAGCGGGAGGAGTGCCCCGTCGGTACATTGTTCGACCCGTAAAATAATTTTCGCCAATTGTAATAGAAATTAAATATTCCTGCTATGCCGTGGTCAAGACGGATATATGACTTGTGGGGTTCATCAGATCCGTCACAAAACGATCGAAGATTTGAATTAACGGACACTTTTGTAGAAACAGATACAAGCAGAAAGAGAAAAAGTAAGTAATAAATCATTTATTTTAGTATCGCATCATACCTAGCCTGAAGAAATTAATTTAAAAGGTTATGATTAGCTTAAATAATTCATACTTTTCTAGATAATGTTCAAAACTACTGTGAACGGACAATAATGTCGTATATCCCAGATACATCAATGTTTATAGTTTTCTATTTCGTTTTCTGTGTTGGATCTGTCACATACTACATTATTGCTTGCTCAGATGTGGTCAAGTTTTGTCGGATATGGTACTACATACGTTGTCGCATGTTAATTTGATAAATAGTATTGTGGGTAGTACCACTTCCTACATTATTGCCTGCTGTGTGTTTGATTGTATCTTGTTGGATATGGCATTACTTTACCTTACTTGACTTTGTAATCTGTTTATTTCTCATTTTTTGGTGTCGGATGTACTACATTTGAACAACTATCTGTCTGTTCGTCCATCTATCTGCCCGTGTGCTGTAACTCGTGAAACGCAATAGCTAGACCAAAGTTTCTATTTGCACTGGCTTACTTTGTTTGCTAACATACTTAAAAATATTTAAGGACAATATTCCTCCCTTCCTGCTGGATTTGAAGAGGAGCTTGTACAACTGCAAGATCTGATTGGAGACATTTTAATGATAGCGAGAAAAGACTAGACGTTCTTGATGTCGACATAGTGAATCCGGTATAGTCTTTTTCAGTATTCTAACTCCTAAAGTTTCACGCAAACAATGCTTTGTCAACTATTCCTATTTAACGTTCTACAATTTGGCCCGTACAAAAAGTTGTTTCAAAATATTTTAAGACTGATAAAGGAAAGAGACACCTTGCTCATAAAGAAAGGTGGCTTGTGGTTGTGGTACAAAGAAAACTGAAGAAAAACAGCGATGAAGAATTTGTGAACAAAAAAGGGAGGAGGTAGTCGAAAGTAAAAAATTAAAAAAATACTGTAAAAGTGCCAATTGAAATGTACCCAAAAGATTTCTAATGATGATCGAAAGCGAGTCTTCAAATATTTTTGGCTTTTAGGCGAAAAGAAAAGGCACTGGGAATTCGTCATTAAATACACAAAAAATAGTCAAGCGACGCCAAACAACGGAAGCTACGAAGCACGATAGACAAAACACTTATCAGTACTTTTTTGCAAACGTAGAAAAGGAACCAGTGAAGGTATGCAAGACAATGTTTCTCAAAACTATAGCGCTAAGTGAACGCGCGGTAAGCACGGCCTGGAATTTGATGGGAACATGGTGATAGAGGAAGACAAAAGGGGTCGTTATGAACATAAATGACTCGTTTATAACGATGACATAATATATGGAGGAGGTTTATAATGATGAGAGTCTATGTGACCACGTAAAATATTTCTCAATGGTTGAGGCTCATTACAACCGTCAAAATTTAAGCAAACTCTACCTAGAAGGCGTTGTAAGCACATCGCGAATGTTTAAGCTGTACTGTGAGTGGTTCGATATTAACAAATATTCCACAAAAACATCTAATAAAAGACAGTACAAAAAATGAATCAACGTACATGTACGAACAAGTTTAAATCAGCGTACTTTACTACAAGAGACGGTTCACAAAATTGAATTTCACGGTCTATGATCTAACATCCAAGATGTAGCTCTATTGAAGTATCTAGTTGCAACTTCATCGATTCCATGCAGAGCGTGGCGTCAAGGAATTTTGTTTTTGGTCTGATAACTGCGCAGGCCAAAATATAAATCGGACTTTGTTTAGTGACTCTACATGTTCGTAGCAAAAAAGCTCGGAGTAACTGTGGTCCATCGTTTTTTAGAAAAAAGGGAAACAGACAAAATAAGGGAGACAGTGTGCACGTGACAGTAGAACGATCAAGCAAACGCAAAACGGTTTGGGTTCCATTAGAATGGTATTGCGTAGTCCGTTGGCCTAAATCTAAAGGTGACCCCCCCTTTAGTCGTGACAGAAATAAGACAAGATGACGTTTTTAATTTCAAAGACTATCAGTAAATAAAAATTCAAGGATTTCACAGATCTCTGCAGAACGCTAATTATTCCTGAGCGCTACTATGACCATGACTTTTATTTAAAACTACCTCACACCAACAATGCTTCTAATCTTACTCATGAAGAAAGTTATTCCGAAGACTATTAGGTTTCTAATGAAGCAACTGTAGTACGTATAATAAGGTAGGTAAAACCTATCATGTACCATAAAAGGTTGTGAATTTAAATTTAGCTATGTTAATTAAAATAGGATCCAGTTAGGCTGGGCAGCGTTTGGAAAACTACGTCGAGTCTCCTCGTCATCCATACCGCAATGCTTGAAAACGAAAGTTTTCAATCAGTGCATCCTACCCGTCATGATCCACGGAGTTGAGACATGGACACTCACGATAGGGTTGGTCCACCAGCTCAAAGTCGCTCAGCGAACTATGGAAATAGCGATGCTCGGAGTCTCTCTGAAGGATAGGATCCGTAACGAATACATCCGACAGAGAACCAAAGTTATCGACATAGCTCAAAGAATTAGCAAGCTGAAGTAGCAGTGGGCCGGCCATATCTCGCGAAGAACCGACAACCGATGGGGTAAACGAGTTCTTGAGTGAGACCGCGGCTCGGCAAACGTAGTGTAGGACGCCCTCCGGCCAGGTGGGAAGACGATAATGTTAAATATTTTTATAGATGAGAGATTTATTCCCTATCTTAAATATTTTATAATTGTTCCTACTAAAATAAGTATTTGCTTTCTAATATATCATGTCTATAAATGTTATTTTTAAAGTAAGTAGATTAAAATATAGATATACAATGACGCTGATCTCAAATATAACATAATAAGACTGTTTACAAAATAACTCCATTTGTTTTGTGTTGATTCATAATCTAAGTTAGTTAGTTTTGGTCTTATGAAATGTTTAACATTTATTAAGTTTTCCAATATTTTGTTTACCAATATCTACACACACAATATCTATACACAGTGACTTATTATTTTCTGGGCATATTAAAATCTTATCTACCCGAACGTGGACAGGTAATGAGGCGTTTTTTGACAGCTGTTTTTAAGTGAAAAGACATTTCTCATCCACGAAATAATATTGTAAGTGGTATTTACACAATAAAAAATAGATATTTTACAAGCAATAACGTTTTAAGTGGGACATCCAACATAAAAAAAATTTCAAAGTCCGGGCAATACTGTGGGTTGTGCCACATCTGACCGAAATCCGAAATTGTCATTCAGATAATAATGTTGGATCTACCATATCCGACAAAATAGTTTCATGGTCAAGTGGTTAACTATGTTGCATGTGCAGTTTCTTATATTTCCAATGCATTTTATATAAATTTGCATATACTACTACGTCAGGTATATTATATGTATATGCCATACCAAATTTGGTTAAGATACATTGATTAATATTCACTTTATTCATATTTGAAACTTTGAACGGCTGTACTCTAAAGTAACGATTTTTCACATGCGACTATGTTAATTGCTACGGTCGATTTATTTGAAGACAATGGGATACAGGTTGGTAGATTTATTATTAACTAGCTGCGCCCCGCGGCTTCGCACGCGTTGTTTCTATGGAAACGTTAAAAGATGATTTTCATCCCACGGGAACTGATTTATGAGATCAAAAGTAGCCTATGTTTGATTCCAAGATTAGAATTGCCTGTACGCAAAATTTCAGCCCGATCCGTTCAGTAGTTTTGGCGTGAAGAGGTAGGTAACAAACACCATCCATACATCCATCCAAACTTTCGCATTTATAATATTAAGTGTGATATAGTGTGATTTGATTGCCACAGAAGCACCTGACTGTCTGAGTTTATTCAGCTACGGGATTTTCCTGCAGCAGGACGCACCGCCAAGCGGACAGTAAATGCGTTAAAAAAGCGCCCTTTTTGTGGAAAAGATATGCATAGGACTTCGCTTTCATAAGATCTGAACAGAGCAGCAATCTGAATTTTGTTTTATTGACAAGAAAACTCGACGAGTTCATGATACAACTTTATGAAGTAGATAATGTATAGTTATTACTTATTGTTTGGTTTAACGAACCAAACAATAAGTAATAACTAACCTACGAATTAAAACATAAATAAATATAATAAATCCATAAAGTTGGACAACTCACACAGCATTATCTAGCCCCAAGTTAAGCAGAGCTTGTGTTATATGTGGGTACTAGATAACAGATATATATAATACAATACACTACATAATATAGTTTTTTTTTATTATGCATAGAAAACATCCAGAACGCTCCGAACAAATATGTGCAGATCGTACAGACATTTGTCCTGAGGCGGGAATCGAACCAGCAACCTTCTAAAAAGTCTAATTCAGAACCTGCCATTTTTTGAAGTCGGTTAAAAAATTGAATTCTATGTAATTCAAGTTTTTACCACAGGGATCCAGTGTGTAATTGTAATCGAAGGTATAGGTAAATAGTGTAGTATAAGATCTAGGCATAGTTTAGCAACCATAACCGTTAGGTTCATAGCATGACCCACCTGTCTCTGTAACTTGGCCAGCTCATCTTCAGCTATCTTCTCCATCTCCATCTCATCCGTGGGTACCACGACTGCCATCTTCTCTGTATTCTTCCACTACTTCCACAATCTATAAAAACAACTCGATATCTCCTTTCGGGTTCAGAGAGTTACGAAAATATGTGATGTAGTTTTCTCGAACTTCTTACTCAAGAAATAAAGGATATTGTTGCTACGATACTATTAAATCGATATTTATAAGACTTCGTTGCTTTCCCGATGCCTGAACATAACAGTGTTTCAGAAGCTATTCTTAGTTCCAATTTCACCGTTGCAATTGTACGCGATATAAGATATTAAACTTCAATATCTTACTTATACATTTAAACGAGCAATAGGGTACCTACATGCATGTGACTTCAAAAAAGCTAATATTTTTTTACGTATTCTCTAGTGATATAGAAATATATCTGTATATTTATTTTTGTATTTTATGATGTTTTTATTGTAAAATTTAATCATTGAAAAGTAGATATTTTGAGGCTCAACAGCAAAATCTCTAAACGCAACGCTATTGGCACGTGCATCGTGACGTCATACTTGAACATTTTTGTATGGGCATGAAGTTTTGACTTTGAGTTTACATATGGAATTCGATGATCCATGACGTCATAAAATGCAATGGCTAACAAGGCAGCGTTTTATCACCCGAAACTGAGTGTAGTTTTACTTTTAGTTTTTTACCTCAATAATTTAATTTATTTTGGGTGTTATATTTTTTTTCTTTTATGTATTAACCTAAATAATCGATAAAAAAAAAAAAACCATGCATATACCCTATTCTTGTATATTATGTATATCATCCGGATCTCGGAAACGGCTCCAATCCAACGATTTTCATGAAATTTAGTATACCTACAGGGGATTTCGGGGGTGATAAATCGATCTAACTAGGATTCATTTTCAGAAAATGTCTTTTTATAAGTTTAATTATGTACTCAATAATGAACTTTATCTTAATCAATTGACTCTTCCTGACATCTATTGGCGAATAGTAATACTATTATAATCGTGTTTTCAATATTCAACTTTATCCTTATCAATTTAAGAATTAAACTGAAAAATTTGGCTCTTCCTGCCATCTATTGGCGAATAGTACTACTATAATTTGTAATAAGCATAATTTATCAGGTTATTAAACTGAAATTTATCGCTCTAAACGAGTTCAGCGCATTTTACCAAAATAAGGTATTTGTCCTGCCTCCGCTGGTGAGTAAGCGACTAACTATGGGCTATTTTCTCGCTCAAGAAACAATAATATACATTCTGTGCAAACGAAAGAGATGCATATATTAAGAGAGTGCAATAACGCCGCTACGAGATGGATTTCGAGCGGGATGACATGATAATGGTTTTTTCGCGAGTGAGAAATAAGTAGGTACAGAGCAGAGACGTGCAACGAATTTTCTATGCGCCAAAATTATTTTTACCTAATTACAAGTTAATAATAGAACCAATCGAAAAATTAATAGACTAAAGAAATACTTCAAAGTTTCTTAGAAAATAAAAATCGAAGGAAAAAAGTGTGCTGTTTCTGAGATAAAAAGCAAAATGTGTGCAAAAATACTATTTAAAAAAAAATAACTATAAAACTTTCACTAGTTAATGGTATTTTTAAAACACGTAATTCAAGATAAGAGATCAATGTGATAAAATTATTACAGAGGTATTAAAAAATAGCTTATTTTAATACCTCTTTTATAATTTTATCTCAGTTTAGGAAGAGATGCGAAAATAGGGTTTGGTGGCCAAAAAGCGCAACTTCGTATCTCTGCCTAAGCTTTGCAAAATGAAACTATTACAGAGGCATTTATAAATAACTTATAATAGATACCACAAACTGAACGTAGGATTTTTAAAACTTGCTGCGTTTAGCGTAATAATAAGATAAAATAGTTGGGGGCGCCACTTTCACTGGTGTAATGCCTTAACTTGAATTTTGACGCTTAGTTTGCTGGTCCTAGTTTTGGCAAACGGTGAAAGTGGACCTCAGTGTTGCTTGTTCTCCAAAGTCGGTTAACTATAAAGTGCTCGGCGTGTTTTCGTCAACAAAGTAACGATCGATGTCGAGCTAGCTCGTACCTATGAATAATCAAATCCATACTTACTCGGTTCAAGATTTCTAGATATTTTTTGTAAACAAAGGGTACAGATTGAGAGATACAGATACAGATTTGCTGTGTGATGCTGGCCTAGAATTTGCGCCACCCCAACTCTTCCCGTGGGTGTCGTAAGAGGCGACTTATGGATATCATCGGGGGCGGGCAGCAGCGCCCCCTGCAGGACCATCCTAACACTAAACTGCGATCCCCAACCCAGCTGTGGAGATTATGGGCCCCCATGAGACAAATGCCAATAAGTCTCTTATTAGGGGCAGGCCTGCGTCCAGCAGTGGACCATTACAGGCTGTTGAGGTTGAGGTTGAAATGAGATATTGGCCAAAAATATTTTATGACATCATGAGCGCAAATCGCAGATGCTCTAAACAAATTTTGATTTGATCGCTTCCACTCATCAATTCATTTGTGTCGTCAGTTTTCGATCTCCAATTTAAACCTTTTATATAACACACAGATCCTCTAGTACTATCTAATGATCCTATCTATCCACGGTTGTCTGGTAGAGATGGTGATCTTATCGCTCTTGAGCGATAAGACCGCCACTTGTCACTTAATTTTTAAGCTGTTCTATTGTATTGTTTCTTTCAATAAGTGTGCAATAAAGATTTTTCAATCTATAGATGTATCTATCTAAACCTTTTCATAACGCTTATCAAATTATAAGTTGTTGAAGTTTTTGTTTATAGAGATTACCTTGCTTTGACCTCATTGTTTGCTTTTATTAGTTTTAGTGATGTTTCCATTTTTGATTGATTGATAAAGTATTGATTTATAAATGCTTTTGTGTACTTAAAATATCTTGGATTATAGAACCTAAATGTCCACTTCTAATAAATTTAACACCACTTATAAGGCTAGAAGTCTGACTAATAAATTAAGCTGGACACTATAAAAATCAATAAAGTCAAGGTTATTTTTATAAAGTCAATAGGATGAGATCATGTTTCGATTAAGTTCATCTTTTTTGTAGCTTCTGCTAAAAAAATCATTTTGAAGTGTTTTAACACCTTCATACTTAAATAAATAATGCCTGTAAAAAGTTTGATATACAGACGCCAGCTTGAATTATCAGTAGGTAGGTGCTACTCCAAGTTACCTGTGTAAATAGCCCCTTACTTTATCATCTCTCAACCTCTCCTGTATTGGTCCACTGCTGGACGCAGGCCTCCTCCTAATAAGCACCTTATGGGCGTTTGTCTAATGGTAATGCCCATAATCCCCACGCTGGGCATACGGGTTGGGGATCGCAGTTCGGTAGTAGAATTGTTCTCCAGGGTGGTTGCTGCCCGCCCCCGATGGATATCCCTTAGGCGCCTCTTACAACATCCGCGGGAAGAGATGGGGTGGTGCAAATTCTAAGCCAGCACCACAGCTATTCTGTCTGCACCAAACACTTATCATCTCAATAGATTCTGATCTCGATAACATTGGCTTTCATAGCTATTGGATGTGTGTGTTACATTGCTGATAAAAGATAACAAAGAACAGAATTTACGTTAGTCACTCCGACATTATGGATGCTGATAAAAATGATAAGATATCAAATATTTTTCGATGTTTAGATGAATTCTATGAAGAAATATATACATTTTTAAAATTCTTCAATCAGGTGGGTGGTTAAGCCACGGTCAGCCCAATGTGTTTTAAATAAATAAATAATTCATTTATTAAATCAGACAACAATTTAGGTCCATTTTTTGTTAGTAATTTGTCTTAAATTCTATGTCAAGTTTAAAGCGATTAATGCGTGCTTAAAGAAGTGGTTTTAAAACTAGTTTAAAACTCTGTAACGCAAAAGCCATTCCCAATCCCATAGGACTTTTTTCAAAATGTAATATGTTCCTTAATCTACCTGGTCGGCATTGCGCTTAAAGGAGTAGTAAACTAAAGGTTCATAGTGAGTGTAAAACCATCTGTGCATTGCAACGGTGGGTAAAGAAGCCTTCAACGCCTCTGTTGTGCCCGGGCCGTTGTCGAGGCAACACGTCCGAACGTATCGACACAACGACCGACCGCGCCGCGCGTTCTGTGCAGTGTATAATGATAACAGTGCTCTAAAATGGCCTTAAAAAATGATTTCGACATAAGCAAACTAAAAATAAAACTCCCCAAAAACGTGAAATTCCAACAAGCGATCGCGAAGATCTTCAAAAAGAATCAGTACACTAAAATAGTGAGTTAGATTTGACTAATGGCCGGTGAGAGTGCAAGTAGAAGTAGAAACACAGAGCCCCCGGATCGTAATAAGTCACCGAATTTCATAACCGATGAGACGGAATTTATTGGAAGCGGAGCTACTACCACACCAGTTAGCAAACATAGACGGAGTCGCAGCAGAAGTGGAACTAGGATTACGCCTGGGAATCTGAGCGTGTCTGACGAGTATTTTTACGAAGATCTCGAAGCTTACGTGAAAGAGATGGCGTCTACGACCCCGGCGGCTGCGCCGCAGGAGCCTGATGTCTGGGCTCAACTGCAGCAGAAGGAATCCGACCTGCTGCTGGCAGCAGAGCTCGGCAAAGCACTCCTGGAGAAGAACGAGGAGCTGAAGAAAGAACAGGATCGTGTATCGGAAGAATACTCCAAGAAAGTTGAGGTGAGTCTTGCAAGTAATTGGTTTAGCACACGCTCTTTTATTCCATTGTGTTGTGAAATAGTTTATATTGGTGCGTATTTTCGTGTGGTCAATTTGTGAGGCAATTATTGCATTTGGAAGTGAGGGTAAACAGGTGAAAACAAATAAAAAGTTTAAAAAATATTCAGTAGGTACTACCTACACTAGATATTTGGATATTTATCGCCGACGACGTTTCAACAGGTTTACACTGTGTCCTGTGAATATTTATTATTTAGTGTTGTGCAGGGGTATCTTAATTCACTCGATTCGTTTCCGAAGCAAAAACGTCTGATTCGAATTGGAATTCTATTCCGACGAAACTTAAGAATACTACATATTTGGATTTGTCAAAAGTTTCCGATATCGTATTCGACAGCCTTTTCGGCGAATTAAAAAAACAGGCTAAAGGTTTTTTCGTCGTTTCTTTACTTTAGTCTACATACCGACAAGCGATCGAAATCAAAAATACAACTTTATTTCCGTGTCAGTGTATTTTTTTACATTATTTGACCTTTTCTAAGTGTACATTTATTGTGTTTACGGAAATAACCATTTTTGTGTGACTTTGAATTAAAATAACCCATGCTGATCGGATATAAGTTTAAAAAACTCTAGGTCTCAAAAGTAAGATTAGGTACCTATACTGTTATAGAAAAAAAAAAAGTTTTTTTAATATAAAACATTGCTTTATCAATTATTATCTGTTAGAGTGGATTCATAACACGTCTGTCACCTACCTACCTACCCTACCTAGTGAATTATATGTATTTATACCGACTTAATATTATAAAAAGGAAAGATTTGATTGTTTCTTTGTTTGTATTGAATAGGGTCCGAAACTACTGGACCGATTTAAAAAATTCTTTCACTATTAAAAAGTTTACTTTTCCGTGAGGCTATATTTTATTCCGGAATTCCCACGGGAACGGGAACTACGCGGGTGAAACCGCGAAGCGCTGCTTGTTAAAAGATAAAAGTACTTTTGAGCGAAATTCCAATGTAATCTTGAAAAGCTATTGACATTTTCCAGTTTCCACTTTCCGTAGATAGTAATATTACACTACATTGAATAAGGTTCCTAAAAGTATCTAGACTTTTGATTGGATTTTTTCTTTATTTTTTGTTTTTTAAATGTATGTAAGAAATTGAAAGAAAAAAACCACCTAAATGAACGAAATTTTATAGGGTTTCTTTCATTTTGTAGGTTTTGCACGGAATTGTTTCTAAATATTTTCATCCTTATTAAGTTGTTATTAAGTCGTTATTAAGTGTTCACTGTAAAAAAATCGAAAATTTTAATTGTGCGAGATTTAATGAATAAATGACGCTGGACAATTCACGCAGCATTATCTAGCTCAAAACTAATCAGAACTTGTGTTATGGGTACTAGATAACTGATAAAATAATGTAATAAAACTTTAAATTCATCATCGTTATTATACAAACGGGATATTATCCGTTTGTACTACATGATTTGTGTATGAAACTGTGCTGAAATATCAGAAAACTCAAAACCCAAAATCATGATAAATATCCCTTTGTATACGACTTTAGTGATATGACATACACTTCATAGATAGATATTTTTACTACAAAGCACCCAGCACTCTGAACAAATATCTGCAGATCGTACAGACATTTGTCCCGAGGCGGGAATCGAAGCCGCAACCGGACCTTCGCCCACTGCGCCACAGAGATCGTCTCAGAATGTAACAGTAGAACAACGTACAGAATACAATAACTAAAGAAAAGTAGGCTGATAATTCTAAACTATAGGATTATCTCTAAAGATAACCGACCTCGATAACATTGTCTTGGCTTAACTTGAACTCCTATAAAGGAGGGTTCTATGTTCGGTTGGAAATGTTTTTTAACCGACTTCAAAAAAAGGAGGAGGTTCTCAATTCGACTGTTTTTTTTATTTATGATTTATGTTTATTACCTCAGAACTTTTTACTGGGTGGTGCGATTTCCACGATTCTTTTTATATAAGCTGGTGCTTTCCGTGTGGTTCCATTTTGTTCAGTTCTGACAATGAGATCCATGAAAATTCATGAAAAACTATAAAAATTGAAGTCGAATTAAAGTTTTTTAAAACAAAATTAATTATTTAATGTATGTCCGTCGATTTCTCCGTCATTTATTGGACACATTTTGATGATTCTTGTGCAATTGTATAAAATACTACCTACGCCCCGCGGCTTCGCACGCCTATCTCACGGGAACTGATCTATGGAATAAAATGTAGCCTATGCGTTATTCCAGGCCTAGAACTAACAGTATGCATAATTTCAGCCCAATCCGTTCAGTAGTTTTTGCGTGAAAGAGCAACAAACATACATACATATTTACAAACCTTCGCGTTTATATTATAACTAGGATATGATGATTCCAAGGCTTCGATCAGGTATTTCGCAGTCTCATCCGTTGAAAACCTTGATTGATATTCCGAAGTGATATAAATTTGATTCCCACGGGATTAGGTGTAATTAATTATCCTGAGAAACGTAAAATATAACGTTTAAACCTTCATACTAATAAAAAAAGAACTTAACGTCGTTGTTCGTTTTTTTTTTCAAAACAGATATTATGATTGTTATTGATTATTGATGATTATTAATCTTTTATTGTGACTGTTTTGGTTTTTAGGTTTTATGTAGATTTTACAATAATGGCAAACGCTTTTTTTTAACATTTATTCTACAATTTTTGAACGCTTGCTATTTAAAATTAAATACTTAAATCTTTGAATAGTAGATTGTGTAGACCGAAAACTATATTTAAGACCCTTATGTATTGACTGCAAACCTCAATCACAAAGTAGAAAAGCTTTCAACAAAAGTAGCAGAACACAAATTGAATATAATTGCCTTGAATAAATAACCTGATCGGCATTTCTCGCCGTAAGTAACTGACCATTATGTTTGTGGTACAAGATTTGCTTCACATCTTCACAGACTGATATTAATAACGTGTTGGTTTCATACAGTTATGATAAATTCCTATGTGCAATACACAATTGTAAGTAATGAGTTTTGTTGCGATTTCTGCAACCATGATGTGCTTGCCTACTTAGTTCTCTTGCAATAATCTTAGCAAGAATATCTAAACTTATTAAGTTTTCTTTGAGAGTTATTCAAGTTATGAGCACTTGTCGCATACATTTATGTTTTTATCGTCTATTCATGACAGCTCCACGTAAGTACTTCCTCATATCGTGGTTGGATTGGTCTCCATAACGCGGACGAAACGACCCTCTATCACTCAAGAACTTAGATTTTTCCAATTTTTTGTATTTAGGTTAATAAAAATAAAATAAGAGACACGTATTTTTGGATTTTTCGTATATTTCATTATTTTTGAACATATTCTAGAAAATAGGGAGTGTTGTTTGTAGCCAACATTGAGCAATCAGACCATTGTCGTCGTATTCAACTCCGATATCTTTCAGGAGGCTTCGCCATAAGAAAGATGGAAGTTTCTGAAACTATTCCTAGTTTTTGTGTAGCATATCGCTGCTCCACATTTCTTGCATACGTTACGAGTGAGTTGTGAGTGAATTCAGGACACTTGGGGAACTTGCACCTGATTGATTTAGCAGACCATTACGGCCAGTGCCCAATCTAGTCTTGCCAAACTGCCGTCGGAGGGACATGTTTGGTTGGGCTGGTCCTTTATGCTTCTTGGCTTGGATGTCATTCTCCAGCGAGTGCCAACCAGGCAAAGCAGATTTTGTGCCCGTTTACAAAGAGTTATTGCAACGTCCCGACGAAAATCTGCTGATGGTAAGACTGATCCTGAAAGGTGATCATCAACACAGAGGTGCTCTTCCACAGGGATCTTACTGAAGGCTGCATTCAAGGTGTCCAGCACTGGACTTATTTTGTATATTCAGTCATGGTCTGGGTTGTCCCTGGGAACATCTTGCTATTGTTGAAACGCGATGTCTGGCGAATCTTTTCAAATTTGTTCAGTATCTACCACAGCCTCCTTCATTAGTGCTGTACCAAGGATTGGACCTCAATGGTAAGTAACTCTTGGCAATTGGATAAAGAACATTACAGCAACCACACTTATGAATTGCCTGATATCCATTTCTGTCAAATACAAAGAGTTATTTGGGTTATTCTGCACATGGTCAAAGTTTGCCTCTTCTGTAATTTTCTTGACAACTTCTTGTGGTAAGAGATAAAAAAATACCTGTATGGGAGTCTCAAGCTCAAGAACATCAGAATCCAAGGACTTGTTACTTGTAAACGCGAGCTGTTCGGCATTCAGCTCAAAGTTCTTCCAGCGTAATTTCAAAGGAGCGAGCTTTTTCTTGGCTTGTGTTTGTGGTGAAGTATATATTCATTGTTCTGAGCTGCAGAAGGTTGAAGATCAGTTTTGGTTCATCTGATCATTTCCGTGCTGGTAGATATGTTTCCTGATCATCCTCCATGGATTCTTTTATAGAATCCACCACGTCAAGGTCCGCTTCCCCATCGAATATTTTCATTAGGGTATAAATTCAAGGTCCTCGAGGTATTGTCGTCGTAATCCAAACCGTCTTCACTGTCTGCACCATCCTGAAGCGCGAGTTCAATGTCATCATCAGTTAGAGTCCGCCTACGAGGCTCCCTGGAACATGTAAAAACTCAAATAAACAAATGAAGTTCTAATACCAAATTACCCCTTATCGGTCAATGTAGTCGACAACCAACAAACACAAATTTAAAAAAAAAACTCAGACTTTTGGTGAATTTACTAAAACTCATGTTATATAATAAAGTTGATACACTTACCAGCCCATTTTTCTAAGATCACAGCTAAATATCCACAAAAACTATTTTTTTCGAATTTTTGAAATCGAAACTTACACGCACTTGTCCAAATTATCGGAAGTAAACAATTGAATATTGTTTTATATCAAATAACACGATCTTATGCACTTTCGTGGTGCTAGGTCGTTACTTTGGTTTGTAGGCTACGACGGACAGTGCTTTGTAACGAAATAAAATGAATCATGCCAATTATAGAGGAGATTAATCGGTATGTTGTCTATAGCCTACACTATGATACAGAGGGAATAGAATCCAAGATTTACTCATTGAATACGTGCTTAAAATATAAATTCTATTACGAGTATCAAATCTGGAAATAGCGGTTTCTCTAAAACGTTTTTGTTATTATTTTGCAAAGAATACATTTTTTTTTATCCTGATTACCTGATTAACGCAAGTAGGTTACGTTATTATGGTCCTATTTCAAAAGTGATTTTCCAATTCCATGAATTAGTAACTTATTCATAGTTTAAGAGCCATTTCGTTCGATAGGTAAGTAGTTAAAAACAACCTATATACGTCACTCGGCTATAAATTAACTTTTACGATAAGTAAGGCATGTTTCAAAACAATAATATATAATTATCAAGTAAAGTATCCGTACACGCAATATTTTAGTTAGGTAAGTTAACCAACTTTAGTTCTTGACTAAACTGTTTCCAATGTTATTGTTCAAGCCTTTATAGAAATAAAATGCTTCATATCCGAGACAGATCTACTTCTGCAAAATATAAACTTGACTCACATTTCTTACTGAACAACTCGCGCTCGATCCATCGACCAATGTATTCGCCGACGCGACCAGTATGTACCTTAGTATTTAATCGATGGCTTCACCAAAAAATATGCAATGCCAAGATGTTTCTAGTCTGTTTGTAGTGGGCAACTCCTTATAATTTTTTTATGAATCTAATATTATAAATGCGAAAGTTTGAAGGATGCATAGATGGATGTTTGTTACCTCTTTACGCCAAATCTACGTCTAATCTAATCTGCTTTAATTTTGCGTACAGGTAATTGTAATCCTGGATTTTTTAATCCCACAAAACGAGAACAGTGGGATAGAAATCACCTCACGTTTCCATAGAAACAAGTGCTACGCCGCGCGCAGACACTAGTTATCAATATATCTTTGTTTGACCGCAATCTCGGCTGATGGAAAGTGAAAATGTGGCCGACAGTGTATCACGAAGTTCTAGAAGACACCCTATTCTTGCCTTGAAGAGACCCAGTTTTTAATTGATATTTTATTTTAATCCATCATGTATTTGTATCATGACATGAACATAGTTACTATAAGGGAACCAATAAAAACCTAAAGACATGTGCAACGGGATTGATTTGAGTTTTGAGTTTTTCAGTATTTCGGCACAGTTACATGCGCCATGATCACGGAAACTGTGCCGAAGTATTGGAAAGCTCAAAACTCAAATCAGGGTAAATATCCCGTTGTAAATGTCTTTAGGTTTTAATTGGTTTCCTTATAGTAACTATGTTCATGATACTTACAAATAAAAAAATACATTATACATATCATGTAGTTAATTATATCATTAAGCATAGATATAAATCGTTAGATACGCCCCGACCACCAAAAACTGTAGCAATGTACACAAACAAAACAAGCGTACTGAGAAAATAGTGTCATCTCTTTTTCTCACACGTTAGGTGCAAACACAACTTTCTCTTTCGTGCACTCGCCATTTAAATTTGTTATTGTAGTCATTTTTGACAATGCGGACGATAAAATAAAAGTTATTTCATTAACTCGCAATACCTACGAGTGAAATGTTACACCTCTGGCTTTATTTGTGTTTCTTGAATTTTTGTTGCACTTTCGAAAGGCACACGTCATTTTGTATCACTATAATACTGCTCGCAAACATCCTTCACTACATGTCCGGCTAACACTGTGCGTAGATGTACACTGAGTGCAGGTTTAAGCAGGCGTAAGGTTCGACTTGGACACAAAACGGCGCGGTCTCACTGAGGTAAGGGCATATCTAACGATTTATATCTTTGTCATTAAGTATCTCAGAGTGTTACAAGCTACGTTCTATACAAAGCCACGGGCTAGAGCTAGTTTAAAATATTAACCTATTTAGATATAGGTACGACGCGTAACTACGTAAGATCATAATGGATTTACGTGTTAACTAAATTGAAAAGAATTTATGTATATTGAAAACCCATTAAAATCCGATTTACTGTCGATAACTTTGCTCTTTCTTTATGTATAGAACACTGAGCAACAAAAGTAGCTGTACACGAATTTAGATTTATATTACCTGAGCAGTCGTTCTTTTCAGTAGGTAATTACTTAATAAGGTAAGTATCTAATTACTTACTTTAAAGATAGACTGCTAGCATTATTGTCAAGTTATAAGATTGGCTTAACATCGTCATGTTACAAAACTGAACGTTTGTTCAGTATTTTATGGAATCCCACTTATATAATTATTAAATGCGAAAGTTTGGTTGAATATATGGATAGATGAATGTTTGCATTGATTAATTAAAAAGGGAAGACGAGGTACTAGTTTCTCGACAATGGCAACCTCATATTGTGTAAAATTGTGTGCTCCCACCTCAGTCACCGTCGGACCGGCGGCACGCCGCGCCGGGCGGTCGTGATTCGCGTGAAATATTGTTGTCTCGGTCTCACTTCGGTCTTAGATACGTCTTTCCGTCTTTGTTCTTCTTTGTATTGCATGCACAGGACTGGAAATGTAACTGTGAGCGTATGTGTTTGCGTGTAGTTGTAACACATGCCAATTTTTGAGTAAGTGCTGGGAAGAAAGTAACCTATCTTCTCTTTTTAATTAATCAATGGATGTTTGTAAACTCTTCACGCCAAAACTACTGAACGGTTTAGGCTTAAATTCTGATACAATTAATTTTAAGACGGAATCAAACATAAGCTATTTTTATCCCTATCAGATAGTTCCAATGGGATATACATCACCTTAAACGTTTCCATATAGACAACGCAAGCCGAGAGCAGAAACAAGAACCTAAATCCATAAATCGCTACAAACAAAGTCGTTTCGGAAATCAATTCTTGTAATTGCAAAGCGTCTTTTGTTGCTGACGATCGCACCCGGTTCGATTACAATGAACGTCAATGGGTCTTTTGAATGCTCGAATCATCACCTTTTATAACTTTTGCTACTGTTGCAATCGCCTACACTTACGTAAAAGAGGCAGGTATTACCACTGTGTGGTCAACAACTGTAAGTTTGTTTTCGACGAAGGCAATTATGACAAGGCTATAATCGCACGGGGGCCAGGGGACGGATTAGAACGGGGGGAGAAGGACGCTCCCGAGTTCTAAGACGGTAATGTAAGCAACCCATCCCTTGACCCCCGCACGATTGCCCTATCAAAATGCTGCGTATAGGTTGACTGTGTTCATATTTTGCATTGATTTATTAAAAACGAAGATGAGGTACCGGTTGCTCGAAAGTGGCAACCTCAAATTGTGTAAAATTGTGTTCTTCCACATCAGTCACCGTCTGACCGGCGGCACGGGCGGTCGTGATTCGCGTGAAATATTGTTGTCTCCGTCTCACTTCGGTCCTAGATACGTCTTTCCGTCTTTGTTCTTCTTTGTATTGCACAGGACTGGAAATATAACTGTGAGCGTATGTGTTTGCGTGTAGTTGTAACACATGCCAATTTTTGAGTAAGCGCTGGGAGAACGTAACCTATCTTCCCTTTTTAAATCAATGGTATTTTGCAAG
Organism: Eupithecia tripunctaria; assembly: GCA_955876795.1. NCBI lineage: Eukaryota > Metazoa > Arthropoda > Insecta > Lepidoptera > Geometridae > Eupithecia > Eupithecia tripunctaria. Next base: position 10,398,677 of record OY041620.1, read on the forward strand.
ATAAAGAGAATTTATAATTCTCTTTATCTTCCAAACATAGCACGAGAATTTTTGTCTAGGTTAGAATACAGAAAAATGACATGACGATGTAAATTATTGAATCCTCGTGCTGTACACTTACAACTTAACTTCTCCAAACTTTCTCAGTTAAAGGTAAACCTATTCTATTATTTATTATGAAAATGATCTTTATTTTCCGACCGATGCGGTCTAAGTTACCTTGTTCATTGTACCTAACAATTTGTATGGTATAGTATAGGTATCTTAATCTGAAGTCTGTTCTTTGAGATACGGCATTGTCTTAGTTTTTGGGTCAACGGCTTAAATACAAAGAAAGTAAGTTATTATTTTTATGCGAAGTAAGCTTTTGTTAACCGACTTTAAAAAAAGGACTAGGTTCTCAATTGGATTATTTTTTTATTATATTTATTATTTTATGTTTGTTACCTCAGAACTTTTGACAGGGTGGTTCGATTTTCATGATTAGTTTTTATATAAAAGCTGTGCTTCCCGTGTGGTCCCATTTTGGTTCAGTTCTGACAGTTAGATCCATGAAAATTCATGAAAAGCGAAATTGAAATCGGATTATAGTTTTTTATAAATTATTCATTTAAATATCAGTTTATTTTATATTATAAAATACTTACTCCGTCCAAGTAGCTTTAAACGTCATGTGAACGAACAAGTTTTTAAATAACAGCCGCACTTCTATAATAATTATATATAATTATAATATTATTGACGCGAGACAGTTTCTGAATCTAATCAATCGTTCCACCTGCAAATAAAATAACCGATTATTTTTATTATTAATGCGTGACTTGCAAATCTGGGAATTTAGGTCTGAATATTATAAAAAAGGGTCGAACGGTATAGTTATAAATCATTTAAAACAGACAATCAATAATATATAGATAATTTATCATCGCTACCAATATAGATGCTTAGTATATTGACTGGATATCATAATCTACAGGTTTTCAGCACGTTTTCAGATAGATTACACGCGGGTAAAAGTAGGCTTTATACTGCTTGATCTATGTTTTGATATTGTTATCTGAGTCATAATGATACCAACACATTTACCTCATTAACAATACCTAGAAATGAGAGCGATAAGATAATTACAATGATTTTATTGTGATAATGGAGGATTGAGTCACTTTGATAATTTTGTAATGCGATTTCAAATCTGATCAATGCTAAATAAACAGGCGTAGCCAGATTTTGAAAGATCTCTTAGAAAATTATCAACCTTGATCAACGACAGGTTTTCTTACTAAAATGATAGATAGATAGATAGATAGAATATACTTTATTGCACAACAGTTGTACATAGGCGAACATAATGCTAGATAGCATTCTCTACCTGCTAACCTTTGGGTAGTGTGAACAACAATTTAGTAGGTAGTGCTATAAACATAACAAAGAAGAAAGCTAATAATAATCGTAACACTAACATAAATAAATACACATAGAATATATACATATACATTTATATATTCCCTACTCGCATAAATACTTAAAATACCTGTAATATATAAATTATAAGTATATAACGTACCGAATTATTCCTGAGAGAGAAAGTGATTTATGACTCTAGATCTGAAGATATTTACAGAGGATACCTCGCGGTATTCCATTGGAAGACTGTTCCATAAACGAGTGGCCTGGACGGCAAAGGTTTTATGGTAACCCACAGTACAGTGATCTGGTGTTCTAAGCTGCAGTCGTTTTGAGTGTCTTGCGGTGCGTCCAGAGGTGTAAAGTGGCGAAAACAGTTCGGTCAGATAGCTTGGCGACCGTGTGGGTCAGAGAGAGTTTTAAATAAGAGGCATAATGTGTGCAAATCACGACGCTTCCTAATTCTGACCCACTTCAGTTGAGTGCGGAAGACGGACACGTGATCATATTTCCGCAGTCCAAAGATGAAGCGGATGCAAAGGTTTTGTAATCTTTCCAGCTTGTTCAGCAGCTCTTCTGTGATGTCGGGATAACACACATCTGCATAATCCAGGATAGGGAAAAGTAGCGCGTTAACTAGTGTCTTTCTAGTGGATTGGGGTAGAAAATTTTTCATAAGCTTTAGGGAATGCATGCTTCCATACATTCTCTTGCTTACCTGGGCAACATGTGAATCCCAGGATAGATTGTTGGTGATATAAAGACCAAGATTTTTGACTATTGGACAGTACTGTAGCGGAATGCTGTTGTATTTTACTGATGGCAACAAGTTGGTGTTTAATCTGGATAAGTAGTAGTTACTACCCACGAGCATAACCTGTGTCTTACTGGGGTTTATGAGAAGCCCAAACTTCTGGGCCAGTGATGGATCGCACTAAGGTCTTTAGTCATGGTCTCAATACCATGATCTATCTCCCTAGGATCAAAGCTGAAGTAAAGCTGGACATCATCGGCATACAGGTGAACGGATGAGAACCTGATAATAGGTACAAGAGTATTCATGAAAATGGAGAAGAGGAGTGGTGAGAGTACACTCCCCTGTGGAACCCCTATACCTAGACAGCACCAGTTCGATACGACATCGTTGATTCTGACACACTGCGAGCGCTCACTAAGGTATGACTTAAACCAGCTGACACTATCTGCGGAGAGATTTAAGGAGCGCATCACAGCTAGAAGTAGTTCGTGGTTGACACAGTTAAACGCGTTGCTGAAGTCAAGTAAACTGACGAGGGTAAGCTGTTTGTTTTCGATGGCAACGCGAATATCATCTGTTATTTTAATGAGCGCCGTAGAAGTGCTATGGGCAGGGCGAAAGCCGGACTGGAATGGTGAGAGAAGGTTATTTTCCGAAAGAAAGGAAGAGAGTTGACGGTGGACAACCCTTTCAATGATTTTCGATAAAAAGGGTAATATGGAGATCGGACGGTAGTCCTTAAAGTCGGTGATCTCAGCCTTTTTAGGGATAGGGATGATATATGCCTTCTTCCAATCAGAGGGGAAACAACTAGTCGATAACGAGCAATTTATGATATGTGTAAGATGGGGGGAAACAAGGTCAAGGATCGGAATCAAAATCTTTCGACCTATGCCATCATGACCTACTGCTTTGGTAACAATGCTCCGAGCAATCTTCTCCACCTCCCATCTCTCGACCGTTTTAAAGCAGAAAGGAGCCGAAGACACATTCGGAGTCTCTCTTAATAGCTTAAGAATTGTTTCCTCTTTGGCTTGATCATTTATTTGTAGGGGAGCAGATGAGAAGTGCTGATTTAATTTATTTACATCAACAGATGCATCCGCAGCCCCCTTCGCTCTCCCAAAGCCTAGCCCATGTAGAACCTTCCAAACATTAGCCGGGGTACAGCCCTCAATCACACTAAAGATGTTGCGTCGCTTAGCGTTTCTAATAGCCTGGTTGCACTTATTTCTAGCTGCCTTAAAACTTACAAACGCATCTTCACTAGGACTTCTGCGATACTTACGGTAAAGGTGATTCCGTCTAGACATCAACTTACGTATATCGTCTGTCAGCCAAGGGGCTGGCGGACGTTTCATACGGACAGGTCTTATTGGGGCGTGTTTGTCGTAGAGTTGGGTGACATTTGACGCAAACATTTTAAGTTTTTCGTTGACATCGCTAGTTGACCATAACTCCGTCCAATCCATGGTCTCAGCGTCGGAGCGTAGCTTCTCATGGTCCATTGCTGAGAAATTTCGTTGCATCACGACCCTTGGCTTTACCTTTGGGGTTTTTATTTTGATAGAAGCATAGATAAGGTCGTGATGTGAAAAGCCAGGCGCGGGAAATTGACCATAAGTGGAGATTCTTTCGGGGTCATCCGTAATTATAAGGTCGAGTTTGGTGTGTGTGTCATTAACGTGGAACGTTGGGTCGAGTTCTAAGATTGATAGATTGAAGGATGTACTAATATTTGTCAATTTTTCACTTCTTATGTCATTTCGCAAAAGACACGTGTTAAAATCACCACAGAGGGTTAAGTGTTCATACTGAGGCCTAAAAATGTCGAGCATGTGTTCGAGGGTGTCAAAGTAGTCGATCTTTGGCGGAGCATAAACAACGCCCAATAGGAATTTAGCAGATTTAGACAAGACTTCAAGAAATAAGTGCTCCATGGACGCTGAGTACGCTGAAGGTGATTTTGAGATAACACGATATTTGTAATCTGCACGCAGGTAGATTGCTACGCCACCACTGCCTTTGTTAGTACGATCATTTCTAATAAGTACGTACCCTGGTAGTATAAAGGAGGTTGAGGGTAGTGTGGGTTTTAAAAAACTTTCACTAATTAAGATGGCGTCAATTATTGAGTCATTTGAAAAGGTTGCAAGAAGTTCAGCATAATGGGAAGGAACACTCTGTGCATTAATATGGCATATATTAAAGTTTCGTTTGTGCGAGGCAAAGGACTCAGATAACAGATCACACAGTAGCGGTCCGCCATCGTCCACAGCATCCTCAAAACAATCAGAGTCCGAGTCCATTGATAAAAATTGATCAGAATCTTTGGAGCAGTCCATAATGAGGTACCTACGCAGAATAATACTTTCTTAATATATATATATATATAAATACGTATAAAAACCTAATTATAATCTAAAAAACAAATAAAATAAAATATGAATAAAAAACCTAATGCAAAAGCACTGGAATGAATTTTGTTGCCACAAGCACTGCCGGTTAAAACAGGGGAGATCGCTTTACAGTAGAAAGTAAAATAAATAGAGCAGTGCAGATACTGTCCGATAGACAGGACCAATTAATTAAAAAAATAAATAAAAAGTATGTAATCCACAAAAAATATTTTGTTGAACTTACGCTACATGCCAGTACTAACGTGAAACGGAACGTATCAAAAAAGTGACTTAAGTGACATTGGCAGTAGAATGAATGACAGTTTGGTTGAGTAAACGTTCGGTGTCATGTCAAATTGTCAATCATCATTCAGTAAACAAATTCACAAAAACAATTTTATTTACGAGCTACCGGCAAAATTAAGACATGCAGAATAGCGATGTGTCGTTCGATCATTCACAAAGATCGATATCAATCATGACCCGTTATGAAAATGACCCGGATCATATGACCCGATCATTTGAATGATTGTTTTTGCCGGCGGCCTATCATCGCCTCACTTCGATTTTTCGTTTCATTTCGATCATGCATTTTGTGATTGATTGACCCGTGCGAGATCGGATCTTTGCGTCGCGCGCGTCGCGTCGTCATCGTCGTTTCGTTACTGACTGATATGGTTCTTGCAAAAACCTACCTACTTTTACGTTTGAAGTGTTAAGTATGTTTATGTACCTTACAGTAGATAGTCAGGTACGAAGTACCTACCTACTTAACTTTTTTTTATCATATTTTAATGAACCTGTGCTAAGCCGCCGAGCGGGGCTTTCCTTGTTGTTAAATACTTTACATAATAGGTAGTAGGTACGTACAGTAGGTACCTACCTACATACTTAGATATATCCAAGTACTTACATATAGGTAAGTACCTACTACTCAAAAGAAAAGGGCTTTAATACCTAAAGGACCGTAATGCGACAATAGACTTTATTACTTATTATTTTATTTATCAATTAGGCAGTGAGAAAATGAGACAGTCCACAAAATGTGTCCTACTCGCACGCACCACTCACAGCCTCGCAAGAGCAAGACGCAGAGTCAGTCGATCTTTGCGTCAAGTCGCACGCGTCTCGGTCATTTAACCAATGATCCGAACATTGAAATGATCGGGTCATTTCGTTGAGACTGTTCGGATCAATCACGCGCGGTTCGTGATTGCAATCATATGAGCCGTTCGTTCATGATCGACACATTCCTAATGCAGAAAAAAGGAATATACAACACTGAGGTGTTACCGCGGATGCCCATTGAATCTATTTGCTCGGTTTCGCTCGGCTGGACTTCGTCTTCGCGGCGGCAGGCGGCGGCGCCGGTGCTGCGGATGTTTTCGGAGTTTTACCCGTAGATGTGGATACCGCTGCTGCCGCCGTCGTCGGTGGGAATTTCTTTGTAATTTCGGCTAGCTGAGCCTGTGACACGATGCGATGCTTCGTCCCGTCCGACGTTAACAGATACACGCCGCCATCCTGCGACCAACATTTGCTTACACCATAGAGACGTCGACCCTCGTTGAACATGGCTCTCCTGGCGGCTGTTAGATACTCAGCTATAGTTACGCCTGATCCCTTCATGGCAGTCTTTTTACGCCAGATATTTGACTTAGTATCCAGGGATTGGAATCTCACAAGTACAGGTCTCGATTCTCCTCGGGTCGAGTCCCTGCCGAGACGATAGCAGTATGCCTTCAGTAGTAAATCCATTGATCCCAAGTCTCTTGGTTATTATAGCAGCTATGACATCCTTCAGCATTTGTCCTTCCTTTTCCTCAATACCACGAAACAAAAGGAACTTGCGTCGGCTGCGATTTTCTGCCTCATCAACTACTGCAGTGACCTGCGACATCTGGGAGCGGATGAGGTCAACAGCCAGCTTCATACAGGTTTTAAACTGCTTGAAGTCTGCTGCCAGTTGTTCTAAGGTTGTACCTGTAGAGGCAGTTGCCATGCGTGACTCAAAGGAAGTCATACAGCTATCCAGTTTGTCATCCAGTGCCTTGATGGCTGCCATTGGGTCTGTGGTAAAGATTTTTCCATCTGAATGATCAAGTAATGGTTTGATTAATGGAATAACAATGTAAGTGATCAAACTATTATTTGATTAGATTGATTCAATAGATTGATGATTCCATTTATCTACAACCTGTTTAATAATTGAAGACACTGTTCAAATATTTTTGTCGTGACATTATCAGCTATTTTGACATAAATAAATTCAATAATTTGAATAACTAACCTTCGAAAAGACTCCGAATCAAGAATATTTTTAACACAGTTTTTAAGTTTTACGGGACAAATACGAATCCATTGTCAATGAAAAAAATTGTCATTTATGGGAAAACCTTGAGGACGTTATTTTAGCAAGAGCGAAATAATTTTCAAAATTGGTCCATAATTTGCGGAGAAATCGACGAACAATACATAAATAATTAATTTTGTTTATAAACTATAAACCGACTTCAATTTTTATAGGTTTTTCATTAATTTTCATGGATCCCATTATCAGAACTGAACAAAATTAAAATAGGACCATACGGGAAGCACCAGCTTTCATTTAAAAAAATAATCATGAAAATCGGACCACCCCCAGTCAAAAGTTCTAAGGTAACAAACATGAAAAAACGGACGAATTGAGATAGGTACTCCTCCTGTTTAGGAAGTCGGTTAAAAACATACATACAGCCGAACATACAACCTCCTCCTTTTTCGAACTCGTTTAATAAACGGCCCGGGTTCAATTGGGGTTTATTTAGAACTCCTCAGTGTTAAACGCCTAAGGGCTAATAACTGCCGTCGACTGCAGACAACTGACGTTGCCTGCAGTCGACGGACGGGTGGAATTAGTTGCCTTAAACCGCATTTCACGACTAGTGCGGCTGAGGTTAGATTTTTTTAGTTTTAGTAAACAAAATCAAAGTCAAAAACATATTTCCATAAATACAATAAATGTACACATAGAAAAGGTCCAATTATATTATGAAATGATACTGAACGAAAATTATCTTTTTTCTTTAAACGAGCAATTCTTGTATATATTTAAATATCCTGAATGTCGGAAACGGCTCCAATGAAAAATATTGGCGAAAAATTCTAAATATATATCTAAAAACACAAAAATTACCGAAAAAAACCGGGCGAAGCTCGGTCATCCAGGTACTACCTACTGATACGTCGAAGATTACCGACGACAACTGATTATTAATATGATAATCAGAGAAATTATCATATACCCAATTATAACCACCGGAACTGAGAGTTCATGCCGTAACCCAGTCAGGGAACTCTGTCCATGATGTTAAACCCAATAAGGTTTTTATACTGGAGGCAGCTGTGATTCACCGGTACATGGTCATGCTACTGTGTGTGTAGGTTAGTACCTACTCGGTTAACTGTTATTGTGAATCACTGTGTGAAATAATTTGTAAAGGCATGTCGCGATGTCGAGAGTATTTTTTTTTATACATGGCATCAAAGATTTAAATCGTTAGGTAAGCTTTTACACCCAAAAACTGTGGCATTTTCTTTGAACGCACGCAGACTATGAGTAGAAAATTCGTGTTTTTGTCAATAAACCTAACATATAGCACGAAATTTTGTGAACAAGAACACAACAGAAACACACAATTGTCTGATCCCAAATGACAAAGACAAGTTAGTGAGCTGACAAACTTCGTTTGGCAACAAACACAGAGTGGTCTCAAATGTTCAGCATATTTTGTCGTTGATCGCCATTTGACCGCACACAGAGAAAATATTTTTTTTTACGGCCTCAAACATTTATAAATAAATAGTGTTTATTTGTAATATAATCGATAGGAAAAGAGCGAGTTCTGTATTATATTATAATAAAGAATTGAAGACCTATTTTATGTTCCTTGGGAGGGTGTCCCTAGGAGGGCAATGCCCTCCAATGCGATAGCAATATCTCGCATTCTCGCGATTTTCTTTGACTGAAAGACAACCTCTGTGTGGAGAAAGACAGACTGAAACTCTTAAAGTGGTCATAGAATGAAGTGAAGTCACCTACTTACTCAAGGACAGGTTAAGCTAAGTTTTTCCATGTTTCTTTGATGTGAAGTATGTAACCGAGTAGTAGGTAAGTAGCATATAATCTATGTCATTGTGCGGACATGGGGCATAGAACTTTTAGTTTACTCTATTGCATTCAATATAATAATATGATGTTTGTGTTCTTTAAATAAATAAATAAAAATATACGACCATGGACAAATAAGGTTGTTTCCTTAACACCATTCAAAGCCACCCTTTAAGTTACAACACTTCAGATGTGTAACATGACTTTGACAGGTCAATGGACACGTAATAATCGGTATAAAATAACCAACCCGTGAATTCCATCTCTGTTTTTGCGACTTTCTGGTTACCAAATGTGTGACGAAAAACTAGCGCAAAAAGTGGTGTAATTCGATCACGCGTCGCAGCCAAATTAATGAGCTAAATACACGCTGAATAACAGTTATCGTATCTTCATAATCATAACAGGTGTCTGCATCAGAATCTGATATCATGATCCTAATGCTCTGTGTTTATGATTATCGAATTATCTAAACTTAGGCCAATCAATACGCTTCAAAATTATTACCCTATGCGGAATAATATTAATTGCAGTCGGCGCGTGTATGTTCATTATAATTTAGCATACTCGGCAGTTAAAATGCCAATAATCGATTTAGTCGTTTAGTCTCGTAGAATGTTGAGATTGTGTTATGCCATGAAATAAGAAGTTGTTGAGTTGTTGATGGTGTTATGTGATCATGTGTCAAATACCGCTCAACATGATCACCGCAAAGCGTTTAACATTTTTCTGAGAATGTATTTTTGGCGTTAAAAGACTTAACTTACTTACCTAATTGATCTCCTGTCCAAGTATAGTAACCTATAGTTATTTAGTACAGGTAGCCATAGCTATTATTGTTCCACAAATCAGGCTTAAATTAAAGGAAACTCATAAGTTGACGATTTCTATCGTTAATAGTTCAAAACTCGAAGTTTACAACAAATGGGAAGTTTCCTTTCCCATAAAGCCTGAGGCAACACATCTCTCTGCTTTAGAGCTAGACCCTGTGAGGTCGACCGCTGGAACTGGTCGGAGCCGGTTACTGTTTCAAACACGTTTCGGTTTCCTTGTCGCTCAGATTGCATACATTGTGGTTGGAAGACTATGTCTGACAGAAACATGGTAGTTATACTATACTGAACGGATTTTGAGAAATACTACAAAAAGCGTTGGTCTTTGTGGTCATCCTGGTTGAAGGCACAAGTGACGACACGGTGTCTTTTTTATTAATAACTGGCAGCACCACGTGGTTTCACCCGTGGGAATTCCGGGATAAAATAAAGCCTATGTTACTCCCTGAAAAGGAAGCTTTCTATTGGAGAAAGGTTTTTTATTTATTTATTTATTAAAAAGGAACGCTAACAGCGTATACATAAAACATTTTTTAATTCGTCCAGTAGTTTTGGAGGCTATTCAATACAAACAATAAAATCAAATCTTTCCTCTTTATTATATTAGTACCTATTGAAAAAAACAATTGACGTGAAGAAAACAAACGCCGAAAGCGTTGGTGAAATTGAAAAAAGTTTATTAGTGCCGTTGCCGTACTCGTCAAAAATCTCTTGATCAGCTATTTTTAACTGCTGCATACAATAAAATTATCTACTATTTCATTCGTTTATCTTCAGTTTGATTCACGAGCAATAAACTCGTTTTTTAATAGAAAGACATATGTTCGCTTAACGCAGAGCTCATTAAAAAATCCAATAACATCTTTATGGACTGCAGCCGCAAGTGAAGTAACCCAAAAATTAAGGAAATTGGTCATAAAATACTTCTAGCTACAACTCCCATACCTGACCGAGCCAGTTACGAGGTCAACTCATGCTATGAACCATTAATGTAGAATGTGGAGCACGGTTTGCTTTCTGCTGTTTTATTGACCATAACGACTAGTTCACATTGATAGGTAACACTCCACTCCTGGGAATAAGGCATTCCCTAATATTTGCTAAGACAAGATCTTAGCAAGTTCTAGACCACATCTAGCTAGAACTTTCTAGAGCTCGACTTTAACTTGTCATCCATAGCGACGTAAAAAGATATTTGACTGGACAGCGCTAAGCATAATATGTCTGGCACACGCTGAGCCAACCCCTATTTCGGCTCAAAGATGGAGGCAGAGACACATATTTCTTTTAAACTACCACCCTTTCATATCACTCACCAACATGTTATACTATTTTTGTTTTTCGCTTGTTTATTTGTCAACTCTTTATGCACCTGTGTCCAAATAGATGTTTTTTTCTATTCTATTCTATTTTAAATCTTGTTCTGAGATATTGCGTTATTCAATAATGCCAGTATTTTCATTCGAACCGAACGCGAAACTTGCCATAGATAGGGTCAATAAACAAATTTTAGAATTTGTTTTGTGACCTTGTATGAGACCTTGCACATACGTTGAGTTGAACAAATTGCAAGAATCCATTTTTTTCTCTAAAAAAACTTTCGTAGTTTGACGAATTCATTATGAATGTAAGTTCTTCCAACACAAACAAGGTTCGTAGTTAACCCGCTTACATTTATACAGAATCCATTTGTTTTAGTTTGATCATTCTAATTTTTGTTTAAGAATATATGGATTAGAAATTGCTTGAGATAATCATTGTATCCATTATCTTAGACTCTATAAACTCTATATATATCCTGCAATAACTCTTCGTAAAAACATCATCTAAGGTGGTCAGTTTTGCATAGCACGTTTGAAATAATAAAGGTATAATTTAGACCTGTTCGGGGGCTGGTAACACCCACAATCAGTTCCTTTGTCGGTTGGTTTTTTGCCGTTCCTAATGCGCCCCAGATGCGCATCCCTCAATGAAGTCTTTGGCGCCAGATGGTGGTCGTAGGTACGGGAATATAAACCTTACAGTCCATATCAATTAACTTTGTTTCAAGCGGCAATATGAAAATGCCTTCATACCACAAGCTTAGATCGTTTTAAAAACGAAAAGTGCCGCAAAATATTTTTTTTTTTCAAATTCTTGGTTTTTATAGTTTACGCAATTTCCGATAGAATACAAAGAACCCGTACCTAATAGTTTACATTTTGCGAAGTAGCAAATGCAAGTGCGGAGTTAAGTGATTAGAAGCCGTGTCTATTTTTACTAATAAGCAGCTTTCCCGCACAACCGCGCTCTTCCCGCACTCGAAGCTTTTCCCGACGCGGCATATTATTTGGCGTTATAAACAACCCTCCAATCTCCAACACTAAGAAATAGGCCAAAAAACTAAATGCCACACACACACCAGCCAACTTTACCGACATTTTAAAAATAAAAATTGACGGGAACTTCCTCGTTTGACAAACTGAAAATTTGTGATTATAGTTTTGGGTAAGGTAGCAGCAGGGATTTAAACTCAAAAGTTCGGGTCCGCATTTGAACATCAAGTGCCATAGAACGGACGATAGCACTTTGAACCTGCAGAATCAACTAAACGCTTTGTTTACTTGAGACTTGACACCAAAAAAACACGTTAACTTGCAGTTGTCACTTGCACTCGCAAAGTGTAAACCATTGCAGGCATGAAACACAGAATTAGAATCTAACTTCCTTTAAGTATTTTCCTCTTGTCCAATCCAAAGACGCAAGGCTAAGCTACGTTCAGAATGCTAAATAACGTCTCAAAGACTGGTAGCTCTTCGTGTCTTGCATTTAACTTTTCGTGAATCACTTTAGCCGTTCGGTGAGCATTCGGTAGAAGCTAAGTGATATAAAGCTCATATTGATGCTTCTGTTGCTAAGGGAATTTCCATTTTCATTTCTTTCTTTGCCTAATCAAATTAAAATTTCAATAGATTCAAGGTTTTTTGCCGTCAAAAGTAACCGGATCTCTTCCTGAAACTTATATGCTGGAACATAGCATATCGTATCTTAAATATCTCTTACACATAACATTGACATCTGATCGATGTTGTCAAAATATCTAACCCAACGCCAAAATATCAAATTCTAGGTTACCTATACATTTTTGTTGTTGAACAAAGTGAGAGTGTACAAAACACAGATTGAGGTCACGGCCTTGCTAGCAAACAAGAACGCTGCATTAATGATAATTCACTTTTATAAACTCACTATTTTAAACGTTTAAAAAAGTTTAAATGGTTGTATAATTATTAATATTGTCTTTTTATTCATTGCTCTAAATCTCATTTGGATATATTTTACCCTAACGTTTTCATATAGCACGGCGCAATGTGAAGGTAATTTTTTCATTCCAGTATTTATTTAAAACTTCCTTTTATTACCTTGTAATGTTACCTACCGTCACAGAGCACTCTGTGCCTACCGTATTGGATGCACAAATCATGTCTGGAGTAATCAACCTTCAAAAAAAGTGAAACGGCTCTGTTAGTATGTTAGGTAAGGACTTTATTACCTAGATTTCTCCTTGATTAATTTCATTACTCATGTTTGACTTGACTTCTTTGTCTTTGGCAACTTGCCCCTGGTTTGCCTCTATTCTGCTAGTGATTTGGTAATTTTATTGTTCATGGAATTTTCGTACAAACCTTGACAAAGAAGGAGCTTTGTTTTTAGGTTCGGTAATCCAAACTCCTAATCTTGACACAAGCTGCCAAATAAAGAATTTAAATCAAGTTTAGAATAAGCAGCAACACAAATAGCTCTTTACATAAATTTATTTCTCATACCCACAACAAAGGATGTTCAGCTATTTATTTAATTAGTGATGGGCTACTTTTGTAACTTATGATTGTAAGAAAATCTTGTGAGTCAATTTATACCATAATAGATATTATGGTCAGTTACTTTTAGAAAGACATGTCATCTGTAGGCAGTAGGTACCTAATACCTAAAAAATTTGAGATACCTAATCCAGCTTAGTGTGATGAATCTATGGAACAAAGCAAGTCAATGATGCGGGCTTGTTAGTCTTCCGGCGATTTTGCATCTCTCTAGTCTAGCCTCAATATTGTTTTCTTTTAATTTGACCGGTGACGGAAGGATAGAAGGACAGACAAAGGAACTTGTAATAAGCTGTAGTTAGAACGCCATTACTGGGTTTCCGTCCTTTGAAGTTTCACCTTCAGGTAATTTGGTAAACCCTCATTAGTACCTACCTGCCTAGCACTTAAGCCTAGGAATGTTAACATGATAGAAACCTTGGCATCGTCAGGTGTATAAAAGAAATCGCACTTTGTAAATTTTGGATCACTGTCGGCCAGCTACTGTCCATGAGCTTAGTAGTTGAAATCTGTTTGGACTCCAGAACAGAGTGGTTTGGTTTGGACCCAGTGGAAATGTGTTTGGTTAAAAACTCCAGACGAATGAGCAAGACGGCTTAGACTTGTTGTTGCGGCTCACAATTGTTATCCAATTAGAGCACTTAGGTAACCACCACTTGCTTTTACACGTGCGTATTGTATTGATTCCGCTACACACACCGATCGATGTTGATTGCGGAAACAACTTTGGTTAAACGTTCTCAAAATTGTCAGCAAAAACGTCATTCCTTTGCAAATGCTTTATGATTATGAGAATCAAGAGACAAGACAAACTTTTGAATCACATAACAAAGTGTTTGTCTCTTTTCATATTGCCTCGGAGAGAAAACTCACTGGAATAATACTGTATTACTCTCGTTTTTACAATCCTGATGTATGTAGATATGCAAATATTTATTCTGAGTCTAACTGACAGTTCCATGTTCATAAACCTATGTAGGTACATATTAGAAATGTAAATCTATTACTCCCAAACAATATCATAATAATTTCAAGCACGGCTACTGGATGGCAAGCCTGATTGAGCACAAAACGTTTTTGTTCAAGATAAATAACAAACCAAGGTAGTATGCATATCAGTCGGTCGAATCACATAACAGTAGAACGAGGTAACTCCAAATTGCGACACTGGCATAAAACACGAAATGGAAAGCGAATACAAACCACTGATTATTTTAATTCAATTGATAACTAGTCGTGGTGTCAACCTTATGTGTGCTGAGGAGAAATCGGTACCATTTGTGCGGTTACACTACACTTTCAAATTATCTAATGTTGCAAGTAATATATTAATATGGTCGTTGCAATGCGTTAGAATGCAACGCCTAGGTCACGATAATCTGGTTTGGAGACCTAGATCGTCTACCATCAATATTGCTTTGAAGACCAGTTACTCAAAATACGGTCGTAGACATTTTATGAACTACATACAGAACCAGAAAATTAACGACCTGCATTCTATCATTCTTGACCTTGTCTTATCTCAAAATGGTGGTTTCTCCGAAAGAAATCATGATGAATAGAGAAAAAAAATTGTGACAAAATCAGCTCGAAATTGGAACCCCAGAACTCCCCACTTCGTTTCATCCCTTATAAGAATTGACTATTTTGAGATATTATATATTACTAGCCTGTTTCAGACTGTATCTAACCTACAAAGGTTATCAAAATATGTAGGAACTGAGAAACCTCCGGATGATGAAAATTAAGCAGGAAACATCAAGTTGATAAGATTTCTCAGAGAGATTATCACTTCGTGCCAGACCATCCGGAGAATCGCGTGATCGCGGAATTGAAAACACAAATTCTTATGGAGATTCAGGAATCTCCACTCGGACATTAGCATAGCAAATTGCAATATCGAATGCACAGTGAACACATAATGATTAGTGTGTCTGTGTTTTTCCACGTGAAAATGAAAGTGTTAGGAAAAAGAGAGTCAAAATTCTTTCCCACTTTTCTGAAAACCTTCATTTTGTCACTCATTAAATTTTAAAAGGTTATTGTGGTCACTGTCACAGGATTTTTTTGAAAAACAAGTGATGTCTTCAGTGCGTTGAGCTTATATAGGAACTAAATTATAATTTGGTAGCCTGGAAGAAATCGCTTTAAGCGATAAGGTCGCCAGTTACATTGATGTTCTCTGTTATGTTTCATTATATAAAATCGCTTTTTTTAGGTGATGAATAACGTATTATCTATAGAGGAGATCTATAACAAACGTTATTTTGGCATGCACCAAGTGTTTTTATTGAACATTACGAATCAAAGCAAATAATCTAAGCAAAGTCTCAAGTTTCAATAGTTTAATAAGTTATCTTTCCTGTCAATAACTGGGGTGTCGGTCCCTGCCCTACAAAGTAGTGATTCGTCTAGTGTTTTACTCCAAACATCAAGATCTCTGCGGTTTGCCTCATTTGGAGCAACCACAGTTGAACTTAATACATTATTTATAATTTCGCCTCAATCAAGCCTGTTTTTGACTGCCCTAATGCTGTTACGGAAGCTTTCGTAGTTCTGATTGCATAAGTCTGTGTTATACGAGTACTTACTTATACTTGCAGTACATTGTATGCGTGTATGCTTCAGTTGGTCGAGGTTAATCGCGTGCTGACTAACGGTTTCACTGCAGACCCTAAATGGTTGATTGATGTAGACACCAACTGTTTTGCAGACTTCTATGCCGAAACGTTGACTCTCCTTTAAGGGCAAAGAATTTAAAAGACTTCTTTTTAGCTAGTTTTTACTTTATCTGTTCGTCTTTGGTTTCCCTCCTGGTCTTCAACTAAGACCGTTGATTTTCTTTAGCCTCAGATAGAGGTTTTATCTTTATATTCAACGATATTGTTCTGATCGAGAGTGTTTTGTCAGATTATGGCGGGTTGAATAAGTAACTTTTCAGTTCAGCCAGTAGAACTAAATTTAGAACCTCTGGACAAATTATTTCAAGACCATTGTTCTTTTGATCTTCTTCTGTTGCTATATTTCCTAGTAGCTGCTACTAGGAAATATAGCAAGAGAAGAAGATGGTGGAACGTTCATGATTCACCAAGTTTAGTTCAGTTTATACGTATAATTATAAACCACAGAAGACCAGAACTATGTTATAGACCTCTTAGTCGAAATTGCTGGAAATTCTGTTTAAGTATATCCGCAAAAACTGGTCGCAATACGAAACCTGCCTTGACTTTTACGTTTGACAAATGTCGTCTAAAGACATCAAGTTTTGCAGACTTGATAAACTGGCTAGTGAAAATTACGTTCCTTTATTCTTGTCTGGTATTTTAATATTACTGGAGAACTATTTTCTAACCCCGAAGTAGCGGATTCTACTTCGTTCGCCAGTGCTTGCGGACCGTAGCTAGTTTGCCTTTTTGTTCTGAATTCGAAACAATAGCGTTACCAGTTTTTCTGTGACAGATGGTAGAGCTAGCTCGCATTCTTTATAAAGCTACAATATCCGCTGGACCAGTGACCATAAGCTACTTTGCTTCTTACAGGATCATAGGACAAAAATGTGGTTGCTTTACTTGAACTTACTCCTTCTAACTTCATTACATATCTTTGACAGACAATTGTAGGTAGGTACCTAATGCCTAATTTGTTCAGCATTCTTCTCGTGGATCGTCTCTTTTTAACCAGCTCAGGATCTCTACATAATTGTATTGTTCAATTTAAAGGTTCTGTAGGCACATAATTAGTCAAGCATTTTATACTTGAAACGTGGTAAGTAATATTTATAGTTTGAACATTTTAAAGTTTTATTTTTTCGTCATGACATGACTATCAATAACCTTGTCTTCTAATGTCACGTACAATTGACACATACCTGTACACTTAGTAACCTACCGTATCAAATCGATCGAGAACACGCCACCATGACCTGACCTTTTATTGATATTGATTTTACCACAGCGTTTCATTTCCATACTACCTAGATACCATTTGTTGACTTATGTGTTGGTTTGTTTTCTGATTATTTATAAATATTATTATTTTGTTTGGATAGTGTTTGATTGAATATATTTATTGATTAGAAATATTAGTTAGCAAACAATCTTTACAGATTGGTCTGTTTTTTATGTTTGCCTTTACTATCATATTTATGTCGACGTATGTGTATGAATTTAATATGATTACTATTTGTCAAATAATAGCTTATGCCCGCAGTTTCGTATGCGCATCGCTTTGACCAGATTTTTTTAAAACCTTTAAAGTCTCCGTACCACACGGACGCATTTACTGAGACGTAGGGTCTTCAAGGAGAGCAAATGCGTAGGCACTATCTATCCATATTTGCGCTTCTCGATATCCTTGACCAAATGTATAATGATAAAATACTAAAGCTAAACCCATTCGATTTGGCCGACTGCTACTCCTGAGACAGGAGCTACCTGGTATTTAAAATTCAGGTTTCTATTATTCCGGTCACACCTATGCTCGCGCATCATGACATCACCGATCTCTGATTGGTCAGCTGGATAATAATAATCAGATGATTAGATGCATGACCTTATATACAAATAGATTTTATTTTGTTGCTGGCATTTCGGAGGTTGTTTATATGTCGAACACAAGTTTAATTATAATTAATTTAGAAAACACTGCTCACCCGGTCTCCTTCTCAGAACCATAGTCTTTTCACCAGTCACCAGAGATTTGCTACTTGCTTAGCTACAGTCATGTCCTCACCTTATTTATCTTTGGTATGGGTAAATAGATACCTACAGTGCCTTAGAGAATTTTTCTTCGCTAAGGTATATGTTGAATACATATACCTAAGCGAAGAAAAAAATATTTATTTACTTCTATTAATACGGTAACATACACAAATTATTTACATTGAATACAGGACAAAAGTAAAACTTGTAAATATAAAAAAAAACAATATAAGGGTAAACATATACCTACAATATGTATTTTGAAATCCGGAAAGCCTTGGTACTTGGTACCACGGTACACAGACCTAGGGGTTCGTCTCCAAGAATCCGAATTCGTAGGCCCTGTCGAGACCTGCATATTTGCGCCCCTTGTAATAGAATTTCCAAAACAAAGCCCCTAATCTCGAGTGGCATGGCATTGTCTAGCCCCGGACACCGGTGTTACCCGACGGCATATGACGGAAACAGATGTTCATTGTGCACAACACCGGAACGCGAGCACGGACGAAAGGTGCAATTGAGTGGACTTTACCGTTTTGGAACATTCGATCGAATAGAATAGAAATACACTTATTGCCTGATAAATTTAAATAAACGAAACAAGATAAAACTAGAGTAAACCAAAAAGCCTAAGATAAAGTAGTAAATTAGAAGAAGAATAGAATAGAATAGAAAAAACATTTATTTCGACACAGGTACATAAAGAGTTTCAAAAATAAACAAAAACAGTATAACATGGAGGTATAAGTGTCATGAAAGGGTGATGGTAGTTTACATTAAATATATATGGGTCTGCCTCCACGTCCCTGTGCCGAAATAGGGGTTGGCTCAGCGTGTGCTGAACATAATATGCTCAGCGCTGTGCATATGTTCAGCACACGCTGCGCGAAATTCAGAATTTTGCTCTAATGCATTTATAAACAAGCAACGCTGTTATTCAATTTATATTCTAAATAGGTACTTATTTCGAATATCGCACTTAGATGCTATTTAGAAGCTTAAAAGACGGAGGGTGGCAAACAGACTTTACGTCTGTTTATACACTCGAGAGCAATGAATCCGGGTCACTTAAAGAATGTTAAAAATCTCGGAAACTAAAAATGATAGGTTAATGCAATAAATTGTATTTAATAGACAATGTAATACTCCTTAAATAAAAGTAAAAAAAATATGAGTCACCATACATTTTACTAACACAAAATTACATAAAGAAAAAAACTGCTGATCTCTCCTTAAAACAAAAATAGGAAACATGAAATTTTTGAACTTTATTACGATTTTCTTGAATTTTAATACTTCGTATTGCCTCCTCGTGCTTCCATTACTGCGTTTACGCGGTTTGGCATGCTGTACACCAAGTTCCTTATACGATTTTGGGGAATATTCTCCCATTCCTCTGTGAGAGCAATTTTGAGCTCACGAAGCGTGATTGGGGGAGGGTTTCGTTGTTTTACGCATCTGCCTAGCTCGTCCCAAGCATGCTCGATCGGGTTGATATCCGGGCTGCGCGCTGGCCACTCCATACGAGTAATGTTCATCTCTTGAAGGTAGTGTAACGGACCCGGGCCTATGTGCTTGTAGGAACACCAGATTAAATTTATTAATAGCATGTACAGCTCATCTATTTGTTGAGAGCTTATATCAATGACCTTATTGAACCTTTAGACACGTACAGTTTATGGATTGATACCGTATAGAGCAGTGTGTTTTAAGTTGTGCGGCACAGTTCTTACCCATGTAAAAGGAAGGCCCCAGTCAATTAAGCTGAGCCTCAGGTAGATTAATGGCCTTTTGATTGGTTCTTAATTCGTTCGATATGCCTGTGTCTCTCGGTTTATGGACTTTACCAGAGGGCAGCCTTACATCAATATGATGTGTATGTGGATTTATATTTTTAATTATGAGGAGGCCTCCTGCTGCTACATACGCACCGCTATGTGGGCTACGCATGTGTTACATTCTACTAGAATAGACCAAATCAATTTTAGTATAGATAATGCTCTTATTGACGTAGTAAGTAAGTATTCGAACAAATATCAATCCATCTCTGTAACTCTGAGTGACTTGGCTGTGAGGAAGGCTTATTTTTCCTTAATAGTGATCTGTCTTTCGATTAAGGCTTTAAATTAACCTAGACTTTAATTGAGTAGCGTAAGCTTTACGAAATCTCTAACTTGTAGGGCAAATTAATATGAAATGTAAACAAGCTGATTGGCAGGAATTTAGTATTGTTTAATACATATAACACACACAAAAATACAGTAAATATACAGAACTTAATCCTAAGATGCACAAGGAAACATTACAATAAGACTATTAAACAATTATAGGTTTTGATTGATTCCGCCACCCTGGTGCTGTAACTTAGAGCTTTGTTACGTAGCTGTGTAAGCACGAAGCCAAGGTTTTAAGTTAATAGGCGACCCGTTCTGTCTCAATAACAGCGCCTCCAAGGCTATTGAAAGCTGAAGGCTTACACTAACCTTGTACCCAGAATCAACCAGAGAATAGTTATGTAAATTGCGAAACACAGTCGCTCTATGAACTCAGTAGAGTTTTACGGGGAAATGGCCTCAAAAATGGGCGGGATTTCTCTGTGGAGAGCACAATAATTAACAGTAAATAATACGATTGATTTCAGTAACAGTGAGTTCTGATTATGTTATCCAAATGGGCCTCTCGGACTCTCAATATTCTATTTAAAGAGCCACCAATATCAATCGTATGAATACAACAATTATACATTAAACTTAGCTTTTATACTCGAAACAGGAACACACGTTCACCACAGATTCTAACTCTAATTTTAAAAGTACTTCTTTAACCAAACTAAAAGGTAACAATGGCGCTCAGCCATTGTGACCTTTGTATCTCGCTAAAATATTGTGCCGACTATCCCGAGCTCCTTGCTGCCAGCCTATTTACGTTTCCCCTGCTACCTTCCCTTCGGCGTGGACGCATGTTAGAAATTCCAAGAAACACACTATCGTGCCGCGTCTCTATTGGTTCGCCATCAGCTTTCGGGACCTTATGGGGGCGTAATTGTCACTCCCTTTTCGAATGATTCGACGTCTGTTCACGAGATGTCGTTACACGTCGCAAAGTCCGTCTCTCTTAAAATAATGAAAATAAAAGAAACATTAGTTATAACTTATAACAGCATAGAGATCCATTACCATTGTCCTTTTGTGACAATTAACCTTCAATCTTGCCAATTGTATGGCATGTTAATTTAGTAATACAGATGAGAGATCTTAATTAGTTTATTCATTTTCGCTGTGACGTCTCCAACGAGAATGAATAATGATACATGCATTTCAGATCAGGACTTAATACTAGGCATTCCAATTAAATTATCATTCATTAAAACTAAAACTTTAATAACAACAATACTCATTGTTGACCATGTGCGACGCTTAGAAACCTCGACGCACCGAGTTAAAAGAAAGCAAGGCAATAAAAACTATACTTTATTGCTTTGCGCTAAAGTGTATTTGAATAGCCAACCATCCATGGTTCGACGTTTTGTCTAAAACTGCACGTGTGGAGACCGAATCCCTTCTTATTCAACAAAAAAAACCTCTTTAGAATCGATATTTTGTTGCGAGAGTTTATTGTTTTGAAGTGTTATGCTTTTTTTATGGCTAGGTTTATCCATCGGCGTGAGATAAATTTTAATGACTTACAGACGTAGGAAACGCTTTAAAAACAAAAAAAATCGTTGCCTTTTCGAATTTTGTTTATGGGTTATGAAGATAAGTCAAGGGTCACTAGCGTACCACTACATTCCACCCTCTGAAAATTAAACACGCAGAGAATGCGAGTGCTGAAGTTTTCATTAGACCATTCACGCATCTGACTCTATATTCAAACCCATCAATATAATTAGTTTTGTTAACGTCTGTCTTTTTATTTTATTCTTAATCATATTGTAGGTATTTGTGTTCCTATCGAATCATCGTCAATTTAACATCTATGCTGCGGCATTATAATATGACCTTAGTCCACCCTCAGACTGGACGTACTGAAGCTGATCACTAAACATCATCATCCCTTTTCATCCATGAAAGATAGATTTTTCTTCTATCTTCTTTAACTGACCACCCTCAAACCTTCGTTATCCTTAAGCTACACTTAACATCTAAACGCACTTAAAAAAACTATTTATCCACCTTTCTCCTAAATACTTTCATTTAATGTTATTATCGTCCGTAGTATATACCTATACACCTACCTAAACAAATAACTGCCTTAGTTCCTACCTAACCAGCTATGAACATTTTTATCAAAATAACTTTTAAAAATAATGACAGCAATAGAATTGTATTTCATCTTCCCACCTTCGTTAGATACTTTTCGAATATATTGTATACAGTATATATATATTACATTATGTATTACATTATATCGTATTTATAATAATTGTGGCAGTAATGCAAGTTAGCCTTTGATTTTATTGTGGCCCAAGTAACATCATCCTTAATTATTATCATATTATTACATCCTTAATTTGCACCGTTTCAGATATTTTGATTGAACGGGTCTAGGATTCCATCTGTTATGTCTCATGTGAGAACTAATTAATGACTTATCATATTTGCCATAGCTTGCTTGCACATGTATTTCAACGCTTTCATAACACTTATAGACAAATTAAGTCATCGAATATCGTCATAATAATCAAACTTTCCCTCATCGATGCATTATGTGTATAGTTTATAACACGTCGCATAAAACCACCATAATAATTATCAATTTGTTCCAACACACTAGCTTTTGTGTGATTTATGTGCAATTAACTAATTTGGATTATCCTCCATTCTTGTTATGAATATAATAAAAATCCAAGTTTCATATCAATCTTTTTAATACCACAATTCTTTGTAAGCATTGTTTGTTTTTCCACACCTTTGATTGGACCCAATCTTAATTATTATTATAAACTATTATTATTAATAATGACTAATAATGACATACCTACAGTACTTAAATAACTATACTGCTTATCGTGCCTTTGGGTAAAACTTACAATCTAACTCACTCGTACTTGTTTGTAATGCACCAGGCAATACTAAAAATATCATCAATTAGATCAATAATTGATCAATTAATTTATCTAATGCATCTATACATCTCTTTCTACGATAGTTTTATTAACCTTGAGCTTTATTTGTAATCCATAGCAACCCTCATTATGCTGTACGGACGATGCTAATTGCTTTATAGTTTTCGTTATGTTTAGGTATGCTCTTATATTATAACCAGTATTATGGTACCTTATAATGCTAGCATTTGATTTTATTTGACTTTCGTCTGTTCAACAATTCTAAAATATTTGCTTAAATCAGGCGTTCTCACGGATTGTTACCTAGTTTAAAATCTACTAATGCAGTAGTACTGATGATTATCAGTTATTTATACAATATAAGCCTTCATACTGTGATAGAAGTTGAATATATTAGGTTTTAGGCTATACTTTTTACCAATTTTTAAATTTTTTTTCTAACAATTGTGTTCATAAGAATAATCATGTTTATAGAAACATCTTTTCCGCAAGAGGATCGAACTCTTGTCCTCTACTTTTCAATTAAACCTTAATCAATCCTTTTATCAAAGTATATCAAAACAGCCTTATGTACTATGGTAGGAATCGAACCAATAACTTTTTTTCATATAAATTATCCTTTCGGATTGCTTTTTCCAATGAGACTAGTGGTCTTCTAAGCATTAAGCTAACCTTTGTTAAATTCGTTTATAGAAATATGATTATATAACATTATTTCGGCAAGAGGATCGAACTCTTGTGTCTTACATCTTAATTAAGCCTTCATAAAATCACTTATCTAGTAGGCAGTATACTGCCTTTTGTAATATGGTAGGAGTCGAACCATACCTTCTTTTTACAAAAGTTATCCATTTTTTATGGTCTTTTAATCCAATGAGGGGTCTGAGGCTGACCAATATAAATTACAATAATTAATTTAAATTATCAGCTACACTTATAATTTAACAGAATGTTGGGAGTCGAACCCACTTTATTCAATTTTAAACTGGCCTAGCGGCAACCTATTTATTTGCCTTTTAGCTTAACATAGCATATTATTATACTTGCAACAACTTAGCATAAGTTGATAAATGGATCTGGGTTTGTGATCGTCAAAATTAAAGTCTACGTTGTGTTTTTATATTTTTCATTCACCAGATTTTATCTAGCAGCGAGGCTACCGCTTCGCACTTCACTAGATCCTTGCTCACGAGCACCAAATGTAACGGACCCGGGCCTATGTGCTTGTAGGAACACCAGATTAAATTTATTAATAGCATGTACAGCTCATCTATTTGTTGAGAGCTTATATCAATGACCTTATTGAACCTTTAGACACGTACAGTTTATGGATTGATACCGTATAGAGCAGTGTGTTTTAAGTTGTGCGGCACAGTTCTTACCCATGTAAAAGGAAGGCCCCAGTCAATTAAGCTGAGCCTCAGGTAGATTAATGGCCTTTTGATTGGTTCTTAATTCGTTCGATATGCCTGTGTCTCTCGGTTTATGGACTTTACCAGAGGGCAGCCTTACATCAATATGATGTGTATGTGGATTTATATTTTTAATTATGAGGAGGCCTCCTGCTGCTACATACGCACCGCTATGTGGGCTACGCATGTGTTACATTCTACTAGAATAGACCAAATCAATTTTAGTATAGATAATGCTCTTATTGACGTAGTAAGTAAGTATTCGAACAAATATCAATCCATCTCTGTAACTCTGAGTGACTTGGCTGTGAGGAAGGCTTATTTTTCCTTAATAGTGATCTGTCTTTCGATTAAGGCTTTAAATTAACCTAGACTTTAATTGAGTAGCGTAAGCTTTACGAAATCTCTAACTTGTAGGGCAAATTAATATGAAATGTAAACAAGCTGATTGGCAGGAATTTAGTATTGTTTAATACATATAACACACACAAAAATACAGTAAATATACAGAACTTAATCCTAAGATGCACAAGGAAACATTACAATAAGACTATTAAACAATTATAGGTTTTGATTGATTCCGCCACCCTGGTGCTGTAACTTAGAGCTTTGTTACGTAGCTGTGTAAGCACGAAGCCAAGGTTTTAAGTTAATAGGCGACCCGTTCTGTCTCAATAACAGCGCCTCCAAGGCTATTGAAAGCTGAAGGCTTACACTAACCTTGTACCCAGAATCAATCAGAGAATAGTTATGTAAATTGCGAAACACAGTCGCTCTATGAACTCAGTAGAGTTTTACGGGGAAATGGCCTCAAAAATGGGCGGGATTTCTCTGTGGAGAGCACAATAATTAACAGTAAATAATACGATTGATTTCAGTAACAGTGAGTTCTGATTATGTTATCCAAATGGGCCTCTCGGACTCTCAATATTCTATTTAAAGAGCCACCAATATCAATCGTATGAATACAACAATTATACATTAAACTTAGCTTTTATACTCGAAACAGGAACACACGTTCACCACAGATTCTAACTCTAATTTTAAAAGTACTTCTTTAACCAAACTAAAAGGTAACAATGGCGCTCAGCCATTGTGACCTTTGTATCTCGCTAAAATATTGTGCCGACTATCCCGAGCTCCTTGCTGCCAGCCTATTTACGTTTCCCCTGCTACCTTCCCTTCGGCGTGGACGCATGTTAGAAATTCCAAGAAACACACTATCGTGCCGCGTCTCTATTGGTTCGCCATCAGCTTTCGGGACCTTATGGGGGCGTAATTGTCACTCCCTTTTCGAATGATTCGACGTCTGTTCACGAGATGTCGTTACACGTCGCAAAGTCCGTCTCTCTTAAAATAATGAAAATAAAAGAAACATTAGTTATAACTTATAACAGCATAGAGATCCATTACCATTGTCCTTTTGTGACAATTAACCTTCAATCTTGCCAATTGTATGGCATGTTAATTTAGTAATACAGATGAGAGATCTTAATTAGTTTATTCATTTTCGCTGTGACGTCTCCAACGAGAATGAATAATGATACATGCATTTCAGATCAGGACTTAATACTAGGCATTCCAATTAAATTATCATTCATTAAAACTAAAACTTTAATAACAACAATACTCATTGTTGACCATGTGCGACGCTTAGAAACCTCGACGCACCGAGTTAAAAGAAAGCAAGGCAATAAAAACTATACTTTATTGCTTTGCGCTAAAGTGTATTTGAATAGCCAACCATCCATGGTTCGACGTTTTGTCTAAAACTGCACGTGTGGAGACCGAATCCCTTCTTATTCAACAAAAAAAACCTCTTTAGAATCGATATTTTGTTGCGAGAGTTTATTGTTTTGAAGTGTTATGCTTTTTTTATGGCTAGGTTTATCCATCGGCGTGAGATAAATTTTAATGACTTACAGACGTAGGAAACGCTTTAAAAACAAAAAAAATCGTTGCCTTTTCGAATTTTGTTTATGGGTTATGAAGATAAGTCAAGGGTCACTAGCGTACCACTACATTAGTCATTCACAATCCTACCTGTATGAGGTCGGGCATTGTCATGCATAAATATAGCATCCTCACCTAAATTGACCATAAATGGACCAACGTGATCATTGAGGATTTCTTCCACATATCTTACGCTAGTTAAAGAGCCGTTTTCTATGATCACCAGCTCTGTGCGACTTTCAGAAGAAATTCCGGCCCACACAAGTACAGACCCACCACCGAAGGCTACTTTTTCTTCGATGCATGCTTGCTTGAATCTTTCCCCTGGTCTTCGATACACTCTGTGTCTTCCATCGTGCTTGTAGAGCATAAATTTTGATTCGTCGGAGAACATAACTTTTGACCAATCTTCAATACTCCAATTTACGATTTTTAGGATTCTTTAAGTGACCCGGATTCATTCCTCTCGAGTGTATAACGCTGTGAATTATCTGTGATTCCACTTATATCGAAATACTTTGCAATAATTTATAAAGACCATCGATCTACCCCAGGATTGGTTTAACTTGTAGATAAACGTGTCCAAGAGTCCGTTAAAATCACTTTGATATTTGAGATTCAGAAACCTTTTTCGATTTCGAGAGCTCTGATATTACCAAAATTCATGGGTAATCTGATTATCTCGGCTCATTAGATCCGTAGGGTTGCCGTCACTGGCTCGGGTACCGAGGCGCGACGACGACGATGCGATTGCAACATCATCACGATGCTTGTGACGAAACGTCATCTAAACAGCTGTTGCATTTCCCCTTGATGTTGGTACATCAGAAACATCAACCAAGAAGAACAACAATTGATTTATATGCTGTGTAGATTTTCCAGCATTATAGATAGATTGATAATACTTTATTGCACACTTATCTAAAAATAACTATTATTTATACAAGAAAAGTTAAAACTAAGTGACAATTGGCGGCCGCTCAAAAGCGATCTCTACCAGAAAACTATGCATTATATACTATTTATTTATTTATTTTAGGTGTGCAGTAGTCGCGCTTCTTGAACCGCACTCATCCTAAAGACGTTCAATCAATCATATCAATCATTATCTTTATTTGGTTGAATTTATGTAGAAATTATCCTAATTTTAAATATACACACCTACTCAGGTGTGTCAAAATCTTAGTAGGTAAACATAATTATATTTATAAATGTGTCTTAATTTCAATTAAGTAATCTCCAATAAAATGTAATAAGATAAAAAATGCAACAATTTTCTCGTTAAGGGATGAATCGTTGTTCTTCCGACAAAAACTTGGTTTGGGAACTACCAAACCAAGTTTTTGTCCGGTCATATTCGCAATCAGTAATCACCAATTAATATCCTTTCAATAAAATCTTTGACATTAACAAATTCTATTTGATTCCTAAAGCTCCTTCAGCGCGTTTAGTTCGCAAAGGTTTCTGGAATAACTATGATTAGGTTAATAAATACCTATGTTAAAATCACACTCCTACGAATATTCAAACGCAACTAAGAGTTAATGTCCGTCATTGGATTGCCTAAATCTTGCATTTGAGTACAGTGTTTGTGTTCGGGTGACAGGTTATCATACCTTTGGCTGCATAGCATGCTCTTCGCTTCGACAGAAGTTATTCCAAACCTTTTTAAATTTATAAACAAGTATTTATTTAAAATCTTATTGTTAAAATGGCTGAATCAAATAATTTTTTATGATGAAAATCGTTTAATGTTTTTAGTATTTCATTATAATTGCATGTGAAATGTTTAATTTTAGTGATAATAATTGTATTATTTCATGCTAGACATAGCGAGACGTGAACACATTATTTGTAAATATAATTATCACTATTAAATATTTGAATCAACAAGTTGATCAAAAGATTCAAAATCTTGAATCTATTTATCAACTTGAGTGTTACGTCAACACTTCATTGGTTTAACCCCAAGTCGACCTTGTTTGAAACCCTGTGACGCATATTACATAAAGCCTGTCCCAAGTTAGGAATATTATTCTGTAAACGTTATGCAACGAAAATTGCATTATAAAGTTTACTTATTTGCATTATTGCATTATGTGTTGCTGTTTGTGTCTTTATTTTATTTCGAAAAGGCCTAAGTACTTTTCCATTCATGATCTTTTAAGTCATGGTTCATAAGATGTTTTACAAGGTACCTTCGATCTTCATTATCATCATCCGCAACCCGATCACATCCACTGCTTCCTGCGACCTATAGGTCTCTAAAATCTTGTGCCACTCCACCTTTAGTCCTAGTCACGAGTATTTTCCCGTCAATGAATTTCCAAAAATCTTGTTCCATTGGTTCTCTTAATTCATTACCTTCGTAATTTAGTGCTACATAACGTCTAGCAATATCTGTAATTAACAGGCCTATTGAAGAGCAACCAGAGGCATTGACACGAAGTCGCATGTCTGCAAACCGACTGCTAAACGCCCGCCATTAAGTAGTTTTTTCGTAACGCTACCTGTGTAATTTACTAGATTGGCTCGGCTCGTGCTCACTGCACTATAACTGCACCTACACCTGAAGACGCTGCATTTCCTTCCGTTAGGAGTGGGATCTTCCATGATTAGGTTAATCGGTTTGCACTTTACGGAGAACGGAAAAGTACCGTCGACAAACAAAAGAGGATCACACAGTGTTAAATTTCACACTGGAGAACACATTTTTATGGGTTTCTGGTCTACGCTATGCAATCGGGAGCTGATTGGGAGACTGGGTTTACGTATATAGAATCGCTGAATGGTACTGCGCAGGCACACAATAAAACGCAAAGGTCGGTTTAATGTCCTTGCTAGAGACTTGGTTAACCTTTTCTTGTTACAAAGCTTTAAATCGTTAATCGTTAATCTTTGACTGTGACTAGTGTAGTTGACATTGTCTTTTGCAATGAAGCTCTGGGTATGCGCAAATGCACAAGCGACTGCAATTTGTGCACTTGTGCCTAAGCAGCGTGCTTAGTTATAATGTGTTAGAAGAGATACGTTAGAATTTATGTCAATAGCTATGAGTATGTTGCGACGAAATGCGGTACTGCCAATTTGGGAAATATGGTCAAAGATATCGGTAGTGCTAATGTCTTTGACCACCGACTTTATCGTCACGTCGTCGCAATGTTTTTGTGATATAGGTACTCCGTGCCTATTTCATTACCTTTTATTGCTGACCTTTGTTATGTTGCCAAGGTTGTTTGAGGTAAAAGACCGAAGTAGCATTGATTAAAAACATTTTTGCTATGAGTGCATGCTTCGAGATCGAACTGGGTTCTTTATAGATTACCGATTTCAGTATTAGAGTATAGATAACACACACTTCATATCTACTCAAGTACTTTATGACTTGTTTTTGTTTTGACTCAGACTTTAATAACTTTTTAGGTTCTGTGACTGTTTAGTTTCATGGAGAATTTCTTCCTGCAAACACTCAGGTTGTGGAATGCTCTCCTGGCCGAGGCTTTCTCTCAGGACTACAACATGGGGTACTTCAAAAACGGTCTTCTAAGACATTACAAGGGTCCGCAACGCGCGTATAATGTCCCTGATATTGTAGGCGTCCATAGGCTGTGGTAACCAGTTACCATGAGTTGGACCGTATGTTTGTTTGTCACCTTAGTGGTATAAAAAAGGTTTTTAATATTGATGAAATCGTGGTAATCCTATAACTACCAATTTCTTGTGCCTATTTAGATTTTGTCAAAACTAAACTAATCTGACAGGATCAAAAATGATGTCATCCTTATTGTTTGGATCGATATGACAGGGACGGCGATATTTTTAGTCCTGTCAAATTAATTTAGTTTAGTTTTGGCAGCAACTGAATTGACACCAACATCCTTATTTTTGGTGTTTATATATCAAAAAAATTTAGCGCCATCTTCTTCATTATGTTTAAAGTCTCTACCGAATACAGTTTCTAATTTGTCTTCAACCGCCAAGTCGCGGTCTGATTCAAAGGCGACTTTTAATTTATTGCCGTCGTTTAAAGACGAGCTATCTTATCTGATGACTACTTCTGTGGTGTAGCGGGAGATAATCCGATTGCGACGCGGGCGGTTGCGGGTTCGATTCGACTACCTTGGGACAAAATGTTTGTACGATCTGCAGGTATTAGTTAAGGGTGTTCTGGAGTTTCCTATACTCAAATACATATCACATTCTATGTTATTTATTGTATTAATTAAATCAGTGATATAGTACCAATAAAGCCATAAAATAGCATATTATGCCATAATAAAATAATAATTATATCGAATTAGCGATGCAAATTATTTCTTCTGAGAAACAAAGTAATACTTTCTTCTGGCAATGCAGAGCATATGATTTTGAATAAGCCCAATTTTTTTTAACAAGATAAACATTCAGCTAATAACGTAGAGGCAATAAAATGGAGGTTCAAATTAAACATTCACCGCTGGACGCAGGCCTCCCCTGATAAGCGCATTATTGGCGTTTATCTCATGGTAATGCTCATAATCCCCACGCTGGGCATGCAGATTGAGGATCGCAGTTCGGTGGTACAATTGTTCTGCAGGGGGCGCTGCTGCCCGCCCCTCAGTGGATATACCTTAGTCGCCTCTTACAACTCCCGCGGGAAGAGTTGGGGTGGTGCAAATTATAAGCCAGCAACACACAGCTACAAACACAAAACATTTATCATAGAACCTTAATTAAAACAAGTAAAATGGAGGCCTATTAAATTAATGGACTTCTAGTGAAAGAGTGACGTAGCCTGCCCGGCCCTATAATCACCTTAGTTATGTACAGCGAAATGACGCATCATTGACCTTCACTCATATTACCACCATTATAGTCAGAAAATCAATAAATTATATCTAACGCTACATACTTGGCTCTAGCGTTATTGGAATGATAACAATTTGTTATAGTGCAACAGTTGTTGTTCACTGTATAAATAATATTGTCGGGGCACAAACAAAAGGCTTAAGGCGCATACCCGAGCCAATCTGACAGCGATACCTATTTTATCACATTTTTACGTTTATCATAGGAATTTTTAAAAATCCTACGTTCAGTTTGTGGTATCTATTATAAGCTATTTTTTAATACCTCTTTCATAATTTTATCTCATATAGTTTAGGAGGAGATGCGAAATTAGAGTTTGGTGGCCAAAAAGCGCAACTTCGTATCTCTTCCTAAGCTTTACAAAATGAAACTATTACAGAGACATTAATAAATAGCTTATAATAGATACCACAAACTGAACGTAGGATTTTTAAAAATACCTGCGTTTAACGTAATTATAAGATAAAATAGTTGGGGGCGCCACTTTCGCTGCTGTATGGGCCTAAACATATTGTTTGTTATGAAAATGTCAACAGGCCTCAAATGTCAATGTAAAACGGGGTTCGATCTATTAGGCCAAATTCCCTGAATGTCCAGATCCAATCCAATAGTACATTTGCCACGAAGTAAATTCGTCACGAAAAAAAGCATGACATGACATGTGTAAATTCGCCACAATTCTATTTTTCCGGAAAAAACTAAAATACAAAATGAATGGTTTTCCCTACGTCGAAAATAAAAATCTATTGCTATGCAAAATAAATTTATGCTTATTAGTGCCTCTGCGTCAATGTACAGTCAGCTTAGAAAATAATATTCTGAGACGTTCAGTTAAAAATGAAAGTACGTATTGGTTTTAAAATTGTTGTGTTATTATTAGCAGTACCTGTGAGCAGTACCTTAAAAGTCGTAGTTCATAATCAACAATAAATATATTTTTTGTTATTTAACTTAACAACGTCTACCTAAATATGAATAGAAATTACAATAATCAACAGTAGATACTTTTAATATTCTATCATAAATAAGAGAATACAATAATTTATTTCAAAACATAGTGGCATTCTGGTTCCTTTATTACTTAGTTTTTATTTAACTTAACCTGTGTAAAGCACCTGACTTTTAGACCAGTTATCCTCAGCCAATTATCTCCAGATATCCGAATTAGCTGAAAGTTGGAACTTATTTTGTAAACTGGCTTCACTAGTGCTAAGTAAAATGGAGAACAGGTACCTAAATTTTCCGGGTTTGCATCTAGGTTTGTAAGAAAATCAAATAATATCCCATTTTTTGGCTACGACGGGACTTGAAGCCGCTTCCTTTACATTTTTCCTTTTCATTACGGAAATATGCTAACCAATTTTCTTAGAAATTACCATTGATTAATTAAAAAGGGAAGATAGGTTACGTTCTCCCAGCGCTTACTCAAAAATAAGCATGTGTTAAAACTAATACTAATAACAAACACATACGCTCACAGATATATTTCCAGTCCTGTTCAATACAAAGAAGAACAAAGACAGAAAGACGTATCTAAGACCGAAGTGAACGAGACAACAATATTTCGAGCGAATCACGACCGCCCGTGCCGCCGCCGCCGGTCCGACGGTGACTGAGATGGGAGCACGCAATTTTACACAATATGAGGTTGCTATTTTCGAGAAATTGGTACCTCATCTTCCCTTTTGAATTAATCTATGGAAATTACCTATTGTGTGAACTAAAGTAACTAAAACCTTAAGTTGTTATGGAATTACAGCAAAGGTGCCCGAAATTAGTGAAAGTTATGAAATGACAGAAATCAAACGCCCCTCAGAATTTATTTTTCAGCTATTCCAAAGTTAAATATTTTGTCAGAAGTTCAATAGCGTACATATTCACACCCTTACCTTGGTTAGTGCCTCGTAAAGGTCAAAACCTCGAATTTACCCCGATCGGCGATAACATAGCATGAGAACTTTTTGTTGAAAAACCTTTTTTGAGCGCGCGAGGTCGTCGCCTCAATCGGTCGACCTAGCAAGCATTGTTGGAAATGCTATATCATGTTCTCTCCTGATAGAATGAAATAGTTTTCCGGGTCAGCGAACTTGGATAGATTTGGGAGCAATGATACCGTTAGTATTTGATTCATAGGTTTTCGTGGGAAGTAGGGCGAACTAGGACTAATTGGTCTATAGGAGAAATTCATACTTCTACCTCTGTTATTTACGAATTGTATTGCAGCCAATGATTAAACAATATTTATTCAAATAAGACAGCCCAATTGATAAATAATGCAAAAACTGGTGAATAATCCGGAAAATGGGCTTGTAACATATCGGAAGTACATTTCAAGTATACAACGTAAGCAAGTACGTACATTAATATTATTGTTAATAAGCTTAAAATGATGTTATCTTGCAAACTGCTGAGTCCTCATTTCGAAACTTTTTCAATGAATGCTTACCTACTTATCACATTTCAAAGAACGGACGTCAGCTATAAATATGTAAAAAGGCAAATATTGAAATCGTAGATAGGCCCTTTCCGTAGAGAGTTGAGACCTTGCAGTTTTTGTCGCTAAAATGAATTGAGTGAGCTTATTAATTTGGTATTAGTGATTTGTGTGTTTTTGTGGTGTGCTTGTTTACAACAAGTTCGTGCAATGTGATTGCACAATAACTGACAATAATATCAGTTGTATTTATTGACAAAAACACTAACTTTATCTACTTATAGTGTGCGTGCATCGGCATTTTGTTAACGCACGCATTCAAAGACAATGCCACAGTTTTTGAGTGTAAGGGCGTATCTAACGATTTATATATCTACAAAAAGATATCAACTTATCCAGATCAAATTTTGGCAGCAATGGATAAAAATGATACAATGAAAGGTATACATAGCTGCGAAGGCCGAGTGAACGTATACCTACACAATAAAGCGCTGGTTCTATAACCCAGCCTGGGCTGACGCCGCGTGGCCATGGAATCCGTACAGCACAAAAACTCAAACACATCCGCTTAGCTTAACGAGATTACGCGCAAATTCTATATTCATTGTTTCAAGTAGGAAGTAGAACGAACGTGATTCAATCAGGGACCTGAGACTGAGAGACGATAAATGATTTTATCAGGTAACTAATCGTGTCAATTTTCTACCATAAATCGTCGATCATTTTACTATCGTTTCTCATATCGAAATTCTTCAGTGGCGCCCCAGATTCTCAGT
This sequence comes from Eupithecia tripunctaria, assembly GCA_955876795.1. Lineage (NCBI taxonomy): Eukaryota > Metazoa > Arthropoda > Insecta > Lepidoptera > Geometridae > Eupithecia > Eupithecia tripunctaria. Next base: position 10,433,268 of record OY041620.1, read on the forward strand.
CAGTAACGGATAAGTAATTGAGCAAATACCTATCTTGATACCTTGTTAAAAAATATTTCGTAATAATAATGTCTCCTAACAAATTATCGTGGATCAAAGCGTCACAAGAACAAAATGATACAACTGCGTGACATTATGTATGATACACGTTTAAAGGCACTGCAATGTTCTCATGTTTTTGACCGGTGTACAAAGCACGATGTTTTTCATCGTCGTCACTGTGAGAAATGTCATTGCTGTTTTATATTTCCACACACAATAATTACCAGGTTTTGTAATGTTGTAATAGAACGTGTGTGACCTTACAAAATTTACATGTAATTTGTTGAGTGATGCGCGATTTGAAGCAATGTCAATCAGAGCAGGGTAAATGGAGCGCCCGTGTTTGGTTAACATATGAATGATATCATTCTTCAGTAGTTCATTCATTCTATACCGAAGAGGTTATAATGTCAGGTCACCTAAGTGAATTTAGGTACACACTTACCTATTTTATGTTTCGATGAAACCTACTCGCCAATTCTTGCCGTTTCAGTTTAAATGGAAAAATGGCAAAATGCTAGTGATTGTGAGAAGGTGCTGCTCTGAATATTTCCCCAAAATATCATCCACAATGGTTTACCAAATTGTTGTGTTTGTTATTTTAATAATCGGGGCTTGTTTACTACCCCGGCCCGGTACTTTTTTAACAGACCTCAAAAAGGAGGAAATTCGTCTGTAATTTTCTTTTATTTAATCCTTTTACCTTTAAACGCCACTAAGCTCTTCTGATCATCGAAATCCCGTAACTTCAACACCTGTTCAATCCAGCCTGCACTCTAGTTATTTCATTGCTGCAATACTTTCAGGTAGTTGTTATATTTATCACAGTTATAATAATAAGTTGCCTGTGTTGTGGTTGACCGCATAGTTAGTGCTTTGGCGAAGTTGATGACGCCTAGATTACGTTTGAGAACGGCTTACCCCTGGTTTCTCGAACGGTTGTCACATTGAATGGATAGTCAACACGGCTTGTTATATACATACGCACTGCGGAATCTGACAGCGTGCATTTTAATCTCGCGGAATATAACCTGCGTGATTAACGTAACTCACACGTACGACGAATAAAATTCCTTGCTATTTTAGCTACCTACAACTTTATAGTGCTCCAAACATTCATATTTTTCCGCTAGTCAACTTCCATTAAGTTACCTACAGAATTCTGAAAAAAAAAACACGCGAGTAATAAAAGCAGTGCGTGTACAGCCTGACAAATTGTCAACAATTTGTCAAAATAATAAGCGTTCGAGAAACCGGGGGTTAGTGTCTTGACGTGAGATTATTGTAAGTATAAGTTTTATCAACGAGATATAGCCGACAAAATACTAGGGGCGATCGCAACACTACTTATGGTGGATCCAAAGTATTAAAATATCCCAATAATTTGCGAACTAGATAGGACTTCAACCCGTAACTTTCCATCTAGTACGGGAATGTTCTAACCAATTCACATAAATAATAAATCAATGTCGTAGAAATTATTATTACAATACTTCAAGATTCTTGCGGAGTGATCCCATCGTCATCGTACGGGACGATTACGAATTTTATTGAATACGATAACGAGAACGACACGCGCACAAACAAGCTATTGATGTGCAAATAAATCGAATTGATTTTCTATTTTATTTTCTGCAATATTTGTTCTTCATGTTTGAATAATGATTTTTATATTTGTTACAGGTAAGACGAATCTTCACTTTATTTCGCCGATAGCTATCAGGTATTTTATTTTACTGGTAGTTTTTTATTGAAATATGAATTCATACCTTAAAATAAGTATCTTACTAACAACCCCGAAGTGGGTTTTAGCCTTCTTTTAGCTTTCTCTACATAATATTGTGTAACATTATTTGGGTCAAAATTATTTAAAAATTCAAATTCTAAAGCAACATTTTATCGCTTATTCTTCAAGAACGGTCAAAACCTGCATAACTTGCAGTAATGTGCAAAGCATGTTCAGTAAAAAAATAAACTTACTTATTTAAGTTATTCTTATTTGCGCAACTCGTTAAGTAGGTCGATATAACTGTTACAAGTCGCCAAATATTGATTGAGGTTTTTACAAAATACTGGTTATTTACATATTCATACTATCATCTTGCTTTTCAGCTGGTTTAACATACTAATTAGTACGTTTCCTGGTTTTTAAATAGACCTCCTGAAATTTGTTTATATTTAACCACGACGGTATTATTTATGATCTATCAATACATTTATTGTATTTTAATATTGTGTTGTGGTCTTGTAGTGTAGGTACTAGTAGTTACATATATAAATATAAGAATGAAAATATTTATTAACTTTTCCGCGAAATACTTTCTGCGATAAAATTTAAAAAATTATACAAAATTATGCATTTATAGAAAATGAAAGAACATTTATCAAAGTAAGTCGTCAACTAGTTCTGTCTCTCCACGAGACATCATCAGGACACCACACCACTCGATCTTGACACTGAGAGCGCTAAACAACAACGGCAGAGTCCCACCAGAGATGTTGCCACTCCGAGCTCCGCGCGCCAATTTTTTCGCGGAATTGTTACTAAATATTTTTCATTCTTATATTTACAATGGATTTCCGCAAAGTTACGCCTGAATCTATTATTTATCTTAGATATACTTAGATGAGAGTCCAGTAACTAAAACATAGGATTATAAAAAATACGTAATTATATTTTAAGAAACCATCGCTGCATCGTCTAGAATAATGGCTTCTGTAAACACACGTTTTTGTTTTACATAAGTTTTTCAGTGTTTCTTTAGGATATTTTGAGTAATTCGGCAATTTGGGAAATCCCAGCTGTCATGCATAAATTAACCATTGAGATATATTTCACAAAAGAGCTGACATCCTGGCATTATTTATTGCAGTTTTGTCTTTCAACAATAGGATATACCTGCATATGCATGTGACTTCAAAAAAGCTAATAGTTTTTTACGTATTCTCTACTAGCTGCGCCACACGGCTTCGCACGCGTTGTTCCTATGGAAACGTTTAAAGGTGATTTTTATCCCACGGGAACTGATTTATGGGATATAATGTAGCCTATGTTTGATTCCGGGATTAGAATAACCTGTGTGAAAAATTTCAGCCAGATCCGTTCAGTAGTTTTTGCGTGAAGAGGTAACAAACATCCATCCATCCATCCATCCATCCAAAATTGTGTATGTTATTTTTTTTTTCGGTTGCTTAATAATTGATAAAAATGCATAAACCCTATTGTTATTTGCAAATTGTGACCATTTTAAATCTGAAATGCGATTTGTATCCGCGTTAGGTAGGTAAATTACCTACCATAAGATTAAGAATCTAGTACCTGTACACAAATTAGCATACAATCGTCATGTCTTGGTCGTGATTTACGTCCAACACACGTACTAAATAATATCAGCAATAATAGACACACGAATGGAAAGTTAATGATGATTTTTATAGGTTCTACTCTACCTATACATTTTTTGAAAACAATTGAAGCGAGACTTGAATGTTGTTTGATATTTTGCGGGTACACTTGTTGTACTCGTATTTGTTTGACATGCTGTTATGTTCGTTAATTATATATGTAGGTTGACAAGTGACAACTAACATTCTGAAGGGTTGTTTGTTATAGGTACCTATACCTAGTTTAGTCTATATACCGAAACTACTATTTCCATTTCAGTGTAGAATTTCACCTTTTATTTATGGAAATAACGAGTTTTTGATTCTTGGAGGAGAATCAAGATTAGGTATCCTTGATTAGAAGATGGGTACACTTGTTGTATTTGTTTGATATGCTGTTATGTTCGTTAATTATATAGGTTCGCAAGTGACAACTAACATGCTGAAGGGTTGTTTTTAGCATATATACCTAGTTTAGTCCATATACCGAAACTACTATTTCCATTTCAGTGTAGAATTTCACCTTTTATTTATGGAAATAAAGAGTTTTCGATTCTTGGAGGAGAATCAAAATATCCTGGTATCCTTGTTTAGGAGATGGGTGCAAAATTTAGAAGTGAAGCTACTCGTATTTATAATGTTTCTTTTTATATCTACTCTTTCAGCTCAAAGCGTTTACTTAATACCATACCTAAGTAGTTATAATGTTCCGTGCCTAAATCAACTCTTGTACTAACTGTTCCTCGCATCGAACAAAGAATCCGCCGCCGCCGCCGGCCCGCGCCGCCGGCCATTCATTTGGTGGGTACACACGTACGTACTTGCTCGATAAACTTGCTCGATCTGGACCAAGTACGAACGTGTGTACCATGCAAGTCTCAAGACAAATGCTCGAAGCCAACAAAAATGTTCGATTCGAACAAGATTCAAACGATTGCTCGAAGAGTTTCAACGCACATTAAACATGTTCTTTGAGCAAGCTTTTGCGTGTAGACGTAGGGCCAAGCATGTCTGTAGATAGCCATGCTCGTATGAAACATGCTCATCGCGCATGTACGTACGTGTGTACCCACCAATTGATTCACAATGCGCATCCTGAAGCCGTCTGTATCGAAAGAGATCTTATAAAAAAATCGACTCCACTAATCTCTTGTAAATGATAAATTATATTAAAATAGTGTGACTCATTTTATCTATATCTCAAAAATTGCATAAGAATTTACATAGAAAGAAATATTAGGTCCTTACATATGAAATTGGCGTTTTTCGTACTGGCCACTTTAATCACAAATTTCTCCTCTTTGGTTAGGAATTCCAAATTCAAATTTGTACAGCTATAGACTCATGTATTTGTGCTTCGATGATCGTCATTCATTTGTTTTTTTTCTTCTGTTTTTTTCTGTTTGCGTCACTCATTTTACAAAATGGAAAACTTAAAATATCGCATTATTTACGAGTACGAGTTCCGCCGTGGCACTAGTGCTGCGGAAACAACTCGAAGGGTGAATGATGTGTATGGCGGTCGTGTTGCAAAAGAAAACACAGTTCGTTTTTGGTTCCAACGTTTTCGTTCTGGAAATTTCGACCTGCAGCCCCGTGGACGGCCTGAGACTCAAGTTGATAATGAAGAGTTGAAGGCAATTGTGGAAGCGGATCCATCGCAAACCACGTCCGAGTTAGCTGCAGGCTGCGATGTTAGTGATAAAACTGTTTTAATTCACTTGAAGCAAATTGGGAAGATTAAAAAGCTTGAAAGGTGGGTACCTCACGAATTGACTGAAGCAAACCGGCAAACGCGCGTCGACTGCTGCGTTACATTACTACTACTACCGGCACAATAATGAAGGTATTTTAAACCGAATCATTACCTGTGATGAAAAATGGGTTCTTTACGATAATCGGAAGCGCTCAGCGCAATGGTTGGATCCTGGCCAGCCAGCCAAATCCTGCCCCAAGCGAAAATTAACCCCAAAAAAGTTACTTGTAAGCGTTTGGTGGACTAGTGCCGGTATTGTTCATTACAGTTTTCTCAAATCTGGCCAGACTATTACGGCTGATGTCTATTGTCAGCAATTGCAAACCATGATGGAAAAACTAGCGGCTAAACAACCTAGGCTGGTCAATCGCTCCACGCCACTGCTGCTTCACGACAACGCTAGACCACACACTGCGCAACAGACGGCTACTAAATTAGAAGAGCTTCAATTGGAAAGTCTAAGACATCCTCCGTACTCCCCGGACCTTGCTCCAACAGATTACCATTTTTTTCGAAATTTGGATAACTTCTTGCAAGGGAAAAAATTCAACTCCGATGGGGCAGTCCAAATCGCCTTCAAAGATTTTATTGATTCTCGTCCGACTGGTTTTTTTAGTAAAGGGATCAATGAACTACCTATAAGATGGCAAAAGTGCATAGAAAATAATGGTTCATACTTTGATTAATTAAATATATTATATTAAAAAATATTCGACTTTTTGTTCCTCCCATACAAAACGCCAATTTCATATGTAAGGACCTAATATAAGGCTATTTTATTTTATTTATTTATTTATATATTTTAATCGCTTGTTCCATACTCACAGAACATGACTGGGCTCTACGTCAAAAAAGTCGTAGAACATTTCTGCAGTCAATTTTGAAAGGTTCTAGGTATCTACGGAGGACATGCTAGGCGGTTGATATGATAGTAGGACCTGATCGACGGTTTCTCTGCATAAAAAGCTCACCTTTCGATAGAACGCACCTTGTTTTATTCCCTCAAATACCAGTACAGTAATCATAAAAACCTTTTCAAAAGTTCGCAATAATTGCAACTGTAAAAATTTTAATAGAGAAATGCTTAACCCGTTAACTGTCCTGGCATTTCTACAGCCAGGTGCAGCATCCTACGTTCTTTGTTGATCAAATGTCAAGCGCACACCTTGACAGCACGTGCGAGGCAGCTGTCAAAGTTTTTTGTCAAATTATTGTGAACCGTTCGAGATGTTTTAATTATTGTAGATCGCGTTTTGATGTTCATCTCCGGTTTCTGGAGCAGCTTTGGTGCAGCTGTTTTTTCACAGCTGTTTACTATTAGATGGGGAATAGATAGGTAGGTTGGTATAATTATGAAATACCTGTTTAAAAAAATGCGTGGACGGAGTACGTATGGTTTCTATTTGCGTACTTAGGTTTATCTGTTCCATAACTAATTAGGTAAATGTTTTTATAGCTCGAAAACGTTTTTTACAAAAATACTTAGGTACGGAACTTACCCATACCACGTGATTCGTTTAATCTTTTTTTTATTTAATTCCTATATCCTATGCTATTATACACACATAATGCAGTGAAATGCAATAAATATGCATATAGTTTCATCACAGTACGTTGACACGACACATCAGTAGTAGAAGGGCCATGCCCTTTCTCATTCACTTATTATCAAATCAGGATCGCATACACTTCGCTGAGAGCACGTGCTCTTCCACTTTTAGGAAGGTATTTCCGGAATATCGTAGTTAATACTTAAAGATATCGATAACGGATGCTAAGAGCATTGCGATTATGGATGCAACTGCATTTAAAGATAGCTGGTTGATTACAATTGTAAACAGCATTTTAAATTGTGTTGTGATACCTAAACGACATGCATTAAATATTTATAAGTACGTAAAGAAATAATTTAACTTGTATATACACAGGCTCAATCGCTCAGTTAATAGTATACTGCGGGCTGTCTCTGACACGGTGTACAACAACCCAATTTACAAGTATTGGATATCTGTCCACATGGACGGTAATAGAAAATAACGGCCCAACAGCATTTTTCTCTGGGTTACTAACTATTTAATTATTTACATTGTGTATTTTCCTTTTTATTTTTATAAGTATATATTGTGTTAACTTTAAGATTTGTATATGGGTCTTTACTTGTGCCTGAAATAAACGGATTTTATTTATTATTATTTATTTATACAAAGTTCTACAAAAAGTATACCTTTATGGTGTATTTTGATGTGCAAAGTTAAATGGTGAGTAATCGATGCAGTCTAGAAATTTCGTCAACTGGCATCAGATATTTTCAGATGTTTTTAGTAGCAGGAGTCTTATTTTGCACTTCTGTATTATCTTATCAAACATTCATAGAGATAGGGGAGAGTGCCATTGCTTAGATCCCTCGGCGGCGTATTTTTTACCACAATTTAGAAGGAAACAGCTGATGGTTTTTATACCACTTCCTTTTCCTGGCTTTTGTGATTTAATAGTTACGTACCTCGTACATTTTGATATAATGTGCTCTCAGAACTTCCGTTTTTTATGTATAAAGGTCGATTTACTTGTGCTCAACTTTTTTTAGTTACCTACATAGTGACACGTCAGGATGATACCTCATGTGGGACCAATACCTACCTAGCCAGTAAAAGGGTTAACTTTTACAACTTAAAATCCTTTGACATGAAATCGACCAATAACACATTGTTACAAATATGGAAAAAAAACTAGTGGACGTAATGTATTGGAATAGTTTATAGTAAAATTGGCTTTTAACAAAAAAAAATCGTTTTCTCTCTGATGTGTTCATGACCTACTGCGAATGATGTCACTCGTAATATGATTTTTATTCTCTTCTCTTTTATGGTCTCTGCTACGTCGTCTAAAGCTGCTCTAGCCCCAAACCCACCTGGACCCAGATGCCTAGTTTTAGTTCAATTCACCAGGTCCATCAACAGCTTTCTAACAAAGCCTTCGCAGGTCCGGTCTGTCTGACTCACGATGACATCAGCGGTTAGTCAGAGCAGAATGACCTTTGGAGGCAATGAAAGCAGTTGCAGAAATACCAGTTTCCTTGACGAATCCTTTCGGTTTGGTTTATTGTTTGTTTGATAGGATGTTTGTTTTTGTATCTTAATAGCTAGTTAACTAAATTATTTGGCTGTCGATAGGCCATAGATAATTTCACCATGAATTGGACCTCTTTCAGATTTAGCTCTGGCTCAAGGTCTTAAAAGCTGCGCAGGTATTCCATGCCATGCCACTACAAGTTAATTGAGATACTGCTGGTTTGATTTCACAGGTTCCTATTCAAGCACAACTATATATTTTGTATACGTTTACCGAGTTTCGTCATAATCTTTTACGATAATATCATCTCGGTAAAATCCTGATATGATTTTATATGTATTTGAAACATATCTATACATATAAAAGCATATCGGGTTTTTCTAATTAAATAAACTTATGGTAGCAATGGGCAAAACGACGCTAGTCATTTTTGGTATTGTCGATGGACCCTTAATGGGCGAAAATAATGGGTGAGGCCACAGATATAAAAAATTGGCGAAACTTCTTCTAGAAAACACGCTGGCATTTAGGATCCAGTATTTTACTATAAGTTTTGTATTTGCTTTGTCTAATTCTATATTTTCATTATTATTTGAAAGGGTTTCTGATGAAATATCCAAGCCTTTGATGTATAAAGTGCAGTATGGTTCAATATATCATGAATCACTACCACTTGAGAGTTCACTTCCTCGATTTATTTCGGGATATAGACGCTGCAAGTTTTTCTTCATACATTCACGTCTATATTCATTCACACTCACTGTATTCTCTTACTAGACAATTTTCTGACTGCATTGTCGAGATGTTGAAACGGTTTTTCCACAATGATTCATAATTCATACAGTTACTTGGTTTCTTGGTTATTCGCTATAACGTTATTGCATTTATCAACTTCGTCTGTTTGTAATGCGTGATGTAAAATCTTGGAAATGTAGTCGCATATTTCCTAACTTGTTGTCAAAAAGAAATTATGATTATCTCACGGCATGATGGGTACTGCCGTGTTATTATGAATTTAAATTAATCATCATTGTTAATGCCCTTATATCAGTCACTGCATTCAATTCTGGGCAGCCTACTCAGTCTTGTCCCGTCTCTTGAGCTGTGCTGGCTTAGAATTTGCACCACGCCAACTCTTCCCGTGGGTGTCGTAAGAGTCTACTAAGTTGTATTCACCGGGGTCGAGCAGCAGCGCTCCCTACAGAACAATTCTACCACCGAACTGCGATCCCCAACCCGCATTACCCAGCGTGGGAATTACGTCCCCCCATGAGATACGCCAATAAGCCGCTCAACAGGGTGAGACACAATAGGGTCTGTTGAGGTTGAGGTACTCAGTCTTATGCCTTTCGCATATCTGTGTCCTGCTGGACACAGATTAGACTATGTCATCTGACCAACGCGCTTACATATCCATATCCATATCCATAGTATAGTCTGTGTGTCTACCATGAGTTTTGACAATCTATACTCGCTAGCGACAGTAGTAAAAAAATGTGTGAAAACTTCTAAAGCGCCTCTAGCGGATAGTTAGGAACTAAAATGCGCAGTATGAGTCGCGTAGGCGTTAGGCGAAAATGTTTGTGTATACGTATTTACGTGTTCTTCTTCACATCATCGGCAGCCTATATTAGTCCACTACTGATGCTGATGCTGACATAGGCCACCTCTGATGCGCAGCATAGCGCCCTGTCTTCAGCTTTCCCGCCGGTGGATATCCCTTAGTCGCCTCTTATGACACCCGCGGGAAGAGCATGGGTGGTGCAAATTTCAAACCGGCATCACACAGCACATTTATTTATCTAAAACTTCACTACACTACAATCCAATTACTTAGTATTGTTACGTAAACACTTATCAGTTCAGATGAGCATGATAAAGCTATTGCACTTAAACAAACAGGGTCAAGTTATTGCCAATATCGAAGACGAATGGTGATTATCGTTATTATTTTTCAATATAGCTGTGTATGATTAAATCTAATATTGATGGCTGCTGATGATTGCTACATTGTTAAGATTATTGCCTATTTCAAAGCGTAGAAACCAAACGATAACTACGCTTTGAGAGGGATTTAATATTTCTATTATTAATAATTAATTTTGTTTTAAAAAACTATATACTCACTTCAATTTTTATAGTTCTTTCATGAATTTCATTGATTCCATTGCCAGAACTGAACCAAATTCAAATGGAACTTACAGGAAGCACCAGCTTTCATATAAAAAAAAGAATCTAGAAAATCGGACCAGTCAAAAGTTCTGAGGTAACAAACGAATTGAGACCCTTCTCCTTTTTTAAAGTCGGTTAAAAAGTCAGTGGGGTGGTTTACTTAACCAACATAATATAATTTATATCGTATAAATCATGTTTTAAAATACGGATGATGCAAAACGTGATCTGATCACCGTTAATGATATCATCAGAATAAATACATACTATGCCATGTCCATTTTGAATGAGGCATAAACGTATACATACCGCCCATACTTAACCTAAAATTCACTTTGTTGGCGCGTCCTTTTATACGTAATTTACATTACTTGTCGATTTTAGATCCTCCCTTCAATAAAAATTGCTTCCAATTATATCTGAAACTCGATGCCACGGAAGTGAGTTTTTGTTATTTGTATCGTGGTTTATTTACTAACATGCTCCATGCTGGATGGATAAACCATAGCTACCTACCTACGACCTACGTGCAAATGTATATTTTTGAAAGAGTTAGCGGTAGTTGCCGTTACCACAGAAACAAACCCTTATTACAAGTTAATACCTATACTACACCCATGTGGTGCTGGCTTAGAATTTGCACCACCCCATCTCTTCCGGCTGGTGTCGTAAGAGGCGACTAAAGTATATACATCGGGCGTGGGTAGCAGTGCCCCCTGCAGAACACATCTATAAACCGAACTGCGATCACCAATCCGCATGCCTATGGTTTATCCATTTTGAATGAAGCATGTTAGTAAACAAAGTACGACACAAATAACAACATCTCACTTGCTTGGCGTCGAGTTTTAGATATAATTGTAAGCAATGTTTATTGAAGGGAGGATCTAAAATCGACAAGTAATGTAAAATACGTATAAAAGGACGCGCCAACAAAGTGAATTTTAGGTAAAGTATGGGCGGTTTCTTTACTTTTATGCTCCATTCAAAATGGATATAGTATAGGTAGTAATATAGAACCCAATAAGGCCTTTATCAAGAGGAGGCCTACGTCCAACAGTGGAAGAGTATAGGCGGTTCTTTAGTAGGTAGTCTATGGAATAACCACAGAAAAAGTAAGGTAGTATATCTTATATTTCTGTAACCATAACTTACGTACAAAACTACAAAAGAACCGCAGTTTCTTAACGCATTCACTGCCCAGCCTAGGTACCGCTACGAGCTGCGGGGGATGTGTAATTTTTTCATTTCGGAACACCATCAGCTAAGAATGTTTAAATAATAATCAAATTAATAAAAAAGCCTTAAATTCCATAATTCCATAACCTTAATCTATATGTAGGTCATATCTATATAACCTGCCTACTAATAATATAATTTCAATTTTATAACAAATCTTGATGAACTGACTGGGACAGCGGCAATACCTAGTGCCCAGTTGACTGAAGTCTAAATAAATAAATAATGTTGGACGATTCACACAGCATTATCTAGCCCCAAGCTAAGCAGAGCTTGTGTTATGAGTACTAGATAACTGGTATACATAATACAATACACTACATAGATAGATATTTTATATTATACATAGATAATATCCAGAACGCCCTGAACAAAGAAGTCTCGGGTAGATAAGCCATTACTTTTGCTTTCATATCCAAGGTAAACTATAAATCCCTCGAGGTGTAATATAAACTGCTCAATTATCATAATTACTCACACCTTGTTCCGTAAGACACCGGTCATTGCTACAGAATGACCAACTACTTACTGCACTACACTTGCAAATCAAAATAAATGTCAAGTCTTCTGAACTGACGTTTTTACCCACGTCACAATTATTTTAACATTACAGTTGTAATAAAATTAATAGATACTTACACGTTATTCAAAGTTTGAAAATTCGTCGAAAGTGGGTTATAGTCTTTAGTGGACTAAAATAAAAGCGTTTTTTTTTGTTTCACTTAATACAACTGTATTCGTTTCCCAGATAAATTCTAAAGTACTTGAATTGATGCGTCCATAATTAGGTACCTACCTACCGAAGCGTTTTCAATTGTTTTTTTTATGGTGTAAGTAGGCAAACTATTTCAAAAGTATTTAAAAATACTATCTGCCAAGCCTGGTAATCGGCTACGCCAAAGCAAAGAAACAGAGCAATATTTTACACGAAATTAGGTCGGTAGCAGAACAAGCATAGGTCGAAGCTCAGACGGTAAAATGTTTTCATTTCGTTTCAAGCAATAACTTGCGGCTTTTCAAAAGCTACCATAGAAACGCTTTGGTAGACGTCATCTAAGTCATTTAACTTAAATATCAACGCAATTAATCCTTACTCGACAGGGGTGTAGAGAATGGCTGACATTTTGCTCCATTTAATTATGGTCAGCTATATCTGTTGAAGTCATTTACATACAATTCTCAAGGCTTTGTGTAATTTTAGAATGCTTTCAGAGACAGCAAAAGCCTTAGGTTTACGAAGGTTACGATATGTAATGGAAGGTTCACGCTAAAAGTCAAAGCGATACATACAAGCTTGTAAGACCCACAGTTTTGGGTCTATGCAAGTAAAACTCTTATGTTTGAGGCGAGAAGGTTTAATTTCACTAGTGTGGCACGCAAAGTCAGAAACCAATATTGGTGCCGGTTATTTTACGTTTTAGTAGTCTCCCGAGTAAAGGTGGGTTTGCACTTAGCGAATTGAATGTGTACACGTCAGCACTAAATTTGGGAGAAACGGTGAAATACGTTTCAGGGAATTTGTTTTGTAGATTCTTGCATCTAGCATGGAAAGCCTCGTTATACGCATGAAAGAAATTATTATCATATACATAATAAAGGAATATAATGGTGAGGATGCACAAAAACCTTACTTCGATCTCTACCCGATAACCTACAATGAAATAATATGAATAAATTAGGACTGGTATTAACAATTGCAACAATTTAGCCAACTGAATATTGTTTTCAAACAATTTAGCCAACTGCATATTGTTGCCAACAATCTACAGGTAGCTGAACTGATCCATATCAATACCAGTCGGAAGCGCGCTCAAGACGCTTGCTGCATTGCCCCGCTGTATGGCAATGCTGGCTGATGCACAAAACTTCAGTTAGAAAGTTTAACCACTGACAAATAGTTCTTGAATATGAATTCTTTGGAAGAAACTTTTGGTACAGAAAAAGGTGCTTTGAAGTTTGGTTGGTATAATAGATAGTTTCTGTCTGTTTTCAATCCCACATGAACTAATTTATAGGATAAAAACTATAATAATATTACTTAGCTTATAAGTTTGATTCCAGGATTAAAATAACCTGTATACAAAATTTCAAACCAATCCACAGTAGTTTTGACGTGACAAACATCCATACATCTAAACATGCAAACTTTCGCTTATATATTATAAATGTTTTGCATCTCATCCACATTAGCGGAAGCATCCTTACATCTAATTAATTCCACATTTTACTGTTGCAGACAGCGATAGAGAGCTTTATAAACTGCTTTTGAAGTTCCGGGGGTAAAACCTGAAACTATTTTAAAGAAACTCTGACTCCTGTTTATCTGGTTTTAAAGAACATACGGAGATACGAAGTGGTTCCGGTTCTTATAGCAAAAGGCTCTGTCAAACCACCCCTTTATGTATAGTCGATCCTACGATCAGTAGGCATAGCACGGGGACTGTTGTCTTTGTCATAGAATGCGTAAAATGTTTGAAATTCATCCCTTCAACTTCAATAATTTACGCAATGTATGATGATGCGATGTCATTTTTCTCTATTCTAGTATATACTATATCATATGTACTATATCCTAGATAACAATGCAGCGGCAGGGAGGTTGATTTCCTTCGTCCGTGTAGTCGATCACTAGTATGATGTAAATTTATGTCAAAATTCTGTCCAAAATTGGTATGAAAATCGGAAATGGGTACCAAAACATCAATGGGAATTATAAGATCGAACCCCTTAACTCGTTGCCTGTTTACCAACCTCGCAGGTTGCTCAAGATAAACAAGGCATTCTTGACGCAACCTCGAATGACCGAGAACTTCACACTTTGCCAAAACCTTATAAACATTATTGCTGTAGAAATAAAGACTACAATAACGCTGTAATTTACTATTGTGATATTCAAACGAGACAATAACCCGAAACTGGCACAGCGAAAGTGACCGATGACAGCAAAATTGCTCTGCGTTTTTGAAATCAGTCTTCATTTCAACTGTGGGACAAATGCTTTCGTAATTAGGATAATTTTGTGGAGACAATAAGGAAACTACGAGTATGTATGTATGTATATTATAGATGGTATATATTTGGAACATGTGAGTAAAACCACAGTCCATTGATATGGTTTTGATTGAAATAGTGTGATCGTAGATAAAGAATAAAGCATAGAATTTTTTTGTAAGTGATCTCACAATAGGCCGAGACTGTATCGTGAGGTCTACTCTGATGGTTGTTACAGACACGGGAAGGTACTTTTTTGTATTCATTCACAAAAATCCTCAGTTTTGTTACAGCGTTGTCATATTCTTGTAAAAATCATCAGCGTTTGTTTTCGGTTTTTTAATAAAATTATCCACGCTGACGTCACAAATCCAGGTCTCCCCCAGTATACGATAAACAAAAGTATATGTAAGTACTATTTTTTCTCCATGATACGAACCACAGATCACAGAAACATACGAACGTTTAGGACGGATCATGCATTGACTTCAACCTTTGAATGCGTCTCAAAAGTAGGTGATCATCTGATCATTGGGCTCAACGTAATATCACGAATGTTTAGGTACCTACCTTAATAACCAAGCCAATAAATCAAAGACACCAATGGCCGCTACTTTATCATTGCAGAAATCAAATAAGCGATCGCTGGTCTTCATTTGTGCCGGTATTTCGCTGTGTTCCTTTCTCTGGCATGTATGAGTCATCTTGAATTCGCATTTAGAATTAATTTAGTAGGTCACTCGTGTTACTTCAGTTCTTTAATGTTTGATGGGTG
This sequence comes from Eupithecia tripunctaria, assembly GCA_955876795.1. NCBI lineage: Eukaryota > Metazoa > Arthropoda > Insecta > Lepidoptera > Geometridae > Eupithecia > Eupithecia tripunctaria. The sequence goes on from OY041620.1 coordinate 10,448,696, forward strand.
CAAAGTAGGTTGTCTTAGCTATTTGTACCTATGTGATATTTTTAACCATAGAAAATATACCCTTGCTTCAGAATGCTTATTTATTTATTTATTTATGGACACCCAACAGAAAAAACACATCGCATACAGAGTAAAAAATAATGTTTTTCTAAAATACAGAGTGCCACAACATGGGCAAAATTATGGGTCGACTAAACTAACAATGCAAAGACTGCTAGAAAGCTCTAGAAATGTTTTGACGGCGCGAAAAAAAAAACAATATAAATCCTTTATTTGATTTCTGCAATGAGAAACTAGTTTTTAACAATTACGGATACATCAATCACAAAGAGTATGTATTTGGTATAGCTATATGTATACCTACTTATGTTCTGTCAATAAAATAAATATATTTTATTCTTATTCTTTAAAAAAAGGCAAGAAAGCCTTAGCCTCAAAAAATGTCTAGATAGCGCTAAAAAATTCAATAAAAAATATTTTAGAAACTCGATTCTTAACAATAACGGATACATCAATCACGAAGAATATTGTTTATATCAATTAGCTAGTTTTGGAAAGCAGATAGGAAGCCTACGTCCTGTCTAGACAAAAAGAATCCATTTTAGGGCATAAAATCATGGATCACATTCCGATCTAAAGCTGTAAAACCAGTTTGGCTATAAAGCGGCAGTATTACTGCTGCTTGGCCTAATTACGAGGTGATTATAAGTGCAATACGGGTGCAGTGTTAGCTTTGTGGTGTAAGAGGTCAGCGATGTTGATTTAACTAATTGCAAGTATAGAATTATTTCGCCGGCCATATTTCGCGAAGAACCGATAACCGCTGGGGTAAACGAGTTCTTGAGTGGAGACCGCGACTCGGCAAACGTAGTGTAGGACGCCCTCCGGCCAGGTGGGATGACGATCTGCGAAAGACTGCAGGCAGATGCTGGATGCGTCAAGCTGAAGACAGGGCGCTATGGCGCTCATTAGGGGAGGCCTATGTCCAGCAGTGGATTAATATAGGCTGATGATGAAGTATAGAATTGTAGTTGACTGAATCTGTAGGTAAGGGTTAGGCACGTTGTTATTTTTGGTCCGTCTCAATGTTGTCGAGTCCTCGCAAATGTGTTTTGCGTTGATAAAAATGAAAATGAATATACTCAGTACATTAATGGACAAAAAGAATTGAACAAAGGTTCCGTACCTTAACAATGTGGCTAGCAACTATTATTATATAACTGACTATCGCCCTTATACAGCGAGCATCTACATATTTAATTTTGTATAAATTTGACAAGTCTTAGCCTGTATACTGAAATTTTGTATATTTATGATTTTAATGTGTTTCACCTTCGACAATAAAGATTATTATATTCTATTTTATTCGATAGATTTAGGCTCGTCTTGACTCAACCAACATAATATGGATTCCACCATATCGTATTACAGATACGTAAATGGGTAAAGTTTGTCGACAGGCCTCCATCGGACGCTCCGAATTGACCGCATCAAACGGATTTTAGTATGTATGGTTTGAGAGTCATCCAGTCTTCTGATCCACACCAAGCAGTCTCATCGCACTGTTGGCAATGCCGGCGATCTATTTAGTGCGGAAGACATCATTGTTTGTTTGCTATTGATCGGCAATCCTGACGCTGCGGTTTCAAATGCCAGAAGTATGTAAGTATATTATTTATTTCAAATGTGAGGAGTAAAGCCGCAAGCTTACTGTAAATTGCATTGCATTAGCTTTACATCAATAAATTTTATCAAGGTAAAGGTGATTAGATGCCGTAATGAAGACATCTTATCAAGGATGCTCCACTGTCGTTGAACGAAGATGCAGTTACGATATTAGCAAGGAATTATAGTCATTAGCTGTACTTTATAGAACATGTATATATTGATGGTCGTAGAGGCCAATTTCCTATCAAATGAGTTCATGACTTGTTAGGACACAGCGGGCGATCTATATACACTCGAGAGCAATGAATCCGGGTCACTTAAAGAATGTTAAAAATCTCGGAAACTAAAAATGATAGGTTAATGCAATAAATTGTATTTAATAGACAATGTAATACTCCTTAAATGAAAGTAAAAAAAATATGAGTCACCATACATTTTACTAACACAAAATTACATAAAGAAAAAAACTGCTGATCTCTCCTTAAAACAAAAATAGGAAACATGAAATTTTTGAACTTTATTACGATTTTCTTGAATTTTAATACTTCGTATTGCCTCCTCTTGCTTCCATTACTGCGTTTACGCGGTTTGGCATGCTGTACACCAAGTTCCTTATACGATTTTGGGGAATATTCTCCCATTCCTCTGTGAGAGCAATTTTGGGCTCACGAAGCGTGATTGGGGGAGGGTTTCGTTGTTTTACGCATCTGCCTAGCTCGTCCCAAGCATGCTCGATCGGGTTGATATCCGGGCTGCGCGCTGGCCACTCCAAACGAGTAATGTTCATCTCTTGAAGGTAGTCATTCACAATCCTACCTGTATGAGGTCGGGCATTGTCATGCATAAATATAGCATCCTCACCTAAATTGACCATAAATGGACCAACGTGATTATTGAGGATTTCTTCCACATATCTTACGCTAGTTAAAGAGCCGTTTTCTATGATCACCAGCTCTGTGCGACTTTCAGAAGAAATTCCGGCCCACACAAGTACAGACCCACCACCGTAGGCTACTTTTTCTTCGATGCATGCTTGCTTGAATCTTTCCCCTGGTCTTCGATACACTCTGTGTCTTCCATCGTGCTTGTAGAGCATAAATTTTGATTCGTCGGAGAACATAACTTTTGACCAATCTTCAATACTCCAATTTACGATTTTTAGGATTCTTTAAGTGACCCGGATTCATTGCTCTCGAGTGTATTTTGACGAAATGCGACTTTAACATCATAATTAGCTTACAGTAGCTAAAGATTATAATCAAAGTTGGATATTTCGAAGTCTTATCGCGTATACTTTTTAGGGTCCCGTACCTCGAAAGTAAAAAACGGAACCCTTGTAGGATCATTTTGTTGTCCGGCAGTCCGTTTGCCTGTCAAGACCCTCTTTCTCAGGAACACGTGGAGGTATCAAGCTGAAATTTAAATCAAATACCTACTCAGATCTACTGTCTCTCGGAGCTGTAAAAAAATCTAACTTTTAAGCCAACGCAATCAAAAGATACAGTCGTTTATGCCGCAAATTTCTGTGAACTCAGAATCTTGAAATTTGGTACGAAGCAACGTCGTATATATAGCACAGATAAGAGAAAATTACCCTTCGTGCGCGAGTCCGACTCGCACTTGGCCGATTTTTTGTTTGTATTTCCCGACATTTAATTTATGTATGTTAAGAAATCTTCAGCCAGATCCGATGATGACCTGCGACTGCGAAGGACTACAGTCAGATGCTGGATGGTGCAAGCTGATAAATAGGCGTTATGGCGCTCATTACGGGAAAGCTTATGTCCAGCAGTGTACATAGACAATATACGTTGATGATGATAACCATCATCAATTAGTGTTAAGAAATGTTGAAAATTTTAACATTAGCTTGTGACGGCGGGACTAACAGGATTGGCTATAACTGCACTATACGCCATGTGGTGCCGGCGGCATAGAATTTGCACCACCCCATCTCTTCCCGTGGGTGTCGTAAGAGGCGACTAAGGGAAATCCACTGAGGGGTGGTGGGCAGCAGCGCCCCCTGGAGAACAATTCTACCACCTAACTGCGATCCCCAACCCGCATGCCCAGCGTGGGGATTATGGGCATTACCCTCCATTAGATAAACGCCAATGGGCGTTTATCAGGGGGAGGCCTGCCTCCAGCAGTGGACCAATACAGGCTGTTGAGGTTGAGGTTGAGGCACTATACAAGCTTTCTAATTCCTTTAAACCTAACCCCTCTAAAATTGGCCCACCTTTCTCTGCCCATCGACCTATGATTACGTACTCACGTATCCGATATCCACTGCAACTCGATCCCTGCAGTTCCGTAAGCCTATACCTCTGTGTTACGCAAGCCAGCTAGCGGAACATGCTCACCCACGTGGGTAATAGTTGGATAGTCTACTTGCACAGTCGAGTTTGGAGTGGTTCCTTGTATTCAAGAATAGAGGGTGTAGCTTTGCGCGCACTTCCTCAATCTCCACAGCCTGTATTGGTCACAGGACACAGGCCTCAATTCAATTCAATTCATTTATCGAAAATGAAATGAAAAATGAAAATGAATATGTTTATTGCCACTTAAACAATACAATTACATTTAACACATGTGTGATCATAAAGGGCACTACAATTATTACTGAGTAAGTAGAGAGGATTTTCGGACTCAGGTGACAATGATTTCCACACTAGGCTGGGCCTGTATCGTGGGAATCAACATGGTTAACAAACAAGGATTAAACAAGCCTCAGTTAACTAACAACATTACTGAAAATTACAGATAAATTATAATAAAAATAAAAAAAACAACAATGTAAACCTTAAAAAGTAAAAAAAACACTGGAACATAACAAGAATAATATTTATACTATAGATTCACAGGGAACACTTAGTCAAGTCAAATAGAAACACATTAAAACACAAAATAAAACTCAAAATAGGTATACTGATTAAGTACAATCATGGCTGCAATAGCATTGTCATAATGTAAAATAAGATAAACTAAAATAAAAATAAAATTGTCCAATTTCGAACTTTAAATGTCTATGCACATGCACATTAATCAATTTCTCTGATAAGCGTCTTGTTGGCGTTTATGGGGGGTAATGCTGGGCTTGTGGGTTGGGGATCGCAGTTCGGTGGTAGAATTGTTCTGCAGGAGGCGCTGCTGCCGAAGGGTTTCCATTAGTCGCCTCATACGACACCCGCGGGAAGGGTAGGTTAGTGCAAATTCCAAGCAGGCCTTCCTACCGCACTCTAATCTAGAATCCAAGGAACCACTCCAAACTCGACTATGCAAGAAGACTATCCAACTATTACCGTACATATAATACAATACTATTTACACATAAAAAAATCCTGTAGAATTCTATGTCTGTAGTAAATCAGCTGCAGAGACCATGTTTGTTTTCATTATCAAACGTTTCGACTTGTGTCGTTAACTGTTCTGACACCCTGTCTTTGTCTTTGTCTTTGTCAGGGGGCCAAGAGAACAGCTTAAGGTAGGCTTTTTGTAAACTAGCTTATGTCCGCTTATGTCAAACGTGTTTCCTACTAAAAATGTTCTAAGATGAGAACCCTCTCCTTTTTTTAAATTCGATTACAAGTGGCAGCCTAAATGTTAATCCAGGACTAATTGAATCTAAGCAAATTCCGTCGTGAAGAGGTAGCAAACATCTAAACATCCAAATTTTATGCATATATGAATGGTGTTGATTTTTTTTGCCAATTTGACCCATTTTTTTGTTGTCCTTGTCAACCAACCGTCAAGTTCCTTGTGGTTGCAAAGAAGCAAACCAACTGTGGAAGTAATAGTTGCTATTGCTACCCATATTGAGCGAGGGTTTCGCAACCAGTCGGCACCAATTATCCACCAATTTACCAGTATAACCTTATCCATTCACTAGATTGATAGGAAGTCGGCGATCTATAATTAGAAGCCATTTGCGGCTTTAGACTGTTTGCACTTTTTTGAATATTTAATCTATTTCGGCTCTTTGGTTTGCTTTGAAATATTTTCTTAATATATCAACTCCTTGTGCCAAGTCCACTTATCTCTTCTGTCGAGGTATCCGCCGGGCCACGGATATCTGATCGAAGACTTATCCTCGCCAATTAAATGAAGTTTCTGTGTTCAAACGGAACGTTTTGTTGAAATGGAGCGTTGGAAGACTCTGCTTGATGGACTGCTGACATATGTTGCAGGAAATCGATGGACGAAGGTGGCTCCGGAGCTGGACAATGTAACAATCGACAGCAATAGTGAAAAAGTCCAATAATGTATGGGTTTGAGATAATAATAGTTAGTTATCTCAGGTGATCTGTTTCGATTTTTTTTCTAACGAATCTTTCGATTCGTTTCATAGCGAATGCCGGTTGGCTACACCCCCTGGACCGCTATTTGTGGCGTCGTCCAGGCCGGAATTCGGGAAGCCTATGTCCGCTGATTTATGATGATGGACGTTCTTATAATATACTGTGATATCATCCTGACGAAAATTTCTATCCCACTGCAACGAGACTTTCGTTCTTTGAGTATATTTTCTTTAACCTGTTCAATTCATTTATTATCATCAAGACTTTGTCATCCATCAGTCTCTCTTAAGTCAAAGATTCACGATGATGCCAGGTAAGTACATAATGTAACTGGTATACCAGTTAAAAGAGTACCTACTTTTTTTTTTACACCACACAAGAAAAGGCTTTGTCGCAGAGCGACCACATCGCCTAATTGGTACATATTTACAATATTTATAACATTACACAACACTAAACACGAAAAACTAATTTCTACAGAAAAAACTTAAAGCAAGGTTGTAAAGTTTTCGGGCTTCTTCAGACAATGGATTGGACAACATACTGTTACATTTGCCAACATCATATTATAATTTAGCTACTCCAAAAATACGAAGTCGTTCGTTTGCATTTTGGAGTACCTACTTATAATGCCTAAAGAAAGTCATATTATGGAATCATCTTCATAATTCACCGAGAGCGGGTAATCAGTATGCTCTTTAAATTCTTTGCCCTAATGGTTTTTATTTAATCTGTGACTAATCGCCGGATAGAAAGCCCTTCATGGTCGCCACCTTATTTAATGACAGTTTTCTAGATAATTACCCACTCTATTCAACGGTTATGATTGCTGTGTGAATCTCTCAAATATTTGAGAAGTCTTTAGGGTCCTACTTACTCCTACTTATTACCCGAGTCATAGGGGAGCCTAAGCTTGTCACATTTTTTTTATGTGCTGTGGACCTTCGTGTGACTGCCATCTCACCTGATGGAAAGCAAAGATGTGGCCGACGGTGTATCACGAAGGTCTAGAAAATACCTATTCACCCTTGTCTTGAAGACTTGACACCCGGGTTGTACCTCATGGTGTCAAATTCGTCATCTCGAAGATTTCGATTATTCGACCAATTTGTGGATGGCGGTATAAGTAGTAGTAGTGGTACAAGTTTTGTAGTGCTGGCTTAGAATTTGCACCACCCCATCTCTTCTCGTGGGTGTCGTAAGAGGCGATATCCATGGGGCGAAGGGTGGGCAGCAGCGCCCTCTGGAGAATAATTCTGTCACCGAACTGCGATCCCCAACCCGCATACCCAGCGTGAGGATTATGGGCAATACCCCCCATTAGATAAACGCCAACAAGGCGGGATATCAGGGATATCAGCCTGCGCGCAGCAGTGGACCAATATAGATTGTTGAGGTTGAGAATGAGGTATTGGTAACCTAAGGATTCGTGTATTCTCTTCTTCTCTCTATAAGTAGGTATAATTGATATTATCAAAGAAGCATTTGACAATTGCCTTGATCATATAACACTCACACATATAAGTTTACTCTGCAATAATTCACTCTATAATCTACTTATTCCACACTATTACTCTTAGTTCGTTCTTGGCCTTGTGCAAATCATGAATGAAATCATTTTAATAGCCTGGGTTTCTAATGCCAACGCTGGTTACTAAAATTACATCAACTTTCCATCTCCGATGCGTTTATTACCAACTCTTATCTAGGCACTCCTGCAGACTTGAAATTACACAAACGATTCGACTTAGATGTTGATTTTTTGTGATTTCGTGCTCCACGATCCTTTTGAAGGCTTTAAGCTACCTTTGAGCAATTACGACAGATATTTTTTTCTGGTATTTCTCAATTGAAATGCTCTAGCAGCAACTTTCCAAGGAAGTTGAAATTGAATTCCTACGCCCTTGGTGTGTTCCCCTCACTCTCTATCTCTATATCGATTATTTTATTGACGGGATGACTTTATGAGTAAAGAAAATACAATAAAAGAATAGAAACATATTAGAACTTGTAGTATGATATAATAATTTGTACCTATTCCATTAATATTTAAGCAATAAGCATTTTAAGTTATGTAGGTACCTACAGATATCGCCATCAACACAGCCTGGCAGGCCTTTAACATTGCTTATGTCGTCCGTGTTCTTTAATTTCCTACTACACCTGCTCAAAAAGTTGCTTTTTCATATTCCAAACAGAAGTACGTCAGTAGGTACCTAGATGTCGCCAGTGTAGGTAACCAAACAATTTTTACGTCTTTTCAGGCATATTCAAACGCGGCAGGAAAAACTCCTTGGAATTTCATTTCTAACACGTTTAGTTGGGGAGAAAAGTGTATAAAAATCCATTTATAACGTGTTATTTTTAATGTAATTTTTTTTCTGAAATATCAGCCGATATTTCGGAAAATTACAGAATAACACATTACGGTAGCTATGATTGACTTCAAAACAGGTCAAACGACAAAATTTTTTTACTCCGAATCCGCCATAATTTTCTCTGTCTTTTCCGTATTCGAAACATTAATTTTAAAACGTGCGCGTAGGTAAGTAATTTATAGCTCAATTTTAGTTTATGATTTTAATTTACTAGTGATTTTGAAGATTCTAAAACAATGGTTTTCCTCTAAGGTGTATTTTGACACACTCAAAGTCTAAGCACTATGTATAATTCGGAAGAAATTGCGTTTCCTCGTGTGTTTTAAGGCCCTCGGCTGCGCACCGGGCCCCAAATGACAGACTCGATAGGAATAGGGCACTTTCTCGCCTAGATGTACAATGTACTATACCGGGTGTTTTATAATACAAACAATATCCAGTTATTTCTGAAAACGGTTACTACGCAATGCACAACCCGAGATTTGAGATCGTTATGGATTTAATAACGTTATGTAAGCAACGTTTACTTACAATGACATGCCCCAATGCACCTGGCTAATTGAGGGTGTCGACGTGGACTCTACTTGACTTTGAAGGCTGAGTTGTGTTTACCTTACAGACTTATTTTTTGATATAGAAAATGACAAATCTCGATGATTTTTTTCATTCCAATCTTAATTTTCAATAATATCTTAATATTTTTTTCAGTGTTATGATTATCAACTGTTTCTTTCAATTCGATTTGTTAGCTTAATATTTAATTACATTGTACACAGATTTTGCACGCCCAACGGTAGAAATACATAAAATTAATAAAATAAATAATAATAATTAATAATACATTGTGTCATATCTTGAAATCACCACTCTGTATCTTATTTACATGTATTTCATGCAATACATTTTTACTTAACTTCGTTCTTAATTCTTTATTGCACTAAAAAAAACTCTCACTCTGAAACTACTGAACCGATTTAAAAATTCTTTCACCATCGAAAAGCTTACTTTTCAGAGAGTGATATAGGCTATATTTTATCCCGGAATTCCCTCGGGGACGGGAACTACGCGGGTGAAACCGCGAGGTGCTGCTAGTATTTTATAAAAAAGACAGGGATATGAAGGTGAATTAAGTATACGGCGCCGTAATTTTGCGAGTCCGTTCTCACATTACTGAATACAATGTTCCCCGTTATTGAAATACAGTGTTTCCCGTTATTGAAAGTTGTTTGATAATATTTACTGTGTATTGGAGAAAACAGTTTCAATTGAGTATTGTTTCCGCTAGCATTATCCTATTTATAACAAACCGTTGACCGTAAAGTTATGTTCTTTAAATTAGGTACCGTATTTAGTAGCTAAGCGCATACTTGTACCGACAGACAAAATACTTGTACCGCCTGGTACAAGTATTTTGTCTTTTGTCAATCAAACAAAAAAATATAAAAATAAAGCGCGCCAAAGTTTGAGAGTCGGCTTGTGATAGTGACGTCACGGCTCAGCAAAAAGTGTGACATATTTTACTGAGCTGTGACGTCACGCGGGACTTTAACTGGCTACATCTTCATCATTTTTTGATTAATCGACAAAAGAAAAAATACGTGTTTAATATCTTTTGATAATATAACTAATAGTCTAATTAGAATTTTTGATTTGTCAGGCGTATTTAATAGACATAAGACACATAGTAGAACGGCTTGTAATTTTAAATAATAATAATAGATAAATTAATAATGCGGGACACACCATTATCTAGCCCCAAGCTAAGCAGAGCTTGTGTCATGGGTACTAGATTACTGATTACATAATACAATACACTACATAGATAGAAAAATATGTGATGATTAAATGTGGGAAGTAATCTCCTTACCCAACACAAGGGTACAATTTTCAAATTTCCGATATACAATTAGGTCTTAAAAAAAAATCAATACCTAGTCGAAGCAACGCGTAACCCGAGAGCTGGGAGCCTAGCCAACCGGCATTGAAGCTATTCGAAAAGAATAGATGGATTCGAAACAGATCACGTGACATATCTAAGGCATATGTCAAACCCATACATTTTTGTACTTTTCTTCTATCGCTTTCGATATAAATTGTTACATTGTCTAGGTCTTCTAGATACTCAAATCTGGTGCAGCGCATCGGCATTGCTATCATTATCATCATCATCAGCCTATACTAGTCCACTGCTGGACATAGGCCTCCCCTAATAAGCGTCATAGCGCCCTGTCTTTAGCTTGACGCATCCAGCATCTGCCTGCAGTCTTTCGCAGATCGTTATCCCACCTGGCCGGAGGGCGTCCCTACGTTTGCCAAGTCGCAGTCTCGACTCAAAAAATCGTTTACCCCAGTGGTTGTCCCAGCATTGCCATATATCATCGGGGCAAAATGCAGCCAACGTCTTGGGGTCGCTTCTGAATAGTATTGATATGGATCAGTTGCTGCGTTGCCTGTATAAAATTTGCAACAGTCTGCAATTTGCTCAATTGTTTTACCTGTTAATACTAATTCTTATATGTTTCTATTTTCTTTGTTAATAAATAGCTCCGTGGGCAGAATCTAGTTTGTAATAATGTGTTAAATTATGCATCAAATTCTTTAAAAGCTGTTGCCTCACTGAGGAAACCATCTTGGCCACAACATAATGTGCCTACATTATTGTTGCCTGACCCCTTAAAACCATTGTTAGGAAATTCAAATTCGTCTGTACCATGCATATCAAATTAGCCTGAACATACCTACTCTGTAAGATTACGCCACGATTTCTATTTTCTCACAAATCCACGCTTTACGAATAATGGAGATACGAATCAGTTAGTGAGCCTACAATTATCTATTAACGAATGTTCTTTGTTCGTGATTCGTACAAGGACGACTACACGATCTCTCGATTGCTTCAAATCGAGTTTAAACTGTTTCCGGGGTTTAGGGAACGCAATGTTTATATCGTTAAATTATGCCGGTTGTACCTCTACCCATGCTTCCGTTTTACGTTAATCTTTCCCATCTTCTTTGTTTCCTTTGAGATACGTCATTTTGATTGTTTTATGAGAGTTTTGGCGATCATTCGGAGAGGCTTATGTCCTGCCGTGGACATATAGAGGCTGATGATCATGATGATGAGAATTAACAATATTCTATTTTCTTAGGTCTTTGTAATTTTACTATAGAAACTTTCGTAGTTTGAAGAATTCATTATGTAAGCAGAACATTAAGAACACCAGGTGTTTTTCCAACACAAAAAAGGTTCGTAGTTAACCCGCTTACATTCATAATGGAGTCTTTGTAATTGTAGTGCGTAAAGTAAACCCTCACCTTCAAGGTTTCCTCTTTTCGACTCCTACACCACGCGACCTCTTGGTTTAGTTAGATATAACATTCCCGTTGATAGTACTGAGGAAAAGACGGGTGTTCAAATCCCGTCCACATCGAAAATTTTTGAGTTATTAGTTGATTTCTTATTCTATTTTCTTGTTACAGGTAATTACGGTTTATCTTCTTTATCTTCGAGATGGTCAGCCCAGCGCTTTGATTCGTAAGTATAGTGAAAATTATTGCGTAACGTCCAAAAGTAGCGCCTAGAATAGCGTCTACGTGTGCAAGTTGTTCTAGAGAGATTTTCATGCATGTCTCTTACACCGTTACGCGTATTATGGCCCATGGGTCATTTAGTACTAATTTAGGAGCTGGCAACTCAAACTTCATGACATAATCCTCAAGCTTTAGCCTCAGAGTCAGACAATAGCAAAATGTTGCAAATCTGACCCTAATTCGAGTCGTGCGTCGCAGCCATAAGGAATAGAGTTGCACGATTCAAGATAAATTGCTTGTTACCAACGAATGCTGGTTAAAACATGGAAAAACACGATTTACCTACTTTGTGGGTAGCTTGTAACAGGCCGGCCCTGGCAAAAGCTTATTCATAAACGATGTTAACCTCTGAGAAACAACGGGACGTAATGAAGGAACTTTATGAGAGAGAAGTTTATTGAGAATGCAATTTGAGTGGGCAGAGGAGGCGGAGTTTTGATAAAATTACCATTGGTATATTAAGTTATTAAGTAAGGAAATCATTTATTTGTCACAAAATACACACACATACAATAAAGGTACAATAAAGGTTTGCTTATTACAAAGTGAAAAATTTAAACTTATCATAATTATAAAAATCAAAAGTAGAAGCACCTCTCATACTAGTGCTAACCACGCCGCTAGGTTTCTTTTATTTACATCAAAACAACAGACATTTTGATAACAAGATTGCTATGGAAACTGTCGAAAATTTGCCTTAGCTCTCACTGCTTACCAAAAACACACACTGTAGCTGATATAATATTCAAACTAAGCAATAATATGTCTTCTAATTCGGTATCCACTTCCTAATTAACATGTCCGAGAGGTAATATCATGTACATCTGCATCCTAAATCTAAAGGCCTTTCTTTCGCCGGAAAAGAGCTAAGGAACTCAGAAATAATCAGTAGTTTCTCTACTTTCCAGCATTAATTGTGTACGAATGGGCAATGGGCCGCTATCTGAGATATCTGCGGCATAGACACGCTCTGTTGTCCGCTAATTACCCTCAGATGTTTACAAAAACAGTTCTGTTACGTGGTCAGTTACAAATCGGTAGCTTTATATGGAATTAAAACAAGCTAGGTATACTATTAAAATTTTGCAGTTGCCTACAATCTCTACATTTTGTTCACAGTTGGTTTTTCGTACGCTGATTAACTACCAAACGAATGATAAAAATCGTTTGTAAATGTTATTGGAAATAGATATTTTCTATTTTGCTCTTAAAGATATATCAATTTCCTGCAATACCAATTAACGTTGATAAGATATTTGATTTATGTGATCAGCAAATTAAAGCTTGTTACGGACTATCAAATCAAAGCGAACAATTGGGTTCGGTCTTTTAGGTCTAATTCCATGAATGTCCAGCTTGTCTATACGTCTTATTCCCTGAATTTGTCATTTGCAATGGTTCGGTCAACATAGAGACGTGGTCGTGTACCTCATGGATGTCGTAAGAGGCTACTATGGGAACCTTCCAGAAGAAGGGCAACAGCTTCCTTCTGTGTATTTTAATACTACAACCGCTATCACCAATCCGCCTGCTAAGCGTGGTGATTGTGGAGAAATCCCTATGTCTAGGGAAGGCACGTTCAGCTGTGAGGATAAATGCTGCTGGGTAGAGACGTGGTCACTGGCCGTCCCACTGCTACTTCAGCTTGCTAATTCTTAGAGCTATGTCAACTTTGGTTGTCTGTCGGATGTATTCGTTACGAATCCTATCCTTCAGAGAGACTTTGAGCATAGCTCTTTCCATAGCTCGCTGAGCGACTTTGAACTGATCGATCAGCCCTACCGTGAGTGTCCCGTCTCAGCTCCTAGGTACCTTACGTGTTATTAAATAGAAATACGTGTTGATGTAGCGCGACAAGATTCAGCATCTCACAAGACAATCAAAGTAACTAAGCATACGTATCTCGCATTTACTATAATCATTCTGTATCTTCACTTTACCAAAGTCACTCACGTGTCACGTCTCCATACAGAAGTCACCGGAGACGGTAGAAAACGCCCCAGTTGTTATTGTGATGGTTCAGAAGTTCACATAAACAGATGAGAGCGCGCATGTGGGTCGAAGACAATGCACTTTCGACAACCCTGTTTCCATATGCTTGGGAGATTTGGAATGATTCTGAGACGAGCAATGGTATGTATTGTTTCTTTCGTCTGTGGCCGCATAACTCGTATTTAGTGTCTGGCATTTGATACCTTATTGCATGAATTCATGAGATTGTCCACAAATAAGTATGGCAACCTGTATTGGTCCACTGCTGGATGCAGGCCTCCTCCTGCGTCTTATTGGCGCTTATCTATTGGGGGATGATCCATGATCCCCACGCTGAGCATGCAGGTTGGGGATCGCAGTTCGGTGGTATCTATCATATCAATCCTAAAATAATCCTTAGACGGATATTGATTATTTTTGTATAGATATATAAGTATAGATGAAAAAGGAAAATAAATAATGCTGCTTGACAATCCACACAGCATCATCCAGTCCCAAACTAAGCAGCGCTTGTGTTAAAGGTAGTTTTTTTTTTACGGTAAATATACCTTATTTGCACATTATAAATAAACATGTTTTCCACAGTTGTAGTACAGACTAACCACAGAACTTTTACTAATATATAAGTATTATTATAACGATTTCTGTGAGACTAACAGACTTATTTTTGCACTGAGTCACAAAACGGTTGCTGTCTCAGCTTGAGCTGGTTGATATGATACTTTATTGCAATAATAAACACCAGTTGTGACCAGACCTAAAGATAATACGAAAAGGTAGAGCAAAATATAGCGCAAACATCTGGCTTAAATGGAAAGCTCACGTTAAGAAGAAAAAAGACGAGCTAGAACTAAGATACAAAAGAATGTACTGGTTAATTGGAAGAAACTCCCCTGTAACAGTACGCAACAAAATCTTACTCTACAAACAAGTCCTTATGCCAGTATGGACCTATGGTATACAGCTCTGGGGCTGTACCAGAAAGAGCAATATCCAAATAATCCAGCGATTTCAAAATAAAGTACTGAGGGGAATAGTGAACGCCCCCTGGTATATCAGAAATGACGACCTCCACCGGGACCTTAAAATCGAGTTCGTCGCTGAAGCTATCCAAAAATATGCAGAAGCTCATCAATTTAGGCTTCATCATCATGTCAACGTCGAGGCCATCCAGCTCCTTGGCAATACAGACTTAGTGAGAAGGCTCAAAAGGAAAAAACCCTTTGAGTTAGTGTAGTGTAATGAATTTATACTAGTGAAATGAAGTGCAACAAACTAAAGAACACAAGAACAAAGTGTCTTCCCATAAATCTTATACATATATAGAGACAATAAGAAAGGTGTTAATGAACACGTTCTTAGAATAAGTTATGCTAGCAATTTAGGTTAATTTCAAATTACTCATTAGCCCACGTTGTGGCTAGATCGTAATCATACTAGGGCTCATTCTTTAGAAGTAACTAATCAATGTGCACTGGATATAAAAAAAAAAAATAAAAAAAAAAATCTGGCTTAAATCATAGAGGGGAGATGAGGTACAACTTTATTTTGACAATGAAAATAAACGTATACTTTGAAGCGAAACCTAAAAAAACCGTCGACGGTCTTAAACCAAATCTCATTAGACTCCAACACGTGGTTATACCTACACACACCTTATTAAAAGGATCTTACAAGGCGGATTATAGGTCCCGATCCGATTATGTTAAGTAGAATTATGACACACCATGAGTTTCTTGGCTTAGTGTGGGACTAAAAGGCTTTTTGTGGAAATAATATTTCTATCAGATATTTTTTATAGGCTACTTAGCTACAAGCTTTGATTTATGACGACAATTTGATTTATGAGACGCAGCGGGTTTGTTTCCGATATACGACCAGGAATATTCAAAGTACTTATAAATAAATATTATCTAAGTATGTAATGTTTTAAGTATAATCTAGCGCATCAAACAAATCTTATTCCGGGGCTAGATGATACTGTTTGGATGGTCCAGCATTATTATTTTATTGGTTTATTTTGTTTACTACTTTGAAAACCTTAATTTTTCAAGGTTTTGAAGATTTACGGAACAATACAAAAAAAAAATCTGACCTTTGGAAGTTATTTTTTCAATTTGGGATTTTTCTTCATACAATAGCGAAATAATTTTCTGAATCGTAAAATTTTGTTCCTCATTGTATAATTTGACACATTTTTCCTCTGAGGTTATTTTATTGCTATTGTTTATCAGTGACCACGTATGATCAGGATTTGTATTATGTAGTATTGATCTTAAATTTTCTTATCTACTAGTTTCTTTGAGTTGTGTATTTAATATTTACGAGTATTTACAATACTTCTCATCTGCGTCCAACATCCAAGTTATAAAATATTAACACGATTTTCTCATGGATGCCATATTTCAGTATCTACTGAAATGAGATAAACACTATAAGCACCAGCATTCAAATAAAAAGAACCATCGATAAACCCAGTCGAAAGTTCTGTGGTATCAATCATAAAAAACAGTTGAATTAAGAACCTCCACCTGCTTTGAAGTCGGTTAAAAGTGAAAACAATTGCAACGTTTTTACTACGTTTTTTATAAGCAACGTCATTTTTGCTAACACACGCCCGCATCTTTTGTTTCTACTGAAAAGTATTATTTAATTCAATTGTTTTCACTTTCATTAAACCTTATCAACTTCGAGTGGAAACTTGGATATTTTACGAGTATTCCGATTTCAGTTTGTATGAGGAATCTAAAATATTTTTTACGGGGACGGGGAGGTATTTCATCACCTAAATCACAAGTTAAAGTTGCATCTGTATTAACAAAGAAAATTACAACGAAAGAATATAAACAAATAAGAACAAGTATTTACAATTGAAACAGTTCATCATACTGCAGACTGTTGTAAATAATTTAGAGGTAGTTCAACTGATCCATATCAGCATCAGTTTTATAGGTAGGTACTAAGTGATCGTCGTGGGTAAAGAAAAAAGACAAGCCTCTTCGACAAAGAAGCACCAAAGAGCCCTAGAGTAGCTCACAGACTATTTGCACAAATGGTTAAAAATAAAGGAAATCGCATAACGAATGACGCACGTGTTTCTATCTTTTGTCCAATTTAGTTTGCATTGTCTGGCATTATTATCTGCAATACATTTTGAATTCATGAACAATTTAAGAAGGTACTTACGTAGGAATTATTAAAAATATTTACTGTGGTAGATACGTTTCTGTGGACGTAGACTATAAAACTTTTTTTGTGGACGGGTGATATTGCAAAATGTATGGTAGGTGGTGTGTAGAGAATCAGCAAAAAAAACAGGACATTAAATATAGGGTGGGGCAAATTTTTGGCCCCTTATGGGTAGCTACCGTTTCTTCTGTAGTTAGAAGGTTTTGTTCTTAGAAACCTTCTATTTAATTTTAAAGAAAAAATATTGCCATATTTGTTTTTTTTTAAGTACGGTTCGCCATAAAATATCAGCCCGATCTGTTCAGTAGTTTTGGCGTGGAGAGGTAACAAACATCCATCCATACATCCATCTAAACTTTCGCATTTATAATATTAGTGTGATTAATAAGGCTAAGCAGATAAAACTGGCTGTAACAATTGTGTAATTTTTATAACCACAAACAGCCACACCTCACACCTCAACAGCCTGTATTGGTCCACTGCTGGACGCCTAGCCAAGCCTACCCCTGATAAGCTCCTTATTGGCGTTTATCTAATGGGGGGTAATGTCCATAATCCCCACGCTGGGCATGCGGGTTGGGGATCGCAGTTAGGTGGTAGAATTGTTCTGCAGGGGACGCTGCTGCCCGCCCTTGATGGATATCCCTTAGTCGCCCCTTACGACACTCACGGAAAGAGTTGGCGTGGTGCAAATTCTAAGCCAGCACCACGCAGCTATATATATATATATATAAATTATAAATGAATAGATAATAGATCCAATAGCTAAGAAGTAGTAATAAGTGCTTCATGTATTGATTGATGATCTAGGAAATCATTAAGATCTACTTGCCAGCAATGTCTGAGTAATTTGTTACCAGTTACGTCTTAAATCACTGGTTTTGCTAGAATCATGGTAATTTGTTTGATGGGTTTATTATGTGTTCCTCTTTAGTTAATAAGGTAATCTTAGGTTCCTCGTCTGGTTTTATATTGACAGCTCTGCAGTTTTGCTCTCTACTTTAGTTCTGACTGACTGAATTTTGTTGAAAATAATTGACTTTTAAGAAAAAATTATCATTATACTCGTATCTAGTTATTTAATGATAAATAAATAAATAATCCTGGACAATACACACAGCATTATCTAGCCCCAATTTAAGCTAAGCAGAGCTTGTGTTATGGGTACTAGATAACTGATATACTTAATATAATACACTACATAGATAGATATTTTTTATTATACATAGAAAACTTACAGAACGCTCAAATATGTAGTGTATTGTATTATGTACATATATCAGTTATCTAGTACCCATAACAAAATCTCTGCTAAGCTTGGGGCTAGATAATGCTGTGTGAATTGTCCAGCATTATTTATTGTAATTCTTTTTTGCAATAAAGTTTATCTGTTTCCAAAATATGTAACTACATACATTTGATATTCACGATATTCGTCCCCACGGCAAGAATTAGTTTCCGGCGACCTTTACCGTTGGTCGCAAGCTCTGGGAGGGTTGAGCACAATCAGAATCATCACACTAATATTTAAAACTAGCTTTTGCCCTCAGCTTCGCACGCTCTATTCAAGTAGCCTATGTCCGTTCCCGGGATACCGTTTACCTCCCTGCCAAATTTCATCAAGATTCGTTCAGCCGGGAACGAAATGAAAACTATCCTATGTCCGTCTCCTGGTTCTAAGCTACCTCCCCACCAATTTTCAGCCAAATCGGTTCAGCCGTTTATAACACGACTTTCTTTTATAAATATAGATGCGAAAGTTTGTATGGATGGATGGATGGGTGGATGGATGGATGTTCGTTACTTCTTCACGCCAAAACTACTGGACGGATCTGGCTGAAATATTGCATACAGGTAATTCTAATACTGAAATAAAACATAGGCTACTCTTTATCCCGTAAATCTGTTCCCGTGGGATAAAAATCACCTTTAAACGTTTCCATAGGAACAACGCGTGTGAAGCCGCGGGGCGCAGCTAGTAATTATATAAAGCTCGATTATTTCCCGATAAATTTTATGACCCTGTTAACTTCGTTTAGCTATGTCATCAAGAAGGTAATCTGCCTTACCTACTCAGCAACATGCATAAGTGACACCTGGCTCGACATTGGGTGGTTTGCCAAGCGGCTTGCGGAAATACTAATGCTGTGATGTTTTTAACTTCTTGAGCATAGGTAGGTAGGTAGGTCTTAGCTATATTTTTATCCTTAACGTATGTTTAATTTTTAGTATCTCAACCTCAACAGCCTGTGTAGGTCTACTGCTGGACGCAGGCCTCCCCCTAATAAGCGCCTTGCTGGCGTTTATCTCGTGGAGGGTAATGCCCATAATCCCCGTGCTGGGCATGCGGGTTGGGGATCGCAGTTCGGTGGTAGAATTGTTCTGCAGGGGGCGCTGCTGCCCGCCCCCTGGTGGATAACACTTAGTCGCCTCTTACGACACCCACGGGGAAGAGTCGGGGTGGTGCAAATTCTAAGCCAGCACCACCCAGCTAGTACCTACCTTAAAATTAATCGCTAATTCCTTAGTCTTTCATAGTTAACTATGTTTTGTGTCGTGCTAAATAAACTTTTTTGATTTCATTTCATTCGTAGTTAACTCCATGGTTCTCGCTCATATTCTGCTATAGACATCATCATCATCATCAGCCTATAATAGTCCACTGCTGGACATAGGCCTCCCCTAATGAGCGCCATAGCGCCCTGTCTTCAGCTTGCCGCACCCAGCATTTGCCTGCAGTCTTTCGCAGATCGTCATCCCACCTGGCCGGAGGGCGTCCTACATTACGTTTGCCGAGTCGCGTTCTCCACTCAAGAACAATATATAATTACCCCACTCAAGAACAATATAGCTATAGACATACAATAATTATCAAATGTTAAAACAATTCAAGATACTACCGCTTCATATATCTGTATTGTTTATTTGCCATCTTCTCACCGATTGCGTAAAGGACAACTGACACCTAAATTAATATACGATGCTTTTATCACGTTTCCGTAATTAAGCCGTTTTTTCTGGCGTAGTTAAGCAATGAGTGATGTAAAATGAGGTTAATACATGTCTTAAGAATCTTATGATACGAGGAATTTGAGAGCCATGGGAAAATTGACAGTGTTATGAGACAAATTATACGTGAGTGATCTTTATCTTTTTTTTTTCTATGCCGCCGTGTGGTGCAGGCGTCATATAATTTGCACCATACCAAACCTTCCCGCGGGTGTCGTAAGAGGCGACTAAGGGATATTTGCCGGAGGCGGGCAGCAGCGGCTCCTGCCAAATTGTGATCCCCAACCCGCATGCCCAGCGTGCGGAATATAGGCATCACCCCCCATGAGATAACAATCAATAATGGCGCTTATCAGGGGGAGGCCTGCGTCCAGCAGTGGAACAGTACAGGCTGTTGAGGTTGGGAATCTTTATCACCTCTGTTGGCGTGTGTATGCTGGGGGTAGTCCTGTCGTGACAGATATTTAGATTATTAAGTAGAACCTTGAGCTGTGTAGCGGCTTAGTATTTGCACCGCCCCATCTCTTCCCAGGGGTTAGAGGCAAATAAGGGATATCCACTGGAGATGGGCAGCAGCGGAAGATTATTCTACCGCTGAACTGCGATCCCCAAACCCGGATGCTCAGGCAGCGTGAGGATTATGGGCACTGCAGGAGTAGTGCCCATAAATACCAACGCTGCCTGAGCATCCGGGTTGGGGATTGCAGTTCAGTTCTTAACCATTTGTGCAAATAGTCTGTGAGCTACTCTAGGACTCTTTGGTGCTTCTTTGTCGAAGAGGTTTGTCTTTTTCCTATACCCACAACGATCACTATAAAACTGGTGCTGATATGGATCAGTTGAGCTACCTCTAGATTATTTACAACAGTCTGCAGCAAGATTAACTATTTCAATTGTAAATACTAGTTCTTATTTGTTTATACTCTTTCGTTGCAATTATAGAGTAACCACGCTAACTTGGTAGAGAAGAGAAGGCTAACACTTTACAGGTAACATATTCTACTTATCATATACTAGATTTTCTATAGTATGAAATTATATATTAGATAAGACAGTTTCGTTAGTAAATACTAACTGCGCCCCCGGCTTCGCACGCGTTAATCCTATGGAAACGTTTAACCCTTTCCCCCCGGGGTAGTGATTTTTAACGAATTTCCGCTTTTGAACCTTATTAGCATAATAAGGTAGGTAAAAGCAAATGCACAGATTTTTTGAGATTTTTATTATACCTAGAAGTACTATTTCCAAGACCTAGACTTAAAAGTACCGTCAGGAACTTCGTGTTATCACAATGTTAGGAACTTTGATAGAAACTACAAAAGTAATGAGATTCAACATTGACTTCGTAATAATTAAATTAATAGGTTTTTAATTACAGATTAACCTCGTGGTATTCAACAAAACAATTTTTCTTTTCATTTACACACAAAAACACGTTGCAATGCGAACATTTACTATGAGGCTTCGACTGAATCTTCTTCAAACTACAAACCTCGCACCTTCGTCTATTCTCTACGAACGTAGGCCAATGGATGCCTCTGTTACCCATGCGTCCGTCTTTTATAGTGGAATAGTCAGATTTGCGCCTTTTGGAAGGGCCTTTTGCCTTTCGCCGTATTATCAGTAGAAGTCTTTCTTTTCTGACCAGCATCTTTTATTGTCATCAAGCCTTGAGTAACAGAGCGTCGAAAATCTTTTACGGTAGTCTGTTCCATTATAAGTCCATGAATGACATATGAATTGAAATGCGATGTCTAGGAGACCCCAAAACAACCTGTGCCACCATTTCGGAGATTTGCGATCTATAGCAAATTAGTGCATTATTGAGGTCAAGTGCCGAGGAGTAATGGTCTCTCCACGCAGGACGAGTATTGTAACCCATAAAAAAAATCATACCTATAAATGATAAGAGTTCCACCTTTTTAGGTTCAATACCTTGCCTTTCTGAGTAGCATAATGGTTACTTTGGTATATGATATTGTCAATAATATCTTCAATCAAAAGGTACTAAAAATGTATCAGTTGGTGTGGTACAGTGAGCAAAACAGTCTTCTACTACTCCAGTATCTGCAATGTATTCCGGTAAAATTGTATCTAGGTCCCTCTTTTTCCAATTACGGTTTGGTTCGGGTAATCGCTGTTTAGTTCTGTGTGAAGACGTATTTACAGACGGTACATCAGTCTGAACACTAGATCCAGGTATTGGAGATGGGGGTACCTGATTTATAGGGCACTCCAATACATCTTCATTTGACGGCGAAGATGGCGGAAATTCGGCAAAAACATCTTCTAGAGCTCTTTCAAAAACCTCATCGAAACGTCTTGATGGGGGTAGGTGAAGATTTTCCACTTCATCATCGGACACACCTGCATCAGACTCTTCGTCGCAGTCCGGAAGTTCTTCTAATAACAGGGCTTCAATTAGAGCAGAATTCTTTGTAATGTCCATCTCAACGGCTAAAACAATAAAAAAATTGGTCAGAACAATAATAAAAATAAAAAAACATTCGTTTATGATAAAACAAAATACCCACTTCATCGAGTATGTTTACTATAAAAACCCATAATTTTTGAGACTAAAATCACCTGACGGTACTTTTAAGTCCTCACCAGTTTTTAGCAAATATTCATATAAAATAAAGTGATAATACATTAGAACAGCTTTTACAAATGTAGTCAAGGATATAAACAACGTAAAAAGTAAAAAATATAGCACTTACCTATGATATTCTATTTATAAAAAAATTCCAATTACACTGCACAGCGTCGTGACAAAATTTTCGACAGGTTGTTACTCGTTGTTCAAATTGTTCGGCAACATCACGCGGTAATTCAAATAACGCGCTGTGATTGGCTTACGGAAACGGTACTCTAAAGGATCGTGAGTTGTAGTGTTTAAAAAGTGTTTTCGTACTTAAGATATTAGACGAAAAATGTGGAGGTACTTCTAAGTACCGTAAGGAGGGAAAGGGTATATGTTATCCCACGGGAACTTAGATTTATGGGATAAAAAGTAGCCTATGTTTGATTCCGGGATTAGAATTACCTGTGTGCAAAATTTCAGCCGATCCCTTCAGTAGTTTTGACATGAAGAGGTAACAAACATCCATCCATCCATACAACCTTTGAAACAGTGAGACGCTTCTAGTTCTTTTACATGCTGGGTTTTTCACATAATGAGTGATGAATAAAAAATAACTCGGACTAAAATGAAAATATCGATGTATATTTTTATATATTTAAATTTTTCTTCGTTTGTAACAATCGATACTTTATTGGACAATGATGATGATATTTTGTATTCCGCTCACGGGAAGGTTAACAGCTCGTTCTATATGGAAGCTGCCAAGAACAATTAGTTGCAACCTGAATTCAGATTAATTAGTATGTATGCATACACTACTTAGATATCATCGCTGGAAATATAATTGTTTGTGATATATTTTGTTCTTTTCAGCGCGAGCTTCTTCCTTATTAAACCCATTAAGGCGCATACCCGAGCCAATCTGACAGCAATTCCTATTTTATCATATTTTTACGTTTATGATAGGAATTTTTAAAAATCCTACGTTCAGTTTGTGGTATCTATTATAAGCTATTTTTTAATACCTCTTTTATAATTTTATCTCATATAGTTTAGGAGATGCAAAAATAGAGTTTGGTGGGCAAAAAGCGCAACTTCGTATCTCTTCCTAAGCTTTACAAATTGAAACTGTTACAGAGGCATTATTAAATAGCTTATAATAGATACCACAAACTGAACGTAGGATTTTTAAAAATTCCTGCGTTCAACGTAATAATAAGATATAATAGTCGGGGGCGCCACTTTCGCTGGTGTATGGGCCTTAATATCTAGTAGGTGAGCCATAAATATCTAGTAATATAGCTGATATACCTTTATACCTATTATAATCTGTCCCATAACTCTAGCTCTAGGACTTCATGCGGGGGTGAGTGCGGTTCGCGTCGCGCCTGCACTGCGTTCTTGTGCGCAAACAGCGGAAGATTTGTATAGTTTTTTCATAAAACTTTTAATACCCTTATTTTACCTCTATCTCAAATACCTTAAACCAAGTCTACTAAGTCAGGTACTGCAATCACGAATACTGTACCGTGCGGGGTGGAGTAAAGCCCTGGTGACCTGTAATACAGGTTTTATTAAACCTACATTCACCAGTCTCCACAATACAGATTCACACTACTTTACCTACTAAATTACACGGCTATATTTTGTGCGAGCACATTTGTGAAGAAAAATAAATAATTTTTATTATTATATTATTATTATAGTTTAAGAGGATGTTTGCCTCAATGTCGTCGTCGTCTGCAACCCGGTAGGTACGGGGGGTAGTCACGCACGTCGCACAGCGCTGCGCAAGCGCACGCTGATTGCGTTCACGGTTACAGTAGGCAGGGGCGGACTATATTCATAGTGTGTGGATGTGCGTTTTATGATCTTTTAACCGACTTCAAAAAAAGGAGGAGGTTCTCAATTCGTCTGTTTTTTTTATGTTTGTTACCTCAGAACTTTTGACTGGGTGGTCCGATTTGCATGATTCTTTTTTTATATGAAACCTAGTGCTTCCCGTGTGGTCCCATTTAAATTTTGTTCATTTCTGACACTAGAATCCATGAAATTTTATAAAAATTGAAATTTTATAGTTTTTTAAAACAAAATTAATTATAAGTACTAACAAGATCATAAAACGCACATCCATTCCTATTCATCTATTTATAAATAGAACGCGCTGAGAGAAAGAGAAGTTAGATTAAGAATTATTTTTATTACAAGCTTTGGCGTAGCGGGCGAAGGTCCGCCTGCGACGCAGGAGGTTGCGTTTTCGATTCAAAATCCTCGGAACAAATATTTGTACGATCTGCAGATATTTGTTCAGGGTGTTTTGGACTACTACAAAGATATTATAATTATTTTATTATACACAGAATTTTTTATGAAAAATAAAAATATCTGTCTATGTACTACTATGTAATAAAAATAAGTATCTGTTTAGTGTATTAGTACCCATAAAACAAGCTCTGTTTGGCTTCAATTATTCACACAACATTATCTAGGCAATTATTGTCCAGCTTTATTGCTTTTATTATTTATTTGCAAGATCACAATATCCATTTATCAATCTATTAACATAAAGCGCCAACAAAAGAGAAGGAATTGAATACTTCATATCATATTATAAATTCGAAAGAAACTCTGTCTGTCTGTCTGTCTATTACCTCTTCACGCCTAAACGTCTGAACGGATCTTAATGGAATTTTGCATGGAGGTAAGTCGTATAGACATATACCTGATACCTGGGACGGACATGGCTACTTGAAACCGTCTGAAGCCGCAGGCTGTAGTTTTTATCAAAAAAAATTAAAGGACCTCTGATTCTTACCTTTTCACGTCTAACTAAACGGATCGGACATTGTCTGTAGCCTACTTTCTATTTCAGAAAAGAGCGTATGCAAAGCCGCGGGCAGGAGTATCAAATAAATTCTGACGGTGCATCTGCTGCCAGTATTTTTTTCTATTAACTATCTGTGTATGTATAAGCTGATAAACACATTTCTGAGCCGGAAGCACAGAAACATAAAAAAAACTTACCACTAAACCTTCGTTTGATCAGGTTTTATACCATTTAAATACCTCGGTAAGATTGCGGGTGACATCTCATCTAGGTCGTATAAAACATCACAAATGTTGAACTTCGATTTCTTTGGCTCCCATTTAGCTGTAGCAGTGGTAGGTACTATGATACCATCGCTGATATGTGCACTACAATATGTCCTGCGGACTGGTTCGTCTTGGTTCAGACCTTCCGCCATGGCCGCAATTTGGCTAGGAGGACATCATCGTCACTGAGTCCCCCTCTGGCCTAGTCCGTGACGCGCAAGCACCGTCTGGCATATTAATCCGTTCGCATGCTCGGGCCGTTCTGCTTTACTTTCACTGTTCTTTCGAGCACGGTCTGACTCATCGAGGAATCTAGTATCTAGTACGTACGAGTTGGCGCATAAGGTCCCGTTCGCAAAACGTCCCTTCACCAAAATAATGCCCTATTCGCAAAATGTGCATGCTGCACGAAGATTTATTTGTTTATTTTTATTTTTATCTTTTAGGGATAACAAACAATCATACTTAAATATTAACATTCAATAGTAAAGTAATTAAGTACTAAAAGTATGACCAGCCCCGTTATTCGCAAGTTAGTAGAAGGGTGGTGTTAGTGAGTTAACATAGTAGTCTAGGCAATCTAGAATTATTATTAAGTAAGTATATAAAGTTGAATAAACATGCTATTAATAAACAGTTAAACATCATTTAGCTTGTTATTTCTTGTCCTTCTTTATCTGATGCTGTTTCCAAAAACATCAGCCCACCCACACAATGCGACGTCTTCAAGTGCTGTTGGCCATTTTTGTTACAGTGTTGTCTTAGAACCAAACAGTTCCTTCGGTAAAATGACCCATTCGCAAAGCGACCTTTTCTCAAAAGATCTCATCCTATTCGGAAATCGTCCCCCGCAGAATGTCCCGCCCTTAGAACAAATACAATACTGTCTACCAAAAAAATACATGAAAAGAGAGTTATCAGAGTAGTGAGACAAAACTGTCTTAAATGGATCAGCATAATAACTCATCCTCAACCAATATAATGGTCCACTGCGGGACTCAACAGAAATGCTATTACTCATTGATTTAATAATATTTTTTTTGATATCATAAAAATCTCAACGTAGGACTTGACGCGCTGAGCTCGGAGTGGCAACATCTCTGGTGGGACTCTGCTGTTGTTTGGTGCTCTCAGTGTTAAGATCGAGTGGTGTGGTGCCCTGATAATGTCTCGAGGAGAGACGAAACTAGTCGACGACTTACTTTGATAAATGTTCTTTCATATTGTACAAATGTATAAATGTTAGATTTTATCGCCGAAAGTTTTTTCGCGGAATCATTAACAAATATTTTCATCCTTATATCATAAAAATCTTCAAATATTTTGCTTGACTTGCTTCTAGGCCATCACCACCATCAGTCCCATAGATCGTGCTAGGCTGACCACACACCACCTCATTCATATGTAACTTTATGAGCGGTATATCCTCCGGCCATTGTTGCCTCTTCTATCACAAACGACTTCGGGCATAAAGGATTTCCATTGAATCGATCCAAGACAATGACTAGTAGTTCATCTACCACGATATATTGTATTGAATAATATGCAAAATGAAACATACCTCTCTGTAATCGCATTGTAAAGGCTTCGTATAAGTTAGCGAAGGGACGCGAAGGTTTATTGACTGAGGCGTATTTCCCTTGGTTGTTGGTGGGCTCTGATCAAATCAAATGTTCATAGAAATAACAGATATAATTATACTTTGAAAAGGTCTTAAAATTGATATAGATATTTTTGAATCCATCAGGGTCATTAACACTAAAGGCACTAGTTATGTGATCATGGCGCATGAAACTATGCCGAAATATTTGAAAGCTCAAAACTTATGGTAAATATCCCATTGTGAATGACTTTAGTAATAAAGACATGGTATGATCCTACATAACATCCATGGTCACAGATTTAAATTTAAAAAAAGCAGAGAATACTTTGTCAGTCACAAATTTTCTATGATCTGTAGGTATCATAAATTATGGTAGGTAATATTATTCCTAAGACATATAAAGGTGTACTAAACCATCTTCCGTCCAAAGCATCCATTCGAACTTCGCAGCGACTTTTTAGGTTTGTTTCAATGCGTTTGAAAATAATTTCCTTCTGCACCAATTGTACAAATTGGATGTATGGGCTTCACATCTTTCAAAAACAGTGCCAGTGTGTTAACTTTTGGTATAAAGATAAAGAAAAAGATAAAGATTTATTTATTTGCTTCAACATAATGTCGGTTACAGTTGTAGATCTTAAATAATAAATAAATGTTTCAATTATGTTCTACCTTAAAATCAGGCATGAAAATATTTAAATTGTATTTGTAATAAGTAAATTGCTTTAAAAATTAAACAGTCAAAGTTTTAGATCGTCAAATCAAAAGTCATTAACATTGTAGTAGCACTTACTTACTAATAATTGTTTTAGTTTAGCTATAAACATATTCTCATTATGATTAAGAATGGACTTCGGTATCGTATTATAATTTTAAGGTGCCATATAGATTATGCTTTTGTAACAGTGCCATTTTGCAGTTAGGCATACAGATTTTGTCATTATCTCGTCTGTTACGTATCGCAATGTCAGCTTTTCTTAAAAATAATAGGTATTTAATGGTACTACATATACCTAGTATAGGTAGTTACTATCTCTATGATATAGGTAGTAGGTACCTATAGTCTAACTATAGTGTCAATTACCATGACAATACTGTTTTACATTGCCGTGAGAGTTCATTGTCTGACGTCGTTAATTGAAGCCTTTGTTTCAATATCAATGTATGTTTAATTTGATTGTTTAAAATTAAAACCACTGTTTAATTTATTTATATGATTGTGCCTCGGATTTCTGTCTGTGGGCTTTTGTGATTTGCTTCCTATCTAACATTTCCGAAATATTTCAAAGATTTTAAAATCAAATAAAGCCCTAAATTTTTTCGG
Source organism: Eupithecia tripunctaria (assembly GCA_955876795.1). Taxonomy (NCBI): domain Eukaryota; kingdom Metazoa; phylum Arthropoda; class Insecta; order Lepidoptera; family Geometridae; genus Eupithecia; species Eupithecia tripunctaria. The sequence goes on from OY041620.1 coordinate 10,477,425, forward strand.
CATCGACGGGATTCAAACCCAACTACGATCTCGGATAGCCATCGACCTGAAAACAATTCAATTAAATTTTTAAGATTGTTTATTACGTACGTAATTTGGGCGCGTGGTAGTGCCTATAATCCCCACGCTGGGCATGCGGTTTGGGGATTTCAGTTTGGTGGAAGATTTATTCTGCAGGGGGCACTGCTGCCCGCCCCTAGGATGAATTGGGGTTGTGCAAATTCTAAGCCAGCACCACACAGCTATTCCCACTGTAAGAAGAGAAACGTAGCCAAAGAGCTCACAAATTTGACTTAAGAACTTTTTGAAGCGATAGTTGTATGTATTTGTTTCTTCCAATTAAATTACGGGTGTTTGCAATCATGATTTCCATCATCTCATCGTGAATCAAATTGACTGCATAATAGGGTATATGCATCGATTTTTTTTATTGTTTTAATCGATTCCTTATGTAATTATTTAACCGAGAAATGATAAGACGCTCACTGAATTTCGCATTAACAAGGTAAAAAAAACAAATCAAAACTACAATCATTTTCGGGTGATAAAAACGCTGACATATTGGCGCCATGTTTATTTGACGTCGACGTTCACACTTGATTAAAACCTTTTGTGACGACCTCGGTAGTGATCATCTCAGGAAAGAGGTTTTCCGAAAAAACTGAAAATATTCGACAATACGAAATGTCAAGTGGGCAGAATAGTGTCAAATCATGGTGCACCATGATTTGACGCAAGCAGAATAAAAAAAGAAGAAATGTGTACAGTGATGTCACGTCCGCTCTAGTCAATGGCGTAGCGTTTTGAAATTTTGCGATTGAGATTTAAAATATCAATTTTTCAATGGTTAAATTCTACAATAAAAACATCTCAAAATGCAAAAATAAATATGTAGATATGTTTCTATATCAATAGAGAATACGTATATATTTTTTTAGCCATTTTGAAATCACATGCATATACCCTATTGCCGGAATCAGCAAAAAGTAATATTTCTGAGGAAGAACAGCTTCCTTCCGCCATCTTTTCCCATCCATTGTGAAGTGATTCAAGATTGAAACTGGTACTAGAAAGCATAGGATTAGGTACCTACAAGTGTTTTTAATTCCAAGAATTTGATTATAAGTGATTCGCACGCCTTTATTGTTTCTTTTGGTACAGTTAAATACCTAATGGTGGTTTATGAAATTAAATTCAATTGTTCTGTTGAGAAGAGAAAATAATTGAGGAAGGAAACACTGACAAAATTGATACACTTTCACTGACTAAAGTACCTAGCATTTATTTGCTCGTAACTATGACTGCATACGTCTGAACAGGGAAATATGTTTAACTGACAGGCTGTAAATGTTTACCTTAGACCTTCTTACCACAGTGTTTACTCTACAGCTGAAGTATATTCCATAACCTAGCTCTACATAATATCTTTACCGCTCTGACCAGTGACTGCAGCGTAATATACATGAACCCTTATAACATTACATTCCTTTTAAGGCAGTTGTGTTAAAATTTACTTCGTGTGACCATAGAAAATACACCTTAACAGGTTCTCTGCGTGACAAAGATGTCATTAAAAAATTCTATGCTCAGTTATTCATTTCAAGATTCTCTTTTGTGTCAAAACAATAGTTATATAAACACTAATTGGCCAGGTGGGATGACGATCTGTGAAAGACTGCAGGCAGATGATGGATGCGTCAAGCTGAAGAGAGGCGCCATGGCGCTCATTATGGGAGGTCTGTGTCCAGCCGTGGACTAATATAGGCTGATGATGATGACAAGGTCCTTAAGATTTTTGTAAAAAAAAAATGATCATAAGACATTCATGAACGCACTATGACTAAATTAGAAAATCTTTTAATAGATAAGATGTTGTCTATACCTCATATTCTAACCAATACTGACTTCCCTATGTCCTTTTCTCAGGAGCTACAACAAGAGAAGCACCTGCTCCGACGACGGTTGGACACAACGCAGGGAGAGTACGAGGCCAGGGTACTGGAGCTGCATAATGACATCAAGGAGCTCACAGCCAAGATCGGGAATAGGGATACGTCGGTCAAACAGGTTGGTATTTCATAATCAATTGAAGAAGTATTGACTGTAAAGAGTAGAATTATAAGATGCCGAAAGGTTATAGCAGGCCCGGGCAAGAAGGAGGCGAATATCACAAACGCAGAGGAATTTACCCAGGGTATCATCAAGAGCTAAAGATGATGACGATGACAAACATTATTGTCAAGCCGTCAAATAGGTAGGGACTGTAAAGATGTGAAGCTGTTAGGATAACAAGCAAGCTACGCTTATGAAAAATGCATTATCATAAATGTCTAGCTTTATATTTATATTTAGTAAATTGACATAGACGGATAATTTTGAAAATCTTCATTTAGCTCGTAGGCTCGTAGTTGGTATATTTTGTAAAAAAACACTTCTAATAATAAGGGTTAGAATAAACTGAAACGGCAAAGAAAGCAATAATTAATATCGCAATAAACTTTCGAATTCAAAACTTAAGTTGAATGAAGGCGTAGAAGAATCGTGCAGACGATGCGATTCCGCTCAAAGCGCACAAAAAGCATGTACGTGAGGTCGATAAGATCAACAATGATCTGTAACCGACAATCTCACCTCCGGTTTTTTGGTTCTCAGGAACTTAGAATGAGAAATAAAATTCAATAAAATGCGAACAAAACTTGTCGGACACAAACTACAAAACATTGAAAAGATTATGACGTTAGAGAGCATATAAGACATGCTAATTTTACAAAACTTGAAAAATATAGAGAGCCACTTAACACAGGTGCACTCTCTATTACAATACAAAGCCAAAGTAAGGTCAGACGCAGGACCAAAGGCTTAAAGATTCTGTGTTACTTTTGTGAGTTTAACTTGCTAGAAAAATTCATTCAATCAAGGACTGGACCGTAGGGACCATCTCCATGGCCGAATGCGCTGTCAACCTTTCTCGCTGCGATGATATGGCCGTATAATGGAAACATGCTCACTTAATGGATTAAGATTTAAGTGACATGCATGACGATGACATATATTGAAGTTAGTAAAAGGACAAAATGATGATGCAAATGTCCTCTATGCGAAGGACCATTCTGACAATCACAACATAACTCATGTGAATGTCAAATATCATTACAAACACCTGTTGCAATACGCGTTGATTAGATTCGAATTGCATTTGCAGTGTGACAGAGTTATGATTGAGTCTAATCGAGATTAGATGAACTGAGAATGTGACATCAAATCGTAACTACATGTAAAACAATAGATGCCAGATTCCCTTGACCCTAAGACTAAACAAAAAGTCTTTTGTCCAAAATTTGCTGCTTCGATGTAATTAACATTGAGTTCCGACAGCAACTAAGCCAAGGTTTGAAGTGATACTTTTAGAATGTAAGCCAAGTTGCTCATGGTAATGTTTTTTCTCCTGGTTCACTTTTGCTAACCTTTGCTACACTAATGTGATCTGCGCGACGCGACGCTTCAATGCCAATATTCCTACCTTTCTAAGTCATCAGGTCATCACAGATCATTATATCCCACTGTACACTCCCTTTACGTGTTTGTCAGTTTCCTCTTGCATAAATTCACCCATGATAAAGGAATATAAAAACTATGCCTTGCTTATTTTTCATTGTCATTGTTTTCATTGAGGAAAACTGGATTTTGAAGACCGATTTGTGGAACCTAGGTCGAAGTAACATTACATAACTGTCTCGGTGGTAACTAGAATATCATCTTCTAAGTCGGTGCGATCTCCATAGGCAGAATGGTCGTAGCCCGGCGTGGTCGCTATATTGACGTCCTGGTGAACGGTTGCTCGTTCTCGTTCCCGCTTAGTAGTCGGTCATGGTGGACTGAGTCAGAGAGGTGATGAAATCCGACCATCTGATTGGCGAGCAACCACGAGACCTCTTGCCCTCCATTCTGCCCTGGACCACGAGATGCTCCATCGAGAGAAATTTGGAATTCGTAGTGCACAGTATGAATAAAGGAGGTTATATTCATAGTTAAATGTAGGTACTACCTACTTATAATCCAACGAAACCCTATTATTATCGCTTATTTCTCAGATGGTAATCCTATTTCGACAGCATTAGAAACAAGCGTGCGTGACGTGACGTCCTCGATCACGTTGTGCGTCACCTTTTGGGGATAAAGAACTCGTGGTAAAGCTATTAAAGGTTTCTTTTTGCAAGGCTAATAAGCTTAAATTTCGGGCAAGTTGTTTTTACTTTACTCGTAAGTCGTAGTTCATCCAAGGGATTACAATTAAGAAAAATATGGATGACTTTCAAGATTTTTGTCAGTTTATCACGCCATTTGGCTGTCGAAGTGTAAAAACGACCCCTTAAGCCTCTAACTCAGCTTGGATGTCGTAAGATCAGACTAAAGGAATCTTTTAAAGAAAGGCCGCTGAGGCAATTCCAATTTATAGGACAGCAGCTTCCTTTCTCTCTCTCTTCCTTTTTTTAAACATCCACTGCGATCAACAATCCGGCTGCCAAAAGTTGTGGTCAAGGCAAAACACCTCTGGTGAGAGAGGTATATTGAAATGATGACGATAAGCACAAAAAGGCAAAAGTAGCACGCACCAGTCAGTTCCCAAACTATTATTACCTGGCTATTTCTAAGCAACCAGCAGGAAGTAAACAGAGCCAGTCCTATAGCTGTACCACGGCCGTCACTGTACGAAGGTCGCACCCAAGGGTGCCTATTACGCAAGACCCGTGAGTTATGGGAATTTTCCAAAGCGAACACCTGGTGAAAGCTTTCAGGGCCGCTGAGGCAATTAGTGACACGCCTCGCCCAGTCTAGTTTAGTATTTCAATGGGCTTGACGCTTATTTACTCATCTATAAGTGTATTGAAATTGATTGCATAAAGAACGTTGAAAAGTCAAGTAGGTATCAAAAACGCTGTTGCAACCTTAGTATTATCTTTTCCACCCCATCATTATCATAATAGAGCCCTGCTGGATCAACAGAAAACTATTTAAAAAGTCGTGTTCCATTAACTTGACTTGAAGTTCCCTGCGAGCCTATAGTATAAATCAATGATTTGATGAAGCACTCCCATAGGAAGATGATGATGATGTAATGTTATAGGGTCTTATAACTTACGGTACCTGGTCAAATTTGCATAACTATATAAATCATTAATTAATTGTAAGACACCAGGGTTAAAATCAATAAGCAGCCTCGTATCTCACCAGAACAATGTCGCAACGGACCGTCACGGTTTGGATGTCCTTCCAAGAGGTTCGGTAAAAAGTTTCGCAAAACCTTTCAGCGAATTATCAGCTTTATGTCTCGACTCATAAAACCGAAATTCTTATATCAGGTTGTTTTTTGGCTGGTTAAATCTTTTAAAGTTATTCTAAACTCCAAAAGTGATGGGTTAAAGACCAGTTTTGTATGGCAGGAGGTTGGTTACACCCATTAACACGGTTAACCACGCTTGCTTAGAACAATGCAGTTCTGTGTGGCTAAACATTTGATTACATTATTGGGGGAGTTTTGTTTGTGGATGTATAATGTTCCGGCACTAGTTTACCTGGAAGTTCCTTCTTTAACACTATACTTGTTTTTAGCTGTACCTAGATAATCGTCTTGTTTCGGGACTACCTTCACAAGCGCTTTTATCGCTGGAGAGTCTCGTATGAACTCTACATTTCACATTACATCAATAGCCTTTATCAGTCGACTGCTGGACATAGCCCTACCCTGAACTCTGCACTTAGCGTGTCTGTAGACAGAAATATCAACACGACAAATGTCTTCATGGCAACTAACATCAACATAAACATGAGCCTTGACTCACCGCGTTGTATATCAATCATGGAAGTGGAATTTTAGTGTCACACCGGCCGTTAAGACTCGGGCCGCATACTGTATAAGAATGCACCAAATTATTTTTTACCTTAGCGATCACAGGAAACAATTGGTTTTTTATTGGTTTTGAATGGTCTGTTGTCTGTATGTCTTTAGGCGCATACCCGAACCAATATGACAGCGATATCTATTTTACCATATTTTTACGTTTATAATAGATACCACAAACTGAACGTAGGATTTTTAAAAATTCCAGCGTTTAACGTAATAAGATAGGATAAAATATTTGGGGGTGCCAATTTCGCTGGTGTATGGGCCTTAAAGCTTAAGTTTAATGGTGGCGTCAGGTCAAAATCCTGTTTTTAATGGTCCGTTGCGTCCCGAAAATAGGGTAGGCTCGCTGTGATCACAGGTTCTAAACTCAAACAAAACAAACTTTCGTTACCATGGTTCTTCCAACACAAACAAGGTTTGTAGTTAACCCGCTTACATTCTAGATAATGCTGTCCAGCATTATTATTATTACTATTCATAATTAATTCATCAAACTACGAAAGTTTCTATAGTAAAATAACCATCATATACTAAGTTTTGTAATATTCTAGAAAAAAAGATACAAATATAAGCACCTCCAACTATAGAAGACCAGCGATATGGCAGGATAAATAGTAAAAATAAAAATATCTATGTAGAATATCTTTACATAGATGATAATAGATACCTATTGAAACGATGATGATGTAACTGTGTGGTCAATAAAAACATAAATACTTATTTAACAACTTTTTAAAATTTTGTTGTTTAATACCTACTGGCGTATAATCTAATCTAATCTTGTTACTGGCTAAAAATCCTGCCAAAGCATGTGCTGTGTTAGATCCTTTTTTTTGTAATAATCCTTGCAAGCCCTTTTTTTGTCATAGGCTGTCTATCTGTTTAACCTTTATCTTTCGTGTCTGCTATATATGCAAAATGCATCGTTATTTCGACTTTACTATTTTCAAATGATTTTAGTACTTACAACGTATTCTCAACATCGATCTTCTTCACAGCGCGATGAGGAGAAAGCCAGCCTGATAGCAGAGTTGACAGCACAGAACTCCAGGCTCACCACACAACTTAAGGAGTCTTCAGCCACGGAGGCCAATCTACTGGCGCAACTGGAGGGGCTCAAAGACCAGTGCTCTATGAGGAAAACTAGTTTGCAGGTAAGAGATTGAAAACTTGAACTGAGTATAATAGATTAAACATTTATTTGGACACTGGTACAAAAAGAGTTTAAAGATAAACAAGCGAAAAATAAAAACATGGAGATAAGTGACATGAAATTTTTACCCTACCCTTTTAAACTACCACCCGGTAGTTTAAAATAAATATGTGGCTCTGCCTCCACGTCCCTGCGCCGAAATAGGGGAATAGACTGAACAGATAAATTGAAAGTACAAGATTACTACATGGCTAAACCACCTATTATTCAACCGAAAACTATAAACCTAGTTTTTGGTAACTATATACCTAGTTTTTGGTAACTATATACCTAGTTTTTGGTAGGTAGGTTGATGAAGGAAATATTTGTTTGTGATTTGAATTGAAACATGTATGGAATTGAGAGACAAGAGAGTAAGTTCGATAGAGGGTAAGGTTATGATGAAGAGAAAGATCGTGCTAATCTAAGTAATAACAAAAACAATGGACAACCTCTGTGAAATAATTCTCTCACCAGAAAACATGTCCTTTGAAGCATGTAGTGGGTTTGATTTTGGTCCCAGTACAAATGCTTATTCGATAATCCAGCAATCTACATTAATATTATATTATAAAGAGGAAATATTTTTATTTATGTATGTTTGTAACAAATAAAGTCAAAAACAACTAGGTCGATTTCAAAACTTCTTTCACCATTATTATTAGTACATTATCCCTAATTAACATCTCACTAATATTATAAATGCGAAAGTTTGTATGGATGTATGTTGATGGATGGATGGATGTTTGTTACCTCTTCACGACAAAACTACTTAACGGATCGGGCTGAAATTTTGCATACGTATAATTCTTATCCTGGAATCAAACATAGGCTTACATTTTTAATCCCATTTTTAATCCCGTGAGATGAAAATCACCTTTACACGTTTCCATAGGAACGACTATATTTAAATGTCAACCCGTGCAAAGTGAGGTCGGGACGCCAGTATTTCATAAACTTAGTCACACATGTACCTCATCTTGAACCAACTTGCCAACAGGACCACGTCACAAGCCTAGAGTCCCTGAAATCAGAGCTAGCCATGATGGGAGACAAGAAAGCTGAGCTGGAGAGACGGTTGACGTCATCCATGAATGATAAGGACAACCTGATGCAGCAGCTGGACGAGGCAAATGACAGGATACTGGCGCTTGAGAGGCAGCTTAAAGAACAGGTATGGATAAATATTGATGGATAGGTACCTACTTCTGAACTTGACATGAGAGGGCGGGCAGCAGCGCTTCCTGCAGAACAATTCTACCAACGAACTGCGATCCCCAACCCGCATTCCCAGCGTAGGCATTACCCTCAAGAGATGACAGCCAATAGGGCACTTATCAGGGGTAGACCTGCGTCCAGCAGCCAATATAATTCGGTTGAAGTGAGGTGAGGATAGGTATCTAACTATTTATTGCACTTAGATAACAGCATAAAGAAAGAACAAAACATTGTAACTGGATGATGAGAGCGGAATAGAATCGACAGTGGCGGTAAATAATTTGAAGCATAAGGCACCTTTGCGACCTTTGTGAAAAGGCAAAAATATTAAATTGAATTAAATTAATTCTGTAGATTCGTCCATTCATAGGATAAATCAGAATCCTGTAATTCCTATAGACCTCTCAAATTGTATGTACCTATTAGGATTGCAAAATAAATAACTTGAATACTAATTCTATTAATTCCATGCGCTCAACTCGAAAACATTTGGAATATTAAGTTCTTAAATCATAAAGTTCCTCCAAATGATCTTCGTGTGTGAAAAATAGTTTAATTTCATTTTCTACTAATTCTAATAATGCTCTACATTCACTGCCCTTTCACTTCGTACCAAAACCACTAATGCGTTCCATGTAATATCCGTCGGTTTGATATAAGAACAATAGTGGTAATTAAGAACTAATCTGAGCTTCAAGGTTTCGTGTTGAGCAATACAGACAGACAGCTTTATTATGTTGAATGGGAGGAAAAACTTTGTATGGGGGTTAACGACTCGTGTTGAAATGAATGGAAGAAATCCTGTATACGACAAAGCAGGTACGAGTATAATGCAGTATGGCTGTGGTTACAGTGAAAAGACGAGGCAGCGGTTTTTTGGTAGTTCCCAATGATAGGGTGGAAACTGAGATATTTTCTCTCAATGCTGTCAAAAAGACTCTTCAGCTATCCCCAAAAAAACATGCGAAGAATAGGAACGTTGGTTGTATATGTCGCATCATAGCTTTTGAGGTGTGATGTTGCCAGCGTAGCTGCGTCCTATGTGGCCCTAGGTACATTCATGTTGATAACGCTATCGAAAATGTGCCAAGTGCGAACCAATTCATTATTTTCATGACGTTTTCATGACTACTTGAATAACTAATGAGGTAGCGGTGTTGTTCATTGGTCCTGTAAAAGCGATAAGGATTCATTTTCATTGGCGATAGTCAGTTTTACGCCATTCGGGAACTCCTGCGCAGGTTGAGCAGTCTTGTTGGTATTTTTTTCGATTATGTGTTGAGTAGAGGTTTCCTACTTAGGTACTATCCGTACCATACAGGTGCCTATATCGTTGATATATTTGTGCCTACATTTGTTGGAAATTATAGACCGAATGAGTCAAATCTTAGTGTATCCTGTTTCATACAGTCATTCGATCTATAATTTCAAACCTATGTAGGCACAAATATATCACACTTCAAGATTCTAAATTCCAAAACTTGTTCTTCCACATTAAGACCCCAGAACTCATCTACTCTAGGTGTATCTCCCTCTTTACATCCGTCAAATCTTAACTACACCATCCTAATCCTCTTTTCTCAGGAGCACCTCTACCAAAACACCCTCAAAGAACTGGAGCGACTCCAACGCTCGCACGACACGCTGGCAGAACGCATCGGTGGTCCGGAGACCACAGAACTTAACACCACCACACGGTCTCTCCACGCGGAGATGGAGTCAGGACCTGAAGAGGACAGCGGCTGGCTGCGGTCTGAGGCTGTACAGGTCTACAAGCAGCTGCGAACGCTGGCGTTGCAGCTCAATACCGGACATGATGACGATTCAGGTATGATTCACCTTTTAAAGTAAAACTCTTAATATCTCTTTACTGTTGATAATGGTTACAGTTTTGAGAACCTTGGGAAGTTCTTAAAAGCCCATACATGCCAACAAACATCTGTAAATACTGCATCACACCACCTACTGCAGAGTGCAGATAGCATAGCCAACCGGCATTCGCTATGCAGCGAATCGGAAACAATTGAAAGATTCGTAGGGAAAAATTCGGAACAGATCACGTGATATATCTAAGGCATTTGTCACATATTATGCATGAAGTTATAGGTAAAAATTAATAACAGGTATTTTAGGGTTGTCAGTATCGCTCACGTCCGTAGGTGTTGACCCTCTGATACCCTACACGTGTCCTCTGGGTGGTGCTAAGAGCGGTATGTCAAATCCTTACATTTTTGGACTTTTCTACTATCACTTTCAACATCGATTGTTACATTGTCTAGGCCCTCTGGACTCAGTAGATTCTTCACTTGAGATCGTTTCGAGGTTTAATCTGTTCTTATGGTTCATTGCATTACAATTATATTGTACCTGCTCAAAGAACTATATCTAGTATGTCTTAAGGTTTGTGTTAATATAGTGCGTAAGCCCTCACAATTAAGCAACGCGACACCTCTCGTCAAACGAACTAAATGTAACTTTAGTCTTTGAACATGATTGTATAAACTTCAATGTTTCCCCTGTAAGTGGAGCGTCCCAGAGAAGATCTGCCGAGGCGGTATCCGACTACGTCATCTAGCGGTTATGACATCCCCGTACTGAGGGAACGTGGGTTAGAATCCCGTCAAAATCGAAATGTTAGGGATTTTATTTCATTTCATATACCTAAATGTCTTGATAAGACATCTATAAGCGACAACTCAGTCCTCTATAAACGACTAGATTTCTGTGAGCTAATCAGAAATATATGTATTGACTAGACCTACACATTATGTGAATAACCCCTCTGTGAGTATCTAACGCTCTGACGTCACGATTCATTATTACATTAAAAGGATGTAGGTTTGGTCTAATCGTCCGGTCAATTGGAAGTAGCCTAACCACCTACGAATTCCTCATGTAACTGCTTCAATTACAATAAGCCCGTGAAAACTGTGCCATTGCGAAACATAATCGATCAAACAATATCTAGACACAAAAAATACCCACACACCGTACGTCCAAACTATAGAAACTTAATAGTATCATTTTGATATATTAAATTTAGTTAGTTTAATCTTTTAGTCACCTAACTTTAACTTAAGTTTAATCTAAAGTAGGTAATACCTACTTGCCTAAAACATTGTTAAATGTATAATTAATTACAGGACTGTTTTTAATTTTATAAATCACTAGCTGCACCCCGCGGCTTCGCCCCCGTGGAATTTATCTCACATCCCACGGGAACGGGATAAAAAGTATCCTATGTCAGTCTCCTGGTTTTAAGCTACCTCCCGACCAATTTTCAGCCAAGTCGCTTCAGCCGTTCTTCAGTTATAAGTGTTGTAAACACGACTTTCTTTTATATATATAGATATATCAAATGTATTTCTCTCACAATAGAAGCTTAGTTGCTAGAGTACATTAGTGCTAATAGTAAATTATACAAATATTATGGCTAACATTGTGAGAGACTGGTGCCTGTTTTAGGTTCACGAGAACCTGTATTACGGGTCACCAGTTCTACTCTGTGAGCTAAAATATATGAAAATTTAGATAACAACTTTATAAGTAATACTTAGTAATAAAAAATAAAAGTGTGATTATGAAGATCCGCACGTAGGTGCCTATTCTGTTCGTACACTTCTTATCAATAATAGGTTATATGCATGTGACTTCAAAAGAGCTAATATTTTTTTACTGATATAGAAATATATCTGTATCTATATATTATCTATATATTTTATGATGTTTTTATTGTGAAATTTAATCATTGAAAAGATATTTCTAGTAATCTAGATATTAGATATTTTAAGTCTCAACAGCAAAATGTCTAAACGCAACGCTATTGGCATGTGAAGCATGACGTCATACCTAAACATTTTTGTATGGGCATGAAGTTTTGACTTTGATTTTACATAAGGGACTCGATGATCCGTGACCTCATAAAATGCAATGGCTAACATGGCGGCGTTTTTATCACCCGAAACTGAGTGTAGTTTTACTTTTAGTTTTTTAACTTATTGATTTAATTTTTTTTGGGTGTTATATTTTTTTTTCGTTTATGTATTAACCTAAATAATCGATTAAATAATTAAAAAAAATCCATGCATATACCCTATTGTGCCTAACCCGAGGAATGTAACATTCTGCACAAATCCTGACGGGTGTAGAGAATGTTAAAATTTAAGATTAAATTAAGTTTTTATAAATAAACAGATACAAAATACCAAAACTACCTACCTTTTTGCAAAATTCTAAAGAAAACGTAAGGGCTCGCACACCATGTCCGTGGCCGACGACGAGTCGGACGAGTATATTATGAAAAACTTATGTCAGTAATATAAAAAAGGTAAAGTAAAATAACTTTATTAATTAAGGGAGGCAACGTCCTCATCACCTTGAGAATCTATCAGAGGTTAAGCAACCTCGGGCACGGTCAGTACTTAAATGGGTGACCGCGTCACGTTGGCTTGGCTTTTTGTTTTCTTACGAGGAAAGATTTGTATTTTTTGATTTTCATAGATAATTGTACAGAACACTTCGTGCGCGATGCCGACTCCCACTTGGCCTGTTTTATTTATATTTTACCAAAACGCCAGCCCTACTTCTTTGCTGACAAAGGTGATCCAAACAAAACAAGGACGTCCTACATTCAAGTCAAGGCTGCATTGCCAAACCAAATCAGAACGTAAGCTATATTATCACCGTTCTAAATCAAAATAACCCCGATTTTCATACCATTACTGTCAGGCTATTCAGGAACTAATTGCGATGGGAATACAGACCTTATTTCCCTACAGGCTTACGAAAACGCGATGGTTTTGCTGGTTGTTTATGCATTTCCGTGATAGGGCATGTTGTTTGGTTTCCGTTAACCGGATTAGTTTTGGTTAAATAAAACCTGAATATTTCAGACAGCATTTCCACAAACCTTTTGTTTTAACTAACAATAGGTATTGAGTATTTACCAATATACCACGCGAAATACATAATAATAGATCTTAATTCTAATTCATATTATAGATATAATCTAATTCTTATCAGAGAAGTTTTTGCGCGGAATTGTTACTAAATAAACATTTATCAGCCTAATATTTTGCAATAGATTTTCGCAAAGTTCGCCTGTATCCGTTTACCTTATAATACTCGTTGCGACATAATTTGGTTGTTAGACAAAATCAAATTGGCCTTATTTATTCAGAATAATGTTATTATGGCTAAGTGTTTTTAAACGATTTTTAGCTTGCCTGTTTATTTGGGTCAAACCAGAGAGAGCAAACCTCTATTGTTTTAAAAAACACTTACTTAAAAAAATCTTTCCGATCTTATATTAAAAATACGAAAGTTTGTAAACATGTTTGTTGCTCTTTCACACAAATTCTACTGAACGGATCGGGCTGAAATTTTTGCAGACAGGTAGTTTGGCCTGGAATAACACATAGGCTACTTTTAATCCCATAAAACAGTTCCCGTGGGATAGGCGTGCAAAGACCACTATGGTTGACATTATTTTGGGAAAATACTAGACATCCTTCACGTTAGAAATTAAGATTATGGCGTTTCCTAGATACGTGGCCTGCGATGGTGACAATTTGATATCACTGATATTCGTCAAAGTTTAATTTAATTTCCTACAATGCTAGATTTATGACTCAAAACTGACCACTTATACATAAATAGAAGCTTCTCTAGCTTTCCTGTTCTAATGAGATCATCAAGAGTCACCACACAACAAATTCTATGGCTCTAAAAATCCCACGCTAAGTGGCTTTGACCACAGCCTCCACAAACGTGTTTTCTTTCATGCCATTTTAGTATCTAAAACCAACGGATTAATCAGCAAATTTGTTTGCACATGTTCGATGATTTTTGCGTTTTTGTATCGATTCTGCTTCCGAAACGTGTTATCGAGGCTACCTCGAATTTACCGACTGAAGGTCGAATTCGAATCTCATGTTTTATTTCTGATTCATGCATGAATTCTGAATTGGAATAAATCAATTTTAATGCAGGCATAAATCGGTAAGATACGTTTTTCTTTGTTTGAACTATACGATAACGAATCGGTTTTAATAACTTTTATGCAAGATTATCTACGTTTTGCTTTCCACTAGATATCGATATTACGGTCGGAAAATGGTTATGCGTAGCGTTGTCGTTTGATGTAGGGACCCTTAGAAAAGTCCCGATGGACATGTTATAAGTGATATTTTTTTATTAAATTAAGATAAATCTAAATTATCCGTTAGCCAAATTTATGGCCAGATAGTTAAGTTATTAATTTGTTCTATCACTCAATCTAAATAAGCTTGACATCACACTAATATTATAAATGCGAAAGTTTGTATGGATGGATGGATGGATGTTTGTTACTTCTTCACGCCAAAACTACCGGACGGATCTGGCTGAAATTTTGAATACAGGTTATCCTAATCCTGGAATCATACATAGACTACTTTTTATCCCATAAATCAGTTCCCGTGGGATGAAAATCACCTTTTAACGTTTTCGTACAACGCGTGCGAAGCCGCGGGGCGCAGCTAGTTTTACTATAAAAACTATCGTACCTAGTTTGACGAAATCATTACGGATATAATGATAAGCGGGTTAACTACGAACTTATTTGTATAACGTTGGTGTTCTTGCAACACAAATAAGGAAGCTAGACATTATTAAAAATATAAAATCCAAGAAGTTTTGCTCGATAACTTTACTCATTTTGCCTCCAAGCAGTCCTCAAGTGTTGTCATCCAACAGTGAGTCATGATGAAAAGTCACGATGCTTTCCTCACGAGCTAGTTTCAAGATCCCGACGTTTCAATTATAGTCCAAACGGAACGACTTGTTTCAATTTAATGGTTAGAGGAGCGTTTTTGGACTAGCGTAAGATTTATTTTGTCATTAGAAATATTGAATAGATTGAAAATAATAGGTATTCGGAAATTAATTTAAACGCCCAGTTTTTTTTTAATAATAGTTCTTTATCGCACAAAAAATATACCTACCTACTTACTTAATTAATACATTAAGTACCTACTCTAAGTTTTTCTGACTAATTTGCGACTTTTGCGGTGGGATACTGTCTTATTTACATTATAATTTTTAAATGCAATAGCAAAAGAAGTTAATTTGTTTAACTTATATAACGTTATATCACTGGTATATTTTGTCCCGTGGGAATCGAACCTACATTATTCAGCGTCTCAGGCAGACCTACTGGGCCTCAAGGTCAAATGAACCTATCTACTTAAATCAATGTTATCTTATGAGATTCTCAAACAATATCCTTACCTTATTATGAGACCGGAAACAGTGACCGTCTCTTTGACCAAACATTAGGTAGATAAGTGTACCTACTTTTGTAGGTAGGTAAATAAATAAATAATGTTGGACAATTCACACATTATCTAGCCCCAAGATAAGCAGAGCTTGTGTTATGGGTACTAGATAACTTATATATCTACATAATACAATACGAAATTGGAAATGGATAGATATTTTTTATTATACATAGAAAACATTCAGAACGCCCTGAACAAAGATCTACAGATCGTACACACATTTGTCCGGGGCGGGAATCGAACCCGTAACCTGCGTCGCAGGCGGACCTTCACCCACCGCGCCACAGAGGCTGTCGCCAGGTAATCAATTGATAGCGACAAAACTAAACAAACTTTGACAGCACTTAAAATTATGCCATCCTTGCTATCTTGATATTTGCACGGAGGTATAGAATTGATATTTTTTTTCCCATTGTTCATAAAACGTGTGCATAAAAAAAACATAAGCATTACGAAATAACATTTTATGAACGAAATATTTTGCAGAAAAACTTTGTTTTGATAAAAACTTTGTAAATTTTTGTTAATTATTTTAAGGTTTCTATACTTTTGAATTTTCTATGATGAGACAAAAAGAGTTCCTAATAAACATTACGAAAAATATGTAGTGTAGGATGCCCTTCGACCACAGGGCAAGCAGTCTCGACATAGATGGCGACCGACAACGGTCGCAAAGTTTTACCGGATATTGTGAAGGATCGCTACAAACTTATCGGGCTGTCTAATTCTTTCGCAGTTACCTTTATTTACCGAAATCGTAAAGTTTGCGACAAAAATCGTAAAGATGGCGGTCGCTTGCAACAAAAATGAATAGTTCCGATGGTCAATCTACATGAATATTAGAAATTAAACCTTTTCTTTATGTTAATCTACTGAATGTTTAGAAATAAATAGTTATTGAATCAATAGAAACTTGATTCTTGTAAAGAAAATCAAAATACGTTAAAATATATCCGGTAAAACTTTGCGCCCATGTCGGTCGCCATCTATGTCGAGCGAGACTGCTTGCCCTGGTGAAATGACGATCTGCCAAAGACTGCAGGAAGATACTGGATGCGACAAGCTGAAGGCAGGGCGCTATGGAGCTCATTAGAGAGGCCTATGTCCCAGCAGTGGACTAGCATAAGCTGATGATGATGATGAGGTAGGGGCACTTCCTTCAACACCGTGGCCAATCAAAGTATCGACAATGCAATATCATCCGATACACCTATCGTATTATCGAATCGGCGACACTTTCCTCGAGAAAGTTATATCATCTAAATTACTCTATGAATAAGGCATTGTCTATGGCACTTACCTACTACATACTTTCATCTTTAATATAGTAGTGGAATGCAAATACAGTTGCAAAAATATTGAAGAGATCGTGAAATGACATTTCAGCACCAATTGTATTTCCTTAAAATATCAGAGGGCGTAGCCAACCGGCATTCGTTATGAAGAAGATGCCATACATTTGGGACATTCCCCATTCCCTTATATAGACATTTCTACTATCGCTTTGGATATCGATTTGTTTTTAACATAGTACAACTCAGCAAAAATTGCGCCTTACCACCACTAGGGAGATTTTTCTATGAAGTGAAGAGTTGCCAACCTCGGCTTGCTCGATATCTTTTGTTTTTAACGCAAAGCAAAATAGTTTAAAACTGGATAGTCATTACGTTTGGAGATGGCACATTGGTGTCTATTCAGATGTCACCAAAACTAGACTAAACTAATTTCGACAGTGCTAAAAATGATGCGATACTTATCATTTTGTTTGCTATGACAAGGACGGCGACATTTTTAGTCCATACAAATTAGTTCAATTTAGTTTTGGCGACTGAATTGAACCTTTTTCTATAGCTCATAGGTAGCCTTTGACATAAGGTGCCTTATACACAGAGGTTGTCTGGTAGATATCTCTGCAAGGGATAAGACAGGACAGACAATTGCAGGATACAGGTAGTTAGTTTTTATTTTTATTTTAAGAACTTGTAACACCTATTGTATTCCATCTACATTTTTCCTGCAATAAAGATTGTTTGTCTATTATAGACCCTCTGGGGGTTGAGTCTATTTGATGTTAGTATTTAGACGTGATCGCAACGTCTCCTTTTTCCATACAAATTGGTACAGTGCTGTCAGTGCCTCTATCGTGCGTTCGGCTGGATCAAGTCTCGTTCATCATCATCATCATCCGCAGCCAGACTTCACCCGCTACTGGGTATAGGCCTCCAAACGTTTTTGCCACTCCACGTTTCGTTACTAATATCAGATAGACTGGGTCAAGTCAAATAGGAAGGTACCCCTCAGACTTAAACCTATTTCCCTTATAAGTAAGTAGCTCTAAATTATAGATTCTGTTGGTTTAATCATTAATTATAATCATATTATCATTCGATAGGTTATTCGTATTATGATGCGTGCAACCACTGGATAAGCGACTTTGTAATCGGTTACGGAACGAGATAAAAACGTTTATGCATGATGAAAGCAATGTAGAGTTACCAGTTTACGAATCAATCTGGCGATCATTTTAGAAGTAGAGTGACGCAGTAGGTAGGTATTATAAAAGTAATAATTACTTAAATCATTCGGGTTCTTTACGAAAATAAGCGGGGTTTTTCTTTTGAAATCGGTCTAAAAGCTCTTAAATCTCCTCAAAGCCATGGATATGAATGTAAGTGAGTTAACTATAAACTTGTTTGACTCACACCGCACTCTTACTGAAGATGTTGAAAAACTTTTGTGTTCTTCCAACACAAAGGTTTGTAGTCCGCTCACATCTTATATATATAAAAATGAAACCCGTTTTCCGTTGTCACGACATAACATGAAAACGGCTTGACCGATTTGGCTGTTTTTTTTTTTAAATGTTTGTTGAAGTTCAAGGATGGTTTTTTACGGCGAGAAAAAATCGAATAACTGCCGGGAAAACACCTTTAAACGTTTCCATAGGAACAACGCGTGCGAAGTCGCGGGGCACAGCTAGTTCATAATAAATTCGTCTAACTACGACAGTTTTATAGGTAAACGTCATCCTAATTTGGTGAACCTGTTCAGTTTCATCGACTCTAAATCCACTAACAGAATTTTTAAGCTCAACCTTTCTCTTTCCTTCCAGGGCTCCACTCAGATCTATCCCTCTCCTCTTTGGACGGTGATGAAACGGAGACGCTACGCCGAGGGGCGCTCGCCGCCGCCTGCGCCGACGCCGTGGCTGCCTACGCCACTCTGGAAGGTTCTAGAGTTCGTGACTCTATCGCCGCGTATGCTCGCCGGGCAATGGAGCGAGAGAGACAGATTGATGAGAAGAATGAACTTATCGCTGATCTGTCTTCTAAGGTAAGACGTCTTTGCTGTTCTAGACTACTAGAAGGTTCTAGAGTTTGCGATTCTCACGCCGCATGGTCGTAGGGCACTGGAGCGAGAGAGACAGATTGATGAGAAGATAATTTGTATAGGAGAAAAGTGCGATTCGGGTTGAGAAGGGATTATCGCCATATTGAATCTATATAAGAAAAAACGTTCGGAAACACCGCACTGTTCCGATGCCGGTCGTTCGGATACGCTGCGACAGAAGTTTCTTTACTTAGATGATCGAAAGAAAATTGTATTAAAACAAGTGAACAAAAAAAAAATACAATCAATCAACTATTCCTTGTAGCCTTTCTAGTAGGTACAATTGGTCTAACCTGACCAACTATCTCATTCAAGAACTCGATAAGGGAAAACACACAATAGGAATCTTCCTCGACCTCACTAAAGCTTTTGACACATTTTCTATCCCTATTCTTTTGCGCAAGCTGGAACTCCTAGGAATCAGAGACACTCAATTAAAGCTCAACGCACTCAACGCGTGAGACTTGGCAATGTCCTGAGCGATGAACAGGAAAATACGTCCTTCGGGGTCCCCCAGGGGAGTAATTTAGGAACAACCCTATTTTTAATCTACATTAACGATCTGTGTAACTTAAAACTAGACCACGGCACAATAATATCATACGCTGATGATACTGCCCTCCTTTTTTCAGCTGATTCTGATAAGGAAGTCTTCGAGTTTGCGCAAAATGGATTCAATATTGTTAACGAGTGGCTACAGCTCAACCTGCTAACATTAAATGCTGAGAAAACCAATTATACTAAGTTTTCTTTGCGCTATCAGATGTCCACTCCTACCGTCGCTAAACTATACGCACATAATTGCTATAGCCCAAACAACGCTCAATGTTTATGTCCCTTAATCAAAAGCACATATCAAATAAAATACTTAGGTATAATCTTAGACGAGAATCTTTCATTTAAAGCCCACATAAAAACCTTATGTGGTAGAGTGCGAAAGTTAATATTTATATTTAAAAAGCTACGCCATATTGCAGATCATTATATAATTAGACAAGTTTACTTTGCTCTATGCCAATCAATTTTAACTTATTGCATTACCACATGGTGTGGAGCGGGGAAAACATTGTTACTAACAGTAGAAAGAGCACAAAGAGCAATACTTAAAGTAGCAACAAAGGACGAGAGTCCTTTCATCTTTCCCACTAATCTTCTATACGAGTCCTGTGATGTGCTAATAGTCAGGCAGCTATTTATCATGAACACAGTTTTAAGACAGCACGCAGCCCTTCCCTACAGCACAGAATTTACTAATAAAAGACGGATTGCTAAAGTTTGCCCTCAACCAACAACCCTAAAATTCACCTTTTAAATAAATTTTATCTATTTCTTGGTCCCTTTCTATACAACAGACTAAATTTAATGTCTAATATTTACGCACTTAACTATAATAATTGTAAAAAAACTATTGAGCTAACACTTAAAAATCTATCCTACGATGATACAGAGAAGCTATTAGATATTATCAAGTAAGTTGCTATTATTACTTTTAACACATAAAGTTAATCTAGTTGCACAACTGCCCATAGGTCTCCCAAACCGACGCTAGGAATAGTGGTCATACCGAAGATAAGATACATAAGACCACTATTCCTAGCGTCGGTTTGGGAGACCTATGTGCAATTGCGCACGTATACGGGCGAATGATAATGATGATGTATCAGAGCTGTTGTAGCAGTAAAGTCTTCATAATATTTCCTACATTTCGCAACACCGCAATCAAACTAAGTCAACTAATAGGAACGATTCGATTTCAACCAGAACGGTACAAAACACGTCGTTTCACGGTTATTCGGTACCGTTGCTCATAAATCGATTTATGAAAGCGATTGAGTCAGGTACGACACGACCAGTGATGACTGGGGTTCTGGCCTCTTGCGGTCGCAGACGACTCTTGGTCTCTTGGAGTTCTTGGTCTTGAAAATACACTCGAGAGCAATGAATCCGGGTCACTTAAAGAATGTTAAAAATCTCGGAAACTAAAAATGATAGGTCAAAAGTTATGTTCTCCGACGAATCAAAATTTATGCTCTACAAGCACGATGGAAGACACAGAGTGTATCGAAGACCAGGGGAAAGATTCAAGCAAGCATGCATCGAAGAAAAAGTAGCCTACGGTGGTGGGTCTGTACTTGTGTGGGCCGGAATTTCTTCTGAAAGTCGCACAGAGCTGGTGATCATAGAAAACGGCTCTTTAACTAGCGTAAGATATGTGGAAGAAATCCTCAATGATCACGTTGGTCCATTTATGGTCAATTTAGGTGAGGATGCTATATTTATGCATGACAATGCCCGACCTCATACAGGTAGGATTGTGAATGACTACCTTCAAGAGATGAACATTACTCGTATGGAGTGGCCAGCGCGCAGCCCGGATATCAACCCGATCGAGCATGCTTGGGACGAGCTAGGCAGATGCGTAAAACAACGAAACCCTCCCCCAATCACGCTTCGTGAGCTCAAAATTGCTCTCACAGAGGAATGGGAGAATATTCCCCAAAATCGTATAAGGAACTTGGTGTACAGCATGCCAGCAGTAATGGAAGCACGAGGAGGCAATACGAAGTATTAAAATTCAAGAAAATCGTAATAAAGTTCAAAAATTTCATGTTTCCTATTTTTGTTTTAAGGAGAGATCAGCAGTTTTTTTCTTTATGTAATTTTGTGTTAATAAAATGTATGGTGACTCATATTTTTTTACTTTCATTTAAGGAGTATTACATTGTCTATTAAATACAATTTATTGCATTAACCTATCATTTTTAGTTTCCGAGATTTTTAACATTCTTTAAGTGACCCGGATTCATTGCTCTCGAGTGTAGTTACAATTTTAATCTTACTTTAGTAAGATTAAAATTGTAACTATTTTCAAGCTGCTGAGCCGAGCAACCGATAGATTTTTTGTCTGAAATTATCTCAAGTGTTTCAAGTCAAATCAAATCAGAGCCAAAGTCAGAGAGAAATCGTTTATTTCTTCAGCCTTACAAAATAAGCACTTAGACAAGTCAAAAGTTAATATATATATAAACAGCTTGATAAATAGTTACTATCAAACAAGAAATAAGGTGCAATTGACTCTAATTCACTTCTAATTCAATTTTAATTCAATCAATACATTTTAATTCAATCAATACTTTATTGGCTGAAATGTACAGTAGGTCTTATATTTATAATTAGTTCTACTACATTCTGCCACCAGTTGCGTGCAAATTTCACAAAGGTAGGTAAAATGAATATAAAAAAAAAACGTTTCACATATTTAACACAGACTTAGGTACACAATTTACACATATTAGAAATTCAATTTCATACAGCAACAAAAACCAACCAAACACCCGAGTTCACACAAAAATAAACAATTATAAATGGCTATTTCACCGTATACCTATACATATATACATATATAATACAATGTCAATGGAATAACTTCAACTTTTTATTTTTTTAATCGTTAATACTATAAAGACTCACGCACACGGCGGAGCCCTGAATGCTATAAATTTCAATAACAACTGATAATAACGAGCATTCTTTTCATTGATCGGTCTAAGATGGTCCTACTTGTTTGCTAACCGCCATCATAGCTCCCAATCCGGAAAGACCACTCGACAGTTGTCAATATTGAACGTCGTATCCGTTTCATAAAGATTGTCTGTTACATTCAGAACCTCTTCAGAACCGTTGATTTGGACGAACAGAACCATAAACACCCAAATATTGCAAAGGCTTACTGCAAAGAGGTTAATCAGCCTTAGAATTGTCTATCATACAACCCCTGTAGGCTACCTAGAATACAGGCCTCGTCTACACGGCCAATGCCTGACAATGCGTCAGTCCACGGACGCCATAGGGTAACTAATACAGCTTTTGGCCACCACGCCAGCAGACGTATCAGAACCGACACAGTTGGCCGACCTTACGATACTTAGATTACATCCGGTTGATCCAAAATAATTTCCCCTTGCCCTTCGACAGGCGCAAGGTCGATTCGAGACGGTGGTTTCTCTTCCATCTTGAGTCTCACATATGAGTAATCTGGATTCGCTTGAAGCAGCTCCACTTCTTCCACCACAGGCTGATACTTATTAGAACGGTCAAAACAGCGCATGAGGACTTGCCCCGAATTGGTTAGCCATGTTGGAATACTGTGACCATTCATTGATCTTTGCGGATGTGTGAACAGGCTCATGTGGCGTGCAGTTAGTAGCTGTGCATAAGAGCGATCTAATCTAGTGGAGAGCCACATTAAGTACATGCTCCCAATTTTCTATAGGCATGTTGAGCGAACGCAGAGAGAGCTGTACTGTTTTCCATAGCGTGGAATTCAATTTCTCGACTTGGCCGTTGCCTTGAGGATTGTAGGCCGTAGTTCTGCTAGTCGCAATGCCACGTGAATGTAGAAACTAATATCATATCTGTATGGTGCCAGTTCCAGCCGCCATCTCTGGATCTTCTCATTTTTAATTTTACTTGTATGTTTTGCAACAAACATGAAGGAAACCGATCGTTGGTCCGTGATGAGTTTGAACGGTCTACCGATAAGAACATGGCGCCATTTCTTCAGAGCTTCAACGATGTCATAGGCTTTTTTCTCTACCGCTGAGTGATTTCGCTCGCTCTGATTGAGGGTCCTTGAGTGAAAGGAGATGGGCCTCGAATTCTGTGATAATGTAGCGGCGATGGAATGCCCGGAAGCGTCAGTCTCGACACTAAAAGGTAACTTGTCGTCTATGGCGTGACTTTGCTATAACAGATTTCAGGTCCTCGAAACATTTTACTGCGTCTGAGCTTAAGGGGAAACTTTTGGTATGCACCATAGGACAGATTCTCTATGAAAAACTAGGAAACCACTACAAATAGTGTGCGAACATACCGAGAGTCCTTCGAAGAGAAACTACATCATTGGGTGGGGGCATATTTAGAAGCGGTTTCAGTCGCTCACTAACTGGCATAATAACATGATTTTCAAATGTATAGCCAAGAATGTTTATAGTCGACTGTGTGAACTTGCTCTTTTCTTTGTTTAGGGTAAGGTTGTACTTCTCCACAGCTTTGACAAATAGTCTAAGATTTTTATCGTGCTCTTCCTGTGTCTTTCCACTTACAGTAATATCATAAATGTAGGCAAAAGTACCGTTTAGGTTTTCGGTTCTGATGAGCCAGTCGACAGTTCTTTGGAAACTAGACACACCGTTGGTAACACCAAACGGAATTCTACGAAAATGATACAGGTTACCACATGTCTCGAAAGCTGTGAAGGTTTTTTTTTTGTCAGGCAAGATGGGCACGTGGTGGTATGCGCTCTGTAAATCTATAGCGCTAATAATCGCGTATTTAGCTACCTTTGTTATCATCTCTTCAATGTTTTTATTTATTTATTTATTTATTTATTTGAACCACCAACAGTTAATACACAGCAAAGT
Organism: Eupithecia tripunctaria; assembly: GCA_955876795.1. Lineage (NCBI taxonomy): Eukaryota > Metazoa > Arthropoda > Insecta > Lepidoptera > Geometridae > Eupithecia > Eupithecia tripunctaria. The sequence continues at coordinate 10,501,872 of OY041620.1, forward strand.
TACACAATGGAATAGAGTAAGGTTTAGAGCGCTTGTGCTCAACTAATTATAGGCGGTTACATGGAATAACATTTTTTAAATAGAGTTGACAAGGAAGTTACAACTAACGGTAACACAGTTAATCTAATACAAGTTATTACTTAGGGTAACGAGTAGGCAAAGGCATCCAATTGTGTATATTTGTTGATGGTTTGCGAGTAATCTATTACCATCCGCCTCTTGTGATTGCATTTTTCGTGATTAAAACCTGCGCTCGCCAAGGTGACAGACCTTCTTCTATGATTCCTTCCTTTTTTTTTTTTTTTTTTTTTTTTTTCTTTCCTTCATTTCGCAGCGATAGGTTTGCAGTCCGCCGTGACATTAGAAAATAGGGGTACAGCAGGGACAGAGGCTGCAGCTACGCTGCAAACCTTTAACTTATCTTTCGGTCCACCAAATTTGAATTCTAGAGTCGAGTGTGATTCTAAGACGTCATGGCCAATTATAACGTCGGCACATAAGTTATTCACAATCGGGAGATTGACGTTGTTAAAGGCATTGTCTCCGATCCTAACATTCTGGAGAGTCGAGCCGTTAACCTATGACTTGTGAGATAAGGAAGCCATAGAAATAGTTTGGTCGCAACGCCTCTTCTTCAGTTGACAGAGACTGGCAGAGTCCTCATTGACGAAGCTCAGGGAGCTCCCGGTGTCAATCAAGGCTTCTGCTCGAACTCCCTTAGTAATAACTGTCACCATTGCCTTGCGCAGTGAAGTCGGTGCCGCCGCAGATATTATACTGCAGTGGCCGCAGTCATCTGTTTCCGTTGTTGAAGCAGGTGTCGGTGTCCTGCTACGACAGACTTTTCCATAGTGGCCCTTTCTATTACACTTTATGCATGTAGCATCTCGAGCTGGAATGTCGTTGCGAGGGTGTATAGATGATGCTCCACAAAAAAGCATTTTCGTTTGGGGACAGCAGCGGCAGTAGAAGTAAGCACAACACTGCCAGATCCATGCCTGCACTCCAGAGAACGAAACAGCTATCGCCTCGGCCAACCGCCGCGAGTAGAAATGGCCTCGTTAACAAACTTAGCGTATAGTTTGTTTTTGTTGAACATTGCAATACAATTGAAGATAATAAAAACAGACTCACCCTGGAGCATCTGCACTCCCTGTACTTACCACGGGCGCACAAATAATTAGTAAAGAACGGCAGGCTCCGATAAAGTCATAAAATCGCTCGTCCAACCTGACATCATTCTTCTAGGTATGATCAATGCACAGACCAGCAAACGCATGTCTGCACCGTCGCGTCGCTCTTGTCACCGCAGCCCGGTTACTCCACCAATTCCCTACACCTAGCTTCAGTCAGCTGCAAACAGACAAATCATCAATAAACAACAAACATAAGAACTCCGGCCAATTGTTTCATTTCTCGAGAACAACGTACTCTAGGCACGAACATACCAACAGATCAACCAATGGTAGTTACCGACCACAGATGAGATCCGCGGTGGCACCACCAGATATATCAGGGGACCCAAAACAAGGAACTGCTTGACCACAAGCCAACAACAAATTTACTAAACATGACACTAGGTCAGACGACAACAAACTTACAATAAGCAACTCAATGCCACAAAACAACATCTAGCCAGACATCCACCGTGTATGTCTGGAGTCTTGGGTGTAGGGACCCAAGACGCCCACAACAGCTCTGCCAAGCAACGCCGTATGCTTGTAGAACTAATATTGAGACACCGTCCTCAATACGCACACACACATCCAAGCAGACGGACACCGTTCACGTCTGAAGGATAATCTTGGGTGTAGCAACCCAAGATGCTCACAACTGTTCTGCCAAGCAACACCGTATGCTTGTAGAACTAATATTGAGACACCGTACTCAATACGCACACACACATCCAAGCAGACAGCCACCGTGCATGTCTGAAGGATAATCTTGGGTGTAGCAACCCAAGATGCTCACAACTGTTCTGCCAAGCAACACCGTATGCTTGTAGAACTAATATTGAGACACCGTACTCAATATGCTCACACGCGTCTAAGCAGACGGCTACCAATCACATCTCAAGGATCTATTCTGAGTGTAAAAACCCAAGATGTTCACACCAGTTCTGCTAATCACCACCATGTCCAAGATACCACAAAAAGACCTCAACTTCCAGCAAAAACAGCATAGCAGAAACAAAGATCAAAACCAAACAAGCAAATACAAGAGTGTTACAAAATAACACACAACAGAACCACATAATGCGAGACAATATTAAGCAGTAGGGCAGTAGGTATAACAAAATAATCAACACAAACAAATTTTGTTGTTTCACTTTCTTTTTCAAATGAACAACCACTAACTTTGGAACTGAAACCATTCAGAAGTAGGTAGGTGTGCGCTTAGCGTTGTGATGAGGACCCTTAATTCCCAGTCGTTCCAGGCAAAGTTAATCCTCTGGCTGGTATCATCACCCGTAGTTTTGGCTCCAACCAATGTCAATCATAAAATCTTTATTTGCCTCTATGATCCATGTTACCTGCAAGCATGTACTGTCTGGCATCCTCCACTTCTACTGAAGCCTGAAACCAATAAATCACAACAGAAAAATGCATCCGACAGGCATGTTGTGCAATTGACACGACACAGGCTATCATCAATAACACTATAGGACATAATTATCTTTACCTGCTATGCTTTATCCTTGGGAAAAGCCACTTGATCAGCTTTGGCTAGCTAGGTACGAACTGTACGAGATATTTGAGTCATTTCTTTCTCAAGATTAATTAACATCAAGCAAACGTTGGTTCATATCACAATAAAACTCATGAAAATTGAACTGCTTACATAGTAATAACCATGCTACCTAGTCTAGGTACCTACGTACAAATCAATCCAGGTGCATTATAAAAACCGGTAATTTTAGTGTAAAACAGACATACCCTTATCAGTCATCACATCATTACAAACCAATTGTATTACTGTACATCCATAAAGCTTCTTAGTTAAATTCTCGTAAGAATTCAGGTTTGGTCGCCAGCTCAGATTTGTCACAGCATAAAATGTCGAACTGTTGAGTGTCACCATTTTGATGTGAATCCATCGAACTTTTCCATTCTTGGTAAAACATCTGTGAGCGTAAAACATGGGTTTATCCCACTTCTGATAAAGACTCACGCACACGGCGGAGCCCTGAATGCTATAAATTTCAATAACAACTGATAATAACGAGCATTCTTTTCATTGATCGGTCTAAGATGGTCCTACTTGTTTGCTAACCGCCATCATAGCTCCCAATCCGGAAAGACCACTCGACAGTTGTCAATATTGAACGTCGTATCCGTTTCATAAAGATTGTCTGTTACATTCAGAACCTCTTCAGAACCGTTGATTTGGACGAACAGAACCATAAACACCCAAATATTGCAAAGGCTTACTGCAAAGAGGTTAATCAGCCTTAGAATTGTCTATCATACAACCCCTGTAGGCTACCTAGAATACAGGCCTCGTCTACAACTACTTTTAATTTGTTTGTTTCCATTTTTTTACTGTATTTTCGGTTGGTAAATGCGAAATTCTTGAAGATTTATTATTCTAAATTTCACAGAATAGAGTTATAAATACATACCATCTAAATTCGTAACTTATTCGCGGGCTAGGAAAAAATCCCACCGGATTGAATTAGGGTGGTAGGTACACAGAACATTCTTCCTAATAAAATTGTATAAATCCCACGGGAAGGCCTCTATATCTAAGTTTCTTTTTGCGAGAAGTAGAAATTATAGCCGCGTTCTAATTCTATGAGCGTGTCTCCACGCTCATAGAATTAGTAGAATTATTACGTATGAGACTTCTTTCATAGAAGTGGTCTAAAGTTTTATATAAGTAGTCTTAAATTCTTAAATAAGAAAAAAAGAGCAAAACGCAAAACAGAACAGCGTAAAGAAAATAAACCATAGAGCATAGAATTTTTTTGACTTGACATGGCCAGAATGACTGACATTGAATATTTTCTGAAGAAGTTTTCTTCGTAGGGCCCTTCCTTGTATCGAAGGGGATATGTTTTTACCCGACTACCAACAAAGGAGGGTTATAAGGTTGGCTTGGCACCCTGTGTTTGTTTGTAATGGTATAACATTATCTAACGATTTAAAATTTTCTATGTAGTCGATTTTTACTTAGCCGATTTTTATGTGCCTTTGCAAGAAGCGCTGAAACTCGTACTTTAACAAATTTTAATGAGGTTTCCATTGATTCGTCTCAATACCCCGGTGGCTACATAGGGTATAAGACGATATTGGAGGTCTAACAAGATAGCTGGGTCTAAGAAAGGTTTTTTTTTTTATTTCTAAAATATTTTGCACAATCGTTAAATTCCTTAATCTGGTTTTAGTTTATTTCATCTTGTTTAATTGAAGTGGTCGCACTCAAAATATTATGTTTTTAGTATTGTGTATGTGGTTTAAATTAAACGAATGCAGGTTCAATGTCAGTAAAGAACTGAGCTAATCGACGAAACGTGCCTAACTAGAATTGATTTAGTATAATATGATTAGCTCACGTAGCACACTTTTGTAAAATGCACCTTTACAAACTATAATAATATATCAGTAAACTTCTAACACTCAAATAAACGAGCAATTTTTTTGTTTAAAAAACGTAGTTGCAAATAGGTATTAGCATCTAGGGTTGGCTTAATTCTCTAAGGGGGTAATAGACTACACCCAGACATTTTTCGCTCGATAGGTATTCGTCTTCATTGTCTATAGGTTATGACATCCCCGTACTGGAGGAAGCGGGTGAAAATCCCGGCGAACCCAGGAAGCGAAATTAAAATCTGACCACATGGGCAGCACCAGCTTTCAAATAAATAAAGAATCATGAAAATCTGTCCACCCAGTCAAAAGTTCTTAGGTACCTAACAAACATAAAAAGGTCGGTTAAAAAGTACTGCATTGTTGCTTTAATCAGACTCGCGCCATTTAAGTCCTGGACAAAACGAACCAGTTCCAGAGCCCTAGATTTTATCCATCTGACTCAGAGCCACCCACGGAGACACCCACCAAACCACAATGCTCATATGTGGTTATCCTTACTGCCGATATGGTGGTTGACCTCACGTTTGTTTATCTATGGAACAATAAAAGCTTATTCAAAATAGCCTATAGTACAAGCGTTCGACTTTACTTAGGAAGCCACGCAATATTTGGAGTGTAATATTATTTAAAGAAATTGCTAATATCACACTCATATTTATGAATGCGAAAGTTTGTATGGATCACGTATGGATGGATGGATGTTTGTTACTTCTTCACGCCAAAACTACTGGGGCCTAATTCCACTATTTTTTAAACAAAATGCCATAATGGCGCCATACGATTAAGATAGTAAATTTATTTGGTATTTCAATACCATAAGATTACAATCTCTATGACTTATAATATCGTGTCAATAATGTGGTGGGGCATATAATCATAATCGCAATAGTCATAGATATGGCATAAACAAAAAAAGATCGTGCTAGTAGAATACCAAAAGGTGTCAATGGCGGTGATTGTTACGCGATAATGAAGCGATAATAGTGTCATAGTGAGACGATTGTGTTAGTGGAATCAGGCCCCTGGACGGATCTGGCTGAAATTGCATACAGGTAATTCTAATCCTGTAATCAAACATAGGCTACTTTTGATCCCATAAATCAGTTCCCGTGGGTTGAAAATCACCTTTTAATGTTTCCATAGGAACAACGCGTGCAAAGCCGCGGGGCGCAGCTAGTAATATTATATTGACGACCTCTGTGGCGGGCAAAGGTCCGCCTGCGACGAAGGAGGTTGCAGGTTCGATTCCCGCCTCGGGACAAAATTTGTACGCTCTACAGATAGCTCAGAGCGTTCTGGGTGTCTTCTATGTATAATAAAATTATAAATTATGTATTATCAGTTATCTATAGTACCCATAACACAAGCTCTCCTGTAGAATTTGCGTGAATTGTCCAGCATTATTTATTTATATCTTAAAGTACTTTTTAGTCGTCTGTTACTTTTTCACGTTTGATCGACTCAACAGATTTCAATGTAATTTGGCGGGGAAGACGGTACCTGTCATAAAGACTTTAACCCTGGAAAAGCCGCGGCCAGAAGCTAGTGAAATATAAATAAATAATGAGGCCACAGTCGTGGAAATAATTTTTCATTCTAGAGAAGAAATAACTAGTTGAAAACTATAAAAAACCCGACTCAGTTTGAGTGATTTTGAATATACCGACATGCATGCATGATAATCTTTATTGATGATCATAATAACTTATCTCGAAATAAGGATGATCTCAGAATTCGTGATGATTACAATATTTGGTAAATGTCATCCTTCAAGCACTTAAAAACCCAAAGTAGATAGATAGAAAATACTTGATAGTCTATTTAAACTCAGACCAAAAATGCGGGAATTTTTCTAGGAACTCCACAATTACAACACTGTTACGTAGTAGCTCTATAAATACAGAATTACCTGGAATACCCACATTCCCGGTGGTTCCATTGCAGGAATCTCGACAGAGAATCTAGACCGCTATGCCGTGACCTGAGTGACGTCACGGCGGGGTCACTGCCCCTGAGACCGGACGTCATTAAGTAGTTACAATGCACCTCGCTTCGCTCACGTGGAGTAGGCTTCGACGGGTTTCGGAATTATACATGGAATTATACACTAGTAGTTCTCCGAACAGTATGCTCATTCTATAAACTCATTTCGAACCTCACTCAGCTGAATCCGCGGTGAGATATTAGTTTTGTATTCTGTAAAACTCGATAATGCTTGTAGCGTCTCGGTGACGGGCGTGGTAATGAAATGAACTAAATTAAGTGAGATTTTGACATTTGTACACTTCGACTTTTTATTGACATAATAATTACGAAATACATTAATTTTCTTTCGTTTTATTGTATAAAATGCAAAAAAAGATAAATCGATTTGTCGATTATAGCTGTAACGCGTAGCTTCAATCCCTAACTCATTTCAATACTCACTTCACTTCACTTGTTCATCTAAATATACCTACCCTACACAGAATACCATTTCAAGGTGAAGTGATTTTGCGTTCGAAGTGAGTTCGGTCACTTGAGTGAATTCGAGATTTTTACAGAATGAGTCTACAGTAGACTGTTCGGAGAACTCGCGAACACTAACTTTTTTTAAAATTACGAAATGAGAGAATTATTTTAATAACCACAAATTATTATTATTATTATTAAGTGCCTGTATGATCCCACTGCAGGGCAAAGGCCTCCCTTTCCACCTTCCATTCTTCTCTATTGTCGGCCAGTTGTGGCCACTTTTTGTTGTAGGCCTCCAGTTCGTAATAAACACAAATAATAATAATAAAATTAGTTTATACAAAAACTCCTGATCAGATCTTTGCCAACTTTTTATGAGAATTATGATAGTTTTTTACCTTTCAATTAAAAATGTAATCATCGAAATCGGAAGTCTACAAGAGGAGATTTTCTAAATGCCCCTTTTTGCTTTTTTTGGTTGAAGTACCTACGCCTTTAAACAAAAAAACCCAGCGACAAAAACAGTTTTCGCTTGGAGCGCTGTCATATTTTTATAGAAAATAGAGTAACGCTAACTTTGTAGCTTTATAGTATACAGTATGACTGTCGATTTTACACTCACCATACAGTGTACCAAGATTAGTTGTGCGAAGTCTTGTATATAATTATTATCTGTGTGTCGTGACAGTGACGTTACTACAGTAGTTACGTTATTACGCAGATACAATTACGCGACTCATACTGCGTATTTTACTACCCAACTATCCACTAGAGGCGCTTTAGAAGTATCCAAACATTATTTTAACTAAAGTCGCTAGCGAGTATAGATTGTGAAAACTCATGGTAGACTCACTGTCCGTCTACCATGAGTTTTTTAGAGCTAGAGCTGCTAGAGACTGTAGTTAAAAAAAATGTTGTAGGTTCAGACTCCGAGCTTAGGATACCCCGATACGTGTGAGGCACGCACTGCTCTACTTTCTTTTGAATTCGCACTTAGATTGTACTCAAAGAAATCGTGCTTAGCTGCAATTAGTTAGTTCACAAGTTTACAGCCATTGTTATTATTTTTGTCCTACAATGTTTTTAATTCATTAAAATATCATGTTCTAAATATAGACTTTGTTTCGACCAAAACTTTTGTATAGCCGGTGTTGGTGAAGGATTTGGTGGTTGACTATGAGTTTTATTTGGTAGGTAGGCAAAGATTGATATAATATAGACTCTTTATTGGGTTCACACACAGGAAAAGTAACAAAAAAGAACAGTAACAATATTAAAGGCACACATATTAAGTAGATACAAGTAAGCAGCAGGTACCTAGAGCTGGTAGAGCTGGTAGAGTAAAACATGTCGCTTCCTATAGGAAATTGTAGGATTCGCGAAGTTCCATGTTTCCATGGGTTTCGTGTGTTACAAAATCCCATGTTCGCACTATTATGTGTTTTGGAGGCCACAAAAGTTTTCGCTGAACCATAGAAGCGAGGGAAAAGAAAGTAAAAAAGAAAGTATTTCGAAATTGACCATTAACAATGACATAATTACAAATCCTACAGAATTAGCGAACACGTTTAATGATTATTTTATTGACATCGTAACTAATACTAATACAACTAATCTAATTAATAATACTGACATGAATCCGAATAAAATCAGTAATAATAACAATTCAATATACTTAGTACCTACAGATCCCTTTGACATACTTAAAACAATAATTTCTTTGAAAAACACCAGCAGCGTCGGGTACGATGGTATATCCACACATATTATAAAAGAGGTAGCAATAATAATAGCACCAATAATCTGTCACATTGTTAATTTATCTTTGGAGAATGGTATTTTTCCAGATAGTCTTAAAGTCACCATAATCAAGCCTCTATTTAAAAAAGGTGTAAAAGATGACATAAATAACTATCGCCCTGTAGCGCTAATACCAGTGTTTTCAAAAATCTTTGAAAAAATTATATACCGACGGCTAAATAACTTTTTTGAATCTAATAACATCCTATCGAACCAACAGTATGGATTCCGGAAAAACAAAACGATTAACATGGCAGTGTACGATTTTCTGAACAGGGTTACCAATATCGATAATGGAAAAACTGCTATTGCTATGTATATGGATATGACCAAAGCCTTTGATCATGTCGATCATAAATTGCTTCTTTCAAAACTTTATCGGTATGGAATAAGAGGAAGCGCCAATGACTTATTAAAGTCATATTTAGACAACAGAAGACAGTTAACACACATCGAAAAACTCTGCCCCAAGACGTACACTGACATGACATACGCATCAAACACCAGAATCGTACGTTACGGAGTGCCTCAGGGCAGCGTACTACCCTTTGCTTTTTATTGTTTATATAAATGACATGCCTAGTGTTACAAATCATTCAATGACATTATTTGCAGATGACAGTACAGTATTATTTACTAACAACTCATTGACTAATCTGGAAATTGAAATAAATAACACACTGACATTAATTATCAATTGGATGACATATAATAATTTAAAAATAAATTTAGCTAAGACATTTCTTATGATTTTTAAACGACATAAATTACCTATAAATCTTGACATTGAACATCTTAATACAAAAATTCAACAAATAAAATCCACACGATTCCTAGGACTAGAAATAGATAATCAACTTAATTGGAAAAACCACACTGACAATGTATGTAAAAGACTTAATCAATTTTCTTATGCTCTATATAAACTAAGCAAAATAGTAAGCACTCAAACGTTGATCACTGCATACTATGGTCATGTTGCCTCTATCCTTCGATATGGACTTAGTTTTTGGGGTAATTCCACAGACAAGTTGCAGGTTTTTATAGCCCAGAAACGATGTATTCGGTCTATGTTTGGTGTGGGACAAATAGACTCTTGTAAAGATGTTTTCAGAAAATATAGAATTCTTACATTACCAGCTCTGTACATTTTAGAAACGGCGGTTTTTGTAAGGAAAAACCCACATCTGTTCAGTTTCTACCCTGCAGAGAGCCGACGCGCGGGTACCCTACACCGTAATACTGCAAGGACGAGGGTTCTACGTGTAGGTGTGTTCTGCATGGCACCAATAATTTTTAATAAAATCCCATCTTCTATTCGAGCCATCAATAATTTAAATATTTTTAAAAGTACTTTGACGAAGTTATTAACTGAAAAATCCTATTACACAGTGAATGAATTTCTAGATGATAAACTACAATAATTTAATCATACTATTTCTTTCTAATTATTGACATTCTAAATATGACATCTTTTTTATTTTCTTCGACATTGAATCTTTGACATCTCTAATAATTCATGCACGAGTTTATTCAATTGACTAATAAAATAAGAAGTTGAAATTATTCCATTGACATTATTTTTATACGGTGAAATAGCCATCTCCAATTGTTTATTTTTGTGTGAACTCTGTTGGTTTTTGTTGCTCGTAAACTGTTCTGTTGTTTATCGAATTTTATGTGTAAGCTTGTGTTAAATATGTAAAACCTTTTTTCTATATTCATTTTTACCTACCTTTGTGATATTTGCACGCACTTTGTGGCAGAATGTAGTAGAGCCAACTATAGATATAAGACCTACTGTACCTACATTTATGCAAATAAAGTATTGATTTGATTTGATTTGAAAAAAAAGTTTTGTCCTCTATTTCTGACATTTCCTTCTACAAGAAAACACAATATCGACTTCCATTGCTCTTTTCCGTCTCTTTATCTCTCAACGCCATATTTTATCAACGCAAGCATTTAAGACAAGATAAATGAAACTTGTAACACTGTGAGACATTATAAAACAATGGTGTTTCTTGCAGTTTGGTGTAACAGTCCACGGAAACTGTGTGGAAAGAGACCGTGGGATTATGAGAGCGAAATATTTTATGTCACTTTATTGCTTCGAAATGCGGAAAAAGTAGCAGCTGTTTTGTTGTAATAATTTTTTTTACAGATTATGAATAATATTGCGACATCACATCTTCCAAAAGCTTTTCAGGTGTAATGAACCTACCTTATGCCACCGAAACATACGTATTTTCGAAATCGGCAGAATCAGAAGGCATAAATTATTTTACGAGCATGCTAAGCTTCAATCAGGTATCCGTAGAGGGCCGGCCGATGGTAAAAGTGTAAAATCGATTATGGTGCCTTTCTGTGAGCATATTTTGGCCGGTGGATCTACCATTCATAGTCATAGAGTCACTCACTAAACCCACAAATGCCGCCGACATAGTTAGCCCGACGCGACGGTTTTGTGACCAGCGACTTTGATGTGTCGAATTCGTTAAGAAAAGCATCGTTTAGCGGTAGGTACTATATACAAGGTTCATTATAAATATAAGCGGGTTAACTACGAACCTTGTTTGTGTTGCTCGAAGGGATGTGGAACCCACGTGTCTAGAACTGCGGCATGAAATGTTGGTGTATTTCCAACACAAACAAGGTTCGTAGTTTCCTACTTATATTCATAATGAATTCATCAAACTACGAAAGTTTCTTTTGTAAAATATATAAAAGACTGAGCGAGATTTAGCTGTGATATAGATTATAGTGTAGATAGAGTGTAGATTATAGTAGTGATATAGATTTAGATTTTCAATGTGTTAAGTTAGCAGTGTGCTAACTTAGCACACTGCAGACATAAGTGAGACATAACACTACATAGCATCCGTTTTAGGTTAGCCGACCATTATGAATAAGGAGGCTAGTATTTATCTATACTATAAACAAGCTGTGCTATATAATAATGGTTATTTCTCGTTCCAGCTGTCAGTCGCCGAGGTGGAGCTTACCGCGGCCGCGGAAGAACGCGACAAGTTATTGAACGACGCGAACTACAGCAGCCTTCAGAACGACGAGGCAGTCACACGCGCCAGGCAGGAGCGCGACGAGGCCATCGACAGAAAGAAAGCAGCCGAGGTAAGTCTTCAGCACACGTATGTCCACTGATAAACATGCATTTCTCAAACAAGGGGGTTACTTGTTGCTTGTTTCTGGACTGGTTTCCGCAACTAGCGCACAGGTGGGCCCTTTTTGCGTGTCGGATGGGGGGGCTAACCAACAACCCGATGTCCTCCAGGAAAGCCAGAAGCTCGCTGACACCGGTGCATGCCTCCCTAGGCGTCCTCGGTGTCCCGGGGTAGTTCGTTAAGAAGCTACGCTATCGCACTCTACAAGCACATCAAAAGAGAGGGTTTAGCCATAATCACTACGGTTGCGGATTTGTACTCACAATGGAGGTGTTAAAATACACAGAAGAAAGCTGCAGTACTTCGGCTAAAGAGTCTCATTGAGGCATCAACCGCATCCACACCCACAGAAAAGCAGAAACGAAGCTCTCAGTTACCAAAAGTCCTGCTCCGATACTTCAAGGAGCTAGGTTGGTTAGAGCCTGTTTTAAGGCAATGGGATAATTCACAATATACTTCTATGCGAGATGTCTCACTTGCCCCACTTAGAATTAATAGCGAGTTTAGTCAAAATGACTACGTTTGGGAGAGGGGGATTTGTGTTCCCGGTTATCTGAAATAATGAATAATGATCAGACTGATCTACGGTGCACAGTGGTCGAGAGTATTTCAATAGGCTTCGTAGCAAAATAGCACTAAAAAAGAGTCCAATAAAGTATTAGTAGGTAGATACAAAAGTAAATACCAATTTCATAACAAGATCCTTTTAATATGATGCGACGAAGATGTAACGTCTGCTACGTCGTAGCACTTTTTATTACATCCATACAAAAGACATAAACGAGACGTTTTTATTATGTCAAATGATAACAGACTTCTTAACGCAGGTTTCGTTCGTTACTTTTCTGGCAAAGATAAGTAAGTACCTTAGTGATGCATTGTTATTGGTGATTGAAATATTCCTTTAGTGTTTTTATAGAATTTAAATTGAATGAACACTCCAGTCACTCCATCGGTGTGTGTGTTCCTAAGGGTATACAATACACGGTATACACGGTTAGTATACACGGATGGCAAGTTGTCGACTTCAAGAAAATTGCATACTCGACTACAGTCAACTGCAGTCGAGTATTGCAGACGGAAATTTGACATTCGTGAATTTGAGACGTGCAGTCCGTGTATAAGAACGCATGAATCTTAGATTAAATATAATTTAACCGTTTCTTAATGTTTATGTTTAATTCCAGGTTGCCCTGGCGAAGACTAGAGTGGAGCTGATGCAAGCCAACAGCCAGTTGTACGAGGCGGTGAGGCAGAAGGTGGACCTTGGACAGCAGCTGGAGCAGTGGCAGGTAAGACACCTCCCATACTTTCAGTGGCAACGACCACGACGCTTTCCATCGCGTGGCGGCGATCGTGGTCAAGGAGTCTTCTTTTGAATGGTGACCATACACAAGAAGACTCCTTGACCACGATCGCCGATAGGGATCATGGGATCGCTACGTATTCGTAGGGAATAATATTTATTACCATCAGCCTTTACTGGTCCAATGGTGGATTCAGGCTTCCTTCTGATTAGTACCATTGACTTTATCTTAATGCCCATAATTTCCAAGCTAGGCATGTGGGTTGGGAATGGCAGTTTGTTGGTAGAATGGTTATGCGAGGAGGGTTGCTGCCGCCCCCCGGGTTTGTTCCTTAGTTGCCTCTTACGACGTCCGCAGGAAGGGTTGGGGTAGTGTTCATTCTAAGCACCACACGGCATTTAGTACGTTTACTTACATTACTCTCTCATTTACATAACTACTCAATCGCGAAAGTCTGCGCTTAGCACCTAACTTGATTTAGGAAGATCCCTTTGAGTAATTTATGCCATTAAGAACTGAACAATACTTCGGGTTAAAACGTATACACTAACTTAAATTAAATGCATTATCCAATAAATGGGATAGCCTGTTTGTTCCCTCTCAAGCACTGTAATCGAATAATGATGAAGTAATAAGAGAAGAATAATCTTTAATTTTAAATTGTCCAGAATTATTATTATCTTAAGGCGATTGCAGTGTTTAAAATTACACCTAGGTACTTTAATTATAACACTCATGAATACTTTTTTGACAAACTTAATATGGACCGAAATAGATTTTTGTCTGAAATAAATTAATTTTATTTAGTTATCAGATAAAAATTTCGTTTATTCAGACGTCCATAAATTACACAATAGTCCACTAAACTTGACAAAAAATCAAAGATAAACTAAAAATACAACTACAATTTATGATCTAGTAAGTCCTTTAAACATCCACATTATTCTTACTCCTCGAATCGAGTTGAAGGGGTCTATTCCACCAGTCTCTGGAATATAATTCAAAATAACGTATTCCAAATTAACCCAATCTCTCTTTCAGATGGACATGCAAGAGCTTATCGAAGAGCAAATGAAACACAAACTCACCTCAGAGAAGCGTAGAAAACTGCCAGCACCCCCTGCGCCACCCACCCGCGCCTCCAGACTCCTTGGATTTTTTCACAGGTGATCTGCTGTACCCTCAATCAAATATTCCGTGAAGCCATCGACATATCCATAGCAATATATCTCATCGCGTTGAACAAATACGATCCTAGTGCGTTGTCAACCGCATTCTGTCTTCTTTTCTTGAACAGAATAGAAACGGTTCTTTTACTGGTCTTTTTTGATGTTCAGATAATTCTGCAGTTTGTTTTTTATAGTTACATTGTGTTGTATAAACCGTGCGATGTCTACACTTTTGCACTGTTAGCTAGTTTTGTAGTGAGACTTTTGTTTAGTCTTTTGGTTGTATTAAACAGCTTTTTAAGTTTCGACTTTGCAAGGATTTTGTAGAAAACAGCACTGTGTGCAAGTGGAGCGTGACCGCAGCGTGTTGTATATAAGTCGCGTAAATAAAGAAAGGGACTGAAAATGACATTTCCAATCACTATCTTTATCTACACGACTAGTACGTGACGAAGAATAGCTAGCTGTCTACAGCCAGCAATGAAAGTCGGTTATCACGAATCGATTTCAATATTGCCTGAACGATATTCTCTCCATAAGTTGCTGAACATTGAGGTCCAAAATTTGCTTAACATCTGCACGTTATAAAAGTTGCCAACTAATTGATCCATAAGGTGCTAAACACAGAAAGTTGTTATGGGAATCAATTGGTGCTTAGCGAATTTTGTTGTAAGCGAATTTTGTTGTAACCTAATTTTACTATCAAAGGTTGTCAGCCAGAAATACGTCGTCACGCTCACGTCGTTATGCCTCCAGTAAAATTGCGGAATCTGTTGATGATTTTATTTTTGAGCTACAAACATATTATAATAAATTTTGTAAATATAATGGAGTTATTTAGATTTAATTATTTTAAAAACTCTTTAAAAGTGTATAAAACAGGACATTTTAAATTTTGAATATTTTAGTTGGATTGGTTAGTACGGATTTGGTACAGCAGATTTTAATAAATGATCTCAAAGGAGACAATAACATTATAACTGTTATCATTACATTGTAACTACTTAAGTTAAACTTTCTTAACATAGAGTTACATAAAAGTTAATCACATTCAATTACTAAAAATACTATCTGAATCTAACCTATCCATCTCGCTTTGTAAATAACACTTTAAAAAATTGAGAAATTTCTTTTTTCTATATTTCTGAAAAGGTGTTTTGACCAAAAAAACATTACCTTGGTAAAACACGTTTTTAAATTAATATAATGGAGAAAAAATAAGATCATAATATTATTTCACAAGTGTGTGATGCACATTATTGTCAAAATAGAATTAAAATTATATATTACAATTTCTGTATTATAATAATTTTCAATATAACGGGAACATAATATACAAAATAATTAAATTAAGCCATAATGAATACAATTTTACTATTATGATCTGTTGCAATGTAGAATAATATAATATTATATTACCTAATTTAATATAATAAAAAAAATGTATTTATCAAGACATGTGCATACTGTGCCTTAGAACCTGAGTTCGGGAAACGTGCCTTTTTGAATAACAAAGCGTATTTATTTATAACTACAGTTAGATTTATAAAATAAGTAGAATACAATATAACCGTGTGTAGATTTATAGAAAAGTTTCATAATATCATAGGTAATGCTGTGTGAATTGTCCAGCATTATTATTATTGTCATGCTCAATCTAGAACGCTTTTTTCTAACATTTTTTAATCACTTGTACCCTAAACCGATTTACACGTCAGTATATATTGTTCAAGGTATGTAACTTAACCCTTAATTATACAAAAAATTACCATAATGTTCAAGGAATATAAATACGGTACAATAAATATTTCTTAAAAGTATATCAAAACCAACTTTATTAAAATAAAATCTTAATTATGTTTTTGAAGAGAACATTGTTTAAAACTTTTTAATTGTTGACTATTTTCATATAAATAGTGTCGTCAATTTAATGTTTTTAAATGTCGAGGTACAAATGTCTTACAATGGTACTGAAATGGTACTGTTCTTAGAATTTTAAAATACATTAAATATCAATTATAATTAATTTATTAAGACTGAAATAATGGAATTGTGAAAGGAAGGAGAAGGGTTATCTTGCAATAAGTTGTACTTATTTTATCTTACTTTTTAATTCTGCAATGTTTTTTTTATACATTTATAATTTTAAGCACAAACTAACACTTTCTCAGTCATTCCAATCGCATCCTAAAATTTATATAATCAAAACCTAACCCATCATTTAAGATTTAGTACCGAAATTGTACTTAAAAGTTACTTAATAAATACCTACTTAATTTGTAATTTAAATTTAAGTTTCACGACTAGAATACCTACAATATCATTTTAAATATTTGTTTGGAATTAATAAATAAAGAATGAATTTTAAAAACTACATAAGTGCCAATTTTATTTACTAAATTACCTTTAATTTATAAATCAAAAACTCTGGAAGGTCTGGAAGGATTTTAATTGAAAACATTTATGGAAAATAATAACTTTCATTTCAATTAAATGAAAATACTAGCTGCGCCCCGCGGCTTCACACGCCTTTGCCACGGTCACTGATTTATGGGATAAAAAGAGGCATAGAACTAGCTAGAACTACCCATATCCAAAATTTCAGCCCGATCCGTTCAGTACTTTTTGCGCGAATGAGCTACAAAAATACATACAGACATTTTGACAAACTGTCGCGTTTATAATATTAGTAGGATAAGAATTATGCCGTCTCGTTTTTGTATGGGAGCCTCCTTAAAATATGTATTTTAAACGACTTCAAAAAAGGAGGAGGTTCTCAATTCGACTGTATTTTTTTTATGCTACCTCAGAACTTTTGACTGGGGGTGGTCCGATTTTTATGATTATTTTATATTTTTCATATGGTGCTCTCGTGTGGTCCTATGTTGAGTTTGTTCAGTTCTGACAATGGGATCCATGAAATTTCATGAAAAAACTATAAAAACTGCAGTCGGTTTATAGTTTTTAGTTTTTTAAAACAACTAATTACAATTTGGTTCAGTTCTGACAATAGGATCCATGAATATCCATGAAAAAACTATAAAAATTTAAGTCGGTTATAAGATACAGCCTGGTTACAAACTGACAGACGGACAGAGAATAATAGGGTCTTAATAACAGGGTCCCGTTTTACCCTTTGGGTACCGAACTCTAAAACACAATTTCTCTATTCGTGCCACAAGGAGTTACGAATCAAAGTAAAAATAATATGAAACCTTAGATCAATAGCGTTATATTCTCTTTGACCAAAACCTTCTATCAAATTCAACACTTCTGCACTTCTTTCAGAATAAAATAGGTAAATCTAATAAAACAATACGTCAAATGTAAAGAAAAATATTTTTAGGGAAGCTGAATCTTCGTTTTATTTACTCAACTATTTTAGCTAGTTTATTTACTATAGAAGCCAAATCTAATCTCTCTGTTTGACTCAGTAGCTGTTTATTGGTTTTAGATTATTTATATAGTGTTACAAGATGCCTCAACAAGTGGAGCAGAAGACAATCGATCCTGAATCAGAACTCAGCAATGTGCAGAGAACAGTGAGTACCTACTTCTCTTCTTCATTCTTAAGACCAGTCTTAAGGCGCATATACCAGTGAAAGTGGCGCCGTCACCTATTTTATCTTATTATTACGTTCAACACAGGAAGTTCTAAAAATCTATAGTTTGTGGTATCTATTATAAGTTAAATATTAATAGTTTAGCCTCTATAATAGTTTCATTTTGTAAAGCTTAGGCAGAGATACGATTTGCGTTTTTTGGCCACCAAACTCTATTTTTGCATCTCTTCCTAAACTCTATAAGATAAAACTATCACAGAAGTATGAAAAAATAGCTTATAATAGATACCACAAACAGTACGATGGATTTTTAAAATTTCCTATGTTAAACATAATAATATATAAAATAGGTGGCGCTCTCATATTGGCTCGGGTATGCGCCTTATCTATAAAAGCGTCGTCCAGTTAGACCCAAAAATTTCAATTGATAGATAGGCCCGCCTACCTCATGTTGTCAATAATAATCACGAGATTGTATTGTTTGCTGATGATACTTAATTTTTTTTAATAAAACGACAAAACACTAATTTTGACGATGCAAACAATGTAATCTCAATAGTAGTTCATTGGTTTAGTGTCAACAATCTTTTGCTTAACGAAACCAAAACGTAGGTAACCATAAAAAGAGAAACGTTAAAAATTATAGAAAATACCGTATTCTTAGGAATCACTGTGGACACATCTAGACTGGTTTATTTCAACTACTTCCATAGTATTATGTCTTATGGTATACTGCTGTGGGGGAACGCTGCAGATATGAACAGCATATTTGTGCCGCAGAAGAGGGCTGTTCATGCCATCTATAAAATGGGTTCCAGAGAATCCCTACGTGATAAATTCAAAGAAATAAATGTAATGACAGTGCCAAGTCAATATATTTATGAAAACTTGTTGTATACTCATAAAAATATCAATAGTTTCCCAATAGTTTCGCAATTTAAATAGCGATATACATAATCGCTGTACCTGTACCCACAACTAGGCTTCATAAAACTAATGTATCTTTTAAAGGGCAATGTATAACCCTTCTACCGCTACCACAAAACCCCTACTGAGCAGCAAAAATTGTCAGTAAATAAATTCAAACAAACTGTCAAAACTTCACTGTGCAAAAAGGCTTACAATAAAACATCAGATTATCTAGAGGAAAAGCTTGTGAAATAAAGCATTTTTGAATTTGAATTTGAATTCGAATCTGTCTGATTTTATATTTTTGATAAATGCAATGGACCTTCTCTTACGGTTTTTTTACTAACAGTTCCAGAAGTTGGCTCCAGCATGCAGCGTGGAGAAGCGAGCTGGTGGCATACCGCAGTTGGCACCTCAGGAGAAACAGCTGGAGATCCTGGCACATGAACTCAAGGAAACTCTGCTATGTATCAATGTTAGTTTTACATCTGTCACCACACCAGTAATAAGGTCTAAATCACCGAGACAATGACCCACATAATTTTTGATTGGGTTCGGAGTAGGTATATGCTAAATGATAATGGCTGTGTGGTGCTAGCAGAATTTGCACCACCCCAACTCTTCCCGTGGGTGTCGTAAGAGGCGACTAAGGGATATCCATCGGGGGGCAGCGCCCCTTGCAGAACAATACTACCACCGAACTGCGATCCCCATGTCGCATGCCCAGCGTGCGAATTATGAGCATTACCTTCCCATAAGATAAAGGCCAATAAGTCGCTTATCAGTGGAGGCCTGGGTCCAGCAGTGGACCAAAAAAAAGGCTGTTAAGGTTGAGGCAAGTAAATAATGCTAGTTTGCACCGATTGATCTGATGTCCTTCTAAAATGTTATGGACAATGAGACGGTGACCTAAAAAAGTTTTTTTAGGTATGTTAGAAAATCTGAAATATATCCCCTATGGTTTATCCATCCAGCATGGAGCATGTTAGTAAATAAACCACGATATAAATAACAAAAACTCACTTGCTTGGCGTCGAGTTTCAGATATAATTGTAAGCAATTTTTATTGAAGGGAGGATCTAAAATCGACAAGTAATGTAAATTATGTATAAAAGGACACGCCAACAAAGTGAATTTTAGGTTAAGTATCTGCGGTTTGTATACGTTTATGCCTCATTCAAAATAGACACGGTATAGGTAGTATATCTCCTTATATCTCCTTTATAGAGGGTTACTGGTAATTTACTGTTTACAAATTTACGGACGTGTTCATGATGATGGGCAAAACCTGCAGTTCACGTAATGTCAGTGAAAACTCTGTATCTCGGGTACGGGGTTCATCAATAACCCTGTTGGTATACCTACAGGGTTATTCATAAACCCCGTACCTGACAGAGTTTCTATTTGAGGTTTTAGTAGCACAATGGTGTCTGTCTTCAGATATCGCCAAAACTAAACTAAATTAATTTGACAGTGTTAAAAATGTTGCTGTTTTCTGTCATAACGACCAAAATAATAATGATGGCATCATTTTTAGTCCTGTCAGATTGGCTTAGTATAGTTTTGGCAACGTCTAAATAGACACCAATATAGTCTAAAAGTGGCTTAGGAGTGTGCAATAACGCCGCTACGAGATGTATTTCGAGCGGGACGACAAGATACGGTTATCTCGCGAGTAAGAAGTATAGAGCAGAGACTTGCTTCGACTAGTCAAACAAAACGGTTTTTACCAAATAAAAATATACATATAATAGAAGAAAAACTCTATACATGATAATTCCAGCTTGCCAGGAAAGGCCAGCATGCCATCCGAGACGCGCAAGAGAAGAAGGGAACTGCCTCCTCCATCCTGGAGTACGAGGAGTTGGAGTCAGTGCTGCGAGAGGAACGTGCACAGCAGCAGGAGTTGGACACCCTGAACTATCTCGCGCAGAAGCAGCTGGTGGAACTACTGAAGAGGGTTCCGACGGAGGCTGATGTAAGTGCCACTTTTGTACTCCACCTTCTACCCGTGGCTTCGCAAGCGCTTTTTGAGTAGCCTATTTCTGTCCACGGGATATTGTTTACCTTTCTGCCAAATTTCATTTAGATCCATTCAGCCGTCAAGGCGTGAAAAAGTAACAGACAGACCGAGTTGCTATACTTATAAATACTAATAAATAAATAATGTTGGACACAATTCACACAACATTATTGGGGCTAGCCCAAGCTAAGCAGAGCTTGTGTTATGGGTACTAGATAACTGATATACATAATACAATAAACTACATAGGTATATATTTTTGTTATACATAGAAAGCATCCAGAACGCCCTGCAGATAATACACACATTTGTCCTGAGGCGGGAATCGAACCCGCAACCTCCTGCGTCGCAGGCGTACCTTCGCCCACCGCGCCGCAGAGGTCGTCAAAAGTCTAAACTTGTTGCTAGGCTTTATAGTATTACTTAGTACATATTTGCAATAGTGTGGGTGATGGAACATATAGTCCGACCGGAAAGAGTAGAAAATAAATGAGGGCGCCACAATTGGTGACAATTTACATGGTATCACCATATACTATGGCTACTACGTTTTGATACTTAATATTTTCAAATATATTTAAAACACATTGCAGTTCTTATTTTATAAAATATTACAACAAATATTTATGCTCATCACATAAAGGTTTGTCCTGAATAAGAATAAAACCCACTATGCTAAAGTAAAGTAAAGTAAAAATGTTTTTTATTATATACATGCATTAGAGAAATCAAAGCCTCCTTTTGTCCACCGCGCCGATACCGAGACGAATAATAATAAGAGCTATGGTGAGTGCATGCAACCTAAAAAGAAAGCAAGCATATTTTGTATACTCAAGGGGAAAAAAACACAATATTAGTCAATTTTGTTGAATAATTATATAATAGGTACTAACTAAATCACACATATAAATCACTCTAATGACTCAAAGTCAAGATACTCAATACCCCACATCGATTCTTCATCAAAATGTTGTGGTAGAACATAATTAGAAGTTCCTGCCCTACCATAATTTTCATCTTCACTTTGTACCAAATTTACACTATTTATTTTTTGCCTTCATTAAAAATCCTCCTAACAGTGCTTTCGGATTTTCCTGAAATAAAACATAAGTATCAATAATAAAGGATTGCACCACAAAATACGACTCAATGGAACAAAAATCAACAAAGACTTATTATGTATGATAAACTTGGATTTTGGATGGATTTACACGATTCTTTTAGTAAATTATAACAGTTTACGTCCAATGTTATTATTTTAACCAGCTACTTACGGTAAAATCTGCTTTTCATTTTATAAACGTCTTCTTATTCAGTCAGCAGCGTCCCGGCTTGATACTCAGCCAAACATCTCCTAAACACTTTGTAAATAATATCACGGGCTCCACTGTGTATAGTTTTATTCATATTGCTAATATTTTACGAAATATTTGCTTATACTTAGAGAAATAACAATAAAAACATCAACAACAAATCAAAACAAACAACTCGAATACCCGCTCGACCGAAGTTGCAGTGTTTCCACTAGCGGAAAATTATTCTGGCTAGTCAAACAAATATTCGCTTCTAAACAAAAAAATTCAAATTAATGTCAAATAAAATGAATTCAAAAAATACAACTAAACAATTTCATTTACTATTAGTGATTGAGATTAAATTTTATTAGGTATTTAGAGTAATTTTTATTAAATTACTTTATTTTTATTATCAATTAAAATTAAATTACTTAGGTACCTAGGCATTAATGTTATAAATATTTATAATTTATCGTCGATTAAAATTGTAATATATATTTTTGTTGGTTTGGACCCCTTTCGGGTACAGGCCTCCTTCAGTTCATGTCTATACCGTGTCCATTTTGAATGAGGCATAAACGTAAACAAACCGCCCATACTTAACCTAAAATTCACTTTGTTGGCGCGTCCTTTTATACGTAATTTACATTACTTGTCGATTTTAGATCCTTCCTTCAATAAAAATTGCTTACAATTATAATATCTGAAACTCGACGCCAAGCAAGTGAGTTTTTGTTATTTGTATCGTGGTTTATTAACTAACATGCTCCATGCTGGATGGATAAACCATAGTTATAATGGCTGTTTATGTAATCTAGCTTTGTCCTAGTCATTCACCATGTTTTTTCTTGATTTGTATCTAAATTATTCTTCTTTTTCATCCATCATTGGCTGCGAATCAACAGTGATTCGATACTACGTTATTATTGTCTAATACTACACGTAGAACGTAGAATGACCGTATTAGGATACTTGCTTTATATTTTGTGTTTTAAAATATTATTGATTTCGGCAATTTGTCTGAAAACAGAAGGATATCTTACAACGCATACCTAAAGTATGCGTTGTAAGATATGCTTCTGTTTTCGAATAATCAGCTTATTGTATCTAATAAGCGCATTAAAATTATCAAAATGTCAACAAAACATTTTGAATGCTTGATTCTTTTAATTTTGCATGATTTTTAAATATAAGCAAGAGAAGGTAAGTGTCTAAGCAAGACGATACTTTATCAAAAAATACGTGCATAGTTCAATTTTGCAAGAAAAAGCTGAATCTGGCGACAATCTCACTTAAGCGGCCACACTGGTCTTTCAAAAAGAGTTGCCAGTTTATAGTAAATTTTAGTTCCAAATTAATTAATTTCTACTCTTTCTGGTCGGACTGTACATTCCATGCGTTTCGGCTGTTTATGACCACAAATTAAAATGTCCACTTATAATTATGTCCTACTACTTACAATGTCCCGTTCTAAACATAACCATTTCAAACAATACCTTCGTCTGGTATTACCTATGTACCTTGAAAAATCACCATTTCAGGAAATGACAAATTTTCTAAATGATCAAATTTTAAATTGATCACTTACCAAAATTACCGTTTCATCAAATGATTACTTTTGAAAAAAACCAAGTTCTTACATGGATGTAGATGAAAATAAAACAGTGAGTTCAAACAATTCTTTTCAAGCGACCACTCTATCGGAACTACATACTTTTAGCTGCAGGAAAAATAAATCTGTGGCACGGATTTATTTTTCCTTCTACTTTTTAGCTCTACTCGCTTCGTCGTCATTGCCGGCGTTGGGACAACTGCCTTATGGGAGGCCATAGAGTATACGGGGTGGGTCCATGTCCAGCTGTGGACTAATATAGGTTAATGATGATGATCTCCCCTAGGAGGTTCAAATGAATAAATTAAATTAATATTCTCAGGAGCTGAACTTCATAGAGGACGCTCGAAACCGTCTGAAGCGTATGGAAAACCGCCTCGATCTAGCCACGAAGAGGTTTTGCTCAATCAACTCTGACAACAAGGCCGTGAGGGAAGAGATACACCGCCTGCTGGTTGAAAGGTTATTTATATTTTTCTCGAAACCGTTGGAAACGTTTGGAGGAAAGTTTGAAATTTGAAGAGTTCAAAAACCTCTGGCCAGATGCGTTAAAACAGTTTTTATTCGACGCGGCTTGAATGCGGATCTTACGAACATATTTTATTTGCAGTGCACATATTATAAAACATAAACACACAAGCTTCGTTTTATGAAACACCATCACACTGGGCACTAACACACTAATATTATAAATGCGAAAGTTTGTATGGATGTATGGATGGTGGATGGATGGATAGATGGATGTTTGTTACCTCTTCACGCCAAAATACGGATCAGGCTGAAATTTTGAATACAGTTAATCCTAATCCAGGAATCTAACATTTACTTTTTATCCCATAAATCAGTTACCGTGGGATAGAATCACGTGTGCGAAGCTGCGGAATGCAGCTAGTAAGGTATAAAGGTAAAAAAGACAGACAGACATGACTGGAAAATTAAATAAAAACTATAAGTAAGAGTCAAATTATATCTAGATCAAATGAAGAAGTAAAAGATCTAAAATAAATCAATTTAACCTACTTACTTTTTGGATACAATAAATCGTAGAACATCATAGCCAGTACCAGTTACCTGTAATTTGCAGTAAGTACCAGTTACCTGCAAAATTAGGAAATACCTAAAATCACAAAACTGGACAGACGTCGCGAAAGACCGCAAACACTGGAAAGAACTGGAGGAGGCCTTTACCCGAGAGGGGTCCTAACCTAACTATTGACGAAAATTTTTTTAATAAATAATAAACGATATACTTATCTAAATTAATTAATCAAACCTATGACATAAATTCTATTATATTTGACATAACTATTTTTTTAATTAATTCATGAAAGTATCAATATTATTTTAAGCATAATTGACTATTGTTATTTAAGGTTATGGAATAAAAGGCTTTTTTATTTTTATTTTATTTATTTACCAGTTACCTGTAATTTGCAAGCTGTCCACAGAAACGACTTCAACATCCAATGGAACCGCACCATCGGCAAGCTGGTGAAGGGCAAGGAGTACCTGATGGACATCTTCGAGATCGCCACCATCGCCTTCGGGGACCGCGACGAGTGTTGCCGGAAGCTGGAGGCTGTCAAGTGGAAAGGACTGTTTCAACTGAACAGGGATATTTCTGTAAATATAAGAATAAAAATATTTCGTTACAATTCCGCGAATAAACCTTCTGCGATCAAATCTAACAAATTATACAAA
Organism: Eupithecia tripunctaria; assembly: GCA_955876795.1. NCBI lineage: Eukaryota > Metazoa > Arthropoda > Insecta > Lepidoptera > Geometridae > Eupithecia > Eupithecia tripunctaria. The sequence continues at coordinate 10,527,479 of OY041620.1, forward strand.
ATGAAAGAACATTTAAATCAAAGTAAGTCGTCAACTAGGTTCGTCTCTCCACGAGATATCAGGACACCACACCACTCGATCTTGACTTGACACTGAGAGCGCCAAACAACAACGGCAGAGTCCCACCAGAGATGTTGCCACTCCAAGCTCCGCGCGCTAATTGAAGTATTTCTTCAAGGGATATTTCTGTAGGTTTATTCAATGATTTAAATCGTTAGATATGCCCTGACACCAAAAACTGTTGCGATACATCGGCTACGTCGTTACTACCATTAGGTGTGATTGTGGGCAAACCACAAGGGTCAAACTAAGGTCTATTGTGTATAAAAAAAGCATCCTTTTATTTATTTTACTATCTTTTCAGGAAATGCAACTGTACGAAGGCGAGCTGAACCACCTAGCGAAACTCGAGGAGTTCCTCCGAGTGAAGGGCTCCAGGAGGATCTGTGAAGCTGATGAGAAGGAAGAGATGAAGAGACTGGAGGAAATAGCCCGCTGCGAGCAGGAGATCACCAGATATGATGAGCTTTTGGATAACATCTTTGTATGCAACCATTACAACTTTATTTATACTATTATTATTTATAGTATTACCACTAAAGTCGCAGACGTAGGCGTCCGATCCAGGGTAGGACACGTTGCACGGCGGTATGACGGTCGATGGACCAAGGCCGTTACAGAGGTCATCATCTGGTAGGGGCGAAGCGCTCTCGAGGCAGACCACCTGCCAGACGGTCGGACGACATCGTTGGGGTAGCCGGAAGACTATGGATGAGGCTCGCACAGGACCGTGTTAGCTGGCGTGGAAAAGAGGAGGCCTAATTATACAGTGTGTGACTGGGCTGATGATGATAATGATGACCTCCACCTTGGCATGAATTTGGGTAAAACCAAAGTCATGATTAATGGCCACATTGATCCAAGACAGGTGGTCGTACATTCTCAAAATCGTTTCCTAAGAGGTACACTTACCTCGGGCAGATTCCACAGTTAGGTAGGTATATAATCAAATTTTGAGAATGAGGCCAAGTGGAGTACTCGGTAAGTAGGTCGGAAGTCGCCTGGGAAGCGGGGTGAAAGTAATGCTTTTCGTCCCAGGACGTAAAGTATTCACAAGTAGTGACAGCTGTCACGTCACCATGCATTCAAACTTTCTATTCTCTCTCTTATATTCTGGTATTACTTAACCATTTATTACTTATTTATTTTTACTTTCCTTGAATTCGTGATGAAAAGCACAGTGTTTACCTCGGGTGAAAGTAACATATTTAGTGCGCGTGCGGAGTCCCAGGCAGAAACTAGTAGGAAATACATTGATTAATTAAAGGGAAGATGAGGTACTAGTTTCTCGAAAATGGCAACCTCATATTGTGTAAAATTGTGTGCTTCCACCTCAGTCACCGTCGGACCGGCGGCGGCACGCGCGGTCGTGATTCGCGTGAAATATTGTTGTCTCGGTCTCACTTCAGTCTTAGATACGTCTTTCCGTCTTTGTTGTTCTTTGTATTGCACAGGACTGGAAATATAACTGTGAGCGTATGTGTTTGCGTGTAGTTGTAACACATGCAAATTTTTGAGTAAGCGCTGGGAGAACGTAACCTATCTTCCCTTTTTAATTAATCAATGGGAATAAGATCCTTTTTGTTTTTATTTACTTGAAATCTTCTCTTCTAGACTTACTTTGGCACGGACCGGGCTTCGACGCTCATAGTCCGCTTCGACATATCCGAGATAGAAAACTTCTCGAGCTTCTTGATGCTTTGCGAGGTGATGCAGGAGTCCATCTTCTTGCGGCGTGAGCTGGAGGAGCTTCGACAAAGAATCAGTAAGACTAAATGTCTTATTTTGTTTCGTATCTATTTTGTCTGTTGTATAAATTTATATTTTTTTTAGTTTTAAGATTGTTTAATTAATTATTTAGTGTACTAGACATAACGATTTGGAAACAACCGTTAAGTTATCGTCTTTTTTAATAATAAATAATTTGAATTTGAATTTGAAGGTACCTAGATGGAGGTATTATTTAGATTCGTTCACGTAGATTCCTTAGGTGAAAGAAACTCTATAGTCCAACAACCAATGGGTTTATTGGTAATTTACTTCGTGAACGGGTTCTGTCCATCATCAATTCATCAGGAACACGTTCGTGAAGACGGCAGATAGATAATACTATACCTAATGTTGATAAACTGTTACAATATGTAATAATTTAATTTGGATTATTGTTTAACTGACATTTTTATTATTCTTTTAGGCCCTTTTACAGCTAACCATTTATAATTTGTAATTAGATGTTATATATGTAAAATTACCGCTTGTCTGTTTTTATATTTTATTCTCTATATTACTCTCTCCTGCGTAAAATCCCTTTTAGTGTTTCCAAAAATATTTTGTATTCTTACGATAAAATAATTATTATTTATTATGTTTAAAATTAGATTATAACGATATCAAGTGTATATATGAATGTACCTATGGTGGAATAATGAAATGAAATGAAACAAAAGTTTGATTAAGTAATAAGTCTTTAAGAGGTGCTCAATTTTTTTTTAAGTTGAGTTATTTCTTATTGTTAGATAATATTGAATGTTGATTTTGCCTTATTTGGCAAGAAAAGACGTTCTGATTCCACAGCACGGTCACCGGCTTCCTAACTCAGTTGGCTGGCAGTCGAACGTAGTAAGTGCCTGTGCTCTCAAAATATAAAATAATTTGAATCGCCTTATTTTTATTTTATTGTGGGCGTTTTTATTGTGGCTTCACTGTAGAAATTTTTAAAAACTTCTATAAAGTAAAGTAAAGTAAAAATTTATTGCATCAAATACATGTAAATAAGGTACATAGGTGGTGTTTGTTTAATATAAGACACAATGTATTTCTACCGTTGCGGCGTGCAAAATCTGGGTACAATGTAATTATATTTTTTAAGTTAACTAACCAAAATTAAGAGGAATAGTTGATTAATCATATCACTGAATAATTATTAAAATATAATTGAAAAATTAAATTAGGTAGAAAAGAAAAAAAAATAGATATTTGTCATGTACTTATATCTAAAAATGTTTATCCGTCATGAAATCATTGATTGTATAGTAGCATTTACGTTCTAAAGTGGTTTTTAACTTTTTCCGAAACAGTGTGACTGGTAGTTGTCTTAATGATTTTGGCAGTTTATTGTAAATAGAAGGGGCCATGCAGATAAATACCCTTGCGCGTTAAAGCTGTCTTTGAGTTTGGCATGCGGACTTTATATATGAAACACAAAATCCATCGTGTCTAAGCTGTTTTTATTTTTCTATTCCTGATTATTTTTGTTCGCATGGCAAGCTAGGCATGTCTTTATACAATTCTAGAACATTGGACAATACATCCTTTTCCTTTTGGGAAGTCATTTTCCGCACGCAAGGCTCGTTGACGCCGTCCGCTCACAACGAACGCCTCGTGCGACTGAGGCGTTCGTTGCCGTAGCCCGGTCTCTCTTATCTTACCCGAATCCGACCAGTGGGGCCGCGCGTCCGGCTCGGGCTCCGCTGGTCCCCGAGTGCCGTCTACTCTACTCTCATCGCTGCGCGGAGTATCGCAGACTACATTGCGCATGCGCGCTACACACGCACCCCCTTCCATTCCTTGCCTCAGTGCCGTCTACTCTACTCTCATCGTTACCCGGAGTATCGCAGACTACATTGCGCATGCGCGCTACACACGCACCCCCTTCCATTCCTTGCCTCAGTGCCGTCTACTCTACTCCCATCGTTACCCGGAGTATCGCAGACTACATTGCGCATGCGCGCTACACACGCACCCCCTTCTATTCCTTGCCTCAGTGCCGTCTACTCTACTCCCATCGTTACCCGGAGTATCGCAGACTACATTGCGCATGCGCGCTACACACGCACCCCCTTCCATTCCTTGCCTCAGGGCCGTCTACTCTACTCCCATCGTTACCCGGAGTATCGCAGACTACATTGCGCATGCGCGCTACACACGCACCCCCTTCCATTCCTTGCCTCAGTGCCGTCTACTCTACTCCCATCGTTACCCGGAGTATCGCAGACTACATTGCGCATGCGCGCTACACACGCACCCCCTTCCATTCCTTGCCTCAGGGCCGTCTACTCTACTCCCATCGTTACCCGGAGTATCGCAGACTACATTGCGCATGCGCGCTACACACGCACCCCCTTCCATTCCTTGCCTCAGTGACGCGACGGGCGACAGTACGCCCGCGACGGAGGTGGCGGGTTCGATTCCCGTCTCAGGACAAATGGCTGCAGTGCAGTGCCTATAGTTAGTCAGATAACTATAGTTAGTCGCGGCTTTTAGAGCAGTGTGGATTGTATAAAATTTTCATAAAATGTTCTTCACATTCGAATTTGTCCTTTTTACGAGATAAAATTTGACAGAGACCATACTCTCGACTCTTGTGGTAACATTTTTTGAGTCGGTAAAATGCGGTGAAAAATTACCGGAGGCAGGTTTCTGCAATACCTATTTTTAGGCCTGGCCTATCGTGGAGACGAAATATATACAGGGGTATTTTAAGTAATGAGGCGTGCCTTCTCACGTACGTGTTCCTGATAGATCTACGTGAACGTATCTGCCACGTTGCCATTTAGTGACAGACATTTCGCAACTTAAAAAACCATTTAGTAGTATATTTTCAATGTTCTCAAAATAGCCTATTTAAAGACGATTAATAGCATTTTAAAACACGCAAAATTGATATAAAATAAACTGGACTCTAACCCCCTCATAATGGTTTGCTAACATAAAACACTTATTTCTCATTCTGTCTTCTTCTATTGACATCAGTCAGAGTGAGAAATAACAGTGCGTAGCAGCTGTTTAAAGTTAACGGACTAATGAGTAATCTAACCCAGATTTTTGTTGGTAACCAACCATAGGTGCATAAGGCGCACCAGTGAAAGTGGCGCCCTCACCTATTTTATCTTATTATTACGTTAAACACAATGAGTTTAAAAAACCTATCGTACAGTTTGTGGTATCTATTATAAGTTATTTATTAATGCCTCTGTGTATTAATGTTTCAATTTGTTAAGCTTAGGCAGAGATACGAAGTTGCGCTTTTCGGCCACCAAACCCTATTTTCGCATCTCTTCCTAAAATATATAAGATAAAACGATTACAGAGATATAAAAAAAAGCTTATATATGTATAACACAAACTGTATGATGGATTTGTAAAATTTCTTATGTTAAACGTAATAATAATTATTTACGCCTGACTGAAAATGAAGAGCAATCTCTAAGACAGTTTGTGTTTTAGAGATCAGGCATTTGTATATATTTTGATAATTGATTCATTCGACTCTGACTCTTGGAGCTCTAAAAGATTGTCAAGTTTGAACCCTTATCCCAAAACACTGTAAAGTCATCAATACAAGTTATTTGATCATTTCGGGAGTTTCATTTGGGTACAGAAGTGCCTGACAATAATGATAAAATAGGTGGCGTTGTCATATTGACTCAGGTATGCGCCTTAAGGACAGAACGGATACCTTAGCTCCCATACAAACGTACTTCCCGCTTCATTTGGAAACTACGTTTCCGATCGTATTGAAATTTTCCATACATAATCGGATGATAAATAGCTATGTTTGTAGTGTTTTCGTTTTTTAAAAAACATTATGATGTTCGAATGAGAGTGAAACTAATTTGCCATATTTTGACCACCATATCGAGTCATTTTCAAGCTATTTTTTATGCATGTTAGACACCCTTATTCGAAAATCTGTCACGCTGCAAACATCCTAAGTATATTCACCATTAGAAATAAACAAAAATATTTCTGAAATCAGTCGTTTATTCAAAATGAATCGCAAAGTACGAAAAAATATAAAAAATTGAGAAATTCCTTCAAATTTCTGCAACCGCTCGCTCAAACGCGGGGGGCAATGCGACACAGGGAGCACAATTCCAAAATAAGGCGAGTGCCGCGGAATGGCCAACACGATGCGATTCTACGTGAAACAACAACAAATTCACTCAGGCCGGCCGCTGAGATTTGGGAGGGGTTCGTAGCCTTATTAAATGCAAGTGCAACCTCGTTCGGCAGTGGACCAACGGGACATAAACGAGGCGCGCGAGGAGTCGCAAGAAAGGCAGCTGGCGGAGGTCACGCAGATACTGGAACTGCAGCGTGCGCGGACACAGTCCGTGTTCGATCAGAACGTGCAGGCAGAGGCTGCCATCCTCAAGGTGCTGAAGGGCATTGATGAGCTGTCAAGGTATGCCATGTCATTCCCTTGAGCGATTATACCGCTCGGGTACCAATTTGACTTTTGTTACGTTGACAACACTGCTCTGTCATTGCAGTCTCTGTCTCTCTCGTCAATTGGCACACGAGCGCCCTCAATTCCCCGACTCTTCTCTTTTTGAACAGACTCTAGTAACCTCATGTTTTTCGTCCACGATGGCGGGCAGTTTTAAACAGACTTCAATGAAGTTCAATGATTCCCATGGTTGACCTTGATATTATATTGTATAGATATTATTTTCGTAGACCGATAATCTAGGCATACCTAGGGTAGACTAGACAGACATGGTTATTAAAACTGTGTGTGTATTTGAGTGTGTATATCTGTGTGTGTGCGCGTGCCATCTCTTACTGTGTACGCTGAGCACCTGGTCTATTACTTCTCAGTCAACGTTCCGATGTGATCCGAGAGAAAATGTATTCAGTGATTAGTAAAATTGGTCCGTTTACAAGCTGTATTTACTAACCACTTCTGTTTACATGCTGATTCTACTTATCACTAAACACTTACACAAGTTACTCGCACTTGCTACTTACCAATGGGATGATCAGGCTGACTGGTTTGTAGCGCGTTGATGTCTTTTTGTATGTTTTCTGGTCCAGTGGCGTAGCACCGTAACATCGTAGCACGCGCATCGTAGCATGCGCACGCGCTACTAAGATCTACGATAATATAAATATAATAACTATACCGTATCCATCGAGCATGTAGAATGTTAGTAAACAAACCTAAAATTCACTTTGTTGGTCCTTTTATACGTAATTATCATTAACATTACTTGTTGATTTGAGATCATTCCTTCAATAAATATTGCTCACAACAACATCTGAAAGTCGTAGACAAGCAAGTGACTCTTGTCATTTGTATCGTGGTTTGTTTACTAACATGCTGCATGCTCGATGAATACGGTATACTACCTATTTAGATACATAAAAAAATTTAAAGATTAAGTAAGAGTAAATAGGGATTAGTAAGTATTAGGTACTAATTAAAAGAGCAGTAAGTAAAAAAGTTATCAAACATGGAACCGGTAAAGGCACAAACAATTTTAATTGGGTGCCGCTTCCTTCATCATCAACGTATATTCCTTCACTGCTGGACAGTGTGTGCTGTATACCTACCTAGGAAGGTAGCTTATCTACTCTTCAAAGTATACTTATAGCTTACACCTACATAGGTAGGTAGAGATAAACATTCTTAAAATGAACGCGTCTGCACAGAGTTATACCTACCAGTTTATTTCTCTTTTGTGTGAGCAAAAGGCTGAATTTTTCTTTTTCGTCTTGGTAATATTCTACTAAGCAAGCAGACTTTTTTAAAGTCATATATCCGCTCGCCCTAAAGAGTAATAAACTGGTTTAATTCTGAGAAGAATCGTTCATTTTAAGAATGGTTTACTTACATAATAATGTTGTGTAGTGTGTTGTAAAGTTTTAAGGCAATTAAAATTATGTTCTTTTTCTTTCTTACAAAAGTTTATCTACCTACCTACTAACAATCGCTAAGTAGCTTCCTTCACATTGAGTTAGAGAAGGAAACTTCAAGCTGAATCACTACATGCTAAGTTACTTGTCCAGGTTAGCGAAGTGTGATATAACTCCCCTTCTGTCTCTCCTCGGGAACCACAAGGAAGTCACCAAGTGGAACGTGTCGAAATTCCTCCGCATCCTAGAAGCGGAGGTCAAATCTCTGATCGAAGTTGGCTACGGGGCTGTCAAGGTAAAAAACCTGTAGGTTCAGGCAGCGTCAGTATTAGGTAACCCCCCTGCATAACATAAAAGGGATAAAATCAGATTTTTTAATAACAACTATCTCATCACACTATCAAACTAATATTGTAAATGCGAAAATTTGGATGTAAGGATGAATGTTTGTTACCTCTTCACGCTAAAACAACTGTGTACGGAGTACCGCACGATAGGTAGAGTCAATGAACTGGGTCATGTATAGCAAAGCATTATATACCTACTAAAACACATGTTCTTGCATCAAATTGCTTACTTACGTATTATTGTGCAATAACTTGCCAATATTAAATCAGTGTCAAACTAGAACTCGGGGGTTTGATTCGTACTTTATCCTTCCCTCTACTAATTAACTATTAACTTAACTTATAATATAACTGTAGGAACCCCTACAAACTGAACGGATAGGGTTGTAATTTTTCATGTAGGTAATCCTAATCCTGGAATCAAACATAGGCTTCCTTTTATCTCATTAATCACCCATGAGATAGAAACCACAGTTTAACATTTCCATGGGAACGACGGCGTGCGAAGCCGCAGGGCGCAGCTAGTATTTTCATGTACCTACCTATTTCTTTTTTTTTATGTTACCTACCATATTAGAAATATAATTTATATTCGACTGCTAAAACTCCTACAGTTAATAGTTCTGGATTTAAAACGGCATGTGTTATGCCTTATGATTACTTATACTGACGCTCTCTGTACCAATGAGGTAGGCTGAATATCGTGGTTCCACACCTGTCGGTGTAATATATATAAGATGTAATAGACTTAGATTGTATTCGTTGTTAAGTGATATACTTGGTGGTTTCTTTTTCACTTCTTCCGCTAGTGGACAAAAAATTTAAGTGAATTAAAGTCAATTGCACCTTATTTCTTGTTTGATAGTTTACTATTTATCAAGCTGTATAAATAGTAAAAATTTGACTTGTCTAGGTGCTTATTTTGTAAGTCTAAAGAAATAAACGATTTGACTCTGACTCCTCATTGGTCTGAAGGTACATTTTATTAATAAGGTAGAGAGTAATTAATTCAATAATTTTGTAAATTGTTTCTAATAAAAGTATCTACGAGCTCCTTGCCGTGTCTCTGAGCTTTTTTGTCGAAGGTATACTTATATACGTGAAAATATACTTACCTTATGTACGCGTAGGTATATTTTCTGTTTTCTACGGGGAATAAAACTAGCCGTAAACGAATTAATTTCTGCACCTTAGGTATAAGCTGTTGCTTTTAAATAATTTCATGAGTAGTTACCTACTTAAAACCGTTTAGGCACTTAATGTACGTATCTAAATACCTACATACCTACCTAAAATGAAAATCGTACAATCCATTAAAAAGCTCTGAGGTAACAAATTGAAAAGCTCCTTTTTTGCAGTCGGTTAAAAAATGAAATGAAATGATATTATTTTTCAGCCTCCAGCGCCTACTCCAAAAGGTAAAAAGCCAGCTCTGCCAACAGCCAAGCTGGTGGCGGATCCATACGTGGTGACTCTCGTGCCGAACAGAATCGAGCAGCTAGTCCCATACCAGCCTTGCGCTTAGTAAGTTTAAACTGAGGTTAATTAAACAGGTTAAGGAATAGAATAGATCGAGAAAACTCATTTATATGGACACAGGTACAAAAATAAATGAATGGAAACAATAATTAATTTGTTTAAAAAAACTATAAACCGACTTCAATTTTCATAGCTTTTTCATGAATTTTCATGGGTCCTGTCAGAACTGAACCAAATTAAAATGGGACTACACGGGACGCACCAGCTTTCATATAAAAAAGTATCATGAAAATCGGACCACCCAGTCAAAAGGTCTCAGGTAACAAACAACAAAAAAAGTACAGTCGAATTGAGCCTCATTTTCTTGAAGTCAGTTAAAAACAGTATAACATGGAGGTAAGATGGCATGAAAGTTGGGGTGGTAGTTTAAATTAAACTTTACATTCAATATGTGGGTATGCCTCCACGTCCCTGTGCCGAAATAGGGGTTGGCTCAGCCTGTGCCCTCTGCTGAACATATGCTCAGCACTGTTTTTCAGTTAATGACCTTACTATTAATTGACGTTACGGACGGCAACTTGGCGACAGAAAGAAGCTTTATTAGATAGATTATATCTTTCTTGCACCATCAATAATTGACAAGAAACAACAAATTACTGCTAACTAATCTAGAGTGGCACAGTCAACAGAATAACAGCGATCTCTTCCAAGTAACCTTTGGATAGATAGGATCGGTAATCCGGTACGAGCAATCCTTGTACATTATATACAATATACAGGGTGGGGCAAATTCTCGGCCCCTTAAGGATAGCTACCGTTTCTTTATTAGTTAGAAGGGTTTGTTCTTAGGAATCTTCTGTTTTATTTTGAAGAAAAAAATATTTCCATTTTTAGTTTTTTTTTTAAATGTACGGGTCTCCCAAAAAGTGACATTTGTCAAAAAAATCAAGTTTGTCTTAATCGACTCTATTTCCAACCAGGAAAATTTTTCCCAAAGTAACATACCAAATCAAATCGTAAGTTTGGGCAATAATTAAAAAAACTATTACCATACATTTTCTATGAAAAAACGAGTAAGTGAAAACAACAATGTCACTCATTCAATGGTTCTTAATTTAAACTCGTATGTAACTACTTTCTTAAGTTGGTGGGCTAATTTTGAAAGGACATTCAAAATTAGCCCAGCAACTTAAGACATATATATATACAAGGATTGCTCGTTTAAAGGTATAAGATATATATATATTTATATAGATATAGCCATGGGCACTTAGTTGATCAAACGTGCCATATAGGTAGTTATTATTTGATCCGTTTTCACTTGTTGATCCGGGTGGTATTTGTTGATCCAATGCCGCATCACCGTGAGCACGTGGATCCGAACGGAGCCACAAGTGCCACCATCAGTAATAATAATAATTATGTGTTTTTTATACAAATCCACCTTTTTTGCGTTTTAGCACAAGTTGATCCGATTCAAATGAGCCAATCAGAGCCCACCGCGCTCAGCCATTGGTTGCTTGCGCCCTGAGCCTTTTGTTTTACCTAAATCTGATACTTTAATTATTATCAGTTAGGTTCTCTGTTGATGTTTGTAAAAAATCTCTAGAAGATTTGTTTCTTGCAGGTTTGTTTGATAAATTCCAAGCAGAACAACTAAAGTGCGGATCTACGTTCCGATTTTTCAAAATTTCAAAGGAAATTTAAAAGGGTGTTCAAAATGTTCAAATGTACCAACAACTTGTTTATGTTATAAGTCAGTTAGTGTTCGTAGTCACTTTCTACAATACCTTCAGGAAGCATAAGAGCGATACAATTTTTTTAGGCCGCGACAGCATGGCTCAGTTATTAAGTAAGTAATAAATAAATACACATGTTTTTTACTAGAGCACTCCCTATCATCGACGATAGATGTGGCATGACGGGTGACGAAGGTCCGCCTGCTATTGTTGCGGATTAGATTCCGGCCTAGGGTCAAATGTATGCCACTTCAGCTTGCAAATTCCTTAAGCTATTCCGATAACTTTGGTTCTCTGTCGGATGTATTCGTTACGAATCCTATCCTTCAGAGACTCCGAGCTTAGCTCTTTTCATAGCTCGATGAGCGACTTTAAACTGGTGGACCAGCCCTATCGTCAGTGTCCACGTCTCAGCTCCGTAGGTCATGACGGGTAGGACGCACTGATTGAAAACTTTCGTTTTCAAGCATTGCGGTATGGATGACGAGAAGACTCGACGTAGTTTTCCAAACGCTGCCCAGCCTAGCTGGATGCTCCTCTTGGCCACCTTCTCAAAATTGTTTTTACCCAACTGCAGAATTTGTCCAAGGTTGTGTACTCGGAAACAATTTCCAGAGGGTGTCCATGTACTACGACCGGTCCCGGATCAATGAGGCCATTGATCATGATTTTGGTTTTATTCAAATTCATGCCGAGACCGATGCATCGCGAGGCTAAAGCTAGGCCGTCCAGCATCTGGTTCAGCTCCTCCAGCGACTCTGCCATTACGACTATGTCATCAGCGAATCGAAGGTGTGAGATGTAATCGCCGTTTATGTTAATGCCCTTACCTTTCCAGTTCAGCGTCCTAAACATATCTTCCAACGCGCTCGTGAACAGTTTCGGGGATATAACATCCCCCTATCTCACTCCTCTGCGCAGTCGGATGGGTTTGGACTGCTGGTCCTGTACTTGGACACTTATGGTTGCGACGTCGTAGAGACATCTCAGCACCTCGACATAACGACAGTCTACTTGGCATCGCTGTAAGGATTCCAGATGAACAGCCCAGGTTTCGACAGAGTCAAAGGCCTTCTCATAGTCCACAAAGGCCAGACACAGGGGCTGATTATACTCTTCGGACTTCTGTATAATCTGCCTCACTGTGTGTATGTTGTCTATGGTGCCATATCCTCCGCGAAACCCGGCCTGTTCCGGTGGCTGGTGACAGGGGCTCCTCCGGCTTTCAAAAGCTCTGATGTTATGCCGTCCTCACCGGGGGCTTTTCCATTTCTAAGCTGCCTCAGAGCTAGCACAATCTCGTCTTGACTAATGTCTGGCAGTTCTTGAATCGTGGTCGACTCGTTGGGAACGAGGGGCATGTGCAGGTATAATCGGCCATAGAAATCCTCTATCTCGGCGGATATCTCCAGCTTTGACAAAACGGTCCTCCCATCGTGCGTTTTAAGCTTCGTCAGGTGGCTCCTGCCAAGCTGCTGAGTGAATACTTTGGACCCTCGGTTTCGGTCTTTTGCCTCTTCAATGAGGCGTGTGTTGGAGCTCCGAAGGTCGCGCCGTACCATCTTCGCAATTCACTTGTTCAGGTCTGACCTGTCTGACGAAGTTGCTTGGGTGGTTTCCCGTCTTTTTGCCATAGCCCGAGAGTCTCATCCGAGAGTTTGGATTTCTTGCCAGTACGCTGCTTTTGGCAGAACCTGATGCCCTCGTTCCTCACTCAACGTTTCGACCAGATTGTGTAGGGTCTCGTCAGCGTCATCAGTGGAATCCAAGGCAGCGAATCTATTCCCGAGAAGCTGCTGGAACTTCTCGGTGCCCGCCATGATTTGGCTGTTCATGACGGTTTCTTTCAAGCTTTAAGTTGATATTCAGAGAGCCTCGGAGCAGTTTGTGATCAGATCCGGTATTGAACCTGTTGTTCACTGAGACATCTCTGAATAATGTGCTTGCTATCCGTCATGATGAAGTCGATCTCATTTTTAGTCACAGTGTCGGGGCTTCGCCATGTCCACTTCCTTTGGGGCTGTTTCCTAAAGAAAGTGTTCATTCAGAATAGCCCCTCTTTCTTAAGGAAGTTGACAAGCATTAGCCCCCTGTGATTCCTAACTCCATAACCATGCGGGCCTACTCGGGATTCGTTGCCAGTCCGGATTTCCACCTTGCCGTTGAAGTCCCCCATAACAACGTTGAAGTCAGCCTTAGTGGTGTTTTGTAAGGCTTTGGTAATGTCTTCATACATACCCTCTACTTCATCATCCGAGTGTGCCGAGGTCGGTGCGTAGACCTGAATTACCTTCATGCTATACCGCTTGGATAGCCGAAGGATCAGGTACGCTACGCTGTTCGACACACTGGAGACTTCTTGAACGTTGTTAGCGAGGGTCATATTAACGAGGAATCGGCGATATGCTAGGTATGTTTCTACGGCACATGAACGGCACGCAGCATTTTGGCAGACAACCGCTCGAAAAAAGTTATTTTCTGACCATAGAGTAAAGTAATTACCTATGTGTATGACTTCACCTAAATGAGAGGTAGTTATGTTTTGAGCAATTTTATTTTCCTTTCATTCAGAATCTTTTATTCAGATCCAAGGCAACAAATCTGTTTTCGAGAAGCTGCTGAAAATCCTCGGTGACCGCCTTGATTTGAATTGGGTGAGGTCGGGGCGTGAACTTCGTCAGATGGTTTCTTTCAAGCATTAAGTTGATATTCAGGGAGCCTCGAAGCAGTCGGTGATCAGATCCGGTATTAAACTTGTTGATCACTAAGACTTGAATATAATGCTTGCGTCATGAAGAAGTCGATCTAATTTTTGTCACAGTGTCGGGGCTTTGCTACACCCACTTCCTTTGGGGTTGTTTCTTAAAGATGGAGTTCATTAAGAACAGCCTATCCTTCTCAAGGAAGTTTACAAGTATTTGCCTGTGATTTATTACTCCATAACCATGCGGGGCCCATTTAGGTTTCGTTACCAGTCCGGGTTCCACCATGTCGTTAAAGTCTCCCATAACAATGTTGACGTAAACCTTAGTGATGTTGGGAGAGGCTTTGGATGGCATCATCAGAGTGTGACGAGGTCGGTGCGTAAACCTGAATTACCTTCATGCTATACCACTTGGATAGCGAAGGATCAGGTACGATACCCTTTTCGACACATTGTAGATTTCTTGAACGTTGTTAGCGAGGGTCATATTAACGAGGAATCCTTCGCCACCCTGGGATGTCTTATCAACCTCGTGAAAGTAGAGAAGATGGCCCGAGTCTAGGGTTTCTCCCCCTCTATGCGGCCTTCACATTATTCCAGAACATGCCACTTAATGTTCTCTAACTCCACTTCCAACTGCGCTAGATGATGGTCAAGCCTCAGACTTCGTCCTATAAACGTCGCAAGGGCCAGTTTTTGAGTTATGCAGGGTAGCCTGACGTATCGTGGGGATTCTTAGCACTAGCCTTTGGGGGATAATGCCCATAATCAGCGTGGTCACTGGGCAAGCAAACTTACGGTGTCGCTTATGTCTAACATCCTCAAGATGTATTTGCTAAGCACTGTTTCTTATGCTTCATTACCTTTTGTCTTAAAGGCGTGAATAGTCACATATAATTATTTACCTATTAATAATTATTCTACAGTTATGTGACTAATGCCCTATTTTCGATTTTTTTTATTTTTTCATGAGGATATCAAATGTAGCTTAGTCTTCTGTACTCTTAGTTTTTTTCTGTCTAGATGCCCCCATTACGTCAAATGGAAAATAAAATCAATTGATCTTAGCGACTCAAAAACACATAAAACAATGTCAAATCAATCAAGTAAATGAAAGTGCCAATGAAAGCTTTTACTTTTTAAAATTCTCTGCTTCTCTGCAGCTCTTTTGAACAATTTGGTGTATGCCGGTTACGCCCTTTAAGCATTGACACATATACGGAGCCAACAAATACTGAACCTTTTAAGCCTCGATATATACGGAGTCAACAAATACTGAGCTTTTTAAGAGTTGACATATACGGACCCAACAAATACTAATTCTTTTAAGCGTCGATATGAATAGAGCCAACAAATACTGAACTTTTAAGCGTCGATATAAACGGAGCCAACAAATACTGAACCTTTTAAGCGTCGATATAATATGGAGCCAACAAATACCGAGCCTTTTAAGCGTCGTTATATATGGAGCCAACAAAAACTGAAGTTTGTACGAAAAATATATCTACGTTACTAAATATACAGTTTCGTTTTATCGGATCAAACAAAGCTCTAATTTTGATAATATAAATCGATAAGATCAACATACGACTTAGAATTTAGGTATATAAAACGGAGCCAACAAGTGTTAGAGCGTTTCAGAATTTTGGCCGTTACGGAGTCGATTAAGTTCGAGACCGTTACGAAAATAATGTCGAGTACATCACTTTCTCGATGAATACGTTTGGCAACGTCGCCCTCAAATTTGCGCCGTTGCCACTCCGGTCAAGATCTATGCAACCGGAGTCGAGTTATAAGGGGGAAATGGTGGAGTCAGGAATGCACGACAATTGGGCTGGATCAACTTAGTGCCCAAGTTGGTATTTATATATATATATATTTATATATATATATATTTATATATATATAATATATAAGATAAGACAATACCCGGCTATATCTTTTTTATTTTCAGTTGCGTGGAGGACTACATTATGAATTTGGTGTTCGAAACCCCAGCTGTGCCAGCTGATCAGGAATACATAGAGGAGATATTCCACCTGGAAGATGTCAACACCAAGTTTGGAATTTACACTTTAACGATTCCCGCGTAAGCATTTGGAGACTTCCTATTTATAATTATAAATAATACCTATAGTGGGACAATTCACACAGCATTAACTAGTCCTAGCCAAGCAGAGCTTGTGTTATAGGTCATCATCATAATCATCAGCCTATATTAGTCCACTGCTGGACATAGGCCTTCCTTGATTATTTTTTATTCACTATAATTGATTTTAAATTGATCTCTAAAGGTAAAAAGTGAAAAAAATAACAGTTGTTTTAAAAATTTTGAACTGTTGTTTTATAAAAGCAAAAAAAAAACCTATTTTTTCCAACTCTGTTAGAAACTTTTGATCGAGGTCGAGTCGACTAAACCTTTACACCATGGATGATTCGATGCCAACGATCGATCGGTGTGGTATAGAAACTATCGATCGAAGTCTACTATTCCATTCCACCATCGATAGACGATCGATCGATTGGTATGGTAGTAGCCATCGATCGATTGATGTGGTATACCCGAATAACTATTATTATTATTACCTAGCTATTTTATTTACCTACCTACCTCCACATTTTACTAACCAACTTATAACTTTGCTGGTAGAATAAAAGCGCATTTTTTTTACAGGAAACGCCATCCATACCGTGGATCTAAGGGCAAAGACTAATTAAATGACTTATTGCGTTTGCGTTGAGTAGGTATTAATAAGTGCATGAAACATATGGTGTGGTGGGTGTTGCATGACCCAAGTGTGCACTTTTTTTGATGTATATAAAGTTTTGTCTCCAAAAATGTTGTTTTATTTTATATAATTTTTCTATTATGAAGGTAGTTGAGTAGTTGAGTGGTGCTGGCTTACAATTTACACCACCCCATCTCTTCCCGTAGGTGTCGTATGTGACACCACCACGATATCCACCGGGGGCGGGCAACAGCCCCCCTGCAAAACAATTCTACCCTCTACGATCCAGCTTCCATACAAGTTCTCCCTTAGGATAGCTCATTTATGCTAAAACTTACCCTGTTACGGGAGGTAGCATTCAAACCTCTTGTAACAAGGAAAGTGTCACACTAATATTATAAATACAAAACTTTGTATGGATGTATGGATGGATGAATAGATGAATGGATGTTTGTTACCTCTTAACGCCAAAATTACTAAACTTATCGGACTGAAATTTTGCATACAGGTTATTTTAATCCTGGAATCAAACACAGACTACTTTTTTTCCTATAAATCAGTTCCCATGGGATAGAAACCACCTTTAAACATTGCCTTAGGAACAATGCGTGTGAAGCCGTGGGGTGCTGCTAGTTTGTTTATATTTTTACCTCCGGTAGCTCTTTCCTAGGTTTCTGGACTATTCCTCCAATGTACACCACATTAGGTGGAACTGGCCTATTCTGATCCCATAGTGGATGAACATTCAACATCAACAAATCTACATTGTTCTCCAACTCTGTAATGGTCGGAGTATCAGCCCCATATAATCTCTTCAACATCTTGTTGTCTTCAGGTACTTGACCTTGGAAAATGTATTCTATCATATAATGGAAATAGAGATCATTTATCTTCTCCCAGAATGTCAGATTGTACAGCCGTTGTCTGAATACAGTGGGGTATAAAAGTGCAGGCCTAGTCGGAGCCCCAACTATGTCGTAAGTAGGGTTGAATGCACCGAAGGAACTAGCTAAGATCACTGGTACTCCTTTCAGAAGGTGCGAGTATACAATATAAGGTCTCATCACCGCTTCAAGTATTAACAGATCGAATTTCTGATTTTCCAGTACACTTTGAATTTCTTCTGAAGCTTTGTGCTTTTCGAGCAGAAGGCCCGCCAAGGGCTGGAACTGCTTCATTTGTCTGATTATGTCATTTTTTTTCCCGTTTGTTAGTCCACTTTCATAGATCATTCCTCTGACTACTTCGTATGAGGTGTCGTGAACGTCTATCTCGGTTATGTTCTCTGGAGTCTGTCCTTTTGGGAACATGGGGTCAGTAGTGATGACGGTGACCTGGTGACCTCGTCGGGTCAGCTCCAGGGTCAAGGGGCGGAAGGGAATTTGATGACTGATTGATGGGCTCGGTACCAATATCAGAATTCTTGCGGACTGACATAACACACACAAACTTAGACACAGAATAAAATACTGTGATTTACACATTTTCCTTCTTTAAATCAAGGAAAATACAATTATCTACGTAAGAGTTTAAACTTTAAATCGCTCGTACAAACAAGGCACTTTGACCGTGACCGCCAAAACAAAAGCAAGGAACGAACAGCCAAAAGCAAAATCAATTGAATGAATTAATACCGCCGCGCCAGCCGCCACCGCCAGCCAAGCCAGTGTTTCCGGCAGTTATAACGATAAATAAAACTCTGCGCACACAGACGCTAATTAATTAGCGCGTCTTGTGAAACGAGATTTCGACGATTTTCTAGCGCGATTCCTTACACACTGCAGCGGCTTATTATTATGCGCAATTTCGGCGGCGTGGCCGGGTGAAATGAACCATTAAACGAAATTAACATAAATAAATAAATGCTGGCCGCGCTTCAGTCCGTGATTTATAGATAAGCATTTGCACAGTCCAGTTGCACGAGGTTTCTTGCGCGTGCACACATTCAAGCCAGTGTACTGTGGTGTTCCACCTTTTTGCACAGTGTTCACTGCACAAATGGGACTGCGCTGCTCAGGCAAAACGGAGTGTGTTGTGTACCCGGGCCTTAACAAAATATTTTTGGTAGAATTGAAATTGGCGTCTGGTAACATCACAACAAATGTCATATAATATTGGTGTAGGCAGCTAATTTGAAAGACCCGAGTTAAAGGTTATCCAGTCGAAAAACGACAATATTCATAAACCTCCAAGAACCGTATTTAATTTGATCCGTGAATGTAGAATTTAGATTATAATATAAAAAATGATGAAAGTACCAAAAATATTAAACCGTGCAACTTAATTGTTTTCGGGAAGCGTAATCCCATGCCAAGCGAAGTTTGATTAATCTTATTTGAATTCCATAATTCCATGAAAAAAACGTTTATACGTCTTAACTTTTTTTAACTTTTTTAGCCTAGACTTATTTATAGTAAAAAGCAATTAACTGATCTTCTTTATTTGTATGGAGGCCAACCTAAAAAGTAGAATAAATAAAATAATAAATAAATAAATAGCTAGGAAGTCCAAAATTTTCGGGATCTCTACCATGGGATCGAGAAGAGAAGCAAGGGTGCTTGCAAAATTGCACGAGCACAAAAAGTAGGAACAGGCGCGAGGGCACCGACTGGCTCCTCAGGAGGTCTAATATGTGCGGGAACAAGCGAGGGAGGCTGCTATCCAGGAGTGGGCCGAAGAACTGAAGTCCGCTAGCTATGGCCGGTGGACTATATTAAGACAGGACGTCTTGGGTGGGAGAGTGGGTGCACTGGGAATACGGTGCTCTTACGTTCCGATTGCAGGTACGGCCCAAAACAACCACACATGTAGTTGGAAGGAGGCCAAGAGAAGGAGGCCAAGAGGAGGATCCAGCTAGGCTGGGCAGCGTTTGGAAAGCTACGTCGAGTCTCCTCGTCATCCATACCGCAATGCTTGAAAACGAAAGTTTTCAATCAGTGCGTCCTACCCGTCATGACTTACGGAGCTGGAAAGAGCTATGCTCGGAGTCTCTCTGAAGGATAGGATTCGTAACGAATACATCCGACAGAGAACCAAAGTTATCGATATAGCTCAAAGAATTAGCAAACTGAAGTGGTAGTGGGCCGGCCATATCTCGCGAAGAACCGATAACCGCTGGGGTAAACGAGTTCTTGAGTGGAGACCGCGACTCGGCAAACGTAGTGTAGGACGCCCTCCGGCCAGGTGGGATGATGATCTGCGAAAGGCACATGCTGGATGCGTCAAGCTGAAGACAGGGCGCTATGGCGCTCATTAGGGGAGGCCTATGTCCAGCAGTGGACTAATATAGGCTGATGATGATGATGATGATGTAGTTGGATGGTTGTTTTAGGCGTTACCTGCACTGCACTGCGTTGCAAAAAGAGAGGCAGCCCCCCTACCTGTCATGACTGCGGCGCCCAGGAAGATACAGCACAACATACCCCTAAAAAGTGTTGTAATGCTTGGTCATCGAAGCGTCAGGCGCTGGAATGTTTAGTTGGTCAGGACCTCTTGCTGCCAAGCTTGGTGAATGCCATGCTTGACAGCGAAAGGGCATTGGGAAGCCATAGTTTCTTTCTGCGAGGATGTCATGTCTCTAAGCAGCGGAGCAAATCAGGGAGGAAAACCCTCAAGCTGAGCTGCTCCGTCGGCGGAGGACAGGATGAAGGTGATGGCAATTCCATCATCTTCTTCTGCATAGTGAAGTCCAGCTGAGTGATGCTACGATGAAAACCACCCCCGCATTGCACAGGTCTCCAACAAAGAGCGAGTGTGCCGTGGAACGAATCGTCTGGTGACGACTGGTTTGACGACGCTCTGGCACTAAGGTGAGACAGGAAGTATTGATGGGTATTTAGTTGGTATGTCACTAGCTACTTGCACTCCGTTATTATCTTAGTGGAGAGTCCAACATACCCCTCTAGCCCTGCTCAGGCTAGAGGCAATGCGCAAAAAACATTTTCCCATCGAAAAAAGGGAATCCAACATAGAAGCAGCTGGAAACACTGGTAATGTCAAACAAATGTCATGTCTTGGCTCTCTCCGCCCGCCATTGAATTTCATTTTAGCCGAGAATTGAAATAGGTTGTTACCTTTCACAAATCGGCAAAAATCCCTACAATCTTTCTACTTTCTTCCGTTATAATAAGATATATCCCGTGCACAAACAATATATCCAATGGCAGACAGAGACACAGATGAGTTAAACATCGACAATGTAATAAAAAAATTACTAAAAGGTAATTGTTGATATTTGGCGGAATTAGTCGAAATAAACAAAATACCAATGTTAATTGTCGAAATTCTGTATGATTCAGTGTTTATTTGTGAAGTGCTAGTGATATTTACGTGATTTTGGTGTCTGGTGAATATGTTTACGTTTTGTTTTCAGTGAGAGGCGAGAAGCCTGGAATGAATGTTCAGTTAACCGAAATAGAAATCAAAGGGCTATGTTTGAAATCAAGAGAAATATTCTTATCACAACCTATTTTACTGGAACTCGAAGCCCCGTTGAAAATATGCGGTAAGTTCTCAAACATCAATGATTGGTTGAATCATAACATAACTCAAGTGAACCAAGTATTTTCCTGCTTTGTAGAGACTTATACCCATCCCTCCCTATGCATCAAAACCTCCACTGGCTTACTTACAGCCAGCAAATTTGCTAACTATCAGTGTTGAAAAATTTAAGATGTTACCAACCAATACAGATTGTAAAGTTGGTACTTTTTGCTATGTACCTACCTTCTCTTTTGGTCTCAGCAATCATAATAGCATTGTACTATTGTGGTTCCACTTACTGATATCTGCAATTTGTGGGGATTATGCAAAGGAAAAAGCTACCTATTCAACTTCACTATTTATGCAGATTTTTTCTATACTTGTACTGTGTTGTGGTGCCACTTAAGCATTTGATCATCTCATCCATTTGCGACGACAGTGTGACATCACAAAATCTCTAATTTTACAGGAAACTACTTTTAAACTTTTGAATGACCATAACTTTTAAATTATTATCAAGATATCTTTACTATGTATGAGTTGATTACAGTTTTTTATAATGAAATGATTTATTCAAAAAGAAGTACACATCTGGAACGAAAATAATTCCTTAATAGAGTTTGAAAAAAAAGGTAAATTTATCATGTTTTTCCAGAAAAAACTAAAGTTTAAAAGGTGACAAAAAAATGTCTCGTAAACTTTGCTTAATTTTTTTCAAGAACAGTGTGATAAGTAACAAATGCCACGTTGTTGAATTAAAAGAAATTAAAAAAGAAACTCACCTTTATCACCTAGGTCGTGGTAAACCCGTGATGTCATGTTTTTCGTCACAATCAATAGCACTTCACAATGTCAAGACCCAGATGACAACTGAACTGTCACTGTGTTGAAGCAAACTCGATCGACGAACGAGACAGTGCTAAACTGTGATATTTTGTTTCATTCTCTCATTGTACTTGTTTTATTAGCCGGAAAAATATCCTGTTTTTGAAGATGGTAGAGCGCGAGATCGCGATTCAGAATATCAATAAAACGAAAAATCAATGTATAATTTGAAATGTCACATTGTCGTCGCAAGTGGACGATCTGTACATTGTTTTATCTATTTTGATCTCTAAATTGTCAAATAATAATAATAATAATAATGCTGGACAATTCACACAGCATTATATAAAAAGAGAAGCTTTTGCCCATTTGTCCATAAATGTAGAGGAACTAATTATGATATAAATACTCGAAACTTGGCTAAAATCTAGAAAGATATTTCAAGTATGCAAAGCTTAGGTTTAAATACAATACAAGCAAGAAGAATAAGATCAAAACTACATACTGAACCTATCATGTACTGTGATTTTACATAAATTGTCCTTAATTTAATTTCATTTGTTGGCATACAAAACAAAACATTCAAAACATGATTAGAAAATAACATATTAATGAGGATTAATAAAGATAGATACTTAGCATGTTGGACTCAAAATAATTATTATCTCCAAATGATTTTTTACAAACTATTTTAATTTTTGATATTATATGATTGATATGAGAAATGAGCATCTCATGACCACAATCTAGTAACAATTAATCAGTCAGTACTCTTACAACCCTGGCTAGATGTGAACTGTCCAACCTTTCTAAAAATATTTTCTCAGCCATTGCCTAAACCTGACACCAACAACTACAAGCCTTACCTTGCCCACAGGTGACATCCACGGTCAATACTATGACCTCCTAAGGCTGTTTGAGTATGGAGGTTTCCCCCCAGAGTCAAACTACCTGTTCCTTGGAGACTATGTGGATCGCGGCAAGCAGTCGCTGGAGACAATATGCCTGCTGTTAGCGTACAAGATCAAATACCCGGAGAACTTCTTCCTTCTGCGTGGGAACCATGAGTGTGCTAGCATTAATAGAATTTATGGGTGAGTTTACTTTTTTATCATCATCAGACTGGACATGGCCTCCCTAATGCGCGCCAAAGCATTGTGTCTTCATCTTGCCACATCCAGCATCTAAGTTAAAAGAACATTTATTTTCTCAAAAGAAATACATTTCACTTATCTGAGAAAACATCTGACTTCAGTCTTACACTGTTTGTCATCCCAATTGCTGTTGAGTCTAGCAGTCGGCAACTTGCAGTCCATGTATATGAGCCGTAATTGTTATTGTACTCAAATGAGCAACCTAACACCTATATAAATGTTGTAGATATAATTGTAAGCTTCTACAAGAACATCTCTATTATACACACGGAATAAGTAATTTCGCGTTATAATTCGGGCAAGGGACCGAGTGCCTAAATGGTAAATTTTTAAAAGCTGGCGCGATTTCTTTTGTTTTTCTTTACTCCCTGGACACTGGACCATTTCACCATACTCAAGTCGCATATCGGCACATAACATGCGCAACTGTGTTGCGCTACAAGAGAAACCGTGTGTGCCTTCTAGGATTCCTTCTTGAACTTATAGTGCGAATCAGACAGTTGCGGCGTAGCGTAACTAATAATAACTCAAAGACCTATTTTTTTTCTTTCTTCATACAAAACGTGCAATTAAACCTCAAAACAAAAGACTTTCCCCCATATATACACAGACACATAATGGTCTGCTAAAATAAAACAGCTGATAAGTAGTGTTATTTCTCAGTCTGACTTATGTCAATAGAAGAAGACAGAGATTTAGCAGTGTGATAAGTTAGCAGACTATTATGAATAAGGGGGAAAGAAAATATGGAACTGTCAAAATCATTACACATAACTGATTACACATGCCATCTACGCCCCGTGCGTGTGCCGTCCCCGTGTCCATTGAATTTGACCGCAATAAAAGCTAAACCATGCATACTGTTACTGTAATCGACTTTGGTGGCGACCCAGCCTTGCTGACTATAAAAAATGTGTCATATAAACAACTTAGCAAAAATGATTTATTGCAAATATGTGAAAACGGGGCCAAGTTCGGAAGATGACTTTGCAGATAGCAGTCTTTGACTTCCTTATTTGCAACATTCATAGTGGTTTACCATAAAACTTACTATTCTATAAAACACTCGGGAATTCGCGCTTAAAAACGTTTAGATCTTATTATAAAATGAAATAGCTTATGTCGGTCTAATAATGAAATTTCCTCCACACTTGAGGTACCTAGGTATTTCTATTTTAGTATGATACTAAAATATTAATTAGTCTGAGGCGAAAGTGTGTGACATGTATTAGTAAATAAACAACGTTGGTTTGAATGGTCATGGCTGAAATTTTGTTAAAAAAAGCCATCCGGTCATAAAATTCAGGACTAGAGTTATATTCGCTTTTTATCGGGGAAAACCGAGTACGTGGCTACCGCCAGAAGCTAGCAAATATCAGTTGAGCGAATATCTACGCAAACCACAACACATTCATAAAATATGATTAAGATTCCTTTTTGTGTCCATATCTATTTGACTTAAAAACTTTCTTATCATTTCACCCGGTTTGAAATGCTCGAAAACCTCATATAAATTAGCTAATTTATCTGATGTGAAAACAACCAACGAAATCTTGAATAAAAAAATAAAATAAAAAAAAAGATATAATGCTGGACAATTCACACAGCATTATCTAGCCCCAAGCTAAGCTAATAGTGATGATTAATTTGAGGAAATCTTGACACCATGTTATTTTTAATCGAATTCAAAAAAAGGAGGAGGTCCTCGATTCGACCTGTATTTAAAAATTATTACGGATCGGCTGTCGTCCGTCGTATTGGTAGTTCCGAACCGACGTCATCTGTCTAGTTTGTCTGTTCAAAGAAGACCTGCTGTGCAATTACGCAAAAACCCACCCATCCTATACTTACGTTTGAAAGCCCTTTGAACCATTCAATTCCGTATTCCCTAAATTGAGATTGTTATGGCGAAGGCATCCTTCCACCAATCCTCGCCCTTCGTCATAATCTCAATTACGAAGGTCATTCAAAGGGCTTTCAAACGTCAATATAGGATAGAAGGGTTTTTGCATAACCGCACAGCAGATCTTCTTTGAACAGACAATCGAAGTTGACGGATGACTTCGGTCTTTCAAATGTCAGTAGGTATAGGATAAGTGGGCTTGCTTTTCCTTTAAATAGCATAATGTGTGCAAAACATCTATTCAAAAAAAAGTTCCAGAAAACTTTCACCAATCGTGTTTTTAAAACACGTAATTCAAGATAAAAGATCGAAGTAACATTTCCCTAAATATGAATGTGGTAGCTTTCACAGATTCTGAGATTAAAAGCGATTTTGAAGTACAATTTTGAAGAAATTGCTTATGGCTCACTCTTAACGTATAGCTGCAAATAACTGCACGTTAAGCCCCCAAAATAATAAACAGTTTATACCCTTCCAAAACCTACTCAACCTCCATGTAAAATTCAAACACATTGCACATCCAAACCATTTATGAGTGCATCAGGCAGGTGGTCGGTTATCGGTATCGACAATCTTTATTGAAGTTTTGACAAATGACGATTAGTCACCAGCCAGGCAAGCAACCCTTTTTTAAAACTACCAAAAATGACTCAACAGTGACTCATTCCCATAATCTCACAGTACCTATACATATACATTTTGTTACGACGGGACGAAAACAACAAATACGTCAAGAAATAATATAAAATAACTGCTGCTGCACGCGGCTTTTTATGCGCTTAGGCAGTCTATGCCCGTAACCGGGATACCATTACCCTCCCAGCCAAATTTCATTGAAATCCGAAAAGGTAACAGACAGATAACTTATCTAATTGCACTTTTATTCGAAAGAAACTATAATAACATTAATAACTAACGCATTGCATAGTTATTAGCCTCTATTCCGGCCTAAATAAAAACCCTGTCTTGATTCATGCTAGAGTTGACGGAAAATACATTTTTCATTTGAAAGAATTTTGTGCCCAACGCTAAATGTCACCTTGAAAACGGTTAAAAAGCCGTTGTTCTCGCTTTTGCTGTCTCCCATAAATGTATCCACCCACCACGATTTTACGGCAATACAGTGGCAAAAAAGGTCTGATGTTGTTTGCTCAATAATAAAGCCACCTGTAGGTGTAAATAAAAAATTGTCCTGTGTTTACTTGGCATAGTCAGAGAGATGGATAGAATATACTTTATTGTCTACAAAAGTTCTACACGGGCCAGCATAATGCTAGATGGCATTCTCTACCTGCTAACCTTTGGGTAGTGTGGACAACAATTTAGTAGGTAGTGCTTGTGGGTCAGCACCAAAATTCTGATAAAGCGAGTCCGGTAAATTCTATATTAAATCTATCCATCGATGCTAGCGAATCTCCATCAATCTGCTTATCCAAAATTTTCATAAATCTCCGTACAAAAGATTTAAAAATCCTACAGCCAATTCCGGATACCTCCGGTGGATATTCCTTGGTCGCCTCTTAGACACCCGAGGTGAGAGTTGGGGTATTGCTAATTCGAAGCCACGCTGCTCCAAGCCAAATAATTACTAATTATTGATTAGGAAAGGTTAGCTACTGGGGAAATGATAATTCTAACGCTGATAGTTAGTTCAGTTTAACATGAAAGTTTTAATGCGGAACAAATAACAACAAACATCACGTATTGCAGGTAGACATCACTAAGGTAATGTAGGAATTTAGGTGAACTAGATTTTACACGTACGCGTACGTGTAAAAACGGTAAATCTTGCATCTTGGGCACTATAAGAAGGGAAAACAATGGCATGATGTACAAAGGTGTACCTAATTTGTACCATAAGGTACAAATATAATGTATACTGTGATTGTTATTCTAATAAATAAATAAATATCTCAAAAAAACAAGAATCCAGACACATGTAGCATTCTTTTGATTCCTTTTTTTCTTCTTTCTGATAAAAACATCTACCTCATACATAGGAAATTAAAATTAGTTTGTCAGTAAATAAATTTAAACAAATTCTTAAAACTTTCCCGTGCAAAAAGGCTTACTATAAAATGTTAGATTATATAGATTGGGGTAATCTGTGACTAGACTAGAGGATAAAAAAGCTTGAGACAGGTTTTGTTCCAACTCGAAAAATAACAACTAACGGGCTAACCAATATTAATACATTTACACGGCTTTTTCGTTCTTTACTTTGTTCTACATACCGGAGCGACAGAATAAAAAATATTAGTTTATTTCCGTCTCAGTGTATTACTTAAAAATTTGATCTTTCTTGATCTACATTTTGTCGTATTTATGGAACTAAAGAGTTTTTTATTTGGTTTTAACGTAACTTATCCAAAATTTGGAGCAATTATCGCATTTGCAACAGCATTGGGTCGCAACGCAAGGCCGTGGTCGTATCAATGAACGCACGTCTTCCGTTTGCTAATTGGAGTATGAATGCCGCTAGTTTTAGCTTTACAAAAGCATCTATTGAATACGAATCAATGTTTTACCTTGTATTGATTCGTCTATATCTGATTGTTTTGAAAAAACTAAAAACAAAACGAACTGTGCGCCCTAAATAAGTTCGTTGCCAAAATGAATAAAACGTATTTGTAAATTATATTAGAGAACTTATAGCTGTGTAAGTGTGTTTAGCTAGTGTCGATTCTACTTTGTTTGCTAAAATTAGGATTTAGGAATGTCACTCACTCAACGATACATTTCGATTCCTAACGATTCCTCAATCGTTAGAAATCGAAATGTATTTTAACTACATTAACTTTTCAATTTGAAAAGCTATCGTCTATTTCACATTCGTAAATCCAAATTTTAATAAGCTAATTTCATCTTATCCTAATAAACCAACAGAATCGACACCAGTGTCTAGTTAAACCTAATTTAGGATTTACCTTTCAATAAATTCATCTTTTAACAATAAATGCTATATCTATCTATCCTGTAAGAAATTAATTCAATTCAAAATAAATTTATTCTGTAATCCATTTGTTCCATATCCCTGAAATCATTATAGCTATTGGAATGTGCTCAAGTGACAAATTCATGGATTAACTTAAGTGGGATGGAATAAAACCAAGTATTAACAAAACAGCTGACGTTCTTTGTTTCTAAAATGTTTGCGCATGACATCATACTCTAATCTCCCGATTAGGCAAGATACGGTACATTCATTGATCGATGGGTTTATCATGTCAACGTGTTCGCTCTTATTATAACTGCCATACGGTTTATTTTAAACAGTTTGTCACTTCCTGACTGGAAATAGTGATAAATAGTTGTGCATAACATTTGTGTGTTTGATTTTTGATAAGAACTCAATTTTGATTGAGGTATCAATAAATCCTCGAAGTTATTTAGGAAAGCTGATAGCAGCGCATCGTATTATGAATATCTACCTACATCGATAGAAATTCTTCGTTATCTAAAGAGAACGAAGTCTTTGCTAGACAATATCACTGAACAAAGACCTTCCCTGGGTGTTTTTCTATGTACATATAATAAGAAATATGTACCTATGTAATGTATATTTAGGCAATTGAGATCGATTTCGAAACCTTATGGTCTCGCTTTGTCTTGTATTTTTTCCCTCTTCAATATAATATATCGGCAGTTATTTACTTTAAATTTAAAATAGCTCGACCGATCCATATCAATACTAGTCGGAAGCGTCCCCAAGACAGGTTTCACTTTAGTGTATTGTATTAAGTATACTTAACTAAAGTGATCCTTATGTTATGCGTAGTAGATAACTGACAGCATTATTTAATGATCTCTTAACTTAACTTCCAAGCGTATCTTAAGCTGCCGCATTCAGCATAGGAATAACAACTTTAAGTATAAGAAAGATTTATCTTAATTTGTAACTGTCTTCTAAACCGACAGAGTTTCTTAATTCGGATCTTATCTTTGGGTTAAACCCAAGATCCCCTGTGTCAATCTGTCTTCACAATCGAGTCTTACCATCTTTCAGTGATTCTGTCCACCACTATCTAACGATCTTTCGTCCTTTTTCTGTATTCCGGCCATGATTAAAGTTAGTAATGTAATGCCTGTACTGTTAAGCGCTCTTATACACGGACTGAACGTCTCAAATACACGGACGGCAGTCATCGATTGCAGACGGCAACTCGCCGTCTCTGTGTATATGAGCCCTAAAAAGAGTGTCGCACAGAGAACGTTCGTGCAGCCAGTACGGGGAAAGAAGGCTCTCGCAATGAGCATAACATTTGCACGCCTGCATGCAGGCTGAATACATTTACTAAAATAGTTATAAGATCTGACATATTATAATTTTGTATTGCTAATAAACGATTTGATTTGATTTGAGCAACGATACGGATTCTTGACGTTTCATACTCGCTGCGAAAGATATGTAACGCTGACAGAACCCGGCATTTTATTTCCTTAGTGAGACTATCTTGATGACCTCCAGAAATTATGCAAAAGGTTTTCAATTCTAATTAGGGATTTTCGTGATATCACCGAAATGTGGCATACATTGTGGCGACTACCAAATGTTCTTTGAATTCAACACCTACCAAAAGTAAATATATTTTTGGGCATTTCAGTGCAGTTTAGATCAAGAATCCCAGACTAACTATAACCAGACTTATTAACTTCGCGAGTATTTTTTACCAATTTTTACCGACATTGAGTCATCCCGAGACAACGACAGTGTAATCTAGTTGTTGTAACATCGGGAAAATTGTTAAATAGGTACACGTGATGAATACCCGTGATGTGAATAGTTTATATTTAGAATAGTGTGTTCTGCATCTGATCGCTTATGTTAAGAAAACCTCGTAAAGATTAGATCAACCTATAAATATCTACTCATAATAAAAAAGTGAAAAGTGCTAACTTTGTTCATCACGACAAAATCACATTTGGTTTGTGATATGTGACTTGTGACGTCATCGGTCAACCACCGTCTACTCCATATTAGGCGTACCCTTGCGATTGACCTTCGTACAGGGTCCCGAAGCCCAACAGAAATACATCACCTATCGTACTATACTATACCACACGTACTTTACCGTACGCCCCGTTTGACAAGGCCTTGGGGAAATTTAGTAGGCAATATGATCGTTAGAATTGAGGTCGAGCTTTTTCTGGGTATTTCGGGAAATTTCGTTTCCTTCTGCTTAGATTCAATTAAGCGCGATTGTGTTTTGGGTTTCAAAGGGCGTTTTATTCTTGTCTGAAAAAGAATACAGGATGCTCATAGGTTTTATTGTTATTCTATCTTAAAATTTTTATTTTTTAAAGAAAACTTTGTATGTTAAAAAATTGAGTAACTAAATTTAGATTTTTTTTCCACAGATTCTATGACGAGTGCAAACGGAGGTATAACATCAAATTATGGAAAACATTCACAGACTGCTTTAACTGCTTACCTGTAGCTGCGATAGGTAAGTCTATTCATATTATTTTTTCTAGGACTAAATCTTGATGTCTTTGTGAAGCTTAATGTATTTCATAACCAACCATATCAATTGATTCGGTCGTCGGATTTTTTTACCATAACGCGTAAAAATTGCCCGTTTTAGATCCAATCCAAACACAAAAAGTAAATACATTGAAACATGTCGTCTTAGATCTCTGCAAGTGATTCTTCAAATATGTTTAAAACCAATGTTTTATCTGAATTAAATTTAAAACAAACTTTATTTCTCAGCTGTAAACACTCTGTAACTTAATGCTGTCTGGACAAGGGCTATTAAACGAACTCGATCGTTTAGAGTCTAGACGCTAGTTTCTAACGTTCCAATAAGGCATTGTAGGGCGGAGAAAGCCGACTTTCCTTGGTGCCAGGAATTTACCGTAATTCTCTCCCTTCGTACACTTACTATTTATTGCATTATGTCTAAAACCTGTTGTAAACCCTCCCAAGAGTGCTTACTTTCTCCCGTGCAAACCCATGTGAATATATCCTCGATGATCAAGGGTTCTTTGAAAATAGATCCATGCTTTTAAACTTCTGTGCAAATTATGATTTATTTATTTATTAGTTTCACAAAATCCACATCCCTTATTGAATAACAAACATGTTTTATCAAAACTTACGGCCAAGATTAATTATTATTAGTGATTGAAGCTCCATCATTCGCACCATCAAATGAAAC
The DNA here is from genome assembly GCA_955876795.1 of Eupithecia tripunctaria. Lineage (NCBI taxonomy): Eukaryota > Metazoa > Arthropoda > Insecta > Lepidoptera > Geometridae > Eupithecia > Eupithecia tripunctaria. The sequence goes on from OY041620.1 coordinate 10,558,703, forward strand.
GGTCAATCACGGATTAATTGACAAATGAACGTATCCGGGGAAATTTAGATAAGAATAAATATAAGTTAACATCTAAACCTTTTATCTAGCATTATTCTTCTTTCTAAATTGACCGTTGATAATCTAATAAGAAATTACCGTACTTGTATGTAAACAAATCGCGTGACTGCGATCGACCACGTGAATGCTTAATGGCTCATGTGGTCGCATGCTTCTCTTCTAATTCAATTAGTTTTCGAATATTCATGAAATCTCTAGAGCAATTCAATAAGATCATACCTAAAGAATCGTAAGTATAGGTGGTTGGTCAGGTAACATAATGTAAACATTCAAGTTTTTACTATTTTCTAGGTTCTAAAAGTAATTTAGAGGCAGATAAGAAATGTTGCGCGTATTGTAAGACATTTGCTGTGAAGCCTTGCAAAAACTAACTTTGTATCAGTTGTTGTTTTGGAGTCTATTGTTATAATGTTTATTTTAGTAATGAATCTCTTTATTCTACTATAAAAACTATCGTAGTCTCACCATTTCATTACGAATATAAGCGAGTTAACTACGACACAAATAAGATTCGTAGTTAACCTACCTACAAAATCTTTTTATGTCAACGACTCCAAAACGACAAAAAAATATTGGTAGTTGGTTAGGCGCGCAAAACTTCTTATCTGCCGTCTAACTTCTATTTTTTCACGCGTTACCACAACGAACTATAACTAATATTATACTAAACTATTCCCACAGTTTCCTGGCCCAAGAGGCAAATAGATTAGTCTAGTCATATCTGCAGCGCCGAGACTGGGCAGTGAATGCGAGATACTAAACTAAAATAAGAGCGGTATCTATCGGAAGCAGTATTTGCATTTGATTGAACTGCACACCGAGGCGTGATGGGCTACTGATCCGATCATTCGTTCGACTAAGCACCTGTATCGGTGCACACTGCACTTTATCACATCATTTGTATATTATTATTTCTATGGATCACGACCGATAAACGCCAACAAGGCGCTTATTAAGGGGTGACCTGCGTCCAGCAGTGGACGAATAGGTATAGACTGTTGAGATTGAGGTTTGATGATATCACAACCATTTTGCGAGACAGGTCAAAATCCGCCTGCGACGCAGGCGGTTTGCGGGTTAGTTTTCCGCTTAAGGACAAATAAATAAATAATGCTGCTGGACAATCCACACATCATCGTCTAAGCTTTCTGTACGATCTGCATTATATTTGTTCGTGTGTTCTGGGTATTTTCTAATGTATGATAAAAAATATCTACGCCTAACACAAGTTTTGCTTAGTTTACGCTAGATTATGCCGTGTGAATAGTCCAGCATTATTTATTTAAGTAAGGTAGCCTTCGTCCCTAGAGGGTTTTCTCAGTAATAAGCTCGGAGCAGAACAGGGTCATACAGGTCTCGCGACTGCCCTCGGCCTGTGTCCAATTAGTGAAAGAGTTCTAGGGCGGAAGAACTTATAATGATATGTTTGTAGGGAGGCAAGATAGGGGGAAGTATGTGATGGATGATGAATTTAGTTAGGTAAAAATTAAGGAGACTCGTCAATCTTATTGATGTGTTGAAAATTCGGACCAATCAAAGAATGCCTGACAAATATTATTTGCCTGTACATTGCCCTCGAGCTGGGTACAATAAAGAGTTTTAGAGCGGAAGAACTTGACTGATATAAAGATTAATATGCTATGTTTGTAGTGAGATAAGATAGGGGGGAAGTTTGTCATGGATGATGAATGTGGCTAATGAAATTCAAATTTCTAAAGGTAAAAGTGAAGACACGTCAATCTTATTGACGTTAGGCAAAGTTTTCGGACCAATCAAAGAATGCCTAACAAATATATTTGCCTGTTTGTACACTGCCCTCGACCCGTGTCAAATTATATAGTGAAAGAGTTTTAGGGCGGTAGAACTTAGTACCTGAACTTGACTGATATGAAGATTTTATGCTGTTTGTTTTGTAATGAAGAAATAAGACAGAGGAAAATATGTGATGGCATAGGATTTGAGTTATGAAAATTATAATAATAAATACCTAATGCTGGTGAGATTCAGATATAAGCAATATTTATTGAAGGAAGGATCTCAAATCGATCGATCGATCCAGTAATGTAAATTGCGGAAGACGCGACAACAGACTTGATTTCCGGTTATGTATTGGCGGTTTGTTTACAAACATTCTATGCACATACATTGAGTTTGATTATAGTGGCATGTTGATAATATTTCAACTAAAGTCCGAATTCTTCTTACGGTCCATGACCAAAATTTAAATACGTAAGACTGCAAAAAATAACAAATGTCCGAATTCCACTTACTGTCCATGACCAAAATTAAAACACGTAAGACTTCAAAAGATTCAGTAGATATCCGCAGTAAGCCTAACAAATTCCAGCAAACACTTCATCCAGTATTATATTTACGCAATACTAGATTATAAATAATCAGTTCACGGCAACCGCAGAGCGAAGGTCGAGCTATATTTGATACCGACAGCAATGATCTGATACGTGGCGCTTAGAGTCGTTTGTCTGATGCGTGGGTGGTGCTGGGTACTGTCCTCTCGATGGCTTTTGATGGGTATTGACACCAAACTGTCGCTCTTTAATCTCTGAGCCGTGTGCTGCCAGGTTAGAATTTGCACCACCATAGCTCTTCCCGCAATAGTGCCAAAAAGAATTGCTGAAAGTGGGCTCACAAACTTGTCTTTGTCATTTGGAATCAGTGAATTGTGGTTTTTGTGGTGTGATTGCACAATAAAAAGCCTTAATAACAGTGAGCTTTATTGACAAAAATACTAGTTTTGTCAACGCATAGTGTGCGTGCGTCGGCATTTTGTTAACGCACGCATTCAAAGAAAATGCTACAGTTTTTGGGCGTAAGGGCGTGGATTTAAATTTTTGTTAAGAGGCGAATAAGGGTTCATATAGACAGATTGCAAGTAGTCGATTGCAAGGCAAATGCACCCGTCGTGTCGACCGCAGTTGACCCTGACTAGTTAACTGCACTGAACTGCAGTCGATGGGTACAAGCCAACTGCTTTGCAGTCGGCAACTTGCAGTCCGTGTATATGAGCCCTAAGGGGTATCCACCCGGGATGGACAGCAACGCCTCCTGCAGAACAATTCTACCACCACCGAAGTGCGGTCACCAACTCACATGCGTGGGGATTATAGGCATTACCCTCAACAGCCAATAAGGCATCAGGGGGAAGCGTGCGTCTCCAACCGTGGACAAATATAGGCTGGTGATGATGTAAGATCACCTGGCGTGCAGTGTTTTATGTCTGAGAAACGTGTAAAGCTATTTTTACCCGACTGCTTAAGAAGGACGATAATGTTTTTTTCAGTGTAAAGGTAAATAAATATTACCCTACTTGCACACGCGGTGTATTATTTTAGTTTTTCCATACAAATACTGAGAAATCTCCCGCGCACCGTCACAGTTTCTGCGTTATCATTCAGAAATTCTTCCTCGTTATGATTTATGACGGCTCGAGTGACTAGAATGCGATATCACATAATAGAAATGAAGACACAATGCGTCAATGAATATTGAACAGTTTTCTCGGTTACCACACGTAAGAATTCGTTATAGCAATATTAAGACAAGAGATTAAATTGTAAATTCTTTTGTGAGACCATCTTCACGGCCAGTGTCTGGTGGCGAGATAAAATAAATTACTAGCTACTGCCTGCGGCTTTGCTCTCGCTTTTTAAGTAGCCTATGTCCATCCTGGGGATACCATTTACCTGCCAAATTTGATTAAGATCCGATCAGTCGTTTCGACGTGAAAAGGTTGCCTTTTCACTACGACAGAGTTCGTTTGAATTTATTATATTCGTACGGATTGCTGCCAATGTCACTGTGGTAAGCTAATGGAATTTATTAACAAAGTGATATTACAATTAAACAATAGAAACTTCTAGAGCTAGAATTTACAACGAAAACAAATAATTACACTCGGATCTTACTCCTTAGTAGTCTTACTCTAATCAGACCCGTTGTCCATGAATTTTACATAGTAGGTTAACGTACTACTTACAATACATAATATACTAATATTTAATAAGAAATATTTAAAGAGCGATAACTTCACCCAATAAATTAGTCCCTATATCCCCTAGTGCTTTTAGTTTTAGTCCGTTCATCAAACGACGACTGTAGACGACATTGCTAAACACTATTCATAGATATTCACACAAGTATGCCACTCTATCGTAACAAAAACTACTCATGTGTTACAACTCAAGTGCAATTCTAGTTAATGACTAACTGCGGTCGACGAACCCACAAGCTCGTTTACAACATAATTTCCTTGTCTGTGACGAGTAATACACCCATTAAAGTTTGCTAATGAATCTCATATCTGAACATAACTTATGCCAGGCATTATAATATTTCGTTTAAATTTTAGGAATAGGTACATACTAACCTAACTCAGGGTACTATAATAACAAAAATAGTGTGTAACTGACAAAATAAATAAATTCGTTGTATAGATGTTTGTCCCCTTCTTCACTCCAAAATGAGTGAACAGATCAGGCTGAAATTTTGCAAACATTCTAATAAGTAAGTTATAATAATTGCATACTTTTTATACTACTCTTTCATCATCATCATCATCCGCAACCCGAATACACCCATTGCTTCGTGGTTTTAAAGGCCTCTTAAACTTTTTTACACATAATTTATGCTTGTTAGAGTTTGAAAGGCTGCAAAGCGCGCTCGTAGAAATAATTTTATTTTCATTAAAATAAACCTTAATAGCCGAGCCCCGTTTTAAAAAAATCTTCGATTTGCGTACAATATTAAAACCGATTCCCTGGGAGGAAATTGTGTATAATGGGTACAAAAAGCGTCTCGCTCCAATTACTTCCAGTATGGCATCGTTTCCGCTCCAAGGTCGTCCCTTTTGGTTAATTTGTAACGAAATTCCAGATATTGCCTAAAGTTATATATGTTTGCCCTAAAATGGTCCGTTGGCTGTCATAAAAGGCTTAACCTAAACAAATAGAGCGGTTCTAACATGTGAGACGCAAGATTTTTTGGACAAAATTTTGCTGAGTACCTATTGTGTGAGAATAATCCCTGTGATGTAAGGGAATTCGTTAGAACAAAATTTCTGATTAAAAATTTGTAAATGTTGTCACTTTGTTGAAACCACTATAAAAAACCTTTTGATTTAGTAATTTAGGAATATAATTAATCTAAGTATTTGACTTGACTAAGTGTTCCTTGTGAACCCGTGGTATTAAGTTCATTAACGATTATTTATCGCTTAGCTTGTGTTATCATATCACCTTAGTTTCCATCTCGTTACATCGATTGTGGTCATGGGATAAAAATACGAAACCGTGTATGTAATAAAATAAAAAAAGTAATGTAATAAATTCTATTTCTAAAGTTGCAGAGCATGAAATTGCTACTATAGCCTCTAGCTGTAAGCCAGTCCGCACTAAATTCGAGATCAAAGTAAAAAAATATTAACACTATCCATTCTAGCCCTACACAACTCACAAGCACTCTAGTCACCAAAACCTTTTCTATGAATATAAAATTTGCAATATCACAGATCCTTCTTACGCAACTTTGCAGTGAAAGCAACCATCTATTACATAACATCGACGAATAATGCAGTAACATTAGTATGATTGTAATGATGCTCTGCGATGTACTTTACACACACAACGAGCTATCAAGATGTCTTTATTACTTACTCCCACGAAATTATATTGTAACGCATTAAGTACTTCCTTGTTGTAATCATAAAGTGTAAATTAAATTTACAGGCTCCAAATTTATTGTTGGGTTGGTTATCAACTGCTTTAAATTTGCGTACCGTAGGTGTGGACCGCGCGGCATTGATAATATTAATGAGGTACTTACGTATTCAATATTTCAGTAAAATAATCTCATTACCAAATGTTTTTTATCACTGATGAATTGGGCTAAAACTAAAAAATATTTCATGAATAGCTACATTCGTTTTGAATTCTGTGTTTTAACTAAGTAAGGCATCTATTAACTACTTACCTTCTATGTACTTCTTACCTAGTACCCATAACACAAGCTCTGCTTAACTTGGGGCTAGATAATGCTGTGTAGTAAAGTAAGTAAAAAAAGTAAAAAGACGTTTATTTTGCAACCATTACACATAATTAAGACATAGAAAATAAATGGGTATGTGTGAATGCTGTGTGAATTGTCCAACATGATTTATTTATTTATATGTGCGTATGTGTATATAGTATAAAGTTTGAATATAATTTCTCATTGTTTATTAGTACAAAGAGAAGTTATCTTCAAGCATAAACATGTACGAACTTCAACACATAATTAAGACATAGAAAATAAATGGGTATGTGTGAATGCTGTGTGAATTGTCCAACATGATTTATTTATTTATATGTGCGTATGTGTATATAGTATAAAGTTTGAATATAATTTCTCATTGGCGGGATAACACTAGATTACAAACACATCCTGCTAAAACAGCATTAATGCAAAAAAGTGTTGTTAGTCTCGCTCCTAAGATATTTAACAAACTACCTAAACTGTACAGAAACCTGAATGAAGAAACATTTAAAAGACAATTAAAAATTATGTTAATTTCTAAATGTTATTATAGCCTAGACGATTTTTTTAATGATAAATTGTAAATTGTAGATAGTACGTGACGCTGCATGCTGTCATCTTTTAATAATTTGCATACCGCAAACGGTCAAGCATGTTGTTTCTATATCACTATATTATCACCTTTTTGTACACATGTTTTTGCAAATAAATATCTTTATCTTTATCTTTATTGTTTATTAGTACAAAGAGAAGTTATCTTCAAGCATAAACATGTACGAACTTCAACACATAATTAAGACATAGAAAATAAATGGGTATGTGTGAATGCTGTGTGAATTGTCCAACATGATTTATTTATTTATATGTGCGTATGTGTATATAGTATAAAGTTTGAATATAATTTCTCATTGTTTATTAGTACAAAGAGAAGTTATCTTCAAGCATAAACATGTACGAACTTCAATAATATATTCCAAGGAAGTAAATAAGGAAGAGGATCGCCCTCGAAATGTTTGCACAGAGCAGACTCTTCCGACTGATTAGAATTCGTGAGAAGAAATTCAATTTTATTGCCCAAACGGACCTTGGGTATCTGATAGCCCAAACTAGTTAATACGTAATTTGCGAAACTGTGAAGATTTAATGCTGGTCAAATAATTTAATTGTTTTATTAAAGTTAAAACCGACTTCGAATTCCTTATATTTAGACAGTTTATTCAGTTTTTCAGGACAAATACTCGGGAATATACTTTTTTATGGGATCATTCTCTATTACCAACAATACCCAAAGCATTTATTATTTCAAAATTGGTCCATACATAATTGACGTATGAATAAAACATACATCCCTACAATCAAAAGTGTTAAAAAGAGTTGCGACACCACTACTAGTGCGGATCTGGAAGGGCTTAAAATTATGACACTAATCCGGTTCTAAGGACCATAAATTAAGTTATGTGGTACGAGTAAGGTTTATCGTCAAAATTTTCATATGTTGGAATACTTGGATTAGACATCAACTGAAAATCGATATTTATTCACGCCAAAAATGTAGGTTGATGAAGGTTAGGTTGGAAATATTCCAGGAATATTATCCAGAAACATTTAGGTAAAATTTGTATTTTGGGTGGATCTGCGGGCATCGCTAAATACACTCGAGAGCAATGAATCCGGGTCACTTAAAGAATGTTAAAAATCTCGGAAAATAAAAATGATAGGTTAATGCAATAAATTGTATTTAATAGACAATGTAATACTCCTTAAATGAAAATAAAAAAAATATGAGTCACCATACATTTTATTAACACAAAATTACATAAAGAAAAAAACTGCTGATCTCTCCTTAAAACAAAAATAGGAAACATGAAATTTTTGAACTTTATTACGATTTTCTTGAATTTTAATACTTCGTATTGCCTCCTCGTGCTTCCATTACTGCGTTTACGCGGTTTGGCATGCTGTACACCAAGTTCCTTATACGATTTTGGGGAATATTCTCCCATTCCTCTGTGAGAGCAATTTTGAGCTCACGAAGCGTGATTGGGGGAGGGTTTCGTTGTTTTACGCATCTGCCTAGCTCGTCCCAAGCATGCTCGATCGGGTTGATATCCGGGCTGCGCGCTGGCCACTCCATACGAGTAATGTTCATCTCTTGAAGGTAGTCATTCACAATCCTACCTGTATGAGGTCGGGCATTGTCATGCATAAATATAGCATCCTCACCTAAATTGACCATAAATGGACCAACGTGATCATTGAGGATTTCTTCCACATATCTTACGCTAGTTAAAGAGCCGTTTTCTATGATCACCAGCTCTGTGCGACTTTCAGAAGAAATTCCGGCCCACACAAGTACAGACCCACCACCGTAGGCTACTTTTTCTTCGATGCATGCTTGCTTGAATCTTTCCCCTGGTCTTCGATACACTCTGTGTCTTCCATCGTGCTTGTAGAGCATAAATTTTGATTCGTCGGAGAACATAACTTTTGACCAATCTTCAATACTCCAATTTACGTTTTTAGGATTCTTTAAGTGACCCGGATTCATTGCTCTCGAGTGTATTTCGTGATTATTTCAATTCAATCAATTAAGATGGCACAAAAACGAAACTATGTAAATTATGCCGTATACACTTTATTTAGTTATTTAGTACTTTCGGGATAATTAGGATACATTTGTCTTCAAATTTTGCAAAATATATCCTGATAGCTTCATGTCTTATTTTAATATTTCGCTGCGGCAATAACCATCAATAAACAGCAAGTCTCACTAAATGAATCAAATAATATTATCCCAAAATAAACTGACTTCGACGACACTTGATCGACTAAATAAATAAATAACAATATCCCAAAAGTTTTTGGGATATTCTAAAAAATTACACAGAGTTTGAGGGCTTCGCAATATAATAACAAAAACTAACCCTGTTGTCGTGTAGCAACTATCGTGCCCCTGTTAAACCACACTTCCATTAAACACTTGAAACATAACATCGGGCTGTAAAAGTCGACCTTGAGTCGTTAACGCACCCTGTGTCAATCTTAGCGATGCCTTTATGTTCAGTCATTATCTTGATTGGACACATAATGGACTTGCGTCATTGCTATGTGGTTTTTCATGAGTACAGAAGCTTTGACTGTGACGTCACACCAGTATGATGGGTCGAAGTTTTATGTAATATGCATGTCTAAGGGTGTATGATCGGATTCTTGAAACGTGGATCAAACGTACTAAGATAAAAGCTGTATTGAAAACGAAATTCTAATAAAAAAATCTTAATTAATATAACATTCTTGTTATGAATGTAAGCGGGCTAACTACGAACCTAGTTTGTGGTGGCAGAACGCCTAATTTATGGCATAGAACTTTGATTGATTTCTTTTTGCATGTCACAGTATAAAGCTCTAGCTCAAAGCAAGTAAAGGAAGGTTGCGGCTTCTATTCTCGCCTCGAGACAAATGTTTGTACGATCTGTTTTGGGAACACCCTAAATATCTGCAGAGATGATTTAATATACTCTTTCACCTTATAACTCTAAGGTGTTTTCTATTTATATTAAAATAATCATAGTAGAATCTAATCTAAGTAAAAATGCCTCGGATTCGTAAGTCTGTCTCCCCGTGTTACTTCACATTCAAACTACAACTGCAGCTCTGGTGACGTCATCCCTCTAGCATGCGGCACCATGTTCCTGACACGTGCTTCAAATAGCCCGGCGTTGATAGACTTGGGCACCCTTGAACTTGTTCAATGTCCATCGGTAACCAGAAATACGCTTCCAATACCGGAATATTGCGGTTCTTTGAATGTTGGACTTGTGATTGCTTCAATTTCTGTCCATAAACAATATAATCATTGCACCAAACGGTTTAATGTCGAAGATTGAGCTAGTTTTAGAATGGATGTGGCTACAGAGGCAACACAGGTATACAATAGTCAAACTCGATGTAGAATGTTTGTAAACAAACCGCATAAAATTTAGTAATTTTACAGGTACGCAATTTTCATTGCTTTTCGATTTGAGATCCTTCCTTAAATATTGCTTACCAATCTGATATCAATCTGAAAGTCGACGCCAAGCAAGTGAGTTTTAGTTACTTGTAATGTAGTTTGTTAACAAAGATTCTACTTCAAGTTTCGCTTGTGTATAGGTATGCCGAAAACACATCTTAGTTCTTGCTGGTTCAACTTCGAACCGTACGTCGGCGTCGGTTTGGGGTCAGGTAAACAGTTACGGATTGTTATGTAAGGCAACATTCAACTCGTCGTTTATTTGTTGTTTTTCTTTTCCCAGTGTAAACAACACTCTCTCATCCTTTTACAGACCCGTTTAGATTCTCTTATCAATGTGTTTTCATTACGCCCCAATTCGCAGAGTAAAATAATGAGGTCACATTGCAAAGGTTGATTGAAAATATTTTTATAATATGCAATCGTAAAATTCTCGAAAGCCAAGGTTCTTTTCGGACTGTTCAACGGCATTGTTCTGCGATCTATTATATTAAGAACTAGCAGTGCCTCGCGGTTTCACCCGCGTAGTTCCCGTTCCCGTGGGAATTAGTGGATAAAATATAGCCTATGTCTCTCCCTAAAAAGTAAGCTTTCTAATGGTAAAAGATTTTTTTAAATCGGTCCAGTAGTTTCGGAGCTTATTCAATACAAACAATCAAATCATTCCTCTTTTATAATATTAGTATAATAGATTCGTTTGGATCATTTTATTGGATTATTCGTTCTCATTTCGGCATATTAGGACAACTGGTTAGTAAGAGTTACTTTAGTTATCATGAACTGAATCGCGTCACTCTTGGCTTAGAGCCAGACGATGGCCAGGTGTGTCTCAGTTTATTTCCACAGTATTAGGTCTCAGGTGCAATAACATCAGGTCATTCTACTTTTTATGATTGCATCTATCATTAATATGAGACTTATTTATAGCGTGGTTTATTACCGTATTCGGTGGGACTTGCTTGGGGCCTCCGACTACTCCCGATTTGAAATGATTCATCAAATTATCAAATTATCCATCATTGAATTTGTACAATATAAAATTCAATGATGGATAATTTCAAATCGGTAATATTTATTTGGAAAATTATCCATCAAATTCAATAATGGATAATTTTAAATCGGTTATATTTATTTGGAGCATGATTAAACGCCTATTTACAGCTTTTATGTAGTCGGGTTGTTAGGGTGTTTCATTTTGTTAGGCAAAAAATAAAATGTATTTTATTTGCAGACTTTATTCGCCCCCTGTGTCTTAGTGATATAAAAGTTATCTATGCGAAATTTCAAGAAGATTGAATTACATTTAGAGGTTGCACACATTGAACACTTTTGAAAAATTAAAGAAAATTACGATATTTTCAATTTTAATGACTTATAAAGGAAAAAATACAAATCAAAACTGATAAACTGAAAACTGAAAATAAAACCGATGTACAAAATTTAAGCTAACTGAAATTATAATAGAGCAGAAAAGAATTATAATTAATCAACTTTGTACGACGCAATTCTTTCTTTCGATCGCTTGCTCACTTTTTTCCGATGATGTTCGACGACTCTTAACAAAAACTGTTTTTGTTTTTCATCGCTGACTGATTCGTTAAACTTTTTAATCAAAGCAATTCCTCTCTCTGCAGTATCATTGACAACATTAAGAGCATCCACATAGCTTTTCAAAGAATCTTCTCTCAGTCCGATCCGATCTACTTCCTTAATAACAACTGCAGACATTTGCTCACCTGTACCTTTCAGGGCGACAGGTACCCCAAGCAAATGTTCAAAGCCTTTTCCAGTTACTAAAACTGCAACTCTGTCTTCTAACGTCTTGACATTACCTTGGGCAACTGAAGGCAACAGTGCTATCCCAGTGTAAAACTTGGAGCGTTTTAGGGTGACGTGATTTCTTCGGTGGAGGCGAAAATACAATTTCATCGTCAGTAGGCGGTGCTGATGATGATGGGATGAGTCCTCCAGTATAGCAGTACTATTTATATTAGAAATTTCTGTGTAGTGTTTATTCTTATAAGTCTCTTTTTGTTGTTCTTTAGCAAACTTGGCGTTTGATTTTAACACGAAATCCTTGTCTACTCCACTCATTGATGAATTCATACGATCTTCTCTTTGTGACATAAGGAAGTCTTTGTCCTCTTGTAAGATGTCCGGAAAATCTATTACATGTTGCCGAGAAATATCAAATAATTCGACGAGGTCGCCTTTCCATATTTGTCGTTTTATGATAGCTTTGTCTGTCTTTCTCGACTTCTCCTTGCTTAGATTTTGAGTCTTTGTACAACTTTTTTATACCACATCAAATATTCTCTTCCATCATAACTGGAATATTGACTTTCTTCCATACTTCTTGTAGTTTAGCACTGGTAGATTTAGATGCATCCGAAAGAGTTTCCTTGTTGTTCTTGTGATGATAAATAAACACTAAAAGTACTTGTTCTTTTGAAGGCAGACGAGCTCCTAAGAAATCACCATTGGGCACTTTTTCTAATAACCAAACACCTCTTTTAGTTCCCATTTTCAATTAGAGTGATTTACCGGCAAATAATGAGAAAAACACACATGAAAATCGTTAAATTAAACACACTATTACAAAACATAAACTATTACGTATTTCACTGGTATGAGATAAAAGTGGCCAACATGTGCAACCTCTAAATATCCTTCAATCTTCATGAAATTTGGCGTATATATCTTTTGTAGCAGTGAGACTTTGGGGAAAATCAAAGTCAAGTCAAAATCAAACTTATGGAAAAATGAGACACCCTACGGGTTGTACATTTTAACTTTATTTTATTTGCGGTTTGAAGACATTTATTTCTCTAAAAAAAAATGTTCTCGTATAATGATACAAAGTACTAAGTACTTTAAAATAATAAAGCATAAAGCTTATACCTCTGGGGCTGATAGTATAGTAGTATCTATATAGGTATAAAATACATACTTTAGTACCTAAATTATATTATGTATAACGCTAAACATAAGCTAATCCGCTACTCGCCTTATACTATGGATAAACACAAAGTATGCATAGTCAGCGTTTAGCTTACTGTTCTGTACTGTTCGATTTTGTCCATTACATATTGACAATACTTTACTGACTTACTTGGCGAAGTATAATTACCTATTATTTACTTAGTACATATAAGCATATCTTTGTGCCAAGTCAGCGTTTAGTACCATACCTACTGTTCAATTCTGTCCATCACAAATTCACAATACCTCTGAATAGATCGTTTACACCATCTATTCTCGGATTCCGTTCCATTAACTCCATCACAATAGTATTGCCAGTCCACCGGATAAATATAAAATGGTACATTCCTATGCTGCAATACCATTACGAAAACCACTGTTGAATGCCTGTCGATCAGCGAATGAGGGCGCCACGCCATCGCCAGTCCGTTTTAGATGACTAATGTTTCCGAATTTCTGAGCTTTGAAATTTCCTGTTACATCTCCATTTAAATTACACCTACGCATGATTTCGATGGGCCTTATACTACACCGTACCGTGTGGTCGTGTGGTGAAGGCTTAGAATTTGCACCACCTTAACTCTTTCTGCGAGTGTCGTAAACGGCGACTAAGGGATATCCATCCTTCTACCACCGTTCTGCAATCTCCAACCCGCGTGCACAGGGTGGATTATGGGCAATTAATCATGAGATAAAAGCGAGAAATTAAAATATTTTACCGTTTTTTATATATTCTGCTTCTGCAAGGAACTAAACTACGAAAAATATCATTTTCCACCAATTGTAGACCATTTTGTATGAAGCCATGTTACAATAAAGTATGATGGGACACCCAAAGCACTATGATCCGTGACATAAATACAGTAGCTGACCGGACAGTGCAGCCGTGAAACCCGAGGAAGAACAAAGGAGAATCTTAGGCGAGGTATAAATCCGCTACTGGAGTAACTGATAAATGAATGCTACACCCACATTCATTCATATTCTAAAGGGACTCTTCTGTAATAATCCAATTTAAAAGATTTTAGTTCATTTACTTCAAGCAATTAAACATTCCCATCATCTCATCAGACCAGGTTAAACTCTTGCGACCATAAAATTTTGGTTGGAGAAAGGTCAATAAAGCTATGCAAGAAACACTAGAATACGTAGAAGGACCGGGTCACCTTACCCTCAAGGGTGACCTAGACCCACCGCTGAAATGTCACATCTCAAAATTAAATGCTCTAAGCTAGAACATTATTACAACACTACTTTATATTATATGCCTCTAAACGATATTTTGTCACGAGGCCTTAAAGCTTTATGTTTTGGACGCCTTTCGGTTAATTTTTCCGTTATTCAAACGCGATCTTTTCGTTTCGTAAAACTTGTATAAGAGCTTATTTTGTAAGCCTAAAGAAAAAAACGTTATTCATTATTGATATTGTAATTTTTAGAAACACACTTTTAATGTCGTCTACCGAATCAAAAACTACCGAGTCAAAGTGAGTTGGCAAAAGATCAAGAAAACAATCACCTAGCCGCTGGTCTGACATAGTGAAGGAAATCATGGGGCTCCAGTGACTACTGCTCTCAGACAAGCCGAAGATAGGGTGGCGTGGAAGCAGCTGGATCTACTAAGTTATAGAAGCAACTAAAACAAATCAATCGTATTTGCTAAGGCTTTCACACCGCGCGGTTTTTGCCTTACATAGGATTTGTATGAAACTGGCACTTTCCTTCACGTACGTCATTCGCGGATTTTAATCCGCAGTAAAAATAATCGCGTGGATTATATCCGCTGTGCGGGGTAAACCTCAGTCCCCAGCTTTGATAAACGGCGCGGATTTGACCTCTAAGTAACAGCAAACTCGGATAATTCGATGCGAACTTGTACTTGAGTTGTTTATGTCTAGTCTAGACACTAGATTACTGGGAATCTCGATATTTACTAAACTAGCTTTGATATATTAGACTCTGGGAACCCTTGACTAAGTTTCTAAGTTTAAAGTTTTTTATTTCTATACTAATGTAGGGTGCGTGTAGATAAGTTCAAATATTTCTTACAAATAATTATAATACTGGACAATCCACACCACACAACATGATCTAGCAAGCGGATTAAGCACCATTTCACAAAAGAAGCGATTTACTTATAAGAATTTTCTGCAAATAATTAGTTGCTTCTGTAACAGAATACTAACTTCTGTGTAAGACAGCTCCATGAAATAGTAGTTTACTTTTATAATAGCAGTTCAGAAACATTGATGTCTATCGAGTCGAAAAGAAATTACCTGACACAGACAGTAGCTCAAACTGGGTCGGCGGCTATCTTTGGCGTAGCAAGGGGTGGTCTCATCTCACCCACGCTTCACTTGAGTTGTATCTCTTATGTAAGGAATGGGGCTTGGGGCTTCTAAGGCATGTTTTGTAACACAATTCTATGTTTAGTAAGGCGGGTTTTGCTTTGAAAGGAGTTTTTAAATTTGATAGTTTTTGGCGTGCTTTGGTTGTGTAAGGGTGAAAGAATAAGTAGAAATCTGTTTATACTAAATATTGACAGAAGGGACTTGAGAGTTAAATCGTATATTTAAGAATTATTGTTTACTAAACGTTTAAAGGTAATTTTTTGTATAGATGAAAACCAAGAAATTACACTACATATGTATATAAGTCCAACCTTGAAAATTTAAGTCTCTTAATTTCTACCAGACGTAATTAAGTTCGCCAGCAATATAATATTCCTTTTACCATACATTTAATAAAGCTCCTACGCTGCTGCCAACATTTTCCCTAATCAAAATGTCTGTACTGCTTCTTGACAATGTCCTTGAACGCTGACGTTAAAGGATGTTTGGTTACGGTACGCCCTGAGCTATTTTCGCCGGTCTCACTAATTAGAACGAGCTTATGAGCTTGCTCTGACAGATTTATAATGTGAACCATCGTGGGGAACTAACATTTTACAGAATTTCACTTATCATAACACAAGCTCTGCTTAGCTTGATAATGCTGTGTGAATTGTCCAACATTATTTTTTATAATGCTCCCTAAACTATAGTATTCCACGTAAAGTACGAAGTCGTATATCTCTCAGTCTAAACAATCCCATCTTATGTTAAAGTAATAATTAAGAATAAAAAAATCAAAGATTGTTTATTCGGACATACATACATGTTAAAAATTACAATAAATCTAAATAAATAAATCATAATTTAGAATAATGTAGTATCCAACAGTATCCACCTGGCAGATTTCATCATCATCAGCCTATACTTGTCCACTGCTGGACATAGGCCTCCTATAATGAACTCGTTTACTCCAGCGGTTGTCGGTTCTTCGCGAGATATGGCCGGCCGACTGTCACTTCAGTTTGCTAATTCTTTGAGCTATGCCGATAACTTCAGTTCTCTGTCGGATGTATTCGTTACGAATTCTATCCTTCAGAGACTCCGAGCATAGCTCTTTCCATAGCTCGCTGAGCGACTTTAAACTAGGGCTGGTAGCCCTATCGCTAGTGTCCATGTCCACGTCTCAGCTCCGTAGGTCCGGTCATGGAGGCCTGGCAGATTTACGCTTGTATAAACAAACACGTCTCTGATTGAAGCGCGTCAATTTTTCTCATTTTTTTGACAGGTTTCAATGAAAATTTAGCGGAATAAATATTTTCAAACTTACGCGACCTAAACACATTATTATGTTAGAATTCCGTTCTTAAAAGTATTCTTTAAAGATCGGTATTATTATTGTTCGTATTTATCATTGACAAAGGAAGTGATTCTATTTCTGTTTCGTGATTATCCATCCTTCCTGTGGAGATCCTCAGGAAATAATTGTTCCGTTTGAATAGTCCCAGTAATTTATCTACGATATTGTCACTTTGTTTTCTGTATTCATCATAATTATCAGCGTATATGCCTAAGTTTACTGGAGGTGCCTGTCCCAATATGCGCCATTTTAACCCTAGCGTTTTCGGCTTGTCGTATTGTATTTCGAACCTCGAGTTTTCTCCTTGTCGTATTGTATTTCGACCCTCGGGTCTTCGACTTGACGTATTGTGTAGTTATTATTCAATGCAATGCAGCCAGCAGGGTTTTGGAAGCCCAATCAATCAATTGTAAATACTAGTTCTAATTTTTGCCTATTATTAGATTGTAATGTTCACTGTCAATAACGGCTTTATAAAAAAAAGTTATAGTTGCTGTACCAAGTTGGTTTTTAACGAAATTTATTTTTTAACCGATTTCAAAAAGGAGGAGGTTCTAAATTCGTCTGTATTTTTTTTTTCATTTTTTTTATTATGTTTGTTACCTCAGAACTTTTGACTGGGTGGTCCGATCTTCATGATTCTTTTTTTATATGAAAGCTGGTGCTTCCCATGTGGTCCCATTTTAATTTTGTTCAGTTCTGACAATGGAATCCATGAAAATTCATGAAAAAACCGTAAAAATTGAAGTCGGTTTATAGTTTTTTAAAACAAAATTAATTATATCATCAACCAACCAAAAACTTACTATAGATTTGCTTTCTCATAGGACTCTTAGGGCCTCCGCAGACTTGAGTCACCACCACAGAAATCGTAATAATATTATTATTACGATTTCTGTAGTCACCACAGAGACAAGACAGTCTTTCCTCCTTTGAAGTTTGCTCGTCCTCATAATATTTGTAAAGCAAAAGTAAAACTATCGTGACTTAAGTCTGCGCTCAGCCTTATTTAGTTTTCTAGTAATAGCCTATCAAACAAACTACTTTCTCATCGCGTTTTTTACAAAATTCTATGAAGGGACAGCACTTAAAAAAATCCACAGCATTGCTGCATTTATCCTTACACGATTATCCTTTTGGCTCTGAAAGTACGCCGGGCCATAAATGTTTTATTAACGTAGATAGGCTGCTCTGCTCTCAGCCATGAATAAACAATTTATGACCGTTGATCTGGAAGATTTCGGCCCGGGGATCTATTCTGCTAAACGAATTGCTTCACTGTGATAATGGTATATTCACAGAATGGCACATTTTGGCATTCTACTTGAAGTTTTAGTCTCTTAATCTCTACGCTTTACGTTGCGTTAGGCGCTATGCGTTGCCGTACACAAAATCGTATGAAAAACGTCTAGTCTTGTTCTGTCTATGTCTGCGTCAGCGGTTAGGGACAGTACACAGTAGGTATGGTACCATACGCAGCGTACTATGTGGTGGTTAAGAGACCAAAGCTTAAGATGATAGAAACTACAGATGGAGAGACGCGCGAGTGCAATTGATTGTCGGGAATGAAACCATTATTACATTATTTCAATCTCCGTGTAAATTTGCATAGTGCGTGCGGTTATAGACACATTTCATTTCATCTACAGATTCTACGTCACGATTCTGCGACTTTATCATTGTCATAGTAAAGCAATTGGTTATCAGAATTGTCCCCTGTTTATCTCTTGTGACATTCGCATCGGCACTGAGTTCGTTTGTTTAGTTCTTTGCCGCCGCCGCGGCGTCGTCGTCACTATCTTTTCCATCTGTTTATCGAAAAAATTCAAGATCAAACGTGAACGTTTTATGAGTAAAAGTAGATTCACCTTGACTAAATACTTTATTCCAGCTAAATTGGATGTACAATGTTTGTAAGCACAGTCAAGTTTATTCTATTCCTTATCGATTTGAGATCCTTTCTTCGGTAAAAATAAGTAGTTATTGCTTACATACCTATCTCAAACTTGACGCCAAGCTCTATTTTTTGTGTCGTCGTAAAATCACAAACATTTCGCATCTAGTTTAGCTAGTGCCTACATATTCAAGTATCGTGGTGGATCTTATGCTTGCAGGAACAAGGTTTACATTCCGACATTTCGTGTACAAGTCAATATTCAGATACACTTCGATGGATACGTAAATCCATCCTTGTCAATGTCGCACTACGCAAGGTCACCTTCACCTTGTCACCAATCAAACTTTCAACCGGCTTGATCCAAATAATTTTAGGAATCATTCCACAATCTCCGGAATTGAATCATGGAAAAAAATCCTCGTGAAAAAATTATGTAGGTAACCTTTTTCCCGAAATTCCTTTATTTGTTTTCTGCGAAAGGCCTTATTCATAATTAAATCTGCCTGTTTTCAAAGGAAACACTTGTACTACTGAAAATCCTGGAATCTCGTTCCCGGTATTCCCTGGAAATTTCCTAAAACCTTTTATATGTTTTCCCGAACTGATTAACTCTGATTTGGAAAGCTCTTCTTAAAACATCGAGTTTAGCACTTCCGCTCATGATTCAAAGACTCCCGATATAGATATATCCGATGCTATCTTAAAATTCACTCTGTGCGCGTCGTTTTTCGGAATTAACATGACTTGTGGTTTTCGGATCTTTCCTTCAATAAATATTGCTTATTTTATCTGAAACTTAACGCCAAGCAAGTGAGTTTTAGTTTTGTGTACTTGTTTGTTTAAGAAACATTCTAAATCTAGTCTGGATAGTGTATAGATAGAAGCCCAAGAGCGTCATGGACCTCTGGGAATAAGACAGAAAATCCAGTGTAATATTATAAACTACTAATATTATAAACGTGAATGTTTGTAAACATATCTGTAAATATGTTTATTGCTCTTTCACGCAAAAACTACTGAACGAATCGGGCTGAAATTTTGCATACAGGTAATTCAAGGCCTAGAATAACACATAGGCTACTTTTTATCTCATAAATCAGTTCCCGTGGGAAAGGTGTGCGAAGCTGCGGGGCGCAGCTCGTATTGTATAAAGCAGTCATAAAACAAGGCATGACATAGTTCCACAAGCGCGAGTCGCAACAGTCCCAGTCGGAAGTGTCATCACGGCGAGTGTAGGGTGCTTAGCTTACACCCCACACCCCAGTGGGTGGGCCCTCTTATGTTGCTTCCTGTCTCTAAACGGTAAACGATGTGTTGTAGACTTACAGAATACGTTTTTACTATAATCTGTATAGAAACGAACCGCTTTCGTATACCTGGCGAGTATCTCTTATCGACTTAAGAGTGTGCTATAACGCCGCTACGAAATTGATTTCGAGCGGGATGACAAGATATGGTTGTGTATCTTTAATTGACGTAAGTGACATGTTACCGTTTCAATTAAAGTAAAATAAATAAATAAATGGTTTCCTCGCGAGTGAGAAGTTCAGAGACGTGCACCGAATTTTCTATGCGTCAAAACTGTTACATAAATAATGAAACAACCAATCGAAAAATTAAAAGACAGTACTAAACAAATTCTTCTAGGTTTCCTAGCAAACAAAAACCGGGGGAAAAAAGTGTGCGGTTCCTGAGATATAGCAAAATGTGTATATAGCAAAACATATTTTTATTTTTTCAAAAAAAAAAAAAAAACCGAGAAAACTATCACCAATTGTGTTTTTAAAACACGAAATTAAAGATACCTAAAAGATCGAAGAAATATTTCCCTTAATATGAACGTGGGAGCTTTCATAGATACTGAGATAAATAACGATTTCGAAGTACAAATTTTCCAAAATAGCTTATGGCACACTCTTAAAGAAAAGTTTTTACTATAGAAACGAACCTAGCTTTCGTATACCTCGCGGCCGCGAGTATCTCTTGACAGGTCAGTTTATAGCTTTGAAGGCACGCTTTAGATTTGTTAATATAATAAAGTGGCATGACGAGACTCAGCGATGCACTTCTGCGGAAGAGCTACATGTCTGACCGCACATTGAGCCACTAGATGCGACCACAAGCTGCGGACGAGTTTTTCATACATTTTGTATAGTATCGGCGCAAACTGAACGTTCGAGTGGCCACGCTCGAGTCACAACTCACAAACTAGAGTTACAACTGGGAGTTGCCCTAATTCGCTATTTGTGGCCGCGTTGGGTCGTTCGCATCGCGCGCACACTTGGCCACAGTAGCCGGTTCTTCCTGGCCTGTGGCGTCGGCTGGTGGCCGCCACTAAGCCACTAGTGACTGCTATTCGTAGCTGTGTCTATTGGCTTGACTGAGCCAGACGTGGTCGCGTTTAGTAGCCGCGACTAGTGGCTCAATGTGCGGTTAGACGAACTGTAGTCGTACGCATAAAAAAGTAAGAATGTTCAAAAGTTTCTAAATATTATGTCTCGATGACAAAATATAATCGCAATAGCGCCGCTAATACTACTAAAAATCACAAGTTTTGTTTTCAATATAAACGCTCTAATTCAATCAACAACTGATAAGGCATCGAGCATTGACCTAAAATTGTTTTTATTAACGCAATTCAATCACTCACGCTCAATGTTTCGAAAACAATGCAATTGTACCTACTGAATCATATTGCTACAGCGATGATCATTGGGCGTACCGCTCTAGTTCCATATGTCTCACTTTCAAACTGTCGATCAACTCAATAATGACGTCTGGACGATATTGTCCTTATCACTATTTATTTTGTTGTCTTGAGCAAAAACCGTACAAACTACCGAGCACTCAACATGTGATGCTCACCAATCGAACAATTTTAGTTTAATGGCAGACGTCTTCACCGTCGTCAAAATATAAGGAAGAAAATCAAGTCACGATTATACCTATTATTTTTACTTCAATACTTACTACGATTGTAGCATCATGGAAAATTCCTTTTATTTTCGTCATCAAATAACCGAAGGCGTGTCAACGTGCTAATTCCTTCGGCACGCAACTTTTTAGGGCTTGTTTACGGAGACGCGAGCGTGCGGCGTCGCGTCGGGCGGCGCGTTGGGCGTTTCGCACTGTTTACGGAGATGCGGGGCGTGCAGCAGCCCATGTCTTCGCACGAGTAAACACGAACATATCGCAATGTACGGTGATGTTTATGGATAGGCTCAGGGTGGGGCGGTGCACGCCGCGTGAAACGCTTCTCCGTAAACACACTATACCAACGCCATATGTTTAAAATGAGTGCGGGCCGCGCCACTGCACGCGCCGATGCACGCCCCGTGTCTCCGTAAACAAGGCCTTAGGCTACGCGAAACTGTACAACAATGCTCACGTGTTATGATCCACGTGCTAGCTGCGCCGCTCTCGCACGTGATACGCATTTCTTTATTCATCCTGGATATACAGTTGTTAGAGGGAGTTAGAGATCATCCAGCTATTGTTTCTGAGTTTCTAATACTGGCTGGTTGTCGTCTCATAGACTAGTAATAGGTATTCTGATTCGGTTCGGTCTATAAGGTCCAATTCCCTGATTGTCCAGTCTCCGAAAGTCTTTTCACTGACAGCCCATTCCCCAATGTCTTATTCCCCGAACGTCTATTTCCCGAATTTTACCTCTACTAATACGTGACAGTTTCTTTCTCAATCGCTGGAGTGTGGATTGCTCTACGAGGTTTATTTAGGAATGTATTTTTATTATTATTGAATAAATAAATAATGCTAAGCATGAACAACCCGCACTGCATCATCTAGCCCCAAGCAGAGCTTATGTTATGAGGGTACTACAATTTTTTTTTCATATGATTATTGTCGTTACTATAAATCTTTGGTTACTATCCCACGGATGAGTGTCGGTACGTGAAGTGTAACTGTGCTTCAAAAGATCATTTCACTTCGCTTCCTCCGTTGGGGAAATTACGCCATTATTTAGCAACCTGCACTGTTTTACTCATGGGCCTTCCTCCTCGGTAAAACGTACTGAAGGCTTATGAAAATATTTCAGCTGAAGCACACCGATTCGTTTGTATTTGCTTCAGCAAACGAAGTGTAGGACGTCCTCCGGCCAGGTGGAATGACGATCTGTGAAAGACTGCAGGCAGAATCTGAAGACGAAGGAGTTATGGCGCTCATTAGGGGAGGCCTTTGTATGTCCAACGGACCATTTGTACGAATAGTAATTCTATCCACAATTATTTCCTTAAATAATTACTCATTAAAACACAAAAGTAATATGTTTCCTCATTAAAAGTTCAGTAATAAGTTGGGGCAAACCAGAAAATACGAAGTTTGCTTTTATCAAAAACTTGCTAACACGAGGAAATGATTACCAAAATTACTTCAGAATTTTTTTACGCCAGACTTTTAAATGAAATCTTTTATGCATATTGTTTGTCGTGCCGGATTGAGTTTTTTATGATTAAAATATGAATTTTACTTATACATCTCACTGTTATGTACCTGTCGCCAACAACGGGTTGGTGAATCAGCCCGTTCGTAGAATTTAAAAACGAACGCTAATCTGTTGGGTATACCGTGTACCTAATAATTTCATTCTAAGTCACTAAATCAACGTTTAACCAATTAAACGTTGATCATTCAACAATAAGCCTACGCAAGTAATTGAATTGCGTCATTTTTCAATCGGCCTATAGCCATTCTACCATTGATTTATTAAAAACGAAGATGAGGTACTGGTTGCTCGAAAGTGGCAACCTCAAATTGTGTAAAATTGTGTTCTCCCACATCAGTCACCGTTTGACCGGCGGCACGGGCGGTCGTGATTCGCGTGAAATATTGTTGTCTCAGTCTCACTTCGGTCCTAGATACGTCTTTCCGTCTTTGTTCTTCTTTGTATTGCACAGGACTGGAAATATAACTGTGAGCGTATGTGTTTGCGTGTAGTTGTGGGTGATGTGACACGTGCCAATTTTTGAGTAAGCTCTGGGAGAACGTAACCTATATTCCCTTTTTAAATCAATGCATTCTACTAACGGACTAATCCTACGATCATCCGTCGGCGACATACATACCTATTAACATTGTTACATTAAAATGTGCATTGACGATTGAGTAAAACATAAATATTAAGTTGCAATGTTGCATTAACGCAATCGTCTACTTACAAAAGAAAAGAATCGACGTGTAGTAAGAGTAAATCGCTGCAATTCTGGCTTCCTTCCAATACCAAGTAGTCTGGCGCAATCGTTCTCAACTTTGTAAATATTTTGTCGTAGTAGCCGTCTAACTTCTGTTATTCAACATGTTCTGCGGAAGGTTTGTTCTAGTTTTAACCGGAATTCATCCAATTTCCTGTTCTTTAAAGCCATTCGCCTTGGCTGTGACGGTCGAGACGTAAGCATTGATCCCTTAAACTCTGCCTGTGGATGTCGTAAGAACAGACTAAGGTCCAATTTTGGAATTGCAGTTGAACGCGATCTAAATCTAAGTACATAAGATAAAATCAAGCGAGCTCATAGCGCACGCTGATCTGGTTAAACTTAGTTTAATGATGAAATTGAACCTAATGGCTCCATACACGGAAGGCACTTTGCTGGATGCATGGCAACTGCACCCACCGAGACGACTGACGGGGCTGCCGCGTGGTTTTTAAGCTATTGCATAGCTTCTATCGCGGGCCTTGAGCGCGGGGACCGAATCCAGAAATTCCGTAACGAAAAAACCTCACGCTCCCCACTCCGATCGGAACAGCGGTGATACTTTTTAGTTTTGCCATCTATCGATGAATAGTAGAACTTTTAATGACTTTTTGAAATATGACGTTTGTCTCTTTAGTTCAGCATCTCGCCTCTAGATGGCATTGCAATAGCTTTACCGCGGCAGTCCCCGAGTGCCACACGTCTTTTTTTTACGTTAAATAGACCTTCGTTTGACCGCAATCTCACCTGATGGAAAGCGAAGATGCGGCCGACGGTGTATCACGAAAGTATAGAAGATACCTATTCACACTTGTCTTGAAGAGACCCAGGTCATAATTGGCCTTAGTTGCTGCTCGTCAATGAGTCCTAAGGCTCTTCGTTCGATCGAATCTAAGGCTGTAAGCACTGCAACGGTGCAGTTGTCTTGCTGTCAGCAACGTATCGTCCGTGTATAGGAGCCCTTAGGTTCAATTTCATATGTCAAACTAAGTTAAGTAACTAATTCCTACAGAGGAGAGTATCCTCTGTGTATTGTATACCACCTCCACAGTGATCACCAAACCACATGCCAATCATGTGGCGATAATAGCAAAACCCCTGTTATTTGGGACAGGTGTGTTCTGCAATATGTCCACTGATGAGTATGGAAAGTCACGTCCATCGATCGACCTTTGCTCTATGCTTGATTGACGCTCGATTTTCGATGGATAATCGATCGATCAGGAACATTTCCCGTAATTTGCAACTCGATTGTAATCACCAGCTAACCGCATGGAACTAGTTTGATCCAGTTCTTTGGTTCTCTTCCGATCACGCACATCATCAAGTATGACGGCTCCCCAGGGCCACATTGTTAGAGCTTTTACTAGTAAAGGACTCCAGCCGTTATGTTTTATGCATTGGGTATATATTTCCTGATCAATTTTGCGTGAAATGTCTGCTTCTGTAGGGACGCTCGTCCCCATTCTAATAATCGTAATATTTCAGCTCTAAAATACGGGTCGGGCTGGCGAAGGCAAATGTTGCCAATAAACTTTAGTCTTGACATTCAAACCAAATGTGCTTCGACCTTTCTCATAAAAGTATTAATTTGAGACGGCAAGAATTCGGAGCGCTATCAAGTAATCAATAACAAGGAAAATGAGAGCTTAACGATGTTAAGCTTGCTGATAGCTTACAAGGGCATCGAAATGATCCGTTCGTGAGTCAGTTCTGGGTAAGGTTATTTTGAGTCAACAATCAAATAGCATCTTCAATTGGTCCATTGCTGGACCAATTGAAGATGCGCAGGCCTCCCCCTGATAATCGCCTTTATTAGCTGTGATCTCATGGGGGTAATGCCTATAATCCCCACGCTGGGCATGCAGGTTGGGGATCGCAGTTTGGTGACAGAATTGTTCGGTAGGAGGCGCTGGTGCCCGCCCCCAGTAAATATCCCTTAGTCGCCTCTTTACAGCGGGAAGAAAAGTACATAATGATGATAATAGAGGCTTGTGACGTACAGTTTCCACCTCTCGAATTTCATGAGATCGGTTTACTGAATCCGATGACGGCATCAAATTCTCATTACATCCGATAGTCTTCACTCGCATGCCGCTTAAAGTAAACATTGATTTTCGATGAACCCGCTCCGATTTGTAACTCAAGGACAAACTCGTTTGTTACCTAAAACTTTGCCAGTCAGTGTGATTTCTGTTTGCTCCTGTAATTGTTCTGAATCACTTCAAAAGATTTATCGAGGCTTGGTCTTTATGCTGGAAGTTTCCTAGATTTGGGAGAGTTGGAAAAATATGGCAACATCAAAAGCACACTTTTACACAGCTTCATACAGCTACAAAGTCTAGTCTAGTTGCTTGACACACATATGCTTGATATACTTATCATAAAAGAAAAGTTATTCGTTATAATTTTACAACGCCCAAAAGTCTAAACGCATTTCAAAGAATTAGCCGGGAGGGAAATGGTATCCGAGGCCTGGGATACCATCCCAGGCACATAAGATACTTTTGATCCCGGAGAAGAGAGTCCCAAGGTACTTTGTGTTTAGGTACTTGCTGTTGTCCCTACCTAGAACAAATGCTTGCAAATGATCGTACAAACATTTGTCACGCCACGGGAAACATTCCCAAATCCTACGATGACGTCTTACTATCGTCTCAAAATGGTCTCAAAACTTACTCAGCCGCACCACGCCGCAAGTTCTATTAAGCTTTGCCCTATTTACGAGTATACTCGAAGTTCAGTTAATCGTTTTAGCCCGAGTTCCATTACGGAGGCTCTTGTATTTTATATAACCTTTTACTGAATCATTTTGGAGGAGATAAGGCGCATTACGCCGGTCGCTCTTAGTGTAATGTCTCGAGTAGCTCATCTAATCCCCCTATTAGACTATACTACCACATTATTTACCTTACCTACCCTCAAATTATGTTTCGTCGACCGCATCACCTTATCTGGATTACCGAATACGTGCTTTATCTCACCGAATTTAATACCAGTTTTAGACCTTGAGTGTAAAGTAGGGGCAACAATATTTGCAAAATACCTACGCTCGATTCGAGATGTATCGTGCTAGGTAAATAATGTACATCATTACAATATGGCTGCCATGGGTATTGGCCACGGGCCTATTGCCTGTTGGTTGTTTTTTTACATCGCTCTGAAGTCCTTCAGTGGTATGTATAAAAACAACCAATTGGATTTAGAATATTCGTCATGGTCACGTGGCGGTGTTTTCAATCCATGATATTTTACCTATTTGCAATCAGTTGGCTATTCATAACATCAATATAAAATACACTACTCAACAAAGTCTAGTCCAGTATAACAAAACAACAAGAACAAGCTACTTCTACTTATTTGTGAAAACTAGCAAAAAAAAGTACTGATATAGGCTGAAGGAAAAAATAGGCTGGAAGAGGATTACATTTATTTGTTCTAAATTCAAAAAATTATAACAAAAGTACAAAACCTTTTGAATGCATAATTTAAATGCATCAGCATTGCCATACAGAGCGGGGGGTAATGCAGCCTATAAAATTGTTTGCCCAATTGATATGATGATACGCACGCAATACATTAGTCACTAAACTCGTATCGGACTCAATACGAGAAACATAAACATAAAACAAAAGTCCAGAGAAATACAATCAATCAGTATCTGACGTGCTGAAACGGGCGATGATGGATGGCTTACTAGATTAACGACCTTGTATCACAAGGTCGTTGAGAAAAATACTAGAAAACCATATAAAATGTCGGTCTGTGATTTTTTATTTATAACGCTAGTGATATAAGAATAAATACGGCGTAGGGCGCGTGAAAATGAGGAATTCTTATCACGTATCAGGCCAATACTCACTTTGTGTCTTCGTTAATGGTTAACTGATATCTTCGATGTCATTTTAGCTGCATACTGTACTAGGAAATCGTTATCCTTCTTTTAAGACAAAATATTAGAGAATGAGAAAATGTTATAACAATTTAAAATCTCGCGTTAAAACTTCTTTTTTTTACAACAAAATGCAATTCGCGTGTATTGCCCTCATGCATGCCAATTTATAGGAGGGTCGTTGCACGCGAATTTCATTTGGTCGGATCTTAGCTTATCAATCTTTTTGTAATACGTAATGTTATTTTTGTGACGGAATAGGACAATTTATTTTTCATCGTTACTTACTTAAGTAAACTAAACGCGACAGTAGCGTGGACCCTATTATTTTGCATGCAAAAATTGACCACTGTACGATTAAAACACGTTACGTATGCAGAAACCTTTAGCGTACAGAGCAGCATCCTTATTGTTCCTGTAAATTCTACTGTCACGTAAGCTAATCTAAACAAGAATGTACAAACCTAAGATTGTAGATTGCTGTTTACCTACACAAATCGCGTGTCTAGATAAGGCGACCTCTGCAGCGTAGTCGGTAAATACTAGGGTCGAGGCGTCACATCTCATACACTCTATTTACTCCCTAGGATATTATGTTGATAGAACTTTATTAATATGGCTTAGGTTTCTTTATAAGTTGGCTTTATAAATACAATTAACTCTTCATTGTACACCACAAAATAAAAAAAGACGTGTGGCACTCGGGGACTGCCGCGGTAAAGCTATTGCAATGCCATCTAGAGGCGAGTTGCTGAACTAAAGAGACAAACGTCATATTTCAAAAAGTCATTAAAAGTTCTACTATTCATCGATAGATGGCAAAACTAAAAAGTATCACCGCTGTTCCGGTCGGAGTGGGGAGCGTGAGGTTTTTTCGTTACGGATTATTTCTGGATTCGGTCCCCGCGCTCAAGGCCCGCGATAGAAGCTATGCAATAGCTTAAAAACAGACATTAACATTAAATAGAAAGGTCTAATGAGCGTATTTTCCAGACATCCTTTAGATAGATGGAAAATGTGTGAAATTTAATAAAGATTGGGGGTGTAGGTATACAAGAATGATACCTAATATATTAACAAATATTCTTATCCAATTAGAAATAAAAATAAAGTTATAAAATACAGTTGACACATTATTCTAGCTCCATTTGACACCTACAGAATTCGATGAAGTCTTAATCCATCTTGCCCTCCGACAGAAGATTTCTCCAGGCATCTCTAATCTGAGCTCTCTTTTGAAAGACTTTATCTGACTTACAATGATATTCTTAAGCCGATCAGCTTGCATCGTAAATAAAAGATTAAGTACTTGTATATTATCTGTACGTGACTGATTGACAAAACACACCTGAACCGCTGATCGACGGAAAATTCAAAGGTGTGCTGCATCAGCCTTTTGGCCTACAGCTAGTAGTCAACCTCAACCTTAACAGCCCGTATTGGTCCACTGCTGGACGCAGGCCTCTACCTGATAAGCGCCTCATTGGCGTTTCTCTCATGGAGGGTAATGCTCATGATTCCCACGCTTGGCATGCTGGTTGGGATCGCGGTTTGGTGGTATAATTGTTCTGCAGGGGGCGCTGCTGCCCGCCCCCGATGGATATCCCTTAGTCGCCTCTTACGACACACGCGGGAAGATTGGGGGTGGTGCAAATTCTAAGCCAGCACCACGCAGCTTAGTAGTCCGCTCACTCCATCCAAGTTCTAATTGAAGTAGCAGCATACCCTTACAAAAAAGCAGGGTATTGATATTTTAAACATTATTCCATTCCTACATAATACGTTTTTTTAACAAAAGTTAAATTCATATTCCAATTGTTACAGTTGACGAGAAGATATTCTGCTGCCACGGAGGCCTCTCACCCGACTTGCAGGCCATGGAGCAAATCCGGCGGATCATGCGGCCCACTGATGTCCCAGACCAGGGCTTGCTGTGTGACCTGCTGTGGTCTGACCCGGATAAGGACACCGCGGGCTGGGGCGAGAACGACCGCGGAGTCAGCTTTACTTTCGGCACTGAGGTATGTTCGACGCACTGTGAAACTCTTCCATCGATCTCAAAGAGATCGGACGCTTCCCTTTTTGAACAAACTCTAGTTAGTAGGTAACATCTATCCGTCTCTCCGATATTCTAGAAAATAAAAACCTTGATGTGAAATCGCGAGTAGAAGCTTTTATAACTATGCCTGCTTACCAAAACAAACATTTATATAGTCACAAAATTTAACTATCACTCTTATGTAAACCCCCTTACTTAACCTCTGACACGGCCTCAACACCACTCTAGAACTTTCTCCTATCACTCGTCGTCGAGATAGCGCAGGTCACGTATGCGGACGCGATTGTTTACCACTGCATGTGCTTGTTATTGTAAGATAAGGGAGTACTTTCTTCTGTAATCTTGGTAGTAAACAGGGGATTTAAAAAGGGGAGAAAGAATTTAATAGGGACAAGACCTCAAATGCTATGTATTTTTTACTACAGCTGCTTAAAAAATACATTTATTTCTTATCAAAACATATGGTAATAAATCCGCCTTTGCCGGTGTGCCTAAACGCGGGAGGAAAAACTCTATGGATTTCACACGCGTTTAGTGGGAGAAAAAAATGTATGAAAATCCATTTCTAACGTGTATTTTTTTTTTAATTTTTCAATATATCAGCCGATAGTTATTGTTATTTTTATAGGCAAAGTCTGTATCGTGGAGACCAGTAATTTGACTTAACTTTACAAACTTTCGGACTACTTACTAACAGAATTTGATAAAAAATGATTTTGTAAATAAATATTAAAACATACTGTACCTGACTAAGTAAGTATGTATGTAAGTATAAGAAAAACAAGATAATAAATTTATTAAACAACAGGATAAATTCGTATCTTATCCATAAAATATAAAAAAGCAGAATACAGTCTAGTACTTACCTAACCAAAGTAGATGTGGTTTAAAAGCAAACAAATCAAATGAAAATACAATTTGAGAACAAGCATGAATTGTAAATAGCTAATAGCAAAAGCAATGACTATAATGCATGAATATCTATGACTCTACTATCTGTACCCGTACCTATCTCATTATTTTTCAACATAATAAATAAATAAATAAATTATAAATTAAAATAATATTATTGGACATTTCACACAGCATTATCTAGCCCCAAGCTAACCAGAATTTAAATTGTGTTATATACATATAGGTTAAATGTTAATAAATTTTTTTTGTCAGGTGGTCGGCAAGTTCTTGTCCAAACACGAGTTCGACCTGATCTGTCGCGCGCATCAAGTCGTCGAAGACGGATATGAGTTCTTTGCGAAGAGACAGCTGGTGACTCTCTTCTCCGCACCCAACTACTGCGGGGAGTTTGATAACGCAGGTCAGTAGAGTTTCCTTTCAGCCGCATCCTTAAAGGTGCCTCCAAATGTGCCGCTTGTGAATCCATATTCTACTAATATTATAAACGCGAAAGTTTGCATGGATGTTTGTTACTCTTTTCGTTAGGGCTGAAATTTTATATTCATACGGCATACAGTTAAGGCGGGTCCAGATATATATAACGCTGATACGGATCACCGTGTCCGTATCAGCGTATCACGTATAAGTTGTGGACGCCTCGATTTGCTCCGTATCCGAATCTCCACAATAGTCCGACGACTACCGACCGCCCTTATCTGTATCACCTTGATGATGATGATCGGACAAAAACCGACACGACCTGGGACGGGACGTATCATAACGGCGTATCGAGATCGCGTATCATCACCCGTCCAAATATGCGATCATGCATGATACGCATCGGCGATACGGATACGGTGATCGGATCGGGCAAGTGATACATATCTGGACCCGCCTTTACATATAATCCTGGAATCAAACATAAGGCTACTTTATCCCTTACATCAGTTCTGAGGTTGAGGTTGAGCTTAAGGTTTCCGACTTATGAGTATAATAAACCTGTTACTCTCCTTTCCAGGTGCCCTCATGTCAGTGGACGAGACCCTGATGTGCTCGTTCCAGATCCTCAAGCCGGCAGACAAGCGCAAGCTGTACTCCGGACTCAACATGGGCCGGCCCAACACACCTCCGCGGGCGCAGCCCAAAAATAAGAAAAAGTGAGTATACCTCAACAGCCTGTATTACCCACTGACGCAGGCCTCCCCCTGATAAGCGCGTTGGCGTTGCTCTCGCTCTCTGCATCTGTATTTCCGGCCAATTACAACCTGGGTCTCTTCAAGACAAGGGTGAATAGGTATCTTCTTGACCTTCGTGATACACAGTCGGCCGTATCTTCGCTTTCCATCAGGTGAGAGTGCGGTCAAACGAAGCTCTATTTCGCTATAAAAATTTATCTCATGGGGGGTAGTGCCCATAATACCCACGCCTCATAGTTCGGTGGTAGAATATTTCTGCAGGACGCGCTGCTGCCTGCCAGCATACCATACTTAGATCCGTATTATGGAAGCTTGCTCGCCATCGATCTCGCTATAGAATAGAGAATAGAATCATTTATTCATGTCAAATATTACAATGTTGTTGTTGTATGAGTGGTATCAATGTAATACTACCAGTAGCTATGGATTGGTGTGTGAATTTTAATAAACCTACCTACTTACATAATAATAACGATTCAGAATGAAATTACAAATGTCTTGTCAGTTTAAAATTAAAATATTCCTCTACGCTATAAAAACAATGAGTCAGTAACCATTTATTGAGTCTATTTTTAAATAATGTCATTGGCAAGTCCTTAAATTATATTAATAACATATTAAATATCTTAAATGCTATGCAAAACGAACGCTGCTGAGTAACGCTTTTCTATGGCATAAACGACACTCAATCCTAGATTTATAATTGAGTAATCTTTCATAATACGGACCTTAGACTACTAGATATGTAGATTGTATTACTTTATTGACAAAGACAATTACAATCAAATAATAAAAATAAATATCATCATTTATTGAAAGAGAAAACACCAATCAAATAACAGAAACAAAATAAAATTAGTATTTACAACTGAGCTAACTGCAGACTACTCAACTGATCCATATCAAGAGCAGTCGGATAAGTCTCCAAGACGCTGGCAACATTGCTCTATAATATCTATCCTCGGTTCTAACATCCTTGATAATTTAATGTAAACAAAGGTTATTTATGTATGAAAACATTAAAAACTTTTTCACTGAAACTGATGACAATAAATACCAAGATAAACAGCAGTTTGATTGTAATTTTCTTTGTTAATAAAGAATAAGAGAGTTGGATATAAAGTCAAATATGTTTTACCACTCAAAATTTAACTGAAAGTAACAGGATGTTTTTAGTTTTTGCTCAGGTTTACAATAGGGCACAGAATTGTGCAGTTTTAAAGTTGATAGTAAACTGTTTCTAAAACCTTATCAATGTATACCAGTTATTGAATTGACGCCTGTTTTGGCTCCACAACAGAAAGGTGATGAAGAAGATCAGAGGTATCAAACTGTGTGATATCATTTGAGAGTTACTTGTTTTGTTAACAATACATATTTTTGTTTACGATACATATTTTGTTTACGATGCATATTTTTGTTTATCCAATTGCTCAAAATACGCATGTTCTTTGTATCCTATGAGATTTTCCTGGTTTACCCTGTTTTTTATCTTATGTTTTATCATAAAACCGTGATAATAACAAATTGCGACCCATACCTGCATTGTGGGGTCATTTAATCGTTTAGATCTCCGTATTCCTAGACCTATTCAAGTTTAGTGTATTTTGAACATAATTATATAGAGATGGACTTGTACTTACTTACCCATATGTTGCTAAAAAATTACACATATCCAATAGCAAGACAGTCAATTACAATTAATGTTTATAAACATGTTAGTTTAAGCGTTGTCGTAAACATTTAACTCGAAAACTATCGGAAATATCACCTTCAATAACGTTGACATTCCGAAATGTAAAACATTTTCAAACCAAATTATACCGAGCCGGAAGTAAAGTGCTATTTGACTCTCTTTACTTCTTATCATGCAAGGCAAGATTAAGGCCACACGAATATATTTTTTTTTTCTGAAGTCCTAGTTATTATAATAATAATAAATCACTTAGGAACAATAACGATGGATACATGGTTATAAATGGAAACGAAGTCGAAAATCTCTGCGACTTCATACGGACTGTAGCGCCGTTTTTATTTAATTTACACAAAGTATAAATAATAACTAAAAAAACTCAAGTAAGGCAGTTAAAGTAATTTAAAGTTGTTGTTATTCAAGACTACTATTTAAAGTCGTTAAAGGAATAATATATTGTCTTTTCAAATTGTAAAATTTCTGACATGCCTTGTTTTACGTAACGACCTATGTTATAAATAGTAAATAAATAAATACAAATGTAACTCGTCTAGCCTCAACGTTAAGAGTAAACATTTGCGACAACATTTTTAACTAACATAAAACATGTTTTATCCTGTCTCTAACGTATTGTTTTTCCTTCCCGCAGTTAACCGGAGCCCCGAGGCGGTCTGAACGCACCTACCTACCCGCTGTATGGCCTTACATTGTAACCTTTACATTTATATTGCACTCAGTTTCATGATGATAATCGATCAACAGTTCTTACGACCGTAATACAAATATATTAATTGCATGCCAAGTAAAAAACAGAACGCGACAGGAAACGACAAATACAGAAAACGTATTTTATGAGCTTGTTTATTCATCGATATATGCTTGAAAAACTATTAATCGCAAAAGCTCAAATAAAAATTGATGACTGATCATAGTTCCATAATACGGCTTAATCTTTCGCGTTTGTCAAGCAGAGTCGCCATTTTTTAAGACACATGTCCCCGATAAATCTTTACAGGATTTCACGGGATTCATATTAAACGCCTATTCATATCAACGCTGTATTAGATACCCAGAGCGGCAGCTATTTCGCTTAATTTCGCCCGTCATTCCACCGAGCCAGGGATTTAGTATGTACCGAATACCCTGCTTTCGCTACCCGCTCTGGGTATCGAATTTCGCGGGGGTCTCAATAGACCTTAACACTTCCATGGCTCAAGACATGTCCGTCAGCGCCACATCGCACCGTCGTGGCTAGGCAGTGAATGCGTTAAAGAGCACAAAGGTTCTATCAATGACCAGATTTTTCAATATCTAATGATAATATAAAGAAAGTATTGCATCGAATATCATCATGGAACTGTACAGCAGAATTGGAAGTTTAAAACCAGTTGGTAAATAGCCTTAACAAATCGACTTCTCTTATATCACTTATTACGTTGACAAATCTATGTCGCCGTCACTTCTCTACGTCTTATGGGCCTATTCTGAAAAGGAAAATTTAAGTTTCTGATACATTATCGTAATTTATGCAAGCAACATAATAGTAATGCTGGACAATTCACACAGAATCATCTAGCCCTAAGTTAAGCAGAGCTTGTGTTATGGGTACTAGATACATAACACTAGATATTTTTTATTTGACATACAAAATAATAACACACACACTTAGCACGAACGCTTATCTTATGCTAGCGACACAAGAGGATGTGTGTGAGGTGACGAGAACCAATCAGAAACTACAATTTTTCCTATTCCGAGTAGGCCCCCTGGATTTATTCCGAGGTTGCCTCACATTTTTACTTTTTATGAACCTCTGTGTTCACGCAAAAGTAATCTACAGGGTGCTCCCGCGTCATAATGTTAAATTATTAGATTCCGTACCGGAATGGCACTGATAATAAAATAAGCTACCTATGTAAGTGACAATAAAATTAGATAGTATATAAGTGATGAAGTATAGTCGATTTGGTCCGGCCTCCCCTTATCGAAGTTACGTGACAGTAAACCTCATCAATCATCTATCTGTCTCTTTCACTCGCTATGAAACTAGAGTGTGATAGAAAAGGATAGATTTAGCCTGTAGCTATTTTGTGGTACAGAAAACTTTGTACGAAGTAAATAAGGTTTTGTATGTATTAGAGTAAACCATGTCGCTTTTTAAGCTTAAAGCTTACCCCTGAAACTAAGTTTTAGTTTCGACGAAGAGAAAACAAACTATTGCAGTATGAAAGATAACGTATGCTAAACTTCGTCGAAATTTAATAACTATTACCTCAGGGTAAGGCTGTTATTTCATACTGCAACATATACAAAATTACTGAAAAAGAGCTGGCTGTCAAGAACGCTTCGTTTTCAAATTGTGTAAATGTTTCAGTTTAAAATATGAATGTAACTAATCAAGTATTAGAATCGCTTTAATGCGAACACGGAACAGCTTTAAAGGTTCAATCATGATTTCGAGACCAGAGGGACGAGTCTATTTTACGACTTCTTTTTCCATACAATTGGTCCATACTTAAATGGTACAACGCAGCGCCTTTGCCGCGAGGACAGTGAACTACACAAATCACGATACGGAAAGGAGACGTGACGATCACGTTTCGTTAGTAATTTCAGATAGGCTCGTCCTCCCTGATTATTGTTTATTTGGCTTAAAGTTTTCTGGCAATATGTAAATTTGTAAGGCCTATTCAACATTGCCAAAATCTATGCATCATAAGAATTTCAAATCCCCTCTAAATAAGAGATTAAACTCCTAGTTTTTTCTATAGGGTTAATAATTTAAGCAACGCGCCTTGTACTAGGTATTTGCGCGTAATTTTCATGATATAATTTTATTTAATTTCTGTTTTGTAAATAAACTGCCAGTTTTGCAATTTAGCACCTCTGCCATCGACCATCGGGTATAAGAAATTATATTATTATGATCCCAGTCCATAGATATTTGTTCAGATTGTTCTGGATGTTTTCTATGTAGAATAAGAAATATCTATCGATGTAATGTACTGTATTTAAGTGTATCAGTTATTAAGTAACCCATAAACCAAGCTCTGCTTAGCTTGGGGCTGGATATGATGTAGGAATTGTCCAACATTATTTATTAATTTAATTACCATTTTAGTTTTTACTATAGAAGTCTGAATATTCTGGTGATTGTCATGGCATTGGATATTCGTCAAAGTATACGTATTTTCTATTTGTTCGAAACGACGAACTTCAGTAGACTACACCTACAACTAGCAAATGAAACTGCTTTTTCCGTAGAAGTATCTGTAAAGTTCAGATTTAGAGAAAACTTGCGAATTTTTGCATCGATTCAAGTTTTGTCAATCGTGTTTCGACTCCCATAACTTATTACTTAACTAGAATCCTATGCTTATCAAAAAATATTAAAAAAAACACTATTTTATTTACCTTAAAATTGATTTTCCGTACAATCAAATCGTGGGTTTTGGGTCTTGGGACACTTCACCTTAAGCCTAATAAATTCTATCGTAAAACCCGTTAGTCGATGGTAAAAGTGGCATTAGTAATATTGTTTGTAAAGGCAGTTTATCAGCTCTGGGCCCACGCGTGGGCATTTTATATGCGGACGAATGTTATTGAGTATTTGTATGTATGACTTGTCTGCTTGTGTATTATCTATAGTAAGCGTGCACTGTGAAGACGCATATTATTTTATGTGATAGGGAACATGTACATGGAGCGTGTGCTTTTCGCAGTGCGGGCTACTTATATTGTAAGTTTTCTTGCGGTTTCCACGCCGACTTAATGTCACCAATTATAATCGCTTAGATATGAAAATGAAGTAATCCCATTGGTGAGTTTAAAACGGCACGTATCATGAAGCTTGCTCAGTCATCAGTCTATGCTTGAGTAACGATTTTCTATTGAATTAACATCGCTCAAGCTATATCTATGACTGAGCAATCTACATAGGGGCCATAGCTTCGTAGAACAACTCTATATAAAAAAACCAGACGAATTAAGAACCTTCTCCTTTTTTGAAGTCAGTTAAAAAGGCGACTATTGTAACGGCGGAATTAAATTGAGCTTAAATTGCGAGCAACAGTAACTCGATTACTAATAGTATAAGTAATAGTAAGGTCAATGACCTTAGGGGTCTATTTGACGTTACGAGACGAGGTCGTGGCGTCTTATTTTTGTAATGGACTTGCGAATTTCACTTTCTGCACGCTAGAGGCGCTGCTGTATCAAATCCTAGAAAATGAAGACGCAACGATCACGTTTCGTTACTTACTTCAAATTAGATATCCCCTCTGATATCGTATTAGCTGGTACGACTACTTGGTAATACTCAGTGGGCGTCGAAACCGTAGGATCGCATTAAAATTAATGACAAAATGTAATTGAGTAAACTCTTTTAATAAGTAGTAAGCGTAAACGTACCGCGTAGAAATTGATTACCTACCGTCCTCCACTCGCGTTTAGAAGCTTGTCTTGCGCATTTTGATTTGGACTATACTTGCTAAGTTTCAAGGTTTATTTTGCTACGATTTCTTGCGGCGATATTCACCACATAAGGCAAGTTGCTACTCAAGCTATGCTCAAGGTACAATGTTTGTAAACAACTCAAAACAAATATCCATGATTGTCTATTTTGCATCTAGTTTGAAACATAATTGCCAGCAATATAGAAAGATTGTATCATTTTGATTAGAATTTTATTCGAAGAATTTACTTCTTTTATCTTTATTACCGATCAACGTTGCTTATATTTTTATTTGAATAAGTTCTGAATAGTTTATAACTCTAATATTACGGACATTGGCAAAATTATGTCGACCAGACGTAGACGCCATTAAAGAAGAAAAAGAATGAAGTCGAGTATGAGCATAATCATTTTTTTTTACAATAAAGCGATTTTTAGTTTGTATGGGGCAATGTTTACAAATACTATGTCTTGAATTTGGCTAGAGTACAGGTTGTATGTCCCTGTACACCCAAGATACTTTTGTCATAAGAAATGTGCAGCTGTTGTATCGCCACAGAAAATCGCGGTAAACATAGACTCTGCAAGTGGACTTACGAATCCAAAAGAACTCAACAGATCATTTCTAATGGTGATTTTAGGCTGTGTTAGAACGCGCTGGTGCGCAAACTACTTATAGAAGTTAAATCAAGAAAAACATCGCGTTGACGTTTTTGAAACTGACAAAAGGGTTACCTCTAATCGTTTTGGAAGAAACAAATTTTGCATTGACGTTTTTTTGCATCTCTAAAGCGCGTGATGTCGTAAACAGGAGCGGCCATGATATGCAAATCGGATCCACACTTATGTATCCGGTTCGCATATTCATAGCGACGACGAACGCGTCGCTATGAATATGCGTCGTTCTCGTAATTGTTGGTTTTTGATCCTTCGACAATAGTTTACAAGACGTGCTAGTGTGGAGAGGCCTAAGCATTTCCGATGGTAAATCAGAAACTACGTTTTAGTTTTCGAGTAGGACTTGTTATCTTATATTGCGTAGACTAAAATCACCATTTATCTAGAATGTATTTAAAAAGCGTGAGACGAGCGACCATCGTTATAAGTTTTAGACTGAGCAGTGGCGTTCGCCAAACAATTTTCAATCAATGATCTACTGATGTATGAGAAGAATTGTATATTAATTTCTTTAATAAAATACTTCTTAAATAATTTACTATTTTATTCCGTAGTTATATAAGTTCTACTTTTCATTCACGTTCACTAGTAGAGTGTAGTATGAGAATGATGTCTTGATTATCTGAAAAAATAAACATTAATGTAAATTCTCGTTCATTCACGGGTAAATTCTCCTTACTATTTATGAATTGTTTCCAACTTCTGCGATTCCTGCCTCGAGTCCTTTAACACGGGTAAGGCTATTCTCTTTAAGTAAGGCCACCAGAATCCCCTAGATTAGGTACTTATTAATATCAATCTCATTGCTTGTGCAGGCTTTCCCGCGCGCAATCCTGTAGGTACGCTCGCTCTGAGAACGCGCGATAGAACGTACCTACGTGTAAAGGCAGCTCGATCAGGCCTTATGAGAGTCAAGCGTAGTCGTAAATAATTAACAGATGCTCACAACAACAAATGTGTGCAAGTCCATCGGCAGGAACCGGCCCGCGCGGACCACCACGGGCCGCTTGTTGGCCAGCAGGAGACTTAGCAGCACACGCCGGGGACGGACGCCCAGAGCTGGCCAGCCGCATTGGTAGGCGGACGTGGAGACGCGGTCTGCCTGGAGAAAGGATATCAAAATGATTATTAGAAAAAAAAACGAAAATTATTTATCGTATCCTTTAACACCTTCAAGTAACCCAAGACACAGGTGCCATTCTCCACCACGTGCGGAAGCTGAGCAGTGAATACGTTAAACGTTGACAAAGAGTCAGAGTCAAAATAAGCACTTAGACCTTAGACAAGTAAATTTTTACTATATAAACAGCTTGATAAACAGTAACTACTATCAAATAAGAAATAAGGTGCACATTGACTCTAATTCACTGCAATTTTTTGTCCACTAGCGGAAGAAGACTCCGCTCACTGCATATGAGTCGAGGCGGCCGGCGGCGGCGGCGGCGACAAAGAAGCGCGGCTTCTCTATATATAACATGGGAGCCCACAGTTCAACGCTCGGAGTGGCCTCGAGTTC
This sequence comes from Eupithecia tripunctaria, assembly GCA_955876795.1. Classification (NCBI taxonomy): domain Eukaryota; kingdom Metazoa; phylum Arthropoda; class Insecta; order Lepidoptera; family Geometridae; genus Eupithecia; species Eupithecia tripunctaria. The sequence goes on from OY041620.1 coordinate 10,598,965, forward strand.
CGCTCAGTTTTACGCGCGCACGGACCGCTCCCTACATACGATCTCGGCAGCGTTTTGTAGTGAAACGCCTGCCGAGCCCGGCCCCGTATTTTCGCGTCCGCGAACGCGACGTGACAGTGCGGTGCGATGAGTTCCCGCGAAAGTGAAGCCGAGGGAAGCAGGGCCAGGGCCCCGCGGGACCCTGCCGGCAACCCAAGCGGTCGCGCGCCGGAATCCGACCCCAAACCCGCCCAGCAGCAACGCAGCCACGGCGCCTCACAGCGCCCCTCTTCGAGAACGGCCGCCCTTGTGGGTCGTCCCTCCCGAAGAGAGCCCTCGACCGACTCGGCCAGCACCGAGACGGAGCTAGCCCGATGCCGTGCGACCATCTTCGGGGAACCGGAGAGTCGCAGGAGGAAGCCCCTCAAGAAGACCCGCCCGGCGGTGGTAGACACCACCACTGCGATGCCACCCCCCACCGCCCCCACTGACCCGAACAGACCGCCTAGGCCGTCTAAGAAGCCCTTCGACGAGCAAACGCTCGAAGAAAAATGGGGTACCCACAACTGGGACCTCTACCAGATGGCCCAACTCGTCAAGGAGCTAGGCCCAGACAGCCCTCTGGCAAAGGACCTGTCAAAGGAGGTGAGGCAAATCCTCACCAAAAGGGAAGCCACTCTGCGGGCGCTGGGGCCTCCGCCCACAGTAAACGCTCCCTCGAGGCCCACCCCACCGCCGCCGCCCACGCCTCTAGGCGGCTCAGGCCCTTACAAAAAGAAACGGGAGGAAAATTCCCCCCCCCCACTGAAATGCCAAAGCGCAGGGCGACCGAGGACACTTGGCCGTCACCACCCCAGCAAGCCACTGAAGTCCGGTCACAAGTGAAAGAGACCTCCCCGGCCACGCAGTCGACGTCGTACGCGTCGCTCGCCGCAACACCGCCTCGCCACACGGGTAACACGGAGCCCGCCCGCCCAACGCCAGCAGCCCCTAAGGAGCCCGCCCACGCCGAAGACCCCGCCCGCCCTAGCGAGAGAAGGCGGTCCAAATACCCACCGCTGGTGGTCGAAGTGATGCCGAACTGGGCGCATCACTTCAAACAACTGAAGACCGCACTCGGCTACGCCCCACACGCAAGACCGTTCGGAAATGGCATCCGCTTTTCCCCGGAATCACCTGAGGAGTACAGGACCATACAGGGCTACCTGTCCAACCACAAGGACATGGTATGGTTCTCGTACTCCCTACCCGAAGAGAGGCAGGTGAAAGTGGCCATCCGAGGCATTCCCGCCGACACCCCTCCCGAAGCCATCGTGGACGACTTCCGCACACAGGGCTTCGAGCCAGAGACCATCCGCCCAATCAGGGCCAGCAAGGGCCGGCCAGGATGCATCTTCCTCGGCATTTTCAAGCCCTCGCCGAACCTGCTGCCGGCCATTTACAACATCACCGAAGTCCTGTGTATGCCGGGAATCCAAGTGGAGAGCTGGAGGGGTAAGAAGGGCCCCGCCCAATGCCACCGCTGCCAAGGTTTCCGGCATTCCAGCCACAACTGCCACCGCCCGCGGGCCTGCGTCCGCTGCGGAGGACCGCACCACGCAGGCGAGTGCACGCGGAGCCGGGAGGAGCCCCCCACGTGCGCGAACTGCCAGGGACCACATACGGCGAACAGCACCAGCTGCCCCGTGCTGAAGAAGGAGTCGAGGAACAGAAAGGCCGGCTCGACGGCCTTCTCAGCACGCAGTAAGTCTAAACCCGCACCACTTACAACACAGGCCGCCCCATCAGCATTACTTCAGCCAGAGCCCCAGCTAGAGTACAGCTCCAACCTGATGGCCCCGGCAAACGTCCCAACGCCCAGGACAAACCGCTTGCCTAAGAAGAGGAAGAAGCCGAGGAGGACCTTCACTGAATCCGAGACGGACACAGCCCATCACCCGGCCCCTCGGCGGGGCCCGCCTGCAGTAAGCCGCCCAGCGCCAGCACCCACCCGGGGGACCCCCCTTCCCCCCCGCAACATCCAAATACCACAAGAGGCGCCACCACATCAGCACTACCAGCCCATACCCCAGGACCAGTCCTCCCTAGAAGTCCTGGAAGTGGCACTGGGCGTACTGCAGGATATACTCAAGGCCCTAAAAGCGGGGACGAACCCGACCCCGCTCATACTAAGCGGGATAGCGCGACTGGTGCAACTCCAGGTCCGCTAGGCCGCACACAAGCGCAGGTAGCATAAGCCAAGTCCGCCCGCCCTGAGACCTCAACTAGCCAAGCCCCGGCTAACGAGGACAGCGGAAGCGTACCTAGAGGGCAAGCACAGAAAACCAAGATTCCGTAAAGCCGCAGGCAGCCATGCTCCGCAGGAGAACGGCAACCCGAAGGTCCAGAATGGACCGACCCAATGACCCCTCGTCTTTAGGCGAGGGCGGATGCGCTCCGCAGTAAAAGGCTCAAGCCTGAAACTGCCTCCCCCACGCCGGCGCGTGAGATGACAGCGTCGGAGTTCAACGCTCATTGCAAGACTCGAGGCAGTGCAGTGAGATTGGTGTCCTCAGCAGATCAATCACACATATTCATAAAACACACAACATCTATTTCTGGCTGACTATACTTGTAACTTTACTTACCCCCGGTTTCTCGAACGCTTATTATTTTGACAAATTATTGACAATTTGTCAGGCTGTACACGCACTGCTTTTATTACTCGCGTGGTTTTTTTTGCAGAATTCTGTAACTTAATGGAAGTTCACTAGCGGAAAAATATGAATGCTTGGAGCACTATAAAGTTGTAGGTAGCTAAAATAGCAAGGAATTTTATTCGTCGTACGTGTAAGTTACGTTAAGCAGGCAGGTTATATTCCGCGAGATTAAAATTCACGCTGTCAGATTCCTCAGTGCGTTGACTATCCATTCAATGTGACAAGCGTTCGAGAAAACGGGGGTTAGTACTCTAACATAATAAATTACATATTAGGCTTGACTTTAACGAAAAATACATAAAAAAAACTTGTAACTGGTAGGTACCTAAAAACCGAAGTTGGGATCCCTCGTATCTTCATACAAGATATATTCTTAGTAAGAGCGCGGATTTGACGACTTGCTCTACATCCAGAGCTACACTGCATACATAAACGTTTTCTGTTGGCGTCTATATTTTGGTGAACAAATATTTTTTGTTTGTTTGTTTGTTAGTGAGGCGGCGGCGTGTCGCGGCGAAGTGGAGGCGCGACACGGGCGAGTTGGGGGCGCGGTAGGGTCGCGGCGCAGGCGCACGCACTAAATTGCGACAGAGAGTCAGAGTCAAATCGTTTATTTCTTTAGACTTACAAAATAAGCACTTAGACAAGTCAAATATTAACTATGTAAACAGCTTGATAAATAGTTATTACTATCAAATAAGAAATAAGGTGCAATTGACTCTAATACACTTCAATTTTTTGTCCACTAGCGGAAGAACTCTATCAACAGTTTTGTAGGTATTAGTTATGCCGTACCGCCGCCGCCGCCGCCCCGCTTCTACTCTTGCAGTGAACGGAGTCCCATATATCATGTAGCGTCAACGATATAGTCTTGCGGAAAAAAGTTTCATTGCCACCTACCTGCAAAATGATTTGATTTCCGTAGTAGCAATACACGAAGATGTCCAAGGCGACTGCAGCTAGATACTCCACTGTCATCATGTCGAAGTTCTGGAAGGGAAGAAGAGATTCCAAGATAAGAAGGTAGCTTTCACAGCAATTCAGGGTATCAGAACACGAGATTTAGTTGGATACATATATTAGCTATATGCACGTAAATTGTGCGAAAACGCTTTCGCAAAAATTACTAACCAACTTTGGGCACAGTCGGTAGCTTGCATTCCGTGTATTTGAGCAGTGCAGTCCGTGTTTAAGAGCCTTTAGCTGACGCTCTATCGCGTCTCAAACACTGACATGATAGTTGTAAGAAAGTAGGTACTACAAAAAAGTTTGACATCAGAATCTGTTGAGTGTCTAACAAAGAGTTACTACAAAACTACGTTTTACGATCTTTACCGTTAGAAATGGCATAAACTAAGTTTAAACTATAGTTAAACTCATAGTAAACCCATGTGTAACGGTTTAGACACTGCTTGGTTAAACGCTTGTCAAACCAGTGTTTATGTAAAAAACAACATAAAAACTGGTTTAGTTCAACTGCTAATATTTCTAGAACTTGATGGCTGAAGTTTCACGAATTTCACCAGTATAAATAAATAATAAATAATGTTGGACAATTCACACAGCAGTATCCAGCCCCAAGCTAAGCAGAGCTTGTGTTATGGGTACTAGATAACAGATATACATAATACAATACATAAATAGATATTTTTTATTATACATAACATCCAGAAAGCCCTGAACCTACACAGATTTCCCGAGGCGGGAATCGTGCGTCACACTCGGGGTAATTTGTAAGAAATTAAATAAAATCCCATAAAAACTCGACTTTGACGGGATTCGAATCCGCATCAGCGTCGCATTGTTGACTCCAGAAAATTTTAGGGTAAGTATCTACATAGGTGGTTTTACAATATTTTTAATTTTACTTTTCTTATTCGTAAAATAACACTTACTCGTAGACCTTCGTAGCACGTGCTACGAAGGTCTACGATGGCTGAAGAACTTGATGGCTGAAGTTTCACGAATTTCACCAGTATAAATAAATAATAAATAATGTTGGACAATTCACACAGCAGTATCCAGCCCCAAGCTAAGCAGAGCTTGTGTTATGGGTACTAGATAACAGATATACATAATACAATACATAAATAGATATTTTTTATTATACATAACATCCAGAAAGCCCTGAACCTACACAGATTTCCCGAGGCGGGAATCGTGCGTCACACTCGGGGTAATTTGTAAGAAATTAAATAAAATCCCATAAAAACTCGACTTTGACGGGATTCGAATCCGCATCAGCGTCGCATTGTTGACTCCAGAAAATTTTAGGGTAAGTATCTACATAGGTGGTTTTACAATATTTTTAATTTTACTTTTCTTATTCGTAAAATAACACTTACTCGTAGACCTTCGTAGCACGTGCTACGATGCTACGCCGGACATTCGTTGCATATAAAAGATTTCAACGCGTACGCGCTTTTTTTTGCAAAAGACTTTGCTCATGTATTTGCCTGCAAACTTTGTTTTTACTAAAACATAATTAAGGTTTTTTGTCTCTATTTCTATTGTTCATTTCTTACTTGTCTAAACGATCTGGAAAAGGGTACCTATCCCCTTCAAAATGGTGAAATCTTCAATTCTCTACGCCCTCTACGTTCCGGAGTTATTAAGTTATTGTCTATATTTTTTGGCCCCAATGACCCTTATTCAAGAGGATTTTATTTCCATCTGATGTAATAATTTCACTTAGCTCATGTCATTAAGTTTTAATTGCAAGTACAGGTCGAGTTTTATGAACCTATGAAAAATTACAGGGATAATTAAAATTATACCCTCCTTAGTAACTAAATTGGTATTTTTATGCAATTAAATAATATCACAACGTTTTTTACTTTGACGGGACTTAAACCCGCATCCTTCTCAGTACGAGAATGTGATTACAGCGCGAGGTCAGGTGACGAAGGAGTCGAAAATCTCTGGAACTTCATAAGAACTCTAGCGCTGTTAGCTCCTACTACAGGGGAATATTGAAGTTAAACCGATCGTGCGTTGAAATCTTATGTATGCAACGCATGTCCTGCGTAGCATCGTAGCACGTGCTACGAAGGTCTACGAGAAAATATATTTATTTTCACGAATTAGGGGAAAAGTAAGAATAAAAAGATAGTAAAACCACCTGCATACCTACATGACGACCTGTATGGTTAAGGAAGCAAAGGTTGTGGCAAAGGAGGTTGCGGGTTAGATTCCCGCCTCGGGATATGTATTTGTACGATATACAGATATTTGTTCAGGCGTTCTGGATTTTTTCTATGTATCATAAAAAATATTTATCTATAATATGTATAGTGTATTGTAATAAGTATATCAGTTATCTAGTAAGTATATCAGTTATCTACTAATAAGCATATCAGTTATCTAGTAAGTATATCAGTTATCTACTAATAAGCATATCAGTTATCTATTAAGTATAATCAATTATCTACGAATAAGTATATCAGTTATCTAGTAAGTATATGAGTTATCTACTAATAAGTATATCAGTTATCTAGTACCTACCCATAATACAAGCTCTGCTTAGCTTGGGGCTAGAAAATGTTGTGTCAATTGTCCAACTTTATTAATTTATGGTCGAAGTCTTTCTCACCAAGGTAGCCGCATACAACAGAGTACAAAGATACAGCGTCACCTGGACGACCCTCAGTACCAGTAACGGAGAGACGAATCTCTCGAACTTGTCTTTGTACTCCATGACTGCTTGGCACATCACCGCGCAGTCACGAAGAGCAGACATTGTTGTATCGTCGTAATTCCTGCTGTAGATATCTGGGAGACAACAATATCCCGCATAACAATATCCTGAGGTAAAATCTATCTCAGTGGAAATCAAAATATAATGTACAACATTGCCAAATAATTATTGTAAATATTGTTTTTTCTTGTTTTGATTATTGTGTTGCTGTGTTCCGATTTGACTCTGTTAATTAGGCTGACTATTTGATTATATATATTATGTACCAATTAAGTGTAATCTATGGACCTATGTATGAAGTCTGAAATAAAGATTTATTATTATTTTTATTATTATTATAAAGCCAAAACAGCATAGGAAGATACTGTCCAAGTCTTTTTAGCCGACATCGAAAAGACTATGTTTGTTTTTTATGATGATAAGTATAGTCAAAGAGCTTAAATTTGGCAAATGAGCAGAATCAGTTATCTCCCAGATAAATTTGTAAAAACAAAAGTGTTTGAGTTGAAGCATCAAACATACAACCAAAGGTGAACCTATGGTGAATTTAAATTTATATAAACACTAAATAAAATTGAGACTCCTCAAACCTTCAGTTTGGTTAGTTTGGCTCGTAAATCATAGTAAATACACAAACGACAAATGATAATTACATATTTCGACGATAGCCTATTTACTCTAGATTCTAAATCAGAAAATATCATGAAAATAGACGCAGTAATTCTTGAGATAAAAGCATTTTAGTGCTCTAGGTCGTACGTAATTATTGTCTGCCGGACCCCCTCCATGATCCTGGAAAAGATATTAGGTTTCTAAGACCGAGCCTTGACAGTTTAACGCTTACCAAATTGTGTCACGTCTTCAAAGTGCTTAACCTGCAACAAAGAACAAGTATGACGATCTTCCTTTCCTACAGTCAGCGGGGCGCTGGTGCAGCGACAGATGTTATTGTATGTCCAATAATGTCCATTCCATCGATCTGTGAATTCGCCATGAGTCCATCCAGCTTAAATTTCCTGTCACCAGACAGAGGATTCCCTCACTAAATGCTTACTAACCTGCCATGCTGTAGTAATGCAGTGTAGCGCAAGTTCCGAAAAGCAAAACAGAGTAGGTATACTAAATTTATCTAATAACGTTTATTTGAAAAGATATAGGATTTTAAATTATTACATGGTTGATCCAAGCTCGGATAAACCTGTATCTTGAGTGTTCTTTACATAGAACAAAGGTAATCAAGCAAACGTTAAATTATATTTAAACTGAATGATGAGTAAGGGGTTAAGGGCTTAACACTATTCCCTTATCAACATGATTGTCTATTCCCGTTATTATTTTCGTCTTTTATGCCTCTTTATTTCGCTACTCTAATTTTTTCCCTGAAAATTCAGCCCGTACTGTTCTCCCATCATATAAATACACTATTCCTTTACCACCATCATCCTGGTCCAAGTATCCATATTATTTACATCTTCTAAGGTCCCTATCGTTTTCCCTGTAGGTATAAATCATTCTGGTCGAACCTCAACAGCCTGTATTGGTCCACTGCTGGACGCAAGCATCCCCGCGTCTTGTTGGCGTTTATGTAATGGGGGGTAGTGCCCATAATCCTCACACTGGGCATGCGGGTTGGGGATCGCAGTTCTGTGGTAGAATTGTGCTGCAGGGAGCGCTGCTGCCCGTCGCCGGTGGATATCCCTTAGTCGCCTCTTACGACACCCACGAGAAGAGATGGGGTGGTGTAAATTCTGAGCCAGCACCACACAGTCATTCTGGTCTAAGTATCCATATTATTTCCAACTTCTAAGCCCGCTTTCCCTTTACCCTTAACAAATCATTCTGGTCCAAGTACCCTTATTCCCATCTTCTAAGTTTTCCCTGTACAAATCTTCCCTGGGCAGTAAAGGCTGTTAATAAAATCATTATTACCGCACTCCCGTCATAATGATGTTCAGACTCCACCATCTCCGCCTGGTTGTAGATATACCCGTGCATCTCATCCAGCTGGATATCTTCGTGTTTAGCAGCGACCGCCGCGTGGGTGACTCCGTGTTGAAGTAAAGCAGTATATCGAAGGTTGCGTAGAGAACAGCACAGGAGCTCCAGCTGTCCGCAGATCAGGATGGAGTTGGCGGCGAAGAAGACTCCTTCAAGAAATTTTTCTGGTAAGTAAGGGTATGTAGAGCTACCAGTCTAGTATTATATTATCTGTGGTAGAGCTATGCTCAGATTCTCTTTGAAGGATAGGATACGTAACGAATACATCCGACGGAAACAAAGTATGTCGATAACATAGCTCAAAGAATTAGCAAACTGAAGTGACAGTAGTAAACGAGTGACAGGACAGGGCGCTATGGCGCTCATTAGGGGAGGCCTATGTCCAGCAGTGGCCTGTATAGGCTGATGATGATGATGAAGGGTATGGGGATGATGGGGATCGCAGATGGTAGAACTGTTCTGCAGGGGGCGCTGCTGCCCGGCCCGGCACACAGGAACACAGGAATCCTAGAGGATTTTAGTAAAGTGCGGTTGCGCGGGGTAGCATACAATTTCATACAAAAATTTGTATGAAATCGTATGACTTCGGCGCGTGCGGCGCGGAAATGTGCGCGTTCAGCTGATGTCCATGCCCGGGATACCATCTATCTCTCTGCCAGATTTCATTGCGATCTATTCAGCCGTTTAAGCGAGAAAAGGTAACAGACAGACAGAGTTACTTTCGAATTTAGAGATTTAAAGTGATATTAGTAGTATATGTTTAAATGTTTTTATAGGTGGGAAAGTGCGACTTCTAAATTATTTTTAACCGACTTTAAAAAAAGGAGAGGTTCTCAATTGGACTGTATTTTTTCCCCTTCTTTTTTTCTCAGAACTTTTGACTGGGTGGTCCGATTTTTATGATTCTTTTTTCATATGCGGTGCTTCCCCAAATGAAAAAAAACTATAAATGTTTACAGTTTTTTAAAACAAAATTAAATATAATTGTGCATACAGTAGAGGATTGGGATATAGTTAAACGGAACGTATCTTGAATTTTTTTGGGACTTAATGTAAAAGAGTTAATTAATGGTAAAACCATTCAATCTATCTATTCAGCCCGTGAGGACCCACTGATGGGCGTCTTTGTCTAACACTTCTATATTGCACCATTCCGCCACCCTCAACTCATCCATTCTTAGCAATATCTACTGACCATCGATCGAGTGGTCTGCCTCTTTGTCGTGTTGCATCTTCCACCTTTCCTCTTAGCGTAGCCATGAGTCTTGCGAATATTGCGATTGCGTACCAACCAACACGATAACAAACAAATTGTTGGCTTACCAAACTGTCCCATAGCCAACCCCACAAACCACTGCGTCAGCTGGAACTCTATGAAGACGTACATGAAGTGCAATTTCTTGGTCACACCCGAGTAGATCCAGACATTAATTGGCTCCTTGGTCCACACTGAAATCATAAGAAGATAGATAGATAATACTGTATTGCACACTTAAATCTAAATTTACAACAAGAAAAGTTAAAATTAGGCGACAATTGAAGAGTCCTTTTGGATTTAGATTCAGGGCCTGTATTCTTAAAAACAGTGTCAAGTTAAAAACTTGTCTAGTTAGAGTAGTCGTCTCCCCCATTATTTCCATCCATTAAGGGTCCAAACGACTCTACGAAAAATGACTAGCGTCGTTTCGCCCATTGATGAACATTTTCACAACACATTTCTGAGCAAACGGTTTTCGTTTTTGTGCAAACGCTAAGCTTTATAGAAGGAACATAAGAGTTGGTTTTGCACGGCAACGGTACTGTAACATCACTTTTTTTTCCGAATAGGCTTCGAGATTTCTAAACGAGATGAAGCGACGACTAACATAAATGTTAAACACGCCAAAGGCGACTTAATTGCGACGTGTTATTAGAAATTATCGCGATTACTCTCACTGTGTTGTTGTGTGGATAATCTGGATTTGAGTACATAGATTTTAAATTGGCCTAAAACCGAGCTTATAATCATTTTTTTATTACAGATGGGTTAACTACGAACCTTAATTGTGTTGGAAGAACACAAACGTTTCATAGAAGGGAATTCAGGGTAAAAAATAAATACTTACAGTGCAAACAAACCGGCAGCGTAACGTACATGGTAACACTGAACATCGTACAGGCTGTATAAATCTTAGCGAAATTTTTAGCCGATTCGTAGCTTCCACACATCGTCATATTCGTCAATCCCTGAGCAGAATTATGCTTGAAGTTCCTCTTCATAAAGGACATCAGTTCGTGAAACTCTTTCCTATACACGGCGTAGTACGAAACGATTATAATCGACACCAATAATGGCAGTGAATCGGCGAGTTCGTGAAGACAAGACATGATATCCACCCATTCTTTGTATAAATGGATGGATAGCGATATTGCCGCTTTGGCCAGAAAGAAAAGAACCATAGCTAAGTAGAGTTTGTTTGCCAATGATGTCTTCAGTGTGGTTGGTTCTGGAAACCATTGCCAGCAAGCGCCTAGCTTTAATGGTAACTCGACGTAATGCAGGTAGTTCATTGTAGAGTTGGCTGTGGAATGACGTATTGCAATAATGGTTTGACGAAGTGGATAGAAAAATAAGGGTCCTTTCACATGATACGAGAATTTTCCATAGTGGTGGTCTCATCGTTATTGTCATCCTTGATTAGTCCACAGCTGGACTTACAGCAGGGTACTATCGCGCTCATTAGGGGAGCTCTCCCCTAATGAGCGCGATAGTACCCTGCATGCAGTCTAGTCTCCTTATTTAAAAATGAAGTAGGTAGGATATATGTACCTTCCCAAAGAAATGAAGAACTAGATATTGAAATATTTATTCAGTAACCGTGCAAATAGTTTGTGGGAAGGTAGGCTGTACCAAATTGGGAGGAAAAATGAAAAAAAAATAAGTTAAATAACTCACCCATAGATTCTTCTCACATTCGGTGTTGCAGTAAAATAATGGGAACCTTCATAGAACAGTGTAATAGAACCTTAAACATGCTTTAAATCTAATTGCCCTGATTTAACGACGAAAGTTTGAAATTTGACAAATTATCTTTCAGCTGAACTTTTAATAGGGGATAACTGGTATTTAAACTCTTCACTTAATTGTTCGTAATGAGGGTAACTTAAGTTTAGGAAACGCTAAATGAAAGATAGGGTTTGATTAAAAGTTTAATGGGTAAAATTCATTAATTAAATACACAGATTTAGCACATCATTTCAGTTCATCATCACCGGTTAAAAAATAATAATACTATCTACGAAAAATAAAGTACCTTAACAACCGCATTTAGGCCCGTATTATGAAAGCTTGCTCAGTCATCCTACTATGCTTGAGCAAAGCTTTTCTATGGCATAAACGTCACTCAAGCATAGCTCTATGTCTGAGTAAGGTTTCATAATACGGGCCTTAGAGTGGTTAAAGCTTTTTTTTCAGGTTTTCGTTTTGAAATCTTTACTAAGTGATAGTTTAAGTAATAATTCACATCTCCAAGTGCGGCTTGTAGTAATTTAAGCGTAAGAAATGATCTAATTAATATAATAAGATATATTTTTACTAAAGTTAAAACTTTGGCATTTAACAATGTTTAACCAGCCTAATTACGCATGTAATGAAAAACAAAGTGTCAAACCTAAATGTGGCGTGATTTATGACGTTTGCTGCAATTCTGCGTCCCTGTAAATAAAGATTATATTATGTTTGATTCCAGCCGGCCTAGCACGGCGATTGTTGTCTAGGGTAGAATAGAGAAAAAATCGCATCGTCATAAATTGCGGAATTTTCGAAATTGTTTTTTTCACTTACTCGTTTTTTCATAGAAAATGTATGAGAATTGTTTTTTTTTATTATTGCCAAAACTTACGATTTGATTTGGTATGTTACTTTGGGAAAAGTGTTCCTGGTTGGAAATAGAGTCGATTAAGACAAACTTGTTTTTTTTTTACAAATGTCATTTTTTGGGTGAACCGTACATTTTTTCAAAAAACTAAAAATGGCAATAAGTACTTTTTTTTTTCAAAACAAAAAAAAGGTTCCAAGGAACACGAACCTTCTAACTACAAAAGAAACGGTAGCTACCCTTAAGGGGCCAAAAACTTGCCCCACCCTGTATAATATTAGTATGAGATAGAAAGTAACCTACGTCTGTCCTCGGGATACTATCTATCTCCATGCTAAATTTCATCAAGATCCGTTCAGTCGTTTAGACGTGAAAAGGTAACAGACAGATGGACAAGATTACTTTCGAATTTTTGATATTAATATGGATTTTCAAATTATCTAGTTGGAATACGTGTAGTTGATTAGCATATTCCCGCCCTGACGGAAGGTGTGGGTTTGAGTCCCGAAGTCAAGAACAATTTCACAGCCAAACTGCGATCCTGCATGCCTAGCGTGGGGATTAAAGGTATTACCCTCCCTCCATTGATAAAAAACGCCAATAAGGCGCTCATCAGGGGAGGCCTGCGTCCAGCAGTGGACGAATATGGGCTGTTGAGGTGAGGACCCAAAAAGTGGTCTACCATTGGTGAGAAACTACTTTTCTGATATTTTAGTTCCTTGCAGAACTTAGAAATATTATAACTGATTATATTATTTTAATTTCGCGCGTATCTGTAACAGATTCCATTGACTCAAGAGGGAGTCCCCTGCAGAAAATAAGTATTGCTCGTTATACACAAAACCAGCCGTTATTACTTGGAGATAGAACTTACTTTTCCTTGGACCTCTTCGCAGCAACCTTGTAGATCCTCCTCAACTCCAACAATGCCCTCATGATGACCACGAGCTGAGACTCGAAGTCATCTTTAGGTAGATCCACCACCAGACCTAGAGTCACGAGACTTCTTTAATAGGAAACAAATACTTGACAGACGACACTGATAAAGACCTTTCTTTTGGCCTTGCCGTAGTCTATGAAATAGTCAGATAGCCATACCTATATCGTATCCATTTTGAATGGAGCATAAACGTAAACAAACCGCCCATACTTAACCTAAAATTCACTTTGTTGGCGCGTCCTTTTATACGTAATTTACATTACTTGTCGATTTTAGATCCTCCCTTCAATAAAAATTGCTTACAATATATCTGAAACTCGACGCCAAGCAAGTGAGATTTTGTTATTTGTGTCGTACTTTGTTTACTAACATGCTTCATTCAAAATGGATAAACCATAGCTAATGGAGTCTATTCAGTTGTCGCATAAACTAGACTAAACTAATATGACATGACTAAAAATTTTGCCGTCCTTATTAATTTGATCGTTTTGACAGGGACCGCGTCATTTTTAGTCCTGTCAATTAAGTTTAGTTTAGTTTTGGCAACATCTGAATAGACACCAATGTTGGTAGTTTAAAGAGTTTTAGTGGATTTATTAACCTGCTTCAAAAAATGGAAGAGGTTCTCAATTCGACTGTTTTTTTATGTTTGTTATCTAAGAAATTTTTACTGGGTGGTCCGATTTCCATGATTCTTGTTTATATGAAAGCTGGTGCTTCCCGTGTGGTCTCATTTTAATTTGGTCCAGTTCTGACAATGGGATCCATGAAAATCCATGAAAAAACTATAACAATTGATGTCGATTTATAGTTTTTTAAATCAAAATTAGTTATTGTAATCAGGGCCGGACTTAGGGGAGGGCAACCGGGGCGAAAGCCCGAGGCCTCCACAAGCAGGGGGCCCCCACAATAGACTTCGGAAAAAAAATCTTCTAAATTCCAACTTGTAAACACTAGTAAACATCTTTTCCTTTGATTTTTTTTTTTGCTACAGTACTTTGTACATAGGTACATGATTATTTGATTATAATTAATCTTAAATATCAGACAATCAGTGAAATATCAAATCAAAATCTCAAATGACCCTGATAAGCCTTTCCAATTTACTACCCATCTTGAGAGAGTACCCCAATGGCTCAATGGCTGAGTGGGGTGGTACTTGCCCGCAACCTCGGAGGTTGGGTATTCGATATTCCAAATTTTTTATTATATACAGGGTGGGGCAAATTTTTGGCCCCGTAAGGGTAACTACCGTTTCTTTTGTAGTTTTGTTCTTAGAAACCGTCTGTTTAATTTTGAAGAAAAAATATTGCCATTTTTTGTTTTTTGAAAAAAAAGTACGGTTGGCCCAAAAAATGACATTTGTCAAAAAAAAAACAAGTTGGTCTTAATCGACTCTATTTCAAACCAACGTAACATACAAATCAAATCGTAAGTCTTGGCTATAATTAAAAAAACCATTCCCATACATTTTCTATGAAAAAACGAGTCAGTTAAAATAACAATGTCGCTCATGTAATTGAGTTTAAATAAAACAAAATTGTTTGGTAAGTAAATAGCTTGTTTAAAAAAAACCTGATATGCCTTCAAAATTAGTCTACCAGTTTAAAAAAGTAGTTACATACGAGTTTAAATTAAAAACCATTGAATGAGTGACATTGTTGTTTTCACTTACTCGTTTTTTCATAGAAAATGTATGGGAATTGTTTTTTTTAATTATTGTCAAATCTTACGATTTGATTTGGTATGTTACTTTGGGAAAAGTGTTCCTGGTTGGAAATAGAGTCGATTAAGACCAACTTGTTTTTTTTTTTGATAAATGTCATTTTTTGGGCGACATGTACATTTTATCAAAAAGACTAAAAAAAGCAATATCTTTTTCATCAAAATAAAACAGAAGGTTCCAAAGAACAAAACCTTCTAACTACAAAAGAAACGGTAGCTACCCTTAAGGGGCCAAAAATTTGCCCCACCCTGTATACATATAAATTAATTGCAGTATGTGAACAATTGGTGCTCTTCAATTCTTAAACAAATCATCAAATCAATGATTATTGACTAATTGGTAGTTTTTTTCATATTTCGTTATGCAGCAAGGTATGTAGTTTGATAGGCAAATAATAATTATTGTGACACAATTCAATGCCAACAATTATTCACGAACTTTACTGCATGCAAGAAATTGAAAAAAAACATAGTCGATCAATAATAATTAATTTGTATTTGTATAATTAATTATTGAAGATTTCGATTGTCATACAAAACCGTCATGATCGAGGAAAGAATGTGTTCATTGAAGTTTGCGTGCGTAATTTCGTCTTCATGTAGTTGTCTATTCTTTTTTTAATTTTCTTCAACCAGCGATTGAGTGTGAGTTTTTTTTGCCCTCTGCCTGTCCATGTGAATCCGCAATAGAATAAAAATTGCCAGTTCGGATGGCGAATTTTTAGTATATTCTGCGGATTTTAGAAGCCTATTCTGCCTATTTTTCGTATTTGCGTGTCGATACGAGGTACAACTGCAACGACAGTACCTGTTTCCCGCGTTTTATATCTGTACTCTGTACGAGTGTAAGACCCGTCGCAGCGTTGACAAGTGTCCGCTGAGTGGCGTGCTTGTAGCAGGGAATCCCAGAATTTGATATATTCTCGTGCGTCTGAGAAGCTACGAACTTGCGAACATGGTGTAACAATTCTAAATCATTTCGATTTTTTACTGAGACCTAATAAATAATTTATTGAAAAACTCGACAGAAAAAAATTTTATTTGGAAAATAATTTAGGGCGAGGGGGCCTCCGCTCTTTTGTTGCCCCGAGGCCTCTGGACCTCTAAATCCGGCCCTGATTGTAATTATAATTAGCAATAGGAACCGCGTTAGGACACAAAATGCGATAATTGCTCTCATGATGATGCTGTGAAAATTAAAAAAAACTTAACATTTACCTTTCTACTTGCATATTTTGACGATAACCTTAACATTAACCTTTCTGTTTGAGTTAGAGTCTATCTATTCATCTATCTGTTTGTAATCTTGACGACACCCTTCACATTTACCATTCTGGTTGCCAATTTCAACGATACCATAAACACTAACTCTTCTGCTCGCAAATCTTGACGATGCCCTTAACACTTACTCTTCTGCTGGCAAATTTTGACGATACCCTTAACATTTACTCTTCTGCTGGCAAATCTTGACGAAACCCTTAACATTTACCTTTCTGCTTGCAAATCTTGACGTAGAGCGACCAGATGGCCTCGCGCACGTGGCAGAGCTCCACGTGCCGTTTGGCCGCGGTTTCCTTCAGCCGATTCAGAGCTAGTTCCCATTTGATCACGCGGTTGCGGACTTTGTCGTAACGCCACTGGAAAGGTGGCGAAAAATGTGTTAAATGGTCGTACGTAGACTGTTAGGATTTTTTAAAGATATAGATAAAGATCATTTACTTATTTGCTTAAACATGTGTAGATATAAGATTTGATAAACAGGTATGCAGGTATCAACATGTTGTATCGATTACGGTGTTTAAATTGTGTTAAATGGCATGCTGTTGCATAGAGACAGAAGCTAAAAAAATAATGAAGTTATTAGAAGTATTTAGAAGGTTAAAAAAGTAAAATTAAAATAATGCATGTAAGTAGGTAATAACGATAACAGATTATAATAATAATTCTATATATTTTCATTAAATAGTTAAAAATTATCATTTTGAAAGTTGTCAGTTTTAAAATAACTATTTGTCAATTTTTGATGTAATTTCGTTTGGAGTAACTACCTAGTCTTTAGTTCAGCAGTGACCGTATTCCTGGACTGATATTAAAGTGTAAGTGAAAACATGCGAGTTGATTAAGAATATTTTAATTATTTTCCGTTCTGCACGTCTATTGCTTTATTTTATTATTATAATAATTTTGCACACTAACCCCCTTTTTCATAATATACGTAGTCTGCTTACTTAGCACACTGCTAAATCTCGCTCTGTCTTCTTCTATTGACATAAGTCAGACTGAGAAATAACACTACATTTTATGTTTATGTCGTCAAATGTAGAACTTTTGACTGGGTTGTCCAATATGTGTGGTCCCATTTTAATTTGGTCCAGTTCTGACAATAGGATCCATATAATTGAAGTCGATTTATAGTCTTTTTAAAACAAAATCAATTATTAATATAACTATAGATAGTATAGATAACAAATAGACAACAGGCAACGGGCTACGTTACGGTAAGCAGTTGTCTGCAAATAAATTTCAAATTCTTTATTTCAGATTAATTAACCCATAGTTTGAAAGTAGGTTTCCTATAGCAAATGTTAGTGACTTAGGTAGGTACCATCGCCAAACGTAATGCCTATCCAGTTTGAAACTATTTTTCTTTGGGTTAAAAACAAAAGTTAGCGAGCAAGCCGGGGTTGTCAACTATTCACTTCACAGAAAAATCACCCTAGTGGTGGCAAGGCGCAATTTTTGCTGACTATACATACTTATCTCTCTAAAATAAATTACATACTATAAAATGATTAGATTTGAAACTCACCCTCAAGTTAGCGAGGGTGTTGTTGAGCCCCATCATAAAGAGTTTCTTCTCCTCCGTGAGTGCTGCGATCTCTTGCCGTGCGTTCTCCAACATCTCCAGGTCTCGCTCCTGACGCTCCGCCAGCGTGCTCTTGGCCGCCGCTAGAAGCCAGGCAGAGTTAAAACTATGCAGGCAATGAGCAATTTACTTCAAACTCGTTATTTATTACGATATTATGGAGTTAATACGAAGTAACATTTCTCTAAATAGTGCGCCTTCACATTTAGGGAAATGTTACTTTGTTCTTTTATAGCCGGCAGAGTTTAAAACTGTGCAGGCAATGAGCAATTTACTTCAAACTCGTTATTTATTACGATATTAGGGAGTTATTTATACGAAGTAATATTTCCCTAAATATGAAGGTACGCCTTCATATTTAAGGAAATGTTACTTCGTTCTATTATAGCCGGCAGAGTTAAGACTGTGCAGGTAGTAAGCAATTTACTTCAAACACGTTATTTATCTCAGAATCTGTGAAAGCTACCATGGCAGCTTTCACAGATTTAACAAGGTAACATTTCCTTAGATATGAATAAGCTACCACCTTCATATTGAGGGAAATGTTACTTCGTTCTTTTATCTTGTTTTTTTTTTATCTTAAATAGACTTTCGTTTGACCGCAATCTCACCTGACGGAAAGCGAAGATGCGACCGACGATGTATCACGAAGGTCTAGAAGATTGCTACTCCGGACCACATTCCGAAACACAAGAAAGTTTCTTCACGGACTGGCTTAGACCGGTGGGTGCTGACCAGCTACTGCCGAAGCCTACCACCAGAGGGTACCGCTCTTAGCACTACCCAGAGGACACGTGTAGGGTCACAGAGGGTCAACACCTACGGACGTGAGCGATACTGTCCCCCAAAAAAATTACATGTTTTAAAAACACGATTGGTGAAAGTTTTCTCGTTAGTAGGTAATTTTTTTAAAAAGTTGATGTTTTTCACACATTTTGCTTTAATATCTCAGGAATAGCACACTTTTTTCTTCGATTTGATTTTGCTAAGAAATCTAGAAGTAGATATTTCTTAGTTACCTTAGTCTTTAATTTTTCGAATGAATCAATCATTCAGCTAAAAACAGTTCTCTTTGTATTAATAAGTAAAATAAGTACTATTAATGTATACATACGTAATAGGTTGATCGTGCTACGGACGACTCTCTGCTCGGACTCCGCACGGAGTAGCGCAAGTCATCCTTTATGTAACTCGTAGAGGTTGCTATGATTTTCGTAGAGACTGCTACGGTAACCCACATCTATCCGTTTTTCGCTACCCAGAGCAGTGGCAGCAATAATATTGCTCGGTTTCACGCTTTATCGCGCCGCGTCGGGCATTTTGTATCTAGGTATTTGTTGTTTTGTATGTACCATCGCCAAACGTAAGCCTATCCAGTTTGAAACTATTTTGCTTTGGGTTAAAAACAAAAAATATCGAGCATGCCGGGGTTGGCAACTATTCACTTCACGGAAAAATCACCTTAGTGGTGGTAAGGCGCAATTTTTGATGACTATACCTACCTAACCTACCTACGGTACGGTACCGCATACCCACTCAGCTTTCGTTGCTGCTCTGGGTAGCAGGTACCTACCGCCTAGGTTCTAACAGACCTTTCGATACATAATAGAAAAGACAATATAATATTGAGAGATGAATTCATCATTGGAAATGAAGAGGGCCGTTCAATATCGGGCTACACATTATCGCCTCTAGCGAAACTAGCTAGCTCATGATTATAATTGATAGCTATTTTTAGATATCCACCGTGTGGTGCCGGCGGCATCGAATTTGCACCACCCTACTCTCCCGCGGGTGACGTAAGAAGCGTCTAAGAGATATTTACCGGGGGGCGGGCAGCGCCTCCTGCCGAACAATTCTGTCATCAAACTGCGATCCCCAAACCGCATGCCCAACGTGGAGATTATGGGTACAACCTCCCACACTTTATGAGATAACATAACAGCCACAAAAGGCCTTTAGACAGGGGGAGGCCTGCGTCCAGCAGTGTACCAATATATACTCAGATTCAAAAACCTGGATATTTTTTGTATACAAAGTCGTTACAAAACCTAAGGAATATTGTTGGAAAATATTAAACGACATTGGTTTCATCAAACATAAACACAGAAGCTCGACACAATTTTTGGATTTGAAAGTTTTCATTCATCACTTAATTGACCTCTCTTTCGTTTTCGAAGTGAAATTTAAACATTTTTCGCTGCACACGTAAAATGATGCGTTGTTGAACTAAATGTTTTAGTTTTTTTTCATAACCTTGCTATTACCTTGTGGTTTTATGTTATTGTTATATGATTTTGTTAAGTTTTCACTGATGAATGTCTTTGTTGTCATAAAATATCTTGGATTCTGAATTGGAGTAGGTATAGGCTGTTGAGGTCATTGATTTAAAAAGGGAAGATAGGTTACGTTCTCCCAGCTCTTACTCAAAATATGGCATGTGTTACAACTACACGCAAACACATACGCTCACAGTTATATTTCCAGTCCTGTGCGATACAAAGAAGAACAAAGACGGAAAGATGTATCTATAACCGAAGTGAAACTGAGACAACAATATTTCACGCGAATCACGACCGCCCGTGCCGCCGGCCAGACGGTGACTGATGTGGGAGAACACAATTTTACACAATTTGAGGTTGCCACTTTCGAGCAACCAGTGCCTCATCTTCGTTTTTAATAAATCAATGGTTGAGGTTGAGGAAGATAAGGTTTGGATATAAACTTACCTAAAGCTTCGTATCTGTTCAAGACATCCAGCGGTTGCTTGAATTCCGGATAGTTGTGCACAACCGCCATCAAGTAATCCTGGAAGCATTTAAATCAGCTCACAGATGTAGGGCCGTATTATGAAACTATGCTCAGTCATAGATCTATGCTTGCGTAACGCTTTTCTTATAGAATATCATTACTCAAGCATAGATCGATAACTGAGCAAGCATTCATAATACGGGCATTAGAGCCCTAGTCAAAAAACCTCAAGTAGATTTTATTTTACTTATTCCATGGATGATAATGAAACTATAATAATTAATTTTGTTTAAAAAAAACTATAAACCGACTTCAATATGTGCAGTTTTTTCATGGATTCCATTTTCAGAAATGAATAAAATTAAAATGGGACCACACGGGAAGCACCAGCTTTTATATAAAAAAAGAATCATGCAAATCGGACCACCCAGTCAAAAATTCTGAGGTAACAAACAAAAAAAACAGACGAATTGAGAACTCCTCCTTTTTTTGAAGTCGGGTAAAAACTTGCTTGATTGTTATACACAATAGCTGTGTAATTTAACTAGTGGGTGTCGTAAGAGACATCTAAAGTGGGTGATAGACGTACGAACTTAAAGTACGCGGTTTTTAAGATCGCGAACTTACTCGGCTCAACGTTAATGACACACGTGAAGCTTACTCACTCTGTATTGCGAATATTGCGATGTCACGTACGAGCCAAGACGAGCTACGAGCAAGATTTTAAACCAGTTGGATCGCTGGCGATTTTGCTCGGCGGTTTTAAAGTACGCGTACTTACGGTGACACACATGACACGCAAGCGAAAAAGGTTGTCGAGCCATAAGTACGCGTGCTTGCTCGTACGTCTATCACCCACTTAAGGGACTCATGCTCGTGTGGTGCCGGCAAAGAATAGCACCACCACAACTCTACCCGTGGGTGCCGTAAGATGCGACTAAGGGAAACACGCAACGAGGGGGCAACAGCGCCCCCTTTCGACTGATTACATCACCAAACTGCGATCCCCAACCCGCATGTCCAGCGTGGAGCTCTGGCGAGGAGATTGAATTTAGGATCTAGGTACCTACTACCTATATTAATAATTAATTTTGTTTTAAAAAACTATAAACCGACTTCAATTTTTACAGTTTTTTCATGAATTTTCGAAGCACCAGCTTTCATATAAAAAAGAATCATGGAAATCGGAACGTGAACGGCATACACTGAAACACAGGATAATTAGGTATGTAGTACCTGGATGACCGAGCTTCGCTCGGATTTTTGGTAAATTGAGTACAATATTATTAGAAATTATAGTAGTACTGTTCGCCAATAGATGGCAGGAAGCGTCATATTTTTCACTTTAATTCCTAAGGTGATCGGGATAAAGTTCATTACTGTAAACACGAATAAAATAGTATTACTATTCGCCAATAGATGTCAGGAATAGTCAATTGAATACGATAAATCTAATTATTGAAAACATAATTAAACAAATAAAACGACATTTTCTGAAAATGAATCCTAGCTAGATCGCCCCCGAAACTCCCTGTCCCCTACAGGAATCGGGTAATGGCGGTCAGTTAAGCAATTTTTGGAATAAAACTGAAAATATTAATCACAGCTTTATTAGGAACATTACATACCAATTCTACATTCAAGGACTATTAAAATTTGAGATCAAAGTAATCATATTTGGAATTATTTATACTAAACTAGCTTTTACCCGCGGCTTCGCACGCTATATTCAAGTAAGCCTATGTCCGTTCCCGGGATACCGTTTACCTCCCTGCCAAATTTCATCAAGATTCTTTCAGCCGGTAACGAAATGAAAACTATCCTATGTCCGTCTCCTGGTTCTAAG
Source organism: Eupithecia tripunctaria (assembly GCA_955876795.1). NCBI lineage: Eukaryota > Metazoa > Arthropoda > Insecta > Lepidoptera > Geometridae > Eupithecia > Eupithecia tripunctaria. The sequence goes on from OY041620.1 coordinate 10,621,323, forward strand.
CTCCCCTCCAATTTTTAGCCAAATCGGTTCAGCCATTCTTGAGTTGTAAATAGTTTGTCTTTTATATAAAAGAAAGTTGTGTTAGTTACACTATTATATACATACATATATTTAGATTTCATGAAAATCGTTGGAGATGTTTCGGAGATATATTATACAGGGTGTGGCAAATTTTTGGCCCCTTAAGGGTAGCTACCGTTTCTTTTGTAGTTAGAAGGTTTTGTTCTGAGGAACTTTCTGTTTTATTTCGAAGAAAAGAATAGGTATTGCCATTTTTAGTTTTTTTTTAATGTACGGTTCGCCCAAAAAATGCAATGAATGAACTGTCATATGAAATAAAATGACATTTGTCAAAAAAAACAAGTTGGCCTTAGTAGACCCTATTTCCAACCAGGAACACTTTTCCCAAAGTAACATACCAAATCAAATCGTAAGTTTTTGGCAATAATTAACAAAAACAATTCCCATAAATTTTCTATGAAAAACCGAGCAAGTGAAATCAACAATGTCACTCATTCAATGGTTCTTAATTTAAATTCGTATGTACTACACTATGTTACTGTACTATATAATATATACAAGAATTGCTCGTTTAAAGGTAGGTATAAGATAAGATTTATTATGTCACCTCGTAAATAGTGTAGTCCTTCACTTGTTTCTCCATCATTTGCTTCACCTCCTCCATTTCCCGGACTCTCATCCGCATGGCCTCAGTTTCCCGCGTCTTTCTGTCGAGCACCTCGGCGTCGGCGGCCATCTTGCGTTCGGCGCGATCACGCTTCTCTTGATTTTCTCGGATGAACTGTCATATGAAATAATATGGCGTGTTTTACAAAGAAAACTATAAGCAGACTTCAAATAGACTGTTTGACAACATGGAATATACAGAATGTTTGGAAGCTGGATGCAAAGCCTTAAGGGGGTGTTAGTACAGACCATTTAGAACAATTTGAGCCTGACAACTTACGACTTAACGTCCAATGTCCCGGACATCCATCTTGTTGATCTTCCAAACACCCTGTATACTACAAAAAGGCTTTGCACCACCTTAACTCTTCACGTGGGTGTCGTAAGAAGCGACTAAGGGATATCCACCGGGGGCGGGTAGCAGCGCAAGCCGCAGAACCATTCTACCACCGAACTGCGATCACCAACCCGCAAGCCCAGCGTGGGGTTTATGTGCATTACCCACCATGAGATAAAATGGCGCTTATCAGCGGGAGGCCTGCGTCCAGCAGTGGACCAATATAGGCTGTTGAAGAATGTATAAACGGAATGTACCCAAACGATTGTATTAGAAATAAGAAAAAGAAAGATTTTTTTTGTAAATAAAGATAAAACCCCGTTGTTGCATCCCAAATTCAGAAATGAGTCAAAAAAGACTGATAATGTCAGAGGTAAGGGTAGGATAGCTCGCGGGCAGGAAAAAATATAGGCTGTTGAGCCTATATTAGGAATCCGGTTTACCTTATTGAAGCTAATAAAGCTCTCCTTCAGTAGCATCTCCTTAGTTCTCAGATCGGTCCACTTTTCGTCCATGACCCTTCGGTTTTCAGTCTCGTCGATCCTCTTCGCGGCCAGCTTTTCATCAGCGTCCATCAGTTCGCGGCGAGCCTGTTCCATCAGCACCTGTGGGGTCGGCCGGGCTACGTCCCATACTGGAAACTTTCTGGAAAGAAAATCTAAATCTGGATTAAAAATATTATAATGTACCTAGTCGTCATAGATATACGAGTACCTACCTATACCGTGTCCATTTTGAATGAAGCATGGTAGTAAACAAACCGCCCATACTTAACCTAAAATTCACTTTGTTTGCGCGTCCGTACGTAATTTACATTACTTGTCGATTTTAGATCCTCCCTTCAATAAAAATTGCTTACAAATATATCTGAAACTCGATGCCAAGCAAGTGAGATTTTGTTATTTGTGTCGTAGTTTTTTTTCTAACATGCTTCATTCAAAATGGACACGGTATAAGTAAAATTCCCTTTTTTATATCGATGGTAGTTATGCGGTTAAAACTGTGTTCGTTGGGTGGTAAGTAGGTACCTACTACACTTCGGTAGGTACCTACCTACTCAAGCTTCGGGAGCCTTATCGTAAGCTGCGGTTGATAATGATAATGATGATCATAAAATAGAAAAGGCCTGAAAACATTACTTACTGGACCATGCATGCACTCTCCATCAGCGACATGAAGTATTCTTGGGTGCACTCCACGGGAGGTCCATGGGGAATAGCGATAGGCGCCAGATCCTTCATAATTGGTTTCCTTCCCGCCATATTTGGGAATTTCCTATTATTTTTCCAATAAAATGATTACGGGAATCGTACAGCAATTCTTTTTTTTCTCTTTATTACTTGGCGTAAAGAGAATACAATAACTTGATTTGCCGATGGTGTTTTTGACCGTTGCTAGGTTTCACCTTATTAACCAGAATAACCATAAAAAAATTAAAATGGCCAAAGGGCTGTAATTCAAACCATGAATTACCATGTTGCCAGTACCGATTGTATGTCAATGTCCGGCAGTCGTGCTCTGTCATGTCAAAAACAAAAGTAAACAAATTTTTAGGTTAGATTTTGTGGTATTTTGAAGAAATTGAATTTCAAGTTCAAGAACCTGTTCGTGTTTTGTATCACCTGCTGTAAAAGTTTGGATGAAGCCAAATAACTAAAGAATTACCTACTCGTGAACAAAAAACGATACCACCATTACCACCTCAAGGAAAATGGAATTAAACTTTTCTTTTTTTACCGGACTCGGTTGCGGTGTTTGCCTAGGACTATCGTTGTTCGCTTTTAGAAAGATATTTGTTTCAATTCCTAAGACCAAAACAAAAGCCTTAAGAAGTGTAAGTTAATCGCAAATAACAGCTGTTTTAAAAGTATTATTTTTAATCATAAATTTGTATTCTTTTGTTGCAGTTCACATCCAACTCTGAATACAAAATGGTTTTAGTTGTAAGAACAGACCTCAACATGACCAAAGGTAAAATCGCAGCCCAATGCAGTCACGCTGCTGTCGGGGCTTATGAGAAAACACTGAGAAAGGACCCCATCAGCTTACAACTGTGGCAAAACGATGGCCAGGCCAAGGTCGCTGTAAAAACTGACTCACTTCAGGAAATGCAAGAAATTGCTGATGCTGCAAAGAGAAAGGGGCTTATCACCTCCATGATAAGAGATGCAGGAAGAACTCAAATTGCACCTAATTCTATTACAGTGCTGGGTGTAGGACCTGCACCAAAAGAAGTTGTTGATGAATTGACTGGACATTTGAAATTGTTGTAAAATTATCAAATTATATTTAAAAGGACATTTACATTCATGACTTTCAATTTAAAATCTCATCCTTTTCCTAGTAACTGACGGACTCGATTCCGAGTTTACTTGTGCAGCTCGGATGTCTGTGATACTTTGTTATTCTGGTAGGTACATGGTAACCCACACCTTATAAGAAGGTAGCATTTTTTTTTATGTAGGTCCAAGTGCAGGACGCCAAAGTAGGATATCCGTACACTGTACATTTTATACCATAAAAGTGATGATGATAGTTGTTAGTAATTTTATTGCATTGCCCTTCTACATACTTGCGTGTTCTGTGATTATGATGGTGTTTGGAAAATGACTCTTTAGAATAACATATTAATGTAAGTAAGTATTCACTGGTGTCGATTCTGTTGTTTTAGGATTAGCCAAAATTAGGATTTCGGAATTTCAAATAGATAGAAATGATTCTATGGTTGTAAAATTTGACTGACACGTTTAAAATTAGGACAGCTCTAACATGAAGCTGACGGACCTAAAACAACTCAATGTAGTTAAAATGGCTATAACCATATTCCTTGAAAAATTAAACAAACGGGTTTAAAATTAGGATGACAGCTCTAAAATTAGATTGATAGATCTAAAACAGCTTAACTTAGTTATAAGTAGCTTAACCCTATTATTTGCATTACATTTTAGCTATGGTTAGAAACATCTACCTAATTTTAGCAGGCATCTAATTAGGTCATGATTAAAATTTATCGATTTTAAACTATAGTCCGCGCCATTTAAATTGAGAATAAAGTTCATTGACCTCAATTTGGCATTAAAACAGAAGATTAAGGTTATAAGGTCTAACCCAAAAATTATCAATTTTGAGGAAAAATTCATAAATTTAGATGTATTTTTTAACTATATTTTAACCATATTTTAGTTCATAAAGAGATTCAATATGCTTAGTTTTTTCATTTTCTAACTTTTGTAAAGGAAATAACTGTATCAAATGCACATTATAGAGCAATTCATATGATTTTTTTGCCAATTTTTGACTTTATAAGAATGATTTTTGATTTTTCAAAGTTCTATTTCAAATAGATGTGCTTAAAACATATCATAGCAATTCATTTCACACTTTCAAATTAAGTTCGTAAAAACGAACAAAACTTGGGTTACACCTACATTCTTACACAGCTTTCTTACTTGACACTAGCTGACACGCCAGGGGCTCGCCATCTTTGGATTGCCATTTTGTCGCTTGTTCAATAATTCGTGTTCGGATAGCGCTTGCGTGTATACGTCTTCGAGTATTCCATAAAACTTGATAACATTTTTGTCGAACTTTTGTTTTGTTAGATCTGTTACGTTTTTTGTTATTAGTATATCTGTTTTTTTTTTTGTTATTGATTTGTGGTTATTTATAAGAAAGAGAGATATTGGTTACGCTATGGATTCGGAACAAGCTGGTCCGTCGTCAAGTTATCGTGGGCGCACGCGCCGCTGCCGTCATAATATACTACCTACCCTACCCGCGGCTGTGGCAGGTTAGTCACAGATTTATTACAAAAATGCAGTACGTTTAATTTATATAGAGAACTTGATAATATATTATATCTATTTCAGTTCGTAAAAGAAGATTATTCCGGGTTAACATTTCCAGAATTATTTTAAAAAATAATGCTATAATGCAATATTGCTCTCCGTACATACAGGATACTATACTACATATATTGTGATAATGATTTTTAGGTTCCTCTGGCGAAGCACCACCGCTTACATCTCCGAGAAAGAAAAGAAGACCCCACCAACCTAAAGGTTGGGGAATAAGAAATAATTATAAGGATAATTTTGTATCTTTTATTTAAGGTATTATGTATCTGTACATTTTATGATTTTATTTTTTAGATTGTTAGCAAATATAGAACAAAATTAATGTATCGATTCCAAATGTTTGTCACCTCTGACTGAACGGACAAAAGGTCAACGAACTATATTCTCAATTTAACTGGCGCGGACTATAGTATCGATTTGAATTTCTAAACGATTTCTCAAATAATGGATGAACTGTTTGACCCATGTAAAGAAGTATTTTAAAATAACATTTTAGAACGAAAAACATATTTTGCTCGCAGCAAAATCCCAACCACTCAACTCAGAGAGGTTTTGCGATTTTGAAAAACGTTCTAATATAGGTATTTTTAGGACCTTTATAAAGAATACAATAATTTTTAGGTCTAGGTACCTAGCATAGAAAATTTAGAAATCTTAAAATTTAGGTTATGAATCCTAAAACACAGAATCGACCCATTGTCTGCTACCTACTAATAAGAAAAAAATATTTATTTCATTAAATAGATATCTACAATAAATCTATCAACACTTAGAAATCTACTTAACTAACTACTGTAGTAGTACTGTAAAGTTTCGAAAACATGTAGGTACCTCATAAATGAGGTACCTACCATTCTTTCTTACCGTAATTTTGCTGCCTAAATTGGACAGCTTCTCAAAAAGTATCTGTACCGTGAGATCTGTTGACTTTGCCATGACACAAAACTTTGCCATCTGACTTTTTTCAGACTAAATGTTAAATTATGGCTTTTTAGTCAACTATTTTCGTGTATATAAACTAGAGATTACACTACATCATCATTCCCAAACTAAAAGCAAGGAACGTATGTGGACGTGACTTTAAGGGTTAAAAAATTCATTTCATTAATTTCATATATTCTTACATATCTATGATTCATTTATTACAACGCAACGTGTAGGTAAGTTGCGTTGGTTGTAATTAAATTATATTTATTATTGCGCAAGTTGCGCAACGAAGCAATGCAGATCCAAAAGACAAGAAGTTGAAGTACTTGAATGCCGCCGAAGTACCTACGCTTCGTTCGGTCTGTTTTTCAGATTTCGTTTTCATTGCTAAACAAAAACAACACAAATCCAAATCGTAATCGTGAAATGTACCTACCCTACATAGATACCTGATTCTTTTCTAAACTTATACTATCGAAAGATGGAGTTAGACCTTGATTTCTTTGCTGGCCTGGCAAGCGGTCTCTGCATAGGACTATCGTATTTTGTGCTGAGAGCATACGTTTTCGATACTTATAAGGAGAAAGAGAAAGTTACTCATAACACTAAGTCCAAGACCTCGGTAACAGCACCCAAGGTAAACACTATTTTAATATAATTTCTATTTATAACCCAGAAAACACCTCTCACTCTTAACCTCAACTATTTATTTTCAGTTTACATCCAGATCCGAGTATAAAATGGTGTTGGTAGTAAGAAACGACCTCAATATGACTAAAGGAAAGATTATGTCCCAATGTTGCCATGCTGCCGTTGGCGCCTTTGAAGAGGCACAAAAGACTGACCCCCGCAGCGTCAAGATATGGCAAAACGCAGGCCAGGCAAAGGTTGCAGTGAAGTCAAATTCATTAGACGAGGTCAATAAGATTGCTGAGGATGCAGAGAAACTTGGAATCGTCATTTTCAAAGTTGTTGATGATGGTAAAACGCAAGTTGATCCAGACACGCTGACATGTCTTGCTGTAGGGCCTGCTCCTAAAGATGTTATAGATAAAATAACTGGGCATTTGAAGTTATTGTAGGTTGCTTTGTGGATTGTCAAGCATTATTTTATGTTGTAGAAGCAAGATAGCATTTCTACCTCATCTTCATTCAACTCTTTAAAAGTCAATGAAAATTTTAACTATTTTTATAACTCTCTTCCAGGTATTTTATCTGTTCTTATTTTGTTAGGTAAACTAGTTTTATTAGCTTGGAAATGAATGTTAATACAACAGTTTGATATAATAAGTACAAATGTGTAAGCGGTTAAGCAGTACTCAACTTGTGTAAATCAGATAAGTTCAACAATAGATTAAATTCTTGATAGCTCATCAAGAAGTCAGAAGTCCTCTTTATTTCTTTTTCACACCAACACCGGTGGCACTTGTCACATGTGGGTGACAAGTGCCACTGGTGTTGCACAGCAAACTAAACAAGCTTGGTGGCACATGCCACCAGCATTAGCTGCTTTGGTCTGCAAAAATCAGCACTCAACAAGTACAATTTCGTCTTAAATTATTATCAAGTTGATTTCTTGTTGGACTTGATTCAGAAATGTTTACTACTTAATAAATTATTCATATTTACATGCTATTGCATAATGATTCAAGGTATTACATAGAATCTTGTGATTTTAGTGATATTATTTTCTTAAAGAAAAAAGAATACAATGGTTAATAAAATAGTAGTTTTTATTTGTTTTCTTTGAATCAAATGAATAAATTTAACAAGAGGACATTCTCATTGTACAAATTTGACAACACAATTACATAGCTAAAGTTTTTGGAAGACATCCAACATTATTAAACTTACTTAACTATGTACTTAGTGTAGTAACTTAACCACAAAACTTTCAAAATTTTGCCTAGGAAAATTACTAGAAAGGACATCAAAATGTGTAATCTCCTAATAATTCTAGTTTCTAGGTACATAAAAATGTACTCTTAGAATTAATCTAACACCAATATTTTGAATAACATATAAGGCACCAATTCTGTTGACATAATCATAATTACAAAATGTTAGTAATAACATAATAGTTATCAAAAATAATAGCAATTAGTCTTACTGGGCTTACGCAAATAGCCAATAATTCTATCAAAATTGAAAATAAACTACAAAATATTTTAAAAGTATATCATAAAAACTAAAATGTACTTGGACTTACAAAATAAAATGTAATCTCATGAAAAATAAGTAAATAATCATTAAATAATTGAGTAAGTACTTATTATCCAATTTCAAGTCAAATTAAAGCTGGACTAGCTTCCTATTCTTAGACGGAGGAGGTGGGTAAAACATGATTTTTGTATGAATATAGGCAGTGAAAAATTTACATTCTCAAAAATATTAAATTTGTGCTGCTACAAGCATTTATCTTACTTTACTAATTATAAAAATATAAGTCGCGTAGAAAAAAAATGCATGCTTTCTATAGCATTCTTCATCTACGCGACATATATTCTTGATCCCGTTCTTTAGCTTTTTTTATGCTACTATATATAGCTACTCTTACAATAGATAACATGAAACATTCTACTAATTTATGGCACCAATTACAAGTGTAAAAAGGTCAAAAATAGGAAGCTGCTTCTGACACCACTGGAAACAAACTTAACCTAAACTTACTCATATCTTAAAAGCGACAACTCTTTGAGCGTGTCTGTGTGATAATTTCTAATGGGTGGTCCCTTAGGCAACAACCGCACCGCAGGTAGTCGGTTAGCTTTGCTTTGGAATGGCAGCTTACCCCCTTATTCATAATAGTCTGCTAACTTAGCACACTGCTAAACCTCGCTCTGTCTTCTTCTGTTGACATAAGTCAGATTAAGAAAGAACACTACTAAGCAGCTGTTTTATGTTAGCAGACCATTATGAATAAGGGGGTTAGTGTTTAGCTTAGATGGAAATTAAGCGCATGGCTAACAGTTCGAAATCCGAAACACATCTGACAGCTTAACTTGGTTCTAGTATCCTAGGTTTTTTGTAAACAAAGCATTAATTACAGAATCAAAGAAATATTGGCGGTAAATGTAAAAGACACTGGTATCATCAAATTGACTTGATCAAATTAGTTTCCACTATTACACTTATATGTTATATAAACTCGAATGTTTAAAAATGACAACAGAGAAAAGCTTTATCAAATAGAACCTAGAATAGACACTATGTTCGTTATCACATCTACCGACCACAGTGCGACATAATTAGAGTTTAAGTACATAAGCTATTCGCTAGGAGGTTTATTTTTTAGGTTTTGTAGTGCAGCTTGCAGCTTCCCTAAGACTTTCTCGTATTTTTCCACGGCTTGAGGGTCGTGGCGCTGGTATGATAGGGCTTGTTCAGTCATGGCGATCATGACTTCTAGACCGGCTATGCCAGTGCGGGTGCCGACTATATCCAGCTGAAATTAAGAAAAAGTTTTATTTATGGGGCTGTTTAAGTATTACGTAAGCAGATTTATTACAATTATTTAATCCCATTTTTTTTGTCAACATAATGCAATATACACCACACAACACAATATTTTATCCATAATATATCATATTTTATTTGATATAAAATAACTACTTAATTTATTAAACTTCAATGAAGTTTCAGAGATTTTCGACATCTATCTCACTGGATTGGTCACATTCCCGTATTGAGGGGAGGACGTAGGTTCAAGTCTAACGACGGTCTAAAGTCGGACTAATAACCCAATTTTTTTTTGTTTTTATTTGATTTCATAGGCGCTGCGTGCCAAACGTAGACACTTTTTGTTGACACGACACACAACACATTTTGATAGTCAATGAGTATTGAGTTTGTGTTAAGTGGGATCAACTAACTGGACACACATATGCGCAGGGAGTGGAAGAATTCATACTGGTTCTATAGATACCAAATATTCGTGATTGATTTATTATATTTGAGATACATATTTTTTAATCTTAGAATTTTTTTCTTCTTGTTGATGAAATATTGAAATGTAACAAATACAATTAAGATATATTTATAACACTTATGTATGTATTTATTTTGCTTGTATTTTGTGTTTTAGTTTTCCTGCCGTTCCTATTTGGAAAAATAAGTGGATAAGTGCAGTAAAGCTAGAAAGACCAAAAAACAATTACTAATGAAAACTATGAAAATCAGCAGAGTATAAAACAGAAGAGAAGAATTGCACGGTGTTATCAAACATGTAAGACCAACAACGCTTCAACTGCCAGAAACCGTGGAATAAATTATAGGCTTTATTACCCGGAAACTGCAAGCCAAAATCAACTATCCAGAATGGATGAAAATGTATATTTTCACAAGCTAATTAATTTGAAAGATTTTGATCTACTCTCGTATCCATCGGTGGTTTTGTTTAAAATATGCTCATGAACCGAGACACTAATAAGATATAAATAAAAATAAATGACCACGGAAAATCACTTACTTGAGCTAGTAATCTGTCAGTAATATCAACACAGTGTTTTTCTAAAATATTTAATACTGAAGATATTATCGTTGAACTTCTGAAATCCATCTTCACTACATTGCGAAGAAAGACTCTTTTTTAATGTCTTCTAGACTAAAACTTAATAAATTAATCATATTTCGCGGAACATAGATTTCATTGATGTGTACAAAGCAACAAAAACAAATTAATAAAAAAACATTGTTGACCATTATATTATTTTATTAATAACTTGGTTCGCTCTATTTATTGCTTAACATCATCCACGCCGCCTTGTTTCTGCTGTCATAGCAGACATTGCAGTACGCGCGCGAACCAATCACCGCTTTCATTTAGCAAGCGCCAACCAATCCCTGCTTTCGTTCTGAATTCAACTAATCACGAAGCAATGTCTAATTGGAACTTTGGATGTGATTCGTTTTTTGACTTATACGTCATTTTGGTTTGAGCTAGGCCCACTTTTTGTTTGAAGTTTGTTCTGAATTACCCTTCCTGACTATTTTTATTCGTAGTTTTAAGGTGATTTTTATCCCACGGTAACTGATTTATGGGATAAAAAGCCTATATTTGATTCCAGGATTAGAATTACCTGTATACAAAATTTCAGCCCGATCCGTTCAGTAGTTTTATGAATAAGGGGGTATATATTTTGGTATAAGGGAACTACTCACCGGCGGCAAAGTGATCACTCGTTCATCGCATTCCTCCCCCCGCTCCACCTTGACCTCCACCTCCACCCTTGCCTTCTTGCCGGGCTTATGCTGCGTCATGTTGGCCGGCACGCGCTTCTGAAATATTCAATACAATACAATATTATAAATACGCAAGTTTTGTATGGATGGATGGATGTTTGTTACCTCTTCACGCTTAAACTACTGAACGGATCAGGCTGCAATTTTGCATACCTGTATGTTCTAATCCTGGAATTTATCCTGAAACTACTGTTTACTTTATTTTTCCCTATTTACTTTATCCTATAAATAACTTGTATTTTAGCAATTTCAGCCCGATCCGTTCAGTAGTTTTTGCGTGAAGAGGTAAGAAACATCCATCCATACATCCAAACTTTCGCATTATATATTATTGTTATGTGATGCGATGTGGGTGTCGTAAGAGACGACTAAGGGATATTCACCGGCGATCCCCAACCCGCATATCCAGCGTGGTGATTATGGGCACTACCCCCATGACATCAACGCAAATAAGGCGCTTATAAAATAAATAAAATAAAAAATAAAAAGTTTATTTATTCAGACTATGTCCATCAATTACAAATTATAAATACTAAAACATTACACATAAATTAAAATTAAATACAAAGAAAATTAAAACTATACTACATACAGTCAAGTCAGACAATAGATATGCAACCATTCAACAGAATCCCAACCTAAGCAGTCTATAGGGTGAGGATTCTGTTGAAAGACTGCATGATAGGCGAGGCAAACTTACTATCAACGACCGTCAGGATGGTGTTGGTACTGCCCCACGTTCTGCGCAGCAGCGATGCGGTTTTCTTGCGGATGATGGCATGAAAGCCATCAACCTGCGCCTCAGCAAACATGAGGGATGCGCTGCAGAAGCGGGGCAGCCCCAACAACATCCTGAAGGCGTTGTTATACTGCACACGTAGAGCGCTGAGCGTCCGTTTAGTATAGCTGGCCCAGAGGCTACCCGTATAGAACGATTGGCAGTAGGCTTTGAACAGCATGATTTTCACTTGCCTACTGCAACGGGCAAACCTTCGCGCCAGCATATTACTCCGGACCGCCAGCGCTCTACGTTCTCGCTCTATATCTACCTGGTCGTCAAGGTCGTCGGTAAGGAAATGTCCCAGATACTTGAAGCTATATACTCTATTTAGCTCAAGACCGTTGAGTCTCAAGCTTGGGACTGATGCTGGAACCTTACCTGCGGCCTTGAATACCAGGTATTCACTCTTCTTGCAGTTGTATACAAGTCCATGCTTATTGGCGTACTCTTCACAGATGGACAACAGCTTCCGGAGGGCGCTGATCGTTGGACACAGCAGCGCCATGTCGTCTGCATAGCTGATATTGTTCATACAAACATTATCAACTGAGCAGCCGACACGCGCACTGCTGAGTCCCACGATGAGCTCGTTTACGTACAGGTTGAAGAGCTTGGGTGAGCTCAACCCACCTTGTCTCACGCCGCACTCCAACCTGTAGGTCTCCGAAAACACACCAGCCCATCTAACATTGTTAGTCTGATTAGCGTACCAGTAGTGGAAAAGAGGGAGTACTACGTCCAGCAGTGGGCTAGTATAGGCTGTTGAGGAGGCCAGACACAAAACAGGGCTGAAGCGCCTTATTGAGGAATCAAACCAATCCACACCCACAGAAAAGCTGAAACGAAGCTGTCAGTCACCTAAAGTCCTGCTCCGATACTTCAAGGAGCTGGGCTGGTTAGGGCCTGCTTAGGCAGGGGGATAATGCACAATACACTCCTATGCGAGACGTTCGTGCAGATCTTAGTTCTCCCACTTAGAATTAGAATTAGGCTGTTGAGGTTGAGGAAGTTGTAACTTACCTTTCCGGCCTTAAACACGCCCTCAGCTTCCTCGTCTTTCTTCATATCTCGGTTGGGACAGGAACAGACCCTTGCGCTGACCATTTGTCGACCGAACACTTTGCCCCTGGAAAGTTTAAGTACATTTAGTCGCAGTCGTGTTTGCTGTGAAATGTTTATGGATATTAATAATTAATTTTGTTTTAAAAAAACTATAAACCAACTTAATTTTTTATAGTTTTTTCATGGATTCTTCTTCTGTGTCGTATTCTTCATTGCTGAAGGTCGTGCCCGTCCTGGAAAGCTTTCACAGAGACGCTAATGAGCCGCTTCCACACTGCCGTCTTCGGCCTTCATGGATTCACCCATTTTCAGAACTGTACCAAATTGAAATGGGACCACACAGAAAGCACTAGCTTTCATATAATAAAAAAAAAGTAACTAGTCAAAAGTTCTGAAGTAACAAACATAAAAAAACAGTGGAATTAAGAACCTTCTCTTTGTTTTGAAGTCGGTTAAAAAGACAATTCACACAGGCTGTGTGAATTATTTATGGGTACTTGATGACTCCCACATTATAATATAATATTACATAACGTAGATAGATATTTTTTATTATACATAGAAAAAGACCCTGAACAAATATCTACAGATTGTTCATAATATGCCCAAGTTGGGAATCGAACCCGCAACCTACTGCGTCGCAGGAGCACTTTCACCCGCGGCGCCACAGAGGTCGTCAAGTGGGTCAAAGTAGGTAGCTCTGATGATGATCTCTGTAAAACTATGAAATTAAGAAAACGAAAAAGAAAAAATGCACATTAAGTTAAACTTACTGTGCATTCTCCAGCATAAATATTATAGCTATAGCCCTCCGATTGATCCCCGATGAGCAGGAGCTCTTACAGACAAACTAGTATCCATAAGCTAAAGTCTCATTACAAAGCTTTCAAATTAAGAACCATGTTAAACTTACTGTGCATTCTCCAGCGTAAATATAATAGCTATAGCCCTCCGATTGATCCCCGATGAGCAGGAGCTCTTACAGACAAACTTGTATGCGTGAGCTAGCGCCTGTGGTCCAGGCTTGGTCAGCGAGACCACGGTGGACAGCCAGGAGTCGGCTGCGTCGCCGACGCCGTGGTATTCCACGCCCACGGTGCCTTTGGGACGGGATGAGTGCAGGACATTCAGACCGATGCGTTTGTCTATGCCTGGAAAAGATTTGAATTTTGTTAAACGAACTGTAAATAGAAATAGTGACTTCAATAATTTCAGGTGAGAGACGCTAAAAAAATAAGAAAATGTGCTGAAATATTGGAAAGCTCAAAACTCAATCATGGTAGATATCCCGTTGTAAATAACTTTAGTGCTAAATTGCTAAAAAACAGCTTGTCTTTCGTAGTTCATTCTTCCTGGCCGGAGGGCGTCCTAAACTACGCTTGCCTAGTAGTTTCCATTAAAGAACACGTTTTATTCATCCTCAACCGCAACCTGAATTTGGTCCACGGTTGGACGCAGGCCTTTTTAATTGAACTAGGAAATGGTTCGGATCTGGATCGCGACCATCGCTCGAATGCTTATTTCACTCGTCGTTTTTTCATCGTCATCTTATGGTGGGTACACACGTACGTACTTGCTCGATCTGGACCAAGTACGAACGTGTGTACCATGCAAGTCTCAAGACAAATGCTCGAAGCCAACAAAAATGTTCGATTCGAACAAGATTCAAACGATTGCTCGAAGAGTTTCAACGCACATTAAACATGTTCTTCGAGCAAGCTTTTGCGTGTGGACGTAGGGCCGAGCATGTCTGTAGATAGCCATGCTCGGATGAAATATGCTCATCGCGCATGTACGTACGTGTGTACCCACTATTATACTAGACCACATACATCAAAGTAGTGCAGCACATAGGCCTTCCCTCACATCTCCTACACAGCCTGTTTTGCTTGCAGGCCGCCCTCTGATAAGCATCTTATTTTTAAATATTTCTTTATTATAACATCAGGTTGCAGTATGAACGTATAAGCTAGTGTACATTTTTCTTCTTATTCCTAGCTCTACAAACTATGTTCAATTATGTCGTTTAGCATTTTATTTGAACAGAAAAAACTTATAGCAATGATGTTAATATAAATAAGCAAGGCATCTTATTGGCTTTTATCTTGTAGGTGTAATGCCATGTGATCATTGTTTTTGTACAATATTAAATACTTTATTTATTTACTAGCTGCGCCCGCGGCTTCGCACGCACTGTTCCTATGGAAACGTTTAAAGGTGATTTTTATCCCACGGGAACAGATTTACGATTTGACGGGATAAAAAGTAGCCTATGTTTTATTCCAGTATTAGAATTACCTGTATGCAAAATTTCAGCCAGATCCGTTCAGTAGTTTTGGCGTGAAGAGGTAACAAACATCCATCCATCCATCCATACATCCATACAAACTTTCGCATTTATAATATTAGTGTGATTTATTTATCTTACCTTGTGGTACATGTTGCAGGCAGCACTCCGGTCGTTTCTGCGCCTGCGCCTCGTCAGCGAACACGACGCACGCTCGCACGAACATGGTAGCGCCGAGCGCAGCGTTCCAGTTGAATTGGACTGAGAAATCGCGTTCCTTGTCCACGTAGATGCGGTTAAGGCGGTGTGAATACTGTTGGCAAGAGTTGTTTTATGTCATTTATATTGTACTAGCTGCGGCCGCAGCTTCGCACGCGCTTTTTGAGTATCCCATGTCCGCAGGGCTTGATACTGGTACCAATAATACCGGTACTATTTCGGTAATACCGGTTTTTCGTTTCGGTAATTTAGAGTACCGGAACTTTGCCATAAAATACCGGAAATTAAATTGTTGATTCCGATTCGTACATAATACCGGTACGTATTAGAATTGTTGATACCGGTACATATACTGGTACTACAAAGTACCGTTACTCTGAACTACCGGTACTACTTCAAGGTCATTGGTACCGGTATTCCAAGACCTGCATATCCGTCCCCGGGATACTATTTACCCCCCTGCCAGATTTCACTGAGATCCGTTCAGCCGTTAAAGATATGGTAACAGACAGACAGAGTTACGTTCGAATTTACGAGTATAATATACCCGTTTCGTACGTGTCATTTATATGGAAACCTTTAAAGGTTATTTCAATGCCATGGGTAGTGTTTTTTGACTGTTTGGTAGGGATTAATTCAATCTATTAAAGCTAGGATATATAAATAGCACTTATGTCATTCATTCATACAGACTGATAAGCAGTGATCGGAGTAGGTAGAGCGATTTAGGTTCATTGACCGCAAACGTTGATGTTAATATGGATATTCCACGGGATTCCGACTAATACTCCGGGATTCGATTATTATAATTATTTTTATCAATAAGTATAAAAAATGGTATTATGTAAGCCCATAAGCGCAGGAGCGACGGTGTAAATTTTACATCAGCAACACGTTGCCAATGTTTTTGTCAAACGTGTGATGTTGCCGCTTTCTGGACACTCGTCGTGATATCGCTGCATTATACGCTCTTGGTCACAGGTGCAGGGAGTGTCACAGGTGTCGCTAGGGTGACGCACCTGTTTTTGGTCTATTTCGGCAACACTGGAATTCAATTGTTTACCGAAATTAACTTATTGTTCAATGTTGTCTCACTCGATTACTTCGCTTCTCAGAGTGCGCTTGTTTGCTTCCGGTTGTGTTTTGTTGTGTGGTGAATTTCTTTTGACCCTGGCTTGTTTACTGGATTCTGGAATCTCCTTACTACTACGACTTTGGCTAGCCTTTGTGGACTCTGATTTGCCCTTATTGGATTGGATATTTGGAGTTTTTTTTTTGGATAATCATTTGGTAAGTCATTTTTGTAGTTAAAAGTAAATTTTGACTACAATTAATGTATCAATCTTACTCTACCTTGAAATCATAGAAAAATTATATGTTTGGGCTTAGTGAAAGCTTGCCTAAAGTCAAACCAATGAATAACATTTTGAATACAAAAATTTATGTAGGTACAGTGTTATTCGTCCCTTTTCTTGTTAGCTAAACTTTTTGAATACTAATGTTATTGTATTCCAATCCAGTATTTTGTTCACTTTGATGTATGTCACTCTTTTAGCGTAAATTAAAAACTATTAACTGCCTTTGCATTTTCAAACTCGTACTAGGAATAAATATTTTTTACTAGTTTTGTTTTGTTTTTTGAACAAATCAGTATGTTTTGACCACAGTGTTTATGTGACTCTATTAAGCATTTCTAATTAAACGACATTTTGATTCAGGTGAAGTACTTCGACATGGCGTCGTCAAGTTCTGTCCTGATCTTTGACGCTGCTAGCTATACTATTTACTGTACCAAGTGTGAAAGCCATTTAACAGTAAAGAAATCGAATGTCAATCGACATATTGAAAGTGCTCAACATCGAGGAACTTACAAACGGCCACAAGAAGAATTTTATTTTGACCTTATTCAGTTTTTAATTCTTTGTAACATTCCTTGGTCGCAAATGAAAAATAATGCTTTCAGCAATTTTTTTCAAAAATACTTGTGTTGTGTTTGCTGTTGTAATTGCACTCACAAAAAAGTGCCTGACGAGTCACAATTGCGTAAAGTATATTTGGACAAATTTTATAGTAATAAAATTGCCTCCATTTATGAAAACATTAAAGATGAGAAACTTTGGATATCGATAGATGAGACAACTGACTTTTTAGGTCGTTATATTGTGCATTTCTTGGTAAAGCCACTTAACGAAATATTTTCTGGTCGACCTTATTTAATTGCCTGTAAAATGCTTGAGGTGGTCAATGGCCAAACCATTTCAAATTTTATTATAGAATGTTTGAAAAATATTTGGCAAGACAACTTTGAAAGAAAAGTTGATAATGTTTTAATATTATGTACTGATAGTGTGGCATACATGTTGTCTGCGGGACGAAATATGAAATTTGTTTTACCTCAATTAAAACATGTTACCTGTTTGGCACATGCACTTCATCGCGTATCAGAACAAATACGGTTAGAGTACCATGATGTAGATATATTAATATCAAATGTGAAAAAAATATTTTTAAAAGCCCCCCGCAGAATAAAAATATTGAAAGATATGTATCCAAACTTACCTCTTCCTCCACAACCAGTAATAACTAGATGGGGCACTTGGCTTGAAGCTGCTTCGTATTACGCAAAATATTATGAAGAAATAATAAATGTTGTTTCTCGTTTAAACAGCTTTGAATCAATGGCAATACGAAATGCAAAAAATATTCTAGAAAAAGAAAATCTACGGAATGAATTAATTTATATAGAAAATCATTATACGATTATTTTATTTTCATTAAAAGAGTTGCAGAAACAAAAATTAGCATTAAGCGACTCATTTTTGGCTTTTGATCAAGTCAGAGCTGTTTTAAATGAATGTAATTCTGATAGGATAAAAATAAAAATTGAAAGAGTTTTAGATAGAAATCCTGACATTGATATCCTCAGAGAATATGAGCAAAAACTATCGAAGAATGAAGTCAGCGACGAAATTTTGTCTTATAAATTTGCTCCATTAACATCCACAGATGTCGAACGCTCCTTTTCAGCATATAAATGGGTGTTACATGTTAAAAGAAATAGATTAAAAATAGAAAATTTAGAAAAAATTATGGTAATTTATTTTAACTCAGGTCATACTCAGGCTTCTAGTGAAGCTGAAGACGCCCTAGAGCAAGAAATAGACCATTGAATTTAAGTAAATTATTGTTGAAATAAGTAAATTACTGTTTAAACGTGTTGGTTATTTTTATTAAGATTTTATTGTAAATACAAATAGTTTTCAATCATGTTTCGATTTTTGAGCAACAAATAATTTGTATAGTATGTTCTTCTACAAATTCAGAATGAAAATGTTGAATGATTGTTGATTCTTGTATAAATATAAGAAATTGTTACATAAAAAAATATATGTGCTTTGATGAATGAAGTGTCTATCTATTTATTATACTATCCTTAAATCCGTGCTTATACTCATAGGAAATGTATGCTTTAATTACTCCCATAGGCGTAAATAGCTTTTTTATGATTTTTCTATTTAAATAACAAATCCCGGGATTCGGGGAATATCCATTTTTCTACTTAAAAAAAAAATCCCGGATTCGGGGAATATCCATATTATTCAAACATATGGCAAGTACATAAAATAGCTCCACCTACTCCGATCACTGCTGATAAGTGATATGGTTGTTATTATCTAAATATTAGATAACAACAGATAATAACTTCATGATGAAGCAGGATAATGATGCTATGGTATGTATGTATAGTATAAGTATGCAATGTTAACGACAACAGAAAAAAAACATTGCCTTGGTTTGTCTTTTTTATTGTGTTGTGTTTAGATGATGACTTTATTTTTTTATGCACATAATGTTTCTGGCGAATAAGTAAGTTTTTGAATAAAACCATTTACCATCACGACTTCACAAAATATTCATAAAACTTCAATAGATGTAGAGTTGCCGTTACTTTTAATATTTATTTTACTTTTGTATTGAAATTTCTTGTCATGATGATTTCAAGCATATTGCTCATACAGTACCCATAATAAAAGCTCTGCATAGCTTGGGGCTAGATGATTCTGTGTGACAATCTGAAAATGTAGTAACTTTCGTAGTTTGACGAATTCATTATGAATGTAAGCGGGTTAACTACGAACCTGCCTGAAATGCTCGAAGGGATGGGGTACGCGCGCGTTTAGAACAGAACCGCACTCGCTCGCCCTGAAGATGTCCCTCGTTAAGGGATGAAACGTTGGTGTTCTTCTAACACAAATAAGGTTCGTAGTTAATATAAATATAAATATAAAAATCATTTATTCAGAACATTTTACAGGGAGGATCTCAGTTAATCCGCTTACATTCATAATTAATCTAAAAATGCTGGACAATCCAGCATTATTTATTATTATTAAATTATGTTTCTAAATTCTTAAATTATAAGTCTCACCATATATTTCTTCTTGTTTGTATCCGAGCTGTCTATTTCAACTGTAAATCCATATGGGGTCTCCAACGTGTTCCGAGCAGGAGGCCCTCGGGGTTGAGATTCTATGTCCCCAGGGGACCAAGCTGGGGATTGCTGCAAAATAAAAATATATATTATAAAAGATTTTGTCTCTTCTTTTTCTTCCGGTTCTTATCCCACGCTAGGTGGGGTCGGCGCAACATGTCAGTTTCCTCTACTCTGTTCTATCAGCCGTCATCTCTGTACTCACACCTTTCTTAGACATGTCCTCTTTCACACAATCCACCCATCTCTTCCTCTCCCCTTATATCCCTCCAAATTCAAATCTAACACTCTTCACATGGTATTCTTCCCTCGGCATATCATGCCCTTACATACCACGCTTACCTGTTACCCCTATTTTTTCCGATTTTGTAATTAATGTTTATTTTTCAGGAGATATACTTAGTCCTTTTTACGGGGACGCGGCGCGTGGCCCGCACTAAATGTATATCAGTTATCTAGTACCCATAACACAAGCTTTGCTTAGGCTTGATAATGCTGTGTGAATAGGGTAGGTATATGCATGTGATTTCAAAATGGCTAAAAAAATATTTACGTATTCTCTATTGATATAGAAACATATCCACATATTTATTTTAGAATTTTGAGATGTTTTTATCGTAGAATTTTACCATTGAAAAATGATATTTTAAATCTCAATCGCAAAATTTCAAAACGCTACGCCATTGACTAGAGCGGACGTGACATCGCTGTTCACATTTCTTCTTTTTTTATTCTGCTTGCTACACCATGATTTGACACTATTCTGCCCACTTCACATTTCGTATTGTCGTTTATTTTCAGATTTTTCGGAAAACCTCTTTTCTGAGATGATCACTACTGAGGTCGTCACAAAAGGTTTTAATCGAGTGTGAACTTGGACGTCAAATTAACATGGCGCTAATATGGCAGCGTTTTTATCACCCGAAAATGATTGTAGTATTAATTTGTTTTTTTTTTACCTTATTATTGCGAAATTCAGTGAGCGTCTTATCATTTTTCGGTTAAATAATGACCTAAAGAATCGATTAAAACAATAAAAAAAATCGATACATATACCCTATTGTTCCACATTGTTTAAAATTAAAATTATTTATTTATTTAATACAGACAAAACATAATATATGAATAAATATAACTAAGTATAACAATTTAGCCTGAACTAGGTAATCCTGTGTTTCAGGCAATATTAGTGCTAATTATGAAATACAATAGTCACTCACTATTATGAAAAATGTATATAATTTATTATACTAATAAAGGAAATTTAGTTAAACAGTTGTTTACAAACAATTTGTGTATTTATACATATGTATTACGGCTGTATAAGTATAAATAAGGATATGCCTAGCCTGGAAACATATATAGGATATTTTTTCACAGTAATCACCATTATGTGTACAAACTGTGTGAAGTTGAGGGCAGAGACTAGTTTCACAATATTATCTGTACTGTGCACTTACATTTGAATTTTCCGGAGTGATAGGAATCCCATTCTCATCAGTAACTATAATCTCTGAGAACTTGATGCCATCCATCAGAGAATTTGCATCAATATGTTCCAGACCATAGCTGAAAAAAATATCACTGTTAAAATTTCACTTCGAAAAGCTGATATTTCAAAGACTAACCCCCAAATTCTCAAATGCAACTCTAGTTTAAGCTCGTCTCAAGGTTTGGTTTAAAGATTTGTCACTTGAGACATGCTTAAATCTGAGATGCGTTTGAGTATTCAGGAATAAGAGCAGGGGTATTTTAATTCGTTGGAAAGGCTGTCGGATTCGATTTGAGTACGTTTTTACAAATGAAAATAGTACATTCAGAATAGAATTCAAATTCGAATTGGACATCTATGCTTCGGAAACGAATTGAATGAATTATAATACCCCGCAGATGTTATTGTAGTAGGTGTTAATAGTTAATCTGAGGCCAAATTATTAATATTGGAAATCAATTCTGTTTCAGTGGTAACACTTTCACTGCCTAGACTCTGTGGTACGACCTTTTTTATTTGCTACATAAGTAACACACAACCAATGAGCCCTATCTAAAAGCTTTTATGTACTTCTTGAACAACATTATTTAATAAATAGCTGTGCACCGCGGCTTCGCACGCCTATCCCACGGGATCTGATTTATGGGATAAAAAGCCTATGTGTTATTCCAGGCCTAGAACTAGCTTTATTCAAAATTTCAGCCCAATCATTTCAGAAGATTTTGCGTGAAAGAGCAACAAACATAGACAGAGACATGTTTACAAACTTTCGCGATTTTAATATTAGTAGGATAATAATAGATACTATAAAAATAATTAAATAATTCGACTCCCAGATTATACACAAATAAAAATCTATTGCATTGATTGTGCTTGCAGAAATGTACATAATTTATAAATTAATAAATAAAACCTCTAACTGGATCCCAAAACAATAGCTTGGTTATCATAAAATAAATAATTGCCTATGTGATGTGGTACTTACTCTTCAAGTGGCACTGACGCAGTGAGCCATGACGTGTAGTCAATAATAGGGTCCGACATGATTAATCTGAAAATATATAAAAGATGTTTGATAAGAATAATAAAATTATAACCGGTGACAGTAACTTGCTGACTTTGTTGTTTGTGCCCCATGCGATAATTTTCTTTATTACTATAGCACATTATGCTATAATTATTTTCAAGATAAAACTAAGATAAAAAAAATTGTTTCTTTGATGCATTATACATATACCTACAATACATAGGTTTTGGCACTTTGGGAAGTAAAATTAAGGATGAAAATATTTAGAAACAATTGCGCAAAAAAAACCCTTCTATGTTAAAATCTAACAATAATCTTACAAATAATTATACATTTAAACAAAATGAAGGTACATTTGAATAAATGTATAATTTGTTAGATTTTATCACAGGTTTTTTTTTGCAGAATATAACTGATTAGTTTCATCCTTAAATTTAGAATGGATTTCCACAAAGTAACATCTGCATCTATTTATGTAACTTTGGGAAGGCAGGTGGCACATGGTCTAAATTGACTAGTAACAGAGGTGAATGGTCAAAATTGGAGGAGGCCTTTGTCCAAAGAGGCACACAGACAGATGACAAAGCAGAGGAGTTAGTCTAAGTTAGTGTAGGTAGAAAATATATTACTTCATATTGTAAACTGTCTGAATAAAAGGCTTTTATTATTACTATTTCTATATTATAACTTTATTATACTAATATATATATTATATATATATATATTATACTATAGCTACTTGAATAGAGTGTGCCTATGTCCGTTCCCCTCCCTGCCAAATTTCATCAAGTTTCGTTCAGCCGGGAATGAAATGAAAACTATCCTATGTCCATCTCCTGGTTCTAAGCTACCTCCCCACCAATTTTCGGCCAAATTGGTTCAGCCGTTCTTGAGTTATAAATAGTGTAACTAACACAACTTTCTTTTATTTATATAGATATAGATATAGATAGATTGCTATTATTAACTTGGAGAAGTATAAAACATAATTTGGGTTGTGGACTGTGGTTGATGAAAGTTACACACATCAGGAGTTTTATCACTCAGCATTGGGTACACCCACTGCAGATGATGATGATTTAAACATTGTCTCCTTAATTTGTACCTGTTAAAATTACTGAACACATATTCTACATTCACTGCACCATTAAAACATTTCTTGGTGTTTTCAGAGATTGCAGGTTACTTAATTATCATGACAAAGATAGGCAAGTAGGGGAGGCATAGAATGATGAAATTGTTGTTACCTACTCAACAATATTTAATTTACTGTCAGTGAATGTAGGGTACTCAAGGTGGGATAAACGCCGGTGAAGAAGTAAACTCAAAGAACCACTGTTTTATGTGAAAATACAGGGAGATATGATATACGCTAGGCGACTAAGTTTTCTTTGATAAAATCAATGTTGGTTGAACAGAATCTGTAATAAGAATAATTCAGCGAACAGCGGTGCACACAAAAAGCTAAGGAACACCGTTTTGATGTAAGTTTTTCAAATTTGTACAGTGCAGTTAGTTCGTGGAGTGGGAAACAACATGTTTTGGCAAAGTTCTGAGAAAAAGTGATGTTTGTTTTTGCAACCAACTTACTTTATATTATTTGAATGTATGTACGAGCCACTTTCACTGGAGAACTTTATTTCTGACTGGCACAAGCGCACAAGTTTTCGGAGAAGCTGAAAGTTAGTTTCAGCTTTCTTTCATACCAACAATTTTTTCAAAAAAACGAGTAGGCAAGCAAAAGCAAAGCCAAGCAAAGCAAGCCGCCATGCATGCGCACTCGCTCGCCCGAAATAAAAAACTAAAAGGACTAAAAAAAATCAAAATGCAAAAATATAGACAGAGACGGAAAAATACTAAAAGTGCGCGAGAAAAAGAGAGAAAATACACATCATGGCAATCAGTGTCAATGTCATCTGCAAATGAGTTTAAGTTGCCATGTACATCTTAGTTTTCTACTATTATTTCATCTATCAAACATTTATACGATTTGTGTAAAACAGGTTGTTTACAGGGCATATAAGGCAGTGCGGACGGGAATTAAATTTAAAAAAAGGTTGCAGAATGAATTATTTTCGATTTGGCTAAAGCTAAAAAACACACGAAAGAAATTAAATTTTGGGAGTCACAGTAAAAGTAACAATTCGTAGGAATGAGTTTGCAGATGGCAAGACCGGCTAACGCTTGGAGTATTGCCATGAAGCAAATTATGCTTCGCAGAACCAATTACATTTTAGATTTTCTTACTTTTTTATCAAAAGTCCTTTATATTGTTGTAAATAAATATAATTTTGTCAATTCGGACCGAAGTTTATTTATTTCTCTCTGCATTAAACAAAGTTTCATCGAGGATAAAAAGTCCAGTGCTGCCATGCCAAAAAACCGAAAAGAAACGAAAGAATGAGAAAAAAATACAAGAAAGAACTCCGCGGCTTCACCACTTGTTTTTCTCTAATTTTTCTGTCACAGCCGATAATTTGATGCATATTTCGTGTGCAACAGATAATTTGAATCGAAATTGTGCACTATTATGTACCAATTCACCGCGGGTAACGCTATAAGTGCGTCCATTCACTAAAATCAATAACAATCATTGACCAACAAAGGTACGCTTGTGTTTGCTTTTTGCTGTGCATTATAACCTGTGATTAGTGCGAGCGTCCGGTTGGCGTCTGTGTAGGACACGAAAGATTGTAATTTTGCATTGGTATTTACTTTGGGACGTGTATCGTATGCTAAGGATTGGATGTGCTCTTTGTTTTTAGTCAAAATGAACTATGAAGCCGAACGAGCCATGAATCAAAAGCGACTCCGAATGGAAGGGGAGCCTGGACATGGAGTAGTCCAAGGGAACGGTTTGCCGCTAAATTATTTAGGTGAGTTCAATCGCCAAACTCCATCTAAACGCTGAAAATAATGAAAACCCCGTTGTGTAATTCGGAAAAGTCGCTTATTTATGGCAGCTTTATTTACATTTACTATCAAAATAAACAAAGAAAAAGTAATAGACAGGGCATATAATTTTTTTCTTACCTTGGTACCTGATCTTATTACCTACTTACCATCCTGTTTTGTCTCTAAATTCATCTGCTCATGTTTACTGCGTGAAATACTTAATGTACTTATACAAAGTGCTGTGAAAGAACTTTAATTAGTTAATTCTTGTGATTAGGATAGGAAGCCCATTTGTTATGACCATATTAATGAGACTAATGTGTTAGTAAAAATATGATTTAATGTATTTCTACCGTTACATGTGAAATGTCTATTAAAATCATTAAACATTCACAAACACTTGCAATCATAATTAAATAATCAGTCTCAAGTCCCTCGTTACCACAAGTTTTCAGTTTAACTGTGAAATGGCTGTGTCAGGTATGATGCAAATTTGCCAAGAGTGTGTACTTATAAACTTAAGTAGCATGTATTTATAAATAAAAAATTATATTACAAACCTACATAACTACATACTGCCATTATTTTGGTATTAATTATATATTTAATATTTATATAGATAATTCTGGCTTTGTGTCTGGTTTGACACAATTTTGTCAGTATTGAGGACGATTCTTATCCTACACCATTCATATTTTCCCAAATTCCACCTATGGTTTATCCATTTTGAATGAAGCATGTTAGTAAACAAAGTAGGACACAAATAACAAAATCTCACTTGCTTGGCGTCGAGTTTCAGATATAATTGTAAGCAATGTTTATTGAAGGGAGGATCTAAAATCGACAAGTAATGTAAATTACGTATAAAAGGACGCGCCAACAAAGTGAATTTTAGTTTAAGTATGGGCGGTTTGTTTACGTTTATGCTCCATTCAAAATGGATACGATATAGTTTTAAATATTAACTAATATTAATGAATAGTTGTAACATAAGTACTAAAAATAATGAACAATTTATCCACATGGTGGATTCAATTCCAAAAATATTTAATTTCCCATCCAGAATAAATAAATATAGACCACTCATAGCCTGTGTTTATAGGGGTAGTTTCACCCCTTACCAAATCCCATAGATTTCATAATGTTAATTTTTTTACACTGATTCCACCGCGCTCCTTATCACTTTGCTGGTAAAAAAAATCCCCCCCCCCCATGACATAAAAGTCCAATCAAGGGGAGGCCTGCATCCCGCACTGGACCAATATAGAATGTAGAGGAAATGTGTTTTAGTAACTTGCCTGTTTGCCTTGTAAAATCAAATATTTTAATCATAATCATTAGATAAATAATAATAATAACAGAGGTCATTTTTATATTGTAATACCATAAAGTACATACATCAAAAGCAGCAGTGTGTTGCGCGTGAATCGCGCGACAAAATCGCCGAAATCGCGCGACAGAAGATGCACTTAAAAAATAGTGGCTGTTTGCATAGGGTTTAAATTTACTTAACTCACTGTGTAACTGGACCAATTCCTTGAAATGTCTCACCTACACCAAATTTGCTCATAGTCAGCAAAGTGACCTAGATTTCAATATACAAAAACTATAAATTATGAAGAGTGAATCAATCACATAAAATACATATTTTTTAATAGCAGCAAGCTAGTGTGTGTGAAGTTGCAGTCACACACACTAGCTTATTGTTCCTCTGCATGTATGTTATAGTATAAAAAATTACTTGTCTATGACTCTATGTGCATATTATGTAAGCCAAAAAAAAAACGAAAAAATCTTACTTTATTCACCTTTTTAGACAATGGACATCAAATCCCCTACCAGCCATATGCAGGAGCCTACAACACTCACTACCCGCCGCCTGATGCGTTCGCGGCGTACGGCCCCCCGCCTGGAGGGAGCTATGCCCCTCAGAACCTGTCGTACGCTCCACCCGCGCACCAGAACTACCAACACCAGCCCTTCCAGCAGCACCCGCAGCTGATGCAGACGCATATGAGTGAGGAAGTCATAAATATATTGTAACTAAGCTAGTATGACACGTCGCACCAGGTGTTGGCATACAGCCCTCCGCCGGGATCGCCGGGAGGGCGCTATGCCCCTCAGAACCTGTCCTACGCTCCACCCGCGCACCAGAACTACCAACACCAGCCCTGCCAGCAGCACCCGCAGCTGATGCAGACGCATATGAGTGAGGAAGTCATAAATATATTGTAACTAAGCTAGTATAATACGCCGCACCTGGCGTTGGCATACAGTTGGCATACCCCCCGCCGGGAAGGAGCTATGCCCCTCAGAACCTGTCGTACGCTCCGCCCCCGTACCAGTCGTCCTAGCAGCACCGGCAGCTAATGCAGACGCATAAGAGTGAGGGAGACATTGATATATTGTTATTAAGTTTGCGAGCTGAACGTGGAATTCCCCTTAATTGTATAGGAAGATACCAGGCGGTTCTATTTGGTCCACATGCCCCGTCTTTCGACTGACAGGTGTTCTCCGGAAGTTCTATGTATTTAATCTTTGTTGAGTAAAGTATTTCCGCGATCTAAGTTTTGATTTCTTAAAACACTTTCAGGGGATTTCTTAGGGGTTTATTTGACGCCAGTAAGCAGATTTCCTATGAAGTTCTTAGTGGAGTCTTAGCTTATGTTTTAATGGTTCTAATGATGCTTCTATGGATGCTGCCTCCGTAGGTATGGGGGGCTATGCACCTCAGAATCGGCTCTAGAACTTAAAAAATCTCAATTACTACTGTTCTTAATCATTTAAAGGATGGAGTGGAAACTTCGGTAGGGCCTGAAACCAGCGTTGGCTAAAATACAGTAATTTCTCGACAAAACAATAATCTGGGTGTCTGGGGTCAAGAGTGCAAAATATACATTGAGTTTGATTGCCCATGACGCGCATATTTTGTGCATATGCGACAACTAGGTGAAAAGCGTTGCGCCCTTGCAAGACAGTGAACACACTCATATTATAAATGCGAAAGTTTCGATGGGTGTTTGTTACTTCTTCACGCAAAAACTAGTGAAATGTTTGTTAGAATCTGCCTTCTGAACCTAAAGTCGTTTTGTCGCCGTATATTTTATATGCAATTAGGTACTGTCTTCGTCATCGCACGAGCTTTTCAATGAGCTAATGTTCGTCCACGGAATATAAATTACCTTTAGCCAAATTCATGAACACTTTCATTGCCGATGACGCACATGTCTGCACGTATACTGTGCGCTCCTCGCAGCTCTCTTCAGGTCGCACTGCAGAGACTGGGTACTAAATGCGTTAAGATTCATTACTTTCAAAATTATCATAATTAGAATCTGTTCAAAAGAAGCGTCGTGGCGTTACGGTGAACTAACACTTTTAGTCGTACTGCAATGACAGAGCAGTGTTGTCAACGCAACAAAAGTTGTCAATTGATACACGAGCGCCCTCAATTCCCACGACGCCTTTCTTTTTGAAAAGACTAGCATGGATACCTATATATTAAGATCTTTCCTCCAATAAATATTGCTAATCAACCACTTCTCCCCTCAGTGCAAGGCTACGGCGATGTAGGCGTGCATAAAGGCGCGTGGCCGCCGCAGCCGCACCTCCTCCCTCCACTTGACACACAGAAACCGCTTGACATCAAGCACCTCAAGCCGGAGATCAAGCTCGAGCCGACTGACGCGCTAAAACGACCGCATCCGGAGGAGATGATGGTAAGTAATTTGAAAATACTTGAAACGTGTAAGTTAAGCTGTCTCTCCCCCCTCCCCCCGTTTGACACGTAGAAGCCGCTTGACATCAAGCACCTCAAGCTGAAGATCAAAAAAGAACCGACTGACGCGCTGAAGCGACCGCATCCCGAGATGATAGTACGTAAATTGAAAATACCTGATACGTGTAAGTTGTTTGTGTAACTCTCTCACCCTCCTGTAAGTCTCTCCTCCCCCTGCTTGACATGCAGTACGGCTTGACATCAAGCACCTCAAACTAGAGCAGACTGACGCGCTAAAACGACCGCATCCGGAGGAGACGCCGCCCTCCGGCCAGGTGGGATGACGACCTGCAAAAGACTGCAGACAGATGCGTCAAGCTGAAGACAGGGCACTATGGTGCTCATTAGGGGAGGCAATTTGGGGCAAAGAACTTTTTCGTTACTTTTATTCCTTGTAGAACGTAGAAAACATCGAAAACCACTGACTTTGAGTCTCGCTCCAACACAACGGACAATCTATTCGATTTTGCCACTGTGATTGTAGACTACGTTCGTAGAAGTCTTACTTCTTTAACGTCTTGTCCACTGGGTTAAACGAGTTCTTGAGTGGAAACCGCGACTCGGCAAACGTAGTTTAGGCCGCCCTCGGGGCAGATGGGATGACGATCTGCGAAAGACTGATGCTAGATGAGTCAAGCTGAAGACAGGGCGCTATGGCGCTCATTAGGGGAAGCATATGTCCAGCTGTGGACATATGCTGATGATCATGATGATGACGCTTTTTGAAATCACACGATATCTCACCAATGGCGGTAAAAAGTCGCCATTGCATGTCAATTAACACTAGAGTCCTAGACACCCTGTCAAGAAACTATACACTGAAAGAACTGTTTTATTTAACAATAACCAAAGTTTGGTTACATATATCCAAAATATAGTGACTTGCGAACTGAGACTTACCAGTAACCAAACAAGGTTTGTCTAGTTGCGTTGACATAACTACAGCTAAACTGTTTTGTTAAAAGTAACGTTACCATTTAGATTATATTTAATCTAACTAATTATTTATAAACAACACTTCCGTTAGTGAAAAATAAACTAAAGATTTTGCAATAATTAAACAAACGTGATTTGTTACCAGTATTTGTACTGTTTGCGTGGTTTTTGAGCTTAATTAAGCCTACTGATAACCAAACTCTTCGTCCATTTCCTACTGTATTTTTTAGTTACAGATAACAAATCTGTTTGTTTGTTTAATACTTACGATTTTCGTTATCAGCAACCAATCTCAGTTTTGTAATTGGTAACCAGAATGTTACCTACACTGCTTAGATTGGTATACAGAATGTAACAAAAGGGTGAATTAATATTTTAGCAGAATAGAAGGTAAATTAAACTGAATCACTTTCTAAAAGAAACTAGTACATAATAATGAAAAAAATGCTCCTTATTATTATTTCACCCTTTTATTACATCCCTATATACAATACCTAAACATGCAGTATTCTAATTTAATGAAATTACAATAATCAAGTAGCGTGCAGTTAAAATAGGCCACATAAATTATACCAATACATAGAAACATTCTGGTTACAAATTACATATCAGCGACGACGGAGTCTGGGTCTCTATAGAGACCCAGACTCCGTCGTCGCTTGTGTCTTTAGTTTAAAGTTGGATCTGTTACAGCAGGGAGGAGACCTCGACCAGCCTAAGATCAAGATCAAAACCGACATCTTCAAGCCGGACGACCTAGCTCACCGACCCATGATTGATAAGCCAATAGGTATGGTTTCATAGTTTTATTATTTAATAGAGCGTGCGTAACATTAAGTACACAGAGTAACATAAGAAGTATTAAGTATAATTTACTAACTAATAAAATCATAAATTAAATTAAAAAGCACACAAAAAGTACAAAATAAAAACGTCATACAAAAGGGATTCACTTAAACTTGTATTTATGCAAAAAATTGAAAAATTTCTCTAAATCTCGTCATTTTTCAGAGATACTTCTACGAAAAAGTGCATGCAGTTTCAATAGGTCTGTCGACTAAGGTCAGGCCTATTTGTAGTTATTTAACACTAACAGCGCCTCGCGGTTTCACCCGCGTAGTTCCCGTTCCCGTGGGTATTCCGGGAAAAAATATAGCCTCTGTCACTCCCTGAAAAGGAAGTAAGAAAATTACATGCTTACAAGTGTTCAACACGTGGACACCATCCTAAATTGGCCCTAGACTCTACTCAAGCACTTGCAGCGGACCATTTAATCAGTAATATCGTGGTTTATATTATTGGAACCGGAGCCATTAAACATCAGCCACATCAATAAACGCCTTTAAGAATAAACTTGACAACTGGTTACGAGACAAAAAAGTGAAGCAATGACCAAATTCAACACTGTGTTATATATGGGCACATCATCCACAGGATGCCCGTCTATTATCAATAAACAAATAAATAAATAGGTTATTATAGTTAACACTATGGGTAATTTGATAAGGATTGGATAAACTTAAATTTTGCCCTGAAGGTGGAGCTAACAGTGCTATAGTCCGTAAGAAGTCCTAGAGTTTTTCGGGATGATGGCTATCCGACATCGTGATCTAACGGTTATGACAACCCCGTACTTGGGGAGGACGCGGGTTCGATTCCCGTCGATGCCGAACATTTTTAGGACTTTATTCGATTTCTGAAATAGAAAGGTCTTGTAAAGTTTCAGCTTCAAATCATGTTCGGTACCTATGAGTAGTTGAACGTCCAGGAGATACCTTACCCTCCTTAAGATGAAGTGAAGTCTCGAAACTCAGGCTCGGAAAATCAATTTTAATGCAATACAGCTTCCATTTTTAAACACGATTTACTAGAACTTAACATATTACAAAAAATAGCAAATGTTCTCTATCTCTAAATCTTAATTTTTACAAAGATACTTCTTCGGAAAATTGCGTGCAGTTTCAATAGGCCTGACGACAAAAATTTTTTAGTTGTCAGGCCTTTTTGTAGTTATTTAACACTAGCGCTCTCGCGGTTTTACCCGCGTAGTTCCTTCCAGTTCCCGTGGGTATTCCGGGAAAAAATATAGCCTATGTCACCCCATGAAAAGGAAGATTTTTAATAAAAAAGATTTTTTTAAATCGGTCCAATAGTTTCGGAGCCTATTCAATACAAACAAATCCTTCCTCTTTATAAAATGATTATAAATATTTCACTAATTTCGTCTATGTGTTTCATAATAAATGCTTTCGATTAGACGATTATGATTTCATTTATTTTAGCCCTAAAATATTCGCAAATATTTTAGAGCTAAAACAAATTGACATGACTTGTAACATGGCGTTTTTAATACAGATTGAAATGGCTTGTAACATGGCGTTATTAATAAAATATTGTATGACATGGCGTTATTAATACAGATTGAAATGACTTGTAACATGGCGTTATTAATACAGATTGAGATGACTTGTAACATGGCGTTATTAATTCAGATTGAAATGACTTGTAACATGGCGTTATTAATAAAATATTGTATGACATGGCGTTATTAATATAGATTGAAATGACTTGTAACATGGCGTTATTAATAAAATATTGTATGACATGGCGTTATTAATATAGATTGAAATGACTTGTAACATGGCGTTATTAATAAAATATTGTATTGTATTGTAAATTAATCTAACGATCAGTAAAATTGCGCACGGGCTGGCCATTCCGCGGCTTTCGCCTTCCATTTACGCTTTCCCCGAGCGACGTTCGTTCGTCCATGTTTCGCAAAACGATCCTACTTAACCTTAATATAATACGACTTCTTTCAGATGTGCCCCACAAAGCTTTGGACATCTCTCAGAAACCCATGGACCATTTAAACAAAGGTACTACAAATAAGTCCGTAATACGAGTATATTAGGTTTTCTAGCCTATACTTATGTGCCTGGAAAAATCCATTTTAGATCCTAAATGCAACCCAAGAAAGTTCATTTCAGTTTATAAAACGAGCCAAAAACTTAAAATACAGGACTAAAACGTTTTTTTACAGTATTTACAAAACAATCAAATCACTATGTATGCTATTTGTCGGACATTCATTTTTCAGAGTAGGTATTTCATTAATAATTTGCAAAACTCTTCATAATTTTCAGAAGTGGTCCAAGGAATTGGTGGTGCTGAAAATGCCTGTGATCAATCTGCAGGTGAGTCATCTCTTAACATCATTAGCCGATGCGTGTCCACTGATGACCGAGCTTCTCGGTTTTTTTGTCCAACCTGTCTCTGTTGAAGTTAGGCTCTAGCGCCTCGCGTATCTTGCAGCGTACGAAGACCTTTTCCCAAGGCTTTGTCGAAACGTACGTAATGACGTTGGTGTTCTTCCAACACAAATAAGGTTCGTAGTTAACCCGCTCACATCCGTAATGAAGCCTGTTAGTTGTTATACTAGTCTAGGCTTGCAGAGAGAGGAGCTTATTATAAGTAACACATTATAAGTAATATCGTATAATTTATGTTCCAGTAGCGGCTAAACCCGAAGGCGCTTCAGAAGGCGCGGCGGACGCTCAACACGCCGAGCCGTCCAACAAGCTGCAAGATAAAATGTAAGAACTCATATACATAGAGAGAAAAATAGTTATATCGTTTATTGTCAAACAGATTACATATTTTTGGTCAATAGTGCCTTAAATCCATAAATCAGTTCCCATGGCGTAGTAATAACATTTAAATGTTGCCATAGAAACAACGTGTGTGAAGCAAACGATGTTAAAAGGAGCGGCAGATTAGCTTATGCTTAGCGTTATAATATGTACTAATGCATGTATTTTATACCTACATAGATATTACTATGCTATTAGCTGGCCAAAAAAGTTGACTATATAGTGAACAATTTAAGTGAACAAATTTGTTTTATGAGAAATAAATATCTCTAAAAAAAAGCCGCAGGCAGACCAACAGACAATCGGAAAATTAGGCTGCTTCGTTGGTTAACATTGACGTTTAAAGTATAAAAACTTGTATCGAAACCAACTGTTTAAAACTTAACTTTCGGTTGGTAAACTTGTGGCACTAACCCCCGGTTTCTCGAACGCTTGTCACATTGAATGGATAGTCAACGGCTTGTTATATACGCACTGCGGAATCTGACAGCGTGAATTTTAATCTCGCGGAATATAACCTGCGTACTTAACGTAACTTACACGTACGACGAATAAAATTCCTTGCTATTTTAGCTACCTACAACTTTATAGTGCTCCAAACATTCATATTTTTCCGCTATTGAACTTCCATGATGTTACAGAATTCTGCAAAAAAAACCACGCGAGTAATAAAAGCAGTGCGTGTACAGCCTAACAAATTTTGTCAAAATAATAAGCGTTCGAGAAACCGGGGGCAAGACCCTAGTTCACCAACAGATGGTTAGATTTAAACAGCTGTTTTGACGGTTTTGACACAATTATTCATACATTAAACGTCAACGTTAATCAACGAAGTTTACTAATAGCGTATAAGCATGTGACTTCAAATATTTTTTACGTATTCTTTTATTGATATAGAAATATCATCTGTATATTTATTTTAGTATCTTATGATGTTTTTATAGTAAAATTTAATCATTGAAAAGTAGATATTTCAAATCTCAACCGCAAAATGTCTAGACGCAACGCTATTGGCATCTGAAGCGTGACGTCATACATTATACATTTTGCGTGCTCCATCTTAGGCTACATCTTCGCTTTCTTAAAGTGAGTTGGTAGCCAAACGCTGATCCATCAGCCATAAAAAAAAAACATTAACATTTTTGTATGGGCATGACTTTGAGTTGACATAGGGGATCCGATGATCCGTGACGTCACAAAATGCAAGGGCTAACATGGCACCGTTTTTATCACTCGAAACTGAGAGTAGTTTTACTTTTTGTTTTTTACCTCAATAATTTGATATATTTTGGCTGCATTATTTTTTTTTCGTTTATGTATTAACCTTAATAATCAATTTAAAAAAATATATGCATATACCCTAAAATCTGATTATCTATTGGCCTTACTACCTTAATCTATCGTTACAACATACCTAACTGAGCTTGATAACCCGCGCTCCTAACTGCCAACTTCTTCCCTTCACAGCGAGGTGGAAAGAAAACCGTTCAGCAGTCCGGACCTCCCTAAATCCGGTACCATGCCGGGCAAAGCACCCACTCCCGGATCCGAGGTAAGGCTTTGGAAGGTTCAGCTTTTTTTAATAAATCATTTTGGACAATATGCTAATGTCCTAAAAATACTAATTAATCGCAATAATCCGTCAGTTCATCCGTTAGTATCATAAAATATTGGATACCTACGAAGAATATTATTTCTTCGTAGTTGGATACGTATTTTTTCTTTTGTCGATAAAATAAATAATTGTTTTAAAAAACTATACACCGACTTCAATTTTTACAGTTTTTTCATGAATTTTCATGGATCGCATTGTCAAAACTGAACAAAATTAAAATGGGACCACACGGGAAGCACCAGCTTTCATATAAAAAAAGAATCTTGCAAATCGGACCACCCAGTCATATGTTCTGATGTAACAAACATGAAACAAAAAAAAAACAGACGAATTGAGAACCTGCTCCTTTTTTGAAGTCGGTTAAAAATTATGAACATAATAACCACCAAACGTTCCGCGTGACGTCACAACACTTTTCTATAGTTTGACCGCAACTGCTGTACCGCACCTTAGAAAAGTGCGGCGAGGTGGGGGGCAGGGAAAAAAAGAGCCAGAGTAAACATGAGATCGATATTGTCTAATAGATCTTACGATATCGAGATAAACAAAATGTTTATTTTATGTAAAGATTATATTTTTTTATAACTAAATTATCTACAGGTATTCTGACATAGATTCTGCTTCAACTTCATCTTCCGTTTCGCCATTGGAACATGAATCGGAGTCGTTCTGCAAATTTACTATTAATGGATCGATAATAATATTAAATCTACTATCGCGATCACTTTTATATATAAACTTTCTTCTTTTCTTTAAATATTCGGCCACTTTAAAAATGATGGTCTTGACATTACGAGATAGCGCTCGACCCATCTTTGGATATTTATCTCGTGTGCGTCTTACTACTTCCCCCCCGCCTCGCCGCGCGCATACCTCAGGCGCAGACTTAGAGATGGGTTTATGCCGGGCATTTACAGGGCGGATTGAGTAAATGCCTAATAAACGTCTTTTTATGCCTTATAAATGCCCGATGACAGGGCAGAAACTACGTTTCTAGTCTTGAAACATTTTGAATTTTTTTCAAGAATTTTCTTCAATTTAAAGTATTATAAGGTTTACTTCGTGATGTCTGAGAGTCAATATTATATTATTATTAAGTAAGTATGAATAAGTGGTACCTTGAAGCAATAAAAACCATGTACCTACTTAACGTCTTAAGAATAAAACATTACGTACGTAGCGTAGCTTGTAATACTTTAAATTGAAAAAAAAAATCAAAATGTTTAAAAACTACAAGCGTAGTTTCTGCCTTGTCATTTTTTCAATCCGCCCTGTAAATGCCCGGCATAAACCCGTCTCTAGCGCGGTACAGCGGTTGCGGTCAAACTATAGCAAGGCGTGTCGTCACTAGCCCACTCCCAAACTTTAAATCGCTTTTTTGTAATATTATGGTTGATTGATTACAAAAGTTAAAAAAAAACCAATATCTTATGATAAATCCAACCGATGGACTAAATATAATAATATTTTTTTTACCCAGGACATTACCCTATTTACGAAGTATCTTCTAACCCCTAAAGCAGCGCCTGTGTTGTACATAATAATATCATAATATCATGAAACCATAATTTTCAATTATTTTATGGGTAAATAACTTACATTAAGTCATGCTAATGCCATTTCATAATCTTATATCACTTCATACTTAGGTGCACGTCTTTATTTAATCGTTAGACAAAAATGTATTGTACCTATTTGTACAACCTCGTTGATCGTATCATAGTAGAATCTGTTTATACGTAAATTGCACCTTGCAACTAAGGAGTACAATAACTTTCAAGAAAACAAGGACATCTGTATATTTTTATATTGTTTTAAACTGTAGAAAGGTGTGGGTCTGGTTGCACAAATAAATCTTTTTTATTCTTACCTATGTAAATATTGAAAATTTCGGAGAAAAATCATACAATAAAATTTAACAATGGTGTCTATTCAGATATCGCCAAAACTAGACTTAACTAATTTGATAGAAGTAAAAAAGGGAATGCAAATTCCTAATTATATTAATCGTTTTGACAGGGAAGGCGGCAGGCCAGGTAGTTTTGGCGACATCAAAATATTAATTGCTTAAAAATCATTTATACCAAAAATCAACCTTAACCCCTCACTCGGCATCATCCCCATACTTCTTTGGTATCTGAGTGCTCTACATTTCAGTCGAAGAAGCGCGGCCGTCCGAAAGGCTCGACCAACAAGCCGAAGCCTCCCGGAGCGAGTCCCACCAAGCTGTCTCCGA
The DNA here is from genome assembly GCA_955876795.1 of Eupithecia tripunctaria. Taxonomy (NCBI): domain Eukaryota; kingdom Metazoa; phylum Arthropoda; class Insecta; order Lepidoptera; family Geometridae; genus Eupithecia; species Eupithecia tripunctaria. The sequence goes on from OY041620.1 coordinate 10,658,845, forward strand.
ACGTGCCGGGAGCGGGAGGCCCGCGCGGGCCGCCGCCCGCCCGCGCGCCGCCCCCGCAGGGCCGCCCGGTGGGCCGAGGCACGGGCTACCAGTACGCAGTGAGGCCTTTTAGAAAGGACTTTTCAGGAATACAGTTTCGGAGGTGAGTCTGCTTAAGCTTTCAGAGCCAGGGAACCATCGCTGTGTGGTGCTGGCTTAGAATTTGCACCACCCCATCTCTTCCCGTGGGTGTCTTAAGAGGCGACGGGACGACGCAAGGGATATCCACCAACAGTAATTTATTTTACTAGTTAAACAGCTTGATAAAAAGTAATTAACATCAAATAAGAAATGAGGTGCAATTGACTCTAACTCACTTCAATTTTTTGTCCACTAGCGAAAAAAGTGAAAAGCTAGCTAGTATGTACATAGGATGGCTAGGTCAGTACCATGCTGGGCTGTGAATGCTTTAAAAAATACATTACCATTAACTCCCAACGTTTAATTCCAGGCGATGGAGCGACGAATGCCTCGACTCGTCCCACATACCAAACGAGGTCTTCTTCGGCGACGTGCCAGTCTCAATGGAGGTCCTCTTCAACTACTACGACGCGAACGCGGAACGCGAGCGGCTGGCCGCGCAGGCGGCGCACATCGCGGCGCAGAAGGCAGCCGCGGCGAAGCTGCATGCAGCTAGGCTGCAAGCTAGCGGACGGGTGCAAGAGGTGAGTGCATCAAGAACTTAAATATGCTAGACCACTGTTGAACATGACCTCCTCAGCGACAGAGCGCCCAGTCTTCTAAACAACGCCAACGTTTCGTACATTGTCAAATTTTCAGCGTTAAGATTCGCGAATCATAGCAGGGTGTAGCATCAAACTTAAATCGTCAAGATTAAACAAGCCTGAAGCTTCTAGCTTCAGCAACGCGTCAGCTGGTCGCATCGCTGAGCCTGGCAACTTGAGCTACTATCGCTTTTACGATACTAAGCAGCTAGGCTGCAGGCCAGCGGACGGGTGCAAGAGATACGTGCCACATCAGTATCTTTGGCTGCTATTAGATACAAGCCTCCTCTATAGAGCGACAAAGAACGCCAGCAGTCTTTCGTGGATCGAAAAGCGTCAAGCTTCATGTTGACGTTGGAGCTTTTGACGTTAAGTAAGTCAACACATACCAGTGAAAAGCTGCAAACGTCAAACATCCAAGCGCTTTAGCATCATGCTTCAAGCGTCAAGTTTTAAGTGTCAAGCAAGAGCATTATTCTTTTATTACTTAACAGTCTAGCAACTTTAAAGAAAGAAAGAAAGAAATAAAGAAAATGATTAATTAAACACTACACAACACTACAAATAAAATAAAAGACTACTTAGGGCCTCTTTCACCACCCTCAAGTAAAGTCTTGAGTAGGCTAACCACTAGATAAAGTCACCCGTAACTTCACATGTCAATTTCACGATGTTCGAGTAGCACTAATCATATGATTATCTGACCAGTAACTTAGTCGTCACAACATCTGCCAATTAGCGTATTTACTTTACAGTTCAAAGCTGTAAGTTTTCATTTTGTGTCGATACTTATCAGATAATATCCAACGATTATTTAAAATATATGAATAAAAATGGACTTTTTTGACCTAAATGATCATCAATTGGATGAATTAGAAGATTCTACAACGCAACTAGTACCTACCTAGCATTCGTGTATTCCGTGTTGATTATTTTACGGACCTAGATGAAACTGATTTTTTTGCTAGATTTCGCCTATCAAAATATGCAGTAAACAAAGTGCTTATCTTAATAAAACACAAAATAATCCCTAAATCGCAAAGGTGAGTAGTTTTTTGTCATTAATCAAATGATTTTATTAATACCTAACCTATAAAATCTACTGACATTCTCGTCGAAGCATCGCTTTGTTTATTTTCCAGCACATCTTGGTATTTCTGCACAAGATGCACTAAAATATATCTCATTAATAGAAAAGTTTTCACTTCTTTCCCTTATAACTTTATCCATGATAGAAAATAAAGAGAAATAAATAATCATACACACAACACAACGCTTTTCAAAAACTCCCTCCAAAACACCAAAACAAAACAAATGACAAGACATTTGACAACGGCCTATGACGTTTGACGTTTATTGAACGATGATTAAACGAATGGTAGGGTATGATTTTATACGTCATTCACTTATCCAGTAAGTTGTTACTCGAGGCTCAATTTTCGTTTGTGAAATGGACAAAAGATACTCGTGACTTTTACTTGCCAATTAACGTTATCTAAGAAGTAACTACTCAACACTTTACTTGGAGATCGTGAACGAGGCCCTTAGTAACACGAAAACACAGTTAACTTATTGGAAAATGATTAATTAAACACTACACAACACTACAAATAAAATAAAAGACTACTTAGTAACACGAAAACACAGTTAACTTATTGGAAAATGATTAATTAAACACTACACAACACTACAAATAAAATAAAAGACTACTTAGTAACACGAAAACACAGTTAACTTATTGGAAAATGATTAATTAAACACTACACAACACTACAAATAAAATAAAAGACTACTTAGTAACACGAAAACACAGTTAACTTATTGGAAAATGATTAATTAAACACTACACAACACTACAAATAAAATAAAAGACTACTTAGTAACACGAAAACACAGTTAACTTATTGGAAAATGATTAATTAAACACTACACAACACTACAAATAAAATAAAAGACTACTTAGTAACACGAAAACACAGTTAACTTATTGGAAAATGATTAATTAAACACTACACAACACTACAAATAAAATAAAAGACTACTTAGTAACACGAAAACACAGTTAACTTATTGGAAAATGATTAATTAAACACTACAAATAAAATAAAATACTACTTAGTAACACGAAAACACAGTTAACTTATTGGAAAATGATTAATTAAACACTACACAACACTACAAATAAAATAAAATAAAATACTACTTAGTAACACGAACAAACACAGTTCACTTATTGGAAAGCTAAAACTAACACAAGTAGGTAGCTATCTACCTAAGTACCTATTGGGTTGGTACTAAGTAGCCCCTCGGTCCTGACTCAGCTTGTTGCTCTGTAAATAAATAAATAAATTAATAATGCTGGACTGTTCACACAGCATTTTCTAGCCCCAAGCTAAGCAGAGCTTGTGTTATGGGTACTAGATAACTGATATACATAATACAATAACTACATAGATAGATATTTTTTTATTATATATAGAAAACATCCAGAACGCCCTGAACAAATACCTGCAGATCGTACAAATATTTGTCCCGAGGCGGGAATCGATCCCGCAACCTGCTGCGTCGCAGGCGGACCTTCGCCCACCGCGCCACAGAGGTCGTCGAATAACTTGCAATAAACGACTTGTAATGACCAATGTATTTGTGTTATCCACAGGTGACGACGGTAGATTCGTCATCGTCCGACGACTCATCGGCCTCTGACAGTGACTCCGACGAAGACGAAGAGGTAAGAATAAGAAGCTTTGTTCGTAACATTTACCCCCTTATTCATAATGGTCTGCTAATATAAAACAGCTGCTGCGTAATGTTATTTCTTAGTCTGACTTATGTCAATAGAAGAAGACAGAGCGAGATTTAGCAGTGTGCTAAGTTAGCAGAGTATTATGAATGTAATAATAAACGAAAAATAAAATAAGGGTTAAACTTAATCTAGTAACTTAACTAAGGTACGGTACATAAACGAACAACATAAAGACCTTGTTAAATTAAAAAGAAGTAAGACTTAAATGCTACATAATTATTTTGTTTTAAATAAATATAAACCGACTTAATTTTTTATAGCTTTTTCATGAATTTTCATGGATCCCACGGGAAGCACCAGCTTTCATATAAAAAAAGAATCATGAAAATCGGACCACCCAATCAAATTTTCTGAGTTAACAAAAAAAACCAAATTTAATTGAGAACCTCCTCCTTTTTTGAAGTCGGTTAAAAATGGTGACCGACTTAGCATTTGTTCTGATAACTAGCCACGGCCACGGTGTCAACAAGTCAACCTTAAACTCTTCTGTTTAAGGTTGACACTCATGTTTGTTTGTTTGTTTGTATGTATGTATGTATGTAGCCAAGTTTATGTTCCAACGTACCTCTGAAACTACTAGTCCGATTACAACAAATGACGTATTGTTTGATTCGTTATAGGCTCGATGTCATGACAAAATCGAGGGTCTAACGAGTTATCGGGATCTTAGTAGGGTTTGAAAATTCCAACGTTAGTAAGTAGTAACGTAGTCGGGTTGTAGTTTTTAACCTTATTTTATGACTTCTTCCTTCCAGACTGAAACCCCAAAAACCCGTACTCCAAGCCGGCCTAAGACCACCAAATCCCCGGGTGCAGGTAGCGGTAAGCGCGGCCGGCCGCCCGTGCCTCCGGAACTAAGGGGCCCCGGTATCACAGAAATGAAGAAATTCTGCAAGGCGGCCGGGATACGGTTCGACTACAAGAAACTAACCGAAGGTAACTCTACTGCTCATATAATAAGGTTTGGAATTGGATACAGTCGTATTGATGTCGTAGATGTGTGGTGCTGGCTTAGAATTTGCACCACCCCATCTCTTCCCGTGGGTGTCTTAAGAGGCGAGTAAGGGATACTGCGGCCTACCGGGGGGCGGGCCGCGGTGCCCCCTGAAGAACAATTCTACCACCGAACTGCGATCCCCAACCCGCATGCCCAGCGTGGGGATTATGGGCATTACCCAGCCGGTCAGTCGCATTCGTGAGCGCTGCAATAGTGAATAAGTAGAAAAATGTCTAAAACAACGATAAAATCATTGGAAAACCTGTTGCTCCAATTTATTACACCTATTGAACGTAAAATCGACTGTGTGATGGACGAACTAAAAAAACTAGAAGAAAAAATTGACAAATTGGAACGGAAGAATCCAGACAAACCCGAGGAAGCGGGTAGGACGGAGAATTTATCCGTAACGAAAAAGAGTATGACGGACAGGCCCACTGTCGCAGCGCCAACATCGCAAACCGGTCGGCGGCTTTCTGCGACTCTCCCCACCACGGCGGCAGCGCGCGTCATCACACCGCGACCCAAGCCCAACGCGCCGAGCGCTCCGGTCCGCAGTCAGCGGGCGCGCGCGCCGGCGGTCACTCCGCTAAGCGGGCCCCCGGCGCGCGCGCAGCCGCTGCCTACACCGCCGCCGCAGATGCCTCAAACGAATGCCGACGCTACAAGTATAAATAGTATAAGCAAGACACCCGACCCGAGCGAGGGTTGGCAAACAATCAACCGCAGACCCAGGAGACCACAGGTCCCCCGCCGAAACGTAGTGAAGGGTATCGGCTCGGTAGATGGCGAGCTTATGACCGTCGAGCGCGTACGCAAACTACACGCTTGCTTCTTCAAGCCTGAAACGACACCCGACATGATACAAACCTTCATGAATAAGAAGAGCTGTAGCGATGACTACACCATAGACAAATTGAAGCTAGCGCATAATCATTACGCATCGTTCGGAATAACGGTACCCAGTAGCCTATTCGATATCTTCATGGCCCCAGAGAATTGGCCCCCGGGTACAGAAGTGAGCGAGTGGTTTCGGCGCGACGCCGGACGCGCACCCGCCGCGTCCGGCGCTTTCCGCCCGCGCCGCACCCCGCACCGTCGCCGCTCCAGCACCCACGACGTCGCCGCCGCCGCCGCCGCGAACCCCAGCAGCGGCGCGCGCCCCTTTAACGCCTCCTAACACTCTCTCTCTGTGCCACCTTAACATCCAGAGTCTTCGCAACAAAACCAAAAAGCTAGAAGTACTGTTGACCAAGGAGTTATCATGTGATTTACTTATTATTACTGAACACCACCTTCGGAATAGTGAAATAGAATCAGTCACTCTGTACAATTATGACCTTATTTCGTCTTATTGTAGGCCTAATATAGAACTTGGTGGAAGCTGCGTCTTCGTCAGATCTGGCATTAGGGTGAGTAACAAACAAGAGTTTTGCGACCTGTCTGTGGAGCAGATTTTTGACGTCTGTGCGGTCTTTCTACCAGATGAAAAAATTCTTGTCGTAGGGATATACCACTCTAACCTGACTAGTCATGTAGAGTACTTAAAGCTTTTCGAAAAACTATTATGTAAAATAAACACCGATAACTACAACGCAATAATAATGGGCGATATAAATATTAACACACTTACACACTCGTCGATAACCAAGCAGTTAGCGGATGTACTACAGGTGAATGGTTTTGCCCAGTTAATCGATTTTCCAACTCGGATCACAGGCGAAAGTAGCACCTTAATTGACCATGCGTATACAAACCTCCCATACGAGCGGATGGTAGCCGTCAGCAGCGTGTGCCCGCGTCTCAGCGACCACAACGCGCAACTGCTAACTATTGCGCGGAGCGTACCGCGCGCCCCTGCGTTCGTCACGAGGCGTAGCTTCAGCGCACTGAATGGAATTAATTTCGTGACAGCCCTAGAGTCAGTTGACTGGGCCGTAATAATGCACGAGGTAGGGCACGATTGCAACTTATTGACTGATGCTCTCTTAACGGTGCTAGCTAGCAAAATTAATACCTGTTTCCCGTTAAAAAGAGTCCCCGCATGGACGAATTCAAAACATTGGGTAGATACAGATGTACTGAATTTAAAATATCTTTTGTACGACACTATAAATTTAAAATCAACTTTTCCAGACAACGCTCAATTAGAAAAGTTTGTAGAAGAATTATCGCTTAGATATAATGTTATGCTAAAGCAAAAGCGAACCCATTTCTACACCAACCAAATACGCGAGGACCCTAACAAGTCCAAACGTATGTGGATGGTGGTTAATGCGGAGCTAGGTCGTAAAAGGCGCGATAGGACTGATTTTACCGATCTCATCAAGAACTCTAACGGGCAGGCGTTTAACACGAAGAAAGAGCTAGTCGACGCGCTTAATATAGAATTTGTGACGGCGGCTAGTAGATGCGGCGCCCCGGCGGCAGACATCACACGTGCAGTCGCTGTGCTGACGGGCGACTCCATGGCCAGCGATGTGTCACTTCGGATTACGCTATTTACCCCAACGGAAATAATAAAGATAATAAAGTGCCATATAGCGGCTAAATCTAGCTACGACGTGTATGGCATTTCAGCTAAAATATTAGGACTAGCCTCACAATCCATGGCGTTTATGTTGAGCCTTCTGTGTAACTGTTGCGTGCGGCAGGGATCATACCCGACGGGCTTGAAAAGAGTTAAGATTAGTCCCCTATATAAAGGCAAGGGTAAGAAAACTGACGCCACGAAATACCGCCCTATATCTATAGTTCCCGCAGTAAGCAAAATTCTCGAGGTTGGTATTAACCATAGGCTTCTTTGTTTCATGACAAAGCGCGACATTTTGTCTAATAGGCAGTACGCGTACAGACCGGGTCGCGCCACGACAGACCTGGTGCGCGAGGTGGTGTGGCGCGTGCTGAGCGCGCGCGAGGCGGGCCAGCGCGTAGCCCTGCTCAGCTGCGACCTTTCGCGCGCGTTCGACACCGCCGACCACGCCCTCATCGTACGTAAACTCCAGTTCCACGGAATCCGAGGCCCCGCCCTATCTCTACTGACTTCATTTATGTCCGCGAGGACACAAGTGGCGGTCGGTGACGGTGGCCGCGTGAGGTCATCTGAACTGGAGAACGAAATGGGAGTGCCGCAGGGGTCCTGCCTCTCTAACACCCTCTTCAGCTTACTACTCAATGATCTACCTGGTAGCATTAGCGGTGCGGAAATATATATGTACGCCGACGACGTCGCCGCGGTGGTCACGGCACCCACCCATCGCGAGTTGGAAGACCGATTGAATGAGGTAATACAGCAATTAGAGTCGTGGTTCCGTGCTAATGGCCTCGCCCTGAATAGGGATAAAACCTGCCTGATGGGTTTTAGTCTCAAAGGAAGATGCCCCCCTCTTAAGGTCGTCGCCGGAAACGCGAGGCTGGAACAAGTCCAAACTACGAAGCTGCTTGGATTTCACTTGGACAGTTCCCTCGTGTGGGACACACACATAGACAAGCTGTGCGCTAGGCTTGGTAGTGCCTGCTTTGCACTACGGAGGCTGGCGAGCACAGCCTCGCGCGACGTGGTTCGGGCGTGTTATTACGCAACAGTACATAGCACCTTGACCTACGGCGTGGAGCTGTGGTCGCGAGCCGCCGACCGCCAGCGAGCATTTATAATGCAGAAAAGAGCTGTACGCGCTATAGTGGGTGTCCCGAGTGACGTATCTTGCAGGGAACTGTTCAAAGAATTAAATATTATGACTCTACCATCTGAGCTCATATACCAGATAGCCCTTTTTACGCACCTGCATTTGGGCTTGTTCCAGCGTCGTGGGGTGAACACGACCCGCGAGATGCGGAGCAATAGCCACTCGCACCGCCTGGTAACACCTGAACACAGGCTTCAAAAATCTAAACGATCGGTCTATATCATGGGACCTTCCGTATATAACCGACTGCCAGAAAAGATACGTGACGCACCTTCCACGCCTTCCTTTAAAACAAGGCTAAAAAAAATCCTGACGGAATCTGTATTCTATGAATTAGAGGAATACTTAGAGCTGCCGCTCTTATAATGTTTATTTTATATAAATCCTATAAATAATTAATTAATATTAATACTATATTTTTTCTTTGTAAATGACTTGTTACATACGGTGTAATAAATAAATTCTGTATTCTGTATTACCCTCTATGAGATAGACGCCAATAAGGCGCTTATCAGGGGAAGGCCTGCGTCCAGCAGTGGACCAATACAGGCTGTTGAGGTTGAGGAGTGAAATTATCATGAGAAGAGAATGTTTTGGATACTTTTTCAGCGCAGACATTATTTTTCTTGAGAATCTTAATTTTAAGGTACCACCTCAAATTCAACCTTAATGGCCTTATTTATAAAATCCGATTATCGAGTGCGTAACTTTACTCCACCGCTATTCCTCATTTTAGGTAAAATTTGTACTAATAAACAGAGAATTATGAAGGAGTAGGCTGTTCCGAGGTTAGTCTCGAAGTAAATTTTATTCCGTCGTTCAGGCTAGTTTAGTTATGGAGTAAGGTGACATAAAACCTCCAAAAAGTTCCAGCCTCTAAGTTTAGTTGTTATTGTCCTTGTCTGTTACGTCTGATGTGAGAAAGTAAACAAATATCTATTGTGATAGTACATAGTGTATTCTTCTTTGTTGTGATTTGGAAGACTGCTACATTCAAGATCTAACATGGAGAAAATTAAACTTAAGAATCCACAAACCACAAGACGCGTGAAACAGTGAAAACCTTATCAATACCCTTTTGATCATCATGCAAATCCTGAGTTTGTACTGTGCCATCAGAACATGGGCTCGAGGAGAGAAAATTTAAATTAGTTACTTTAACTTGACTACTAAATAATCTTTTAAATAAATAAAACCAAGGTCTTTCATTTGTTTTATGTATTTATTTGTATGCGCTTATTCATAAAGGTATACATAGCGTAGGCAATGAAAATGCGTGAAGTGCAGGTTCTGCTCATCATTACGAATACGTGTGTGAAGACGCCAAATCTTTGCCGTGTGATGAATCGGCTCAGAATTTGCAACATCTCTTCCTGCGGGTGTCGTCAGAGGCGACTAAAGGATATCCGCTGGCGGCAGGCAGCAGTGCCTCCTGAAGAACAACCACCGCCCAGCGATCCCCAACCCGTATGGCCAGCGTGGGAATTATGGGCATTACCCCCCAAGAGATAAAAGCCAACGGCGCTTGTCAGGGGAAGGCCTGCGTCCAGCAGTGGACCAATTGTAGGCTCTTGAGGTGCGGTGAGGACGTGCTATGACAATGCTTTAGGTAGCACTTTTCCCATCCGATACAATTCTCGTCACATTAGCTGATCGCACACGCTTTTGGCTCACAATAAACAATACTCCGAATTCCAAAATGTTTATTACATGGATTATGTAAATAGAAAATTTCAAAAACTGTTTCATTTATGTCATTCTCTCTTGTTATCTTGTCGATCATTGACAACTTTTTTGTAGCTTTTTTCCCATTATTCCCACAGACTATCCTGAATTTCCACAGAAAATTACGTAAAAAGTCACTTATTAGCATTTTTATGTTGGTACATTTGATCAATTATGCTGTTTTCAGCCCTAACCGGAGGAATAAGTTATGTATACCTACTCCGTCATTATTCCAGGTTTAATAATACTGTTTTTAAAACTACGTTACCACAAGCTTACTCTGAGATTAACTACTCTTATAGTAAGTTGTGATTATAAAAGGAATAGCGTTTTCTTATTAATATGGGCCTTAGACAGTAAAGAAAGAATCATCAAACTTCGATAAGAATTGGCGAAATGATCACCAATATTGTTGTAACTAGTCGTGATTTTTCTGAAGTATTTTGTTGTTTTTTATTCTTGACGGGATAAATACTAATCCTTCGAGAATAAATTACTTTTATGTGATCAATTCGGAACCATTACACATACTACAGTGAAATAATTTTTAAAAGCTGTCCTTAATTGACGGAGAAATCGTTGAACATACATACAAAAAAACACACCGACGAAAATAGAACCCTCTAATTTTTTGGAGGAAGGAAGATCACAAATAGGCAATCACTCAGCGATAGGGAGGGGTGAGCAAGGCTTCGAAGTCGACGTAATCAGTCGCGGTCGGCAACGTGCCTTCCGTGTATAAGTGAGCTCTAACAGTGTAGGATCCCGCTATACAACGACCTTCACCGAGCTGGTTATTGCATGAAAATTATTTTTTATCAAAGAAATATGTCAATAAATGTAATGCAAATAGGACTAAAGAAAATTCGTCCAGAATATGATTAACAATACAAAAAAAAATACATTTCGCTCTAGGGTAGGTGAATGAATAAAAGTTAAGTTAAAATAGTAGGTTTTTATGCAACAACTACGGAAAGTAGGTGATTTCCGACGAGTGGTATATTATTTACGAGCAAGCGCTGCGAGCGAGTGTATAAGCCGATACGAGTCGGCAATCATCTTTACGCACGTGTATCATACAATGTTTTACTATGCATTGTGCGAGTAAATATAAATATAAAACTAGTCTTGCTAAACCAGACTACGTGTGACTGACGAGAAATTTGTCAAATGGCGGGTATTTTTTATTGTTGTTAAAAATGGCTAACAAGTATTTTTGGTGTGATTCGGATGATGGTGTAATTGATGCTTATGATAAAAACTTTTAGAATGCAAAAAAAAAACACGTTTATTTCCACAAATTTCAGTAGATAAGTACTGAAATTTTCGAGTCAACCTATTTGCAATATATTTATTGACATATAATAATTTTCATCCAATAACCAGCTCGGTGAAGGTCGTTGTATAGCGAGATCTTAGACTATAATACTCTGCTTACTATTTAAATCATCGAAACCTTATGCTTACCCAATTTAAACCTTATTCCAGGCTGCACAAAGAACAAAGACCGCGTCCAGAAGATGATGGACCTCCTCTTAGAGGCGGGCCTGGAAGGCAAGCCGACGCTCGAGAAGTGTCAGGCCATCAAGAAGAGTAAGCTCGACAAGAAAGAACAAGAGAAGAACGCTAAGAAGGAGAAGGCTAAGGCTAAGCACAAAGATAAGGATGAAAGCGGTAAGTCGTAATAAATATATCTTATTGATATAATATACAGGTGGGGCAAATTTTTGGCTCCTTAAAGGTAGCTACCGTTGCTTTTGTAGTTATAAGGTTTTGTTCCTAGGAACTTTCTGTTTTATTTTGAAGATTTTTATTTTCTTTTATTATTGCCAAAACTTACGATTTGATTTGGTATGTTACTTTGGGAAAAGTGTTACTGGTTGGAAATAGAGTCGATTAAGACCAACTTGTTTTTTTTTTGGCAAATATCACTTTTTGGCCGAACCGTACTTTTTTTCATAGAACTAAAAATTACAATATTTTTTTCTTTAAAATAAAACAGAAGGTTCCTTAGAACAAAACCTTCTTAGACAACAATCCCCGTGCTAGGCCTACAGGACTGCTGTGACGGCTCAGAATTTGCACTACCCCAACTCTTACCGTGGTGGGTATCGTTAGGTCATTAAAGGATACTATCAACTGGAGGCAGGCAGCAGCGCCCCTTGCACCACCAAACTGCGATCCAACTACAAAAGAAACGGTAGCTACCCTTAAGGGCCCAAAAATTTGCCCCACCCTGTATAAATACAAGAATTGCTCGTTTAAAGGTATAATAAGATAATATGTATCATTCTAATAACGGTTTATGTTATTACAGTGAGTGAAAAGGAGCCATCATCGCGGCGTATGACGCGCGGCGCGACGGGCGTGAAGCCGCGACAACGCATCGTCATCTCCAGCGACGAAGAGGACGACACGCCGATAGCGAGACGCAATATATCTAAGCTGCGCTCCAGCGTCAACGATGATGAATCCGACTAGGTAACTGCTGTGTGGACATCCTGTGGTCAGGGTCCCAATCACACTATATAATATTATAAAGGCGAAAGTTTGTATGGATGTATGGATGTATGGATGGATGTTTGTTACTTCTTCACGCCAACACTACTGAACGGATCTGGCTGAAATTTTGCACACAGGTAATTCTAATCTCGGAATCAAACATTTGCTACTTTTTATCCCATAAATCAGTTCCCGTGGGATAAAAATCACCTTTAAACGTTAACATATAAAAACGCGTGTGAAGCAGCGGGGCGAAAGTTTGTATGGGCGATACATCCATACAAACTTTCGCATATATAATAGATAAATATACATTCTCATCTAAGTGAACTGTGTTCTTTTGAGAAAATAAAATTCTTTAAACTGAAACTGAATATTAGTGTGATTCCGGCTGCTAAGACACAAATGTGATAATATATATTTCTGATATAAACTTTTTTTTTTCAGATAATTCTAAAATTCTCGACCGACCTCTCGAGAATGGAAAGCTAGCATCGGAAAGAAACCTCTAGAAAGTGCTTCGACGGAGGTATCACGAACTCTATAAATACCGATTGAGGTATTACGAACTCTATAAATACCGATTGAGGTATTACAAACTCTATTTACCGAAGGAGGTATTACAAACTCTTTAGTACTCGGTACTAGTGATTATTTCCTACTAATTTAGGTAATTATGTCGAAATTTCGTAGTGTTCATTTGCATAAGAGGAGAAAATACTACATTATGCTTTGGTGTTATATAATAACGTAGTACCATAGTTATTGTCCTAATTGTCCAAGAACACCATTATATAAGCAATAAATTGAATATAACATCGCTTGTGTAATCAATATGAAGACAAACTGAAAATTTATATACGGCGGCTTCTCTCATTCTGTCTCGCTCAGATGGGATTCGAACCGAGCATTACAGCGTAAGAGATGACGTTGACAATCCCACTCTTTAATTGCACATGTTATACCTGTCTAAAGTGATATACATTGAAAGAAAATGCAATAATGCAAATAAAATTAGGAACTTTATTTTACACTGATAAAAGCAATTCGTATTAAGATATAACACCAATGTACTGTGGACTTGAATACAGCAGCTGTGTATACATTGAAAGAAAATGCAATATTGCAAATAAAATTAGGAACTTTATTTTACACCGATAAAAGCAATTCGTATTAAGATATAACACCAATGTACTGTGGACTTGAATACAGCAGCTGTGTCTTCTTTGCAGCAATAAATACTTATTTATAGTGATAGATGGAGATAATTTTAGGTTTCCCTGTTATTCTGTGCCAACCTGAAGTTCGAACACTTTGGGTGGAAGTTGAAAGTGTCTGCTTACCGTATTGTATGGCGTCTGATCATATTTCATTGTATTTATCGACATCGTTTTGATTTTAATCCTACTTATATTATAAACGTGAAAGTTTGTAAACATGTATGTATGTTTGTTGGTCTTTTACGCAAAAACTACTGAACGGATCGGGCTTAAATGTTGCATACAGGTAGTTCTAGACCTGGAATAACACAACGGCTACTTTTTTATCCCATAAATCAGTCCCCGTGGGATAGGCGTGGGGCGCAACTATGGTTTATCCATTTTGAATGAAGCATGTTAGTAAACAAAGTACGACACAAATAACAAAATCTCACTTGCTTGGCGTCGAGTTTCAGATATAATTGTAAGCAATTTTTATTGAAGGGAGGATCTAAAATCGACAAGTAATGTAAATTACGTATAAAAGGACGCGCCAACAAAGTTAATTTTAGGTTAAGTATGGGCGGTTTGTTTACTTTTATGCTCCATTCAAAATGGATACGATATAGTAAAAAATATCTTCATGTCAGTAGACTTCAAAAAGAGATGCCCCCAATTTCGACACAGAAAGCTGATAGCCATTTCGCACATTTTTTGCGTTGCAACTAGAATCCTAATAAAACTTTTTTCGATCTAGAAAGATAGGCCAGAATACTAAAATTGCGATTCCACCAGACATGTGCTATGTCGATAAGTTTCTAGTTATAAAAAACTAGCTGCACCCCGCGGCTTCGCCCGCGTGGAATTTATCTCGCATCCCACGGGAACGGGATAAAAAGTATCCTATGTCAGTCTCCTGGTTTTAAGCTACCTCAATTTTCAGTCAAGTCGCTTCAGCCGTTCTTGAGTTATAAGTGTTGTAACAAACACGACTTTCTTTTATATATATAGAAGATTGGAATCCTGATATTAACATAAAAGCCATACATTTTTAAATTTTTTGTCGGTTGGAGTAAAATACCGCGCCCTCCTCGAAGATGTCACTCGTTAAGGCATGAAACGTTGGCGTTCTTCCAACACAAACAAGGTCCGTAGTTAACCCTTACATGCATCATGAAACCAATAAAATACTTTATTGCAGCCACCATACATTGCGGTAGGCAGACACATAGTTGATCGTTATTATTTTATGAGAGATAGTTCCGGTACCAAGGATTCTCTTGAATCTGACACTGTAGGAATTTAACCCCTCGCCTACGTTGTAAGTAGTTGCTTAGAGGCACTCATGTTCGTTTATTCTAGCGACTCTTAAGAAGGGACCTACACAGGTTAAGAAGTCTTATATTCTATTCAAATTATATATTATATTTATTACAACGAAAATTACTATAAAATAATAGAAACAAATTAATGCACATTTTTTTTTGTTATTAATCGATTATTTAGGTTAATAGATAAACGAAAAAAATAATCACCAACAAATTTTTATAATACTTAAATAAAAAGTTTCACCTCCTCACCTCAAAGCCTATATTAAGTCCATAGCTGGACGCAGACCTCCCTCATATTTTTATTAGCTCGTGGACTATTGAGTTATGAACATAATTCCCACGCTGGGTATGCGGATTGGGGATAGCAGTTTGGTGGTTGAATTAAACTGCACTAAGTTTCGGTAAAAAAAAAACACTGCCATGTTGACCCTTGCATTCTGTGACGTCATGTTTCACCGATTCACCTAAGTCTATTCAAAGTCAAGGCTTCATAATACAAAAATGTTCCAGTGTGACGTCACGGTTCGGGTGCCAATAGCTTTGCGTTTAGAAATTTTGCGATTGAGATTTAAATATCAACTTTTCAATGATTAAATTTCACCATATAAATCATTCATCATTCATCATAAAATACAAAAATAAATATACAAATATAATTCTATACGAATAGAGCATAAAATCCTTTTTTCGGAGGAGTCGCTATTAAAAACGAACGACGAAATTGTTCAGTTGTGCCTATATTACATTTAATATGTGTGTGTGACGTTTATAACAACATTTTCATTTTTATAGCCGAAATATGTTGAGATATTTTATAATCTAGTTTGTAATCAAACAGTTGTGTATTAGATTTATTAGAAATATCAAGAAAATTTGGTAACACCAAGAAGTTATTTACTTAGGTATTGTATATAAGGTCGGATATACATGCAATTTGTGACCGCATTATTTTTGTACAGGTTTGGTGTTATAATTTTGTCTATGGATTTGTGCCTCATCCGGATAACTTTACTGTGGTTTTATCCGAATTATTAGTGATGTCAATTCAGATCAGATTCAGCCAAAACTTAACTAAACTATTTGGACAGCCTTAAATAATATTGCTGTTTCCTAAAAAAATGCTGAACGAAAATGTAGGACAATTTTATTTAACATAGCATAACCAAAATTAAAAAATATTGCATGTTGTTTTAATAAACTCTTTATTGAAAAAGAAAATTACAATCAAGAGAAAGAAGTAAATTAGAACTAGTATTTACAGTTGAAGCAATTGAGCTAACTGCTGACTGTTGCAAACAATTAACAGGTGCTACCAACTGATCCAAATCAATACCAATCGGTAGCATCCCCAAAACGCGACTGCATTGCCCCGCTGTATGGCAATACTGATGCGCTGCGCCAGATATGCACCAGCTCAGATATTTTTTTGAAGAGCCTCGGTATCTCACTGTTTTAGTGCTGTCAAATTAGTTTAATTTAGTCTCGGCGACATCAGAATTGTGTCCATTGTCGTCTGCCTATTTACTTTTTAGGCGCGTGCTGTAAAACAATAGAGAATAATAAAAAATAAATAATCCTGGACAATTCACCCAGCATCATCCAACCCCAAAGTAACCAGAGCTTGTGTTATGGGTACTGAATAACTGATATACTTACTAAATGTTTGTACGAAAGGAAGTATTTAATGACGACTACAGTAACGCAGCGGGCAAAGGTCGCGGGTTCGATTAAGGCCGCGGGACAGATTTTTGTACGAACTGCAAGCATTTTTCAGTGTTTTCTATGCTTTGCAGCATGCATTAAATAGTATACTTAACAGTTGTCTTGTGCAATACTGTACCCAAGCTGTTAATTTTGGGGCTTAATGAAATTAAGTGAATGATCTAGATTTTTTTTACTATACAGACTTTGCAATGGTCATAAAATGAATTGAATTCTGGAATAGTTCAGCTTCAAAATAATCTCTGTTAAAATCATCAGTGAGCTAGGTCATAAAATGAATTGAATTCTGGAAAAAATCAGCTTCAAAATAATCCCTGTTAAAATCATCAGTGAGCTAGGTCATAAAATGAATTGAATTCTGGAACAATTCAGCTTCAAAATAATCTCTGTTAAAATCATCAGCAGGCTAGGTCATAAAATGAATTCAATTCTGGAATAATTCAGCTTCAAAATAATCTCTGTTAAAATCATCAGTGAGCTAGGTCATAAAATGAATTCAATTCTGGAATAATTCAGCTTCAAAATAATCTCTGTTAAAATCCTCAGTGAGTTATGCGGATTTGGTATAATGAATTGTGGCTTTTGTGAATGCGTACGGTTGAAAATAATGTGTATCGACGCGAAATATTTAAATATTTATAATTTATAAATTTGGCAGCATAATTAACATACACACAATAGATTTAAAAAAACAATTTATTTATTTTTGGCATGAGTTAAATCAACTCTGATAAATGTTAAGAATAAACCATAAACGGTTACCTACCTAGTTTACCTTTAATTGAAAACATTTTGGAAGTCTATGAAGTGAAATTTCCATACGAATTTATTAGTTTAATTTTCGAACATTTGGCATAAATAGTGAATTTTTATAAGAGCAATAACGAGAGAGCTCCGTCTTCCTTCTCTGTGTTTTCTATTATATTTATAATCAGGATGTATATATTAACAATTGCAATAAATATGATGAATTGGATTATAATGAACTGTATCTAGTTCATATATATCAAATATAATGTAAAGAGCAACATAAAATGTTAGGAATCTCACGGTTGCGGATAAACGCAAAATAATATACCCAATAATGGTTGTAGCTCATTAGAGCCACCCGGCACACGGCACGCACCGCCTCGCCTTTGCTGTTAGTATTCTTTATATGAAATTCTATGGATATGCGCTCACCACATCAACTCCAAAGCGGACCGCGCGTGGACCTCTGTGACAACTGGCTTGCCTTGCGTTGTCATCGCATTGCCAACAATAACGTTGACTACGCGGCGCGCGGCGTCCACCCGTGCCCCACGCGTGGTTCACTGGTTGACCACGCGGTGACAGCACGAGTTGCTGCGGGTTGGGTGCCAGGTGGTTCCAATGAGATATGACCTTTATATTATCCGTTTGATAGCTATCAAGCTGGGGGTTTGCAATATAACCACTTCCGGTTTCTCGATCGCAATAATAAATGGTAAAACCTCCTGTCAAGTCCAGTTGACCAGCTTGTCAAATCTCTAATCAATCGGTAAATGGGCATTTTTCGAATGATCAAGCCTTGCTCTCATTAATCCAACGGCGCTTCAACGCAGCACAAAATTTTGCATTCAAATGCGGGGTCAAAATCGTTGTCTTTAGATACATTTTACAGCGACAAAATGCCGTTCTACAAGCTTCAAACAAGTGTCTCAGCTGATGCCGTCAATATGAAATGCCTTTTAATTTTACGAAGTCAAAAGTCTATATTTTAATGCACCATTTTGTGCTACGTGGTAGCAGTGTGTCTCTGATCTGCGACAACCCTTATTGAACTTTTCTGGTTGAGCGCTTGTCAAATAATGTATCAATCAACTAATTGGCTTTCGACAAACCGGCTGTAGATGTATTTTTTATATGAAGTAGCAAATTTAAATATTTATTCAAAGTGTGGTTTGTCTGGAATAAGTACAACTAAGTCATAGTTTTGCTGAAGTTTTTGTACCTAAAACTATTGAAACTTTTGGGATTTGTTAACATACTCGTAACTAATGATTATTTATCGGATATAATAAAAGGTACGCGATAAATAACTATTAATTATTGTAACTAAATGGAGAATTATTATTTCTAGTTATTAATAATTACAGTTTCGGGTGCTTTTTGGTGCGGAAAGGGCGAGAAGGAGCGGTTTTTCAGTTAGAGTCTGTTCAAAAAGAGAGTCGTGGCGTTACGGTGAACTAACACTTCTAGCCGTACTGCAATGACAGAGCAGTGTTGTCAACGCAACAAAAGTTGTCAATTGCACACGAGCGCCCTCAATTCCCACGGCTCTTTTCTTTTTGAACTGACTCTATCAAAGGAATGATGTTTTGAAGTGTTCTTTAGTGTGTAGAGGACTTAATAGATGTGCCATAAAGTCCGCTGCCGGGTCGTAAAAGCAATTTCGAGAATAACTAGGCCGCTTAAGAAACGTACGCTGATTTGTTCGAAATACCTAATAAAATTGATCCGAGGTTTGTTCCATCATAAATTAATTAAAACTATGGGTAACCTTTCACCTAAATGTATAAATTCTAAAAAAAAAATGCAAAAGGGAGCAGCATGTACGGACAAATACACGGACAACACGTTGAACGTTGTCCGTTCAACAATGACGCGGTTTTGTAAACCCCATGGCCATTCTACAAACGGGTTGTTTCTACAATTCACCGGAGAGATGGATATAAGGTTTGTTCTGTTATAGAATTCATGTGTCAATTTCATCGAAAAATTACAAAAAAACTTTTTCGTTCTCGCTCTTTCCCAAATATGAACCCTAACTGCGCCAATCTGAAGAAGATATGAGAAAAAACTATCTGTATCGGAATATACTCTTTATTTGGTTAAGGTTTAGTATGAAGTTCTCAAAATTTTCTGTGAAAATTGTGCTGGCATTTATAGGCGGATTATTCATAGCATTTGTCGTGAAAATATTAATTTAGTATAATTTATAGCGTTAAGTGGAGTGTCTATGAAGAATCACAATAATAATTATATCATCAATAAATAAAATATATTAAAATTGTAAATAATAGTATTAGGTGAATGTAGACTTAAGTTTTTATTATTTTATTAGACTTGTATGTTTAGGAATAATATTAGATGTGTTTCTTTTACCATACAAACATAGTCCGCGATCACTGTAAAGTTTTTTTATAATTTTCAAACGGTCGAGCGGTTCCGCCACATCTGGTACGGGCTTATGTCTGGTACCCTATTCTGCTAAACTAATCGCTTTACCATGACAATGGTATCGAAAAAGAATCGCTACCATATAGATACGTTTTAGGTATTCTACCCTAGATGAACGAAACTGGAGTTGAGGTGGGACGATAAAATAGGCAAGTCCGATACTATATGTGCGTCCAAATATCTGTTTGATACCTATCAAAAGGTTTCTGAAGAATGGATATTATAAAACTTGAAAAATGAATCATAAAACTGCAAAATGAATCTACCGCCGCGCACAACTTGGATGTCAGTGCATATATCATACTATTGGGACTTTCTTTTATCTAAGTAGCGATTCTGGGACGACACCACTGTCACAGTTCGACAGACGAAAACATACGACTCTCAGCTATTGTTTCAAGTTGAGAGAAATTAATTAGAGTGTAACACTCATACACTGATCAGCTAATCAACGATCAAAATATCTTGTGACGAATATTTTGCCCCAAAATAAATATAAGTGTTTGAAGATTTTTATGGGTGGGCGGAAGCATGTTACATACATACTACACTGTTCTTTTTTTTCAAAATTGTTGCGCACGGTGTTTGTTTTCTACATATTTTTGGATATAAGACACGTAAACAAATAAAAAAGCTCCATAAAAAAGCAACATAATTTCTTAAATTTTTCTGAGATATTATAATGTGAAAAAAAAACTTTCTAGAAATTGTTACTTTCATCTGCAAATATCTCAAAAACCTGACGCTTTAGAACATTTAGTATGTTAAAATATTTTTATATTGTGTAGGTGTCTTCTACGGAACTTACATTGTGCGCCGTAATTTTGATAAAATAACTATTGTAGCCATAGATCTAAGTAAAGTTATGTAGAAAACGTTCACCAGCGCTATATCTACAAATGGTCTGTGTTGTGTTACAAGTAAACGCAAACACGCTATTTTCAGTTCGGTGTTAGCCGTTGTTAGGGGCAAAGTCTTCAAATCCGAATTGACGTTGACAACTGATTTGATCATTGATTAGTTTGTCATAATGAGGTGATCATCGCACCGCACTCAGAGACGTTAATGATTGATTACTTAAACTATCAATGATCGTCATCACTTAGTTAAGATTTCATAACAAAAAACTTTACTTAGTAATAGTTTCGGTGATCATTAACTCGAGTGCGGCTGTAAGAGTCTAATGTACCTAGTTTAATTAAGTTTGTTAAAGATGGTGAAAAAAATTAGTTTATTATCATTTTATGGGTTCTACGAGTAGTAATTAGATAGCAGATTAGAAGTTTTCCGCTCATTTCAAGCTATTTGTTATGAATCTTTTCTAAAAGAAAGTTTGAATCAATTGTAGTTTTGAAGCCTATCGACAATGTTGATTTTCGTAAAAAATCTCAATGTAAAATTGATTCGTAGACTGATTTAGTGAGGTGGGTTCATCGCAAAATTTCATTCAGTCTGCTATTTAATTTTGCGTAGAACCTAGAAAATATTAAAAACCCGTTATTTTCGAGTGTTTCCAACCATACCTAAGCCAGATTCACAGAAATGGTGGGACTTAAATTTGCGTTATTTTTGAACGTGCGAGATTCAAATCGTATGCATTCAACTCGGAACCGTATCTTCCATAATCTTAATTCCTTATATAATATAAACGTTCATTTTTATAATATTGATTGGTCTATTGAGTTTAACGACTAATATTAGTTGTTTAATATGGTTTATTTTATTGAATTGTTTTAGCGAATTCCTTATCTACAGTGACAGTGGTATATTAGTCAACTTTATTGATAGATATATAATATTTAGCCTTAGACATGCTTTTCGCCGACATTGATTTCTATTTAAAAAGAAATATAATATTATTTTCCTTGCCAATAAATGAGGCATAAATAGATATTTGCTCTTTTTATTTCATATTTAATGAATATAGACCAGCCTGGGACCCTAATCTGCTAAATAAAAACAGTCACACAATAGGCCTGACGACAAAAAAATCGAAATAGTCCGTTATTTTTTCTTTTGTCGATTAATCAAAAAATGATGAAGATGTAGCCAGTTAAAGTTCCACGTCTCAGTAAAAAGTGTCACACTTTTTACTGAGTCGTAACGTCACTAGCCTCCCGTCTCCCAAACTTTGACGTACTTTATTTTTGTAATTTTTTGTTTTATGATAAAAATACGTGACCTATCTTCTGATAATCTCACAAACGGACTAATTATCTATCTAGTACCCATAACACAAGCTCTGCTTAGTTTGGGGCTAGATAACGCTGTGTGAATTGTCCAGCATTATTTATTTATTTATTTAATTGGAATTTTTGAGTCGTTACGCCTATGGTATCATCGCAGAATCGCCACACTCGTTTTTATATTCTACTTTGGGTAAACGACGCTACCGATTTAACGACGTTTAACCAAATCTTGGCGCGTCAAAACTATTATGGTTGAAACATGCACCAAAAATAAACCAACCATTCTATAAATCTCTCCGTGCAAATTGCACCGCGCACCCACTACCTAGAGTTTCCTTGGGCTCCTGATTGATTTTGAGCCATCCATAAGGGCTGAGCTCCACCAAAGCGAACGAGATGAGCAGAGAAGAGATGTGTTTTAAACAAATAAACCGAGGTTTAATAGTTCGACAGTCCATATCACTGAGCAGAGATGTATAACATTTGTATGCTAATAAAATAAAGAAAGATCTACGTGAGGTATGCCTCACAAGCAGACGACGTCACGCAATGGAGACGAGAAAGTTGCGCGCTGCTAAAGTCTGTTCAAAAAGAGTTTTGTGAGAGTGTTGAAAATGCTATGGCGCACGTTAGGGGAGGCCTATGGTTTCAGTGTGGACTGAACACAGAAATAGGTAGGTACCAAGAGTCTGTTCAAAAAGAGAATAGTCGTGGCGTTTCGGTGAACTAACACTTTTAGTGAGCTTTTAGTCGTATGCAAGGACAGCAGGTTGTCAATTGGCACTCACGCGCCCACAATTCCCACGACGCTTCTCTTTTTGAACAGACTCTAGTGCCTTCATCCTACGAATAAGAATAGACTATTCTTCTTCGTAGCCTTCATCTCAACTAATATCCGACGATCGCCGCACGCAGCTCTGTTCCACTCGCACATCTCGCTGCAGTCCGTCAGCAAAAGGTTGAATTTGTGGCTATGGTCTGAGACCATACAGGCCTTCGAATGAGGTTTTATTATTTAGGCGTAGGTAATTATGTCAGCAGACCGGTGTAATATGTCAGCAAGATGTCAGTAGACATTGGTAATAGGTATTCATCTTTTTTCGAGTGTGGTGCAGTTGTGGCAGCAAAGACACAGCAAGCCATGAAATAAGAAGTTGAAGCTGAGTGAGGTGCTGTTGGGAAATCATTGGGAAGAAAGTGTCGGGAGAACATTTCGAGTCGAAAAAAAGTCAAGTGTATTAAAAAGTGTTGAATAATAAATATTCCTGCTTGACATAATTACTGGAATTAGTAGCAGCTTGCCGCATCCAGCATCTGCCTGCAGTCTTTCGCAGATCGTCATCCCACCTGGCTGGAGGGCGTCCTACACTACGTCTGTCGAGTCGCGGTCTCCACTCAAGAACACGTGAATCCCAGTGGTATAAAATATGATATGAATGTCTCCTGTCTATGCTAAAGTGAGCGGAGGGATGTTGGGGCTCAAAGGGAGTTGCGGAGCCCTACCTTAGACACTTCCCTGATGGAGTGATGACAGGAACACAGGATTAAGTGCGCGAGAGATGCTTTTCCCCAGCAGTGGGACAAGGGGCTGATGACGATCATGACAAAAACTTTGTCCAAAAAATATTTTTGTTGGTCTGAGGTCCAATAATGGGAAAATTGGGAAAACTTCATTTCACGACTTTTCGAACCTAAATGAAATCCCTGCTTAGGTCAAAACAAAAAAACAGAAAGAACAATACCTACAAAAATCAATCAAAAATGAGAGTCCTTTTACAAAATTTAATCAAGTGATTCCAATAGATCCCGGAAACTATGAAAAAGGAAATATTTGGTGCTCTCAAAACACAACACCCGCCGAACAAAAGAACAAACCGTTACTTTATAGATTTTACCAACACAAGCCAAACCCCACAATGCTTTCCCGGTTAAAACAAAAATTAATAGACATGCGTATACGCGCGCCTCGCTTACCCTTCGGCGGCCCGGTACCAGAATATCCACCGAAACCTTTCAAGGGTGTCAAAAAATACAAAAAATCACCACAGAAAAGTCGAGGTGGTAGTAAAGACGTACTGGACCTAGATTTTAACAATCATCAAGAAGCTTTTAAGAGCAAGTATACAAGCGAGCTGGTACGGGCATATATTGTCTATCAGATGTGCTCAATCAACTGGCTGGTGGAAAATAATGACCGGGTAAGAATGAAGTGGTTATCTATACTATAATTATTATACCTAAAGAGGAAAGTTTGTATCGAATAGGCTACGAAACTACTGGACTGATTTAAAAAAATCTTTCATCATTAAAAAGCTTATTTTTCAAGGAGTGATAGATAGGTGATATAAGCTATGTTTTATCCCGGAATTCCCACGGGTACGGGAACTACGCGGGTGAAACCGCGAAGCTCTGCTAGTAATAAATAAAATAATTAATAAATAATGATGGACAATTCGCAACACCTGGCCCCGAACTTACACTAATATTAAAAATGCGAACGTTGGGATTTATGGATGGATGTTTGTTACCTCGTTACGCCAAACCTGTTGAACGGATCGGACGAAAATGTTGTATACAGGTAATTCTAATCCTGGAATCAAACACAGGCTACTTTTTATCCCATAATCCCCCCATATCAATTCCCGTGGGTTAGAAACCACCTTTAAACATTTCCATATAAACAACGTGTGCGAATAGCGGGGCGCAGCTATTGGTAGTTAAACTAAATCCGAAATTTTCTCGCTCCTGTGAACGCAAAATCCTACGCTTATCCTTTTTAAAATGTTGCGCATCGTGCCCTCTTAAAAGCACCGTTGCTAACCTCTCCATGATTTTTTTACAGATCATGAAACGTCTGCGTGCTATATTTGGTCTAAGAATCTTCGAGTTTATAATGCGGCTGACTTTCTACGGGCAATTCGTTGCGGGCCAGGATCAAACTCATATCCAGCCCACGGTGGATCGGTACGCGAAATTTTACACTATAACCAAACTACTTACTATGTACCTAGGAGGAGGAGGTACCTGCGTAGGTATAATAGGAATTATAAAGCGATGTTATTATGAGTGGGGAAATAGACAGTGCACCTGTGTTTGCAATATAATAACATTTTATTTGTTACTAAACCAACAAAAACCGACATAGTTTAATATAGAAGACAAAGCATCTGACGATTAGAGTCACAAAACGGTCTCTGTCTCAGCATGAGCTGGTTGTAAACACGTTACAATCAACGCTGGTCTTCAGACTGAGCCACTTGGTGACTTCACGGATGATAACGCATATCTACTACGACACAAAACAATCAAAACATATAACGATAAAAACAAAAAATAACGTTGAAAACTTAAGTTTTCAATCAGTGCATCCTACCCGTCGTCATGACTTACGAAGCTGAGACGTGGACACTCACGGTAGGGCTGGTCCACCAGTTCAAAGTCACTCAGGGAGCTATGGAAACTGCTATGTTCGGAGTTGCACTGAAGGATATGATTCGTAA
This sequence comes from Eupithecia tripunctaria, assembly GCA_955876795.1. NCBI lineage: Eukaryota > Metazoa > Arthropoda > Insecta > Lepidoptera > Geometridae > Eupithecia > Eupithecia tripunctaria. The sequence goes on from OY041620.1 coordinate 10,684,467, forward strand.
CGAATACTTCATCCGACAGAACCAAAATGATCGACATACTTATCATAAATATCTCTCCGGCCATGTGGGATGTCGATCTGTGAAAGACTGCATGAAGATGCTGGGCGTAGCAAGCTGAAGACTGGGAGCTATGGCGCTCATTATGGGAGGCCTATGTCCAGCAGTGGAATAATATGGACTGATGAAATAATAACAAAACTATAATTTACACAAAAGTTTTATTTTTCTTTAAAAGTAAACTTAATTTTATACTATAACTAAGACGATGATGAATGCTAGTGTTCTTCATAGTCCTGCTCACTGTCTGTGAATTCAGAAACCTCTTCTGAATCTGAATCTGAGTCAGACTTCAAGTCAGGTTCAGCAAGAATCATCAATTCAATAGCATCCTTTGTAAAAGGCAATGTTCTTTTTTTTGGGACCGGTCTCATGCCAGTAATCAATGGATCAGATTAGCAATAATCTGTTCAGAACATCACGGTTGCATTCCACCTCGAACATTTTCTGGCGAAATTTTGTCTGTCGAGTCTGAAATGCTTGTTTCGAGCCTCAGCTGCTTCTTCGGAAAGCAATCCAATTGGCAACAATGCTTTTTCTATGACAGTTGCGCCATGAACGAGGATCTTGTGCATCGTGGGAGTCATAGGGTACCATGGATTTAAGCTTATGTGAAGTTTTGCAGTTTCTATAGAATAATCTGCAAACTTATGAAGACGGACCTTGTGACCACTTGAAATAACTTTGAGGATAACTTTAAGCTTGTAAATAAAGTTGAAATCGATCCCCGTGATTTCTGCTGCTAATTCTGGATTGGCAAAAAATCTCCCTACTTGTATTGCCATCATTGGTGTTGTGTATCATGGTTGTTCACCCTTGACTCAATAAGGCACGGCTAGGCGCGGCTGATGTGAATGTGATTAGGTTGTGAAAACCATCATCTCGTACTAACAATTGAAATTTTAACCGGGACGAACCCGGAAGCACAACAAAAACCTTTATAAACTTTAAAATGTTGTAGAAAAAATGAGTTAATTTAAGGTCCTTTTCAAAAACCGAAAAAACAATATTCAGTGTACAAAATATATAAAAAATATGCGTCTTATCTGCTTGATCGAAATCCATAACAATATGTTCAAACAAGTCACTGTTATCAATAATGTTTATTTTTTAACTTATACAGTCACACTCAAAGAGCCGTTAAAAATACGTACACTTGCAGCAATGGTAAAGTTCCGACTGACACCATGGCCCGCAGGCAGAGCCGTTAAAATGCTGGGACTGGGCGTGTTTTGTGCTCTAGTTATCTAGCTATAATAATAACTGGTTTTGGAGTACCTGCACCCAATTTAAGGAAATCGATTTTTGGCCGCCTAGATCGTCCAATTACCCCTACGTGGCGGCTGTTAGACAATGTTTCACCTAAGTACCGCAACCACGAATCGAGATAAGCCGCATGCAGTGGCTGTACTCAATTAGAATTATTATTTCAGCTTGCGTTCGTTTGGAGTAAAGTCAATTCTAGATTACTCCGTCGAAGAGGACGTGTCACATGAAGAAGCGGAAAAGCGAGAAATCAAGTTCAGTGACTATTTTGCCTTTTATTTTTTAACCAAAGTTCATTTGAAATTATTTTAATCATTGACAGGTTAGGTAATTAGGTATGTCCATGAAATGGCAAACTATATAGGTAGTTGGGTAGGGTAGGTATGTACCTAAGTAGAGATCTTTGTTATTGTGTTGAGATAACAAACGCACCAGTAAGCGCTAAGCTTAGAGTCTTTTGCCGTAGGCGCCTACTAAAGCGATGGTGCCTTCTCGTTTACCCACTGATGAATATTCTTACTTAGTCAACATTTTGAGACGAAGTTCATAAAAGAGCTTTCTTAGCGACTCGCCTAGGTCCGCCAGTCAAATAGGTTTGATGGCATTTTGATGGGCGTTTGAAGCTAGGCAGTAATCTTTTTCACTTCTTCCGCTAATGGATAAAAAAATTAAGTAAACTAGAGTCAATTGCACCTTATTTCTTATTTGATATTAATTACTATTTACTGTTATATAGTAAAATCTTTTTTTAATTGCTTATTTTGTAAGTGTAAAGAAATAAACGATTTGTCCCTGACTCTGATCGTATCAAGGGCCAAAAATAGTAATTAATTTTGTTTTAAAACCTATAAAACGACTTCAATTTTTATAGTTTTTTCAAGAATTTTCATGGATCCCATTGTCAGAATTGAACCAAATTAAAAAAAAACGGGACCACATTGGAAGCATCAGCTTTCATATAAAAAAAGAATCATGAAAATCGGACCACCCAGTCAAAAAATCTGAGGTAACAAACAGAAAAAAAAGAAAAGAATACAGTCGAATTGAGAACCTCCTTCTTTTTTTGAAGTATGTTAAAAACAAACAAATGTCATTTCGGACGACTCTGTCAATAAGGAAGAGGAAAATAACTCTGAAGTGTCCAGCCGCTTGACTCCAGCGTAACTTATTTGTCCTGTACGCCCATAGAGCCACAACACCCACAAATTACAAGGTAGAAGATGAACACTTGAAGAAATATCAGCCAAATAAACGGTTTGCAGACCGGAGGTACAAGGTGACTTCTGTGAGGACTTATTTCTATCAGAACGAGGCAACATGCGAGAAAAACGCAGCGGCTTTCTTGAGGAGCATTGGAGCTGTTGCTGGTAAGATTTTTATAAAGTTAGGGTGGTTTTTTGAGAAGGTCGGTGATGGCCAAGTCCGAAACCACAAGAGTTAGAGAAAAGTCGTGAAATGAGTCATGCTTTATAGGAAAACAATAACTTAACTGAATATTCCGTTTTTTTTTTAACTTTTACTTTTGTCGGAAACGATGATTTAAAAAAAAGACACTGTATTATTAAACCAATGGATGTTGTTGCTGATAAGGTAAATGAGATAAATCTTTGCAAAGAAATGTGTCCACTACTAAAAATGAAAGGGAAAAGATCGATTTTCATAAAAAGTAACATAATAGAAAAAAAAACCAACATGTTTTCATTGTTTTCTCGTAAATCAAGGGCAAGACTACTTTCACGACATCAGAGGAACTTTGAAAGTCGCGCCTGTGACGGAAAAAATGTGGGTAACAGGTTAGCGTGGTATGGGCATGTATGATGTAAGGGGAGAGGAAGACCGAGGAAAAGATGGATGGATTGTGTGAAAAAAGTGCAGAGATGTCGACTCATAGAGCAGAGTGGAGGAAACTGACATGTTGTGCCGACCCCACCTAGCGTGGGATAAGGACCGCAAAAAGAAGAACTTGGTTTATAATTTGTTAGTAGCTTATCTGATAATGAATTGTTGCAAGGAAATATGATTTTAATTTTTCAGAAATTACACATAGCAAAGGCTGCATGGCTCTGAAACTCACATCTCTTGGGAGGCCACAGTTACTTGTAAGTAACTGTGTGACTTTGTTATTTATAATTTGAAATCTAAGAAAATTTAATAAAACGCTCTCGTTTTTTATACATTGGGTAAAAAGCTCAGTATTTTGCAGTATAAGGCCCAATACTGCCCATTACTGCGCTGGTTTTCAGTTAAGGTCCCTATGAGTGACGAAAAAAACATTACACAAAGATGACAACTACAAACTTAACATAGACAAGATAATAAAATTTAATTAATACAATCAAAAAACATCATAAGGAAAATAACACAAAAACAGCGATTAATAAAATAAAAAAAAAGACGTGTGGCACTCGGGGACTGCCGCGGTAAAGCTATTGCATAGCATTTTGTATCAACTTATGCAATTATAATTTTATTTATTTATTTTATTCATGCAGTATTGCTTTTTCTTTGATATTAATTCAAGTTACACTTTTTGAGCGTGGTGACCGATAAGAATTTTACAAGTACAGCTATTCACTGTTGTACATAAATACCAATACACCTATATACTTTCTCATAAACAGCTGCTTATGTATTCGTCCGATTTCGGAGCAGCTCGTCTCGATTCGTGCGAGTTTCGTAGAGTCGTACAATACGTCTAATCGCAAGCACACAACGCCGTGTCGAAGACTGCCGAACTGAAACGACGTTAGACGATGCACGGCCTTCAAGCCACACCTTCTTGCCCGGCGGAGTGGGGAGCGTGAGGTTTTTTCGTTACGGAATTTCTGGATTCGGTCCCCGCGCTCAAGGCCCGCGATAGAAGCTATGCAATAGCTTAATAAAATAATACTATCATTTTAATTGTGCGCATTGTTATGTGAGCTTTCGAGCTGGCGGCCCGATTTTGTTAGCAACACGAGAAAAAAAGAAAATTATAATTTGCCAACCAATTTCATGATGAAGCAATTCATTCATGCTTTAGCATAGCTGTAATGCTGCATATTTTTGAATTATAAATAATAAAATAATAAACTACAAAATAATAAACTACCTATTAAACTATGACAAAACATTGGTTTAGGAGTAGATAGAAAAAACTTATAAAATATCCTTCTTCACGAGTTGATCTCCTTGGTCCAGAATACCTTTCAGCTCAAGTCAGTAGTACACATGTTGCGTATTCGCACCCGTATTTCTTGCTTGCCGTGACCAAGTAGGCCTAGCACGGGGCTTGTTGTCTAGCTGTGGGTAGAAAATAAAAAAAATACGTCACTTTCTCATCGAATGCGTAAAATGTGTGAAATTCATTCCTTCAACTTTACGTACTTATCCATAAAACATTACCTGTTCTCTGATTATGGGTACTACCATACTATCCCATTAAAAAAACATTGTATGTTTATTCAGCTACAATTATCAGAAGTAATCATGCGTGCCAGAAAATACATGGAGCAGATGGGTTGTAAGGACGGAAGAAACACCGCTGTTATGAATGAAAGAAAGACGGTGGAAGACCTCAGGCGGTACTTTGGAGATAAAGCCGAATTACCTGAAGTGAAGCATTTTCTGGACAACATTACAAAGGATAAAGTGGGGTGAGAAGTAACTAATAGTTCATAGTAGTTTTGTCACTTCATCATCATCAGCCAATACTAGTCCACTGAGACATAGGCCTCTCCTAGAGCGCCATAGCGCCCTGTCTTCAGCTTGACGCATCCAGCATCTGCCTGCAGTCTTTCGCAGATCGTCATCCTACCTGGCTGGAGGGCGTTCTACAGTTTTGTCGCTTGCGTCTACCGATCTTCTGAAGACATCCGTTAGGGCTGGTGCGGTGACTGTAGATTTGGCCGAAAGGCGGAAATATGCAGGTCTCGATAGAATCTACATAGGTACGCTCCTCTTGGAGTTGAGACCCTAGGTTCGTGGGGTATTGAAGCTTTCCAGGTTTTAAAAAGATATCTGAACGAACACATTTTAAGTATTATGGAAATACTTGTGATTTCGTTCTTCCACGTTTTAAATTACATTTTTAAATAAAATAGTTTTCAAGGCGTGAAGGCATCCTAAAAAACATTGCAATTAATGATTCAAAATAAAATAAAGTAAGATAAAATACATATCAGTTGAAAAGCGTCCGCGCTAAGCCGTGGGCGGAAGATATTTAAATAATTATAAGACTAAAAGCTTGAACACCTTTCTAGCGTTGTACATTTGTTCCCGTGGTCGGACATTTTGAACTCAGACCTGAAATTGTCGGATACATTTCGCGTCCCGGACCCAAAAACTGGACAAATGAGGCGTCTGATCTCACAGATCTCATTCAATGAAGAGATGATGTTCAGGTACGATCAGCAAAAATTGCGCCTTACCACCACACTGATTTTTCCAATGATTAGGTGGTATCATATTCAAGTTCAACAAGGATGATGTATGTGATTAATTATTGCAGTGCTTGCTAGGCCTGCTTGCGTGTGGTGCCGGCTTAGTAATTTGCACCACCCCAATTCTTCCCGCGGGGGTCGGATCATATTGGATATCCATCAGGGGCGGGCAGCAGCGCCCCTGCAAAATATTATTCTACTACAACTGAACACAAATCCCCATAAGGGTAAATCAGGGGGAGGACTGCGTCCAGCATTGGACCAATATAGGCTGTTGAAGTTGAGAGGTTGAGTTCCTAGGCCTAACCGCTGTGTTCTGTGTTGTAAAGTGTACTCTCCTCTATTGGTTTTTCCATTGAGAGCTTTTACATGTGTAAAGCGTTGACGTTGAAGCATGTTTCTGCAATAATAATGTTATTATTGCAGAAACATGCTTCAACGTCTTTTCAAGATTATAGAGGCAGCCAATGAGGTGCAATGTCGCATTATGATAGACGCAGAACAGTCCTACTTCCAGCCGGCCATATCTCTGATATGTATGGAGCTCATGAAGAAATACAATAAAGTGAGGTTTTTTCTAATTTACAGGATGCCATGTAACATATTGTGTATTTTTTTTCATTATTTACTTTTCTTCCTAACATGATTTCATACTCTTGCACTCTCATAAATATTTAACAGTTTTTTAACTATTTTATTCAGCAAAACCAGTATTTTGTCATGAAATTGTTACACAAAACAATCTGTTTTGTGTAACTAGTAATTGTAATTACCCACGTTTCGCGGAAGCACAGGAGCAGGCACATGACCCAAAATAAATCATCCCCTTAGAGAATATTCACTATATTTTGACTGTCATTACAGAACCAATGCCTAATATTCAATACGTACCAGACGTACATGCAGTGCACCTATCGTGAGATGGTGACAGATCTGGAGCAGGCGAAGCGCCAGAACTTTTTTTGGGGTTCGAAAATTGTGCGGGGAGCTTACCTCGAACAGGTGACGAGACACATCACATCACGCAAATCACGGAAATCACGTCACTTCATACCACTCCGAGATAGTGTCATTTCTGGATCCGGCGAAAGGCGCCAGGACTTTTACTACGGCTTCAAAATTGCGCCGGGAAACAGGAGGGCAAATGACACATCACATCACACTTATCACATCAATAAATATACTGCTCGATGGTGTAGTAACAGGCAAAAGACTCCAGGATATTTTGCTAGGGGCTAGGCTAGCAAGATTTGAATGTGATTTGTGCAATGCGGCAGGGTCCTGATCTGATACAACCATACCTTTTACCTTAAACGCGATCCACAGTCTCTTCTTCTTGGAAGCAGCCACGACATAAACTGCTGTCTGTGGCTCCAATCTTGAAAAGATGAGGGTTCCATTCATTGTGATCTGTGATGATGCCCACCATCGCTCTAAGGCCCGTATGCCCGTATGAAAGCTTGCTCAGTCATCGACCTTTGCTTGAGCAACATTTATACAGACGTAAGGTCCTCCCGGCTCATCTTGAGCATCGTGATTGTGGTTTTTATCATGTCTTTGAAGGGGATTATTGATTTAGTATGCTCACAGTCTGCCCGATGCTCCCATACTTTTTGGTTTGGCTTGGCACGCATTGTTTCTATGCAAACGTTTATAAGTGATTTCTATCCCATGGTAAGTAACTGGTTTTTAAGATAAAATATAGCTTAGGTATGTTTGATTCCATGATTAAAACTTCTGAACGGATCGGTCTGAAATTTTGCAAATAGGTTATTTTAATCCTGGAATTAAACACAGGCTACATTTTTATCCCAAAAGTCAGTTCCCAAGGATGGAAATCACAATGGACGTGATTTCCACCGATGAACGTTTCCATAGAAACAACGCGTGCGAAGCCGAGGGCAAAAACTTGTTTAGAATATTATAGTAAGATCTATCTTTAACTCATCTATCTCAGCCTATATTACAGACTTTTAGTCTAGTTAAGGCAGCTGAGGCTATAATTATTTGAACAAGAATTCTCATTAGTGTGTATATTAATAAATAATGCCAGATAAATTGTTATGTTATTATTTGTTATTATTCTTTTTGCAATAAACTATTATATTCTATTGACAGGAGCGCGCCAGGGCAGCGTATATGGGGTATCCCGATCCCACATGCCCAACCTTTGAAGCAACTACGGCTAGTTTCCACAAGTGCTTGGACGAAGTTATAACAAGGGCCACAGTAAGTGCTAGAGATTTGATGAGAATTAGTTAATAACATAAGAAACAAAATATTATCAAAATGTATACCTAATCACACTAATATTATAAAGGCGAAAGTTTGTATGGATATATGGATGGATGGATGTTTGTTAGTTCTTCACGCCAAAACTACTGGACGGATCTGGCTGAAATTTTGCATACTTGCAAAATTTCATTCTAATCCTGCAATCAAACATAGGCTACTTTTTATCCCATAAATCAGTTCCCGTGGGATAAAAATCACCTTTTAATGTTTCCATAGGAACAACGCGTGCGAAGCCGCGGGGCGCAGCTAGTAAAAGATTAGAAAATTCCATATTGTAAAAGAAAGTCGTGTTCAAGAACGGCTGAACCGATTTGGCTGAAAATTGGCGGGGAAGTACTCGTAGCTTAGAAACAGGAGACGGAGATCCTGGGGAGGAGAGAGTCCGTGGGACTTGACATAAAATAAATCCGCGATGGCGAAGCCGCGAGGCGCAGGTAGTATATAATATTATAAGGATATGGGTTCAAGTACAATCAATGTCAAAAAAAGACGTGTGGCACTCGGGGACTGCCGCGGTAAGGTATTGCATAGTATATTAAGTCATTAAAAGTTCTGCTATTCATCGATAGATGGCAAAACTAAAAAGTATCATCGCTGTGCCGGTCGAAGTGGGGGGTGTTAGGTTAAAAAACTGGAATGTGCTATGCTAACCAACATTACTATGCTGTGCTAAACAACATTAACATTTTATTATAAAAACTATCGTAGTTTGACGAATTCATTACGGTTGTAAGCGGGTTAACTACGAACCTTATTTGTGTTGGAAGAACACCAACGTTTCATCCCTTAACGAGGGAAACGTTGGTGTTCTTCCAACATAAATAAGGTTCGTAGTTAACCCGCTTACAACCGTAATGAACATTAACATTATTACACTACGAGGTTAAGTGACGTACGAGTCGAAAATCTCTATCACTTCATACGGACTCTAGCACCGTTAATTATTTTATTAATTTGGCGCTTCTGCCTGTGGCTTTTTAACAGTTTTTTCGGGTTTTCTTTAACTCACACCATTAATTTAATAAATAATTTTCTTTTTTCTTTCTCTTTAATCTTGTCTCAACTGGTTAAAATATCTAAATTATGAATAGGTACACAATGTTATTTTGTGTGTTTGTACATAAAATGTAAAATGAATACAAATGATAGAAAGGTTCCACATAGAATGTTAAACTTTACATACCTAAAACTGTAATCTGTATTGAAACATTTTAAAGCTAAAAAATCAGTTTTTTTCGGTGATTGTACTCGACGTATAAATTAAATTGAAATAGGAAGGATAGAGCGAGACCAGTGAGGAGTAAAATAATACAAATACAAATACTTATTCAAGTAAACTAAACTTAATTTACATTGCATGGGATGAATTGGGACCCTCTTTTAAGTATAAATAAATAAACTATGTTGGACAATTCACACATCAATATCTAGCCCCAAGCTAAGCAGAGCTTGTGTTATGGGTACTAGATAACTGATATACATAATACATACAGTACACTACGATAGATATTTTTTATTATATATGTAGTAGTCTTTTAGTCAATATCCGCCATACAGAATTTGTCTTTCTCGGAGTGTCAGACCTTGTTTCCGACTTACCGTTTACCGTTTACCTTTTCGTTGACAGAAAAAGGAGCCAGTCAGCGTTATGGTGGCCTCACACAACGAAGACACCGTTCGCTACTCGATAGAACAGATGAATACACACAATCTGAAGCCCGAAGATAAGGTCATCTGCTTCGGACAGTTGCTAGGCATGTGTGATCACGTGACTTTCCCTCTAGGTTAGTTCTTCTATATATCCGAAGAAGTATCCTTTTGTAGCATAATTTACCACAAGAATTTCTCTAATTGTTGTTCTTTAACTGATTTTCAAATACAGAATGAAGTCAGAGGAGACTTCAAACTTTGTCTATGAAGACAAAGTTTCTTTTGACAGAAACAGATGAAATACTTAATTCTGTAGGTATTTGAAAATCACTTGTCAACAATAGGCCTGACGAAGTTGAGAGGTTGAGTGTTGTTGGTTGATTGACAAAAGAGAAAATACGTGTGCAATATTTTCTTATAATGTAACTGACGAAGTAATTAGAATTATTGAGTCGTCTGGAATATTTGATAAATTTATTGTGGTAAATTATGCCAAAAAAGGATAAGTACCTACTTATTTGGATAGGGTATAGTCTAACACCCATATTCTTAGCTGTTTCTTCCAGGTTCCCTCGACTCGACACAACCTCATTGTATTCTCAGTTGACAAAAAAGTCTTTGAGATTTTTTTCACTTACCTCATATTCAAGGTTAAGTGGGAACTGTCAAACTTAGATACAAGATTTTCATGATTATTTTTTATATGAAAGCTGGTGCTTTCCGTGTGGTCCCATTTTAATTTGGTTCAGTTCTGACACCGGGATCCATGAAAAATTATGAAAAAACTATAAAAAATGGAGTCGGTTTATAGTTTTTTAAAACAAAATTAATTATAGGTTTCCAGTAATTGTTCACTGTGTTTGTTCGTGTTACTAAGTAGTCTTATAACTTATTTTATTTTATTTGTAGTGTAGTGTAGTGTAGTGTTTAATAAATAATTTTCTTTCTTTCTTTCATTATCATCCGCTGCCCGACTTCCCCACTTACTACGGGCCTCCAAACTTTTGTGGCAAATTACAAATGTAAACTTGGTTATAATTTTCATCAGGTCAAGCCGGGTATTCAGCCTACAAATACGTTCCTTATGGACCAGTGGTGGAGGTGCTTCCTTACCTGTCCCGCAGAGCCAACGAAAACCGCGGCTTTCTGACGAAAATCAAGAAGGAGAAGAGACTACTGCTCAAGGAAATCTTTAGACGAATATATACAAGGCAGGTCTTCTACAAACCAGTGGGTAACTATACCCCTTCGTAGTAAAACCGTTTTGGGGTCTGAAAATTAACATATTTATGTAAAGACAGTAAAATAAAAAAATAATTAGTAGCGGTGCTCGCTACCCAGAGCGGTAGCAGAAGCCGAATGTGTATGCGGTAATCCAACTCTTTGTGGATCTTCCTTCATACAAAATATCCGGCTGGAATACATTGCAAATATGAGCGGTTTATTTTTCGCTAACGCTCTGGGTAGCCAATACCGCGTATATTTGCCTTCGAAACGGAGTCTGATAAGTGCAGGTTTTTAATATTTACTGCGTTCTAGAATATAAATAGCGGAAAAGTAGTTTTCCGTTAGTTGTAAAACAAACTGTTTAAGGCTAGCGCAATCGTCTTTTGTTTTTTCATACAGTTATCCATAGGTACGCAAATGTCTAGGTATGTCGATACTGGAAGCCAACTAACTCTATTCTTTTTCATCCGCAGTAAAGTACGGTAAAACTTAACTTTGTTTAGTTACGATACGAGGGGCAGTTATATTATATAGCACGTATTCTAAGACGCCGAATTTTTATAATAATATTTATATAAACCATTCTATTAACCGAATTTATACCATCAAATGGAATGAGAAATATACCTTTCACCATTCCACGACGAAAAGGCGTAGATACATTCTTTCAGTTTTCAATTCATTAAAGTTTCTATCGAACGACATGAAATTTCGTAATGAAGTAAGTAGGCATTTATACGAAAAACAAAAGGCGATCCCATCAGCTTTAAGAACTGACCTGTATGAATTGCTTACTGTTTTGTAAAAATGCATACAATCGTTTGCAAAATAGAAATGAAAAGGAATAAAAACACAGAAAAACATTGTTGTAAAAACAAAAAAAATGTACTTACTTAATTATCTAACTTTAACCTTAAACTTCAACAACATAGTATAATATTAGGTATAAATGCGAAAGTTTGGATGGGTGGATGTTTGCTACCTCTTCACGCCAAAACTTCGGGTTTAAAAAAGGTAGGTACCTACCAAACTTCTAATTTTCTTGTCCTAATCCCGGCGGTATAGTACTTTTCAATAAAAAAAATTTATTATTTCGATACCAAAAACATGTGTATAGTCAAAATTACCGTTTAAAAGCCTCGTTAAGGGATGAAACAAAACAATTCTCAGTTGACAAAAACGTCCTTGAGATTTTTTTCGACTTACCTCAAATTCAAGGTTAAATGGGAACTGTCAAACTTGATACATCTACCTTGAAATTATCTCAAGACAACTCAAGACGATAAACAATTGCTTTTTGTGTTGGTTTTGATAAAATTTTATTCTATTATTTCCAAAAAAAAAAAACTTGTGTTCAGTCAAAATTACCGTTTAAAAGCCTTGTTAAGGGATGAAACGTTCTTCCAACACAAATAAGGTTCGTAGTTAATGCACTTACATCCGTTATGAAGTTTTGTCAGCCTCGGTGATGTTGATGGAAGCGCCACTCTGGCTTGCCACCAGGGGTAGGCTGCATCCGTCATGTAATTTATGTACCAACATTGTTACTGTTTAATATTAGTTAGGTATAAGTATTTTTATAAGTATACTCTACTTAGTTAATATTTTTTGGTAAATCTATGTACCAGATAAATCGTTTTCAGTAAACCACTGCATTGATAAAAATGATTTTTATTTAGAAGCCATTTCAGCTGGATGATTGTAACACACATATTTAATAAATGCGAAAGTTTGGATGGTAAGTTTGGATAGATAGATAGTTGTTTATTACCACTTTGTGCCAACACTACTGAATAAATTGGGCTGAATTTTGCATACAGGTAATTGTAATTCTGGAATCAAACAGGATTTTCACGTTGTTTATACGGAAACGTTTAAAGGTGATTTCTATCCCACATGAACTAATTTATAGTAAAGTAGTCTATGTTTGATTCCAAGATTAAAATTACCTACAAGCAAATTATAACAATGTAACTATTATTTCTAATAATTTCTATATTTCAGGCCGGGTTATTTAGTAGTTTAGGCGTGAAGAGGTAACAAACATCCATCCATCCATATATCTAACATCTAAACTTTAGCATTTATAATATTGGTGTGATTTACTCGTTCCCATTATTATAACGTTGAATAGTTGACTTTTATTTATTTATTTAAAAAGGGCATCTTATGTAGGTTACATTATAAATCTTGGGATGCCGCTGCATGATGCACATTTTTGATGCCGTCAATATGAAATGCGTTTTAATTTTACGAAGTCAAAAGTCTATATTTTGATGCACCATTTTGTGCTACGTGGTAGCAGTGTGTCTCTGATCTGCGACAACGTTTATTGCGCTTTTCTGGTTGAGCGCTTGTCAAATAATGTAGGTATCAACTAATTGGCTTCCGACAAACTGGCTGTAGATGTATTTTTAATATGAAGTAACAAATTTAAATATTTATTCAAAGTGTGGTTTGTCTGGAATAAGTACAACTAAGTCATAGTTTTGCTGAAGTTTTTGTAACAAAAACTTTTTAAACTTTCGGGATTTGTTAACAGACTCGTAACTAATGATATTTATCTAATGATTATTTATCGGATATAATAAAAGGTACGTGATAAATAACTATTAATTATTGTAACTAAATGGAGAATTATTATTTCTAGTTATGAATAATTTTTGGTGTGGAAAGGGCGAGAGCCCTTTCCACACCAAAAATCACAATGAATCACAGAATCACAATAATAATTATATCATCAATAAATCAAATATATTAAAATTGTAAATAATAGTCTTAGGTGAATGTAGACTTAAGTTTTTATTATTTTATTAGACTTGTATATTTAGGAATAATGTTAGATGTGTTTCTCTTACCATACAAACATAGTCCGCGATCACTGTAACGTTTTTTTTTACAATTTTCAAACGGTCGAGCGGTTCCACCACATCTGGTATAGGCTTATGTCTGGTACCCTATTCTGCTAAACTAATCGCTTAACCATGATAATGGTATCGAAAAAGAATCGCTACCATATAGATACGTCTTAGGCATTGATTTAAAAAGGGAAGATAGGTTACGTTCTCCCAGCGCTTACTCAAAAATTGGCATGTGTTACAACTACATGCAAACACATACGCTCACAGTTATATTTCCAGTCCTGTGCAATACAAAGAAGAACAAAGACGGAAAGACGTATCTAGGACCGAAGTGAGACCGAGACAACAATATTTCACGCGAATCACGACCGCCCGTGCCGCCGGTCAGACGGTGACTGATGTGGGAGAACACAATTTTACACAATTTGAGGTTGCCACTTTCGAGAAACCAGTACCTCATCTTTGTTTTTATTAAATCAATGGTCTTAGGTATTCTATCTACCCTAGATGAACGAAACTGGAGGTGAGGTGCGACGATAAAATTGGCAAGTTCGATACTATATGTGCGTCCAAATATGTACCGCCGCGCACAACTTGGATGTCAGTGCAAATATAACACTATTGGGACTTTCTTTTATCTAAGTAGCGATTCTGGGACGATACCACTGTCACAGTTCGACAGACGAAAACATACGACTCTCAGCTATTGTTTCAAGTTGAGAGAAACTAATTAGAGGGTAACACTCATACGCTGATTAGCTAATCAACGATCAAAATATCTTGTGACGAATATTTTGCCCCAAAATAAATATCAAATGGAGGGGTTTGAAGATTTTTAAGGGTGGGAAGCATGTTTCATACATACTACAGTTCTTTTTTTCAAAATTGTTGCGCACGGTGATTGTTATTTACATATTTTTGGATATAAGACGCGTAAACAAATAAAAAAGCTCCTGTGTAACATAATTTCCTAAAGTTTTCTGAGATATTCTCATGTGAAACAAATCTTTAGAGAAATTGTTACTTTCATTTGCGAATATCTCAAAAACCTGACGCTTTAGGACATTTAGTATGTTAAATATTTTTTTAATGTTTAGGTGTCTTCTACGGCACCTACTTACATTGTGCGCCGTAATTTCGATAAAATACCTGCTGTAGCCATTGATTTAATAAAAAGGGAAGATGAGGTACCTACTGGTTTTACGTAAGTTGCAACCTCAAATTGTGTAAAATTGTGTGCTCCCACCTCAGTCACCGTCTGACCGGCGGCGGCGGCATGGGCGGTCGTACTAGCGAGAAATATTGTTGTCTCGGTCTCACTTCGGTCTTAGGTACGTTTTTCCGTCCTTGTTGTTCTTTGTATTGAACAGGACTGGAAATATAACTGTGAGCGTATGTGTTTGCGTTTAGTTGTAACACATGCCAATTTTTTAGTAAGCACAGGGAGAACGTAACCTATCTTCCCTTTTTAATAAATCATTGGCTGTAGCCATTGATCTAAGTAAAGTTATGTAGAAAACGTTCACCAGCGCTATATCTACAAATGGTCTGTGTTGTGTTACAGGTAAACGCAAACACGCTATTTTCAGTTCGGTGTTAGCCGTTGTTAGGGGCAAAGTCTTCAAATCCGTCTTAGCAACCCGAATTGACGTTGACAACTGATTTGATCATTGATTAGTTTGTCATAATGAGGTGATCATCGCACCGCACTCAGAGACGTTAATGATTGATTACTTAAACTATCAATGATCGTCATCATTTAGTTAAGATTTCATAACAAAAAACTTTACTCAGTAATAGTTTCAGTGATCATTAACTCGAGTGCGGCTGTAAGAGTCTAATGTACCTAGTTTAATTAAGTTTGTTAAAGATGGTGAAAAAAAATTGTATATAATATAATATCATATTCTGGGTTCTATGAGTAGTAATTAGATAGCAGATAAGAAGTTTTCCGCTCATTTCAAGCCATTTGTTATGAATCTTTTCTAAAAGAAAGTTTGAATCAATTGTAGTTTTGAAGCCTATCTATCAACAATGTTGATTTTCGTAAAAAATCTCAATGTAAAATTGATTCGTAGACTGTTTTAGCGTGGGTTCATCGCAAAATTTCATGTCTGCTATTTAAATTTTGTGCAGTACCTAGAAAATATTAAAAACCCGTTGTTTTCGAGTGTTTCCAACCACAAGCCAGATTCACATAAATTTGCGTTTTTTTTAACGTGAGAGATTCAAATTGTATGCATTCAACTCGGAACCGTATCTTCTATAATCTTAATTCCATAAATAATATAAACGTTCATTTTTTATTGATTGGTCTATTGAGTTTTACGTCTATTAGTTGTTTATGGTTTATTTTATTGAATTATTTTAGCGAATTCCTTATCTACAGTGACAGTGGTATATTAGTCAACTTTATTGATAGATATATAATATTTAGTCTTAGACATGCTTTTCGTCGACATTGATTTCTCATTAAAAAGAAATATAATAATTATTTTCCTTGCCAATAAATGAGGCATAAATAGATATTTGCTCTTTTTATTTCATATTTAATGAATATAGACCAGCTTGGGACCCTAATCTGCTAAATAAAAACATTCACACAATAGGCCTGACGACTAAAAATTCGAATTAGTCCGTAATTTTTTTCTTTTCTCGGTTAATCAATAAATGATGAAGATGTAGCCAGTTAAAGTTCCGCGTGACGTCACGGCTCAGTAAAAAGTGTCACAGTTTTTACTGAGCCGTGACGTCACTAGCTTCCCGTCTCCCAAACTTTGACGCACTTTATTTTTGTAATTTTTTGTTTTATGATAAAAATACGTTACCTATCTTCTGATAATCTAACAAACGGACTAATTAGCTATCTAGTACCCATAACTATTGATGGTGCAATAAAGCTATAATCTATCTATCTAACACAAGCTCTGCTTAGCTTGGGGCTAGATAAGGCTGTGTGAATTGTCCAGCATTATTTATCTATTTATTTAATTTGAATTTTTGAGTCTTTACGCCTATGGTATCATCGCAGAATCGCCATATACTCGTTTTAATATTCTACTTTGGGTAAACGACGCTTCCAAGTGCTGGAACAATATCCCACCGCCGCCGTTAAGGAACCTGCAAAGCTAACATGGATTTAAGATAAAATTAAAGAAATTTCTATTTGATCACCAGAAGGAGCAGGAAAGTTTAAGGCACGACACAAGTGTTTTATGATTGAATCTACATCTTTCTATCTTTCTTTGTTATAGACGTTTTTTTTTGTGAATACAACCATGAATGGTTTTTTGTTTTCTCTCTATATCTTTAATTCTATTTGTGCACCAAATAAGTTCAATTTTATTTAAATTAGTGTGTTTGTATAGGTACCTTTTTGATTTGTATATCATTGTTTCTTTTATTAGTGTTTTTTGGTTTAATTTTTAGAATTGTGAGTATTTTGTCCGTAACGCCAACAAATGGCTCTTCCGGAAGACCAGCGTTGGATGCTAGCTTACCAGCCATTCGACTCATGTTGAGTCAGAGACAATTTTATAGACGGACCTAGGTACACGTTTTTTTTTCCTTGCTCTAATGTATTCCTACTTATGTTCTGTCCATAAAATTAATATATTTTATTCTTATTCTTTATTCTAAATCTTGGTAATGCCTTATGGCGCGTCAAAACTATTATAGTTGAAACCAACCATTCTATAAATCTCTCCGTGCAAATTGCACCGCGCACGCACTACCTGGAGTTATTTATCTATTTGAGCAGAATTGGGCCCCTGATTGATTCTAAGCCATCCATTAGGGCTGAGCTCCACCAAAGCACCAAAACGAGACGAGCGGAGAAGAGATGTATTTTAAACAACTAATAGAACAAGGTTCGACAGTCCATACCACTGAGCGGAGATGCAAAACATGTGTATGCTAATAAAATAAAGAAAGATCTATGTGAGGTATGACTCACAAGCGGGCGACGTCACGCAATGGAGACGAGAAAGTTGCGCACTGCTAGAGTCTGTTCAAAAAGAGAAGTTTTGTGAGAGTGTTGAAAATGCTATGGCGCTCATAAGGGGAGGCCTATGGTTTTAGTGTGCAGTGCACTGAACACAGAAATAGGTAGGTACCTAGGGTCTGTTCAAAAAGAGAAGAGTCGTGACCTTTCGGTGAACTAACACTCAGTGAGCTTTTAGTCGTGTGCAAGGACAGCAGGTTGTCAACGCTACAAAAGTTGTCAATTGGCACACGCGCGCCCTCAATTCCCACGACGCTTCTCTTTTTGAACAGACTCTAGTGCCTTCATCTCAACAAATATCTGACGATCGCCGCACGCAGCTCTGTTCCACTAACACATCTCCGCTACAGTCTAGCCAGCACGCATCTCTGAACACCTTCGGTGGGACACCCTAACCACAAATATTATAATCAATAAAAGTAGGTTTAAGTAAGTAGGTAGATATTAAAATACTACCAAAGCAATTTAAATCAATTTAACACCAATATAAAATCCTCAAATGATGATAATATACAAAGATAGCAATTATGTCTTTAAAGAGGTTGAATTTGTGGCTATGGTCTGGGACCACACAGGCCTTCGAAAGAAGTTTTATTAGTCAGCAGACCGGTGTAATTTGTCAGCAAGATGTCAGCAAACATTGGTATTCATCTTTTTTCGAGTGTGGTGCTGTTGGGAAATAATTGGGAAGAAAGTATGTTGGGAGAACATTTCGAATCGAAAAAAAAGTCAAGTGTATTAAAAAGTGTTAGAGTAATAATTAGTATGAGAATAATAATTATTCCTGCTTTACATAAGTACTTACTGGAATTAGTAGATCCACTTTCAAAAATCAACCCCTACTACTCGTGGTTCAAATTAATAAATAAAAAATGTATGTGAACAGTATACCTACTTACTGTTGACATATATATTTATATATATATTTTACTGTAATATATCATTATTACTATAACTTAATAATCTTTTACGTGCTCTGTCAAATTAAAGTGAACCGTGTATTTGAATATGACATTTTGATTATTTTGATATCACATTATGATCCTCTCCGTTTAAAAATATATACTTATTTTCAAAGGTAGGTAAAAATTTTTCGATTTTTTATAACGCCTAATAAGTAGATAAGTAACAAATTTTAGGTAAACTAGTTATCAAAGTTAGATAATTCATCATCATCATTACCACATATTTAAATAAAGGTAGGTAGATAGAGTCTGTTTAAAAAGAGAAGAGTTTGGGAATATAGGGCGTGTGCCAATTGACAACTTTTGTTGGGTTGAAAACACTCTGTCATTGCAGTACGACTAAGTGTTTGATCACCGTAACGCCACGACTTCTCTAGGCCTACCCTAATGAGCGCCATAGTATTTTGCCTGCAGTCTTTCTCAGATCGTCACCCCACCTGGGTGGAGGGCGTTCTACATTACGTTTGTCGAGTTGCAGTCTCCACTTAAGAACACGTGAATCCCAGCGGTATAAAATATAATACAAATGTCTCTTGTCTATGCTAAAGTGAGCGGAAGGATGTTGGGGCTCAAAGGGAGTTGCGGAGACCTACCTTAGACACTTCCCTGATGACATGAACACAGGATTAAGTGCGTAGAGATGCTTTTCCCCAGCAGTGGGACAAGGGGGTGATGATGATCATGGCAAAAATAACTTTGTCCAATACTCAGACCAACAAAAAATATTTTTGTTAGTCTGAGGTCCAGCAATGGGAAAATTGGGAAAACTTCATTTTACGACTTTTCGAACCCAAATGAAATCCCTGCTTATGTCAAAACAAAAAAAACAGCTACAAAACAGAGAGTACATTCATCATCATACCTACAAAATTCAATTAAAACGAGAGCCCTTTACAAAATTAAATCAAGTGATTCTAATAGATCCCGGAAACTATATCAAAGGAAATATTTGGTGCTCTCAAAACACAACACCCGCCGAACAAAATAACAAATCGTTACTTTATAGATTTTACCAACACAAGCCAAATCCCACAATGTTTTCCCGGTTAAAACAAAAATTAATGGGCATGCGTATACGCGTGCCTCCCTTACTCTTCGGCGGCCCGGTACCAGCACCGAAACCTTCCAAAGATGTCAAAATACACAAAAAATCACCGCAGAAAAGTCCAAGAGGTAGTAAAGACGTACTGGACCTAGAATTTAACAATTATCAAGATGCATTTAAGAGCAAGTATACAAGCGAGCTGGTACGAGCGTATATTGTCTATCAGATGTGCTCAATCAACTGGCTGGTGGATAATAATGACCGGGTAAGAATGAAGTGGTTATCTATACTAAAATTATTATAAAGAGGAAAGATTTGTTTGTATAGAATAGGCTCCGAAACTACTGGAAAGATTTAAAAAATCTTTCATCATTAAAAAGGTTTCTTTTCAGGGAGTGATAGGTGATATAAGCTATGTTTTATGACGGAATTCCCACGGGTACGGGAACTACGCGGGTGAAACCGCGAGGCATATTTATTTATTATTTTATTTATTACTAGCAGGTAATAAATAAAATAATAAATAAATAATGATGGACAATTCCCAACATCTGGCCCCAAACTTACACTAATATTAAAAATGCGAACGTTGGGATTTATGGATGGATGTTTGTTACCTCGTTACGCCAAACCTGTTGAACGGATCGGACGAAAATGTTGCATACATACCTGTATGCAACATTTTCTAATCCTGGAATCACACATCCATCCACATCCACATCCACAGCCTGTATCGGACCACTGCTGGACGCAGGCCTCCCCCTGATAAACGCCTTATTGGCGTTTAACTCATGGGGGGGGGGGGGTAATGCCCATAATCCCCACGCTGGGCATGCGGGTTGGGGATCGCAGTTTGGTGGAAGATTTGTTCTGGAATCACACACAGGCTACTTTTTATCCCATAATCCCCCCATATCAATTCCCGTGGGTTAGAAACCACCTTTAAACGTTTCCATAGAAACAACGTTTGCAAATCGCCGGGCGCAGCTATTGTTAGTTAAACTAAATCCGAAATTTTCTCGCTCCTGTCAACATAAAATCCTACGCTTATCCTTTTTAAAATGCTGCGCATCGTGCCCTATTAAAAGCACCGTTGCTAACCCCACCATGTTTTTTTTTACAGATCATGAAATATCTGCGTCGTATATTAGGTCTAAGAATCTTCGAGTTTATGATGCGGCTGACTTTTTACGGCCAATTTGTTGCGGGCCAGGATCAAACTCGTATCCAGCCCACGGTAGATCGGTACGCAAAATTTTATCATATAACCAAACTACTATGTACCTACCAAGGAGGAGGGTACCTACGTAGGTATAATAGGAATTATAAAGCGATGTTATTATATTATATTATGAGTGGGGAAATAGAGAGTGCACTGTGTTTGCGCATACATACTTGTGCACTATATAATAGAATAGAATATCATTTTATTTGTTACTTAATCAACAAAAACCAACATGGCTTCGAACACATCTTCTACGACACAAAACAATCAAAACATATAACAATACAAACACAAAAAATAACGTGTAGTGCGTCCTACCCGTCATGACTAACGAATCTGAGACGTGGACACTTACGGTAGGGCTGGTCCACCAGTTCAAAGTCACTCAGGGAGCTATGGAAAGTGCTATGCTCGGAGTTGCACTAAAGGATATGATTCGTAACGAATACTTTATCCGACAGAATCAAAATTATCGAGATAATTATCATAAATGGCTCTCCGGCCATGTGGGATGTCGATCTGCAAATGACTGCAGTAAGATGCTGGCCGCGGCAAGCTGAAGACTGGGAGCTCTATCGTATAAAGCCAAAACACTGTATTTTTAAAACACTCATTTTGAGATAGTGGCGTTTAAAGATTTTTTCTTTATTTTTTTGTTTTTGGAGTTCCTAATGTGATTTGATGTTTGATACCTATCTCAAACATGAGATATTATTAGTGCCGTACTAGCCAAATTCATTTTGGTATAATTAATAAGGTAGTTAATTAAAAATATAACAAAACCTGTTTTGCTTTATTAATTCTGATTGAATTTAAGTTCCTTTGTAAAACTGAAACACTGTATTGCAGTATACATTGTTTTGGCTTTATGAGACTACAAACATACATACAATGAATTACACTGTATTTCTTTAAAAATTATACTGTATGTATGTACTGATTATTATTTTAACTTTATAACAACTTTGAAGGTTCTGATGAAATAAAAGGACATTTTAATTAATTATATTTATTTTATATTATTTGTATCAGGAACATAAAATGTAAAAGACTGACAGTCATTGAATATTAAAATTAACAAAAGTAGGAACTAAAAAATCAAATAAGAACTTTTTTTCTTAAACATCCAAATCAACATTTGTAGAAAGGTCTTGGACATCAGATACTACGAGATTCTCATAAAATATTCGACGTGATTGTGGCATACTTTTGCAAAGTTCAATTAACTCTTTTTTTTTTATTTCGTTTACTCCTCTTGGCTGCGATTCTTTCTCGACGTTATCAAATAAATCACTATCATTTCCTAATGTTAATCTTTTTCTTAAATCTGACTCGATTTTTTTCTTTAAAAAATTTATTTCTTTAAATTCTCCATTGTAGTCATTTTTAGCTAATATTGATAATTGACCTCTTCTAAATTCAATTACTTTTAAATTTTGTAGGTTCCAGCCTTTAGGATATTGAATTTTTGAATCATTGGCAAATAAAAACATATAGCTATGGTCGACCACGTCTACTTCCAAATTTTTTCGGGAGCTTTTTATCTTATCAACAAAGTCGTCAAAATCATATACTTCTCCGGAAGAAGTTAGTTTTCTTGCAATTGCAGCATGCACTGCATCTGCAGCCATGTAAGTGTGACCAGGTTCAAAATATTCCAGGACGATTTTATCAATTGAAGTGCTTTTATCATTAATCATCCGTATTAGTGTTGAAAGCAATACTTTATTTTTGTTCTGTGCATTACAGTTGTCTAAAAAGAAATAAATATTTTTTTTGTCACGGCAATGTTTTCTCAAAACGTGAACAAATGTTGAAGCGATGTTGTAAGCTTTTCTGCCACTTTCGCCTTCATGCCAAACTACACATATAGCTTTTTTATTCTTTCCCGGAGGTACAAATGACTCGTTGAACAAAACAAGTTTTCTGGAAAAATAGCTATCTTTGATGTCAATTATTGGCATACATATAGCCTTTTGCATGTCCACCGTAAATAAAACCTCTTTTCCTTCAGATAAGTCACAGATCTCTTCAGCTGCCTGAAAATCTCGCCTAGAACTTCTTTTATTTTCGAGATGTTGGCCAAAATTTAGACAATTAGGGCAGTTACATGGTCTAGGTTTATCTTTGTGTTGTTCTTCATGTTGTCTGCATTTGGTACAAATATCTTGTGGTTGTGATGATGTTGATAAATTAAGTTTTTTAATCATTTCATGAAAATGTGGCCAGCTGCAAATCTTCATATTGTTTTCTTCACAATGTTGTTTAAAGTGTTTATAGATGTCTGAAAATGTTACACCAACCGGTAAATATTTTCTTTTAGGTGCATGCATTATGTTGTAATGAGAAGAAACTGGATTGTATCTTAATATGAAACTTTCCATATCCTTTTGGTATTCTTCAGAAAACGCAGTAGTAGGTTTGCGGCGACCTCTTGAATCAGGGGCTGCGCTAATATGAGGGTGCTTATTACCAATAAGATAGTTACTTTTCAATACAGATTGTACGGCTTCATCATTATTAAAGCCCAAGGTATGCAAAAAGAAAATTTTACACACTGGAATCTTGTTCAACGACCACTTTAAAGTATTATTTCTTCGAGACTGCCGTTTTGCGCGTAATGTTGGCACTCTTTCCACTTGTCGAGATATAAAATCACGGCGTCGTTGTCGATCTACATTCCAAAACTGTTTCCATATTTCTTCTCTTTCATCCTGCGTTATTTTTACGGAGCACTCTTTGGCACACTTACATGGTCCTAAGATAGGATGTTTATCCCGTTGATTTTGGATCATGCTGGTCGGGTCTCTTGCTCTCTTCTTTTTCCTAGGCGGATCTTCTTTTGACGTGTCAGATATGGATGATTGTGATGTATTCAGCATGGCAGACATAGGAGAGATATTAGTCTTATTTTCTACTGGGAGTGGTGAACAAACTATTTCCGTCGACGATGAACTCATGGGAATGATGTCAGAACTAATTACTTCTACATCTTCAACTGAACTAAATGTTTTGGATGAAACTATCATTTTTTCAGGGACACTTGCGGGCACGATCACTTCAGAGCTAATAATATGGATCCTATTTTCGCGTAAGGGTTGGATGCTTCCATCGATAGTCAAAGGCAGATTTTGGTAATTTGGAGCCGGTTTTGGTGAATGAACCAGAGCAACTGTTGTAATTACCTTGGTGATAGAATTTTCAACATCCGAGGTTTCATCCTCCAAAGTTTCACTTTGGATCTTCGGGAACTGCTGATTTTGTTGACAAGGCAGCAACTCTGTATATTCTTTTTTCTGTTCGCGAACTTCTAAGATACAGTCTTGAAGTAAAGATTCATTCAAAGGCACCATCGGTACGGGATTTATGTCACGTAAATCGAAATCACATGCATCGTCAATTTCTTGTGCACAATTTAATCGAATTAACTCAGAGGCATTCGTCATCTGGTTAGAATCATTATAATACTGTTTATTAGTTTGCGATAACTTGACTAATAATTTATTCCGTTGATCACTCATTTTCACACATAAACAATCACAACAAACGTATCCAATGCACTGACCCGGCCAGCCACGTGCTCGCTAAAGCTTGAGCCGCGACAAAACCCCCCGCACCCTCCACGCGATGGCCAAAAGCATTACAAATATGCTAAGTGCGAGCGAGATAGTAATATGACGTGAGCTCCGCTTCCCTAGTTCTAACACGACTGAACGCGTCGATGGCAAAACACTGTATAAAATGTGCGCGAAAAATCTTGTAAAGTCAAGACACCGTAAGAATGAATATAGTGTTATGGAATAACAAATCGTATAAATTAGAAGATACAGGTGTAAATCGCAGTTCAGAAACAAAGCTACAAACACCTATTTCTTTATTTTTAAGGCACAGGGTGTATGTATTAGGCTGTCAGAAAACGAATAAGCGCTATAGCGACAAAACACTGTATGTGACTTTACAGTGTCATGGTATTACACGATAGAGCTATGGCGCTCATTATGGGAGGCCTATGTCCAGCAGTGGAATAATATGGGCTGATAATGATGACACACAAAACACTCACAACCGCCTGTATTGGCCCACTGCTACAGCAGGCGCTCTTTAAGGTGAGGCCTGCGTCCATGGACGCAGGCTTCCCCTTGAAGAGCACCTTACTGGCGTATCTCATGGGGGGTAGTGCCCATAATCCCCAGGTTGTGGATGCGGGTTGGGAATCACAGTTCGGTGGTATAATTGTTCTACAAGAGGCGCTGCTGCCCGCTACTCGGTAAATACCCCTTAGTCGCATGTAACTACCACCCACGGGAAGAGTTGGGGTGTTGCAAACTCAAAGGTGCTGGCTTAGAGTTTGCACACAGCTACTACCTACCTAGACCTTTCACCTATCACTAGTTAACCTAGAATGCTTAGACAATGTTTCACCTAAGTACCGCAACCACGAATCGAGATAAGCCGCATGCAGTGGCTGTACTCAATAAGTAGAATTATTGTTTCAGTTTGCGTTCTTTCGGGGTAAAGTCAATTCTAGATTACTCCGTCGAAGAGGACGTGTCACATGAAGAAGCGGAACAGCGAGAAATCAAGTTCAGTGACTATTTTACCTTTTATTTTTTAACCAAAGTTCATTTGAAATTATTTTAATCATTGATAGGTTAGGTAATTAGGTATGTCTATGTTGAAATGGCAAACTATATAGGTAGTTGGGTAAGTAAGTAGGATCTTTGTTATTATGTTGAGATAACAAACGCACCAGCAAGTGCTAAGCTTAGATAGTTTTTTGCCGTAGGCGCCTACGAAAGCGAGGGTGCCTTCTCGTTTACCCACTGATGAATATACTTACTTAGCCAACATTTTGAGACGAAGTTCATAAAAGAGCTTTCTTAGCGACTCGCCTAGGTCCGCCAGTCAAATAGGTTTGATGGGCGTTTGAAGCTAGGCAGTGATCTTTTTCACTTCTTCTTTAAATGGACAAAAAAAATTGAGTCAATTGCACCTTATTTCTTATTTCATATTAATTACTATTTATCAAGCTGTTTATATAGTAAAGAAAATGACCTGTCTAAGTGCTCATTTTGTCCAAAGAAATAAACGATTTGACTGACTCTGATCGTATCAAAGGCCAGAAATAAAAACAAACAAATATATATGTATAATTTCGGATGACTCTGTCAATAAGGAAGGGAGAAAGAACTCCGCCTGACTCCAGCGTAACTTTATTTGCCCTGTACGTCCATAGAGCCACAACACCCGCAAATTATAAGGTAGAAGATGAACACATGAAGAAATATCAGCCAAATAAACGGTTTGCAGACCGGAGGTACAAGGTGACTTCCGTGAGGACTTATTTCTATCAGAACGAGGCAACATGCGAGAAAAACGCAGCAGCTTTTTTGAGGAGCATTGGAGCTGTTGCTGGTAAGATTTTTATAAAGTTAGGGTGGGTTTTTGAGAAGGGCGGTGATGGCCAAGTCCGAAACCACGAGAGTTAAAGAAAAGTCGTGAAATGAGTCATGCTTTATAGGAAAACCATAACTTAACTGAATATTCAGTTTTATTTTAAAACTTTTACTTTTGTCGGGAATCCACACGAATAATTAAAAAAAAGACACTGGAAAAAATGTGGGTAACAGGTCAACAGGTTAGCGTGGTATGCTATGCGGAGGGAAGAATATCATGTGGCATGTAAGGAGAGAGGAAGACCGAGGAAAAGATGGATGGATTGTGTGAAAGAGGACATGGCTAAGAAAGGTGTAAGTACAGAAATGACGGCTGGCTGATAGATCAGAGTGAAGGAAACTGACATGTTGTGCCGACCCCACCTAGCGTGGGATAGTGACCGGAAGAAGAAGAAGTTGGTTCATAATTTGTTAGTAGCTATGAGATAATGAATTGTTGCAAGTAAATATTATTTTTATTTTTCAGAAGTCACACATAGCAAAGGCTGCATGGCCTTGAAACTCACATCTCTTGGGAGGCCACAGTTACTTGTAAGTAACTGTGCAACTATGTTATTTATAATTTGATATCTAAGAAAATTTAATAATATGCAACAGCGTTCAAAATAATGTTTATGGTAGGTAGGGGTACCAAATAGGTACCATGAAACATGTGTACTAAGTCGATAGTGGTGGCTGTTAATTGACGGGACCAATGACTGGATTAACTTTTATTCTACGATTTTTTGGATTTTGTAAAATACAAACGTCGCGTCGTCTCTTCTTAATCGTGTTCTATTATGTATTCTCACACATTAAAGTCCAAGAATTCTCTGATTATGGGTACTGGTAGGTACTACCATACTATCCCATTAAAAAAACATTGTATGTTTATTCAGCTACAATTATCAGAAGTAATAATGCGTGCCAGAAAATACATGGAGCAGATGGGTTGTAAGGACGGAAGAAACACCGCTGTTATGAATGAAAAAAAGACGGTGGAAGACCTCAGGCGGTACTTTGGAGATAAAGCCGAATTACCTGAAGTGAAGCATTTTCTGGAGAACATTACAAAGGATAAAGTGGGGTGAGAAGTTACTTATAGTTCATAGTAGTTTTGTCACTTCATCATCTGATGATGATGAAGGATGAAGGCTAGGCTGATGCCTATACTAGTCCACTGAGACATAGGCCTCTCCTAGAGCGTCATAGCGCCCTGTCTTCAGCTTGTCGCATCCAGCATCTGCCTGCAGTCTTTCGCAGATCGTCATCCCACCTGGCTGGAGGGCGTTCTAAAGTTTTGTCGCTTGCGTCTACCGATCTTCTGAAGACATCCGTTAGGGCTGGTGCGGTGACTGTAGATTTGGCCGAAAGGCGGAAATATGCAGGTCTCGATAGAACCTACATACGCTCCTCTCGGAGTTGAGGCCCTAGGTTTGTGGGGTATTAAAGCTTTCCAGATTTTAAAAAGATATCTGACCGAACACATTTTAATTATTATGGAAATAATTGTGATTTCGCTCTTCCACGTTTTAAATTATTAATTATTTCTAATAAAATAGTTTTTAAGGCGTGCAGGCATTTTAAAAAACATTGCAAATAATGATTCAAAATAAAATAAATTAAGATAAAGTACATATCAGTTGAAAAGCGTCCGCGCTAAGCCGTGGGCAGAAGATATTTAAATAATTATAAGACTAAAAACTTATATACCTTTCTAGCGTTGTACATTTGTTCCCGTGGTCGGACATTTTGGACTCAGACCTGAAATTGTCGGATACATTTCGCGTCCCGGACCCAAAAACTGGACAAATGAGGCGTCTGATCTCTCAAATCACATCCAATGAAGAAATGATGTTCAGGTACCTACATTCATTAGATGGTATCATATTCAAGTTCAACAAGGATGACGTATGTGAATAATTATTGCAGTGCTTGCTAAGCCTGCTTGCGCGTGGTGCTGGCTTAGATTTTGCACCACGCTTCCCGCGGGGTTTAGATTATATGGAATATCCATCAGGGGCGGGCAGCAGCGCCCCTGCAAAATATTTTTCTACTACAACTGAACACCAATCCCCAACTCCTCATAAGGGTAAATCGGGGGGAGGACTGCGTCCAGCATTGGACCACTATAGGCTGCTGAAGTTGAGAGGTTGAGGTCCTAGGCCTAACCGCTATGTTTTAAAGTGCACCCTCCTCTATTGGTTTTTCCATTAAGAGCTTTTTCATTACTCATACTCTGAAAGTAGGTCGGAAGCCTGCACAGCGGGATGAAAGTTATACTTTTGACAAAAAAAAAGTAAATGACAAGTACAAAACAAAAAAAGCGGAAAAACTTCAATCCTATCTTCATTTGATTTTTCGAGTTGTAGAGTTTTCTGTGATTATTACAATGAGTTCAGACATTGATATAAACATAAATTTAACGCCTGATTTTATACAAGAAGAGACTGAAGCAGTAGTGAAAAACCTTTTTTCACATTAATCAAAATGAAGATACCTAAAATCGTACAACGATTTTATGAAATGGCGCGCAGAGAAAATAGTGAAATCCTTATAAGAAAACGTTTTGTTAATACATTTTTCACGAATTCTCAAAGACTTACAAACCTTCAACTTTATGGAGAGTGTATTCTTTATTAAAGACTACATTTACAGGATTTCGAGAGACTAACATCGTTTCTCAAAAGGCAAATAATGGATTTAACCAAAAAAATACTAAGTTTTCACTTCTCAAGAGGTACCTGAACAACCTTTCACTTTCTATGACTAATATTTGCTCTAATTTTACCATAGACTTTAAATAAATACCTCACCTAAGTTGTTGATTTATGTAATTTTTTTTTTGAGCTCATTCATATTTTTATTTTACTTTCCTTGTATTCGGATACATTCGTAATGAAAAGCACAGTGTTTACCTCGGGCGAAAGTACAATTAGTCCCTCGAACTATTCGCGCCCTCGCTACGGTCGGGCGCCAAACCCCGTCTCGGGACTAAATAGGTTTCTTTCATCCCTTGGGTAACAATGTACTATTACATATTATTATTGCAGAAACATGCTTCAACGTCTTTTCAAGATTATAGAGGCAGCCAATGAGGTGCAGTGTCGCATTATGATAGACGCAGAACAGTCCTACTTCCAGCCGGCCATATCTCTGATATGTATGGAGCTCATGAAGAAATACAATAAAGTGAGGTTTTTTCTAATTTTATTATTAATATTAATTACTTTTTCTTCCTAATCATGATTTCATACTCTCTCATAAATATTTAACAGTTTTTTAACTATTTTATTCAGCAAAACCAGTGTTTTCTCATGAAATTGTTACACAAAACAATCTGTTTTGTGTAACTAGTAATTAGGTACCCACGTTTCGCGGAAGCACAGGAGCAGGCACACGACCCAAAATAGATCATCCCCTTAGAGAATACCTATTGACTATATTTTGACTGTCATTACAGAACCAGTGCCTAATATTCAATACGTACCAGACGTACATGCAGTGCACCTATCGTGAGATGGTGACAGATCTGGAGCAGGCGAAGCGCCAGAACTTTTTCTGGGGCTCAAAAATTGTGCGGGGAGCTTACCTCGAACAGGTGACGAGACACATCACATCACGCAAATAAATAAATAAATAATGCTGGACAATTCACACAGCATTATCTAGCCCCAAGCTAAGCAGTGCTTGTGTTATGGGTACTAGATAACTGATATACTTAATATAATACACTACATAGATTGATATTTTTTATTATAAGTACATAGATAACATGGCGTTCTTTAGAACGCCCTGAACAAACATCTGCAGATCGTACACACATTTGTCCTGAGGCGGGAATCTTATCACGTCACTTCATACCACTCCGAGATAGTGTCATTCCTGGATTCGGCGAAAGGCGCCAGGACTTATACTAAGGCTTCAAAATTGCGCAGGGAAACAGGAGGGATATTACACATCACATAACACTTATCTTCTTCTTGCGTCCTATGTCCCCCCGTCGGGGCAGAGGGCAGATACAGTGTTTCGCCATCTTGTTCTGTCGGAAGCTACATGCTTTACTTCGCTCCAGGTGAGCCCGAGTGTAGTGCTTCGGCAACGACTGTTCGTCGCCAAATTTGCTTCGGACGGCCACGTTTGCGTTTTCCCTGAGGATTCCAGTCCAACGCTTGTTTGGGAATATGGTTTTCGGGGCGGCGCAGAGTATGACCGATCCAGTCCCATTTACGATGACGTATTTGTAGCTCAACAGGGTTTTCATGGCACAGTTTCCACAAGTCTGCGTTGGAGATGGCAGTGTCCGGCCCGAAGAATCCCATGATCTGTCGTAACCAGCAGTTAATAAATACCTGAAGTTGTTGCATTAGTTGTTTAGTTTCCTTCTATGTCTCGCACCCATATAGCAGAACCGTCTTTACGTTGCTGTTGAATATTTTGAGTTTCACTCTTTTAGAGAGATGTTTGGAACGCCATTTCGGACGAAGACATGCGAAGGCACCTTTGGCTTTGTTGATCCGGGATGTTATGTCTGAGTCTGTTCCTCCAGTTCCCGACAAGACGCTTTTGAGGTAGGTAAATTCATAGACTCGCTCTACGTCCTCTCCGCTAATGCTTAGGGGGGTGTTGTTCAGTGTGCCTGTTCTTAAATCTTTTGTTTTCCGCACATTGATTTTAAGTCCGACCCGTGCTGCTTCTCTTTGCAAGTCATCTAACTTGGTCTGCATATCGAGGCGTCGATGACTAAGTATGCATAGATCATCAGCGTAGTCCAAGTCATTGAGATGCTCCATTAGACCCCACTCGATTCCCCGTGGTCCGTACGCGTTGACACGAGACATGACGCCATCCAGCACTACGAGAAACAGCAGTGGTGAAAGAAGACAACCCTGGCGCACGCCAGACCTCACCGCCATTTTATCTGACAGAAGGCCGTCGTGGCGGACTTGACAAGAGTTGTTCAGGTACAGAGCCTTAGTCAGATTAATGATTTTCACTGGCACACCAATGTGCTGGAGTCGGGACCAAATAGCAGACCAACGAAGTGTGTCAAAGGCTTTTTTGACAAAACGAGCATAAATCTCACTTTGGAATTCTGACGCCTGTTCAAAAATTATACGAAGGGAATTAATTTGGTCGACACAAGACCTGCCAGGGCGAAAACCCGCCTGTTCATTACGAAGAATGGGGTCAACGGCTTTTGAACGTCCTAACCTAACATTCCATAGGCCTAATCTTGTCCGTTTTTTCATGCCAAAGTGCCCTAGTCCGCTGACGGGGCTGCCGTCTCGAAGCCCACGAACTGGCTTGGTGTTTGTTTCGGGTCTCCTCCCTTGTGAATAGAATCTGTTTTAAGGCGCAGATTGCTCGCCTTTCGCCTTGAGTCCGTAACACTTAACACATCAAAGTCAGAGTCAGAGTCAAATCGTTTATTTCTTTAGACTTACAAAATAAGTACTTAGACAAGTCAAATTTTTACTATATACCATATCAAACAAGAATCAATACATCTACTGCTCGATGGTGTAGTAACATGCGAGAAACTCCAGGATATTTTGCTAGGGGCTAGGCTAGCAAGACTTGAATGTGATTTGTGCAGTGCGGCAGCGGTGCGGTCCTGATCTAATCTAATACAACCATTGATTTATTAGAAAGGGAAGATGAGGTTCTGGTTTCTCGAAAGTGGCAACCTCAAATTGTGTAAAGTTGTGTGCTCCCACCTCAGTCACCATCTGACCGGCGGCATGTGCGGTCGTACTAGCGAGAAATATTGTTGTCTCGGTCTCACTTCGGTCTTAGGTACGTCTTTCCGTCTTTGTTGTTCTTTGTATTGCACAGGACTGGAAATATAACTGTGAGAATATGTGTTTGCGTGTAGTTGTAACACATGCCAATTTTTGAGTAAGCGCTGGGAGAACGTAACCTATCTTCCCTTTTTAATAAATCAATGGATAAAACCATACCTTTTACCTTAAATGCGATCCACAGTCTCTTCTTCTTGGAAGCCACGACATAAACTGCTGTCTGTGGCTTCAGTCTTGAATTTTCAAGACTGAAGCCACAGACAGCAGTTTATGAGGGTTCAATTCACAGAGATCTGTGATGATGCCCACCATCGTTCTTAGGTCCTCCCGGCTCATCTTGAGCATCGTGATTGTGGTTTTTATCATGTCTTTGAAGGGGATTATTGATTTAGTATGCTCACAGTCTGCCCGACGCTCCCATAGTTTTCGGTTTGTCTTGGTACGCATTGTTTCTCTGCAAACATTTATAAGTGATTTCTATATAGTAAGTAACTGGTTTTTAGGATAATATATATTATCTTAGGTATGTTTGATTCCACGATTAAATCTTCTGAACGGATCGGGCTGAAATTTGGGAAACAGGTTATTATAATCCTGGAATTAAACACAGACTACTTTTTATCCCATAAGTCAGTTACCAAGGATGGAAATCACATTTGAACGTTTCTATAGAAACAACGCGTGCGAAGCCGTGGGCAGAAACTAGTTAAGATGATTATAGTAAGATCTATTGACAGGAGCGCGCCAGGGCAGCGTATATGGGGTATCCCGATCCCACATGCCCAACCTTTGAAGCGACTACGGCAAGTTACCACAAGTGCTTGGACGAAGTTATAACCAGGGCCACAGTAAGTGCCAGAGATTTAATTAGTTAAAAACATAAGAGACAAAATATTATCAAAATGTATACCTACCTAATATAACATAAAATTAAAATAGAAAATCCCATATTATAAAAGAAAGTCGTGTTAGTTACACTATTTATAACTCAAGAACGGGTAAACGGGTTTGGCTGAAAATTTGTGGGGAGGTAGCGTAGAATCAGGAGTCAGAGATTCCGTTTCCGTGGGACTTGACATAAAATAAATCCGCGGTGGCAAAGCCTCGAGGCGCAGGTAGTATACAGGGTGGGGCAAATTTTTGGCCCCTTAAGGGTAGCTACCGTTTCTTTTGTAGTTAGAAGGTTTTGTTTTAAAAAACTGTATGTTTTATTTTGAAGAAAAAAATATTGCCACTTTTAGTTTTTTGAAAAAATGTACGGTTCGCCCAAAAAATTACATTTGTCAAAAAAAACAAGTTGGTCTTAATCGACTCTATTTCCAACCAGGAACACTTTTCGCAAAGTAACATACTAAATCAAATCGTAAGTTTTGGCAATAATTAAAAAAAACAATTCCCATACATTTTCTATGAAAAAACGAGTAAGTGAAAACAGCAATGTCACTCATTCTCATTCAATGGTTCTTAATTTGAACTAGTATGTAACTACTTTTTAAGTTGGTAGGCGAATTTTGAAGGCAACTCAGGAATTATCATAGAATATAAAACTTTACACACTTACGACTATAATTTGTATTGGAACATTCTGAACCTAAAACATCCGTTTATTTCGGTGATTGTACTCAACGACGTATAATTCAGTGGAAATAGGAAGGATTGAGCGAGACCAAAAGTAAAATAATACAAATACAAATATTTTTTCAAGTAAACTAAACTTAATGTACATTGCATGGGTTCGGGACCCTCTTTTAAGTCTAAAAAAATAAATAAATAAACTATGCTGGACGATTAACACAACAATATCTAGCCACAAGCTAAGCAGAGCTAGTGTTATGGGTACCAGATAACTGATATAAATAAGACATACAGTACACATAGATAAATATTTTTTATTATACATCGAAAACATCCAGATCACCCTGAACAAATATCTGCAGATCGTACAAAGATTTGTCCTGAGACGGTAATCGAACCCGCAACCTCCTACGTAGGCGAACCTCGCCCGCTGCGCCTCAAAGGTCGTCGTTATTTTGAAATAGAAATAGAAAAATAATTTTAAAATTGTTTGGTGTATGTACTTAAGGATCAAAAGTGATCCAAAGCTCACTCCAGCTTAGTTTTTGGTTTTGGAACTACATTTTTGTACATCTAGTTAACGAGGGCATTGCTGTAGTCTTTTAGTCAATATCCGCCATATAGAATTTGTCTTTCTCGGAGTGTCAAACCTAGTTTCATTGAACCATGACCAAAATTACTTTTTCGTTGACAGAAAAAGGAGCCAGTCAGCGTTATGGTGGCCTCACACAACGAAGACACCGTTCGCTACTCGATAGAACAGATGAATAAACACAATCTGAAGCCCGAAGATAAGGTCATCTGCTTCGGACAGTTGCTGGGCATGTGTGATCACGTGACTTTCCCTCTAGGTTAGTTCTTCTAAGCCCTTTCCGAAGAAGTATCCTTTTTTGGCATAATTTACCAAAATAATTTCTTTAATTGTTCTTTAATTGATTTTCAAGTACAGAATGAAGTCAGATGAGACTTCAAAATTTGTCTATGAAGACCAAGTTTCTTTTGACAGAAACAGATGAAATACTTAATTCTGTAGGTATTTGAAAATCACTTGTCAACAATAGGCCTGACGAAGTTGAGAGGTTGAGTGTTGTTGGTTGATTGACAAAAGAAAAAATACTACATACTTGTGTTAGTTTTAAACCAACTTTAAAAAAGGAGGAGGTTCTCAATTCGACTGTATTTTTTCCCCTTTTTTGTGTGGTCCCATTCTAATTTGGTTCAGTTCTAACAACAAGATACATGAAAATTTATGAAAAAACTATAAAAATTGAATTCAGTTTATAGTTTTTTAAAACAAAATTAATTATAGGTTTCCAATAATTGTTTACTTTAATTGTTTTAATTGTTCGTGTTACTACTTAGTAACACGAACAATTAAAACAATTAAAGTAAAAGACTACTTAGTCTTTTATCTTAATTTATTTTATTTGTAGTGTAGTGTAGTGTTAAATAAATAATTTTCTTTCTTTCTTTCATTATCATCCGCTGCCCGACTTCACCCGCTTATGGGCCTTCAAACTTTTATGGCAAATTACAAATGTAAACTTGTTTATAATTTTCATCAGGTCAAGCCGGGTATTCAGCCTACAAATACGTTCCTTATGGACCAGTGGTGGAGGTGCTGCCTTACCTGTCCCGCAGAGCCAACGAAAACCGCGGCTTTCTGACGAAAATCAAGAAGGAGAAGAGACTACTGCTCAAGGAAATCTTTAGACGAATATATACAAGGCAGGTCTTCTACAAACCAGTGGGTAACTATACCCCTTCGTAGTAATACCGTTTTAGCGTCTGAAAATTAACATATTTATGTAAAGACAGTAAAAAAAAATAATAATTAGTAGCAGTACTCGCTACCCAGAGCGGTAGCAGTAGGCTCATTCTATAAACTCATTTCGAACCTCACCCAGCTGAATCCGCGGTGAGTTAATGGTTTTGTATTCGGTAAAACTCGATAATGCTTGTAGCGCCTCAGTGGCGAGCGTGGTAATGAAATGAACTAAGTTGTGTGAGATTTGGACATTTGTAGACTTCGACTTTTTATTGACATAATATTACGAAATACCTTAATTTTCTTTCTTTTTATGTTCAAAAAAAGATAAATCGATTTGTCGATTATAGCTGTAACGCGTAGGTTCAATCCCTAACTCATTTCGATACTCACTTCACTTCACTTGTTCTTCTAAATATACACAGAATAAATACCATTTCAAGGTGAAGTGATTTTGCGTTCGAAGTGAGTTCGGTCACTGGAGTGAATTCGTGTTCGAATTCTAGATTTTTACAGAATGAGCCTAGAAGCCAAATGTGTATGCGGTAATCCAAATCTTCGTGGATCTTCCTTCATACAAAATATCCAGCTGGAATACATTGTAAATATGAGCGGTTTATTTTTCGCTACCGCTCTGGGAAGCCAATACCGCGTATATTTATTTGCCTTCGAAACGGAGTCTGATAAGTGCAGGTTTTTAATATTTACTGCGTTCTAGAATATAAATAGCGGAAAAGTAGTTTTCCGTTAGTGATAAAACAAACTGTTTAAGGCTACCACAACCGTCTTTTTTTATCATACAGTTATCTGTAGATACGCAAATGTTACCATGCCAACTAACTCTCTTCCTTTTCATCCGCAGTAAAGTACGGTAAAACTTAACTTTGCTTAGTTACGATACGAAAGGGCAGTTTTATTATATAGCACGTATTCTAAGACTCCAAATGTTTATGATAATATTAAAATAAACCATTCTATTAACCGAATTTATACCATCAAATGGAATGAGATATATACCTACTTTCACCATTCCACAACAAAAAGGCGTAGGTTCTTTCAGTTTTCAATCCATTAGTTTCTATCGAACAAAATGAAATTTCGTAATGAAGTACATAGGCCTTTATACGAAAAACAAAAGGCGATCGCATCAGATGTCAGAATTGACCTGAATGATTTGGTTACTTTTTTGTAAAAATGCATACAATCGTTTGCAAAAGTTTGGATGGGTGGATGTTTGCTATCTCTTTACGCCGAAACTTCGGGCTGAAATAGGTAGGTACCTACCAAACTTCTAATTACTTGTCCTAATCTCGGCAGGATAGTACATTTCAGTTAATTTTTTTTTTATTATTTCTATAAAAAAAACATGTGTACAGTCAAAATTACCGTTTAAAAGCCTCGTTAAGGGATGAAACAAAACAATTCTCAGTTGACAAAAATGTCCTTGAGATTTTTTTCGACTTACCTCAAATTCAAGGTTAAATGGGAACTGTCAAACTTGATGCATCTACCTTGAAATTCTCTCAAGACAACTCAAGACGATAAAAAATTGCTTTTTGTGTTGGTTTTGATATAATTTTATTCTATTATTTCCATAAAAAAAAACATGTGTACAGTCAAAATTACCGTTTAAAAGCCTCGTTAAGGGATGAAACGTTGGTGTTCTTCCAATGCACATAAGGTTCGTAGCTAACGCACTTACATCCGCAATGAAGTTTTGTCAGCCTCGTTGATGTTGATGGAAGCGCCACTCTGGCTTGCCACCAGGGGTAGGCTGCATCCGTCATGTAATTTATGTACCAACATTGTTACTATTTCATATTAGTTAGGTATAAGTATTTTTATATTGGTAGTTACTCTACTTAGTTAATATTTTGTGGTAAATCTATGTACCAGATAAATCGTTTTCAGTAAACCACTGCATTGATAAAAATGTTTTTTATTTACAAGCCATTTTAGTTAAATGATTGTTACCACAGAAATAGTAAAAATGATTGTAAATGCGAAAGTTTGGGTGGATAGATCGATGGACGGATGCATGTTTGTTACCTCTTCGCGCCAAAACTACTGAATAAATTGGGCTGAAATTTTGCATACATGTAATTCTAATTCTAGAATCAAACATAGGATTCCCACGCATTGTTTACATGGAAACGTTAAAAGGTGATTTCTATCCGACGGAAACTAATTTATGGTAAAGTAGTCTATGTTTGATGCCAAGATTAAAATTACCTACAAGCAAATTTTTTTTTTTTTTTTTTTTTTTTTTAATGTAAATATCTATAAATAAATAAGTACATCATAGTATTACAATCTAGTCTAAGACTAATAAGTAATTTAAATTTGACCTAAACTGCTAAAATACTCAAATAATAAGAATGTGTCCATTAATACGTTTCTTCATGTCTCTATTTAAGGCGAAGACACTTTGTTCATGTGTTCGTTTTATAGCACTCACTATTTTTCACTTACACACACTAAACCAACTCAAAAGGTTTTGTCCTTTTCAGTCGTCTTAATATGTCTGTATTGTCGAGGAGCTGGATAGCTTCGACATTCACGTGGTGTAGAAGTCTCCGTTCGTGAGCTTCGGCAAACTTTTTAATAACACTAACAACAAGTTCCACTTTAAGGTCCCTGTGGAGGTCGTCGTTTCTTATGTACCAGGGGGCATTAACGATGCCCCTCAGTACTTTATTCAACCAAACCTGAAAAATAATCCAAGCAAATTATAACAATGAAAATATTAATACAATATTTCAGCCCCATCTATTTAGTAGTTTAGGCGTGAAGAGGTAACAAACATTCATTTATCCCATAACTACATCTAACATCTAAACTTTAGCATTTATAATATTGGTGTGATTTACTCGTTCCCATTATTATAACGTTGAATAGTTGACTTTTATTTATTTATTTAAAAAGGGCATCTTATGTAGGTTACATTATAAATCTTGGATGCCGCTGCATGAAGTACATTTTTTTTAAATTGATTTAGAGGATAATAATAACTTTTGCTCACACAGATATTCATGTATGAATTACGAAAAATTACCCACACGTAAGGGGTAAAGGAAAGCGGATAACACAATTCAAGTACTTAGGTACCTACTTTACCAACTTCAATACATAAGTGAACCTATTTTTATGCTTACAAAGGTATTTCCAATTGTTTTATTATCACGTCTAGGGAGACAAAACAATTCTAAATTTCTATGTTTCCTCTGAAACGACACTTTCAAGGGCCCTGCCTGAAAACCAGCGCAGCGCAGTCGTCTTGTGCCGTGTGGTGCCGGCTTAGAATTTGCACCATCCCAACTCTTCCAGCTCTTAAGAGGCGACTAAAAGATATCCGGGGGCGGGCAGCAGCGTCTCCGGCTGAACAATTCTAACACCAAACTGCGATCTCCAACACACATTCCCAGCGTGGGGATTATAGGCATTACCCCCCCATGAGATAACAGCCAATATAAAATTATCTCCTCTAAATCCCGTATATTTTACGTGATTATACCAACAGTCCCCATGCATCACTAATTAGCATGCTAATTAGGTACTAATTAGGTAGATATACCATTCTTAAAATGCACGTAGATTGTATGAAGTTCAGTAAAAAGCGGGTGCATTTTAGAATGGTTTATCTCTACTACACTATACGGTCGCACTGAGTATCTTTTTATCGAGTCCGTGTACTGGTCAAAGGAAAACAAAACTGAGTTTTGAGTATGTATCACACTAATTTATTATAAATGCGAAAGTTTGGATGTACTCTTATGGATAGATAGACATTGTTAACTCTTCACGCCAAAAGTACTAAACGGATCAGGCTGAAATTTCGTTTACAGTTAATTCTAATCCTGGAATCAAACATAGGTTACTTTTTATCCCACTAATTAGTTCCCATAGGATAGAAAAGGAGCAACACTTGCGATGCGAATCCGCGAGCAGAAACTAATTGCTCTATGATGCTTATGCTATGCCGCTTTGTGACAATAAATTATAGTTTGGTCAAAAAAAAACGTGGGAATTGAAGACGCTCGCCCAATTGACAACTTTTGTTGCGTTGACACTGTCATTAGGTCATTAAAGTACGACTAAAAGTGTAAGTTCACCGAAACGCCACTACTCTTCTCTTTTTGAACAGACTAAGATATTTTTATTTGTTTCAATATCCTCTATCCAACAAACAACGTTATGGAACAAAACAACTTAAAAAAAAATGGTGACTAACAACGCGACATTAGGGCCAAAATCTTAAAACCCCCTTATCAAATTACTCATTAGGTTACTAAGTAACACCTGAAGTTGAGTACCTACAACAGTTATTCCCACTTCAGATCAAGTAGTCTACTTTGAGTTATTTAAGTGGCTTTTCCATTCCTTGAATTGTAGGACTTTCCTTATTTGAATAGTTTCAGATGTTATTGCACATCTGTATCTGCATAGTCTAGTAAAAAAAAAAGTTTTTTTATTGTACCTAATACCATTGCTGACAATGTCAGTCTCTTCCCGTGGTACTCAGGCTTTTAAAAGTAGGTTAATCATAGGGTAAGGTATAAGTTGACTTTTAGGAATTACGAAATACCCAGAAAAATGCAGTAAATGAAAATACATCCACCTACTGCTGAATTACGTTGTTGGTTTTCCTAAGCCCTAAATGACACCTTGTTGACGAACCCAAGTAAATTTATTGAATTAAAAGGTTCGTCATCGTTCACTATCATGATCGTGACCCATCGGGTAAAATTGTTTTAGTTTACTACAATGATTTCATGAAACAGGTAAACTGAAATCATTGTAGGTATACCTTTACTTTGTACCTTTACGCTTCTACAATAAAACTCCGAGTGAGCAAAAATTATAAGTAACTAAAAATTGTAAGTTATTCTCAGGCCTGAAATGTCCGTATTCTTAAAAAGTATTTTTTCCAAAATGTCTGCTTTTCCATAACGTCAGCACGTCTTTTGCATAATGTTAGTTTCTTAAAATGTCATCTCCTTCTAATGAGACAGACATTCAAGAACGACAATTTTCGTATAATGTTCGCTTTTCATAAAGTGCTTATTTCCAAAATGTCTGCAATCATGAACATGCAACTTTTACCTTAAATATTTTTATCATTTTAAAAAAGCGACCTACGTCCTAAAATCTTACTCCATCTCTAAAACAAATTTCATCTGAATGGGTTCAGCGGCTTAGCCATGAAAGACTGATAAACAGACAGACAGACAGAGTTACTTTCGCATTTACTAGTTTTGATTTTAGTACAAATAAATATAAATAAGACGACCTATGTAAAAAATGGGTAGGTATACGGAAAAATAAAACTTAAACACTGTACCTAAATAGACGACTATCTGTGATTGTACACATTTTAAATAGCAGACATTTTGAGAAAACTATCAAAATTTATTTTGTTTTAGAAAAACCGACTTCAATTATATGGATCCCATAGTCAAAACTGGACCAAATTAAAATAAGAGCAAACGGGAAGCACCAGCTTTCAAAGAAAAAATTATCAGAAAAACCAGACCATCCGTAAAAAATTCTGAGGTAACAAACAAAAAAATACACGAATTGAGAACCTCCTCCTTTTTCTTCATTGTGAAAACGCAGACGTTTAGAGAATTGTGTATTTTAGGAAAACAGATATTTCAGGCCTGAGTCATTAATTCAAACAAATTGTCAAAACCTTGCTGTGCAAAAAGTCTTACAATAAAATATCAGAATATTAAGACATCAAAGTTTTCACCAGCGAAATACCCTGATCGAAAAATCTAAAGGATAAAAGCTAGGGTTGGGTTTTGCTCCAACTCGAATAATAAAGAGGTTTCTTCGTCGCTTTTTTTACTTTGGTCTACATACCGAAGCGACAGAAATAAAAAACATCACTTTATTTTCTTGTCAGTGTTTAATTTTATAGTTTGACCTTTTAAAAGTGTACATTTATTGTATTTATACAAATAAATAAAGAGTTATAGATTTATTAGCTGGCTTAGAAATTGCACCACCCCATCCCGTGGGTGGGTGTCGTAAGAGGCGACTAAGGGATATCTACTGGGCTGGCAGCAGCGCCCCCTGCAGAAAAATTCTACTACCGAACTGCGATCCCCAACCCGTATGCTTAGCGTAGGGATTATGGGCAAAACCCCCCATTAACTACACGCCAACAAGGCGCTTATCAGGGAGGCCTGCGTCCAGCAGTGGACCAATATAGCCTGTTGAGGTTGAGATTTGTTTTGTTAAAATTTCGCATCTAGTCTTTTCAAGCCTGGTCTAGATCGCTTTAACCTTTACGCCATAACATCGAGGCAACTCCAGTGGGCTTTTCTAGGTCATGTCGGTTCATGAACCTTACCGCACTTTTACGTAACTCGGTTGGCGTAACGAACTGGTAATATCGATCATTGTAAAATTTGAAGTTCCTTCCTCCTTTATCAAATTAAAGCAGGATTGATAATATTTTTAACCAAGTCTGCTAAGTTATATTAAAATAACAATCAAATAATAGAATCAAATTTAAATGCAAAAGATTTGTATCGGGTCCCCCATAGAACAGGTGTACTTAATTACAATGATTTGAAAATACCTATCTTTTTTATATTTTTCGTTTTTATAGAATTACTAGTCTCTCCTTAGTCGAAATTTTGCTTATCGAACAATATTTCAGCATCTAAGGCTATGCCAGTCTAGATAAATAACGTCCTTCAGTTCTTTACAAGGCTAAGAATCATAAGAAAACACTCCACGATGCATTCGATACCTGTATTTTATTCATTTCTTCCGACAAAACCGATGTCTGCGTTGCATGCATGCAGCTGGTACTAACTAGGTTAGACGAAGGTGCAAAGCACGTGTCTTGAAGCTAGTGCATGTCCTTGCAAGCCGGGGTTACCGCACCATTATAGCAGCAGCAACCAATGGCGGCGGTCCTACCAGACACACCTCCCCTGATTCCGATTTAAATTAGACCGCTGCGTGCGCAGTCGCCAGCAAGTCAGTGTCAGTTGTCAGTCGGCCACGGCGGGCGCGCGTCGTGTCTTGTGTTCCTAGAGTTCCGATCATGGCTCTGCTGAAGCGACTCGCAGTCAACGCGCCTAGGCACGTGCGTGCCCTCTCCACACCCTCAAGCCGCACTACAGACGATCTCGACCTAGAATTCAACAGCCCCAAAGATGCCTTCAAGAGTAAGAAGACG
This sequence comes from Eupithecia tripunctaria, assembly GCA_955876795.1. Taxonomy (NCBI): domain Eukaryota; kingdom Metazoa; phylum Arthropoda; class Insecta; order Lepidoptera; family Geometridae; genus Eupithecia; species Eupithecia tripunctaria. The sequence continues at coordinate 10,727,262 of OY041620.1, forward strand.
AGCGAGCTGGTCAGAGCCTACTTCGTCTACCAGATATGCTCCGTCAACTGGTTGGTGGAAAACAATGATATGGTAAGTGGATTTGACTTACGTAAGACAAGCGTAACAGTGTTTACACGCCGATGGTAACCGTTCGGAAATAGCATAGAAAAATCGTTTGTCCTTCATCGCGGAACGGGTTTTGAGAGAGATTCTTTTCCGAGTTTTGTGTGAAAATGTCGGCGATCGATATCGGCGTGAGGGGGTAGGTTACCTAATGTGAGTGAATGAATGGGCCGGGTGGTTTTGCGCAAGCGTGGGGTAGTCGGCTTAGGGGTTGAGAGGAAACACCGGTGTTTCTTGCATTATGTCGATACTTTTCCTGTTAAAGATTTCATATTTTCATTTATTTTTGCTTGCATGTAGGTACTTAAATTCATTATTAAGTCTAGGTGAATGGTAAGTTAAGTTGTCATTGGGTACATGCACCCTGGACAGACACTGTCAAATAATATTTAAAAATACTCATGATGAATTTACACCTATTTTTAACCGCCTATTTTTCTATCAAAGCTATAGGTATCTTTCATTAGTTACGGTCTCCTGATCAGCATACTTGTGTAGGCTATTCGTAAACCACTTGGAAACCATTGTGATTTTACTAGTGGAGTAGTTAGGCACCTACCTGGCTACTACCTAGGTAAGGTACCTACCTACAAAACAATAGCGATATAATTGGCGTAAATCGCGCATTCCTTTTAGAAATGCGACATTATGGTTTACCTAGATATTCTACTGTTATTTTACCTAGGTACCTACTTTCCTACCTTTTTGTTTTTCTGCGGTCCAGTGGATATTAGGTACCTACCTCTACTATGAGGCAACATAATGGTAACATAGAATTAATGAATTACGAAGACGGTTAAGGAATAACAAATAATAGGTACGGTAGGTAAGTATTTTATGTTTGGTTTGTGACCACTGAAGTAACGAATAAATGTGTAGATTGTAATGAAATGATGAAAACCACACAAATAAAGTGGTAACATCAATATTGTGCAAATGTTGTTTTTTTATTTTATACATGGATAGTAAATAGTAACTAGATTCTGCCCGCGACTTCTCACGAGATATTTCCGTGGAAACAACATAATATTTCTATTAAACAAAAGGATATACACGCTAAATTAATATTAAAATATGGAACCACCTCGTGATCTTTTACTATACAAAAGCTATAATAATAATCAATATCACACATTATTATATGGACATAAATAATAGGCTTTGTTTTAAAAAAAAACAGTAAACCTTTACTTTTATGGTTTTCTTATGGCCACTGTCAGAACTAGACAAAATTGAAATGGATCCACACGGGAAGCACCAGATTATAAATAAAAAAGAATCAAAATCGGATCACCCAGTCAAAAATTCTAAGTAAACAAAAAAACATACTTTTGAATTGAGAACCTCCTCCTTTTTTGAAGCTGGTTAAAATGCAACCGAATTCCGGATGAAAGACGACGACTGCGCACAACACATCAATGCAAAATTAAATGCTCTGATATGAATCGCCACTTCAAAGCAAGGCTTCAGATTCGACAAGTGTCAGACACATGAAATCCTTTACGTTTTTGTTTTCTAACGCTACTGTAGATTGGTTTTGTGTTAGAAAAAAGGATAAAATAACTTCATGTGCAGTGAAATAGTGTGAAAAGTCGGGGTAATCCGTGGATAGAAATAACCTTAACACATTCATGGCTCAAGACACAAACCCAGTCTCTGTCACCGTGTAGCGGCGCGGGCGGCGGCGGGGCGGCGGGTCTCCGAGGCTAGGCAGTGAATGCGTTAAGTAAAAGGTTTCCATAGAAACAACGCGTGCGAATCCGCAGGCAGAAACTAGTTTATATGATTAGTGTAGATAATGTTATTAGACGTAAGCTAGACGCGCAAATACTGATTTTACTCTGATGATCTAATATTTGCTATGCGAGCGCGTGCGGCGATTAAGCCATGATAACAGATTTTTATCGCTTCTATTATAGGCTGTAAAATTATCTTAGTTAAGATAATGTCTGACAATTTTGTCTGGAGACAATAAAGATTAAGAATTCCTTGGTAATGGTTTAAGATATTTATTAACTTCTCACAAGATAAAGAAACTATAACCCGATTACGTTGTGTTCTTATTATTTAAGCCATGAAATTTTCGACCCTTACTTAGACCTAGTTATCTCGTTAGACCCCCAATATCGTCTGACGTCATATACTTTATAACCACCGGGGTATTGAGACGAATCAATCGATACCTCATTTGTTGAAATCGAACAAGTAGTTTCAGTGTTACGTGGGAACATAAAAATCGGCTACATGTATACAAACAAACATAGGGTGGCAATCTCAAATCCTATCCGCACACAACAGTGCCGGCACGTGCCGATCAGTAAAGTGTCCATCAGTGTCAGTGAAAAATGATATTGTAGCATACATTTTGAACGACCCTATCCGTTCTCCTTAGATAATAAACTTCAATGTAGCCCACACATAGATAAACCTATCGAAGAGACTTAGTTCTGCAGTATATGCCGTCAAAAAATCCATCATCGTACAGACGTGGAAACATCTAGACTTATTTATTTCAGCTACTTTCATAGTATTATGTCTTATTATGGTATAATGATGTGGGGGAACGCTGCAGATATTAACACCGTATTTGTGCTGCCGAATAGGGATGTTCGTGTTTTTTCTTGATCGCACTTTGGTCTTCGTATTTAAAATGGTTCGAAAACTTTAAACAGCTCCTAAGTACTGTTATTTCTCACTTTGACTTATGTCATTAGCAGAATGCAGAAAGCGAATTAACAGTGTTTTATCAGATCATTATGAATAAAGGGGGTTATTCAGCTTGCCGCATAGCATCTTCCTGCAGTCTTTCGCAGGTCATCGTCATGGGCACAGGGCGTCCTACACTACGTTTTCCAAGTCAAATATGAAATATGTTTGTCTTAAAAGAATAAAATTCTCAAGACCGAGTGACCCTGTTCTTATCAGTCAGAATCAAGGCTAAGTCTCGAATTAGTTGCTAACTTTACGACTGTTAGCGTAGTTTATGACTTCCTACAATTTTGTATGTAAATAGTAATATTCAAATTTTAAAACCATAAAAAGTTGCTAAACGAGGGTAGATCAGTTTATGCCTTAAAATGAAAACTGACTCGCAGCGCCCTCAGTTATTTCGTGATCATTGCGCATGAAACTGTGCCGAAATATTAGAAAGCTCAAAAACGCAAATTATAGTAAATATCTTGTTTCAAATTAGATCTTTAGATCAATAGTAACATCGTTGATTACACCTCATACGAGTATTAGGTCCTAGCTTCGAACATAAAAGAATCTGTAGAGCCCATTATTATGCTATGACCAATATAAGGTGAACTTACGTTTACCGTAATTTTTCTAGTACTTTACCGTCTCATTTAAATATTTTACTATAATAATATTTACGTTGACAAAACTAAATTAAACCGCTCTAACAATTATGTCATCCTTTTTATTAGGATAGAAGAGAATGCCGCCAACTTTTTTTGTTTCATATCAAAATTAGTTTTGTTTTGGCGTTGCCAAAACTCTATCCCTTACTGTGTTGAGTTCTGTAAGTAATTTCCATAGTTTTTTTCTGAAACAGATTACATTTATCTCTAGAAATCGTTAGCTATTATTACATTTTATGAGATCTATGCATTCCACACATTATTTGAGAAGAATTCAGCCATTATTTTCAGGATATTCTGATAATAGTCTCCTGAGAAAAGTCATTATAGCCTTTTCTTGACTTGAAGGGGTTAAACCCCCTGTTTTACCCCGTCAAGTGTTGCCATTTGCATTTCGAATTGCAGTCGGAGTTTATTTACTCCATATTTGCATGTTAAACTGGTAATAAAACCAGTGCACGATATTATGTTTTATCCTTAACTTTTAGTGGGTAAAATAAACACTGTAGTATCTACTCAGGTACCTACTTTACTAAAAAGGGGTGCATAATTTCCTTGTTTGTGTATTTTATTGGAGAAATGAATTGACACGCATACTCAAAATTCTAAAGAGCTGTAATGAATGACGTATGGGAATTTGACGAAACAGATAGACGGGACATTTAGGGAATTAGACCTAATAGTATAGATATAATATATTTTATTTCGACACACACATATATACAAAGGAAACATAACATACATACAAATAAAAACAAAGAACAAGGAGGGAAGAAATTTGACACTATATTTAAGTTATACGGAAGTCTATTTATTTATTTATTTATTGAAAAAAGGTTTACCAACCACATACATATCAATCACTTACAAAAAAAACTTAAAATTAGGTTCTGTTCTGATACGCATGTTACTTACAGGTAAACACGACATTTGTAGGAATTACCTTCACAAATCTATATATTATTATGAAAAACTTTAAATTTTATATAATAAAAATCAAAATAAACTATCTACAAATTAGGAACAATAATATCTGAGAATAAACTATATGAAAAACAAACATTTTTTTTAGAATAATATTTAATCAGGCGGGTTCTCTAGAGGATGCAGGAAATGGTCCAGCAGCTTACTTTTAAATTTAGGAGCAGTATCATAGAAAATATCTAAATCTATTTTTGTATTCATGAGGTTATATTGGTTACACAATCTCACAGTCGGAGCCTGCAAGCCAGTATTAGAATGACAGAAAGGAGTGCTTAGTATTTTTGAAATAGGGCGTCTAGGAATTCTAGTGGGAACGGCTAACCCAATGTTCATGATTATTGAGGAACAGTCTATTGTATTGTTTATAACTTTATAGAGGAATAATAATTCAAGTATTTTACGGCGGCAGTAAAGAGTATCTATTTCAAAGTGCTTTAATCTATCGGAGTATGGAGATCTATGGGATATTTCGGGAGAGATAAATGCAAGATGTCTTGTGAAAGAGCGTTGTATGTTTTCAATCCTTTGGGAGTGAATACTGTAAATTGGGTTCCAAATGGTGCAGGCGAATTCTAAGGTGCTTCTAACAAGAGTATTGAAAAGAATAACTTTGGTTGCAGGTTTTTTGAAGTCTTTAGTGTTACGCTTTATAAATCCCATTAATTGCGCAGATTTTTTAATGATGTTGTCATAGTGCGAAATATATTTAAGTTGGTAGTCTAGGGTGACTCCTAGGTCTTTAATTTCTTTAACTTTTGCAATTGTGTTGTTGTTGATAAAATACGTGGATACCTGCGGCAGCTTTTTTTTAGAAAACCTAATGTGGTAACACTTTGAGGAGTTTAGAACCATACCGTTAGTTTCGCACCAATTTACTACTGAATTTATATCATCTTGCACTAATTTGACATCTAAGTCGGAACTAATATTTCTATAAATTTTTAAATCATCAGCATACAAAGAATACTTACAATGTTTTAAGTGCTGTGATAAATCATCAATGAATATGAGAAATAGTATAGGTCCCAGGTGAGAACCCTGCGGAACACCGGAACACCTACGGAACAAATACTAATTCAATACATTTTATAAGACCATCTCGGGATCATTTTCTATAATTCTAATTTGGTGTAATTTAAATCATATGACTCTGAATGTTAAAAAATGTTATCATATAAAATTCACGAAGAAGATAAATCCAATTGAGTCTTCCTACGAACTGGATGGAACACGTTTAGATGAAGTGAGAGAAGTTCGGGCCCTGGGCATTCTGATAGATTGTAAACTTACATTCCTCAAGATTCGGCTTTATTTAAAGAAATAGTAGAGAATTTAAACCAAAAACTAAATTACTTCTATATAACTCTCTAGTGCGTAGCCAACTAATGCTTCTATAGTATGGAGTCCCTTTTACAGTGAGCACTTAAGGCTCTTTGGATGCTCTCAATGTGCTGTGCACATTGAGAGCATCCAAAGAGCCTTTACCAGGCACTTAGCATTTTATACACTTCTCTTACCGATATCGTTATGAACAGCGCTTATCGAAGTATAATAATATCTCTCTCCGCAATAGACGTAAGCTTCTAGACCTTTGTTTCCTCCACAAGGTAATAAACGGAGCATCAAAATGTAGTCAACTTTTAGATTGATTCCCTCTATACGTACCTACCATTTAATTATCCCAGACATCCACAATATTTTTAGCACACCTCGATCAAGAACCAATCTTGGCCTTCAAATTCCTTCCACCAGAGTTTGTAATGAATATAACTTACAAGGAAATACCAGCTATAGATGTCTTTAACCAAAGTATAAACCAATTTAAATATGTCATGATGTGTCATTTCAGTACTAAATATTCATGAACTAACTTATGTTTAATTTGTATCTTACTATGTATTTTTAATTTCAATTTGTATATTATTTTTAGTTTTAAGTGACCTATTATTGAAATAGGTAGGTACTCCTTATCTTTAGTAGGTACATTGTTTTTCGATTTTAACTTCACTAAACGCATATTCTAAAAAACAAGTTGTGTACGCAAAAAAATTTCATATGTATTAGAATAATTTAGATATAGGCATAATTTATATGATGTTTGTGTTCTTTAAATAAATAAATAATAGCAAAAGAATTTTCAAAATCGCTCCACGATAGACGAAGAAATCGACTAACATAATAAAAACATATCTGTTCTTACTTATACAGCCGAACATACATATAACCTCTTTTTTAGAAGTTGGTGAACTAGGAAATAAAGAAGTCACGTCAATTTTTTGTTCACTTTAATCTGTGTTAATTATAATTCACAATGTAGTCTCCTTGTTCGAGGGGACTAACTGGTTCTGAAAGGTCACCTATTTCGTCCGTTATCCTTCAATCTATCCGTATCGTCGTGCGTGTTTATCACATAGTGAACACGTGGTCGATCGAGTAGAGCTAAAAATAAATTGGATTTGTTTAAAAAAACTATAAACCAACTTCAAATTCTTTAAGACGCGCAGCGCGTTCAAATTCGAGTCTAATTTAGTTTTTAACCGACTTCAAACAAGGAAGGTTCTCAATTCGACTGTTTTTCTGATGTTAGTTACCTCAGAACTTTTGACTGGGTGCTGGTGCTTCCGGTGTGGTCCCATTTGAATTTGGTTTAGTTCTGACAATTGTTCCATGAAAATTCATGAAAAATCGATAAAAATTTAAGAAACTTACTTAAATTTTTATGGTTTTTTCATGAAACTTCAGTTTTTTCAAACAAAAATACTAATTAAGTATATTGATCATGGATGAAACGACGAATGATAGAAAGGCCTACTTAGAAACACGAAATACTAAGTTTTGGTTGACGCTCGCACAAAACGAATAATCTCGACGCCAAGCAAGTCAGATTTTGGTTTTTGTGTCGTACTTTGTTTACTAACATGCTTCATTCAGAATGGATAAACCATAGGTATCTACCTAGGTTTCTTGTTTACTCCCGTTGCCATGGACACCTTTATAGTAACTAATGATTGGAAAAATTATTAGTTTTTTAAGTTTTACGGGATAAATACCAATCCCTCGGGAACTCAAAGATACGTGACAAATTGAGAACCTCCTTCTTTTTAACCGACTACAAAAAGGAGGTGGTTCTCAATTCGTCTGTATTTTTGGGTTCGTGGCTTACGCCCCCGGTGTCTGACGACCCCGTGGTGGAGGCACCCGATTTTCAATTAAGTCATAACAGCTGATTTCGTCAGAATAAAAGTAATTTGTACCAGGTACAGACGACGAAAAAGTATTTTTCAATATTATTATGATTAATATGAGTATGATGAGATTGATGAGTTACAGGTGTAATTATCTGATTTTGTAGGTATTTTATAACTAACAAAGTAATAGACATTATATTGAGGTTGTTGTTGCAGTTTATTTTCTTAAAATACATTATTTTGCACCTATTCAAACGAGCCGTCCGACCAAAATGGTTTTTGACAAAAACCGGATCGCTTTCTTATCTATCTCTCTCGCGCAAAGAATTTAAAACAATAGAGTTCAGGTAAACGAACTAATTGACAATGCTAATAATGAATAATGTCTAAATAATGTCATTTTTTGGGCGAACCGTACATTTTTTCAAAAAACTAAAAATGGCAATATTCTTTTCTTCAAAATAAAACAGAAAGTTCCTCAGAACAAAACCTAACTACAAAAGAAACGGTAGCTACCCTTAAGGAGCCAAAAATTTGCCCCATTCTGTATACCATGTATATGTATATACCTATCATTTATTAGGTATTCAAAATTACATTTAGCAAGTACATAATAGGTAGTTACACTTACATATGACTCATCTTAATTTTTAAATTGTATATGTGATATTATTAGACAAGCTAATTTTTGTTTCGTCGACACTATTAATAAAGATTTATATTAAAAAACTGACTTTGAATCACTTCATGTAGACACTTATAATCATTTCTATAATTTAGGTTACACTTTGCTATCTGACTGTACTTTGGATAAAAATATTCAACTAATACTTTTTATCTCATTAAAACGAAATCGGGTGCCTCCACCACGGGGTCGTCAGACACCGGGGGCGTGAGCCACGAACCCGTATTTTTATTTTATGTTTGTTAACTCAGAGTTTTTAAATGAGTGGTCCGATTTTCATGATTCTGTTTTTATTGGAAAGCTGGTGCTTCTCCTGCGGTCCCATTTTAATTTGGTCCAGTTCTGATAGTTGGATCCATATAATTGAAGTCGGTTTATACTTTTTTTATAACAAAATCAATTATTCGAAGACGGTTTAAAAAACGAGCATATGATTCGTACTATTTTTAGCCTATAGAACAGCCTATAGAACAGAATCGACACCACCTGCTACCTGATACCAAAAAACATGAAATGCAAAAAATAAAATCATTTATGTAGCTACCTATCGGTTTTTATCACGTTTTATTCAAATATTTACCGATAAATAAAGTCTTAGGTGGGATTTACCATTTTACAAGTTTTTTATCTTGCTCTAAACTGGTTTAAATCGGTTATTTACATTATCTAGCAGACCGTCAAAGCCTTATAATTGGGTTATCATGTTTCCATAGCCGTGAACATCCGATTAGCACCTGCCAATTCTGAATCCTGCGATATTTTAGCAGTAACATACAGAGGTGCTAACCTATAGGTGTGTGGTGCTGGCTTAGATTTTGTACCACCCCTCTTCCCGTGGGTGTCGTAAGAGGCGACTAGGGGTTATCCACAGGGTGCGGTCAGCAGCGCCTCTTGCTGAACTGTTCTACCACCGAACTGCGATCCCAAACCCGCGCAAATTCTAAGCCAGCGCCACACAGCTGGTAGGGTAGGGAGGCAAGGTAGCTAACATACCGAAGCAATCTTCTAGACCTTCGTGATACACCGTCGGCCGCATCTTCGCTTTCCATCAGGTGAGATTGCGGTCAAACAAAGGTCTATTTACCGTAAAAAAAAGCGATCGAAATCAAAAATACCAGTTTATTTCTGTGTTTTTAATATGATTTGACCTTTTCTAAATGTACATTTATTGTATTTATGGAAATAAAGCATTTTTGCGATTGAGTTTAACAGCAGTGTAGATAAGCGAGCTTATCGGAAACCACGTATTATGTAATTTTTAAGAATACAACTTACACTATAAAACCCCAGTCAACGAACTTCGCTATAAAGAAACAAAACCCGTTTCGCAATCCAAAAGAATTTAACAATTCCCCATAAATCTCAGGGGAAAATGATCTTTATGATGTGGCGGTTGTGGAAGCAGGTAAGTACAAAATTGGCGTGAATTAATCGGGGAATGCGAGGGGTCTCTGATGCACTCACGTGTCTCACGGTCGCGTCGTTCCCAACTTTCCTTTGATGGATTGCATCAGAGTTTTTTAAAAACTCGATGGAAAATCTATGATTTTGGAAAGACAGTCTATGGTTTTGATGATGTGGTAAGAAAGTATTGACGATGGCTAGGGAACGATTGGTTATGGAATAAAAATCTATGTCGATGCCGAAATTTTTCGGGATTTTATATCATTTCTTAGAAATTATGTAGTGTATTGTATTATGTAGGTATATCAGTTATCTAGTACCCATAACTCAAGCTCTGCTTAGCTTGGGGCTAGATAATGCGTGTGAATTGTCCAGCATTATTTATTTATTTATTTACATACCCATAGTTTACAACTATAATAACCAAACATCTTTAGTCTATGGTTTTGAAGTCCTTTAGTCGAATGTCCGCCCGCGATGCAGGAGTTATCGGGTTCGAATTCCGCTTCGAAACAAATATTTGTACGATCTGCAGATATTTGTTTCGGGTGTTCTGAATGTTTTTTTATCTACAATAAAAATACCTTTGTAATATACTTATTAAGTATATCAGTTAACTAGTACCTATAACACAAGAAATTTTGCATACAGGTAATCCTAATCCTGAATCAAACATAGATCATTTTTTAATTATAATAGCTATATTTGTTACCTCTTCACGCCAAAACTACTGAACGGATCGGCCTTAAATTTTGCATACAGGTAATTCTAATCCTGGAATCAAACACAGACCATTTTTTATCCCATAAATCAGTTTCCGTGGGATATAAATCACCTTTAAACGTTTCCATAGAATCAACGCGTGCGAAGCCGCGGGGCGCAGCTTGTTATACATATTTGTAACTCAAGTCAATGCGTAGAAGTACTTTACTTACCATTATTGGTAGGTACGTAACCTTAGTAGCAACCTTGGACGCGGCATTGACAGCGACGCGCCCGGCCCCGTTGTAAAAGAAAACCGGCCAAGAGCGAGTCTTACTCGCTCACCAAGGGTTCCGTACGATCCATCCATCTATTAAAACACAAGTCTTTCCTCGTAAAGAAATGAAAAGTCAACGTAACGCGGTCAGCCATCCAAGTACTGACCGAGAAAAGAAAGAAATACCCGCCGTTGTTTAACCTCGATGATCGGTTGTCAAGGTGATCAGGACGTTGCCCCCCATTAATTATGGAAATTATTGAACTTTTCTCTATCTGTGAACATTTCAACTATCTTACTATCACGCTTTATAAGATACAGCGTGGAGACAGGCGGACAGACGGACAGCGGAGTCTTAGTATGAGGGTCCCGTTTTACCCTGTAAGACGACAAAACGCACGGAACCCTAAAAATACTTAATGCCCTACCTACACTCCGACCAAACTCAAGTCACAGTGTTTGTAAACGGTCAATGTTTACAAACACTGACTTGAGTCTCCGAAAATCACTTTATCACACACCTTTGTTTATATTTTCCCTTTTTCTACAGCGTTACAGCGATCGTGGTCACGGGGCGACTGAAAGGTACGCGATAAATACCCGATAAATAATCATTAATTATCTCAAAAAATGGCGAAAGTTTTAAAAAACACTTTAGTGTCGTTGTTTTTTAGGGGTCCGTACCCAATCCGTTGCCGGAGCTTGTTGTGCATGCAGGAGTTTTCCCTGATCTCATGAAATATAGTAAACTGGTTCCTCTTTATAAATCAGGTAGCCACACTGATCCGGCCAATTACAGGCCAATTTCAATACTTCCTGCAATGAGTAAAGTTTTTGAAAAAATTATTCTCACACAGTTGTCCTCTCACTTCAACCTCAATAGATTGTTACATAAAAATCAATTTGGCTTCACCAAGGGTAGATCGACAACTGATGCTGGTACAGTTCTATTAAAGCACATATTGGATGCATGGGATAAAGCGAAAAACGCTATTGGTGTATTTTGTGACCTTTCTAAAGCTTTTGATTGCGTTGATCATGGTACATTAATAAATAAACTAAGACATTATGGAATTCAAAACAAGGCACTGGACCTTATGCAATCATATTTATCTGATAGAGTCCAAAAAGTAGATATTGGTAAAGAAAGATCTAGGGGATCAAAAATCGATTTAGGAGTCCCGCAAGGATCAATATTGGGTCCTTTTCTATTTTTAGTATATGTAAATGATCTCCCATTTCTAGCAAAAGATCTCTGTGATATAGTCTTATTTGCTGATGATACTTCATTGATTTTTAAAGTTGACAGAAATAAACATAATTATGACGATGTAAATAATTCTCTTTCACAAATACTAGATTGGTTCACCGCCAATAACCTCTTACTCAATGCTTCAAAAACGAAATGCATAAAATTCATGTTACCAAATGTAAGAGAGCTCCCAACTAAGATAATGCTAAAGGATGAGATTGTTCACCTTGTAGACTCAACTGTTTTCCTAGGGTTACATATTGATTCCTCTCTTCAATGGAGACCGTAAATTGATGCTCTCGCAAACAGACTTAGTTCAGCAGCGTATGCGGTTCGAACAATTAGATACATTACCGATGAAGATACAGCTAGGTTAGTTTACTTCAGTTACTTCCATAGTGTTATGTCTTATGGTATTTTGCTTTGGGGACAGGCAGCTGACATCCAGACTATCTTTGTTATTCAGAAAAGGGCGGTACGCGCTATTTATAAATTAAATCCACGAGACTCGTTAAGGGAATTATTTAAAGAAATAAATATTTTAACAGTAATATCGCAATACATCTATGAAAATCTAATGTATACACACAAAAACAGAGATAACTTTATGAAAAGGTGTGATGTTCACAATAAAAATACAAGAAACAAGAACAAATTACACATCCCATCATATAGATTACGAAAGGTAGGGAAATCATTTGTGGGCAATTGCGTAAGATTCTATAATAAGCTTCCATCTGAAGCAACTGAGCTCCCTATTCGTAAATTTAAACTGTACATAAAACGAAATCTTATCAAGAAAGCCTATTACTCCGTAGATGACTACGTAAATGATGTTAACGCTTGGCCGGATGTCGCCCAGTTCCATACAGACAATAGTATGTAAGACCAGTTAGACTTAGTTATCCTAAGATTGTATTAGTTGATAAGCGATGGACTTGCTAGTGGTTTCTTTTTCACTTCTTCCGCTAGTGGACAAAAAATTGAAGTGAATTAAAGTCAATTGCACCTTATTTCTTGTTGATAGTAATAACTATTTATCAAGCTGTTTATATAGTAAAAATTTGACTTGTCTAAGTACTTATTTTGTAAGTCTAAAGAAATAAACGATTTGACTTTGACTTTGACTTTGTCAATACACCCAGCCTAGCTTCCTTTAAAAATATACTTAATCTGTGGCTCATCGGAGAGGGCGGAGAGCTATAATTAAAATTATTAATCCATGACATTCGATTAAACTATCATCATTTTTAAGCTATTGCATAGCTTCTATCGCGGGCCTTGAGCGCGGGGACCGAATCCAGAAATTCCGTAACGAAAAAACCTTGACGTTTGTCTCTTTAGTTCAGCAACTCGCCTCTAGATGGCATTGCAATAGCTGTACCGCGGCAGTCCCCGAATGCCACACGTCTTTTTTTATTTTTATTTATTTATAGACAACATAAAATCGTAACAGGTTGATGAACTGGTTGTTTACATTATGTATGATTGATTACTATTTATATTTATGTTCATAAGTAAATTATTATTAATTACGTATTACTATAATGTAATTTTACTTATTGTTTTTTTATGACCATTGTAAATATGCTTTTTTGCCAATAAAATGTACCTTAACTGTCTAATATAGGGTAAAACGGGACCACACACCAACTAAGGCTTACTTAATACTGAATACAAAGACTTACAGAATAAAAAAATATTAGAAGGAGCTCCCATACAACCATTAATTTATTAAAAAGGGAAGATGAGGTACTGGTTTCTCGCAAGTGGCAACTTCAAATTGTGTAAAATTGTGTGCTCCCACCTCAGTCACCGTCTGACCGGCGGCACGGGCGGTCGTGATTCGCGTAAAATATTGTTGTCTCGGTCTCACTTCGGTCTTAAATACGTCTTTCCGTCTTTGTTCTTCTTTGTATTGCACATTACTGGAAATAGAGCGTATGTGTTTGCGTGTAGTTGTAACACATGCCAATTTTTGAGTAAGCGCTGGGAGAACGTAACCTATCTTCCCTTTTTAATAAATCAATGCATACAACAGGCATGATTTTTTTTGTCGTTTTATAGATAATGGGTACGGAACCCTTTGTGCGCAAGTTCGACTCGCACTTCGCCGGTTTTTTGACAAAATTTGCGCTACTTGTGGATTTGAGCACTTTCCATGCGTACCGCCAAAATAACAAATAGATATTTAAGTATGTACGTAACACGTATGTACGTCTGTCATCTCATAGTTTTTGTGATCTATTTCGGGGAGAAAAGCTTTTTTATCCATGTTCTTGGCAAGGTTTTCACGTATCAGTAGATTGGCTTTTTGTCATGTTTGCCAGCTGCATGCAAGAAAACAGGGATCCATCATCATTATGATTCTTCAGGTCTATTATTAGATCAACTATTTTTAAAGTTGATAACATTGGAGGAAAGTTGTTCAATACGTTCAACAGGTTGCATAAATTAAGAATGTTGGACAATTCACACAGCGTTCTTTCCCACCTTCGATCAGGTATTTCGCGGTCTCCCCCGTAGATACGTTAGGTACATATGTACATAGAACATTACAAAGATAACTCTCAAAATTGTTTACGTCTTGTTTTGATGCAAACTGTTTGCGCAGAGCCTGACGAAAAGTTTTGTGCATACGAAACAAGAGGTTAGTGTAAGGCGAAATAATGTGAGTCGAATTAATTTAATTTAATATGAATATAATAAACGCTGTTTTATAGAAACAATCTGTAAATTATACTAGCTAAAAATAGCACCTATTACTATTAGATACTTATCTACCATAGTTATCATATTTAATTCGTTTGGTTCTTTCAGAAAGTCTTACTACTTCAACTTCTTTTGTCTATAGACATGATTTTGCAGATATCTTTACTATTTCTAGATAAAATCGTTATATATACGCTTGTGCTGTGCTAGCACTGGAAGAGGTAACTAGGTATTTCTTCCCAATTCACTCTTTAATTACTCTTTTATTACTACACGTCCCGTCAGTCTATACTAATATTATAAAGATACTATACTACCTAATAATATTCGCGACTCGGCAAACGTAGTGTAGGGCGCCCTCCGGCCAGGTGGGATGACGATCTGCGAAAGACTGCAGGCAGATGCTGGTTGCGTCAAGCTGAAGACAGGGCGCTATGGCGCTCATTAGGGGAGGCCTATGTCCAGCAGTGGACTAATATAGGCTGATGATGATGATACCACTAATATTATTGATTTGATTTGATTTAAAGAGGATATATTTGATTGGTTGTATTGAATAGGTTCCGAAATTACGGGACCGATTAAAAAAAAATCTTTCATAATTATAAAGCTTACTTTTCAGGGTGTGGCATAGGCTGTTCTTTTTCACTTCTTACAATACAATACAATATAAAATACTTTGTTGAACACTGACAAAAATACAGTACAAAATAAATTACATAAAACAAAAGTACAATGGGCTGCCTTATCGCTTAGAAGCGTTAGCGAAGAGTATTTTATGAACTTCTTCCACTTGTGGACAAAAATGAAGTGAATAAAGTCAATTGCATTTTATTTCTTATTTGATATTAATTATTATTTATCAAGCTGTTTATTTACATGGTAAAAAAGTTTACTTGTTTAAGTGCTTATTTTGTAAGTCTAAAGAAATAAACAATTTGACTTTGACTCTGACGCTGCTATATTTTATCCCGTAATTCCCGCGGGAACGGGAACTACGCGGGTGAAACCGAGAGGCGCAGCTTGTAGTTATTATGACACTAGTGCCTGTGATAGAAAGATGGAATGATTACTGCTATACTCCAATTCAGAATCCAAGATATTTTATGTCGACAAAGACATTCATCAGTGAAAACTTAACAAAATCATATAACAATAACATAAAACCACAAGGTAATAGCAAGGTTATCACTAAAAACTAAAACGCTTACTTCAACAACGCATCATTTATCTGTGCAGCGAAAAATGTTTAAATTTGACTTCGAAAACAAAAGAGAGGTCAATTAAATGATGAATGAAAACTTTCAAATCCAAAAATTGTTTCGAGCTTCTGTGTTTAGGTTCGATGAAACCAATGTCGTTCAATATTTTCCAACAATATTCCATAGGTTTTGTAACGACTTTGTATACAAAAAATATCCAGGTTTTTGAATCGGAGTATTAGGTAGTAGTAATTCCATCTTTCTCTGAACAATAGATGGAACAATGGATTGTTATTGATAAGTGATTATCGAGTTCGTAAACTTCATTGGAACGTATAGTTTCTCGTGGTCCGGTGACTTAATAATTTAGATTCCCATAATAGACAGATATCCTACGCGACTTATTCTAATGAAATAATACATTATGTTACCTTAAGTTTACTTTAGCATGATAAGATGTTTAGTTGAGTAATTGAGTTGCCTTCGGATTTACGCATGTTGTTGCTAATCTGTAATTTAGAGTGCGCTAGTTTACGTATTTTGTTTTATAATTTGTATTCCTTGTGTTGTCTCTAGTTGGTTGCCCTAAATAAAAAAACACGTGTGGCACTCGGGGACTGCCGCGGCACAGCTATTGCAATGCCATCTAGAAGCGAGTTGCTGAACAACGTCAAGGTTTTTTCGTTACGGAATTTCTGGATTCGGTCCCCGCGCTCAAGGCCCGCGATAGAAGCTATGCAATAGCTTAATAAATAAATAAACATCGATGCATAATAGGTAGGTAACTTACCTACTGTTTCATTGAAAATTGTTTGTTTTCGCGGAAATTACTTATTTCTCCGCTTGTTTTAATTCTTTTAGAGGGTAACAATAACAATTGTTAAGAATAAAAAATCTCTCACCTACCAATATTATAAACGCGAAAGTTTGTAAGCATGTCTGGATGTATGTTTGTTGCTCTTTCACGCAAAAACTACTGAACGGATCGCGCTGAAATTTTGCATACAAGTAGTTCTAAGCCTGGAATAGCGCATAGCATTGGCTACTTCTTATCCCATAAATCAGTTCCCGTGGGTTAGGCGTGCGAAGTCGCGGGGCGCAGCTATAAATCTAGCTGCGCCCCGCGTTTTCGCACGCTTTGTTTCTATGGAAACGTTAGGTGATTTCTATCCGAAGGGAACTGATTTATGGGATAAAAAGCCTTTGTTTCATTTCCGGATTAGAATTACTTGTATGCAAAATTTCAGCCCGATCTGTTCAGTAGTTTTTGCGTGAAAGAGCAACAAACATACATCCAAACTTTCGCATTTTTATAAATGTATTAGTGTGATAGTCATTGATTAATTAAAAAGGGAAGATAGGTTACGTTCTCCCAGCGCTTACTCAAAAATTGGCATGTGTTACAACTACACGCAAACACATACGCTCACAGTTATATTTCCATTTCTGTGCAATACAAAGAACAAAGGCGGAAAGACCGAGTCAACAATATTTCACGCGAATCACGACCGCCCGTGCCGCCGCCCGGTCCGACGCGTCGGTGACTGAGGTGGGAGAACAAAATTTTACACAATATGAGGTTGCCATTTTCGAGAAACTAGTATCATCTTCCCTTTTAAATTAATCAATGGTGATAGTGTGATTGATTAGTGTGTTAAGATAAATATTCCCCCTTCCCCCTGAAGTTTGTATGATTACCACGCAATCGAAGCCCCGAGGCGCGCTTGTTTATATTATTTTTATTGCACATATTGTTTATATTATATATTATTAGGTAGGTATCCTAAAGTACCGCTATGGTTAAATAAAACAATTGTTACTTTTATTACTGAATAAAACATCTGTTATTGTTGTGGTTATAAAATTTTTCTCTGCCAAGTAATAAAAAAGTTACCTACCATCAATAGAACCAGTCAAGTCAGACATCGACAATGATTTTAATTAATAACTATAATTTTTCATTGGTCATCACATCAGTCATCACATCGCCATCAAGGAAAAATCATTTGACTTTGTTTTACTAGTTGCTATAAAACGACGTAAAATAATTAATTTTGTTTTAAAAAACTATAAACCGACTTAATTTTTTACGGTTTTTTCATGAATTTTCATGGATCCCATTGTCAGAACTGATATAATACGGGCCTAAGTTTTGCGGGAGAAATAGGTCCAATCTATACAATAAAAATAAATAAATAAAATAATCATCATCATCATTTAAATAATAAAAAAAACGTTATATTTCTCGAAACACTTAATTGGATTGCCTACCTATCATTATTATAATCAACATGCATTAAAATAAAACCAGCCAAGTGCGAGTCGCTTCACGCACGAAGGGTTCCGTACCATTATCTATAATAATGGCAAAAAAACATGTTTGTTGTATGGGAGCCCCCTTAAATATTTATTTTATTCTGTTTTTAGTATATGTCAACAGAAATACATGATCTGTGAAAATTTCAAATATCACGGTTCATGCATCAGATACAGCCTGGCTACAGACGGACAGACACACAGACAGACGGACAACGGAGTCTTAGTAATAGGGTCCCGTTTTACCCTTTGAGTACGGAACCCTAAAAATTAATTAGAATTGCAATCGCCTATCATTATGATTATGCATGTAAAGAATTAAATTTAAATTATTATTATTTTATCACCACAATTTTTATGTAGGTAATTTTATTGAGTTTATCTCTCTTAAAGAGAAGGCCTATTCCAAAGTTTGCTTCTTCCGCTAGTAGACAAAAAATTTAAGTGAATTAGAGTCAATTGCACCTTATTTCTTATTTGATAGTAATTACTATTTGTCAAGCTGTTTATATAGTAAATTGACTTGACTTGACTAAGTGCTTATTTTGTAAGACTAAAGAAATAAACGATTTGACTCGGACTCTGACTCTTTGCCATTTAATCCTCTCTTGAGCCAGTTGTATGCAGTGGGCTCCTGCAATGTTTTTGCTATCATCCTCCCATCGCACATAAAGCGTGTCTAACGTAATCTCTCTTTTGCCTTGTCTCTTCCAAGTTGTTACCTTTTTTGACCATCTCTGGTATTCCATTCTTGCCACATGGCCACCTCACTTCCATTTCTCAATTGAGCAGAGTTGAGCCCATCATTTACGAGTACCTTTGTTAACTTTTCTTGGTATGTCTAACTTTGTGGATTGTTTCACTTCTAGTTCATTATTTGTCATCTGTGAAAACAACATAAATATATCCGAACCGAACTTCAATTGTCCTTTTTTGTAGTTGGTTTTTACACGTTTTTACAGTTCAACCAAAGATTTAAAACGATTTAAATCTTTGAGTTCAATATAATATATTTTTGCTTTCGCGAAGTTTGTAAGTATTTAGTTATTTACCCGACGAAACGGCCCGTCTCAAAAAACATTTGCCGAAACTACGTCATCATCCTATTCATCAATGACCTTGGAGGCGCCTATGTTGAACCACACTTTAAAGCACGAAGCAGCACCTTATTGTATGTTGTTATTAAATGTTTTTTTTAAAGCAGTAAGTAGAATGTGGCTACTTTTTAACCGACTTAAAAAAAAGGAAGAGGTTCTCAATTCGACTGTATTTTTTTTTAAGTTTGTTACCTCAGTACTTTTGACTGGGTGGTCCGATTTTCACGATTCTTTTTTTATATGAAAGCTGGTGCTTCCCGTGTGCTCCCATTTTGTTCATTTCTGACAATAGGATCAATGACAATTCATGAAAAAACTAAAAATTTAAGTCGGTTTATAGTTTTTTAAACAAAATTAATTATTAATTTGACTTGTATTTATAGCTGTAATAGAGGTCGCACTTACGTGTCTCATCTTCTAAGAAATAAGCACCAACCATGTCTTACTGTGAGACTGCAGACAGATGCTGGATGCGGCAAGCTGAAGACAGGGTGCTATGTCTTTATGGAAGGCCTATGTCCAGCAGTGGACTCATATAGGCTGATGATGATGTTTTAATGTAGGCACACTTCGTTGGTACAATTTTAAACACTTTCATGCCCCTGTCGACGCATGTAGATGTAAATGTGCACCGCTGCCATGCACAATTAGTATATCTCCTAAACGTACTAAAATAGTACATTTATAAAGGTACATTGTATATTTTATTTATTATAATTATTTATAATTATAATAAATTTAAAAGAAAAGCCTCAAAAAATTTTCTAGAAAAAAATCTGTTAATAACTTTTCAAAGTCTGAACTGGCATTGGCTGGCACGAATAGGTCCGTTAGGTAGTTTAAGAGTGTGCCATAAGCAATTTACTTAAAAATTGTGCTTCAAAGTCGTTATTTATCTCAGAATCTGTGTGAGCTTTCACCTTTTTAATTAGGGAAATATTGTTTCGATCTTTTATTTTGAATTACGTGTTTTAAACACAATTGATGAAAGTTTTCTCCGTAGTTTTTTTTTTAAATGTTTTGCACAAATTTTGCTATAATTATCTCAGGAACAGCACACGTTTTTCTGCGGTTTTTGTTTTGCTAAGAAACCTATAAGTATTTCTTAAGTCATGTCGTTACATTTTTCGATTGGTTGTAATTAGGTAAAAACAGTTTTAGCGCATAGGAAATTCGGTGCACGTCTCTGCTCTGTACTTCTCACTCGCGAGAAAAAACCATATCTTGTCATCCCGCTCGAAATCCATCTTGTAGCGTCGTTATTGCACACTCTTAATTCCAACCTCATTCCAAAAACACTCATAGGTAATTTCTATACCAACACAAATTTCTCTGAACATTGCTGTTTGTTGACATGAAGCCACGTTATCGCGGAAATCCCGCGACGCGATCGTAAATTCGATCAGCTGCGGCTAGAACAGGGTTGGCATGATAAAAACAAGTTGTTTTAAAAAAGGTGTTTTATACAGTATTTAAAACAGTTTGAAATAAAACTATGTTTTTTATTTACACAGTTTAAAACAAGTTTTAAACAATGTTTAAGACATTAAGAAAAAAACAGGGTTTAAAACTACATTTTATTGCAAATGAATGGAAATAAATCGTTTATTCGACAATTCATACCACATTATCTAGCCCCAAGCTAAGCAGAGCTTGTGTTATGGGTACTAGATAACTGATAGGTATACATAATACAGTACACTACATAGATAGATATCGATATAGATATTTTTTTTACATACAAAACATCCAGAACGTCCTGAACAAATATCTGCAGATCGTACACACATTTATCCCGAGGCAGGAATCAAACCCACACCTCCGGTGTCGCAGGTGGACGCCCACCGCGCCACAGAGGTCGTCAAAACAAGTGTCGCAACAGAATGTATAGGATAAATAATAGGAACTCAAATATTAAAGTGCAACCTTACAGGAATTTTGGATACGTCACAAATTCAAATTACATAATGAAAACTAGGTAGAATAACGTGATCACTTTTATTGTACAGTTACCTGAAGTAAAAAGCGAGACACCTTTATCTTGTTAGGGTGTTTTCGAGCTTCAGCAACACTCATCCTAAGCTTTTATCCTCTAGCTAGATAATCAGCTGATCCTTCGAATTAGCCTTTTTACATTAGACAATATTTTAAACATTTCATTATTGGACATTTTTTTTTACGTTTATGATAATTTTTGCAACTCACTTGGAATTTTTGTTGTAAAAACTTATACGTGATAAGAAACATTAATCCTGTGTTGTGTAGCGTAGTTAAAGGCATAGTGTTTATTATAGTTATAGTTGTAGGCTTACCCCCTTATTCATAATGGTCAACATAAAACAGCTGCTAAGTAGTGTTATTTATACCCTTGGGACTCGACTACTACACACTTAGAATAGGTTTCGACATTTAAATCCAAAGGTTTATTATATTTTTCTTAGTTACGTATATTTTATATTTCCTTTATTATTATTATTGTTATAAGGTGTGTGGCTACGAATAAATTCTTTCTTTCTTTATTTCTTCTTATTTCTCAGTCTGGCTTATGTCAATAGAAGAAGACAGAGCGAGATTTAGCAGTGTCCTAAGTTAGCAGACTATTATGAATAAGAGGGATAGTGTTTTTTATAGTTATAGTAGTATTATAGTTATAGTTGTAGGCATAGTGTTTATTCTTATTTGTAGAAGGTATAATACAATACAAATACTCTTTATTGCACACTGAGATAGATAAAAACAGAAAACAAAAATACAATGATAAATACAATTGGCGGCCTTATCGCTGTAAGCGATCTCTTTCAGGCTGCCTTTGGATGGACGTAATTATTGTACCTACGTAGCGTATACCTACAGACTATATAATACGAAAAATTAATGCATACATAAATGTTATTTAAAATGATTCCAAATAATTGATTTTGATTTAAAAACTATAAACCGACTTTAATTATAGTTTTTTCATGGATCCCATTGTAAGAACTGGATCAAATTAAAATGGGACCACACGGTTTCAAATAAAAAAGAATCATGAAAATCGTACCACTCAATCAAAAGTTAGGAGGTGACAAACATAAAAAAGAAAAGAAAAAAATACAGTCGAATTGAGAACCTTTCTTTAACCGACTTCAAAAAAAGGAGGAACTTCTCAATTTGACTGTATTTTTTTTATAAGAACCAGCTTTCTTATGAAAGCTGGTGCTTCTCGTGTGGTCCCATTTGAATTTGGTTCAGTTCTGACAACGGGATCCATGAAAATCCATGAAAAACTATCAAGGTTTATAGTTTTTTAAAATAAAATCAATTATTTGAAGTTGGTTAAATATAAGGTAGTGAACTATTAATGCGCAATAGAGTGTTGTTAAGTTAAGTCCAACCCGCATCGCCGACAGAGAGGCCAAAACTCGAGTTAGCAAGTCGGTAGTCGTCTTGAATACATAATTTAGCATGTAGGTAGCTTGTACGACTGTCGAGGCGACCACGTGTGCGTGGAAATCAAACATATTGTTAGCTGGCTTGACTACTAGACTTCAAACAGATTATAGGTATTGGCATAGAAACTGTTGCAAATCGTACGCACGTCATAGCGAGGTTTCTTACTGATTGTCCAGCCTAGCACGGGGATTGTTATCTAAGTACAATAGAGAGAAAAGTTACATCGCATCGTCATTCATTGCGTAAATTATTGAAGTTGAAGGAATAAATTTCAAACATTTTACGCATTCGATGACAAAGTGACGTGTTTTCTTTTCTATTCTATCCTAGACAGCAATCTCCGTGCTAGGCATACAGTAGGTTAAACGACATGGCTGTTGCCATGTCGGTTGCGAGTTGCGACGTAAGAATAGACCCTTGTTCTCCAACTCAGGACGTGGAGGTCGTAAGACGAAATTAACCTACCAGCAGAGGAAGAGTGGTAACTTAAGGTAGGTGGTCTCGTCATCAGAGCAAATCTCATCCACTTTGGATAAGTTGTCTCTTGAATATTTAATATAATTTTCGTGCGTCAACTCATCTGATTCCTAATTTGTTTCAAAGCTACAAATAAATAAAATGGAAGCGTCGTTTCTGTTCGTATTATAATGTAAAAAACTGTTTTTTTTTACTAAATGCGTAAAATATTAAAACCCCAGAAATTGTGAATTCTAGTGGGTACCGCTAATATAATGGTAGTAATACCACAATAATAACAAAATTGCGAGAGACTACATATATATTATAACACCATATTAGTATTACAAATAATACTGCTTGCTGTGTGGGGCCCCCTTGAACCCCCTCCCCCATCCAAGAATTTGATATGGGTATAGTTTTCGACTAACATGGGGGCGAGGATTACGAATTTGATGACGGTGGGCGTGCGTCGGATTGCGGTGAGCGAAGCGAACCGCAATACGACACACGTCACACAGCAAGGCGAGCGAAGCGAGCCTTGCTGTGTGACGTGTGTCGTAATATAGACATAATATGAAACCAAGTACCAGCTTAAATATTATACAGATAATGAATATAAAATCTAATTTTATCTCCTCGCTCTGTTTGATAAGCTAAGAAGTAGAAAATGTCCCTTAGACGTTTTTGCTCTGTGCTAAAACACCTTGACTAAAATATTCACACATTATGCAACATGCCAGACGTAAGCAAACGTAAGCAGGTACCTATTTATTTAAAGACGGTTTGCGATCGCTCGTTTCATTACCAAGTTCAAGGTGGCAGCGAAATCGAAAGGTTGCCGTCGCGTCGAGTCATTTTACGATGAGAATTGCGGAACCTGTCGTAAATACTCTTGAACGATATGAATTATCACAGTTGAGCTAACTGTAGATTGTTTGAAACTGTGTGCAGTTTACTTAATTATTGTTTCTTGATTTTTTTGTTTCTCAATTGTTTCTCGGTTTGAATTGATCTTTATTAATTCGGAATTATAAAATCCTATTAAAAGTTTTTATAAATAATAACATTGGAACCTTAATAATAGAAAGACAGGTCATAATAAAACACAACAAAAAACAATCATAAAATCACATATAAATAAACATCACATCACACTCAACTTGACACTAATATTAAAAATGCGAAAGTTTGGATGGAAGTTTGGTTGGCGTAAAGAGGTAACAAACATCCATCCATCCCATAGGATGGATGGATGTTTTTTACCTCTACACCAAAACTACCGAACGGATCGGGCTGAAATTTTGCAAATGCAAAAGGTAATCTAATCCTGGTATCAAAAACAGGCTACTTTTATCCCTTATATAATATCAATTCCCATGGGAAAGAAATCACCTATATGAGGTCTCAGCAAATATCATGCAATTTTTTTTCTGATTGAAAGAAAATAATTTGATTCATACTTCGCCTCACGTAATTTATGGACGCCCCCTTAGGGCATCTGGTATGACATTGTCAACGCCGCCGCCGCGCCGATTTTCACCTCACAGTAAAAAGCGGACACTCCAGCGAGCTAACCGACCGGTTGGGTAATTCAGGGACAAGAACCATTTTAATTTTAGCTATGTGGTGCTGGCTTTGAATTTGCACCACCCCAATTCTTCCCGTGGGTGTCGTAAGAGGCGACTAAGGGATATCCATCGGGGGGCAGGCAGCAGCGTCCCCTGCTGAACGAAGATTTCGCCAAACTGCGATCCACAATCCGCATGCCCAGCGTGGGGATTATGGACATTACACCCCATGAGTTAAACACCAATAAGGCGTTTATCAGGAGGAGGCCTGCGTCCAGCAGTGGACCGATACAGGCTGTTGAGGAGGAAGGGACCATTTTAAGGCACTGTATGGGTGATCTGTATAGTATAGATCGTGAAAGGCTTCTTATTCTCTAAATAACACCTCTAGTGCTACAAAGCAATGACCACAGCAAGCGTTTCACGTTCTGTGATGCTATCATTGATTAATTAAAAAGGGAAGATAGGTTACGTTCTCCGAGCGCTTACTCAAAAATTGGCATGTGTTACAACTACACGCAGACACATATGCTCACAGTTATATTTCCAGTCCTGTGCAATACAAAGAAGAACAAAGAGGGAAAGACGTATCGAACGTAGCGACGTAGACCGAAGTGAGACCCAGACAACAATATTTCACGCGAATCACGACCGCCCGTGCCGCCGGTCCGACGGTGACTGAGGTGGGAGCACACAATTTTACACAATATGAGGTTCCCATTTTCGAGAAACCAGTACCTCATCTTCCCTTTTAAATTAATCAATGGATGCTATAGTTCTTTTCTGCCGCTGACAACGACCAGTATGCCTAGCACGGGGATTATTGTCTAGGGTAGAATAGAAAAGAAAACACGTCTCTTTGTCATCGAATGAGTAAAATGTTTGAAATTCATTCCTTCAACTTCAATAATTTACGCAATGTATGACGATGCGATGTCATTCGTTTCTATTCTACCCTAGAGAACAAACCCCGTGCTAGGCCGGCTGCTCATATAAAAAAATAGGGTTTATGCATGTGATTTCAAAATGCCAAAAAACATATATACGTATTCTCTATTGATATAGAAACATATCTACATTTTATTTTAGAATTTTGAGATGTTTTTATCGTAGAATTTTAACATTGAAAAATTGATATTTTAAATCTCAATCGCAAAATTTCAAAACGCTACGCCATTGACTGGAGCGGACGTGACATCGCTGTTCACATTTCTTCTTTTTTTATTCTGCTTGCTGCACCATGATTTGACACTATTCTGCCCACTTCACATTTCGTATTGTAGGTTATTTTCAGATTTTTCGGAAAACCTCTTTTCTGAGATGATCACTACTGAGGTCGTCACAAAAGGTTATATTCGACTGTGAACGTGGACGTCAATTAAACATGGCGCTAATATGGCAGCGTTTTTATCACCCGAAAATGATTGTAGTTTTGATTTAATTTTTTTACCTTATTATTGCGAAATTCAGTAAGCGTCTTATCATTTTTCGGTTAAATAATGACCTAAAGAATCGATAAAAACAATTAAAAAAAATCGATGCATTTACCCTATTGGGTGCTCCTTGCCATCTATGGTTTGGGTTAGCACAGCACCCAAAAAAAAAAAAAAAAAGCACCCACAGCCCATAGGTATCTTACCTACACATCAAGCGCATTCCACATCTATTTCATTTCTTAGCAATAAATCAGCATGGTTTCTAATTTGGAACGGCTCCGTCTTGGCTTGCTCAAAAACGCTGTTCTTTATTAACGAGTTAGAGTGAGTTACAAATGCCAACGTAAACGGTAAGCGTATTGTAGGACGCCCTCCAGCCTGGGCAAGCAGTCTCGACATAGATAACGACCGACATTGGTCGCAAAGTTTTACCGGATATATTTTATGTATTTTGATTTTCTTTACAGGAATCAAGTTTCATATAATTCAATCACTATTTATTTCCATAAATACAGCAGACTAACACAAAGAAAAGGTTAAACTTCTAATAGTCATTATTGATTTACCATCGGAACTATTCATTTTTGTCGCAAACGACCGCCATATTTACGATTTCGGTGAAGGATCGCTACAACTTATCGAGCTGTCTAATTTGCTCGCAATTACCTTTACCGAAATCGTAAAGTTCCTGCCTTGAGAAAAAATTAACTATCTGCATATTGTTCCGGGTATAATGTGTATTTTCTATGTATAATAAAAATATTAATAATTACTGTGTAAATTGAATTACTTATTCAATAATCTAGGTCTTAATTGCTTATGGTAATTAAGACTTAGATCGTCCGTGTTCAACTAGAACAGGTTCTGCCCCACGCACGGCAATAAAAGTATGTCTTTTCTGGAGTAACAATGCCCATGCAGCATGCCCAATTTTATTAAGAATGCTTCTCGGTTTAGTCGAGAAAAGATAACCGGATGACAGACGAAAGATATAGAAGTTGGCTATAGACAGAACAGTTATCTATGGTTTATCCATTTTGAATGAAGCATGTTAGTAAACAAAATACACGACACAAATAACAAAATCTCACATGCTTGGCGTCGAGTTTCAGATATAATTGATGTATATATATATAATTGATCAATTTTTATTGATGGGAGGATCTCAAATCGACAACTAATGTAAATTACGTATAAAAAAGGACGCGCCAACAAAGTGAATTTTAGGTTAAGTATGGACGGTGTGTTTACGTTTATGTTTCATTCAAAATGGACACGGTATAGGTAGATAAACCATTCTTAAAATAAACGCGTCTCCAGAGTTATACCAGTTTATTTCTCTTTTGTGAGCAAAAAGCAGACTTTTTCTTTTTGGTCTTGGTAGTATTCTACCAAGCCAGCAGATTCAACGCCTCTCGCTAATGAGTAATAAACTGGTATAATTCTGTGAAGACGCGATTTTAGACATTTTTAGAATGGTTTATCTTTTTCGATTCCAATTCCCGCCTCGGGACAAACTGCCTGCGACACAGGAGGTTGCGGGTTCGATTCCTGCCTCGGGACAAATGTGTGTACTATCTGCAGACATTTACGTTCAGTGCGTTCTGGATGTTTTCTATGTATAATAAAAAATATCTATCATGTAGTGTATTGTATTATGAATGACAGTCATCTAGTACTCATAACACAAGCTCTGCTTAGCTGGGGGCTAGATAGTGCTGTGTGAATTGTCCAGCATTATTTATTTATTTATCTCTGCCCACAGTTGATGAAGAGGATGCGGCAGGTGGTCGGACAGCGCATCTTCGAGATGTTCATGAAGGCTACTTTCTACGGACAGTTCGTGGCTGGCGAGGACCAGAAGTCCATCAAACCCACCATTGAAAGGTATTGATTATTATATAACACTGCGCCCCGCGGCTTCGCACGCGTTGTTCCTATGGAAACGTTAAAAGGTGATTTCCATCCCACGGGAACTGATTTTTGGGATAAAAAGTAGCCTATGTTTGATTCCGGGATTAGAATTACCTGTATGCAAAATTTCAGCCAGATCCGTCTAGTAGTTTTAGCGTGTAGAGGTAACAAACATCCATCCATCCATCCATCCATACATCCATACAAACTTTCGCCTTTATAATATTAGTGTGATTATACATTTTTAAAAAAAGGTCGTCACGGACCTTCAAAAAAAGAAGAAGGTTCTCGATTCGGCTGTATTTTTTATGTTTGTTACCTCAGAACTTTTGCCTGGGAAGTCCGATTTTCATGATTCTTTTTGAAAACTGGTGCTTCCCGTGCGGTTCATTTTTTTGGTCCTGGCAAATACTTGGCCCCTTCAGGGTGGCTACCGTTTCTTTTGTAGTTAGAAGGTTTTGTTCTGAGGACCTTTCTGTTTTATTTTGAAGAGAAAAATATTGCCATTTTTAGTTTTTTGAAAAAATGTACTTACGGTTCGCTCAAAAAATGACATTAATCAAAATAAACAAGTTGGTCTTAATCGACTCTTTTTCCAACCAGGAACACTTTTCCTAAAGTACCATACCAAATCAAATCGTTAGTTTTGGCAATAATTAAAAAAAAACAATTCCCATACTATTTCTATGAAAAAACGAGTAGGTAAGTGAAAACAACAATGACACTCATTCAAATGGTTCTTAATTTTTACTCGTATGTAACTACTTTTTTAAGTAGGTAGGCTAATTTTGAAGGCAGGAATTAAATTTCTACTTATTTTTTATTTTTATTAAAAATAAAGCATTTACCCCCATGAGTGACCCTAAAAAGGCGTTTATCAGAGGGGAGGCCTGCGTCCATCAGTGGACCCATACAGGCTGTTGAGATTGAGGAGCATTGAAATTAAATGAAAATATAAAGAGTAATAATGTTTATTCCAGACTACGGTCCTTCGGAGTAAAGTCCATCTTGGATTACTCCGTGGAGGAAGACCTTTCCCAAGAAGAGGCGGAGAAGAGAGAAGTCAGGTAAATATTTATATTTATTGCATTCTTTTTTTACAATTAACACATCATTATCTAGCCCAGTCTCAGAGTCAGAGTCAAATCGTTTATTCTATTTAGATTTACAAAATAAGCACTTAGACAAGTCAAATTTAGTATATAAACAGCTTGATAGGTAAATAGTAATTATTATCAAATAAGAAAAAGGTGCAATTGACACTTCATTTTTTGTCCACTGGCGGAAGAAGTGAAAAAGAAACCACAAGCAAGTTTATCGCTATCAACTAATACAATCTTAGTATAACTAAGTCTAACTGTTCTTAAATTCAATTCAATTCAATTCTTCATTTAAAACCACATACTATTGTCGATGTAGTCAGAATCAGACTCAAATCGTTTATTTCTTTAGACTGTACTATAATGAAAAAACAGACGCAGTTAATTCCACTCTTTGACCGTTTGTGTGGAGTACATTTTGTAGACCCTTGTAAACTATTAAAAAAATACAGAATTCTTCCTCTGCCATGCCTCTAAATTAAACAAGCGGCAGAGCTAGTTTAACAGCATCCAAAACTTAAAAAAAAATTGACTTGAGACCTAGAAGATTCCAACAACAGATTGCATACACCACGGTATAATGACACAAAAACAATCCTACTATATGACGATCAAAATATTCAATAATCTACCAGAGGATCTAAAGAACCCATCTGAAAACTTATAAAATATACAACTAAAAAAATGGCTTCTTAGTAAATGCTATTATTCTATGAATATCTTAATTACAGGAACTTAAAAGTCTCCGAATATGTTCATTGTTTCATATTTTTTTGACGTTTGTCAAAAAAAACAGGGTTCTTATGAAAAAAAATAAGAAAGTTATAAACATAATTTTCCACGCGGGCGCAGCTAGTACCCGATAATGACATGCACATTTTTTTTGAATACATTAAATATATTTAATTAATTTATCTATATAAGTATTTCTAATTTAGAAATAGCTAATATTGTGTAATTGAAACGTTAATATTTGCATGCCCATGTTAGGTAGAATATAACTGGACGTATATAGATTTAAGATTGTAAGTTCGTAAAAATATTGACTAGGTAGGTACTTACCTATATTAATACGTCTTCAATTACGCCACTGTCAGCTTCTATGTGTACCGATCCTATCCATCCAAAGGTTGCCTGGAACCGCTTTTAGCGATAAAGCCGCCGATTGTGCCACACAAGATTATAGTTAGCAATAAGTTCTATTTTAATTCTTTTTTTTTATTAATGATGCATTAAAGACATAATCTATCTATCTATTGTAACGTATATTCTGGCAAATAAACATCTATAATCTTTAACACTTTCATGGCCCAAGACGCAGGTGCCTGCGTCCATCGTATAGCGTCGTATAGCCGCAGAGCTGGGCAGTGAATACGTTAAACCAGTAGTAACTATGAACTAGCATGATTTTTCTTTAAAATAAAAATACGAACGAGATGTGTATAGAAGTGTTTCCCACTCCTTGTGATCTTGTGCGTAGGTAAATACTGAGAAGCCAAGACTTCCGTCATTGTTAGTTCAACAATGCACTGATGCCAACATGTCCATCTCATTTGTGGGACCAGCCTTTGTAATGGTAATAATGTAGTAGCTAGGTACCTAATGAGCATTCAATGCTCTTTTTAACCGACTTCAATAATAGAAGGTTCTCAATTCGACTGTTTTTTTTTAATTTATTTTTTTAGTTTACCTGAGAACTTTTGACTGGGTGGTCCGATTTTCCTCATTCTTTTTTTATTATAAAAGTTAGTGCTTTCCATGTGGTCCATGAAAATTCATGAAAAAACAATAAAAATTTAAATTGGTATATAGATTTTTAAAACAAAATTAATTATTATAATTTTCAATGCATTTAAATCACAGAACAATAATACTCCTATTTTAATTTATAGGAAACCTGGCCTAACTGACGTAGATAGTAGACCATAGATTTAAAATCTTTGTGGTAGGCAGAGTGTTGAGACAGGTACAATACTTACTAACACGTATGAATGTGGGCCTCTATATTATCTATGGTAGTATCTAAATATTATTCTAGCTAATATGCTAGCTAATGCTGCTAATATAAAAGTTTCTAACATCCAAATATTCTTATCAAGGTCACAGCATGCACAAAAACCTGAATTTTAAGGATATATAAATTCCATGAACATTTACTTGCTTAGGATCTCCCAATAATAGCGGATGAGGACATGCACATTTTTCATCCTTTTCTAATCAGGGTCACAGCATCCACAAAAATGACGAATACCCTTCTGTACCATAAAATGACGCTTCTTTATCATCACGTACAATTCAGCAAAAGAATAAACTACCAATATGTTTGGTTAATAATTTATCCACCCACTACAACCACACAACATCATTCAAAAGGCTTCAGCGCTTAACGAGGACAGCAAAGCGTCATTACAGTCAGTCGACGTCACTACTTACATACCAACACAACAATATAACCTTCGTGTGGGAGTCGATAAGGATACAAGATAAAAACAATGCCGCCGAAACGGTTATTGGTGGTACTTGATCGACAAATTGGGATATAAAGATAATTTTACAAGTAATATTAATATTGGATAATAGAAGACTTTTACATGACATTTCATAAAAATAACTGATTAAGAGGGTCGCGTCGCGTGTGACGTCATGTGGAAGTTGAGATGAAAGAATCTGTGACGGAACTTTAACTGGCTATAATCTTCATCGTTTTTTAACCGACTTCAAAAAAAGAAGGAGGTTCTCAATTCGACTGTAATTGTTTCTTCTTTTTTATGTTTGTTACCTCACAACTTTTGACTGGGTGGTTCGATTATTATGATTCTTTTTTTATATAAAAAAATAAAACGTGTGCTTCCTGTGTGGTCCCATTTTAATTTGGTTCAATTCTGACAATGGGATCCATGAAAATCTAGGAAAGAATTGAAGTCGGTTTATAGTTTTTTGAAAACAACATTAATTATTGTTTAACGTGTCTAATACCTTCGGATAATGTAAACGAATGCTATTTTTAGGCCAAAAGCCTATTTCTCATGTTTTATTATGTCATTATCATCCTCTTAACATAAAATGGCTTCAAGCCGTAGCTTCGCCATTAATACAATTCAATATATTTATACATCACGTTCACGAAGCATGATTCGTTAATAGCTCTGGGATTTTTTTAACATGTAGGTATTATTTTAAGACCAGGTTTATAAGACGAGTTTACCTTGTCCAATACCTTTAAATTTTTTGCGTTTGGTCGTCTCATTAATCTAACTCAAATACCATTTCCTAGGTATGGCTACAAAGTAGTAATAGTCGGTATAAGTTATTAACGGATACTTGATATAAGTTCAGATCCATAGACGAGCGTCACGCTCGGGGGCCCGTTATATTTTTCGGACGCGTCCCAATTTATCCTCCTATTTCGTATTTCTAAACAAATGTCTAAATAATTATCGTAGTAAGGTCATCGGAAGAACGGATCTGGCGTCCGTCGTTTCATCATCCGTTATATTCGTAGCTAATTCGTTTTAAAAGTTAACCTGACTTCGACAACGATAAATCCAAGTCTTATGTGAGACGTTATTGATATTCTTTATTAATAGTATGGGTTACGTAATTCAGATGATTTATACATCTTTATGCTACTGAGTCAATACAAAACAAAATTCAAAAATGCTTTATTTCCATAAATACAATAAATGTACACTTCGAAAAGGTCAAATTATATTACAAATTTACACTGACACGGAAATAAAGTGGTATTTTTGATGAAAATAGATTAACGCAAACTTTGTACCTAGTAAACAGGATAACAGTCGATGGCAGTTCACACTCGGCATACAGTATGTCGAGTGTGTTCTCTGTAATGTGTGTCATACTGTTTACTACAAAATTAAGCACTGGACAGGAGCGTATATTGTGCTCTCTTGACCTGTGCTCCATAGGTGCGTTTTAGTAATTTTGATTGTGATTTAAGGGATGATTTTAATCGTTTTATTGATTTCAATGATTATTTTCTTTTTAATATTTATTTTTAATTTTGTATTTAATTTTATTATGCTTTATGTACGTCTCGAATATGGACACTTTAACTTATATTTTCGTATAAAATTTATTGTTGTCTAAAATAAACGAATTGAATTCAAAATTTACGTAACTTTATATGCTATGGACATGTAAAAATTATGTAAACTTCCTGCTTGAAATGTGACAGACATTTCCGCAATTTTTTATTGCACAAAATAATACAATATGGTAAAACATTGAAAAGGAAACTAATGGTAAAGGCGAGCTTAACCCTAATAAGTTCTCTTCCAGCAAACCTTTTGGGACAGAGAGATAAAAGAAAATATAAATATACCTAATGAAAAATATAAAATTTCCATTGAAAAATGGCTATGGCTGTACACACTTGGCATACTTTATGCCAAATGTGAACTGCTATCGACTGTCATGATGTTTACTATGTACAAAGTTTGCGTTAATCTATTTTCTATGAAAATGTGACAGGACTCCAAGCGGGAAGTTTATGAATAAATAATTTGTTATTTCTACCATTATGTCGTCTATGTCGTTATGTCTACCAAAACTGGACACATCGATAAAGACGTTACAGGTTTCCCGATGCTATCGCCAATAATGCGGACAGGACAGTATTCTAGAGTTGATTAAATCGATGGCAGAGCGCCAAATAGGTTGCCGACTATGATAATCTCTTTTTGAGAACAATTAGGGAGAATTTTTGATTAAAACATTGGCCACATACTAGACTATATTAATTTTTTGTTAACCATGCACAAATTATAAATAAACCCACAGCAGTACTTAACCTAAAATTAACTTTCTTTTTGACGATTTTTAAACATAATAGAAAGTACTTGCTGATTTGAGATCCTTAAATATTGTCCAATTATATCTATTTATCTCGACTCCAAGCATGTGAATTTTAATTGATGTCTTTGGAATCTGTTGACATAATTTGCAGCTTTATGACAAATAGATCATAGATGGATATCTTTATATTAATAGGTAGGTAGGTACCTAATCTATAAAGGTTCTTGTATTTATAAGTTAGTTAGTAGAATGTTATGAGAAGTTTGCTTAGTTTGAATTTTGCCACCACACCATATACATAGGTGTCGATTCTGTTGTTTTAGAATTCGAAAAATTAGTTTTTTACGAATGTCAAATAGACGATAGCTTTTCAAATTGAATAAAAAGTTCTATTTGACATCAAACTAGCTAAAATAAGGATTTAGGAATCGTAAGGAATCGATTAAGATATCGAAATGTATCGTTTGACATTCCTACTCCTACATCCTAATTTTAGCAAATTCTAAAACAACGGAATCGACACTAATACCATAGGATACGCGTTGTTTGTACTCAATATAAATGTTTCCTTTGATTACCAACCTAAATTATTTGGAGATTGGGGTACCAACTCATTAAAATTGAGGAACTCAAACATGTTTTAATTTTTATATGCATAACGAAAAAAAAAGTATGTACAAAGTAGGTAGGTATTTTTCACTAGAGAAAGTACCAGGTACAAAATATACTATTTCATTATTAAGTGATCTAGATCTGAGAATCCAAGGCAATCAAGACATGAAAATTGAAAACATCATTAGAATCGTGTTCTTTATTAATATAGACAGTAGGTTGAAATCAGGGCGTAACCATAGCAGATCATATTTTACACGTGCCAAATTTAGATGCTATTTCGATAGTGAAAGTTCTTGGTAGTTTCATGAATCATGATCGCGGTCGGATAATAATGTTATAGGTCAACGAACTGAAGGAATTCGTTCAGGAAGTTTTTATGATAATGACTTGGGAACATAACTATGCAAGGTGCCACGGAATGGTGTACTAAGCCAATAGTATACTTAGTAGTTACTCTGGATTTCCAGGGAGGATTGATCTACCTACGTTTAATGGAAATAGACGAGCAGTTGATATGTTTATATCTTATTGCTTTTTTTTCTAAATTATTCACTACATTTTGTCACTTATGGTAAGATTGTGCGTTCGTAGCCAGTGGTCGAGTCTGTTTTTAACCGACTTCATAAAAAGGAGGAGGTTCTCAATTCGTCTGTATGTTTTTTTTTAGTTTGTTACCTCAGATCTTTTGGGTGGTCCGATTTGCACGATTCTTTTTTTATATGAAAGCTGGAGCTTTTCGTGTGGTCCCATTTTAATTTTGTTCAGTTCTGACAATGGGATCCATGAAAATTCATGAAAAAACTGTAAAAATTTAAGTCGGTTTGTAGTTTCTTAAAACAAAATTAATTATTATTAAAGCTGTTCACCTAAATGTCGTTTTCTTCGTGTTTTCAATAAACTTTCAGTAACTTTATCGTAACTATTAACTCTTCTTGACATCTATTGGCGAATAGTAATAAAAAAATATTCGTGTTTTCAATAGTCAACTTTATCCTAATTAATTTAAGCACTAAATTCAAAAATATGACTCTTCCTGATAATTTCTAAAAAATTACCAAGAAAAGGTCATCCAGGTACTAAATGATAATATTAACAGCTAGTCAGTTTTATTTATTTATTTTGGTGTCATGGTATATCCAACAAATTAAAATCTTTGATGATATGAGGTTTTTCTCCAGTGCATCCATCTCCGCCTGCGGCGACACCCAAGAAGAGGGTCAGCTGAAGCAATACCACGTGGAGCAGCGCTTCGCTGACCGCCGCTACAAGGTGACCAGCGCAAGGACCTACTTCTATCTGAATGAGGCCGCCTGCGAGAAGAATATGGAGGCCTTTTTGAAGAGCATTGATGCTGTTGCTGGTATGGATGTTAATGTTTTTTTTTATTGCTGATGGACTAGCGTTTGGCTACTAACTCACTTTAAGAAAGCGAAGATGTAGCTTAAGATGGAGCACGCTTTTCCAGAAGGAACTTAATTACCCTAGAATTTAGATTTATTATGTGCTCGGGGCCATAATTTTATATTGATATGTAATCAGATGACCTGTGTGACGCAGGAGGTTGCAGCTTCCAAATAATACCAAATAATTTCACCTATTTTACACTGGCCTGCATCGATCAAAGTTTTCGCCAGGGCGTGAAATACATGACCGAAGCTGGCCTGTGATCAGTAAAAAACTACAGATGTCTTGGTTTTGCTGTAAGAAGCCCAGAATAAATAAGGGGGTAGGTGAAATAGAGCGATGTTAGGTAGGTATATACGCGTATAACACGTCCGCAGTATAATATAACATGTTAAATAACTATGTTTTGTTAATATAAGAATGAAATTATTAAGTAACAATTCCGCGAAAAATCCTGCGATAAAATCTAACAAATTATACATTTGTACAAAATGAAAGATATTATATTATTATTATATTTGCAATGAATTTCCGCAAATTAACGCCTGAGTTTATTAATATGTTTTGTTGCTTAATCTGGACGCACTAATTCTAATTCAAAAACCCCCGCTTAACTAAGTCCACAACTGGTATCTGCTGATTTCTCGCATGGGACTGTTTTGTGCATTGTCCTCTAAACAAAACAGGCTACCCAGACTAGCTCCTTGAAAAACCGGAGCAGGACTTTTGGCGATTGACAGCTTGGTTTCAGCTTTTCTGTTGGTGTGGATGTGTTTGATGCCTCTATGAGGCTCCTCAGTCCTCAGTATGGTCTCTGTGGCCGATGCAGTGTACCACCATGCACTATAAGATGGTTTAAAAATAGCACGTCAACTAAAAAGTAATCGAATCGTCGATTTCGCTACCACTCCTCAGAGATTAATTGAACGTGACAACATAAAGTTTACGAGGCAAAGCACTCAAATACGAAAATTGCTAGAGGGCGTTTGTGTCGACTTTTATGTGTTGTTTCTAAAATTTACTGGCGTACGATATTTAAGAACCACCAGAAAACATGTAGTCGATTGACCAATAAGACTATCTATATAAGTATCTTAGGTGATTATATTCCCACCACGTAGCGTACCATCTCGAAGCGATTAATATTCCATTCATTTTTTTTATCGAATCATTCCCGTTTCGTAGCGAATTGCCAAAGTATCTACAGTCAACGTGAAAA
Organism: Eupithecia tripunctaria; assembly: GCA_955876795.1. Classification (NCBI taxonomy): domain Eukaryota; kingdom Metazoa; phylum Arthropoda; class Insecta; order Lepidoptera; family Geometridae; genus Eupithecia; species Eupithecia tripunctaria. Next base: position 10,764,516 of record OY041620.1, read on the forward strand.
TGAAATCTTGCCGTATACTTATACCTCATAAATACTGGTTAAGTCATACATTGAAAAGAGAGATCAGATTAGTTTGTATTTTCCTAGTTAGTATTTTCTAAGATTGGACAAACGAATCATCGGTAAACTTTAAATCAAAATTAACCGATGAAGTTTTTTTTAATAATGTAATTGTTATTTTTTTTAAGTTATTTAGGTTCATTTGATTTATCTTTTCTTTTGTTCATGGCCAGTACATTTTTTTCAGGAATCACCCAAAGCACAGGATTGATGGCCGTGAAGCTCACAGCTCTTGGCAGGCCGCAGTTACTTGTAAGTGCATGCTTCTTTATCTACCTACATCAAATAAACTCAATTATTTTATCCCCTCAAAACAATAATATTGCAAAAGCCTATGCTGCTATAACAACTTAGAGAACACTATATTATTCCACACAAAGACAGGAAACAATACAGATAAAATGATCAAAAGAGAGGAAGTATAGAGTATATAATACCTAAGATGCCTGAAAGAGCGATCTCATTCAGGCAATCTTAGGTTGGAACTTATGCATAGCTAAGCGACCCGAAGTGTATTTCAGTCTCCGATAAAAGAAGTCACCATTTTTTCCTGTCTTGTGCAGTCTTCCACCAGTCCTTCGCTCATAGCACCCGCAGATCCGCTTCCACCACGTCTTTTAACAGAAAGACTACAACCACCAATAAGAATATATTCCTTTCCTCCACAGCTACAACTATCTGAAGTGATTATGCGCGCTCGTAACTACATGCAGCAGATTGGCGGCGGGACTGGCAACGTGCTGACCCATCACAAGACCATCGAGGACTTCCAACGGTACTTCGGGGACCACTCTGCGAAGCCACAGGTTCAGGAGTTCATGAAGCAGGTTACTTCTGATAAGGAGGGGTGAGTTCAGTCATACGAATGAGAAACAGTAAAGAACCAAGAGTAGAACCTTGGGCAACCCCGTGTCATCTGTATTATTATCTCACTGAGGGAACGCAAACGTTCAAAGTGTTCTATATAAGTCTTAGACTTTTAACCAGTAATTATTATATTTCAAAGTACTTGCTTTCCTACATAAGCACCTAGCATAGAACTGATGGTGATATGGTACTTAAAGCTTTACAAAAATGGGAACATACAACGACATATGGAAGATAAATTGTGATTACAGTGTGCTGCACATATTCCAGTGGGATCGGTCAGTGGCGACATCACTAAGTTAAAGTTGTAAGCGTTGTCGTAAACATCGCTAGACTTGTATACGGGCATCAAAATATTCTGTAGATACCAAATATCACCCAACGAAATACGAAATATCATATAATAGTCATTATGAAAGTAGGTATGCTATAAAAATATTCAGTAGGACTTGAATTTCCCACTCTATTAATTATCATAGACCATTTAAAACACTCTTATCAACTAGTAATTCATGAAAGTCAAATACCATCATTTACATACGCACTTGTAATTTATATTCGAACGTTTATCATGAATGACGCATACCCTTATGCTATAACATTGCCTTCATCCTTTCCAGTATCGTCCATCTGTTCCCCTGGTCAAACATCCTTGACGAGGACATGAATTTATCAGACTCCTTCCGGGTCCCAGACCCTAAGACTGGCCAGATGAGACGTCTCATCTCCCAGATCTCCACCAAGGAGGAGGAGATGTTCAGGAACATGCTGCGTCGGCTGAACCACATCATCAAGGCAGCAAATGAGGTTGATGTCAGGATCATGATCGACGCTGAGCAGACGTACTTCCAGCCGGCCATCTCTAGGATCTGTTTGGAGATGATGAGGAGATACAATAGGGTGAGCAATACTAACAGTTAAATGATTGCTATTTTCAAAAATTGGATACCCAATTCCAAACACACGGGAATTCTGACACATTTGATGTACTGCAAAAGCCGATAGGCAAAATTCGAACGAATGATCAAACATGCATCGTCTCTGTTAAGGACACTACAGAACACCACTGGGTTGTCGTAAACTTTTTTTTGTAAGCACACCATCGTATCGTAGGTTTTGAAGTTCTAATTCTAAATTTATGCATACCGATATCAATTATGTAATTATGCTTTCGACTGGTATTGATATGGATCAGTTGAGCGTAGATCGTTTGTAAATACTAGTTCTATTTTATTTATATAAATTGATTGTAATTTACTCTTCAATGAAGTATAATGTATTATTCGTAAGATTACATGACTTATGTAAGTTAACTACTTATTTGATATCTCAGTACTGATATCTTGGATAACATGTCTATTAATTTCAGTGGTTCCAAAAAAAAAGTTAACGGCACCCTAGTGGTGTTCAGTTGTGTCGTTGACATGCGAATGCGAGTGATTATTTTGAACCACAATAAATAAAGTGAAGACCGGCATACCACATTATCTTATGGTATGGACGCGAAGTTTTTAGTGGGAGAATTAGGTCGTAGACTTGACGTAGTGACGTCAAGTCTCTCAGTCACTCCCACTCCGGGTCGATCTTGGTGCAAAGGATTGCCATCGCTATATAGGTAGGAGGCATATGTCCAGCAGTGGACTAATATAGGCTGATGATGATGATGATGATGATGATGATGATGATGATGATGATGATATAGGTACAGCATTACCTCGCTGAAGATGCTGCTATGGCAATCCTTTCCAAGCATTATGGGCACCTTTGCACCAGGAATGCTCAGTGACGGGTTAATAAATGACAATTTTTTGTATATTTATTATGTATTTTGACTATGTTTTTCTGAAATTAGTTTCTAATTATATCGAGATTTAGAATGATTCATCATTTTTATGTGGATGGGAAATACCAAATTATCACACACATAAACTATACGGATATAGCTACGTTGAGTTTGTATCACAATATAATCTGAAGAAGCATCAAGTGGTCATTGTATAAGCCACGTCAAGTGGGTAGTTTTGCTTATTGACACGTTCTTCGATTTTCCCACCGATATTACTGATATTTAATAAACTGAATACGTCATCGGAATCAGTATTTACTACTTTGTAAAAATTACGTATGGGTATGGAAATTACAGATATATTATTTTCTCGTTATTTATTACTAGCTGATCCGGCTAACTTTGTATTGCTCTCACCTTTTAACTTTTCATGGACTTCTACAATAGTTTCAATACCAAAATTAGCCAAATCTGTTCAGCCGCGTAGTCGAGTTTTTGTGAGACTTTAAACGTTAAATCTAGTAATTCAAATTTGACACTCTCCCTGTTGACGGATTGTTCTAAAATTTGGACGCATTTTTAGTTAAGATAACAATATTTAAAGCCAATTGCTAGTTCGCCTCGCGCACGAAGGGTTCCGTACCATTATCTATAAAAATAATGAGACCACGAAAAAACAGCGGAAAAAAACCAATAAGTTTTATTACAGCAGCGGTAACAGAAATACATCATCTGCGAAAATTTCAACTGTCTAACTATCACGGTTCATGAGATACAGCCTGGGGCCTGATTCCACTAACACAATCGCCTCACTATGACACTATTATCGCTTCATTATCGCGTAACAATCACCGCCATTGACACCTTTTGGTATTCTGCTAACACGATCTTTTTTTGTTTATGCCATATCTATGATATAATTATATGGCCCACCACATTATTGACACTAAGTCATAGAGATTGTAATCTTATGGTAAGAAAATACCAAATATATTTACGATTCAATCTCTATCTCAATCGTATGGCGCCATTATGGCATTTTGTTTAAAAAATAGTGGAATTAGGCCCCTGGTGACAGACGGACAGCGGAGTCATACCCCTTATTCATAATGGTCTGCTAACATAAAACAGCTGCTAAGTAGTCTTATTTCTCAGTTTGACTTATGTCAATAGAAGAAGACAGAGCGAGATTTAGCAGTGTGCTAAGTTAGCAGACTATTATGAATAAGGGGGTTAGTAATTAGGTTTTACTCTTTGGTTTTACCCTTTGGGTAAGAAAGCCTAAAAACAGTATAACCTAATTTATTTTTGTTTTATTCAATTTAATCATTGTATTGTAGGATAAGTTCCTCGTGTTCAACACATACCAGACCTACCTCAAGAGCACGTACCGGGAGATCGTCACAGATCTGGAGCAGGCTAAGCGGCAAAACTTCTATTGGGGAGCCAAGCTAGTGCGCGGCGCTTATATTGAACAGGTGAGACTGTACTAAAGTTATTTACAACGGGATATTTACCATGATTTGAATTTTGAGCTTTCCAATATTTCGGCACAGTTTCACCAAAAAATTCAATTCAAATCATGGTAAATATCCCGTTGAAAATAACTTTAGTATTAATAACCATGATGGATTTAAAAAAATTAAGGTGAGACTGGATCAGAACTTCTTAGTGTCCTGGGTTAAACAGATATTATTATTTTACAAATATTTTGAATAGAGAAGAAAAGAGAGGAGTTTTCGTGAAGAAAGTGCCGAGGGCGTCAAATGTATAGAATTTCAGAATTCGGTATCAAAATTCGCATCCGAACTGATCCGAACTCATTGATTAAAATTCGATTCCGTCTGCGTTTTGGGTAGATAAAGACTTGGATTGAGCTTTTGGCATAGGTGTTCTGTACTCTAAGCGGTCAAGTAAAGTCCATAACACTAAAAATAATTTTGGCTTGGGTTTTATTGGAAGTTTAGTTTCTTTAAACTAATAAAAAAAACGAAATGTAAATTATTCACAAAATTAAATATATATTCAATAATTATTATTATAATTACATTTTTTTCTATTTATGATCCAATTATTAAAAATATAATTATTAATTCTTTGTTGCACAATTTAATACTACATATAAAATATAAAAAAGAATCGTGAAAATCGGACCACCCAGTCAAAAGTTCTGAAGTAAAATAAAAAAAAATACAGTCGAATCGAGAACCTCCTCCTTTTTCTGAAGTCGGTTAATAAAAATGGGACCACACAAGAAGCACCAGCTTTCATATAAAAAACATGAAAATCGGACCACCCAGTGAAAAGTTCTGATAGCAAACAAAAAAATACAGTCGAATTGAGAACCTCGGGAGAACCTCGCTTGAGTAGTCGGTTAAAAATGAAGAATTACTTAGGTACTTAAATTGTTTTGCATTGCATTTCAGGAGCGCGCCAGGTCTGCTGCGATGGGCTACGAAGACCCCACCTGCGAGAACGTGGATGCCACCACCGCCTCCTTCCACAAGTGCCTAAACGAGATCCTCAGCCGAGTCAAGGTGAGATTGTTTTAAAAAACTATAAACCGACTTCAATTAGATAATAATAATAATCAGGGACAAGTCACACATCATTATCTAGCCCCAAGCTAAGCAGAGCTTGTAGATATATGGTTTCCTCATTAATCATTGTCAGAACTAAACCAACCAAGTTGAAATGGGAGCACACGGGAAGCACCGCTTTCAAATGAAAAAAGAATTGTCAAAATCGGATCACCCAGTCAATAGTTGTAAGGTAACTAAAATAAAAAAAAACAGTCGAATTGAGAACCTCCTTTATGTAGTCGGCTAAAAAAAATAAAGAGGGGAAGTGGCAATCTGATCTTCGTTTTGTTTTTTCGTGCTGTTGAGTTTTTTTTACTGGTTCGATTTTGAATGAACTTTTCTCTTCCAGTAATGATAAGGAATACAAAACACAGCAATGTACTTCCAATTCTTAAAGCATCTGACGATAAAAAAATCTATCGTAGTTTGAAGAGTTCATAAGGGAATCACGGATTAGAGTCAATTGCATCTTATATCTTATTTGATAGTACTAACTATTTATTTATGTTTATATAGTAAAAAATTTGATATGTCCAAGTGCTTATTTTGTAATTCTAAATATATAAACGACTAGCTGGACCACGCGGCTTCGCACGCGTTGAATTTTTCACCTTTAAAACCTTCCCCAGACCTCCACAAACATTTCAAGACTAAGATAAGATAAATCCGTTCAGCCGTTCTCGAGTTTTAGCGAGACTAACGAACAGCAATTCATTTGTATACTTATACATATAGATTTGACTCTGACTCTGACTCTGAGTAAGTGGATGATTTCTTAAAGCATCCTTCTCCTTTATCCTCTGCAGCCCGATGGTCCTGAGCACCTCGGCATCATGGTGGCCTCTCACAACGAAGACACCGTGCGGTATGCCATCCAGCTGATGAAGGAACACAACATCAAGCCTGACGACAGGGTCGTCTGCTTCGGACAGCTGCTGGGCATGTGCGACCACATCACCTTCCCGCTTGGTAAGTACATCGGCCATAGAGTTAGGTTAGTTTAGTATCAAGTCAACCATCCCGCTTGGTAAGTACATGGACCATAGAGTTAGGTTAGGTTAGTATCTACTAGTCAAATAAATGAGATGGGAAGACGATCTTCCAAAAGGTTGAAGGAGGTTAGCTCGTGACAGAGATGAGTGGAAGAAACAAGGGGTGGCCTATGTCGAAGGACAACCTGATCAGCAAACGGTTGCTAATAAGTCAAGTTTTATAAATAATTAAGCTTATAAACAAGCACTTACTGTATATATTATAATATAGAGTACCTACTGTAACATGGTCAGTGAATAAAGGCTTTTTTTGAGTTGGTTTGAGTATCTACAAGGCGTTGTGATCGTCATGCCCATTATGGTGGTTTGTTTTAGCGTAGGTATGTTAATAGACAATGTGCAGTGTGCGCAAAACTACATTACGGCGAACTTACTTACTTAACTTGTAAAAGAAGGATTAACATAAAACTTGGTTTTTTAATAACGTTTCACAAACCCACAGGTATTTGGTAAATTAAGGTACATTTTTAACCAGGTAGTATGAGTAGTATGTGTTACCGATGCCGAAATATGTTACGGGACGCAACGAAAGAAAACCGCCCTATTCCGTTTTGACCCATTGACATTTGTTTTTAACTTTTTAACTTTCCACTCCTAAGTTTGGCTTGATTACATTCCACTGCTTGATTTTATTCCACTCTCATCGGGTGGATATAATTTATCCATTCCATTGCTTGTCATCGTAATTTAGAATATTTCTTGCAATTCGATTCCTTCAATCCCCTTATCGTGTTTGAATCGAATAAATATTTCAGCTTTTAGTAAATGGCACGTGCACGATCTGATGTAGAAATGTACCAAATAATGGTCATATTTTAGCCATATTTAGCTTATACCTATACCTTTACTACCTTACCTTTAATATTTTCCTTATTTTCCAGGACAAGCCGGATATTCAGCTTACAAGTACGTCCCCTACGGCCCTGTTCTGGAGGTCCTGCCCTACCTATCCCGGCGCGCCAACGAGAACCGCGGCTTCCTGAAGAAGATCAAAAAGGAGAAGAGCCTTATCCTCAAGGAGATCATCCGTCGAGTTGTCTCCGGCCAAATGTTCTACAAACCGGTCGGGAACTACACGCCTGTTTAAACTGCCATAGCGGCCGTGTTGTTTTATTTGCGGAACGAAGAATAAATGCTGCCACAATTCGGGATGTTCTGTTCTGCAGAATATTGTACCTTGTGCGACTTGTTGTGGGTTTAGATGACTATTGTAAGCCTGTGGGCATTTTGAATGTGGTCAACTAGTCGGAGTGATGCGCCATCGCAGCGTAGCGTTACGTTTTTTAACGTTATTGCGTAACAGTTTTGTAACGTAACTGCACCAACACTCGTTATTGGTTGATATAGATTATTTACAAATGAAAGACGCAATAGTGAACATCAAATCGGAATCATGCTTTTTACAGTATTTTATTTATTATTATATAAGTATCAATTATGATTTAACGACGCTTATAACTTAGTGATAACGTGAGTCGCTGTTATTTGTATTTAATGTAGTTGTTAAAATATTTGAGTTTATACGTCCTTTAATAATAGTTCAGGGTTATTAATGTAAACTTATCGATAAATTACATTCAATTCTTGGAGACAAGCGTAGAATAAAATGACTTGTAATTGATTGAGAAGACATAATTATTACTTAACATAAACATCTAGTCCCTCAGGTTTGATGTGGATTTGTAAAATGACCCCGTAAAATGAATAAACATGTAATATTTAATTAGACAATCATTATTATAGATGTTATGCTTTTTTCAAAAAACTTATTTTGGAGGGTTTTAGATATATCGTTTGTAATGTAATGTATTATCTACTTGCATAGTCATTATAATGATGAATGCATTATTTTATGTTCTGAGATCTTGAATATAATCTCATAATTATTCTAGAACTTTGGATGTACCTATTTTTATAATTTAGTAGTCATTTGTGTTTTGTTTGTCCTAGATCAGTTTACCTAAACAATAACAGATATACCTACATTATTTTGGTGGCCGATTATGATTTGCTTATATATATCAACATTTATTCGTAAACCAGTCATAAAGATTTTAATGTTATTAGTTAGTTGTGATCAGTTCCTACTTCATTTATTTAGGTCACTTAACAAATACTTAACAACATGGGCGGTTTAATAAATTGCACTGGTATTAGTGTGATAGCGCGGGAATACCGTTAAATTCGTTTATCGTTCGATTAACGTTAATAATCTTTATGTATTTTAGTGCCACAGTGATTGAACTTAGTTCTGTTATAGTTAATCTTTTATTGCGTATTTCTGATTATTGTAATAGGTAATTTATAATTCAAATGATTTGTAAGCTATTTATAATTTTTTATGTGCGCTAATTTTATTGTTATGCTATTTTTAGATTATTTTATTAATAGACTATCAATAAAGACAAGATTTTGTTTTGATTGGTTGATTTTATTTGAAATGATTTTAGTTGCGTTGGTTTCTTTATAAATTTTAGTTGCCCCCCTTTTAAATTATTGTTTTTTTTTGAGTTTACATAATATTACCGACTGTTAAAAAGGTAGAAATCTTTTTGAGCATAAAACTAGGAATTGTGTAAACATGGTCAAATCATTCATCTCACTTCTTACTTTAGCAAGAAATTGTAGATGTTGAATGTTAAATATGACTAAAACATAATAAAAATATTGCAGACAATAAAGTAAGTACTCGTTAATGTATGTAATTGTAACCTATATACAGTGTGGTAACCTTAACGTGATTTTGTGTAACATACGTTACCCTTTTATGGTCGTCCTATTTATAAAATATACGTGTGAATTGATGTATTATGTCAATTTGTAGATGAACCTATTACAACTTGGGTACCAACATGCGAAACAAATAATTGATCAACGATTGAAAGTGACTGATTGCGGACTGAAACTGAAGTTGGGGCCTAATTTTATTAGATTTTTTTGAGTTGTACGTAGATAATAAGCCCTGATAAATATTAAAAAGCTTAATCTGCTCAAAGTGTAGGTTACCTCTCCTGCTTATAGCTATAGCATTCATAGATTTCAGATGTAGGTTGATGGAACGAATAAGTATAAGGTTTATTATGAAATGACAAAGTGACCTGCTGGTCTATTAATGTAAATTTTTGAGTGTATAACTCATTCTATTTTCACCGGTCCTTTGCTGAAATCTGGATAACAGGTAACAAAGTTGTCATTGAAAACAAAACTGTTTCATTGGCGTTGCAATGATAACTAGTTTCCGATAACTAGTTGCGTCATCTGAAAACCGTTATTGAAAGGAAAGTTACTGAACGACACTACTCCACGAAAAATAACGAACTATTTAAGATATTATTCGTTTTTTGCTTTGCTAGAAAGGTTCCTTACAAACACAGGTATCCTACAGTCTTTTTTTAAGTAAGTAATAGTACTAGCACACTATTGTATGGTGATTAAGCGCCTGATGTTTATTTCTTTGCATTTATTGCAAGTTTACTGACATGTTGTAATAGGGTTCTAGTGTTAGGTAAGTGGTAAATAAAGTATCATGTTAATGTTATTGTGCGTTTTATTTACCATTTGGAAAATAAGACACTATTTATTAAGATCTGTTTGGTGCTGGTTAGAGTTTGCACCACCCCAACACTTCCTGTGGTTTTCATAAGAGGCGACTAAGAGATATCCACCGGGGGGCAGACAACCGCAATGCGATCCCCTACCCGCATGCCCAGGGCGAGGGGATTATGAGCATTAGCCAAATGAGATAAACGCCAATAAGGCGCTTATCAGGGGGAGTGCCAGCGAGCAAGTGGACTAATACAGACTTGAGTTTGAGGTTGAGGTTATTTTACAGTGATAAAATGGCTTCCTACAATATTTCGTAACACGCGCTACGATGCTACGGCGTAGGCGTGAAGGCTACGCGTCTACGTCGTAGCATACAAGAGACTTCGTAGCACGTGCTACAATGCTACGGGGTAGACGCGTAGCCTATACGTCTACGTCGTAGTAGAGTCGTAGAGACTAGCTGTGCCCCGCGATTTCACCCGCGTTATTCTTATGGGAACGTTTCTATCCCATGGAAAGATTTATGGCATAAACAGTAGTCTATGTTTCATTCCAGAATAAAAATTACCTGTTAGCAAAATTTCAGCCCGATCCGTCGAGTAGTTTGCCTGAAGAGGTAACAAACATTATTAGTGTGATTTACGATTTGTTAGCGCGTTCGCCCAGTCACGAACATGAGCCATTTATTGCAAGTGTCTTGTGATTGGAAGTATCTGCTATCTAACTTCATCATCATCAGCCCATAATAGTCCATTGTTGGACATGGACCTTCTCTAATGAGGAGAGATGCGGCAAGTTGAAGGCTGTGGCATCCAGCATCTGCCTGCAGTCTTTTGCAGGTCGTCATCCCACCGCATCCCAAAGGGCGTCCTACACTGCGTTTACCGAGTCGAGGTATAAAATCAAGAACAGTTCGCAAGATATGGCCGGCCTCCCACAATATAATACAATACAATAATTCTTTATCACTACCACTTAATTGCTAGGTTTTTATTTCAATTTAAAAGACCGACTACTTTGAAAAAAAAACAATGTTTTTATGAATACAGTAATTAACAGGTAATCAAAATTTGAATTCATCAATAAAGGAACTAAGTTACTAAATTTTAAAAAAGTTTTTGATCGAGTTTCATTCTCTTTTGGGGTAACACTTTGTCCAGGGACACACTGTACATTTCTTTTGTGAAAAAAGATACAAAACTTAAGGCAAGGCCAAACAGGTAAACATACATAATTGAGTTTGTTTTAAAAACTTGACTTCAATGGTATAGTTTTCTCATGGATGCCATTGTCAGAACTGGACCAAATTGAATTGGGACCACTTGGCACGCACCATCTTTCAAATAAAAAAAGAATCATCAAAATCTGATCAACCAGTCTGAGGTCGTTCTGAGGTAACAACAAAAATCAGTCGGTTTAAGAACCTCCTCTTATAGATTATTATAAATATTCACGGGTATTTATCGTGTTTATTTACCTATTTTTCCCGACGTGTAAAACGCGATAAATACCCGTGAATATGTATAATAATGTGTTCTGATCGCGTAAGTTTAAAAAACTCCTCTCATAGGTAGCTAAAAAAGGCATATAAATTACACAAAATCAGTCAACAAATAACATTTATTCTGCAATAATATCTACGACAACACCTTTATCCACAAAATAGAAAAGTGATTCAAGAAGAAGGCACCGAAAGAAAAAACCAGGGAATGTTTTAAAGAAAGAACTTCAACAAAATGTGTCAAATAACAAATTATAACTATTTCGTCGAAAAAAAAACAATTACATTAAAAGCGAATTAGATATAATTAAGTGACGACAAAAACTAACATCAATAATAATATCTACAATTTTTAGATATTACAAACAACAACCATGATCTTATTTTATTATATCATTAGTTAAAACTATTAAACCAGACTGTTGATGTATAATTCCATAGGTACCTACTCATTAGATACTGGTGACTATTCAGATGTCAACAAAACTAGAATAAACTAATTTGACAGAAGTAAAAATTATGCCAGGAAGCTAACTAAATTAGCTGGCGTGCATCGCGTAACCCTAAAGATACTACAACAAATACGAAGCAAATACGGAATTGTTCCCCGTAAAATGATTTATTAAACTGCTCTGTAGCGTGAAGCCCAGAAAGAAAATTAATGTTAAACGAATATTTTAAAGAGGTTAGGTTTTAATATTTCGATCGTTATACAGTGACGGCGACATATTTAGTCCTGTCGAATTAGTTTAGTTTAGGTATGGCTGCATCTGAAATGGACTCACTGTTTTTATAGCAGACTCTTAATCTTTGGATATTATATACTCAACCCTTAAAAAGGGGTACGTTTTAAAACCAACATTTTGAGATATCGCTTACTTAAATACTAATCGATACCTAATTTAAAGCATCATCATCATTTTCATTAATTATTAGTGAAAATTTCTGTCATTTCCAATCGAAATTGACACTTAAATACATCTATGTACTTACTGCCTACATTTTCATACAAAATACGCTATGGGTATCAAAATTAGCCCTATAGGTATTTGATATATAAATATTATTCTGTATTTTATAATAATAGAATAGACATTTCATTAAGCTAGGTATAATTATACCTATAGTTCCTAAATACAAGTGCAAAACCCCTAACGCAAGGGTATTTTAGTCTTTAGAACAAAATCTATTACTCTCGATTATCTCCCCATGAGGGAATACTAAAATATTTCCAGTCAAAACAGTTCCAGAAAAAGTTCGACCCTAAGTTAAGACGGAAGAACTGTAATTTTTAAATCTTAACCTTAGAAATCTTACAATACACAGCTGACAAAATGTTTCTTCATGAAATCCTTTATCTGATTATTATAAATATTCACGGGTATTTATCGCGTTTATTTACCTATTTTCCCCGACGTTAACCGCTTCGCAAAGGCGTAGCTCCAGTACTCCAGTCATCCCGTGACCACGACAGAGTGTAAACCTGTTGAAACGTCGGGGAAAATAGGTAAATAAACGCGATAAATACCCGTGAATATTTATAATAATGTGTTCTGATCGCGTAAGTTTAAAAAAAAAAAAATTTATCTGGCCGTGTGGCCTTAGAATTTCCACCACCCCAACTTTTCTCGCAGGTGTCATTGGAGACGAGTAAGGGATATCCATCAGGTAGCAGCACTTCTTGCAGAACCATTCTACCACCAGACTGCGATCCCCAACCCTTTAGGTGACCCATTTGATGGGATAATTGCCTGCTGGGCGCATGCTCAGCAGGCGATTAGCCCACAAATGAGATAAAAGGGGGAGGCCTGAGACCAACAGACCTATTAGGCTGTTGAGTTTGAGGTTGAGGAAATCCTTAGATAGAGTCTGTTTAAAAAGAGAAGAGTCGTAGCGTTTCGGTGAACTAACACTTTTAGTCGTACTGCAATGACAGAGCAGTGATGTCAACCCAACAAAAGTTGTCAATCGGCACACGGGCGTCCTCCGTTCCCACGACTCTTTTCTTTTGAACAGACTATAAAAGACATATATTTGCATCGGTAATGTTATTCCTACTTCATCTTCATTTCACACCAAAGAAACATTTCACATCGACTTTGACTGGAGTCTATACCACATTGCACTGAACCACCATATCAATATGTTTGCTTTACGTTATATTGTGCCAAAATGTATGAAAAGGTTCGAAAAACTTGAATATTTTATCGCTTGAACCTATAAAGGCATTGAAGTGCGTAAAAAGTCGCCGAAGAATAAGGGCCTTATCTCAATAGGACGCCACACCATGGCGATGTCAAACAATACTTTGGATTCGTTGCCAGGCCTTGGTAGGGCCTGAAAATGTATTTAACAGCAGTCGGTGCTAATGGAAAACATGGGTAGCGACATCAGCGCCCTCTGTGACGTCATCGGACGCCGCTCCGAGGGCTGTGAGCTGAGTCGCTGTTGGTCTTCGCTAGGACCTGTGGCGGGGTGGCTCGTCTGTAACCAAAAACAGACAAACGTGATCTAAATGATCATATGTATATGATAATGGTCGATTATCAGCTTTGACTGTGGTGTGTATATTAATTGTATAATTATACTATTTTTAATTATTTGATTTAAATTATCCTTTACTATTTCAAAACCAGGACAATCCCGAAATTTTAAGACTGACCCGGTGCCATACGTCCGTGGGAAGCAAATATCTTATTCTGTATTAATACGGAGTATTACCTATTCTTTCTTGTCCTGCTGAGTGATTTCACAAAACCATGAATTCTTTATTGGTATTTTGATTTTGAAAACCCTTGAATGACCATCGTTACATATGGCTTTCAACGTGGCCAGAAGCTCAGTTATAGGATGGCTGATTTTTGCGTAATCGGTTACTTAAATTTCCTCGGAATTCGCTAAACGGTGCATGATCTACCAATATGGCTTATGACAGCCTCCAGTCCCTGCGTAGTCAACCGTGTAAATGCCGGGCTGCATGTCAGGCCTAAGTGATACGACTACCTCCCCAGAGAATATACCCATATAGGATATATCGTAATGGGAGACAACACAACATACAAATTCCTTACGTTTCCTCAATGTCCGCTCCAGCAGCGCATGACTTGCCAGCGCCGCTACCAACGCTGCTGCCAACGTGATCAACTGCGTGCGGACACACAGCGTGTGTCGTGCTGCACAGGCGAGCGCCAGGCCTGCGTGCCGTGCCATCACCACCACTGCCCACGGGCCGCGCCAGCCTGCGCCGCCTATGCAGGCTCCAGCCTGCAAAGATTATAATAGCGTATGGTATAGAGAGACAGTGAGAAAGATACCAAATTGTACCAAAATTTCGTAATTATCATTAGGAGTAGTATTAATTATGACAAAAGTATTGATGAAGTTATTTGACAAAATTATGAAGGTTTTGACTGAAAAGTACCAAATAAAACCTTCCGAACCGGCAAGAGGAGGAATAGACCATTCGAAGCATGAATGCAAGAGCTAAACTGACTGTAAACAAGCCATCCCACTGTTACAGTCAGTATGGTGTCCTTCATTATTTTGGTGTTCCTTCGCTTTGACTGAGAGCCTGAGAACTGCTTTGACTCAGGGATCCCTAAGCCAAAGTAATTGACCTACCTGCAATACATCCCACAGCGAAGCACAAGCACCCCACGCCGCCCCTGCCAGCGCAGGCAGAGCCAGATCAGTCCTCGCAGCCCGCCACCTCAACAAGGCCAGCACCAGCGACGCATGGGCCGCCGCGCCGCCACAGGCCAACGACCCACGCTTGCCTCTTGCAGCCGCCATGCTGAGGGTCCCGGCTGCTAGAGCGTGGAGCATTCCAGCACCGAAGAGGGCCCGCCAGGCGCACCACCAGCCGTCGACGCACACGCCATACCACTGTAGATAAACATGGCTTTTACCGACCACAATTTAAGAAAAGGAGTAATTCCAGACCACGATGTGTTCTAATTGCAAAATCTTGGACCTCTTATATCTATTATGATTGCCGCTAATGGCGAGTGCTTCTAAAAAGTTAATTCTTCACGATAAAATCTGGCATAATGAATTAAATTGACACTCTCCTGGAGGTGTTACATGTAGAGCCACCAGCTCTGCCGAGTTAGGCCGAGGTGGTGGCGTGTGTGATAGAATAAGATGAGCATTTAGCCCGTAATGCTTTTTAACCGACTTCAAAAAAGAGGAAGTTCTCAATTCGACTTTTTTTTTACTTTTGACGACTTGGTCTGATTTGCATGATTCTTTTTTATTTGAAAGCTGGTGCTTCCCGTATGGTCCCATTTTAATTTGGTGCAGTTCTAAGAATGGGATCCATATAATTGAAGTCGGTTTATAGTTTTCTTTAACCAAAATCAATTATCTGTTGACTCTTTTTGAAGTCGTTACCTAAGTGACCTTTAAAGTTTTAACAGGAATGACAGCTGATCAAGATACATTATCATCCTTGGTCTATCGTTCGTTGTTCCGCCTACCAACATGTCCTGAGCACAGTAACTTGACACATGCAATTCATACCTTAATATAAGAAGTATAAATAAATCCCTGTTGTAGTCCGATAAACAAGCCCATCGGAGCTCCAAGCAGTGCCCTTGGGTCCCTCGCCACGGAGCGGGCGTCGGGCGGCGGTGACGGCGTTGAGGTCGCTCCGTAGACCGCCAGACCAGCGCCAACGAGTGCCAGGAAAGCCCATACCGCGACCAGAACGCAACGGCCTTGGGAGCTGAGCGCTATGCCTACCACAGACTGGGTGTCTGGACAGCCAGCGGCTCCGCACGTCCGTTCCTGCAAAATTATTGTCTTTATTAACAAAGAAAATTACAAAAGAAATTAAAACGTTGCAAACAATTGGAGGTTAGGTCTGATCCATATCAATACTATCAATAATAATTAGAAGCGTCCCTAAGACGCTGAATTGCCCCGCTTCTCGTATGTGGCTAATAGACGAAAAAAATTATAAAAAAATAGAATGAAATAGATTGCTATCCTTATTCATATTTCTTAGTCATGATTCAAAAATAAGAATTGAAGCTTTCCTTGATTTCTTTTGATCCCGTTGCCGTTTACCAAAAATACTCCCTAAAAATTTTATGCGGATTGTATCGGCAAGAGGTGCTTCTTATAATCGACCTACCTAATTAGGCCTCTATTTGCCGTGATCAAAATAGTTTGCCTCGTCAAGATAAGATATAAATATCTTACCTCATAGTCATCATCATCCGTGAAGAACTCTTCTACAGGCGGCCACTTCGCCACCGTCGCATTGGTCGGTGACACCGTGTACTGCGGAGGCGTCCGATCCTCCGGCCAAATGAGAAGTGCCGCACCCAACAACATCGTACCAAACACCACCCCGACGTCTTGCGCTGCCCTGAGCGCGCGCAATGCTCGTCTCAACGCAACTTTCCGCCTGGCTTCATCTCCTGCTGACTGAGCGAGCGTCGTCGCAGCAGCTGCCAGCGCCACTGTCATCGGTGACAAAGTCACTCCACAGATTCCGTACAACGCTAACAGCACCGATAGAGGAGTATCGACCGTATGAGCGGTCAACAGCACACAAACAAGTCCCTGAGCTAAGGCTATCAATGTTCTCGCTCCAGTTTTCTGGATTATCAAGGGGGAGAAGGGAGCTACTATAGCTGCTACAGTGTGCATGACTGCAAGAGGTAGGGCTCCGGCTTCTGCACCAGCGTAGGCGGTGAAAGGGATGAGCGCCGATGCACAGAACCCGGTCGAGGCACAGAGGAGTGTGAACCTCCGGACCAGGGGCCTGGGCAGTCTGGGTGGCTGCCGGAACAGCAGTCTTCTGACCGACGCCGCGCCCACGGAGGAGGCAGTCGACTCGCGACGTCGGCCCACACAGGGTACAGTAATCGGCCTGATGGGTGGCCTCGGCTTCCTCCAAGGCCATTCTTTCTTGTAGATTGTGCGGACCGGGATCTGTTGAAAAATATTTATATTACAAAGAAATCAATAACGTATTTTTGGACAATCCATAACTAATTATTATAAATATTCACGGGTATTTATCGCGTTTATTTACCTATTTTCCGTGATAAACACCCGTGAATATTTATAATAATGTGTTCTGATATAAGTTTAAAAAACTTTAATCCATAACTAAATTTTATGCAATACCTATTGAGGAGGCCGTGAAATACCTAATAGAAGAATAAACTACAGTTTATTAGTTAAGTTAAATAAGCTGCCACTCGTCGTACATAAGGAAACTATTTGGATTCCGTTACAAACACTGGCACCTTTTTTCAGAGAGTTCCGTTATCTGCGGCTAGCTCTCGCGCCAGTTCGCGAGGGCTGGCCATGAAAACATAAATACAAACTGAATAGCTAAGGTTCACCTTCATCTACATGCCCAGCGTGGGGATTATGGGTTTACCGGCTATAGATAAAAACCAACAAAGCACTTATGAGGGGAAGGCCTGCGTTCAGCAGTAGACCAGAATATGCTGTATGCTGTACTCTGTTTTATTTGTTTACTAGCTGCGCCCCGCGGAACGCGTTGTTCCTATGGAAACGTTTAAAGGTAATTTTTATCCCACGGGAACAGACTTACGGGATAAAAAGTAGCCTAAGTTTTATTCCAGTATTAGAATTACCAGTATGCAAAATTTCAGCAAATTACCTGTATGCAAAATTTCAGATCCGTTCAGTAGTTTTAGCGTGAAGAGGTAACAAACATGTGTGATACCATCATATCATGGTGTGATAGTGTGATTTACCTGTTTTATAGTAGTTCTATGTCGATGAGGGTCCGAGGTGGTGCGAGCCGCAGGAGTGCGGGGCGGGGGCCGAGACCGCTCCGTAAGGTCCGGTAGACTGCCCATCAGTACCCATGCAGCCGGCACGAGAGCTTCTGCCTCATCTGGATCCCATCATCAGTTCTGCTGTGTATAAAAAAAGATGGTCAGTAATTCATGATGAATGTAAGCGGGTTAACTACGAACCTTGTTTGTGTTGGAAGAACAACTTTTTATTTAATTGCTTTTGGCGCTGCGCAAACGTAAAAACTTTTTGCTGACACAGCACACCGTAACCTTTTTGATCGTGCAAAAAATTTTTAGGTAGGCGCAGGGAGTGGATGATTTCATACTGGTTATAAAGAAACCAAATATTCAGCCAGTGTCCCGACTTAGAAAGTCGGGTTTAGAAAAATTCGGTTTTTAAAAATGTCCGGTTTAGTAACTTCTCGGTTTTAGGAACTTGGGGAACGAGTAAAAAATTAAAGAAACGTTTAAATAAATAACAATTTATTTACTAAGGATCTAGTATCGAGCCAGAGGGGCTATGATGCTTATTAGATTATATTAAACTAACTCGCCAGAGGGGCTAGAAAGTGGGTTTGTTAAATCCTACAGACGGCTGATTCTACCAGGTTATGAGTCTTCTCCTTGTTTTCCTCTTTACCAGAACTGTCCTTTTAGTGCGCCGCGGGTATAGGAGCGTCCCGACGGCGAAACGTTCAGGCGTTGAAGAAGGTCCAGGTCCATAAAAGTGGGCGCTCGTTAGATGTCCGGCCGGAAACGAATACTGCCCTAGAGTGGACTTTGAACCCTAACAGGGGTTTATAAAACTTCACAGATACATGTACAATATTGTAAAAAGTTTAGATTGCAAGGAGGGACGAGAAAATAAAGTTATCGAGTCAAAATTGCTTTCTTGTCCGTCTCCTGCGCAGCGAAAAATTCTTCTATCTGACCGAAAAAGTGTCCACGTTTGCGCCCTGCCTTAAAGTCGCAGCGACGCGTAATCCGAGAGAGTCACTCAACCGGCATTCGCTATGAATTAAATTCATAGGGAAAATTTCGTCTCGTAAGTCTAAGGCATACGTCATACCGATACATTTTTGGGCTTTTCTACTATCGCTTTCGACATCGATTGTTACATTGTCTAGCTAGGACCCCTCTTATTAGTATATAGCGTAGGGCATCAGCATTGCCATACAGCGGGGCAACCAGCATCTTTGCACTTGCGACTGGTATTGATAGTGATGAGCCGAGCTACCTGTTAATTGTTTACAACAGTCTGCAGTTAGCTCAATTGTAAATAGGTACTTGTTTCGCATGCCTATTCCACGGGAACTGATATATGGGATATAAAGTAGCCTATGTTAATCCAAGCCTAGAACTAGTATGCAAAAATTCAGCCCGATCCGTTCTTTAGTTTTTGTGTGAAAGAGCAACAAACATACATACAGACATGTTTCCAACCAACTGTCGCGCTTATAATATTAGCTGGATGACTGTGGTGTCATAATAAGGAATAGCTAGGATAAAGAATATCAAAATAGGAATATTTGAAAACAGTTTTCACAGCGAAATTTTAAGGAATGTAGCTTCTATCTAATCATCCCAACAAAAGAATACAAGGGGGATCTTTGAATAATAGTTATTTATTAAGGTTTAATTTTGAATTTTATTCAATGCATTTGAATAAAGCCTAGACGATTATACCTCGTTAGATAGCTGATGAAACGTAAATCTTTTTAAAAACGTCTCCCGAACAACTGCCATAATATTTTTTTTTAGATATCCCTTAGAGAAAAATAATCTTTCCAATATTATTTTTTATATCTCAACTTTCACTTGTCTACTACGGTCTATTCAATTAACTTATGCGCTATTTTAATGATTGGCGTCCTAAAGCATCTTATCACACATGTAAAAATGCAATAATAATAATAATAATAAGACACAAATTAAAATAAATAAATTTGTAGCCTAAAAGTCGGCAATTTTCCATAAAAAAATTAAGTCGAATATCTGGAAAATGGTTAAGTTTAGGTTATGGTGTTTCATAGTAAAATAAGTCAGAAATGATGGGTACCTACTCTACGCCCTCAACGGATCTAGCACGATTTCTCTGTAACCCTGTATACTAGAAGTATACAGGGTTACAGAGACAGACTAATATTATAATCAGGAAAGATTTCATTGTTTGTTTTTATTGAACCGGCCCCAAACTACTGGAACGATTAAACAATTATTAAACCATTAGAAAGCTTACTTTTCAGGGAGTGACATAGGCTATATTTTATCCCGGAATTCCCACAGAAACGGGAACTACGCGGATGAAACGGCGCTGCTAGTCATTTATATTAGTGCTTTGAATATTAATTTACCCAGCTGCATGTACAGACAGTCACGTCACGTGTACTATTGACCAAGTGAACGATAATGAACTAAAGTCTCTGCTTCAACTAAACACTTTTTCTCTTTGTCAGTATGTCCGTACTCCTCTACAAGTCGTATTTTACAACCGATCGTTACGAAATCTCATCTATAGATTCAACGATATTATAGATTTTTTTTTGTCATCGGTGATTTTTGATTAAAGGCGCATTTCCACCAAAAAAAGGCAAAACTTATGGGGCTTTAGAATATCTCCGCTCTTAGATATTTGATTTCTATGTATGGTAAAGATCTTATAGAATCAAAGATTTTTATCAGGATTTTTGGCATAAACAAATTTTATTATTATTTGTGTTTAATATAATAATTTTCTCATTTCGTAATTGTTAAAAAAGTTAGTGTTTGCGAGGTCTACTGTTCGGAGAACTGCTAGTTAGTTAGGTATTAGTAATAGGTTCGATAATATTAAACCACAATAGACTAGCGTATTGCAAGTAGCCTCACTAGGTAATTAGTAAATTATATTGCCGTAGGTAAATTATAAAGGGTATAATTGCAGATAAGTATGACAACATAATAGAATATAATATAAATGATTTACTGAGTCGTAGGAAAACGTTGTCACATGCAACGTAGGCTAGGAGGATCTTTGGATGTAACTTATGTACCTATGATTGAGCGAACACCCTACGACTTTGTGTTTGACAAGCTTAAAAGAGTGTTCGCCGTGTGGTGCCGGCGGCATAGAATTTGCACCACCCCCAATTCTTCCCGTGGGTGTCGTAAGAGGCGACTAAGAGATATCTTCTGGGGGGCGGGCAGCAGCGCCCTCTGCAGAACAAATCTTCCACCAAACTGCGATCCCCAACCCGCATGCCCAGCGTGGAGATTATGGGCATTACCCCCCCATGAGTTAAACGCTAACAAGGCGTTTATCAGGGGGAGGCCTGCGTCCAGCAGTGGACCGATACAGGCTGTGGATGGATGGATGAAGCTTAAAAGAGTACCTGGGTGACCGGATTTTTTTTGGTAAATTGTGCTCATTAGAAATTATAGTGGTACTATTCGCTAATAGATGGCAGGAAGAGTCATATTTTTCACTCTAATTCATAAGGTGATTGAGATAAAGTTCATTATTGAAAACACAAATAAAATAGTACTACTATTTGCCCATGTAAGGGTTCTCTACAAACCTTGTTTTTGAATGAATTCGTCAAAATACGAAAGTAAAAAAAAACGAGAACGCTCTCAATTCAACTGTTTTCTGTTTGTTACAGAACTTTTGACTGGATGACATTGATTAATTAAAAAGGGAAGATAGGTTAAGTTCTCCCAGCGCTTACTCAAAAATTGTCATGTATTACAACTACACGCAAACACATACGCTCAGTTATATTTCCAGTCCTGTGCAATACAAAGAAGAACAAAGACGAAAAGACGTATCTAAGACCGAAGTGAGACCGAGACAACAATATTTCACGCGAATCACGACCGCCCGTGCCGCCGCCGCGACGGTCCTACGGTGACTGAGGTGGGAGCACACAATTTTACACAATATGAGGTTGCCATTTTCGAGAAACTAGTACCTCATCTTCCTTTTTAATTAATCAATGCTGGATTATCCGATTTTATTATTCTTTTTTTATTTGAAAGCTGGTGCTTCCTGCGTGGTCTCATTTCATTTTAGTCCAGTTGGATCACGGAATAACATGTCATGTATTATTCCGTGATCATGGCGCATGAAACTGTACAGAAATATTGGGGAGCTCAAAACTCAAATCATGGTAAATAAATAAATTATAAATAAAAATAACAAATCCGTTTATTCCATAACCATATCAATAATAAATTATGCTCATCAAATGTTTCTTACATTTGATTTTATTTTCATAAAAATGTACGCAAGTATTCTTAACACATTAACATTATTTTATTATAATAATTAGAAAAGCAATGAATTAGTTAACAGTACCTAAAAATTGTGTAATCATGGTAAATATCCCGTTGTAAATAACTTTGGTATTTACAACAATATAAAAAAAGTATTTATATAGTAGGTATAAAAAAACTTTTTAAAAAGCTTTTATATCATCTAGGATTGAAGTGCTTTGGACGACAAATCCAACGAACGCAAACTCGACGGGGTTACGTCTTTTGGTTTAGGAATTCCTAAGGCTACCTTCAGCTCCATCATCAGACCAGCTCGATGGTAGGTACCATTACATTGTATTTTCACCGAAATTACATAAGTAAACCTTTGCCAAATTTCAGTTCAATCGGTTGCGAATAACTGGTCTAAAAGTCAGTTGCTAGATATCTCCCACACATACTATCAGGGCAAGTTAAAATAAAATCTGTAAAAATACTAACACGGTCGCATAGATAACCATGGTATATATCAAAATTCTTTTACATGTAATTTTATTTATACGTGGTCCAACTATGTAGTTCAATCGGTTTTTGTGACAAATGTGGTTATGGAATTATAGAGGAGAGAACTAAATATTTGGTGATTCATGAGTTTTTTATTACTGAAAATGTTTGTTTTTGAAACCACAAAAAGGACAAAGCACTGAGCAGTTCTACCTTCTGTATTAGTTATGAAAACTGAGTCGCAGAAAGCAACGTCTTCCACTGCAGATTAAATTATTAGAAGATTACGTATTGTTGTTATTTTTACTTCCCAGTATATATGTTACACAAATCTAATTTACTAATAAATCACACATTCTAAAACACAAATAACCTCAATAAGACTAGCTTATTATATAGATACTCACTTTTATCGACTCCTGTTGATATCCCAGAACCAATAAATGATCCTCCCACGCAATTTGTTCACCTTTTTAGATAGCTCAACACTTCACTTCACTTAACTTTGCCACCTCCTCAGTTCATTCCATTCCACGTTATCACTTATTAAGATGAATCAAGAGATGTTATTCTATGCATGAGTATTGGGAACATGTCTGTTCTCTCTGATAGACCAGGGTCGCAGCACCTTGTGCTAGAGGGTGTGTGGGTAGGGTGGCCAGGGTTTTGGTTAGTAGGGAGGGGTAGGGGTGGAGGGATTTTTATTTTAGCTACTTTACAGCAGAGCAATTTCCTTCTATGTTCGTGAAATTAATATTGAAACTACTTAGTGGATCATGTGTATTAATTACTGTTTATACGTATAATAATAAAACTGAAAGTATTCTTATTAAAATGGTCATGAAAAAAGATTCTATTTTTTTTTTAACATTGTATTTTACCTACCACATGGATCCCATTGACTATACATACAGGATGGGACAAATTCTTGGCCCCTTAAGGGTAGCTACCGTTTCTTTTGTAGTTAGAAGGTTTTGTTCTAAGGAACTTTCTGTTTTATTTTGAAGAAATAAATATTGCCATTTTTAGTTTTTGAAAAAATGTACGGTTCGCCCAAAAAATGACATTTGTCAAAAAAAACAAGTTGGTCTTAATCGACTCATTTTCCAACCAGGAACACTTTTTCCAAAGTAATATACCAAATCAAATTGTAAGTTTTGCAATAATTAAAAAAAACAATTCCCATACATTTTCTATTAAAAAACGAGTAAGTAAGTGAAAACAACAATGTCATTCAATGGTTCTTAATTTAAACTCGTATGTAACTACTTTTTTTAAGTTGGTAGGCTAATTTTGAATGAATCCCAGGAATTAAATTTTTACATAGGTACTTACTTTTTAATTTTTATTAAAAATCATGTAGGCTAATTTTGATTCTATTTTCTATTCATTAGTTCTAATTTTCAGACCCGAATCTATACTTTACTTCTACTTTTCAGAGTTGACCTGTTGACAAGTTTCAATGGGAAAGTCCTGTTCAATAGCAGAGCACGGCCACCCTACAATGGATGCTGCCCTGAGCATGCGCGGTGAGCGACGAAGGCCGCACTGGTACTGCATCTGTACATCTGTAACTAGCTATAGATCCACCCTTAGGTCAGGGTCCCTTGTAGAATATAAATTGATGTGTTTAGTGAAGCAAGCGACGGGGAGAACGGGGTAGAATTGAGATAAATCTTGAACTTGACTGCGAAAAGGGATCGTTCGTAGGCGTGTAATGTAAAGTAGTTTTTAAACGTCGCAAGGATTAACCACACTGTCTTATGTTATAAGTTTATGACATTGAAAGTCAAGACAGTTTTGTATTTTTTTGACTATTTAGAAAAAAGTATTAAATAATTGTCATCCGACAGAGAACCAAAGTTATCGACATAGCTCAGAGAATTAGCAAGCTGAAGTGGCAGTGGGCCGGCCATATTTCGCGATGAACTGACAACCGATGGGGTAAACGAGTTCTTGAGCAGAGAAGGGCGCCCTCCGGCCAGGTGGGACGACGATCTGCGAAAGACTGCAGGCAGAAGCTGGATGCGTCAAGCTGAAGACAGGGCGCTATGGCGCTCATTAGGGGAGGCCTATGTCCAGCAGTGGACTAATATAGTCTGATGATGATAATGATTAAATAATTGATTTTGTTAAAATAAACTATAAACTGACTTCAATTATATGGGTTTGCCACTGTCAGAACTGAACTGGAACCAAATTGAGATGAGACCACACGGGAAGCACCAGCTTTCAAATAAAAAAAGTATTATCAAAATCGGATCACCCAGTCAAAATTCTGTATACCTTACAGATTCGAGAAATATGTTTTCTAATCTTCAGATTCAACTTCTTCAAATTATTTTTAGATTTGTATTTTTGCTACGAAATAAAGTACTTAACACCTAGGTTGATTATACGCAACTAATCATCAGCTTATACTAGTCCACTGCTGGACATAGGCCTCCCCTAATGAGCGCCATAGTGCCCTGTCTTCAGCTTGACGCATCCAGCATCTGCCTGCAGTCTTTCGCAGATATTTAAAATTATAAAGAATCAACAAACAAATGAATACAGTAGCAGTAAAAATAATTAACAAAATAATAGGGTATATGCATCGATTTTTTTTATTGTTTTAATCGATTCTTTAGGTCATTATTTAACCGAGAAATGATAAGACGCTCACAGAATTTCGCATTAACAAGGTAAAAAAACAAATCAAAACTACAATCATTTTCGGATGATAAAAACGCTGCCATATTGGCGCCATGTTTATTTGACGTCGACTTTCACACTTGATTAAAACCTTTTGTGACGACCTCGATAGTGATCATCTCAGGAAAGAGGTTTTCCGAAAAAACTGAAAATAATCGACAATACGAAATGTCAAGTGGGCAGAATAGTGTCAAATCATGGTGCAGCAAGCAGAATAAAAAAAGAAGAAATGTGTACAGTGATGTCACGTCCGCTCTAGTCAATGGCGTAGCGTTTTGAAATTTTGCGATTGAGATTTAAAATATCAATTTTTCAATGGTTAAATTCTACAATAAAACATCTCAAAAATAAATATGTAGATATGTTTCTATATCAATAGAGAATACGTATATATATTTTTTAGCCATTTTGAAATCACATGCATATACCCTATTCTCGGCATAATATCTAATAATAAATCTATTTATTAATTTATCTTTTTTATGTGTACAAATTATTAACTTGATTATTTTTCTGTCTTGTCTGTTTTATGGCTTCAAATTATTAACTTGATTATTTTTCTGTCTTGTCTGTTTTATAGCGTATAATTGACGTCTCCAAGTGTGCCTTGTGCTCCTTCGGCGAATAAATGAGTATGAGAATGAGTAAATCAAAAAATTACAAAAGTATTAGATAATAATATTCTCACAATAGTTAAGGCACATTCGCTCTATCAACTTCCATCCATCCGCATTTGAGCCTACAACAGGCATGCCTGTCCTTTGAGTCTGTGGCCCGTATAATGAAAGATTTCTCAGTCATCGATCCATGCTTGAGTAAACTTTTCTATAGCATAAACGTCACTCAGCATAGATCTATGACTGAGCGAGCTTTCATAATACGAGCCCCGCCGGTTCCTCGAACGCTTGTCACATTGAATGGATAGTCAACGGCTTGTTAAATACGCACTGCGGAATCTCACTGCGTGAATTTTAATCTCGCGGAATATAACCTGCGTACATAACTTAACTTACACGTACCAACGCCGAATAAAATTCCTTGCTATTTTAGCTACCTACAACTTTATAGTGCTCCAAACATTCATAATTTTTCCGCTAGTGAACTTCCAATAAGTTACAGAATTCTGTAAAAAATAACCACGCCAGTAATAAAAGCAGTGTGTGTACAGCCTGATAAATTGTCAACAATCGAGAAACCGGCTGATGTCTCAAGTTCAGTGTGTTATCACGATGGACTTTTCACAATCTATACTCGCTAGCGACAGTAGTTAACTTCGAACCTGGACGAAATTTTATTTCCCTCTACACAACTATTTTTCTCCATGGAAAATTACCTTCCGCGGAGACAGAATTTTCATTCCATTTACGTAACTGTGCTAGATTAATGACAACAAGCTCTTGTGCTAGGGATATACATAAATGTATAGGTTATACCTAAGCTACCGTCTCGTTGAAACCTTCTCATCTTAAGCAAGTTGAATGAACTAATTCTTAAGAAGTCGCAACAGGTTAGCTCTTGGCATCGAGCCAAAATCAATACATTCGAGCACTTACGAATTCTGGCTGCATTAAATTCTAAAATAGATAGTAAGGGTGGGAGCAAAGCAAACAAATAATGTTGGACGTTCAGTAAAAATTTATCCGATGGATAAGAGTTTCTTATTATTAATTATGATAGTTACGTACGTTAGGCAACAACTAATGAGGTATATATAAATAAAGGAAAATAAAACGACCGCCATCTTTACGTATTCGATGAAGGATGGCTACAAACTTATCGGGCTGTCTAATTTGCTCGCAACCTTTACCGAAATCGTAAAGTTTGCGACAAAAATGAATAGTTTCGATGGTAAATCAATATGAATATTAGAAATTTAACCTTTTCTTTATATTAATCTACTGTATTTATGGCAATAAATGGTTATTGAATCATTTGAAACTTGATTCTTGTAAAGACAATCAAAATACGTAAAATATACCCGGTAAAACTTTGCGACCGATGTCGGTCGCCATCTATGTCGTCTGCTTGCCCTGAGCCGACTCCATCCATCGACCAAATAATGTTCACATTATTATAAATAATGTTCACACAGCAATATCTAGAACAGATGAACTACAAATTAATAAATGAAAATGATATACTTGTGATGAACTTATTAATTGAAATTTTATTTATTTATGTAAAGCATGAACCCGAGCCGAGGACAAAATCCGGCTTATAATTTTTTATTATATTAATATTAGTTGGGATAGGTTTTAGATGTTTCTAAGTCGTTTATTTGTTTATAATTCAATAGAAGTAGACCGATGTAGTCAAAATATTTGTTGTAATTTTTTGATTCAAACTAAAAAAATAAAAACTCTTCAAAAGTGTTTATCGTGTAACAAAACTGTAATTTATTTAACCTATGGTTACCAATAGGTAGGTAGTACTAAGTACCTACCCAGTATGTAGGTACGAATCCTCCCCATGAGATAACAGCCAATAAGGCGCTTATCAGGGGTAAGCCTACGTCCAGCAGTGGACCAATATAGGTTGTTGAGATATACTTTTCCAGTGTGCGACTTAACACTTCTTTGTTTTATTTCAAATGACACTCGAAATTGTATACGATACGAGGCGAGGGCCTATTGTAAATGAAACCCATGCGCCTGATCAAATAAAGTTTATTAATTCCAATGCAAGTTGCTAATGAAAAATCAAATAATATTTTAGTCACCATTAATTTTCCTAGTGGAAACAGAGGGTAATGCCTTTATATCTCACACAATGGCCAGCGGACACGTGGCCGGTAGTTCCGCTTCAATTGTCATGGCATGTACTATAGTATGTATGTGGAACAGGAATCAGATGTTTGCTACCATCTTTACAAAATGACGGCCTACTTTTGGATGCAGTACCTATATTATATTCTTGTGAATAGATTGTAGAAGGCGGCCTTTGATATTCCATAGAGTACCTACCTCGAACCAAATACAATTATTGTACTAAGAACGCCTACTAAAATTTCTAGCTTAAAGTGTCCTCATGGTGTGAATGTAGGCTGCTTGATCGTAGTAGTACGGAGGTACTTTATTTTATTTATTCATTTATTTTAGGGAAACCATCAGCACGTTATACATAAGTGGGTGATACAATACAAATTGATAGAATTATTATCTATAGTCTACCGTAGATAAAACCCAAGAGCGCCTGATCAAATAAGATTTACTATCAAGCACAATTTGCTAATGTAAAATCAAATAAAATTTACTTCTCCTAGTCAGAGACGGAGAGAAATTTCCTTTAATCCCACAATGCCCACACAATGGCCAGCGGACACGTGGCCGGAAGATCCGCTTCATGTCTGCCTCACTGGTTATATGTGCTACCTCCTTTACAAAGTGATGGCATACTTATGTATGGATGCATTCTCATAATAATAACTAGATTTTTTATAAGTGCGCGAGCCGCAAGCAACACGCGGCTACGTTTGAGTTTATTGTATATTTTTAACAGTATTACCATAAGAACAGACAATTTATTGCTATGGTATTAGAGTCGTGGCGTTTTGGTGAACTAAAACTTGGAGTCGTACTGCAATGACAGAGCATGTCGTCAACGCAACAAAAGTTGCAAATTGGCACACGAGCGCACTCTCATCCCACGACTCTTCTCTTTTTGAACAAACTCTACCCTTTTCCTAATCTACGTCTTTAATTGAACCGAAATCGATTATGAAAATGTCAGCTTAGGAATTAGAAACGGACATATTTAACGTAATCTATACTGTCGAGTTGCTCGAAAAAGTTACTCATATAGGTACCCACCTATATGGGTAACTTTTCCGATCAACTGCTTTCACAAAGCAAGACGAGCGAGGCGAGCCTTGCTGTGTGGCAGCACGAGCGGCGCCTGTTCTGTTTCAAAGCAAGGCGAGCGAAGCAAGCCGCGCTCCGTGTTCGCAACCGATGGAAGCCGAACGCCACCTTGCCACACAACACACAGTACGGCGAGTGAAGCGAGCCTTGCTAAAGCTGCAGAGCTGACGCTGACTTTGTTTTACACTATGTAGTGAAAATGATGTTAATGGGGGGGGGTCAAATAGTATACTATTTGACCAAAAATTAGCACCTTATTTCCTAGTCGCCGCCGCCTTTACGCAAGGCACGAGCGCTGCCCCCATTTTTTTGATTTTTCTCAATCGGTATACTGATTGAGAATAATTAATTTTGTTTTAAAAAACTATAAACCGACTTCAATTTTTACAGTTATTTTATTGTTTTTCATAGATTCCATTGTTAGAACTATACCTACCAAATTAAAATGGGACCACACGGGAAGCACCAGCTTTCATAATAAAGAATCATGAAAATCGGACCACCTAGTCAAAAGAGGTAACAAACATAAAAAAAACACTCGTATTGAGAACCTCCTCCTATTTTTGAAGTCATTCACTTATCTTTCACGTCAATACTATTGTCTTTGTTGATAACTCAAAAAGAGTGGAAACACAATTATTGTCAGCTAATTGGTAGCCACGTCTTAGAACTCGTAAAGATAAAAAAAAGATAAAGCATTTATGTTGAGAAAGACCGCATGTAAGATTAATAGAAATAATAACAAACTATTACCAACATTGTATTAGTCTAGAGGTGGGAACCGAACCCGCTACCTACTGCACCACATGCAGGCCTTTGTCCGCCTTGCCACAGAGGTTGTATGAGGCCGCGATAGGTTTATGAAAACCTGTTCTTATGAATCCTGTATATACATATATCCTGTGTTTATACACAGCATCTTTGTAAACTGCTGAAGTCTTTGTCGCAATAATTTTCCGTCATTATACCGTACCCACTTAGGTGGGCGGTTTTGCACAAATGACATATATTCAAGTCATCATCAACAAACATTGTTTGTAAATAACTCACAAAATACGAGCTGCGCCCCGCGACTTCGCACGCCTATAACACGGGAACTGATTTATGGGACAAAAAGTAGCCTATGTTTGATTCCAGAATTAGGATTACCTGTATGCAAAATTTCAGACCGATCCGTTAAGTAGATTTGGCGTGAAGAGGTCATCATCATCATCATCATCAGCCTATATTAGTCCACTGCTGGACATAGGCCTCCCCTAATGAGCGCCATAGCGCCCTGTCTTCAGCTTGACGCATCCAGCATCTGCCTGCAGTCTTTCGCAGATCGTCATCCCACCTGGCCGGAGGGCGTCCTACACTACGTTTGCCGAGTCGCGGTCTCCACTCAAGAACTCGTTTACCCCAGCGGTTATCGGTTCTTCGCGAGATATGGCCGGCCCACTGCCACTTCAGTTTGATAATTCTTTGAGCTATGTCGATAACTTTGGTTCTCTGTCGGATGTATTCGTTACGAATTCTATCCTTCAGAGAGACTCCGAGCATAGCTCTTTCCATAGCTCGCTGAGCGACTTTAAACTGGTGGACCAGCCCTATCGTGATTGTCCACGTCTCAGCTCCGTAGGTCATGACGGGTAGGACGCACTGATTGTAAACTTTCGTTTTCAAGCATTGCGGTATGGATGACGAGAAGACTCGACGTAGTTTTCCAAACGCTGCCCAGCCTAGCTGGATCCTCCTCTTGGCCTCCTTCTCAAAATTGTTTTTAGTGAAGAAGTAACCATATACATTATACATCCATACAAACTTTCGCATTTATAATATTAGTGTGATACTCTGGCGGAGGCTGTACCTGAACCAACAAAAATATTTATAACTAGCAGCGCCTCGCGGTTTCACCCGCGTAGTTCCCGTTCCCGTGGGAATTCCGGGATAGAATATAGCCTATGTCACTCCCTTAAAAAAAAGCTTATGTGAAAGGATTTTTAAATCCGTCCAGTTGTTTTATTCAATACAAACATCAATCAAAAATTTTAAAGAAAAGAAAGAAAGAAGATTTTTTTATACATAGGTATGTATCATCATCATAATTATTATTACGATTTCTGTGATGTATTAACAATTCAACAAACGCAACGATTACATGAACTCTAGGCAATGTATTTTTATTGAACTATTTAAATAAAATTAATATAAATAAACCGACTTCAATTTTTATATATTTCTCATGGATTTTCATGGATCCCATTGTCAGAATCAGAACTGGACCAAATTAAAATGGGACCACGCGGGAAGTACCAGCTTTCATATAAAAAAAATATAAAATCGGACCACCCAGTAAAAGTTCTAAGGTAACAAACATAAAATACCTCCTATTTTAAGGTCGGTTAAAAAATATTTCAATTGACATTAATTTGAAATATTATGTATATAAACAATTATTATTTTTCCTTATTTTACTATGCACGATTATTGTTAATTACTGTTATGGAATTTTATTATGTTTGTACTTTTCTGGAAAACTGCGTGCGAAGCCGCGGGGTGATGCTAGTTTTATAATATCTATGTCGCATTTCTACCTTTACAAATGTATCCCGGGTCGCCGGTTTGAGGTCAATTGGAGAAGACGGAACAATAAACTAGGTCAATTTCACGAGTTATATTTATATTCAGCCATGTTTCTGTGAATCTCTCGAGAAACCAATAAAACGGAATGTTTATAATAAATAAATAATAAATAATGCTGGACAATTCACACAGCATTATCTAGCCCCAAGTTAAGCAGAGCTTGTGTTATGGGTACCTACTAGATAACTGATATACATAATACAATACATTACGTAGATAGATATTTTTTATTATACATAGAAAACATCCAGAACGCCCTGAACAAATATCTGTAGATCATACACACATTTGTCCCGAGGCGGGAATCGAACCCGCTACCTCCTGCGTAGCAGGCGGACCTTCGCCCATTGCGCCATAGGGGTCGTCGTTATGTATTGGTAGAGTCTACAAGGGTCGTAAGCAACTATAGGCTGAAGCCTTTTCATAAGTAGAACGCGTAAGCGAACTTCTCCGATTGCGCCTGTAGAGGCGACTATTCAACCTGGCCGACAACGGGTACCAACCTTCATCGGCGGAACGTAGCGGCAAAGACCGAAACTCGGATTCAAACAACTGCGATAATCTGAAAAAAAAAAAAAAAAACGCTCATTGCTGACCACACTTGGTAGAGTCTGTTCAGAAAAAGCAGAGTCGTTACGGAGAACTAACACTCTATGCATACTGCATGACAAAGCAGTATTGTCAAATAGCAACAATAGTTGTCAATTGGCACACGCACACCCTGAACAAATATCTGCAGATCGTACAAACATCCCGAGGCGGGAATCGAACCTTCGCTTAAAGCGCCGCAGATGTCGTCAAAAAAACCAAAGAAGTAGTTATTAATAGTACCTACATTGTTACCGAGGGTGCTAATAGTTCGAGGGACTAAATAAGTGACTTTCACCCGAGGTAAACACTGTGCATCACGAATACAAGGTAAGTAAAAATATAAAAGTAATAAATGGCCTATATGATTATAATATGGTTATTAAAAAATATCCATATCAATATCAGTTGGAAGTATGAACAATCTACAGGTAGCTGAACACCAAAAATAAAAACATAAATTAGCTAAAGAGTGAAATCAGACGTTAAATCCATATCTAAATCAGATGAACTTATTATATTACAAGTCTCTGCTATATGGATACGGAACTATAAACCAAACCTTTACTACAAATGAAGATCTCTGTCGAATAGTAGAATAGCTCTCGTCTCTAGAGATAGCATAATAGCTATGGTATTTTCTACCATTGCTATTCTGCCACTAATTTTTATTTTCGCCAAAACGCATCGGGCTGAGATTTAGCATACATGTAATTATAATCCCGGAGTCAAATACAAGCTTTTTAGCCCATAAATCCATTTCCATGTGATGGAAATATCCTTAAAACTTTTAGAATAATAAATAAATAGAAACAACGCGTGCGAAACCGCGGACAGAACTTGTATAAATAATTGTTTGAACTAGTATTAACAACATATCGCAATTTAAAAACCGAGTTTAAACGGTGATTTTTCACAACACGTTGTTCAGTACTTAGTGTAGAATACGATTGACGAATTAAACTACATACGTTTAAACCGAGTTTAAACGGTGATTTTTCACAACACGTTGTTCAGTACTTAGTGTAGAATACGATCGACGAATTAAACTACATACGAGAATGCGGTCCCTACTTTATGCAAGTAATACTAAATGATGGCCAACGTATCTACCAGTAAATAGCTACAAGTTGGATCCATTATTAATAGTGAATAGCTACAATGTTAAGATTGATATAAATACGTCTCGGTCGGGCAATTTTCGCTTACTACGTTTTTGTTAATCGTCCACATCAAACATGATTTTGATTATTCTCGCTACGCTAACCTCAATTTTACTCAGTATTTACTACATTAGTACTCTAAAATTCAACTATTGGAAAAAGAAAAAAGTTCCCTTCCTAAATCCAGTGCCAATATTAGGGAATTATGGTGGATACATACTACTCCGGCAATATATTGGTAAAACTACACAAAATCTCTACAAAAAGTTCCCTAAGGAGCCGTATTTTGGCGCGTTTTACGGCACAGAACCAGTGTTGGTCGTAAGAGACCCGGAAGTTATCAAACTTGTGATGACAAAAGACTACTACTACTTCAGCAGCCGGGAAGTTTCAAAATATACGGATAAAGAGGTATTTACACGAAACATTTTCTTCTCCGGCGGGGATCGGTGGAAAGTCACCAGACAGAATCTAACCCCTCTTTTCTCATCATCGAAAATGAAGAATATGTTCTATTTGATAGAGAACTGCGCTCACATTTTCGAGACAATGCTGGACAAGTATATTGAAGAATCCAACGAATTCGAAGGCAGAGGAATGATGGCCAGATATACAATCAGCGGAGTGTGCTCCTGTGCTTTTGGTATCGACACACAAACCATGGAGAAACCAGACAACAATGTATTTGCAAAAATTGCTAACACCATCTTTGAAAATTCGACGTACAGGGGTTTCAAAAACGTCGCCCGAGCGGTCTGGCCAGCCTTATTCTACGGAGCTGGCTTCAAATCCTTCCCTGTATCCATAGACAAGTTTTTCTCAGAACTTCTGATCGGCATCTTCGAAGGTCGAGGATATAAGCCATCAGCTAGAAACGATTTCGTAGATCTCATCCTTGGTTTTAGTGAGAAAAAGTACATTACTGGAGATAGTTTATCGAACATGAAGACAGGAGATAACAAGAAGATAAACCTAGTTGTGGACGATCCTTTACTAATAGCCCAATGCTTGACTTTCTTCGCTGCTGGGTTTGAGACCACAGCTTCAACACTCAGCTTCACGTTGTACGAAATAGCGAAGAACCAAGAAGTCCAGAAGAAAGTGCATGAAGAGATAGATGGATTCTTAAAAAGACACAATAATCAGATTACTTACGAAAGTCTCAAAGAATTGACGTACATAGATGCGTGTATTCATGAAGCCATGCGATTATATCCAGTCCTTGGAGTTCTGACAAGAGAAGTCATCGATGACTACACGTTTCCCTCAGGTCTTCAGGTGCAAAAAGAGATGAGAGTGCATCTACCAGTATATGCACTTCATTATGATCCTGAACATTTCCCTGAACCAGAGGTTTTCAAGCCAGAGCGGTTTTTGCCAGAAAACAGACAGAACATCACACCGTATACTTACTTACCATTTGGAGAAGGACCTAGGATTTGTATAGGTATGTTTGTATGCAAGTACTTACAAAAACATCTTTGGATATAATGCCTTTACATGCATGGTAGGAAGTTTCAAATTCACTTGTTTATAACTTATACATCAAGGTCAATCTTATAAAAAGTACGGATGCTTATCTTATTTTGATTAATTATCATGTCAAAATGTCATGTTTAATGCGGTATCAGCGTTTTTTTGCAATAATCAACATGACAGTGTTTACAAACGAATAAGGTACCTAATAGTAATGTATAAAAACAACAAATATAATTAATTTGTTTTGATACATCAAACATTGCTAGGTACGCTTGTTCGTAGACGTGTTCTACGTACTGCTTCGTGCATAGCATTCCACTACGGTCTTAGATCTTGCTACGATGGCGTTGCATAAACTTATTTTTTTTATGAAACCTGAGGTTTTATCATCGATAAGAGTTTTCGCCGGAGGCCGCGAAATACCTGATCGTTGGGTTTTATGTATTATTAATACATAAATTAAGCTTGTTATCGTATGAAGAACGGAGTTTGAAAAAAAAAGCTTTTACCAAAGTTGCAACAACTTCCCTTTCTAGTTTAGATTTCACTAAATCGCAACGCAAAAAGGTTGACAAAGTGACGTAGGTATAATTTATTGCATCAAATTAAATGTAAATAATTTATATTGATTTGATTTTATAGTAGATGGGTGTTCGTGTGTCCCGCCCGGTACCTTCAAACCGCCGGGAATAGAACCTGTAACTTTTTGCGACACAGCTTGCTCCGAAAAAGTTGAACCCATTTCAAATTAACTTTTATAACCGACTTATATGTATTATATACCTCAGAACTTTGACGGGGTGATCCGATTTTGATGATTCTTACTTTATTTGAAAGCTAGTTCTTCTCGTGTAGTCCCATTTCAATTTGGTCTAGTTCTGACAATGGCATCCACATCCACCGCACCTGGGGGCGCGCAGCAACGCCCCCGCAGTATAATTCTAGCACCGAACTGCAAACCCCAACCCGCATGCGCAGCGTGGGGATTATGGGCATTACCCCCCTTAAGATAAATGCCAAGGCGCTTATGGGGGAGGCCTGCGTCCAGCTGTGGACCAATACAGGCTGTTGAAGTTGAAGTTGAGATAAACAAAAAGGTATTAAAAAATTAAGATATACTTTGATTCCCAGGCATGAGATTCGCCAAGATGAAGATGCTGCCAGGACTACTAACGATCCTGAAGAAGTACCGGCTCCAGCTGGCTCCAGGAATGTCTCCGCAACCGGAGCTGGACTCCAGGACCCTCGTCACACAGCCTGTTGGGGGCATCCATCTGAAGGCATCGGTTAGGGAGGGCTGGGAACAGAGGGTTTATACTAAAATTCAATAAAGTACAAAAAATTACACACTGTATGTTTTTATGTTATAAGCAGTTTCTGCTAGGCTTAAGTATCTAATAATTATTAATTACTAGCTGCGCCCCGCGGCTTGCTCGCCGATCCCACGGGAACTAATTTAGGGGATAAAAAGTAGCCTATGTGTTATTCCAGGCCTAGAACTACCTGTATGCAAAATTTTAGCCCGATTCGTTCAGTAGTTTTTATCGTGAAAGAGCAACAAACACACATACAGACATGTGTACAAACTTTCGCGTGTATAATATTAGTAGAATGTAGGTGTTTCCTTGTTTTTGTTATTTTGGTTGAATGTACAATGTAATAAAATGAGGTTATCTGGTTCAAATAGGTACAAAAACAATGTAATAAATTGTACTTATGCCACATACATAATATTATTAGCTGCGATATGCTATTTTCAACTTACATCCCAGTATCTTACCTATACAACGTGTATCATATGTGTACTACTCCGAAGGAGTTTTCAGACTACAATAATGTTGATCGGTTGTGGTGGAGGGGAGATAATTAAAAATTCCTTTTTTCAGTTTCCCATACAAAAAGTTTTAATTTTCTAGTGCCTAAATAAAGTGACAACCCTGCGCCTGGCTTTGACGAAACGCAAGTATCATAGATTTCTGGACAGACCGGACAGACTTTTAATGACAGAAAGATTCATTTATGGATTAGGAATCGACCCATGCATGTAAGCCCGCGGATATCATAAGAGTCGATTAAGGGACTTCGCCTTTTGGCTTGAAAGGCAACAGTTTTCTTCTGTGTATTACCTATACCTTTGGTTCGATCACCAATCCCAAGTGATTATGGCAATACCCGCCAGATTCAAAGCACTGTCCAGTACCACATCACATCACATCAATGGACTGTGTCAGTAGTTTATTAGATCAACACACAAGAAATCACAAATAGTTAGAAAAAGATATAACTGTGTTATCAAATCAAACAAACAGCGTCAAGTTTATTTCGTATGTTTATCCGTCACTCCACATCTGTGACCATACTGAGTGTCATTTTTCCAAGTGCAAGAAACAGCTGACTTTAGGTTTGTCTTTTAAAAATCATCTGTCCATGGAACTTTGTTGCAGTTTTTTCAGAGATATCAATCGAAATTCGAAAAGTCGTTGAACACAAGTGGTTCCCCGAAGGGTGGAAAATCCCCCTCCCCTACCCCCGCCTTTTTCATACTACACATCGACTCATCCGTAGAACAAAGTCCGTTCTGTAGAGTTGATAGTTTTCAGTAGACGTCAGAGAAGTTGTTGACTTGTGTAACTTTTAAACGGTGAGACTTTTCATTGAGAATTTTTGGTATGTTGTTACGATGCCCCGGCTTAGATATACGCTTTTCGGTATATATTTATTATCCTTTTATTTCTGGAGATAGTGCGTTCCATGTTAATATAGGACGTTTTATGGCGGAAGTAGTGGGGTCCGTTGTGAACATTAAACGTTGTTTTACGGAAACGTCTTAGTTAATTGACGTTCTTTGTTAACATGGGACGTTTTCTGTTGAAATTACATGTAACGTTAGAGTCCTATATGCTTTTTTACCCTAAAATAATGTTAGTGATATTATAAGTACCCTCCATTAAAATTAATTATTAAATTAAGGTTATTATTTAAAACTGTTTAATAAGTTAAAACATCTCAAATTAGGTATAAAAACTATTAAATGGCATCACTTTGAATAGCAAAAAGTCACTTAAAATAAGCTTATTAGAATTTATCATTATGCCCCTTTTAGGACAATGCAGGAGACGCGCAATTAAGAAAATTTAAACTACGCATTCGTTTAATTAATAAACTAACAGTTACATAATTTTTAATTGTTTATTTTACATCAAAACCATATTTGATATAAAATTTTATATTCCATTAAAACACAATCTTTACAATTTTACTAATAAGAATCATTTTTAACATTTAAACTGTACTTAAACTGTCTCGGTGGTATAATAATTAAAATTTAAAATAGCTATTGATCATGTTTATTTATTTTTTTGCTTATTTCAGAGAAACATTGATAAAATACACAAAATTGATTGAAATTGATTGGTATATTATAATATGGTAGCTAGTTACCTGTAATGTTTAGTTTATCATTCGATCTTCTGAAGCATCAGAAGCTCAGAAGCTATTATATTTTAGTGATTCGCCGTTCACCAGGAACTCGGTATAAACTGAACTTAAAGCGCTATACCAGTCTCTGAGCGGCACATATCCATAACATATTTATATTCAGCAGCAAAAACCAATAATAGGTTCACCATATTGCAGCTTTACCTTCAGTTTATACCGAGTTCCTGGTGTACTGCGAATCACCAAAATATCATAGTCAGGTTGGGTTTGATCATATTCAAAAAACAATTTATTTGGGCTAATACCAAATACTCTGAATCAACTTCTCAAATGTTACTCCAAGTAATCTTCTTGTCCTTGTATCTTTCGCAACTTGCCATAGTTATAAATGTCTCTCATACAAACCTTTCCCTCGAAACCTAATAATAATAATGCTAGACATTCCACATGGAACCATCTAGCCCAAGCTGAGCAGAGCTTGTGTTATGGGTACTAGATGACTATTTTACTTAATACAATAGGTACATTACATGGATAGATATTTTTACTATACAAAAAAAATACCCAAAACATAACAATAACCTTATACAACAATACCTTTCAAGTCGAACACGTTAATCTGGGTTACACTGTGAACAACATGGGCTCTTCTTCATTCTTGGCCCATCTTAGTAACAAACGCCACTTATGAGGGGTATAATATAGTTTTGGTTTGAGAAGCTCTCTCGATGACAGACCTGACACTGGCCCCCCTAATTTTGGACGTGTCCCTTCTGTAAAAACCGGTGTGTTATACGTATGTTGAACTTTTTTGCAACTAAGCTTTTGGCCAGCACAATTATTGTCCGACCAATGATGAAACTCTTTGGAACCTTGCTCAACATTAGGGCTCTTATACACGGACTGCACGTCTCAAAAACATGGACTGCAAGTTACCGACTGTCGACGGCAGTCGTTCACTGCAGTTAAATGCAATCGACGGGTGCAGTTGTCTTGCAGTCCGCAACTTGCAGTCCGTGTACATGAGCTCTTAACCTGGATAAAATTTCAGAAGCCACTAATTTAACCAAAGTGTTTAATTAATTGCTTTAGTAGCTGTATAAATCTATAACTAGAAGGCATTTCCAAAGAAAATATACTAGGTTAATTGCTGTAAACCTGCACAGCCGACAGATTAGACTTGATAATTTGGTATTGAGCTGTTGCAGGTAATTTCCTTAGTCCTACCATCTTCATACAGTATTTCTTCCTATATATTATGTAGTTTTTGGCTGATTTCGTCTGAATCAGGAGGCAAAGGTGACGTTTATTATGACATGTAGTTTTCATCAATATGTACATCTGAAAGTGAAAAAAACCGGTATATATAAAATACTTTTTATATTTATGAGTAGTGCAAAACAATGTAAGTAGATAGCAAATGATTAGACAAATTTTAAAGAAAAACCCTCATTATTTATCGATAATTTAAAACGAACAACGTCCTAAACGATTACCTTATTCCAGTTACAACGTCCTACCTCAACATCGAACCAACAAATTGTATGACATTTACCAGAGAAAAACGTCCGATATTCACATGAAATCCTTAAAAGTTTAATGGTTTTCGCATAAAATGGTCCTAAAATTTCATAAGACTATATTTATTCATGTATTATTATTACTGCAAAAACTGTTATACTGTGAGTTTGCACTACGCCAATCGTATTTTCGTACTAAAACGCGTTTCTCTCTAGTTTTCCGTCAAAAAGTGTCTTATATAAACATCGATCGCCCGCAACCGTTTACAGAGAAAATAAAGCAATATTATAGGTAATTTTAATGTTTATTAATTACAAAACTAAATAAAGCGTGTATTACGAAATAGTACAACCGAAAAATGGTCAACTTACCAGCATTTACACTTTTCTTCATATAAACAACAGAAACATTAGAAAATGATGAACTAAATTCAGACTCCCCTGCATCTTTTCTAAGCATTTCCAACCTTTTATGCGCTCATGACATTTCTTAACATATGATTTGTTCATGAAAAAACCTTACCATATTGTTTTTTCATCAAATCTAAAAAAACTAAGCTCCAGAGACAAATACGCCCTCCTTCCAACAAACAACGGCCGAACGGACGAACGGGCCGCGCACTTGCGGCCCGCGCGGCGTCCCTTGGTCACATCATGCGTTTTTTTGCGGAGCTAATGTCAGATAGAACGTTATTCGATTTCATATTTCAGAAACTAAATAAGATACAAAAATTCTAAAAATGTACGTCTGTAGTGTTTGTTCTCCTTATCCCGTCTAGCTATATAACTCATTTTTGCTCTATGATCACATCGGACTCTGTTCTACGGCTAGGTCGACATATTTTGATACACTTTGTATAGGACTAGGTATCCTACAATTAAGTACCTAGATGTAAGCGTGCGATACCGTTCGTCGAATCCCCCTTTTGTGATTCGTTCATGTTCGTTTGGTCAGTTGGTACCCATAATCACATTGTATGTATTAAGATTGCCAAATATATAAATGATAAATACTAAAGACTGGTAGGTACCGACAAGATAATGGCTGGTAGTAGTCAATGACCCGCGTCGTCGTCGGAGCCTGCCGTCGACCGGTGAGCAACCCTCGCGGTTGATTGCTCGTGTTCACATGCAGGCTGGATTATATTGATTGATTTTCATTATTAAGGTTAACCAGTGAAAGTGACGCCCCCAACTATTTTATCCTATTATTACGTTAAACGTTTTAAAAATCCTACGATCAGTTTGTGGTATCTATTATAAGTTTTTTATTAGGTATAAGGCAGAGATACGAAGTTGCGCTTTTTGGCCACCAAACTCTATTTACGCATCCTTTCCTAAACTATATGAGATAAAATTATTAAAGACTTATTAAAAAATAACTTATAATAGATACCACAAACTGAACGTACGATTTTTAAAATTCCTATGATAAACGTAAAAATATGATAAAATAGGTATCGCTGTCATATTGGCTCG
This sequence comes from Eupithecia tripunctaria, assembly GCA_955876795.1. Taxonomy (NCBI): domain Eukaryota; kingdom Metazoa; phylum Arthropoda; class Insecta; order Lepidoptera; family Geometridae; genus Eupithecia; species Eupithecia tripunctaria. Next base: position 10,806,281 of record OY041620.1, read on the forward strand.
GGTATGCTATGCTATGCACCATAAAATACGTACCTGGGTGAACGAGCTTGAGTATATTATTGAAAACACGAATATATTATTATTATTTGCCAATAGATGGCAGGAAGAGTCAATTGATTAGGATAAAGTTAATTATTGAGTTTAAAAAAAAATGTTTATTGTCTCTAGTCAAAACTATGGCTGGATTGTAATGTTTATCAAATAGGTACCTACCTACTTAATATGTATGCCAGACAATAAAACCAAAAAAAGTATCTCATTTTCAGATGCTCATGCTTGATTTATATTTTTTTTAATGTGAGAGCAGTTTGGGTTTTACTCATAAAAATAAAATGTTTTCTGAGAAAAAGTAGCCGTTCTGCTCTGCTCACCACTATTGCGTAGGTAGAGGACCTTACCACAAGATTGTTGGGACAACCCGAAGGTTCTGCGAATCGTGACAGGTTGCACACGCAGAGGCCTTAGTAGGTTGTGCATTAATTTACGAAAAAGTTTTCGTTTTAAGAAGTTTTAGTTTTTCATACACAGGCATATAGTATCATACGATCTCGATAATAAAATTTTCGAATGGCTTTGCGAGATTTCATGGAAGAAATTTTTGTGGAATATATTCATTGACACAAGGTTCAGCGGTGTGCATCTGCAGTACAGCCAGTTTCAGTGAATTATCAAATATAATGTAAAAATAAAAAAAAAAGACGTGTGGCACTCGGGGACTGCCGCGGTAAAGCTATTGCAATGCCATCTAGAGGCGAGTTGCTGAACTAAAGAGACAAACGTCATATTTCAAAAAGTCATTAAAAGTTCTACTATTCATCGATAGATGGCAAAACTAAAAAGTATCACCGCTGTTCCGGTCGGAGTGGGGAGCGTGAGGTTTTTTCGTTACGGAATTTCTGGATTCGGTCCCCGCGCTCAAGGCCCGCGATAGAAGCTATGCAATAGCTTAATATGTTTCAACAACTATCAAAGAAAAGTAGTTCCTCTCTAACCGCTAGAGGTGTTGCAATGCTCGGCGCCATTTTGTATGAAAAACGAAAACTTTTTAAAACGAAAACTTTTTCGTATTTTAATGCACAACCTACTAAGGCCTCTGTGTGTGCAACCTGTCACATTATGTTACATTAATTTTGTTCCTGTAAGCGAGATACAAGTTAGGGTTCATATAGATATAGACTAAAAGTTGCCGAGTGCATGGCGACTGCAAAGCTCAACGGCAGTCGACAACTGCCGTTTCCTGCAGTCGAGCCTTGCATTCATCATCATCATCATCATCATCAGCCTATATAAGTCCACTGCTGGACATACGAGCCTTGAATTGCAATCGGCAAATTACCACCGGTGTATTTGAGACGTGCAATATTTTATCTTATTTTATCGTCTAACACAGGCAATTTTAAAAATCCATCGTGCAGTTTGTAGTATCCATTATAATAAGTTGTGTCATATTGGCTCAGGTATGCGCCGTAATACCATAGAGTTTGGTGGCCAAAAAGCGCAACTTCGTATCTCTGCCTAAGCTTTACAAAATGAAACTATTACAGAACTATTTAACAATGAAATAACTTATAATAGGTACCACAAACTGAACAATGGATTTTAAAAACTTCCTGTGTTTAACGTAATAATAACATAAAATAGTTGGGGGCGGCACTTTCACTGGTGTATGCGCCTTAAAAAATGCTTATAATAGTTTTAATAGATACATTAACTGTACGATAGATTTTTAAAATTTCCTTTAATAATTATGATAAAATAAGTGGCCATGTCATGTTGGCTCGGTATCGAGCTCTCGAAAACCTTTTTCGTATTCGTATATTGCTCACTCATACTAAGCATAGGTAGGTACGTAATACGTAGCAAGGTTTCGGTCAGTTCGATCTAGCATTGAATTGTTTATTGTTCATAGGTGACAGTTCGGACTACCTTGGAGAGTCATATGGACAACAGCATTGTAAAATGCTAATTTATACACTCCGTTCAAGAATCCAAGATATTTTTTGTAAACCAAGGAGTTTCAAATGAAACAAAATAGAGCGAGCACAGAGCACGGAAGGAGCAAATTGCAGAACTATTAAATAATTTATAACTTTGTCAGCTTTCATTCTATTTACTATCTATTTACCATTTCCAAACTAGAATTTGCCACTTCATTGTTGCGCAGTGCAAATCGCACATAAAATTAACTTTATTTTACCTTACCAGTAGGCACATATTATAATATTTCAGTATAAATAGATAGATAGAAAAATCTTTATTGCACACTAAAAAAAATATTTAAAAACAAAATAAACATTACATAAAATACATATGTGATAATTGGCGGTCTTATCGCTCAAGAGCGATCGAGCATTAAATACGAAGTATAAAGTATAAAATGTAAAGCCCACGCCGAAAGAAAGAAGGAAGAAAGAAATACATTTATTTATAACAACAGAAGAAACTTAGTATACGAATATTGTAGCCTACAATTATAATCAAAATATAGAGCCAGACAATCTTATAAAAGTTGTTATAAAAAATGTATTTGTTTAACCTAAATAATAATATGTTGGATTAATAGTCAAGTAGAGGTGCCTAATGCCACACGTGACTGGTTTTAGGGTAGGACACCTAGTTAGTAAATATAGTAGAGAGTAGGGCTTGCATTCGAATATTCGAATATTCGAATATTCGAATATTAAATCATTTCGAATATTCGAATACTGATATTGCAATATTCGAATATTCGATTTAAATAAAAAGTCGAAATTCTGATGTGGATAAAAGGCCACTTAAAAGTTCGCGCGGTATATCCATACAAGACTATACAAGTTTACGTTGTTCAGGTAAAAGTTAAAGGGTTTGGAACACGGTTCGAAAACACTCGGGAGCAATCGGGAGTGCCGCGCGCTACTGCATAGTGCGTTCGCATATTTGACGAGACTCTTCTGTCTATCCGTCTCTGTTGCTCACGTGAATGTTGTTGTGTTAACGCAGAATTATGTTCAGTTGTGTATTGCACGCGGTCGTGGTGGTTATCTTTATTGTACGAAGTAACGCGAACCCAGAACAGGCCGGGTTTCGCGGAGGATATGGCACCATAGACCACATACACACAGTGAGGCAGATTATTAAAAAGTCCGAAGAGTATAATCAGCCCCTGTGTCTGGCCTATGTGGACTATGAGAAGGCCTTTGACTCTGTCGAACCCTGGGCTGTTCTGGAATCCTCACAGCGATGCCAAGTAGACTTTCGTTATATCGAGGTGCCGAGATGTCTTTACGACGCCGCCACCACGAGTGTCCAAGTACAGGACCAGCAGTCCAAACCCATCCAACTGCGCATTGGAGTGAGGCAGGGGGATGTTATATCCCCGAAATTGTTCACGAGCGCGTTAGAAGATATGTTTAAGACTCTAGACTGGAAAGCCCTTGCCTTTCATTAGCATAAACGGCGATTACTTTTCACACCTGCGATTCACTGATGACATAGTCTTAGTGACGGAGTCGCTGGAGGAGCTGAACCAGATGCTGGGCGGCCTAGCTTCAGCCTCGCGACGCATAGGTCTTGGCATGAATTTTGATAAAACAAAGTCATGATCAATGACCTCATTGATCCGGGGCCGGTCGTCGTATATGGACACCCTCTCGAAATTGTTTCCGTGTACACTTACTTTGGGCAAATTCTGCTGCTAAGAAAAATCTAATTAGGGAAGGAGGCCAAGAGGAGGATCCAGTTAGGCTGGGCAGCGTTTGGAAAATTACGTCGAGTCTTGTCGTCATCCATACCACAATGCTTGAAAACCAAAGTTTTCAATCAGTGCGTTCTACCCGTCATGACCTACGGAGCTGAGACGCGGACACCTACGATAGGGTTGATTCACCAGTTCAAAGTCACTCAGCGAGCTACGGAAAGAGCTGTACTCGAAGTCTCTCTGCAGGATAAGATTCGTAACGAACACATCCGACAGAGAGCCAAAGTTTGTGGCATAGCTCAGAGAATTAGCAAGTTGAAGTGGCAGTGGACCAGCCATATCTCGCGCAGAACCGACAACCGATGGGGTAAACGATTTCTAGAGTGGAGACCACGACTCGGCAAACGTAGTGTAGGGCGCCCTCCGGCCAGGTTGGATGACTATCTGCGAAAGATTCCAGGCAGATACTGGATGCGTCAAGCTGAAGACAGGACAGGGTGCTGTGACGCTCATTAGGGGAGGCCTATGTCTAGCAGTGGACTAATATAGGCTTATGATGATACAAATAAGATAAAGTTAGAGAGGAGTAATTGCTAATTTTATAATTTGTGATTTAAAAGACTTTTATATGTTTTTGTACTTTAGTAAATACTAACGCGCTATCGTTACTTAACGTGTTTATTTACTTGTTATTGTGTTAAATTTTATTAAAATGCCCTAGATTTTAAGACTGTTTAAATTTTTTCTGGTTTAATGTGCGTGTAAATCGCCAATGTCTTGTCGTTACAGCGACACATATTTGATATTTAAAATTGTTCATGGAAATAATACTTATTACAATAGAAAATGTGATTTTAATAAAAAAAATGTTATTTTTTTTATAATATTCTATTATTCGAATAATATTCGAATATTCGAATAGTAGCCGAAAAATATTCGAATATTCGAATATCAAAATTTTTCGAATATTTGCAAGCCCTAGTAGAGAGTGGTTTGGCCTAGGGCTGTTTTCGAATACCGATCGTGAACGTTAGGTTAGGGACACCCTCCATGGCCGAATGTTACGTAGAAATATCGCCGCTAGAAGTTAAGTTCGCCGTTCTAGACTTAAGACATAGAGAGTATCTGGTTTCTATAAATATGTTATAACTAGCTGCGCCCCGCGGCTTCGCATGCCTATCCCTCGGGAACTGATTTATGGGATATAAAAGCCTATGTGTTATTCTAGGAACTACCCGTATGTAAAATTTCAGCACGATCCGCTCAGTAGTTTTTGCGTAAAAGAGCAATAAACATACATGTTTACTGATATACATAAACACAAACTTTCGCGTTTATAATATTAGTAGGATAATGATCAAAAATGTAAATCAGACCAACCAAGATTTTGGTACTTTACATAATAAAAATCATAAAAACATCCTTTTTCATACAAAAATATAAATGATTGAACACTTATTGTACTAGAAATTAACATAAATAAAAGTATTACATCTAATTAAGAAAAACATAGTACCACTGAGAACAATTTCACACTGGCATTCTTAAGATGGAAAAAATATCATAAAAAATAAGATAATAAATCCGGCTGCGAATGATGTTATGATGATTAATGCTCTAAACATAAATATTTTACAAATCATAGACGGCAGCTCAAAGCTAGATGATATTTTATAAATAAATCGTTTAACTCGTAACCCTATGTTTTATTTATTAAACTAGATCATTCAATCGTGATTCATACAAAGATTGATCGGATATTAATGATGATCATTATAATGGACACGGATAATGATCGTTATATGACAAGATCCGCATCCGTAAATTTAACTTGTAATTAAATTTAACCTACGGTGCTTCCCAGAAAAGAAAACTAAGTGTTTGTTTTAGCTGGTAATGGTAGTAGTTAAAAGGGCACGCATAATAACCAGGGGGGCGTACGTCATCCGTCGACTACGTTCGTTTTTCAAAGTAGACCTCCAGGATCAAGTTGAGAATACCTAGTTGATTGAGATTTTTCCGGCATGATGTGCTTATGTTTACTTACAAAAATCGTGTAGCTTATTATTACGATTTCTGTGTTTTTACCTATTACATAATATCTTCGTAAGTTATGGTCCGATTTGGGCAAGTCAAAAAGATATACCTTTCATTCTTATGTCTTAAAGAAGCGTCTGATCGAAGCTACAAGTGATACGATGAGATAATGTATATTTGAAGGATAGACGGAACACGTTGTGGTACACTGTACAGCCACAAAGGAGGCCAGACACAAAACAGGGCTGAAATGCCTCATTGAGGAATCAACCCCATCCACACCCACAGGAAAGCTGAAACGAAGCTGTCAGTCACCCAAAGTCCTGCTCCGATACTTCAAGGAGCTGGGCTGGTTAGGGCCTGCTTAGGCAGGGGGATAATGCACAATACACTCCTATGCGAGACGTCCGTGCAGATCTTAGTTCCCCCACTTAGAATTAGAATTAGAAGGATCGACGTGATCCATCCACTTTAATCGTTTTTCAAAGTAGACCTCTTAGATTCTGAACATCGCGTGGCACACCCACTTTACCCGAACCCGCTAATAACTTACCAAGTACAATTGATGATAAATAAATAATCCAAGAATGCGACCTCGACACTGTTTACGTAGACATTTGGATTTTGTCTGCAACTTAAATCTTATGCAATCTGTCGAAATACCTAACAGTTTCGTTGATCCGTTTGATTTGCATATGGGTTTTTATATTCCAATCATGTAGGGAGGATTTTTAGCTGATCAGCAGACTAATTCTGTAATTTTTTTTTTTAGTTTGAATTTAAACTCGAATTCACCTCACTTCGAACTTCATTACCACGCTCGTCACTGAGGCGCTACAAGCATTATCGAGTTTTAAAGAATACAAAACTTTAAACTCACAGCGGATTCAGCTTAGTGAGGTTCGAAATGAGTTTATAGAATGAGCCTGATGATCACAGATCAACAATGAACCGAAGGCGCTGAGAGGAGACCGAAATTCTGTCATCATCAACTACTCAATGGTCTGTTACAGGAGTTCCAACATGTCGACATATTCAACGATAGTCTAAGTCATATTTTTGCCTTAGAGCATATCTTACCTTAAAATAAAATATGTTTTTTTCTATTTGCTTATCATAATGTTTCTCCATTTTATGTTACCTGTTAAATGTTTGGTTTTATTATTATAAATGTATGTGTCTGTGTACTGTATTTTTGATTAATTATAGTTCTAATATTTGTATTTAGCGTAGTTAGTGCTTTGGTGTAAACTGTTAGCTATAGTAAATGTTTTCTAAAATAAATAAATAAATAATAAATAAATAAATCTGAGGAACCAAAGAAATATAATTCTGACACTAACTTAATTTATAATTTTAATTTATGGAAAGCCTCTGTTAAGGCGCATACGCGATTGAAAGTGGCGCCCAACTTATTTCATTTTATTTTATTATTATTACGTTAAACACAGGAAATTTTAAAAAGCCATCGTACAGTTCGTATTGCTAGGTAGTTGTTATTTTTTTTAAGATTCAAGATTCTAATATTTACTTGCGTCAAACATGGTATACAATCATTGATTAATTAAAAAGGGAAGATGAGGTACTAGTTTCTCGAAAATGGACACCTCATATTGTGTAAAATTGTGTGCTCCCACCTCAGTCACCGTCGGACCGGCGCGCGCGGCGGCACGGGCGGTCGTGATTCGCGTGAAATATTGTTGTCTCGGTCTCACTTCGGTCTTAGATACGTCTTTCCGTCTTTATTCTTCTTTGTATTGCACAGGACTGGAAATATAACTGTGAGCGTATGTGTTTGCGTGTAGTTATAACACATGCCAATTTTTGAGTAAGCGCTGGGAGAACGTAACCTATCTTCCCTTTTTAATTAATCAATGTATACAATACAGGTAATATAATTACAAATAATGTGCCCATGTCTCGCTATGTCCAGCATACAATAATATAATAATGACGACCTCTGTGGCGCGGTGGGCGAAGGTCCGCCTGCGACTCAGGAGGTTGCAGGGTTCGATTCCAACCTCGGGACAAATATTTGTACGATCTGCAGGTATTTGTTCAGAGCGTTCTGGATGTTTTCTATATATAATATATATATAAATAAAAAAATTATCTATCTATGTAGTGTATTGTATTATTTATATCAGTTATCTAGTACCCATAACACAAGCTCTTTTTAGCTTGGGGCTAGATAATGCTGTGTGAATAGTCCAGCATTATCATTATCAACACCAAAAATAATATCTTCAAATACAATTATAATTTGATATTAAAAAAAATCGTTGAAGTCATAAAAATGTCTTTGTTTCAGCCATTTTAACAATTTGATTTTAAATAAATGGTTGTTCATTATTTTAAGGCGCATACCCGAGCCAATCTGACAGCAATTCCCATTTTATCATATTTTTACGTTTATCATAAGAATTTTTTAAAATCCTACGTTCAGTTTGTGGTAGGTATCTATTATAAGCTATTTTTTAATACCTCTTTTATAATTTTATCTCATATAGTTTAGGAGGAGATGCAAAAATAGAGTTTGGTGGCCAAAAAGCGCAACTTCGTATCTCTTCCTAAGCTTTACAAAATGAAACTATTACAGAGGCATTAATTAATAGCTTATAATAGATACCACAAACTGAACATAGGATTTTTAAAAATTCCTGATATAATAGTTGGGGACGCCACTTTCGCTGGTGTATGGTTTTATACACATTGACAAGCAGCTTTTAGTGTACTTGGCTGAATGTGGAGTTTCTTTCAAAATTAATATATTAGGGTCTCTCTAGAATAATTGTCCCTGATTCCTTACAAAATTTGCTATTTCGTAAATATAGAGCGATAGTTCCGATTTAACTTGCTAATTAATAACTACGAGGTTTTACTGGTAGATAGTAGATATAGCTTTACCTAAGTATTAAAACCTTCTACATAAAATATGTATTTAGCACTGTAGATAAACCGACTTACCACTATGCAAAACAAATTATGCCATAGATTGTGTTTTTTATTCATTTAAAATCAAATCTTGAACTAAGATTTTTGTTATTATAACCAACGGAACGTGCAGAGTAATTAATGACGAACTTACCTGTAAGTGAAGTTCTATCCTAATTACCCTAGCGTCCCGGATACATACATCCACACATCCATCCACAGCCTGTATCGGTCCACTGCTGGACGCAGGCCTCCCCCAGATAAACGCCTTATTGTCTTTTAATTCATGGGGGGGTAATGCCCATAATCCCTACGCTGGGCATGCGGGTTGGGGATCGCAGTTTGGTGGAAGATTTGTTCCGTAGGGGGCGCTGCTGCCCGTCCCCCAGAAGATATCCCTTAGTCGCCTCTTACGACACCCACGGGAAGAATTGGGGTGGTGCAAATTCTATGCCGCCGGCACCACACGGCATGGATACATACACTCCCTTACATAATTGGAGTAGGGAACACTTCAATAAAATTTAGTAAATTGTCACTTAAAAAAAATAATTTGCTCTTAACTAAATGATAGGCAAGTCAAAGTTGAATACCATAGTGAAAATTAGAAAGAGATTAGAAAAAAAATAAAGAAAAATAAAGAAGGCTTTAACTCAACTGGTGAGTGGTGGAAGGCGCATATTCGTGTGATACACTCAGGGCAATTCCCGTACTGAGAGAAGTTCAAGTCCCGTTAAAGTGGATTTTTTAAATCATAAGGGTCATATAGACGACTGCACATCTAAAATACACGAACGTCAAGTTGCCGTCTTCAAGGGGCGCTGCAGTCGACGTCCACATTTAAGCGTCTGTGTATTTGAAACGTGTGGTGCGGTGTATATGAGCTTAGGGAACTACATTACCCCATCTTATTAATGACAAAATGGGTCGTAAGTTCAGCCAGAGGTTGAATTGAAACGCATCCAAGAATTATAAAAAATAAATACATAGGTACCAACAAGTGAACAAAAGCTTTTACCTCGGCTACCAGCGAAGTGTGGAGGTAAGTATTAAAAAAAAATGAAAAACTAAAAATCCACCCTTTTTTAAGTTCTGCGGGATAAATACTTATCCCCAACGAATTTTTAAGGGACCATCGAAATCATCCTCTATAGAACTGCAAAAGAATTAACAAAATCGTTTCATAAATGGCAGAGAAATCAACGAACATATATAAAAAAAACCTACATGCCTGCAGCTGAACATAGAACATCCTCCTTTTTTCTAAGTTGGATCTATCTATCTATCTATCATTGCGCATGAAAATGTGCAGAAATATTGGAAAGCTTAAAACTCAAATCATGGCAAATATCCCGCTGTAAATGACTTTAGGGTTCATTAATTTGTTTGCATAAATAATCATTAAATGCTTCACTGGGTTCTTTACACCATAAGTAATAAGTGGTTGGTAGAACCAAGCAAAAACTTAAGGAAGTGGACAGTGAAAGTATAATATGCAAAGACCTTCAATGTACATACCTCCCTAATTATTTACGCGTTAATGGTTAGATTGTTCTATCGATTAGAAATAGATGATCCTTGAATTTCATTGCGGTAAAAAAAACCTCTTCAACAGATGTAGTTAAATGTCTACCATTTGATGTCATTATACACTAAACACTAACACCTTCATGGCCCAAGACGCAGGTGCCAGTCTCTATCTGCGTGGAGCTGGGCAGTGAATGCGTTATACATTATACACTAACACCTTCATGGCCCAAGACGCAGGTGCCAGTCTCTATCTGCGTGGAGCTGGGCAGTGAATGCGTTATACACTAACACCTTCATGGCCCAAGACGCAGGTGCCAGTCTCTATCTGCGTGGAGCTGCGGCGCGCCCCTGCGGGTCGCACCGCAGAGCTGGGCAGTGAATGCGTTATACACTAACACCTTCATGGCCCAAGACGCAGGTGCCAGTCTCTATCTGCGTGGAGCTGGGCAGTGAATGCGTTATACATTATACACTAACACCTTCATGGCCCAAGACGCAGGTGCCAGTCTCTATCTGCGTGGAGCTGCGGCGAGCCCCTGCGGGTCGCACCGCAGAGCTGGGCAGTGAATGCGTTATACACTAACACCTTCATGGCCCAAGACGCAGGTGCCAGTCTCTATCTGCGTGGAGCTGGGCAGTGAATGCGTTATACATTATGCACTAACACCTTCATGGCCCAAGACGCAGGTGCCAGTCTCTATCTGCGTGGAGCTGGGCAGTGAATGCGTTATACATTATACACTAACACCTTCATGGCCCAAGACGCAGGTGCCAGTCTCTATCTGCGTGGAGCTGGGCAGTGAATGCGTTATACATTATACACTAACACCTTCATGGCCCAAGACGCAGGTGCCAGTCTCTATCTGCGTGGAGCTGCGGCGCGCCCCTGCGGCGCGCCCCTGCGGCGCGCCCCTGCGGCGCGCCCCTGCGGCGCGCCCCTGCGGGTCGCACCGCAGAGCTGGGCAGTAAATGCGTTAATAGAATGAGATTGTGATAATGAATTTCAGTGGTTTTCTAGTGAAAAAACTAGGCCTAGATCTTAGTAATCACGGGTTGCCCGTAGTAAAAAACAAGAATTACATAAAATTCAACTTTTTTTTCGTTCCCTTGGTTGTGAAAACAGTACCTATTCATTAAAAACATTACGATAAAAAAATGAAAATGCACTGTTTTGCACCTAATTTGGTCTAAATCTCACTATGAGTAGGTAGATAGAATAAGAGTTTTTGTCAGTCATGTTATTGTGCATTCACATAGCACGAACTTTTGTGAACAAGCACACCATAAAACACACAATTCTCTGATTCCTAATTACAAAGACAAGTTTGTGAGCTCACAATCTTCGTTTGGCAACAATCACGACGCGGTCTTACTACGAAAGGGCTTATCTAACGATTGAAATCTTTATATACTCAATACTCAATATATTTATTGCAACATGTTGTACAGGATCTTAAGGATAAGGGGTATCAAACATGCACCCGGATAGGGCGCGGCAATATTTAGCTAGGTGGCTTATAATCTAATGTCTTAACTAATTATTATTCTACTCACAAACATAATATTATTGTAATAGGTTTTATCTTTCCTTATTACTAATGAGATCTAATTTATTAAAGTAACTAATATGATTTAACAAAGAAATTAGAAATCTAAAAACTCTTGTAGAGAATAAAAACTGTTTTTTATTAGGAATTTTTTCAACAGAGACCTAAACTTGTTTATTTTGGATTCATTTTGAATTTCTGAAGGAATTTTATTATATATTTTTATAGACCTAGCATAGGGTCCTGAGTGAAACATTTCCATTTTAGAGAAGGGTATATCTAGTCTATTGTTGGGTCGGAGGTTTGGTGGTCTAGTATAAACTTTAAAGAGGTCTAGATTTTTTTTTACAAATAAACTTATTTCTAATATATATATTCCTACCATTAAAATTGCACATTAGCCTATACTAAACTGCCGCCAAAACTAAACTAAACTAACTTGACATGACTAAAAATATTGCCGTTCCTTTCACAAGGATCGAAATAAAAAGGTATAGCATCATTTTAGTTCTGTCTAATTATAATAATAATAATGTTATTAATAATAATTGTTTTAGTTTAGTTTTGGCGACACTGAATTGATACTTACCAATAAAAATAATAACATGCAGCGCACGTAAATAACTATACATATCCACAATACAGTCTGTAATTGTAAATAATACAAAACGAGTAGGTACATAGTACGAGTATTAACTAGGTTCCTTTCCGGTATCGTGACCAGATCCGTGCTACGGAGTAGGTACCTATACTTGAGCACTTGGTGACCTAAGGCAGGTTCTGTGCATAGGTAAGGTAAGTATAGGTACTAACTTACCGATTGCTTATCTATTTATTGAATAATTGAGTTTGTTTTATGAAAATGAACAGTTTTGCACCTATCAATCTCAGGAAACCCGGCAGTCTATAGAAGCATTTTTTGTTTTGATTCGTAGGTCATTACTTATTCTTTGGTTCCTCGGTTGGGTTTTTTCATAAGTGGTGTAGTTTTCTTGTAAATATACAAAAACATCATTTTTGCGCCTACGTTGCTCCAAAAACGTATTCTGTTATATACACCGACTTCAATTACATGGTTTTCCACAGGTAAGTTAGGTACTAACTTAGCGATTACCTACTTATCTATTTATTGAATAATTGAGTTTGATTTTTAAAACTATAAACCGACTTCAATTACATGGTTTTCTCATAGATGCCAGAACAAGATCAAATTAAAATGGGAACAGACGAAAAGCCCTAGCTTTCAGATAAAAAAAGAATTATCAAAATCGCATCACCCAGTCAAAATTCTGAGGTAACAGACGTAAAAAAATACAGTCGAAATGAGAACATCTTTTTGTAAATAACAATGAAATTATAGAAATAAATAAAATCTAGCATGCCGCCAAAACTAAACATACAACTGAAACAATTGAGCTAACTGCAGACTCTTTTACAAAATCTACAGGTAGCTCAGCTGATCCATATCATTGCACACTACCATTCGGAAGCGTACCCAAGACGCTGAATGCATTTCCCTGCTGTATGGCAGTGCTGATGCGCTTTGTGTGCCAGATACTTGTTATTGCTCTCTTACTTATCACGCTTATCATAGAACATTAGAAAAAAAGTTCGGAACATGGCTTTGGATAAAATCAATCGAGATTTTGTTTGAAACGTCTTTAGATTCGAAATAATGCAGACCGTTTGACCAGTAAATCGATATTTATTTAATTTGTTGACCGACTGTTAAAATTGAAAAGCATATGATATCACTCCCTGAAAAGTAAGCTTTTTAATGATGTAAGAATATTTTTAATCGGTCCACTAGTTTCGGAGCCTATTCCAAATTAACAAACAAACAAACGATTAAATCTTACTTCTTTATAATATTATATATCAAGTATAAGTAGATATTGATTTTATTAATATAGTATAAATTATAGGATCAATAGGGTATATGCATGTGACTTCAAAAAAGCTATTTTTTTGTTACGTATTCTCTAGTGATATAGAAATATATCTCTGTATATTTATTTTTGTATTTTATGATATTTTTATTGTAAAATTTAATCATTGAAAACTAGATATTTTAAGTCTCAACAGCAAAATCTCTAAACGCAACGCTATTGGCACGTGAAGCGTGAGGTCATACTTGAACATTTTTGTATGGGCATGAAGTTTTGACTTTGAGTTTACATATGGAACTCGATGATCCGTGACGTCATAAAATGCAATGGCTAACATGGCAGCGATTTTATCACCCGAAACTGAGTGTAGTTTTACTTTTAGTTTTTTACCTTAATAATTAAATTTTTTTGGGTGTTATATTATTTTCGTTTATGTATTAACCTAAATAATCGATTAAAAATCCATGCAAATACCCTATTGATGCATTATTGTATCCGTCAGAAACAGAGAGTGGCAGCGGGAATCCCCAGGCCCTAGAAATACTTAAGGTCAAGAAAGATGCAATGACCTTCGCTTCCCTTCCCTTCACTTATCCTGGAGGCCTACGTTCATACAGTGAAAAAAGAAACTTCTTTTTTATCGTGTTCAGAGCTTTGTTTCAACAGCTGGCGGTAAATGACGTGTGTGGCAAAAGTTTGTAGGTATCATGTATAATTCGAGCGTCGTCGTTTCGTTCGATTGGTTAGGTACTATCGTACGAAAGCTGAAATATCACAAACAACGGTAGCTTCTGGGCTCTGGGAAAAACAGAAACTCTACCTAGTTTCTGTTTCTACCAGCGTTTTAAGGTTTTTTTTTCATATTATTGCATATTGTAGGTACATTGTTACCTAAAAAAGCGAGTTGAAAGTAAAGTTTTTAGCCCCAAAACGGAGTTTGGCGCCCGAGCGCAGCGAGGCTGCTAATGTTTGAGCCGTTCGAGGGACTAAATCAGTTACTTTCACCCGAGGGTATATGCTCGTGACTTCAAAAAAGCTAATATTATTTTAGATATAGAAATGCATCCGCATATTTATTTTTTAAGATGTTTGTATTGTGAAATTTAATTATTGAAAAGTAGATATTTTAAGTTTTAAAAGCGAAATGTCTAAACGTAACGCTATTGGCACCAAAACCATGCATATACCCTATTATTGCGCTTTTCATCACGAACACAAGTAAACATAAATTTATACTAATAATAGTATAAGAGGAAAGATTTCATTGTTTGTTGGTTTTTTTATACAGGCTCCGAAACAACCGGACCGATTTAACAAAATCTTTCACACTTAGAAAGCTTACTTTTCAAAGAGTGACATAGGCTATATTTTATCGGAATTCCCACGGGAACGGGAACTACGCGGGTAAAAGCGCGAGGCACTGCTAGTCATGTATAATTCGGGCTTCGTCGTTTGTTCCCCGTGACCTTTTCTAAGTTATGGAAATAAAGCATTTTCGAGTTTGAGTTTGAGTTCGAGTTTGAATTTGAGTTCGATGGTACTATTATATTGTACAAATCGAAAGCTGAAATTTCGGAAGTTTCTGGGCTACCTACCTAGTTTCAGTTTCTCCCAGCGTTTTAAGGTTTTCTCAAATTATTGTTTAATAATATTTACTTATCTAATTATTAAATCGAAAACTTAATTTATAGTAAACTAGCGACACGACCCGGCTTCGCACGGGTGCAATACTGATGTATTAGACATATAAACCATCCTCTTGTATGACGGTTCGTTCGCAGAACCGTCATACAAGAGGATGGTTTATAAAAAATAATCACTCTATCTATTAAAAAAACTGCATCAAATTCCTTTGCGTAGTTTTAAATTTTATACTATGTAGTGAAAACTTTGCTTTATGCTTGGTGAATTTCTGAGTTTAGGCGGAGGTGTCATAGTTTTTCAATAGTTGTGTTGATGCAGGAGTTTTCCCTGATCTCATGAAATATAGTAAACTGGTTCCTCTTTATAAATCAGGTAGCCACACTGATCCGGCCAATTACAGGCCAATTTCAATACTTCCTGCAATGAGTAAAGTTTTTGAAAAAATTATTCTCACACAGTTGTCCTCTCACTTCAACCTCAATAGGTTGTTACATGAAAATCAATTTGGCTTCACCAAGGGTAGATCGACAACTGATGCTGGTACAGTTCTATTAAAGCACATATTGGATGCATGGGATAAAGCTAAAAACGCTATTGGTGTATTTTGTGACCTTTCTAAAGCTTTTGATTGCGTTGATCATGGTACATTAATAAATAAACTAAGACCTTATGGAATTCAAAACAAGGCACTGGACCTTATGCAATCATATTTATCTGATAGAGTCCAAAAAGTAGATGGTAAAGAAAGATCTAGGGGATCAAAAATCGATTTAGGAGTCCCGCAAGGATCAATATTGGGTTCTTTTCTATTTTTAGTATATGTAAATGATCTCCCATTTCTAGCAAAAGATCTGTGTGATATAGTCTTATTTGCTGATGATACTTCATTGATTTTTAAAGTTGACAGAAATAAACATAATTATGACGATGTAAATAATTCTCTTTCACAAATACTAGATTGGTTCACCGCCAATAACCTCTTACTCAATGCTCCAAAAACCAAATGCATAAAATTCATGTTACCAAATGTAAGAGAGCTCCCAACTAAGATAATGCTAAAGGATGAGATTGTTCACCTTGTAGACTCAACTGTTTTCCTAGGGTTACATATTGATTCCTCTCTTCAATGGAGACCGCAAATTGATGCTCTCGCAAACAGACTTAGTTCAGCAGCGTATGCGGTTCGAACAATTAGATACATTACCGATGAAGATACAGCTAGGTTAGTTTACTTCAGTTACTTCCATAGTGTTATGTCTTATGGTATTTTGCTTTGGGGACAGGCAGCTGACATCCAGACTATCTTTGTTCTTCAGAAAAGGGCGGTACGCGCTATTTATAAATTAAATCCACGTGACTCGTTGAGGGAATTATTTAAAGAAATAAATATTTTAACAGTAATATCGCAATGCATCGATGAAAATCTAATGTATACACACAAAAACAGAGATAACTTTATGAAAAGGTGTGATGTTCACAATAAAAATACAAGAAACAAGAACAAATTACACATCCCATCATATAGATTACGAAAGGTAGGGAAATCATTTGTGGGCAATTGCGTAAGATTCTATAATAAGCTTCCATCTGAAGCAACTGAGCTCCCTATTCGTAAATTTAAACTGTACATAAAACGAAATCTTATCAAGAAAGCCTATTACTCCGTAGATGACTACGTAAATGATGTTAATGCTTGGACGGATGTCGCCCAGTTCCGCACAGACAATAGTATGTAAGACCAGTAAGACTTAGTTATCCTAAGATTGTATTAGTTGATAAGCGATGGACTTGCTAGTGGTTTCTTTTTCACTTCTTCCGCTAGTGGACAAAAAATTTAAGTGAATTAAAGTCAATTGCACCTTATTTCTTGTTGATAGTAATAACAATTTATCAAGCTGTTTATATATAGTAAAAAATTGACTTGTCTAAGTACTTATTTTGTAAGTCTAAAGAAATAAACGATTTGACTTTGACTTTGACTTTGACTTTTTAACTTATGCGCCATTTTTTTCCACAGTCCCATTGTATTTTAGCGTTTGTATTTATGTGTTTGTTCATTATCAATAAACTAAATAAATAAAAATAAGCTTTTAGTACTATGGTGTAGTGTGTGAGCTGTGCTGACTTAGAATTTGCACCACCCCATCTCTTCCCGTGGGTGTCCTAAGCGACTAAGGGTCCACCAGTCGTCCAATACAGGCTTTTGAGGTTTTGAAAAATCTACTTCGAAGCGTCTTGATGGAAGTTGCGTTCTGCCTTAGTAACTTCGCAACTGCGTATAAAAAAACCTAGAGTAGGAGCCCAGTTTCAGTATTTTGCCCCTTTTGTATCCTGAGTAAAGGTACCTGTTTTAATCCTGGCAAGACTGGTTTTATGCAGTACGTGTACCTGCCAAGTTGAAGACTGCAAACTTGTAGTTACGGTGGAAATATTTTGATTAGCTGGATTAGCTGGCTCCGCATGAGTTCAGTTTTTCATTGCGACACCCTAAATACCTATTTACACAATACAATCAGGTCTAATAACTAGGTAAGTTTAAGTTAAGATCACAGTATGTAGGTACATACTTAAACTCACCTAGTTATTAGACCCTGATTGTATAAATGCAAAAAATGATGAATATAGCATTGAAAACCGTAACAACCCGACTCAAACCCCGTTTTTTTTTACTTTTTTCTCAAAATAAGATGAAAAAGCACTAAAGAAATTCAGAAATTAGCTATAGCCATTTTGATGATTTGAGGTGATAAAAACACTATTTACTCGTAATACTAACCACCTGGTAACATCACAACATTCTATAGTTTTTGATCAAGTTACTCTTATGTTATATTGTTTTTTCTTGCTCTGTTTATTTAGCTATCATTGTGTTATTCAATGGCGGAAATTTCTTTGGTTTATGTTTATCTTGTTTTGTATATTAAGAATAATGAACATTTATAAAAAATTGAGTATTTCCTAAATAAAACGAGACAAACTACTCAAATAACACAATCTCGCGGGTAAAAAGATGACACCTTAGCAACCAAACCCAAGCTCTACAAAACTGACTTTTATTTATTCTTATGGCTGACTAACTGAGTCCCAAGCATAAGACAATTTACAGAAAAGAAGAAGAGCAGTGTTCTTTTATTGAAACAAATAAACAAACGCTAATTTAATAGAAACTATACTCTGTTGAAAAGTGAAAAGTTTAAACCTGAGAAAAAGATGTATTATTTTGAAACGGCTCCAATTTTAGAACCGTTAAAAAAACTTTACGCTTGTTTTTTCCTCTTAGGTAGGTAGTTATATACATATGCCTACTTTTGCGGCTTGAGATTCGCCCACTAAAGTGGCCCTGCATCACACGTGGGTAAAACCGGGTACCTTCGATATTACCACAGAAATATTCAAATAAACCACTTTAATAATATTAAAATAACTGCGTTCTAATTTTGATGACGTACTATTACCCAATAGGGCCTTGGAGTTTAAATTACCTGATTAGGTGGATTTTTGAGTTTATTTATAACTGTCGTTCAAATAAACTTTTGAATCCGTCATGGCCATGACTATTAACACTAAAGATAATTTGCAAAACACTAAATACATTTACAACGGGATATTTACCATGATGATTGTGTATGATTGATTGTGTGTCTGTATAAAATCTAATAAATTATTATTATTTTTTGAATTATATAATATTAATTAGGTAATTAATCAAATTGTGTATCCTTAATTAATGTAAGTGGTATTGTTACCGTTTTAATTAAAGTAAAATAAAATAAATAAATGATTTGAGTTTTGAGCTTTCCAATATACATAATTATGTATATCAATTATTTCGTGATGATGTCGACATGAAACTGTATCGAAATATTGGAAAGCTCTAAACTCAAATAATGGTAAATATCCCGTTGTAAATGTCTTTAGTGTTTTTGAAATTATGCTAACAGAACAAGTCCATTTGACAAATATAGCTGAGCTGATGCTCCAGCATATGGACGAAACTTTGAAAAAGTTTATATTTTTTAAAGTAAAGAATACTAGGCAGGTACAGGAAATAAGGTGCTATTTTTGATCTGTCCACTTCTGTCAATGAAACCAAACGGACAGGCTGTCAAACAACCCAGAAGGATGTATGCAGTGACTAGGCCAACATCCGATCTAAACTGGTCCAAATCGGGGTGAGGTCAGGTGCAGGAACAACAGCTCAACGTGCTTTTTGAGGCACGGAGGTGTAACACCGCCAATTTTCTGACTACCAGCTGTGCCGGTCGTAATTGTAAAATTTCATAGTCTTACATTAAAGTTATTTGAAAAAAAATCGAACGATTGAGCCTTTTGGCGGGACGGACGTATCTTAGAATGACGGGTTTTTTACAAAATGGCGGGTTTGATTCTCTTTTGCGCCCAGACAGATTTAAAAAATCTTTGAAGCAATTTACTTTGTTATAAAACTGAAGTCTATATTTTATTTAAGATACTATCCCTCCATTTGGCATGGCCGTGGCCATGTCCCTCTGTAGAGTCTGTTCAAAGAGAGAATCGTCGTGGCGTTTCGGTGAACTAACACTTTTAGTCGTACTGCAATGTCAGAGAATTGTTGTCAACGCAACATGTTGTCAATTGACACACGAGCGCTCTTCATTCCCACGACGCTTCTCTTTTTGAACAGACTCTATAGTGCGTAACAACACACAAATAAAAGGTACATTGAAAAAAAATCAGAAGTACGAAATAACAGCGAGTCTCTCGCACGATAATTTATTATAACACACACAGCGCCCCGCGGATTCGCACGCGTCGATCCTATGGAAACGTTTAAAGGTGATATCTATCCCACGGGATCTGATCTATGGGATAAAAAGCCTATGTTTAATTCCAGTATTAGAATTAACAGTATGCAAAATTTCAGCCTGATCCATTCAGTAGTTTTGACGTGAAGAGGCAACAAACATCCATCCATACATCCATACAAACTTTCGCATTTATAATATTATGTTATGTGAAGTGATTACATACATTTAAAATTGGCAGTTGGCTACAAGTTTCCACGAAGAATTAATCGAATTGACATTGTCACAGCGGAAGTTAAACCTATAAAACCATATTTCTTACTTTATGTATCGGTATGTCAATTTAACTCCAATGAATAGGTCTACCTTGTGTAAGTTGTAACGTGAGCCATGTTATGAGCAATTAATATCAATGATTAAAGTATTTTTATTATGCCCGTTTTAAGTCACCAAGGCAAGGGACGTCAAGTGAGAGTAATACATGAGTGAAAAGGATTCTTCATCTAACAACAGATGGACATTGGGCAATATTGTGGTATAGGCACCTACCGATTTTATGTTTCCTAAAATTTGTTTCCTAATAAATAAATATTATAGACTTAACCTAGAAAGGGCAGGAGGCAGAATGTTCTTTTAATAAAACCACGTTTGTTTTTAGGTAGGTATAGTTGGTAGAGTATAGTTGTAGATACATATATGTCTATGTAACCATAGAGCTTTTATACTATATAAACTCTATGTATGTAACCTATCCTCAGTCACTTACTTTCTCGTTTTTAATACTAGTCCTTCATTAAAATTTTAATAAAAAAGATACCTACATTGCCACTAAATAACCTACACTTCAAGAAGAAATTACCAACACTACGTCCCCACTCAAGAACCCGTTTACCCCAGCAGTTGTTAGTTCTTCGCGAGATATGGCTGGCCCAGCCACTTCAGCTTACTAATTCTTTGAGCTATGCTATGATGAGACAATAATAATATGAGTGCTGCGCACTAAGATGTGTTTGACTTTGT
Organism: Eupithecia tripunctaria; assembly: GCA_955876795.1. Lineage (NCBI taxonomy): Eukaryota > Metazoa > Arthropoda > Insecta > Lepidoptera > Geometridae > Eupithecia > Eupithecia tripunctaria. Next base: position 10,827,342 of record OY041620.1, read on the forward strand.
CTAATAGGGTATATGCATGTGACTTCAAAAAAGCTATTTTTTTACGTATTGTCTATTGGTATAGAAATATATATGTATATTTATTTTTGTATTTAATGTTGTTTTTATTGTGAAATTTAATCATTGAAAAGTATATATTTTAAAGTCTCAACAGCAAAATGTCTAAACGCAACGCTATTGGAACGTGAAGCGTGACGTCATACTTGAAGATTTTTGTATGGGCATGAAGTTTTGACTTTGAGTTTACTTAGGGAACTCGATGATCCGTGACGTCATAAAATGCAATAGCTAACATGGCAGCGTTTTTATCACCCGAAACTGAGTGTCGTTTTACTTTTAGTTTTTTACCTCAATAAATTAAATATTTTTGGGTGTTAAGTATAATTGTCAGTTTATGTATTAACCTAAATAATCGATTAATTCATTAAAAAAAATCCATGCATATACCCTATTGCTATGATGGTAGTATAAAAAAAATCTTAGGTCGATGCAGACTATAGTTTATAGTAATTTCTGTAAGCTATGCGGTTATTACTAAGACATGTGTACATTTAATTGAACTTGACAATGTATCTAATAGCATTCTGTTAAAAACAGATCGATCATTCTTACTTATTTCCCATTATATTTATAGTTTTGTTTTGCTGTGTGGTTTTTTCTGCTTAGAATTTGCACTACCCCAACTTTTCCCGTGGGTGTCGTAAGAGGCTTCTAAGGGTTATCCACCAGGGGGCAGGCAGCAGCGCCCCCTTTAGAACAAACCTCTTTTACCATCAAACTGCGATCCCAACCCACATGCCCAGCCTCCAACCATTTTATCTAATTATTACGTTCACGCAGGAGGTTGTAATCCATCGTACAGTTTGTGGTATCTATTATAAGTGCCTCTGTAATAGTTTCATTTTCAAGAGCTTAGGCAAAGATACGAAGTTGCGCTTTTTGGCCACCAAACTCTATTTTCTCATCTCCTCCTTAACCATATAAGATAAAATCATTACAGAGGTATTAATAAATAGCTTATAAGAGATACCACAAACTGTACGATGGATTTTTAAAATTTCTTATGTTAAATGTAAAAATATGATAGAATAGATATATGTATATCTGTCATATTGGCTCGGGTATGCGCCTTAATACCCGACAGCTATAGAAGCGAGTCATGGTTTTACAGTAAAATCGTGTAAATGCATTCAATGCCCAGCTTTGGTGGCCCCGCTGCATGGAGGTGGACGTGATCATCTTCTCCATGGACCCTGGGGGTCTATTTTAATTCTCCACCAAGCAATTTCGTGTCGGCCAATTGGTGTACCTTAATCATTGATTTATTAAAAACGTAGATGAGGCACTGGTTGCTCGAAAGTGGCAACCTCAAATTGTGTAAAAATTGTGTTCTCACACATCAGTCACCGTCTGACCGGCGGCACGGGCGGTCGTGATTCGCGTGAAATATTGTTGTCTCAGTCTCACTTCGGTCCTAGATACGTCTTTCCGTCTTTGTTCTTCTTTGTATTGCACAGGACTGAAAATATAACTGTGAGCTTATGTGCTTGCGTGTAGTTGTAACACATGCCAATTTTTGAGTAAGCGCTGGGAGATCGTAACCTATCTTCCCTTTTTAAATCAATGACCTTAATACACGGAATTAAAGTACCAATTAGCACGAAAAAACGATACGTATCAATCGGTTGCGTATTGTTGAGAATTATAATAGACCCCCTGATGCTTCAGGTTAAACGTGGCCTTCCACAACCCCCTTGGGTTGTGCGAGATATTTATTTTTACCCGCCTACCAACGGAGGAGGGTAATGTTACGATGTCGGTACTTTATGTATGTATGTAGCCGATTTTTATGTTCCCACGTAGCACTGAAACTACACGCTCGTTTTCAACAAATGAGGTATCGATTGATTCGTCTCAATGCCCGGTGGTTATAGGGTATATGACGACAGACGATATTGGGGGTCTAGCGAGATAGCGGGGTCTGAAATAAGTATCATCGGTGAACGCGTAGTCGGGTTTTAGTTTATTTTATCGATCTATGCTAGATTTGTCCCTAGATCTTGTACCAATTTGAAACTGACTCAACTCAAAAGACCTCTTCTTCTTTTTCACTTATTCCGCTAGTAGACATAAAATGAAAGTGAATTAGAGTCAATTGCACCTTATTTCTTGTTTGATAAATACTATTTATCAAGCTGTTTATATACCTAGTAAAAAATTGACTTGTCTAAGTGCTTTTTTTGTAAGTCTAAAGAAATAAATGATTTGACTCTGACTCTGACTCTGACCAATGCAGCCCCTATTTCGGCTGTTCCAAGTTGTCTTACCGAGCAGTCTTACCAGTCGAACTCCGGGGAATTTTCTTCCCAACAGACTAACTATTAAGATTAGGTACCTGGGAATTTTGTACCCAATAGACTTACCAGTAAAACAAAACTCCCAATAGTCCTACTCATCCGTGTTCATTTTGATTGAAGCATGTAAGTAAACAAACCGCCCATACTTAACCTAAAATTCACTTTGTTGGTGTGTCCTTTTATACGTAATTTACATTACTTGTCGTTTTTAGATCCTCCCTTCAATAAAAATTGCTTACAATTATATTATAACTCTGGCAGCAAGAGATGAGATTTTGTTATTTGTGTCGTTGTTTGTTTACTAACATGCTTCATTCAAAATGGATAAACCATAGGTAATTAATAGACAACCACCTACATAGTGGACTTGCATCCATGACCTAAGAAAAAAACATTTATTAAAAAATACATCTCTTTGGAGCCAATAAGGATCACATCATGATTATTCCCATTGGTTAACTTCAATGACGTTAAATTAATTTCAAAGATACCTATCCGCATTCATAGAATTATAATTATAAAATAGAAAATGTTAATCGTAGTCAGGTGTTATTATTTTGTGCAAACAACTTTGTAGGTAATATCGTGCATATCAATTATTCAATTATTTTGCTCAATGCAAATAAGTGTTGCCTTAGTTTTACAGGAAATAAACACTGTAGATAAATAAAGCTACGGGCGTTAGATAGAACTCCTATTATATTAAAATATTACTGTAGAGAACAAATTTACTGAAAAAATGATTGCAGAAAATATGGCAGGAAATATTAAAAAGGTAGGTACCTAATGAAAGAGGTTAACGTATTTTCAACAAAGAGTTTTTATTAACCTCGACTCGTTGCTCGGTAGCGTGGGATGCTAAAAATAAATGACATACATAGATCAACATAAAAAGGTTAAATGAATGAAAAGGAAAACTTGGCATCTCTTTAATAAAATAATTTAATTCTGAAATGAATGGAAAAATTTGCGGTATCATTTTATTGATGAAATAATCATTGTTCGTCTTGAATGAATCAGCTGAACAATGATGACAATTAAAAGATGTCATCAAGATGATTTACTGACACCTTCGTGCGTAGTTCAACTTTTTCTCATCCATCTTAACTGTTCTAGTTATGTAAGTGTGACCATGATATCAGAGAAATCAGAAACTGACAAAAAATTATAGTGTTTAATTATATTTATATAAAATAATGCGACCACTGCATTGGAATCGGACCGTGCGGTGCGGACCGTAAGGATGTTGAGCGTGTTGCTTTTTAATGATTTCTACGTTTGCCGAGTCTTGGTCTCAACCCTACGGCAAACACAGTGTAGAACGCCTTCCGGCCAGGTGGGATAGAACTGCGGAGACGGCAGGAAGATGCTGGATGCGGCAAGCTACAGGCAGCATTAAAGGTTCATTATCCCTCAAAGATTGTAGGTGCGCCGCTGCATATGAACTGCAAGACGTCAGGCCCGGAACTGGCCTCGTGATGATCGGCCTGATGGTTAAAAGGTATGCGCTCCGGGCCTCTTAATCCCTGACTGGTTAAGGGACGCAGATGTCCAGCTGTAGACTAACATAGACTGAGAGATGAAGATGATAAATTTGTTTGTTACGACGATGTTTATGCCAGAGACCGGTATTTCAGTCATCCGCAATAATGTTAAAACGTAGTAAGTATATTGTTCCATGGATAACATCATCGGCAAACTAGAGCGCTAATATTTGTCTACCCTGTATTGCCTATGCCAATTTCCTCACCCTATATTGGCACTTTGTAAAGCGAGGCTTCGATGACGATCCGGACGCACAGCTTTACAAAGAGGTTATGTTTTTAAGTTTGTTTGCAGAAGGTAGGTAAGTAATCATTTCTTTTTGAAAATACGTTCATTGATGAATAATTATGAACGTTCTCCCTAACTGTCACAAATTTACACGTGAAGGAAGCCACGGGCGTTAGTCATCTTTACCATTAGGTACCTACCTACCTATCTAATGAATTAATAATGATATTATAGTATTAAACTGTCGTTTATATTTATCACCATGACGTATGACTTGAGAACTCTTTGGTTAAGATCATAGTGCCTTTCTACCATAGATTAGGTAGTTAGTTGCCTAGGTAACCTTGTCAACGATTATGTCTATTTCTTTGTCGAATAAAGCCAAGATAAATGGTATTCACGTAATTTTATTACAATTTATTCGACAAAGATGGTTGAAGGCGAACCTAGCTCTTCAGCCATATCAAAATATCTACGCCCTGAGCGGTTTTGTATCGAACCGAACGATATCGGTGCTGACAAGAAATGGACGCATTGGTATAAAACTTTTACCAACTTTATAACGGAAGAAATGGCTTCTGTGGACGTTAAATCTCAAGGTACAATAAAATTAAAGCTCCTGGTCAACCATCTCTCTTCAACTCCTTACTCATACATTCAAGATTGTAGTACTTATGACGAAGCCATCAAAATTTTAGAAAAAAACTACATCAAAGCTAAAAACGTGATATTAGCGCGTCACATGTTGACCACACGCAAACAAAAACCCGAAGAAACCATAAACGACTACGTTATTTCTTTACGGCAGCTTGCTCGGGAATGTAAATTCTTGAAAGTTTCTGCGGAGGAGCATTCTAACGAAGCAATAAGAGGAGCATTTATTGCAGGAGTTCGATCACATAAAATAAAAGAACGCCTTCTAGAAAACATAACGCTTACTCTAGATGAAACTTTAAACCAAGCTATATCCCTTGAGACTGCTGAGAGGGACTCGAAGACCATTGGTGGTAATAGTAGCGACCTCAATGCGATCGACAGTGAGGGAATGGAAGCCTCACCGGGGACTAATTTATCCGCTGTCGCCCCAAGTCAACGTTACTCATCAATGCTGAACCCAAGACTACCAATTACACCGCAAAGTCGCTGTTTCTTTTGTGGCGGTAATGTCCACCGCCGGGTCAAATGCCCCGCTCTTAATGCTACTTGTCAAATTTGTTCTAAAAAGGGACATCTCGCTAATGTTTGCAAATCTAAATCTGAAACAATCAACTCTATCCCAAATACCGATAACAACGCTGCTGGTGACAAAGAAGTAGCTGCTATCTCCGCTGCTTCTCCATCCAGTTTGTACAAAGCGACCGTACCGATTACGGTGAATGGACTACGAGCTGACGCTCTAGTGGACACGGGAAGCTCTGTGAGCTTTATTGACAGAAACGTAGCTCTGACTATGAATATTAAAATTAAACCGTGCAAACAAACAGTCACCCTTGCATCGTTGAATAACGTCTCATTTGTACAAGGAATCTGCCACGCAACCTTAACAATAAACGGCAATCTCTATAAACAACGTCCACTTCTAATCGTACACAACCTTTGTGCTGACATAATTATCGGTCATGACATCTTAAAGGACCACTCAAGCCTTGAACTGAGTTTTGGAGGACCACGAGAACAGCTCAAGATTTGCAACGTTATGGAAGCTTCGGTCCCTCCTGCGTCGGTATTCACGAACCTATCTCCTGATATCAAACCTATCGCTATCAAGTCTCGCTATCACAAACAAGACGATGAACAATTTATCGCAGATGAGATAGCCAAACTCCTGGAAGACGGTGTCGTGGAAGAAAGTGTCTCTCCCTGGAGGGCACAGGTGTTAGTGGCCGGTGGAGGAGCGCACAAGAAGCGCTTAGTTATTGACTACTCTCAAACCATAAACAAGTTTACGGAATTGGACGCTTACCCTTTAAATCGTATTGAACGCATTGTCTCTGAAGTGGCCAAGCATAGTGTATTCAGCCAGTTAGACCTGAAGAGCGCTTACCATCAGGTCCCTATATTGCAAAGAGAGAAAATATACACAGCCTTTGAGGCTTGCGGCAAATTGTTCCAGTTCACAAGGATACCATTCGGAGTCACAAATGGTGTCGCAGCGTTCCAACGTACTCTGGAATATGTGATAAACAAGGAAAAGCTACGCGGCATCTATGCGTACCTTGACGACGTTACCGTCTGCGGGAGAACGATGGAGGAACATGACGAGAACTTAAACAGGTTTATGACTGCCGCAAGAAAATATAAACTAACACTTAATGAACAAAAGTGTATCTTTCGAAGGGCCTCAATCAATTTACTGGGTTATACAGTCTCTAACAATAGTATGAAACCAGACCCGGAAAGGCTTAAACCTCTCGTGGAATTACCAGTACCGAAAACGTCTACGGAACTAAAACGTATATTAGGCCTTTTTGCCCACTATGAGAAGTGGATCGATAGGTTCTCTGAGAAGATACGCCCACTTATTAACGCAACGAGCTTCCCGCTTACCGACCAAGCGCGAAGTAGCTTCGATGCACTAAAAAAAGAGATTCAAAAGGCTACCCTGATCACTATCGACAGTAATGAACTACTTACAGTGGAAACAGATGCGTCTGACTACGCTATAGCAGCAACACTGTCACAAAAAGGCCGCCCCGTAGCTTTCTTTTCGAGAACACTCAACAAATCTGAGTTGAATCATCCTTCGATAGAAAAGGAAGCTTACGCGATTGTAGAAGGATTACGGAAGTGGAAACATTATCTACTTGGAAAACACTTTGTGTTGATAACCGATCAGAAATCAGTATCGTACATGTTAGATCAGAAACACACTTCAAAGATAAAGAATGACAAAATACAACGCTGGCGGATAGAGCTTTCGTGTTTTAAATACGACATTGTGTATCGACCAGGGTCACAAAATACAGCAGCTGATGCGCTCTCTCGTGTATGCGCCTACATGAATACTGATAAACTGCGTGTATTACATGACTTACTCTGCCATCCCGGCGTTGTAAGAATGCACCACTGGGTGCGCTCTAAAAATTTACCCTATTCTATCAATGACATTAAATCTATTACATCTTCGTGCCGCGTATGTGCCGAAATAAAACCCAGATTCATGAAAGGTTCGGCACATTTGATAAAAGCCACTGCGCCTTTTGAACGATTGAATATCGATTTTAAGGGGCCACTTCCATCGAACGGGGGAAATAAGTATCTACTCACGGTGATAGATGAATATAGTCGCTTCCCTTTTGCATATGCGTGCAGAGATATGACTGCGGGCACGGTAATAAGATGCCTCAAAGACATTTTCTACACCTTCGGACAACCACTATATATCCATAGCGACAGAGGAACTTCATTTATGTCTAAAGAAGTACAGACATTCTTAACTTCAGCTGGAATAGCTTCATCACGGACTACTCCGTACAATCCACAAGGAAATGGGCAGGTCGAAAGACTTAATGGCACGCTTTGGCGTACTGTCCAGTTAAGTTTAAAATCAAAAGAAATGCCTATAGAAAACTGGGAACTCGTATTAAAGCCTGCACTCCATGCTGTGCGTTCCCTATTATGTACGACTACAAATTTGGCACCACACGAAAGGATGTTCAACCACCTAAGGAGAAGTCCTAACGGGGAATCTTTGCCATCGTGGTTAGTGCCTGGGCCAGTGCTAATGAGAAATTTTCGTCGAACCTCGAATAGTGACCCGTTAGTAGAAGAAGTAGAGTTGGTTCAAGCTAACCCTAGCTACTCTCACATCCGAAGACCGAACGGGAGAGAGGACACGATTAACAACAGACACTTGGCCCCGATGCCTGAGTCTGTTGATTTTGATAGCGCTGAGTCTGACATATTTGATAGTGCCAACTCTTCCGGGACAGAGAATGAGAAAACCCCTGAGCGACGACCTGTTGCCCGGATGCCTGAGTCTGATAACGACGAGGCCTCTGGGCCTTCTGAGCGTCCTGTTGTCCAGACGCCTGAGTCAGACAATGAGGAGCTTCCAGAACCATCTTCATCTTCAAGACCCCAACGTATTCGGCGGGCGCCCGCTCGTTTTAATGATGATTATGAATACTTCTAAGGCCACGGAGAATGACGTATGACTTGAGAACTCTTTGGTTAAGATCATAGTGCCTTTCTACCATAGATTAGGTAGTTAGTTGCCTAGGTAACCTTGTCAACGATTATGTCTATTTCTTTGTCGAATAAAGCCAAGATAAATGGTATTCACGTAATTTTATTACACACCACAAATATCAACCAACGCCGTCATAGAATTTGAAACTTTTTCAGTGAGTTCTAGCTTCTTTGTTGCGCAACCAGACTCTATACTGAAATATCTACGACTATTCTTATTCGTAGTGAAATATATACATAATTGTAAGAAAAATATAAACCTAATTAAAAGATAATAAAAGATAAATAAAAAAGAATAATAAACGATATAATTCTCTTTGACATGTCTAAAACCTACCGACCTACATTTATGCAGGATATAAAATCTAGCTAACCAGTCATGTTTATAACTATCTCCATTTCCTATTACATTTTGGATATCCTAGCTGTTATCAATGGCTATAGAACAAAGGCCGAGATCGAATTATTCACGATAATACCTAGCAGTGGGGCTTTCAGTAGCTTTCAAGGCTGGTAAGGACAATAGGCAGGTTAGTTGTGCCCGCAAGACACGACGCGGCGCACGCACCATTACAACCTATTTTGTTGACCATAGAGGTTGTACAGTGATGAATTCTCAACCTATTTTGTTCATCAGAAAGGTTGTTTGACAAAATCGAGTTTTAAAAATTGTTAGTCAACCTATTTTGTAAACAATAGAGGCTTGAAGAGTTCGAATTTTCGATTTGCCAAATTTGAAATCTCGCGCGTTGTTTCGGCTGGATTTGAAAGTGAAACGGAATCACCGTTTGATCAGCTGTTGGAAATTGGTGAGTTTTTAGAAGTTAATTTATTTTTGTAAAATGATTATAACTTTTATTATTTATGGTTAGAGCATAATAATCTAAAATCTAAGTAGCTACTTACTACCAATATCTCAATATGTACTTAGTTTTTGAAATATTTGGATAGGTAGAGCTACAACGACGCTACGATATTCTACGACTATTCTACCTACGATACAAAATCTTTTTTAACTTTACTTAGAAAACGGTTTCATGTGTTAGTTATCTCGTGCCCATAACACAAGCTCTGCTTAGGTTGGGGCTAGTTGATGCTATGTGTTATTGTCTGTCCAGCATTATTAATTTCAGATTTGTTATGTGTAAGTAATAAAAGTAATATTTTGGTGTATATCAGTTATCTGATACCCATAATACAAGCTGTGCTTACTTAGACGCAACTTAGACTATGTATATTGACAAATATCTCCAGCATTATTTGTTTGAAAATTTATTATTCCAATAATATAATATCTTTTGCATGAGTACCTACCTATATCAGTTATCTAGTACCCATAATAATTATACAAGTTCTGCTTTTTCTGTTTTTATTCTCTACCATAAAGAATTTTATTCATTTACTTATTTATTATTTCTGTGTAATAAAAAAAATATCTATCTCTCGTAGTACGTACATATTTATATCAGTTTTCTAGTAGTCCCCATATCGCAAGCTCAGCTTACTTTAAGGCTAGACGACGTTGTATTGTCAAGTAATATACTATTTATTTAACTATAAATCAATTAAATGTTTTAATTGGTTCATAAATAAATAAATAGTAACTTCGTAAATGGATGCTCAGCCCCGACCTCGAGTTGCGTGAGAAGTTACTAAGTGGAGTAAAAAGAACTCTGCAGTAGCATACTAATTTAGTATTCTGTACTTCGTAATCGAGACTATCACTTTGTAATGACTGTTGTGATTTCGACTAGGTTTAAAGCAATGAGCTCTGTTAACACTTTCATGGCCTACGACGCACACCTGAGGGGACTACTCGAAAAGGAAAGGCGATGTTTCGTTTTCGTTGTCGTGCAAAAAGTAACTCTAAATATTATGAACCAGTTTAATAAATTCTTCGTCAATATAAAGAATAAATAATGATCCCGGGGTAGTCCGATAAAAAAACATCTCAGAGGGTTTACTATTTGTCCCGCAAAACACAAAAAATTATCATCGGATTTGAAGTCGGTTTCCAGTTTTTTCAAAACAAACAACTTATTTTGTGACTACGCTACGTTCCATGTTACGCAAAAGACTTCAAGTCTGTGGTCTTGACCGACGACGCGAGGACGATGCGACGGTGATACAACAGGTTCATCCGGGGTAAAACTTCATACATTTTTTCCCCGGATGAAAAAAAAAAGTATGAAGTCCATGCAACCCGGATGGATAAGAAGCCATAAAAATCTGGCAATTGAAATCCATACTATCCATGCAACCCTGTCAAAATTACTAGAACTCAAAGCTATTGTGTTGTGCATTATTGTGTTCCTCAATTACGCTACCGTCAGCTTCAATACGTACCGAATACCGATCCTATTCATCCAAAGGTTGCCTGGAACAAATCGCTGCTAACGATAATGCTACACTAGATATAAGGTTAGTATTAAGTTCTTTTATATTATATTATATATATATATATTTATATTATATATTAGTATTTGTTTTTTTTATTGATGGTTTAATAAAGATATAATCATCTATTTAATAGGTATGGGTAGGGTAGTTTGGTTGTTAGTCTATATAAATTCGAAAGTAACTGTATGTCTCTTTCACTTGTCACTTGTCACGCCTAAAGGGCTAAAAGAATCTTTATGAAATATGGCAGGGAGTTTGACGGTATCCCCAGGGCGAACATAACATACTTGAAAAACACGTGCGAACCCGTGGGCAGGAGCTAGTGTTAAGATAAAAAAGACGTGTGGCACTCGGGGACTGCCGCGGTAAAGCTATTGCAATGCCATCTAGAGGCGAGTTGCTGAACTAAAGAGACAAACGTCAAGGTTTTTTCGTTACGGAATTTCTGGATTCGGTCCCCGCGCTCAAGGCCCGCGATAGAAGCTATGCAATAGCTTAAAAATATATTAATGTATGCAATGGCCTTTTCCAACCAAAGGGCTGCTATCAAAAGACACAAAAGTCCCACTTTGCCCTACTTGTGGAAATAGTTTTAACTAAAAAACGTTGTCTACAACAAAGTAGGTTAATTCAAATTGATAATTAATATATTACGACAAAGGTTTATAAATTAGCTATCCATTAAACTGGTACTACGATAAATGCAGGCTTGCGAAACAAGGGTCAATAACCGGATCAGTATCAAGAATGATGGATGGCACTATGTAGTAAGACAAAAACTTAGGTATACAAAATGAAAATAGGTGAAATAAATATATATCTTTAAATGTAAAATGCTAAAATTACCAACCTGTTAAAAAGACGACGAAGAAAGCAGGAGTAGGTATTTTTTTTAATTTATAAAAACACTCATATGAAAAATTTAGTTTTACCTTATATTTACTTACTACTTTTTTTTACTTTACTACTTACTACTTTTGAGGTTGCGGGTTCGATTCCCGCCTCGGGACAAATGTGTGTACGATCTGCAGACATTTGTTCAGGGTGTTCTGGATGTTTAATATGTATAATAAAAAAATATCTATCTATTTAGTGTATTATATTATGTATATCAGTTATCTAGTACCCATAACACAAGCTCTGCTTAGCTTGGGGCTAGATAATGCTGTGTGAATTTGTCCAGTTATTTATTTATTATTTATTATTATATTTTCTTTCCTCGTGTTGTTATTAAGAACCAATTTATCACATAGCAGACATTACGTAAGTAAATACGTAGGTACTTTACGTAAGGTTAAGTTCAATCTAAGACAATAGACGTTTAATTATACACGCAGGCTGTAATTAGCAGTAGCAGTAATAAAGATATTATGCTTTTGAAATTTACCTGTGTTGTTAAAATTAAATATGAAATTAAGTCTAAAAGGTGTATTTTTTTTTTAATCTTTAATTGCAAATTTTGGTAGACACGTGTAATATGTAGAAAACTGTATGTACAGAGATACATTAATAAATATACTATGTTATATCGCATAGGAACGAATTTAAGGCCTATAAAAAGTAGCCTATGCTTGATTACAGGATTAGAATTATCCGATCAGTAGTTTTTGCGTGAAAAAGCAACAAACATCCATACATCGATACATACAAACTTTCACGTTTATAGTATTAGTAGGAGGATAGAAAACACCCAGAACACCCTGAACAAATATCAACAAATCTTCCGCACCAGCCAGTCCACTGCTGGGAGCAGGCCTCACCCGATAAGCTCAAAAAAAAAAAAACTTGCGCGTAGGTACATGACACATGATACTGTCCAGCACCCCTTCACCGTGCGGTTTCGCTTGAAGTTCAAGGCCACATGAGCTGCACTAGTGGGCAGAGATGCAGTGTACCTATTTGTAATTAAAACGAGAACAAAATTAATAAATTATCCTCATCAGCATAACTCATATAGTCCTTAGTCAACCTGCTGAACGTACCCCCCTCAAAAAGGGGGGTTTTATGAATTAACAGTATATTTACCAGAGGCGCAGCAGCGGCTCCTGCCGAACAATTCTATCACCAAACTGCGATCCTCAACCCGCATGCCCAGGGTGGGGATTATGGATATTACCCCCCATGATATAACAGCCATAGGGCGTTTTTCCATTACCCGGCCCGGCACCGGCACCGGCGCCGGCGCCGGCGCCCTGCCGTTGCCGCGGAAGCTAAAATGTATGAAAATGTATGGTTCGCTTTTTTACTTACCGGCGCCGGCGCCGGCCCGGCATTGAACCCTGCCGGCGCCGTCGCCGTCGCCGGGGTAGCAAGCTTCTTACCGGTGCCGGCCCGGCAAAATTGCATGTGTATTGCATATTTATTATGAATTGTAGCCGTGTGAGTGTGTAACTGCGCGGGGCGGGTAGGAGAGCGCACCGGGCGTAAACCAGCATCGACACCGGCGCGGCGCAGTGGAAAAACGAAACCCCGGCGCCGATGCCGTGCCGGTGCCGGGCCGAGTAATGGAAAAACGCCCACTATAGGCGCTTATCATGGGGAGGCCTGCGACCAGCAGTGCACCAATATAGGCTGTTGAGGTTAAGAATTAGTGCCTATTAAATCTCCCAGATTAACACTTTCATGGCCCAAGACGTGTTTCTCTACCCCCCGTGTCGCGGAGATTTTGTTATTATCGTGCGTAAGCCCTCTCACACAGGGTCATTTCTAAAACCGCCTCTTTTTTTCTAAAACGGTCAAAATTGCAGCACATTATTCGTTTAACATTAAATCCCGTACATAGCAAAGTATTAAGTATTGATAATTACATGTTAGAATTACCTTTGTTGTATAACCTGTAATCTACCTTATTAAAAATTCGGCACGTTGTAGGAAATTTTTAAAAAACATTTAATTAGCATGATGACATTCAATCCAAAAATTTAAAAAAATGCAAATTTTATTGCTTGTTAAATTCCAAAATATGTAAATTATCATACGGAAGTACCATAAGTAACTAATATAATATTTTTATGAGATTACGCATTTATAAAATAGAAATATGTAGGTTATAATTTGTATGTCAAAGATTTTGATATTGCGACAGAAGGAACATGTAAGCTGTATATGAACTACTAAAGCTCAACTCGCGGCTGTGTTGACTCATTCTTTCGAGATAATAATTGATTTTGTTTTAAACAACTATAAACCGACTTCAATTATATAGTTTTTCATAGACTCCATTGTCAGAATTAGACCAAATAAAATCAAATGGGACGACACGCTTTCAAATAAAAAAATAATCATGAAAATTGGACCACTCAGTAAAAAGTTCTGGGGTAACATAAAAAATCAAAAATAAAAATACAGTTGAATTGAGAACCTCCTCCTTTTATTGAAGTAAGTTAAAAAGTATATACCTATTTGTCTAGGGTTAGAACTACATCTACGCAAAATATCAACGCAATCCGTTCTGTAGTTTTGGCGTGAAGAAAAAGCATAGTACATCCAGCCATTAAAATTTTCGTATTTTTGAGAGAGCTTAAGAATTTCATAGAGTAAATATTGTGGGTCTAAAATTCTTCTGAAATGCTAGTCTAAATGGATCGGCAAAGAGTTGTTAGTCAGAAAGACCTTCACACTATCGTTTTGCGGATATCTATGAGGTCAGTACAGTAGGTACCTACCTGCATTGTCAATTTACAACGGAAGTACATTGATTTAGTCATTTAGTGGCAGTTATATTAATGTGTTAATTATTATGTACTTGATACACACAACCACAAGTTTGTTTAAGCCAAGAATTGCTTTTTACAAGTTTTCTGTTACCTGGGACAGTTCGTCGAAAACTGGAATCACATTATAATAATATTATATATGTGATAGTCTGGATGTAAGGACGGGAGAATCGATTTATTGATACAATTTTAGTTACTGACGTTACGCCTTCACTTCAAAACTACTGAATGGATCGGGCTAAAATTTTGCATAGATGAAAGAAAGAAATTACATTTTATTGGAGCCATAACTCACACATAACACGACACAGTATAGGTAAAAATTACAGGTCATAAAAATAAGAAAACTACGATCCTTACCTATACCTATTTAGTGTAACACACGCCCAAATTGATATGCAAATAAATGTAGTATAAATCTGGATAAGCATATAGATTTAGGCACTTTTTCCCATAAATCAGTTCCCATAGATTTCTATTGACATGGAATAAAATAACAACGCGTGCAAAGCCGCAGGCAGAAACTAGTATGCAATAGATTCTTCCTGTTTGGCTTGTGTGTTCTTGCAACTACAATATTAACAAAATATGTAGAGTATAATCTAACACGTCTCATCTTAACGACAGCTATCTTGACAAATCTTCAGTATAACGAAAATTAAATCTTAAAAAACTCAGAGCTTTGTCACACGTTTTAAAAATATTGCGGAAGCCTTGGAACTATATACGATTTTATATTTCAAACCTACTATCTTGACATCGGTGTAGATCAGTTTTATTCACTGTAGACATAAATCAAGGTTTTCGCGGGCCGCCCCCATAGATTCACAATGCGCACCCTGAAGCCGTCTGTATCAAAATTCAAATTCAAACCCAAAAAATGCTTTATTTCCATAAATACAATAAATGTACCCACACTTAATATGTCAAATTATATTAAAAAAATACATTGACACGTAAAGAGATAAACTTTTGGCATGATAAACCACCATTTCAGTTCAATTAGTGTCATTTTTTTTAGAAAAAATGCAAAAATCAAACATAACAAGACCCAAAAAATGACGGATATTGCTAGTTTCAGTAAAGTTTTAATGCATTTTTACCATTTTAATGTCCTCGAGAAATCGACATATTTTTTTTGCTATTCTTAGTATTTTGACTTTGTTCTCGGAGACGCTATTATTTTGCAATTATTATTGATTTAAACATTTATACTTTAAATAAGGCATAAGTATTTATTTTGATATGTTTTTTTTGTTGCTATATACGCATTACACATATACTTTTACATTTACATATTACATTAAATACATACTAAACTGAAACAATTCTGTGACTTCTCTTAACTATTTACATAACTATTTGCTATCCAAAACAAAAGATTTTTATCTATTTTATCATTAATTAGAAGGAACCTCATAAATTAATTGATAAGGTATAATTAACCGACTGATTCTGTAAAAACAGCGTTTATTATACATATTCAGGTAAGGTACTAACAAAATAAAATAAAATTTATTCGACTCCACTAATCTCTTGTTCCGTATAGACAAGGCTCTGCGCAAACTGCCTGCGTCAAGTCATAGACAATATCGAGTGTCATTTTTGTAAGGCTATGTATCTAAGAAGGAGGCCGCGAAATACCTGATCGAAGGTTGTAGGTAATTTTTAAATTAGAAGGCCTTGATAGAGCTTACATATTCTTTGGTATTTTGAATAGGTCACATTAAAAATTCCGATTAAAATAAAAAACGAATAAATTAAATATTGACATTTATTTTTTTAACTCGTTTCATAAATTAAATAGAATTAAGTACTTTATATAAATTAAAATATTTCAATGATGCATTTTGGATTTGGTTTGAATACCTAAGCAGAATAAGTAAAATAAGACTAAACTGAGTAACGCACCAACCCATTTCATAATAACACAATATACATTAAACATAAGTTTAATTTAACTATTAAATAAAACGTTGGTGTTCTTCCAACATAAACAAGGTTCATAGATAACACGCTTACATTACATTACACTAATATTATAAATGCGAAAGTTTGTATGTATGGATGGATGGATGTTTGTTACCTCTTCACGCCAAAACTTCTGAACGGATCAGGTTGAAATTTTGCATACAGGTAATTCTAATCCTGGAATCAAACCTAGGCTACTTTTTATCCCATAAATCAGTTCCCGTGGGATGAAAATCACCTTTTAACGTTTCCATAGAAACAACGCGTGCGAAGCCGCGGGGCGCAGCTAGTTCATAATAAATTTAATCGTGGATATAAGATACCAGAATATATAGATACTAGATATCACACCAAGCATAGGTTTCATTGTAATTATCTAATAAATATGCAATGAGTAATCTAACAAATGATTTACATGATCAATCATCCGGTAAAGCATTGCCGTGTCAAAGAGTCACGCACAAGACACCAGCTAAGATGAATCCTGTTTTCCTGTTTTGTTTGGTATTTGTAACATTTTCTGAGAATATCTGGCAGTGGTGGATGCGAGGAGTAAGAGAGAATATAATAAAAAAATAAGAAGTTACCTCTGACTCAACCCGTGGATGTTGAATGAGATGAAAGCTTTTCTATTTTATTGTTGACTTTAAATAATTATGTGTAAATTATGTGCCATTGTTGATTATTTTATTTTGCTGTGGAGTTATATTGTTTTTTTTTTGCTGACAGCTAAATAAAAAACTAATCTAAGTATGCCTTTTGTCTATTATTTTACTTACAATTTTGTGGTTCACTGTACTAAAATTCCCCCAAAGTATTTTTTTTTACCATTACGACAGCAAAAAGAGATTTGTTAACCTCTGTATGAAATAAAAAAACTGTACAAACCGAAATTATGTTTAAACAGATTCAGGCGATATTGGGCGGAAATCCGTTGCAAAATAACATGGTAAAAAATATTTTTACCACTCGCTTGAAAACGGTGACTTCGCTGCTCAAAAACTGTGAGCGAAAGTGGGTTTTTCTCACATGCGGAATAATAGTTATTTGATCAAAAAGTGGGGAAAATTATTTAAAGTAGGCCTACAACAGATATCCATGTTTTTCAGACCAAAAGACCGGACTATAACCATTATTAAAATATATTTTACCCATCTCATTTACCAGTACTACTCGGTTCTTATGATACTCGAACTGATTTAGAGTTGAGCTGTAGTGAGATACGCCCGCGACTACATCACCATGACATAATCACCACGCTTCGCAGCCGGATTGATTCGCAGTAGAGGTGTTAAAAAGGTAGGTTCCCTTAGTAGGTATTAAAACATTTTCCGTCAAGATTCTCCGAATCATCGCGGACAATAGGTTCAGCTACTAATTAGGTACATCATCTGCAATAGAGGAATTGTGTCAAGGGCCGCCACTGACCTAGGACAAACGTAGTATCACGCTCTGAAATATTGTTCACGTAATAACGTGGAAGAATTATTGGGTACCTAGACCCACTTGTTATAATACCTTATTAGTATTTTATTACCAAGGTATTATGTTTGTTTAGGTTTGTCGTTTCGTATTCGCGCGAGGTGTTTATAAAGTGGTTCCTTGTTTTTACTGCGTTTGTTTAGATTTTCAGCTTGAAAACTCTTATTTCCAAATGCTTCAAAGATACCTATGAATCGAAGTTAGTTTTTTCATAAGTTAATAGAAGATGGTTTACGACCTGCGGCAAATTACTTTTTAAACCCTGTAAAACGAAGAAAATTTTTACACAAAAATAAAATCGAACAAATCATATCAATCGATCGTACACACATTTGTCCTGGGGCGGGAATCGAACCCGCAACCTCCTGCGTCGCAGGCAGACCGCCCACCGCGCCACAGACGTCGTCGACGTCGTCGTAACGACAGACGACAAAGTAATTGTCCAGACAAGACAAGGGTACTCGTAACGCATGCCTTACGTTTAAATTCTACTCTAATAAGATTAGCAGCCTCAATGAGTTTGTAGATCACTTGAATCTCGATCGTGTTACATTTATGCACAACACAACATACATACAACACATATACAACATTCAGAATCCAAGATACACTCGAGAGCAATGAATCCGGGTCACTTAAAGAATCCTAAAAATCTCGGAAACTAAAAATGCTAGGTTAATGCAATAAATTGTATTTAATAGACAATGAAGGTAAAAGAAACTTAAATGAAGGTATTAAAACTTCTTAGTTATTGTAAAGTTATATCATAAAAAAATCAAATTTGAAAAAGGGCCACTTTCGAAGATGGAACTACGAAATTACAGCATTTGGTTTTGCTTTTGTTTGTAATCTGTCATTTATGTGGGTACATAAACCATGTTGATAGTGCTCTATATTCATTATTCAAGCTGAAATTATGTCGCTTACGCCTGAAGAATGCACCAGAATACTTACAATGCTGGAAACCGGCCGGAGTCAGCGCGATACAGCCAGGACTGTCGGTGTGTCGCTGTCAACAGTACAAAGAGTTCTCCGACGTTACGAAGAAACTGGTTCTAACCTACGCAGACCAGGAACGGGCAGAACCAGGTGTACCACAGCACGAGAAGACCGATACTTGGTGAACACCGTGCTTCGAAATCGCTTTCTCACAGGAACTGAACTCACCAATCAGTTTCGACGCCTCGGAGGAAGTAACCCAAGTGCATGGACAGTAAGACGTCGGCTTCCTGAATCTAACTTAAAACCCCTTAGACCTGCAAACGGCCCTAAACTGGAGCGTGGGCATCGTATTTCGAGATTAAGATATGCCCAGAGCCACGTAAATTGGAGTATTGAAGATTGGTCAAAAGTTATGTTCTCCGACGAATCAAAATTTATGCTCTACAAGCACGATGGAAGACACAGAGTGTATCGAAGACCAGGGGAAAGATTCAAGCAAGCATGCATCGAAGAAAAAGTAGCCTACGGTGGTGGGTCTGTACTTGTGTGGGCCGGAATTTCTTCTGAAAGTCGCACAGAGCTGGTGATCATAGAAAACGGCTCTTTAACTAGCGTAAGATATGTGGAAGAATCACGTTGGTCCATTTATGGTCAATTTAGGTGAGGATGCTATATTTATGCATGACAATGCCCGACCTCATACAGGTAGGATTGTGAATGACTACCTTCAAGAGATGAACATTACTCGTATGGAGTGGCCAGCGCGCAGCCCGGATATCAACCCGATCGAGCATGCTTGGGACGAGCTAGGCAGATGCGTAATACAACGAAACCCTCCCCCAATCACGCTTCGTGAGCTCAAAATTGCTCTCACAGAGGAATGGGAGAATATTCCCCAAAATCGTATAAGGAACTTGGTGAACAGCATGCCAAACCGCGTAAACGCAGTAATGGAAGCACGAGGAGGCAATACGAAGTATTAAAATTCAAGAAAATCGTAATAAAGTTCAAAAATTTCATGTTTCCTATTTTTGTTTTAAGGAGAGATCAGCAGTTTTTTTCTTTATGTAATTTTGTGTTAATAAAATGTATGGTGACTCATATTTTTTTTACTTTCATTTAAGGAGTATTACATTGTCTATTAAATACAATTTATTGCATTAACCTATCATTTTTAGTTTCCGAGATTTTTAACATTCTTTAAGTGACCCGGATTCATTGCTCTCGAGTGTATTTTATGTCAACAAAGACAACATATCAACATCTTATAGCAATAAAAGAAAACAAAGTAATAAATAGCAAGGTAACTAGAAATCTAAAACATTTTATTTTTTCAACAACCTAGGTATACTCCGATTCAGAATATAAGATATTTTGTGTTGACAAAGATATTCATCAATGAAAACTTAACAAAATCTCATAACAATAACAGAAAACAACATGGTATAATGGAAATAGGTTATCATTATCACTAAAAACTTAAGCACTAACTTTAACAACTCATATCTCATAAAGTGCAGCAAAAAAAAAAATTGAATTCGCAAACAAAAGAGAGGTCATTTCAATGATGAATCACCATCATCATAGCGCCATAGCGCCCTGTCTTCAGCTTGACGCATGCAGTCTTTCTGGTCTTTCGAAATGATGAATGAAAACTTTCAAATCCAAAAATTGTTTCGAGCTTTTGTGCTTAGCTTGATGAATCCAATGTTGTTAAATATTTTCCGCTAATATTCCTTAGGTTTTGTTTTTCTCTATATACAAAAAACATTTAGGATTTGGAATCGGAGTATAGTAGGTAGGTATCTGGATTTGGAATCGGAGTATAGTAGATATCTATTTGACTTGACCACAGATAATACTATACTATACTAGACTTGACTAACTGTTCCCTGTGAAACTATAGTATGAATAAATGAATAAAAAATTGAAAACTAAAAAAGCTCGACATTCAAAAACGCCTTATTTCCATAAATACAATAATGTACTTAGACGCTAAAAAGGTCGAATCATATTAAAAATTACACTAACACGGAAAAAATTAATTAAGGTGCCTATGTGAATAGGAATATTTATGCCAATGTATACACTAGCTACACTCGTAGTATATTTACACTCTGCCCCCCCTGCGGGTCGTACCATACCGCCGCCGCCACGGGGCTGTGGAGCGATGTATGCGCCATGCGTGGGCTAGTGTCAGCCCCTTTGTCTTCAAATAAAAGCCTTCTTATTTTATTTAAATTATAAAGACGTAGTTAAAACCTGTAAAACCCGTTCCTTTTTGCACTACTGGACACAACCAATAAGTGTTCTGTTTTCAGGGATTAATTTGTTCCATGGATTAATGATGTCTATAACAGATAATTGTGATTTTGAGCCTCCGTATTGGACACATTGTATCGAATAAATTCGCATTCCTTATGGAAAAGAAATCTTTTTTGTCCTTCTTTTTCTTTATGTACATAATATAAATCTATACCTACAGAAGATTTACCTAAAAACCAAAATTCTTAATATTTTATAAAGATTTTTGGTTTTTGGCTACAAAAGGAGAGTAAAGAATTATTGAATAAAATTGCTAAAAAGCTACAAAGTTACGGTTAAGTTTAAGTTACAGATGTATCGTTAGAAAATCGGGTATCAATCTTAACACCAACGCAACGTAACACTGGCTACAATTCTTTTTAAGAAGGTAGTAATTCTTTTATGTTATAATTATATTGTTATATTATATATTAATTTATTTGTTGCATTAATTATTTTGTTATATTATACTTAAGCTTAGTGGATTTACTAAAATTTTATGATACAAATAATTAAAAATATTTTGATATTTTCCTTATACAGGGCGATGGTGACGCAAACCATATAACAATTCTTTACTGACTTCACTTGGTACCTAACTGCAATTAGTGGTGGAGTTTTTGTTCAAAATATTCCACTAAAGGAACAGTGCATTGGAAAGGTTGACTCATTAGTTTATAGGGAAAACCACTACTTATATAAAAAAACAGTCGACATTATAATAAATGCGACCCAGCATATGAGTATTTCTCAAAATATATTCTTTATATGTATGTATATATATATATATATATATATATGAAAAAACTTTTTTTCATGACTTTTCATGGATCCCATTGTCAGAACTGAACTAAATTAAAATCCACACGGGGAGCACCACCTTTCATCTAAAAAAAAAACATAAATGTTGGACTTTTATGATTCTATTTTTAAGTGAAAACTTTTGAGGTAACAAACATAAAAAAAAATACAGCAAAAACAGTCTAATTGAGAACCTCCTCCTTTTTTTGATATTCATATATCAAAAAAAGGAGGAGGACGATACATAAATAATCTAAAAGAAAATCGTGTTAGTTACACTATTTATAACTCAAGAATGGCTGAACCGATTTGGCTGAAAGTTTGTGGGGAGGTAGAAATTGAAGTGACTTTATTTCTAATTTGATGGTAATTACTATTTATTAAGCCGTTTATATAGTAAAAAATTGTCTAAGTGCTTATTTTGTAAGTATTATTTTGAAACTAGGAAACAGACATAGGATATCCCGTGCCCGTGGGACGTGACCTTAAAAAAATGCACGCGGGCGAAGTCACGACGTGCAGCTAGTATAAATTAAATGCAAATTCTGAGCACCTACTTAGTAATAACTTACTCACACTAATTTATTCGCCGTAGGAGCATAAAGCACAGTTGTATATGTCATTTTATATACAGGTTAATAAGGTAAATTTTGTTTTCGCGTATTCTTTAAGAGTAAAGAACTTGATTTACTATTGAGAAAGGCCCATTTTTCAAAGGCGGTTAAAAAGGACATAACAGCAGCCTTAAGGTTGAGTTCAGTTCAGTTCATTTATTTAATAATGTGATGTGCATTACAGGTCATAATATCTTATTCTCCTAATTTCAGGCTTGTGAGCCCGTTGAAGGTAAAGAATGTCTGCTCGATAAGCCATTGGTTGATTCCACAAGGTTGATTCCAGATAGGATAGAGAAATCCACTTTAAGTAAATATTTTTTATTACTAAAGGCTAATAGCGTCGATAGAAAGAAAGAAGAAAGAAATACATTGATTTATAACAACAGAAGAAACTTAGTATACGAATATTGTGTCCTACAACTATGAGTAAGTAGAATCAAAATACAATCGATGTGGTTATATAAAAGTTGTTATAAAAAAGGTATATATAGGATCGATAGGCCGCATCGGACCTTCCGCTCTGTCAGCATCCAACGGATTTTAGTATTCTTTCTATGGTTGGTCTTAGAAGTGCGTCTTTAATGCGTTCATGTTACAAACTTTTCGAAACCTACATTAATTTCTTACCTACTTTTGGTACTATTGTTTATTAACACAACCATCATTACCAGAGAGATTGCATACAGTAATAACGTAATATCTTAAAAACACAACCATAATTATTATTACCAGCATTATATATAATACCGTTTCTATACTTATATAATAAAGAGGAAAGATTTAATTGTTTGTTTGTATTGAATAGGCTCCGAAACTACTGGACCAATTAAAAACCTTCTTTCTGCATTAAAAAGTTCACTTTCTCAGGGAGTGACATAAGCCATATTTTATCCCGGAATTTCCACGGTAACAGGAACTACGCAGGTGAAACGCGCTGCTAGTATGGAAATAAAGAACTTTTAACTTTTTGATTGCGTCTGATATCGTCGTCATGCACGGCACAAAAGTGCGGTTCCACCTTTAGAGGGAATGACACATTTTGTCGTTGCTTTAGGTACCTAGCAAACCACGCGGGACGAATGGTCCAGTCCATTCCATCTTCAAGGTCTTCAGGTAATTGCTAATAATGACTTTCATTTACTGGGCTCATAAAAACTGGAATAGGTAAATGATTCAGATTACTTTGAATTGTAGCTATTTATAAGCTAAGCAATAGTTCGTTTTTTCAAGCTTCGTAGAGCTTTTTGTAGTGTAGATATGTATCTACGATAAACTTTCTGGGTCCATAACACACTAACTTTTCACACTTTTATAAAGACAAAATCTCATAACAAATAAGCATAATAGGTAATAAAACATTAGTTCCTCTTTAGCCATAGCTATAGTGTAGTGTTCATTGTCATAATGTCGTAGAGTAATTTGTACTTTAAGTTGGTGTAGTGTAGGGTATCCCCCCGCTCCCTTTTTAGACAAATAGCTCTAGTCATACTCAGTAAAATCTGTTCAAAAAGAGTAGAGGCGTGGGAATTGAGCTCGTGTGCCAATTGACTGCATGCTGTGTCGGTATGTCATAGGTTGGTGCACTTAGCATTTATCCTCATGTTATTTATCTATTCTTGTAAGTTTTAGTATACTCGCGATAGGCTAAACCTAACTGTATAAATAAATAAATAAATTGACAACATTTGCTGTGTTGACAACACTGGTCTGTCATTGCAGTACGAGTAAACGTGTTAGGTCACCGTAACGCCACGACTCTTCTCTTTTTGGACAGACTGTAATAAAATGTGTTTAATCGGTAGCCTTATTGCTGAAAGCCTTCTTGGGTAGTTTCATGATATAATGAATGATTTTCCTCAATATAATGCTAGGAAGCATATTGAGGAAAACCATGAGTTTACTCGTAAAAAAGGAAGAAATATATGCAAGTTCGAACAGAAAGTGCTCCGCAGTCTATATGAATGCTACGAAAGCAGCGCGTTTATGTCTTTTGTATGGTTAAATTGGGGATTTTTTAAATAAGGTTTTAATCAATTACCGTTTTTTTATACGTGTATAAAAAACATGAGGTCCATTTTGCAAATCTGTTATCGCTCTTTTCCTGTATTTATAACTTTTTGGTGTGCAATAATATTGTAGTAAGTATATGGCATGATAGGTATTAATAATGCTTTCTGTTCCTTAAATTTTTAAATGCCACCGTCTATTATTGTTCTCTTATATCCAATCCATCCCAAGGTTACCTATAAGATATCGCTCAAAGTGATAAGGCCACCCTTTATACTTCCTTGATTCTCAAAATTTCCTTCTGTATTGTATTTTATGTTTGTGCGGTACAATAAAGACTTATATATCTATCTGTCCACTGCAGCTGCCCAGGGGCCTAATTCCACTTTTTTTCTAAAGATTTAGTCGTAAATTTATTTGGTATTCTATTACCATACGAAAGATATCTCTATGACTTATAATAGCGTGTCAATAATGTCCCCACCACATTATTGACACGCTATTATAAGTCATATAATCATAATCGTAATAGTCATAGATATGGCATAAACAAAAAAAGATCGTGTTAGTAGAATACCAAAAGGAGTCAATGGCGGTGATTGTTACGCGATAATGAAGCGATAATATTGTCATAGCGAGGCGATTGTGTTAGTGGAATCAGGCCCTTGGATGCTAAATAAGGTTCTGTCCCATTATGATCGCGCGCAGATAGTAATGAATCTCATAAAACGTTTTACTGAATTTTATAGATAAGATTAAGTGCTTATTTCAAGCTTTTTAGCGCTGTAATTTTTATTGAATTTTTACCTCGTACCATCCAGTAACGGGTCGATTGTACTTGCGCAGTGAATAAGTAGGTACTTTGTCTCACTGTAATTGAGAAAACCTTCGAAGTACAGTCCACTATTGTACTGGGTCGCTGCCTTCGAGATGCTCCAGTTATTTTCTACTAGGAATAGTTTTGGTTGTTCCGCTAGAGTTGTTTTGTTCCGGGTGTATTTTAGATGTTTATTGTATGAGAGATATTGTATTGTTTGTAGAGTGAATGAGGGGTTTTTCTTTATTAAAGGGTTATATGAATAATAGCAAAAATAAATTGCACTGACTCGTATTTACGAAGTAGTACTTATGTTGTTCTAGTCACTTACTAAATAACAGTATGGCACAGCTGTGGGATGTGAAGCTGTGGGACACTATCGAGCAGGTCGATAACACCACATTCCTGGGCTTCCGCATAGACAGAGGGCTACAGTGGGCGAGCCATATCGACAAGCTGTGTGGAAGACTGTCTGGTGCATGTTACGCGCTGAGTCGGATGGCGCGAGTGGTGTCCGCCGACGTGGTCCGAGTTTGTTTCTTTGCAACTGTGCAGTCGCTGCTGCAGTACGGCACCGAGCTATGGGCGCGCGGAGCCGATTGGGAACGCGCGTTCCGGATGCAGAAAAGGGCCGTACGAGCAATAGTGAAGATCCCAAGCGACCACTCGGCGAGACCACACTTCAAATCCCTTGGCATCCTTACATTGCCATGTCTCGTCATTTACCAAGTGGCAATGTACGCGCGGCAGAACCACGGGACGTACGCGACACGAGGCAACACGCACTCGTACGCCACGCCTGGCCGCGACAAACTCGCCGCCGTGGAGCGCTCATTGACGAAGTCGTCCAAACAGTTGACACATGTCATGGGCCCAGACGTGTACAACCGGCTTCCCAATTCAGTTACAGAAGCTCGCAGTCTGCCCGCATTCAAAAAACATCTAAAACGCTGGCTTATTGAGAAATCTTTTTATAGCTACGACGAGTTCGTAGCATATAAGAGTTAAAAAATGTAATGCTGTTTGAATTTTTATATAATTGTAATTAGTATATAAGATGTGACATTATGCTGCTATTTAAATTTTTAGGAACGCTATTCAATTGTTTATTAATTTAATAATTTATTATAATAGCATGTTGTATTATTAATAATGCAAAACATAAATTATATACATACTAAGCATAAGTACAATTTCCATTGAAATGTATTTTATAGCAATTGTTTAAGTATACATAGCAGAATTATGTACTTATACAACTCGTGACATGTAATAATTATTACCAATAAAGACTATTATGGATGAACTAGGCTATATTTCATTTTTAATAAAATAAATATTACCCAAATTAATGAGCATTGGTAATTGTAAATTATGTCAAAAAATCCGAACAAAGCAAACTTTGCATGCTTGATGTTGAGACAGAGGTACAAATTGTTTTTTTGTTGAAGA
Source organism: Eupithecia tripunctaria (assembly GCA_955876795.1). NCBI lineage: Eukaryota > Metazoa > Arthropoda > Insecta > Lepidoptera > Geometridae > Eupithecia > Eupithecia tripunctaria. Next base: position 10,854,172 of record OY041620.1, read on the forward strand.
AAGAAACTTAAATTTATGTCTTTGGTATGGTTAAATTCGGGATTTTGTAAACGAAGGTTTTAAAAAATTACCTTATGTTTTATTTGTACACGTATAAAAAATGCTACGCAGTCTCTACGAACGCTACGAAAGCAGCGCGGTTATGTCTTTTGTATGGTTAAATTGGGGATTTTTTTAATAAGGTTTTACCTGTTATATACACGTATAAAATAGTACATTGTTTCAGGTTTCTTTTATCCCTTGGGTAACAATGTACTATTAAAGAAATAGTTAAAAGTAAATTATAATATAGTATTTTACCTCTGATTTATTTCAATTTTACATTACGCTGTAATTAAATGCCCGTATGAATTGCGTCAAACCAAACGCCATCTCACAAGGAGTTGAAGTTGAGTGGCTGTATAGAAAGGTAGAATGCATGGTTCAAGAGAAAAGTGAGGTGACAGCTGTCATTGGTTTTGTACTTGTCAATACGTCGTCCCTAGGGACGAAAAGTATAACGTTCAGCCCGCTGCGCAGGCAACTTCCGACCTACTTTCAGATTATGAGTAATGAAAAGTAATTTGTTCGGCCTGATCGATAAAAGCGATTATCTTTCAATTATTGCGGAAACTCTCCCAGACAACCTTGGGATGGACACGAAGCAGTTGTACACGTATAGGCAATACCAGAGCTAAGATAAGTACATCACATCGAAGAAAATCATACAGCTCCTAACGGCTGCAAGGGTATGAACGCCTCTGCTGCTTCGAGGCTGAACACACAAAGTGGCTATCACAAATATATCATTATTGTACTTACAAATCTGTTTAGTAACAATCATTACTATACTTACAAATCTGTGATCATGGCCGCGGTGACACTGACACAAAAGCCACATACACGCACGTTATCAAAATGATATAGAATCATGTGAAAGTAATGAGGCTTTTTCCAAAACAGACAAAACTCTATTTTATTTAAAATTCATGGAGCATAGCCTCGCGGTTTCACCCGCGTAGTTCCCGTTTCTTTGAGAATTCCGGGATAAAATGTAGCCTATGTCATAAGTATAGTAACTATCATTACTATAATTACAAATATGTGATCATGGCCGCAGCGACACTGACACGAAATAAACATACACGCCTCATACACGCGCGTTATCAAAATGACATAGAATCATGTCAAAGTAGCTTTTTCTAAAACAGACAAAACTCTATTTCGCGGTTTCACCCGCGTAGTTCCCGTTCCCGTGGGAATTCCGGGATAAAATGTAGCCTAAGTCAATCCCTGAAAAGTAAGCTTTTTAGTGATGGAATATTTTTTTTAATCGGTCCAGTAGTTTCGGAGCCTATTCAATACATACAAACAAACAATCATATATTTCCTCATTATAATATTATTATAGATTATAGATAAATAAATGGCAGGCATCTGTTATGGAAGGATATTTTTTAAAATTTGTTTTGGTAGCATCATTTCAACCTGTTCGGGTCTATACGATTTCACTTCAAACTAAAGCGCCATCATTTAAAAATTACATCTGGTTGAACTATGTTTAGACATTGAAAAACGAATCAATGTTCGACCGTTGTTGTTTCCGTATGAAATGGTTCCATCTCTAAGATTTAGAAGCCTACGTGCTATTTGTTTCCATCTCACCCTCAACCTTAACAGCCTGTATTGGTCCACTGCTGGACACAGGCCTTCCCCCTGATGCACCAACCGAACTCTTCCCGTAGGTGTCGTAAGAGGCAACAATTATATCCACCGGAAGGCGGGCAGCAGCGCCCCCTGCTGAACAATTCTTCCTCCAAACTGCAATTCCCAACCCGCATGCCCAGCTTGGGGATTGTAGGCATTACCTCCCATGAGATAAACGCCACTTGACGCTGACCTTATCAGCACCTTATTGGCTAATTATAAGCCAGCACCACACAGCTGTTTCCATCTACCCTAATTTAATATCATGCTGACTCTAAAAGGAATCAAAATGATTTTGTACTTCAATTTTTATAGTGGACGATTTTTTCACATTCGCAAATTGTTCTGTAAGGATCACCTAATAGCGGACTAGTTTCGTTATGTGTTCTTGATAACATAGGTGATAGATATAGGTTTTATTTTTATAAACGGATGCTACTAACATCATCTGTTATAGATAAAAGATGTCTCTGATGATGATGATTTTTTATTTAGTTTGCAAGAAACTTAAAACATAAGTGATTTTAGTACCGTGACTTTATTGATCTCTGCTTTGCGATGATCACAATTGCTCAACATGATGTAATGCAAAAACACGTTATAAAATTAAATTACTCAATGGTAGTACCATTGAGTAATTTTATAACTTGTGTTAGATCATTAAAGATAGGTCCATAATTATTTGCCAGTATCGTACAACATACGTTAGCTATGTGTTGCTCGCTCAGAATTTGCACCAACCCAACTCTTCCCGTGGTTGTCGTAAGAAGCAGCACCTTCCTTCCGAGTATTTTTAACAACTGAACGCCCCGCAGTGGATATCCCTTAGTCGCCAGTTACGACACCCACGGGAAGAGATGAAGTGGTGCAACTTCAAAGCCAGCACCACACTAGACCTTCGTGATAGATCGTCGGCCGCATATTTGCTTTCCATCAGGTGAGATTGCGGACAAACGAAAGTCTGATATAAAAAAAACACACACACAGCTTGGAGCGCTGCCACATTTCAACAAAAAATAGAGTAACGCAAACTTTGTTGTAATTATGTCGACCAGACGTAGACGCCTTAAGAAAAGACCAAAAGAAGACGTGTGGCACTCGGGGACTGCCGCGGTAAAGCTATTGAATAGCCTAAGTCATTAAAAGTTCTACTATTCATCGATAGATGGCAAAACTAAAAAGTATCACCGCTGTGCCGATCGGAGTGGGGGGTATAAGGTTATTTTCCTTACGGAATTTCTGGATTCGGTCTCCACGCTCAAGGCCCGCGATAGAAGCTATGAAATAGCTTAAAAAACAAAAGTTTGTCCACCAACGGTGATGATTATGGCAAACCTTTGTTTATGGGAGGCGTTTTGTTCAGCTGTGGACAGAGGGTTTAGTGCAGATAGTAATAAATCATTAACGACTTGTATCGGACAGCTAACTACAAGACGTTAATCATCTATTAGTATACGCGGTCATAAAGCCCACTATAAACTTGGAATTATCCTGACTTGCGGAAGTATTTATTTTATTTATTGCTGATAATTGTGTGCGGGCGGGTGGTGATTCTCGAAAATAAAACAATAGGATCTAGGAAAACTTATAGGTTTGGCGGTTTGTTTCACAGATTGTAAGTAGAACTTTTGAATCCATCATGGTTATTAACAGTAAAGTTATTCCGTGATCATGGCGCTTGAAACTGTGCGGAAATATTGGTAAGCTCAAAACTCAAATCTGACTATTCTATTGGTACAGTATTTTTTTTTACCCCGAAGATGGCAGACTATCGGCCAGTCTAATAATAAGCGGTTACCGCAGCCTATGTACGCATGTAAGATGTTACAATCGCGCTGGCCGAGCCCTTCAACGAGTTAGAATGCCCTGGTTGATAGACAATGCGAGGAGTGGATCATTTGCACTAGTGTATTTCTTAGTTCTTGTTAAAATCTTTTTGACCACGGCAGCGCGTAAATCCTTTAAAACGTCGTAAAGCGTGTTACGTCACCACGGTCTCGTGAGGCTGATCTAACATGTTAGATCTGCATCACGTGACCCTGACGCTAGTTTACCATTTAATACCCATGCCAAAAAGGTGCACTACGCCGCTAAAGAAGTTTTCACTTCAAAAATCTTGTTAGACTCCCTGATCGAAGCAACCTCTACTCCGCGAAAGATCCTAGCCACCCAGTGAGGTCTAAGGTTAAAAAGTAGGGTGTTTTCTTTTTGAAAATTATATTTATACAATAACATGATTTACGTACGAGACGTGCGGGAACTTTTTTGTATGCAATAATGATCATCCCGGCCGACCGAGAACTAAATCAAACAAAAAACGTAGATGGACGAAGTCAAGGTATTTCACAAGTGGCCTTTCAAGATTTTATAGCTATCTCGACGTAACCAAGTTGAAGGACTTATAGGTAATATGCAATAGGCTTACGTATACATAACAAACAGACCTCATTATGTTTCTATTTATTTGAAACTAGCTGCGCCCTGCTGTTTCGCACGTATGTAAAGTTCGTTCTAAGTGTACCTTTATCGTATTTATATATTAATAAAGAGGTTTTGATTTTATTCTGATTACTTCTTATTTTATAGAATTTAGATATTCCTCTAGACATTTTAATCAAAGAATATCGGTAATTTGCTAAGCGTAGATCTGGCAAATAGGCGTGGGAACGTCTCAACAACTCGAATTCTCTGTTTTTAATTGTTCTTTATTAATAGACAGGACAAGGACATTTTAATCGAGTGTGGTTGTGAAGAAAATCTATAGAGATAGATAAAAAAGTGTTGATTACTCTGAACTCTATGCCACTACCTACTAGGTAGTTAAAGGGCGTCTGCCGGAATCCTTATAGGTAGGTAGGTACCTGAGGATTTTAGTAAAATCGGCGTGGATTATGTCGGTGTGCAGAGTTGCATACGATATCATATAAAAAGATTTGAAACGCGGACATGTGCGCGTTTAGCTTAATAATCGACTTCAAAAAAGGAGGAGTAGAGTCTGTTCAAAAATAGAAGCGTCGTAGCGTTACGGTGAACAGTTTTAGTCGAAGCTAAAATAGCTAGAGTCTGTTCAAAAAGAGAAGCGGTAGTAACTTATTTATTCGTATGTTCTTATGATGATGATTCTCCATCAATAGTAGGCCCATATTGATGAATATTTTGGTTTTGTAAGTAATTGCGAAGGGAGCCCATTAAAAAAACTATTTGTGCCGCGAAATTACTATAAGTAGCGCCTTTTTTTCCTTTACGCTCGCTGTGCTCGTTGCGAATGGTAGGTACATTACTCTCCGTTATCCCGGTTAGCCCAGTACCGCCAGTATGCCAGTACCCTGCTTTATATTAATGAGTAACCACAAGTTGAAAAGTAGAGCAGGCCAAGTAAGAACAATGTTTTTTCTACAATACCTAACAATATCTCCTATAGGCACTACAGCCTCCTTAATAGATAATAGACTGCGACACGCAATGTCATGCACTTCACAGCTACTACAAAGCTACAAACTTAATTGTTTAGTTTCATAGTTTACCTGAAAAATTACTCTCCGATTGTCATAATGTTCACGACATTATAACAATCGGAGAGTAATTTTTCAGAGCCGATATACAATCACTTTGACAGATCAAATCAGATCAAATCGTTAACTAAATCTAATATTTGAGATAAATATCAGGGCACATCTTAGATTTCTTAAGTGAATTGGTAACCAAATGCTTGAAAATCATCAATAAAAAAAAGTATCTGCCCAGTACCCACTGTAAAGCTGTTTAAAGCCCGTTTAGGTATTCCGTTCCTCTTTTATCACATTCACTAGGTTTAACTAGATTTCTGAGGAGAAAGGGGACAGGCTTTTAGATTGCACTGATAGTCACTTAAGTCTTTCTTGGAGCAACGGCTTTTGTTCCAGGTTCCTACTCTACCTGAACAGAAGTCATAGATAGATAGATGGTTAATTTGGTTCACAAGAACAGCGCAAAATACAGTTAGAAATAAACAAGTAGATAGATAGGTAAGCAAAAAAAACTATAATTAGAACTTATGTTTCGGTACAAAATATAGTAATATTACCTGCCGTGGTGAGTCAAAACGGACGGTCATACCTACTTGGTGACACTGTACATACAACACAATGACTGTGATATACAAGCGGGTCATTGTTGTTTTTGTCACCGAAATGGGTTTGATGGACAAATTGCTTTAAAATGCATTGTTCGGTATTAAAATATTTGCTATTATTTAGTCAGTTGGAGGCTACTTTTGACACATGAGTGAGTAGTCTACCTTAGTTAGGGTCATCATCGACGATAGGTAAAGGTCGTTCTAAGTTTAGGTTAGTAAGTAAAGTGGGTAAAACTATATAGTCTGTCCCATGCAACCTGTACGTACCAGTGAAGGTCTGTGATCTGGGGACACTACAGTACGTACTGTGGAAGTATGGACCTATCGATAGGATCCCCATGTATGTATGTTCCACGATTTTTTGTAGTTTCAAGATTAAATGCTTTTTTGTGTTATTTTCTGATTTTTCTAATTTTGTACTATTTTTAACCGACTTGAAAAAAGGAAGAGGTTCACAATTCGACTGTTTTTTATGTTTGTTACCTCAGAACTCTTGACTTTTGGCTTTCAAATCTCAATATAGGTTTTAGTGTAATTCCACAGCTGTCAAGGTACCTTCTTTCGAGTGTCACCAAAGTATACATTTATTTTAAATAGCTGGCGCGATCTTCTTTTGTTTTTCGTAAATCGGAGAGCTGGGTTTGTGACGTCAGCGTGGATAATTGCATTAAAAAAAACAAAAGACAATCGCGCTTTTGAAAATGTTTTTACGATCATTTAACGATACCCTTTCTTTCCAGAGTAATCGAGAATGTTCCGCGGCGGCATGTTTGCGAAGCTGCAAGGATTCTACAAGTGGTACGTCCTGGGGCTGGTCTCCGTGGGCTACATCCTGGGCGAACTTGGGCATTATCTTATTGGTAAGTCCAGAAATTTCGAATTTCGGCAAAGGTTGTACGTACCTAATGAAGTATTTCATAGAGAAAGTTTCTTTTGTCAGATAGAGATGGAATACTTCATTCAGTATTTTAAAATCCATTCAACCAGTCCAGTCAAAAATACTTTATATTTCCAGTCAACAAATTATAGAGAAATTCATAGTGGTGCATTTTGCTAAAAAGGATACTTCTATAAATATACTTACAATACTTGACAAGAGGGCACAAAAATATATCTCGATAAGTAGGTACATTATTTTTGTGCAAACAGGCACAGAATAAAGTACTCAGCAACAGTATTCCGGTTTTCCCCCTTGAAATGTGGGGGAAATAAACCTGTTGGCAAGCTCATAGAACTAAGGAACTATAAAGAAAAATCAGGGGAAACTAACATCATCGGCTTTATTCGATAAAGTTTTTACCGCAAGCTGATTATATAACGTATCATTAATCACCTTCAAATAACCACAAAAAGTTCGCGATCCGTGTTGATGGCTGTAGGTATTAGAGTTAGTGGTCGAGGCCGTTTAGAGTTGGTTCAAAGTCAGGGTCAGTTATGTAGTGGACTTGCGTCAGTCGATTTAAAGAACTTTCGCTTTACGGCCAATGCAATAATTCATCATCATCATCCTCAACTTATTGCTGCTCAACTGCTTTCGTATCGAAAGGACATTTAAGCAGAACGATCCTTTTAACATTACATCCTGAAAGCAAAACGGCATATTAGCATAACGTCCTAATCGCAACATAACCTAGTATCAAAATAACGTTTTAGCTGAAAAGCCCTGTATGGACAATTCAATAAAAATTTGATAAACACAAAATTCATGAACTGAAATCTTTATTCTACTTATTTTAACTATAATCTACAAATGTCATCACCATCATCCTCATCAGCTAGATATTTGTCCACTGATGGACAATTGGACATAGGCCTCCCCTAATGAGCGCCATAGCGCCCTGTCTTCAGCTTGAGGCATCCAGTATCTGCCTGCAGTCTTTCATAGATCGTCATCCCACCCCTCCTGGCCGGAGGACGTCCTACGCTACACTATACCGTGTCCATTTTGAATGAGGCATAAACGTATACAAACCGCCCATACTTAACCTAAAATTCACTTTGTTGGCTCGTCCTTTCATACGTAATTTACATTACTTGTCGATTTTAGATCCTCCCTTCAATAAAAATTGCTTACAATTATATCTGAAACTCGACGCCAAGCAAGTGAGTTTTTGTTATTTGTATCGTGGTTTATTTACTAACATGCTCCATGCTGGATGGATAAACCATAGCTATATATATATATGGTACATCATAGGTACATCTTTCATTGCGTCTTTCATCACAATAAGATAATCTAAGAACATTTAATTTCCTCCGATGATTTTCTAACCATTAAAAGTCACATGAATTTTAAAAAATTATATTTATTTATATAGATACTACAGCGTTTTTCATTAATAATCCTGAAAGCTTTTGCGATGATTGTAAATTATTGTAAAATCCATTAATTAAAAACTAATCAATCGGATTTGATTGAAAATCTTACTTTACGACCGTGCTTTAATACTCGACGACCGCAGAGGGCGAATCTTTGGGAGAGGAAGTTTTTTACCCTTAGATTAGCCTACGAAAATATTACTTTTCAGGGAGTGACATAGACTATATTTTATTTCTGAATTCTCACGGGAACGGGAACTACGCGGGTGAAACCGCGAGGCGCTGCTTGTAATGAATAAATTTAAAAAAAGTTATTATAATGACTTTTATTTATTTTTAACCAACTTAAAAAGGCGGAGGTTCTCAATTCGACTGTATTTTTTTGTATGTTTGTTACCTTAGAACTTTTGACTAGATGGTCCGATTTTCATGATTATTTTTTATATGAAAGCTGGTGCTTCCCATTTTAATTTTTTTCTGTTCAGACAATGGCATCCATGAAAATCCATGAAAACGTATAAAAAATTAAGTCGGTCGGTAAAATTTATTATTTGAACCACCTATGTACACTACCTCTATACCTTTTTGTTCCACCACCGCCACATCTCTGTCAGTTCTCAACCCCACCTTCTTACAGGTACGACCTCAAAGGTGACAGCCGACGATCTCCACTATGGAGACAAGGCATGCCTGCTCAACGCCACACATCTGACTCTGAGTGAACTGCCTGTGGTCTGCGAGAAGGTCAACTCTACTGAAACGTGAGTGGAACTCAACTTATTCCTCTTCTTTTGGTTCTTCTTGACAAATTTTATTCTTTTATTCTTTAATGGAGTAATCGTTCCTTGACCGTGGTCCCGGGACCACGGAATAATGCCCCATAAAGTAGGTGCCAATTTTTTGTGTTATTTGGAGAGCTAAGGAACTCACAAAGTTTTTTAAATTACATCGAAGTTATTCGCTAAGGGTTATGTAACTTTTTTTCAAGTAAAAATTAAGAAAAAATTCTTATAAACAAAAGTTTTCATTTCGAGATTAATATCTGAGCTACTGGTTGTTAGAATTTAGCTGTTTAGAGTTTTTACAGATGAACACACTGCTAGCCATGATATTATACAAAAAATCTCAAAGAATCACTTCACAGAAAATATTAAAATAAATAAGTTATACTTACCTAAAACAAAATATCTGAAAATAAATCGAAAACTAAAAAAGTCGCGAAACATACATCGGGGTAAAATCGATAGGTATCGGTGTCACCAGATCACAAACCTTCGCTGGTATAGGATACATGGGACAACCCTGTACCTATACAATTTAATGTTGGTACATAAAGTAATTCATACATTTTTTTATTTCCTTTCACTTCGAATCTATGAAGCTTATTAGGTTATTTTATTATGTTTTCTGATATAAACTATCTATATTCAATTACCAAGATCTTAGACACTTGTATAAATACCTAGGTACACTTAACTGAATTTCTTGTGAATCAATTAAGGCCATTACCATTAAAGAACTAATATTATCCCTTTTAAACAGTAGATTACAGCCACGGAAAAACATAAAATTTATTATAGTAATTGAGCTGATAAATTGGTCTAGTTCGTAGAACAAATAGCAATCGTTTTAAAGTCGAAACATAACGAATTGCATCATAGTCTGAAAATAACCTAGACCGTAACGCCATCTATGGTTTATCCATTTTGAATGAAGCATGTTAATAAAAAAAGTAGGTACGACACAAATAACAAAATCTCACTTGCTTGGCGTCGAGTTTCAGATATAATTGTAAGCAATTTTTATTGAAGGGAGGTTGTAAATTACGTATAAAAGGACGCGCCAACAAAGTGAATTTTAGGTTAAGTATGGGCGGTTTGTTTACGTTTATACTCCATTCAAAATGGATACGATATAGATAGGTACAATACAATGAGGTAATGTTATTGATAGGCATTCGTAAATTAGTACTTTTTACAACGGAATCGAAGTTTCTGATTCGTTATCGCGCTCATCTTATGCATCCGATTAGTTAATCGATCCAACCGAAACAATAAGTTCATGTGGTCCGATCGGTAGGACAAAGGCAGTAGGACCACGTGGCTAGAGGGAGCGACATAGGTACCTAATAGTACGATTTACGCGACACTGAAAAATAAAATTCAATCTACATTTTTCGAGTAGACCACCCAGTTACCAGCTTATAACCGCATTTCTTGGTTTCCACTATGCCAATGAATTGTTCTAAGTAATGTGTCTTTATGCTGAAATAATAATAAGATAGTATAATTTTCAAAATAAGATCAAATAGGTAATTCGTTGCAATCTTTGACCTGATTGATACCCACAATAAAACGCGAAAGTTTAGATAGATGGATGGATAGAAGAATGTTTGCTACCTCTTCACGTCAAAACTACTGAACAAATCGGGCTTAAATATTGCAATACTAGGCTACTTACATGTAAGGTTCTAAACAAGTTAACTAAGTACATTTTAATCCGGAAACATTCGAAGCTGCGGGCAGCTTTCCATCAATAATTATAACCTTTTGCTAGATTATGCAACTTATGCAAAAATAAAAATACAACCTACACCATTCAATGCGTGCGTGAGAAGGGCCATGTTTCGTCTATTATTATTGCGTCCCACATTCATTAATAATAATTAATTAGCTAGCAATAACTATATTATTAACCAGCTGCGCCCCACGGCTTCGCACGCCTATCCCAACTGAACTGATTTATGGGATAAAAGATGAAAGTAGCCTATGTGTTATTCCAGGCCTAGAACTACCTGTACGCAAAATTTCAGCCCGATCCGTTCAGTAGTTTTTGCGTGAACATGCGACAAACATACATACATACATGTTTACAAACATTCGCGTTTATAATATTAGTAGCATTATAATTTATTGAATTGTTTACTACGCCCACCATACATTAGTAGAACCTTAGTTACTTCGTTGGACCTTTGATACGTAGATAAGGTACCTACCTAAAGCGGTTAACCTTAAAAATTACGATTTTTTGCATAACTGTATTTATTAGAACCTGTCTCACAACTATTAGTTTGACTACTTCCGGATTTGGTACATTTGGAACTCGATTTATCTAAGGTTTTTACGTATCAATTTTTATATAAATTTCTTAGATAAGAACTAAACGTGTCAAATCAAAACTAGTTTTCAACAAAAACCTAGACAGAGACCTAGATTCCAGCTACATGAAAAAATAAATTGACTGGTTTTTGCTATACTTGTTGGGACAACATTTTAGACGATTGTCGTTGCATTTTTTCCTTACTTATTCATAAGCAAGGACTTGCCTATTTTTTTTTCTAAAGTATCTTGCTTTTTGTATCTAAAACTAATTATATAAGATTAAGCTTCAATAAGTAGTCATTATTAATAAGAATTGGGACTATTTTAACCGACTTCAAAAAAAGGAGGAGATTCTCAATTTGACTGTATTTTTTATGTTTGTTTCTTCAGAACTTTTGACTGGGTGGTCCGATTTTTATGATTTTTGCATGAAAAACGGGAAGAAAAGTCGGAAAATCGCGACGCAATACGAGGATCGAAAAGCACGTCTGCGTTTCGGGCCATGAAAGTGTTAGTTTAGCTAACTATACGTATGTTTCCAGATGCGAATCCCTAACCCTGAACGGGACTCGGTACTGCGAGTGGGGCTACAACGGCCTGGGGATCGACTACCAGGTGCTTGCGGGGCCTGCCTTCATGGCTGTCTTCACGGTCGTCGGGGTGTTACTGGGGATGATGGCTGATAAGTAAGTTGAACTGTATAGCTATTCTTATATGAATATAAGCGGGTTAACTAGGGAAATAGTGCGCACATCAGTGCGCGCAACCACTGAAAATCAGCGCTGTGATCTTTTTGTGTTAGACGTAATTTAATGTTACTTATGTTATATTAATGTATGTATGTCACACAAATAAAGATTTTGCTATTATATTCTACAAGCAGAAAATCTTCGCATCGACTAGGTAGTAGGGAGTCTACTCGTAAAAACTAAATCGAAATTTCTGATTAGTTATCTTCGAAACCAGACTCTTATGACAAAAGCATAAGATCCTCAGAAACCTCGATTTTCGGGTAGGCCCCTTGGTAGTACCAACTTTCAAGAATTTGAAGAGGTCATTGAGTGAAATAGATCCTTTAGGGCCTTACGGTTCTTGGGTGGCGACCGGCGTACCCCCAACGAGGTGGGTCGATAATTCCGGTGAATGTCGACAGGACAGGCCTGTTACTGAGGTGAAATTGGTGGAGGCCCCTGTTCAAGATGTATGGCCATTGGCCAACAAGATGATGTTAAAACCTTTAAAATTATAAATAAAAACAATTAAGGTATTTCCATTTACAGTGTTTATCTATAGAGTTTTATAAATCGACTTCAAAAAAAGGAGGAGATTCTCGATTCGACTGTATTTTTTTGATGTTTGCTACCTCAGAACTTTTGACTGGGTGATCCGATTTTGATAATTCTTTTTTTTTATATTTGAAAGCTGGTGCTTTCCGCGTGGTTCCAATTTGGTCCAGTTCTAACAATTTCAGAAAACCATAAAATTGAAGTCGATTTAGTTTTTTAAACAAACCCATTTATTAAAAACGAATAGTCTAATTATTTTTTATCGGTGTTATATTTTTTTTCGTTTATGTATTAACCTAAAAAATCGAAAAAAAAAACCATGCATATACCCTATTGTCAACCATCCTTGACCTGCCTCCACCAGTCATCTAACACCACAAACCATTCCAGATACAACCGCGCCCGTATTCTCTCAATATGCACCATAGTCTTCGTCATCGCCATCCTCCTGATGGGAACAGTCACGGAGTACTGGCACCTGGTCATCCTCCGTATGATCATGGCTGCCGGGGAGTCTGGCTGCAACCCCCTGGCCACAGGCATCCTGACTGATCTGTTCGCTGAGAGTCAACGGGCGCTGGTGCTGTCGATCTTCAACTGGGGGATTTATGGGGGGTATGGGATTGCTTTTCCTGTTGGGAGGTATATCCCGATGCTAAATGCTTGGGGACTGGTGAGTTAATTTGCTGAGATAGATAATTAGATAGATAGATATTAATTCCTTTAAATAAATATATGTAATTAATTTTATTTCAAATCTCATCATCTATGGATGAAAATATTTAGTAATAAGTCCGCGAAAAACCTAAAAAATGTTACTTACTCAATATTTTTATCCATATATTTTCAATGGATTTCCGCAAAATACCACCTGAATGTATTATGTAACTTTTATTTCCCCCCTTTTAATACACCGGGGGGCGGGCAGCAGCGCGGTTTTGGCATGAGTAATAAATTGTAAACTCGCGTCAGGGTCACGTGATGCTGATCTAACATGTTAGATCAGCCTCACTTGACCGTGGTGACGCAAGACGCTTGCATTACTGTAATTTTAAATTGGTACTACATTGTAAGCTAGCAGCCTACTTAGATGAGCTTTCAAAAGTTCAAAAGTTATAGCTACCTGTGTAAATATTTCACTAAGTTGAATGAAGATGTCGCTAGTTCTGGGAGCAACACAGAACCCACAGTGTCAGTTGAGATGACCTTACGTAATAATAGAGAAATGGCGTCGCAGGCTAACAGATGGCGCTTTTTAAAGTATTTAGTATCGCAAAGAACAAAATTGCCACTTATAGTGCCTTAGTACATGGAAAACAGCTGAATCCCTACCAATAGAATAATTACTTGTTCAACTTTATTTTTAGTTTAATTATATACAAATATGTATTTAAGAGACAAATAAAAATAATGTTAATTTCAAAATGTTACTATAGCCTAGACGAATTGTTTAGTGATAAATAACTGTTGATAGTTTTATAACGTCGCATGTCATCTCCTAATCATTTTTTGCATACCGCAAACGGTCAATCATGTTGTTTCTATCTCACTATCTGTCACCTTTCTGTACACATGTTTTTGCAAATAAATAACTTTATCTTTATAATTCATCATCATCATCATCAATGGCCTTTACATCCACGAAGGATGGTTTATGTAGTGTTCGATTTTTGGCACTTACGTAGATGACTTTTAAGGCCTATACGGGAACGACAGATGCGGCCGCAGTATTGGCATCCGTGTACCCCGGTAGATAATGGTGGCAGCCGCTGCAGCCCGTTGGTGCTCAGTAATCGCTTATTAGGTAACAATTAAAAAAAAACTAAACTACCCTCGTATTCCAGAGCTGGCGACTGTGTTACTACGCGGCCGGTATCGTGGGTATAATCATCGCTGTACTGACTGTGCTGACCCTACGCGAGCCAGAGAGGACCACTATTGGAGAAGAAGGTATCATTCTGGACGATTTTAATAAAATAAATAAATAAATAATGTTGGACAATTCACACATTATCTAGCCCCAAGCTAAGTAACGTTTGTGTTATGGGTACTAGATAGCTGATATACATAATACAATATACTACATAGATACCTATTTTTTATTATACATAGAACACATCTAGAACGCCCTGAACAAATATCTGCAGATCGTACACACGTTTGTCCCGAGGCGGGAATCGAACCCGCAACCTCCTGCGTCGCAGGTGGACCTTCGCCCACGGCGCCACAGACGTCGTCGAAATCTTTGGTTGTAACATAGGTAGGTATATAAGAATGTAAATATTGAGTTAAAATTCCGCGAAAAAACCTGCGATAAAATATTATAAATTATACATTTATACAAAATTAAAGAACATTTATCAAAGTAAGTCGTCAACTAGTTTCGTCTCTCCACGAGACATCATCAGGACACCACACCACTCGAACTTGAAACTGAGAGCGCCAAACAACAACGGCAGAGATGTTCAGATCCACTCCAAGCTCCGCGCGCCAATTTTGTTTTTAAATTCTTATATTTACAATGGATTTCCGCAAAGTAACGCCTGAATCTACTAGTAGTTCTTCGAACAGTAGACCTCATGAACATTAACTTTTTTTAACAAATGAGAAATGAGATAATTATTTTATTAAACACTACACACGACTTCATAACCATCTTTTATACATGGACCTGCACGTCTCGACTGCAGGCGACGACACAATCATTTGTTTTTTTTTTAACACAGGCACCACTAAGTCCAACGATGCTTCATTGGAATCCGGCAAGAATATGCCCCAAGTGACCATCTGGCATGTGATCTCACAGCCGAGGATTCTGATGCTGTGTCTGGCTGCCTCCATCAGACATTGCGGTAAGTCAGTTATCTACACCTCATTATCATCAACTCTATTTTAACCTACTTCAAAACGGAGGGTCTCAATTCGCCTGTATTATAAAATAATACCTAGCTCCAAAAATAAAATCTATTCCTACTAATATTATAAAGAGGAAAGATTCGATTGTTTGTTTGTATTGAATAGATCCCGAAACTACTGGACCGATTTAAAAAATACTACCATCATTAAAAAGCTTACTTTCCAAGGAGTTACATAGGCTATATTTTATCCCACGGGAACGGGAACTACGCGGGTGAAACCGCGAGGCGCTGCTAGTAGAAAATAAACTCTTCTTTATCTTATCTTTCTCCACAGTAAAGGTAATAGATATTAAAAAGATAGATGGTTTATTTGGTTCACAAATTAATGGACAGCACAAAATACAACTAGGTAGAAATAGACAAAAATATAAACAAAAAACTAGAATTCAAACTAGTATGTACCTATGTATCTTGTCGCGATACAGGACATAATGTAGAGTAAGGTCAAAGCTCATGTTTTATACAACTTGGTACAAGAACCATTAACGTGTCCATATTCAAATGGTAACAGACGAAACGGATTTAATGACTCACTTGATATAACTCCGGTAGCGCACGTCACAGTAAGTTGTCTACAGAGTACCTACTTAGACAAAGAATGTTTGGATTAGTTATAGTAGACTAGTTTGGAATTTCTTAACGAAAATAGTGCAAGCGTAGTTCGTATCACCTAAGGTCCTTTTAGTACGGGAATGAGCTTACCAGCTACAACACGAAGTCAGGTGACGGTCGAAGTTGAAATTTTTGGAATAATATTTGATTTCTCTTGAGATGGATAGATTGTGTGAAAGAGGACATGGCTACGAAAGGTGTGAGTACAGAGATGACGGCTGATAGAGCAGAGTGGAGGAAACTGACATGTTGTGCCGACCCCCACGCTAGGTGGGGTCGGCACAAAATGTCAGTTTAATAAGGACCGGAAGAAAAGAGATATGATTTCTTAGGGCTTACGCCAGCTTACGCTCTTTAGTAACAAAAACTTAGATATCCAACAAGTGAAACCGCTTAACGAAATACAGAAAGCAATTTAACCACCATGTACCTAACCTACATAATATTTTTACTATAAACAACCTCGGTCTGCCTTCAACATGTTGATACTCAGTTATAAATAACTACCTGCCTACCAATGTGATGACAACAAGTAATATATTGAGTATTAAATAACCTGTAACGGAATACATAAAGCACAAAACTTTGAGTCAAGACCCCTTGCCACCTTACCCACCATAATACCTGTAGAATACAGGAACAAAAGTCTTCCTCAAGACTTCTTGTTAACTTTTGGTTCTTCCAAGGTTTCTTGAACTTTGTTACTGAATCTGATACAAGCATTCCATGCCCATCACAAAATAAGTTCTCAAATCAAAAAATAATCACCGCCTATATCCTGTTACTCATAAAATTACTATTTTATTGAGCTATGGTCACGGTAGCAGTGTCGCGAAACCCAAGGTCTTGATTAGGTTATTAAAAGGCCTTTGTTCGCCGGATATTAATATGACTGTGTTCTTGTCAAGTCTTCCGTAATGGACCGGTACCAGGGTCGAGGCATGACGGGGGATTTTGTGCACTTAAACACGTTCGGGTTTAGTTTGATGATTTTATTCAGATCGATTTGTTTTAGTGCTCAATATAATTATGTAAGAAATCGCCTTATGTATTCTTATCAGGTATCTCGTGGGTAGGGCTTGCATTCGAATATTCGAATATTAAATCATTTCGAATATTCGAATACTGATATTGCAATATTCGAATATTCGTTTTAAGTAAAAAGTCAAAATTCAGATGTGGATAAAAGGCCACTTAAAAGTTCGCGCGGTATATCCATACAAGACAATACAAGTTTACGTTGTTCAGGTAAAAGTTAAAGGGTTTGAAACACGGTTCGGAAACACTCGGGAGTAATCGGGAGTGCCGCGCGCGACTGCATAGTGCGTTCGCATATTTGACGAGACTCTTCTGTCTATCCGTCTCTGATGCTCACGTGAAAGTCGTTGTGTTAACGCAGAATTATGTTCAGTTGTGTATTGCACGCGGTCGTGGTGGTTATCTTTATTGTACGAAGTAACGCGAACCCAGAACAGGCCGGGTTTCGCGGAGGATATGGCACCATAGACCGCATACACACAGTGAGGCAGATTATTCAAAAGTCCGAAGAGTATAATCAGCCCCTGTGTCTGGCCTTCATGGACTATGAGAAGGCCTTTGACTCTGTCGAAAACTGGGCTGTTCTGGAATCCTTACAGCGATGCCAAGAAGACTTTTGTTATATCGAGGTGCCGAGATGTCTTAACGACGCCGCCACCACGAGTGTCCAAGTACAGGACCAGCAGTCCAAACCCATCCAACTGCACAGAGGAGTGAGGCAGGGTGATGTTATATCCCCGAAATTGCTCACGAGCGCGTTGGATATGTTTAAGACTCTAGACTGGAAAACCCTTGCCTTTCATTAGCATAAACGGCGATTACATCTCACACCTGCGATTCACTGATGATATAATCTTAGTGACGGAGTCGCTGGAGGAGCTGGACGGCCTAGCTTCAGCCTCGCGACGACGCATCGGTCTTGGCATGAATTTGGATAAAACAAAGTCATGATCAATGATGGCCTCATTGATCCGGGGCCTGTCGTCGTATATGGACACCCTCTCGAAATTGTTTCCGAGTACACTTACTTTGGGCAAATTCTGCAGCTAACAAAAAACAATTTAGGGAAGGAGGCCAAGAGGAGGATCCACCTAGGCTGGGCAGCGTTTGGAAAACTACGTCGAGTCTTGTCGTCATCCATACCGAAATGCTTGTAATCAGTGCGTCCTACCCGTCATGACCTACGGAGCTGAGACGCGGACATCTACGATAGGGTTGATTCACCAGTTCAAAGTCGCTCAGCAAGCAATGGAAAGAGCTGTACTCGAAGTCTCTCTGCAGGATAGGATTCGTAACGAAAACATCCGACAGAGAACCAAAGTTTTCGACATAGCTCAGAGAATTAGCAAGTTGAAGTGGCAGTGGACCAGCCATATCTCGCGCAGAGCCGACAACCGATGGGGTAAACGAGTTCTAGAGTGGAGACCACCACTCGGCAAACGTAGTGTAGGGCGCCCTCCGGCCAGGTTGGATGACTATCTGCGAAAGATTCCAGGCAGATACTGGATGCGTCAAGCTGATGACAGGACAGGGTGCTGTGACGCTCATTAGAGGAGGCCTATGTCTAGCAGTGGACTGGTGATATAGGCTGATGATACAAATAAGATAAAGTTAGAGAGGAGTAATTGCTAATTTTATAATTTGTGATTTAAAAGACCTTTATATGTTTTTGTACTTTAGTAAATACTAACGCGCTTTCGTTACTTAACGTGTTTATTTACTTGTTATTGTGTTAAATTTTATTAAAATACCCTACATTTTGAAGACTGTTTTAAATTTTTTTGGTTAATTGTGCGTGTAAATCGCCAATGTCTTGTCGTTACAGCGACACATATTATTTGATATTTAAAATTGTTCATGGAAATAATACTTATTACAATAAAAGATGTGATTTTAACAAAAAAATTGTTATTTTCTATATAATATTCTATTATTCGAATAATATTCGAATATTCCAATAGTAGCCGAAAAATATTCGAATATCAAAAATTTTCGAATATTTGCAAGCCCTACTCGTGGGGTACATGGTGGCTAAATTAAAAAGCACTAGCCCGCGGCCTAGCACGCGTTGTTTCTAGCCCACAGGAAAATATAATATTATTTAGGAATATGATTGTACCTACACCAAAGGGGACATCCTGGCATCTACAGAACAGACGCATGGCACTGCTGTGTGCTTGCACAAAAAATTGAAGTGAATTAAAGTCAATTGCACCTTATTTTTTATTTGATAGTAATTACTATTCATCAAGCTGTTTAAAAAGTAAAAAAAATGACTTGTCTAAGTGCTTATTTTGTAAGTCTAAAGAAATAAACGATTTGACTCTCACTCGACTTTTTGACGAAGTTTTGACTTTGAGTTGACATAGGGGACTCGATGTTCCGTGACGTCATAAAATGCAAGGGCTAACATGGCAGCGTTTTTATCACACGATACTGTGCAGTAAATAATCTATTAAAAAAACATGCATATACTTTATTGTCCACGATGGTGATAACGGAACGAATAAGATGCGCGACTTAAACAGACAAGAGGATTTTAAAATGAATCTTGATAGGTGTAGGAATAGGGTACCTATATGCATGTGATTTTAAAATGGCTAAAAAAATATATACGTATTCTCTATTGATATAGAAACATATCTACATATTTATTTTTGCATTTTGAGATGTTTTTATTGTAGAATTTAACCATTGAAAAATAGATATTTTAAATCTCAATCGCAAAATTTCAAAACGCTACGCCATTGACTAGAGCGGACGTGACATCACTGTGCACACTTTTTCTTATTTTATTCTGCTTGCTGCACCATGATTTGACACTATTCTGCCCACTTGACATTTCGTTTGTTGATTATTTTCAGTTTTTTCGGAAAACCTCTTTCCTGAGATGATCACTACCGAGGTCGTCTACCAAAGGTTTTAATCAAGTGTGTACGTCGACGTCACATAAACATGGCGCCAATATGGCAGCGTTTTTATCACCCGAAAATGATTGTAGTTTTGATTTGTTTTATTTACCTTGTTAATGCGAAATTCAGTTAGCGTCTTATGATTCCTCGGTTAAATAATGACCTAAAGAATCGATTAAAACAATAAAAAAAATCGATGCATATACCCTATTAGCAGATAATAAATTATGAAATTACCCTATTTCGATGGCTGATCTAAGAAGTTCTATTGTATTCCAGGTGGCATGACATTTGCGTACAACGCAGACCTGTACTACCGCGACTACTTCCCGGACGTGGATCTCGGCTGGTGGCTGTTCGCGGTCACCGTGGGGATCGGCTCCATCGGCGTGGTGGTTGGAGGAGTAGTCTCGGACCAGTGAGTCTAACCTTACAATAATAGGACCACTCAATAATAATGCCCTCCTAGCCGAATTTCGGCCATACGGCCAATAAAAACTATTGGCTCGACCCAGGATTTGTACTTTTTTGGACCCTCATAATCAGCAGTCGAACAGAAAATGTCGTTTTATTGGTTTAATTATGTTTTCAAACTCTTCCTGACATCTATTGGCGAATGGTAATACTATTTTATTCGTGTTTTCAATAACCAACTTTATCCTAATCGAATTAAACTGAAAAATATGGCTCTTCCTGCCATCTATTGGCGAATAGTACTACTATAATTTATATTAAGCACAAATTACCAAAAAAAAACGGTCACTAACAGGGACTTATTAGAACAACATTTTCATAAGACTGATTGAAACAAATTTTAAAGCATTTTGCGTTGTGACCTACTAGAAAACTTATTTACAGTGACGGATTGTTGCCTAAATCAAGTTTACTACCATAATGTAAAAATATAATTTCTTTCACAGGTTCGTCGCTAAAATGGGTATCAGATCCCGTGTGCTCATCCTGGCTATATCTCAGCTGATCGCGACCCTGCCAGCCTTTGGGTCAGTGATCTTTGGACCCCTGTGGGCCATGATCACCCTCGCTATTTCTTACTTCTTTGGTAAGTATTATATACTTTTTTGTCCACGAGATATATTTTTATTTTTTTTATAATGCTGGACAATTTACACAGCATTATCTAGCCCCAAGCTAAGCAGAGCTTGTGTTATGGGTACTAGATAAATGATATACATAATACAATACACTACATAGATAGATATTTTTTATTATATAATAGAAAACATCCAGAACGCCCTGAACAAATACCTGCAGATCGTACAAATATTTGTCCCGAGGCGGGAATCGAACCCGCAACCTCTTGCGTCGCAGGCGGACCTTCGCCCACCGCGCCACAGAGGTCGTCAAGATATCATTTACCTTCCTGACAAATCGACACTTTCATTGCCGATGACGCACATGTCCATACCCTGTGCTCCTCGTAGCTCTGTTCAGGTCGCACCGCAGAGACTGGGCACTGAATGCGTTAAGATCCGTTACTTTCAAAATTATAATATTAGAGTCTGTTCAAGATAATCATCGTGGCGTTACGGTGAACTAACACTTTTAGTCGTGCTGCAATGACAGAGCAGTGTTGTCAACGCAACAAAAGTTCTCAATTGGCACACGCACGCCCTGAATTCCCACGACTCTTCTCTTTTTGAACAGACTCTATAAAGGATACAACCGGAATAGATATCTAAAGACTGTTAAAACAATTGTCCCTGGCGGAAATCGAACCGGCAACACCCTGCATCGCATGCTCAAATAGTGAAGTAAAATAGTTAAACGTTAAAGTTAAAAAATGCTTCAAGAAAGGAACGAATTGATAAAGAAAGGAATTGAGAATGACTAATTGAAAGATGTCTAATTGAAAGAAAGAAGAACAAATTGTTTTCAAAATCAAAATGATCTCTTCCTTTAGTAAAATTTTCAATCTACAATATTAAAGATACTTTATACTACACTTGATCAGAAAGTTGCTTATTACTTTTCCAAACACAATCTAGAAAGCCCATCATTGCAAGCGTACCGAAATGCGGCAGATTCAATTACTTAATATAATTGAATTTATAATTTGAATTTTTTTTGAATTTATAATTTACTCGGGTGATTTTGAAGATTTTATACGAAGATTTTCCTCGGAAGTTTTAGTATATATTCCTACCTCGTGTGTTTTAAATGACACACTGGATATGAATTAGGCTCTTTCTCGCCTAGGTGTACAATTTTTTTTTAACCATGCGTTTATTATTATGATGTTTGTGTTCTTTAAATAAATAAATAAAAAAATAAAATAAAATTACTTTCCCAGCTGAGATGTGGTTCGGCATAGTATTCGCGATCCTCGTGGAGATCGTGCCGCTGTCCTGCCGCTCCACCACCGTGGGCATATTCCTGTTCGTCATGAACAATGTGGGGGGAAACCTGCCGATCCTCGTCGACCCTGTGTCTAAGGCCATCGGGTATAGAGAGGCGATTATGATCTTCTACGCTGGATTCTATGCTTTGAGTAAGTTTATTTATTTATTTATTTACTAGCTGCGCCCCGCGGCTTCGCACGCGTTGTTGGAAACGGTTAAAGGTGATTTTCATCCCACGGGAACAGATTTATGGGATAAAAAGTAGCCTATGTTTTATTCCAGGATTAGAATGACCTGTAACCAAAATTTCAGCCCGATCTGTTCAGTAGTTTTAGCGTGAAGAGGTAACAAACATCCATACATCCATCCAAACTTTTGCATTTATAATATTAGTGTGATGTGATTACTAAAAGTAACAAAGTAATTTACTAAAATATCACCGCCAACCTCAACCGCATGTATCGGTCAACTACTGGACGCAGGCATCCCTCTGATAAACGCCTTATTGACGTTTAACTCATGAGGATAATGCTCATAATCCCTACGCTGGGCATGCGGCTTGAGGACGCAGTTTGGTGGAAGTTTTATACTACTACTGCAGAGGGCGCTGCTTGCACCGCCATAGCCTACGAATAAATTGATTAATCCTTTATATTTCCCACCCCTGATTTCTTAATAATTTAAAGTAATATCAAACATAATGTACTATAAAAAACATGATCAGGACAGATTTACACAACTGTCTTTGGAAAAAATTATAGAAAAATCTTTATGTTCTGGTCTAGCAATGAGATAGTCACAACCTCAACCCCAACAGCCTGTATCGGTCCACTGCTGGACGCAGGCCCCCTGATAAGCGCCTCATTGAAGTTTTCTCATGGAGGGTAATGCACATAATCCCCACGCTGGGCATGCGGACTGGGAACCGCAGTTTGGTGGTATAATTGTTCTGCAGGAGGCGCTGCTGCCCGCCCGGTGGATATCCCTCAGTCGCCTCTTACGACACTCACGGGAACAGTTGGGGTGGTACAATTCTAAGCCAGCACCACAATAGAATAGTCACTATCATCATCAGCCTGTATACGTCCACTGCTGAACATAGGCCTCTCCCAAACGACGCCACAATAGCGGTCTTGAGCCGCCTCCATCCATCGACTCCCTGCGACCGCTACAATGTCGTCGGTCCATCGAGAGGTCTTCCCACACTCCGTTTCGCATTGCATCGCGGTCGCCACTCGAGAACCTTTGCTCCGCAACGGTTATCGATTCTGCGAGCTATATCGCCTGCCCATCGCCACTTCAGTGTGCTAATTAATAATAATAATAATAATGCTGGACAATTCACACAGCATTATCTAGCCCCAAGCTAAGCAGAGCTTGTGTTATGGGTACTAGATAACTGATATACATAATACAATACACTACATAGCTAGATAATTCTGAGAGCTATGTCGGTAACTTTGGTTCTTCTACGGATTTAAGAATAAAGGAATAGTCACTATAGAATACTTCTTTTCTGTCTAGCCAGAAAACTAATCTACCTTTAACTTTCCAGGCAGCATTCTATTCTTCCTCACAATGTTCCTCATGGATGGACCGGTCGTGAAGGAAGAGACGCATACAAACGGACTAGACAACAAGGCATTTGAGAACGAGATGCCGGGACGGAACGCGAGGGCCCTGCCCGATGCCAGCAGACTATAGACTTTACCACTCAGATATTAAGGACTTAGCTCATATCATACCGCAACTGCACGGGCAGTGACGGATTAAGCCAGCGCGGGGCCCGTAGCAAATGTTAACTGGGGCCCTTGAATTTTGCAATAGGAAATATTTTTGTGGTGGAGTGCAAGAACCTAAACGGAATCAAACCCAGACAAAACTTAGGAGCCATAAATTTAAGCGAGCCGTAAAATTAACGTGTTTTTTGCGGTAAATATTTGGTGACTTAAAGCTTGTCAAGCCGACACAACGGCGAGCGGGGATAACTGCACGGATACATAAGACTAAGCTCAGCAAACAACACACATGTTTCAGAATTTTGCCGATCTTGTCAGAAACAAGGAAGCAACATAAGTTTTAATATTGTTATTTTATTATTTTGGCAATAAGCGTGGGGGCCCTCTAGGGGTGGGGCCTCTAGGCGTGGGGCCCGTTTGCTACTCCTGTTAAATAGCTAATCCGCCACTGCGCACGGGACAACTGTAGCTATACAGACTCAGCTATTCAGAGTCAGTCATCGACACGGAATTTCTGCTTTCGGTAAGGAAATAAACTATATTCGATTTTTAATCCCTGCACAAAAGATAAACAAACCAGCAATACGTAACCTCAAATTAACTTTCTTCCGATCCTTTCTTCAATAGATATTGCTTAACTATATTTCTTTATCTCGACTCCAACCATGTGAATTTGAATTTATGAAGAAAATATATGGGATTTGTTGACATAAATTGCAGCTATATGACAAATAGATTATAAGAGATTAACATTATAGTAGTTTTCCATAAATAATAAAACATTTCTATCGACTTAGTAGCAAATAGTCTTAATAGCTTTACTGTAAGCATTCATAATATGGGCTTAAACTTGACATCTTTAGATACATTTTACAGTGATATAAGCTTACCCCAAGGTTCGAGCGAGTGACCCCAGTGCCTGCTATTTTAAAACAACCACAAACAAAAACCGTGGCCGGGCCGGAGGCGAAGCCAAGCGAGTTAATCATTATCTCAGCCTAAATTAGTCCACTGCTGGACATAGGCCCCTAATGAGCGCCATAGCGCCCTGTCTTCAGCTTGACGCATCCAGTATCTGCCTGCAGTCTTACACAGATCGTCATCCCACCTGGCCGGAGGGCGTCCTACTACGTTTGCAGAGTCGCGGTCTCCTCTCAAGAACTCGTTTACCCCAGCGGTTGTCGGTTCTTCGCGAGATATGGCCGGCCCGACCACGGTTTCTTCATCGTATCATACGATTTTTTTATGAGACGCTCGGCGGTGTATGTGTAGCACCCGCACGCTTTTGCGCCCGGCCCGGCCACGATTTCTGTGTGTGGCTGCTTTTATGCTGTCATTGCTAAATGTTCTAAATGTTACGAACAAGTTCATATTTGAATGCACATTTCTGTGCTATGCGGTGTGGTCCAGATTCACAGGTCTAGATCTGCGACAACCTTAAGTCTATAATATCCCGATACAATACAGGATTTTATAAGATAATTTGTTATTCCATGGAGATGATAGCCTGATTTGATCGATAGGATTTAGTTTCGGAACAGTTCGGTAGATGGCGCTGATTGCTTAGTGACTTGATAAGTAGCGACATATGTGATTAATGCTGAAAACTTGCCGCGAAAATCGTTACTATTGAAACGTGTCTAATATTTGTATCGATAGAGTTGAAATTGTAAATTACGATTTGGGACCAAAGCTGTTCTGTTCAAAAGTATGAATGAATTTTGCCTATTTAGTTTTGTAACTACATAATGTAGATCATTATTTTATTGACGTATCCATGACAAAATAAGGAGGATCAATAATCTCAAAATTGATTTCTTTTGTAGATATTTATTAGTAATTTTAAGCAAACTCTTGTAAATAAATGTTTTCTGTTTATATTATATGTGTATTTTTATTTTTTGGCTGCAGTTGATTCTTTATACCTATTAGTACAGCTTTTATAAAACTTAGTTAAACGTACAGTCATTAATAATTAATTATTACTACTGAAAACTATGAAATTATAGGTACTGGTTTGATTTTTTTGACACTTTATATGATTATAATATCTCTCTGAAATCTACATTATGGTACATTACTCGCTAAGCATTATTTGGCAAGCCAAACAAGCCACCTACCAAGGCGCAATGCAACCTTAAGTGAAAATCAATAAGATATTTACTTAGCCCTTATATACCACTACATGCAATTATTGTACAGAAAAGTTTGCAAGATCATTTCTTAAGAGTGCGCAATTTACTTCAAAATTGTTATTTATCTCAAAATCTGTGAAAACCACCTTCATATTTAGGGAAATGTTACTTCGATCTTTTATCTTGAATTACTTGTTTTAAAAACACAAATGATAACAGTTTTCTCGATACTTTATATTTTTGAAAAATACACACACATATTGCTATTTATCTCAGAATCAGCATAGGTTTTTTCTTCTGTTTTTGTTTTGCTAAGAAACCTACAAGTATATTCTTTAGTTATGTCTTTTAATTTTTCGATTGGTTTTTTCATTCACTTGTAATCAGATAAAAACGTCTCTGCTCTGTACTTCTCACACGCGAGAAAACCATATATTTTCATCCCGCTCTAAAGTAAGAAACTCCGTAGCGGCGTTGCACACTCTTAAGCCTATAATTACTCAATCAATAGCGACCAGTACCTTACTCTTGCCCTGATTCTTATATTTGAATAACTTCTCCTTCCTTCGAGACTTCCATAGTTTTGTGTCCTCTTTTGTCAGGATATTTTCACCGCTGATGACTGCAGAATTTATTTTATCTGAAAATAATAATTAAATGTATATCACACTACTAAAACTACTGGACGGATCTGGCTGAAATTTTGCATACAGGTAATTCTAATCCTGGAATAAAACATAGGCTACTTTTTATCCCATAAATCTGTTCCCGCGGGATGAAAATCACCTTTTAATATTTCCATAGGAACAACGCGTGCGAAGCTGCGGGGCGCAGCTAGTATACTTATATTATAATGAGGAAAGACTTGATTGTTTGTTTGTATTGAATAGGCTCCGAAACTACTAAAACCAATCAAAAAAAATCGTTCATCATTAAAAAGCTTACTTTTCAGGGAGTGACATAGGCTATATTTTATTCCGGAATAAAATATAAACTACCTAGTTTCTGTCCGCGGCTACGCACGCGTTGTTTTTATAGAAACGTTTACTTATAGGAAAATGTATATCCCACGGAAACTGATTTATGGGATAAGTAGCCTATGTTGATTATGATTCCAGTATTAGAATTACCTGTATGCAAAATTTCAGCCCGATTCGTTCAGTAGTTTTTGCGTGAAGGAGTAACAAACATCCGTACATCCATACAAACTTTCATGTTTATAATATTAGTAGGAAGTAGGATGGGTAGGTACTTATGGGATTTCTGGAATTCTTATCCAAACATCCCCACGTCCTCTCTGAGCCGGCAGGGGATTAATGTACAAAAAATTAAGAAATCCCCTTCGCAGGGTATTGTCTATGAGGATTATTGAAATAAGCCACTTTGGCGCAGCGGGCGCAGGTCTGCCTGCGATGCAAGAGGTTGCGGGTTCGATTCCCGCTTCGGGACAAAAGTTTGTACGATCTACAGATATTGTTCAGGGTATTCTGGATGTTTTCTATAAATAATAAAATTATTTATATAAATATCTCCGTAGTTTGTTATATTGTATTATGTATATCAGTAATCTAGTACCCATAACACAAGCTCTGCTTAGCTTGGGACTAGATAATGCTGTGTGAATTGTCCAGCATTATTTATTTATAATAAATTAAACAACACATGTGAAGCCATAGACACAAAACTAGTGTTATAAGAGCAAAAGTAATTCTGTTACCTTTTGCTGTTACCAGAAGAACCTACCACCTAATGAAGTTAGGCAAGGAGATGGACAAAACCCTGAGGAAGGACATAGGCTTATTTTTATCCCAGAAATACATGTGGGAAGCTGCGGGCAGGCGCTAGTATACAATAATCACCATTTTCATTCAAGTTTTCATCATCTACAACTCTTCTTTTCTTCTCAATGCCTCTGGACTGAATATTGTGTAGTTCTGTAGAAACATCCTTAACTTCGTCGCATGATAAAAAACCTTCTGAAGAACTGAACAGCTTTACACCTCCTTTAATTTTACGCTTTCTGAAAATAATGAAATTCCTTACGTTAAAAAAAGTCCAGTCCTAAATTTCTCTTCTTCTATGATGGAGTAATTGGTATGATACCTATGAAGGATTTCACGCTAATATAATAAATGCGAAAGTTTGGCTGTTTGAACTTTTGAACAGATTATAGGCTTTGTAGGGTTTCGTACCCAAAGGGTAAAATATAGTAATAGGGTCCCGCCCTATTCCTAAGCCTCCGCTGTCCATCTGTCTGTCCGTCTGTCACCAGGTTGTATCTACCTTGAAACTTGCTAGTGGTTTCTTTATCACTTCTTCCGCTAGTGGACAAAAAATTGAAGTGAATTAGAGTCAATTGCACCTTATTTCTTGTTTGATAGTAATAACTATTTATCAAGCTGTTTATATACTAAAAATTTGACTTGTCTAAGTATTTATTTTGTAAGTCTAAAGAAATAAACGATTTGACTCTGACTCTGACTCTACCAGGTTGTATCTCATGAACCATGATAGCTAGACAGTTGAAATTTTCACAGTAGATAATCACACTAAATGATAAAGGCGAAAGTTTGGATGGATGTATGGATGGATGTTTGTTACTTCTTCACGCCAAAACTACTGGACGGATCTAGCTGAAATTTTGCATACAGGTAATTCTAATCCTGGAATAAAACATAGGCTACTTTTTATCCCATAAATCTGTTCCCGTGGGATGAAAATCACCTTTTAATGTTTCCATAGGAACAACGCGTGCGAAGCCGCGGGCGCAGCTAGTATTTATATGTTTCTGTTTCCGCTATAACAAAGTAAAAATTAAATTATTTTCATAAAAATAAAAGTTTAATAAGGGGCAAACGTTCTTATCACCTTGAGAACCGACCACCGAGATTAAGCCACGTCGGGCGCGGTCAGTACTTGGATGGGTGTTTTTGTTTTTTTACGAGGAAAGTTTTGTATTTTTTTATTTTTATAGATAACTATCTGCGCCCCGCGGCTTCGCACGCGTTGTTCCTATGGAAACGTTAAAAGGTGATTTTCATCCCACGGGAACTGATTTATGGGATAAAAAGTATGCCTATGTTTGATTCCAGGATTAGGATTACATGTATGCAATATTTCAGCCGGATCCGTCCAGTAGTTTTGGCGTGAAGAAGTAGCAAACATCCATCCATCCATACATCCATACATCCATACAAACTTTCGCATTTATAATATTAATAGATACTTAGTAGATAATGGTACCTTCGTGCGCGAGTCCGACACGCACATGGCCGGTTTTATTTATAAATAAATTACTTATAGGCTAGCTTAAGCTGGATTGGATAGGCTTAAAGATCTTATACACAGAATGCACGTCTCAACACACGGACGGCAAGTTGGCGACTGCAAGGAAACTGCACCCGCCTGCAGGCAACGGCAGGCGACGGCAGTTGCCAACCACAATAGGGTATATGCATGGATTTTTTGTATTATTATTATTCGATTATTTAGGTTAATACATAAACGAAAAAAAATATAATAGCCAAAAAAAATTAAATTACTGAGGTAAAAAACAAAAAGTAAAACTAGACTCAGTTTCGGGTCATAAAAACGCTGCCATGTTAGCCCTTGCATTTTGCGACGTCACGGTTCAATGGATCCCCTGTGTCAACTCAAAGTCAAAACTTTATGCCCATACGAAAATATTCAAGTACCTATGACGTCACGAATCAGGTGCCAATAGCGTTGCGTTTAGACATTTTGCGGTTGAGACTTAAAATATCTATTTTTCAATGATTAAATTTCACAATAAAAACATCTTAAAATACAAAAATAAATATACAGATATATTTCTATATCAATAGAGAATACGTTAAAAAAATATTAGCTTTTTTTTTTTGAAGTCACATGCATATACCCTATTGGCTGCATTCAACAGCAGTTGAAAGTAGCTGTAAAGTCAACTGCCGTTAACTGCGCAGCTGACGACGTTACTTTGCAGTTGGCAACTGGTGTCTTCAACAAATCATGCTAGAAAAACCACAGATCATCATCTAGCCCCAAAGCAAGCTGAGCTTACTTATACTTTTAATACTATCCGCAGCATCGCACGCCCTTTTCAAGGAGCCCATGTCCTTCTCGGGTGACTATTTAGCTCCCTGCCATATTTGATTGACTGAATGTTTATGACGTTACGAGGTCTGGTTTTCGGTTTAGGACTGATTTAAAAAATTCTTTTCACTTTTCAAGGATTGACATAGGTTTTATTATCCCGGAATTCCCGCGGGAACAGGAACTGCGCGGGTGAAACCGCGAGGCGCTGCAATGTTTAATAAAATAATATTCGCTTTCTTATTTGTTGAAAAAAAGTTAATGTTCATTGTGGTCTACTGTTTGGAGAACTACTAGAAAAACTTCATTCAGCCTTATAGGCATGAAAAGGTAACAGAGTCACATCCGAATTTATAAATAAGTATGGATCCTATCCTATAGGTAGGTACTGTGCAGGATACATATTACATAGTTTTTTTTATTCTGATTATTATTAACCATTTCTTTATGCACAATATACAAGTAAAACATTTATAAAAGGAAAAATAATGACAAAGGCGTACTTATCCCTGAAAACATAGGTATTTATTAAGTCAAAAGAGTTCTCTTCCAGTAGGCTTAGCATGGCGATTGTAATCTGGAGTAGAATAGAGAAAAATTACGTCACTTTGTCATCAAAAGCGTAAAATGTTGAAATTCATTCTGAAGAAATGAATTTCTAACATTTTACGCTTTTGACTCCAATAATTTAGGTAATGTATGAAGACAAGATGTCATTTTTCTACCCTAGACAAGTACAAGTAGTACACATAGAGAGAGAGTTATAGAAGTGGGCACAAGTGCAGAATAGAGGATATAAGATTTAATTAGTTAAGATAATTTGAAACGTACTTGACTTTAGGCTCCACATCAACATATTCGAAGTTTTTATTGATGATAGTTGATATTTTGCTTCCAATCTGCTTTTGCATTATTTCTGGTACTTTCACATCATTATAGTGGGATGATTCTTCTAGATATCTCGATGACTTTGGTTTTGGTGGCTCTGTAAATTAAAATGATGATGGTAAGAGAAGTGTCTACTTAAGCTGGTTATTGATGTTTATTCAGCTATTCAGGTTAACATAAAATAAATTCATTTATCCTCATGAAAACACATTGTGCAGACCAATGTCCTACATGGTTGAACTAGTCGCACATTATTCCATACAAACATGGAAGGGTAACTACTTACACTTTTTCATGTTGACCATCCAAAACTAAGGGTAATATCAATTTATGTAATCATTATCTACCAAAATCGTAAAATGTATACATTTCAAAAATAAAAGCTTCTTCAACATCCATATTTCCACTTGAATTTCAGCCTAACTTTGGGCAATAATAAGTAACATAAAGAGAAGGAAAACTCTAAAATAGACTTTACCTTTACCATAGATTGGTTATTAAAAACTTGAAGTAAAAAATTTATTAAAAAAAGATACACTTAATAGATTTTCTATGATAGATAACCCCCAACCCCATTTTTTATGCAGCCGTTTTACGAATAAATCATTGTGCATTTCATTTTAGCATGCAGGTATGTCTATTATGTCAGGTGAGATAGCATATACATATACATTTAGGCTTCAGCGCCTACTGATGAGTTGGGCCAGGCGTGAACCCAAGGTTCTGACTTGAGCTTACCGCTTACTGGTTCTCGTTCTATAAGATATTGACGCGTAAAGGAGAAGGAATGGAGTGCATTTTTGCTAAATTAGGTGGTCGCTTACTGTTTGGAAGCGTAGCGTTACATTCTCTTTGAGAAACGCCGCTAAATAATATGTACTCATAGTGTTTCTTAAACTATTGCAGAACACAGCAGGGCGCAAAACAAAGCAGCTAACGTGTATACCTATACGTTAGTCGAGGCATTTAAATAAATTCCTACGTGCTAAACAAATTCTGTCAAAAAAACCAGTGATTTTTAGGTTAGGAGGGGCAATGTTTATAAACATTGTAGAACTTATTTTGCCAGCGATAATGTACTTACTTGAATCTTTATTTTGGATTTATCTTACTTACCTTGGCGTCTGGATTCGGAATTTGCGACGCGTGCTATTTCGGCAAAGGAAGTATCAACGACTTCCCTAAATCGTGATAAATCTTCTTCAGAGGAGTCTGACATGGCACACATTGTTGATATGGTATGAGTTCAAGCCAAGGAACATTAATACTAGGCGGTTCAAGCCCAGCAAGAACGTAAAAATTTTACTCGTAGAGTAAAATTGATTCCTTTGGTAACATTGGCAATAACGTAGAGCAATAACAACACCGAAACAAAGTAATTTCTTCAACTTCTTTTCTTTATGGCGCTGCCGCCGCTTGCTTGTAGCTACCTACGACTCTTGGCCCGTATTATGAAAGCTTCCCCAAGTCTTACTTATGCAGTCATTACGTGTATTCTACTCAAGCTTTGAATCTCTGCTCAAGTAAATCTTTTTTATAGAACGTAACTCTGACGCTACTTAGCTAGCTGCGCTATCAAAATCTCTACTTGAGTGAGTAGGCTTTTGGCTATGGTCTACAGTGTAGACCATAGCCAAAAGGAACGTTTTTCGCCTAGATAAAAGTGTAGACTCTACACTTTTATCTAGGCGAAAAACGTTCCTATAACATATAAAATCTCTTGTTTTCTCTCGATTTTTAGCTGCAAATTCAACGTATTTTTACATTTACACTTTTGCAACACTGATAAGATTGATAACCAAGCAAAGCCATCACTCCCATTCAATGTGTTTGCTCAATTATTTTATTTCTGTTAGTTTTATCGACATAAACACAAAACACGACCAAAAACCGATGACTCAAAAAGACCATTAACATTTGATTGAAAACTAAGTTTTTGATGATGAACAGGGACTAGACAGTCCGATCACAAAGCAAACTGACCATTTTTATGACGACTTATATACCTTAACTAAAGCGTACATTTATTGTATTCATGGAAATAAAGTATTCATTCTTTTACAATAGGTACTTTGACTTTGTCTATCGATTATGTAGTTGAATATGCTACCTGGTGCAGCCTTGGTCGACTGACAGTAGATGGTCGACCTATCACGCCTGTGTCAATCATGTTCCAAACGCAAATAAGTTTAAATTTGCGACCATTGGGAATGTCGCCATGGTCAAGTAGCGGAATTAACTCATCAATCGAATGTTTGGTGACGTATGTATAGAACGTAGAGCGTTCTGCTAAAATGGTAAAGTAAAATATATCTTATCCGTAGAAGTTAAGGTTAATATCCAGCTATTTTTTCTTTGTAGTGCATTATAAGATTATTGGTTTATTTGTGTGAGTTTGGCAACAAAGCGGTGCCGCCGTCAGTAATTTAGTTGCATTGGCCTACGTACTTAAAGGCGGGTCTATGGTACGAAATTCTTTTGTCATCGAAATGTCGTCGATGCGATGTTTAGCCATCAGACAAGAAGTTGAAGTTAAAGTTAAAATCAGCTGATAATGTTTATCGATCGGTTTTAGGTTAGATAGAATGTTAGCCAGTCTTTCTATAAGAATTTTACTCTTTTGAAACTCAATACCCCTATAATCGGTTAAAAATACTTCTTGTTATTAGCGTTTACAATGGAAGGATACACAAAACCACCACCAGATCCAAATTTGACGAAGTTTGTGAAAGAAGCTGATTATAATTCGCTAGCGATGTATCTTGTGGGGAATCAAACGCGCTGGCGTGATAATATTATAATTCCCAGGATTTTAGGACCCGTGATAATTAAAACGAATGAAGAAAAAATGATCGAATCAGCGGTCGAAAGCTGTGCATTCAGATCTTTCACCAGTTGTGTTGTTGGTATGTAAATAACCAATAGGTAGGTACAGCTGTACCCTTAGCAAGTCAGAATTAGTATCCTTCTTGTCTAAAAAATTTGTTGTTAAAATGTATTAGTGGGCTAATGAGTAATTTAAATTT
Organism: Eupithecia tripunctaria; assembly: GCA_955876795.1. Taxonomy (NCBI): domain Eukaryota; kingdom Metazoa; phylum Arthropoda; class Insecta; order Lepidoptera; family Geometridae; genus Eupithecia; species Eupithecia tripunctaria. Next base: position 10,888,398 of record OY041620.1, read on the forward strand.
AACTTAAATTGCTAGCATAGATTAGCTAACAATGTGAAATAATCATACATTTTATTATTTTTAATAATGTTTAATAGACAAGCTGATGAATGCTAGTATGTCTATATCACTGTGCTTTTTTCTAAGTTTTTCACTAAAATTTGTCTCCTATGGTCAGATTGTGCATTTGTAACCATTGGTCGAGTTTTAAACACAATATTATTGTATATTTCAGGTTATGGACTTGGTGCTGCTGTGGGTCTCTTCACATCATCCCTCATGCCCAACGCAACTGACACAACCACTTTACAGACCCAAACGGCCAGAGAGATTATCAGAGAAATGAAAAACTCTATGCTGAGTTATGCCAAAAATTTTGCTATTCTTGGTGCCGTGTTTTCTGGTATTGAATGTTGCATAGAGTCGGCAAGAGGAAGGTCTGATTGGAAGAATGGTACCTATGCTGGAGGTGTCACAGGTGGACTCATAGGGCTAAGAGGTAAGTCTTTTATTTTGGACTTCTTAAACAAGGTACCAGTATTACAGCGGCATATTCCAAAAAAATATGAAAACTGTAAAGTCTGTCTGTCTCCTTCTCATACCTTAACATGTTCCTTGTGTATGACCCATTGATGATGCATATTGAGATTCAGATCATAATTATGTGCATGACACACAATCATATCACAGACTATTAGGTAGAGGTAGAGACTTAACATATAATTATTTATTTATTTATTATATTTATTTGTAAACATGTACACACATGAGCTTAATTTCTTCGTTGGCATATACTTTGAGTCAAAAAATATTGACAAGAAAACTAGACTACTTTTTATTAAGGGTTGCCAGTATCCATCAAAAGTGTGTTTGCATATAGAAGGTCGACTCCGTAATCTTGGCTACACAGGGAATCTGTTTACAGATGAATAGAACACAATGAAAGGTGAGATAAAAGATTGCTCATGATACTGAGAGTGATCATAATCTTGATCTTGCCTCCCATTGTGTTTCATTTGTCTGCACATAGGCTACTATTTTATCCCAGAAAAACAAGTAAGAAGCCACAGGCGGCAGCTTAATTTAAGTAAAACTACAATTCATATATTTAATTGTTCATGTCATGGGACCAAAGATATACAACCGGTTGCCTTGTAGCTTGTGCGGTTGCCAAGTAGGTACTTGCAATTCTAAAACTGTATAAGTATCAAAATTGTATAGTAATATGACCTGTAATGCACATTCCATTTTAAAATAAATGTACTGAACTGAACTGAATTTGTTACAGGTGGATTACGAGCTGGAATATTAGGTGCAGCGGGATTCGCTGCTTTCTCAACAGTCATTGATTATTACATGCATCAACGTTCATAATTTAATTTATAAAATATTGTTAGAAATTGTTTAAAGGTTTTTTGTACAAAATACCACCCTGTGTAGACCCTGTCCTCCCTAGAAAGTCCTCAAGTTCTTACCTAAAATGGAACAGGTAGGTAAGTCTTCCTACACTAATAATAATAAAGAGGCATTAAAGAGGTAAAAATTTGTGAGTTGTTTATGATAATTACAGAGCTCTTTACCTATAAGTACCTACCTAATATTCAATAAGCCTCTCGACTCTATTCTTACATATCTATGCTCTCGACATGGATGGTAAATGGTCTAACATGGGTGTAGCGGGTTTTTCGCCTAACTTACCTACATTCAATTTTAAAACTTCTATAGGTGATTAGATTTACAGTACCTAACTATATTTCCAGTGTAAATTAAAGAAAAAAATATAGAAACGTAAAAAAATCCTACGTTTGTAATTTATAACTTTATAAGCCATAGCTTCGGCGTTTGGGCAATTACCTATCAGTAGGTACCTACCTACCTAATTTAATGAGAGGTTGTTTTGCATTATGTACCTAGGTATATCTACTTCAGACATAATTGACTCCAGAGCTAAATTAGCCTACAAATAATTAAAATCGACTACCATCCTGCCAATAAAGCTAGCTGCCGTGGCCTAAGTTATTGAATAGCCTGCCTATCCCTGAGGTTTCATTTTGTACGATGAAGACGAGGAGATGGCAGAGGTTAGTCTTTACGTAATCAAATCACACTATCACACTAATATTATAATAATTAATTTTGTTTTAAAAAACTATAACGACTTCAATTTTTACAGTTTTTTCATGAATGTTCATGGATCCCACTGTCAGACCTAAACAAAATTAAAATGGGACCAAACGGGAAGCACCAGCTTTTAAATAAAAAAAGAATCATGCAATTCGGACCACCCGAAAAAAAAACAGACAAATTGAGAACCTCCTTTTTTTTGAAGTCGGTTAAAAATGCGAAAGTTTGGATGGATGGATGAACGTTTGTTACCTCTTCACACCAAACCTACTGAACGGATCTGGCTGAAATTTTGCACACAGGTAATTCTAATCCCGGAATCAAGCAAAGGCTACTTTTATTCCATAAATCAGTTTTTGTAGGATAAAAATCACCTTTAAACGTTCCCATAGGAACAACGCCTGCGAAGCCGCGGGGCGCAGCTGGTAAATAATAAAAAAAACTGGTCCCAGGAACAGTCTGTCTGATATAGCTGCCTGGCTGGATAGCAAGAAATTTCAAAGGCCAAAGGCTAACTCAGCAGAAAAGTGACCGTTCGTGTAAGGTTCGTGTTGGCCTCAGTTGGCTCGAGATTCATTTTGTTTGTGGTTTTTAATTTGTTGCGTGCTTTAAGAACGGACGATGAATATCCTCTAGGGGCTTTAAGGAATAAAAGTAATTTTCCGCAAAAGTAAATTTTTAAGACCTGATGTTATGCAAATATTTTGTAAAACACACAAAATAATTTGAATCTCGCGCCAACACGAAACGTTCGCCGGACATCTCTAAAAGTCATAGACAAAAGAGGAAAATGAAAACAATACAAAAAAAAAAATAACGTTTTCACTATGAAAAAACAAAAAGTCACGCTATGGAATCGCGCATACAAAATCGTCGGACACTATCTATCTACAGTTAATTTTAGATCGTATTTGTTTAAGCATAGAGTTCATAATCAAAAATAGAACGCTTGGCAACACTTCGGCGCTAGTAGCACAGCATTCAATTGGTAGATATAAACCTGCAGCATTATTTTTATCGTGTTCTAAATACAACATGGCGGCTTTGGTGATACATACGACAAATTGAAATTCTGTGGATGTTGTGTAAATAAAAGTGAGAAACTGTGTGAAATAAGTGTAACTAAATCTTGTGTTCCTAGTTGTGAAACCAACAGCGAGAGATTTTACGAGAATGATCGCCTAGTTAGCCAAATTGCGCGGCCAGCTATTTACGGCAGCGCGGCCGCAGAAATCTACAGTGGGATTCCAATGAATGGACAAAGTAAGTTAGTTTGCTTCCTATTCATATCCAGTGAATAAAATATATCTCTTAAATCGACAATTAATGTCCCAAATATAGATTTTAGTTGATAAAATCATCATTACTGTGTAAACAATGAGAAAAATAGGGATGGGGAACATCAAGTTATTATTTAGTTCGTTATCGATATTTTGGCACTTTTTCCCGACTGTCAAAAACTTTACTACTGAGAGTAATATTTTAAAGGAGTATGTAGGTATGTATTTGGATATAATATATACCTATGAAAATATACATAGTATACATTCAAATTTTAATTGATATCCTATGGTACCTATGGTGTACATACAGGTTTACCTATTATTATTTTTTACCAACGGAGGAGGGTTATGAGGTTGATACCCTATGTTTGTATGTATATGTGTAGCCTATTTTATGTTCCCACGTAGCGCTGACACTACTGATCCGATCCGATACCAATAAATGTTCAAATGTATCGCTTGATTCGTCTCCTACGCCGGATAAGTCTACGTCACAACGATTTTTTTTTTGTCAGTAATACAGAAAAAAATCGCTGTAATGAGCGCAGCTGGTAGGTACAGTTAATAACATCTTTACACTTAGTACTAGTTTCTGCCTACGGCTTTGCATGCGTTATTTCTATTTTTATCCCAAGGGTATTTATGGGATTAAAAGTAGCCTATGTCTGATTCCAGGTTTAGATTTTAGTAAACATTATTAAAATTGAGGCAAATAAAATAAAATTAAAAACTACAACCCAACTACGTAAAAATTAAAACAAGCGTTCTATGCTGTTCCAAATAAATATTACCGATTGAAAATTATAATTATTCAAATTGTTTTATTCATGGAGCCTCCCCGGCTCCAACCTAATGAATTATGTATGTACCTACAAAGGCCTCCGACTACTTGAACATAAAAATTCAATGATGGATAACTTTCAATCGGTAATATTTATGTGGAAAAGCATTATAAGCTTGTTTATAACTTTTACGTAGTCGGGTTGTAGTTTTTAACTTTATTTTATCAACTATGAGCAGACATTATTATTAATGATTTGTTTATATTTCAGAAACGAAAAATTGTGCTACAATAACAACACCTCATGAGACTCCATGCAAGAGACAAAGAAGAACTGGAAGAATTCTCACTCTAAACATAATTAAAAAAAGATTTAAAATAACTTGTGAATACATCAATTTCACAATTTGCACCGCTTGAGTGGAATGCCAGAATATCAGCCAATTTCACTCATATTTTTTACGTGGGTAACATGATTTATGTTTTATGTGAAACGAAAACTTTTCTATTTTAGTACTGAATAAAATCTGTTATTTTATTGTGCTTGGTAGGTGAACTTATGTATAATTTCCACATACGATGGAGGCATTTTTTGTAACTCAGACATTAAGCAGAGAATATCGTTACCTATCTATTTATCAGCGCACGTAGGACACTTCTGACACTTCTGGCATTTATATAAAAATATTGTTTCATTATGTCTGATAAATAATAAATACATTATCAAATCTATAGTTTTTTATTTCGACAATAATGGTATGTAGGCATATCGATATCGATATTTTATGGATATTCAGGTACACCACTGGCAAGAGGCGAGACAGGGCGAGGTATATCTATCTCTTTCATACAGCACACTAGCGATCTTCTCTTGGCAAACATAACTATAATTAGCGTCCACGGCTTTGGTTGGTCCGATTCCCATCTGTACTTTAGTACTATTCTTACATATCTATGCAAAAAGTTAGCTGAAAGCAACGGTCGTACGTGCATTTTACCGTCTCTGAAATAGAATTTTATAAAATTAATAAATCTAGTTATTCTGAATGGAAGTGTGATAAATCAAGCCATAAACCGAATAAAAATATATTGTGGTTCATTGTGCTTGCATCCTTAACGCAGGAAAGTGGTTCTTTGTGAAGAAAATTTATTCATAAACATGAGGGACCCTTTCGCGAAAGATTTGGCGATCGATTCCCCTGCTCGGGGAAGCCTGAAAAACGTTGATGGCTGTTATAATAAAAACTTATTCAAGTCCAGCTCGTTTACGAACTCCCGGCGAGCCCTGCAGTCTGGTGCGGACAAGTTATCCAAAACATTTAGAAGTGTCAGGAACACCTTTGGAAATCTGTCGCAGGTGAGTGGTTTTTCTGATAATCTTTCTGTGAAATCATCAATATGACGCCTCATGAGCACAAAATCTTTAGAAATGTGTTCTCAAATGGCCCAACCGTTCACGAGATGTATTTTAGAAGTGTAAAGTAATATCTGATGAAGCGACGCCTGTGGAAGGGCTGGCTGTAATTTGTAATTGTACAAGTTATTATGTACCTACTTCTAAAGGTCGTGATCTAATCTATGAGGTTTATAGTTACATAACACATTACTGAGTTAATTTATATCCTGGATTATCAATTTACATAAAAAGGCAGCTGCTATGTAGTGATTCATTCACCTTTGCATGCAAATGTTTTGTATGGAAACGTTTTTAGCTATTTCTATTCCATGGTAACTGATATATGAGATAAAAAGTAGCCCATGTTTGATTCAAGGATTAGAATTACCTGTATGCAACTAATCAGCCCAATCCCTTCTGTAGTTTTAGTGTAAAGAGGTATCAAACATTAATTCATCCTTAAAATATTAGTGTGATCAAGAGCTACTTTTGCATTTAAAATGCACGAAAAGGTCAAGAAAGTCTTACAGAGGAATCAATATTTGTACTATCACCACACCAATGCATATGGTCATGTATAACAGCTCCTTGTGCAACGATGCACCCCAGGTGGCATTGCTACAGCTTGGTGCAGTAAACACAAAGAACAAAGTTAAATATTAATCCATCTTATCCGTCCGCTCTATACCACTGCTGGTCAAATCCATAAAAGACATTAAAGTACTAAACAAAACTATGGACAGCATTTCAGGCTTAGCGGTCGTCGACGACATCGCCTGACGGAGGCCACGTCACCCAGCCGGGCGCCTTCTACCCCTATCATGAAAAAGAAACAGGTATGTTGTGGCTGCTTCCAGTTAGATACTGTTATTTACTGCATGGACACGGAGGAATCCAGACTATACTGTATCCATCCAGCATGGACCATGTTAGTAAATAAACCATGATACAAATAACAAAAACTCACTTGCTTGGCGTCGAGTTTCAGATATAATTGTAAGCAATTTTTATTGAAGGGAGGATCTAAAATCGACAAGTAATGTAAATTACGTATAAAAGGACGCGCCAACAAAGTGAATTTTAGGTTAAGTATGGGCGGTTTGTATATGTTTATGCCTCATTCAAAATGGACACGGTATAGAGATGGGATTGAAGAGTCTCATTTTTCAACCCTGTCCACTTCCACAGAAATAAAACCATTCATCTCTAAAAGTCCTGTTCCTTGTATACCTCGGGGAGTAGGGCTGGCTAGGCAGAGGCGGACAGTGAAAAATACACACCCATGTCCCTTACTAAAAATGTAATAAAAAGAAACTGATTGATACCCAAGGTACATTTGTTGTAGCAGCTAGCAAAATTTTGCTACAATTATTACCATTTCCAAATTAGTGGAGTCCATTCAAAAAGAGAAGCATTGTAGTGTTACCATGAACTTTTAGTGGTACTGCAATGACAGAGCAGTGTTGTCAATGCAACAAAAGTTGTCAATTGGCACACGCGCGCCCTCAATTCCCACGACGCTTCTCTTTTTGAACAGACTCTACCTAATGTATTTTTCATAAACAGGTGTTGGGTCGCAGCCCTGCAAAACTATACAGTCCGTTTGGCATTGAGACACCCCACAGCCGGGACTTCAGGATGTCTCCATACATGCCGGACACCCCTGATCATGGGTAAGTCTAATAAGAGTAAGGTGATCTTAGTTCCCCCACTTAGAATTAGAATTAGAATAAGTAAGGTGTATGAAAACTTCCACTGTGGCAAAGGCTGGTTTTGCTCTGTGGTGGGTGGAAGTTGGTCGTCCCTAAAGGATAGGATTCGTAAGAAATACATCCAACAGAGCACCAAAGTTATCGACATAGTTCAAAGAATTAGCAAGCTGAAGTGGCAGTGGACTGGCCATATCTCGCGAAGAACCTACAACCGATGAGGTAAACGAGTTCTTGAGTGGAGAGACTCGGCAAACGTAGTGTACGGCGCCCTCCGGCCAAGTGGGATGACGATCTGTGAAAGACTGCAGGCAGATGCGTCAAGCTGGAGACAGGGCGCTCATTCGCCTAATGAGCAACATAGCACCAGGCATTATGTCCAGCTGCTGGACTGGCTGACTATGCTGATGATGATGATGGACGCAACATAGCACCAGGCATTATGTCCAGCTGCTGGACTGGCTGACTATGCTGATGATGATGATGGACTACGTTAAAATTCCCATGAGTCCAAGAGAACATCTGACTGTTACATTGAGGTGATTGAATCGTCCATCGTCCACCCGCTTGCGACACTGTAGCGCATAATACGAATAAATAGCGGTATTCCATTTGCATACATATACAGATATGATGTAGGTATGCAAATGGAATACCGCTATTTATTCGATGATATCCCTTCAAAATTAGCCTACCAACTTAAAAAAGTAGTTAGGCACATACGAGTTTAAATTAAGAACCATTGAATGAGTGACATTGTTGTTTTCACTTACTCGTTTTTTCATAGAAAATATATGGGAATTGTTTTTTTTAATTATTGCCCAAAATTACGATTTGATTTGGTATGTGTTACTTTGGAAAAAATGTTCCTGGTTGGAAATAGAGTCGATCAGGACCAACCTGTTTTTTTTGACAAATGTCATTTTTTGGGCGACCCATACATTTTTTAAAAAAACTAAAAATGGCAATATTTTTTTCTTTAAAATAAAACAGAAGGTTCCTAAGAACAAAACCTTCTAACTACAAAAGAAACGGTAGCTACCCTTAAGGGGCCAAAAATTTGCCCCACCCTGTATAGTCATCGGCGACCGACGACGTCAGCCAAAGATGAAAACCGACTGTGGCGGTTCCGGCGTAAAAATCGAACCGTTCATGTTACCCGCGACGGAACGGAGACGGTAGGTATATACCCCATGCGTAATGGGTGTGATGTTGTTTGTTTGTTTGTGTGAGCAATTTGCACATGCTCCCAATTATCCCTAAAACGGTTCGACTGATAAAATGTAAACGATGCAGCAATTTCACCATCACCAAGAAGTTAAAGTCAGTTAATGTAATGTCTGCGTTTAACGTAATAAGATAAAATAGTAGGGGGCGCCACTTTCACCGGTGTATGGGCTTCAAGTAGGTATATACTTATCAGAGTAATCATTCAGTCAAATGCTTTGCCTCATTAATAAGTGTAATTTTATTATTTCTCCTTCCAGGCTCTCTCCAAAGCGACGCAAGGCCTGGCACGTGCTGACGAAGAAGCGGCCTCGTGCGCTCTTCCACTGATCCCTCCAGTACAACGCAAAATGTAACCCCACCGCTTCTAACGCGCCTTGCTAACGTCTAGTTACTTGCATATGTAACTTGCAGACTTGGGTTTAGCTGGAGTCCAGCATAACCGCTCTTTCGCCCCTTACGAAAGTACGGTATCCAAGAGGATTCCCCCACTTAAAAAAAAAAGATAATGCTGTGTGAATTGCCCAGCATTACTTTATTTAATTTTTACCGACTTTAAAAAAGGAGAATTTAATAGGCCTATGGCCGCAGTGACGCAAAAGCCACATAAAGCAACAAAAAAAACATTACATACTTGCAACGGTGTTGACAAATGTGTAGTGCTGACTTAGAGTTCTTTCCGTGGGTGTCGTAAGATGCGAGTAAGGAATCCACCGGGGGCGGGCAGCAGCGCCCCCTGCGGAACAAATCTTCATTGGTCCACCAAACTGCGAACCCCAACTCGCATGCCTCATCATCAACATCAGCCTATAAGAGTCCACTGCTGGACATAGGCCTCCCCGCATGCCTAGCGTGGGGATTATGGGTATTACCCTCCATGAGTTACACGCCAATAAGGCGTTTATCAGGGTGAGGCCTGCGTCCAGCAGTGGACCGATACAGGCTGTTGAGGTTGAGGTTGAGGAATGGTGTTGAAACTGTTGGTATCATCATCATAAGCCTATATTAGTCCACTGCTGGACTGGGCTTCCTATATTGAGCGACATAACTGTTGGTGCAAAACTAAACTAATTTAGCAGCATTTATAATGTCGCTTTACTGTTAATTTCGATGATAAACCAACTGCAATTTTATAGCTAAAATTTGCAGAACCATTCATTGTTCAAAAATCTGAGGATAGTGGGATCTCTAATTTCAGTTCGTCTGAGAAATAATATACTTTGAATATAGTAACGCATTCACTGCCCACGGTCGCACATAGAAACGCTAAAAAACTTGTTTTTACCACTTTTTAGATTCTACAAGTAATAAAGATGCAGATTTTATGCACAATGTAAGCTATTTGCTATGGCTATAACCAATTTATCTCTAGTTTTGCCCATTTATTGTTGAATTTTCACATTTCTTGTGTAAAAAATGACTGTAGACTTCCAAAACCATAAATTCATTAATATAAACAAAGTGTTTATGAAGTAAGTACATGGTGTACTGCAGACCCTAGCTAGGCAGTGAATGCCTTAATTAATTGGCCAATTAATTAACGCATTCACTGGGGGTAATGCCCATAATCCTCACGCTGGGCATGCGGGTTGGGGATCGCAGTTCGGTGGTAGAATTGTTATGTAGGGGGCGCTGCTGCCCGCCCCCGTTGAATATCCCTCTTACAACACCCACGGGAAGAGTTGGGGTGGTGCAAATTCTAAGCCAGCACCACACAACACGGCGTGTTCTATCGCGAGCCAAATGACGTACGTACGGTGAACGCACGGAGCGCAGATGGTTAGGAAATAATTTTGACTGACTGGAATGTAACAATACCTCATTACGGATGTAAGCAGGTTAACTACGAACTTTATTTGTGTTGGAAGAACACCAACGTTTCATCCCTTCACGAGAGACATCTTTAGGGTGAGTGGAGTTCCACACGCGCGTACCGCATCACATCCCTCTGAGCACTGTAACAATACTGTGGTTTTACCAAGTCAAAAAGGTTTAAAGGTCAAAGTTCTTATGCAAGTAACTAGAATTATTTGTGAAGGTCTTAAGTATAGCTTTGTATGAGTGATTGTATGCGATTGGTGCTATATTCGTCGAGCGACTGATTTATTATAGAGCCAAACAACTCTGGCACTGAAAACGGGTGGTGACTCTCAATTCTAATAACTGATTAGGGAACGGTCTGGCACTAAATAGCTATGAATAATACGATAACCTGCGTGCATAAAAGCTTACGCCATTCTCAATACCTTTCTTTGCTGTCCCGCTCAGGGGGGCAATTCTAGAAATATATCTATTCGATAAATATAGCAAGAATTGTCAAAATATTGAGTTTGCTTTGTATGAAGCGTATTCTCAAAATCGTCAATTTGATATTTATCGGGGACTTTTCTTCGATAAATCGCAGGATAATGCAGTTTTTAGTTATACTCGATATATTTGGCCAGACATCATAAGAGATGACGTGCATGGCCTCAAGGTAGCGTTTGGTGTAATATTATGTAAGAAGCTATTTTATGCCAATACCAATCTCATTTGACTGAAAAGGAACTGAAACATAGTGATTTGTATGAGATAGGAACGTTACTGGGATTGAGCTACAATAAAAATACGAATATTTGAGTCTTTAGAGAATAATTTAATGGAAAAAGATACCATTTTCTAAACCCTGCCTCTCGTTTTCAGTGACAGTTAAAACAATAAGATTTATCTCCGTGTACGAAGGTAGCATTTCCTAAGATTTTTTATCTACTATGTAGTTTGTAACTTCTTACAAAATTAGCATAGGCATTAAATAGTACAAGGTATCTAGCGTATAGAACTGAAACTGTGTAAAGGATCTTCTAATCTAAACGTAACCTAAGGCACGGTACGCACAGGAAATTATTGATCTTAAAATATATATTTACAAACCAAAAATTTTATTGCCAGTAAACTCAGTTTTCCGACCATCGTAAACCATTTGTTAGAACCCATGCTAAAACCTTCGATTCAAGCTATTTTTAATCGACCTCAAAAATTTGTTACCTCAGAACTTTTGACTATAAGAATCATCAATATCGGATCACGTATCCGATTTTGATGATTCTTTTTTTATTTGAAAGCTGGTGCTTCCCTGGCATCCTCGAGAAAACCATAATATTGGTGTCGGTTTTATAGTTTTTTTTTAAATAACCCAATTAGTAAGGTGCAAGTGTTTACTTGAACTTGCAATTCATTAAAATAGTAATATTATTAATAAACTAGCAGCGCCTCGCCTTTTCACCCGCGTAGTTCCCATTACCGTGGGAATTCCGGGATAAAATACAGCCTTTGTCCCTGAAAAGTAAGCTTTTTAATGATGTAATATTTTTTTAAATCGGTCAATTAGTTTCGCAGACTCTATTTCATACAAACAAACAAACAATCAAATCGTTTTATGTTCAGTTCTATACGCTAGTACCTACCTGTCTTATTGTATGATGTCAAGGAATGATCGTAAAACAAGTATTAACTTTATTCAGTATTCGAGCGCCAAATATTTGCTTCAATGCATTACAGTAAGAAACGTTCAAGTATCACATCTCCAAAAATAGGTACACGTAGGGTAAACTAAGGTAAATGACAAAAGTGAGCAGCCGACCTCTTAACTGAGCAGGGCCCTTACTCTTAAAAATGCACTTGAAGTTTCTGAATCGTTTTTGAGCACAGGAGAAGCAAGCGACGTTTTGCATCGCCAAACTTAAGTTGGGGCTCGACTCGGAACAGGAAAATCGAAGTTTCACTTTCGTTGCAGTGCAAAATCAAGTTTTAATGTCGCTTGCATTATGATTATCGTTTGTACGAAAACAAATCAGAAACTAGGATTTCGTTTAGAATACGGGTCGACTGTTTGAGCTGCCCGTGTTTCCAGGCTCTTAACCAGATGCCTGGTTGGAAGCGAGATATTTGAACATTTCAGTAATAAATAGCGTTTACAGAAGATTTTTTAACTACAGCTATAGTTTTAAGATCAAAAATTGCTGACTATCGTGTTATCATAATGACGCTTACGCAGGGACAATATTGTAGGTTTAAGATTATTTATAGGAAGTTTTATATTTATTTTTGAATAAGATCTGATAAATCATGGTATTTCTATAGGATTTTTTTTAGGATTTTGCATTTAGTTTCATAGTTTTTAATATGTAGGTACCTACTTAATTCTTTTAATGCAGGCAGGTATGTCAAAAATAGCTGAGAAAGATAATCTTTTCAAAACGTGTTAACACCTCTAACATCAAGTCGTGTTGGTTAAAACCAACGACTTGATATTGAGTCCAAATAACACATTTTTTTTCAGTTATTTATGACAGTATTAATTTTTTTATAAATCTTACTAAAATGAAGACTGATTGTCCTTTTATAAAGTATTATTTAGTACAAATACCCCACCGCTGGCTATGGAATAAATAGTTTTAAGTTTTCTAAGAATTTTAAACTAGAGCCAATTTTACCAAACAAGTTAATCATAAAATTAGTTCCATTAATATTCTCCTACTTTTGGACTACGTAACGTGGTATGTTCGGTAAAATAGGACCTATTCAAATTGTTTAAGTATAATTTTAATGCAGCGCATTCAAAGTAAAACTTATTTATGCACTTATGTTATAATGTGGCCTAATACACAATATTTTTTTAAACACGCATTTCTTCTACAACTAGCGCCGCTTGTAATTCGCGGACATTATTGGCAGCTACCTAGACCAAACAGACAATTTTATGTACTTATATTTTTCTTTTGTTTATAAGCTGTTCCAGCACACTAGATTTAACCATCTTTTATCTTTAGATTTAACCATCTTTTATTTTAATTAAACAGGACATCATGAGAACACAAAGCTAGACTAAATAACAGCTATTAGGTCCTCTTTCTATTTATCTCTATAGAATAAGACGTCTCAGCAGTTTTTTTAATCATTTTCTTAGCAGTATGGTATTATTTTTAAGAGGCTACAGATATTCAAATATTTTTTAATTTAACATGTACCTACTTATGTAAAACTACGCTTAGTATAATGTATTATTACCATAAGGTATTCTACTAATTATATTCCTTCCTTTTGTACCATCTGTTTTATTTACTTACCTTTCTATATTAGTAGGTATTTATAAATGATCAAAAAAGGTAGGAAACGTAAAGTTACGTTGGCACCGAAAGCTTTAATTTCGACTTTACATCACACTATAGTTGTATATGCAAAAAAAATTGGATATAATACAGTTAAACATAGTTCACGATTCTTATCTCGCTATAGTTTCGTCGAAATCAGTGGCCAGCTTGACGTCAAGTTAGCAGCCACAGTGAAAGACCTAAATATCCCCTAAAGTACTGGGGCACTATTTATATTACTTAGGCATCGAGAGGCACTATTCAATGGCCAGGGTTGGCATGTTTAAAACACTTGTTTAAAACAGTTTGAATTAAAACTATGTTTTTTATTAAGTGTTTAAAAACACAGTTTAAAACGAGTTTTAAACAATGTTTAAATCATGATGAATAAAACAGGGTTTCAAACTACCTTTTATTGCAAATTCTTTGCAATAAAGGCATTTCGTCGTGTAGGTAATTCTTCAATTACCTACACGACGAAATTATGTAGGTATCTAGAATCTAGACGTTGATATATTGTATGGGATTTGCGTTGTTCTTATTCTATGTCCGCACGCTTCTGGAGCTGTGACTACTGTAGGTACCAAATCCCATACAAAAATAAACCGTCTCGAATTGAATTCTCATTATCTAGGTACAAAGGCAGGGTTCATTCATTTAAGAGAAAACACAGGTAAATGTTTGTTTCTTTTTTATTTTAGCTAATAAGATTGGATTTGAATATACTTACAGCTACGTACGACTGCACACGAGTGGTATAAGGCACAAATTATGTACCTAGAACTATTTCAAATACATATTCTGTCACTTAGGCCTATAATCAACCTAAAGTAATGTAGGTAGGACCATTCGCAGCCAACGATACGTTACGCCGCCGTGTGCTAAAATGCGTCAAAATATTGAGTAACAGAAACAAAAGCGATTGTTATAATAAATTGAATGTCATGAAAAGACTGACTATTAGAACGTCAGCCGTGCTACCAAAAAAAAGTACATGCAATAGGTAAGTATAGTCAAATTCTCATCAAAATAACTAATCAAACAATAATAAAAATAGACATTAACTTATGTACCTAGGTACTTCTACGTACCTATTTATCACAAAGAAATTTATCTAAAACCCTGATACTTAGTAGGTAATATAAAAGTAAATAAAAAAAATACTATTATTAGTAATGTAACAAGTGGAATCAAAAGTTTTTATTTTAAAGATGTCCTATCTAACTAGTAACTAAAAAAAATGTGCCGTAATAGAGGGCAGTGTTGCTAACACACTTGTGTACTAAAATACGTCCCGCGCTCATGGATTTACTGCAACTGAATCTAGCAACGCGCAGCGTCACGTTCCATCTTAATAACATAGAAAATAGTTGCATAAAATAGAATTGTATAAAATTCTATTACATAACAAAAACAAATATCTGGCTTTAAATTTAACAATGGTGTCAATTCGGATGTTGCCAAAACTAAACTTAACTAATTTGACAATACTAAAAATGTTGCTGTTTAATCGTTATGACAGGGATGTCATAACGATCAAATAATAAGGATGGCATCATATAATTGAAAGTACTTGTTGATTTAAGATCCTTTCTTCAGTTAATATTGTCCAATTACCTATATCTATTTATCTCGACTGCAAGCATGTGAATATTAATTTATGTTATTGGAATCTATTGAGATAATTTGCAGCTTTATGACAAATAAATCATAGTCTGGATTTGACATCATCTGAATAAACACCATTATAGCCCAAATCGGCTGGAATACATCATCATCATTTATGCTTATTAGAAACTAGCTTTTGCCCGCGGCTTCGCACGCTCTATTCAAGAAGCCTATATCCGTTCCCGGGATACCGTTTACCTCCCTGCCAAATTTCATCAAGATTCGTTCAGCCGGGAACGAGATGAAAACTATCCTATGTCCGTCTCCTGGTTCTAAGCTACCGCCCGCTAATTTTCAGCCAAATCGGTTCAGCCGTTCTTGAGTGATAAATAGTGTAACTAACACGACTTTTTTTTATAAATATAGATAATATTTATTTTATCTGCTATCGCACGGCATAAGATGAGCATTTAAATATGCGCTTAAACTCGTTCAGTGGTTCTACAAAAAACAACATAATCACTGGTCTAACAAGCTTTATCTAACTAAACAGTGTCTAAACAGGTAGACATGGGTTTAACAAATTTAAATCTCGTTTTAACTAGGTACGTCTAAGCCGTGTCTAATAGGGTATATGCATGGTTTTTTTTATTTTTTTAAAAGATTATATAGGTTAATACATAACCGAAAAAAATATAATACTAAAAAAAAATGATTGATGTAGTAGTAGGTAGTTTCGGGTGATAAAAACGCTGCCATGTTAGCCCTTGCATTTGTGACGTCACGGATCATCGAGTCCCCTATGTCAACTCAAAGTCAAAACTTCATTCATGCCCATACAAAAATGTTCAAGTATGACGTCACGCTTCACGTGCCAATATCGTTGCGTTTAGACATTTTGCTGTTGTGACCTAAAATATCTACTTTTCAATGATTAAATATCACAATAAAAACATCATAAAATACAAAAATAAATATACAGATATATTTCTATATCAATAGAGAATACGGTAAATTAATATTAGCTTTTTTGAAGTCACATGCATATACCCTATTGTAAGCCGCCGTAAAACGGAGGTCTGTCTGTGGTAACGCTTTTGTTAAACGCCCGCTTAACAGATTCTTATTTTTTGTAGTAAGTAATCATAATATCGAGGTATTATGGTAAATTTGGGTTATCTTTAGTGTGATACATTTCACAGTAACAAAATGCCTTTCAACAAACTTCAATTTCCAATTCCTCTAAATATTGAGAATTTAAGCCTATATTTGAATGCACGTTTTTGTGCCCTGATCTACGTCAACTTAAACATATAAACATTTCAGTTATACCGTGTCGTGAGACTAGACTGTGAGATATCCTTAAAAATACTGTTCAAAGAGATTCTGCAACGATTACATGTTGCACAAAATACATAAAACCTTATCATTATTTCCTCGTATAGTTTCTGCAATCCTGAAACAAAAAATAGCAAATTTTACTGTAAGAAAAGGCTTACGCACGCACACGATTTTTTTGCCGATAAACCTAACTGGTATTGTTACTAACTTTAGTGAAATATAGAGTTAAACCAGGTTACGAAAATAGTGTGTCTTTTATATAAGTTGGCTTTTGATTGCTAAAAGTACTAGATAGCGGTTCGACGGGCTTCGTATGGGATTTTTTTTTAATTTTGCGAAGCCAAGTAAAATGATAGCTCTCTTATTTAGAATCATAGTAGTGTAGTGTGTTTTTAACCGACTTAAAAAAAGGAGGAGATTCTCAATTCGACTTTTTTTGTATTTGTTACCTCAGAACTTTTGACTGGGTGGTCCGATTTTCATGATTCTTTTTTATTTTAAGGCTGGTGCTTCCCCTGTGGTCTTATTTTAATGTATAACTGTATAATCACTTCTGACAATGGACAATCCACATAATTAATTGAAGTCGGTTTATACTTTTTTTTTAAACAAAATCAATTTTGTCCGGAAGACGACTTTAGCAGAATCAGTTCGCAATTTATTTTTCGTATGGACTATGAACCAAACCAATATTCTGGTGACCGCAGATGGTTATGACGGCTACAGCGATACTGAACTTTTGTCGGAATAAGGTTGGGAGTGTGACGCACAAGGGCCACCACTTAGGTGCGAGCCTCGGCTTGGGCCGTCGCCAGATGCTACGAGAGGGCATGGAGGCTTCGCCTTAGGTGCACGAATGCACCTGTGGGCGGAAGCGGGGAATTCTTCGATCCCGCATCCGGCAAGGGATGTGAAATGCGCGGAGACGAATCGGTTGCCGTCATTTTCTTGTTTCTCGTTCTCTTAACTTTTATTTTATTCATTTCAGTTCAGTTATTTATTGATAAGATAAATATCTTACAAGTCAAACACATTATAGATTTAAACTAAACAACTTATTGTACAAAAATAGTTTAGGTACACTAAGTACATAATAATATTTCTTACCAACAGTAAGTATTACATTTTCTTATTATATTATAATATTTTATATTTATTTTAAGTTTGGATCAACGATATCGGCGTCCTCGAGTTTGTCTCCTAAGAATTCTTCTACACTATAGTAGGCCCTGTCAACTAGAATTCCCTTCAGTATTTGTTCACCCCTAGGGCTAGCTAGGTAGGTGACACCGGGTTGGCAGCGGTGATTGGGTCAACGGGGTCGCCGAGAACGTGTCTCGGTCTACGGAGGAGATCTGTTCGCTACCCTCGTTCCTTCAGATTTTATATTAAAGCATATCCATCACCTCTCTCTCTCTCTCTCTATGTATGTGTGCCCGTAGCAGGGTCTATAGTGAAAGCTGTACGCAGGCCTCCCCCTTAATCCTACTAATACCTACTATAAACGCGAGAGTTTGTAAACACGTCTGTATATAGGTATGTTTGTTGCTTTTATGCAAAAACTACTGAACGGATCGGGCTGAAATTTGCTTACAGATACTTCTAGGCCTGGAATAACGTATAGGCTACTTTATCCCATAAATCAGTTTCCGTGGGATAGGCGTGCGAAGCCGCGGGGAGCAGCTAGTAAGAGATAAGCGCCTTATTGGCTTTTATGAAATGAGGGGCAATGCCCATTATCCCCACGCTGGGTCGGGGATCGCAATTAGGTGGTAGAATTGTTCTGCAGGGGGCGCTGCTGCCCGCCCCCGGCAGAGATCCCTTAGTCGCCTCTTAAGACAACCACGGGAAGAGTTCGGGTGGTACAAATTCAACCACGCGGCGAATCTATCCTACTAATAGGTATTATAAACGCGAAAGTTTGTAAACATGTGTGTAACTACTGAACGGATCCAGCTGAAATGTTGCATACAGGTAGTTCTTATTCTCTGTACTTTTTATCCCATTAAATCAATTCCCGTGGGATAGGCGTGCGAAGCCGCGGGGCGCAGCTAGTATAATAATAAATATATTCTTACCGTTCGTGAACCCAGTACCCAGCGTCCACCAGGCGCTCCTCTGGCGTTCAGATGGCGACGTCCTCTCGTATTCTGCGTGTTCCTAGACGCTTGCGGCAGTCTCGGCATCGCAGGCCGTTGGGGCACAGGTATGGCGGGCGTCTTGAACATTTTCATGATAGCTTCGTTGTTTATTGTGCGTGTAAAAACCGTTTCAATGGTCTTGGGCTGAAATATTATTTTTTCACTTTTAATTTATCGGTATAAGACATTTTTATAGCATTATCTAGCCCCAAGCTTAGCTTGGGGCTAGAATAATGCTATAAAAAATGAGCTTGTGTTATGGGTACTTCGTAGATAACTGATATACATAATACAAATACACTACAGATATAATCATTTTTTATTATTCATGGAAAACATCCAGAACGTCCTGAACAAATATTTGCAGATCGTACAAACATTTGTCCCGAGGCGGGATTCGAACCCAAAGTGCACTAAAGAAGTGAACAAGAAACCTTTAACACCAATTTTGTTTTTTTTTTAAAAGACTATAACTTTACAAATGTCTCCAAATCGATATGCCTAGTACAATAAAAAACTAATTAGGTTTCATCATCATCATCATCATCATCAGCCTATATTAGTCCACTGCTGGACATAGGCCTCCCCTAATGAGCGCCATAGCGCCCTGTCTTCAGCTTGACGCATCCAGCATCTGCCTGCAGTCTTTCGCAGATCGTCATCCCACCTGGCCGGAGGGCTATAATTAGGTATAAAATCATACAACTAAAAAAAATATGAATTTAGACTAATAAATAATTATGTAACGTAATGTAACATATTAAATCGATTGAAGCAAAACCCAAGCTTTTTATCTTTTAGAGTTTAGACTAGGAGCCATTCTCAAAGTGTGTTTCACGGAGCCCCAGGCCTTCGCAAAGCCTCTGTAGAGGAACCGCGACAACCTCAACAACCTGTATTGGTACAATGCTGGACGCAGGACCCACGCTGGGCATGCGGGTTGGGGATCGCAGTTCGGGGGTAGCATTGTTCTACAGGGGGGCGCTGCTACCCGCCCCCGGGTGGTTATCCCTTAGTCGCCTCTTACGACACCCACGGGAAGAGATGGTGAAAATTCTAAGCCAGCTCCACACAGCTAGCTAAAGTGTCACCGCGACAATACAGGTCATAATAAAAAAAATATTTAGTTTTAGTATCCAAAAAACAGGTTGCAGAGAAAACCGCAACCTCCTGTGTCGCAGGCGGACCTTTTCCCATACGCCACATAGATCAGATAAAACAAGGTATAGCCAGAACTTACCAATTTGTCAGCGTTAGTGGAATCAGGCGAGGTATGCCGCGCTTCCTCACGGCGCGGTATCAAGACCTGTGACGAGGGGTCCAACTCAGTCGACTGCACCAAGCGACCTTGAAGCTTATCGTTCTTAGCCAACAGGTAGACTTTATGCACATCGCTGTCTATACTCGACAGCTGAGCTTCAAACGACTCTGCCAGGCTGCTCTCGAAAATGCTGCCATCTGTATTCTTCATCAAAGTCAACATCCCCCGAGCAAGTTTGTCTTCCACCGGTAGGATACACACGCGCTTTAGAATACAACTCGCAACTTGGATATCAACAGGCCGCTTCAGCTCATATATTAGATCCGCCAGTTTCACGAACGCTGGCTTGAACTGAGCAAAGTTCTGAGAGTTCGCCATGCACGCGAGTAGAGCATCACACATCATCCTGCCATTATTCTCGAATTTGAGTAGATCGTCACAAGCGTCTAAGCTAATCGTATTCATATGCAACAATGCCGTCTCTAACACCTCAACTCTTGCGTGCTCCTCTATTTTAACGTCTCCCAGGCCGACGTCGATCGCCATCTGGAAAAGTATTCTAGAATACTTTTCCAGGTGGCCACTAGTGGCTGCCCTCCGTTTGCATTCTTTGGCAAATAAAATGCAAAAGTTTCGCTTCAATTTCGCCCATCGGCACGTCAGTAAGTACTCTGATATCAAATTGTGTTCACTTAAACCCATTAGGCGGGTTTTAATCATGTTGAGATCCTTCATTATATAATTATCCAAGTGTGAAAACATACAGGACATTTTCTTGCATTCGAATACTATGTTGGAAAAACACAGGCCCCGGTATAAGTTACTATTATGCAGCACCATTTCTTTGTACGAAGAGCACCATCGATGCTGGCTTAAGATCTGAGCCTGAGCCTCAGTCCTTTTGATAGACACCTCATCATTTGACAAAATGCTGTTTGAATCTTCCAACACCCCCAAAGCTGTTTTCATATCCCTGGAACCTGGACTTGGAATGCTTTTAGGCTTTGTATCTGGCTCTTGTCTATGAACATCCTTGTTAGAAATTATTTCACCATCTTCGATTGATTCCTCGGCTAGTTTGCTTTCATGCACTTGTATTTTAGTTGGTCTGTAGATGTATTTCTCTCGCATGCTAGACGTTGGCGAGTATTCGGGTACGTACACGTCATGTTGCCTGACGTTGGATACAGAGGCCACAGAGTCCAGTCTTGAAGTCTCCATGCCGCTAATGCTCTCAGCGTATAGCGACAGAGCATCATCGTCGTCGTGAGTGCGATCGAACGGCACATAGTTGTAGTCATCGGATGTGAGAGTTTTGAAACGATTTGTTGGAGACGCTTCTACACGATTCATGTTCGAAACCAACTGATTATCTGGGCGATTGATGGTGGAGTCTCGTGAATTGGCTGCAGATACACGTCTGACCAGGCAGGGTTTAGCCAACTTCGCTTCTTCGTCATTGTAAACACTGTTTTGAAGAAGTCTGCATCTTTCCGGGCTGCTGGTCTCAGAACGATTGCCTTCGTAACTTGGGCGTCGGGAACCCTCTATTTCTTCTTCGTCTTTATTTTCGGAGGTTATGCGATATTCTTCTGACTTTTCAGGGCCGAACGTCTCTTGCATCATAGCTTCAAGATCGCTGTCAAAACTGCGACAGTTGTCGATTATGGCATCATAGTCGGGATCCACACCTTTTATGGCTGGAGAAAGGGCATCTAGCTCGCGTTTTGCGGATTCATATATCTCAGAAAAGGTGCAGGGGTCATCATTGTTGTGTGGAAAATATTTGCGGATATCAGTGTAAAAGTTTTTGAGCAAGTTATTGAGGGTTTCGATAGTTTCGTCAGGGGTGTCTATGTTTTTATCAGATATTGGTAAGCGAGATGTTAAGGACGAAGTGCTGAGATTAAGCTCGGGCAAGGTATTTGTGCTACCCAGTTCCGAATCTGAAGATGAGGACGAGGATGTGGATGAACTTGACTCGGAGGAAGATGACGAGCTTCTATTTCTTGACAGGACACTTGACGGCCGGGAGTGTGTAGTATTTATCTTTGGTGCTATACTTGGGGGCAGGGGTGTAGAAGTGACATTATTCACCTTAGGTACAGCACATTTCTCCACCTGTACGAGGGGAAGTTTATTGTTGATGCGTACAAAGTCATTGGATTTTGCAGTGATACAGGTGGTGCTTGACGATAAGCTAGATTCAGTAGATATTTCTCTGGTCCATGATAAATTTGATCTGTTACTGATAACAGAGTTAGGCCGGCTATGTGGTTGTGAAGCAATTCCCAAAGCGTGTTCCAACATAGAGGCTGCAGCTTTTATTTCTTTTGCACTTAAAGTTTTATTCGCAGCTGGTGGTTTTCCGGCCCTTTTATTGCCAGATCCTTTAGGCCTTCCCTTTCGTTTCGTAGTTGGTGTTGCTGGAATACAGAACATCATTAATATTTAACGATAAAATTTGCAAGTGGGAATACAACAGTCTCCATTTTACCAACCTTGAGAAGCCCCTGTCTTTGGTTTGCTTAGAACATCGCCCAAGTTATCAGTAATAGATTTCAGCAGTTTCTTTTTCGGTGTATTCTTAGCCTTTGTTATGGGATTTGCTTCTGTTCCTTTTACTTCCCACTGTTTTTTTTTTACAAGAATCAACGGATTTAGATTTGGTGCCTTCTTTATTTGTGAAATGGTTTTACTCTTTGGTCCAGGTCTTTTTTTCTTTGGCTCCGGTGTTGTCTCAAAATCTTCTAAGCTATCAACATCTGATGTCACATAAGTAATTTTTTTTATGGGTTTTTTCACAGTCTCTTGTGAATTAGGCTGTGAAGGGAGCGCTGCTGGTTTGTATGATTTGCGACTTACTGATTGTGCTTGCAGTTGTGCTAAAGCAACTGCAAAAGAATAAATTAAAATGTTTTTAAAAAAAAATCATTTGGTGTCAATAAACATGAATCTGATTAGTGATTACATGTTTTGCCTATTTTAATACATGAAGATAGCATAAATTTAAAAGTCAATTCAAATAATTTTATTTATTGATATACAGCGTATCGCCTCAATAGGTACAATCTCCATATTGGGTAAAACTAGATCAAAAATTATTGACAAACACATTAGAAAAAGTGGCCAGAACTTTGTCACTGAATGGCATCCTTTAGAAATAGGGTTGCCAGATGTCCGGTATTTAAGCGTACAGTCCGGTATTTTCGAGGCCTGTCCGGTAAAAAATCAATGGTCATACCGGACAGAACAATGTCCGGTATTTTGAGGAAAGTCGGTACTACTGGTCAGAAGCGTCTACAAAAGTAGGCATATGTTATCCCTCAAACGCAAAACTCGCGCGTAACGAACAGCGCATTTCCAGTGTGATGGGGAGTATATGGACCAATGAAACCGCCTTGCTCTAGAGACTGTGAAAACTGAATTGTGTATTTTTTCAACATATACTCGAGCTGCGATGCTTTTACAGAAAGTGTTGTATCAAATAAAACACTATTGAAAGCGGTTGCGTCAAATGCAAAATATGTTAAAAAGAAGTAAGTATAGGTAGTAGGTACTACCTAAAAGTACCTAGGTACACCTAGTTACAGTACAACATACATAAATTAGTTTTAAAAGAATGATTTAACTTTATTATTTTGTATGAGTTTTTTTTCTGAAGAGCCTACCTTTATTTCCTATCATTGTTTAGTAAAGACTTTCTCAAAGTGAGCGTAGTCTTAGAGACCACAATTTTATGACTGCATTTAAGATTAATAAATAAAACACCCGTATTTTGTTCGACCTAGCTACACACTACACCCCCCCCCCCCCCCTCGTCCGGTATTTTTTTGCGACTCACCTGGCAACCCTATTCTGAAATTATGTTCTTAAATTATACTGATTTTGCCATATCCCTAAGCACTAATACTAAAAATGAACGGATAAGGGAACCCATCCATATATAAATATATTTGTATTTTTTCTTGTTCTGGTTTTACCGGCATACTAAGGGGATAACTTGCATGTGAGCCATGTATAAGTCATTCCCTCTGATTTTTACAAAGAAGATCTAATTACATAGTCTTCATAGCTCTGCATCTCCTATGCAACTAAATACTTAAGCTAGATTCTGTTAAAAAAGAGAAGATTTGTGGCTTGTGTGCCAATTGACAACTTTTGTTGCATTGACAACACTGCTCTGTCATTACAGTACAACTAAAAGTGTTAGTTCACTGTAATGCCATGAGTATTCTCTTTTTTAACAGACTCTTATAGTGCTATTTATTCAATAAGTGCTAACCTTCATTAGCCAGTTCAATTTTTCTTTCACTAGAGACGCATTTCTCAATTTTTGGAGGTTTTGAGCCTGCAATACAATTGTCAGATGTCAGGATGTCAGGGAAGCAACACAGCGTTCAGTTTATGGGTCTACAGGGTAGGATAGATAAGTTTATAGGTGATACAAGTGCATTTTTTGATAGTTCCAGCTACTATATACTACTCAATGCTTATAAAGATATAAGCATTGAGTACACTTAATTCAGTTTTTTTTTATTAATACTGTTGTTTGTGTTGTTTGCATAAATAAACAACTGAAATTTCCTTACCTATGACCATGCCAGTGTAATGTAAAAGTACCAGTATTGGTATAATGGTAGTAAATATAAATTTTTAGTCAGATAAATATCATGTCCTAATCAAGACCTTCACATAATACAAGCAGCACCTGTCGGTTTCGCCCACATACCTAGTTCCTACATCTACCTATAATAGAAGGTAGGTATGTAATTAGGTATCTACTACCTGGTCATAATATCAATCACATTGGCTGGTTAGATTGTAACATACATATATACCACTGATTATAATTTGCTGACCTAGCGAGCTGAAACTTCAACATTTCTTTCAATTAGGTACATATGTACCGTTAATTTATTAAAAAGGGAAGATAGGTTACGATCTCCCAGTGCTTACTTAAAAATTGGCATGTGTTACAACTACATGCAAACACATACGCTCACAGTTATATTTCCAGTCCTGTGCAATACAAAGAAGAACAAAGACGGAAAGACGTATTTAAGACCGAAGTGAGACCGAGACAACAATATTTCTCGCTAGTACGACCGCCCATGCCGCCGGTCAGACGGTGACTGAGGTGGGAGCACACAATTTTACACAATTTGAGGTTGCCACTTTCGAGAAACCAGTACCTCATCTTCCCTTTTTAATAAATCAATGATAAGCACCTATTATTTCATTTTGCTGACCTAGAACTTGAAGCGAGAATACTATTTTTTATAAAAACAAAGTATGGGTGGGTACTTAATTTATAATACATACCAGCGCTTCCAATTTTCACTGTAATTTTAGTAGGTATTTTCAGCGGTGGTCTGATCAGTTTCGGTGTCTTCTTTATAGCAACTTTCTTTGGTAGCATTTTTATTGGAAGTGTGGGAAGCTTGTATTAACAACTAAATGATATAATTTTATCAAGTCACCCAGAAACGATATACTTTTCAACAAGTGTTCCTATTTTACTTTTCCAGTAGAAAGTAGAAAACTTTACGAAATAATCATCACACAGCAGAATATCCGTAGTAAATTCTCACTCAGTAAATAAAATGCAGTCGGCCCGGCGGCGGCCGCAACAAGCAGTCAGTCAGTGCTGCCAGGTGCAAAAGTTGAAAATGCGGTAGCGCTATTCTAAAAACGCGGATTTTCAACAAAAAAAGCGGAATGTCTTGTTTTAACGCTTACATTTATTTTTCTGTCTCAATTCGTTGATGATTTTATGGACAAGGTACAAGGACAAAGACAAGGTAAAATACAAATAAAGAGTTATTTATAACACCAAGGGCGGATCCAGGATTTTATTTGGGGGGCTTTTGTCAATGTTCAGACATAGCTGTGTGAACCAACTTTGAGTTAATAATTTTTTCATGGTCTTATTTGATTGCACCGGGTTTGTACCCGATTGTACCGAAAACAATTTCGTTTGTACCCTAAGGGGGGGGGGGAGTAAATGGGGGTAAAAGTAATGGGGAGGGGGAGGTTTTTCCAATAGTCGAATTTGAATTCAGTAGGTACCTAAGTTAGGTAATTGAATGATTACACCTCATAATTTGATATTTCGTAGCACTAAGGCATAGCGACAGTCAGACCTTGCAATTGCCGACATAAAATACAAATTTTCTATGTTTTCAGGAGGAAACAAATGAAACACATGAATTTAAACCTGGAACTGTGTTCATAAATTACCATGGTTTGTAAATTGACCGAGTTCTAAAGGAAATGGTTGTTGCTGATTTTCAGAAACTGACAAGGTTTCTTCAGAAAACTTCAGTTGTAAATCTAGACCGATACCTAAATCATATTTTTTTTTTTTTTAAATCATATTTTAACCGATACCTACAATGATAGAACTTGAATCAACATCAATGATTTAAGCCAAATCTGGAAGGTACAAACCGGTACAAACGAAAAATAACACTTGAAACTACGAATTTGGTCAAAAAATGCAAATTATCGAAACCTGTCAAGGTTTCTTCTGAAATATTGAGTTTTTAATCGTGACTGATAGGTATATTGATAGACCTTGAATCAACAAAGATTATTATAGGCAAATCTGGAAGGTACAAACGAAAATCTCAGCATGGTTACTAAAATTTAATCTAAAATATCCTGTTTTTTGATAATTGAGAAAACTTGTTAAGAAAGTCCATAAGAGGTTCTATTCTTCATCAATCTTTGAAATTGATCAAATTAAAGTTGTTCAGACTGTTTAGTTAGACTGATAGCTATTTAAAAATACCCTTTAATAGCTCCCATGCCCCCCCCCCCCCCCCCCCCCCCATGAAATTTCATTTTAACCAAATATAGTTATTTAATGCATGTCATTTGATGAGAAATTTATTTTGCAACTGACGGGTTGCTCTACCTAATTCAAAAAAAGCAGAACCGCGTAGGATAAAAGCGGAACACGGATCCATCCATTGTCAAAAAGGCGGTGTATCTGGCAACGCTGGCAACAAGGGACATAAATACTCCAAGGAGAAGAAGTCCAACGTCATACTGCAAAAGTGGTTCGCACAAGAAGTTGAAGTTGAATCACTAGCGCTGCCAGTGGAACCCTCTCGTAAACTTTTGGACAGGTGGAGCACATAGCGGGATATTTTAATAATTTTATACCTACCTACTGGTACAGGTTTATTTTATTAGGTATGGAATGAACTACAAACGTTCTTACGTGTTTGTAGCCCACTAGAAATGGGTTTATGCCGGGCGGATTGAGTAAATGCCCAATAAACGTCTTTTTATGCCTGATAAATGCCCGATGACAGGGCAGAAACTACGTTTCTAGTCTTTAAACATTTTGAATTTTTTTCAATTTAAAGTATTACAAGCTACGCTAAGTACGTACTTACATACATATTAATGTTTTATTCTTAAGACGTTATGTAGGTAAATGGTTTTTATTGCTTCAAGGTAGGTACCACTTATTCATACTTACTTAATAATAATATAATATTGACTCTCAGAAATGCCCGGCATAAACCCATCTCTAGTTACCCACGACCGGCATTTTGCGAGAGTGTGACAAACGTCACGGAAATCAGTACCTACCTACAAAAGAAAGAGACAAAACTTAGTTGCGTGACATCAACGATCGGACCATTGATATAGAAGTATATGGATAGATTGTATGTGTAACCGGTGAGCAAGACCGAGTATACGAGTGGGCGGGGTTAAAGGTGTTGCCATGCTATTTTCTTTCCCTGATTTTAGGTTCATTATTTCACGTCTGATTGGATAAGATTTGCGATTTTCCTGTTCATCAATTTGGAGATACATTTTCAGAACAGGCTATTCCACCAAACCTTTGTAGGTACGTAGTACAGTAAACTGCCTCAACACCTACAACCTCCTGCATCGCAGACGAACTTTCGCCCGCTGCGCCACAGAGGTCGGTAAAACATTTAATTTAGGTAAGCATAAAATTAAAACAACTTTTAGTGAGGTGGGTATATTTTTTTTTATTATAGTGTAGGCATTAATTACAAAATACGAGTAGAAATAAGTTTCAGAATACAGAAAAACAATGTAGTTATAACAATAATATTAATGTAAGTAATTAAATTTTAACAGCAGATTTCAAAATCACATTTTTGCAAATTAACTAGTTCTCCGAACAATAGAACTCGCGAACATTAACTTTTTAACCGACTTTAAATAAAGGAGGAGGTTCTGAATTCAAATGTATTTTTTTTATCTTAGTTACCTCAGAACTTTTGTCTGGGTGCTCCGATTTTCATGATTATTTTATTATATTAAAGTTGGTGCTTCTTGTGTGGTTCCATTTTAATCTGGTCCAATTGTGACAGTGGGATCCATATTTGAAGTCTATTTATAGTTTTTTGTACAAACAAAATCTATTATTTAACAATTACGAAATCAGACAATTATTGTATTTAACACAAAGTTTATGCAGACGTTTAAAATCTCGTGTACAGATTCCACGATTTTATAGATATTTTTATCTATTTTATTTTATTTTATCAACATATTATTCTAAAGACCCCTTTTTTGCTTTTTTTGGGGGAAGTACGCCTTTAATTAAAAAACCCCGACGGTAAAAAAATCTATAGAATCTTGGAATCTGTACACGAGATTTCGTAACGATCGGTTGTAAAATACGACCTGAAGAGGAGTGCGGACAAACCGACAAAGATAAAAAATGCCTAATTGAAACAAAGACATTTATTCATTAGCGTTCACTCAATTAAATCTTGAATTTTGGATATTTCTAAGATAACTTATAGGTAAAACGAAATTTATTGGTACTTTTGAAATTATACTTCAAGTGAAATGAGCAGACAACAAAATGTAATATCACTTTACACTAAACAATAATATTACCTACATCACGAAATACTTACCTATTCAAACATTTTATTATATTAGTAGCATTATAATAGTAAAAAAGTGCGATCAATCGATTGACGATTTTTTAAATTGGTGCTTACGCCTTTTCAAAAATGTATGCTTTGTCCCGCTCCTATGAAGGCCAAATCCTTTGATTTTGCCTGCTACAAATTTGGATGACGCCTTCGGTTCGCATCCTTTGCGACCGGTGGCTTCTATCCAAAGCAACCGGACAATGTTATTTTCGGGAAATCTGTAACAAATAAAAACATTTTACAATACGCATCAGCTCATTGTGTAAATTCGATTTTATTTAATTCCTGCACAAAAGATAAACAAACCCGCAGCACTAACATCTCAAATTAACTTTCTTGACGACGACGGTTGACGTTGACGATTTTTAAACAATGAAAAGTACTTGCTGATTTGAGATTTTTCTAAATGTATTGAGCTTGACTCCAAGCATGTGAATTTTGATTTGTTGTTGGGATCTGTTGACATAATTTGCAGCTACATGACAAAAATATTTCAATGCACTATTGGGGAATTTTATTTTCGAGTGCAGGCAACCCTAAATTTTCGTAATTTTAGGTTATAATAATGAAAATTCACCTAAAACATCGTTTTTGAGCCATGTCTGTATGTGAAAGCGAAGAAATTGTAATTTTATAACCTTTAGATAGTCAAAAGAACTTGTACTTACGAGTGGAATGATAATGTTCGGCACTTTTGCCTCACCGTACTTTTACATCCAAAAACACTACACCGAGCCATCATTGTGTTTCACTTAAAGGTTTAGTTCCTTTTTAAAGCCTTAAAAAGTTCACAACCACAATATTTTGCGAAGTCCGTTGGCATAGAATGAAAAAAAATAACTATGGTCGATCACTACGCAAATTTGTTTAGCTCATCTAGTAGCTAAATATTGCAAAAATCCGGCTATGCGGTTGAGACACAAAACCAATCGTTCTATCTCATTTCTTCATAAGCTTAAATCATAAGTCGTTCTCGCTTTAGTGCGAGTGAGATGGCATTCGTCAGCGTTCTATAGGTTTCTCCTTCTACGGATCGGACTCTGATCCATCATGATGATTATTTTTCAATCATCATCATCATTATTAACGCATTCACTGCCCTGAGTAAAACTGGTAGCGCCCATGTTGTGATCGAAGTTATTGTATTTTCTTTGGTTATGATGACCTGAGTAAAGGCCTCTGTGCACGTAGTTTTGAGTGCAAATTAGATGGTTCCTGTGTGCCCAAAACGCGTACCTATTGCTTAGGTATATAGTGCCTGTCGACTCTACTGTGAGTTTGATATTATGTAGGTACATAATATGTTTTCTGCTGTGGAAAAAGATCACTTATTGCCTGTCGACTCTACTGTGCGTGTAGGTCCACCCTATAGGGTCCACAATTCTCCACTAAGGAGCAGGACATCCTGCGGTCATCAAATTCCAAATATCAGCCCAACATTATTACTGCATGCTACACAGTACGATAAGCGAAATATTATAGAATACTAGCTGCGGCCCGCGGCTTCGCACGCGTTGTACCTATGAAAACATTAAAAGGTGATTTTCATTCCACGGGAACAGATTTATGAGATAAAAAGTAGCCTGTTTTATTCCAGTATTAGAATTACCTGTATGCAAAATTTCAGCCAGATCCGTTTAGTAGTTTTGGCGTGAAGAGGTAACAAACATCCATACATCCATTCAAACTTTCGCCTTTATAATATTAGTGTGATGTGATGTGATGTGATTATACTGCGTCAGAGTCAGAGTCTCTGATGTATTAAACTTATGAAACTTCCCCTTTAATAAACTTATCTATTAAAAAACCGCATCAAATTCCGTTGCGTAGTTTTAAAGTAAAAATAGTTGTTTCATACTAGGTATGAAGGTAGTGATTTGAGGATTTGAGAAATAAATATATCAAACTGATTAACAAAGGATCGTTTATTCATTATTTTTAAACTCAAGATCATATGAATACTTTCACAGTGGTTAAGTTTAAACCTTAAACATGTTTGCATCTTCTCTTTTACAATATACTTTCGTTAGATTAGGTGGGAATTCTTAAAATAACACAATACTTAGCTATTACCTATTCATATAAAACAAACACATCTCCCCTAAACGCATAAACTTTAGTATCGTCTCCGATACGTCTCGGTTAGAAACAAATTATTTTAAACGGACACGCATAGGAACCTCGTCAACAAACTAATGTTATACATTATAAAAAAAATACACAGTTTTTATAAAGGCGGCACATTATCATCATCAACCTATAATAGTCCACGGCTGGAGACAGACCTCCCGTAATGAGCGCTGTCTTCAGCTTGACGCATCCAGCATCTGCCTGCAGTCTTTCGCTGATCGTCATCCCACCTGGCCGGGGGGTGTCTTATACTCCGTTGGCCGAGTCGCAGTCTCCACTCAACACGTTTACCAGTAGCGGTTCTCGGTTACAAGCTCATGGCGGCACGGTATAATTCTCAAATCTGTGAAAGGCGGTGTTCTCACCCCCAACACGAGCAATCGAGTTTATTGTACAGGTACCCTACACGACTGTAACTATTGTTAAAGTAGGATTCTAGAAAATCCGATAAATTTGATTTCTTTCAGATTAAAAATAAAGAACGTGATATAAATCATCTCAACCCTGGTCTCGACCAAACAAAGAGCTAGAGCTAGAACAAGAGCGTTATTTTAATTTTCTTTCTTTTTCTTTTAATCCCTAGAAATAGTGTGTAGACTCCACGTCTAAAATACACGCACGGCATTTTTCCCGTTGACTGCCTTTGCCTGCAGCTAGAAAAATGACACCGCATCGTCATACATTGCGTAAATTATTGAAGTTGAAGGAATGAATTTCAAACATTTTACGCATTCAATGACAAAGTGACGTAATTTTTTTTCTATTCTACCCTAGACAATAATCCCCGTGCTAGGCCTACAGTTATATTAAGTTTTCAATGCGCAATCAAACGTCAACTACTACCATCGCTTAATAATTAGCACATCATTGCTATAGCCCAAACAACGCGCAATGTTTATGTCCCGGTAATTAACAGCACATATCAAATTTATCGTAATTTAACTAATTAATATTTTATTTCATAATTAGCAATTATATTGTATGAAACACAGGATTGCCTGTTGTAGTTCAGGCTAATTCCTTTAATGCTCTATATATTTTGTTTTTTTACGAGTTTTTTAAATCATTTTTCATTTTTTTATTTTACATTTGAGCCTTGTAGTTGGTAACTTGCCGTAAGTATATTATTTGAGACGTGCAGTCAGTGTATAAGAGCCCTAATTCGTATTTTTTTCTTTACGTATTTTAGTACAAACGGATTTAAAAATGGTAGATTACAGACTAATTCCTCGCGGTGAGGGAACGCATTCATAATGCAAAATACAAAACATAACGTTTAAAAAGAAACACTTAGCATTACGGCCCGCTTCGGATTTTCTGAAACAAAAAAATGTTTTTTTAAATAAATTCGACAAATATAAATCAATTACATAATCGCACTAATATTATATATAACTAGCTGCGCTCCGCGGCTTCGCACGCGTTGCTCCTATGGAAACATTAAAAGGTGATTTTCATCCCGCGGGAACAGATTTATGGGATAAAAAGTAGCCTATGTTTTATTCCAGGATTAGAATTACCTGTATGCAAAATTTCAGCCAGATCCGTCCAGTAGTTTTGGCGTGAAGAAGTAACAAACATCCATCCATACATCCATCCAAACTTTCGCATTTATAATATTAGTGTGATTTAAAAAAATATATGCAAGCGAAGCCGTCGTCGGCCCAGCATAGTTAAATATTTTGTGTCGACACAACGAATTTTGTAAAAAAAAATTATAAGTGCAATTATTTTTATCAACTTTGGAATAAAGAGGAAGTTCTTTGTTCGGCTGTATATTTATTTTAATGAATATTGATTTCTTTCTCCGTCAGTTCTATAGAAGATGATCCCATGTAGCTTACAGCTTAGCTCTTAATGATTTTAATAAATAGAAACTGACTGAATGGTGGGTACAGTACAGACCAAGCGAACGAGAGCAAACGAATGCTAACGAGTGTGATTCGACGAACGTTACGTTCGTTCGGGTGCGATGTGTTTTTAACCGACTTCAAAAAAAGGAGGAGGTTCTCAATTCGACTGTATTTTTTTTATGTTTGATACCTCAGAATTTTTTTACTTATGTGGTCCAATTTTCATGATTCTTTTTTTATATGAAAGCTGTTGCTTCTCGTGTGGTCCCATTTTAATTTGGTCCAGTTCTGACAATGAGATTCATTCAATTCATGAAAAAACTATAAGAATTGAAGTCGGTTTTGAGTTTTTTAAAAACAAAATGAATTATCCTTTGTAATTATCCAAGCGCCGGAGCACAGGTGAAGGCGAACGAAGGCCTTCGTTTCGGCTCGCTTGCTTTCGCAATGACGTCCATACTGGTTCCGCCGCGGTCGCACGTTCGTAAGCCTTTGCTTACTCCCTCTCGCTTGGTTTGCTAGAGCTAGCATAAGAATCAGTACCTGGGCAAGCAGTCTCGACATAGATGGCGACCGACATCAGTTGCAAAGTTTTACCGGATATATTTTATCGTATTTTGATTTTCTTTACAAGAATCAAGTTTAAAATGATTCAATAACTATTTATTTCCAAAAATACAGTAGATTAACATAAATAAAAGGTTTTAATTTCTAATATTCATAGTGACTCATATTGAAAAGTTCTTATTTTGTATTTTAGAAATTATAGTATTGTTATTCGCCAATAGATGTCAGGAAAAGTCATATTTTTCAGTT
Organism: Eupithecia tripunctaria; assembly: GCA_955876795.1. Taxonomy (NCBI): domain Eukaryota; kingdom Metazoa; phylum Arthropoda; class Insecta; order Lepidoptera; family Geometridae; genus Eupithecia; species Eupithecia tripunctaria. Next base: position 10,922,118 of record OY041620.1, read on the forward strand.
TAATGTTTAAGTTGATGGTAATTAAGTTCATTATTTACAACACAGATAAAATAGTATTACTATTCGCCAATAGGCCTATATCAGGAAGAGTTAATAGATTACGATTAAGTTGATGAAAGTCTATTAAAAACACAAAGAAAATAGTTTTTTTTTTTTAATTAATCCTATCTATACCGTGTCAATTTTGAATGAGGCATAAACGTATACAAACCGCCCATACTTAACCTAAAATTCACTTTGTTGGCGCGTCCTTTTATACGTAATTTACATTACTTGTCCATTTTAAATCCTCCCTTTAATAAATATTGCTTACAATTATATCTGAAACTCGACGCCAAGCTAGTGAGTTTTTGTTATTTGTATCGTGGTTTATTTACTAACATGCTCCATGCTGGACGGATACGGTATAGATCGATTTATTGCCCCCGAAACCCCCTGTATACTAAATTTCATAAAAATCATTGGAACCGTTTCCGATATTCAGATTATATATATATATGTTTATACAAGAATTGCTCGTTCAAACGTATAAGATAAGATTGGAAAGCAGAATCTCATGCTTAACTGAGTGTGAACTCTCTCTCTCGCTTGGTTTGCTAAAGCTAGCATGAGAATCAAAAGATTGGAAAGCAGAATCTCATGCAAAATGCTGAGTAAGAAAAGTTAAGTATATAGTTAGTTAGTAGGTATATTGCAATGTAGGTTAGTATACATATGTGGGTAATCAAAATGTTTCAGATTCTGTGCAATACGTACCACCATTGATACGGCCTGCCGGGCCTTCGGGTATTTATATGGCCGCGACGAATGCGTCCTCGGATACCGTACTTGCTTCTATTCCACTGAGGCAGTCTCGGTTCGAGAAAACCTCTCGGCGCGGGATATAAATGCGGCTCAGGCTGGAAAAATAATACAGGATTGTAAATCATCATTATCAACTTTTTCATTTCATTTCTTTTCCAACATAGAGGGTGTCTCAATAAGAGTGCACGTTTCAAATTTGAATGCAGTGACTGTGAATGGCATTCGTTACAGAAACATGATAACGGAGTTATTGTGACATCAACTGGATGGTATGGATCCGAATGACATGTGGTTCCAGCAGGACGGCGCTACCTGTTACACCGCGCACGAAATTCCCCTTCCTGAGCTCAAGGCCGAGATTTAACACGTACAAAGATGTCAAAATTTCATAAAAGAGCAAGGGCCTGTTTTAAGAGCCGCGGAGGCCATATGCCGGATATTTTATTCCACACATAATGGGAACATGTCTTCTTTATTATGCAATAAAAATATAATCACTCGCTGAAAAAAAACATGTGTTTCATTGTAAAATTAAATCGTGCATTCCTATTGAGACACCCTATATATTGCAAAACAAACGCTGATTGCGTTATTTATGCAATATGATTTTAACCGACTTCAAAAAATGAGAAGGTTCTCAATTCTACTTTTTTTGTTACCTCAGAACTTTTGACTTGGTGGTCCAATTTTCCCGATTTTTTTTAATTTGAAACCTGGTGCTTTCCGTGTGGGCCCATTTTAATATGGTCCAGTTCTGACAGTCGGATCCATGAAAAAACTATATAATTGAAGTCGGTTTATAGTTTTTTAAAACAAAATCAATTATATTTATTTTTTACAAACCGGCTGATTCTACAACCCGATGACGACAGTACGAGCCTACGAGTATACACATTCGCAGAAAGCAAATTTTTAAATGGGTATAACTTAGTATGAAAGAGTTGTTCTGGTTTCTATAGACCAGATTTATATGAATTACCTACGGCACATTTTTTATGGAACAAATGTAAAAAAATTGCAATCTGTATGATAACATTTTACGACCTAACTACTTCTGACCTTATTTTTAACAGAATTATAAAAAAAAGTTTGTTTAAAAAAACTAACGCCGACTAAAATTATATGGTCTAAAAAATAATCATTATTGGGAACACACAGGAAGCCAGGAAGCACCGGTTTACAAATAAAAAAAGAATCCTCAAAATGGTATCACCCAGTCAAAAGTTCTGAGATAAACATAAAAAAAATACAATCGAATTGAGAACCTCCTCCTTTTAAAGTCGGTTAAATTTGGACAATGGCATCGATAGGAAAACCATATAATTGAAATCGGTTTAAATTATTTTGAAAAAAAAAACACATGCTCATATGAAATTTATTTTAAATATCATGCAGCAGAAGTACTTCAATGTTTTTTTTTCGTTAAGTTCATAGATGTACATTGTGTACTACCTATTATACACTAACCCCCTTATTCATAATGGTCTGATAACTTACTTAGTACACTGCTAAATCTCGCTGTCTTCTTCTATTAACATAAGTCAGACTGAGAAATAACACTACTTAGCAACGGTTTTATGTTACCAATCCATTACGAATAAGGGGGTTACTATTCAATTCAAACATTACAAAACATTCTACATCATATTACATTCATATCATGATGAAGAGTGGTCTTATTTTGCTAAGTAGACAAATCCATGCAAGTAATTTTAAATAACTTACCGAATTGCCCATGTCATTGAAATCAGGTGTGGGAAGTAGTGGTAGTTTAATTTGAACCCGACGCGGCATTAAGGGAGGCGTCGGATATTTCTCGTCCGACTGCGCCGAGGAACTTCCAAGCGCAGCCTCCTTAGCTATCCGATACAATTTATAAACATCATCTATAATCGATAGCTGAAATTCAAATTTCTGTGCCAGGCTGCTTTCGAAAATGCGCACTTCTGTATTCTCCATCAAAATCAATATCCCCCGAGCAAGTTTTTCCTCCACAGGTAGGATACACACGCGCTCTAGAATACAACTCGCAACATGGAAATCAACAGGCCGCTTCAGCTCAAATATTAGATCCGCCAGTTTCACGAACGCTGGCTTGAACTGAGCAAAGTTCTGAGAGTTCGCCATGCACGCGAGTAGAGCATCACACATCATCCTGCCATTATTCTCGAATTTGAGTAGATCGTCACAAGCGTCTAAGCTAATCGTATTCAGATGCAACAATGCCGTCTCTAACACCTTAACTCTTAGGTCCTCGGCAATTTCGACGATTCCGAGCCCGAGGTCGATCGCCATCTCGAAAAGTATTCTAGTTGCTGCCCTCCGTTTGCATTCTTCTACGAAATATATGCACGTGATTCTCAATTTTTCGTATTTGCACATCAGTAGGTACTCTTCTATCAGATTGTCTTCAGTGAGCTTCTGTAGAGTATGTTTAAAACGGTTGGGTTCTATTATAGTATGGTGTGGAAAATGACAATTGATTTTTTTACATGTGTATACTAGGTTAAAGAAACACATGCGTTTGTATAAGGGACTTTTACTTGGATTTTTTGTTTGATATGACGAGAATAGTCGCAAAGGATGGACTGAATTCTGAACCTCAGTCCTTTTCCCAGAATCTTCATCAATTGACGATATGGGGTCAGACTTTGCTGGTATGTTCATATCCGTGGACCCTGAACTTGGAACGCATGCTCGAGATGTTTCTTCAGGTGTTGTATCTCGATTATTGTCTTCATCACCAGCGTTAGAAAGTTCGCCTTCTTCCAAAGAATCCTCTTTAATATTGCTTTCATGTGCTTCTATTTTAGTTGGTCTGTAGATGTATTTCTCTCGCATGCCAGACGTTGGCGAGTATTCGGGTACGTACACGTCATGTTGCCTGACGTTGGAGACAGAGGCCACAGAGTCCAGTCTTGAAGTCTCCATGCCGCTAATGCTCTCAGCGTATAGCGACAGCGCATCATCGTCGTCGTGAGTGCGATCGAACGGCACATAGTTGTAGTCATCGGATGTGAAAGTTCTGAAACTATCTGTTGGAGACGCATATTCACTTTTTATGTTTGAATCTAGGTGATTATCTGGGAGATTGGTAAAGGCGTCTCGTGCGTTGACTGCAGATACACGTCTGGTCAGGCAGGGTCTAGCAAATTTTACTTCTGAATCATTTTGAACACTTTTTTGTCTGTACCTATCTGGGCTGCTGGTCTCAGGATGATTGTGTTCGTATCTTGACCGTCTAGAATCTTCAAAGCTTCTATAATGAGATTCGTTCTGCTCCATGAAGTCAGCTGTTCTGTGATGTTCTACTGATTTTTCAAGATTGCCTGCCTTCTGACACAAGGCTTCGAGATTACTGTCGAAGTTTTGGCATGCGTTGATTATGGCATCATAGATTGGATCCACACCTTTTACGTAATCAAAGTTTAGAGGGTATTCTTCTACCGGACCTGGTATGCCCATTGATTCTTTAAAGTTCTCGAGCAATTGATCGAGATCTTCGCGTGTTTCGTTGTCTGCCATTTCATCAAATAGCGGTGATTTAAGTGTAATGGAGGAAGTGCTCAGGTTAAGCTCGGGCATGGTATTTATACCACCCAGTTTTGAAACTGGAGATGAGGGTAAACTAGACTCAGAGTCAGATAAAGAGCTACTTGATGTTTTACTAAGGGACAGTTGCTTTAAGTTGACATTTTGCAGTTCAAGATGGTCGGGAGTTTCCGACTGCTCTGGCTTAATGTTGAGGCGCACACAATCATTAGATGTTACCGTGACAGAGGTGGTCGAGTCTGATGGAATACTAGACTCGGTAGATATGTCTTTAGTCCACGTTGATATTGATTTGTTACTGATGACAGAATTGGGACGGTTTTTAGGTTGTGGTGGTGATGGGAATTTGATATCCTTTTTCAACATAGGAGCCGCATTTCTTATTTCTTTTGTCTTGACTTTTTTTGATTTCGCTAGTATAGATCCTTTGGGCCTTTTTATTGATTTTGCTGCTACTTTTTCACCTGGACCTGAAAGGATTTTTTCGATTTAATACGTTACTTTCAATATATAATACGTACTTTAACATAATAGAAAATGATGAGTAGGTACTCATACCGTATTCATCGAGCATGTAGAAACAAACCACGACACAAATAACTAAAACTCACTTGCTTGGCATCAAGTTTCAAGCAATATTTATTGAAGATCATTCCTTCATTAAATATTGCTTATATTACATCAAATCGACATGTAATGTAAATGACGTAAAAGGACACACTAACAAAGTGAATTTTAGGTAAAGTATGGGTGGTTTGTTTACCGACATTCTACATGTTCGATGGATGCGGTATAATTAACACTCACAACAACAACAACAAGACCACTGGCCAAATCGGACAAGTTGACGCACGTAATGGGACCCACTACTTTCAAAAAGCTCCCGGACAAGGTTAAAGACGCACAGAGTCTTGAACATTTTAAGAAAATACTAAAAAACTGGCCCGTAGAGAAGACGTTTTATACATATGACGAATTTTTAAATTCTGATTGATAATTAATTAATTATTTATTAATAATATACTATTTTTATTTTATTATTTTAAAATCAATGTGACGTTTAATGTGAAAAATTATAAATGAAATGTTTATCTGTTTATCAGACACATGAAGCTGCAAGCCAAATAAAAAAAAAGAACTTTCAAGCTTGTTTCATTGGACAAAGAAAAACTTATAAAACATGTCAATTTTTTTTTGATAAGGCAACGCAGGACGTTGCGGGTTCGAAAATATTTATGTATGTAATATATTGTATCTATTCAGTATTTATAGGTATATATTATTCCCTCTATTACCTATAACAGCTCTGCTTAGCCTGGGGCTAGATGATGCTGCGTGGATTACCCAGCATTATTTATTTATGTAAAAGCTTAAGTATAGATGTATAACTAGCTGCGCCCCGCGGCGTCGCACACGTTGTTCCTATGGAGATGATTCAAGGTAATTTATATCCAATGGGAACTGATTATGGGATTAAAAGTAGCTTATGTTTTATTTCAAGCCTAAAACTACATATGTCTATTCAAAAATTCAGCGTACCGTTCAGAATTTTTAGCGTGAAGAGACAAACATCCATCCATCCATACATCCAAACTTTCGCATTTAAAGTGTAATTTGATTTACCAACCTTTGACAGCAGGTAATCCTTTTTTGTTAAGAATATCAGAAGTATTATTTAAGCCGATATCTTGACTGATTATTGCTGGTTTAACTGATTTCTTCTGTTTTTCCCAAATCCGTTTGGAATAGGCTGGTTTTTTTTTAACTTCCAACAAGTTCCTACTCTTTGGTACAGGTCTCTTTTTAATAAGTTTCTGTAATGTCACTGAATCATCTACACTATGTTTCTCTGCTGTCTTCTTGATACACTTTGTGGTGACAGGAGTATGTAAAAGTTCCTGTGATGTCACTGAATCATTTTCACTGTGCTTCTCTGCTGATTTCTTAACATACTTTCTTGTGTCAAGACTCTGTAAAAGTTCCTGTGATATCACTAAATCATTTTCACTGTGCTTCTCTGCTGTTTTCTTAACATACTTTCTTGTGTCAAGACTCTGTAAAGGTTCCTGTGATGTCACTGAATCATTTACACTGTTTTTCTCTGCTGTTTTCTTAACATACTTTATTGTGTCAGGACTCTGTAAGTGTTCCTGTGATGTCACTGAATCATCTACACTGTTTTTCTCTGCTGTTTTCTTAACATACTTTCTTGTGTCAGGACTCTGTAAGTGTTCCTGTGATGTCACTGAATCATTTACACTGTGTTTCTCTGCTGTTTTCTTATCATACTTTCTAGTGTCAGGACTCTGTAACTGTTCCTGTGATGTCACTGAATCATTTACACTGTGTTTTTCTGCTGTCTTCTTGACATACTTTCTAGTGGAACGACTATGTAACTGTTCCTGTGGTGTCACTGAATTATCTACACTGTGTTTCTCTGCTGTCTTCTTAACATACTTTCTAGTGTCAGGACTCTGTAACTGTTCCTGTGATGTCACTGAATCATTTACACTGTGTTTTTCTGCTGTCTTCTTGACATACTTTCTAGTGGCACGACTATGTAACTGTTCCTGTGGTGTCACTGAATCATTTTCACTGTGTTTTTCTGCTGTCTTCTTGATACACTTTTTCGTGACAGGAGTATTTAACGGATCCTGTGCTGTCACTAAATCATCAACACTGTGTTTCTGTGCTATCTTCCTGACATACTTTCTAGTGACAGGACTATTTAACTGTTTCTGTGGTGTCACTGAATCATCTACTCTGTGTTTTTCTGCCATTTTCTTGACATTCTTTCTAGTGACAGTGCTATGTAACTGTTCTTGGGGAGTCAATGAATCATCTACACTGTGTTTCTCTGCTATCTTCTCAACATAATTTCTAGTGTCAGGACTCTGTAATTGTTCCTGTGATGTCACTGAATCGTCTACACTGTGTTTCTCTGCTGTTCTATTGATACACTTTTTCGTGACAGGAGTATGTAACTGATCCTGTGATATCACTAAATCATCTACAGTGTTTTTCTGTGCTATCTTCTTAACATACTTTCTTGTGTCAGAACTCTGTAACTGTTCCTGTGGTGTCACTGAATCATCTACACTGTGTTTATCTGCTATCTTCTCAACATAATTTTTAGTGTCAGGACTCTGTAACTGTTCCTGTGATGTCACTGAATCATCTACACTGTGTTTCTCTGCTGTCTTCTTAACATACTTTCTAGTGTCAGGACTCTGTAACTGTTCCTGTGATGTCACTGAATCATCTACACTGTGTTTCTCTGCTGTCTTCTTAATATATTTTCTAGTGTCAGGACTCTGTAACTGTTCCTGTGATGTCACTGAATCATTTACACTGTGTTTCTCTGCTGTCTTCTTTACATACTTTCTAGTGTCAGGACTCGGTAAGTGATCCTGTGATATCACTGAATCATCTACACTGCGTTGCTCTGCTGTTTTCTTAACATATTTTCTAGTGTCAGAACTCTGAAACTGTTCCTGTGATGTCACTGAATCATGTACACAGTGTTTCTCTGCTGTCTCATTGATCCACTTTTTAGTGGCAGGAGTATCTAACTTTTCTTGTGGTGTCACTGAATCATCTACAATGTGTTTCTCTGCTATTTTCTTAACATAATTTCTAGTGTTAGGACTCTGTAATTGATCCTGTGATCTCACTGAATCATCTACATTGTGTTTGTCTGCTGTCTTCTTAACATACTTTCTAGTGGCAGAGCTCTGTAAATGTTCCTGTGATCTCACTGAATCATCTACACTGTGTTTCTCTGTTGTCTTCTTGATCCACTTTTTAGTGGCAGGAGTATCTAACTTTTCTTGTGGTGTCATTGAATCATCTACAATGTGTTTCTCTGCTATCTTCTTAACATAATTTCTAGTGTTAGGACTCTGTAATTGTTCCTGTAATGTCACTGAATCATCTACACTGTGTTTGTCTGCTCTCTTCTTAACATACTTTCTAGTGACAGAGCTCTGTAAATGTTCCTGTGATCCCACTGAATCATCTACACTTTGTTTCTCTACTGTCTTCTTGATCAACTTTTTAGTGGTAGGAATATGTAACTGTTCCTGTGGTGTCACTAAATCTTCTTCACTGTGTATTTCTGCTGTCTTCTTAACATACTTCCTACTATCAGGGCTCTGCAACTGTTCCTGTGATGTCACTGAATCATCTACACTGTGTTTCTCTGCTGTCTCCTGGACATACTTTATAGTGACAGGACTCTGTAACTGTTTCTGCAATGTCACTGAATCATTGGCACTGTATTTCTCTGCTGTCTTCTTGATACGCTTTTTAGTGACAGACGTATGCAACTGTTCCTGTGATGTCACTGAATCATCTACACTGCGTTTCACTGCTATCTTCTTAACATACTTTCTAGTGACAGGACTCTGTAAGTGTTCCTGTGATGTCACTGAATCATCTACTCTTTGTTTTTCTGCTATTTTCTTGACATTCTTTCTAGTGACAGTGCTATGTAACTGTTCCTGGGGTGTCACTGAATCATCTCCACTGTGTTTCTCTGCTGTCTTCTTGATACACTTTTTCGTGACAGGAGTATGTAACTGATCCTGTGAAGTAACTAAATCATCTACACTGTGTTTCTGTGCTATCTTCTTGACAGACTTTCTAGTGACAGGACTATTTAACTGTTCCTGTGGTGTCACTGAATCAACTACACTGTGTTTCTCTGTTGTCTTAGTGACATACTTTTTAATGCCAGTGGTGCGCTTTCTAACAGGCTTCTTAGCAGTATCTGGAGAAGTGGTCTGTTTATCCGCTGTCTTGGCTTTTCTGGGTGATATGCGAATTGATTGTGCTTGCAGTTGGGCCAAAGCAACTGGAAAAGAGAGAAAATAATTAACTCGCTAATGAATGAGGTACCCTAGGTAATCCGGTATAGGGTAAAAAGTAAAGTAAAATTTCCTTATGGACATAATTATAGTTTTACAGAGAGTAATGTGACATATTATAATAGGAGCCTTCCTGAAACAGTTTTTAACTAAGAAGAGCCTATGGTGTCATTACTGTCATTATGGTGTTATTAACTGGCTCCAGCTTGATCAGTTAATAATACTACATCACAATTAATAATTATTTAATAACAAGGACAATTCACACAGCATTATAGCCCCAAGCTAAGCAGAGCTTGTGTTATGGGTACTAGATAACTGATACACATAATAGAATATATCACATACTTGAATAAATATTTTTGATTATTTATTTATTTATTAAAAAGGAATGCCAACAGCATATTCTTGAAGCATTTTGTTATTTTGCATTCTACATAGAAAACACACAAACAAATGTGTGTACAATCTGCAGATATTTGATCAGGGTGTTCTGGATGTTTTCTATATATAATAAAAATATTTAGCTATGTAGTGTATTGTTTTATGTGTATCAGTTACATAGTACCCATCACACAAACTCTGCTTAGCTTGGGGATGGATAATGCTTTGTGATTTTTCCAACATTACACCGACCAAGAGTAAGTTGCACACAGTTAATGCACTGAGGGTGGGGCATAGCGCCAAGGCATTCTCTGTTTCAAAGTCACTCTGTTTGTTTAGGCTGATCTCTGAAACTGCTAGAGTTAGACTCCTATTTAAAACCTGAAAATTAAAGTTACAAACCTAAGGAATATGGATTTGTTGGTTGTTATGGTGTGTTAATATTTAACAATATTGGTATCAGTATCATGAAAGTTTTTAGATCCAAAAATTGTTTCAGGTTTCTTTTCTGAGCTTCAGCAAAGAAACCTGAAACAATTTTTGGATCTAAAAACTTTCATTCATCATTTAATTGACCTCTCTTCTCTTTTCAAATTCAAATTTTATGTTTTCATTGATATATTTATTTATTTATTTATTTATTGCATACATGTCCATTATAAGTTGTTAACAATTTTATAGGTAGAATCTACATGAACCCTGTAAGGGCGTTGCAACATTCTGGGTTAGAGTTCATATGTAGGTATAAAAGTTAGTAATTTTATAGTTGCGATACAAAGGAAAAGAGATACATATTATGTTGTCAGCATTAAGTAGGGCTATAACAATTATTATGTCAGAAATAAAATTAAAATAAATGGAAAATTATAAAAATTAAAGAATGTGAAAATGTCAATAGTAAATATAAAATGTCAAGATTCATGCTACGTGTTTTAATTAAATAAATGTCATAAAATTGCTATATTCCGACTAGGTACTTTTAAAGTTTTTGTCACTAAGGAATTCATTCACTGTGTAATAACATTTGCGTATAAGTAATAATTTTAACCTAGTCTTAAAAATATTGTCTAATTTTTCATCTTTTATGTCAGCAGGCAATTTATTAAAAATAGTTACTAGCCTAGATTCTGGGCTCTTACTTACTATTGTTAGGGTACTAGGTGGTTTAATTAACATTTTTCCGTGGCGTCTATTGTACTTGTCATCTTGTTCCGATTTCGATTTAAACATGTGTCTATTTTTTCTTACAAATAGCGAGGCTTGCAATATGTATATACAGGGGAGGGTCAGGATTCCCTTTTCAATAAAATGTGGCTTACAGCTGTCCCGGGTTGGGATGTTTACCAAAATTCGTATGCATTTTTTCTGTAGAATAAATAGATCGATGACATTAACACTTTCACCCCATACAACGATTCCATAATTAAATGCTGAGAAAGCTTGGGCATAATACGCGGATATATGTCTTAGTTGACATGAAATATCTTGGATTATCAGAGTATAGACTGATTTCAACTGGACTTCTACTGGCAGAGAGCAAATGTTACTGCAGGTAACTTAACAGCTTATTTATTTTGATAAAATAATTTAACGCATGATTGTTGAATCTATGCGGAAGGGATATTTTCAAATAATATGAATTTTTGTATGTAAATAACTTATGTGCAAATTATTGTTGGCCTGGTTCCGCATAGATTTTTTTGTCAGTCAGGCCGAACTTAGAGCCAGTTTCTATTTAATGTACCGCATGGTATAATAAAACTATAACACCTATACCATGACGTTCTTAAGTACCAATCCTGTTAATATCATGGGTGTCCAACTGTTTTTATAAACGAATTGAATTGAAACGTCTTCTGACCCGGCATCGAAATTATGAATGAAAGGACGTAACAATACTAAGGTTTTGGTTTCACTACTTACCAGAGCTTTCAATTTTAACGTTGACTATTTTCGGAGAAGGCTTCGTAGGCTTTTGTACTCTATATAAAATAACTCTCGGAGATAAATCGCCTACGTTTTTCTTTGGCGCCATTTTTTCCGTTCAATTTCAACTTGGAAAAACAGATTGTGATCTGTAGATGGAAAATGGCTTTACTAAACAGACTTGTAGAGTAACGTTTAGCTGCGATCTCCAAGATTGAAAACTTTTTAATACATATTTCAATTATTTCATCAACATGATCCAAACCAAAATAGCAAAGATAATAAATTAACTACGCAAAATAGCTGCAAAATGCTGTCACCATCAAAATCTGATCCATAATATTCATCACAAACTTTTTAGGGATTTGTTCTACGTACGAACATCTGTCTGCGATTCAAACGAAAATACAATGCTGCGATTCTTTCTTTCTTTGATTCTCCCATGGATTCTCCGATTTTTTTTCAAGTGATGGGCTGCCACCACTGACAAGTTAATATATTTAGTTTTTAGTCGATTCGTAAAGTAAACGATTTTCGAATAAAAATTGTAACATTATTTCGTCATTTTGGTAATCAAATCGTTATTATGCTCAAAATAATCAGATTACAACATATTTATCTATACCTACCTATTAAAATAACTGACTATTTTATTTTTGGAACCTTTTTAATAAATAAAAAGTAAACCCCTTGTAATGAAAAAAATCTAATATTATGTTTTATTTTCTGTGGAAAGGCAGGCAAAGGCAACCGCAACGTCAAATTTAACCTTGAGAAGAGGTCGAATAGGTTACTTTACAGTCGGTGATCTTTTTGCCGGATTAGCAAAATATATCAGAAAGTATTACAATAATAATGGCTGGAAAATATAAAATTGTTATGATCCGTCACGGTGAAAGTGAATGGAATCAGAAAAATCTTTTCTGTGGCTGGTTCGACGCTGATCTCAGCGACAAGGGTAAGTCAAATGATTAATTTAAAAGGTTCCTTTTTCACAAGTATCCATTGTAATTTTCTTTGAAATATGATTTCCTCTTTTTCTTAGGCCGCGATGAAGCAGTAAGCGCTGGCAAAGCTTTAAAAGCTGAGGGTTATCAGTTCGACGTAGCCCACACATCAGTCCTGAAGCGCGCGCAGATCACCTTGAACTCAGTGCTGAAAGAGATCGGTCAGTCTGATATCCCTATCAATAAAACCTGGCGACTGAACGAGAGACATTACGGTGGTCTTACTGGATTGGATAAAGCTGAAACTGCTGCTAAATATGGAGAAGCTCAGGTATTAATAAAGAATAGGTAATCAAGTAGTATGTTGGTACTAGCGGATCACATCAGCATTGCCATACACATCTCGGGGCCGGTTCCAAAATATCCTGATATCAATATGGATCAGTCGAAAATTAAATTATATCTAAATGATATAATTCATACTACAAGGGTCCATTTTAATCATTAATCTTACATAACATTGACATATCTATCTTATAATTAAGTACCTAATACAAAATTCCACAATAACAATAATAAAATTACAAAATAGCACATTCATCAAAAATAAACTTTATTATAATTTAATTTATTTTCAGAAATTTAAATTAATTTAACTGTTAAATGCTTGTTGTAATTTAAATTAATATTTGTTGGCTTAGAATTTGCACCACCCCAACTCTTCCCGCGGGTGTCGTTTGAGGCGACTAAGGGCCCCCTGCAGACCAATTATACCACCAAAATTCGATCCCCAACGCGCATGCCCAGCGTGGGTATTGTGGGCATTATACCCCTTGAGAAAAACACTAATAATAAGCTTATCAGGGGGAGGCCTGCGTCCAGCAGTGGACTAATACAGGCTGTTGAGGAAGTCATTTAAAAGTTGAGCTACTTAGATTGGTTTCAACAATCTGCAGTTAGCCCAATTGTTCATACTATGTCGAATTTGTTTATTTTATTTATTGTAATTTTCTTTGTTAATAAGGTAGGTACTTATTAGAGTTAAATTAACATCCATCTATCAAAAACATATAGGTATGTGAAAATTTCGCTGTGGCAATAATTTCAGCTTTTAAAAAAAGTGCCATGTTTCATAGCAGTTCCATATCTTAATTTAAGATATAATTTTATTAATTAAATTTGTCTGGCCGAGTTGTTACTTAGTGTTATTCTTTATAAATGAAACTTATTATTTGTCCATGATTTTAGTAAGACTGAGTGGTTGATGTATTTTCAGAACTAAGGTTTTAGAGTAGTGCCCATTCATAAAGAGAAAAAATATTTTATTACATTAAGAGACAACCTCATTCGGTTTTAATTACCATTTTAGGAAAAAGGTTCTTTCTTTTAATTTTTACCTCAGAAGTACCTACATTACAATCTAATAATAGAAAGAAATAAAAACTACTAGGTATTTAAAATTGATACAAACTTAACTGTAGACTGTTGCAAATAATCTACTCTAGCTCAACTGATCCAAAAAAAATAGTAGTCGGAAGCATACCCAAGACGCTGGCTGCTTTGCCCCGCTGTATGGCAATACTGATTCCCTGTGAGATATTCACTAGCTCTCGGGTCACGCATCGACGCTTCGACCAGATGCTCAGAACATTTTCTATAAACCTGGGGAGCCTTGGTACCACTCGGACCTAGGGTTATTATTAGTTTATCTTATATGTACCTTTAAATGAGCAATTCTTATATACTTGTATAATCCGGATCTCGAAAACGGCTCCAACGATTTTCATGAAATTTTGTATGCAGGAGGATATTTGGGGGGCGATAAATCAAGCTAGGATTCATTTTCAAAAAATGCCGTTTTATTAGTTCAATTATGTTTTCAATAATTAACTTTATCATCATCGATTGACTCTTCCTGACATCTATTGGCGAATGGTTATACTATTTTATTCGTGTTTTCAATAATCAACTTTATCCTAATCAACTTAAGAATCAAACTGAAACATATGACTCTTTCTGCCATCTATTGGCGAATAATACTACTATAATTTCTAATAAACACAATTTGCAAAAAAAAACGAACAAAGCTCAGTCACCCAGGTACTTTATTCTATTTTCAAAAATTTATAAACATGTAAATTTTATGCAACTGCTTGCTTTTACTGAATAAGTAATAGGGTATATGCATGTGATTTCAAAATGGCTAAAAACAATTTTTATATTAATTAATAATTTATTAATGATGATTTGTCAGGTACAAATCTGGAGGCGCAGTTTCGACGTTCCTCCACCACCCATGGAGAAGGATCACCCTTATTATGAAACAATTGTGAAAGATGCCCGTTATGCCACAGACCCAAAACCTGAAGAGTTCCCGATGTTTGAGAGCTTGAAGCTTACCATTGAGAGGACACTGCCATACTGGAATGATGTCATCGTTCCTCAGGTATCTATTATTTACATATTTAAAACAGGATTTTAATTAATTATTACTTAAGACGACGTCTGCGGCGCAGCACCGCAACCCCCAACCCGCGTCTGCGGCGGCGCGGCGCGCCTGCGATTTAGGAAGTTGCGGGTTTGATTCCCGCCTGGGGACAAATGTGTATACGATCTGCCAAGATTTGTTCAGGGCGTTCTGGATGTTTTCTATGTTTAATAAAAAATATCTATCTATGTATTGTATTGTATTAAATATATCAGTTATCTAGTACCCATGACATAAGCTCTGCTTAGTTTGGGGCTAGATAATGCTGTGTGAATTAATTGTTTTTATTATTACTATTATTCTCTAAAAGCTATCGTAGTTTGACGAATTCATTACTTACAGGATGTAAACGGGTTAACTACGAACCTTATTTGTGTTGAAAGAACACCAACGTTTCATACCTTAACAAGAGACATCATTAAGAAATTAAACGTTGGTGCACTTCCAACACAAATAAGGTTTGTAGTATACCCGCAAAATCGTGACGTCCGTGACGAGCCGGGCTCTAACAATGCTTATTTTTTTTCAGATCAAGGAAGGAAAGAATATAATCATCGCCGCTCACGGCAACAGTCTAAGAGGCATCGTCAAACATTTAGATGGTAAGAATCACTATTCACTATCACAATAGATAGGGTATTTTACTCCAACCGAGAAAAAAACGCCAAAATGTATTATTGAAATAGCTTACGCAAAATGCAGGTTTCGTCAAATTAGGCGCAAAATTTTTAAATGTATAATTTAAATGCATTTTTATGGCACTCGGGTATTGATTGAATAAAAATGTTGTGTATTTTTTTGTGGTATATTAGCCCAATAAAGTCTGATTGATACACTTTTATAAAATGGGTGTAATACCCAACATTTCAACTTGCTCGGATCTATCTATGCTGCTAAGTAAAAAAATATCTGAGTGTCTGCTAATATTCATTTTATTAATAAATTAGTTACTATGTTAAAAAGATAAAATCTTTTATCCTCAGATCTCAGCGATGCTGCTATTATGGAGCTGAATTTACCAACAGGAATTCCTTTCGTTTATGAATTAGATGAAAATATGAAGCCAGTGAACTCTATGACCTTCCTTGGCGACGAAGAGACAGTAAAGAAGGCTATGGCAGCCGTTGCGGCTCAAGGAAAAGCCAAGTAAAGAACCAGTTTACTGAGAATTGGAATTATTTATTCAATTACTATTAATGTTACGTAGGTGTAAATGTGTGTAAATGTTACCAATATAATGAAAATGAATAACCGTGCTCACGAATCTCGAATTGTTGTCGAGTCAATATCACTTTTTAGCGGTAGATTGGACACATGCCAGTAAATTGTTCTCGCGTTTCGTTCTCGAGATTGTGTAACATGTGAGAAATCAATAAATATTTAAGCGTTAATGTTGTAATTATTTTGGCAAATTTGCCTTTAAGTCATCAACAATCTCATCCATATCAACATCTTTAGTGGGTCTCTGTTTTTTATCCTTCCTCTCAGTGAATTTCTTTCCAGTATACTTCGGAAAAGCTCTTGATTTGCTAGTAGATAACACAAATGGGTTTTGTTTTATAGTATCGCCATCTAATTCCATTGATTCACCTTCGTCGGCCTTGGATTTTTTTCGACCTTTAGATTTTTTTGCACTGTTTTCAAATCTGAAATCTTTTGGTAGTTTGTGAATTTTCACACAGTGTTCTTTTCTTTCATTTGAAGTTTTGAATTTTTCTTTGCATTCTTCGATGTAGCAGGAAAACTGTAACAAAACTATTTTGGTGAGGATTACTTACGTAATTTTTATTAATTACGGATTACAAGGATTGTGTAAATCTTACGTAATTACTACAAGCCTCCACACAGTAGGTAAACCTACTGATGGCTGTTAGATAGCGCTGAATAAATATTATCGTTACTTATTTACTTATAACAACTTCTATAAATACTCTTACTCTGCGTGATTATAGTGAACAGTTTGAACGAAATATTTGTTAACCTTTACATTATAGGTACGTAAAAACATTGTAAAACTTTTTCAAAAACAATTTTCTATAAAACCCCTACTAAAGATCTTTTGTACAACATGGTTAGGAAGTCAAATCGCATCGCACTAGTCACACTAGTGTGATAAATGCGAAAAAAAAAAATGTTTGTGACCTTTTCACGCCAAAACTACGAAATTTTGCATACCTTAACCTCACCTCAACAGCCTGTATCGGTCCACTGCTGGACGTAGGCCCCGATAAGCACTTTGTTGGCGTTTATCAAAGGGGGGTAATGCCCATAATCTCCCACGCTGGGCATGCGGGTTGGGGATCGCAGTTCGGTGGTAGAGTTTTTCTGCAGGGGGCGCTGCTGCCCGCCCATTTCTTTTCCACTTCTAATGATTTTGGTCCCATCACATCGAAAATACAAAAAAAAGTTACGTACCGAAGGCTTTCTTTCAGCCAGTACAGCAAAGAATGAGTCATGATTTTCCTGAATGTGCAAATCCAGTAGATGCGGAGAAGGCAAAACTTTTTTGCAAGTTGCACATGCATATCTATGGGACGAATTGTAATGACTTTCGAAATCCAGGAGTGTTTCCGCGGTGAATACACACCCGGGAACCGAACACGTTGTTTTTACTCTGAAATAAAGTGTTATATTGAGTCCCACCCACACATGGAGATGGAGTTATCACTGACCGGTGTAAAAGTACCTTTATTAACACCTCAACTTCTGAACTCGTTATCTCATAGCACAAATCTATATGTCTTGATGAGGTAGGTACTAAGTAATATATAACATTATTTCTTATCAATTAAGTACCTAAAGCAGCTAGACTGTATATTGTTACTTGATTGGTAAGTATAAGTAGGCCTTTGTGAGCACTAAGATAAGGTGATTTAATCTAGGGAGTTTTTTATCTACAAATACATAGGTAGATAAAAAATCAAAACCAAACAAAGGATTCTTCACGGTGGAAATTACATAATGTAGGAATTTGTTGCTTTAATAAATATCTACCCTATTTTTTTAATTTATGTATTTTATTATCTTCCAATGTTCTGAACCCATTTTGTCAAACGCACTCATGGACCTCAAGGTACAAGCATTCTTGCTTAGTTTGAGTTTCCGTTGGCACTGTACTGTATGATTATTGCATGTGTTAAATAAATATTTTTATTATTTTTAATTAACAGATATTAAAATAATATTGCTTGGGAATTCACTTCACACAGCATCATCGTCTTCAAGTAAGTACTTAATAATATACACTCTAAAATAGTTTTATACATTTAATATACAAAGAAACCACTTTTAACCACGTTAATTTATGAAGATCGTATAAACATTTGCCCTGAGGCGGGAATCGAACCCGCTACCTCCTGCGTCGCAGGCGAACCTTCACCCACCGCACCACATAGGTCGTCCAATTTTTTGCTTGTGATTTATTATGTTGGCTACTCTAGTCTAAGTTGAGCAAGTGTATTTACGAACAACATAACTAAGACCTCCTATCATTAAATAAATAAACATTGTGACACCAAAGGCAGGTTATTATATCACAGTTAAAATATTATTTTATCACCCTGTTTTATAAAATGAGGTACCTACCCTTTCCAAGAAGTATCCCTTTTTTACATAAATGCACCACTATGAGTTTCTTTAATTGTTGACAAGTGATTTTCAAATACAGAATGTAGTATTTCATAGACAAAGTTTTTTTTGACAGAAAGAGATGAAATACTTCATTCTCTATTTGAAAATCAAAAAATTGGTTGTTTGATTGCAAATGATTTATTATCCCTTAAATGTTACCCTTTATAAAGATTATAATATTGTAGATACTTATGAGGTCAGGTATCTGTCAGAATAGGTTCAAAAAGTTACGAAAAGTTTTGTATATATACAAACAAAATCTTATTAGTTTGTGCAATACTTACACTTCATGACACAGTGTTTCATCATCCAAATCGTAAACGCCTAATCTGCGTAGTGGCTCATCGTCCTTAAATAAAGGATCATCTAATTTTCGACGTCCAACTCCATATGGTTTGCAGGCTTCTAAAATATGAGCAGGGAGGTCTAATTGTTCCAACAGATTGATGCTCGTCATTCTGGAAACATTGTTTTATTCTTTGATACATAATAATTAATACTGGACAATTCGCACAGCATTGTAACATAGCTTACATAGCCCCAAGTTAAGCAGAGCTTGTGTTCTGGTATAACTGATTTACTTAAAACAATACACTACCAACTAAAACGCTTGTACCTGCTTGCATATAGAACATCCAGAACACCCTGAACAAATATCTGTAGATCGTACAAACCGAGGCGGGAATCGAACCCGCAACCTCCTGCGTCGCAGGCGGACCTTCACCCGCACCTCCAGAGGTTTATTCTTTCATTATTCAATAATATTTTGTTATGTTAATTTTAATTGACTTAACTGTTGAATTACGATTTTCCTGTAATGATAGTTTAAAGTTGCAATTGATTGTAAATGTTTCATATAAGTCATTAATAAGTATTATATAATAATTATATTTTACTACCTAGTATCTTATACGAGTACATAGCTACACCCAGATCAGTATTAATAAATACCTGCAGATCTCTTAAACATATTTTTATTGGGTAGGTAGTACCTAGTTAATGTTAGTATCTTTAATTATACTACACATTAAAATATTACCTATAAGTTAAAGTCACAGAATATAATGTTCAAGTAGCATTTTATTAGCGTCACTTACGTAACGATTCGTAAAGGCCGCTACGTGTACCTATACACTAACCTCAACTCTATGTAAAATGTTTGTAAACAAACCACGACACTAATAAAATAACTAAAACTAGCTTGTGTCGAGTAGCAGAATAATTTATTTTAGCAAGTATTCTTTTGTCCTAATTATTAGATTGATTGATAGTTTCTTGTTTTTAAGTATATGCATAGAGACTCGATTATGAAGGTCATTTAACTGAGGACCTAAATAAGACGTTTCGTTCATAAATGCCTTGTCATTATTACCTAATGGCAGGTTATGTACATACCTATTATTTTGAACAACTGAACTCATTAGGTAGGTACTTCTCACACTAGTCATCGTTATAATCGTAAAAACGTAGTTGTTTCGTTGATTATTATAACGTACTAACCTACCTACTTTTATGGAGCTAGGTAGAACTATATGAATTTAGTCAGTATCTATAAAGATATCGTGAGTGCATATCGTCTAAAAGATAGACGGCCGTGAATCACTATTATTTAATATAAGTAATATTTTACAGCCGCATTACATCACTAACCGTATACGGTTCGTAGGTTGTGTTTCAAGGTTATAAAAATAACAAACATTTACGGGTTAACTTAGGTTTATTTAGTTTGTGTTAAATTTCTATCTACCTAATAAAATGAACGCCGTTCGTCAAAGAAAGGTAAGTACATTATGCAACAAAGTAATAAAATTTAATATCTTTATGAACATTTTGTAAATAGGTATACTCGAACCATACTCGAACCATTCAATTAGTACTCTGACTCGAACCCAACATTCGCAGGGTTAAGTTGAATTTTGATAGGTTATGTTTTGATAAATTTGTAAACTAATACTTATATATTTCATAGGTAGCGTATCTTCGTAGATTTATGTAGGTTGGGTACTTACCATGGTACCACTATCTTCTGATTTTTAACCAATAGTTATCTACGTTGGGTTGGTACATAAGTAACTCATGGGATATACCCATGAGTTACTTATGTACCTACCTATACCTAGCTAGACATGTCATAGACGAACAACAGCATTTTTTTATTTATAGCAGTGACCTGACAAATTTACCATGGTAATAAATTTACTCGTTCCTGATATTAAACGTACCTTAAATGAAAGTACCAGGAAAGAACATTAAAAACAAAAAGAAATGTAACAAATCAATACAAAAATACGTACTTTCACTCACTCACTGTAACAATAACAAAATATAAATATTTACGTGTGCACAACAACCACCTTGCTTGCTTCCGCAAATCTCGATTGATAAGTTTTTAGTCGATTCTACGACAATTCTTTCTTCGTGACACACTAAAACATTTTCTGTTTAAGTCAATGTCAAAGTTTTGTCAATGACTTCATGAGAGAGAGAGGCAAAGCCAACCAACGTTCTTCGTCTCCTTCTTTTGGTTCCAGCGCGCAAAGAAGAGGGCGCAAGCCATTGATATTGTTTCTCCTTCTACGGCGCAAGCCTCCTTGTTGCGCAGAGCGCAACGCAAAGGAAGGAAAGTGTGAAGGAAAGGAAAGGAATTTAAAAACAAATATTTTGTTAAAAATTACAAACAAATTAATGGAAATAAGACACAGTTTTACTAACATCTAGTTGATTTTGATTGGTTGGTTGTGATGTTTATAGTCAGTCATCATGGGAAAGTTCGGTACTTACAGATATCTAGAGGTATGAAAACAAAATTTTAGACGGCCAATTTATCTACACATGCTATGTAGGTACCCCGTTTACGGCTTTTTAAATGTTTTGGTCCGTTTTATTGGGCATATTCAATTAGTTTTAGTATTGCTACTGGTTCTTTATTAACATAACTAAGCTGGAGCTCAACTAAAGTTTCTTGAAAGATCTAGAGTTCCCATTAGATACCCATACAGATCTAACAACTACCTACAAGGTGCTAGTTTGATGGTGCTGTGTGAAACTCCAGCAATATTTATTAATCAAGTGCACTGTTCAAATACCACTGTTCAATCTTGAGTATTATTCAAATTCAAATCCAATATTTTTAATAAAAATTTTCAAAGATGAACCCGGTAAGGGTACTACAATAATATTGTAAGTAACCTACTAACTACAGGTACTTAGGATTAGGTAACAAAATTATAAAGAATTATAAATAAATATTCACGGGTATTTATCACATTTATTTACCTATTTTTCCCGACGTTAGGACGAAATAGGTAAATAAACGCGATAAATACCCGTGAATATTTATAATAATGTGTTCTGATCGCGTAAGTTTAAAAACTTTAGGAATTATAAATTTAAATCTAACATGACCTGACATAGAATAGAACTAAATGCTAAATTCTATAGTAGGTAAGTACATTTTTATAGTAGACATATTTAACTGGCCTTTAATTTTTCATAAGAAGCTTGTTTTTTGTTCTTTTCAGTTAAAAGATGATGTACAACCTGCCCCGAACAGCATGCGGAGTCGGAACAGCATAAAACATCCGCGACGGTTTAAAAAAGTTTTCATTTTCCTCATAGTTTTGGTGCTATGTGTGACTTATTTGTTAGGTAAGTGGTTTACCTATTTTGTTAAACTAAGCCTATGCGAAATGAAAATCTTATCTATTCTAATATTATAAAGAGGAAAGATTGTTTGATTGTTTGTATTTAATAGGCTCCGTAACTACTGGACAGATTGTTTTTTTTTTCATTATAAGAATGCTTACTTTTCAGGGAGATAGGCTATATTTTATCCCGGAATTCCCACTGGAATGAGAACTGAGGTGGTGCTAGTTCGGACAACATTTTTATTGTATAGGTATCTTAATGAATACACTACCCAGCCGCAGTGGTGAGACTGCCAAGCAGAGAGTGCTAAATGAAAATAATACATTGTACAAATTTATGTATTATTTAACTATCAATAGTCTATCATGACCCAGTTTGTTTGGTCATGTACCAAAGTAAAATGGTGAATATAATAAAATTACATACAAAAATTCTATAAAAAGTTGTAAAATATGAAGACAAAAATAAATTGATAAAATATTCTGAATATGTAGCAGAAAAAAATTGGTTGAAAATACTTCACCAAGTAAATACACACAACAGATGAATTTTCGCTATTGTAGCTTAAACTAAGCTTTGAGGGAGCTAAGGTGCAGTGATTTATTAATGTCAAACTTAACTTCAGTCTAGCTGTGATCTCAGATTTAAAAAATTAGATAGATAAAAAAAGTTTTTTGACAATTCTATCTTGTTTGCAAGCAAAATTCCTTTGTTAATTTAGCTTGTTTCAAAAGTTAGCTTGTCTTACCCATATAAATTATTAAAATTCAACATTATAATGATGTTTAGAGTATTCTATATTTTATTTAAAGAACTATTCCTTGAATAAAGAAAGTTGTTTATGAGTACAACAATAAACCAACAAGTGTCTTTTCTCAACTAAATAGCTCTATTTACCATTTAAATAAAAGACCTATTCACATTATGTAACCTTGAAATGTTAAATAATGTTGCGTTTTTAAAAGTAAGCTAACTATGGGAAAGAATTGTATGCTTGCAATTATCAATTTTATCTCAGGGGTAAAAATATAATTCAAATACTAGTAGTTTTGGCCAAAGAACGCGATTCCTGAACGAGTTTGGGGGAGACCTTTGCCCAGCAGTGGGACAACTTATAGGTTATAAAAAAAAAGAGAATGTAGTTTTAATTTGAAAGCAGGGTTGATAAAAAGTAGGGAGTAAAAAAAATATTAATTTGATTTAGGTATATCCGTTTTTTTATAATAATTGCTATGATCTATCCTGTATTAAGGTTCTAAAAACCTACTTCAAAAAAGGAGGTGGTTCTCAATTCCACTGCATTAAAAAAAAGCTTCTCAGATCTTTTGACTGGGTGATCCGATTTTGTTGAAATTAATTGCGTGGGGGGTGTGCACAATAAACTTCTGAATTCTAGGGTAGTAATTTAGTAAAAGTAAAGAATACATGATTTAATATTAAGTTAATTTATACCGAGTTTTAAGATAATCAAGGAATAATAATTTTCCATACAAACTCTACCACACTTATTAACCCCCTCAGAGGTTAATTTTAAAAAACTTGATGAGAGCCTACCAAACTTAATATTAATCGGTTATGTGTAGTTTTACGGTGATACATGGTTACAAACACTTGGCATATTTATTACCTACTAGCTGCGACTCGCGGTTTCACCCGCATAGTTCCCGTTCCCGTGGGAATTTCGGGATAAAATATAGCCTATGTCACTCCCTGAAAAGTGAGCTTTTTAATGATGAAAGAATTTATTAAATCGGTCCAGTAGTTTCGAAGCCTATTCAATACAAACAAATAATAAAAAATTTCTTCTTTATAATATTAGTATAGAATACCATAATTGTCTAAGTATTTATTAGGGAACAAATAGAAGAAAATTTATTGAAATATATAACTAGCAAATGAAACTGCGTATTTGGTAGAAGTATCGGTGTAAAAATGAAGATTTAGAGGAAACGCTATTTGTTTAGTTTCGTCTCCAATAACTTGTTTTTATTGCTGATGGATAATTCGTTTCTGCTATAATACCTATGTTTGCCTGAGTTATATCAACATTTCATAAATTCTTATCAGCAACTGCAGTCATGTTTGTAAACACAAAACCACGATTTTGGTATTAACCACCGCCACGAAGGTTTCGTTTATTATACCATGAAATTTAGAAATTTTCCTTACCGGTTTAAACAGTTGAGCTGATTGCAGACTGTTGGAAACAAAGTTGAGTTAGCTCAACTGCTTATTGTTAATGGCCATTGAAAAACATGATTAAAGATGTTGTAGATTGTGTAAGCTAACATTTCGTGAGACGATAGGAATACTTTTCGTAATACGTTGGGAATGAGCACGCTTCATGCGAGACTTTGGGAATAACTCTTATATTTCTATTTTTAGTGGATGCCAAAAGACAAACAATCGTTTGACGACGAATATGATAAAAAAGCAACTTCACCACTAAGTCAAGTCGCGTAGAAGTTAAAAATCTGGGACTTTATATGGACGGTGGAGCTAACAGGCGCCGCTAGAATCCGCATGAAGTGTCAGAGACTTTAGACGCCTACCTCAGTTAATTCCGTGCTGTAGTAAATTAATATTTATTGATAAAGAAAATTACAATCAAATAAAAGAAATAAATTAAAACTAGTACCTATTTACAATTGAGGCAATTGAGCGAACTGTAGACTGCTGTATACAATCTACAGGCGGCTCAACTGATCCATATCAATACCAGTCGTCGCGTACCCAAGACGCTGGCTGCATTGCCCCGCTGTATGGCAATGCTGATGCGCTGCGCCAGATACTCGCCAGCTCTCGGTTCACGTGTCGCTTCGACCAGACGCTCTGATATTTTTTAAAACAGACCGAACCTAGACCAAGCTGTTAGACAGCAGTACCGCACTGGCATTGATCAGGCGTGCAACACCTTGCAGTTTGCACCCAACCGAAGCCATGTTGCGATACGGAAAATTACGCGATCCAAAAAAGTGCCAGTGTTATATGAAGGAAATGCTTGCAACCTGAGATCTGTGCTTGCAACCAATGTCTCTCCCATTTAGAAACGGCAAGGAGGCGGGCACGATCTGCAGAGCTGGAGTACGTTTTTACATTGATTTATTAAAAAGGGAAGATGGGTACTGGTTTCTCGAAAGTGGCAACCTCAAATTGTGTAAAATTGTGTGCTCTTACCTCAGTCACCGACTGTCCGGCGCGTCGGCACGGGCGTTCGTGATTCGCGTGCTTGCTATGACGTACTTTTGTGTGATTTATTGACTGAAAAACTACAACAATGCCACCGTGTTTGTTTATTATGTGTATAAATAGATACAAAACCAAAAAAAAGCCTCGTCACTCGTAAGTACACCAAAATAATAGGCGGGGCGTGCAGACTGGCGTGCACACCTCTTGCGACGCCGCGTGCGACGCGTCAAATCAAACGAGGCCTAAGCCTTCTTGACGGCAGCCGTCAACTGCAGTCGACGTGTTCAGTTGCCTCGCAGACAGCATTGGCGTTCGTGTCTATGAGCCCTTACGGCTGGATTACACCAAAAAATTTTGTTGGCCGATGGTGGACAGAATTACTCGGATGAGAAACTCAGATGTGCATGTGTTTACACTGTTGCCGACATTGGAAGTTGCCGGTCTTCTGTAGCTTGACTGAGCTTAACAAAGTGAAGACGAAATAACCGAAAACGAAAAAAACATAAAAAGGTGATTTTCATCCCACGGGAACTGATTTATGGGATAAAAAGTAGCCTATGTTTGATTCCAGGACTAGAGTTACCTGTTTGCAAAATTGCAGCCAGATCCGTCCAGTAGTTTTGGCGTGAAGTAGTAACAAACATCCACCCATCCATCCATCCATACAAACTTTCGCCTGTATAATATTACTGTGATTAAATTTGTAGCGGAATTTCCCAGTAAAGTGAACCAAGGTATCAAATCGCTTTATTCACGGTTATTCTCAAAGAAAATCTATTTGTTATTATTAAATTTATAGTCATAGTGCAAAACAAAGTGTATCATAATATTTACTACTTTAAAAAGAATCGTGGCGTAGACTGCGTTTTTTAAAAAAAAAAACACTGAATATTTCCGGACGCCGTGCGGGGTGCCGTCCGAGTTATCCATTAATTAAGTACTGGACTTCCAATTGTCCTTATTATTTTAACAATGAAATTTTCGACCCTTAAACCCTGCTATTTCGTTAAACCCCCAATAAAGTCTGACGTCATACCCTTTATCGCTACATACTGAACGAATTGGGCTGAAATTTCGCTTAGATGTACCTAGTCCTAAACCTGGATACGTCTACATTTTTCTGCATGCAGAGCTGCGGGCAGCTTGCAAAGCAATGCAGCAATTTTAAATGGACGTAGTTCTAGCCTTCGAATAAAACATGGGATACTTTTTATCCCATATTTCAGTACCCATAGGAATGTAAGAGCCATAAAACCGTTCCCGTATAACAATAGTGAGATCTTTGTTACTTCTCCACTCCAAAACTACTGAACGGATCGGGCTGCAATTTTAAATAGACAGTTCTAGGCCTGGAATAAAACATAAGATACTTTTTATCCCATATTTCAGTTCGCATAATATATGAATGTAAGAGCCATAAAACATTCCCGTATAACAATAGTGAGATCTTTGTTACTTCTTCACAACAAAACTTCTTCACGACATATCTACTAAACGAATGGGGCTGAAATTTTACATAGACATAGTTTAGTTATGCCATATTCCTGGTTCCTAGAGGAATGGAAATACCGTAAGGATGTTCCCAACAAACAATAGTGATCTTTGTTAGGTATTTACGACAAAACTACTGAACGGATCGAGATTTAATTTTGCACGAAGATAGGTCAAGACCTAGAAGAAAAAACATAGGTTACTTTTTATCCCATAAATCAGTTCTTATAAGATATGAATAGATTAAAATAATCACACTAATACTATAAACTAACATTTACTTGCCGCTTCGCCTGCGTAATTTTGATGTACTCAAGACGTATTACCAATTAAACACAGACATTATAGACATTATTAGATATTTATTTACTGAAAGTGATAGCCGCGTACAGTTTTCCTAAATTATAAAGTTAATTAAAAAAACAATTTTCAACTCTGCATTGCAGACTTAATTTAATAAAACCAAAAGGCCGACAGTCCCTGCGGTAGCCGCCATAATCGACAAAATCGGCCTCTACGTTGTAATTATGTTATGTTTGCATTGATGAGTCATACAACTTTTTCGGCTACCGCTGCGTCTGTCTGCATTTCGTTTTATAGTATCTTAAGCTGTAACGATGATTCAAACCATTTTTTAACCGACTCCAAAAAAACGAGAAGGTTCTCAATTCGACTGCATTTTTTTTATTTTCGGTTATCTAGTACCCATAGCACAAGCTCTAATTAGCTTGGGGCTAGAAAATACTGTGTGGATTGTCCAAATTTTTTATTTATTTAGGTTTGTTACCTCAGAACTTTTGACTGGGTGGTCGATTTTCATAATTCTTATATGAAAGCTGGTGCTTCCCATGTGGTTCCATTTTAATTTTGTTCAGTTCTGACAATAGGATCCATGAAATTTCATGAAAAAACTATAAAAATTGAAGTCGGTTTATAGTTTTTTAAAACAAAATTAATTATTCGGCTATCGCAGCGTCTGTTAGCTCTTCTATTTTGAGTATGCAACGATATTTCATAATTTTTTGTCAGCTTCCGCTAATGTGGAGATTTAAATTACGCAGGCGAAGCGGCGGGTAAAATCTAGTTATTATAATATTAGTACTCGTAGATAATTATTATACATCATAGAAAACACTAAGATCACCCGGATTTGTTTTTAAACGTGACGTACAGCATACCTACTGATTTCAATTATCAATCTTATTGGTAATTTCTCTCCGTGACGTTTATTGCATTTATCAATCTTATTGGTAATTTCTCTCCGTGACGTGACTGATTTATAGTAAAGGCAGGACTAGACTGATCAGAACATGTTTTCTTGAAATTGAAATTTCTGATTCTGATTCTGGAAAAAAAACATGACTCGAAAATAAAAGACAAAGCTTCTATCGAGTCAACAGGGTCTCTGTCTCAGCATGATCTGGTTGTAAACACGTTACAACCAACGCTGGTCTTCCAACTAGTGTAGTCTTCCGAATAGTGGGTATGCAACATACCTATGGTTTATCCATTTTGAATGAAGCATGTTAGTAAACAAAGTACGACACAAATTGTAAGCAATTTTTATTGAAGGAACCTCTTAGAACCTCTAAAATCGACAAGTAATGTAAATTACGTGTAAAAGGACGCGCCAACGAAGTGAATTTTAGGTTAAGTATGGGCGGTTTGTTTACGTTTATGCTCCATTCAAAATGGATACGATTATAGTAGATAAGCTGCAACAAGCGCGACGCAACTTGGGATTACGTGCGTTTGTTTTCTGAAACCGATAATCAGTTTGAAGACGGTTATTAACAAAGTTTGTTATTTTTGAATCTTATCAAACAGAAAAGTTGTAAAGATAAATAAACAAAAAGAAATGTAGACGAGTAAGATGCAGAAATCCATTCCAATACCAAGGCATTCTAATTCTAATTCTAATTCTAAGTGGGGGAACTAAGATCTGCACGGACGTCTCTTACTAATACCAAGGCATGGTACTTACAACGTATGGAACCTTTATCTGACGCGTTGCGAATGGGCAAAATCTCTTCAAAAGTTAGAAACACGGATCGCAGGTACGTCTAGGATAACGTATGGTTATCCCATCCAACTTCCCATGCCCATCTGCTGTGTCTATTTTTAAAACCCTTTGAGTGATTGTCGTGATTTGCGATTGTATGGCGAAGGCTTTGAAATGGCTTTCAAAGCCATTCTATAAGGGCTTTCAAATGTCTTTATAGGATTTGTGGTTTTTGTGTAATCGCACAGCTGGTGCCACTTGTGTACGGTATAGTGTGTCTAGGGCAGGCCATTCGTTTTCAAACAAATTCAAGCGTCCAAATCTCATTATGCGTCGCATTAGTGCTACCAGTCTGTTCCTACCTTTAACATCTGAATCTGAGTGTTCTTTACTTCAGTTGCGCGCAAAGACACTTGGCAAGCACAAGCATACGTTATCATCTGTTTACAATTTTCTTTTTTCCATTTTAAAGACAAGACTCCTTTGTGTTTCGGTTATTTGCAGAACGACAAGTTTCGTGTATCGGAAATGACGGATCGATCAAACCTCGTGCGTACCTTACCTATTATAGTTTATGGTAGGTGTTGTGTTGATTTAAAATTTAAATGTATTTAGTAAGAGTAAACGAATATGGGAATTACCTTTTGTAGTTCGTGGTAGGTGTTGTGAAAATAACATGGAACTTTTTGGTAGGTGTTGTGTAAAGTGTTAACATTGAAATTGAAATGTATTTAGTTAGAGCAAAATAACACGGTACTTTACCTATTGTAGTTTTTGGTAGATGTTGTGTATAATAATAAATTTTTTAGAGCGAAAATAAAGCGGATCCAATGGATTACTTTAGGTAGCATTTCTTTTGGAATAATAGTATGTTTATTATAAAGATATATCATAAGAAATCTTGTTGTAACGAGAAGATCACTTTGAAACAAAAACGGTTTTTTTGGCTTTGTAGTAGGTAAAGGGTTTTAAAAGCTATAATTGTAATCAATGGTCAAGTCTCTCATCAAGTGTGATTTAATTTTTAGCTAGTCAGATTTAAACACGTCGTGTTATTTGACAGTTTCCAATGAAAATCTGTCAAAAATTCCTCACTTGAGATGTGAGACGTGCATGAATTTGGAAGTTGCGTTTAAATAATCGGATTAACTATTTAACTTTCTGAAAGTGAACTGAGGGATGAGCTTGACGACAGTATCGAGACGTCTCATTTTCAGTTTCAGTTATAAAGGTATAAAAGTACTTTTTTAAAACGTTGATTACAGCGCCCCCTTGTGAGCTAACATCATACAGCTTAGCTAAGAACCATCGCCACCAAATTTCGAACCCGAAACTGAAAACCGCACCTTAATTGCACATAACATCACACCCTAAACGTATATACCGTCTCCGTTCTGTCGCGGTTAAAAATAACTACCGCCCTACTTATTAGTTTAAATCATTGAATTATTAAGAAGGGGCGCCATAGGTTACGTTCTCCCAGAGCTTACTCAAAAATTGGCATGTGTTACAACTACACGCAAACACATACATACGCTCATAGTTATATTTCCAGTCCTGTGCAATTAGGGTTTATGGTTTCTCGAGGTATTTCATTTCTTGGGTCTCGAGAATTCTCGAACTCAATTTCCCGGGTATTCTCGGGACATCGAGAAATTTTCATTTATTATAAAAAAGTAAAGAAAAACATCGCTAATACACAAAATATTTATTAAAATTGGTCAATAATCAACAAAACGAGAAAAAAATTGTAATTTGTTTATGTTGCTCAGAGAGCAACATAAACAAATTACAATTTTTTTCTTCTTTCTTAGAGAACTAAATAAAATCAACATTTTTAAACTTTAACAGTTTTCTTGTCTGTGATAAACTCTGATTAAATAAAAAAAATACTTTCATATAAACTAAGAAGGAACAATTTTTGGCTATGTCATACTATGTAATAAATCGAAGTCAATAATCAAGGAACAAAAGTCTACCTAAAATTTTGATTCAAGACTGATAAAATATGCCTTGAGAAAAATCAAAGCATTTATTGCGTTGTCGGATAGCCGGCTTCTTATTCTGCTGACAACATTTCCCGACATGGAAAATACTCTTTCATTTTCCGTTGATTAGCCTTACTGAAATCAGTGCTTTGTATAATTGTTCCAAATTTGGAGACCGTTTGCCAGTTTTTTCAAACAGTAAAAACTCTTTTTTAATGATGGATTTTGATAACGATAGTTGCTGGTTCATCTTTTTTCAAAACGCCCTTTATAGCTTTCTCTAATTCAACTTCAAAAGTGTCAGTTTCAGGTTCTGATTGGTTTATGTTTACTTCACCTAATTCTGAATCATATTCGGTCAAAGTTGGGGTGGTAGTGGAATATAAACGATTGAATACGTCTTCAGCATATCTAATCAAAAATGATTTACCTACTGTTCCCTATAAAATGTTCACTCCTTTTGCTTTCAGGATTATTCAGGTAGTTCAACAGTGATATTAGGGATGAGTTTCGGCGATCTTCAATTTTCCTTTTTAGCGAATCTACTAATTTGAGAGCCAAAGGGTCGTTGATACTTTCCAATTTTTTCAGCAAATCGTCTACTATGGCCTCTGCAGTTAATAAATTAGAATCTTGTCTACTTAATGCTTCCACAGCTAGTTTAGCTGTGGAAGCATTAAGTAGACAATAATTGTCTGCAATTTTTGTAGGACAAAAGTATTATCCTCCTTCCATTTTAGTGAGCTATCTAAATCAATCGGGGCTTTTTTAATAGCATTTTTTAATTTTAAGAAACGCTCAATCATTGTAAGCATCGAATTCCACCTTGTTCTAACGTCCTGTAATAAAACTAGTTCTACTCCAAACTCTGCTTTCACATGATTTTGCAGTTTTATCGTTTTAAATTCTCGATTTCTCGACTTATCTCGACCTGAATTTCTCGAGTTCGAGTCTTATGGATTTCCCGGGAATTCCCAGGACGAGAATTCCCGGGCATAAACCCTATGTGCAATACATAGAAGAACAAAGACGGAAAGACGTATCTAAGACCGAAGTGAGACCGAGACAACAATATTTCACGCGAATCACGACCGCCCGTGCCGCCGCGGCGGCACGGGCGGTCGTGATCGCGGTCGTGATCGCCGCCGGTCAGACGGTGACTGAAGTGGGAGCACACAATTTTACACAATTTGAGGTTGCCACTTTCGAGACACCAGTACCTCATCTTCCCATTTCAATAAATCAATAGTTTAAATAGTCTTATTATAGTTATCAAGTTATCATGGATAAATAGAAACTATTAGTATTGTTTGGTAAAGCTACGAAATGGATACCTACCTATTCACGTGAAGTACCTACCTCAGTAAAGGAGGAAGAAAGAGGGAAAAAATTGTAACGTGGGCAAATAAGAAAAATCGTGTTATTTTTTGGATAATATGCACAAATTTAAGCAAAAAATCCTTTTTTTTATTCACTTTTACGCCGTTAATTTTAGTATTGCTTGATTATAATTTGATTATAATAAATACTTTTTGTAAATTAATCAATCAATAAAAAAGTAAGTTTTATTTGAATGTAAAATAAATAGAAAAAAATTACATTAAAATGTAAAAAAAATATATTAAATTATCTTTTATGTTTAGGTAAGTATCATTTTCTAATTGTAGAATTTTGTTTCTTTACAAAGAAAATAGGTTTTTTTTACCTAGGTTGCAATTTTTTATGCTCGTTTCTATAATGTTTTTTTTATTAAATTAGTTTTGTTTCCTTTGTAGTATATCCTAATATTAGAATTGCGAAAGATTCAGTATGATATTTTGAAAATTGAGAAAGTTACAGATTTATGACACGATAAATTACGCTTCTGACCTATAGTGCGCCGCGCAGTCTCGCAAAGATAAAAAAAATCGTTTGTTTGCTTGAACACAATGTAGGTTACACAGATGTTAATAACGTTTTACTTTCAATTGTGTTCTACTAAGATAAGCGTGCAAATGTAAGTTTAAATTACTATTGTAATTATCCTCTATAACCTACACCTGTTGTAAATTTAGACAAGAACATTTCTTTATTAATAAATAGCAGTGCCTCGCGGTTTCACCCGCGTAGTTCCGTTCCCGTGGGAATTCCGAGATAAAATATAGCCTATGTCACTCTCTGAAAAGTAAGCTTTCTAATGGTGAAAGAAATTTTTCAATCGGTCCATTAGTTTCGGAGCTTATTCAATACATACAAACAATCAAATCTTTCCTCCTTATAATATTACTAAAAATTATTTCAATTTAGTTTTAAATATAGGTACTGTCGTCAAGAAGGCAAGCTCGTCGCAATTAACGCTGTTGACTAAAAACGCGTATAGCACGTGATAGGGCTTTTAAATAGTCACCAGGTACTCAGAAAGAACGTTTTTTTATCGTAATCTCATAGCTATCTATGAGCTAGAGATATATTTTTTTTTATTATCTAAAATGATCATAACGACTTACAATAATCGCAGACAGATTAAAATAATATCCATCTCCCCTTTTATCTGTGACATGACATGACATCATAAGGAAGTTTTACTATCACTATAAAGTATAAAGGTCACGTCTCGAGAACCTAAATAAATTTACAGTGTCGGATTTAAGTGGGTTTTGCGGGGGCGATTGCCCCGGGTGAAGGCTTCGAATGAAAACTTGTATTAAAGTCCCCCATCCTAAGAGAGAAGTGCCCCCAGACATTATCTCACTACTTACTAATATAGTAACTCTAAAAGAATCCCTTATAATAGTTTTGTTTATTGAGCCATGTTAGGCGCCCATAAAAGATTAGCATTTTATTATCATAAAATGCTGTACTTGAACATATTTCAGTATAAGTCTTAGTAAGCCTGTTAATTATTGTGGGAAAATTTCCGAATAAGAAATGTTTGGGATTTCCGCTCTAATGCCTTATGATTATTTCACTTCTCAAAAAAGTTAACTAAAGTCTCAAAAAATGTGAGCAATTGCCGCACAAAAAACCTGATGATTTTCGTAGCTCGCTTCGCTCGCCGCTCCAAAAAATTGCGCTGACCAGCGCCGACCGGCTAGCGAATGCAAACACGATGGTTATCAGAGTAAGATGCACACATTCACAGACTATTAGTGAGAGAGGAGTGCGCCGAGTTTCTGACCCCCTTCGGAGGAATTGTAGATCCGGCACTGGCATTTGAATGGACCACCCGAGCAGCTAAGCTACACGAGCATTTCCATTGTAGATAGTCACTAAGCTAGTCGATTTATCAATCCGATTGAATCCCGTTCGATTCTAATTGGCGTGTTCTTTTGATATTGACAGTTGCGTTCTTCTATAGTGGCTATGGCTTGCGCATACTCTATATTCTACCTGTTTATAGTGAGTTTTTTGCCAGGTATGTTTGCGGGGCAGTCCACAGGTTGGTTGGATGGGCTGGCGAAGAGTCTTGGGTACCAGAGCGATTACCACCACGCGGTTATCATTGATGCCGGTTCTTCGGGCACCAGGGTACTTGCTTACAAGTTTAGGGTACCGTTTACAGGTAAGACATTTTTTTTTTCCTAAAATATTTACATTTATTTCTTAAAATATTTTAAGGTAACATTTGAGGTTTAAGTACATTTGAGTCTCAATTTATGATGAAGTCCTGATAAGCGCCTTTTTGGCGTTTATCTAATGGGGGGTAATGTCCATAATCCCCACGCTGGGCATGAGTGTTGGGGATCGCAGTTTGGTGGTAGAATTATTCTGCAGGGGGCGCTGTTGCCCACCCCTGGTGGATATCCCTTACCTTGTTGCCTCTTACGACACCCACGGGAAGAGACGGGGTGGTGCAAATTCTAAGCCAGCACCACACAGCTACGGGCCCCGCCTTGTCGGGGCGGGAGGACTATGTCCAGCCGTAGAAGGGCTGATATGATAATGATGAAATTCTCTTATAAAAAAGAGCGAAAACGCAAGATAGATAGATAGATAATTCCTAATTCACCACCTTAATGAAACAGAAATTTACACAATTAGACAAAGGCAATACAGAACAGTAATAAAACTGGCTGCATTATCGCTTAAAGCGATTTATTCCAGGCAACTAAAACGATTGTGACAAAATAAAGAACGGCGGTGCTTTCTTTGCATAAATCTAAACTAAACATAATACCGAGATTCAAGATCACCCAACTTAAAACAAGATCGCTCGTTTCGCTCGCTCAGTGAATGTCACTCAAACACAGTTGACACCACGGTACGATAATTATCTTTGTAATGTTTGGAGCTATACCAGAAACATATTAGCTTACCTTGGCTGACATCCCATCTTGATTGTTATTAGTAAAGTAAAGATCCATCGGGTACCTAGTTTTCCGCGTTAACAAATCGACAAATTTTTCAGTGATTGTTTTTTTAATTTTTTTGTGGTGCACACAAGTTATACATAAAAGTTAAGAAATACTGCACATTTATTTACAAAGAGTTTTTTTTCAGCAAACCTAAGGATATAAAGAGAAATTTAAAAAATTTAATTATAAAACAAGTGTGGATAGATAATGCTAACTTTAAGTAAAACTAGCTACGCCCCGTGGCTTCGCACGCGTTGATTCTATATGTAACGTTTAAAGGTGATTTATATCCCATGAACTGATTTATGGGATAAAAGTAGCATATTATTGTGGTTAATTCCAGGATTAGAATATGTATACAAAATTTAATCCCGATCCGTTCAGTAGTTTTAGCGTGAAGAGGTAACAACCATCCATCCATCCATTCATCCAAACTTTCGCAGTTATAATATGAGTGTGATTTATTTTGCAGTATTTGGCCAAGCCAACCTGGATCTAGTCGAGGAGTATTTCGAACAGTCTAAACCTGGATTGTCATCGTTTGCTGATAACCCACAACAGGTAAAATACATAAACATGCTAGAATCTGTTCGAAAGGAGAAGAGTCGTGGCGTTTTGGTGAACTAACACTTTTAGTCGTACTGCAATGACAGAGCAGTGTTGTCAACGCAACAAAAGTTGTCAATTGGTACACGCGTGCCCTCAATTCCCACGACGCTTCTCTTTTCACAATCTGATCAGACTACCCGTCAATCTGTATAATAATCTTTATTTATGTTATTTTGGAATCCGTTTTTAATTTTCATTTGTAAAATGTTGTAGCCTAGTTTTTGCCCGCGGTAGTTGTTTCTATAGACACCTTTCAATGTTATCGGATAAAATGTAACCTGTTTTATTCAAGGCCCAGAACTACCTGTATGCAAAATTTCAGCCCGATCCGTTCAGTAATTTGACGTGAACAGGTAACAAACATACATGGATCCATACATCCAAACTTTCGCATTTATAATATTAGTGTAATGTAGAGGCTGTGTGGTGCTGGCTTAGAATTTGCACCACGTCCTTTGCTCCCGTGGGTGTCGTAAGAGGCGACTAAGGGATAGTTGTGTACCGCCCTCCCAACGCAAATCAGGTAGCTTTTGAATGTACTATGGAAGAAGTTTTGCTGAAATTATTCACATGTAGAAAGGATCTCATTGTTTGTGGCGACTTTAATATAGATATTTTAGCGAATCCCCTCGACGAAAGGATGCTTAATTTATTAAAATGCTATAGTTTACGTAATATTTTTTATTATCCTACTAGGGTAACCTTAACCACTTGTTTAGATAATATTTACTGCAGTCTCTCTTCAACCAACAAAGCAGTAATCAAACATTTCAAATCAGACCATATTCATTATATACATAACTAAAATTAACACTGTGACGACTATGGTCAGAGTGTAATTTTAGTTATAATCTTAACGATAAAAACAAAGTTGAGAAATATACCTACATGCCTATTACAGAGAGCTTTATTAAGAATTACCAACGTCAAGTGGAACTAGCAGTAGCTAATATATCTTGTTCTGATAACACAGCTGTGTTACAGACTTTTTAAAATAGTTTCGAGTAGTTTGTTAAATACAAAAGAAACACAGGACATGCAACATAGCTTCTCTAGCACCATAAAGATTATATAGTCTATTCCTACTTCTATAAATACCGGGAGTGGCCCAATTAGTAAATCCGACCGTCCCAGTGCATGTTTTAAGTTTAAATACTTCGCTAATGTTCTTTGTTTAGAACACTTAAAAGATTGGCAAATAGATCATTAGGTTATCAGAACAAAACTGTGCCTGTTCTTGAGGAAAAAAAATGTAAACTCATCTGATAAAATCAAAGCAACATGGACAATTGGAGGCTTATAAATAACGAAACTGGTAAATCCAAGTTAAGTCAGATAAGTAAGGTTAAAAATTAATAATTCAATACTTATACACGATAAAGATATTGCCGATGCTTTTGATGTATTATTTTCTGATATTCCTAAAGTTGTTACCCGGTCTCTAAACTCCTCACCTTCAATGGCGGTTAAATTATTAGAATCATCTGTAGATAAATGTACCGAGGTTTTTATATTTAGTCATGTAAACTCTTATTATATTGTGAAAACATTTAAGTCTAACATAAAAAATACCGAGGATCTTTGGGGCATTTCAACCAAAGTACTGAGTTCTATTATCAAGGAAGTTGCTCCATATTTGGCCTACATTTTCAATAGTTGTGTTGACGCAGGAGTTTTTCCTGATCTCATGAAATATAGTAAACTGGTTCCTCTTTATAAATCTGCTGCCAGCCACGCTGATCCAATACATAAAAAATCAATTTGACTTCACCAAGGGTAGATGCTGGGATCTAGGGGATCAAAAATTGATTTAGGCGTCCCGCATGGATCAATATTGGGAACTTTTCTATTTTTAGTAAGTATATGTAAATTATCTCCCTTTTCTAGCAAAAGATCTCTGTGATATAGTCTTATTTGCTGATGATACTTCATTGATTTTTAAAGTTGACAGAAATAAACATAATTATGACGACGTAAATAATTCTCTTTCACAAATACTAGATTGGTTCACCGCCAATAATCTCTTACTCAAGTCTTCAAAAACCAAATGCATAAAATTCATGTTACCAATTGTGAGAGAGCTCCCAACTAAGATAATGCTAAAGGATGAGATTGTTCTGACTCTTCAATGGGGACCGCAAATTGATGCTCTCGCAGGCAGACTTAATTCAGCAGCGTATGCGGTTCGAACAATTAGATATATTACCGACGAAGATACAGCTAGGTTAGTTTACTTCAGTTACTTCCATACTGTTTTCCTTTGTTCTTCAAAAAAGGGCGGTACGCGCTATAAATCCACGCGACTCGTTAAGGGAATTATTTAAAAAAATAAATATTTTAACAGTAATATCGCAATACATCTATGAAAATCTAATGTACACAAAAACAGAGATTACTTTTTGTAAATTTGTGATGTTCACAATAAAAATACAAGAAACAAGAACAAATTATACATCCCATCATATAAATAAAAAACAGGCTGTTGAGGTAAGGTTGAGATCTGCCAGTGGCTTCGTACGCATTTTTATTTTTACCAAACAAGAAATGCCTATTTGACAATTCAAATCAAGGACATCTATGCAATATCCGTACAGTAGTTTTGGCCTAAAGATGAAACAAACATCCATGCAAATGTGTGAACATTCGCATTGTAACATTATTGTTGCGATGTTATGTAATTAGTATGAGACTAAAGTTAGCAATGGATTCTACAAATATTATAAACGTGAAAGTTTTTATGTATGAATGTTTGTGACTCTTTTACGCAAAAACTACTGAACGGATTTTAGTAGGTACTTGTTATACTTTTATAAATAGGTTGTGGGTAGCGAATAAAACCTAGTCTTTGGTCAACCTGCCTTTCATTTACAACATGGTGACAGCCAGCGGTGGGATTTAGAATTTCGTCGAAAAAAATAATAATATGTAACAAGTATAATCGGCACGGGCGACAAATTGCGCCTTATCACCACTAGGGTGATTTTTCTGTGAAGTGAATAGTTGCCAACCCCGGCTTGCTCGATATCTTTTGTTTATAACCCAAAGAAAAATAGTTTCAAACTGGATAGGCATAACGTTTGGTGATGGTACCTACAAATATACGACACGGATCAGGCTGAAATTTTGCATTGATCATGTAGTTCTAGATCCGGAGTAACACAAAGGCAATTTTATTAATTAATCGGTTCGATATATAACAAAAATAAACGTTTTCATAGAAATAACGCGTTTGAAGCCGCGGACAAAAACTAGTGGTAATTAAAATATTTGTCCACAGGGTGCAGATACCATAGTACGATTGATAAAGAAAGCGGAGTTCCTAACCCCAGCAGAGAAACGTAGAAGCACGCCGATTATTGTACGCGCGACTGCAGGCTTGCGTCTGTTACCGGCGGATAAAGCGCAAAACCTCATCGCGGCTGTCGCTGACTCTATAGATAAGTAAGAACCTCAATATATAGGCTTAACAAAGTCATATTCCGTGTGGTACCGGCTTAGAATTTGCACCAGCCCAAAACTTCCTGTGGCCGCTTGGGTATCGTAAGAGGCGACTAAGCGATAGCTACCGGGGTCGGGCAGCAGCGCCCCCTTCAGATAATTCTACCACTGAACTGCGATCCCCAACTCGCATGCGCAGCTTGGGGATTATGGGCATTACTCCCCGTGAGATAAAAGCCAATACGGAGTTTATCAGGGGGAGGCCTGCGTCCAACAGTGAAATTATATAGGCTGTTGAGGTGAAAACACAGTAATATAATGACATAATGTTTCAGTACGTTTGTTTTGCACCTTGACTGTTGGCTAAAAACCATTTGACGCGCTATTCATTTAAGCGTCGGTATCACTATATTACCGTATTAACCAATTACCCACCCATTCACCAACCCTTAAAATAGGGTATATGCATGTGACTTCAAAAAAGCTAATATTTTTTTTACGTATTCTCTATTGCTATAGAAATATATCTGTATATTTATTTTTGTATTTTATGATGTTTTTATTGTGAAATTAATTCATTGAAAAGTAGATATTTTAAGTCTCAACAGCAAAATGTCTAAACGCAACGCTATTGGCAAGCTAAAAAGAAAGCAACGCTATTGCATATACCCTATTATCATGGAGGTAATGTTATAACCCCCGCGCTGGGCATGCGGGTTGGGGATCGCAGTTTGATGGCAGAATGATTCTGTAGGAGGCGCTGCTGCCCGCCCCCGGTAGATATCCCTTAGTCGCCTCTTACGATACCCACGAGAAGAGTTGTGTGGTGTAAATTCTAAGCCGGCACCACTCGGCCGATTATATAAAGCAAACACACTAAATTAAATCAAATAATATCACACTAATATTATAAATGCGAAAGTTTGTATGGATGTTTGTTACTTCTACACGCCAAAACTACAGAAAGGATCGGTCTGAAATTTTGTATACAGGTAATTTCTAATCCTAGAATCTAATCCTGCAACATAGGCTACTTTTTATCCCATAAATCACCGTTCTCGTGGGATGAAAATTACCTTTTAACGTTTCCATAGGAACAACGCGTAGGGCGCAGCCAGTTAATAATAATTGAAATGATACTTATGTCTGTTACAGATTAGGATATGACACAGATGCACACAGCGTAGAAATAATGGATGGATCCGATGAAGGAATCTTTATTTGGTACACCATCAACTTATTGCACAGTGAGTATCATACTAATATCATACTATCACACTAATATTATGAATGCGAAAGTTTGTATGGATGGATGGATGTTTGTTACCTCTTCACGCCAAAACTACTACAAGGATCTGGCTGAAATTTTGCACACAGGTTATTCGAATCCCGGAATCAGACATAAGCTACTTTTTATAGACCATAAATCAGTTCCCGTGTGATAAAAATTACCTTTAAACGTTTCCATAGGAACAACGCGTGCGAAGCCGCGGGGAGCAGCGAACAAAAGATTTTGGCCTTCGGCATGAGGCTTTTTTATCTAACTACATTAATGTTATACACTACTCACGCGCACTAGGGAAAGACCGATTTTTCTCTTCTGTCTGTCAGACTGAACTGTCTCGTAGAACTGTTTAATTTTTAACCGACTTTAAAAAAAGAAGGAGGTTCTCAATTCGAATGTTTGTTACCACAGTTAACTTTTGACTGGATTTTCATGATTCTTTTTCTTTTCTATTCTTTTTTTATGAAAGCTGCTGCTTCCCGTGTGGTCCCATTTTAATTTTGTTCAGTTCTGACTATGGGATCCATGAAAAATCATGAAAAAACTATAAAAATTGAAGTCGGCTTATAGTTTTTTAAAACAAAATGATTTATTAAGTTTAGTCATAGTACTAGTTTAATTAAGCTTTTATTGATGTGCTTAATGTAACTTCATTTGTTCTGTATTTTACTTTCCCTCTGTGATGTGTGTGCTCAATAAATGTTTATTTTATTCTATACAGGGTGCCACGCAAAGGCTAAGTCGTAAAAATGTGAATCTGGACATCGAAGGTGTCAATTTTTGTTTTATGATTTTTTTTGTATATGTGTAAAAGAATATGAAGAAGAAAAAGGATTTAATACATTAAAGAAAAAGTGACGAATGTTCAAAATTCTAAAAATGGTAATACGTATAAATATTGACTATGTCGATGTCCAGAATCATCAGCTAAGTACACCCTTTTCGAGACACCCTGTATCCCTGAGTCTAATCGATGCAGCTTGTTAAGGAATTAATGTAATATGGCTATCATATTGATAGATAAAATATAAAATTTATTAATTTTACCCATAGACAAAAAATGAAGTGGTACATAATACAATAATAAAATAATGAAAACTAATAAGTCCTTAAATCCAACAATTCACTATTCGTTGGATAAAAAGAGACCCTATCTCAGCATTTTGCAGTAATAGGCATTTGCCCAATACTGCGCTGGTTTTCAGTAAGGGGCTCCCTATGGGTTATACAGTTATACACAAAAATGACAACTTAACTAAAGTTAAAACATCGCCAGGATAAACACACACAAATTCAGTGATTAACTGGTTGATAGTTTCCTATTGGCAAAAGATTTTTTTTTGTAGTAATTTATTTTTCTGCTTTCTAAAAGGAATAAAACTAGCGGAAAAGTAATTTTCCGCCATTAACCATTTATGGTTTTAGGTACTCACTTATAGGTAGTTGAATTTTAACATTTCTATAGAAAATTTGTCATGATTCCACTGTAGATAGCCATAAACAAAACAAACACTACCTAATCCTAAACAACTCTACCCTTCCAGACATAATCGACGGTCAAACCATGGCAGCCCTTGACCTAGGCGGCGGCAGTACTCAGATCACGTACCAGCTAGCCGAGCGAGACGTCAAGTACTACCCTCCTGGCGATCAGTACGTGGTGCCCGCCGGGGAGAATATAACTCTATACA
The DNA here is from genome assembly GCA_955876795.1 of Eupithecia tripunctaria. Taxonomy (NCBI): domain Eukaryota; kingdom Metazoa; phylum Arthropoda; class Insecta; order Lepidoptera; family Geometridae; genus Eupithecia; species Eupithecia tripunctaria. The sequence continues at coordinate 10,964,392 of OY041620.1, forward strand.
CACACAGGTATGTCTTATATCCACCTCATATGTAGGTAGGTAGTGCTAACAAGTAGGTGGCGGCAGTACTCAGATCACGTACCAGCTAGCCGAGCGAGACGTCAAGTACTACCCTCCTAGCGATCAGTACGTGGTGCCCGCCGGAGAGAATATCACTTTATACACACACAGGTATGTCTTATGTCCACCTCATATGTAGGTAGGTAGTGCTAACAAGTAGGTGGCGGTAGTACTTAGATCACGTACCAGCTAGCCGAGCGAGACGTCAAGTACTACCCTCCTGGCGATCAGTACGTGGTGCCCGCCGGGGAGAATATAACTCTATACACACACAGGTATGTCTTATATCCACCTCATATGTAGGTAGGTAGTGCTAACAAGTAGGTGGCGGCAGTACTCAGATCACGTACCAGCTAGCCGAGCGAGACGTCAAGTACTACCCTCCTGGCGATCAGTACGTGGTGCCCGCCGGGGAGAATATAACTTTATACACACACAGGTATGTCTTATATCCACCTCATATGTAGGTAGGTAGTGCTAACAAGTAGGTGGCGGCAGTACTCAGATCACGTACCAGCTAGCCGAGCGAGACGTCAAGTACTACCCTCCTGGCGATCAGTACGTGGTGCCCGCCGGGGAGAATATAACTCTATACACACACAGGTATGTCTTATATCCACCTCATATGTAGGTAGGTAGTGCTAACAAGTAGGTGGCGGTAGTACTTAGATCACGTACCAGCTAGCCGAGCGAGACGTCAAGTACTACCCTCCTGGCGATCAGTACGTGGTGCCCGCTGGAGAGAATATCACTTTATATACGCACAGGTATGTCTTATGTCCACCTCATATGTACGAGTAGGTAGGGGTTGTACTAATATATAGGTGACGGTAGTACTCAAATCATGTATCAGCTAACCGATCGAGGGGTCGGTTTCTGTTAACATATTTCTTTTGAAATCTACTAAGCATTGTCCAGCTGATTCAAATATCAAATATACCCTAGATGCAACTTTCCGTAGTGACACAACGCACAAAAACGGCTTGAGTTTACTATACCTACCTACCAATCGAGATATACACACATCTTAGAGATAATACTAAAAATCATCACAAAGCCATTTAAATATTTTATTAATAATCAACCTCATTGCAGCAATCTAAAGTTTAGTTTTCAACAATTACCTAACGACCTTATACGGCGTTTTGCTCCGCGGCATTGACGAAAACTCATAAAATGTTATTGCCGTCGCGGTGGCGTCTAGTGAAATTAAACTTTATGTTCATAATTCTAACGCTCAAAATTACTTATATCACATACGACTTTAGGACGTTCTTATTACCCATGTAAACTATATTATGCGTGCAAAAGAGACAACTGCGAAGCAAAAATAAAAGGATTTAATTTCTTGAAATACTAATTTGGAGATGTTAACTAGATTTTATTGATGTTTATTGATGTTTACACTGTAAGTATTAGTAAAAAGTACAAAACTTGCCAAAAATACGAAATCCCATGTTGTTTTCTCTTTGTAAGGGTGATATTTTTGCAACTTTTCACAGAACACTTCGGCATCGTTCCACTTGACGGTCGGCGCGACACTAACGGCAAAACAGTGCTTATTATGAATCTAAGCACTGTTTAGTTTGGTTACTTTTGGCGCGCTTACGCGGAATCTAGGGTATATTTGATCGAAGATGGGAGCAGATATTTTTTCTGATTCAATTGGAATTTTTGTCGCGATTATATTTGTAATTGCTGTTATTTGTTGTATTCTAGAATGTATCTTGTTTCTAAATGACTTGACAGTAAATGTGGTAATTCAATTAAGTGTTTTATCTTTCAGCTACCTCAAACTAGGCCTTCTCGCAGCGCGTTACGGCATTTTATCTCTGGACTCGCGCAAATTGACAGACCTAGCGAACGATACCAACGAGCTCAAGTCAGTCTGTGTGGAGCCTATCATACAGAAGGAGCCATGGACTTATGGCAACAAACAGTATTTAGTTAGGTGAGTGTATAATGAAGTGCAAACTGACAGACCTAGCGAACGATAAAAACGAGCTCAAGTCAGTCTGTGTGGAACCTATCATACAGAAAGAGCCATGGACTTATGGCAACAAACTATTTAGCAGTGTGCTAAGTTAGCAGACTCATGAATAAGGGAGTTAATTTTTATCATTTCTCAGTGGACTACCGCGAGCTAACAACCTGAAACGTAAAGAAGCGTTCGAGGCGTGCCAGGCGGTGGTGCGCCAGTACGTGATGGCGACGCTGGACTGGGAGCCCACCGTGCCCCCCAAGGGCACCGTGGCGGCCATGAGCTATTTCTACGACGTCGCAGCTGATGCTGGGATTATAGGTGAGACATTATGAGACATCACAGTATTTTTTTTTACTATAGAAACTTTCGTAGTTTGACGAATTCATTATGAATGTAAGCGGGTTAACTACGAACCTTGTTTGTGTTGGAAGAACACCGTTTCATACCTTAACGAGGGACATCTTCAGGGCGAATGCGGTTTTAGACGCGCGCGTTCCGCATCCCTTCAAGCACTGCGGGTGAGCGCGCGTTGAGCGCGTGACGTGCCCGCCGGGGGCGGGGGTGGTGGGGGGAGAGCTGCTTGTAGATGCTGCAGGGCGTGAGAGTCATCTACTGTATCGGGTGTTGCTGTCATCAGGGTACATACGGAACTAATAGTATCTACACCCGGCTCTAAACCTACACCTACATACATCACAGTATTTGTTTATTTATTTAGAACTAGCAGTGCTTCGCGATTTTATCCGCGTAGTTCCCGTTTTCCGGTAATTATTTGGGGAATTCCAGCCTTACTATAAAATATCAGATTATCTAGCTAGAGGATAGAAAAGCTTGGGACGGATTTTGCTCAACTCGAAAAATAACAACTAACAGACTAAAGGTTTTTTCGTCGTTTCTTTACTTTAGCCTACATACCGAAGCTGACAATTTTTTTTATATGATTTAACCTTCTCTAAGTGTACATTTATTCTATATATGGAAATAAAGCATTTTGAATTTGAATTTGACTTCCTGAAAAGTAAGCTCATTAATGATGAAAGAACTCTCTTCTCTCAATCTCAATCTTTCCTCTTTATGATATTAGTATATATATATATGAACAAATACATTAATGTGCTAAAATACAATGGATCAGTATACAACAGTTATTCGTCACGCAATGCTCTGACCAGCTTTATTTGTTTTTATGAATGCGCAGAGGGCGCCTCGCCGGTAAAATTTGGTTAGGCGACACGCACAAGGGCCCCTTGGGTGCGAGCCTCGGCTTGGCCGACTGTCGCCAGATGCTACGAGAAGGCCATGGAGGTTACGCCTTAGGTGCACGAATGCACCTGCGGGCGGGAGGCAGGAATGCTTAGACCGCGTTTCCGGCGGGGTCGGTTTTTAGTAGGCTGTGTAGTGTGCGGTAACGAATCGGTTGACGTCACCTACGGGTTAGCGGCGGTGAGTGGGTCAACGGGGTCACCGAGAATTTCTCGGTTTACAATTTTTTTAAATTGGTGAGCGTCGGTTCCTCAAGGACCTTAGGTCAGCCTCAGAAGGATATTACTTCGTAGACAACTGTAGAACATTTGGCTTGCGAACGAATTTTGTAAGTTCAAATTTATCTAGCAGATGTCTTTGAAACATCATTCAAAAACAACTGTCAATGGCCTTTGTAGTTTTTATGAGTACCGCTAGATGTCGCCACGAAAACTAGTCCGCCTGCGACGCGGTTTGCGGGTTCAATTTAGCTTAGGCTAGATATAAGGATGAGAATATTTCGTAACAATTCCGCGAAAAATCATCTGTGATAAGATTTAACAAAGTATACAAAATGAAAGAACATCTATTAAGAACGGAACGGATATCTTAGACCCCTTACAAACGTACTTTCCGCTTCATTTGGAAACTACGTTTCCGATCGTATTGAAATTTTCCATACATAATCGGATGACAAATAGCTATGTTTTTAACTAATTTGCCATATTTTGACCACCAAATCGAGTCATTTTCAAGCTATTTTTTATGCATGTTAGACCTTTATTCGAAAATCTATCACGCTGCAAACATCCTAAATAATTGACCATTAGAAATAAGCAAAAATATTTCTGAAATCAGTCGTTTATTCAAAATGAATCGCAAAGTACGAAAAAATATAAAAAAATGAGAAATTCCTTCAAATTTCTGGGGGCAATGCGACACAGGGAGCACAATTCCAAAATAAGGCGAATGCCGCGGAATGGCCAACACGATGCGATTCTACGTGAAACAACAACAAATTCTCTCCGGCCGGCCGCTGAGATTTGGGAGAGGTTCGTAGCCTTCTTAAAGTAAGTGCTCACGGACTGTACGTCTCAAATACAGGAACGGCAAGTTGCCAACTGCAACCAACCGTAGGCGATTGCAGTCGACTGCATGCGACGGCAGTCGACGGCTGCCGTCGCCTGCAGTCGTCAACTAGTTTCGTCTCTACACGAGACATCATAACACCTGGCGTGGACTGGGACATAAGTGACATAGTGTAATGTTTTTTATTTATCTTCCTCATCAAACTAACGAGAGTATACGAGAGGACGACCTCTGTGGCGCGGTGGGCGAAGGTCTGCCTGCGACGCAGGAGGTTGCGGGTTCGATTCCCACCTCGGGACAAATGTGTGTACGATCTGCAGACATTTGTTCAGGGCGTTCTGGGTGTTTTTGTATGTGATGTAATGTATTGTATTATGTATATCAGTTATCTAGTAGGTACCCATAACACAAGCTCTGCTTAACTTGGGGCTAGATAATGCTGTGTGAATTGTCCAGCATTATTTATTTATTATTTATTTATATCTTTAATTTCAGATGTAATGGAAGGCGGTACAGTACTAGTGTCCTCCTACCAAACAGCAGCAATGAAGGCATGTTCCGCCTCCAATGTGGAACAGCCCTGGGCGTGCGTCGACTTGGTGTATGTGCTGACTCTACTGCAAGACGCTTACAAGATACAGGGCAAGGATCCCGTGTCCGTAAGTACAGAGTCAGAGTCAAATAGTTTATTTCTTTAGACTTACAAAATAAGCACTTAGACAAGTCAATTTTTAAGCTATTGCATAGCTTCTATCGCGGGCCTTGAGCGCGGGGACCGAATACAGAAATTCCGTAACGAATAAACCTCACGCTCCCCACTCCGACCGGAACAGCGGTGATACTTTTTAGTTTTGCCATCTATCGATGAATAGTAGAACTGACTTTTTGAAATATGACGTTTGTCTCTTTAGTTCAGCAACTCGCCTCTAGATGGCATTGCAATAGCTTTACCGCGGCAGTCCCCGAGTGCCACACGTCTTTTTTTTAAATACATAAACAGCTTGATAAATAGTTACTACTATCAAACAAGAAATAAGGTGCAATTGACTCTAATTCACTTCGATGTTTTGTCCACTAGCGGAAGAAGTGAAAAAGAGTACATTGTAATAACATCAATAACGTGGTACCTGCGGTGGTCACTGCCTACCTATACCGTGTCCATTTTGAATGTAGCATGTTAGTAAATAAAACGCCCATACTTAACCTAAAATACACTTTTATACGTTATTTACATTACTTGTCGGTTTTAGATCGTCCCTTCAATATAAATACTCATACTGATATATTTATTCACCGTAGGAGCACAAGGCACACTTGGTTATGTCAATTTACATTTCACATTAAACTAATAAAAATAATTCATAACACAAAACATGGAAATTAGTATTTACTTAAATAGATCTGCTGTAAATGGGCATTGTCAATAAACTGAGTAATTATAAATAAGCACTAGAGCTGCTGTAAAAGGGCATTGTCAAAATTGCTTGAATATAACACTAACCCCCGGTTTCTCGAACGCTTGTCACATTGAATGGATAGTCAACGGCTTGTTATATACGCACTGCGGAATCTGACAGCGTGAATTTTAATCTCGCGGAATATAACCTGCGTGCTTAACGTAACTTACACGTACGACGAATAAAATTCCTTGCTATTTTAGCTTCCTACAACTTTATAGTGCTCCAAACATTCATATTTTTCCGCTAGTGAACTTCCATTAAGTTACATAATTCTGCAAAAAGAACCACGCGAGTAATAAAAGCAGTGCGTGTACAGCCTGACAAATTAAATACAGCAAAACAATTTGTCAAAATAATAAGCGTTCGAGAAACCGGGAGTAAGTGGATTATGACTAGTTTTATATTCAAGCAAGGGCTAGCATTGACGTCTGTCGTTTGCTCCAAAATATCTGTAAATTCACAGCGAGCGGTATGCGTCCTAACGAGCGGGGCTAGATGCCAACGAGCGCTGTTATGCGCATTATCCGCTAACCCTGAATAAAATAGTTAGGTTAGGTTACGTTGTGTGAATTTTCCGTCTTTATTTATTTCATTATCAGCATCATCAGCCTATATTAATCCACTACAGGCCTCCCCTAATGAGCGTCATAGTGCCCTGTTTACAGAGTCAGTGTCAGAGTCAAATCGTTTATTTCTTTAGACTTACAAAATAAGCACTTAGACAAGTAAATTTTTTACGATATAAACAGCTTCATCATCATCATCATCAGCCTATATTAGTCCACTGCTGGACATAGCCCTCCCCTAATGAGCGCCATAGCGCCCTGTCTTCAGCTTGACCCATCCATAAACAGCTTGATAAATAGTAATTACTATCAAATAAGAAATAAGGTGCAATTCACTCTAATTCACTTCAATTTTTTGTCCACTAGCGGAAGGATTGAAAAAGAAACCACTAGCAAGTTTATAGCTTATCAAGTAACACAATTTTAGCATAACTAAGAACAGGTTCTTACATACTATTGTCGGTGTGGAACTGGGCGTCATACGGCCATTACCATTGCAGCTTGACGCATCCAGCATTTGCCTGCAGTCTTTCGCATTGTCATCCCACCTGGCCGGATTATTTATACATATACTAAGAATATGTTCATTTTATTTTCAGCTATTCAAGAAAGTCAACAACCACGAAGTGTCCTGGGCGCTGGGTTTAGCTTACACGACGGTTATGAACAAGATTGCCTTCGCTGCACAGTCGTAGCAAGTAAAACTGCAGATAAACTAGTACAATACCACGGAGAGATCAAATTCCTCTGCAGCAATCCGGTAGGGATATTTACACTCCGTTATCAGCACAGAGTAATCGACACGGAATCTTACAGATTCGCGCGAAATTCAAGTATTTTAGAAGTTTTTTTTCTGCGCTTTTTGTAAGGAATTAAACTAGCAGAAATGTCGTTTTCCATATTTTTTCTGTGAACCTATGTTTTAACGAATTTCTATTGTGGTACTTTTGGATCAATTTACTCAATATCCATTACAATATATATTAACATTTCCTCAACATCCTATAATAGTCCACTGCTGGACTCAGGTTTCTCCCTGATAAGCGCTTTATTGGCTTTTGTCTTACGGTGGTATTGCCCATAATCCCCACCCTGGACATGCGTGTTGGGGATCGCAAGGGGCGCTGCTGAAGATGGATATTCCTTAGTCGGCTCTTACGACACCCGCGGGCTCCTAACTTTTTCGATACCTTAAGTTTTTTAAGAAGTTTTTGGCTTGAAAAATTACGTGTTTTGGCAGTTACGACTATTTAAGTACATTTTTTAACATGATGCTTTCATCCTAGCCAAATGAAATTGTCAGGGTTTATTCTTCCAGTAGTTTTTAAGATAGTTTGCAGAAAAAAATTACATGTGATTTTTTTTTAATCACTGAAAGTTAATGTAAATATTGGATTAAAAAAAATAGCTTTATTTTTCTTTTGTTTTTTTTTAAACTTAGACTAATTCGTAAAGGGGTACCAAAGGCCCACTATCGACCTTGTTTAAAATAAAAAGACAGGGTCGCAGACGTAATATTTTGGCTGCAAAATGGCGAAATTTTGTCTGAAATCTGATTTTACCAAAATTTTACAAAAGTCAAAATAACTTTTGAACCAGTGAAAATCGCAGAACATACATGGGGGGGGGGGGGTAAAATCGATAGGTACTGAGGTCCCCCACCCCCCAGCCACGGATGATCCACCCCTTATGTTACACCCTGCTCCTTGAAGAACGCAGAAAATATTAAAAATCGCTAAAACATTTGAGTTCCGCGCAAATACGTTGCATTCCGTGTAATAACATCCTTGCAGGTGAGGGATTTAGGTTAATAAAGCATATTTTTAATTGGTTTAAAATTAAATAGTTCGCATTGGTTGCAACTTATTTGACAGCGCTAATTTGGTAACACGAGCATCTCTGCTTAAACTATACAAAATAAAACTATTACAGAGGCATTAACAAATAGCTTTTTATAATAGGATCACATACTGTACAATGGATTTTTGAAATTTCCTGTGTTAAACGTAATATTAAGATAAAATAGGTGGCGGTGCTAGTTTGACTCGGATATGCGCCTTAAGTGCCCGCAGTATAGAAATGTTGGTCTGGAAAGCTGTCCAAGGGATTCTTAGACTGTCTGTGCTGTCCCTTTCATAACAATTATTTCGATAAAAAGGACAGCATAATTTTTAGTGCTGTCAAATAATAGTTTGGGCGATATCTGAATAGGGTTTATGCATGGTTTTTTATTTGATCGATTATTTAGGTTAAAAAATCCACAAAATTTTAAATTATTGAGGTAAAAAACCAAAAGTTAGACTGCACTCAGTTTCAGGTGTTAAAAACGCTGCCATGTTTGCCCTTGCGTTTTTTGACGTCACGGTTCAACGGATCCCCTGTGTCAACTCAATGTTTAACCTTCATAACCATACAAAAATGTACAAGTATGACGTCACGGTTCGGCTGCCAATAGTGTTGTGTTTAGAAATTTCGCGATTGTGATTTAATATTATCTACTTTTCAATGATTAAATTTCACAAAAAAAAAACAAAAATAATAATACAGCTATGTTTCTATATCAATAGAAGTACGTAAAAAGATAATTAGCTGTTTTGAAGTCACATGCATATACCCTATTGACACCATGCTCTTTGTTCAAGATTCTTTTGGTAGATTTTACAGATCTCCGATACGACCACTGTGTCGGAAACCGGTTCTAAGTATTCTTTCAATTTTATTGCGTCGTGTCGTATAGCTCAAATAGCATTTTTTGCTGTATTTATATCAAGGCACATTATAGAGTTAAAGAAGCCTCAATTCGTTTGGTATGTATTTTCATTGGTGACTAAACTGGTATGGTTAGTTGAATATTCAAATGTGTGGTTTGTTTTTAAACATTCCACATCGAATTTGGCTAGTGCATAGTTAGTACATTGTTTTTACTGATTTTTGTTTGTTAGTGTGCGTATAAGAGAATTGAGCACATAAGCAACATTGGATTTTGAACGTATATTATTATACTTGCACAAATTATTAATATTATTATTAGTATATCTAATAAATGATAATTATTGACAATGATAAATATAATACATTATCTATATTATTATAATAACGTATGATATTTCTTTAATATTCCTGACAGTATATCTGTAATTTTAAATATGAGTGAGATTTTACCAACTTGACAGAAAGTTTTGTTTGTATTTATTGTAACTGGTTGTATTTTTATGAAAATCATCATCATTGTCATAGCCTTACTGTGATTCAATACATCCTTACTTCGCTTTGGCTCTGGGCAAATGTGCGAAGAGCGGTATCGTAATCGGTCTGGGTAGCGAATACCGCGAGGATTAAAGTAAGTACTTTAAGGCCTGTACAAATCCTTGCGGTATTCGCTACCCACAGATACCCTACATACCTACCTATACAGTTAAACGCGAATAATGAAGTCATTTTTATTATCAGCCCGTAACATCCCACTGCTGGGTCTAGACCTCGTCCAATCTGTGCTTCGTTAATCTTTATTATAGAACGAAACTCTGACGCTACTTATCCAGTTGCACTATCAAAATCTCTACTTGAGTGAGTAGGGTTTTGTCTATGGTCTACACTTTTATTTATGCGAAAAACGTTCCTTAACCTTATCAACCTGAGTATCCTTATTTATGCGAAAAACGTTCTAACGTATTCACTGCCCAGCTCCACGAAGATGGACACAGGCACCTGCGTCTTGGGCCATGAAGGTGTTAGTGTTTAACCTTATTAACCTGAGTATCCTTATTTATGCGAAAAACGTTCCTTAACCTTATTAATCTGAGTATCACAGTTAATTTATAGAGATTTTTATTGTTTTAATTTTTTATGTAAAACGAAACGCAACAATTATGAACATTTATGGCGCTTTATTTTTAAAAAGTTTTGGCGCGTAGAAATCCTTTTCAGGCCTTACTCAAGAGTGGTCCAGACCACACTTGAGTAGAGATGTGTTCAAAGAAGGCACAGATTTGAAAGTTTGAAATCGTTCTAAAGTAGACAATTACTCAAATAATGCTTGGTAACCGTTCAATAATACGTAATAACGTGGTAAGAACGCATCGTTACCCGAGGGTAACACGAGTTAGTGTTGTAATCTACACTTATGACATGAGTTCCCAAGCATTGTTTTAAAATTATTCTTTACTTAAAACTATACATAAGCATCACTCAAGCATAAATCGATGCCTGAGCATGCTTTCATAATACGAGGCTTAGATTCTTAAGTTTATTTGTTTATAAGCATTGTCACTTGAGTATGGCTTGAGTACATATTTTTGGCAGTCATTGCAATAGCGTTGATTTATTCGGATATTCATTTAATGATAATTGCTTATATGAATTCTTTTTATATAAAAATCCCCAGTTTTAAGTGAAAATTTCTTTGAGATTTAGCTCCCAATTTTTATTTATTTAAATATAAATGTAGGTATAAAGATTATTTTCACAGTTCCTTTAAAATAACTTTTGAGACTTCTGTATCATTGGTTCCTTTGTTACTGTAAGTAATAAGTTTTTATCTGTCATTTTTGTCTCAATAGTTCTTTTGAAGCACATACTGAGAATTTATTTGTGATGTTTCTTATTATATTCAGACCTTTTATGACCTAGGCACATTTTAAAGTATAGAAAGAAACTATATTGAAATCGCTAATAGATATTTTTATGAAAACTTTAGACTTTTCCACACTTTCTATGTAATATTGATGGATTTTTTATTAGCTTACTGCACTTAGGTATTTGTGAACCAAGCGAATCTTATATGGGTGTTATGTGTTAAATGTACAAATTTAATAAATGTTGGATCTTAACACGCTGTTTTTGTTTCAAATAATTCCCAAGTCTGATGAATTTAAAAATAAACACCTAGGTACTTATCTACGCAAAATAAATTATCTTGATACTGCATTTCACAAAGATATGTCTGTTTATAGGAAAAAGGAAGCAGGGTAAATAAAAAACGCCAGATAAGGTTTTATAATTTATTAAGAACCATCCAATAGTACAATAAAAATGTTATTTCCAACGCACAGTCGCCTGCACTAAGATATTATTTTAGTTCCTTGTCTAAGGACCGCTGATTAACCTTCTGAACGTGGTCGTCGGAATTAGATTTTAAAACGACAGGGTTATTTATAACCTAAATCAATCTTAGTGCAGTACGGTACATTTTCAGATAGCCATTGAGTCGGTCAGTCTCGTCTAAAATGATTAACTTCTCTATTTCGAGATACAATAATCTTAGAAAAGTTTTTTGGATAATAGCAACACCACACCATAAAAAAAACAAAAACAGACTATCCTGGCAACATTATTCGTTGCGACAGGCGACAGAACCAAAAAAAAGAAAAATTAAGATGCCTGCCATTCCATTTTTGAAGTGGATGTTGTGTTGCTATTACCAAAAAATATTTAAAATTGAAAAATGCATAATATTTTAACACGAACAGCTAACGCTATTTTACACGCCTACACCAGTATACCTAAGTGAGGAATTGTCACAAAACAAATGAAGGATTATCGAATAGTGTCTGATCTGGAAGAAAAAATGGTAACGTCTTAAACCTATACCTACCGTTTCCATTTTGAGTGTAGCATGTTAGTAAACAAACCGCCCATACTTAACCTAAAATTCACTTTGTTGGCGCGTCCTTTTATACGTAATTAACATTACTTGTCGATTTTAGATCCTCCCTTCGTTAAAAATTGCTTACAATTATATCTGAAACTCAACGCCAAGCAAGTGAGATTTTCTTATTTGTTTCGTAGTTGGTTTACTAACATGCTACATTCAGAATGGATACGGTAGGGTATAGGTAAGGTACTAGGGTACGGTCCGGCGTAACGGAGCGTAATTTAGCGTGTTACACAGATAGCGTTCGTGCAGTCAGTATGGGGAAAAAACTAGCAACTCGCAACGAGACACGGCGTAACGTATCGTGCTCGCTTCGAATAACAACACGCCCCGTAACACTAGTCAGTCGGGTTTAAAAATGGAATAAAATGTGTAAAATTATATTATGGAGAAATATTTTAGTACGGTTTGCTAGTCGACGCTTGTGCATAGAGTCATATAATGGCTCTACTTAACGTTCTCTCACAACGTCCATGCTAGGTACCGAGCATGGTCCCTGTGAACGCTGTGAACGGTCTGTCAAATTGACATAACCCGATATCTCGTTATCACGTTCAAAGAATACGTGCTTTTAGCGTTGAATAGTCTTGTGAACTAGAAACGGATCGCAGCACTTGTATTTGTTAGAAGTTTATCAGCGCCTCTACCGTACGTAAAGGGAACTAAAGCAGCGACGTGACAATTCCACAAAATCAAAACCCCCCTTCTCTAGTTGGGTAAAAATAACTAGATCTTCATTTACTTTTCTAATGTAGATTAATATTATTGTTACGTTTAAACTATGCTAACATTAATAATGAAATTTTTGATTATTGCAAGTCCCTTTGTTACAGGATCGTGACTTATTTTAGTATAGGTAAGTAATCATACGTAAATACTTAAAAGGTAACTTTATTATTATTTAAGTTATTAAATCGTAAAGGTATTGGAAATGATTGGGTACCTAGTGGAAGTCTGAAGCAAAATTACCTGAAATCAAAGATTTAAATTGTTAGATAAGCCCTTCCGTAGTGAGACCGCGCCGTGTTTGATGCCAAACGAAGTCAGTGAACTCACTCATTTGGAATCAGTGAATTGTGTGTTTTTATGGTGTTCTTGTTTAAAAAGTTCGTGCAATATGATCATCACAATAAATAGCAATAATAACAGTTAGGTTTATTGACAAAAATACTCATTAACTCATAGTGTGCGTACGTCGGCATATGACAGGGACAACAACACTTTTAGTCCTGTTAAATTCGTTTATTTTGGTTTTGGCAGCTACTAAATTAACACACCAATGCCACGGTTTTTGGGTGTAAGGGCGTGTCTAACGAATTAAATCTGGCTGGGATATCAATACAGCACGCGGCAACAAAACGATATTTACTCGAGTCGAGACATCCACGGCATAAAGATTAGATTTTTAAACAATAAGTAACCTCATTCCTTTTTCAGTACAAGAAAAAAACTAGACGTAGGATGTTTGTAAACAACTTAATGCAACAGATCTTTGGTATTGGGATATGAAATAATTTTTAGAAGACTTATTACCTATTATATTACTTAGATACCTATAAACATTGTGAAATTCTACGTTAGTATTCTGAGTCAGGTAGGTATTTCTATAAATTAGCGATAAATCTTTACTACCGTGAAAGAAACCTTTTAGTCCGTTATGGAACAAAAACTGTGACAAGTGCTTTTGTAGTCTTGAAGCTTTAGCATAAAAATCTGATTAAATAATACTCCATAAAACCGCCAACTATGTATGTAGTTATTTAATAAGGTTCTTAAATGCTATAATAATATTGTAAGTTATTAAATGTTAAATAATCATTTCTATTTCCTGATTAGCTGAAACATTTAGGGACAAGGGAGGAATATCGATAGATAGTGATTAAAATATCGACATTCAGGTAGTGTCTAAAAAACTTATTGAGATCATAGGATCTACAGCTTCTTGTACCAGAAGAGATAGTGCTCGCCTTCCTCGACGAGAAGATCGTCCACTCCTGAAAAAAAATAGCTAAGGTAAGATATCACGTCCTCATACAAGGCTTCCTAAGCTGTTTATTGTTCAAAATAGTTCGAAGTTTTAATTTCAGGGGTATTTTGTCTTATTTTCCTTACCAAGAAGTGCGAATAGTTGGTTTACGGGAGGGGTGGCGGGGTCTGGGGTTTCAGAGAGACGGTACAGCAGCCAATAGTGGTACCCTATTGGCTCATCCTTATCCTCCCGAGAGTTTGAACGTTGAAGCCATTCTGATCGCTATTTACAAGGTGGCAAGTCTTATTTCCCTTACCAACAGGCGCGACCACTGGTTTCCGGTAGGGGGTTCTGGGGTCTCAGAGAGGTGGTTCAGCATTCAGTAATGGTACCCCATTGGTTCCTATGCCAGTTTTTATGTACTATTCTGATATTTATTTAACAAGAAATAAGTCTCATTATCCTTACCAACAGGCGCGACCAGCTGGTTTCCGGGAGGGCTGGCAGGGTCTGGGGTCTCAGAGAGACGGTACAGCAGCCAGTAATGGTACCCCATTGGTTCCTCCTTATGTCCGCCGAGAGTGTGGACGTAGTGACCATTAGGCCACTCGCTCGCTTCGAACTTGAACTTCGGGTTTTGCTCAGCGGCCATTTGCATTACGTGGTAGAAGGAGATGTTTCTAGAAAGATTAGAGAGATGGGAGTGGTAAATAAAATACGTGTGTGGTTTTCAAGTACATGCAGATGAGATAATATGTTAAGGTGATGCTTAGTGGTAGGCCAATTTAGTTTGATAGCCTATCTTTCTTCGAAGGTTATTCAAGTTGTTAAGATGTAGAGTATTTCTGTTAAGAATTTTTTGTTCTGATTTGGTAGGTCTTCCCTTATCGGAGGTTTAAACTTGGCTGAGCCATAGGAGTAAGTAAGTAAAGTAAGTTAGGTAAACTCTTGTTGTCTCTAAAAACGAATGTTGCAACGGTGCTCTACATCAGGTACTGTGTCTTCAAATCAATGCAGTGTATCTACCTAAAGCGCCCAATGTGATCTGTATTTCAACTGCGCGTCAAAGAAATATTTTTATGTTGAAAATATGTAGACCTACGGTTTATTTGATTACAAATATAAATTTTATCCATTTTGAATGGAGCATGTTAGTATACAAAATACGACACAAATAACAAAATCTCGCTTGCTTGGCGTCGAGTTTCAGACATAATTGTAAGCAATTTTTATTGAAGGGAGGATCTAAAATCGACAAGTAATGTAAATTACGTATAAAAGGACGCGCCAACAAACTGAATTTTAGGTTAAGTATGGGCGGTTTGTATACGTTTATGCCTCATTCAAAATGGACACGGTATAGGAATTTGAAATTCCATACACGTGTATCTCAAAACCTACAATTGTTAATAAAATAGCAAAATAAAATAGACATATAAGCTCGGAAGTTCAGTAATTTCTGAAATACCTTGGAGCAACCAGATGCAGAGTGTAGTTCTCTGTGACATTGGTTCCCAGCCACAGGGTGTAGGTGAAGGAAACGTTGCGTGCATCAGAATCGTTGCTGGTGTGCCCTGATTGGTAGACCGGCTTCATATCCGTGCCGCCGTTGTTGTCTGAAACATGGTAATAATCTTTTAAAAAATAAATTCTTCCGCATCCGGTCAGCTGTTTTCTGTCCAGTGAGTCTACGATGTAAGTACACGATATGAGGTGTTGTTGGTTCGTGTTTTGTTTTTTTGACCGGTTGATGGCAGTCAGCTGTCATCTGTTCATCAGTCATTGGAGTCACTGGACTGGGTCGTTGGTTGGTGTTTAGATTTTTCTAAGGGTTGATGGCATGGTGCCTACAAGTCAGGTCGATTTGCAGTGAAGGTGATTTGTACTTTGTACCTAGTCTGCTGACCATCCCACGGTGATCCTCTCTCACGGAGTGATTTGGAGTAGATATTCAAAGATAACTGCGCTTTAACTGATAACTGCGCTTTAACTATCTTGTGCAAGCTTTAACCCGTCTTAATTCCCGATGATATTGTCCAATCTAAATAAAACCTTTTTGACTCCTTTTGAATACTTAGACGAATTTACTTTGAATACGACCTCTGTGGCGCGGTGGGCGAAGGTCGGCCTGCAACGCAGGAGGTTGCGGGTTCGATTCCCGCTTTGGGACAAATATTTGTACGATCTGCAGATATTTGTTCAGGGCGTTCTGTATGTTTTCTATGTGTAATAAAAAATATCTATCTATGTGGTGTATTGTATTATGTATATCATTTATACCATAACACAAGTTCTGCTTAGCTTGGGGCAAGATAATGCTGTGTGAATCGTCCAGCATTATATATTATTTTATATATATTAGATCCCTCATTTGCACTGCTTGCTTACCCAAAGGCTCATGCTTGCTGTCGAGCAGCTTGTCGCTGCAATGCGGAGGTCTAACCGCAGCCAGTGACGCAGGGGTGAGAGCAGCGACCGCAGCAGCAGTGTTGGCGACTCCACCCCAGCCCCCGTCAGCGTTCTGCCGCTCGAGCAGCCAGCGGCGAGCTGAGGGCAGGCTCCAGTGCTGGTGGGCGCCGGGACCGGATTCTGAGTCTTCTAGAGCCTGGAATGGTAGAGCAATATAGCAGTTGAGAAACATGATGAAAGCATAGAGTCTTGAAGACTCATATGGGGAGTATAGATAACTGTAAATATTACAGGTATTTATCGCGTTTATTTACCTATTTTTCCCGACGTTTCAACAGGTTTACACTCTGTACTAGTACCCTCTCTTGGTCTGAACTAGGAATGTCCATCTGCACACTCGGACGACACATCACACTAACCGTGTCCGCAATGCACTGAGAAACCGGTCTACGAGTACACTTAGCTACAACTGAATTCCACGAGGCAGAGTCTGAAACCGTCTTCACGATTGAAATTAGGATATTTCTTAATTTCAATTGCTTTCCGATTTCTTCCGTGAATATTTATAATGATATTTTCTGATCGCGTAATTTTAAAAAACTTTATAAATATCGTATGTACCATTCCAGACGAATGGTAAATTTATTGAAGAACACTTCATATCCATATTTACATATCCATACATATTTGAAGAAGATAACCTTGTACCCTGAAGATCGCATATGTCCTTAGATGATGAATTACCTGTGTTATACGAGTATACTCGAATATTTGGTCATTAATTATTAATATTTAGTCACGAGGTCAGGTGCACAGATATTGTGACCGCACAATATCTGTGCACCTGACCTCTTGACTAAATATTAAAAAACAAAACAACAACAAAGCGAAAATATCAAAATTCAAATCAAAATTATTGGGACGTGTAAGCCGATACACGTCCCGATAATATTGAATATTTTCGCTTTGTTGTTGTTTTGTTTTTTTTTTATATTACGTCCCGAGGTCAGGTGCACAGATATTGTGACCGGGTTGTAGATACTTCTTACTGTTGACCATTGAGGTGCTCTAGTGGCTTTTGACTTTGAATTTCAATGAACGAAGGTCTGTGCAGTAGTGTCCAGATGGTCCTGACAGCTACCTGGCCATGTTGCCTGCGATGGCAATTGTAAAATTTTACCTGTATAGCTAATGCAGTGGTGGTAAGACTCCCGAAGCTACCATCAGGGTGCTGCTGCCTTGCGAGTCCAGCCATGGGGCGCCGCACAAAGTGTATGAGCGTGCGGTGGCGGTGGTCTTGCACCACGCAGCGGAGTGCCAGGATCACCATGGATATTGTGTCTGCAACACAAAGGTAGGCAAAAGCTGCTTTTATTTTACTCAATTTATTGTTTAAAAACTTTTGTTATAAATCTGTATTCAAAGAGGTACTTTTATTTTCATTATTGGTAGGTTTAGGTAGAGTTAAGGTAGATTCTACCCACATTTATTCTATGCTGATTCGCAACATTACACCCGCCATTCTGATTCACACTCGATTCAGGCTTGGAATTCACTGTGTCTAACTATTGCGACTGCTACAGTCAAGGGATTATTCAGTCAGGCCTCAGAGATAATATAAATCTAGTATCTGATATTCAACTATTATTATATTATTAGATATAAATAGTAGAGTACATTTTCCGTGTGAGCTTAAAGTCTTAGAAACAAACAATATATCATTCAACATTTAAAGTGCTTGTTTGCAATAGAATAAAAAAAACATATCCGCAATTAACTCCTAATTTCACTTTTTAAGGGCTGAAAGACTTTATTTCTATACTGTTCTAGGGCTTATGTAATCTTTAAAACTATATTAATTTTGTGATACGGGAATGGCCCTTACAGCTGCAGGCAGGGTGCTTTACTTTGCAGCAGGTATATCCCTCCTAACCATAGATGATGTCAATTTTCTGGTTCCCCCATGACCAGTCTTGCAGCCGTAGATTTTTCGTTCTTTGCGAAGACCTTACCCAAGCTATGATCAGCAGCAGCATTAGCAATATCCAGCAGTCTACGGATATGCCGCCTTCTCACATGGGCGGCGGAGGAGCAAGCTGCCAGCGTGGCGTACGCAAACTCCAGGTCATGGGGAGGTTCCCGGTGAAGCAGGGCAGCCACCAGGTCCCGGCCGTGGAATGAACGAGGGTCCTTGCAGAGGGCGCCGAGAGCGAGGGTGTAGGCTGCAAGACGGCCAAGCGGGGGAGGGGATTCGTGGTGCCTAGAAGAATAAGAATATTTATGTTAAAAATGGTGTACTTTATACATAAGTACTTAAGGGTAATCGAATTACAGTACCTAGGTATCAGCAATCTTATCAATTTCGGACATACAAAAATTATTTTAACAATTCTATTGTATGAAATTGTTTGACAATTCAATAGTTGAAAGATGATAGGTAGTTAAGCAACACTATATACCTTCACCCTTCACCAAATGAAATGAAAAGACAAATGCCACAGTGTTTTTTCTAAACAATAGATAGAGACAAGAAAGGAAACGTTGCACAACGCAGAAGGTCCTTCTTCAATCACACATTGATCGTTGTCCTCTATAGGAACCACGATAAAGCGTGAGCATGAAGTATTTCTTTCTTTCACTATGCCACAATAAAAATACAACTTAGTTTTAGAAATTAACAAAATAGGCTGCGGAAGTTCCCACCCTT
The DNA here is from genome assembly GCA_955876795.1 of Eupithecia tripunctaria. Lineage (NCBI taxonomy): Eukaryota > Metazoa > Arthropoda > Insecta > Lepidoptera > Geometridae > Eupithecia > Eupithecia tripunctaria. Next base: position 10,983,531 of record OY041620.1, read on the forward strand.
TTAACAACACAACTTACTTTGACATCATCAGCAGAATTTCAATCTCCATCTGCTTGGCTGAAAGCTGCATCTCCAATCCTTGCTGTTCAATTTCCTTGCCAGTGTTGTTGGCGAGCTGCGAGAAAATAAGAAAATTGTAGCAAAACGAGTTGAAGTGGCAGAGAAGCTTATGCAAGAAGTATCTATATTCTTGTAAGAAGCTAGAGATTTGTCACAGTTGCCGATGCCGGGTCAATCTGGCCAGTGACGAATCGTGTCCAATGAAACATTTCATTTCAAGAATACCTACGTTCCGACAAGGTTCGATGTGCGTGACGTCACAATCATACCTGTAGAGTAAGCATGACATGGTGCGAATCGTTCCCCGACCCCCAGTCAGGCTGGCGGTGATTCAGCAGATACTGTAAGGATTTCTGGATCACCTGATTCTCTTCAGCCTCTCAATCTGATCTGAAGGATACTTTCTTAGTCGTTACCATTGATTAATTAAAAAGGGAAGATGAGGTACTAGTTTCTCGAAAATGGCAACCTCATATTGTGTAAAATTGTGTGCTCCTACCTCAGTCACCGTCGGACCGCGGCACGGGCGGTCGTGATTCGCGTGAAATATTGTTGTCTCGGTCTCACTTCGGTCTTAGGTACGTCTTTCCGCCTTTGTTTTTGTTTGTATTGCACAGGAAAGGAAATATAATTGTGACCGTATATGTTTGCGTGTAGTTGTAACACATGCCACTTTTTGAGTAAGCGCTGGGAGAACGTAACCTACATATCTTCCCTTTCAATGGTCGTTACACTCTTGACAGATTGATCGCGTTTGTTATATTTGTCATAAAGTACGTACTGTTCCCCGGTCGGCGATCATTGAGCAGATAGGTACTGAACCCCCTTCAGATCGCTTGATTCACTTTCAGCAACTCAATCTAACCCGAAGAGTATCTACTTTCTTAGTCTATATATATAGATCTTCCTAGGTCTGGGTACTAATTAATCGAGATAACTGCGAAAGAATGCGTCACAACTCAAAAATCGCACTACGCGGCGACTTTCGACTTTGGTACCCTCTAAAACGAAAAAATGAGCGGTAACGTTTTCTTTTTTATTTTTATTATAATATAAGACTATATAAACTATAAAATAAAACACATACAGTGCATAAAATTAGTTTAATTTTTTTTACACGAATATATATATACATATACGTAAGCATAGCGTTCTCGTACTTTCCATAAATCCTCATTCGATATTTATAAACAACTTCAGAGTATTTACTACCTATTTTATAGGAAATTTTACAGAGAATCCAAATATATATAGATCTTCCTAGGTCTGGGTACAAATTAATCGAGATAACTGCGAAAGAATGCGTCACAACGCCCTAACGCGCCGCGCGCGCGCCCGCGTCGCGCCGCGTTGCGAGGTCCGCCAGACGTCGCCTATGCCGCCCCGCGAACCCCGCCAGCAGAGAGGTTATACTCTAGACAAAGTGATTCTGAGTGAGACTAATGATTGAAGCCCTCTATGTCTAAGTTAAAACCCCTGACCAGGCATACAGTCGCCATCATCTTCATAATCAACATGATGAAGCCTTTATAATTATATCATACCTTTATAATGTTTTATTAGGTTAACTCTTAAGAACGGAACGGATACCTTAGCCCCCATACAAACGTACTTTCCGCTTCATTTGGAAACTACGTTTCCGATCGTATTGAAATTTTTTATACATAATCTGATGACAAATAGCTATGTTTGTAGTGTTTTAGTTTTTTAAAAAACATTATGATCTTTGAATGAGAGTGAAACTAATTTGCCATATTTTGACCACCAAATCAAGTCATTTTCAAGCTATTTTTGTGCATGTTAGACACCTTTATTCGAAAATCTGTCACACTGCAAACATCCTAAATATATTCACCATAGATATAAAAAAAAAGACGTGTGGCACTCGGGGACTGCCGCGGTAAAGCTATTGCATAGCATTTTGTATCAACTTATGCAACTATAATTTTATTTATTTATTTTATTCATGCAGTATTGCTTTTTCTTTGATATTAATTCAAGTTACACTTTTTGAGCGTGGTGACCCTATATACCTATATACTTTCTCATAAACAGCTGCTTATGTATTCGTCCGATTTCGGAGCAGCTCGTCTCGATTCGTGCGAGTTTCGTAGAGTCGTACAATACGTCTAATCGCACGCACACAACGCCGTGTCGAAGACTGCCGAACTGAAACGACGTTAGACGATGCACGGCCTTCAAGCCACACCTCCTTGCCCGGCGGAGTGGGGAGCGTGAGGTTTTTTCGTTACGGAATTTCTGAATTCGGTCCCCGCGCTCAAGGCCCGCGATAGAAGCTATGCAATAGCTTAAAAATATTTCTGAAATCAGTCGTTTATTCGAAATGAACCGCACGCAAAGTACTAAAAAATATAAAAAATTTAGAAATTCCTTCTAATTTCTGCAACCGCTCGCTCAAACGCCGGGGGCGATGCGACACAGGGAGCACAATTCCAAAATAAAGCTATTGCCACGGAATGGCCAATACGATGCGATTCTACGTGAAACAACAACAAATTCGCTCGGGCCGGCCGCTGAGATTTGGAAGAGGTTCGTAGCCTTCTTAAGTAGATTTATTAATTTAGTTGTATAAATAGCTATAAAAATAACTTTAGGGCTACCATGTAATTTTTTTAAAATAAACTTTCTTCATTCTTCAACATGTCCGATGTGACGTCACAATCTTACCTGTAGAGTAAGCATGACATGGTGCGTATCGTTCCCCCAGCCCCAGTCAGGCTGGCGGTGGTTCAGCAGATGCTGCAGCGCCTTCTGGATCGCCTGACCCTCGTTCAGCGTCTCCGTCTCCCAGGCGGTCGTGGTCACGAGGGTCGTGGTCGGCAGCTTGGTCGTGACCGTGGTCGGTGGTTCAGTTTCTGCAATGTTCAATACTTAATACTCAATACTCAATATATTTATTGTTGTCATCACATTGGTAGGCTGGTAATTATTATATATAGCTAAGTATCACAATGTGTACCCTGTTGGGCGTATCAACAAGTGGAAAGCTGTTCAATATTTATTATGTATTAAAATTTTATAGAAGTATTTTTATTTTATACTTTAACCTCAACCTCGTCAGCCTATATTGGTCCACTGCTGGACGCAGGCCTCCCTCTGATGAGCGCTTTGGCGTTTATCTCATAGTGGGTAATGCTTATAATCCCCACGCTGGGCATACGGGTTGGGGATCGCAGTTCCGTAGTTGTAGTTATTCTATACATTCCCCGTAAACTATTCAATTAAAGTATATCAGACCTTTGTATATCAGACGCGTCAGAATGTTGTAGGTTCGATTCCTGCTGTAGGACACAATGTTTTTATTTTCATGATCGCCAAGATACAAGCTTTACATTGTTTTGGTTATTACTTTTACTTAGTTTAAATAATAATACTGTGTCAGAAAGTTTAACATTAATTATTGGCTCAAGACAGTAGCCTGTGTAGGTAGCCGTAAGGTAAGGCCGTCGATTGGCAATTTGAGTTTCGTAATCATCATCACCATCAGCCTATATTAGTCCACTGCTGGACAAAGGCCTCCCCTAATGAGCGCCATAGCGCCCTGAGTTTTGAGTTTATTAATGTCAAATAAAAGGAAAACAAAAACAACAAAAAAATATGCTACGAGTATATTGACAACACAAACTAGAAACTTGAAGAAGTTCGTTTTCCTTTCATTTTAAATCGCTATATCTATAATTGCCAATTGAGACGTTGCCATCTATCCAGGCATATGGACGTATTTTTTTTTAATGCAAATCGAACTAATGAGGGGTCATTGTAAATAATGCTAGACAATGCAAACAACTTCATTATGAATGTGAGCGGGTAAACTACGAACCTTGTTTGTGTTGGAAGAACACCCGTTTACAATCATAACGAATTCGTCAAACTACGAAAGTTTCTATTGTAAAATGCAAACAACATCTCTATGTATAATGCATCATCATATTGTGTGACATAGAAAAAATGCCTATAGGTTATGGGTATGTACTAGATGACTGATCTAAATAATACAACACTTTGCTGAAATATACAGGGTGTTTGGTACAACGTTTGCCATATGAAAACCGGAGGAGATGGAGTGTGGGTAGGTGAAACTAAATGCAATAGCTTGGCGGCTTTTTTAACCCTCAAAAACATCCCGCCATAGATATTTTTAAATACAATCTACTAGGTAAATAAAGCTATGGGCATGCTAAGTGTTGTAAAGGGAAAATTTGTTGTACCATACACCCTATTTTCTAATTTACGTACATAAATTATTTGTATATATTACCCAGATAACCCGGAAAAATAGAGGTCTATCCTATGTGTCTTGTTCCTAACCGTTAGTATTGTTGTTGTAAATAAATATTTATAACGTTCTGGATGTTTTCTATGTATAATAAACATTATCTATCTATATCGTGTATTGTATTATGTCTATCAGTTATCTAGTACCCATAACACAAGCTCTGCTTAGCTTTGGGCTAGATAGTGCTGTGTGAATTGTCCACTATTGTTATTATTATTATTGGGTTAAGATCTAATCTTCTCGGTGTAAAACCGGTAAAATCCAAAGCGCACGGGCCTAAGCCAAGTGCACTCCAGAGGGGGATTATTATAATTGTTATTATTATAAAAACAATACAAAATACAAACTTTCTATGGCCTCACCTGTTTTACCAGTTTGTGCGTAAACAGCCGATCCGAACAACAGCAAAACAAATGGCAAGTAACTGCCCATGATTATCCTGTAACAAAGAAAGAAATCCTGAGTTCAATTTTCAACCACAACCTTATTTATAGAAAGGTTAATATCGATTGTATCCCAAAACCAAAATAATGAACATAAATCATGTTCGGTAAAAGCAATTTGTTGGTTGACGGGCTGCGTTTACACTTATATCCGGGAAATCCGGTCTCGAGAAACTTCATGTTTTAGGGCCAAACGTTTTTTGGCTCAGTTAGAAATACAATCAAAAATACAGGTTCGAAATATCACATCACATCACACTTCACATCACATCACACTAATCACACTAATATTATAAATGCGAAAGTTTGTATGGATGTTTGGGTGTTTGTTACTTCTTCACGCCAAAACTAGTGAACGGATCTGGCTGAAATTCAAAATAGACATAGTCCTAGGTCTGGAATACAACAAAGACATACTTTTAAACATACTTTTTATCCCATAAATCAGATCCCGTGGGATGAAAATTATCTTTTAACGTTTCCATAGGAATAACGCGTGCGAAGCCGCGGGGCGCAGCTAGTATTCAATAATACTACAATGAGTGGAGTTATTCCCTTTAATCCCACATCGACGGAAAATCAATATTACACGAATAGCCGCGCCGGAGGCCTCTTGCCTTTTGACAAGCACAGCTATTTTAAGAGCACAACATTTGGGGCACCTATTTAATCCCCAGTTAGAGCACCCTCAAAGAAGTAGAGTCTTGGGGTCTTGATATAACTAAGTGGAAACTTAAAAAACATCCTTCTTATCGGTTAATAAATAAAAAAGGTTGGAGGATGATTGTTTCCCTAAATGTAGCGTCTCATTTCGTAACGAATTGTACCTACCTATTCGATAAAACTTTTTATGCGAATCGGCTTAGCGATTTACTGAAGCACATAAGTATTCTCTGAAATAAGTCGTTATCACTTTATCCTCTTGGTGACCAGCTACCTACCTGAGAGGAGTAAATTGAAAAATAGCGCTGCTTGCATATGGCAAGCAGCAAAATGCTGATACTCATACTCATTTTGCCTTAATTTATTGTTTTATTTTAATACTAGCAGCGCCCTGCGGCTTCGCACGAGTTGTTCCTATGGAAACGTTAAAAGGGATTTTCATCCCACGGGAACTGATGTGTGGGATAACAATCAGCCTATGTTTGATTCCAGGATTAGAATTACCTATATGCAAAATTTCAGTCAGATCCGTGCAGTACTTTTGGCGTGAAGAATTAACAAACATCCATCCATACATCCATACAAACTTTCGCCTTTATAATATTAGTGTGATAGTGTGATTAGTGTGATTATAGTGTGATGTATACCTAAGTCTTAATTTATTTTGTATATTTTTGGCAATAAACGTTTTTCTATACTATTCTATTCTAAGTACATGGTGCACAATCTACACAGCAACATCAAGAGTACGATGCTTCTATTGATTCCTCTTTGATCAAAAGAGTACCTAAACGTTCATATTTTGATTCTGATCGCTGACCCGTACCTTCCTTATTTGCGCAGGTACAAGACGTGGAAAGATCGTCAAAGGTAATTTAGCTTTGGTGGAAATTCACCGACCAAAATCAGAAAATTCTACAGGGGATGAAAAAGTTGCGTGAGTAAATTGCTGCTTTGTTTTCTTTTGAAAACGCTTTGCCTCGCTATACATAGCTTTAAAGGTCATCTTTAAAATATCGAACTTAAGTCTGGATAGACCGCTGCCTGATCAGGAAGCATTTTCCTATCTAGGTATATAACTGATTTGATTACTCAGTTAGGTCGGGAGTGGGTCGGGACTTAGAATACCTACCTCTTGTTCCTAAAATTGTTATTACTTATTTATTTTTATTGAGGTAAACACAATAACCAAACCCACCTAGGGTTTAGTTAAGGTCGATGATATAAAAATATGAATAAGTAGATTATATCCCAGAATCTGTTCAACTGTACATAGGTAGGTACATATAAGATGTACAGTTGAGCATAGAACCTACCCTACATACTTACTAGTTCTTTTATGTTTTTATAATTTTAAAGTGTTACCTATGCTATGTATATAAAGCTTTGAAATCTGGTAAAGAAGATATAGTTAAGAAAAAAAGGGTTTGCGGTTTTGTTCTGATCATTTTAGCCCTGGTAACAGGATCCTGGGAATATGCCAGATCATCGCCGTGGAGCCGATAGCTGACGCCGACGTGTTTGTTAGGGTCCGAGAATAGTGCGATCAACGGTTAAATGAGATATTGAGGTAGATGTAGGCAAAAGTTTGACATAAAACTTTGAAATCCATCATGGTTATTAATACTAAAGTTATTTACAACGGGATATTTACCATGAGTTTTCCAATTTCGGTACAGTTTCATGCGCCATGATCACGGAATAACTGAATGTCTTGCGAGTGAGTTATTATTGGAAGATATATCGATCTACCCTCATTTTTAGTCTTTTGCTACGAACGTTACCACTACCACCGGTTTCGGGGCATGAAACTGTGCCGAAATATTGAAAAACTCAAAATTCAAATCATGGTAAATATCCCGTTGTAAATAACTTTAGTAAAAGTTTGACATTATGGTCGAGCCGCGAAGACAGGACAGGGTAGGTTCGGTAGGTTCGGTACCTTTTCATATTTTCTACTAATATGAAAGAAGCGAAAGTAATTCTGGGGGCCTACTCGGAAAAGAAATTTGGGGGGTTTCGATTCCCGGTTCAGAAAAGCGAATACTCAAATTTTTTTAAATGCGATTGAAAACGTTTTTATAATTAAAATGAAGTCTTCTTTAAATGCCTAAAATATTCTGGATAATTTTCCTCCATTTGACTTTGACCGTGGGACGCCCTGTATAGGTAGGCCTACTCCTCAACCTCAATCTCAATTTAGTTGTATTGGTGCACTGCTGGACGCAGGCCTCCCCCTAATAAGCGCCTTGTTGGCGTTTATCTAATGGAGGGTAATGCGCATAATCCGCACGCTGGGCATGTGGGTTGGGGATCGCAGTTCGGTGGTAGAATTCTTCTGCAGGGCAGGAGGTATGCTGCCCACCCCCAGTTGATATCCCTTAGTCGCCTCTTACAACCCCCACGGGAAGAGCTAGGGTGGTGCAAATTCTAAGGCAGCACCACAGAGCTACCTACCTACTTGCACTAATGTAATTGTGTCTTAAATATTTATTTTTCAGCAACTCTTTACTTTACTCTTTTGTTCCACTTATTGGAAGCAACCTCATTACTCAAATATGTTTGCACACACAGAAATATGCTTCAAAAACTCTTCCCCTACGGTGCCATAAATTATATTCAAGCCATTGTCTTCCGTCTCAGGCTCATCAATCAGAGATGGCTCAGAGCATACCGTTTTAGATAAATTGTCTACGTTTTACGAACAGTCAAGATCTTCCCTTAGAGGACTTCAGGCAGCTATAATGCAAAGATGTAAATGTCGCGTCGTATCCGAACGGCATCGGAACAGTGCGGTGTTTCCGAACGTTTTTATATGTATAAATTCAATATGGCGACTATCTTTTCTCAACCCGAATCGCCACGTCATTACACCACTCTGTTATTCTTTAATTCAAATTAATCGAAACTCTTTTGGAATCTTTTATTTTGGCACCACCAGTAGCCGAACCAGTAAGTATATCTATTATATATAGCACAATACATCTAATTACATCTTTCCATAGAAATCGGTAGAAGACCACACACGGTAGCTTTAATGTATATTTTACACGTGTGAAAAAGGTATGGATTTTAATCAGCAATATAAAATTATTATTCATGTGCTCTTATATTTCCAAAGATATTAATTTGTAAAAAACTATAAATTGACTTAAATTGTTATAGTTTTTTTCATGAATTTTCATAGATCCCGCTGTCAGAACTGAACCAAACTAACTGGGACCACACGGGAAGCACCAGCTTTCATATAAAAAAAGAATCATACAAATCGGACCACCCAGTCAAAAGATCCGAGGTAACAGACATAAAAAAACAGTTGAATTGAGAACCTCCTCCTTTGAAGTCAGTTAAAAATACAGTAATGCAAACTTTGTATTATACAGTATGTTGTATGGCAGTCCACACTAAGCATACAGTTTATCTCCGTATTATTTTTTGTGTACGATCTGCAGAAATTTGTTCAGGGCGTTCTGGATGTTTTTCTATGTATAATAAAAAATATCTATCTATGTAGTGTATTGTATTATGTATATCAGTTATCTAGTACCCATTACACAAGCTCTGCTTAGCTTGGGGCTAGATAATGCTGTGTGAATTGTCCAGCATTATTATTATTATTATTATTATTAAAGTCAAAGTTAGAGTCAAATCGTTTATTTCTTTAGACTTACAAAATAAGCACTCAGACAAGTAAATTTTTACTATATAAACAGCTTGATAAATAGTAATTACTATCAAATAGAAATAACGTGCAATTGACTCTTATTCACTTCAAGTTTTTGTCCACTAGCGGAAGAAGTCGATTATATTGTTCGTTTTTCAAATAAGAACCAAAATAAAACATCTTCGGGTTGAAACAGTTTTTTAAAATCTTCAGAATTCTTCCAAACTTCAAGCCGCCAATTTCTGCATAGTCGAGTCTTTACTGAGCGTGTTTTCTCGCAACATTTTATAAGCAAATGGTGTTCGTGTTCATAAATATTCAAAGGGAACATACTCGTCGACGTATTTACTTGCAAAAAATCATAAGATGAGCTCTATTGTAGGTAGAGTTATTTCAGTCTAAAGTGGCGCGTGGTTTGGCAGCCTTTCTGTTAGATGTACGAGTATAATTTTTAAAGAAAGAACTGTTATTAGGAGAGGGGGGGGCAAGACGGGGTACCTAACGTTTGAAGTGTAATAAATTTTTTACTGTTACACTTTTTAAATACTTTTTATTAGAATAACCTGTGAGAATAACCATCTTTGGCAATCAGTCTGTCATTATTTTAGTAATAATAGGGACACTTGTTACGTATTAGCTAATAAAACCTCAACCTCAACAGCCTGTATTGGTCCACTGCTGGACGCAGGCCTCCCCCTGATAAGCGCCTTATTGGCGTTTATCTCATTGTGGGTAATCTCCACGCTGGGCATGCGGGTTGGGTATCGCATTTTGGTGGTATAATTGTTCTGCAGAGGGCGCTGCTGCCCACCCCCCGGTGGATATCCCTTAGTCGTATCTTACGTCACCCCCCGGGAAGAGTTGGGGTGGTGTAAATTCTAAGCCAGCACACACAGCTAAAATGGGTTTGTTCGTTACTACCCGGTCCCGTTTTCACCCATTTCGTTCTCTTACGACTAATTCAAAGATGTTACGCACCTTATTTGTCTAAATTGTCATAATTTTGATTCCACTTATCAACATCTAAAAATTATGATGTCCCTTCCTTGTAGATTGAATTAGAAGAATGGCATAGGCCGTTTTTCCATTAGTCGGCACGGCCAAGGCAGCGGCGACGCCGTCGTCGCCGGGCCCGTGCCGTCGAAGCAAAAATGTATGAAAATGTGTGGCTCGTTTTTCCACTCACCTGCACGGTAACGGCACGGCAAACCTGCAGATGTATTGTATATGATATGAATTGTACACGTGTGCTTGTGCCATGCCGTGCTGTCGCCGAGCCGTGTCTTGCCGTGTCGTCGCCATGCCGTCGCCGTGCCGTCTGATGGTAAAACGGCCATTGTGCTGTCAGATTAGGTTACATAGTTATATTTTTGTAACATCGCGTTGACACCATTATAGCGTTGATAAAACTTGTAAATATATACCTTTACTACATGAACCAAATGCGAGTCAAAACGCAAAAAATCACACATAACTTGTCATGCAGATACGCGCAATTTTAGTTGTGAAGAACTTTACCTTCCTTGATATTTGTTTCTACATTGCGTGTAACGTTTGCGTTTGTTTAATTTGCATACGTAAGCAGGTATTTTACGGAACAAGGTATTTCATGTAAGAAAATAAGTATTGTTTCGTAAATAAAAGAGCTTTTTGTAAAATGCGCGTTTTGTGCTTGTTTATCTAAAATAAAACATGAATATATTGCCACCTTCATGCTAAAAATACGTTTAGGGGTCTTATTTTAAGATTTTAGTTTACTTGTTATACTTAACTATGTAAGGCCTGCTGTGTAAATAGGGTATATACAGGGTGGGGCAAATTTTTGGCCCCTTAAGGGTAGCTACCGTTTCTTTAGTAGTTAGAAGGTTTTGTTCTCTGGAACCTTCTATTTTATTTTGAAGAAAAATATATTGACATTTTTAGTATTTTTTTCAAAAGTACGGTTAGCCCAAAAAATTACATATTGTACAAAAATTTATTATTATTATTATTTATTCGACTCTATTTCCAACCAGGAACACTTTTCCCAAAGTAACATACCAAATCAAATCGTAAGTTTTGGCAAAAATAAAAAAAAACAATTCCCATACATTTTCTATGAAAAAACAAGTAAGTGAAAACAACAATGTCACTCATTCAATGGTTCCTAACTTAAACTCTATATTTCTAAACAAAATAAATTATTAGAAGTCGGTACATCGAACGCCCATAACCACAGAATTCTAAATAATAAGGCACTTTTTAGGATTCTGTACCCATAACATTATATCTAGTAACCAAGCATTTTCCAGCCAAGCTCGATAAACACGGTAAACATAATTATGCTCGTCAAAGCTGTTATCACCCGGTGGTCTCGTTAATGCCATGTTAAGGTAATTTTCCGTCTACTGCGCTAATTGGCAGGCGTCAGTGCAACCATCCGTATATATACAGCTTTAGCGTACTACGGTGGGGGTTTATAAGCCACTAGCGTAAACGTTATGCCATTCTTATTATTTTTATCGTTATGACAGGGACGGTGACATTTTAAGTAGGTACTGTCAAATTAGTTTAGTTTAGTTTTGGCGACATCTGAGTCAGAGTTAGAGTCAAATCGTTTATTTCTTTAGACTAACTCGTAGACAAGTCAAATTTGAATAGACACCAAAAATGTCTAGCCGTGGCTTTGTGTTGCCGTGTTTCCAACTGACCAATAGGATCGCTTCTTTATTGCGTCATTTTTGTCAGTTATGAAAATCACGCGATAATGGAACGATCCTATTGGTCGGTTGGAAACCTTGCAGCCTCGCACATCTCTGATAGTAATGCAGCCATACACTACGTCGGGTGTTTATATGCAACTAGCGTCCAGCAGCGGCTTTGCTCGCTTGGCACTGCATAAAACATAACCTTTCTAAGGCCCGTATTATGAAAGCTTGCTCAGCCATCATTCTATGCTTGAGCAACGCTTTTCTATGGCATAAACGTCACTCAAGAATAGCTCTATGACTGAGCAAGCTTTTATAATACGGGCCTAAGTCTGGATCTAAGGTCTTATTACACTGAAGATTTGCGAGCGATTTTGCAGAGAGGCGAGTATGCGAACACGTCGCAAAGACAACGCCGCGAGCACGATTAGCAATCGCAGCTCATTGTGCTTAAAATCGCTTGCAAATCGCCCGTGTAATAATTGTGGTCAGGCTCTAAGGAAGAATTTTAAATTAAAGCAAGAGTTTCCGATATTGTCATTAATCTTGAAAATGAACTTCTTTGAGTATCTTAAACAGATTTATCCAGTGCCACCGTCTATTTTGTTTTTACATGTCTGGTTCATCCCAAGGTTGCCTGGAAGAGATCGCTATAAGCGATAAGACCGCCCTTTATACCTCCTTTTTTTAAAGTTTGCTTTGGCTTATTTTTGTTATAATCAAGTGTTATCTATCTATCTATGAACATGTTAGCAAGAAAACTTTTGAAATAACCTAAGCTTACTATTCCATCTCAGCTCAATATAATACCTAAGCTTCAAACGACTAACGTTGTATCTGATACGGAGTAACGTGCAAACAATATTGATTGAACCAATTGATACCTCTTGAGGCGGGCTGCTATCCTGGTAGCCTGTCTCATTGATGTGTTTGAATGGCGTATGTTGAAGCTAGGAAAAACAAATCTATACAAGGTATATATGTTTGTATACCTCGATATACCTTGATGTAATAATTTTATACTCATAGAGACGCTGTGTAGTGCTGGCTAAGAACCTTTGCACCAAACCAACTCTTTCCGCGGATGTCGTAAGAGGCGACTAAGGGATATCTTCCAGGGGCGGGCAGCAGCGCCCCCTTCAGAACAATTCTATTACCGAACTGCGATCCCCATCTCGCATGCCCAACGTGGAGATTATGGGCATTACCCCCATTAGATAAACTCCAACAAGGCGCTTATGAGGGGGAGGCCTGCGTTCATCAGCGGACCAATACAGGCTTTTAAGGATGAAGTTGAGGACTCTGATAGAGATATTAAATCTAATTCTCTTATGTTGATAAAACGGAAGTTATAATCGCACGTGGAGTTATCATGGCTTCCGGTATTTCATAGTACGCACAGTCACATCATGAGACAGTGCCTTGTCAATGTAAATATTTTACGTTACTAGCTTTTTTTTGTTTATTCCATTTTGTCTAATCTCCGAACGGTTTTGTTTCAGTTCAAAATGGCTCTTTACTTGGGGTCCGCAATATTTTTTTCAGTCCAGATTCAATAGGTTGAATTCTAAAAAAACATATTTTTGTTTGATTTTTCTTGTAAACCATGTATTGTTCTTGTTTTGGGCCAGAAATTTTGTAGATTGAGAAAACTGCTACGGTTTTTCGTAGCACTTCTACGCTGCTACGAACGGCGTAGACAGTCTACGAAACAAGAACTCAGTGTAAATAAAATCTAGTATCACATGGTATCGTATTAAATGCGAAAATTTGTATGGATGGATGGATGGATAGATAGATGTTTGTTCACGCATTCACGCCAAAACTACTTAACAGATGGAGCTAAAATTTAGTATACCTATCCTAATCCTGGAATCTAACACAGGCTACCTGTTATCCCACAAATCAGTTCCCGTGAGATATAAATCACCTTTTAACATTTCCATAGAATCAACGCGTTCGAAGCCGCGGGGCGCAGCTAGTAATTTATATTGGTGTGTATTCTGTTGTTTTCGAATTAGATAAAAATAGCTAAGATTAGCATTTACGAATGTCAAATAGACGATAGCTTTTAAAATTGAATAGTTATCTTATAGTTGACATCATACCTAGCTAAAATAAGGATTTAGGAATCGTAAGGAATCGATTTAGGAATCGAAATATGTCGTTTGACATTAGTAAATCCTTATTTTAGTTAATTAAAAAAACAACTGAATCGACTTCATTATAATAAAACACATTGTTTTTATTTTTGGTTTCACAGAAAAAAAATGAGACGTGAGTCGTCGTCGTCAATGATATACTAAAGAATCTCAGACAGACAGCGTAGATATAGACAGCAGGTTATTTTTAGGATTCCGTACCCAAAAATTGCCTGTGAGCACGGAACCTTCGAAATAACTTTATTTTTGCGCGTTTTGAGAGAACCTCGCATCTTCACTAAATAACGCTGCGGCCTGCCTGCGGCCTGATGAATAAAATCTTCCATCGCATCACCTCACTTTATTACATTCCCCTTTCCCCCTATTTCCCATATTCCCCCCGGTAGACCGGCAGGTGTTTCTACGCTACATTTAGGTGACGAACTAATTTTCCGTCTGGTACCCTAATTGAAGTGGATCTGCGCGCCCGTCCGTGAAAACACCGGAAGGGACGTACTCAGGACATTGGAAAAGTGGTGCGAAAAATTGTGGGGCCCTCCGTTTTTCGCATCGCATTCTGACGCCATTTACAACGGTATATTTATCTTGATTTGAGTTTTGAGCTTTCCAATATATCGTTGTAAATTACAAAAGTGTTATACTTAATTAACTTGATGGATTTCAAAGTTTTATTGAATGACACTAATTGGGGTCTAACTTCACGAGGTGTAGTATAATATCTATGATATTCCATTATCTATGGAATACGGTTATCCATGAATGGTGATTTAAATGTTTTAAAAGTAATTTATTACCATCTGAATACTATTTTTCTTTTATTATTTGAATCAGGTAATCAAAAGAAGAAGCTAATATTTTTTGTTTTTTCTAATACAACTATAAGACGGCGTAATAGCACGGCGGCGTCCAAATTCCGTTGCCAGACAGACGAGTGTTTGTATAATCTTCATATGCAAGTTCATATTTGTTTCAGGTGTATGAGCAGGTAGTTTTATGTATTTATTTACTAGCTGCGCCCCATGACTTTGTACCCATGGTTTTTTTTATGTCACGTCCCACGGGAACGGTTTATCCTATGTCGGTCTCCTGGTTCTAAGCTACCTCCTCACAAATTTCCAGCTATATCGGTAAAGCCGTTCTCGAGTTATAAATAGTGTAACTAACACGACTTTCTTTTATAAATATGGATATAGATTTTAGGGAAACCATCAGTTCACGATACACAAATGGGAAATACATACATACGGGTATATCAGAGATCTGGTGTATAAAATACAAGCCCTGCTGCGTCTGGTCGAAGCGACGCTCAAGTCTTCAGTAAGATCAATTTTAAATACTAATTTTGATTTATTTCATTCATTTGATTGTTATTTTCTTTTTCAATAAAGACTTTGGCATAGCTCTACTTACTTTTGGTCCAATATGTTTAGCCATTATTTATAGATCCCTTCAGGATAGAACCCTTAGTACGTCCACGTTCACAAGCTCGTTACATCTGTCTGTACGGGCTTCAATTTACTTAACGTATTTCATTTTCAGAGTTTTTGTACGTTATTTTTTTGCTGTTGAGCAAATAAAACCCAGCTCTCGTTTTTACATCTAGTGTTTTTTCAAACGTGTATGTACGCATGTTTTACTCTTCGTAAGTAGGTTCTTATTTTTTAAAGATATTAAGATTAGCTACTTAGTTTTTTTTTGTCTTTTTACGTTATCTGTACCTACCTGCCGAAAACTCCTGGCATTCACTGGGACAGAAATAACTTTAAATAGGTCGATTTCGACGCATTGTATAGGACTCAATAAATTTAGTTTAAAATTCAGAGAACAATACATTTAGCATTGAGTGGAAGTAATCCGTTTTTAACTGACTTTAAAAAAAGGAGGAGATTATGAATTCGAGTGTTTTTTTTGTTTGTTTGTTACCTCAGAACTTTTGACTGGGTGGTCCGATTGTCATGATTCTTTTTTTATATGAAAGCTTGTGTTTGCTTTCCGCGTGGTCCCATTTTAATTTTGTCCAGTTCTATGAAAATTCATGAAAAAACTATAAAAATTGAAGTCGGTTTATGTTTTTTAAAACAAAATTAATGATTACTAAGTACCTACTTCAGTTTTACTAGCCAAAATCGACAACGAAAATTACAATCAAATATTAGAAAAAAATTATAACTAGTATTTACAAATGAAACAGTTGAGCTAAATGCTGACTGTTGTAAGCAATCTAACAGCCAGCCTAGCACGGAGATTGTTGTCTAGGGTAGAATAAAAAAATGACATCGCATCGTCATACATTGCGTAAATTATTGAAGTTGAAGGAATGAATATCAAATATTTTATGCATTCGATGATAAAGTGACGTGATTTTTTCTATTCAACCCTAGACAACAATCCCTGTGCTAAGTATGGGAGGAAGAGCTCTTCCTCCCATAAAATATTTGATATATCCTCTCCCTATCTTCCTCCCATAAAATTATAGATCTAAATCGGGAACATATAAACTCCGGAGAGGTTTTCAGCGGGTATTACGCCCTTCTCAGGGCGTCGAGTCCCACATAATTCTGATCTTCCCCAGTCTATTCGTAAACGAATTTTCCTCGCAGAAGAAAAAAAAAGGCCTACTCAAGCATATCGTATTGATATGCTTTTATCGTATTGATTGATATGCAGTTGGAAGCGTCTTCAAGACACTGGCTGTATTGCCTCGGTGTGGCAATGCTGATACGCTGCGCCAAAATAAAATAACATTGATTAAATTCACAACCCAGTCTTAATCAAAACAAGGTTTAAATCCCAGCTGTCAGGTTGTTATTCAGATCGCATCGGAATCGGAACACATTCATTAGACTGCATGCGATATCGATATCCATTAAAATGAATCTCAAAGATTCAGTTTGAATATTTATTGCAGTTGGAGCATCATTGCTCTCAGAACTTTGTTACGAGGTGAGAGATATTAAATGTTACCTACTGTAGAGAGTGACCTTTTTATACACAAAAATTGTTATCAAACTAATTTTTATTTATTTATTTATTGACTAAGTTGACGAATTATAACTTATACAGTTCAATGATATAATATTAATTAAATCTAATAGAATAATAATCAACGGTAACAAAAAATATAAAACAATCAGAATTTGTCACTAATTTAACAATTCTTACTTTTTTAAATGTTCACCGTGATGCTCTTTTGTCAGTTTTCTTCTTTTGAAACAACAGCCAGTGACGCTTGATACTTTTTAGTATGCGTCAAACCTTTATGCACCTGACTTTTTTTCAAAACAAAGCAATTCGAAATTCCAAATACGTTGCAGGACGCAAAACACGACAGAAATTGCTGGCCGCCTTTTGAGTAAGCCGGAAGACTTTGCTCAAAGAAGGTTGTCAAAATAATAAGATGACGTATGTTTGAGTAAATATAGGGGACCATAAAAGTGATTGTACAGTGGTTAAATTGCACCTTTATTAAAATGTACAATGGACATGGGTCTATATATTCAATCTGCCTTAGTAATCGGTTTCAATCACACGTAGAGTCATAGCGGTAAGTAAACGGCGCCATTAAGAAAGAAGTTGAAGTTGAATACTCAAATACCCGCTCATTGGCGGCAAAACTGTTGTTTTCGAGGCTCGAACTCGGCGGTATAAAACTAAACTTAACATATCAGCAGAACCGATTACAGCTAGTAGGTATTTCATAATTCATAGTTTTTGATAAAATTTTCTTTGTCAATAAAGACAAAGAAAATTACAATAAAAAATTGTAAATATTTTAGAATTACCTAGTATTTATAATCGAAACAATTGAGCTAACTATAGTTTTTGCAAACAATCTACAGGAAGCTCAATCCATCCATACCAGTCATAAGCATACCCAAGACGCTGGCTGCATTGCCCATTCGGTTCCATGGTTACCTAGATATCTGGACTACCTATGTAAATATCTGCTTACATCTATGCCTATTTACAATTATATGTAACCGTACCTAACAAGATAAATATACCACATCCATACGATTGCCCTATAATCATATTTCGGTATTCTGAAAAACCTTTATCCCAATTACGCAGGCTCTGTTTTTGCGAACGCGGTACGTGCCCGCCATGCTAACGTTTGATATGAAATAGTAGGTCGAGTTATTTGACTGTGATAGTGTAGTTATGAATATCAAAATGCCTACAGTCAAAAAAGATAAGAGAACTTCAGCAAAAAATACTAACTATGAGTCGATGAACAGAGTAGGTGGTCATCTCATCCACTTAATTTTATCCAACGTGGATGAGTCGATTAATCAGAAATGTTTCAATCAGCTGTCAACTCATCCATATGTTTCATAACGTTTATTGATTATTTTTCATTAAAGTGATAACACACAATTCTTAAATTAAAATGAGATTTTTATATACTAAACTCTTTTCCCTTAAATTATGTTGGCCCAGGCTATAATATATAGCCAGCGTCCGGCAGTGGAATAGTATAGCCTGCTGATGATGATTGTTGAGGCTAGCTTTATGAGTATTCTTTAGAAACACTTTTGTAACGAGTTGTACCCTCCATTGTTTAAGGTAGAACTAAGAAATTCGTAGCATAGCGGCACTTTTTGTTATGTGTTTTAGAATCCGAGCAAAGCGGGACTCGTGCATAGCGGAACTAACCCCTACATACGTATTACGTAGATATTAATTTATTCATTTAAAATGGAAAAATAAAAAAGGGTAGGTATTAAATAGTTATTTTAAGGTCAAGTACAAATTTAAATCAGAATGTCAAGGCGGTGATTCAATTTCTTCAGGTTAACTCGACAAAAGTTTTGATCTGCAAGCAATAAACTTTTCTGCGTTCGAGGTACCTACGTTATTACATAAAACTCCTCTCTTGAGCACAAACAAATAAAATATTTGCCGAGAGCAAAGATCGTCAAAGATTTTTATGTGTCTTGATGAAAACTGGAACGAGTAAGTTATTCATAACCTAGTAGTAGTTAAACAAGAAATGGATGCAATTTATTATTCAATTTTAAACAATACCCATAATGACCAAGTATTTGAATATTTCAGTTGTGCTAATAAGCACTTTGGTTAGGTAGCCACCGATACATTTTGTGTAAAATTCACAGTAAAATGACTGTTAATAAAGCAATAATGTGGGAAACATTTCATGATAATAACAGGAGCACATAACCCACAGGATATCATAAATGCTAACTCATGCAAATGTACTTATCGACACGTGTCGTAATGTAAAATATGCATTAGAACCTCGACAGAGCTTTCAAAATGGCGAATTTACATTTTTACTCGCGATACGACTTTTATGAAAGTCATTATTCGAATGCCTTCAATTATTCATTGCGAAAAATAACTCATGAATAGTAAATGTAAATGTTTTACGTTATTGTTAAAAGCACAAGTAATTTTTGAAGGATTGTGAAAACATATCTGTTAAAACGTCTCTTCTACGGTATGTTTTAATTTCTGTGTAAAAAATACATGAATGTCTCTTTAATTCTGTGAAAAGGGACAAGGCTAAGAAAGCTATGGAGATGTCGGCTGATAGAGCTGAGTGGAAGAAGTATACATGTTGTGCTGACGACCCCACTTAGCGTGGGATAAGGACATAAGAAATTATAATTATTAATAATAACTATAAATAAAATTCACACAACATTATCTAGCCCCAAGCTAAGTAAAGCTAAAATTTTTGTTCAGGATGTTCTGGGTGTTTCTATAAAATATATATATCTATATAGTGTGTTGTATTAAGTATATCAGTTAGTCTAGTACCCATACCAAAGTATGGGTACTAGACTAACTGATATACTTTCAGATCGTACATACATTTGTCCCGAGGCGGGAGTCGAACCCGCGACCTCCTGCGTTGCAGACAGACCTTTGCCCACCGCGCCAAAAAGGTCGTCAGAATACAATTAATGATTTTGAAGACGCGTCTCTTCTATAAAACCAATAATATCAAATGTTTGTAATACTTACCTACTTATTATTTCAATTATTTTTGTTCTGAATAAAATTGATCTGTCCTTAGTCAAGAACTACTACTACAAGTCTAGTACTACTACTTTCTTAAGAGGCCATTTTCAGACAGACAGCATACGTTTTTGGAACAGCGAGGGCAAAAATGATGTTTTTGTATATTTACAAGAAAACTGCTCCACTTATGAAAAAACCTAACCGAGGAACCAAATAATTAGAAATGACTTACGAATTAAAACAAAAATATTTTCTATAGACCGTGGGGCCCCCGAGATCTAGAGCAAATTAGGTGCAAAACAGTGCACTTTCATGTTTTTTTTATCGTAATTTTAACCAAAGAACCGAAGATTTTTTTTTGAATTTTATGTAATTCTTGTTTTTACCAAGAAGATAGCTTGATTACCTGCTGAGATCTAGGCCAGTGAGCTAGTACCTAGTAGTAGTTATTCTATGATCTAGCAAATCCACTAGGTTCGAGCCTTTAAAATCTGTAATGTGAATTAAAGAACGCTCGATCTTCCGAACTCATCACTCATTTGAGTTCAGAAGATCGAGCATAAAGATCCCCTTAATACTTTTACCCTCAAAAACTCAAACAGATTTTCATGGAAAACTGTCAAAAAACGCGATTTGAGACGTGTAATCTGATTTCCCTTTGAGTCATCGATCTATGCTTAAATACCTACCTAACGCTTTAATATAACTTGACGGTTATTCCATCGGGGCTATCATATTGCTATCATGCAAGCAAAACCAGAAGGCACTTCACAATATCTCCGAACATAACATTCATTCATGGGTATCGCATGATACCCCTACAAGGGGGTCATCGACCAGCGGTCGCGTTCACATTTCCCTAGGGTACCACAGGCGGCATATTCCACTCGACTTGTCCATACATATACATTTTGTTCGTTAAGACCTCTCTTACACGAATTGATTGCGAAACCTATGTAGAAAATAAGGAACGGCCGTGAAGTTATGATATTTTCATTCATTCTTAAGCATAATATCATATATTGTGATTTTATGTAAGATGTGTTCTTAGGTGTTGGTAGTCTTTAGTGGGTAGGTACGCAATGCATAAAAACCCTGGCATGGTGCTTCTATTATTTTGGGTTCTGTCTTATTAGATTGATAACTTTGATTCACATGCATGGAATTAATCAAAATACTTTATTGAAAAAGAAAATTACAATCAAAAAATTTAAATAAAGGACAATGGGCGAAATTGGTCCAAGAGCGTACACTGATGAGACTTGTGGGAAATGAAAAGATATAGTTGTAGAATGATTCTGGCAAAAGACTATTAAATTCTGTCCCGGGGGTTTTTTTTATGGTCATGTTTGTTCTAACTATGTACCTACGTAGGTACATGGTTCAGTGATGAGAGAAAATGCCCGTCTATACACTGCCTACACTACAATACACGAGGTAGGAATCGCACTTTCTTCCGAGTGTTATAGTGCATTATTAGTTATTTATTATTATTAGTGCATAGTGCTTTATACAACACCTACGGGGAAAATAATCGTTTTAGAATCTTCAAAACAACTCGAGTAAATACAAATTGTAAACTCAAATGGCAATAAATAAGTGCTCGCGCGATTTTAACTTGGTTCTTTTTTTTATTATTGTTTCGAATACGACGGAAGAGGCCGATATCCTATTATAGCGGATTCGGAGTAAAATCTTTTTTCCTTTTGAACTATTTTGAAAAACATACCTACCTGAGCCAATGAATCGACTTGATTTTTGCCGCTAAAACTGAACTTATTCTAGTTGTGCTTGTTATTGAATACCTCTTTTTCCTTGTGATTGTTGATTTTGACTGAGGTCTCATTATGTTTCACCCTTCAGCGGGAGTTCATTGTTCACTGTGTAACCGTTCTGTGTTACGCAAAAGACGAATGACCATTACCCAATCGCTTTTTGAAGAGAATCCAGAAGCTGCTGTGATTATCATAGAAGAAATGCAACCATATCAGTACTTTAGAGAGTTATATAAATAATTAAATAAATAATGCTGGACAATCCACACAGCATCATCTAGCCCCAAGCTTAGCAGAGCTTGTGTTATGGGTACTAGATGACTGATATACTTAATAAAATACATTAAATAGATATATATTTTTTATAACTTACATAGAAAATACCGAGAACACCCGGACAAATATGTGCATAAAAAAAACCCCCGGGACAGAATTTGATAGGCTTTTGCCAGAATCATACTACAACTATCGAGGGTTTACTGCGAAAACCAGTTAGATGCAATGACATGAGTTTTGAGATATTTGATTTTTAAAGTTTGAGTCCATGTCACTTGCTTATCAATAGATTTGGTATTGTATTATATAAAAGAAACAATACATCTAATATGATCATGTTTTGTATAGTTTCAGGAAAAACTATTAGCCGGATTTCCTTAAATTAGGAAAATTATGAGCAAGGTCGTGCAGTTACCATGTTTTACCTGTTAACTTGTAAAATGCCGTTTTAGCGAAAACTATTAGTTTTTGATACGATTTATTAATTAAAACATATAGTTTATGACAAATAACTACATTTTACATTATATTGAGATGCTAAATGATTAAATTAATTGATTTATTCATCGACGAAAAAAATCTAGCAGGTTTTGCCTCTTACTGTTTCAAATTTTATGAAGCGGTGGTACCAAAAATGAAAAACATTTAAATGCAAAATTATGTTTAATTGTTACTTTTAATAACATTTTAATCAGGGGTCTACTCGGAAAACAATTAACGAAGTTCCTGATTCGTTTTCATTCAAAACTTACTTTGATGTCTACTACATAAAATAGCATTTGCACGGAAACGAATCAGATAGGACCTACTCTACTCGTACTTCAATTTTCGTTTCTAACGTACGTAGTAGTGCGTACTTTGATGGTTATTCATTATCCCCAATTGTAGTATCATCACGAATTGCTGGCTCTGGTAACCCATCTTTTGGAAGTTCCTAAACCAGCCGTGAAGCTCTTCTGGTAATATGCCTTTGGTATATAAACTTACGAGGTCTTGTTCCAGATCACCTAAAAGTGAAGCTAAGAGCTTCACTTTTAGGTGATCTGGGTAAAAGTGGTGTAGTTGGCTCGGAAACTGATGGTTAACTGGAGGCCAAGAGGAGGATCCAGTTAGGCTGGGCAGCGTTTGTAAAACTACGTCGGAGTCTTTTCGTCATCTATACTGCAATGCTTGTAAACTAAAGTTTTGAATCAGTGCGTCCTACCCGTCATGACCTACGGAGCTGAGACGTGGACACTCACGATAGAGCTGGTCCGCCAGTTTCAAGTCGCTCAGCGAGCTATGGAAAGAGCTGTGCTCGGAGTCTCTCTGAAGGATAGGATTCGTAACAAATACATTCGACAGACAGAGAACCAATCTTATCGAAATAGCTCAAAGAATTAGCAAGCTGAAGAGGCAATGAGCCGGCAATACCACGCGAAGAACCGACAACCGCTGGGGTAAACGTGTTCGAGACGCTGCGTATGTAGTGTAGGACGCCTTCCGGTCTGCCAAAAACTACAGGCAGATGCTGGATGCGTCAAGCTGGAGACAGGGCGCTATAGCGCACGGGGAGGCCTTTGTCCAGCAGTGAAATTATATAGGCAGATTATGAGATTACAAGCTGATTGTAGTTTTGACTGTGGTCAAGCTAAGTAAGCTTCTTCGTTTTCATTTTAGATTGCTACACGTGTCAATTTAAGAGCTTAGAAATTTTTAGTTTTATTCAATAGGTAACAGAAAATGTGTCTGAGGACTTAAATTGACACATAGATTTTGCAGATTTTTTTGGAATCTAGATTTCACATTAAGATTTTTTATTTCGGCCACTATTCAACCACCAAAACGAGTCCTGGTTGTACGTAACTGACCAGCCCAAAATCAATTTTCAAATAAGCGTTTTTTTTTCTAAACAAGATGAAAAAAGCAAGTACCTTCGCTTTTGTCAGTTTTTTTTGCAAACGACACGCACAAAACGTTGTTTGTTTTGTCTTACGTACTGATGTAATTAAAAAAGGTAATGACGTAATGACCAAAAAACTGACCACAGAAGAGGACACGAACCTGTGGATAAAACTAAACCAGAATAGATTTTCTTCAAAGAGAAAGCACAAAAGAATCTCATTGCACAAAAAGACTGTACGATGAGCTGTAGAAAAGTTATACAGCGAAAGTAGATCATCGTCATAAGGTTAGAAAAATGAATTCATTGTACAAAGGTAAATGTTTGAAAAATTGTTCTGAACCAGCGTCTGAGAAAACCTACCGGGGAACATTTGTGCGCGAATATAATCTGAGCTTTTTAGTACCAAGGAAAGATCAATGCTTACTGACTACTGTGTACTAAGTGTGCACAAATTTACACAGAAAATAAAAATGAAAACGAAGAGCTTCACGGCTTTAGGAACCTTATCTGATCTGACTTTCGCTCTTGTTTTATAAGGCAAACCATCTGCTCGTTTTTTTATCCATATTACAAGTCTAATTGTTTGGAACAAGATTTTACCACCTTTTTAATGGTTGAATTAGCAACCCTTTTAATAAGCTCACTCAAAATGTTTATTCACTTTTTCAGTCATTTTTAATGTTATCTATTGTTTTGTTCAACATTTTGAATTAATTTCCTTTACTTGCATTACTTAAATTGAGCCTAAAATTGAACAAATTATGTTGCGTAAACTAACAAGAGTCGTTTAGTCGGTTTTGTATGTTAACAATTAGTAAAAAAATATAGTATTATGTTCAAGTATATACGAGTATTGCAACAAATACTGTTTTCACAGTACTTTTCCTATGGCGTTATTGTTAAAGTACAGTCCAGTAATTCCGTATAAATGCTTTTGATTCATTTTTGACGAATAATCTTTTGAACATTGATATAATAAAAGTGTTTATGCAATTTTAGCAATAGAGTATTAGTCCATTTGCTTCATTTAGTCGGTTTCGCCATTGAATAACTTCTGTTTGGCTTGTCGTATCATTAAATGGGTTTTACCAGTCGAAAGAGCGCGAAAAATTATGTACCACTGTGTCATTAACTCATTTTTCGAAAAATTGTCACTTAGTCGGTTTTCGCAGTAAACCCTCGCTATGTCCTTTAATTTCCCACAAGTCCCATCAGTGTACGCTCTTGGACCAAGTTCCATACATTTTTGCCCATTGTCCTTTATATGTATAGAACTAATCATTTTAAGGTTATCGTCTTTAACAAAAGTTGTAGATTTGTGTGTACTTAATGGATAGTAAAGAAATATTTATCAATTTATAGATCTTTTTCTGTCTTAATATTTACTTCGATTACGAAGTCCATTAGGTCTTAACGTTCTTTAAACTGATTTATGAGTGAAAGTCAATTTATTCTAAATTTTACATAAAGTAAATCTTGTATTGGCCTTATGTTTATTGAATAAAACGTGTCAATTTTCGTTCTTACGGGCTGTGGATATTGTTAAATAAATAAAAGTGTTCACACTTAATATCATATACTAGCTACATATGCTAACAGCGGCTTTGCGCACTATGTCCTTCCTCGGAATGCAATCTATCTTTATGTAAAATTTCATCGAGGCCGTTCAGCCATTTTTTAGTTGAAAAGATAACAAACAGATAAAAGTTTTGTATTGCGACTTGGCGACCCTTTGTTCAAGATAGCTGGGTAGGACCTACATGATATCGAGTAATGTAAGGTATCGAGGAACGCCAGATAGTGTTCAATTATTGTTGTCCTTTTCAAAAAAATCTATTTTTAAAACCCCACAGAAAGGACACGCACTTTTTAAGCTATTGCATAGCTTCTATCGCGGGCCTTGAGCGCGGGGACCGAATCCAGAAATTCCGTAACGAAAAAACCTTGACGTTTGTCTCTTTAGTTCAGCAACTCGCCTCTAGATAGCATTGCAATAGCTTTACCGCGGCAGTCCCCGAGTGCCACACGTCTTTTTTATGGAATCTTCTGAGCGATAGGGGGTGACCTAATAATACATTATATAATACATTATTTTATTAAGTCCACCTGTAAGATTAGCTTAAGATATTGGACACATTTTTTTACTCTTGTCAATGAAAGAAAAAAGACAAAAATAAAGCGTCAATGTTTGGGAGTGACGACCACCACTGCGTCTACTATTAGCATACCTACGTTCCCCAAGGCAACTGGCTGTCCACCCCAAAGCTACAAATACCTCTCAAAGCACAAAAACCCCTATCTCAAATCCACTTTAAGGGTCGTTTCTACTGATGCGGAGTAGAGCGGAGAAGAGCAGTGAAAAGTGGCAAGTGTTTCTATTTAAGCGGAGTTCTTATAAGACCTGTCAACAAACTTAAACTACACTCATCGAACCCCCATGTAATAACATATTACATTATATAATAAATTGCCTAACGTGATGAAAAATGAGAAATTTTGAAGCTTTTATTAATGACTACATATTGTATATAATAATGTTTGGCGAATATCTAAATAAAACTTAGAAATATGCAAACGAGTTAAGTTTTTCTTACATTGTTACGCATTTCTGTGTGTACCATCTTCTTCACATGCAATCGCAATAAATATACTTTAACTTTATTTTACTTTTAAACAATGAAATCATTCGCTTTCTTCATACATATTATGTGCCCAGCAGGGTCTATAGTGAAACTAAATGATATAAATTTAAACACCCCTGGTACAGTGTTCACTTATGTAAAACTATAAATGATTGAGTATTGAGTCCATTGAAGTCGACACCACAGCCTGTTTAACTCCGTTCTGTCCGGCGGCGTAGGCCCGCGTATTCATATATTATTTTATTTGATGGTCCGTTCCACTCCACTTACACTTGTTTCCACTGATTAGGAGTGGAGATTTAGAGGACTGTGATTGGCTAATTTATGGTCTGTTCTTCTCCACTCCGCCAAGCTCCGCGTCAGTGGAAAAGCACCCTAACTCACGTTTGACTTCAATCGAGCGACGTCCGATTCCAATTTCTCTCGTCCAGTTCGTACAATTCGTACAATCCGTCCATTCGTTCAATTTCCCACACGGAGTTCAATTCAGATAGATTAGTAACTTGGGCGCGATGCCAGTTTTGGCGAAAAATTAGCAGTCGAATGTGAGATATGAGTAAAGGAAATGTGCTTCAGTTTTGGGTAGTATTTTATCCAGAATGACTGTATCGCTACTATTTGCTCCGTGCCGTAGTTACCCCCGAATAAGCAAAACAAACTCGGATTTACAAGCTCATCTCAAGTTGCGATCTTGACAGTATTTCATGAAATTGTGTCAAAAAAAATCTTGTATTTGAGATGTGCTTAAATCTTTTCTCCATCTGGATAATTCAATCTGAGTGACACGTCTCAATTCGTGATTTTTGACAGTTTTCTATGAAATTCTGTCATTTAAGACGTGCTTAAATCTGAGTTGCGTTTGAGTGTTCGAGGGTCCCCCGGTTTTTCGAACGCTTGTCACATTGAATGGATAATCAACGGCTTGTTATATACGCACTGCGGAATCTCACAGCGTGAATTTTAATCTCGCGAAATATAACCTGCGTGCTTAACGTAACTTACACGTACGACGAATAAAATTCCTTGCTATTTTAGCTACCTACAACTTTATAGTGCTCCAAACATTCATATTTTTCCGCTAGTGAACTTCCATTAAGTTACAGAATTCTGCAAAAAAAAACACGCGAGTAATAAAAGCAGTGCGTGTACAGCCTGACAAATTGTCAACAATTTGTCAAAATAATAAGCGTTCGAGAAACCGGGGGTAACCCCCGGTAGAAGAAACCGGGGGTAAGTGTAGCATCGGAAAACAAATTAGTGCTTAGAGTTATTTTAATGCAACAACATCCAATTCTTTTATCCAAATTGAGACTCACAAATATTTTCTTAATAACTGATTTTTATGAGAACAAGTTTTAAATGAAAATGGTGTCTATAAAATTTGCCCTAGTTTCGAGATAGGACCACGCAACGTACGCAAATAAGTGGCCTATTGGATGCAGTTTTGAATAACCGAGAACCCAAGAGGGGTTCTCTGCCCCAAAACAAAACAAACTTCATTCTTAAAATTTTCATTCTTCCATTCCACTCCACTCCAAAACAAAAGACGATCCTTCGAATTTTCATTGTTTAAATTTTTAGTTTTCCATTCAGCTCTAGACCGAAACAAAACACAAGCGAATAAATCGCTTGGTTTTTGATTCAGGGATCTCATATTCAAAAGTTCAAATGAGTCTGTATACTTCTGAAACATCAAAACCTTGTTCAACGGCACCAAAAGCGACACTAATTAGGAGCAGCACAATACTCCACTTAGCCTAGTTTTATGCAGAGTACAACAGTCACGTCTAAATTGTTTATTTCATAGAGCCACAGTTTTTGAAAGATAAAGTGAAATTTGTATGCTGATGGCGTAATTAAAAAAGTTCGTGGTTACATCAAACCAACACTTCTAATTTCTGCACGCGCGGATTCGCACGCGTTGTTTTTATGGAAACGTTCAAGGGTTCTTAAATCCAAATTGATTAATGGGTTAAAAAGCCCATGTTTTAATCGACTACACATGCACCATGCTTGTATGCAAAATTTCAGCCATCAGGTATGGTCAGTTACTTTGGCATGAAGATGTGACAAACATCCAAACAAGTGATGCGAAAGTTTGGATGTTCGGACGTTAAAACGTTTACTCTTTACGCCAATACTAGTAAGAACTCAAATTATATTCATAAGGTGCGCAGGTACCCCAGGGCGCAGCTAATTTATAATAAAGCGGAAAATCCAGCTGGTGTGAGTTTTCGACAGCATCATTGAAAACTGCACTCAAAAAGTTTCTCTGCAAAGTTAAATCCTAATATTTTAAACGGAAGAAGAGTACCAGGGCTCTTAACTAAAACTTGGAGGAAATGAAAACTCCGAAGTTCTACCTTAGCTACTCGATCTTCTATAAACTGTGAAGTTTCGACTTCTATGCGAATTATGTAACGGCCGGTAAAGTGAGAGCATTTGAACTACTTGAAACCTCTCGTGCTGCGATAGTTTGTTACGTTGAGTGTCACATTCGCCCATAAGAGGTATGAACTTATCAGTTAAGCTCCCATCGATTGAATTGTAGAAAAACCAAGCACCCAGGTAAATTCAAATTAAAACCTTAATTTTAAAGATAATCCAAATATATATAGATCTTCCTATGGTTTATCCATTTTGAATGAAGCATGTTAGTAAATAAAATACGACACAAATAACAAAATATCACTTGCTTGGCGTTGAGTTTCAGATATAATTGTAAGCAATTTTTATTGAAGGGAGGATCTAAAATCGACAAGTAATGTAAATTACATATAAAAGGAGGATTTTAGGTTAAGTATGGGCGGTTTGTTTACGTTTGTGCTTCATTCAAAATGGACGCGGTATAGGTTTAAGTAGAAATTAATCGAGAAATCTGCGAAAGAATGCGTCATGATGTATGACGCATTCTTGATGGCTCATGCGCGGGACACGGGGCTGGTATCGTAGTTTAGTTAGGCACATATATCTCACAGGTCATGCCAGCTGTGAGGATAAAAAGCAAACAAAAACTTATTGAGCAACATAAGAGGTTTTAGACAAAAAATCAACATAATACTATCTTATATTTTATTTAAAATAACCCTCTCTATCTTTCAACAGGCAGGAGGCCGGCAGGAGGCTTAAATACATGTAATATTAATTTTCCTTGAGAAGATCCATTTATTTAAACATAGGTAAGGTACCGTAACGTATTAACGAAATAATAAAAAATAATATCAAGTCTTCCACTTACGAAAAGAGCAAACAACAAAACAGTGGTCTTCCAGTGTTTTAGGGGGTTGTACCCAGTTGATCACGCCAGATATGATCAGGTTGCATCTGATCACGGCAAGCTTCGCCAAAAAGTTTCATTTGATCACGCCATACAAATTTTGTCTAACTACTCGTAATGGTTTTTTTAAAAGAAGACTGATTTTGAAAACAGAATTACCTAATAAATAACTGATCATATAGCATAATGTTTATTTTATCGCCTTCTCTCTGTTTCCTTTCCTTTTTTTGTTTCCTCTGGACCTTACTTAACATGGTTAAAATATTCTTTCTATCAGTTCTCGCAACGGCGAATCTTTCCTATCTTCTATGACCAAGAGAATGGTCATAGAAGACACCCCAAAAAGCTGCGTCGAAATAAAAAGCCAGTTTCCTCTTGCCAACCGGACCCGATACAAAAACAGGGCCTCGCCAAATAGCCGCCTTATCGCAAGATCCGCGTAAAACGGACAAAAAACTAAATTAAGATAAGCTAGGTGGACCCTGGAGGACTTTACGTATTTTGAGAACGAAGGATTTTGTACGCTTCGGATTATGGTTGGGTTTGATGAAAGTAGCTTTGGAGTTATAAATAAACTGGCAGCGCGTCCCGGCTTCACACGGAGGGATACATACTTTTTATACATATAAATGTAGCTTTAGCTTGTGTTACTCCTAAGTTAGCTGTGTGGTGCTGGCTTAGAAATTGCACAATCTAACTCTTCCCGTGGGTGTCGTAAAAGCCGACTGAGGGATATTCACCGAGGGGCGGGCAGCAGCGGCCCCCGTGGTAGAATTACCACCGAACTGCGATCTCCAACCCACATACCCAGCGCGGGGATTATGGGCACCCCCACAAGGTAGACACCAATAAGGCCGGGTTATCAGGGGGAGGCCTGCGATCAGCAGTGGACCAATACAGGCTGTTGAGGTTATGTTACTCAGGGATAAATGATAATGTAGCAATCTAATGGTAAAAGAATTTGTGAAATCTGTCCGGTAGTTACAAAATATTATACAAATCTTTCCTTTATAGAATAAGAGTGTAGATTGGTAAGACCATCCGCCTATTTAGAACAAAACTGTAAACGCAGAGTGAATTCATTATTTACATTTTATTTATTATAATAAAAAAATTATTCGTCTCTCACAATAGGTGCTTATAACTAAAAGGGAACCCAGTAGGTATATAATGCAAACTTTTTGTTGAACTATATCTACCTGTGTCCTAATTACCATAGTATCTTCTAAATATTTATTCCAATCATTGAGTAAGTACCTACACGTAGGCCTTCTTAGATCTTAGGTATCTAAGTAACATTACCTAGGCCCGTATTATGAAAGCTTACTTAGTCGTGGATCTCTGCTTGAGAAACGCTTTTCTATGGAATAAACGCCACTCAAGCATAGATCTAGACTGAGCAAGCTCTCATAGTACTGGCCTTAGATATTTTTTAACCAAGAATCATACCATTCCAGATGCCTCCAATTCGTTATGCCTAGTACCTACATTGAATTATCTATATTATTATTATTATTTTAAAGAGGAAAGATTTGATTATTTGTTTGTTTGTATTGAATAGGCTCTGAAACTACTGAGCCGATTTAAAAAAATCTTTCACCATTTAATAAGCTTACTTTTCAGCGAGTGACATTGCCAACATTTTATCCCGAAATTCCCGCGGGAACGGGAACTACGTGGGTGAAACCGCGAGGCGCTGCTAGTTAGATATAAAGTCATTAAACAAGAACCAATATGAGGCGAATATTGTATGAGTGAATCGCTCACTGATTGTCACAGATAGTTAGGGTAAAGTATGTTTTCATTGAGGGTAAACCTCTAAATACTTTAAAACGAGCTAAAATTGTAAAACATTACAAAATAACCGAAAAGTTAATCCAACCTTTTCAAATAAACCTCCCTTGTTTCAGTTGTCAACCGGCATACCATCAAAGTTGCCATGTTTTGGATTCCATTAAAAGTTGCCAGCATGCGTGGAAAGTTACAATATTGCTCTGTGACGATTTGTTTGTTTGTTTTTCACTGGAATTGCTTTCAGTGTAGGAAGTGTAACTTTGTTGGTATTCAAAATACACGTCAAGATTCATTTTAAAATATACAATGGAATTTAGAACCTCTTTCTTTTTCGATGTCAGTTAAAAACTAGTTTCTGACCGCGGGTTAGCATGAGCTTTACTAATTAAAAAGTAGCCTAGGTGGTTGGTGTTCAGCAAAAGATAACCGGACAGTTAGGCAAGTGTGTCGGTTAATTTTTAATGTACAAAAACAAGTGTCAAAAACGTCAACGACTGTTTAAAGTTGGTGAACTCATGTC
This sequence comes from Eupithecia tripunctaria, assembly GCA_955876795.1. Lineage (NCBI taxonomy): Eukaryota > Metazoa > Arthropoda > Insecta > Lepidoptera > Geometridae > Eupithecia > Eupithecia tripunctaria. The sequence continues at coordinate 11,015,664 of OY041620.1, forward strand.
TTATTTATTTGTAATGATGTCAAGGAATAGAGCCATAGATTAGGTTATTTTATTTCGTAAATAGAATTAAGTAGGTCCCATCTAATTCTAATTCTAATTCTAAGTGGGGGAACTAAGATCTGCACGGACGTCTCGCATAGGAGTGTATTGTGCATTATCCCCCTGCCTAAGCAGGCCCTAACCAGCCCAGCTCCTTGAAGTATCGGAGCAGGACTTTAGGTGACTGACAGCTTCGTTTCAGCTTTCCTGTGGGTGTGGATGGGGTTGATTCTTCAATGAGGCACTTCAGCCCTGTTTTGTGTCTGGCCTCCTCTGTGGCCGTGCAGTGTACCACGACGTGTTCCACAGTCTCTTCTTCTTGAAAGCAGCCACGACATAGGCTGCTGTCTGTGGCTCCGGTCTTGAAAAGATGGTGGTTCAATTCACAGTGGCCTGTGATGATGCCCACCATCGTTCTGAGGTCCTCCCGGCTCATCTTGAGCATCATGTTGGTGGTTTTCCTGTCTTTGGAAGGGAATATTGATTTGGTATGCTTGCAGTCTGTCCGACGCTCCCATAGCTTTTGGTGTTCTTTTTCAGAGTTAAGTTTTAGTCTGTTTTTTTTTTTTTTTTTTTTTTTTTTTTTGTTTTTTTTTTTTGACTTCCGCTGTGGGCGGGTTCGAGAGAGAGTTAGTTTCGCTCCTTCCTTTGCTAGTCTGCATTAATGTTGCCTGGGCAGGATTTGCTCTCTGTCCATTCTATGCAGACCTTACTGTGTTGAGAAAGATCTTGTAGACTCTTATGGCATTCTTCAATTGCTTTTGATCTTGTGTCTGTCCGTTTGAGTGCGTTTACTAGTGCAGCACTATCTGTTTTGAACACCAGCTGCATCTGTCTGGCAATATCTTTATTGGTCGTTTCCAGAAGCATGTCATCTGCCGCTAGTTTGAGTCCCAGTGTTTCCGCCTGCAAGGCTGTTGTGGCCGGGTTTAGTGGTTGGGCTTTTGACAGTCCAGTTTCAGGACAGGAATAACCGCATCCAGCTCCTGTCCTGTTCTTGGCCCCATCAGTGTATATGTGATATGTGGTAACGTCATGTGCGGTGATAGCTGATGCGTTCTCTTCATGTGTTATTTCATAGTTCTTACCAGTTAAGTAGGTAGACGCTATTCTGTCAGTGCCATTCGCCGCTTCTGGGAATGCAGCAATTGCTTTGCCTAGTATTCTACTATGGTTTGTGAGGCCTGTTTCGCCTTTCCACTGGTTCGTTGATTTTATTCTCAGAGACGCCGCCATCGCTTCTTGTTGAATGTGAACATGCAGGGGCGTTAGCCCTAGAATTATGTCCAGTGCTGCGGATGGGGTTGATTTCCTACATCCGCAAATAAGTGTGCAGGCCAGTCTTTGCACTTGCTGAAGTTTGTAAATGGTGGTGACTAAGTTTGTTCTCGGCCACCATACTATTGCACCGTAGGTTAGCACTGGGCGTACCATGACTGTGTACAGCCATAGACACAGCTTGGGCTTCAGGCCCCAGTCCTTGCCTACCGCTCGGGTGCAGTAGGTCCCATAAGAGTAAAGAAAATAAATAGGCAATAACTGATTTATGTGTTTTTTTTTCAAATAATATGACATTAATTTTTCCTTAGTTCATCCTTTCACCTTTTTATGTCAGCTGGTTAAGTAGCCGGTATTTGTAAATGTATCATAGTTATTTTTTGTTTATACCTACCATTGTGTACCTACCATTGTGTAGCCAATGAGCGAAACACTCACGTTAACATCTGATCAGCTGAGTAGTGTTTGATTACTAAGGACTTCAAGCCTAGACTAACGGTACAATTAATTCTTGAAAAAGTTTAAAACCTTAATAATTCATTTTATCGTCGTTCATTTTATCTTTACAGAGCGATATTGTAAATTCCATTTCAATAAAACTGAATAAAAACCAAAAAGGTCGACCTAAACAAAACCTCACCAAACCACATTTTCGCATTCAAAACACAATCATAGAGTCGCAAAAGTACGTTAGGTAGTAACCCCCGTGCGGAATTATTGATGGCAACACCTCTGGTTTCCGCCGTTATTGGCCTTTATATGCTGTTTCGAGCCGGAAATACCTGAATGGCTGAATCGAATCACCCTGCATCGTGATATAACTCCCGATTTCATTTTATCAGTGAGAATGATGGGATATTTTCCGGATCCAGAATATTCGAAATTTACAAAGGTTTTTTCCACGAATTAATTAGACATTATCGGTGTATTACGGCATCTCGACATACGCAATCCCGCTATCTGCGCATTTTACTAAGTTTAACAGTTATCTAGTAAAGTCTGTTTAAAAAGAGTAAGAGTCGTGGCGTTACGGTGAACTAACACTTTTAGTCGTACTGTAATGAAATGACAGAGCAGTGTTGACAACGCAACAAAAGTTGTCAATTGGCACACGCGCACCCTCAATTCCCACTACCCATAACACAAACTCGAGCGACTAAGGGATATCCACCGGAGGGCGGATAGCAGTGCCCCCTGGAGAACAATTCTATCACCAAACTGCGATCCCCAACCCGCATGTCCAGCGTAAGGATTATGGGCATTACCCCCATTAGATAAACGCTAATAAGGTGTTTATCAGCGAAAAGCCTGCGTCCAGCAGTGGACCGATACAGGCTGTTGAGGTTGAGGTTGAGGTACAGTACAGAAGATCAAATACGCATTATTCAATCAAGAAAATATCATACGTTCCTACTTAGCTTGGGGCTAGATGATGGTGTGTGAATATTCCAGCATTTTTCCTTTTTTTTAATATTGGGAACGAATAGGCGTGACTGGATTCAAAAGCTTCCATGCATTGCATACAAAGTCGTGAATGTTTTAGTGGAACTCCTGTTATTTTCCTTTTGTAAAAGTTTTAATGTAGGTTTTGCTGCTCCGCCGTAGCACCGATGGCATAATCCTTTAATCCTTTGACAGCATGGTTGAGATTCACGGCAGCTTTCCTATTTTCTTTTTATGCAGGTTTTTCGATGGACAGCCGGAGGATCTTTGTCAGGATTACACAATGAAATAGTTATTAACAAGCTAAGCCTAAAGTAAAGGGTCACCCCCTTTCGGCTTTTTCTTGACCCCGAGGAGAAGGGCTTGTAAATAACATATCATTAGTTTCCCAAAAAATTGCGATAATACTAAAAATAAACATAAACTCGCTGTACCCACAACGAGGCTTCATAAAACTAATGTATCTTTGAAAGGGCAATGTATACCTACGCTTCTACAACAAAACCCCTACTGAGCTGCAAACATTATCAGTAAATAAATTCGAACAAACTATCAAAACTTTACTATGCCAAAAGGCTTACTATCTTATTATGTAGGTAGAGGATAAAAAAGCTTGGCACGGATTTTGCTCCAACTCGAAAAATAACAACTAACAGGCTAAAGGTTTCTTCGACGTTTCTTTACTTTAGCCGAAATCTAAAATACCACTTTATTTCCGTGTCAATGCTTTGACCTTGTATTTATGGAAATAAAGCTTTTTTGAATTTGAATTTGAAAACGAGTTTTTGGATTTCGGTTATAAGTTTTTTTGCATACCCTAATAAACTTTGTCTTTCTTTTACACGCATTCTTGCATTATACACGGGAAGTACCAGCTTTCATATAAAAAACAGTCATACAAATTGGACCACCCAGTCAAAAGTTCTGAGGTAACAAACATAAAAAAACCAGACGAATTGAGAACTTCCTCCTTTTTTGAAGTCGGTTAAAAATTGCCCATCCATTGAGTTGTCAAGTACATAGAGATATTCCTTTTTGGGAAATCGATTGATAATATTTGCAAAAAGATTTTCTGTTTTTCTGTTCTGTGTTTTTCCAAGTAGTCTAGATTTTTGATAAATTGTGAAACAAACACGTTTGTTGTTTGTCTATTCTATAAATACGGCTATAGAATATAGCCTATAGGCTGCAGATAAATCCATCAATACTGATGGGACTCGCAGAATGATGGATACGGTAATAAATAAAGGTTGGGATTGTGTACTCTCTCTTCCAATAATTGCTTTAGAGGTAATATAGCCGTCAGGTACGAGTTTAAACAAAAAAAGCTTGTCTTCTGAACAGAAAATTAAGTCATATACTGACTGACGACTTTATAAATGGTAAGCTTTAACTTTTTAATGAAAATATATAGAATTATTATTAGAATCCGTTATTATTACTTACCTTATTTTAATTTAATTTTTTTGACATAAGATACCTACTACAAATAACTTCATTATTATTTTAGCTTCTGTCTCTGTTGCATGCCATTTTTCATAATTTGTACACCGTAATCGGTAAAACATGTTGATACTTGCATACCTGTTTATAAAATCTTATATCTACACATGTTTAAGCAAGTAAATGATCTTTATCTTTATCTTTATCTATAAACTTCTTTAATCTCTGCGGCGCGGTGGGCGAAGGTCCGCCTGCGATGCTGGTTTTCCGCCTCGGGACAAATGTGTGTACGATCTGCAGATATTTGTTCAGGGCATTCTGGATGTTTTCTATATTTATTATAAAAAATATCTATCTATGTAGTGTATTGTATCAAGTATATCAGTTATCTAGTACCCATAACAAGCTCTGCTTAGCTTGGGGCTGGATAATGCTGTGTGAATTGTTCAACATTATTTATTTATTTCAAATTTATGGACATTATAGCTAAAAGTAGTTTGATTTCTTCTATTGTTAGAAGTCAAGAGCGAGAACAGCACTGCTTATTAACTGGTTGTGACCACATTATTGTTACCTCAACCTCAACAGCCTATATTGGTCCACTGCTGGACGCAGGCCTCCCCTTGACCTGATAAGCGCCGTGTTGGCATTTATCTAATGGGGGGTATTTCCTATAATCCCCACGCTGGGCATGCGGGTTGGGGATCGCAGTTCAGTGGTAGAATTTTTCTGCAGGCGTGGGGATTATGGACACTACCCTCCATGAGATAAACGCCAATAAGGCGCTTATCAGGAGGAGGTCCAGTAGTGGACAAATACAGGCTGTTGAGGCTGAAGACCACGGATCCCGTGACTAATGAAGATCAAGTCTATGGGGGCGACCAGCTACCCGAGAGGGGTAAATCGAAAACCTGAATGCAAGCAGTAAATTGCTGAATTTACCCCTTTTGCCTCAATTTATTTGTTTTATTTTAAGTCTAAATGTATTTTTTGTATTTTTGGAAATAAACGTTTTTCTATTCTATTCTACCTCACCAAACCCGTTAGGATCACCCCCATAGCGTGCCACGGGTAGAAGTCACATTACGTAAGTATCACAAAAAGTTACGTCATTTTACCTGAGTCACATTTGGTGCCATGGGTATGTACCTACTGTTTACCTTTTTATCCCAATATTTATGGAGGGGATCTAAAAATCCGTAAAACTGTATCCACTTTTATTATCTTGGAAGCTAGAGGCTTCGTCACTCGGTTTTTCTTGGAAATACCTACGTTAGGTACACAATATAAAGGTCAATGCGACAGTTATATTTAGAGTTCCGTACCACAAAAGTCAAAAACATAACGTTATTTTATCGCTTCGTCTGTATGTCTTTAGAGGGCATTATAGGTATCAAGTACGCAAGAATCTATCAAATACTCAAGTTTATCCCTCGGCGTAGTGATGAAATCTAACTTCTCTTCACTTCATTATGAATGTAAGCGGGTTAACTACGAACCTTGTTTGTGTTGGAAGAACACCAACGTTTCATTATCTTCAGGGGGAGATTCTAGACGCACGCGTACGAACACTCTTCTCTTCTCTAAACTTCTCCAAATATTGATAATACCTACAGTCGTTTATGCCCGCATATATTGGTACTCGCATAATCACAATATACAAACGAAACCTTTAAGCGATAAGCCCATTGTACTTTTGTCTCATATATTTTTGTATTTATAATAAAAAAAACTGATTATCTTGTTAGAATGTTGCCTTAAATAATTTGTTAGATAACTGCCTTACTGTAAGTTTATGTACCTACATACCTCCATAAAGTTCTTGCACTAGGAAAAAGGCTCTTAATATATTCTCTAAGAACCAAAACTTTGTCCCACTTAATACAAGTTTGATCTCACGTCTTCTTGCAAGTACTTCTATCCAAGATGCTAAACCTACCGAGTTATAGAGCTAACTCGGTAGGTTTATCGAAATAAACATTCGACACACCTGCGCCTTGAGTCGAAATATACGAACCACTTTAACAACTTATGCATAGGGGCACAAAATAACTATGTAAGGCTGAGCGCAGAGCCGCGACAGAGACAACAGAGACTTTATATTTTCTGTAAAGCTGTCTGTCATAATTTAATGATAAATTATCAGGTATTTATCGCGTAGGTACCTTTGTTTTTATTCCCCTACGTTTCTACCGCATAACAGCGATCGTGGTCACGGGCAAGTCACGGGGCGACTGGATGTTATTGGAGTTACAGCTGAGAATTGACGGCACTATCCACGACTACCCTCAATTCGTCTTCATAATCAGGAATGTCCAAGTTCACACTACGACACACTACACTAACCGTGTCAACTATCTGTCATAAAACTATCGAGACTCAAATCAGCGTCAGCCTTAATGTAAGGTGTAGTATTGGCACAGTCACCGCCTTAAAGACATAAACAGTTGAAGACTCCAAAATCCTGTACACACATAACCGCTAAACCACATCATTCCTGAAGCTAATAAGCACTCTCGACTCCAGTAAACGCTGAACAGAACGTCATAGATCAAGCTTATGGAAAGATCTCCACCTAATTTCTTCCATAGACTTTGGAACTTCAGAAACCTCGCACATCAAAGAAGATCGAATAAATATAATTGTTTGGAAATCACCACATGAAACAAAAATAACGAATTTTGTTTTAAAAAAACTATAAACCAACTTAAATTTTTACAGTTTTTTCATTGATTTTTATGTATCCCACTGTCAGAACTAAACCTAATTAAAATGGGACCACACGGAAAGCACTAGCTTATATATAAAAAGAGAATCATGAAAATCAGACCACCCATTCAAAAGTTATGAGGAAACAAACATAAAAAAAAATTTAAAAATACCGTCGAATTGAGAACCTCCTCCTTTTTTATGAAGTCGTTTAAAAATAAATCGAATGTTACAAAAATCAAAATAGATTACAACATGACGATTTGATCATTGAAGTTCAATATTCGAACACCCCATGAAATAAATAAATGATTTGAATATTTGGAAAATTCTAAATTAACCTAGACATACGATTTAGTTTTTCGGATTTCATGAGACCATATTGGGAAAAGTTTAAGAAACGTCTAAAGTAAACGAATAAACTAAAACTAATTTGTCAGATTACTTCACGTTTGGGAAGTTAGGAATGAACAGGCGGTATGACCTAGCGATCTTGTTAGAATTGCAAAGTGAATATTCTGGATGCTAATAGTTTATTCGCTGGGATATAGTGCAATGCTAAGGAAGGTACACTTTTAGACAAATAATTAATTTTCTTATCAAAAACTATAGACTTTAGACAAAAACTATAGACAATTTTTCTAGTTTTTTCATGGATTTTCAAAGATCCCATTGTCATAACTAAACCAAATTAAAATGAAACCACAGGGAAAGTACCAGCTTTTATATAAAAAAAAGAATCACGAAAATCGGACCACCCAGTCAAAACGTAACAATCATAAAAAAATACAGTCGAATTAGAACCTCCTCCTTTTTTTGAAGTCGGTCAAAATGGACAATTTTTTTATCATTGTTAAAAAAGCTGATGAACCCAGTTAACTACCGAGTTAGCTGAAGAAGAAATCATTTATCCTAAAAAAAAATCCTTTTTTTATCTTGGTAACTTTTTTTATCTAGCATACATATATAAACATACTAGACTATCATCTAGCCATATGTTTAATTTGTAAATGGTTGCCCAGTTTGTTTTATAAAACATCTTTGTTAATTAAAAAGTGCATTGGAAAATCAAAGTTCAGTCACAGAACTCATCATTCCAGCGTCCAATCGGATCGATGTACCATAAATAGTTATACAGTTGGTTATTGCAAAATTGCAATATCCTCTGGAAGCCAGGCGATGTGTATTGAAGCATGAAGTTCGCGCAAATGAGAATTGATGCGAACGTTTCCTTTGTGTTATTCCTTCGAGATTAAAAAAAACATTTTTAATTTCTATAAATCTTTTAATCGTAGCTGAGTTTTTTGAACCCTTAAATAACTGGTATTTTGAGTTTCTTTCTTATTCTTTTCAATTATTATTAATTTAAGGTTTCTTGATTTGAACCTATTAATTTTTTGACATATTCTAATTGAATCGATTATTTCACCACGGCCCTTTTTTTAGTTACCTTTTTTTCGTTTTTAAGTTGCTGCGTGTTTCAACATACCTGTGTGGTTAGAATTGCTAGGCTTAGAATTTGCACCACGTCATCTCTTCCCGTGGGTATCGTAAGAGGCGACTAAGGGATATCCACCAGGAGGCGTGCAGCAGCGCCCCATGCAGAATAAATCTACCACCGAACTGCGATCCCCACCCAACCCGCATGCCGAGTGTGAAGATTATGGGCTATATAGATAAACGCCTATTAAGGCGCTTATCAGGAGGAATCCTGCGTCCAACAGTGGACTAATACAGGCTGTTGAGGTGAGGAGAGGTTGAGGAATTAGTGCACTGTAAAAAAAAAGCGAGTATGCCTCGAACTTTTTTCGTTGGTTACTTTATCTCTTCTGCTAAGACTCAACTCAAAACAAAATAAAAAATATAATAATAAAAAACCTTCTACATTCATAATTATCATTTTAGACTCATGCATAAAGTGCAAAAGCCTTTGTCACGGTCTAAAAATTGTATTTCAAAGAGAAATAAAACGTCTATGGTACAAAGGGTTCCCTTTCGGCGGCCATTGCCATAGTATGGGCTGGGGGCCCGCCGAGTACGCCACTCGACATAGATTCACTTGTAGTACTACGGAAACTCGATAAAAACTCGACTGGAATTTGCGCTCGCAATAGCATTGGGAAAAAAGGAGTTGAAATATTCGCAGTTAAACAATCACAGTTTAGTGTCTTGGAACTAACGGAATTCTGGTTCAAGTTTTGTATTGTTTATAAGGGGCACTTTTTAGTAGGTATTTTGTTTCAAAACAATGTTAAGTAAACTTTATAAACTAAAATTATAAATAACTAAAGCTTCTGACTGCGGATGGGCATAAAATAACATAAATAATCGTTTATTAGACACAATTACAATGTTCAGTAGTTATTGAATCCGTAGGATCCCGAACTAGCCTAGTCTGTTTAACAGGACCCAGGGCTTCTTTCTCATTAAAAGTTTTACAATGTGCCTTCACGTACAAAACTACCAAAAATTAAAGTTAAAATAAAAATGAAATGAAAATAAAAATAAAAACCCTACTATTCAGATAGTCTGTAAATGACAAACTTACTCGTAAGATGTACGGTAACAATATAAAAACATTGTAACAAGGTAAATTTAACAATAAAGCATAAAATTAGCACATTTCGGCAACGTATCACGTACCTACGTTTCGTAGCAGCACTTTGGCTACGAAATACGAATTTTACAGTCGATACGTTTGCTTCGACGAAACCACTATGCAAAATTCATTCGACAATTCTCTTGACTTCGAATCGAGTTCCAATAGTAGGAGACCTTGTTAAAGTGGGGAGCGGTGGAACCACGACTGCGTTTGCTAAATTTATAGGACAAATGTTTTGCATAATGCAACTGTATACCTAGTACCTAGATTACTTCCGAGCCGGTACCTGAGCGTTTATTTTAATTTGCGACTCTCTGTTGTTGGTAATTGGAGAAGTTTTGGAATGGTAGTTGCTTTTGTAGATTGTAGCAGATGCTTTAGTTAGTTTACAGTTTATTGATGACTAGTTTTAGTCCATGACTTCACTTGTCACTAATATTATAAAGGCGAAGATGTGTGTGTTATTTAAATATTGACAGGTTGGCTGTTACAAAGGTTGTCTACAAAAAATTAAGTGAGTAAAAAAATCTCTTGAACTCCTTCTGAAAATAACTTTGTGAAAACATAATTGTTATTTCTGTTTTTTTTGTACTCCTACCTCAGTTGATACGATTTAATTTTTTGATCTGTATAAGATCGATTGGCATCAATAAAGTAATTAAAAAAAACCTGTAGTAGGTTAAGACAATTTCTCAAAAAATTATGGACAGTTTAAAAAGACATTTTTCCAGTAGGTACGCTGGGCTACGTTTAGGGAACCATACCTCCCTTTAATGCCCCGTCCAAAACGCCCATCACACTATGAAAATTTGAATGGATGTATGGATGGATGGATGGATGTTTGTTACCTCTTCACGCCAAAACTTCTTAACGGATCTAGCTGAAATTTTGCACACAGATAATTCTAATCCCGGAATCAAACAAAGGCTACTTTTTTTATCATAAATCAGTTCCCGTGGGATAAAAATCACCTTTAAACGTTTCCATAGGAACAACGCGTGCGAAGCCGCAAGGCGCAGCTAGTCCTGCATAAAAAGTAAAACACAACGTAAAAAGTAAACAAATGCTTTCATTCTGTACATAAACTACAAATATACTTCGCTAAATCAGATATTTTGGTTTCCCTTTTTCGCTAAATCAGATCACACGCAAGGTGAATCCACAACTATCGCATTTATATTCCATCCAATCTTTTTTGGGTCAGCCGTATTTAAATGTACATATTTTGAGGATATACCGAGTAAACGATCAAAGGAATATTCCAAGCTATAAGGGACTTCAAATCTGTGTTTGCGTAAAACGAAGTTCTGAGGTTCAAAATAATTTTATTGTTATATGAACTAAAAACTGAGTTCGAAATCGTTAATATTTGCACTATGTTTTCAGTTTAGTGGGGCTGTAATTATTTTTACTTATATTACTATCATATTAGTAGTAAATCCCGAGGTAATTCAACTTTTATGTTCGTTCAGGATTTTTTTTAATGGAAAACTTTAGGATCATTGTCAATACAATAGAGTTAATGAAAGATTTCAGAATAATTTGAACTTTTTAAACAAAACTAATCAGTAATCACCGAGATTTCGATAACATTAATCCTGTTTTTTAAGTATTGTGAGATAATTATTACTATTTAATATGAAGTTTCCTCGGTATTTTTTATGAGAATACTTTGGATTAATTTCAATACAAAAGAGATAATAGAGAACTATCGAAACCAATCCTTATAATGACCGAGAAAACAACGGACAATCATGCAACTGTAATTATACATGTAACATAAAACAAAAAGTATACTTAAACATTATTATCGCGTAAGTTTAAAAAAACTTTATACATAAACATATCTTTAAACAGTCTATAACAACAAAACTTTTATTTTTTAAGTCATTTAAAATCTAGTGATTAGTTTTCAGCTATTTATGCAAAGAATAGTGGTTGGGGAACAAGAGGTTTTGAATATTTATTATTTAATTAAGATATACGGATTACGTTCATCAGAGTAGTTCAGCAGTGTATAGAATAATGTTTGTTGACAAATTTCTTAGCGAGAGAAGTTAAAATTATTTAATACTAGTTTCTGCCCATGGCTTCGCACGCGTCGTGTCTATGTAAATGTTTAATTAATTAAATTATTTATTTATTTATTTGTTTATTTATTTAATCATCCACAAATCAAAATATAAAAGATAACAATCAAATTAAAAATAAGCAAAGCATTTTAAAGATTTTGTTCTAGATTGAAATCAATAATGTGAATATAGAAAAAATAATGTTGCATGCAATATAATTTCAATTACCCTAAGTCGTAAAAAAGAACGATATCAACAAACACTGTGACTTAGAAAATCATTTTTTTTTAAACACCCCTTAAATCTACAATGGTTATTATCATAATTAATGGTAATTTATATCCCACGGGAACTGATATATAGGATAAACAGTAACATATATTTGACTGCGTTATTAAAATTACATGTATAAACATTTCAGCCCGATCCTTTCAGTAGTTTTACCGTGCCTTATATAATCCGATAAAGTGACTATTCCAGTTCTGTTTAATAATTCTGTGGAGTGGATCTATTCTGCCGATTCTATTTCCGACCGGAGACGGAGACAGCCGAGTCGATATCTATGGTGAAGTATATTGTAGCGCATATTTTATCTTTGCTGTGGTTTGGTGATCGTTCGACGGAATGTTTTAAATGACTTGTGTGATCAGCAGTTTATGGAATAATGGTTGATGACGACTTTTGAGAGATGCTAACAATATTTAGTATTTTAAAGTACTTGATTACCAAACTTACAATTACAAATTATGTTAGGACTGGCTGATATAAACGACTTGTGCTACCTGTATTTATGTAACTTACGAGTATAAATAATAATAAATAAATAATGCTGGACAATTCACACAGCATTATCTAGCCCCAAGCTAAGCAGAGCTTGTGTTATGGGTACTAGATAACTGATATACATAATACAATATACTACATAGATAGATATTTTTATTATACATAGAAAAACATCCAGAACGCCCTGAACAAATGTCTGCAGATCGTACATACATTTGTCCCGAGGCGGGAATCGAACCCGCAACCTCCTGCGTCGCAGGCAGACCTTCGCCCACCGCGCCACAGAGGCCGTCAGTATAGAGATCTGCTATATTATTTCCCTCTTATTTATAATGGTCTGCTAACTTAGCACACTGCTAAATCTCGCTGTATTATTCTTCTATTGACATATCTAAGTCAGAGTGAGAAATATCACTACTAAGCAGTTGTTTTATGTTAGCAGACCATTATGAATAAGGGGATTTGATTGTTATTTTTTATGTTAATAAAATAGGTACTTAGCGATCGTTTTTTTGTTTAGTTTTTCGATGGTTTTGGGCCCCTTGGAGATTGGACTCGAGATTATGGCAGAAGTAATAAGCAATCAAGCAAAACACCCGGATCATCGCAACACCCGTTAGAATGGGAGACAGCAATATAAAAACTTTTATTTATTCATAAGCTGTTGCGTGAATTATTTTATGGAGCAACTATTTTATGGTAACGACCACACAAGTTTTTATGTTCTGTGATGTATGCCGTTGATTATGGTCGGTGAGTAAAACAGCAATTTTACTCTTATTGCATGTTAAATTGCGGACATCCTTTGCCCAAATTATTAATTTAAAGTATGTAGTATATAAAATTTGAAAGCATTAGCTTTCATTTATTTTATTTATTTATTTATTTAAAAGTTCTGACGTAACAAACATAAAAAAAACAGTCGAATTGAGAACCTCCTCCTTTTTTGAAGTCGGTTAAAAATCGGTTCATCCAGTCGAAAGTTTTGAGGTTACAAACATAATAAAAACAAAACATACAGTCGCATTGAAAACCTCCTCCTTTTTTGAAGTCAAAGTTAATTAACTAGTATTAAAATTTTTGATAATTAAGCTTATGCGAACTGTTGTAAGCGATAAACTTGCTAGTGGTTTATTTTTTACTTCTTCCGCTTTTGAAAGTCTAAAGAAATAAACGAGTTGTCTCTGACTCTGCAAACAATCTACAAGGATCTCAACTGATCTTTACTATTAGGAAGCGACCCCAAGACGCAGGTTGCATTACCCTGCTATAAAGCAATGCTGAAGCCACAGCATTGCTTTATAGCAGGCAGCAGTAACGTCAGTAACACACCAGCTCTCGGGTCTCGCGTTGCTTCAACCAGACACGCTCTGATATTTTTAATTTTTAAAACCCCACCGACCTAGAGTCTGAAGACTGATTTTGAAAACAGAGATAAATCTTATCATATACATACCATAACCACAGAATCATAATTAACATACACTAAGAATACAATTCGTTAGAATTTAATAATGAAAAACTACTTATTATGCTAACAAACGTAAATTATAAAGTTAGGCAAAATTTGTATGGCATGATCAGATGAAACTTTTTAGCACAGTTTGCCGTGATGAGATGCAACGTGATCAAATTCAGCTTGATCAATTGGGAATTACCCTACTGGGATACTAAGTTAAAACAAAACGCTTGATGTATACGCTGTTGGCGTTCTTTTTTAATAAATAAATAAATTACCCCTAAATTGGTTGGTTGACGAATTCATTCCCTTGTTAAGGGATGATAATTTCTAATACTTTTTAACTGACATTATTATTAATATTATTTTAGGCCCTTTTACAGCCAATCATTTGTTATTTTGTAATTAAATAGGTAAGAGACTCGTACCTATCTAATTACAAAATAACAATTAACTAAGACATACTCGTACCGTGTATGTCTTACTTAATTTAAAAACTTCAGTCTGTCTGTTTTATATTTTTACTTTATTTACTCTTCTTCTGCGTACAATCCCTTATGGTGTTTCCTTTCCAAAAATCTTTTGTGTTTTTATTCTGCGCGGCTTCGCACTCATTGTTCCTATGGAACCTTTTAAAGGTGGTTTTTATCCCACGGTAACTGATTTATGGGATAAAAAGCCAGCCTATGTTTGATTCCGGGATTAGAATTACCTGTGCAAAATTTCAGCCAGATCCGTACAGTAGTTTTGGCGTGAAGAGGTTACAAACATCCATCCATACATACATCCATACAAACTTTCGCATTTATAATAGTGTGATTAATGTGAAATAAGATTCAAACGTCATCAAGTGTACAATGAATGTACCTACACGGTGAAATAAATGAAATGAAATAAAATGTGATAAAAACGTTGGTGATCTTCCGACACAAATAGGGTAAGGTTGCTCAAGTCGTACCCCCTAAGGAAATATAACTGTAATATTCAGTGCAATGGGAATAAAGTAAAATCTTCTGCATCTACTAAATCTTTATTTATTTGACTTTTAATCAACAATCATAGAAACTTGAAAATCTTTTAACAAAATAGGTATTCTAACGTCTGTCAAAAACATACCTTCGGTCCGATTTGTTTACACATTTAGTCAACATTTAGTCTCCTAATTCGTACCACCTATAGCCTTAGTCGTACTTAGAAATGGACTTTATTGAACACATGTTCAAACTATAGAAAAAATACTTAATAACTAGAGATCACAACGAACGTTTCATAGTTAACCCACTTACAACCATAATGAATCTACGACTATCAGATGTCATCTTACCTCGTTATAATCATTAAACTCCTATAAGTAGACTACGGCTCTAACACAGTCTCCTAATATTAGGTCCTTACATATGAAGTTGGCGTTTTTCGTACAGGCCACTTTAATCACAAATTTCTCCTCTTTGGTAAGGAATTCCAAATTCAAATTTGTACAGCTATAGACTCATGTATTTGTGCTTCGATGATCGTCATTCATTTGTTTTTTTCTTCTGTTTTTTTCTGTTTGCGTCACTCATTTTACAAAATGGAAAACTTAAAATATCGCATTATTTACGAGTACGAGTTCCGCCGTGGCACTAGTGCTGCGGAAACAACTCGAAGGGTGAATGATGTGTATGGCGGTCGTGTTGCAAAAGAAAACACAGTTCGTTTTTGGTTCCAACGTTTTCGTTCTGGAAATTTCGACCTGCAGAACAAGCCCCGTGGACGGCCTGAGACTCAAGTTGATAATGAAGAGTTGAAGGCTATTGTGGAAGCGGATCCATCGCAAACCACGTCCGAGTTAGCTGCAGGCTGCGATGTTAGTAATAAAACAGTTTTAATTCACTTGAAGCAAATTGGGAAGATTAAAAAGCTTGAAAGGTGGGTACCTCACGAATTGACTGAAGCAAACCGGCAAACGCGCGTCGACTGCTGCGTTACATTACTAAACCGGCACAATAATGAAGGTATTTTAAACCGAATCATTACCTGTGATGAAAAATGGGTTCTTTACGATAATCGGAAGCGCTCAGCGCAATGGTTGGATCCTGGCCAGCCAGCCAAATCCTGCCCCAAGCGAAAATTAACCCCAAAAAAGTTACTTGTAAGCGTTTGGTGGACTAGTGCCGGTATTGTTCATTACAGTTTTCTCAAATCTGGCCAGACTATTACGGCTGATGTCTATTGTCAGCAATTGCAAACCATGATGGAAAAGCTAGCGGCTAAACAACCTAGGCTGGTCAATCGCTCCACGCCACTGCTGCTTCACGACAACGCTAGACCACACACTGCGCAACAGACGGCTACTAAATTAGAAGAGCTTCAATTGGAAAGTCTAAGACATCCTCCGTACTCCCCGGACCTTGCTCCAACAGATTACCATTTTTTTCGAAATTTGGATAACTTCTTGCAAGGGAAAAAATTCAACTCCGATGGGGCAGTCCAAATCGCCTTCAAAGATTTTATTGATTCCCGTCCGACTGGTTATTTTAGTAAAGAGATCAATGAACTACCTATAAGATGGCAAAAGTGCATAGAAAATAATGGTTCATACTTTGATTAATTAAATATATTATATTAAAAAATATTCGACTTTTTGTTCCTCCCATACAAAACGCCAATTTCATATGTAAGGACCTAATGTTATATGAATGAATATCACCGTTTCAACTAATGCAGCGTCTGACAAATACGGTCATTACTCTTTTTCTCAGTGGTTTCTTGCGGCATTTCTTGCTGTTAACGATGTCATAATGTTCATTTCGCTATGATTATAAATGGGCTCGTTTGCGACTGATGGAAGGGATGATTAGGTCTATCAGGAGTCTAGTCAGAACTTTCTATGCCCGTCTAGCCGAAAGTTCAGTTTTCTCCTTTTAGGCGGGATTTCAGGAAGGAAAGCTGGAATAGCTCAATTTTTTTCGGCTACGGCGGCTTGTCGGATTGCGTACAGAGACTGGACTTGTGCGCAGGATATTTATACTGCACGTGTGTGCGTAAACACAGGCGCACTACCTCTTTCCTCACTCCTATAATTCGATTGGGCGGACAGAGTCATTGGTTTATTTTACTTTTCTACAGTTTCCACATAATTTTGTAAGCAATAATTATATTGCTTACAAAATTATGCCGTCATTAGACGGCAAATACGGATAAGCGCGTTTTTGATCTAGAGAGGTTTAGAAGAAGAAAACGTTCTTTAGAATACAAACAAAAATGCATATCAAGTTGTAGATTCCAAACTTCAATTTATTTATTGGTTGTAAACTATATGTGCTAGATCTGAAATTCAAGGAAATCAAACATGGACCCGGCAAGTAAAAAATGCCTGCGAAAAAAATCTAAAAAATTATACAAAATGAAAGAACATTTATGAAAGTAAGTCGTCAACTAGTTTTGTCTCTCCACGAGACATCATCAGGACACCACACCACTCGATCTTGACACTGAGAGCGCTAAACAACAACGGCAGAGTCCCACCAGAGATGTTGCCACTCCGAGCTCCGCGGGCCAAGTGAAACCATACCATACCTTTGTATCAGGAGTCCGCGTCCGAGTGCAGGTTTGACACCCGGCCCTGCACTCGGACGCGGACTCCTGATACAAAGCCAACATATCCTGGATATCGTACGACTACGCGGACGATGTCGCATGCGATAACAGTAGTGACTTTGTTAGTGCACATGGGAATGAGTTAGGAGTTGACGACCTACTTTTAAGCTGTCGTCATTACAATATCATATTATGCCACGGATATTGTAATGACGACAGTTTATGCCGCTGTAAATAGAATGATCGAGTGGCAAAGTTAGCTCAACCTATGCCTACCAACTAGGTACAAGCAACCAAAACCTAACAACACAAAGAGTAACCAAAATACCAACAAGACTAGTTGCGGCCAATCAACTTCGCTACTACCTCGTTCCACTCCATTTACTGAGCCATTCGAGCCGAGTTCTGCAGAGTGGTGCAATTGGGAATTCAGTGCTACAATTTCAGTGCAGAACTAACTTTTTGAACTGAATTTCTGCGTTGCTCGTATTTTGTGGATACTGGTTCCATGATTGATCAAAAACTACACGCGGTATCAAACTTGCCAAAACAATATTTTACTCTCTGACAGTAGAGAAAAAAAATGCTGTTTCACTGAATATCAATCGAAGTATTGTTTCCTGTAACTATTGTGCTTGTAATCATTTATTTAAAAATGAAAGATAGGTTACGTTCTCCCAGCGCTTACTCAAAAATTGGCATGTGTTACAACTACACGCAAACACATACGCTCACAGTTATATTTCCAGTCCTGTGCAATACAAAGAAGAACAAAGACGGAAAGACGTATCTAGGACCGAAGTGAAACTGAGACAACAATATTTCACGCGAATCATGACCGCCCGTGCCGCCGGTCAGACGGTGACTGATGTGGGAGAACACAATTTTACACAATTTGAGGTTGCCACTTTCGAGCAACCAGTGCCTCATCTTCGTTTTTAATAAATCAATGCTTGTAATAGTTATAAGGATCGAGATTCGTGAACTGGTAGCAAAGCAATAAACACCTAAAACAACCAATCGAAAATTTAAAAGACATAACTAAAGAAATACTTCTAGGTTTCTTACCAAAACAAAAACCGAAGAAAAAAGTGTGCTGTTCCTGAGAATAGCAAAATGTGTGCAAAACTTATTTTTCAAAAAAATCTATTTTCACCAATAGTGTTTTTAAAACACGTAATTCAAGATAAAAAGTGGAAGTATTTGTTTAATATTATGAAGGTGGTAGCTTTCACAGATTCTGAGATAAAAAACGATTTTGAAGCATAATTTTGAAATAAATTGCTTTTATCACACTGCAATGCACAATGCGATTGGCCTTACCTATTTCGTTTTAGGTAAGTATTTTAAAAAAAAACTATCTACGAACATAGATAAATACTACTTGAATACAAATAATACAATAATGTAGTGGAAATATGGTTGAATTAGAAATAATTTTGGAATTACGTTTATATGTGGGAGTCAAAATTTATTTAATCGATAGGCTTAGTATTGAGCTAAACTAGGCTACATGAGTTAGCCTTAGAAAGTCATTATGATTAATAGATTTTTTGACAATGAGCCACATGGGATACGTTGCTCATTGTCAAAAACCTATTATTTTTTTTTCTTATACCATAAGAAATACGTCTGATCTTAAAGCACTTGTTCATGCACTTTATTAATCAAAATCAAAACCATTTCCCCCCAAACCACTTTGCTGAATTTCCAAACAGGTCGATAACCGTGTCAGCAAACTGGCACCTACGATATGTTTATGTAGGTACGTTTTCGTCCCCGTCGTACCTGGAGGGTAAATTGTGTTTTACTCGGGAAAATTATATTTGGGATCTCTCTGACATCCCTTCTATGACAGGAGAGCCTTGGATGGAATATTGTCGGAGAATTGAGATCAAAATATATTGGGTAAATAATATAATCTACTTTGTGTAAAATAATAATGTTGGACAATTCACACAGAATTATCTAGGCCCAAGCTAAGCAGAGCTTGTGTTATGGGTACTAGATTACCGATATACATACAATACACTACACATATTTATTTTATACATTTTATTACTAAACATAGAAAATATCCAGAACGCTCTGAACAAACATCTGCAGATCGTACACATATTTGTCCCGAGGCGGGAATCCTACCTGCGACGCAGGAGGTTGCGGGTTCGATTTTTTGAAATAAAATTGATGTGTCAATAATGTTCTTTTATATTTTTGTCGCAATCAGCCCTAAAACTGCTCTTTATGTCTCAAATTTTGTAGTTAGTTTGGTAAAAATGCTGAACGATGCTGGTTTAGAGTTTGCACTTCCCCAACTCTTCCGCGGGTTACACTAAGGAATATCCACCAGGAAGAAATGGAGTTGAGAACGAGTGTTTGGTTGGTGCACATATCACATATCTACAGATTTTACTAACCTTAGTATACTTTAGTATATAATATTATATACCTACCTACCACTCCTTTTTTTTCGGAATTGTTACTGAATTTTCATTCTTATATTAATAACTGTAGTATCAAATTCCTGTGAACTCAATTGAGTGTTGCCTTCATTCATCAACCACCACAACACAGGCTCCCGTTACAGTATATCATAGATTTCTGTAGAATCTGTAGCTATGGCATAAACAAAAAAGATCGTGTTAGTAGAATATCAAAAGGTGTGGCCACCAAAATTGCGTCAATGGCGGTGATTGATACGCGATAATGAAGCGATAATATTGTCATAGTGAGGCGATTGTGTTAGTGGAATCAGGCCCGCATTTTCTAAACCTATAAATAGCTTTTACTAAGCTTTATCCCTAAGACCTCAACACCCCGAAGGCTCGTATAAAAGCGTTACACAAATAGTCGGCGGCGCGTCCTGTGGCACACGCATGAGCGCTGATCAAACGGCATTACCCGCCTGAGCGGAGGGGACACCTCGCCGAGCACGATCTGTTTACACTGGCTTGTAGGTACAGGTTATGTGTGATCGTGGTGTGGTACCGGGCTGCACCGCGGCCGCACAGCTCAGAATTATGTGTATTGAAATTTGGAATTTATGGCATGTTTGTGGCGGGGCTGCGAGGCACGCTAGCGCCGCCACCTTTTTTATGTTATTATTACGTTGAACAAAGAAAGTTTTGAAAATTACCAGTTTGTGATACCTATTATAAGTTTTTTTAATGCCTCTGTAATAGTTTCATTTTGTAAAGCTTAGGCAGAGATACGAAGTTGCCCTTTTTGGCCATCAAACTCTATTTTCGCATCTCTGCCTAAACAATAAATAACTTATAGTAGATACCACAAAAAAAAATCCTTCGTTAAACGTTATACGATACATAGTGACGGCGCCACTTTCACTCGTGTATGCTCCTTCAAGTTCCCGCCAATTGTATGAAGTTTAGTGAAAAGCGGGTGCATTTTTAGAATGGCTCATCTCTACCCGAGGTATGCCACAAGAGCGATGTCTTAGATTATTAAACCTATGAAAAATATAAAATTATTAAACCTTCAGAGCGCGTTGATTTTCCGTAACAAAATCCTTTGAGTAGGTACCTTAAGTATTCAAAACTTGTTCCCAAAAGGCACGTGATATTCCTACCTGACCTTCTAAAACATGGGCATACTTCCAAACCATTTGGGTTTCGAAGTATGCCCATTGCTGGGGTTGTAGAGAGTAAGGCAAGAAGTTTCGGATGCCTGAATTTCTGTACGAAATGAATTCCTTTTAAGCTAAATACTAGAGCATCTACGTAGAATAATGCATGAAGAATTTAAGCAACAGCTGAAAATAGGATAATTATTTCATGCGTTACGTGTAAAGAGCTGTGTGGTGCTGGCTTAGCAATTTGCACCACCCCAATTCTTCCCGTGGGTATCGTGAAGGCTACTAAGAGATATCCACCGGGGGGCAGCGGCCCCTGCAGAACAAATCTTCCACCAAACTGCGATCCCCAACCCGCATGCCCAGCGTGGCGATTATGGGCACTACCCCCCATGAGTTAAACGCCGCGGCGAGTTAAGTGAGTTAAAGCGTTTATCAGGGGGAGGCTTGCGTTCAGCAGTGGACCGATATAGGCTATTGAGGTCAAGGTTGAGGACTTAATAGAATAAAAGAAAAGCCTGGATACCTATTACCCTATTATTACTGTATGGTGTCCTGGTCTGTCTGAAAATCAGCGCCGTTACAGCTTCGGCTTGTAGCGGCATAATGCTGAGACAGGAACCTTTTGGCCCCATAAATAACGTATATAAATTACTTTTTCATCCAACCATCTCGGAAAGAGTATTTTTAATCTTCAATATCTGAGTGGAAAAGCCGTTTTTATTCTCTAGAGGATAAAGTAAATTGAATTTAGAACATCGTGTGCACTAAGTTTGTGAATTAAAAAAAACATTAAACCTATTTACTGCTACCTCTATGGTGCCGAATATATTATACAACTTTTTTTTATTTGGTTAAAACTCAGACTTGCAACCTTCTTGGTGTTCTTTTTTCAATTTGCTTTGTACGCGGTGCTTTACGCGGCATTTTTTCACGTCATTGTTAAACCTTATCTTAAAAACAAGAAACTTGAAAACAAGTGAAAAAACTAAAATGAGTGATTCTAGCGACGAGGAAGTTTGTTTTTGCATTAATTAGTCATTTCCTCGCTGAGGTGGAATGAAAAGTTACGTGTTGCACTCGAATGCAAAGATTTTTCACCTCGTGCTCTTTTGATTCCCTCGCTAACGCTCAGGATTCTAATTTTAAATCACTCGCTGCGCTCGTGATTCAATTTTAGAATCCTTCGCTTGCTCGGTCATCAAAATTGAACACGCGGTTAAAAAGCAACTTTGCACTCTTGTTTAACAAATAACTATTATATACGTTCTACTATCCTTTGTCTCATTATATGTCATTCTTCTCTTATTTTCTTTACTGACTGTACACCTGTAATTTCTATATAATGTGTCGTGTTATGTAATTGTTTCCAAATAAATGTATTTTCTTTCTTCTTCTTTCTGTCCACCCCCATAACACACTATACGACACAGGTTCATGATAATAAATCAAAGCCCTAATCCCGGATAACAAGGTCGCAGCTGCAAATGGGGGCCATTATGTGACCTCACCTGTGTGCCCTAAAGGGTTTCACTTTTATGGCCCTCGCTTCATACTTCATTATGACAAAAATTATCGGCTTTGTAATTACAGTAAAATATGCCTTGGGTCAGCCGGTTGTTACCTTTTGCGGAGGTCCCAGGTTTAATCCAAATTTTTCATACAATTTGTTAGGATGAATTTGAATGTTAGCAAGACTTGGAGAGTATAAGCTCACTGATTGCTGAACTTCAATCAAGATTTGAGCTAAGAACGAAGATTTGAAGTCTTAGTCATTTTCGACCAATAAAGGAGGTGGATTAGGGAGACCATAATGGACGTAGTTCAACTGGACTGTACAGCTTCTGCACAGCAAAGATGGGCATATAAATAGGTTGAGAATGTTAAAAGTATTTTGTCGTGTTGTAAATTATTTTCGTTAGATAGTTTATTTTAAAAACTTTGTTTTTGTCATACAACTTACGTACAATTTTCTGTGGTTCGGCGAAAATCAGTGAAGTTTGCGGCTATGCTACATTAAAAAGGCTACAAAGTTCCCGCGTTGTATTTTCCTTTGCGCGGAATTTATTAATTAAACGAAATCGCTTATTCATCTCGTGGTTTTGGGGAAAAATTCAAGAAATTACGGGTTGTTTTTGTGCCGTGACTTTTTGTCTTCTTATTTGCAGCATTTTGAGATAATTATTTAGAATCCCTATTTGGACGAATTGCGTAATGGTCTGGTCAAAAAGAGAAGAGTCATGGCGTTACGGTGAACTAACACTTTTAGTCGTACTGCAATGACAGAGCAGTGTTATCAACGCTACACAAGTAGTCAATTGGCACACGAGCGCCCTGCAATTCCCACGACTCTTCTCTTTTTGAACAGACTCTACTTGACGAACCGTTCATAATAACCGACCAAAAACGATTTGAACGTAAAGCGTTTTGGACGACCTGCTCGCTCATTCTGCTTTCTTTGCCAATTAAGTGTAGTAAGACTGCGCCTTAGGCCAGTCGCAGCCAGCACGTGAAACTGAGGTGGCGGCGGCGCCGTCATAGTTCCACGATCACGTTGTCCGTTGTACGAGAAGCGGAACAGAGGCGAAACTGCCTGTTCTAACGCATAGATTAGACTATGATTTCTCTCTTTTTCCGCGCGATTCCGCCGATCTACTCGAGTTCCAGCCACATCTCCGCGCTTGGAAGAAGGAGGCGAGTTCTTTGAATTCTTGACGTTCCCGCTAATCGAACTTGTCGACAGTGTACCTATACCGTGTCCATTTTGAATGAAGCATAAACGTAAACAAACCGCCCATTCTTAACCTAAAATTCACTTTGTTGACGCGTCCTTTTATACGTAATTTACATTACTTGTCGATTTTAGAGATAAATAATTGTAAGCAATTTTTATTGAAGGGAGGAAAAAAAATCCTTCAATAAAAATTGCTTACAAATAATTATATCTGAAACTCGACGCCAAGCGAGATTTTGTTATTTGTGTCGTATTTTGTTTACTAACATGCTTAATTCAAAATGGATAAACCATAGTACTGACGAGAAGTGAACCTCGAACTGCGGATTCGCTGATTATGGACTCGCCTTCTAATGTGAAACCACCCTAATACGATTGTGGTCAATAGCATCCAAGATAAAACGTGCCGTAACAAAACGTAATAAGACTAATGACTCTTCCCCAATCCGCAATTTATTTTTTACATTCAATCGACTTGAGCGATGTGATGAATCAATGATGGATGATACGGATTTGATTGATCACTACCTGTTTTAACGAATGTGTAGATTTTTCCATTTTGTATCGCTTTATTTGAAACCAACTTCAAAAAGGAGGAAGTTCAATTCGACTGTATTTTTTTAAATGTTTGTAACCTCTTTACACCAAAACTACTAAACGGATAGGGCTGAAAATTGTAATCCTGGAATCAAATATAGGCCACTTTTTGCCCTATAAATCAGTTCCCGTGGGACATAAATCACCTTTAAACATTTCCATAGCAACAACGGACATAGGACGGAGCAAGTTATTCTATATACGCGATTCCATATTTACGGTCGCGTTTCGTCTAAAATAGTATGTCATGCCTCGCTCGCCATCTTTGTTTTCTTTTTCTTCATGGTATAATTTGTTGCCAGTACATTGTTTCGATAAAAGGGAGAGTCTGTTCAAAAAGAGAAGAGTCGTGGGAATCGAGGGCGCGCGTGTGCCAATTGACAACTTTTATTGCGTTGACAACACTGCTCTGTCATTGCAGTACGACTAAAAGTGTTATAATAGTTCACTGAAACGCTAAGACTCTACTCTTGCATCATATGATAGCGATGCACGTTATGATTACCTAGTGATCTATTGTACGCTCTATTGATTGATTGATCAACAAAGAGCGATACATTTTTCTGAGTTGATAAATCATCAATCAAGCCTACAAATCTATATTACTCATCGGTTCACGATGTTGCTTGTTTATAAGTTATTTTTAACTGACTTCAAAAAAGGAGGATGTTCTCAATTTGACTGTGTACTCAATGAACGTATCGACAGTGTAAAATGCCTGTAGAACTCTCTGAAATTCTATTTACGCTGAGGTCCCTAAAGCAAAGACCTGAAGTAAACCTGAAGCTCACACTAAAACTTAACGTAAACTTTCATGCTAGAAATCCAAATCCCTACCCACTAAGCTCTAGAACTATCTATCCTACTAATATTATAAACGCGAAAGTTTGTAAACTTGTATGAATGTTTGTTGCTCTTTCACGCAAAAACTACTGAACGGATTGGGCTGAAATTTAGCATGCAGGTAATTCTAATCCTGGAATCAAACATAGGCTTACATATACTTTTTATACCATAAATCAGTTCCCGTGGGATGATTCACTTTTTAATGTTTTCATAGGACAACGCGTGCGAAGCCGCGGAGCGCAGCTAGTATTATAAACGCGAAAGTTTGTAACCAAGTGTGTATAAACATGTATGTATGTTTGTTGCTCTTTCACACAAAAACTTCTGAACGGATCGGACTGAAATTTTGCATGAAGTTAGTTCTAGGCCTGGAATAACACATAGGCTTTTATCCCATAAATTAATTTCCCGTGGGATAGGCGTGCGAAGCCGCGGGGCGCATCTAGTGTAAAAATAACCAAACGCAAAACGGCAACTTTTGTCGCATAATACCCGCTGCATACCAAGTGGGCGAACAAAGCTAACCAGCTTATTGCAATCTTGTACAAAGACTCGGAGGTAAAATTGAAAATCCTTTAGAAATGCTCGAAGCTTGCATATTGTAAAGACCGCTTTGTCAGGGTAGATATTTAGTGTTGATAAAATGTGTCTATGCTTTCAGTTTTAAGGAATTTACAACGCATTCATTAAGACCGTGTGCATTTTTATTATGTACATTTAAAGGATAACATATATTTTTTTAATATTTGTTAATAATTAGATTTTTTGTAATAATAGTAAATAATGTCTTCAATCAAAGAGTTTTGTTTATTAATATTACTTTATATACCCACTTCTTTCCTTTGACTGTACTTTATTTGCCTTGAACAATAGATTGTTTCGATCATTTCGAGAGCGGTCCCATTCGCCCGAAGAAAAGTAATAAAATTAAATCAATCCGACGAAAGGGACCCCGGTCCCTTTCCTAGCGGTCCCACTTGACGGCCATGAAAATCCATGAAAAAACTTTAAAAATTCGAGTCGGTTTATAGTTTTTTTAAAACAAAATCAATTATTTAATTTGTAGTTTGTTAGATGGCCCAGTGTGTTTCAGCCCTAACAATGCACGGTGCACATCGGGTGATTGCCCTAGATTATTGGCAATCAAGCAATCTCCAATCCATTATCCATCCAGCTCGATAACATATGCATATAGCAATCATACGGTAATCCATATTGCTATTGATAAATAGCTGTTATTGCTAGATAGTTGCTATTGATAAACAGCTGCTATTGTTTGTTATGATGGTGAAACACTTGGGTTGAATCACTGTGCAAAATTATTGTGATACCTATATTTGAAACTGGTTTCTGCCCGTCGCTTCGCAGGCGTTTTTTCCGCGTTGCTTTTTTGATTAATTTCTCGAATAAAACTTAGTAGGTATCTTATACCTATCACAACAGTCTTTATTTGATAAAAACCTATCACCCACTTTGTTTGATCCATGTAAAATGGATCACCTGTATGTATATGAACATATATATATTTATATATATATATATATAATGTATATAAACATTTTGTTTATACCTACCTACCTATAAACTAAAAACACTAATAAAGAATTACAATTATAATAATATGGTTTTCTCATAAATGCCATTGTCAGAACTGGACCAAATTTAAAAAGGACTACACGGAAAGCACCAGCTTTCAAATAAATAAAGAATCCTCAAAATCGGTTCACCCAGTCGAAAGTTCTGAGGTAACAAACATAAAAAATATAGACGAATTGAGAACCTCCTCCTTACTTGAAGTCGGTTAAAAATACATTTTACCTCAGTCAGCTGTTGAAACCTTTAGAAATTGATTACGAGCGGCAGTCACACAATCCCCGCGCCTCCGCCCGCCAGACATTCTCTTTGAGTTGTTCATTTGCTTTTCATTATCATTACGCGACGTGTCACGAAAATATGTGAATTTGTGTGTGTACCTACTCCGTTCTAGATTCCAAGATGTTTTATCTACCGACTTCAAAAAACCTCCTATTATTAAAGTCAAAAAGAAGAAAAAAAGAAGGATATCTTGAAGGTCTAATGAAGGTTCTCAATTCGACTGTATTTTTTTTATTTACGATTTTCATAATCCTTTTTTTATATGAAAACTGGTGCTTCCCGTGTGGTCCTATTTTAATTTGGTTTAGTTCTGACAGTGAAATCCATGAAAATTCATGAAAAAACTATAAAAATTGAAGTCGGTTTATAGTTTTTTTAAAACAAAATTAATTATGTCTAATTTATTTTTAAAACTTATTTGAAATTTCTTCTTAAGATAACACCATTATCAAGTACATTTGTACACTCTTCTGATTGTATTTCCAACAAAAACCAATCTGCGATTGAAGTTGCAATGAATCGTAGTTCTGATGAAGCTGTATAGCGTGTAGTAGATCGCTACGCGTCGCGAATGATACCCGTCAAAATGTATATGGTCTAAAATTCGCTACGAAATGACACGCTACGTAAAGGGAACTCGTGCATTATTGAAATTAGTTTTTTATGACTATCTATTACTAAACTATCGTAGTTTGTGTTAACGACCCTTTGCATTTTGTTTTGTGGCGTTTGTTGCATTTCAACAACGTAGGTTATGTTATTTTAGTAGATTAGGTAGGTAATGCCAGAGTCTATTAAAAAAGCAGTATGTTTATCAGTTATTAAAGCTCGTGTAAAGGAGTTTTTCCTGTCAGAGAGGTGAATATTGGTACTTACTATTTGTTTATGTATTTATATAGTTTAATACATACATGTATATTTAATATTATGTTAGGTTTATCGATTTATATTTATATATTGTTTCTTTATTTCTTTTATAAATATATTCAAAATGGTGTATAATCTATTTTACAGTCTTTGGTACACCCCTGCCTGGAAGAGATCGCTTCGAAGCGATAAGGTCGCCCATTGTACTAGTTTTATGTTTTGAATCCATGTACCTCGTGTTATTTTTATGATGTACAAATAAAGAATTTTTGTATTGTATTGTATTATTTGATTGTAATTTTCTTTTTCAATAAAGTTACATTACATTTTTTGAAATAAGTTGTTTTCAAGAACTTTTGTCACAGGTACCAGGAGAACAAAGAAACAAAGAGCACCTGCGACGCTAGCAACTCACTGACACGAACGATCTCTGTTTTCCGTACTGAAACTAATTCTCTGAATGGTAATGAGTTTCTCTGCACTTCTGAAGTAAAAGCTTTTATCCATTTACACCCAGTAGCTCGGAAAGCACGTAAGCCGTTGGTCTTGCGCCTTAACTCTCCCCGGTCGTCTGTCGTCCCATCGGATTATGAGGGTGAAGGAGAATAGAAAGTGCATTTGTATTTGTCTATAATATGTCCTGCGCATCTGGCTAGCCTCCGATGTGTCTGGCCGCCGTGATCGAAATTCTACGTGAACATCACTTTCATCCTTGATGATAGCACGAACATATGGCAGTCACTAGTGCCATATGTTCGTGCTATCATCATCATTATTTCAACCTTGTATCACTGTTGGATATGGATATCCAGAATAAAAACTAGCTTATGTACCTATCATATACCCTTCCCTTTGTAAAATGTATCACCATGTCAAATAAAAAAAGTTTTCCGACATTATTTGTGTATTCGAATCGCTATCTAATCGTTTTGTAGAACACAGATTGCTCAGTACTTTAAGAAATACAAATGCACCTATGTAAGTATTCGGTTTATTCTTATTTTATAGCATAATGGAGATTGAGTTGTATTTTTGCAAATAAGAACTAAACAGAATTAATTAATGACGGATACATAAAAATTTTTGAGCGCCATCGATTTACACCGCTGATAACTTGGCCATGACCCCCATTCTATGACAACGCTAATGAGTTTCTCTGTTCTCTTGTAATTTCGGGATTCCAAACTTTTTGCTGTGTAAACGGACCTTTTTTAACCAAACTGTTGAGGTCGAGAATACAATTTTCAAAGCGGTCGCGAAAAAGGACAATGGCGGTAAACGTTTGTGTGGATTTTAGCGCAATTTACGAAATTACGGTGTTAACCGACGGAGCGAGCGAGGCTCGCTTTAATTCTACTTATTTTTTCAGAAAATGTGAGGGAAAAACTTATTTTCCTGTAGTACCTAACAACCAATCAAAAGCAATCATTAAAAAAAAGCAAAGCATTCTCTTAAAAACCTAGTACAATACCAACTCATCAGTGAAACAATGGTTTAAAGTTATAATTATAACTAACTAGCAGCGCCTCGCAGTTTCATCCGCGTACATCCTGTTCCCGTAGGAATTCCTAAATAAAATATAGCCTGTGTCACTTCCTGAAAAGTAAGCTTTCTAATAGTGAAAGATTTTTTTAAATCGGTCCAGTAGTTTCGGAGCCTATTCCATACAAACAAACAATCAAATATTGTCTCTTTATAATATTATATTGTTAGTAAAGATTAGTATTATTATAGAAAATAATCACACTAATATTATTAATGCGAAAGTTTGTATGGATGGATGTAGGGTAAGATCAGGATAGTTGCCTCACTTTTCAAAAAAGCTCTTTTACGAAAAAATATGTACTTTATTAGAATAATGCAAGATGTATACCAAAACATTGGTCTTTGATCTATTATATTAGCCTATTTTCTTAAACATATTTAATCATGGTTTTTAGTAAATCCTGTTTTAATTGACCTCTAAACAAAGGGATAGTTGCCTACTCAAGCGGATAGTAGCCTATCGACAAAAATGCTTCGGAGGATACTTGCCTCGTGCGGGGATAGATGCCTAACTTAAGATTTTTTTAATAAAAACAAGTTATATTGATTAAAGTAATCAGTCTTTATTAGATATATGCTGCAATCTTTTATTAATAACTAATTAACATTATCAATTATACTAAAAAACTATCAAAATATAAATTGGTACGTTGGGGTAATATCGGCCGCAGGGTACAGACTATATGAAATTATTTCAGCCGAATTAAGATATATTTTCTAATGCTGTCAACATTTTCTCAGATGCTATTTGATGGCGTACGCCGACGCCATCAATTACCATGCATAACAGCATTAGAAAATATAGTTTAATTCAGCTGAAATTAATTCAATACCGTCTTTCAATGTACATTTCAGATGGATGTATTTTCTGACTTTTTGCAAATTGTATTACAAAAATTATGAAAACTAAAATTTTTTCCAAAGATGTTTTAAAATGTACAAGTAAATACCATTCGATACCCCATTTGACCTGTGCCCCTTATAAAATTTCGACATCACAATTTGTTTCGAAAATTTTCATTTCAATTTTTTTGTAAAAAACAAATTAATAGCTCAGTAGTTGCTGAGATAGGTATTCAAGAGGAAATAGGGTCAGGTTTTGACCTTTTGGGTACCTACGGAACCTTAAAAAAGGATTGACATAGCGAGACCATAAGGGTTTCGTGCCCGAACTAAACCCTAAAAACACCAAGAGAAACAAAATTGTCTTCGCTAATTAAAGAATTCATGGTTGGGGATAGTTGCCCTAGGGCGACTATCCGCAAAAGTAACTAGGGCGACTATCCTTTTTGATACGGATACTTGCCCTTTTTAATTGCAAAATAAATAAAAACTATTCAACAATAAAACATAATAAACAATGTAATTCAAACCCTAATGCATGCAAAGAAACAATAAGTTGACTGAACCAACGAACAATAAAAAAAATATTCAATAGAGATTACTTATCAATATAATTTCAACGCCCGTCGAAGTTTCGCCGCGGAAGATATTTACTCGCACGGACGAAACGCGTGCGCCGAGTCTGAGGGTTCACATGGCACTGAGGTCTGCGGGAGGGGCGCTTACAATTATAGTAAAGCACTAATGCCACTGACGCTTCTAACATAGTGTTTTCAAAACCGCGGCAAGTATCCCACTGAGGCAACTATCCTGATTTTACCCTATGTTTGTTACCTCTTCACGCCAAAACCACTAAACGGATCGGTCTTAAATTTTGCATACAGGTAATCTAATCCTGGAATCAAACATAGGGTACTTTTATAAATCAATTCCCGTGGGATTAAAAACACCTTTTAACGTTTCCATAGGAACAACGCGTGCGAAGCCGCGGGGCGCAGCTAGTAATGAATAAAGTATTTGATTCTTTTCACTTCTGTCCATAACGCTTGAGTAAAGAGAAAAAGCTCAAGCAATAGCTTGAGCTTTTTCTCTTTACTCAAGCGGCGCAGCAAAAGAGGTTTCTCCTTAGGTCTAATAAGACCTAAGGAGAAACCTCTTTTGCTGCGTTGCAAATAATTCAAGACAATTGTTTTCACGCAAGGTATAAGGTTTGTGCATTCCGCGAATAGATAAACGTGATCGATCAGTTAGCCTAGCCTTCTTTGACGACCTGAGTTTGATGACCTATGGTCGGTGACGTTTCTGGCGAAGTGAGGAAGTATTGCTGTAACACAGAAGGTATGATAACCGTTGCCTCAACATTTGCTACACTGCTGGACGCAGGCCTCCCCCTGATAAGCGCCTTATTGGCGTGCGCCTTATTGGAGTTTATCTCATGGAAGGTAATGCTCATAATCTCTAAGCTGGCTGGGAATGCGGGTAGGGGATCGCAGTTTGGTGGTATAATTTTTCTGCAGGGGCGCTGCTGCCCGCCCTCCGGTGGATATCCCTTAGTCGCCTCTTACGACACCCGCAAGAAGAGTTGGGGTGGTGCAAATTCCCGCTGCGGGAACAATAAATAAATAAGTAAGTTATTATTTCTTTCAGAACCTAAAACTCATACATTGGTGCTTTTTGTTCTACGTCTTGGTTTCTTCAAGTCATATAAATATACGAGTATTGTGTACGTACAGTGGAGTTAATTTTTATTTAAAAAGTAATCGGTGTATAAACATACAATAATTACAAATTCCCACACAGAAAAATTGGTAATCTCTCCGAAGTAGCACAAATTGCTATCTCGTAGAGGTTTTCATTATGAATTTTAGCGGGTTAACTACGAACCTTGTTTGTGTTGGAAGAACACAAACGTTTCATCCCTTAACGACGGACATCTTCAGGGCGAGTGCGGTTCTTCGTAGAGGTTTATTTAAAAAAATACTTCTTGTATCTAGGACGACCATACAAATAATAAACAGTAGTGTAGTGACTCATTCGTTTACCAATTTTAATGATTCCATTACGTATTTACTGCCGGCACCCATTCGCGGTCCATTTCCGGCCGCAATAGTAATTTCATTAGCCATTTATTTGTCAAAATGGTCACAATTGCCAATTCACCTGATTAAATATTAATTTGCGTGTGGCAGTGGGGACTTTAACCAGCTCGCTTTGTTGCTGACGCAAGGTAATATACAAGTCTCTAGATCATCATCATCATCATCAGCCTATATTAGTCTACTGGGTAGTGGGCGCCATAGAGCCCTGTCCGAAGGGCGTTCTACACTACGTTCGCCATGTCGCGGTCTCCACAAAAAAATACAAGGCTAGATTACTTTATTTAAGTAGGTTCTTAATCTCCAATTCTTAAACTTGGTTTTGTTAATAGGTCCCATTTAATAATAGTTTTTTACATAGGCCCTGAATCAACAGTGGGTGTAGGAGATCAGCTTATGTAATTCATTACGTTCCGGAAAAACAATTTTTTTTGTCAGAGGTATATTACAAAGAATTAAGACCAACATATAAAAAAACCAGGCAATTTAAAAACATGATGGGTAAACCTGCAGTTGACGCTTTCGCCGTGTCAGTGAATTACCAATAACCCTGTATTGGAAAAGTATGAGTACAGAGATTAAAATTGGTAGAGAAGACTTGCAGAAACACAACGTGGGCTTAAAATATGGACCTTAACTGAAAACCAGCGCCATATTGGGCAAATGTTGCAAAATGCTGAGATGGTCTTTTTTACCAGTATAATTTCTTGTTTGTTTTTGGGTAAAATAAACGAAATTTATCCTTATCTAAAAATATCACATCACATATTTATTATAAACGCGAAAGTTTGTATGGATGGAATGATGTCTGTTACTTCTTCACGCTAAAACTACTGTACGGATCTGGCTGAAATTTTGCATACAGGTAATTCTAACCCTGGAATCAAACATAGGCTGCTTTTCATCTCATAAATCAGTTTCCGTGGGATGAAAAATAACTTTTAACTTTAGGAACAACCCGTGCGAAGCCAGCTAGTTAACTTTTAACTTTAAGTTCTTTGTTCTATTACGTAGATTTAGGTCGGTATAATCATAAATTGTCAGACGTGTCACACAAACCGTTTACATCCTCTCGAGACTTTTTATAAGGTAAACGATATCAATTTTAATATTCATAAAAGTTCTATAAAACTAGTTACGGAAGATGTCGCCTGAATGATGATAAATGTGAAGTGGGGTTGGGAGATACTGCATGAGGTAAATGCAGTTCCAAGATGGCGCTCATGAAGATTTATATCTGCTTGCTTGCACGGGCATAGGTGGGACTCTGATAACCATTGTAATTATTAAGTATGTTTGTAGCTTTCTAGGTTTAAAGTTGTTAGTTTTGTCTCCTAATCTTACGAGGAGTACTTATGGCGAAATAATGGATTTCTCTTTCTTTCTAGGTCCTGCTTTTTATGTTTAGTGAATAAGTAACGTAATGTGTTATAATGACTTTATGTAATTTAAGTAAGCTCATTGGACAAGTGTAATATTTTATAACTAAGATTTTGACATTATTCTCTTCACATTGCATGATATTTTGATGCACCTACTGTTCAAACACAATTGTATGGTTGTTGCTGAATAAATGATTTATGATTTTATTTATGATTTTTAAATGTTTAACAGTCATCTAGTACCGATAATACAAGCTCTGCGCAGTTTAGGGCTGGATGGATTGTTTTTTTTAGTACATGTTACTCAAGGGATGAAAGTAACTTATTTAGTCCCAAGACGGGGTTTGGAAAATATTTCGCCGTAATATGCGTATTTAGGCTTTTTTTGATGATTACTCAAAATCTGCAGTAATTTAGCATGGCTAGAAAAATGGTTAAACCTCTCTAACTTTACTCCTTGATCGCATTCGGGTAAAAACTTTACATGCTCTTTACGTCGCATATGTGCATATACAGTTACATATGACAAAGTTAGCGGTATTTTTAAAAAATATTCCAGAGTTTATTCGTGAAACTTATTGCAGTTTAGCGTTGAAATATTGTTATTGTTGTGTTCTGGCAGAAAATATGCAAAACGTAGAAAAGTTTTGCTCATTTTGTTGTTACGTTCTAACGGGAAGGCATGTAGCATGCGAATTTTGCTGATATTGTAAGAGATTTTATCTCAGAAATCAAATGATATCATAAAAATATTCGACTTCAACAAGCTCCAGTTTTTTTAAAATAATTAGATCCGTACGTAGCGTTACGTACGTATTACGTAGCGTGTTTTTTGAAGCAAATTTTATTCTAAACAAATTTTAGTGTAAACTAGACAATGGTGTCAATTCAGATGTCGACAAAACTAATATTAACTAATTTGACAGGACTTAAAATGTGGCTATCCCTGTCAAAACGATCCAAATAATAAGGATGGCATCATGATTAGTCCTGTCAGATTAGTTTAGTCTAGTTTTGGCAACATCTGAATATCAAACAATTTTATTTTACAAACAATTTATTTATTTGTAACGAATTACATGGTTAATATAAGTATTGGAATTCGATGATGCCCGCAGTAGTTTTTAGTAAAAACTGTGTCGCAGACACCATCGCCCTCCTCACAGACAGGATGTTACATTACATAATATTTTAAACTATTACATAGGTTAGTTACAATAATGACTAAATGTCTATTTAATGTTAATATCTATGTTTATATATTTTTTTCAAAGGTTGGTAAGTACAAATTTAAGAAAATACAATAGAATACACATATTGTTTAATAATTTAATGTAAATTTAATGTACACCATTACCAAAAATCTTAGATTTTATCTCGTCATTAAATAAAATATTGACATACCTTCTTGTTTCCTAAAAAAATCCTAGTTTATATACGAAGAAATACGCTACAAATACCATAAAAAAACGGATATTTACCACAACCAATTTATATATTATGATGATAATGAATTCGTCAAAAAAATACCTGGGAGATATTATTCACGCCTATAAATCAGAGAAACATTAAAAAGTTCGCTGCTGCAAAAGTTAGGATATTTCCTTTAAGCCATAGTTCTAGAATTTTTTGTTTAAAAACCAATTCTAAGCGACACTAATAAAGCTCGAAGTGTGGATTGTTGTAAAGTTACAAAAGTGCAGGAAAGCTTCTCTAGTTCTCGGAGACTAGAGGAATGAAATTGTTGAGTAAATTGTTTGGGAACTTAAAATGCTGGGAAAGAATAATAAAACCGGCCAAGTGAGTACCATTATCTGTAAAGCAATAAAATCATCTAACTGTGACAACTCATGGTAGACACACTGTTGTGTGAGCCCCCTTAAAAAAATACTTCTGTTTTTCAGTATTTATTGATACAGCGGCTACAAAAATACATTATTATAAAAGAAACAAGAAAGGAGATATAAAAAGATTATAATCAAATAGATACTTAGAAATTTAGAACTGGTATTTACAATGAAGCAATTGAGCTAGCTGCAGGCTGTTGTAAACAATCTACAAGTAGCTCAACTGATCCAAATAAATACTAGTCAAAAGCGTCCTCTCGTCGCAATGCTGACGAGATGCGCTACTTACTAGCTATCGGGACTTTTACGAAAATACACTAGCATCGCCTCGCGGTTTCACCCGCGTAGTTCCCGTTCCCATGGGAATTCCGGGATAGAATATAGCCTATGTCACTCCCTGAAAAGTAAGCTTGTTATTGATGAACGATTTTTTTAAATCGGCAACCAGTTTCGGAGCCTATTCAATATAAACAAAGAATCAAATCTTTCTTCTTTAAAATATAATTTGTAAAGATATATCCTTATTTAAAGTACCGACTGTAGATGCGCAATATCATGAGATTACACAATATAATCCGTGCATTACACAATATAATGCGGTAAGTTAATGCCATTTTCATGCTAAAATTTCACAATATCGCACAATCCCGTTGTAAATTTGTAAATGCCGAAATTTGCAATGCACGTTCAAACATATTTAATAATACCTGTTTAAATCATGGATTGCAAATAATTAAATTTATGGCTGTTGTGTTTCAATTTGATTGAATGTAAAATTAATTGAATTTTGTGGCTTACATGAAGCCATAAAATATGCGATTTTTATAGTTTTGGAATATTTTATATTTGTATAACAAACTTTTTGATACTGCGTTACAACTACTTCGAAAATAGAAGGAAAAAAGCGGGAAAGCGGCAATCTGATCTTCATTTGTTTTTTCGAATTGTAGAGTTTTGTTTATACTTTCGTAAAGAAGATATTTGTAGAGTTCGCGCCACGACTCAAGTACTTTAGACGCGGCGCTGCTATCGCAGATCTATAGTAAATAAATCAAAATATTCGTTTTATTTACAATAATTATGGTCTTCTGGTCTAAGAGGTCTTGTTCCGGAAATTTCGCGGACAAATTCGCTCGTAGGTAGGTATCCAGTATTTCACGATAGTGTTCGGAATTATGTAGTTGTCCTCTTTTGCCGTAAGACTTGAGTCGTGGCGCTGACTCATGAGTTCAACTGATTCAGCAACCTCTACGAAATTCGTCGTAGCAATCTCTACGGAAGTCGTCGTAGCACTCTCTACGAAATTCGTCGTAGCAACCTCTACGAAATTCGTCGTAGCAACCCCTACGAATAACATCAAGCGAGCTTTTAGGCATTTCTTTTTTGTGGTGTAGCGCTGTTTCGTACCAAATTTTTCGCACCACAAGACAAATCTAATAATAATTGTTTCGTTTCTCATCGCTTGTTTTTAAGATTTTCATTTCAACCCACTAATTTATAAAAGAGCCTTAGTGAAGTAAAATCTTGGAAAAGTACAGTCAGAGAAAAAAACACAAACCTACAACTATACAAACTATCGTAGTTTGACGAATTAATTACGGATGTAAGAGGGTTAACTACGTACTCTGCTAAAGATAACGATAGATGAAACATTGGTGTTCTTCCAACACAAATACATAACGTCTGTAAGCGGGTTCGTTATACCTTCCTTATCATTAAGTAAGTATACCAATATCGACACTTCATCTATTAACAAGAAGGATTAAATTCTCTTGCGCAATTCACTGACAGTCCAATTCCAACTACCCTAGAACTAAAGACAATTTCAAGTCATTGTCGCTTGTTTAAAAGGTTCAAATTGCCTTATTTCAGTCTCCTTTATCAATAACTATAACTTTAAAGTGTATGTAGTGCAGGCATGCACGCCATTTCAACACTCTTTCTCTGGTACAAGAGGTTCAAATTGCGTTGACTCTAACTTCCATGGCTTGAATTGTATAGTGCAAGCATGCTCGGGAAACTAAGGCATTATTCATAGCCTGTGAGCTGAGCTCAGATACGATGCATTCGAGGCAAACATCATATGGTATCGTATACATTATAACGACCAACTTGTGTTAATGCATATGAAGACAAGAAGATTACTCCTGGTACTAGCTACGACCCATACTAATACTAGATATTACATCACATATACTAATATTATAATGCAAAAGTTTGCATGTATAGATGGATGAAGAGTTATGCTCGGAGTCTCTGTGAAGGACAGGACTCCTAACGAATACATCCGACAAGGAACCAAAGTTATCGATATAGCTCAAAGAATTAGCAAGCTGAAGTGGTAGTGGGCGGGCTGTATCTGGCACAGCTGTGTTTTTAAGTGGAGACCGCAACTTAGTAAATGTAGTGTAGGACGCCCTCTGGCCAGGTGACGACGGAAACGAAAGACTACAGGTAGATTCTGGATGCGTCAACGTGGTACTCATTAGGGGAGGCCTATGTCGAGCAGTGGGCTAATATAGGCTGATGATGATGATGGGTGGATTGGACGCTTTCTTTTTTATGGAATATCACCATTAAGGGCTCGTTTACACTGGACTGCACGTCTCAAATACAGCAGACGGCTGCAATCGCCTGCAGTTACGCCTTCCAGTCCGTGTACCGGGGCAATGCAGCCAGCGCAGCGTCTTGGGTACGCTTCGACTGGTATTTATATGAATCAGTTGAGCTACCTGTAGATTGTTTGCAACAGTCTGCAGTTAGCTCGTTTGTTAATTATATGTCGATCAGTTCGTGTAAACGAGCCCTTAGGGGTATATATTGAATATGTTACATAAACACCAACACTTCAGCATTACCGATAGCAGGAAACAAAAAGCGTATATTTTACAAAACGTATATTTTACAGAACATATATTTTACGAAAAATATCGCATCGGGAAGTCAGAGCATTATTGAAACATCGGGAAAATGCGATAACGTGAGAATTTATTGAATGTTTACAGATTATTTTACGTACTTACGTAATACTATTTTACACTGTTTGTTATACTGTTTGTAGGTACAGTGAATTTTGTGGATAGGTGATATTTTTTTCTTAGAAACGGTTATTTAATAACGGATTATATCCCAGAGCTAAAGTAGCTACCTACAATTAAATAAGAAATCGACTCCGATTTTTAATCAACAACTAACACGTCAATGGTTTCTTAACAGCTGGGTGATATAGTGTTAATATCGCTCAAAGCGATAAGGCCGCCCCTTGTACTTGATTCTCTACATTTCTCTACAGTTATTACTCTAGCAAAAAAAACTACATTAAATGTACAAAATGTCCTATCATAATTTCAAACGCAAATAATTAATCGGCAATTTCTGCACGCAGTGAAACAATTAGATGGTTCATAGATAAATGTAGTCTTATTTGATCATGTTTGTTCTCATATAAGGACATAATTAAAAGGAACCTAGCGGCTAGAGTTAGTATAATATGGTGCCTCAACTTTTTATTATTATAAATTTTTATATTTTTAAATTCTGCCTCTTTTTATTAACCAAACCAATTGTATGTGTGTATTTTATGTAACAAATTACTTACTTACAGTTTCACACGCGATTTCTGAGATAAAAATAACCTTTATTATGTTAATGCAGATCTCGAACAATATGCAAACATTTAATAAACAAACTATGTTTTTATATCCAGCCTTTACGTGTAGTATTTTCGTTCAAAATTGTAATAATCCAAACTTCCAAAATTTTGCTTTAAAATTCATTCAAAAGTTTGGTTAACGCACAGTTCCTGTATCACATTCACTGCAAATCAATACAGATTACTGATATATCCCGTAGCAGGAAAACAAATTCAACTTTGTGAATATAAAAGCTTTTAAAAGTGGACATAAAAGCTTTTATAGCCTGTTTACTGACAGCCTCTATTTGATTTCGATTTAGTACGGCGTCCCTATCTGTCACATCACACTTATACTAAAAATGCGAATGTTTGTATAAAAAAATAGAAAAAATATGCTGAAGAATTCACAAAGCATTATCTAGGCCTAAGTTTAGCATAATAAATTGTGTTAGACAATTCACACAGCATTATCTAGGCCTAAGTTTAGCATAATAAATTGTGTTAGACAATTCACACAGCATTATTTAGCCGCAAGCTAAGCAAAATAATTAGTGTTGGACAATTCACACAGCATTATTTAGCCGCAAGCTAAGCAAAATAATTAGTGTTGGACAATTCACACAGCATTATTTAGCCGCAAGCTAAGCAAAATAATTAGTGTTGGACAATTCACACAGCATTATTTAGCCGCAAGCTAAGCAAAATAATTAGTGTTGGACAATTCACACTGCATTATCCAGCCCCAAGTTGCATAGTAAATAGTGTTGGACAAATCACACAGCATTATCTAACCCGTAGCTAATCAGAGCTTGTGTCATGGGAACAAGATGACTGATATACGTATTATTACAATACATTATATAGATCAATATATCTTTGAGAAAAACAGCAAAATATTTGCAGATCGTACAAACATTTGTCCGAAAGCGGAAATAGCACATGGGATAAATTGTATCCCATGAACCATGATTTTTATCCCACGAGAGTTGCTTCATAAAATGTAATTTCTGCTCACCACTTTTTAACCGACTCAAAAAAAAGGAGGAGGTTCTCAATTCGACAGTATTTTTTAAATCTTTGTTACCTCTGAACTTTTCACTGAGTGGTCCGATTTTCATGTTTTTTTTGTCATTTGAAAGCTGGTGCTTCCCGTTTCTCATTTTTAAAAACTAAATAAATTATTCGCTAACCACTTTTTCGTAAACCAAGTTTTTAGTAGGTTTCCCTGT
Organism: Eupithecia tripunctaria; assembly: GCA_955876795.1. Classification (NCBI taxonomy): domain Eukaryota; kingdom Metazoa; phylum Arthropoda; class Insecta; order Lepidoptera; family Geometridae; genus Eupithecia; species Eupithecia tripunctaria. The sequence goes on from OY041620.1 coordinate 11,056,155, forward strand.
ACCTACCAAACAACCACCATTTGTAGGATTAATATGGACGTCTCATAACATATTCCTTTGCATGAAACCAAAACCTTTGTGAGATTAAATGTAACTAAGCCTAGCTTTGCTTTTTGGAACAAAGATGGGCTTTGCATCAACTTAGCTAATAACATTTAGTACTAGTTTCTGTCCGCGGCTTGGCATGTATTGTTTCTATAGAAAAGTTCAAGTTATTTTTAGTCACGGAGAGGGTGTATAGTGGGAGTAAGCCGAAAAGGGATGATTTTGAGCTCCGAAGATCAAATTGTGATTTAGTTTTTTTGAAATTCTAATGTTATATTTAATTTTTTGCACAGAATAATATTAATTTTTGTTCCTATTTGCGTTTGTTTACAGGCACTCTTGCATAATTTAATAAAACAAAATAATTCACACAATAATCACAATTGCCTACAGCTCGTTTATTTGGCAAAACAGTGTTTTGTCATGAATAGAGATCGGATAATCGGATGCATATTTACCTAAACTTCATTTTTGGCTAATAAAATATGGAAGAGGCTTCTTAGGATACTTTTATTAAAAATAAAATCCCGGGATTCGGGGATTGTCTAACTTATCGGATGAATATTTCGACGACCGATGTGGCGCATTGGGCGAAGGCCCGAATGCGACACAGGAGGTTGCGGGTTCGATTCCTGCCTTGGGACAAATGTTTGTACGATCTACAAAAATTTGTTCTGGGTGTTTTGGGTATTTCTTTGTATAATAAAAGACACTTGAGAAACACACCCGAACGCATGGCAAGCAGGGTTGGCATGATTAAAACAAGTTGTTTTAATCATGATTAAAACACGTGTTTTAAACAGTGTTTAAATTAGTTTGAAAAAAAACTATGTTTTATAATTAAGTGTTTAAAAACACAGTTTAAAACGAGTTCTAAACAATGTTTAAATCATGACGAAAAAAACAGGGTTTAAAACTACCTTTTATTGCAAATGAATGGAAATAAATCTAAACGAATAAATAGAACTCTCAATAGCTTAAAATAAATCGACCGTCGAAAGAAAGTAATTCACTGGATTAGTGGGTATTCCCCGTTCTCTCTCTAGTTCTCTACGTACCTACCTATACTAAACTACATAAAAGGTGTATGTAAGTGTTTTGTATTGATTAACAATTATATTTTTTTTATAATTAGATTAGAGATACTGAGATACGCAACAAAAAGTAAATATTTATCGTTTTGTTAATTTTTACTAATGTGAATTAGGAAATAGTTTAGAAATGGATAAAATATTTTATTATTCGGTATAGGTAATTGATTTGAAATTGATTTTTATAGGTAAAAAGTAAAAAAAATAATAAAATAACACTTTTTGTTTTTTTTTTTTCAACCCTGACAGCAAGCATAGCGACGAATGCAGTTATATTTTTGGGTCGCTACACTCGCTACTTGCGCATACTCGGGTATAATTGGCACACATACAAAATGCCTATCCTACCTGGCAGGCCCCGCGCCCCCGCTCGTTTGGCGTAACTCACGTATTTCGTGGATTTCTTGATTATTTTATCAATATTGATATCTATATAATGTATGTGTGGATTTCTCACCAAGTTTTTTACAAGACAGCGTATAAACATTCTGATTTTGTATGATCGTTTTTAAATAAGGTGCGTGTAAATTCGCGTAACTGATAAAAACGGTATATTTCGGGTAAGGTTGGGTAGGTATATAAAAAAAAAAATAACAATTTTTATGTACAACTGTACTATATAGGTATACACAAGATTTTGAAATGTGTTATTGCAAAAGTCGCCGCTTCTGACAGTTAGCCCCTACAAACTCAAGGGCCGTTTGGCAAGCGGCATTGTGATTTAAATAAGCAAAAAATAATTTTCTGCTTGCTTTTGGATTTTTGGCATGGTATTTAGCCTTGTTGGTCATTTATTACGATTCCCTGAGGTTTAATAGGCCCGATTTGATCATTGTTACAAATCTCGCCATAAATCACTGATAATAAAAGAAGGGAAAAGCAAGCATATTACGTTGTAACTGTCATTTGTGTCAAATTGGGTTTATTACAATCAAACGGAATTAAACAAAACTTGAATCCCGGGATTCAAACTTTTTCGCAAAAAATTCGCGGGATATTTCAATTAAAAAGTGCATTCCATAATAGACAACATCACATTTGTAGGTATATATGCATCCGAATATCCGATCTCTAGTCATGAATCTATAAGTACTTAATTTATAGAAGATTTGATTATTTGTTTGTTTGCATTGAACAGGCTCTCAAACTACTGACTGAAAAAAAATCTTAGTTTTCAGGGAGTAACATGGGGTATATATTATCCCGGAATTCCCACGGGAACGGGTACTACGCGGGTGAAATCGCGAGGCGCTGCTAGCTTATTGCATTAATAAAACCGGCGTCATTTAAATCGCATAATTTTAATATCATTAATAAAATCGGAAAAGTGTCAGTCGGACTTGCGCACGAAGGGTTGTGTAACATTATCTATAAAAACTGGAAAATGGAAGAAAAAAACCATGTCTGTTGTATGCGAGCCCCCTTAAATATTTATTTTATTCTGTTTTATAGTATTTGTTATTATAGCGGCAACATAAATACATCATCTGTGAAAATTGCAACTGCCTAACTATCACGGTTCATGAGATACAGCCTGCTGACAGACGGACAGACGGACAGCAGAGTCTTAGTAATAGGGTCACGTTTTACCCTTTGGTTACGGAACCCTGAAAACTATGTATTGTACCTTGTACCTTTGAAATTTTAAACTTTACCTCTACGGCTTATAATTAACCAGTTTTACAGTACCCACCCAGACAATACAATAATGATTAAAGGGCTAAGAATTAGCTGCTACCAGCCAAGCCCCGGAAGCCCCGGAGAGATAACGGGCTAATCCCACTCACCGACGGGCTTGCGTTGAAATATAACCAGTTTTTGCACAGTGCCCCCAGTGAGGGCCCCCCCTGTGGGGCCCAGTGGGGCCCGTTGGCTTCGGATAGAAATAAACGACATGTATGGTTGGAAGTGGAAACACTTTTTGCTAAGAGGGAGATCTTTTTTTCATTTATTTATTGAAATTATTATAAAACAAACTCCGCCCAGCGGATTCGCAATTGTTGTTTGTATGGAAACGTTTAAAGATGATTTTTATCCCATGGAACTGATTTCCAGGATTAGAATTACCTGTATGGAATTTCAGCCCGATCAGTTCAGTAGTTTTAGCGTGAGGTGGTAATCAAACATCCATCCATCCAAACTCGCATTTATAACATAAGTGTGATTGCTGAGAAAAACAAGCAACACACATTTGTGAAATATTTTATAATAATTTTAAATAATAAATATTTTCTTAAAAATCGTTATTCACTAGTTGAGCCCTTTGTGGTCCAGAATGGGTTATTTCAGTTTTTCCTCTTGACGAATCCCCATTTTTTTTAAGTCCAGTTTTCCCCTTATGAAGAAAACTTCAAGGGGGAAAATTTGAACTAATTTTTTTAATCCCCCTGGGAGAATGAAATGCTTCTATTTGGAAGCAATAAAAACCACAGTGGTTATCAGTTTAATCAATTTTGATTTTTGATCGTCCGTTCCCGAGATACCGTTTACCTCCCTGCCAAATTTCATCAAGATTCGTTCAGCTGGGAACGGGATAATAAGTGACCATCTCCTGGGTTCTAAGGTACCCTCCCACCAATTTTCAGCCAAATCGGTTCAGCCGTTCTTGAGTTATAAATAGTGTAACTAACACGACTTTCTTTCATAAATATAGATTCTCTTACCATAAGATTACAATCTCTATGACTTTTAATAGCATGTCAATAATGTGGTGGGGCATATAATCATAATCGTAATAGTCATAGATATGGCATAAACAAAAAAAGATCGTTTTAGTAGAATACCAAAAGCTGTCCATGGCGGTGATTGTTACGCGATAATGAAGCGATAATATTGTCATAGTGAGGCGATTGTGTTAGTGAAATAAGGCTAGCTAATCCGTTATCACGTAAAACATGGTGCCGCAATGCACCGAGCATCGTTCAAGTCTAGATCTAGATTTAAATTCATTTTAATTACGCTGCAAGTTCTCCAGCTAATTCAATACCAATGAGTGGCCTGATTCTACCTCCGCTAGGGAATCTTAATTCAGCTAGTGGCTTTACAGTATTATCCGGCATTCATCCCGGTTCTGATTCGTTATGCGGACTAACTTGGTTAGTCTATTAGGTAGCCATTCAGTTTTGTGGTATTACATTCTTGGTTGCAGTGTCTAAGTAAAATTAGTTGCTGACGACTCACAAAATTTGTTAGGATAGATCATCGATCAGGTATTTCGCGGCCTCCCAGCCGGCGAAAACTTGATCGATGGGATAGATGATACATACATAGATAGATAGAAAAATCTTTATTGCACACATAATAAAAGAAACAATACAGTAGAACAGCTTAAAAACTAAGTGACAAGTAGCGGTCTTATCGATCAAGAGCGATCTCTACCAGACAACCGTGGACATAATGTCCTAACGAACACTATTGATTTTAATATTTTTTTACTTTCGATTCGGACACCATGAAATTATTGAAGCTGTTAAGTACAGTCAGGTAAAAAAATTGCGGGTATATAAAAAAAGTAAAAGGCAAGTTGTTGTGTTTACTATATAAATCGTGTTACTAGAATAGTGTAGGAAGGCAGTGTGAAAATAAAACTGTATTTTCGGTAAGACCAGTACAGAAATATCTACTTGATAATAATAAAATATAATAAAGAGGCATGATTTATATTTTTGTATGTTCATATAAATTCAAAAACTCTTTCATCATTAGGTACAATGCTAATAAACTATTCTCAACAGCCTATATTGGTCCACTGCTGGACTCAGGCCAAAGCCTAGACGTGGGCTATATTTATGTTTAAAAAATAAATATCAAAACGTGCGAAGCCGGGACGGGCAGCTAGTATAAAATAACTGTTGAAATAAATAAAGTCAAGCGAGCCTAAGATGGAGCACGCTTTTCCAGAAGAAACTTATTTACCCTAGATTTGAAGTATTCAAGATTGTACACTAATGGGAAAATAGACGCAGGATGATCATTCCACTCTTTGGTTGTAAATATTATGAAAATAGAGCAGATTTCTTTTTAGTTTGAAACTGTACCCAACACAGGAGGCATTTTAACAAACGAATTGTAAACTTATGTAGAACTTAAGGTCTGTATAAACTCTTATATAGGTTTGCCGAACATCTTGTCGCATTATATTGGCATTTCAAAACCGTTATGATGCTTTACACCGGATAACGGTAGGATAAAGGCATATTAAAATGATTTTGTAAAGCCTGACCTAAAGGTTGACATAGGTACTATAGTACCTTATATAGTACCTATGTCAACCAGAAATGGGTGGTATGATTTTGTGCCTCTTGTGTTGTATCAGTTTTCGTATGTTTGTGATGTTATGCATGGATGTAGGAAAGTAGGTAACGTAAATACCCTATCAACCAGTTCCTAAATTTAGACCGCAATATCGGAACTAAGTCATTATGGATTCAGCGAGCGCGGGCAGAGTCATTTGGGTAATTGCTGACTAGACCGACCGCTGGCAGTCTCGTTTTTAAAAGTGTATTTTAAAGTTAAATATATATACAGGGTGTCACGGAGAGGTTTGTACTAAGCCGAAAGGAATCCAGAGGTGAGGAGTGCTTTATCATGAAATTACTACAAAATAATTATACAAATCCTTAGAAATTTCATATAAATATCTTTATTGCTAAACTACAGCATTTGTAACTCAAACTTTACAATATCTTCGTGAAACAATGAGAAAATCTAGACCTCTAGCGAAAGTTTTACAACTCTAAATTAATATAAGAAAGATTTTAATGAGCGTCGAAGTCTGCCAAAGCTGATTCATTTCGCCCTTTCAGCGTTCAAAGTTTCACAATTTCAGTATTTTATTGTTTATTGAATTTTGCTGTGAAATATCGCTTTGATGAATATTAATATTGACCTGTGTTTTAATCCCTAGAGACCCTTGTAATGCCTAATCGAAACTGACACGCCAGACGTAAATTGAAAACGACAGAGTTAGGAATTTTCAAAAGGTATTGAGCTATTTCTGCATTGGAATAAGTAAGTTTTTTTTTTTTATTTCAAATAAAGGGACTTTGTCGCTTAGCGACCAGATCGCCCTAATAAGTAAGTTAAAGTTACACTACACTATATATACCAAACAAAAAAAAAAGTATAGGTAGGTAGGTTTTTTTGTCATTATGCACCACTATGAATTTCTCTAATTGTTGATATGTGACACAGACAAAGTTTATTTTGACAGATAAAGATAAATACTTCATTCTTTATTTGAAAATCACTGCTCAACAAGGGTCAACAATTAGAGAAATTCATAGAGCATTATGTCAAATAAGGATACTTCTTTGGAAAGCCAAGACTATGGCAGAAAAGTAATTTGACGTATCGTACCTGACGTCGACGTATTATCTTATGAAAAAATAAATTCGAGTCACTGGTTGTTTTGGAGCATTTGAGAAAATAATAGCTGCTGTGTGTTGCTGACTTAGAATTTGCACCACCCCAACTCTTCCCGTGGGTGTCGTAAGAGGCGACTAAGGGATATCCATTAAGTAAGTATAGATTTAGTTATGCTAAGATTGTATTAGTTGATTAACGATAAACTTGCTAGTTGTTTCTTTTTCACTTCTTCCGCTTGTGACAAAAAAATTAGGTGAATTAGAGTCAATTGCATCTTATTTCTTGTTTGATAGTAATTACTTTTTATCAAGCTGTTTATATAGTAAACATTTGACTTGTCTAAGTGCTTATTTTGTAAGTCTAAAGAAATAAACGATTTGACTCTGACTCTGACTCCGACATTGGGGGGCGGGCAGCAGCCACTCCTGCAGAACATATCTACCACCGAACTACGATCCCCAACCCACATGCCCAGCGTGGGGATTATGAACATTACCACCATTAGATAAACGCCAGTAAGAAACTTAAGAAGCTGTTGAGGTTGAGGGCTAAAAATCAACATATTCCGAAATGCTCCCAAAATACAATTGAATCTAAAGGTCGCTCATAAAAAATGATTTACGATTTGCAACAAATAACTTTTACGTTAGGTTCTTGTAGAAAGCAGAAAAAACAAATTAAAAGCTTCTAAAAATATTTATCTCGCGACAACACGAAACGATTTACCTTAAACCTTTACCTTTACAAAGTTTTGGACATAGACATGATCATTTTGTATAGTGTTCCACATGCAATGTATGCACCACCTTAGGCCACATCAAGGAACATAAATACTAGGCGGGCCACATGTTATAGAAATAACCTCCATCTCCATACAAGTCATAACTTTCACCTTCAACTTCTTTTTTAATGGCTTGCTACTAATCACTTTGACACTACGTTTTGGACATTGACATGATCATTTTGTATAGTCATATGTTCCACAAGCAATGTATGCACCATGTACCTTAGATTGATAGATAGATAGATAGATAATACTTTATTGCACACTTAAATCTAAAAGGAACTATTTACAATAAATAAACATAAAACTAAGCGACAATTGGCGGTCTTATCGCTCAAGAGCGATCTCTACCAGACAACCATGGATGGATAGGATCATGGGACATTACACGGGGATATGTGTGCTTCTGTAAGTTTTAAAATGTTATAAGAATAAAGAACTAATATAATAATACATAGACATAAATACATACTTATCGTTAAATATATTTACATATACTAGTTTACATATATTACTTACTATATATACATATATATATATAAACAAAGGGACTTAGGTATGCGTTCAGTGATGACAGGACAAGTAGTGCTCCTTTACCATGGATTTAAAGATTGGCAGCGACTTTGCACGCCTTACTGAGACTGGTAATTCGTTCCATAGTTTAACAGCCCGGACAGTAAAGGAATGGGCGTAGAAAGAAGAAGAGTGCGCAGGTACCTACTTGAAGCAAGAGGTTTTCAGAAGAGCGCAGAGCAAGAGCGTGACAAAGATGTAGAAAGGAGAAACGTTTTTTAAGATAAGGGGGTGCAGAAGCGAGAAATAGGACATTATAAAGAAGAGATAAAATATGATAATTTCGGCGGAGCCGTATAGGTAGCCACCCGAGCTTCCTGCGAAACTGCGAGACATGGTCATATTTGCGCAAGCCAAAAATGAACCTTATCCCGACATTCTGCAGGCGCTCAAGTTTGTCCAACTGTTGCTCAGTTAGGTCAAGGAAGGAAGAATCGGCGTAATCGAGGATTGGAAGGAGGAGAGATTGTGCAAGAGAAATTTTAGTGGCAATAGGTAAAAAGTTGCGCAGTCTTCGAAGAGAACCTGCTGAAGCAAACATCCTACGGCTGATTTCAGATATTTGCGGATTGTATACCTATTATCATTATTACTATTAAAGTTATTATTTTATAAGTAAATTTCTATGGCTCGTCTCGGTTTCTGGTGTCACCAAAACCGGGTCAGTCTGAAAAACAGCATAAAGCTGAGACTGATCCGTTTTGGCTCACCTCGGCAGCACTGACACTCCAAGTTAGTAAGAGTAGGTAGATTAGGTATAAGTTTTTTATATTTTATTTTAAGATTACTTTTATTGTCTCCTAACCTAAGTCTAGTTCTATTTTTTTTTTCTGTGTTTTTTTATACCTACCTATTTTCAATCTGTGTTCTGTGCTGTCCTTGTGTGCTAAATAAAAACTTCTATCTATCTATATATCTTAAAAAAAGGCAATCTTTAGTAAAAAGCTACGTCGCTTCATCGCATGCCTTTGTATAGATTTTTTTACCTAAAAACTAAAAAGCATATACACAGAATGCCTTATGGAACTGTTCAAAATGCTAAAATTCCTATTTTGTTAAAGAATTTCTTAGCCGTGGTAGAATCAAGTTTGATAACTTTTGAAACTTAAATCCTGCGTAAGCATAAAACAGAATTAGGTTTCAGAACTTGGAGACTTATTTTGAAGTGTCTTTTGTGCTACGTATGAAATAACGAGGGTGTACGTACTGAGAAATAAAACGGGCCAAATGTGAGTTGGTCTCTCGCAACGAAGGTTCCAAACAAACTTTTAGGTAATAGGTACCTTGATAGTCGATCACGGGAAGCAAGATATTTTTTGTGAATGTGTTTTCCTTTTTTAACCGACTTCAAAAAAAGGAGAAGGTTCTCAATAAGACTGTATTTTTTTTTAAATTTCACTGGGTGGTTTGATTTTCGTGATCCTTTTTTTATATGAAAGCTTCCCGCTTAACATTTTAATTTGGTCCAGTTCTGGCAATGGAATCCATGAAAAATTATGAAATATCTATAAAAATTGTAGTTTTTAAAGACAAAATTAATTATTATCCTGATTCATTGATAACTGAAAATAAACATAGATTTTGATTCCCTTGCTTGTCAAATTATGCGGCACAAGCGGTCGTATCTATGGATTCCGTTGACTTAAAATATATATTTGTTTACAGCTTCAAGAAACATCAGACCTAAATATTTGATATTTGCTTCAATATGATACCTGCCGCGTCCATGAGGACAACGGTCTTGACGCACAGACGAAAACCAAGTAATCCTTTAAAAGTCTTTTTTCATTTTTGGTACGGAACCCTAAAAAGCATTTGCGGGCGAGATGAGAGTAAAAAAGAAACGGTATGGGGAGATGCGAATCATTGTACTTCAAAGGAGATAGGTTCTTTGTATTATAAGTTGTAGAGTGAAGGCAATTCTCGGCGAAATGCGGAAAAGCTTTTCAGTTGGGTATTTCTTGTGTTTTTTAACAAAACTTTCTGTAAAATATTTAAGTTGATCTGCTCTACTTCAGTCGCTAACTAAACCAAGATCAGACTTATCAGGATTATAAATAAGAGTTAAAGAGTTTTTTTATTTCTAACCAACTTGATAATAAAATGAATAAGTATTACATCTAAGCCCGAGTTCAACAAAAGATAAACAGTTGTTTTGACGTTTTTGACACAGGTTTTCATACGTTAATTATCAAAGTTAACCGACAAAGCTGTCTAAATGTCCGGTTATCTTTTGGTGAACACTAGCCTAAATAGGTATCCATTGATAAATGTATACCTGAAGCAATTTAGACAAACGCAGCAGTTTTGACCGTCTTGTGTTCTTTCGTATACGGACGCCAATTTTGTCATTTTAAACTCAAAAATCAATCCAAGTGCAAATAGCTGTCGCAGTGCGTCGTATTCAATTACTTATGTTGGTTGAAACGCAGACAGTTTTTTGTATGAAACGGAAAAAATGAATTTGACATAAAAACCTGTGGTGTGAACCAGTGCTACTACTATCACTTTGTATTGTAAATAATAATGATTGGGAGGAACATTTCTGTTTTTTAAGAAAAGTGTGTGTCGAAACTGTCGAGGTTCAGTGGCATTGCCTAAGCGGCTAACTTGAGAACACATTACAAATCTTTGCATAAAAACTATGAAATTGGTTTAATTTGTAATTTTATTATTATTTTTTTAGTTCCGATTGACCAGAAAATATTTTGATAGCAAGCATCGAGATAGAATTATATAATTCTATCTCGATGATAGCAAGGGATCGACTAAACTCAATCAACTACAACCTATAATACCTTTAGCTTTCAAAATATTTTCTGGTCAGTAAAGGATCGATTAAACTCAATCAACTACTATAGGTAGAAGTTGATTGAGTTTAGTCGATCCCTTGTTTTCAAAATATTTTCTGGTTAATCGCCGACACGGTAAGTTTGAGCACCCCTGCCTTAGTTGATCTGTTCTACGATTTCACACGTGAACTGTACATGCCTTCAAGATTAGCCCAATGTTATTCAGTGCAAATCCATAACGCAGACGTCACCTGTTTACTCACGCCATGAATGCACAAGTCACTGGCATTGTGCCAGACCTCAGATTAATAGATAAATAGTTAGTGTTTGCAGTGTGTGGATGTCTGCAGCAGTGTCTCTAGGGATCGTCTTTGAACTGTAGGACATGATTAATATGTTTGGATGAATGTTTTTGCGATTTTATTTCTTCAGGTTGGATTATAGGTCATTTATTTTTTGAAAATATACTTCTGCATAGAAAAGATTATACCTAAACACTGTTTTGTCAATCAGTTTTGTTTCTATTCTTCTACTGACCAGAAACTTCTATCGAACCAACTGAGGTCAGAGTAGGTACTAAACAGTCAGAATTCGTCAAAAACTTTTCCTATATTATGTTCGTCAATTCGTTACGCGTACTCATTCCATATTAAATTCTACGATTTCGTAGAATTTTAAGCATTTCAGCTTTTAAAACAAAGCCATTGTTGAATTTTGAAGCCTCCCTCAGTCAATAATCATTTACTTAACGCATTCACTGCTTGGTAGCGGCGTCGAGACCCCGTGGCTCGCACCATCGAGGCAGGATAGTTACAACCAAAATCAAAACACAAGTCTGCGAGCGAACCCATGCGGGTCGCACTGCCGCGAAGCCATGCGCTAGTGGATGCTCCAAAATCTTCAGATAGACAATAAATGTACGTTGTTATTCATGAAATAATCTCAATGAAATAAATAAATACACGAAATAAACCATTATATCACTATGATCTGCGTCATGGACCATTAATGTCTTAATTAATATAGGTAGGACACCTTCGGATCCCTTGACACTGCGGTCAACTTATGCCCTCAATGCTCCAAAGTTACACTGTTTAAACATATTATATCGTAGAAACGACAATTAAAATAGGGACTGCATCTTATTATGTATGCAAATGAGTTAGTAAACAATTCAACACGGACGCCCCTGGACTAAAATAGTTTAATATATAATTAGAATTAGAGTTTTGGACGCAAATGGGTTTTCAAAACCGTCTACAGAACAATTTGAACTTTGCCCCTTGATCACACAGTTTGAATTACTGTTACAGCTCTATAGATCATAATTGTCAGTCAGTGTTTAAAGGGAGATTGGACTTTGTGAGTAGGATGTAAAGTATAAAGTGGGTTGAGGTGGTTAATTTATAATTTGCCGGTACCATCCGGTGGTTAAAGTGGTTGTCTCATGAATACTGACTGTGCAGTGTTTACGAAGACAGCTACTGCTTTACGATTTTCATTAACAATGGATGCTGTAAAGGTTAAATATAGTGAAGTCATTTTCATCCCTCCATCTCGGAAAGAGTATTTTTGCTCTTCAATAGAAAACTTGTGTCGAGAACGTCAAAACAACTGTTTAAAACTTAACTATTTAGTGGTGAAATCGGGTCTTATCTTAGTAATTTCCTCGCTGAGGTGGGATGAAAAGTTTGATATGCAATTTTTTTAACTCGTGCTCTTTTGATTCCCTCACCAGGATTCCCTCGCCCTGAGCGAGGGAATTTTATTTTTTAAATCACTTGCTTTTTTTGTAGCTCGGTCATCAAAGTTGAGCACGCGATTTTGCACTCTTGTATAACAAAAAAACTATTATTCACAGAAAACATGTCTAATAATCGTATTACAGTGCTGTTATTATTGGTATCAATGTTATACTACCAGTTGTTATAGACTGGTGTGTGAATTTTAATTATAATAAACCTTCCTACTTACAGAATAATAATGATTAAGAATTCAGGAGGTTAACAAAAAAGTGGGGCTTATATCGGCTCCTTGGGACTTACCTACTTAAGTTTTATTTTCTTTGTAGTGTAGTAGTCTTTAATAAATAAATAATTCTGGACAATTCACACAGCATTACCTAGCCCCAAGCTAAGCAGAGCTTGTGTTATGGGTACTAGATAACTGATTTACTTAAAATAATACACTACATAAATAGATATTTTTTAATAAACATAGAAAACATCCGAATGCCCGGAACAAATGTCTGCAGATCGTACACACATTTCTTCCGAGGCGGGAATCGAACCCGCAACCTCCTGCGTCGCAGGCGGGCCTTCGCCCACCGCGCCACAGAGGTCGTCAGAATTTAGATAAAAAATAAAACGTTCTAAATTACGGTATTGTTTTATGGTAGCTATAATTATTGTTGTTGGTAACTAGACCAATTAAAAAATTATAGTCATGTAAACGGCACCCTAAGAAATCTTTATTTTTACACCTTTGTCTCAGCTGTTAAGTCGAGCCAAAATTTGTCCACGCTGTGGCAGCCTTCTCGCCAAAACTACTGAACGGATTGGACTGAAATTTTGCATAGGTACAGGTAATTCTAATCCTAGAATCAAACATAGACTTTATATCCCATAAATCAGTTCTCTTGGTACAAATATCACCTGTAAACGTTTCCATGGCATCATCGCGTGTATAATAAAACTGAAAATCTTCAAACCATTTTGCGAAAGATCGTGAATTTGAGTTTGTTACAAAAACTATAAACCGTCTATAGTTCTCTCATGAACGCCATTGTCAGAACTAGACCATTGATATAGGACCACACGGGAAGCACCAGCTTTCAAATAAAAGAATCATCAAAATCGGATCATCCAGTCAAAAGTTCTGAGGTAACAAGCATAAAAAACACTATTTGACAACCTCCTCCTTTTTTGAAGTCCGTTAAAACCCTCCAGTAGTTTTCTAGAGCCAAATAGGTATCCACAAACCCATAGAACATAAGAAACAAAGTACGGTATCCCGTTTCCGGCTACAATGGAAGCCGGACGCAGCGCAGCAGCCTTCAAACCGGATACGGGTGGTGCAAGGCGCAATATCCGGTGGGAATCCGCTTATAAATAAACTCTAGACTTCCTGGAACTGGCGGGAATTGCCAGATGGTGGTAATATTTTTATGCTGGATGAAACTGGTTTACATAAACGACGACCTCTGAGGTACGGTGCCGGAGGTTGCGGGTTCGAAATCCAAATTCTTCAACTTTAACTTGTGTACGATCTGCGGATATTGTTCAGGGCGTTCTGGATATTTTCAAAAAAATATCTATTTATGTAGTGTATTGTATTAGATATCAATTATCCCGTGTGATCCCAGCTAAGCAGAGCTTGTGTTATGGGTACCAGATTACTGACCCGAAAGCATTTAATACAAGGCACTACCTACATAGATAGATACTTTTTCATGTTCCTACATAGAAGACCTCCAGAACGCCCTGAACAAATATTATGCTGATCATACAAACAATTGTCCCGAGGCGAGAATCAAACGCTCGACCTCCTGCGTCGCAGGCGGACCTTTGCCTGCTGCGCCACTGAGGTCAAAAATAGTATAATTTTATAGAAGACAGATTTGTGAGAGATTGATAGATCGGTTTCAACCTTGCACTATATAATATTTTGGCATTTTGCTTTTTAAACTATCTAAAAATACGCAGAACCTCATCAACTAATCATCATGTTAACGTAGAGGCCATCCAGTTCCTTGACAACAGAGACCTAATAAGAAGGCTCAAACGGAAAAAACCTTTTAAGTTAGTGTAGTGCAATAAATTAATATTAGTGAAATGTAGTGTTAACAAACTAAAGAACACAAAAACAAAGTGTCTTCCTATAAATTTTACATAGAGACAATAAGAAAAGGTGGTTAGTTTAGGCTATGCTAGCAATTTAAGTCAAATTTAAATTACTCACCACATTGTGGTTAGATTGTAATCATACTAGGGCTCATTCTCTAAAAATAACTAACTAATGTGCACTGTATATATAATTAAAAAAAAATAGCTTTTTAATTTTGCCATAAATTCTGTTGCAGTGCCCTCCAGGGCGCATGTATTATTGACCAAAGCCTGCATTAAGACCTAAGCTGCATACCATATACAAGTGAGCCAAATAAATAAACAAAAACCCTTTATCTGTGCTACTATATCCCCCTATAAATATGAGTGCAATTACAGAATAAAACGTGGACTCACAGAAAGCCAGGAGCGAGCCAATGCGTCTGCCAAGCGGTTTTATTGTTATATTTCACGAGAGCGACTCGAGGACTCTTTACGACATTCTCTTGCCTCTTAAGTACACTATTCATTATTGTTAGTTTTTCTTATGGTAGAGGAACTGAAGAGGAAATGTGGGTTTCTATAATGTATAGGTTATTTCACAGAAATGCGATTGGGGAAGAACTGCTGTTAGCTTTATGAAATGCTGGATAATGCTCGTTTTACTGCATGCCCTATACATTCAGCCTATTTTATTTTTGAATAATATGTCATAGATCTATAATATGTCATAATAATATGTCATATCAAAACGATTTCCTAGGGTATCGCTTTTTCATTGATAGGCAATCAATCATTGTCATAAAATAAATATATAGTACTTTCATTACGGATGTAAGCGGGTGAACTACGATTCTTATTTGTGTTGGAAATAAGGTTCGTAGTTAACCCGCTTACATCCATAATAAATTCGTCAAAATACTATAGTTTTTATAGTAATATAGGACTTCGCTCACTCGGTCTCCCGCAAAACAGGCTTAGCCTATTATTTATGAAATCAATGCTCTCACATTAAAATTATAAAAATGTAACAATTTTAAGTTCAGTCATAAAACCATAAAAATATAAATAAAAATTCAATGAAATCGCTTTATTTCGGACAAAATAGATCGAGTTATCCTAATGACAAATACATTATTTCCGATCTTTTTTGTATGTAAGCCGAGGGCTTTATCCACAGGGGATAACATATAATCAACTCCAAAAAATATAAATAATGATAATTTATTGCGAACCTTTGTTTTTATTATCGTGACCACGATCGTTAGAGGACAACTGAAAAAAATTCAAATGTTGTAGCGATTGGTAATGTATTTATACCTCTTCTATTGATTGACCTACGTACTAAGGTTGCTTGTCTCTCGATCTTTTATAGGATACATTTTGGAGAATGCTCACTTGAATTACATGACCTGATCCCACCATCCCCCTTCCACTCCAGGACAAGCAGACGCACAGCGCAATACCATCCATACTTGGTGGACGTACCCTCCACTCGCACTAAGCGGTTTTCCTCCACCTTTATTATTCGCACCGCAAATGAATGGAACTCGCTCCCTGCCTCTGTTTTTCCGGCCAATTACAACCTGGGTCTCTTCAAGACAAGGGTGAATAGGTATCTTCTAGACCTTCGTGATACACCGTCGGCCGCATCTTCACTTTCCATCAGGTGAAATCGCGGTCAAACAAAGGCCTATTTACCGTAAAAAAAAAAAAAAAAAAAAAAAAGACCTGGATACCGGTTAATCAATAGAAGAGGTATAAATACATTACCAATCGCTACAACATTGGAATTTTCGTAGCTAAGAGCACTCTTGTTTTATATAGCACGTACAAGATTGAAATAATTTAATAGATTAGTTTGAAATATTTAATTAATAATTTAATTGAAATAATTTAATTGTATATTTATAGCCATATTAAAACTAATAAGCTTTCCTTTACACTTTTCTCTGCGTAATGGCAGGGTTGGTGCCTTGGCAGAGTCCATTTGAGACGAAGTAGGGGGTACAATAAGATAAAATAAACTATTTAATTAATATGCTATGGTAAAGTGGCCCAGAGGAAGTTTGAAAGTGGCGCCTGTGACGGAAAAAATAAGGGGTAACAGGTTAACGTGGTATAGGCATGTTATGCGGAGGGAAGAATATGTGACGAGAAGAGTGTTAGGTTTGAATGTGGAGGAATATTGGTGGTAGAATGGAGGTGTATTGTAGTGAATAAATCAAGTTTTATCCCAACACATTTATTTACTTAGTTAAATTACAGTGGTTGCTGATTCACAAACTTGTCTCGGGCCTATAGCCAAAAGTGTCTTCTTGTTTTGTCTCTAGTCCCTCCTGACGTTCCGTTCTTTCGTTGCGTTCCGTTCCTCATTGCTACAATAAGGGGAGAGGAAGACCGAGGAAAAGATGGATGGATTGTGTGAAAGAGGACATGGCTAAGAAAGTGTGAGTACAGAGATGACGGCTGATAGAGCAGAGTGGAGGAAACTCACATGTTGTGCCGACCCCACCTAGCGTGGGATAAGGACCGGAAGAAGAAGCTATGTTAAACTGGCTCGCAGAACCGATAACCACTGGGGAGCAAAGGTTCTCGAGTTATGACCGCGATGCAATGCGAAACGGAGTGTGGGAAGACCTTCCACTCGATGGACTGGCAGCATCGAAGCGGTCGCAGGGAGTCGATGGCTGGGGGCGGCTCAGGACCGATATTGTGGCGTCGTTTGGGGGAGGCCTATGTTCAGCAGTGGACGTATACAGGCTGATGATGATGGTAAAGTGACATATTTACGTCTTGAGTCATCGGTGTTTTGGGTATTCGGCAACGTTTCGGTAAGACATCAGCAAACTCGGTGTACAAGGTAGCGAAACCTTACCGAGCGCCTATATTTCTATGGAGCCTTCCTAATTAAGCGTTTAGCGCCATAAAATGTTGGATGGCCCATAACCCGTAGAATCTCCATTTTTTTGTAAAGACAAGATATATAGACGAGCTGCCAGAATTGTCCTTACGCCATTCTGCGGGTTAAATGACCCAAAACCACTTAGTTGTCCACGTTTTCCAAGCCACGTTTGACCCAACAAATTAAACAACGTAATGTCCACAGTATTCCAAGCTCTGTACCTACCAGCTGCAACCAATCCAACCAAAGCTTCAGACAGTGGCTAACAGTAAACTATGCAAATGAGCGTACAAATGCACCGGCCGTGCCAAATCCAAAGGGGATTCCAATCAGAGCTACCCACTCCATTATCAAGCACTGATGCTCATTAGAATGCAATGTTGTAATGAGCGAAGACGTAGCCTTGTGGACACAGTCCTGTGAGAGATAGCTGAGCCAGTCTCAACCTATGTGATAATCTACACGTGATATATACTAATATTATATAGGGGAAACAGACCTGCCATTACTATGTTATGTTTTGTAAAGCCGTAGCAAAAACTATGGCTAAGCAAAAGCTACGACGACGTAGCAAATTCTACGCTGCGAAACGCGTAACCTCGTAGCAAAACTCGTAGCCTCGTAGCAAAATGCGTAGCCGGAAATACAGAAATACAATTTATTGGTAAAATCAATTGACATGTCAGATTAAAATTTTGCTAAAAATAGTTGAAATACACATTTCAAATACCTATATTTAAATTTACTTTTCAAGTATTTCGTTCACAGAATAGAAGTTCTGCTCGGCAAGCCAGCGTTTCAATTTGATTTTGGCACTTAGCAAAACGTTGTAGTGTTCAAGCCATTGCCAGCGCGCTACGTTTGGAATAAAGCCAGGCGTCTGGTTCGCCCTGTGATTTTATTCCCGTCCTCAAGTCCCCACAAAGCCAACCTTTTTGCTCTAACCTTTTTGAAGTCACGACACTGCAGCAGCAATAGCACTTAGTGGAATATTTTTTCTAAGACCTCGTTCCTCGACCTCGACTTGAAGTGTTCATTTAACTTTTCTTTGTATTTACGTACGTAATTAGAACTTGCGGTGTTGTACCTGCTATTTACCTATTCTGTGGCTTTACGGACTTTTCTAGAAGCTTTTTAATTGTACTCTCGAGAAAAACATTTCTTAGCCTGCAGATAAAATAGACAGTTACAGTGTTTTGTATCCCTAACCTTTTAAAAGTTAGGGCGATTGTTGTTTTCATGTACTTTTTAAGATGTTACCTTAATAATCTTTGTTAATTAGAGAAAAAGTTTTTTTAACGACGCAAAGCTAATTTATTACACTACACTAACTCAAAAGGTTCTTTCCTGTTGAGCTTTTTTATTAGGTCTGTATTTTGTCACCATCCCCCTTCCACTCCAGGACAAGCAGACGCACATCGCAATACCATCCATATTTGGTGGATGTACCCTCCACTCGCACTAAACGGTTTTCCTCCACCTTTATTATTCGCACCGCAAAGGAATGAAAGTCACTCCCTGCCTCTGCTTTTCCAGCCAATTACAATCTGGGTCTCTTCAAGACAAGGGTGAATAGGTATCTTCTAGACCTTCGTGATACACTGTCAGCCGTATCTTCGCTTTCGTAGTTTAACGTAAAAAATAAAAATAAAAGTATTGAAAGGGAGCTGGATGGCCTCGACATTAACATGATAATGAAGCCCTAGTTGATGAACTGCTGCATATTTTTGGAAAGCTTTAGCGACGAACTCGATGTATGAAATTGTATGAAACAATGATAAAAACACGCAAAATGTGGCCGAATCCTGCTTACCAATCGCTTTACTATGACAATAGTATCGCAGAATCGCCCATAGATGAAAGAAAATCTTGGTAGATATTATGATGCTTTTTGCATGGATACTGATAGAAGCGATTCAACCTTCACACTTGAGTTGAGTGTCAAACTCACACAGTCCTGTAGTTATTTCATCACAGTTTAAATGCCAAAATGTGTAATTAGGAGACGATACCATAAAAAAAAGCTTTATTTCAGTAAGCGGTATACATATAAGTACGGCGTTAACACGTTTTAAGAGCTATTTAATTTAAATTACTCATTAGATGGATTATAATCATGCTAGGGATCCTTCTTTAGAAATAAGTAATTAATGTGCACTGCAGAAATGAAATGAAAATTATTTATTTGTACAGAAACACAGACAAAAACAAATCCAAAAACAATCATTTTGAAATTACACTTAGCTTATAGTTTAGAGTGCTCAATATAAAAAAAACTAATTCTAAAATTCAGCTCCTCCGCATTTTTACGAAAGCTGCATATTGTAAACTTTCTAAACACAGAGTTCATACATGCATTGGGTACGCGAGTTCATGATTTAGATACCAGTAGGTTATTTGTCCGGATCCAACAATAAAGTTAAAGTTCAACGGATACTGCACAACTATGAGGATCGGAAAGCAAAACTTATGACAGGAAAATATAAAAGCTTCGTTTCTAAACTTTTGTTGGCTTCCTCTATATTCTTTTAAACTTTTAAGAAAGGTTGAAACATTTTAAAGGTTTGTACTTTGAACTTTTTGACTCACAGATTATAAACCTTTTAAATTCACTAGTTCTGCCTTTGTAGGTATATATATATTATATACCTAATGGTGTATGGTATAACATTAACGTGATGGTATAAGTGAAAAAAAATGTATAGCGTATGTTTGTCGTGTGTCAAATCAAAAATCAAGAATTCTTTATTTCCTTATATACAATAAATGCACACTAAGAAAAGGTCAAATTATGTTAAAAAATTACACTGACACGGTATTAAAGAGGTCATTTTGATTTTGGTCGCTTCGGTATGTTGACTAAAGTGAAGAAACCTTTAGCCTGTTAGTTGTTAATTTTCAATTAGAGCAAAATTCGTCACAAGCTTTTTTAGCCTCTAGTCTAGATTATCTGATATTTTATAGTAAGCATTTTTTCACAACATGGTTTTGACAGTTTGTTTGAATTTGTTTACTGATAATTTTTGCAGCTCAGTATGGTTTTTTTGTAAAAGTGTTTACATTGTCCTTTATTAGGTTATGCCTAGTTGTGGGTACAGCGAGTTTATGTTTATTTATAGTATTTAAATTATATATGTAAAAAAATATGTGCGTGAGATCTCTCTCTCATAAACACTACATACATACATACATCATACACTTTTCTTTTTCATTCTCTCGAAAGAGTTAAAAAAATGTGTTTCAATTCAACTTCACTGTTTGTTACCTCTACCACAAATGAATAAATGTTATTTTTCTTTTTTACGTTACTCCTCTAACAATCTAAAACCGCAGTAGGAAACAAATGTAATTAAAAAACGTAATAGCGTTTCTTTCACAGGCCACAAAGATGGTAATAAATGGCATAGGGCAATTCCACGCGCGATCTGGCATCACACAATGAGCTCCTGAATTTTAATGTGTTGGAAACTTCATCCGATCGATTTGTTTAATTTTCCAATGGGGTGGTTTGTTTAATGGAGGTTTTGTTTTAACTCGAAAGCCAATTTTTTGTTCTGTTTAAAATATCTACTGAATAGAATACCGAAGATACAAAATGCATGAAAAGGTAAAAATTAGACGAGCACAAAAAAATCCATGCAAAAAATGATGTCTTAGAATTTTTATAGTTTAAGAATCTTCTCGGGGCTTAGGTACCGTTTTGTGAATCAAGTGTTTTTTGAATTCTATGATTACTTTTACACGATCAAACAACCGAATTGAATGGCCTAAAATGAGATCTCAGAGTTTGTTCAAAATGAGAAGAGTCGTGGCGTTACGGTGAACTAACTTTTAGTCGTACTGCAATGACAGAGCAGTGTAACTGTTGTCAACGCAACAAAAGTTGTCAATTGGCACACAAGCGCCCTCAATTCCCACGACTCTTCTCTTTTTAAACAGACTCTAATAGTTCTCGATCTGAAATAGAAAATTCCATCTCTATCCCGAATAAGCACGTGAAATAAAACTGTAGGCATTCAAACAGTATTTAAAATATAATACCTAGCTTGTGTAGCCTTTGTTCTTATCTGCTGCGTGCCGAACGAGCTAAAACGCAAACAAAAGCTCGAAACTCATGTTGATTCAAAATTTATGTGTTTGCCAGAAATATTAATTCGAAAAGGCTCAGCAAAAAGCTGAACCCAAGCGAGTGAGTAAAAAGTTTGTGTCAATAGACATCACAAAAACGCTGAAGTTGGTCTACCTTCTGGAATTTTGTTTGAATTCACTAGGGAGGCGCTTTGCTCAGGCTCCCATCTGCGTAATTATAAAAGTAAAACGTTTATTTGTTTCTCACAATAGACCGAACAATGGGTAAACACTATTGTGTATCAATGACTTTAACCACAAATACAAAATACAAAATATATTTCCAAAAGCTTATAAAAACATCTTATAAATAAACAATTGATTAAATAGGTTTAAGACTTGTGTGGAGACACGTTTGGGTGGATAGAATGGTTAACTATGAACCCCGCTCTAGGCTTTGCGCTTACTTAGCAATCTTTGTTATTTATGAGAAACTGGTGTTTGAAATAGGTTTTTAAAAGACCTGTCATCAGTGCTCGCATCTTCAAGCTTAGTAACAGTGGACAAAATACAGTGGACAAAATAAGATTACGATAAAAGTTTTCGAGAAACGTCTTAGAATGAGTAGACAAAAACGAGTTGCCTCAATTTTTATTCGTATACGAGGACGTTGTGAAAGAACTTTAGTTAAATGCTTGTCATCTTACACATAGGTTTTAGCTTTAAAATTAAGACGGGAGTTGAGAGACACTTTAATTTTGGCTGTAATTTAATTTAATACATGCGAGAGAGAACCATTGTTACATTATAGAGGTAATTTTGGATTTAATTTAAAACATCCGACAAAGAACCAAAGTTATCGACATAGATCAATGAATTAGCAAGCTGAAGTGGCAGTAGGCCAGCCATATCTTGCGAAGAACCGATAACCGCTGAGGTAAACGTGTTCTTGAGTGAAGACCGCGACTCGGCAAAAGTAGTTTAGGACGGTCTTCGGGCATGTGGGCGAAAGACCGCTGGCAGATGCTGGATGCAGCAAGCTGAAGACAGGGCGCTATGGCGCTCTAAGACCAGCAGTAGACTAACACAGGCTGATGATTATAATGACTATATTTTGACCACCGCGCCGCCATCATTGTCGATTAATAATACTTGTTTCTGCTTAATGTATTTTCATTGCTTACATATGTATAAGAATAACATTTCATTTTTTAACCCACTGTCAAGAATGTGTCGCCAGTATAATGATCTATCTAAGGTGAATATAGAGCTGGACATATTTTGTCCTAGTTTAAATAAGTATGTTAAAACTATTAAAGACATCCTCCATTTTAACTGCAGGGGCGATGATGCTCGTGAGAGCAACATAGCCACTAACAAACTATTATGATTTTGATATATGTAAGTAGTAGTTAACATTGTTGTTTTTATATAAAGATTTATTTTATTTCCTTAAGAAAGTATTTTTTTTGTTAAAATGTCTGCTTAACATGTAACATTATTTGTTGTGTACACATAGGTTACGTCTCAAGCCAGTTAGTATTTAATTTTAATTTGTTATGATATATTATAATTGCTTGTTATGTGTTTTGTGTACCTAATAAATATATATAAATAAAATAAATTTCGTTTCAATGGATCCTTTGGGGTATGATAAGCATTTACTAACCTGAGAGGTTCAACTTATCGATCTTAATATAGAAAAAAGTTAAAAAACTTGGTCTGGAAAAATACCTACAACATTACTAGTACTTCGTACGAAATCTTTTCACCAACGCTTTTACTTCAGAACGCCGGTGCCGTTTTATCTTGCACTATTGTCCTCGTACCCGAGAAAAAGTTCCGGCATATGAAATATGGTAAACTAAGCTTTTGTTCACGACTTAGCACGTGGTTTTCTAGGGTAATAAGTGCCTATGTCCTTGTTGTATTAGCTGTGACTTAGAATTTGCACCACCCTATCTCTTCCCGTGGCTATCGTAAGAGGCGAGTAAGGGATATCCACCAGGGGGCGGGCAGCAGCGCTCCCTGCAAAACAATTCTACCACCGAACTGTGATCCCAACCCGCATGCGTGGGGATTATGGGCATTACCTCCCATTAGATAATAAGGCGCTTATCAGAAGGAGGCCTGCGTCCAGCAGTGGACTAATACAGGCTGTTGAGGTTGCCCTTCTTGCTTGTTTTATCTCAGTTGTACTGTGACCTTTTATTTTCACCGTGAAAATCTTTTAATAGTTAATAATAATCTGCTTCAACTTCTTTTTGAAATTTGTATGTATGTAGGTATGTGCTGCTCTGAGATTTACTACTTTGCTGGTTTTACTTGATAATAAATAAATAAATACACCTTCACAAATTTCATTGAGTTACGATTAACCATGTAATGGTGGCTTACAGACAGAATTTCTATTGCATGTTTTTATTTCTTACTAGCAGCACCGCGCCGTTTCGGGATAAAATATAGCCCACTCCCTGAAAAGTAAGCTTGTTAATGATGAAAGAATTTTTGAAATCGGTCCAGTAGTTTTGGAGCCTATTAAATACAAACAAACAAACAATGAGAATATTTTATGCGCTTAAGACTTGGTGTAGTAATCGTACTACCCCAAGTCTCAGCATGAAATATTCAATTTCAACAAATAGCTGGACCAGCAGCTGTTTTGTTTTTTCTTTTATAACCATTTTTGTTGATAGGTATCGATACGGTGATAAAATCACGTCGGCGTCTTTCTTCATTCCTTTTCCTTTTAAAAAAAGGTTTCTACCATTTTATAGCTTCTACAAAATTAATAAATAAACAAATAATCACATCTACATCACACTATCACACTAACATTGACGATTTAATATTGACGACCTCTGTGGCGCGGTGGGCGAAGGTCCGCCTTCGATACAGGAGGTTGCGGGTTCGATTCCCACCTCTAGACAAATGTGTGTACGACCTGCAGATATTTGTTCAGAGCGTTCTGGATGTTTTCTATGTATGTCGCCTGTCGTAGTAATAAGGGTGGAACATTCATACAGCATTTAACTCGTTGCTATACTTAGGTATGATTGTATTATGGTCCACTCAAGAACAAAGTATTAAGACTTCCCGGTCCTACTATCGTCAACGCGAGCGTGAATGAAAAGCTTGTTGTTTTCAATCACGCTCGCGTTCATCCAGCGCGATGTTAGAAAAAGAGGCAAAGCAAAGAGAGAGACAGCGCCTAATTGCTCGGTTGGCATTCGGTTACTTTCGCCGCTCACTCGCGGGTAGTCGGCGATAGGAAGAATTGTGTGAGGAAATTTCAAAAAACTTGTTCCAGGAGATACGTGTTTTTCAGTAAGCCTTATAAATTTGTAAAATAAAACTTTGTCATTTCGAATCTCCGTTACGTTTGCAAGGTTTCTATTTAAATATTTTCTTTACTTTTACAACCTATGAGTACATTATGTACGCCCCAATTTCAGGTAAAATTTGAGCAAAAAAGCAGATTATTGGAGGCTTATACTGAATTTGTTTCTCCAAATTTAGATTTTTTGTTGTGATAGAAACCTATATATAGTGCACAAGATTCCTAATTAGTTAAAAGTTTCAAAGAAAGATTTGTTACGGCGCCATAATCACGTAAGAGCGTTTGTATAAAATGTAAGACGGGTTGGCTGCTCTTAAGTTATCAGTTCTAACAAAAAAAAAATATCCCTATTTATCAAATCTTCTCACATTGTCCTCTCAGTAAAAATAACAAGGGATTGCTCAAGGTTCCTAGATAAAACAAATAGGCTCGGATTATCGGCTTTCCCCCGTCAGTTATGTTATCCTGGTACTTATCGGTCTTGAATGTGGACATCGATTGAGACCACTGCTATCACAGTGTTATTATAATCGATTCGGTCGAAGATAATGCTTACTTAAACACTGTCACTACAGCCGGTTTCTCGAACGCTTATTATTTTGACAAATTGTTGACAATTTGTCAGGCTGTACACGCACTGCTTTTATTACTCGCGTGGTTTTTTTTTGTAGAATTCTGTAACTTAATGGAAGTTCACTAGCGGAAAAATATGAATGTTTGGAGCACTAGGTATAAAGTTGTAGGTAGCTAAAATAGCAAAGAATTTTTCATCCCACCATCTCGGAAAGAGTATTTTTAATCTTCAATATCTGAGTGGAAAAGCCGTTTTTATTCTCTAGAGGATAAAGTAAATTGAATTTAGAACAAAAAAACATTAAACCTATTTACTGCTACCTCTATGGTGCCGAATATATCATACAACTTTTTTTTAATTTGTTAAAAACTCAGACTCGGAACCTTCTTGGTGTTCTTTTTTCAATTTGCTTTGTACGCGGTTCTTTACGCGGAATTTTTTCACGTCATTGTTAAACCTTATATTAAAAACAAGAAACTTGAAAACAAGTGAAAAAACTAAAATGAGTGATTCTAGTGACGAGGAAGTTTGTTTTTGCATTTAGGTAGTCATTTCCTCGCTGAGGTGGAATGAAAAGTTACGTGTTGCACTCGAGTGCAAAGATTTTTCACCTCGTGCTCTTTTGATTCCCTCGCTAACGCTCAGGATTAAAAATTAGTTATCCTTCGCTTGCTCGCATTAATTTTAGAATCCTTCGCTTGCTCGGTCATCAAAATTGAACACGCGGTTAAAAAGCAACTGTGCACTCTTGTTCGTGTAAGTTAAGTTAAGTATATTCTGTTTATTATTAGGTTATATTCCGCGAGATTAAAATTCACGCTGTGAGATTCCGCAGTGCGTATATAACAAGCCGTTGACTATCCATTCAATGTGACAAGCGTTCGAGAAACCGGCTGGTAAAGGGTTTCTTTACTGTGAAGTTAGTTTACAAGTCTAACATGGGGTATACGCGTTAATAATAACTTTTTTAAATTTTTCAAAGTAGTAAAGATTTTAATACTAAAACCTTTACTTAGTAACAGTGGTATAAGCATAAGTGAGCATTAAAGTCTCTGAGTGTCACATTTTTTTTCATTTTTGCTTATGATAAAGATAAAGATAAAGATATTTATTTGCAAAAACATGTGTACAAAAAGGTGACATAATATAGTGATATAGAAACAACATGCATATATTATTATGATCGTGTGAACAAAATAGATGCGACGCAGGAGGTTGCGGGTTCGATTCCTACCTCAGGATAAATGTTTGTACGATGTACAGATATTTGTTCAGGGTGTTGTGGTATTTTTCTATGTATAATTAAAAAATATCTATGTATGTAATGTATTGTATTATGTGTATCAGTTATCTACCACCACCCATATCACGAGCATGCTAAACATTAGACTAGCCTCAAAAAAAAATTGGACGTGTGTAGATTACACAGCATCATCTAGCTAGATGATGGTGTCTGGATTATCCAACAATATTTTTATTATTATTTATTTATACTAAGATAAGTTATTTATAGTCAACAATATCATTTATATCTTATTATTGTTCTTTGGAAAATTTGTAAGTACATAATGTTTTAAGTTACTCCACGTCTGCACCTACATTTATGTGAAAATACTAGTCTTTTAGTTGCCCATTCGTTCCAATAGTGGGGGGAACTTGATGGGACGAACGGCACTTCGACACAACAAATATTTATTAATCCAGATTTGAGTATATTTCTTAAGGAAAACTTCGACATATGCCAGTTTTCCTTAGGTTGTCGGAATTATTCGTCTGTAGCGCAGGTCGGCGAAGGTAGAAATGTTCGCGTGATTTACAAACATTTTTCCTGTCTGGATGTTGTCGTACCTATGCATGTAAAAAAAAACCTAGCAAAATGCTAAGAACTAAGAAACAAACAGTAGGGGTATTTTAATTCATTCGATTCGTTTCCGAAGCGAATACGTCAGATTCGAATTTGAAATCTATTCCGACGGAACTTTAAAATGCTAATTATGGTTTTTTAAAAGTTTCCGACATCGAATCCGACGGCCTTTCCGACGAATTATAATACCAATGCAAAATACCTATCTCGGGGCGGTTTAGTTAAACTTCTAGCATTATGTGTTTATTTCTGCAAGATTATGTCAAGTAGTAGCTGGGTGGTGCTGGCTTAGAATTTGCTGCGAATTGTGTCGTAAAAGGCGACAAAGGGCATAGATTTAAATCGTTAGATACGCCCTGACCACCAAAAACTGTAGCAAAGTTATGAAATGTGTCGCATCATGTCCAAAACCTGTACAATCTACACAAACAAAACAAGCGTACTGAGAAAATAGTGTAATCTCTTTTTCTCACACATTAGTTGCAAACACTACTTTCTCTTTCGTGCACCCACCATTTAAGTTTGTTATTATAGTCATTTTTGACAATGCGGACGATAAAATAAAAGTTATTTCATTAACTCGCAATACCTAAGAGTTTAATGTTACACCTCTGGCTTTGTTTGTGTTTCTAGAATTGTTGTTGCGCTTTCGAAAGGCACACGTCATTTTGTGACGCTATAAACTGCTCGCAAACGTCCTTTACAACACGTCCGGCTAACACTGTGCTTAGATATATACTGAGTCCAAGTTTATGCATGCGTAAGGTTCGACTTGGACACAACACGGCGCGGTCTCACTGCGGTAACGATTTAAATCTATGACTAAGGGATATTCACCATCAGAGCCCCTTGTAGAACAATTCTAACACCAAACTCGATCCCCAACCCGCATGCCCAGCGTGGGGACGGGCATTACCCTCCATGAGATAGACGCCAATAAGGCGCTTATCAGGAGGAGGCCTGCGTCCAGCAGTGCGAGCTGTGGACCAATACAGGCTGTTCAAGGATGTCAAGTACCAATATCCACGCCGTACAAAAAGGCTTCGTAAGCGGTTAGTGTGTTAGCTGAGAAAATATTATTCCTTCGCGTAGACGAAGTTAACGAAAGGGTAGACGTCCTTTTGACGTAGAAAGCGTACTCACTAAAAGGGGTCAATGTTTTAGGGTTCCTTAGTCGCAACTATGGAAACTTTTGGTTCCGTTATGTTTTTCTTAAAAACATGTAGACAGAAATTAATATTGTTGTAAGTATAGGTATCTAACGTTAAGAAATATTTTGTTGCCGCTAATGATATATAGCTACAACCCTAGTCCTTGCATAAAATTTTAGTTGATTGTAAAATTAAATTAACGGGTTTCAAATTAGGATGACAGCTCTAAAATTAGATTGATAGATCTAAAACAACTCAACTTAGTTAAAATTAGCTGTAACACTATTATTTGCATTACATTTTAGCTATAGTTAGAAAGGTCTAACTAATTTTAGCAGGCATCTAATTTGGTCATGATTAAAATTTATCGATCAGAAATCGTTTAGAAATTCAAATCGATACCAGTTTAAAGTATCGATTTGAATTTCGTTTTCTCATACAAATGAATGAACTGTTTTACCCATGTAAAGAAGTATTCTAAAATAACATTTTAGAACAAAAAACATATTATGCTCGCAGCAACACCCAACTGGTCAACTCAGAGAGGTTTCGCGATTTTCAAAAACGTTCTAATATAGGTATTTTTAGGATCTGTATAGAGAATACCATAACTTTTAAGTCAACCTAGCATACAAAAATTTGAAATCGTAAAATTTACATAGGTTAGGAATCCTAAAATAACAGAATCGACACCAATTTTATTTATTAGGTATTACAAGGTCATACCTTAACATTATTATTGCCTACATATTGCTTATAGAGTTCTCTATGCGAGTAGAAACCATAATTTAATAATTCGTAGTCAGCTAAAACAAACATAACACCCACTCCAACAAATTATCCAAGGTACCTACTAGGTCAGTCGGAATATAATGAAGCCTGCGACAATACTGCTGTATTCAGTATATTACGAAAACCTGTGGAAATAAGCTGAATAAAAGCAGAATAAGCCAGAAAATGTGTGGCATAATGCGCATGTATTATTTATTTAGCCGGCCCCGAGTAATAACGAGAGGGCGTAAAGGCACCTATTGTATTTTGTTGTGTCAACCTTTTATACTCGTTTGTCGGGATAAGCAGACTTAAATTAACTTTCCCTCTATATTTTAGAGGTTTACTGTGTTTCAATAAATTATGGACTTGTTTCTGCCTGAGAGAAGAAAATCACAATATTGCGTTTTTGTTATGCTTTATTTAAAGAATGTACCTTGTATTATCTGCTCTGATTTGAAAAGAATAATACCATTAACGTTCGATTTTATTGTTCGACATAAATTCTCGCATGTTCGACGTTGAGACATAATGAGTACCTATGTCCAAGAATATAAAAACACTAGCTATGTTTTATGACCTGCTGACATTCTTATCGGGTCTTGTGGTTTTCTATGCAAATAGCACCATTTCGAACTTCAACATAAGAAGCCGGTCATTTACTTTGACTTTTGACAAGGTTCCTTCCCACTCGAATCGCGTAGTGAAGGCCATACCTATTTGCCTTAAAAAGTGCTGCGCAGAAAATAAATTTATCTGGTAACTTAGGTAGCATTAATTATATAGTCTTACTAGCTGCGCCCCGCGGCTTCGCACGCATTGTTCCTATGGAAACGTTTATGGGATAAAAAGTAGCCTATGTTTGATTCCAAGATAAGAATTACCTGTATGCAAAATTTCAGCCAGCTCCATCCAGTAGTTTTGGGGTGAAGAAGTAACAAACATCCATCCATCCATACATACATATAGTGTGATAGCCGCACTCAGAGACGATAATGTTTACTTTAACTACCTATCACTAAGTAAAGTTTTTTTTTATCTTTACTTATCTTTACTCGTCATAACCTACGTAGCTAAAACGTACTCACGGTAGGGCTAGTTCACCAGTTCAAAGTCACTCAGCGAGCGATGGAAAGAGTGTCCAGCAGTGGACTATTATAGGTTGATGATGATGATGACGATGATGAATAATTAACATCTCTCAGTGCAGCTGTTAAGGCTAATTGTGTAAAGTAGTGTGGAAGAAGTAGTATTTTAAAGCTTATAAAAGGTAATCTAATTTTTTCCTTAATTTATCCTCGACTAAAGTTTTTTAAACCAACGGTATCAAAACACATTATATTAAATAAATAAATTATAAATAATGCTGGACAATTCACACAGCATTATCTAGCCCAAAGTTAAGCAGAGCTTGTGTTATGGGTACTAGATAACTGATATACATAATACAATACATTACATAGATAGATATTTTTTATTATACATAGAAAAACATCCAGAACGCCCTGAACAAATGTCTGCAGATCGTACACACATTTGTCCCGAGGCGGGAATCGAACCCGCAACCTCCTGCGTCGCAGGCAGACCTTCGCCCACCGCGCCACAGAGGTCGTCGATATTATAAGTATTCATTGGTATTTATAGCGATTTTTACCTATTTTACGAACATGTTGTAAGGTTCACACTCTATGGTCACGGGAAAAATAGGTAGGTAAATAAATAAACGTTTATTATTTATAATGTCCTAAACTAATTTTGGATAAGAATCATTCGTGAAATATATTTATTTCTTCTGATTCTTCGTCTGATTTTGTCCGATATGTAGAAACGGTGGGTGGCTATTGCCACCTAGAATATTTTTATATTATTAAATTTTTTTGACGTAGTAGGTACCCATGGTACCTACTTCTCTACCTTTTTTCTGTATATATTTGTATTAGTGCATAAATTACCTGTAATTATTATTATCATTACTGTGTATGTATACCTATGTAAAATGGATCTCGTGTCTGAAATAAAGATTTATTATTATATTATTATTATTATTTATACTGTCCGACATAAAAAACTCCGTGAATCTAGATTTGCTAAACAAACAAAGAACTCAGAACGTGTTGGAATCGTTGCAAAAATCGGCTTCCTAGAGGTCAAGCGACGATGCTAATGGACAAATGACCCTCGCAATGGAATAACTACCGGATGGGTACGTCACAATACCTAGCTGCTTAGCTCTGAGCAGCTGACATTTTGTCAGTATGCAAGACCGTATCCAGATAGCGGGTAAAGGATGACTCACGTTACACCGTGTCCGAGACGAGTGTCGGCCGTAGCACGGTCACCGAGTCGGATCCGAGACGAGTGAGAGCAATAGGGTGCATGTGACTTCAAAGAAGCTAATATATTTTTACATATTCTCCATTGATTTAGAAATATATCTGTATATATATTTTTGTATTTTATGATGTTTTTATTGTGAAATTTAATAATTGAAAAGAAGACATTTTATCTCAATCGCAAAATGTCTAAACGCAACGCTATTGGCACCTGAAGCGTGACGTCATACTGGTCATTTATGTATGGGCATGAAGTTTTGACTTTGAGTTAACATGCGGGACTCGATGATCCTTGACGTCACAAAATACAAGGGCTAACATGGCAACGTTTTTATCACCCGAAACTGAGTAGTTTTGATAAAAAATTTTTGGCTGTTATGTTTTTATCGATTATTTAGGTTATTATTTATATTATTACTGTTACCCTATTACCGTTGCGCCGCCATGATGCTCAGTCTCGGGCACAGCTCGGGCGGCACTGTATTCATAAAACTGGCCGTGGCTGAGCCCAGATGGGGCCGAGTTTTTTCCGAGCGATGTGCGTTGCTCAGCCGTCACTGGGTTGCCGCTCGGTATAGCGTGAGTGTGTCCAAATTTATGTCATATTATCTGACCATGCTACGGCCGACACAAGGCTCGGACCCGGCATGGTGTAACGTGCGTGAGTCATCTTTTACCCGCTATCTGGATACGGTCTTGCATACTGACAAAATGTCAGCTGGTCCGAGCTATCTGCAGACTGTACAATCATTTCTACCAAGGTGGAAATCGAACTCGTAGCCTCATGCGACGCAGCCTACGCCAACTACCCCGCAGCCGATAATAATTATTGTACAGGATTTGCTAGATTTACGAAATTATTCACTTCCCAGTTTAATTTACAACCCGACGCGCAAATATGCACTGGCACTGGCCCTAATCATTATATTCACAGCAAAATTAGTAGCGAAGATCTGACCTAAACCAACAAAAGTTACGAAGAGAAACTGTGTTTATCGTCCTATAAATACATTAAAAGGGTTAGATTCTATAGCAGTTGGTTCTAGGCTTCTAAAAATAACGGTTCGCGTGTCGTTAAATTCTTTTTATGAGTTCATAATATCTAAGGCTCGGTGCAAACGAACAGAACGCTCGGCGTGCTGTGTGGTGCTGGCTTAGAATTTGCCCCACCCCAAGTCTTCCTGCGGGTGTCGTAAGATGCGACTAAGAGATATCAATCGGGGGGCGGGCAGCAGCGCCCCCTGCAAGATCATTCTACCACCACACTGCGATCCCCAACCCACATGCCCAGAGAGGGGATTTTGGGAATTACGCCCTTGATATAAAGGCGCTTATGAGTTTTTCTCTATTGACTGTAGTTCATAAGATAAAACCTTAAAGTTTCTTAAGGCTTTGTCAAGACAGTTTAAGTTTCAAAACTCGTAGTTTGAAGCTGTAGCCTAATATTGTTATTATTTACAAAGGGAGAGTTGGCAATTCTAAGGGACCCACTAAACTTAGTTAGATGTGCCGAATACATTAAGATAGGAAGTTATCAGTTTGTTATCGCTATGTTATACGGAGGGCAGAATGTCACTAGTCGAGAAGAGTGTTAAGTTTTAATTTAGAGGGATATAAGGAGAGGTATTCCTCTTTCAAAGGAAAGTTCATCAGTTTAAATGTGGAGGGATATAAAGATATCCCTCATAGATAAACTGATGAAAAGATTTATATTAATTTGTGTTTGTTTTAAAAAACTATAAACCGACTTCAATAATGTGGTTTTCTCATGGATTTAATTATCAGAACTGGACCAAATTGAAAGGCTAAGTTAAAAAGTGATGTATTATATGTAACAGTACTTAAATTTTTAGAAGCTTTTATTTAACTTGAAATGTATGAACATAACATGTATATCTTCAACCGATTGAGCTGAAATTTTGTATACTTATGTTAATTTGGTGACAGTGCAATGTGATGTTACTATCGAGATGATATGATGGTGGAGACAGAAGGTGGCCATAGGAACTCCTAAACGAAAAGACCTAACCCCTTCGAGTTTGGGTTCGTTGGATTTGTCTTTTCAAGCACCTTAATATTTTACATTGAAAGCTTTTCTTGTTTTTAAAAAATACTTTTAACATATTAAAACTTGTTTATTGTATTTATGAAAAATAAAATATATATTTGTTTCTAAGTTCAAGTTCAAGTTCATTTATTTGATAACATGATGTGCATTACAGGTCATAAATTGTTGTTAAGTTTAGCTTGTAAGTACTCATAATATTTTATTTTACTAATTTCAGGCTTGTGAGCTCGTTGAAGGTGTAGAATGTCTGCTCGACAAGCCAGCGTTTTAGTTTGGATTTAAACGTGTTGAGACCAGGGGCCTCCCTTATTATTAGGTATGAAAGGTAAGTACAGAGATGACCGCTGATAGAGCAGAGTGAAAGATATATACATGTGCCGACCCCACCTAGCGTGGGATAAGGACAGAAGATGATGATGTTCGCCTAGCTTTTTAAAACCAAGCATGGGTTAAAGACAGAAGATGATGCTCGCTAAATTTTGAAGTGCTTTATTATTTCTATATCGTTCCTGTGATAACTTCATTACATTTATTCAATCTGTAGTTTTTATACAAGGAACTACGGAACGTTCTGGAAGTGTGTGTAAAAAACACGATAGGGAAGAAAAGATCTAATATCTAAAAAAAATGGGAAAAAATGTTTGAAATTAAAAGAATCGTAGAACAAATTTTGACTTCACCCCCTTTCGGTTTCTAACACCCTTTCCGTAAAACCCTGTATACGGCATTTTTTTACAATACCTACCTAGTATCAACGAGTGGTCGAACTTTATTTAAATCGGTAGTGTGTGCCTGCTAGTTATTGCTTGATAATCTTATTAATATTTTTATTCGTTTTTGGAAAACAAGATAATTTTAATTTAAATGTATTTCGTTGAAGAGAATAATGAAAGACTACAGAATAGTTTCTTAAACCTACTCGTATTTAATATTATGTATATTTCTGCCTTGAAACTTGCCTACCAAAGTTGCAAACTCAGTTTCGACAATGTGTTCTGAAATGGCTTATCTACTAACATGCCTGCCTGTTCTCCCGACATTATCATTATTAACATCTTGTTTGCGCAGTCGGGTAAATATTGTTAATATCGCCTTTGTGCCACAGAGGACAGCTACCAACCTTTAGTCGTTTAATATTGACCTTTTCTGTATCAATAACTTATTTCCCCCCATGGCATCCGCACTCGTTTTTTGAATAAAACCTTAAACGTTTTTTGAAAATGAATACCTACTAGTTTCTAAAAGTAGGTACTGAAAGGATAAAAAGTAGTCCAGAGATCTAGATCTACATATATGTAAAATTTTAGCCTGATCCGTTCAGTAGTTTTGGCGTGAAGAAGAAATAAACAGGTATATCTATATCCATTCATCAATCCATCTAAACCGTTTATTATGTGTGTTGTTCATAATTTTTTGTTAAGATAGGTACGTCAATAATGATGAAAAAGTGAGAAAACCAGTAAGTCGTAAGTATAAATAATCAATTCACACTAAAAGTAACTTATTTTTCCATATCAGGCTTTTTACCAAAAGATCATAATTAACTCAAAAACTGCGATAGCTTTCTGCCTAAAAGAACAGAAAGTAATTATGTAGTATTAAACCCTTATTTTCGATTAAATTCTTATTTGGTTCCGAACACGATTTAATTCAACAAAAGATTTCCACGAAACAGAGTTTAATCGTTTCCTTTCTATAACTACTCACAGACAATCTGTCTGTTAGTCTATGGTCACGATTCAAGCAGGAGCGGAAAGCGAAACTGCGGAAAAGATAAGGATATTCCAGTTTTCCGCCCATTCCGCAACTCTTTCCGCATTTTCACATTTTCGATTTTCCGCTTTCCGCCAACACTCCTATCAGGGCTATAAATCATATGACTTAATTACCTCAGGTTTGTTATAAATTAATAATTTGTAAAATTATTTTATGCGAAGGTAGGTTCGCACCATAATATTTCAACATAAATCCCTGGTTACACTTTGCAAGTAGACGTGCGAGTTGACAGTACTAATCCACGCATAAATAAATAGGATCCTTAGGCTGACAGTTTCAATTAAACGTAGACTGGCGTCGGGCGCTCCGCACTAACCGCATCCAACAGATGATAATAAGCTTTATATGGTTTGCCATAAATGTGCGTCCATTGATCCGCACAGCACGAAACAAACGCTTCAGACTGTCAGCAATGCAAGCGACCTGTTTAGTGCAGAAGGACGTCATTCGGATCACTGATCTATGGACGTACTTGCACGCCTGCCCCGTCCTCCTTTCTCATTCGTACAAAATCCGTCCGGTTGCTACGTAAATATGCGGAAATCAATGTTGAAAATCCGTTTGCAAATGGTGGTCCCGGCATCACGCTCAAATAATCCGTATGATGTGATAACCGTGGAATGTACAATGCCAGCCTGTCGAGGCTACTCTTTTAAATGCAATCATAGCTATTCTATTATAAAAAACTATCGTAGTTTGACGAATTCATTACGCGTGTAAGCGGATTAACTACGAACCTTATTTGTGTTGGAAGAACACCAGCGTTTCATCCCTTAACGAGGATCATCTTCAGGGCGAATGCGGTTCTAGACGCGCTTCGAGCACTGTTCAGTGCTCGAAGGGATGCGGAACGGGATCGTTAAGTGATGAAACGTTGGTGTTCTTCCAACACAAATTAGGTTCGTAGTTAACCCGCTTACATCCGTAATGAAGCAATCATAGCTTTTAGAAAACCACTTTCGTTGACTTAGTACCATTGTGATGTCAATGTTGAAAATCCGTTTGCAAATGGTGGTCGCATCGGCATCCAGGATGCTGCAGTTAAGTACAGTAGATCGGAGTCCGGGGATCCGGGATCACGCTGCGTAATAATCCGTCTGCTACTATTTAACCATGAAAATACATTTGTAAATTTTAGAAAACACTTTCGTTGACTAACTACCATTGCTTGGTTATGCAGAAACAGTATTGTCCTCAAGGCACGATAAATACGAGCACTGGCTTGATTTAGCCAACTTCATATACATAGACGAAGGAAAAGTAAATATGCTTATATGCATGTCCCTTTTATTTCAACGGTACCTACACTGTTGAAACATACTAACGCAGTGCGACGGAAATAAGCCTAGTCCTCATATTTTACTAGAGCTATTTTCTGAGCCGAGCATTTTTCTACAAAGAGCTCTACCTCAATAAGGTTACTTAACACGCACCATGTGATCGCTCGATCGGGCGAGCAAAATTACGGAAGCGAGTAAATTGTCAAGACAGTAACTGGCACAGTGTAAATGGACCTTTAAAAGTTCAAGTCGGTGATTGAAGCGCAGCCATCGTTCAACGTTGATGAAAATCTGATAGAATTATTATGAATTTTAATTTAAGGCACAATTTAATTCTTATGAGTTTCTTGAAGATAAAGGGCTCTTGTCATCTGGATATTAAGGTAGATAAAGTATATTATATCTAATTTACGTAGTTACATAAGTCATGCGCTGATAATAATCTCCCTTTACTAAATGAAGTATTTGTTATAGTTGTCGTATTCTCTTAAAACCTAAAAAATTAGGTATTTTGTAATAAAACCGACAGAGCACAGATTATATCTCTCTTTTGAGAATAATAATAATTCAAGAACCTAGCCAGACGGCCAAAGTCGTTTTAAATACTCCAGTGCCTCTTCAAGCAGTCTAAAACCGCAACTTTTTTAATAACTCCTCCCTGTGGACTAGCCGGCGGATTAACTACCAAACTTTATCCGTAAAACAGCTGGAAAAAATTCTCCGAAACTCGCATTTCAATAAAAGAAACTCTGAAAAGAGGATGAATATTTAAACGCACTCACCTGATGTCTGTAACCTCCTTTGTCTGAACTTAAAAAAAGAAAGCACTGAATTTAAAATTGGAATGGAACTTTGACAAAATTAGGCGCGGACGCGAGTTCCCGCCACGATCGCGCGATGTAGACTGGAGAGGTAGCGGCTTTTTCAGAGGGAGGATTCAACCCTGCATGAACACACATTGCATTCGTTCTTTACTGAGTGGAAATAAAGACTGATTCGTATAATATCCGTCGCATTTGACCTTTTCCTATTCCTCGGGTAATTTAGTCTTGTCAGAGGACATTCGACTGAGCGAGAGGTGGGTAGAGTCGCTTTGAGATTGCATGGCGGGACGTTATTGGCAAAGAACTGATTTAATCGTCTGGAGACCAAGCTGCATCTTTTCATATGAATGTGGTATAAGTACGATATTTTTATGTTCTGAAATGGAAGATTTTCTTATCCTCATAGATTTTAAAGAGAGTTTGAGGATTTATTATGGTTCGAAAGCGGCTATAATTTTGCCTTTGCTTTAGGATAACCAATTTAGGTAGGTACCTATTTACTGTAGATTTAGGCATTGTTTACCGTCGAATAAAAGCTTTATCTCATTTCAAAACCCCGACATTGTTGCGAGCAAGCTGTTCAAATAACGGTAGGTATTCGGAAACTTTAAATTTTATTCTCCAACTTGGGGTTGTTTTGTAGATCCTGTGAAATTATACAAGTTTCTTCCAGGAACAGGGAAGAGGGTCTTGACAACAAAGAGATGGGAATTGTAAGGTGTTCTTATTCAATTTAACAGGGCAGACAAGACCTACCTAAATATTAAAGTTTCCTATGAATACTTAGGTAGGTACCCTATTTTGTTAACTAACTTGAAAAGGAGGAGGTTCTCAATTCGCCGCGTACCGTATGTTTTTTTATATATGTATATCTCCGCCCATGGTTAACCGATTTTGGTGTTTTTTTCACTATTGTACAGAAAATGACAACGCGGTGGTCTCATAATTTTATAAAAATTATATACGATGAATAAGTATTTATCCCGTAAAAAATTGCACTTGGTATTATTTTAATGTTGTTCAATAGCCTTCAAATAGGTTATCGAATAACATAAAAATATACTACGGTCGGTTTATAGTTTTTTAAATCGCGCCAAATTATTACTACATCGTTATGAGCAACTAATATAATAGGATATATGCATGTGACTTCAAAAAAGCTAATATTTTTTTACGTATTCTGTATTGATATAGAAATATATCTGTATATTTATTTTTGTATTTTATGATGTTTTTATTGTGAAATTGAAAAGTAGATATTTTAAGTCTCAACAGCAAAATGTCTAAACGCAACGCTATTGGCACGTGAAGCGTGACGTCATACTTTAACATTTTTGTATGGGCATAAAGTTTTGACTTTGAGTTTAAATATGGAGCTCGATGATCCGTGACGTCATAAAATGGCTAACATAGCAGCGTTTTTATCACCCAAAACTGAGTGAAGTTTTACTTTTAGTTTTTTACCTCAATAATTTTTTTTTTTTTGGGTGTTACATTTTTTTTCGTTTATGTATTAACCTAAATAATCGATAAAAAAAATCCATGCATATACCCTATTTGAACATACATACATTGTTAAGAATGTGCAACTTAGGTATATAATAATAACATGTCCTTGCTGTATTAAATAACTTTTACTGTACCTAATCTATTTTCGGTTGAAGTGTGTACGTATGTTCACCGATTTCTGCGTCATTTCTCACCCCATACGGCCGATTTCGAACCGATTTTGTTGTTTCTTTTGATTTTGAAACAATGATCCTAGTATGCTCCCATCAAAACTTTATACCCGACGTTATAGGTTCCTATTAATTTGTATTTATTGTTGATTACACGTCCCATCTGCTGGTCTGTCTGTCCGTCTGTCACAGCTAATTATATCCAAATGTACTGTTTAAATGTAAGTAATGTAAAAAAAAAACAGTTTGTATCCTAAATCGTACAGCTCGGAACTCAAAGTGCCTAAACTTTATTAATCAAACTTGCTAAGACAAATTTAATGTAATTGCGCGCCCGCTGTTTGTAATTACGGATTTGAACTCAGTTTGGAGTTATGCGGTTTTGCCAATTAGCGGTGTGATAGGTAGACTGGCCAAGAGTTCTATCTATCTATGTTCCTAGTAAACTCTTTTTAACCGACTTCAAAAAAAAGGAGGAGGTTATCAATTCGACTGTTTTTTTTGTTACCATCGAACTTTTGACTGGGTGGTCCGATTGTCGTGATTAATTTTTATATGAAAGCTGGTGCTTCTCGTGTGGTCTCATTTTAATTTTGTTCAGTTCTGACTACGGGATCCATGAAAAATTCATGAAAAAGCTATAAAAATTGAAGTCGGTTCATAGTTTTTTTAAAACAAAATTAATTATTGGGAATATAGAACAGACTCATCATCATCAGCCTATTATTAGTCCACTGCTGGACATAGGCCTCCCCAAATGAGCGCCATAGCAGATCGTCATCCTACCTGGCCGGAGGGCGTCCTACACTACGTTTGCCGAGTCGCGGTCTCCACTCAAGAACTCGTTTACCCCAGCGGTTATCGGTTCTTCGCGAAATAGAGATAGATCGAAATAGAGATAGATCGAAATAGAGATAGATCGAAATAGAATAGACTAGTTATACTATAATGTATTGAAAAAAAACTCGCCGTGTGGTGTCGGCGGCATAGAATTTGCCCCAACTATTCTCGCGGGTGTCGTAGATATATTTACCGGGGGCGGGCAGCAGCCTCCTGCAGCACAATTCTATCACCAAACTGCGATCCCCCCGCATTCCCAGCGTGGGGATTATGGGATTACCCCCCATGAGATAACAACCAATAAAGGCGCTTATCAGGGGGAGCCCTGCGTCCAGCAGTGGACCAATATACAAAGGCTTATGAGGTTGAGGTTGAGGTATAAAAAAATGCAAAAGTAATGTTTTGTATAAAAAAATACAAAAACCAAGGTGTGACGTCACGAAAAACTTTTACTGGCATATGCCAGTAAAAGTTTTTCTTCATCATTTTAAACCAACGAAAACCCGGCCTTCTCCATATTATTTCTCAAGTCGACGCGTTTTTTTATGTATGACCACCATTGATTAATTAAAAAGGGAAGATGAGGTACTAGTTTCTCGAAAATGGCAACCTCATATTGTATAAAATTGTGTGCTCCCACCTCAGTCACCGTCGGACCGGCGGCGGCACGGGCGGTCGTGATTCGCGTGAAATATTGTTGTCTCGGTCTCACTTCGGTCTTAGATATGTCTTTCCGTCTTTTTTCTTCTTTGTATTGCACAGGACTGGAAATATAACTGTGAGCGTATGTGTTTTCGTGTAGTTGTAACACATGCCAATTTTCGAGTAAGCGCTGGGAGAACGTAACCTATCTTCCCTTTTTTATTAATCAATGATGACCACTTATAATTTTTTACTGAGTAGGTACCTAGGTATTTATTTCTTTATTTCTTTTTAAGGTTGTACCTACTAACACTTTATTCATTACATAATACTACATTTATATATTCTTTGTGTTCTTACTAACAAAATATGGATCTGTGGTAATCCGAAATAAAGAGATTTTATTTTATTTATTATTATTTAAAATGATGATTTTCCATGTCCTTACCTAGATTAAAATCAAAATGGAGTCGCAGTGGTCAATCCAGCACCGCGCGAAACCAACCATATTTACTTCTAAATTAAACTCTCCTAAATTACATGAAATTAAACCCGAAATTGTTTACCTCAGAACTTTATACGGAAGCTCTGTAAAGTAGGAAGGTAATTACGATGATTGTTCAGTAAACGGGGGAATGTTTGTCAGGTTTTTTAGGGTGTTTGTGTCTCCAAGGCACCTACTATATTAACACATTTATAACAATACGTCTATATAGACATTCTTTATTGAAAAATTTAATAACAATCAAATAATAGAAATAAATTTAAACTAGTATTTACAATTGAAATAATTGCGCTAACTGCAGACTTGCAACAATCTACAGGTAGCTCAACTGCTCCATATGAACCAGTCAGTTAAAATATTATCCTATGTTTGTTTTTAAACGAATCTAAATCTTATATCTTTTTAATTTGTGTCGTGTTAGTTGCATTAGCTAGGTATCTTAGCTAACTTACCACCTGTATATTTTCTTATACCCATATTAAATTCTTGAATAGGGAATAGGTTCATTTAATTTTTATATTTATCGCCTGAACAAGAAAACACTTTGGAGTTCCTAGGGTGCGGTCCTTTGCAGTATTCCTTATCCAAATATCTTTTTTTTTAAATTGTTTGTGTATGAAAATAATAAACTTTTCCATTTAAAATTATATTCGGGAATCGAAAAAAGAGGGAGGTTGTTATGGATGCAGAACTTTTTGCGGATTTGGACAGGCGAGCAAACCTGCTTGGAGAGAGGTATAGATTTAATATAAGAAACTACCTACTAACAAACTATGGATCAAGTAATCTGAAATAAAAGAATTTTAATTTGAATTTGAAAAGAGAAGTGGAGGTTGAACTGACGAGTAGTTTTTGAGTGGCATGAGAAAAAGAGGTGAGTTTAAGACTTGGCGGTGCCCCCGCATGATTGCCGCGTCAAAATGCCTTCGTCGATACTTTAGAAACACTTTCCTATCGAACTTTACCTTCCATTGTTTAAGGTAGAGTAGAACTGAGAAACTCGTAGCATAGTGGAACTTTTTATTAGGTATTTTAAAACCTATGCATAGTGGGGATCGAGCATAGCAACTGGTATGCCGATAAAAGAAAGAAAGAAAATTATTTTATTTGCCTTGAGACTACAAACCCAATATTTAACTTCACTAAATTAATTCTAGACTTATACTTAATATATATGTAGGTAGGAGGCG
Source organism: Eupithecia tripunctaria (assembly GCA_955876795.1). Taxonomy (NCBI): domain Eukaryota; kingdom Metazoa; phylum Arthropoda; class Insecta; order Lepidoptera; family Geometridae; genus Eupithecia; species Eupithecia tripunctaria. The sequence continues at coordinate 11,098,441 of OY041620.1, forward strand.
ATAGGTAGGAGACGGCTCGATCATTTTTCGTTACTAATGTCAAATAGACTCATCCCTGTGAAAATAGCATTGCTGCTTGCATTGGGCATTATCTATATCTGTCACCTCATACCCAGCGTGGGGATTATGGGAACTCTATAAATTAATAGCCTATAATCTTGGGCTGAGTCCAGCAGTGGACTATGATAGGCTTTTGAGGATCTCTCTCCTTTGGTGGTAGCAACGCCGTGCCGAGTCTTTAATAACAAAGAGATTTGGAGTAGCGTTAGCGCTGCTTGCAATCAACTAAATTCACAATTTACTCCTTTTACCTTAATTAGTTCATTTTGAATCGACTACAAAATAATTGATTTTGTTTAAGAAAACTATAAACTGACTTCAATTATATAGTTTTTTCAGAATCAATTTTGACTGGGTGATCCGATTTTCATGATTTTTTTTTTATTTGAAAGCTGGTGCTTCTCGTGTGGTTACATTTTAATTTGGTCCAGTTCTGAGAGTGGGATCCATGAAAAAGCTATATAAGTGAAGTTGGTTTACAGATTTTTTAAACCAAAATCAATGATATTCGAATAGGTATGTACAAGTCTTAATTTATTTTGTGTATTATAAAATATACGTTTTTCTATTCTATTCTATTTCACAGTGCCGCAATTCTATGAAGCCAGTAAATCAGTTTGGAGCCATAAGTCGACGAATAATAGCGGCTATCCTCAACTGGCCACTCTGGCAGTAAGATAGAGGCATTACAATTATTTATAACCACTACGGATCTGCTGGTAGGGACCTAGGTCTGAAGAAAATTATAGATAGTGAGTTTTTCTACGTGTACCTACTACAACAAATACCAAATAGGTTGATTGATGAGACCCTCAGCAAATGAGCAAATTAAAGCTTCGAAATTCACAAAGGTACTTTATTAGATAGTCAGACACCTTACCGTCTTTTAACCAAGCAGTCTCCACGAACCCAAAATCACCTCAAACTTATAACTGGAACCCGTGCGTTCTCGTTAGCGCGATCTAGCCCTGGGTCAATTTTAGCAGCGCCATCTAGTAATGTGACAATGGTACATAATAGATTAACAGTTGATGTTGTAACAGTTATTGATGAAATCGGATCACCCAGTCAAAAGTTCTGAGGTAACAAACATAAAAAAATACCTCCTCCTTTTTTTGAAGTCGGTTAAAAATTAAATCGGCTTCAAAGGAACTTGAACCAGTACAGTAATTCAACTTAGTTAACTGAGGATACAATACAATACAATACACTTTATTGCACGCCAAAAAGTTATACAGGAAAAGAGAGATAAAAGAGTTGCACAGTGGGCAGCCTTATCGCTAATAGCGATCTTTTCCAGCCAACATAAAGAATCACTAGGCCTCTAAGACGTCTGTTTCTTCTGAATATCACGAGCAAAGGGACTACTTCACTTTGTCTTTGATTCTACAGAATGGCACGTAACTGTGTACGACACCCGTTGACATCCTTAATTTATGTTAATATATATTTTAGATTTAAGATTTTGTTTCTTTAACCAGTGTACCTTGCTACTGCTTATACGTGTATTCAGAACATGTCACGCCATCTGTTGGTTTTGTTTTTGAAGTTATAAATAAATTGAATGAAATTGTGGGAGCACGCAGAACTTTTATAAAAATGATATTTTTTACAACATAAAAAGTATAGTTGTAACTTTTACATATTTGTAACTTTTGGAGACTCGCGAACGGCTGCCGACTTGACGCGGCTCCGTGAGAACTTCATAAAAATATTTTCAAAACACACTCTCCAAACTTCTGCCTGCAGACCAATTTCATTCGGTCTGTCGTTAAAAAAGCGTTGTTTAATTTGATCGCCTACAACGGGTAAAGCGACTACTTCACTTTGTCTTTCATTCTACAGAATGGCACGTAACTGTGTAGTAACTGAGTCAAAAGCAAAGAAAGCAAAAAACAAACACCTATCCACCTATTTTTTTTCTTTGTTTGATAAAGTCGTACAACCAGCGTTGATCCGGGGTCACACCCTTTTGGCTTAGTACAAAATTACCCTCTTTCGGCTTAGCACACATATTTTGTGTCACCTATATGTGTTACAAGGTACCTTACTTGAATGTACGTAACCGATGATATTACCAAAAGGTGTTAACAAAGCTTGAAACTAGCATTAAAATGAATATATTTCTAAGAAAAACTCCGGAATATCGCAAGGTTATTCATATTCTCCAAAGAAATGGTAATTTTAAAGTTGTCACGCGGATAGAGACGCTCTGCAAATTGAATAGATATTCTTATCGTGGCCACAGGGTAACTAAAAGAGAAACTAAAGTTATATTTTTTATAACACGCCTATATTAAAAAAGCTTACGCCTACGGGTAAAAATGTCAACATCAACCTCAACTTAAACAGCCTGTATAGGTCCACTGCTGGACGCAAGCGTTCCATAATCCCCACGCTGGGCATGCGAGTTGGGGATCGCAGTTCGTCGGGAGAATTGTTCTGCAGGGCTGCTGCCCGCCCTTGGTGGATATCCCTTAAGGATGGATGGACAAATTCTAAGCCAGCACCACTAGCTAGATAAAAACTAAGCCTATGCTAAAAGTGTGTATCTCTTATTCACATTTTAGGAGGGTCATGCTGTGTACATAACATACATATTTGTTTAAGTTTTGAGATGTTAATTAAATAATAATGAATAAATAATGTTGGACAATTAACACAGCATTATCTAGCCTCAAGCTAAGGACAGCTTGTGTTAAGGCCCTTAACACAAGCTGTCCTTAGCTTGAGGCTTACGTTATTATTTATTATTAAGTACATACGTTATTTAGTACCCTTAAGTTAAGGGTACTAAATAACGTATGTACTTAATAATTTTAGTTTTCTTCAGACTCTGGCTCTGGCTTGGGATTCGATTCCCGCCTCGGGACAATGTGTGTACGAACTTTCCTTAACTAAGGGTACTAAATAACGTATGTACTTAATATATTACAACATAGATAGATATTTTTATCATACATGGAAAACATCCAGAACACCCTGAACAAATACCTATCTGAAGTTCGTACACACATTGTCCCGAGGCGGGAATCGAATCCCAAGCCAGAGCCAGAGTCTGAAGAAAACACTGTTTGGTATTTCCCCAAATAACATAATATAAAATTCAGCTTTTGCACTAGGACGAAAGTTCAATTTCATAACATGAAAAATTACAAAGGTATTTGGGTCTTCAGAAACACTTTTCCTTTAAGAATACAAAATACTTCAAACTTGTTCTTCTAGATTTCTTTATATGTGGACCCGCGAGGGACCGGCTGAGCTATGAATACTAAAGTAAAATATAAACAATGTCTTTAGCTCCCCCAAGACCGCGTTTATTCACGTACGAAGAGTACCTTGTATTGTTGAAAGGTATTGCACAAGTATCTACATAATCTGGTGGTTACATATTTTGTGGCAGGGAAATAATAAAATGCAAAATGACAAACTTCTAACCTTTGTAGTAGGTACAAAAAACTGTGCGTATTGTTGTCTCTGTCGTATTCGATCTAGGTACGACTTTCCATCTTTGTTTTTCAATAGCATCGATCAAAATTTTCGCCGGCTACGCAATATCTGCTCGAAGTTCAATATACACATAATATCGCAAAATATTGGAAATAGGGTATCTTTGCGTACCTATAGTATCTAGTACCTACTCGTAATACAGCACAGCACAGGCCATTTGTTGAGTAAGCGGTGGGAGAACGTATGCATAATTATGTAACTATATTTAATTCTAATGAAATATGAGCAGACATAGATATTTCATTGGAAGTAAATACGTATAAATTCTATCTTCGTAAGTATTATTTTCATAACCTCTCGGCTAGGAGAGTCTCCTATCTTATCTACAGTCAACACAAAAGGGGTCCTCAATCAAAGCACAGTTCAATTTCAAAGCAAACAATAACTTTGTAGACAAAACTCTAAAGTACCTTCACAGTGTCTACTTCATTTTGAAAGCTTTCGACAAATTCATAGTGAAACCCGTTGAGAGATTGAGAAGCGAAAATCTGAATTTAGACTTTGAGGGTTGACGTAAATTAATTGCTACTAGCTTTGATCACTTTTTGACATTTGAAAGTTTTCGTAATACCGGGCATTACCGCCTTTTCTGACCAAATAACAAGCTAGATAAAGAATAAGATCCACTAGAGGTTTTTAAAGTGTATAGGGGAATTCGCAGAGGAGAAAATTGAAGCTTTTCTTATTATTATTATATGAACTTGTTTTTATTCTCCTGGTTTTTGACATGACATTTTTCTCGGCCATGGTGACCAAGTGATGTGCCGTGACATTTAGGGATGGTGAATCCCATACTAAAAGTTTCATCATGATCATCAACCTATATTAGTTCACAGCTGGATAAAGACATCCAGTAATGAAAGCTTGCTTACATATGAACTGCTCTTTGATCATACTATGTAGGTACACATATTTGGGTATAGTCTAGTTTTTTATTCTTGTGTCCTTCTATTTGTATAATATTTGATTGTATTCTGTTTTGTGTGCCAAATAAATAAATAAAAGATAGGCAATATCCATATTGAATAGTAATAATAGTAATATAGTCAGCAAAAATTGCGCCTTACCACCACTAGGGTTAATTTTCTGTGAAGTGAATAGTCGCCAACCCCGGCTTGCTCGATATCTTTTGTTTTTGACGCAAAGCAAAATAGTCGTGTCAACAAACTCTGCACCTACTTGTAGCTTGAACAAAGCAGCTGTTGAAGCGCTTGGATTAAAAACATAAATGTTTACAGTCACTGAAAGTTTTATGTCCATACATCAACGCTGTCTGCATATATTTTGTAATTTATATCTGGAAGCGCCGCCATTTTGTAACGAACGTTCTAGGGTAGGGACATTTGCAGTAAAGAGGTCGTTTCAGTAAGATTCTTATGCACATAAATTTATGGAAATAATGTTGTAGAGATCTAGGTGAGACGACCTCTTGTAGTAATCTTCAAGTATTATTTGTTAAAATAATTGGCAAATTTGTGGCAATGTGTAACTATAGATCCGAGACGTTAGCGCTGACTATAGGCGCCGTGCTATACGAGTATTACTATATTTATTAACCGACTTCAAAAAAAGAAGGAGGTTTTCAATTTGTTTTCAATTCTTTTACCTTGAGCTGGTGGTTCCATTTTAACTCAGTTCAGACAATGTAATTCATGAAAACTCTATATGATTGAAGTCGGTTTATAGTTTTGTAAAACAAAATCAATTATTTTGGATATGTTAACGTCAGTAGGGGCCCAGTTCTTGGACAATCGACATTCGCGTTCAACTGTGTCTGTCCTGTCTGTGTCCCGATGGGGGAGGAAAGGTGACTAAAGAATAGAGTCGGCGAGTGTGTGGAATGGTGGGCTCGCCGGCCATTGTATGAAGGAAGAGGGGACGCCAGTCGTGCCGCGGTAGGTTTAATGTTCCCGTTGTTAATTGAAAATAGCAAAAAAGTTTCATCGGAGAGGTTTAAGTGGGTATTATCTCAGGGCGTCAACTCTCAATCATTTACTTGGTTTAATCATGGAATAGGTAGATGGATCAACGCACTATTAATAGATTGATACCTAGGTAGGTATGGTCTACACATTTATCGAGGCGATCAACCTGACTATCACAATTTTTCTTTTTTTGTTGTTTTGACGGTTATTGTGAAATGAAACGCAACGTTTTCATAACTTAACAAAAATAAAGCGTATTTGTAGATTAATAGATTAATACCTAGGTAGGTAGGTAGGTAATGAATTTGCTTTTTATTTACCTTAATTAGTAGGTAAAACCGTTGAAGCTGGCGCGTTGTGTTCAGAAAAAAATATATCTACCGACAGAGATAAAATCTTTACCTACCTAGGTAGTTCTCCCCAGACGCCACGTGGAGTCCTTTAATGAAATATAAAAAGTGCGTGCATCCTTCGCATTTGCGCGAGAAAACCACACACTGATTTCAACAAAGCTTTCGCCAGCTCTAGTATCGGGTTTGCACATGGTTTTTACGAGGCATGTGAGTGGCCGTCGACTCTCCTCGAGCTGAAATACTTTAGGTCGCGACCACAGCACAGCTAGGTCATCACCTTTGGGCGGTAGAAGAAGCCAGCAGAGAGGTGCAGTGCTGAAACTACTTTATCGAATACAGCGCCTCGCGGTTTCACCCGCGTAGTTTCCGTCCCCGTGGGAGTTCTGGGATAAACTATGAAACGTAAGTTTTTAATGGTGAAAGGATTTTTTAAATCAGTCCAGTTGTTTCGGAGCCCATTCAATACAAACAAACAAACAAATATGTCCTCCTTATAATGTTCGTATAGTTAAGGTCTAACAAATGGATGAACTGTTTGACCCATGTAAAGAAGTATTTTGAAATAACATTTTAGAAAAAAACATATTTTGCTCACAGCAACTCACCCAACTACTCAACTCAGAGAGGTTTTGCGATTTTGAAAAACGTTCTAATATAGGTATTTTTAGGACCTGTATAGAGAATACCATAATTTTTAGGTCTACCTAGCATAGAAAATTTAGAAATCTTAAAATTTAGGTTAGGAATCCTAAAACAACAGAATCGACACCAATATCGGTCTTTATACACGTTGCTATAGAGTATAGGTGGTGTATTGGTTGGTTTACACTCTGTTAAGTGCAATTGCGAGTAATAAGCGATTAGTTATGGGTTTTTTGTGTATTCAGAACATTCACACAGTGTTAGTTGATTCTGCAGGTTCAAAGTGGCTCTGTCGTCCGTATTGTATAATAGTGTAGTGTATACCATAGTGTAGTGTATACTATAGTGTAGCATATACTATAGTGTAGTGTATACTATAGTGTAGTGTATACTTGATGTTTAAATGCGGGTCCTAACGAAGCTTTTGAGTTGGAAAACCCTATACCCAAACTATCATCACAGATTTTCAGTTTGTCAACCGAGGAAGTTCTTGCAAAATTTTATTTTCAAAAATGTCCGCAAAGTTGGCTGTTTTGTGCGCGGTATTCTGTCTAGTTCTTTTTTGTAGGAGATTGAAAGGTCGTTTATAACGCCAAATAAGGCTACGGTAAAGTCAATTGCTACGGTAAAGTCCATTGCTAGGGTAAATTCGATTGCTACCGCAAAGTCGGTTGCTACGATAAAGTCGCGTCGCAGATCTTTACCAGCTTTTCAGATGTGTCTGCATGCCTGTGAGTTACAGGGCAAGCCGCAGCCTGCTGAGCGGCATAAATGTACCGCATTACCTGCAAAATGGAGCTGTTTACGTATTTTCCGGTTAAATCTTTGATAGCTGAAAATAAATAATTGGGTTTGTTTAAAAAAAACTATGAACTGACTTCAATTTTATGGTTTTCTCATGGATCCCATTGTCCGAACTGGACCACAAGAGAAGCTTTCAAATAAAAAAAGGATCATAACAATCAGATTACCCAGTCAAAAGTTCTGAGGTAACAACCATGAAAAAAAAAACATACAGTCGAATTGAAAACCTCCTTTTTGACGGCCTTTTTCTTGAGTTTTTTGTGCTGCTATGGCATAGAGTTTATATAGTACTAGTCATATCTCTATGTGTTATGGGCTTCTTGAATCAAGGAGTCTAGGCAGAACTACAAGGAATTTTATTTCGTCTTACTGTGAGGGTAGTTTCAAAAATGCTGCATCCGCTTCCCAAAAGCTTCAGTACTCCAGTGATCTCGAGACAACGAAATAGTGTACCTGTTAAAACGCCAGAAAAAAATCTTTATTATCATTAAAAAGAGGAAAGATTTAATAGTTTGTTTATATTTAATAGGCTAAAAAATTACTAAACCGATAAAAAAAAAATCATCACTACAAAGCTTACCTTTCAGGAATGAACTACGCGGGTGAATGATAATGAAGAAGACTTGTGCTTTTTCAATATCCCCTGAAGATGTCCCTCGTTAAGAGATGAAACGTTGGTGTTCTTCCAACACAAACAAGGTTCGTAGTTAACCCGCTTATATTCATAATTAATTCCCATGTAGCTCATACTTGTAAATACCCTCAAGAATTAAAAACAGGTATAGTCAGACCAATATTTAAAAAAGGAAAACATAATGAATATGAAAATTACAGACCCATAACTGTTCTGCCAGTCATAGATAAAATTGCTGAAAAATTCATTTGCAAGCAATTTCAAGATTATTACGCTAAGAATAACATAATTTCTAATACACAATACGGATTTCAGCCTGGGAGGTCGACTGCATTGCTATTATCTAAATTCAACGATGAAGTCAATAAACTACTTAATGACAAACAACATGTGCTACTGTTATTCATCGATTTTAGCAAGGCATTCGATACGCTCAGGCATGACACGTTAATACAAAAATTAGACGATACAGGAGTAAGGGGCCCTATTAGGAGATGGTGTGAAGACTACTTAAAAAATAGAAAATATGTTGTAAAAGTAAACGATGAATTGAGCGATGTAATTGACGTTTCAACCGGAACTGCACAAGGATCTGTTCTAGGGCCTCTTCACTACTTAGCATATGTTAACGATATGGGCAACATCACAAACAAATGTTCAATGTATCAATATGCTGATGATACTTGTCTGATAGCCGCAAACAAAAATCTTAAAACAGCTGCCAATTATCTTCAAGACGAATTTAATGAAATTTGTAAGTGGTCGCACGACGTAGGTCTAATCATAAATGCAAGCAAAACAAAAATAGTGCACGTACACTCCAGCCATGTACAAAGTAAAGACTCTTTCAGCTTAATCGCACATGTACATCACTGCCTGCATAATCAAAGCTCACCAAGTAACTGCGACTGCGAAGCGATAGAAGTAGTACCGTGTTTTAAATATCTAGGAGTAATTGTTGATAATAGATTTAATTGGAGTCAACACGTCAACAATGTATGTGATAAACTAAGAGCCATTCTAGCTAAGCTGAAAATAGTTAAATATAAAATACCTTATCATATACTACTTAACCTATATATTGCCCTAGGGGAATCAGTCATAGCCTACGGCATAACCTGCTATGGCCGTACGTTTAAAACAGAAATTGAAAAAATATTTAATTTGCAGCATAGGATTTTAAAAGCTATAACACCTCAAAAAATTAAAAATGATTTCCAAGACAATGTCACGGGCTTATTCAAGTTTTGTGGCATAATTCCGGTGCAAGAGAGAATAAAACTTAACCTTCTCACAGAGCAATTTCATAATACAGCTTTACTTGTGCCCGTATCACATACAATAACAACAAGGAAAATTACACAAAATAAACTGAGTATACCGAAAATGAATAATTATTATGGCAGGCGAACCACTGATTACTTAATGCCTACTATGCTTAATGAACTACCAACTAAACTATTACAAGAAGTTAACACTAAAAACTATACACATAAATACAAAAAACACTTCTTAGATAATCTATAGTGAAATATATAAATACCTACCCAGTAAATACATAGATGTTTAAGAGTACCTACCTAATTACTCTGTAAAGTTAAATATCTATCTACTAATATATCATTATATATAAATTAATAGTTTTTTCCAGACAGCGATCGCTAGTCACCCTATACTGTTAAACCTGTGTGTAGGTAGTTATTTGGAACCTACCTCACGAATCGTAGGGTAGGTTTAAATAACTACTTGTGGCATAAGTTACGATAATAACCTTATGAGGTGTGACTGGTACCTAAACTGTACCAGTCTTTATTATATTAATATTGTTATCATATAACTGCATGCCAAATGTGTGGCAACATGCTGTAACTGTCGACACTAGACAAACCATGTAAGGTTTAAAGTGTCGTAGTAATAAAACTAGAATAAGTTTTTTGATTAATAAAGAAATACAATACAATACAAATACTTGTTATGAGTAAGTGTACCTATAACTACAAGGATAATTGCTTCAGGATATGGTTATATAGCCAGATCCTGAACAATCCTGGAAAATATGTAATGAAATACTATAATAACCTAACATTAGACATAATGAAATAGATTGTAAGTACCTTCTTTGTAAACCTATCTCTGTCATTAAATAATTTGTTATTATTATTATTATATCTTAATTTTAATATCTAATAACATTGTTTGCTAACTCGATTTACCTACTGACCTTAATACTGGTTAAGTAGATACATAGATCATCTGCTTACATAGATCATCTACTGAGATATATACATAGATCATCTGCTTGTAACTTAACTGGAGCATTCCTATGCAATACATTATGTTAATATGCATGATGGAGAGATATTGCTATTGCAATTAATTATGGGTTGTTCAGATTATAATGACATATGTCACAAATACAGCTTTATAGTTTAGCTGTTGTAAAAAAAAGGCCAAAAGATTAGGTATGTGTCTTCTACACCTACGTGGTACATCGTCACTTTTCACTATTATGGTTGTGGTCAAACAAAGGTCGTTTGACCACAACGGCAGATTTGTTAATCGTCTATAGTCACCATAACAATACACAAATTATATGCATGCAATATATGCGCGTTTTACTTTACTCACGATCATTTGACTTTTCATCATCGTCTTAGGGACGCTTCCGATGGCATTGATATGGATGAGTTGGGTTACCTTTAGATTGTTTCAATGGAAAATACTAGTTCTAACTTGGTTCGATTATTCGATTGTACTCTTCTTTGATTATATAGTTATTTCCATTCGACCTAGTTAGCAATAGGTTAGTAAGATAATGATTTGTATTTCTGGCTTGCACATCAATTAGGAAGGTACTACACGCATGTTATCATTAAATATATAATATAGCCAAAAAGTAAGCTTAATGATGAAATATATTTTAATCGGTCTAGTTTCGGAGCCTACATAATACAAACAAACCACAAATCTTTCCTCTTCCTCGTCATAATATAAGTATACATAAGGCATGCGAAAACACCACACAAAAATAAATCAAGTCTTTGCATGTGGGAGTAAACCGAAATCCCAAAGTTCTTAGCGTGCACTGAAAAGCGGACGCATAGCAAAGAACGTAAGTATCAAAACGAATGCATAAGAACGTAGGTAGCTGTATCAGAACGGATGCAAAGAACGGAGCACTCAGAGCCCTCGAGAATCTATTACATCCACCACTTTACACCGCAAATGCGCCTGCGAAATGTGTCAGACATACGGAGCTGGAAGAGGTAGAACCGATGCTCGCTTGCGGTCAAGAAAATAAACGTAAGTAGAGAAATCAAGTGCCTATAAGTGTAGGACGCCCTCCGGCCAGGTAGGATTAGGACATGCGAAAGACTGCTGACAGATGCTGGATGCGGCAAGCTGAAGAAAGGGATATATAAACAAAGAATCATTAAAATCGGACAACCCAGTCAAAAGTTCTGAGGTAACAAACATTTAAAAAAATACAGTCGAACTGATAACCTCCTCCTTTTGTGAATTCGGTTAATTTTGTTCAATTCTTACAGTAGGATCCAAGAAAATTCATGAAAAACCATAAAAATTGAAGTCGGTTTATAGTTTTTTAAAACAAAATGAATTACTTGAAGTCGCTTAAAAAGTTTTTAAGCAACTTTTTATTCGTCGTTTTCTACGCCCGTGTGTCTCAAGAATTAAACTTGCATCAAGCCGAAGCAAGTTTCGCAGCCCCCTCAGCTCCGCTTTGTTTCAACTCCGACGCCTAATTTATATCCATTACTGATTGTGCTCGATCTTAGCGGCTTAGATCCAGAGCTTGAGGTAGTGCTGTAGATAGGAACTGAGGTAATTTAGGATAGCTTTTGAAGTTAGTTCGCGTTCAAGTTGTATAACGAATTGTTGGAGGTTTACCACTTTAGTGGCTGAGCTGAAACATGCAGTGATTGGGTTGAAGGAGATTCAAGTTTTTCTCATGTACCATCGCCAAACGTAACGTCTATCTAGTTTGAAACTATTTTGCTTTACGTTAAAAACAAAATATATCGAGCATGCCGGGGTTGGCAACTATTCACTTACACTACAGAAAAATTACCCTAGTGGTGGTGAGGCGCAATTTCCGCTGACTATACCTACCTACACACGCGTACCCTATATAGATATACATATTGATAGATAGGCGCATAGAAAATTCGATGCATGTCTCTGCTCTGTCCATCCATCCATCCACAGCCTGTATCGGTCCACTGCTGGACGCAGGCCTCCCCCTAATAAACGCCTTATTATCGTTTAATTCATGGGGGGGGGGGGGGGGTAATGCCCATAATCCCCACGCTGGGCATGCGGGTTGGGGATCGCAGTTTGGTGGAAGATTTATTCTGCAGGGGGCGCTGCTGCCCGTCCCCCAGAAGATATCCCTTAGTCGCCTCTTACGACACCCACGGGAAGAATTGGGGTCGTGCAAATTCTATGCCGCCGGCACCACACGGCACTGTACTCTGTCTCTGCTCTGTACTCTGTAGTTTTCTCACTGACGAGAAAACTATATCTTGTCATCCTGCTCGAAATCTATCATGTAGGGGCGTGATTGCACACTTATACTCATAATCCAACACCGCTACCACGTAGGACAAGCATGTGCATTCAAATATGGGAATAAACTTGTTTACTTTAGACACATAGAGTAAACTCTTTTTGAAAGAGCCTCGTAATTTTTAAACTATTAATTTACCATGAATAACTTCTATGCATAAAGCTAGTTAAATCTTTAATCTTTAATTGCATTACGAGCTGTCTTTGTAGACCTAACAATTACTGATTTTGCAAAAATTGAGTTTCAGCAGAACCTTTTTTTGGGGATAGTTGCCTAAACTGTATGGATACATGCCCCACCATGTATAGCTAAGGAGGATAGATGCCATTGGTTATATATAAGATGCCAGTAGCCATACTCTGGCCTGCAAATCTAAGTATCAAATTGTTTTTTTTTTTCTAAACTAAATAAGTTAGTTTTTTAGCTGAAAACGAGGCATCTATCCTGGGTTTACCCTACATTATTACAGTGACCAAATGGCTTTCCTCAAACTTCATATGGCCCTCGATGTGTCCGTCTTCTGATGCCATCAATTAGCTATGCATCATAATGTTACGAGTTAAATTCCATATTTTAATGCACGTTTTTGTGCTGTGCACTAGCGGTGCGCATCTGATCTGCGCGAACCATACGCTTTTGCAGCTTAGGACACCCATTTACTTCTTTGAGTTTGGCTGCCTGTATTTCCTGTAAAAGATTCAAATTCAAATCAAAAATGCTTTATTTCCATATATATAATAAATGTACACTTAAAGGTCCTTACCCGTACCTCAAGGTCAAATCATATTGCAAAAATAAACAGTGACACGGAATTATATTTTTTATTTTGGCTACGTCGGTATGTAGACTAAAATAAAGAAACGACGAAGAAACCTTTAGCCTGTTAGTTGTTATTTTTCGAGTTAGAGCAAAATCCGTCAAAGCTTTTTTATCCTCTACTAAATAATCTGATACTATTTATTTGTTTTATTGATTGCATTGCGGGTTCGATTGCTGCCTATACGATTTATCCCAAATACAAATAATAATAATAATGTTGGACAACTCAACACAGCATCATCTAGTCTCAAGCTAAGCATAGCTTGTTTTATGGGTACTAGACAACCGATATGGGTACATAATACAATACACTCCATCGATAGATATTTCATTGTGTAGGCTATATAGACTGCAAGTTCCTGTGTTACGCAACTACCGGCAAAGTTAGTTTTAAATGATTGCTAACAAATGCACAGAATACCCATTCGGTTATACGATTTCAAAAGGTTTTTTAAGCTCCGCAGAGAAAACAATGCAGTTTTATTCATCCAGAGACCCCGATTTCCAATTTCGATGCGAAAACCTGGAATGGCAGGTTGGGGAATGAAGTTTGGATAGATTTCTCGAAAAAATCGTTTTTTCTCATATCCGACTGGTATTGAAAACGGGAATTGAAAAAAGTTCAAAACTGACTCGTAGGTATCTGTGTGGTAAAAAATATACGCTATCGAATCAATTGATTAGAGACCTATTCTAATTCTGTGTGACATAATCCAATGAGGGTAAAAATAAGATCATCATCATCTCTGAATGATGATTTCAGAGAGCCATTTCATTGATAAATAGGTAATAATTTCATAGCAGTTTGTCCTTTAAACTTAAGCTTTTAGACATAGGTATTTATTTTGATTTTAGCTATAAGAAATTTCAAAGTCATTTGTTTGTATTTATTAATTTATGATTAATTATTTATTATTTGCCAAGAAATCGATCGCATTTTACCGAATATTTATTATTTTTCCCTCTGATTTCAAGCAGGAAGACTGGAATAGCCCGTACAAAGTTGGGCTTTGTCATAATCATCCCTCCAAGTGCAATCATTATTCCACCTAACCTTGGTAGGCACTGTCTATGAACTTATCATCACCAATTCGTCAGAGGTGCCTTTGGCAAACTTGTGAGGATAATGATAATAATAATAATAATGCTGGATAATACACACCAGCTTTATCTAGCCCCAACCTAAGCAGAGCTTGTGTTATGGGTAGGTACTGGATAACTGATATACATAATACAATAAACTACATAGATAGATATTTTTTTATTATATATAGATAGAATACATCCAAAGCGCCCTGAACATATATCTGCAGATCGTTCACACATTTGTCCCGAGGCGGGAATCGAACCCGCAACCTCGCCCAGTCGATAAGCATTTTAGCTGTGGCTACCACTGTCAAGAAACATTAATACTCCAAAGATACGTCTGGCTACGACCACCACTTAATCATTTAAAAAAGCTTAATGAATAAATTCGTCATCATCATCATCAGCCTGACGTCTAGTCCATTGCTGGACATAGGCCTTCCCTAATGAGCGCCATAGCACCCTGTCATCAGCTTGACGCATCCAGCATCTACCTACAGTCTATCGCAAATCGTCATCCCACCTGGCCGGAGGGCGTCCTACACTACTAATGAATAAATTCATTAAAAATAAATTACAGACTCACGGCTCGTAAAACAGAGTACTTACTATAGATAATAAAATAATGGAAACGGAAAGACTGCTGAATATCTAGAAATCTTCATGCCACGGTGAGTTCTTTGAAGAGATTACTTGCTGTAACAAAAAGCTATCGGCATATTTTGCAGAAAACTCCAGTATCCTATCTACCTACCTCACTCCGGAATTTCCGTAGAGCAGCAATTCTCACAGAATCTAATTACCAAAGCTCGGCGCGTCTGTGACTATCGGAAACACGATGGAGAGGGCTTCAGAAGCAATGCTCATATAAATTTATCCCTCACCAAATCTCTCCCTAAGATAGAGGAGGACTATAGGTATGTTTAATATAACCTTAAAACCGCAAATATTTATATAAGTAGTAGTAGTAGTAGTACAGTAATTACAAAAAGTAAGGACCAAACTTTCACTGGTGGTTCAAACTCGATCATAAAACAAATTGCGCATTATTTCTTGTTGATAGTAATAACTATTTATCAAGCTGTTTATATAGTAAAAATTTGACTTGTCTAAGTACTTATTTTGTAAGTCTAAAGAAATAAACGATTTGACTTTGACTTTGACTTAAACCGAGGAAACATATTTTCACAAATTCCAGACACAACACTTCTTCCGCTAGTGGACAAAAAATTTAAGTGAATTAGTCAATTGCACTTTATTTCTTGTTTGATAGTAATAACTATTTATCAAGCTGTTGTCTAAGTACCGACTAATAGTCGGTACTTAGACAACAGCTTATATTTTGTAAGTCTTTAAGAAATAAACGACTTGACTCTGACTCTGACTCAACCAAACCAACATAACAACCAATAGACAAGGCAATGACTGATGCATTTGGTTATTTTCTATAGAATTAATGGATAATGGTCAACGCCAGTTCCTTACTGTTCACATCTTAAACACAACACCTTCGCCACGGGTCGTTGACCACATCCTTTTTTTTTTTTTTTTTTAACTTTGAAACAACGAAATATGTAGGTATACGTTATGTATTATGAAAATAATTGTGATAAGTGATATCGCTCGTCCGCGTATTAATGATTATAATAATTATTGTAAATTGACGAATGTGTCTAGAACAACACTCGCCCTGAAGATGTCCCTGGTTAAGGGATGAAACGTTGGTGTTCTTCCAACACAAATGCAGGTTCGTAGTTAACCCGCTTACGTTCATAATGAATTTAAACGTGATCAAAATTCTGTCGAACCAGATGCAGAGCTAATAATGATAATTCATCGGGTATTTATCGCTTACCTTTTTACTTTTATTTCCCCTACTTTTTGCCGCGTTACAGCGATCGATAAATACCTGTTATAGAATAGTTAATTATGTTAACAGATGCAGAGGAATTAATCAAGAAATTGATATGTGACGAACCTTACTTACTGCTTTACCGATGTATTGTGCTGGAAGCTGGATCAGATTAACGGACGTCGAACAGGAGATAGCTTGGATCGGACACTATCTGAGTTGGCTAAACTAGACCTGCCTTACTTTATTCAAGACGGCTTCAGGTGTCTTCGTCTAAGCAGACAGATACTTAGTCATTCGCTTTTAGAATGGAACCTTAGGTACCATGCTAATTTTCTTGTCCGGGAACAGAAAAGAACCTTATAATTTTCCATGAATTACAAACAAGCAATTTTAAAATTGCTTCAGTCGTATATATTTCGATATAAGCGTATTGTATCAGATATACACATCAAAACATAAGTATATACCGCCCCGACCGACGGTATATATTTAAAATATAAATGCCTAAGAAGCAAAAGCTTGTGTTCTATAAAATAATATAAAAATATTTTTACTTGTCAAAATACCTTATTTGTATTGTATACGGAAAATTAACAAAAATCGAATCAATATACTATTTATACATTACATAATTATACATTACAAATCTGAGCAGAAGTTATAATCAAATTTATTAACCGAACTAAGAAGGAAACAAAATTTCTTTAAACCGGAACATAATAGGTATCTCCATTACAGAAAGAGAAACTAAAACAGATTTACCTATTTATGAGGATAGGTATGTAGATAGTTGTAATAGGAAAAACTGAATGAATTAAATTAGAATTGAACTGAAATAAACTACATTGCACCTATAATTTATTTTCTTCGAGACAAAGTAATTCTGCATCAAAATGTCCATTATTTATTTAAGAATGCGACTGCAAGATCAGTGATAAAGATGCCACAATCTATTATAACTATAAAAGTGCAATTTTCTACCGAGAGCGCCTAAGTACCGGAGCAGACGGCTAACTAATGTTGGTCGGACCAGTCTCGTTAAGTGCATGGAACTATCGCTGTTGTTGCTATGAGCTGTAAATACTACTTTTGTGTACGAGTGTTGTTGATATAAGCACCTTCTTAGTTCTTTAACAATATTATAAGCAATATTTCTATGAGTGGAAGACAAATCAAGATGGCCGCATGACTGTTTACCATCATATTGATAGGGTGTAGGGGGGAATAGAAAATAATTACGTCACTTTGTCGTCGAAAGCGTAAAATGTTCAAAATTCAATCCTTCAACTTCTAAATTTACGCAATGTATGACAATACGAAGATAAAACTATATAAATATTTTTATTTTTAGTATCGATCACATTGTTAAACTAATCTATTATACATAATATATTCACTAATCAGTTCTAATTACAAAATTATCTTATTTTACTGACTAGAAGGTTTTTGACTGTCGTATAATTATTTCCATCTTCATTATCATCCAATGACTTCTGCTGATCGCGTATTCTTTGCCACCTTGCCCTTATTCCATAGTTGTTCTGTGGTTATGTGTCGTACCGTTGAAATTGTATTAATATGACCAAATAAGTTGTCACTGCACCGATTACCTGTTAACAAATAAATAAATCTTTACTCATCTTTACTAAAATTATCTATACTAATATTATAAAGAGGAACAATTTGATTGTTTGTTTGTATTGAATAGACTCCGAAACTAATGGACCGTTTAAAAAAATTATTTCTTCATTAAAAAGCTTACTTTTCAGGGAGTGACATAGGCTATATTTTATTCCGGATGTCTCACGGGAACGGGAACTACGTGGGTGAAACCGTGAGCCGCAGCTAGTAATTAAATATATTGGATAATTCACACAGCATTATCTAGCCCCAAGCTAAGCAGAGCCTGTGTTATTGGTACTTACTAGATAACATATAACAATACTCCACATAGATAGATATTTTTTATTAAACGTGTGTGGAACACATTGAGAACACCCTGAACAAATATCTGCAGGTTGTACAAACATTTGTACTGAGGCAGGAATCGAATCCGCAACCTCCTCGCGTTGCTTCACCTACCGCACCTTAGAGTAGAGGTCAAAATAACATTAATGATTGGATTAGTCACCAGACATAGGCGAAAGTTTGTACAGTTAAGAAATTCACTGACAAAGACGATACCAAAACTACGGATTCAGCTGAAATTGGGCAGATATAGTTTATAGTTTATTTTATTCATAATGATAATGTAACATTACAGTTAACAAAAAAACCAATGCATTAAAACATGTAAGTCCATGTAGAATAATACCTACTTAGTAGGTCAGTAGGTAAATTGCTAATAAAGATTTAGGTTCGTAAGTTGTATTAACTTACCCGGATCAAAAGCGTTCGAATTCGCGGGCAAAAGCCAGTTCTTCCGAAGTCTATAGTCATTTTGCTACAAGCGATCGTAGCGCCTCTACGAGATGGAGAAGAAACTACTACGACGTAGGACCGCTACGCTCTGTGCTACGATTGTAACGTTTACCTTACAATGTTACCAAAAGGCTTTATAAATGAGTTCGTCATGAAACAACTAGATGTCGCTTTTATCAAGGTTGTTGATATGGCTTTTAGCGGCAAGTGTTTTATTTTATTTTGTAGCCCTATTGAAGTTGAGATCGTTTCGGGAAAATATTTTTCGTTCAAGCATTACCGTGAGTCGATTGAATGATAGAAGATTATGTTAAAAGTTTATGTTATCTTATCATAGTTTTTCGTGAGTTCTTAATGTGTTTATTGTGTTTTTATATTTAATTTTTAGAATGTCGGAGTGAATATTATTATTATTTTATGTCTATATTTATATGAATAGTTCTGCTGTGTAGTTTTTATTGTGAAAACATTGTACTATTGTATAGATACAACGTGTTATACTCACTTCTTCCGCTAGTGGACAAAAAATTTAAGTGTATTAGAGTCAATTGCACCTTATTTCTTGTTTGAAAGTAATAACTATTAATCAAGCTGTTTATATAGTAAAAATTTGACTTGTCTAAGTACTTATTTTGTAAGTCTAAAGAAATAAACGATTTGACTCTGACTCTGACTCTTATTCTATGAGAGATATAACGGTTTCTGTCATGTTATAAGTATCTCCGTGGTCAAATAAATAATTGAATTTAGTAATTTAATTAATTTAATAAGGCGTCCAAGAACAGGTTACAGAAGCGTCGGGCGTCCAGCGGCAAGATGGGCAGACGATATATCCAACATTGCGGGACGAACCTGGATGAGATTGACTCAGGAACGTGTGGAGTGGCACAAAAGGAGGCCTATACCCAGCAGTGGGTGAAGTCGGGCTGCGGATGATGATGATGATGATGAATTTAATTAAATAAAATCTCACCGAGGCAACGAGTGGGCGGTCGAGGGTACACATGCCCATGGGCGAGTAGCTGACGGACTGCAGCAGCAACTGTCGAGAGAACAGCTCGAGGCGCGACGGCAGCACGCCGGTAGATGGCGCCGCGTTCATTAACTTGCAGATCAGAGTTTCCGTCCTTCTGCCCTGGAAGTAAATATACTTTTTGGACATCGATTCTAGATAACCCATTGGACGTTTTACAAAAAAAAAAAATATAAACTGACTGTTATGGCCTTTGATTAATTAAAAAGGGAAGATGAGGTACTAGTTTCTCGAAAATGGCAACCTCATATTGTGTAAAATTGTGTGCTCCCACCTCAGTCACCGTCGGACCGGAGGCACGGGCGGTCGTGATTCGCGTGAAATATCAGTCGGTCTCACTTCAGTCTTAGATACGTCTTTCCGTCTTTGTTCTTCTTTGTATTGCACAGAACTGAAAATATAACTGTGAGCGTATGTGTTTGCGTGTAGTTGTAATACGTCATACCAAATTTTGAGTAAGCGCTGGGAAAACGTAACCTATCTTCCCTTTTTAATTAATCAATGGTTATGTTATGGCCCACCGTTTTGTATCACCTTGATAGGGGCTCATCAGGTGTGTGGTGCTGGCTAGTTGTGTGGTGCTAGCTTAGAATTTGCACCACCCCATCTCTTCCCGTGGGTGTCTTAAGAGGCGACTAAGGGCTATCCACCGCGGGCGGGCAGCAGCGCCCCCTGCAGAATAATTCAACCACCAAACTGCGATCCCCAACCCGCATGCCCAGCGTGCTGATTATAGACATAACCCTCATTAGATTACCCTTAATAGGCGCTTATTATATATGAATAAATAGTGCTGGACAAATTCACACACCATTATCTAACCCCAAGCTAAGCTGAGCTTGTGTTATGGGTACTAGATAACTGATATACACGACATAGATAGATATTTTTTTATTATACATAGTAAACATCCAGAACGCCCTGAACAAATGTTTGCAGATCGTACACACATTTGTCCCGAGGCGGGAATCGAACCCGCAACCTCCTGCGTCGCAAGCAGACCTTCGCCCACCGCGCCACAGAGGTCGTCGTATTAGGAGGAAACCTGCGTCCAGCAGTGGACCAATACAGGCTTTTGAGTTTGAGGATAGGTGCTCATACAAAACGGTGGGTGTGTATCTGTGAGTCTCAGAAGACCATCTATGTGGTGATTAACAAAAATATCTAACCTCTGCGATGGTGTAGTGGCATGGCTCCACGATGACCAGCATCCGTAGCATGTGAGTGATGCACCACAGGAACTGGAGCACCAGGAAGTGGACCCGGTTCGTAGAGATTACTGAAAGCAGGAATACCTAATGAATAAGGGCTGCGTTTTTAACAGACTTCAAAAAAAGCGGAGGTTCTCAATTCGACTGTTTTTTTATGTTTTTTACCTAAGAACTTTTGACTGGGTGATCCGATTTTCATGATTCCTTTTATATGTAAGCTGGTATATCCTGTGTGGTCCCATTTGGTTCAGTTCTGACAATGGGAGGATCCATGAAAATCCGTTAGAAAAAGCTGGTACTTCCTGTTTGGTCCCATTTGGTTCAGTTCTGACACAAGTTCTGACAATGGGTGGGATCCATAAAAATCCGTTAAAAACTATATAAATTGAAGTCGTTTTATAGTTTTTTTAAAACAAATTTAATTATTGATTTATACGTGTGTATGTAAAACGGGTTGAAAAAAAAATGGACGATATACGGGAGCAAGACATTATTACCTGGCTGGTATATGTTTTCACTTTCTGTGTCAGTCAAATCTCACCTCTGTAAAAAGGGTGTTAGAGTCTGTTCAAAAAGAGAAGAGTCGTGGAAATTGGGGGCGCTCGTGAGCCAATTGCACAGCCAATTGTCAATTTTTGTTGCGTTGAGAACACTGCTCTGTCATTGCAGTACGACTAAAAGTGTTATTCACCGTAACGCTACGACGCTTCTCTTTTTGAACAGACACATGACTATATTCTCCGTTCGTTTTACTAATTACCATAAAGTTTGTTTATGTGTTGCATAAAATAAGAAATTGTCTTTTTTTTGGGTGAATAATAAACAACGGATCATTGGCAGCTTTCAAATGAATCATCATACCGCCATCTAAGACATAAAACCACTCTCGAACTCAAAGTTCACTTGAGCAAAAGCAAGTTTTCTAAAATTACTTAATAGAAGTAATTGGTTATTTTTACTTTACATTATATGTTATATATCCCAGAATGGGACCCAAATAAAATACTAAGAGATACCTCAAAGGATTCACTGGCTGGACCTTACTAAGGGTTTGTTATGTATAATTTGCGTAAGGCTGGATGGGATAGTGTTGATTATTTTTTAGACTGTTATCTCAAATTCAGTTCAGATAAATTACACCAGAGGTGTAACTACAACTAGATGGCGTGACAAAATCTTAATAACGCTATTCACCGGAAAAGGATTGCGTCTTTTATGTCCAGAGTTGACTCGTGCGATAATTCCATTATCAGAAGTCTGGCAGAAAGACTTATTTATACAATTACATTTTATTTAGGTGGATATTGCCTCCTACATATATAATTAGTTATGTAACTTTTTTATGTAAGTACCAATATTTGTACTTCTGTATATTTCGTAGAATTTTTATGAGTTTCGTCACTTAACGCATACCCGAGCCAATCTGACAGCAATTCCTATTTTATCATATTTTTACGTTTATCATAGGAATTTTTAAAAATCCTACGTTCAGTTTGTGGTATCTATTATAAGCTATTTTTTAATAGGTACCTCTTTTATAATTTTATCTCATACTTATAGTTTAGGAGGAGATGCAAAAATAGAGTTTGGTGGCCAAAAAGCGCAACTTCGTATCTCTTCCTAGGCTTTACAAAATGAAACTATTACAGAGGCATTAATTAAAAGCTTATAATAGATACCACAAACTAAACGTAGGATTTTTAAAAATTCCTGCGTTTAACGTAATAATAAGATATAATAGTTGGGGGCGCCGCTTTCGCTGGTGTATGGGCCTTAAAATATGATCATTGTGTCTGCAATACAGAGTTATTATTATTATTAATGATTCGTGGATAACTGCCAACTCACTTAGCTCCATAATCAAGAAGTACGGCGTGACTATAAGATGCAGCAGCGTAGATATGAGGATGACCACCAGCGGGACTCCATAGCTGGCGTCTATCCGTCGCACCACTGCGCACAGGCAGCCATGCAGCGAGGCGAGGCGGCGGACTGCCTCGCAGGGGGACACGGCGAGGCGCGCACTGCCTCGACCTGAGGACAAAACATGCACAATAAGTCAAATTAAATCAAATCAAATCATTGATTTGCTGAATCATTATTACAGGTATATTATGTCAGATCTTATAACTAGAGTAATGTCAAATGTATTCAACCCGCAAGCAGGTGTGCAAATATTAAATATCGTAGATTTAATCAATTTAAATATTCAATAATAATCAATAACGGTAATTAATACAATCTACAATTAAAATAAATAGTCAACAATCTGGTAATTAAAATTTACAACAAAAGTCAAAATATAACAAATTATTCTACTTAAAATTAATAAATTCATTTAAACTATAAAAACATTTGTAAAGCAGCCACTGATTTAATTTTTGTTTAAATAAATTACCATTGAGGTCTTTAATGGGTTCTGGTAACTTATTGCAAATGACAATGCACATATTAAAAATTCATTAAGTCTCATGCACATATTAAGTCCTAGTACTGCCTCGCACGGGGACACGGCGAGGCGCGCACTGCCTCGACCTGACGACAAAATACTTGCCGTTAGGACCTAAAAGTAACGTATCAAAAAATATGCCATGAGGTGCCTGGCTTAGAATTTGCATCACCCTAACTCTTGTCTTCGTGGCGTAAGAGGCGACTAAGGGATATACACTGGGGGGCCGTCAGCAGCGCCCTGTGCGGTACAGTTCGACCTCTAAAGAGCGATGCCCAACCCGCATGCCTAGTGGGATTATGGCCACTATTCCCATAAAATAGGAGGGGGAGGCCTGAGTCCAGCAGTGGACTAATATAAGCAGTTGAGGTTAAGGTTGAGGAATACATTAAAAAGAAAGGCTCTTAAATAATTTACAAAGGGATAATTACCATGACTTTGAGTTTTGAGCTTTCCAAGATTTAGAGATATCTGCTCGGAATATACCTACTGACTTACTCCGCTTTTGCGTGATGACGACCATGAAAACTAAATTATGCGGTGAAAATAGCGTTACAAGATATTGTTTGTTTTAATACAATGTGTATCCTCCTTCTGGTGTCGATGAAAACGTTAAAGGCCTGTAGTAAAACTGAATGGATTTTAATGAAAGGGACCCAAGAGCAGAATTTGAAATTACTTTCGGCAACCAAAACTCTTTTTTACCTTCGTACGGAAGAGTTTTGCTGAAGAAAGCAGAGTTTTCTTTTTTCAGTTTTGTTAGCCGAAGCGTACGCCACGTTACGGAAGCTAACCGTAACTTCTTTTAAAAATGACCTCAACAGCCTGTATTGGTCCACTGCTAGACGCAGGCCTCCCCCAGATAAGCACCATATTGGCGTTAATGCATTGAGGGGTATTGCCCTTATTCCCTACGCTGGGCATGCGGGTTGGGGATAGCAGTTCGGTGGTAGAATTGTTCTACAGGGGGCGCTGCTGTCCGCCCCCCGATGGATATCCCTTAGTCGCCTCTTACGACACCCTCGGGAAGAGATGGGGTGATGCAAATTCTAAGCCAGCACCACACAGCAATCTAAGCCAGCACCACAAAGCAATCATCGCTTGTCGCATTAAAAATGACCGGTCTATATGAAAGTGAGTTTTAAAGCTTTAGCTTCAAGTCTACTTTACTCTTATTTGTTACTAGCAGCGTCTCGCAGTTTCAACCGCGTAGTTATCGTTCCCGTGGGATCTCCGGAATAAAAAATAGCCTATGTCACTTCCTGAAAAATGAGCTTTTTAATGATGTAAGATTTTTTTAAATCGGTTCAGTTATTTCGAAGCCTATTCACAACAAACAATCAAATATTTCCTCTATATAATGCTTTTAAGTTTTTAAGCTATAAAGATTTTCAGCAGATTTTTTCGGCTGATCCAATAATTAAAATTCAATTTACTCCTTAATATTAGTATGGTTTCTTACGTACCCGTCTTCCTGACAATAACGGGCTGGTCTCTCTGTGGGGGCGCCATGGCATCGACCAACAAGCTCACGTTGGCGCGCTGCGGGTCTGCCGGCGCTACGCGGATGGCGTAGATGTTGAGTGGAGACGGGTTCTTGGGCTTTTCCACTGGAATGAAAGGAAAATATTTTATAGAACAATTTGTTGCAGCTGAATGCGCTTTTCCGAGATGCAAGTGTGAGGCAAGCGACGATTCTTGGATCACATGACGTCGTTCATCTCTTTTATTAGGTCATGAAGGAAGTCAGGAAGTCGATTGCGTTATCAGCGAATCCACGGTTCGAGGTTTGCTTTTCGTCAGTACTACAGTTGTCGCCGTTCGATATAGCGTAACATCAAGAAATCAAAGAACTTGCCTCCTTCTTCTTAGGCTACAAGATACACGTGACGTGGTATTGCAGCGAAATGGCGGTACAAGCGCGGAGATGTGGCTAGAACTCGAGTAGATCGGCGGAATCGCGCGGAAAAAGAGAGAAAACATAGTCAAATTATATGCATTAGAACAGGCAATTTCGCATCTGTTCCGCTTCTCATCGTGGAACTATGGCGGCGCCGCCACCTCAGTTTCGCGAGCTGGTATGCGACTGGCCCTCAGTGTCTTTGTAGTTCATTTGTTTCTCCGATGAAAAATCAAAGAAAAATTAATTATTATCTCTAGAACAAATGAATTCTGAAGAATCATTTGACTCCTCCCACACAAGTGTGGCAGGTTTCACAGGATTCTTCCGGAAATACCCCGACGCCATCGTTCGAGTTTCCGATATTTTTTATCATACAGTGATTTCTTAAAAGCTCTGGAATCTGTGGGCTCCATGAGCTCCCTTTTAGCAGGTTGAAAAGGGCGTTCAGCTTAAGTTTAAACAGTGTCTCGGTTGTTTGTATTATACTCTGTCTTTTACATTACTCTCAAAGTTGCACTTTATCGACTACATTAAAGCAAGAGTACTTACATGGCACAGTAACATGTCTCGCTGTAAGTGCCAAGGCATCGTTCACAGCTTGGAACCTCGCACGCACCGAGAGGGCCGTGAACGCAAACTGAAGTTCTAGCAGCATCACGACGTACCAGAGGAGGTAGAAACCGATGTAGTTTGTAACTACATCCCCTGGAAATACAAAAAAAATAACTTCATGACTATTCAAAATTGCTTTAATGATGTTGATGATTCTCGTCCTTGACCTACTAATATCTATAAACGCGAAAGTTTGTATGTAAGCATGTTTGCTCTTTCACGCAAAAACTAGTAAATGGATTGAAATTTTGCATACAGGTAGTTCTAGGCCTAATAACACGTTGGCTACTTTTATCCCATAAATCTGTTCCCGTGGGATAGGCGTGCGAAGCCGCAGGGCGCAGCTAGTCTCTAAATAATAAACGAGTATCTATTGAATTTTTTATCGAGTTCCATGCAGAAAGAAACAAAACACGTCGTCTTATTTTAGCTGTGCTGATATCGCAAAACGTACGCATGTACCATAAATTGGCTTACACTTGCAGTGCGTTATCTATTATTTATTGTTAAAAGAAATGCCATATATTTCAACGTAAAAATACCACTGTTAGACAAATAAAACTCTGTCGGAGAAGTACAAGCTGGAATCTTTATCGTAGAATCGTAAATGTACCTATTTTTTTCCAGATAGGTACACCAGGCCAGAAAACGTAATGTATAACTACCAAAAGAATGGGACTGAAAACCATTGATTTATTAAAAACGAAGATGAGGCACTGATTGCTCGAAAGTGGCAACCTCAAATTGTGTAAAATTGTGTTCTCCCACATCAGTCACCGTCTGACCGGCGGCACGGGCGGTCGTGATTCGCGTGAAATATTGTTGTCTCAGTCTCACTTCGGTCCTAGATACTTCTTTCCGTCTTTGTTCTTCCTTGTATTGCACAGGACTGGAAATATAACTGTAAGCGTATGTGTTTGCGTGTAGTTGTAACACATGCCAATTTCAACACTGGGAGAACGTAACCTATCTTCCCTTTTTAAATCAATGCTGAAAACATAAATTTTCATACTATCCTGCTCAGTTTAAATCCGATCGAAGCGTGACAGCAAGAAAGATAACATCATTCTACGTACGCAAAATATAAAATAAGAGGTGGTTCAAGCAGTTGGATGATTACTGCAAGACTGATGTGAAGCATATGATTTGGAAAACGTAGTGTAAGGCGCCCTCCGGCCAGGTGGGATGACGATCTGCGAAAGACTGCAGGCAGATGCTGGATGCGTCAAGCTGAAGACAGGGCGCTCTGGCGCTCATTAGGGGAGGCCTATGTCCAGCTGTGGACTCATATAGGCTAATGATGATAATATGAAGGTGCCAACAGTATGATGACGTGGTCTCCACTCACACTGTCGATCAAGTTTCTGCGCCTGCATAGCGTAGAAGCAGAAGTCATCCGCCAGCAGCACTGAGAAGAAGATCAGGATCCCCAGCATCAACGCGCAGAGCTTGCGTTCCGTCACCACAGAGTACTGACCGCCTATGCTGTTGTCCACCTGAGGAAAGTAAATATTAGGTGAAGAACACCTCACCCTCCTCGACAGCCTATATTGGTCCACTGCTGGACCCAGGCCTCCCCCTGATAAGCGTCTTGTTGGTGTTTATCTGATGGGGTGTATTGCCCATAATCCCCACGGGCGCCACTGGGCGTGCGGATTGGGGATCGCAGTTTGGTGGAAGAATTGTTTAGCAAGGGGCGCTGCGGCCTGCCCCTCGGTGGATATGCCCTTAATCGCCTCTTACGACACCCACGAGAAAAGGTGCAAATTCTAAGCCAGCACCAAACAGCTGATCGTTCTCACCTCAACCTCAACAGCCTATATTGGTCCACTGCTGGACGCAGGCCTTATTAGCTTTATCTCATGGGGGGTAATAATTACCATAATCGGTAATTAGGTTCCCCATTCGCTTTCGCGCGCTCACGCGCAGTGCTCGAAGGGATGCGGAACGCGGGCGTCTAGAACCGCACTCGCCCTGAAGATGTCCCTCGTTATGGGATGAAACGTTGATGTTCTTCAAGCACAAATAAGGTTCGTAGTTAACCCGCTTACATCCGTAATGAATAGGAACCCCTGGTTGAGGATCGCATTGGTATAGACTGGTTCTGCAGAGAACACTTTACCAGTCTTCTTAAGAGTCTTAAAAGGCGGCTAAAGGATATCCATCCGCAGCGCATACACCAGTGAAAGTGGCGCCCCACCTATTTTATCTTATTATTACGTTAAACGTAGGAAGTTTTAAAAATCAAACTGTATGATGGTTTTTAAACTTCCTTTGTTTAACGTAATAATATGATAAAGTTAGGTCTATGTCCAGCAGTTGACTAATATAGGCTGATGATGATGATGATGATGAAGATAAAATAGTTGGGGGCGCCACTTTCACTGGTGTATGCGCCGCGGATGGATATCCCTTAGCCGCCTTTGAAGACTCTTCGCTCACTCGCGTTAAGAATTGGGGTGGTGCAAATTCTAAGCCGGCACCACACAGCCAAGACTCACCGAGGCAACATCCTCCATAAACTTCAACATATTCCTCATCCGCCGGGGCGCGCCGTACACGCCGGCCCCCGCCGTCGCCGCCACCACCAGGACGTCGCACGTCGAGACCACTTGAGACATCTTCGATGACATACGGACAGACTTCTCCACGCCTACATTGATCTCCGCCACCAGCCCGAAGATTGTGCATATTACTGTAATCACACTAATATTATAAATGCGAAAGTTTGTATGTATGGTTTGTTACCTCTTCACGGCAAAACAACTAAATTTTAGTTTTAATGTAAGTAACTTCATTTTACTTTATGTATCTAGTGTGTGCGATGTGTCTCTAAATTTTACTTTTTTTGTGTATTCATTTTTTTGTCGTTACTCGTCGTAGTTGTACTACCAGTGGAAACTTCGTAAATAGCCTTCAGGTACATGTTACTTTCATGTGTTTAGATTAATATTTCATGTTTTTGTTCTAACTGTAAATTTTACGAAGATTTGAAAATAAAATAAAACTACTGAACGGATCGGGCTGAAAAGTATACAGATATTTCTAATCCTGAAATCAAATATAGGTTAATTTTTATCCTATAGATGAGTTCCCGTGAGATAGAAATCACCTTTAAACGTTTCAATAGAAATAACGCGTTCGAAGTTGCGGGGCGCAGCTAGTTGGGAATAAATTAAAATGTACAGCCTTTACTCGTAATATAATAGAGGATTTGTGTTATGCATCGATTGACCCCATTTTTTTATTTATAGGAAAACAATTCGTTTTTATTGTAAGGGACATCTCTATTGAAAAAGAAAATTACAATCAGTTAATATAAATAAGTTAGAACTAGTATTTACAATTGAAACAATTGAGCTAACTGCAGACTGTTGCAAACTATCTACAGTTTTGTTAGACAATTTTTAAAGAAAACGAAATCTGAACATTTAAGAAAAAGTCTGCAAGACTTTGATTCGATAGGAAACAAAGTCAATCAAAAGCTGCAAAGTCTGAGACAGATTTACTACAATATAATTAAGTTCAAGTTTAGAAATGATTCTTACAATACATATAATACCAACCAAAACTTTTGAATAGATGAAGTGTCTAATATTGTATGGATATGGAATAAAATAAAGTTAGTTTGTAGTTTGGAAGTACCAAATAATGAACCACAGCAGTGTGTTTAGTAAACTCACCTAGAATAGTGACTAGGATATAGCTGTAAATGCACATGGGGTTGGATATCCTGACAGTAAAGCCGTTGCTCCGAGATTCGAACTTCAGTGGCGCTAGCCCGAAGAAACTGGATATCTGCACAAACATTTTATCCTTATGAATAAAACATAGTCTGGTCTGGCACATGTCACGCCTCCTTTAAAAGGTCGGTCTCATTTAATCATATCTGTTGCGCCTCCTTTTAGAGGCGCTTAGTCCCGCGCCTTGTAAAAATGGTTTTTATGCCGTTTTTAATATACATCCTGCTCTTACTTTAACAAAGAGTAAAATGAACAACAAGGATTTAAATAAAATCAAAGGACAACCTTAAAAAATAGTCATAACTTCATAAGGGGCTAGTGTAAGTTTAATGTGACGCGCTCATTCATTTGTTTACTGTTGCCGCAAGTGTATTTTACCAACGAAAATAATATCAGATTTACGTATTGAAATCACAGAAAAACAAAAGAATATCATGGATAGGGATGTAATAAATAGATTTCAATAATTAATCTATGTATTTAGTTAATATTTTTGTCAAAATACCTAAGTTTGTCATACATGGGGAGAAGTCAATATGGCTACCAAGGACGTATGTTATCCTTTGTTTTGATGGTTAATTTTCATTAAAAACTTAAAAAATCTACGAGGGCGAAGTCGCGAGGCAGAGCTAGTTATTTATGAACCTTTTAATTAAATTTTTATGAGTTCATGTGACGTGAGGACTTATTTCGCAGCTTGAATAAAGCGTTCTAAGCGCGTCAAGGCCTGCCATACTTCGGACAACATGTTGTAAGATGAGCTGTGATTATTTCTTAGCATTTTTGACAACATCTAGCTCAATCTAGCTAGCTGTGTGGTGCTGGAATTTGCACCACCCCATCTCTTCCCGTGGATGTTGTAAGAGGCGACTAAGGGATATACACCGAAATCGGTGAGCACCGCCCCCTGCCAAAAAATTCTACCATCGTATTGCGAACCCCAGCGTGGTGAATATGGACATTACCCCCCATTAAATAAACGCCAATAAGACGCTTATTAAGGGGAGGCCTGCGTCCAGCAGTAGACCAATATAGGCTGTTGAGGTTGAGGTTTAGGAAGCTAAATCAAGGTTAATCAAGGTTTACCCGTAGTATGAAGGCATGTGCTCCCCCAACGACGCAGTTCTGGGGGTGTTCTGATCGCTCCGAGTGTGCGGGAACTGACTCCGTGTGGAGGTCCTCCACCTTTGCTGAATCCAACCCTGGAAACTTAGATATATGCATAAAGAGGTCAATCGGCCTATGCCTTCATTGAGTTTTCATTCCTTTCATTGATTTGAAATTCAACACCAAAAGTACATTAAATTTTTTTTGGTCTAGAAGAATATGACATGGTCTCTACTTAGCATTGTGCTGGATTGATGGATTATGAAAGTATACAAACGGCTTCTATTGAGACTAATTTAGAGGAATCCTCCAGGATTGCAAAAATAAGTTATTTTTCATCGCAAGCATTTAAAGTAGGTAAAAAAACCATCACTGTGATCACCAAGCGAGGTAATTTAATCTCCATCACAGGGCTATCTCTGAACAAAGTATTGCCAAAAGTGCCTTATGCTTTTTGTTCATATAATTTTACGCGCTTCCTTGTATTTTTTTACTTATCAAATATTTCACTACCCCCTATCGGCTACCTATCTTTAGTGACACCCTGTACATTGTGTACGTAACTTTAACTAGGTACTTCTAATTAAAGTTGTTACAACCTGTCGTCGGCACTTCCGAGTTCTAAAGAGGAACTATAAACTGGGTTCCAACGATCAGTCAGTGTTCACAGCACGAGGCAATCAACGGGATCCAATAACACGTTTATCAGAAGTGGTTGTAAACTTTAATTAACTGCTTGGTTTGAAGGGTGGTTATGTCATCATCATAAGAACTCTGATTGAGTAATTTATTGTTGAATCTGGGGCGAAACTAAATTGTGAGCATTCAAGTTATTTACAACGGAATATTTACCATGATTTGAGTTTTTCGCTTTTCAATATTTCGGCAGTTTTATCACGGAATAACTGAAGCACAGAACAATATATTACTAACTGAAGTCCGAAGAACCGTTTTTGTTGGCTATACCGATCTAATTTATTTCCTAATTTATTTTCGTTTACTTCGAACGTTACCACTACCGTAGTAATGTAGGATATAAATGTTCTGTGGTTTTATTTCATTCAGATTTAACAACCTTTCAACCATGTTTATGTTGGTTGAATTAGTAACAATACAAAAAACTTAAAGATAACGAAAAAAACCACTTCTGGAATGAATGTAAGTGACTTCATATGAAGCCAGGGTTCGAAATGGCGTTTGATCCCTGCCTCGGAAAACCTGTTTTGTTCCAGGTATTTTATATTGCATAATATTTTTTTTTATTGATGATGGTTCAGCGTTGGACCACCAACTCACTTTAAGAAAGTAAACGCTTTTTGCAGAAGGAACTTATATACCCTGGATTCAAAGAGATTGCATTCATTACTTACTCTTTTATAAAAATACAAGCTGCGCCCCCCCGGTTCGCACGTCTATCCCACGGGAACTGATTTATGGGATAAAAAGAAACCTATGTGTTATTCTAGGCCTTGAGCTACCTGTATGAAAAAAATTCAGCCCGATCCGTATGCGTGAATTTGTGTGAATTTTGCGTGAAAGAGCAACAAACATTATGTACATGTTTACAAACTTTCGCGTTTATAGTAGTATCTACCTACTAAGTTTAACAGTTAGTACCCATAATACAAGATCTGCTTAGCTTGGGCTAGATGATTCTGTGTGAATAGGGTATATGCATGTGACTTCAAAAAAGCTAATATTTTTTTTACGTTTTCTCTATTGAGATAGAAATATGTCTGTTTATTTATTTTTGTATTTTATGATGTTTTTATTGTGAAATTTAATCATTGAAAAGAAGATATTTTAAGTCTCAACAGCAAAATGTCTAATCGCAACGCTATTGGCATGTGAAGCGTGACGTCATACTTGAACATTTTTGTATGGGCATGAAGTTTTGACTTTGAGTTTACATAAAGGGACTCGATGATCTGTGACGTCATAAAATGCAATGGCGAACATGGCAACGTTTTTATCACCCGAAACTGAGTGTAGTTTTACTTTTCGTTTCTTACCTCAATAAATTATTTTTTTTAGGTTGTTATATTTTTTTTCGTTTATGTATTAACCTAAATAATCGATAAAAAAATAAAAAAATCCATGCCTATATATCCTATTGTTCAGCAATATTTATCATTTCTAACATATTTGCCAAGTTTCATCATAATCCATTTTGTAGTTCCAGAATGTTTTGATAGGTACTTACAACAATATCCATTAGAATTTTTCCGATAATCTTGTTTGTGTATACTTTCTCTTTAATGTTTAAAGGGTATGGAAGTGACTTGATAATGTTGGGTATAAGAACTTTGACTGAGTTTACTTAACATTATATTTTTGTCTACTATGAGAACAACTTAGGCTTTACTCATACTCATTCAACCTCCGTAGTCATAGATTTAAATCGTCAGATAGACCTCCGAAAACTGTGGCAATGTTTTTGAATGTATACGTACTCAGAAAATAATGTCATCGTTTTTTCTCCCACATTAGTTGAAAACACTACTTTCTCTTTCGTGCACTCGCCATACTCGCCATTTAAATTTGTTATTTTAGTCATTTTAGACTATGTGGAAGAAATAATAAAAGTTAATTTATTAAGTCGCAATATTTACGAGTGACATGTTACACCTATGGCTTTATTTGTGTTTCTAGAATTGTTGTTGCACTCCCGAAAAGCACACGATGTCATTCTGTGTTAATACACTGCTCGCAAATCTCATTTACCTACAACACGTCCGGCTGACACTGTGTTTCGATGTACGCTGAGTCCAGGTTTGTGAATTCACAAGGGTCGAGTTGGGAACAACGAACAACACGGCGCGGTCTCACTGCTACGCACAAGGTTGCGGGTTCGATTCCCGCCTCGGGACAAATGTGTGTACGATCTGCAGATATTTGTTCAGGGCGTTCTGGATGTTTTCTATGTATAGTAAAAAATATCTATCTATGTAGTGTATTGTATTATGTTATATGTGTATCAGTTATCTAGTACCCATAACACAAGCTCTGCTTAGCTTGGGGCTAGATAATGCTGTGTGAATTGTTCAGCATTATTATTTATTATTTATTATTTAATTATAATACATTTTGGTAGGAACAATAAGTTTCAGGTTTAACCTCTACCTCAACCACGACAGCCTGTATTGGTCCACTGCTGGACGCAGGCCTCCCCCTGATAAGCACGTTGGCGTTTATCTCATGGGGGTAATTCCTATAATCCCCACGCTGGGCATGCGGGTTGGGGATCGCAGTTTTGTGGTAGAATAGTTCTGCAGGAGGCGCTGCTGCTCGCCCCCCGGTGGATATCCCTTAGTCGCCTCGTCGACACCCACGGGAAGAGTTGGGGTGGTGCAAATGATTATTCATAGTGATTGTTATTTTCTGTTTTTAATAAAGATGTAAAGATTTGCTATAAACGGGTATTTGAACTCTACATTGGTAATGGTATGGGTTCTACGTAAATAATAATAATTTTTCAAGGAAACATTGAATAAAAGTTGTTTTTATTTAAAAAAATGTTTTGATGAAGATGTCCTTCTAGCCAAATTTCGACCACGGCGGCCCGTCTCAACAGAGACAAACCGCCGCGTAAGCATATTTATAGTGCACAAATGTGTGTGAAAACACAATGTGCACTCTCTATCTCCTAACCTACTTTATACCTATGCGCACAATATATTTAGTAATTTTCTGTATCCATTAAAATCATTTAATTTAAAGGCGTTTTTACACTAGGGGTGGAAAGCGCCATCTTGTAAATTACCCTTAGCCTTGGCACACCCCATGTAATATGATAGTTGAGATATCACGCATGTCTATAACAAACTCTTTAAGTTATTAAGTGTGTCTAAGTTATAAGGTTACACTTTTCTCTCTAACCTACAAGTTTTACAATTTATGTTAGCTTCGTTTTACAATTTATGTTAGTTTTAGCAAGGGAATAACCATTTACCAATACCATGTAGTG
Source organism: Eupithecia tripunctaria (assembly GCA_955876795.1). Lineage (NCBI taxonomy): Eukaryota > Metazoa > Arthropoda > Insecta > Lepidoptera > Geometridae > Eupithecia > Eupithecia tripunctaria. The sequence continues at coordinate 11,133,163 of OY041620.1, forward strand.
TATTGTATTATGTATATCAGTTATCTAGTACCCATAACACAAGCTCTGCTTAGGTTGGGGCTAGATAATGCTGTGTGAATTGTCTAGCATTATTATTATTATTATTTATTTCCTGTGTTTTTGTTTGTCACGAACTTGTGTAGATCTGAATGATATTGTGAATATATTTTATTTGAACTGCCATCGACTGCCATACTATTTAACCATAAACACCATCAGAGTCCAATACAATAACGCGTACCGGGCACTCATGAGGTTACCGAGATGCTGCAGTACGTCGAGCATGTTCTCCGAAGCGGGAGTTCCCGACTTTTTCGCCATCGTCCGTTCGCGCGTCGCATCGTTCTGGAGTAGATTGGTCCGCTCCAAAAATAGCATTTTGAAGGCTGTCTCTGACCAGGTTTACAAAAACCCTATTTATGCACACTGGATCTCCCTTCATATGGAGGGAAATAGAAAGTGACGTGCGGCAGCTTTTTGCACCGTGTTATTTATATTTTTGTTTATTTTAATAATTGTTCTTTAAGACTGTGTGTTTTTAATGTGATATGGGTTTTTTGCCTGAAAAAAACGAATTTTATTTTTTATTTTATTTACTATAAAGTTTGCATTACTCTATAATCTATGGAAATGTGAAAGTTATTTAAGGCCCAAGTCAATATGACAGCGCCACCTATTTTATTATATTATTACGTTTAACATAGAAAATTTTAAAAAATCCATCGTACGGTTTGTGGTTTCTATTATAAACTATTTTTTAATACTTCTGTAATTTTATCTTATATAGTTTAGGAAGAGATGCGAAAAAAGAGTTTGGTGGCCAAAAAGCGCAACTTCGTCTCTCTGCTTAAGCTTTACAAAATGAAACTATTACAGAGGCATTAATAAATAACTTATAATAGATACCACAAACCGTACGATGGATTATTAAAATTTTCTGTGTTTAACGTAATAATACTAAGATAAAAAAAATTGGTGCGGGAGCCACTTTCACTGGTGTATGCGCCTTAAACTTCCCACTTGGAGCTGTTACATTTCCTTAGAAAATAAAGTCGGTAACGCAAATTTTAGATAGACATAGACATAGACAATAATTTATTTGCTACTTACACCGTACAAAACAGACATAAGAGTAATACATATTTAACTCATATTACGAGAAAAAACAATTACACAAAATATTAACTAAAAAGAGAGACTTTACTGTGTTTAACAGCAGCAATTTTGTATTAAACAGTAAGGCAGTAAACACTCCACACAGTGTTATATATGATCAAAGAAGAAAAAGAAATATTTATGTGACGAAGGATCCGAAATAATCGAATTTTCAAAGCACACGAATGGTTTCGTTTGAATTTGGCTGAAAAAGGTATCCGAAGATCAGTTACCGTATTTTTGCTTTACTCCATGTCACCGCGCACGATAATAGGGATATTTGGATAGAAGAAACTAAAACGACTAAACAATCACACTATCACATCACATATCACATAATCACATCACATCACATCACATCACATCACATATTCACATTTACATCACATCACATCACATAATAATATTATAAAGGCGAAAGTTTGTATGGATGTATGGATGGATGTTTGTTACCTCTTCACGCCAAAACTACTGCACGGATCTGGCTGAAATTCATACAAGTAATTCTAATACTGGAATAAAACGTATGCTACTTTTTATCCCATAAATCTGTTCCCGTGGGAAAAAAATCACCTTTTAATGTTTTCATAGGAACAACGCGTGCGAAGCCGCGCGGCGCAGCTAGTTGTTTTATAAAACAATGTCCTAAAGCGACAGGTTACTGGGATATTCACAGATGAAAATGGTAACTTTAAAACACTAATATTATAAATGCGAAAGTTTGTATGGTTGTATGGATGGATGTTTGTTACCTCTTCACGCCAAAACTACTAAACGGATCAGGCTGAAATTTTGCATACATGTAATTCTAATCCTGGAATCAAATATAAGCTACTTTTTATCCCATAAATCAGTTTCTCTGGGATGAAAATCAACTTTACACGTTTCCATAGGAACAACGCGTGCGAAGCCGCGGGGCGCAGCTAGTTTTAAATAAATGTTTTCTTCCTAATAAATGAATATCTTACGAAAATTATTCGGAGATTTATTTCTAAGAGAACCGAAACTAAACGTATTATTTAGTGATGGGACTGAAGTAAAGAGAAGTAAATTGGTAGTGCGTGTGATCCATCACCCGAAACTTCCTGTTTCGTTTTTCAGAGTAGGCTTCCTGGCGTGGCGTGAGGGCAAGAATCGTTCGAGAAACCGGGGTCACCCCCGGTTTCTCGAACGCTTATTATTTTGGCAAATTGTTGACAATTTGTCAGGCTGTACACGCACTGCTTTTATTACTCGCGTGGTTTTTTTTGCAGAATTCTGTAACTTAATGGAAGTTCACTAGCGGAAAAATATGAATGTTTGGAGCACTATAAAGTTGTAGGTAGCTAAAATAGCAAGGAATTTTATTCGTCGTACGTGTAAGCTACGTTAAGCACGCAGGTTATATTCCGCGAGATTCAAATTCACGCTGTGAGATTCCGCAGTGCGTATATAACAAGCCGTTGACTATCCATTCAATGTGACAAGCGTTCGAGAAACCGGGGGAACCTCTAAGTCCCCGTTCCGTGTACACGGGGCCTTCACGCTTCTATTAGTTTATGTGCATAGTCATTAAAAGCACAAAGAAATTAAATTATGGAAACGACATACAAAATGTCCTTTCCGAAATTTAGGATAACCTATTTGAAATTTTTTGGATAAGACGCTTAGAAATATGTAAAATAATTCGTAGTTTCCTTTTGGTGTAATTTTATTAATTACAATGTTTATTATATTATTATTATATTTATATTAAGAGATGGGGTGATGCGAATTCTAAGCCAGCACACAGCTTGATATAAACACATAATACCTGGTAACTACATAATTATCACATTGTTATTGAAATCGAGTGTTTTCATTCACTTCGCTGGTGGTAATAATGGTTTTTGATAACACGTTTCCGATATGAGATACCGTTATGATCCCGCCGACAAAAACACTTCATGGAATTGTTAGATATTAATAATTGTGTTCGAATAGTTAAAAGAAAAAGTATAGGAAACCATATGTACGATATGTGTACTTTTTAACTGATTATATTAACATAAGTTTATTATAAACTAGCTCCGCTCCGTGGCTTCAAACGCCTATCCCATGGGAACTGATTTATGGGTTAAAAGTAGCCTATGTGTTACTCCAGGCCTAGAACAACCTGTATGCAAAATTTCATCCCGATCCGTTCAATAGTTTTGGCGTGAAAGAGCAACATACATACATACATACAGACATTTTTCAAATTTAACTTATAATATTAGTAGGATTACTTTGTCCCGAATTCTCCTTCCTTTCAAATTGTCAATGTGTGACAAACGTCAAAATATTAAGGATAGCTATTAATAGTGGATAAGCTTCGGATCAAACCTTACCGTACAACGTTGCCCATAATTTTGTAATTTTCTTATATCTTTTTGATAAACATTTTACCGAAGAATTCACTTCGTTTATCTATCTTTATTACCGAACAACGTTGCTTTTATTTTAATTTTACTCTAATATTACGGACATTGGCGAAATTATGTCAACCCAGACGTAGACGCCATTAAAAGAATAGTGGATAAAAAACCCATCCTTACCTTCATTAAGAATTCATCTTCTTTATCTATCTTTATTACCGAACAATGTTGCTTTATTTTTATTTTACTCTATTATTTTATTACACACATTGGCAAAATTATGTCGACCCGGAAGAAGAAAAAATAAGTTATCAGTGTTGCCAGCCCGACGCATCGATGCTTACGTTCCTTTTTGCGCAAAACTTATCATCAAACAAAGGTTTCAAGACTAGTTAAAAATCGTTATAATTTTTACGACACGAATGATTGTCGGTTTGCGATTATCGGCATCGGCATCGTTGCATCCCTTTTATTTGTTTATTCATATATTTATTTATTTGAATGGCCCTTTGTGCTGTTTGGTAGTGGTATTGGAGCGCAGAGCTTTCTCAGAAGATGCGTATTGTTTATATTTGCGAGGGTTTAAAAAGTATTAATACCATGTATGTATAAGCTGTATTATTCGTTACCGTCGCATTTACCTCGTACATGTAAACATAATTATCCATAGATTGACACGAATATTTAGCCCTGGCCTTGAGGACTCGCGGTATGGAAATTAGAACCTTATTTGTTTAGAATTAAAGATTTTCTACTGTACTCCCAAACCTAGTACAAGTATTCTACGGTACCATCTATCAGTAAGCTGCAGGGGTATTTTAATTAATTCAATTCGTTCCCGAAGCGAAAACGTCAGATTCGAATTTGAATTCTATTCCGACGGAACTTTAGAACGCTATTTCCTTTCCAACGAATTAAAATAGTTAATTTAAATAGTTTATTAATAGTTAGTTAATAGTATAAAATAGTGCTGTCCGTCTCACTAAATTATTAGGCACTTGCTTACCGAGACTGTTCAAAAAACTCATATAGCAAATTTTCTATTCCAGGCAATTTCTGATATGTTTCTTTCTCTCAAAATATTGCTAGGTCAATTTCGATCATAAAGAATTTCGAAGTATTTTTAAGCTCACTTACAAATGAAAAACATTTAATTAAGATTTGTTGAGATAAAAGTAAATATTAGGCAAATGAAAATCAACAAATTTTGTGATGAAAACAGAGGGAAAGATAAACCTAAGTTAAAACTTACCATGTCTCACCAAATTACCATTGAACGCAGGCTTGATAAAAATTAATTTGTGACTGAACGAATATGCCATTTGGTGTTTTATTACTGAACACAAAGCACTGCTACGGGCGTGATTCGACGCCATACTGAATGTTTTCTAATTGTTTACGTGTTTATTAGGTTAGTGTTTATGGTAAACAAAAATAACAGAACTCATAAAACATGGATGAGGTTTAAATTGATACTTTAAAAGTTTTGTAAGTGACATTATTTCAAGGATAGGGTGTTTTTAGGGTTCCGTAGCGAGTTTTTCAGCCACGGACCTAAAACAATTAGCATAACGAAACTGTAAAACAGTTACAGTTTCGATTATTGGATTGAAATTTTCTTTGTCAATAAAAGCAAAAAAAAACTATGAAATAAGAAAACCAAATTAGAACCAACTGGTACTTACAATTGAAAAAACTGAGCTATCTGCAGACTTATGCAAAAATGTACAGGAAACTCTACTGATTAATACCAGTCGAAGGCGTCCCCGCTGATTACATTATTAAACACTAAACTGTCAGCACAATCAAAACACAGTTTATTGCCAAAAACAACAAATCAACTCATAAAATCATTTATTTTCAAACAATATCCAACATCAATTGAGCTACCTGTAGATTGTTTGGAACAGTCTGCAGTTACCTCAACTATCAAGCTAGTTTTAATTTTCTTTTGCAATAAATTATATGAATACAATTATTTATTTATTTCATTACGAATGTAAGCTGGTTAAAGTACAATACAAACCTTATTTGTGTTTAAAGAAAACCAAAGTTTCGTAGCCTAGATCCGTAATGAATTCGTCAAACTACATTTATACCATTTATAAAATTATTTATTTATTTCATTACGGATGTAAGCGGGTTAACTACGAACCTTATTTGTGTTTAAAGAACACCAACGTTTCGTAGCTTACATCCGTAATGAATTCGTCAAATTACTGATAGTTTTATATCTATTTATGTTTAATTGTGTTTGATATATTTATACACGTTGTGTTTGATAGTTTTATATTTATTCATTATTTAACTGATTTACATATACACAGTAAGCTAATCATATCATGCAATAGAAAATCACCTATAAAAAGGACAGGGAGGCATTAACTTAGGTAGGTACGTACAAAAGGTGGATAGTGGACGATCATCGTATTTATCTAAGCAATTTATTGGATCCCACTGCTGGATCGAGATTTCCGTACTCTTCTTCCATACATCTTGGTCCAAGGCGTTGCTCAATTCTGGTAAATCAAGATATTATTTGTTACAAACTGATACTCACATTAAATTAGCGGGCTCACACTATATTAGTCACTCACATTATATGAGTAAAGAATAGAGGAGTAAAAGTGTCTATAAAGTAGGTTTCTGACGCATTTGATATAGTTTACTGTAATTTTTAAAACATTACATGGGATGACTTCAATTTGTTTTGTGTTTGTGATTGTTTTAAAAGTTTTAATGCTGTAAATAAATAATGCCAGAAAATTTTCTTTGCGCTAGCTACATACTCACTAAGTGAGGACTACGACGTAATTACGTAGGTACTTATTGTTTTTGATAACTCACTAAAAAGGATTTAAATCGTACTACTTGGGAATTTTTCGTAGAGTTGCAACAGGATGCTACGGCGTAGAGGTGCTACGTCCTATGATATAGAGTTGCAACAGGATGCTACGGCGTAGAGATGCTACGTCCTATACATAGAGTTGCTACAGGATGCTACGGCGTAGAGGTGCTACGTCCTATGGCATAGAGTTGCTACAGGATGCTACGGCGTAGAGGTGCTACGTACTATGGCATAGAGTTGCTACAGGATGCTACGGCGTAGAGGTGCTACGTCCTATGACATAGAGTTGCTATGGTCTACAACGAATGAATGCTACGGTTTAGAGTCTGGAACAATGAGGGGCTACGGTCTTTTATTTAATTATTTCATAACGGATGTAAGCGGATTAAATACGAACATTATTTTGTTTAAAGAACACCAACGTTTCGTAGCTTACATCCGTAATGAATTCGTCAAACTACATTTATAGCATAGACGGGCTACGGTCTAGGGTCTAAGCCGTTTATAGGGGCAACGATCTACGACGTATAGGGGCTACGGGATTATGTGCTACCGGATTTCATATCCACGCACTTTCTGTAGTATTTTTTCTTGTAGATTGTCGGAAAAAGTCTGCGGTTAGCTCATTTATTTCAATAATAGTACGATACTAATACTAGTTTTAATTTATGTTTATTTTTTTTTATGTAATCTTCTTCTTTTCCTACACAGATGCAAAGAAAATCATTTTGAAGGAGCTGAATGAAATTTCTCCGCCTGGCCGAGGACTTTCTCCAAGTTATCAGATAAAATCGATCGGATTTCAATTTCTATGAAGATTTTATTTCAAGAGTTATTCATAGATATCTATGTATGTTTATTAAATAAAAATTAATCTACTTCATCATATTTTCTAGATGAGCATTCTAATTTTACGCCATGAGAAAAACTCTTCCCAAAGCGGAGGCCATATCCAAGTCATCCAGGCATTCTTTTTTTTTTCATTTGGCCGCAATCTCACCTGATGGAAAGCGAAGATGTTACCGACGATGTATCGAGAAGGTCTAAAAGATACATTATCTTGAACATATAGTCCATAAATATCCCTTGTCTTGAAGAGACCCGGGTTTTAATTGGCCGGAAAAACAAAAGCAGGAAACGAGATCAATTCCCTTGCGATGCCATGAAGGTGGAGGAAAACCGCTTAGTGCGAGGGAGGGAAAAGTATGGATGGTATTGCACTGTGCGTCTGCTTGGCATTCCATTAAGGCCCATACACCAGCGAAAGTGGCGCCCCCAACTATTTTATCTTATTATTACATTAAACGTAGGAATTTTTTAAAATCCTACGTTCAGTTTGTGGTATCTATTATAAGCTATTTTTAATACCTCTTTTATAATTTTATCTCTTATAGTTTAGGAGTAGATACAAAAATAGAAGTTGGTGGCCAAAAGCAACTTCGTATCTCTTCCTAAGCTTTACAAAATGAAACTATTACAGAGGCATTAATAAATAACTTATAATAGATACCGCAAACTGAACGATGGATTTTTAAAACTTGCTGCGTTTAACGTAATAAAAAGATAAAATAGTTGGGGCGCCACTTTCGCTGGTGTATGGGCCTAGATATATCTATATATATAAATATATATCCTACTGTTGCCACAATCTAACGTATAGCCTTCTATCAGTTTGTAGCTCGAAGAACTAATAGTAGTCATTAACAAGCTGAGCCCCCTATTCCCTTGTTATTTGTGCGTAAACAAACAATCTGCCACTATTTATCAGCCAATGGACAATTTATTAGCGTGGGCTACAATAACAATTAATTTGTTCTTACGTAGTTACCTACAGGAACGTTAAATAACTTGAAAATAACAAAAAACAAATTAATATTTAGAGTTCCGTCCGTAATAGGAGAAAAAGAACCCATATTGGGCATATCAGACAGACAGACGAAGATCAAAATGATCTTCATTTGTTTTCGTTTCTTATTGAAATTAACATCCAGTAGTTACTCAGGTCGATAACCTCTTGGAACCGTGATATAAATCGAACTTATAAGCCAACTCAATCAAAAATTCAGCCGCTTATGTCTTATATTTTTTTAATTGAATTACCACAAAACCAGTTAAATCGTTTCATTAGACTTACAAAATAAGCACTTACACAAGTTACATTTTCCTATTATAAACAGCTTGATAAATGGTAATTACTATAAAACAAGAAATCATAGCACAACAAAACCGTAAGGAAAGTTCAAAAACCATATATTTGTAGTCTATTACAAAAAAAAAACATTCTCGCCCTGGACCATAGAGATCAAATAGAACCATAAAATTTGGCAAGAAGCAATATCAACTTCAACCTCAACCTCAACAGCCTTGTATTTGTCCACTGCTGGACGCAGGCCTCCCCCTGATAAGCGACTTATTGGCATTTGTCTCATGAGGGGTAATACCCATAAAAGCAATATAATTCCGTATAATTAGAACCCTTACAAGACTAGTTTCTAAATATATTTAACCAATCAACTATCCTAATTGTTTTAATATCTTCGGATCAAATAAAACATTTAACTCGTTATTTGTCGAGGTTAGTGTCAACCCAGACGTATGTTTGCACAAAGTTGTTTTCGAAAAATCCGTTTGGTTTGTTTGTGACAATGTGGGCGTGTAGGTGGTGTGTCTATGACGTCATTAGAGTATATGGCATAGAGTTGCTACAGGATGCTACGGCGTAGAGGTGCTACGTCCTATGACATAGAGTTGCTACGGTCTACAACGAATGAATGCTACGGTTTAGAGTCTGGAACAATGAGGGGCTACGGTCTTTTATTTAATTATTTCATAACGGATGTAAGCGGATTAAATACGAACATAATTTTGTTTAAAGAACACCAACGTTTCGTAGCTTACATCCGTAATGAATTCGTCAAACTACATTTATAGCATAGACGGGCCGTAGCCCGTCTTAGACCCTAGACCGTAGTCTAGGGTCTAAGCCGTTTATAGGGGCATCGATCTACGACGTATAGGGGCTACGGGATTATGTGCTACCGGATTTCATATCCACGCACTTTCTGTAGTATTTTTTCTTGTAGATTGTCGGAAAAAGTCTGCGGTTAGCTCATTTATTTCAATAATAGTACGATACTAATACTAGTTTTAATGTATGTTTATTTTTTTATGTAATCTTCTTCTTTTCCTACACAGATGCAAAGAAAATCATTTTGAAGGAGCTGAATGAAATTTCTCCGCCTGGCCGAGGACTTTCTCCAAGTTATCAGATAAAATCGATCGGATTTCAATTTCTATGAAGATTTTATTTCAAGAGTTATTCGTAGATCTCTATGTATGTTTATTAAATAAAAATTAATCTACTTCATCATATTTTCTAGATGAGCATTCTAATTTTACGCCATGAGAAAAACTCTTCCCAAAGCGGAGGCCATATCCAAGTCATCCAGGCATTCTTTTTTTTTCATTTGGCCGCAATCTCACCTGATGGAAAGCGAAGATGTTACCGACGACGGTGTATCGAGAAGGTCTAAAAGATACATTATCTTGAACATATATTTTCTTAAAGATCCCTTGTCTTGAAGAGACCCGGGTTTTAATTGGCCGGAAAAACAAAAGCAGGAAACGAGATCAATTCCTTTGCGATGCCATGAAGGTGGAGGAAAACCGCTTAGTGCGAGGGAGGGAAAAGTATGGATGGTATTGCACTGTGCGTCTGCTTGGCATTCCATTAAGGCGCATACCCGAGTCAATATGACAGCGATAAGTACCTATTTTATTATATTTTTACGTTTATCATAGGAATTTTTAAAAATCCTACGTTCAGTTTGTGGTATCAATTATAAGCTATTTTTTAATATGTCTTTTATAATTTTATCTCTTATAGTTTAGGAGGAGATACAAAAATAGAGTTTGATGGCCAAAAAGCGCAACTTCGTATCTCTTCCTAAGCTTTACAAAATGAAACTATTACAGAGGCATTAATAAATAACTTTATAATAGATACCGCAAGCTGAACGATGGATTTTTAAAACTTGCTGCGTTAAACGTAATAATATGGTAAAATTGTTGGGGGCGCCACTTTCGCTGGTGTATGGGCCTAGATATATATAAATATATCCTACTGTTACCACAATCTAACGTATAGCCATCTATCAGTTTGTAGCTCGAAGAACTAATAGTAGTCATTAACAAGCTGAGCCCCCTATTCCCTTGTTATTTGTGCGTAAACAAACAATCTGCCACTATTTATCAGCCAATGGACAATTTATTAGCGTGGGCTACAATAACAATTAATTTGTTCTTACGTAGTTACCTACAGGAACGTTAAATAACTTGAAAATAACAAAATACAATTTAATTTATAGCGTTCCGTCCCTCGAAAGGAGAAAACTCTGACAGACAGACGGAGATCAAAATAATCTTCATTTTTTTTTCGTTTCTAATTGAAATTAACATCCAGTAGTTACTCAGGTCGATAACCTCTTGGAACCGTGATATAAATCGAACTTCTAAACCATCGCAATCAAAAATTCAGCCGCTTATGTCTTATATTTTTTAAATTTAATTACCACAAAACCAGTTAAATCGTTTCTTTAGACTCACAAAATAAGCACTCAGACAAGGTAAATTTTCCTATTATAAACAGCTTGATAAATAGTAATTACTATCAAACAAGAAATTATAGCTCAAAAAACCGTAGGGAATGTTCAAAAACCGTATATTTGTAGTCTATTACAAAAAAAACAGTCTCGCCCTGGACCATAGAGTTCAAATAGAACCATAAATTTTGCAAAAAGCAATATCAACTTCAACCTCAACCTCAACAGCCTGTATTTGTCCACTGCTGGACGCAGGCCTCCCCCTGAACCGACTTATTAAAATTTGTCTCATGAGGGGTAATACCCATAAAAGCAATATAATTCCGTATAATTAGAACACTTACAAGACTAAAGTTTCTAAATATATTTAACCAATCAACTATCCTAATTGTTTTAATATCTTCGGATCAAATAAAACATTTTTAACTCGTTATTTGTCGAGGTTAGTGACAACCCAGACGTATGTTTGCACAAAGTTGTTTTCGAAAAATCCGTTTGGTTTGTTTGTGACAATGTGGGCGTGTAGGTGGTGTGTCTATGACGTCATTAGAGTATTCACGCAACATACCCCCTTCGTCAACACGATCCTATCGCCTTGACAACTATGATTTTAACCTTTATCTATGTCGAAATTATGTCTGTAATCGCGTAAATCACTTAAACTTTCACTATTTTTCTTTGATGGAAAAATACAGTGGACGTCTTGAATGAAAAGAAAATGTCGGACGGGTTATCTTCATAATATTATTCGATAGATGTCAGGGCTTGTCGTTTTGATTTTCTTTCTTGTCGCGTTTGAGACGTTATTTGTTTTTCTAGGTCAGGGCACAGAAAATAGAATACTTTACTTGTCAGGGTGCATGCACCTATGAGGCTAGGGTATTGGCCCGCTCCCTCACGAAGTCCTCAAAGTTGACTCATGTTATGGATCCATCAGTATACAACAAACTGCCTGAATCTGTCACAGCTAGCTAGCAGTCTAACTAGCTTCAAATTCCGCCTGAAACGTTGGCTTATCGAGCAACGTTTACTCTGTAGAACTACTTGAGAAAAAGGAGACTAATGATAATTAATTCTTATATTTTATATTTGTTGACTTTTTATTGACTTTCAATGACTCTAATGAAATCACTACGAACCTTATTTATTTATTTATTTAGTAACTAACACGATTTTTATAAAACCAATTATTGTTAATTATTATTACTTATTTGTGTGCTCGAAGAGATGCGGTACGCGCGCGTCTAGGACCACACTAGCTCTGAAGATTTGTGTTCTTCCAACACAAATACGTCTAATGACTTATTTATTTCTATTTATTTACACATTTCTGTAATGAATTTAATGTGTAATTTAGAATTTTTATTTTAAAAACTTGTGTACGCTTTGTATACTTTAAAAAGGTAATGACATGTAGGTATGAACGTCTGCCTGTGATGCAGGAGGTTGCGTGTTCGTTTCACGCCTCGGGACAAATGTTTGTACAATCTGCAAATATTTGTTCAGGTACTTCTGGTCGTTTTCTATATAATAAAAAAAAACTATTTATGTAATGTATTCTATTATGTACATTAATTATCTAATATACCCCTAACACAAGCTCTGCTTAGCTTGGGGCTAGATAATGCTATGTGAATTGTACAGAGCCAAAAATAAACTTTTTTCCATTATTAAGTTCTCTACAAAATGTCTGAATGTACGTAGAGCTGTGTTTGTAAGTTTTAGTAGATCTAATTCATTCACTTCTTGCGGGAGTCGTAAGAGGCAACTAAGAGGTATCCACCGAGAGCGGGCAGCAGCGACCCTTGCAGAACAATTACCATTAAACTGCGATCCCCACCTCGCATGTCCAGCGTGGGGATTATATGTATTACCCCCCATGAGATACGCCAATAAGGCGCTCTTCAGGGGGAGGCCTGCGTCCAGCAGTGGACCAATACATGCTCTTGAGGTGAGGTTAAAAAAATCTTCTCCTTCCATAGATGTATATTAAAAATGAGAAAACGTAACAGCAGAAGCTTGCCACCAACTAGACGTCCGTAACGCCAAATCAAAGGTTTTGGGTGACAAAACAGCGCTGAGCGGCAATCGTTCAGCACACGCTGAGCCAACACCTATTTCGGCACAGGGTCATGGAGGCAAAAGTCTATTTGACGCCCAGCATACTATGTTTAATTTAGTACCGACCTTCTTGTTCTTTGTTTTAGTTTTGTATGTTTTTATCTTTGTATCTATGGTTGTGTGTCGACATAAAAGATATTCTATTCTATTCTAGTAAATATTATTTAGAACACACATATGTAGATATAATAAATACGCAACCAGAGCAATTAAATGATTAAAACCAGCTTATTATATAATTATATAAGTTAACCTTTATTAGACATGCATGCCATTTCCATTAGTTCGTCACGTGTTTGACGATTTATAATTAGTCAGAACGTATAATAATTAAACAATCTACAATTAGAAGTGTGTAAGCTTGCAACATACGTTGCATCGATAAAATTAACATTTGCAGTGTAAATATTTGTTCCGTCGAATGAAACTTGTAACATTCTTACGTTGCGGCTTTCAATGCGCATACCCGAGCCGATATGACAGCGCCATCTATTTGATCATACAGGAAATTTTAGAAATCCACCTTACAATTAGTAGATTTAATTTATAATTTTATGCCACTGTTATCTATACCGTGTCCATTTTGAATGAGGCATAAACGTATACAAACCGCCCATACTTAACCTAAAATTCACTTTGTTAGCGCGTCCTTTTAAACGTAATTTACTTTACTTGTCGATTTTAGATCCTCCCTTCAATAAAAATTGCTTACAATTATATCTGAAACTCGACGCCAAGCAAGTGAGTTTTTGTTATTTGTATCGTGGTTTATTTACTAACATGCTCCATGCTGGATGGATAAACCATAGGTGTGGTAGTGGCTAGCCCGGGCAAAAATAAATATTATATTTAAAAATATTAATGTCAAATGGTCAGTATCTATTTATTTAAGGATTTTGTTTTGACTAGCCCATTTGTGAAATATTTTATACTGTTAAAAAATATAAGAGTGCGTGTGAAAAAACACGAACAACAAAATAGAAAAATCTAATTATTGTGTTATAGCGATAGCCAGTTAAAGTTTATTTATTTATTTTATTAAGTTCCGCGTGACGTCACATCTTGCGACACTTATTAGCAAGGTGTTACGTCACTAACTTCCATAACATGTGTCCATTATCTTCCGTTAACTGGTGGACTAAATAGATTATTACGAGTATTTTTTCCAGGACACTCCATGACACGGGTCCTGAATCCCCCTTTCGGTTGAATACACATGTTACGTGGCACACCCTGTATACCTATGTTGTTCTAAGTTTTAAACTACATGTATGAAAAATTCAGCATGATGCGTTCAGTAATTTTGACGTGAAATTGTAACATACATCCTTCGCACCAAAAGACAAAACTAATAATAATTGTTTCTCACACCCTTGTATCCATCCAAACATGAATTTTATCAACAATGTGAGAAGCGCTATATTAGGTTTTACAAATTTTGCTTCAGTTCATTGAAACTAAGGCTTGTCTTCGTCAACATGGCACGACTTGTTTATTCAATGTCACTTCGATTATCATTTAAACTCATGTTTAAATTAAAGGTTGTCACTGATCTTTACCGCATGACTGCTGCGCACCACAAAACATTTATTCAAATATGGGTTTTATTTGAAATAGTTAGATGTATGTTATGATATTGTCGGCATCTGGTACTCGACAGCTCTCGGCCACTCGTTTAAACTGATTTAAATGGTTCAATGCATGATATTTATTCTTTAATTCCCTTTATAGATTTATTTTTGAAAAGCGTATAGTGCTTAAAAACGTGATTAAATTTATGTTTAATATTATTCTACACTAAATTTGTAATATATTTATAAGTTGAGTTTATGAATTAATATATTTTAAAACTTAAAATGAAATTGACTCGCTTGAAGCTTGCGACGAGCCGAGTTGAAAGCTTATGTTTGTGATAAGCGGAAACGGTGCTGGATGTATGTGCCATGACCTTTATTTAAGATTATTTTTTTGTTTTGATCAAAGCATGCATGAAGCTCAACATTTAATATAGAGGCAACATAATAACAATTATTATATAGGATGTTACTTCTTTTTATAATTTGGCCTATTGTACAAATAAAGCTAAAGCCATACCTCAATTAATAACAAGCAACACTAAATCAGTTGAGTTACGTAGGTACTTAAAGTAATTTCTTGTTAACTTACCCATTAGTATCAGCGTCAAATTAACAATCCGGCACAAAACAATAAAATTACTTTAAACGACTTTAAAAAGTATAAGCTCTATCCTTATACTTTTTAAGGCGCTTTTTTACGTTTTAGTTCCTTTTAACAGCTTATGAAATCTTTAACTTTTATCACTACACAAAACAACTGTATTTATTTAATAAAAAAAAGTCAAATTAACTCATCTGGTTCAAAAATAATTTGCTGCAGTTTTTTTAAATATATTTTTACGTATTTCAGTAAGAGGTACCAGGCGCCCAGATAGGCGTGGAGATGTAGGGCGGGCGGGAACCCGACTGAAGGCTCACTTACAAAAGTTCGCCGGGTTATATCAACACGTGCCGTACAAAAATATGGTTCCGATGATAAGCACTGTTTACACAGTTTGAGCATCAATAACAACTTAATGTGAATAGCAGAATTTATTAGTAAAACTGTAAGTACTTATTACAGTTTTTCTTTCCATCGGGCAGGCACGTCTATTCGCTGACTTAGTTGTATAAAATCAGTTTAACGGGTCAGACGTTAAATAAACGTGAACAAGTAGTGTTATTTATGGTAATGTGCTGACTAAATAAATAAAAAAAAAGTTAGCTAGAGAACATGTATATTTTGTGCGAATGAGTAAGTGATAAGCAGTATCCATAATTCATGCACATGCAAAATTCACTACTTAGCACCAATATTAATTCAGCAGTAAATTTTAAGTTCCCATATCATACCATTACGCTACCAGAACTGGCACAAAAATGTCGTCTAAATTGTTTTTTCTCATAATATCCACCATCAGCGCACAACCTGCACCGGATTTCGTAAAAATAAACAAGGTTGATTTTACTCAACTGCAGAATAAAAACTTTATGGAGCTCTACAAAAATCTACTCGTTGAAAATCTGATCGTGACAAGTGACAATCTGGTATTATTTTTAAACACGGAGCGTGATTCCAATTTTGAAACTGACGCATTAGAATCACCAAGGAGTTTTTTATCCGATGAATTTACTGAAAGGAGGTTGCTTAAAGATGAAAACTTTTTGGATCTCGAAGATCCCGCAACAATTAAAAAAAAGAGGCAAATCGGCGGTGGTGGTGGTGGAGGTGATACCCAGATGGTAATGGGCACATTTCAAGCAATGATGAGGCCTATGTCTTTGGAGGGCTTGCCAAGTTTGCCAGGTTCGGGGCAGAACTCAGCTACAGAGGTCGAGCAAACCTCACCAGCTGCATGATGAAGGTGATAACGGAAGTACAAGCAAATTGTTGTAGTTTTATTATTATTTTCTTATCCGTTTAGCAAAATGATATTTTGGCTAAATAAAAATAATGGATAATGAGAGTTTTATTTTATTGTTTTATGTTGCTATCCTAGGTTGTCATTATTTAATCGAATAACAAAAGAGGCGCCGCGCCTTATGTACAAAATAATCTAAAGCTACATATATTTTTAAGATGGGATCTTTCAGTAGCCACCTATATCTGCCTGCGACGCATGAGGTTGCGGGTTCGATTCCCGCCTCGGGACAAATTTGTGTACGATGTACGATCTGCAGAAATTTGTTCAGGGCGTTCTGGATGTTTTTCTATGTATAATAAAAAATATCTATCTATGTAGTGTATTGTATTATGTATATCAGTTATCTAGTACCCATAACACAAGCTCTGCTTAGCTTGGGGCTAGATAATGCTGTGTGAATTGTCCAGCATTATTATTATTATTATTATATATTTAGTTTACCTAACACTTGGAAATTCGATCAAGGAACGATCTTAGAGCACCTGGCCACTCTGGTCAGACCCTTATAAGAGGCCCTTTTGTACAAGACTAATTGTATCGCTAAAGAGATCTTTCCAGAGCGATGTTCTAAGCAATCTTATACCTATCAGCACACACAGGAACATCCACGTATAGTCCACTGCTAAACATGCTTCCCCCAAACAACGGGATTTTGCCATAACATAACGTAGGTACATGCCACTCTTGACGAAGTAGAATACCTATACTTAGTGTATTTTTTTATAAACAATAGACCTTCGTCTGGAAATCTCACCTGATGGATAGTGACGATGTATAACGATGTATGAAATACTCCTAAAATGATAAATGCGATTCGACGCGTTAGATGCGTGAAGCGCTTACAATTCCATGAGGAAACAAACAAACAAAAGTATTTATTTTAAGAAAATCTGACACGAAATAATCTTACATTCATTATGTACCTACTATACTATACTTATAATGATCCTGTGAATTTGTATACTCGCTCTAACTAAGACAATCTTGTGTGAAGTTAAACAAATTTGATGACTGCGGAAAGTGTGTGCGCATTCCACTTTATAGTCTGTCGTACTAGAATACCAAGTGGTTCCGGTTTAGAATGTGCACCACCTTCACTCTTCCCGTGGGTGTCGTCAGGAGCGACATAGGGATATCTACCAGAGGCGGGCAGCAGCGCCTCCTACAGAACTATTCTACCACCGATCTGCAATCCCGGTTGGGGATCGAATTTTGTAAAAAGCCCTAAGGGCGTTTAGACATAGGCATAGACATAGACATAGACAATCATTTATGTGCTACTTACACAGTACAAACCAGACAAGAATAATACATAGTTATCTTATATTACGAGAAAAAACAATTACACAAAATATTATCTAAAAAGAGAGACTGTACTGTGTTTTACAGCAGCAAAAAGGTCTCGGCTCAGCATAAATGCCTTACCACCCAGGAGTAGAAGGCGCTGATATTCTGCCGAAGCCATTTTAGTCGCAAGACCCTGTGAGGCGTTTATCAAGGGAAAGCCTAAGTCCAGCTGACCAACATAAGCGCCTAACTAGAGAATACTAATTAGTTTCGAAGCACATCTCTGGTGAATAAGCATCATCATACCGATTCAGATGGGTAGGTAAGTACTTATCAGTCATAACGCGGTAATAACCCGGCCGATACCGATCAAGTCAAACGTTATGATTCACGTACCAAAGTGTATTTGATATTCTGACATAACAACATAAACACCATAACGAGTGTTGCGGAGAATCTCAGTTTCTGGATACGGTGTGATTTTAATAACCAAGTCCAAGAGGTATCATTGAATTTTTAACAGTTAAATGCCCACAGTTCGACATTACAGAGTAATGTGAAATGTAAATGTAAATTGTGTTTGTACAGTTTAGTGCATTCTAACAATAATTGATTTAATCTAAAAAAATACTATCAGCACATTAACCGACTTCACTATATACATAGTTTTTTTATTTATCCCATGGTCAGAACTAGACCAAATTGAAATGGGACCACAGAAGAAGCACCAGCGTTCAAAAAAAAAAGAATCATGAAAATCAGTCGAAAGTTCTGAGAAAATTTACATTTTTAGCTACACATAATGTATATATCTTATCTTATCTTAAAAATAAAGTCGAATTGAGAACCCCCTCCTTTTTTTGAAGTTGGTTAATAAAAGGCAACCTTCATAGGATTAGGAGTCTTTGATGTTTAAGGAGGTTATTTTCCTGAAAACATACAAAATGTAATGCATATTATTTTGTAGGTATCAATTAAAACCACTGTTCATCAGCAATGCCATCCATTCGCCAAATATCTCGGGTCACGCGTCGCTTCGACCAGACGCGCAGATATTTTTTAAAGACCGGAGAGCCTCGGTTCCCCACCGTTCTCGACTCCAAGGGGAGCATATTTGTGGCCTCTGTCAAAACTCAAGAAGTTCCTCTATGTCTATTCCATATATATTCCCAAAAAACACCCTGGCGTATGTACCTATCTTATCAGCAATCGGGCAATGCAGGGAATATAAACCGGGGAGCAGGCAACAGCCACCTGGACAACAATAATACCTATGATCTGCAATTCCCAACCCGCATACCCAGCGTGGGGATTATGGGCATTAGCCTCAAGAGATAAAAACCAATAAGGTGCTTATCAGGGGGAGGCCTGCGTCCAGCCCAATATAATCGGGTGAGGATGTACAACAACCTTCCTTAATGACCTTTCCATTTCTCGAGCATCTACAAATCAATGGCGGCAGGTAAACAAACAGCAATAAATAACGTTGTACAAATTGTAGGGCTATTACGTAGTAATCCTTTAAAGTGAGTCCACGGTTTTAGTGCTCTGCAGTGTTTGTTTTTAAATAAATTTGAGTCGACTCCGCTAAAGTTCCCGCAAAACAAAATCATTCGTCGATCGTTTGTGCACGTAAAACCACTTCTAGATACTTAATACATCTTTATTGAAAAGTAAAAATTACAATATATTAATAGAAATATATTAAAACTAGTATGTACAAACAATTAAACTAACTGCAGACTGTTGCAAACAATCTACAGGTAGCTCACCTGATCCATATCAATATGCTGATGTGCTGCTCACCAGCTCACCAGCTCTCGGGTTACGCGTTGCTTCGACCAGATGCTCTGATAAACTTTTGAAAACTCGAAGAGCCTCTGTATTAAATTTTCGAAAGTCTCATTTGGATATTGTCATCAAGACAAGAAGGACGATAGAATAAAAGCTTTTTAATAATTATAAATACAGACTGTTGCAAACAGTTCTTCTGCTAGTGGACAAAAAATGTAAGTGAATTATAGTCAATTTCACCTTATTCCTTATTTTATAGTACCTAATTACTTTTTATCAAGCTGTTTATACATTAAAAATTGGACTAGTCTTAGTGCTTATTTTGTAAGTCTTAAGAAATAAACGATTAGACTCTGACTCTGAATGCGTAAAGAATATGTCAAATAAGAAACTAAATTATTTTAACAAAGCAGCACTTCACAATTTCAACCGCGCGGGCTCCGGAGTTGCAGGTTCAGCAATATTTTTTAATTGAAAAATCTCGCTAGAGTATACAAAGAAGTAAACAACAAAACGATAGATTGTAAATTGTTAGCAGCAGTCAGCAATTAACTTAACTGTATCAATTGTAAATACTCGTACTAACTCCCATTCATAATGTTTGCTAACTTAGCACACTGCTAAACGTCCCTCTGTCTTCTTCTGTTGACATAAGTCAGACTAAGAAATAACACTACTTAGCAGCTGTTTATGTTAGCAGACCATTATGAATAAGGCGGTAGTTCTACAGTGGATTAATAAAATACAGCCAGCGTCTTGGGGACGCTTCCGACTGGTTGATATGATCAGTTCAGCTACCTGTAGATTATTTGCAAGAGTCTGTAGTTAGATCAATTGTTTCAATTGTAAATACTCGTTCAAAATTATTTCTAGAATTGAATTGTAATTTTCTTCGGCATTAGGCAAAATATTTTCTAACAACAAAAAACTTATTCCAATACATAAAGTACC
The DNA here is from genome assembly GCA_955876795.1 of Eupithecia tripunctaria. Taxonomy (NCBI): domain Eukaryota; kingdom Metazoa; phylum Arthropoda; class Insecta; order Lepidoptera; family Geometridae; genus Eupithecia; species Eupithecia tripunctaria. The sequence goes on from OY041620.1 coordinate 11,153,776, forward strand.
ACTTCGCAATTTCAACCGTTGCAGGATTGGCACTTTTTATAGAACAATCTAGAGTATCTTAAGTGAAAAGAAACCTCTAGCTAGTGTTATGGAGAGACGTGGAGCCTTCGTATCAGGCGCGCTAGGTAGACTCCTGCACGTGTGTGGGTTAGCGGGCGTCAGTTCTCTGCGGTTGGTGCGTCACAGAGACGGGTGGTGGGTCAGTCAGTCGCCCAGCTTTGTTGTTTATGGATATCTACTGGCTACATTGTTGAGTGAGTATAGAAAAGGAGGGAAAGAACATTTATTTATTTACCTAGATTTTGCCTGCGAAAAACAATCCATAGAAACAACGTGTGTGATACTGTTTTTATGTGGAAATATCGTTGTTTTTTTGGAATTGTTTTTCGTTTTGGCGACCAGGAATATTGAAAAGTATTGTTTTATTGTTTTATTTGTACTTTTATGACTCTTTACAGCTGAACATTTTATCAACTATATACATATATGCACTTACTACTTTTTGTGTGAAAATGTATGTATTTTAAGACATAAGAATTCATTTAAATGTATTATTATCTAGACATAAGGCAATCATGTAATTTTTTTACATAACTAAGTGCTCCTTGTGTTCCTATGGTTGAAATAAATGAATTAAAAAAAACAGAAACTTTAACTCCGGAACTTTGTTTGGACTGGTACATACAGGACGGTGACATTAGTAATGTCAGTATTTCGTAATACGTTCACATTCATTCCAGCTGTGACAACCCTTGGCACCGTGTTCATAGACCTGTCCCTCGACATGGAACACTCCGTCCGCAGCAGCACCCGTACTCGACGAGTGGTGTGGGCGCTGGACGCCGCAGTCGTCACCGCCCTGACATGTCATGGTGCCGTCACTGCTGTGCGTCGGGGAAATACTCTGATTTCCTGCTTGAATGACCTCCACGTGGTAAATTGTGTTTGTGATTCCAGCTACCATTATCAGATCCTAACACTGCACCGCTTAGATAATCGGTAGGTACAGACAACCGTTCCTAAAAAACCTTGGCACCGTTCTCACAGACCTGTCCAAGGACTTGGAACACTCCGCCCGCAGCAGCACTCGCACTCGACGCGTAGTGGCTCTGGACTCTGCTGTCGTCTCCGCCCTGACATGCCATGGAGCTGTCACTGCTGTGCGTCGGGGGAATACTCTGATATCCTGCTTGAACGAACTCCACGTGGTAAATTGCGTTTGCGATTCCACCTACCATTATCGGACGCAACCTATACCTGCACCGCTTAGATAAATCTATGGGTATAGAGTACCGTTCTTACACCGTGCTCATAGACCTGTCAATCGCTGGTAACCCTAGCAATAGCTGCCAATCGCAGGATCAAAAGGTTGGTCTGTACTGTTGAATCTCTCCATCATTTTCCAAGCAAACAAGGTCTGACACGCTTGTTTAAGTTGTTTTATTGTAAAGACAGTTATACAACCTGTTATAAATAATCCCAAACCTTATATTTTCAGATAAACTTTGACCTGAACACGTTTCCGTGGCAGAAGAGAAGTGAGACAAGGAAATGCTGGTTCCTTTTTCTATGGTCCCTGGTCACTGTGGGATTGACGGTCACCGACTATGTGCTGTTAGTGTTTATTATAATCGAAAGAAATGGTGACGGTATGTATAACACACTCCTTTAGGATAATTCGGTTGACTAAACTTGTATAAACATTTTGCAAACCCGATGTAAGTAGAATGTTTGTAAACAAATCACTAGACAAAAAACTAAAACTCACTTGCCGTCGAATAAATAAATAATGTTGGACAATCCACACAGCATCATTTAGCCCCAAACTAAGCAGAGCTTGTGATATGGGAACATGATGACTGATATACAGAATATAATATATTACATAAAAAGGTACCTACTATATTTTTATCATACATAGAAAATAACCCAGAACACGCATAACAAATATTCGTATCGTTCGGTTCGTACAAATATTTGTTTGTTCGATCTGCTGATCGTACAAACGGGATTCGAACCCGCAAACCGAGCGTAAGACTACAGGCCGATCCTGAAATCGGAAAGCTGAAGACATGTGCTATTATAGCGCTCATGAGGGGAGGCTTACGTACCTAAAGTAAACTAACATGGTGATGATCATGATGATGATGTATACCTTGGTAATCGAGGACCTTCTTCCAGCCTGGCTATCCGTGATGCATTGGTTCTACTACCTCTGCTACTGGGTCATCCAGCTTCAGATATTCCTTTTTATGTTCTTCACAAACCATGTCAGGATGAGCTTCAAAGCAATTAAGGATAAGTTGAAGAGCTTGGTGAAAGGTAAAACTGTGGTTTAAACTTTCTTTTGACTTAAATTTACCGTACCCCAGCACCCCTCATCTTCTCCCTTCCACCATTGCACCAGCAGACGCACCAAAACACACCACACATTCCTGGTCGACATACCACAGTGTTGAATCAAAAAATTCTGTTCTACTTTCGTAATATCTACAGCTTAAGAGTGTAATGAGGTTCCTGCGTATGTTTTCTTGTTAGAGTACTATCATGGAGTCTTCAAATCCAGGGTAAATAAGTCCTTCTGGAAAAGCGTGCTCCATCTTACGCCTCATCTTTACTTTCTTAAAGTGAATTGTTAGCCAAACGGTTGACCATCAACAATAAAAATTATTTTAATGTATGTATAAAAAACGCTTAAGGTCAAATTTTAGGATAGTTGTTATCGCCGATGCACAGGCCAAAAATATGGATATAAATACGGGCTTACTTAGTCGTAATATTAGGATGAATTTTATTTTAACGGCTGGACCAGTTCACTTAAAAACTAAATTGAAGTTTCCAATTCGTTATCGCGCAAACGCTAATTTTATACAAGTACCTAACTTAAAAGTTCCTTCTGCACGACAGCAAAAAAAAACTTCAATTTTCCTTTTCCGGGTAGACCCCCAGATGATGAGCTTCCGGAGCCGTGTGAAGCTTTCGGGAATCCATTTTGTTACTGTAATGTGTTCATAAATAGCTCTTACACGTTTTTGTGCTGTATGGTAGTGGTATTAGATTAAAGAGCAAAAACCTTGCATCGTATCTCAACTGGACAACCGTCATTCTCTAATAAATAAAATAAAATAAATAATGCTGGACAATCCACACAGCATCATCTAGCTCCAAGCTAAGCAGAGCTTGTGATTTGGGTACTAGATGACTGATACACATAATGCAATATATTACATAGATCAATATTTTTTATTTAATACATATAGTAAACGGCAGATCATACTGAACTGAATCTGCCGATCGTACAAACATTTGCCTTGACATGTTTGTGTTTACGCGTGCGACCACCGTGCGACCGACGGGGCTGCAGCACGCCCCACATCTTCGTAAACAGTGCAAAACGTTCAATGCGCCGCCGCCCCGGCCGCCGCCGGCCGCCGCCCGACGCAACGCCGCACGCGCCGCTGGATGCCCCGCGTTGCCGTAAACAAGGCCTTAGCCTTCGTTCGCCTTCAGCCGTGCTCCGGTGGCTGACGATAAATCAAAGAAATATGGATCGAACGCACCAATCGTCGAATTCCTCTCGTTTGCATTCGCTCGCTCTGGCTCGCTGGGTGTGCCACCTTAAGTAACTCCACCACTAGAATGTGACCCTGAGTTTTATTTTTCAGCGTTAAGCCCGGACCCTAAGAAACTACAAAACGGTTCTCCTATTTTCATGATGAAAAGGAAAGGGAAGAAATCTGTGAATTCAGTTATCGATTCCTTAGCCATTGGAAAAGTTAAACCAGGTAGGTATATCCGTTTAAATAATAAATAACGTTATTATAAGGTCTATCTTACTAAAATTATAAAGGCACTTTTCTGAAGAGCTCTATTTCTAAGCTTTATGCATTATACGAGATAACGCTAATTCGAAAGGGGGGTTATTCTGGCTGGATCAACATTTTTCTACGACTTTTTCGGTTAATAATTGGCGTTTTTCTGAGATAAAAGAATGATAATATATTACTTTAATATATTCTTTATCTCAGAAAAAAGCGACCGAAACTGCAGACAGAAGTACCTAGTAGCTAGTATTGGATAAATGTTTGAAAGACCTACTGTTTTCATAATGTACCTAGCTTTTTAACTTATGAAATAATACTTTATTGAAAAAGAAAACAATCAAATATTAAAAATAAATTAAAACAAGTACCTATTTACAATTAAAACAATTGAGCTAACTGGAGACTGTTGCAAACAATCTACAGATCAGTCTACCGAAGCCGCGGGCTGTATTTCCATTTCCACGCTGTATGGCAATACTATAAATAATAACATTTAGCTTAAATTATGCTGAAAAACTTAACCCAATATCATTAAACCGAAAAGTACTAAGAGCTTACCATAAATGTAGCAAAGAATTCCTAATGCTAAAACTTTTATCGATGCTTAGATACTAGAGTCTTTTCAAAAAGAGAAGAGTCGTCGTGGCGTTATGGTGAACTAACACTTTTAGCCGTACTGCAATGACGTGTTGTAAACACAACAAAAGTTGTCAATTGGCACTCGAGCGCTGTCAATTCCCATGACTCATCTCTTTTTGAACAGACTCTATCTACCTACTGATATCAATCTATGGTTTTGCAGATGAGCATCTAACTCGGCCAGTGCAAGAAACAGTGCGTCGTCTCGCTCTAACATACGTATCCGTGTGCGACGTAGTGAGGGAGGTGGATAAACGTCACGGTGTCTGGCTGATCATCCTGCTAGGGTCTTCGCTGCTGCATATGATCATCACCCCCTATTATTTAATCTTCAATATATGTACGTACAACTTACTTACTACAAACTTATTCGACTAAAATAGGTTAGGCTTTTAGGGCGCATTTAACTTTGCGTCTTGAGCAAAAACCCTCAGGGCTCAAATCGGAAAGTTCCGGCTGCAAGGCACGCGGCGACTGCAGGCGATGGCAATCAGCGACTGCAGGCGATGGCAGTTGACAGTCGACTGCAGGCGATGTCAGTTGACAGTCGGCTGCAGTTGACAGTCGACTGCAGTTAATAGTCGGCAACTTGCCGTCCGGTTTATGAACCCTAAAGGTGATTGCTCACCAAGACGCTAGGTTTAAATGAAGAGTTTTATCATCATCACTATCAGCCTATACAAGGCATGCTTTCTCTTCAGCGAGCCTGCTTAGTTTCGTGCTTCTCGCGTCCAAGAGAGAGCGTTCAACCCATAAGATATCATCAACCCATAAGATATCGACAACTTATAATATCAGCAATCCACCAATTGCCAAGTCAAACCACAACCAAAATAGTGTTTATAATTCAGCATAGGTTAGACAGTTAACTGAGGCTATTTTTACTCCTAAAATGTAAAAATAGCCTCAGTTAACTGTCTTACATATTGGTTCTCACCATACAGGCTCAGCCTAGTGTGGGAATCGATTTTATTTATTAATAAAGTAAATCATCTCTACTTACACAGGCATTATTTGTATTAAGTACCTAGTTTTAATTCTGTATTTGCTTGTAATGAACATATTTTAATTTTCTTTTCAATCAATAAGATATCGACAACCCATGCTATCGACTCCAGCAGCTAACTAAATGAAATGTTTTGATGCCACGTTGCTGGCTAATCGGTCTGGCGACTAGGTTAGTCATGGAGTCATCTATAACCACATTTTTGAAAACAGCAGTCCAGATCAGTACATAAATAGTTAGTAAAATCGGCCAAGTGCGAGTCACACACGAAGGGTTCCTTACAACAATAGACAAAAACGCCGAAAAAAGACATATTTTTTGTGTGGGACATCTTAAATATTTATTTTTGTATTGATTGTTATAGTGGCAACAGAAATATATCGCACGTATAAAAATAAAAAGAAGTAATTCAAAAAACTCATTTTTTGGGAAATCGCTTACAAAGTTTTGTAACTTGGAGTGTGTATAGGAAATTAGGAATAAATACCTTGTTCGTGTGGATATTATTATTTCTTTCTTACCATGGGATAGTCAATAAATTTATCTTCAATATTAAGCAAGAAAATCAGTAATATAATAACTAGTTTTTTACCTACAAGGCTTTAAAAAACATATTGCTGACTTACTTCTTTTTAATATTAAATACTGGCATTTTATTCAAATTCTTACCAGTTGTATGTATTAATGATGCTGTTTTATTTTAAATATTATTTGAATTTACAGCAATATTACGAAAAGCTTCTTTTTATTTTTAATGAATAAATGTTTAGAATTCTGGATATCATAATATTTCTGTTTTATATTGAAATGTGTTCTCTACTAGATTGATGTTTTACTTATAAAATGAAACAACACGAATGGAATTTTATAGAATAATAATAAAAACATGGCAGAGAAAACTTTGTACTTTTTTAACAGGAGTAGTTTCATTAGAACTTAGTCACTAAATCACAATAAAAAGTTAAACTTTTATCTAAAAACAATTACGTGTCAATACACTACTTCGGTTACCCGCTATCTCAAAGAATGAGATTTACTAAGAATACTTTCACTTAAAGACCTAATTTCAGACTTATACACTTTAACTTGAAATTATGTTGTAGGAACTTCCTTTTCAGGTCACAATAACAAGTAAATTTTTATCAAATACTTATCTTAGGCTTAAGAAATCACAGACTTTAGGTAGGTACTTAAACTACTGCTTTAGGTACTTAAACTACCTACTAGGTATCAATGTAATACTTAAATAATGGAATTATAGAAATTCTCATAGTAGGATGGAATCAGGCCCTTGGTAAGAAGGTCCTTCAGATCTTTCTTTTTGTTTGAGCTTAGCTGTTGTCTCTGAGTATATGCATTCTTTATTTCTATTTCTGATATATTTTTCATCTTCTTCCTTTTATTTCTAACGTTCAACTCTTTCATATCATTTTCTTCATAAGATGTCTTATAGTAAAATGAGAATGGGTTTGCCTTTGTCATTTTTAATTGTTTGATGTCATTCCAATTAACATTTTGGCCGTTAATGTCTGTGTTAAAGTTATACCCCCAATCTTCTTGCAAGACTTTAAGATCCATCATTGATTCGTATGTGAGTTCGTGAACATTTATAGGTGGCTTACTCTTTTTGGCACTTTTAATTAAAGTTATGTACTGATCTGGGCTGTATATGGGCCCAGACTTAAGGTTCTTCTTCACTTCTTTTTCTATTAAAGAGTGAACGCTGTCTGCTTCATTTTGAGTATGTCCCCTAATGAGAAATTTATGAGTAATACTCTTTATATTCAATTGATGCACAGCCTACATGTATAATGTGGCTATATATTTATTTTTATTCTGGCCACAAAAATTATCTGAGTAGAAGATAACGTTCTTGCAGTCAGCATTTGACTCACATTGTGACGATATATTTTGAAGTATATCGTCACAATGTGTGTTCCATATACATGTTCCAATCTCAATAGCACCTCTTTTTGCGTCTGATTCTGTCCAAAAGTAACAATGTACATTGTCGTAAGCTTGATTTTTGGTGTCTTTATTTGTAAGTTCAGTAACTGTTAAGTTATAACTGTTTAATTTTGATTTATAGTAGAATGCAGAAGAATTTCCGCGAGGGCACTGCAGTACTGCCTCTAAGTCATAAATGGCGACAATGTTGTCATCATCAATGTTTTTACGATCCGTATTCTTTTCTTCTCTGCACAAATTCTTTTCTATCAAATGCTTCTTATATTTCTCTTCTAAATTTATTTTTTGTTCTTCGTTAGCGTTAAGGTAGGAGGTACATGTATCGCATTGGTCTTTCTTAGGTGTGAAGAAACTCAAATTAAATTCATTGTTAAAAATCTTGTAATAAGCTATGTAATTGGATGTTTCTCTATTATTTTCTATTTGCTCTTGTGTGAAGTCGTCATAAAGTTCTTTAGTATTTTTTCCTCCGTCTATATATTGTCTGGTCGTGGAAGCTCTCAAGTAATGTGATTCAATCCTGGGTATTGATTCAATGTGTTTTTTAATATCATTTATTAGCTGCGCACTTAGTTTCTTTTGATTCCCGTGTTTACCACGCATGTCATCTAGCGCCATTCCATGGTCGGTTATTTTAGTTTGTGTTGTAAATATCATTTTATCAGAAACATCCAAAGTGCTTCTAAAAAATACTTTGCAAACCCGAACTTTCGTATTATTTATTGTAAAATAATACGCTTTGTTAGGTTTTCGTGGTTTATTAGCATTTGTATATTTATATTTTGGTTTTACGTCAACCATACACGAGTTAATGTAAGCTCTTTGCTTACCTAAATCGCCTAGCTTCCAAAATTCGTTGAATAATTCATATCTGTCATAGTCATCAATTTTTTCTGTACATCTACATTCTGTACGTCTACATTCTTTAGTGCAAGGTATCTTAAGACATCTAGCAGCAATTTGTTTTTTTGAGCTTGACAATGTTGTATAGGAACTACCATGGTTTCGAAGACGCTTCGCTTTGTTTTGCTTCCAATTTTTCATGTTTCGAGATCTCTTGCGTCCTCTTGGCTCTGTCTCTAGGTCAGAGTCAGAAGAATCGGAACTTGAAGGAATTATTAAGTTTCTTAGTCTAGTAGCAGCGCTCGCTGAAAATTTGTCTGTACTACCATAACTAGGATTCATTTGAAGAGTTGATTCGGGCGTATTCTCTATAAAATCCGATTCCGATTCTATAATCTGCATGTCTGTAGGGCCAATGTCAATTAATTCCCTGGTTTGTACCGTTAAATTTTTTTCTGCAGTTTGTTGATAAGTTGGTTTCGGAGATCTTGACGAGCTATCAGAATCGGAGCTTGAAGAACTGGAAGACGAAGAGCTGCTTGAGGATGATGAGGACGAGGATGACCTGCGTTGCGGTATAGTTTTTATTGGTTCATCATCATCGTTTTCACTTGTCGAAATATCATTGTCATATTCGGGAACCAAACTTCGTGGAAAACTGGTTTTTGTTTCATTTGGAGATTTGTTATCTATTTCAGGCGCTTTTGAATCAGGTGCCATTAGATGCTGCAATTAAAAGAAAACTGTTAAGTAATAACCTAAACCATTATTATGATGAATGTATTAACCCATTTTTATAAGGAATTTTTGAAGTAAGCAGTCGGTTAGCTACCTGTTGATAACTGTTTTGTTCGCATTCTACATTTTCACTGTGGGGAGAAATCAACGAATCCATAGCCGTGTCTTCTTCGTGTTTCTGAAAGAAGGAACAGTTTTAAACACTGTAACGTACGTAGGTTAAATTATAGCATAATTATTAATGTCACTAATTGATCGATGCGATGCCTTATTCTTTTGTTAGATAGTAAAAAGTAGGTATTATTATGGAAATACAAACACCAAAATACTGAGTGGACGAAACAGACATGAATACTTACTTGTGAAGCGTCTAAATTATTTTGATGATCACCATACTCGTTATCAAAGTTTTGGTTATTGCACGAGACAATATTAGCCGTCTCCATAGTATCAATCGTGACACTATTATTTTTATAATTAAATTCTTCCGTTGAAACCTTTAAATAAAACAGAAAACATTTTTGTGTAAATAAGTCATACAAAAAGAGTAAAACTAATTAATTTCAAGCTAATCTAGATTTTCGGTAGATGGTACCTATCTTACCTCCATAGCAGGAACCACTGCTTGTGTCCATTGGGTGGCCGATGCATTTGCCAGCATGACAAGTTTCTTGCATCTCCAAGACATTTTAGGTGCCTAGTTTATCACATAAAGAAGTAATTTGAAATATTACAATCAAGATTGTTATCAAATGAATCATAAAGAGAAATAACTTTTAATTTTGCCAGGATTTTTGAACCAGATTTAATAAAAAACAGAACTACATCGTATTAGTTCTCAAATGCTGTAAAGTTTTTAAAAATAAAAGGAAACAAATCATAAAGTTACTGGTAATCTAGCACATTTTTTATTAATAAAAGGAAATAAAACTTATTCTGACGCAAATATTATCATCATTATTAAAACAAAAAGGAATTAAAACCAAATGTATCATCTTTAGATTAAATTAAGTACAAAAAGGGGACTTACCTTTGTTACTACAGAGAATTATTCCATTGTACTCCCGCATAAAATACACTATTACGTCATGACTTAGTGCACAAGACTGAATGTCGCCACTTTACTAGAATTGACTTGAACTTCCCGTTTAATGGAAAAGAGGTGGGTGATCGTTCTTTCTCCTTCTAATGCGCGTTTTGAAGTGGCTGTCGAAGCTATCCCGTGCATTGGATTGAGATAATGCTGTTTATGATAAAATCTCACAAAACCGTTTTTTTGAGTTAATTCTCTATATTTTTAAACGCGCGATATCGTCTGTAAGAATTTCAACTATCTAACTATCACGGTTTATGAGATACAACATGGTGACAGACGGACAGAACGACGAATGGACATCTGTGTCTTAGTAATAGGTTCCTTAAAATAGGTAAAAACTAAATACACATTTTAACAAAAATTTTAAAACAAGCCGCCGTAGTCGATTTGAAATGTACAAGAAAACTATACATAGGTACCTATGGTTTATCCATTTTGAATGAAGCATGTTAGTAAACTTTTTGGGGACAGTATCGCTCACGTCCGTAGGTGTTGACCCTCTGATACCCTACACGTGTCCTCTGGGTGGTGCTAAGAGCGATACCCTCTGGTGGTAGGCTTCGGCCATGGCTTGACACCACCCTCCGGACTGGGCCAGTCTGTGAAGCAACTCAGTTGTGTTTCGGAATGTGGTCCGGAGTAGCCATCTTCTAGACCTTCGTGATACATCGTCGGCCGCATCTTCGCTTTCCATCATGTGAGATTGCGGTCAAACAAAGGTCTATTTCTGATAAAAAAAAAAAAAAAAAAAAAAACAAACTACGACACAAATAACATAATCTCACTTGCTTGGCGTCGAGTTTCAGATATAATTGTAAGCAATTTGTATTGAAGGGAGGATCTAAAATCGACATGTAATGTAAATTACGTATAAAAGGACGCGCCAACAAAGTAAATTTTAGGTTAAGTAAGGGCGGTTTGCTTACTAACATGCTTCATTCAAAATGGACACGGTATTGGGGGTGGTGTCTATTTAGATGTTTACAAAACGAGACTTAACTAATCTGACAGGGCTAAAAATAATGCCATCCTTATTATTTTGATCGTTATGACAGGGACAGCGACAGTTTTAGTACTGTTATATTAGTTTAGTTTAGTTTTGGCGACATCTGAATAGACACCAGTATGCCAAACATGGTGTTCTTCTCAACGGCACGTCAGTTGGCATTGGCAGAGGTATTATGAAAGCTTCCTCAGACATAGGTTTAAATATACCCCAAATAACGTTTAAATACCTGATGCTCTTTAAAACTTTGACATCACTTACATCCCCTCACTCAGACAAAATTAATAGTAGTACCTATATAAACTTTAATTAACAAGTACCTAAGTAATAAAAAAATTTATTGTTTTTAAAAAGATTAAATATTACAAAAAATTATATACCTCGACGGACCCACGGCTTTGCTTCCTTTATTTTCTGGCACCTATTTGTTTCGTCATTTTATAACTAGATGTCAGCACAGGTCAAATTAGAAGGCGCTATCGAAGCGTTCCGGGTTCTTGGTGTTGACGTGCTACATTCACGTGAATTCTTCGGCTCCGCCAGCTTATCTAATAATTTTTGAAAACGCTTTCGTATAAGCGTTCTGCAATTCTGTATCTGAATCATCGATCAAATAAAAAATGTATTGTTTTTAAAAAGATTAAATATTACAAAAAATTATATACCTCGACGGACCCACGGCTTTGCTTCCTTTATTTTCTGGCACCTATTTGTTTCGTCATTTTATAACTAGATGTCAGCCAGCACAGGTCAAATTAGAAGGCGCTATCGAAGCGTTCCGGGTTCTTGGTGTTGACGTGCTACATTCACGTGAATTCTTCGGCTCCGCCAGCTTATCTAATAATTTTTGAAAACGCTTTCGTATAAGCGTTATGCAATTCTGTATCTGAATCATCGATCAAATAAAAAATGTATTGTTTTTAAAAAGATTAAATATTACAAAAAATTATATACCTCGACGGACCCACGGCTTTGCTTCCTTTATTTTCTGGCACCTATTTGTTTCGTCATTTTATAACTAGATGTCAGCACAGGTCAAATTAGAAGGCGCTATCGAAGCGTTCCGGGTTCTTGGTGTTGACGTGCTACATTCACGTGAGTTCTTCGGCTCCGCCAGCTTATCTATTAATTTTTGAAAACGCTTTCGTATAAGCGTTCTGCAATTCTGCCTGTATCTGAATCATCGATCAAAAATTTTCGCCGGCCCCCCTTAGATACACAATGCGCGCCTTGAAACCGTCTGTACTGTACTGTATCAAAAGATTTATTTTTTGGCATGTATTTAAAGCATTTCAACTAGTGTCATTTTAGCGCGCTCGGACAGAAAGCATGGGCAAGTACTCCTATAAAAAATGCAAGAATTACCCGGCCAAGCAACAGAAAAAGGATGGAATTTCTTATTTTCAGTGAGTTTAAATGTACCTATTTTTTGCAGGCGTATTGTGATACGAGCTATATACTTACCAAATCTGCAATAAATATTGTTGTTTAGTTAGCCAACGTGAAAATATTTATTTTGTTTTAAGTTGATGGAATGGAGCGGCTATTGTTTCTATATTTTTTATTTATTTGTGGAAATTAGTAGGCAATCATTTATTTTTCATAAAAAATACGTTTAAAATTACTGGCTGATGATTTATAATATAACTAGCTAACCTACCCGCAATTTCATTTGTTTTTAGCTTCCCTCGAGATCCTGTGCGTTGGGAAAAATGTAGGTCCATTTTAGCACTACAGCGTTGTGAACCATATTTTAAACCTCATTGTGAAAGCCTCATTTGTTCCAAGCATTTTAAAGAATGTGATGGCTACAACACCAAAACAGGCATGAGAAGACTACGTAAAACAGCTGTGCCCCAAGCAGTATGTCTATTTTATTTGACGCAATTGTTTTTAATTTTTTTAGCTTCACATCACATTCGTTGCTTACTATACTTACCTAATTTTATTAAAATCTATAATCGAAAGATACCTGAAGATAAAATTACATTTTATAGCAAAAAAAGAATCTCAGAAGATGAAAAATCCATCAAAGAGAACTAAATACAATAAACTCAATCTATTTCAAGGGAATTGAAAATTTAAATTAAAAATAACCTATAATTTTTATGAGAGTACCTACCTAGGTATTAAACATTTGGAAAAGTCATATTTTGAAAAATTAGATATTACTAGTACTAATAATATTTAACGGGTATTTATTGCGTTTATTAACCTTTTTTTCTCGACGTTTCGACGACGACAATATGAAATATTTGGTAATATTAATAGTGTGTTTAGAAACGTTTTTTTAGCCAGTAAAAAAAATAGTGCGAAGCCACATGAAGTAACTAGTTATTTTAAGGTACCTGCCTGAAATTGTGTTTCAGGTGTAATTCACTAACTTTTGTTAACTTACTATAATTATTGTATTACCGAAAAAAAAACGGTAAAGGGTAATCCTTTACCGTTTTTTTTTTCAAATTACCTACTGTTGAGACACCAATTTATAGTAGTATCAAAAATGATTCGTTGTCTTTGTCCGAATTCTGTTGATTTAATAAATTAAAAAAAATAAACAGTGTATATTATTTTCAAGTACTACCTACTTACAAAACAAAATAAATCAAAATCGTCTCCACTAATCTCTTGTTCCGTATGCAAAAAACTTGTCAGGCTCTGCGCAAACTGTCTGCGTCAAAACAAAACGTAGACAATTTTCAGTGTCATTTTCGTAATTTTCTAGGTATCTACGGGGGAGGCCGCGAACTTTTTTGATCGATGATCTGAATCTATCAATCTTCTATCTTAGCCGTGCCGTAGCCGCTCAAGCTTATCTCTCGAAAATAAATAATAAAGGTTATTACCACAATACCCACCCGGTATTGTGGTAATAACCTTTATTATTTATTTAAACGTCAAAATATAACATTACCGGACTTAGCCTAAACCGTTAAATCTGTCATATGCATGTGACTTCAAAATGGTTAAAAAAATATAATACTCCTATATTGATAGAGTCTGTCAAGCAAAAGAAGGCCCTGATATATCGCGGCAAATTCAAAAAATATTAGTATGGCAACTTTTGACTGGGTGGTCCGATTTGCATGATTCTTTTTTTATATGAAAGCTAGTGCTTCCCATGTGGTCCCATTTTAATTTTTTTCAGTTCTGACAGTGGGATCCATGAAAATTCATGAAATAACCGTAAAAATTGAAGTCGATTTATAGTTTTTTAAAACAAAATTAATTATTATGTTATTCGACGTGGATAATCTATCAAACAAAATCAGAGACTGAAAAAACGCGGCAAATTAAAATAATATAAGTCAAAATTAGTATGATATAATTCTAATAACATATTTATTAAGTATTATTGAACTCACAGTGGTAGATAGCTGGTAAGCCTTTTTTCCTTTTTTATCCTTTATTTGAAGTCGGTTAAAAACTACCTACACCAATTTAACAATCGCACCAGAACTATATAATTAGTTGCTAAATCCGTTCCCTTCGAATAGTTCATTAATTCCAATCATTCAACACCATCGATCGACTAACAAAATCGAATCGTAGCCATGAATGATCATTTCGTAGAGGCCGTTCGTAGTAACTACTAAAGTACTAATTAGTAGTTGTCATTCGACTTTGAAGATTAGTATATTACTAATATTCAAGTCGAATGAATCAATTAGTAGTTGTAGACAGTAGGTAGTTGTTGGGGGACAGTATCGCTCACGTCCGTAGGTGTTGACCCTCTGATACCCTACACGTGTCCTCTGGGTGGTGCTAAGAGCGATACCCTCTGGTGGTAGGCTTCGGCCGTGGCTTGTCACCACCCTCCGGACTGGGCCAGTCCGTGAAGCAACTCTGTTGTGTTTCGGAATGTGGTCCGGAGTAGCCATCTTCTAGACCTTCGTGATACATCGTCAGCCGCATCTTCGCTTTCCATCATGTGAGAATTGTGAGATTGCGGTCAAACGAAGGACTATTTCTGATAAAAAAAAAAAAAAAGATCATTCGACTAGTCAGATCATTCGAAGTCGCCCATCTTTAGTATAAAACCTGTTATATTGGTTTGGTTCTGGCTTTGTGGTATTATTTACAGATATTCGTACATTTATTTCTTTTGATATAGATGGTGTAGTCTATAGTAGGTACAAACTTATTTCATATTGGCTTTGTTGAGGTTAATTCAGTCGTAACTGAGACTTCTTTTTTATTCGCTGCTTGCTGTAATCGGGCAGGCGAGCAAGTGTCACACATGAAACGCCATGTGACATTTGATTTCCTAAGAAAACCGCCCTTCCCCCCTCCTCCTTAGGGATCTAGATCTGAAAGCGTGGTACTTGCTTTTGACGTACAAGCAATGCAACATTCATGATTTCATGGGTCCTGCTGGATCGCAAGGTAGGATTTTTTGAAAACCGTTAAAAACGGTCTATTTAACAGTGTTAAGTAAGATAAAGTCATTCATTATTATATTCACCTACCTTCATTATTGTAACGAAATTTAATAAATGCTATGTATATTAAATAAATGCTATAAATGCTAATTATGTTTGAAATTCGCTATAGCGCGTATGATTGAGACCGGTCGATTTATATATTGTTTTTTTTTCCTTGCCTTTAAATAACGGATAAACTTTACTTATATTCATTGGACAAGGAAATGCGCCCTCTCTAATGCAGGTTTTATATGCATACGCAAGTATAGGTGCAAGGGAAACGATGGCATACATAGCTAAGAAGTTTCATGGATATGCCATACGCAGGATGCGTATGGCATATCCATGAAACCTTAGGTGGTATTAGGGTCATCACTATTTGCATTACTTCATCGGCACTAAACGGTTGTAGTCATAATGAGCGGTCGGTCTGTACTAACGCCCACTGAACTTAAAGCTCGGCGCACATCGCAGACGCTGGCACTAGGCGCGCCGCAAGTCTTAGCAGCGCTCAGAAACCTAGAGTTTAGAGTGCTGAGTCTTTTTTGTCCGAGAACTCTGATCCGTCCGGTCTCAGAACTACGTCCGTGAAGTCTACTCGGGGGGAGTTAATCTTACCCCGTTCCCTATTAACAACATTCTACATCGCTTTTCATGGATTAAAACTAATTATTACAAGCTTAGTCAAAGATTTACTACTCTGAGAGTAAGTTATGATTATGAAAGGAATAGCGTTGTTTTATTAATATGGGCCATAAGTATTACTCTGGCTGGGTATGTGTAGTGCTGACTTAGAATTTGTGCCCCCCCGACTTTTCCCGCGGGTGTCGTAAGAGGCGGTTAAGGGACCTGCATAACAATTATACCACCAAACTGCGATATCTAACCCGCATGCCCAGCGTGGAGATCATGGACACTACCCTCCTTGAGATAAACGCTAATAAGGTGCTTATCAGAAGGAGGCATGCGTACCAATACAGGCTGTTGAGGAGGTTGAGAAGGTAGTATTTAGCCATTTATTACTTATTTATATTTACTTTCCTTGTATTAGTGATGAAAAGTCCCGAGACGGAGTTTGGCGCCAATAGTTCGAGGGACAACATAAGTTACTCTCGCCCAAGGTACTTTCATACCTTGGGTAACAATGTACTATTAAATACCTGATGATATCTGATGATGATGATACCTGAAATAAAGGAAGCAAAGGTCGCGTATTAATTTTGTCGTGAGTATGTAAGTAATGTCGAAATTTTAAAGAACATTAGTGATGTTCTTTAAAATTTCGTATATAAATATTTTTATTTTCTGGAACCTATTTGTTTCGTCATTTTATAACTAGATGTCAGCACAGGTCAAATTAGAAGGCGCTATCGAAGCGTTCCGGGTTCTTGGAGTTGACGTGCTACTTTCACGTGAGTTTTATTCACGACTTTCTTAGAACTTTTTTGAAAACGCTTCTTATTAAGCGTTCTGTCTGTAATGTAATAGAGAGAGATGCGCATATCATATCATAAACAAGAAAAATAAACGAAATTTCAGAAAAAATACTCAACAGTTTAACAATACAACTGGTTTACTTCAAAAATAATTGCAGTCATACATTTTGCATATTTATTATAGGTCTTGCTATCTATATCTTTTTTTCACGTTGTATCTGACATCATGCATTTCGCTCTATCAAATCACTTGCCTTGCTCAGTCGTGCTCTCGCTCAGCACTGATAGAAAATGAACCAATTAGCGAAAGATATAAAGGGTTTTTCAACAAGAACTTTGTTTTCTAAAACAAAATAAAACAAAGAGTTTAGATGAAGATGATTCAAATTTTTATTGTATTACGAAGAGAAAAGTTTGGCAATTATGAATGAAAAATGATATCTGGCAAATGTCCACCACGACCACGCTGACAGATGTCGATTCTTTCATCAAAGTTTTTGATCAAAAACGCAATCACGCCTCCAGACCACATAGCGCACCATACAGTGACACGTTGAGCATGCAAAGGGTTCTCAATAATCGCTTTAGGATTTTCAGAAGCCCAAATGCGGCAATTTTGCTTGTTGACGTACCCTGACAAGTGAAAATGGGCTTCGTCTGAAAAAATGTTTTTTTCAGAAAAACCAACGGGCTGTTCCTGAATGAATTGAGCGAAGCTACGGCGATGTGAATGGTCGGTCAGCTTCAATTCTTGCACCAGTTGAACCTTGTAAGGCTTCAAAGCCAAATCCTTACGCAAAATTCGCCATGTGGTATATGCTACGAACTCGTCGTAGCTATAAAAATATTAATCAATAAACCAGCGTTTTAGTTGTTTTTTGAATGCAGGCAGACTGCGAGCTTCTCTAGCTGAATTGGGAAGCCGGTTGTTTACGTCTGGGCCGTGTCAACTGCTTGGACGACTTCGTCAATGAGCGCTCCACTCTTGAGAAGTGAAAACCTTGTATTTTTTTCGGTTAAATTCATCATTTTGCCTTTAGAGAAACGATGTTTGTCTCTAGAAATCCTTTAAATGTACATTGTGTGTTGTCTTTAACATAGAATACACGCCATAATGTTGAAGGTTTGTAAGTCTTTGAGAATTCGTCAAAATATTTCCGTTTTTATTTCTTAGGCATAGAAAACCCTCTTTAGAGATGGCAGAATATAGCCATGGTAGCTTTCGTTATTCTACCATGATTGAATAGACATGGTAGAATACCAAGAACAATTCTACCATTAATTTTTAATCATTATAAAAATGGTAAATTTTTTGCCGAAATCTGTTATTTTAAAGAAATAGTTGTAAGTAAATTATAATATGGTATTTCACCCTTAATTTATTTTAATTTTACATCACGCTGTAATTGAATGGCCGTACGAATTGCGTCAAACCTGACACAAGTAAAGTGACAGCTGTCATTTGTTTTGTACTTGTCATTAGTTTTCGTCCCTTGGGACGAAAATTACTTTCATCCCGCTGCGCAGGAGCTACTTTTAGATTAGGTATGAGTAATATAAATATATAAACTATAATAAACAAGTTATAAAAAAAATGAATTGTTTTAAATATTACAAAAAATTATATACCTCGACGGACCCACGGCTTTGCTTCCTTTATTTTCTGGAACCTATTTGTTTCGTCGTTTTATAACTAGATGTCAGCACAGGTCACATTAGAAGGCGCTATCGAAGCGTTCCGGGTTCTTGGAGTTGACGTGCTACATTCACGTGAGTTTTATTCCCTATGATCTCAGATTTTTTTTGAAAACGCTTCTTTTTAATCGTTCTGTCTGTAATAGAGATGCGCATATCATATCACTCCAATGAAATTATTGATAATATATATAGACCTTTTTGATCTAAAGATATATTTTTCACTGATTTAGCAAAGGAACATAAAGTAAGTAGCTTATGAGTGAAAGATAAAGAAGAAAATGTCTCCCTCCGTTCAACTGAGCTAGGTACTCTAGGTAGAGCTTGAGGGACAGATGAAAATAACTTGGATACACTATTAATTTCTTTATACAATAAAAATAAACGAAATTTCAGAAAAAAATACTGAACAGTTTAACAACACAACTGCAATTTACTACTACACTTTACTTTCAAAATAATTGCAGTCATACATTTTTGCATATTATTATAGGTCTTGCTATCTTTATCTTTTTTTCACGTTGTATCTGACATCATAGTGCATTTCGCTCTATCAAATCACTCGCCTTGCTCCGTCGTGCTCTCGCTCATTCCCTCATTTCATATTTTATTTATTTTGCTTACATGTACAATTCATTCATAAGTCTAAGTGAATTAGTTGTTATTATGTACATGCACCCTGGAAGGGCACTGCAAACTTGAGTTCGAATACATAGTCAAAACATTATTATCAAATATTATAAATTAATTTTCAAACATAATTAAAAGTACTACATTAGATTTAAAATTATAAACTAAGAAGCCAGAATCTTTTGTCAGTCATTCAAAGGGGTACCTTAGTAGAGAAACAAAAAAGATATATATATACTACAGGTATATAATATAATTATTATATATCATTTCTGCTTCTCTGTTTCAAATTGTTGAACAGAATAATAACATTTTCCTAATAAAAATAATTTAGTCTTTTTGTAAAAGGTAGTGTCTCTTTCTTCCTTTTTTAAATATTCATGTATTTTATTGTAGATTTTTGCCAATCTATGGTATGGGCTTTGGCTAACCAGTTTCAGTTTAGTTGTAGGAAGTACTATTTGGTTCCTATTACGTCGATTGTAGTCAATATTAATATCTTGCTTGGTTTTAAAAAAGTTTTTATGTTTCCTTACAAATAAACAGGCTTGCATAATATAAATACATGGTAATGTCAGTATTTTCTTATTAATGAAGTGAGGTCTACAGCTATCCCGTGTTTTAGTATTGGTGAGAATTCTTACACATTTCTTTTGCATGACGAATAGTTGTTCGAATTCTACACCCATAGAATAATGGCATAATGCGCGTCAAATAATTTTAGTGAGTTCTGGAAAGCAACGAATAAATTTAATATTAAGCCTAGTTTACCGGTGAGCGTACAAGGAGTAAGTAATGCTGGTCAAATAGCAGATTTATTTGAAAATCATTTCAGAGTAAGCTCCTCATTGGGCCCATCAAGTTCGGTGATCAATACTGAGCCTGTCGAGGCTGGTAAACTGTACAGCGTATCGGCTAAACAAGTAGCGGCAATTATTAAGAAAATGGTAAGAGGCAAGTCACCAGGTCACGATGGCCTCAGTATTGAACACTTAAAGTATGCAGGAAAACATTTGCCCAATGTACTGTCAATGTTTCTTACCCTATGCCTGAATCATTCATACTTGCCCAAGGAACTAATGCAAACAATTGTAGTACCAGTTGTGAAAAATAAAACAGGTGACTTATCGGATAAAGGCAACTATAGGCCAATATCGCTGGCTACGGTAGTGGCGAAGGTGCTGGACAGTGTGCTTGACTCGGAATTGGATAGACATCTAAACATACATGATGCTCAATTTGGTTTCAGAAAACAGCTCTCAACCGAAACCGCAATTCTAAGTTTAAAGCATACTGTGCAGTACTATACAAGGAGGCGCACACCTGTGTATGCATGCTTTCTTGACCTTTCCAAAGCTTTTGACCTTGTGTCCTACGACAAGCTCTGGGAAAAGTTGGCGAGAACAGGCGTGCATACGCAGGTGCAGCGTCTCTTCCACTACTGGTACGCCAATCAGTCAAACCATGTAAGATGGGCTGGGAGTCTGTCTGATGCGTACAGGCTGGAATGTGGAGTTCGGCAGGGGGGGATAAGTTCAGCGAAACTTTTCAACCTTTATGTTAATGACCTGGTCGCTGGGCTCAGCAGTGAGAATGTCGGATGCTCGGTTGATAATGTTTTTATAAACAATATCAGCTACGCAGACGACATGGTACTGCTTTGCCCATCGATCAGCGCTCTTAGAAGACTGCTGGGAATATGTGAGGAGTATGCTCATAAATATGGCTTGCTCTATAATTGTAAAAAAAGTGAGTACATGGTCTTCAAGGCCTCCGGTAAAGTACCTGATTCTGTGCCAGTTATAAAGCTTGATGGATCGGAACTTAAACGCGTCTACAAGTATAAATACTTAGGGCATTACGTTACCGAAGACCTTGATGACCAGGAGGACATAGAAAGGGAACGCAGAGCATTGGCGGTCAGATGTAATATGCTGGCACGCAGGTTTGCTCGTTGCAGTAGGCAAGTTAAAATAACTCTCTTCAAAGCCTACTGCCAATCTTTCTACACGAGCAGCCTGTGGTTTAGTTATACTCAGAAATCGCTTAATGCTCTGCGCGTCCAATATAATAATGGTTTTAGGATGCTGATGGGACTGCCGCGCTTCTGCAGTGCATCTACTATGTTTGCGGAGGCACGGGTAGATGGTTTTCACGCCATCATCCGTAAGAAAACTGCCTCATTGCTCAGCAGAGTGCGGGGCAGTTCCAACAGCATCCTGCAGGTCATTCCAGATCGCTATGACCTGCCAGTAATGAAGGCCTTTATTCGGGTCCTGGTCAAGTAGCAAGTCTTTCTTGGGACACATTGGCGGATCCAGGGGGGGGGCCATGGGGGCCATGGCCCCCCCCAAAAGGCCCAAGAGTTCCATACTTTCGACTCAATTTTACGATTAAATTCAGATGCACTTTTACACGGGCCACGGCATACCTACTCTTAGGTAGGTTATGTAGGTACCTACTTTAAATCAAAGTACAGAAATATATTTTTTAGGTAAGTCGGTACTTTACATACATCTACAAACTAAATTCAAGAGGTTAATTTCTTCTCAGTATTACCACGTCCATCGACACGTTCAACGACTTTGAAATGAACATAGGTAAATGATATCTATTTCTCTTTTTCCGCTAGTGAACACAAGTGAATTATAGCCAATTGCACCTCATTTCTTATTTGATTGTCAGTAATAACTATTTTTCAAGCTGTTTATATTGATAGAATGAGAACGCATCCGAATTAGTTTTTAGTTTGGTTTCCATTCCACCCCTCTGGTTGCGACACTGGACTTCCTTCTTACTTACGTCAACACGTAATGTGTGTGGATTGCTCGTATTTTTCTTTTAATAAAAACTTAGTTCTAAATTACAAAAACGCTCTTTATTTGACTAAAACCCACATTTATATTAAATAAAATTACTCGTCTAAGTATACCTCGGTATTGGATTTAACTTGAAAATAATAATAATAATAATAATAATATTTATTTCTGTAACAATATTACAATCAGTAATTCTATGGTTGAGACCCTCATTTAAGTATAAAAACTTGTGTGAGAGGGTCTCGCTCTTCTATAACAAACGTTACAGATTACAAGTAAGTAAAAAACAAAGCAAAAGTTATTTTTAAATCTAAATGTTCTATTTTAATTGTTAAAATCTAATTATGGTCTAGTTTATTTATTACAAGGAAGGTAAAATGTGCGATTTGTGAAATATGGGTGTGGTGTGAGTAATGTTAATATGAGTGTGCGATTTGTGAAATATGTGTGTAAATATCTAGGGTGTTGTTAGGAGAGGCCTATGAAATATGATGATGATGAATGTCTAGGGTCCCCCGAGGGACCAGTCTCATAAGAGTCTGGGCAACGTGGGACCCAGACATAGTATTATGCATTATACTATTATTATGTTATATAATTATATTATTAATATGTAATTTAGCTTTGTAAATATGTGCACTTATCATTTGTGTATAAAGTAAATAAATACTTAAACTATATTGCATATTAAAATGTACCATTATGTATGTGAATCATAGGATTTGGGTGGCAAGTATTTTAGGGTGACTAATAATAATAATTAAAATATAAGTTAAGTAAAAGAAAAAGTAGTAAAGTGTGCGCGCATGTTACTCGCGAGTACGCGAACTTGCGAAGAAAGAAACGTACGCGTTCCCGCTTTCGTAACATTCAATTCAAACAATTTAATACACAATACAGAGAGATGACAAAAATATCACTGCTTTTTGCATTTTAATTTGTTTTTTGCATTGAGGTGTTCTTGCCCTTGATTAGCAGAGCCCTTTTAAGAATACTTAGCTAAATAAGTACAAGTACGTACGTTAGAGTTATATACGTATCGAATATTTGTAGTGAATTCAATGTAAAACTAACTAACAGATGTATCACCACGGGCGTGGCGAACATCTTTTGCCTCTCTCGACGTGACCTGGATCTGAACTAAAGCCTCCTTTCAGTTTTCAGTTCAGTTGCAAAATATCAAAATATCTAACAAAACGACAAAACAGCAAAAAAATTCGGTTACATTGTCCTCTGTTTCGTGGTCCATTTTTAATAATACATGGTCTCGATCTCACAATAAGATCATTTTGACTACTAACGCGAGAAATTAACAAAAAATATTTTGGTTTCGCGGCTTGCTCCGCTGGAGTACTGTCTCGTCTCTGGCTGTGCCCATGAAGGCCCCCCTTATACTGAAATGGAAGTTTCTGATTCGTTTACGTGATAAGCTAATCTTATGCGAGCGAGAGTTCATTTTGTACGACAGCGAACACAACTTCGATATTCCTTTTCCAAGTAGACACCAGATTTTGATTTTCGTAAATTCTTTAGGGCAGGGCTCATCTATTTTGTTGTAAATCGTTAAAATTTTATTATTTTTCATAACTTACTATCATAGCTTTCGCGTCTTGCTAAGCATACCTCACCAATTTCAAAAAGACTGCGACTCACCGATATTCATTATGTATCTAACAATTCCTCCTAACAATTCAATCTCAGTCGCGCACTCTTTAAAATTTTCAGGGCTGTCTCTGCTTGCTGATTGTTTTTCATACTTATGTGTTTCTACCACTGCGCACTTACTTTTCCCTAAAACCCGGAAAAGTCCTTTAAAAATTCGCGGCTCGCTTCGCTCGCCGTGGTTTATTGTTAGTAGTGATGCGTGACTCAAATTCTTGGGCTACGACCTCGTCTTATGAAGGTACATTAGGTATATTCTTTGTTTTTTTCACCTGACCCCCCTTTACAGAATCCTGGCTATTAGTCCAGTCATTTAAGGTTAAATTAGGTAAGAATTTCGGAATTTGAGATACCCAGCTGTAAGTCTGTAAATACTTGTATATCGACACCCTAAAAGTTAAATAATAGATTCAGGCGTTACTTTGCGGAAATCCATTGTAAATATAAGAATGAAAAATATTTAGTAACAATTCCGCGAAAAAACCTTCTCTCGTGGAGAGACGAAACTAGTTGACGACTTGCTTTGATAAATGTTCTTTCATTTTGTATAAATGTATAATTTGTTAGATTTTATCGCAGAAGGTTTTTTCGCGGAATTGTTACTAAATATTTTTCATTCTTATATTTACCCTAAAAGTTGTCTCAAAACCTACATATGGTAGGGTGTGCGCAACTATTACATTTCAAGGTCAAAGGTCACGAAAAATAGTTTTTTTGTAAATATCTCATTTCCTATGGGTTTCTTGCTATTTGTATGTATGAATTTATTTTGTGAACCATTGTGAACCCTGGCAACAATGATCTGTTTCCTCTTCTAAGTAGTTTTAGTGAAGGACGCGGGTTCAAGTCCCGTCAAAGTAAAAAAAAATTGGGATATTATTAACCCCCCCCCCCCCCCCCCCTACCTGAGGCCTGCGTCCAACAGTGGACCAATACAGGCTGTGGAGGAAGAGGTTGTGATTTTTTTACCCTATATCTGAACATTGTCAAAATGGCCCCCCCCAAAATAAAATCCTGGATCCGCCCCTGTTGGGACAGCTTGATCGGAACACGAATAAAGGTCCTCAAACTTTATTTTTATTTCAAATTTTCATGTACTGTGTGTTCCTTGTATTACCTATAAATTAACATAGAATTTAAGACAAATTACTAACAAAAAATGGACCTAAATTGTTGTCTGATTTAATAAATGAATTATTATAATTCAGCCAACTATAGGCATACGCATAATATGCAGACAAAGCTGTCTCGTAGTTAGTATTAGCTTTTAAGATACTTAGGGCGTAGACAAATTGTGGAAGTTTAGTTTTAATTTTTTGTACATGGGCCTTCCAATTTAAGTTTGTGTCAAGTGTTATTCCTAACAGGCTAAATTCATTTGTTATGTCTGTAGAAAGATGTTTTGAAAGTAAGCTAAGGTCAAGGGGGGTTCTTTTGTATGTCCTGAATTGTGTTATTTTAGTTTTAATTTCGCTCAGCACTAATAGGAAATGAACCAATGAGCTAAAGATATAGATAAAACTAAGGTGAGCGAGCGATAGATTCGCTCAGTTGAACGGATAAATATCTTTTGTGTCTCTCACTCATGAGCTACTCATCTCTATTCTGTATCTATCAATCATCTATCCTTATCATCCATTTTTACCTCGCCGGGACTTGAAGCCGCGATCTTTGCTTCCTTTATTTTCTGGAACCTATTTGTTTCGTCATTTTATAACTAGATGTCAGCACAGGTCAAATAAGAAGGCGCTATCGAAGCGTTCCGGGTTCTTGGTTGACGTGCTACATTCACGTGAGTGAGTATTCTTCAGGGTGCTTCTTTTTTCTTTCGAGATTTTTTGAAAACGCTTCCGGATATGCGTTCTGTAATCCTGTTTCTGAATCTATCAATCTTCTTTCTATCTTTAAGGTTGAACAAGCCGTGCCGTAGCCGTAGCCGCTCAAGCTCAACTTTTCATGTTAACGTGGAACCTCGAAGGGTGTGGGTGGGTAACTTAACTAAAATATTACGCTGTTTGATGTTGCCCATACAACCAAGGGTATATTATAAATTCATGTGACTTCAAAATGGTTAAAAAAATATATACGTATTCTCTATTGATATAGAAACATATCAACATATGATAACATTTTGAGATGTTCTTACTGTAGAATTTAACCGTTGAAAAATTGATATTTTAAATCTCAATCGCAAAATTTTTAAAACGCTACGCCATTGGCTATAGCGGACGTGAGATCACTGTTACCATTTCTTCTTTTCTATGTTTGGTGCTGCATAATGGTTTGACACTATTCTGCTCCTGCCCACTTCACATTTCGTATTGTCATGAAGTTTTGGCGGGATATGTTTTTGTACTTATTATTTCGCGGTTGTTTGGTGTTTTCGGGAAAGAGTAAGCAAAGTTGATTCCTTGCGATGGTTTGTGAAGTTTTTCAACCTACTTACAACAATGACTGAAAGTGGTTTAATAAGAGCGCAGTCAGATAATCGTATTTTTGCACAGGGGAACTAGGCAATATTTAAAACAACCTTTTTCCATTTTACGCGTAGGTATAAAACTTATAATATTGGTTTGGTTCTGGCTTTGTGGTATTATTTACAGATATTCGTACATTTATTTCTTTTGATATAGATGGTGTAGTCTATAGTACAAACATATTTCATATTGGCTTTGTTGAGGTTAACTCAGTCGTAACGTAACTGAGACTTCTTTTTTATTGGCGCTGCTTGCTGTAATCGGGCAGGCGAGCAAGTGCCACACATGAAACGCCATGTGACATTTGATTTCCTAAGAAAACCGCCCTTCACCCTCTCCCCGCTCTCAGAACTAGATCCCTAGGGGGCCCTTAGGGATCTAGATCTGAGCATGCGCATAGTCTGCGCATGTCCAAATTGTATATGATAGGTTGGTTTTTCGCGATACAGTCATAGACGTTTGGTAGACTCATTTTGCTCTAAGTAGGTCCCGTCTCTTCTTACAAAGTTATTGTATTCTCTTTGGATCTGAGAGCGTGGTCGACGGTCGGGCGAACCAGGCAGAGACAGCAATCCTGGTTTGGAGTATTGCTGCCATGTTTCCCCCCTCCAGGACAAGCAGACGCAAAGCGCAATACCATCCATATTTGGTGGTTGTACCCTCCACTCGCACTAAGCGGTTTTCCTCCACCTTTATGTAATTTTTTGTTTGATTTGAAGAAATATGTATCCAATAACTTCTTATAATCTAACGGAGGGACTAAATATAATATTCTTTCATTTTACCTAGGACACTACCCGATTATAAGTCTTCTTTGTCTCCCCATGTCTGTGATACTATCATACAGTTCCAGGCGCAAATGACTTCACTCATGGAACCCTGAACACGGTGCTGCAGATGTTGTTCTGCGTGTACCACGCTGCCAACTTGGCGATGGTCATAGAGCCGTGCCATTTGACTCTTGTGGAGGTATGACTAAAAAAGATGTCTATTCAGATGTCGCCAAAACGAAACGAAACTAATTTGACAGTACCTACTAAAAATGACGCTGTCCCTGTCATAACGATCAAAACAATAAGGATGGCGTCATTTTTAGTCCTGTCAGAATAATTTACTTTATTTTTGACAACATTTGAAAAGACACTAGTTTCTTTATTTTCATCACTAACCCTAACTACACCTACAGCTGGGCAACATGGGAACAGATTCTTGAGCCGCCTAAGATCTTTACTAGCTATGTATAAATTAATTAACCACCTTATGGCGTTCATCGTTCCTTCTAATATGCATTTCTATCCCTTGACAACGCACCTTCCAATTTAAATCCATTACGATTTGATTACAACCCACTGGCATATGACTGTGTGCGTCGTTTGTCAACCAGACAGATAAAACAAGAATATCATAGTTTTACAGCAACCCAAAGAGAATACAATCAGCAACCCAGACGCAGAAGCCACACACAATAAGCTGAAGTTGAATATAGTTTTAGATATTGTAAATCATCAGTTACATCAGCACAGAACCATACCAAAGCATAAAAGGTGCTTGCATATCGCTGGAGGTGTTTAGGATTCACATACACTGACTGCGAGGCTCAATTGCAAGCAACGGCAGTCATCGACTGCAGTCCGACTACATTCAAGTTCAACTAACGCCGACGGCAGTCGCCATTTTCTGTCTTAAATACGTACACGGACTGAAGCGAACCTGTGATTGCTAAGCGCAATAGCAATCACAGGAGGACTAGAACCCCACCATGAACATGTTTCAGGTTAACGGAATCCGGGAGCAGATAAGCCACCTGCTGCTGCACACGAGTGCCAACGAGCCCCTGGCGACTGAGCTGGACCTGTTCTACCGACACCTTGCTCTAAACCGCGTGGCGTACTCGCCGATGCAGGTTGCAACGCTTAAAAGGGGGCTGATTATTACAGTAAGTGTTATAAATAACACATTAAGAAAAAAGCAGGTTTGTTGGCAACTAGTTTTGAACCGAGTAAAGTACTCACTGCAGACTGCACTGCTTACATACAGTTCGGGGACTGATTAAGGCGCATAGACCAGTGAAAGTGCCGCCCCTAACAATTTTATCTTATTATTACGTTCGACACAGGAAGTTTTAAAAATCCATCGTACACTTTGTGGTATCTATTATAAGTTATTTATTGCCTCTGTAATAGTTTCATTTTGTAAAGCTTAGGCAGAGATACGATGTTGCGCTTTTTGGCCACCAAACTCTCCACCTAGGCCCGGCGGCCTTGGAAATGGAGCTGGTGTATGCTGGAGGGAACTGCGCATCGAAACTTCTTGCACCAGCCTTGGACGTGCCTCCTATGGTCAACTGTTAGTTGCTATTCAATATTTTATCATGTTTAAGATCTACCATCTCTAAAAATCCTTGTTATGTTTTGCTTAACTGCACAATTGCACATCCTCAATCTTCAACTCCTCATAAGTCATTCAGACCCTAATATGGCTCTTTGAACGTGGTTCTCACAAAAATACCTTATAATAGATACCACACGATGGATTTTTAAAATTTCCTATCCTAAACGTACGATAAAATAGCTGGCGCTGTCATATTTGCTCCTGTATGCGCCTTAAACCACTAATAGTAATTGTTTATTTTTCGTTTAATTAGTGACCTACCCTTTTAAAACAGATAACAAGCAAAAAGTCTATAAATAGCTTTTTTTGGCTTTAGCTTTTTTGGTTACCTTGGTATTATGTATATACAAACACACAAAATACCAAATAGAAATAGAAATAGAAAATCTATATTTGTGTGACATGGATAAATTAACATAAAATAATTACAACTAAAATTAAATTACGTCTGACACAAAATGGTCACCGGCTCAGCATAACGCTAATTGACGAATTCAGATTGATACTTCTATTTAAAATCTAACGATCGATGTCTAATAAATCTAACGAACTTTTTTGGACATGATATACATATAGTTCTCGCCCAAATACCTCAGATAAGTATTTACCCAACTATCAAATCACACGTACATTTTAGCAACATCGAAAACCACTCTAACATCAAGGTTCAATGTAAATAAACCTACGCAGCTGTCATAATAGTTCGATGTTATTTACGGATCAAATTATTTATTCATGGGTAACATAGAAACATTTGTGTATCTACGTCAGAAATAACTAATGCATCTAACGTTCTTGTAAGATTTAATTAATTGCTGGCGATTTTACACGATCGCAAAATATTAATATCCCTATAAATATCCCATATTAATTATTATCCCATACTAATATTATAATTATTTTTGAAAATTGATACCTATCCTTTTCATTTTCAGATTCTGGGCAGTATCACTACGTACTTAGCTATAGTTATTCAATTGTAAAACTCGCTTTTGAGTAAGAATCATCAATAAAACATTTTCTTTAACTCATATCTTTATTTTTAGATACCTTACCGCTTCTTATTTTTATTCTTGTTATAGTCTTCAATCGCTTGCTCGATTTTTACTGAGTTTTCTTCCACTTCATCAGCCGTTACAAAAAAATCAGTCCAATCTATAGATCCTGCGAATATTTTATCATCGTCTCTTTTATCTCTTTTATAATTATTTTCAACTTTTGATATCATTTCATTATCTTGATTCAATTTCTTTGCTCTTGTAGCATATTTATTTTTAAAATCTTTATTTACTTTTGGTTTGGTTCCTTCAACAGCATTGGTGACTTCTCCAATCCTTAGAGCTTTTGGAAATTCAGCGGTGGTACTTTTAAAATTACTTGAAACTGTGTCCGTTATATCCATAGTCGCATCATCTGTAAAACCTTTAAAATGCCCATCAAATTCATCTATTTGACTATCACCTTCCTTAATTTCTCTTTTTACTTCCTCTTTAGGTTCCTTGGATACGGAATCTTGGAAAAAGCTGATTTCATTCTTTTCTAACAGCCCAGACTGATTCTCTAGCATTTCTAGAAGGTATTCAAATAGGGTTGGCATACTGTGGAAGATTTGCTCATAGTTGTTGCCCAACGTATGATCGCTCGGTTCTGATCAAAATTACATGTAATGAAAAGCCGATACAAAAATAATTTATAAATGTGAACAATTACCAGTTAGGGTAATTGCTCACATTTTATATGCTATTTCGTTATGCTCTCACATAAAGAATTACTATTATGTATAAATACCTAACTTATTGCTGTTGACTCCTGATGTTCGATTTTAGTCGTAAAACTCTCAACAACTCTCAAGTAGAGAGTAAAATAAATCTCGAGGCCTGAGTTAAAGACATGTTTTTTCCAATAAATAAATAAATACTAAATCAAACTGATTCTGAAAATTAAACCGTATGGTATGGCTTCTTTCTGCTAAATAAACTCACCTTCACACTTCCCCAACCAATTCAGCAAGAGCAATAAAAAAACACAAAAAAACCGTCGTGACATTTCTGTGCCATGTAACTTTGTGTTTAAACTCGCGTAGCCCAGAATACTAAATATGTACCTTCTTCATACATATTCATCCGACTGCAATTTCATAAAGATAAGATAGTGCTTAAATTCACACTATCGCAACCCATGTTCATAAGGTAAATGGGTGCTATAATATAAGACCTCCACTTTGTCATTTTGCATAATATTGTGGAGGTCATTATCAGGTAGGTAATGCTGTAAACATGTATGTACGAAAGAAACGGGAATAAAAGACATTTTGGTCTGAAATTCACTCTATTCCTACAGCTCCCAAAACACCATTAAATAGGAGTTGGTTTTATCATGAGTTTATGGAAAATGGCTTACAATATGCGACAAATAAGTTTGCCGTTTGTTTTATTTCTTGTAGATTTTCTTACATAATTTTTTTACGTAGATTTGCTTACACGCAACTTTTAAGCCTTCGCTTAAAGTACAGTTAAGTTACAGTTGCTTAAGTTTTTTGTGGCCTTAAAATGATAAATTTTGTTTCCTTCTTATTAATGATAAAAGAACCTTGGTTAAAATAAATAAGGATAATTTAAAAGTAGGTACCTATTGTTGTTATCTAGGTAACCTAATGAGGTCTCGTAAAGGTTTGCGTGTGGCCTATCATAAGAAGCGAACGCTGAGAAATTATCAATAATTGCTTTTGAAATGCTACAACCTATAATAATAAACGATATAAAGTGTGGGGTAAGAAAAGCATACGGCATACACTCCATCATGACGGCTGTCAATACTTGGCTGGTCTTCTTCGGACTTATTGGTAAGAGGGAAAATATAATTTTCAAGGTGCCACAAACTTGTAACCAAACATAGTTTTAAAGACAATTTCATGTACTTAATTCAATTCAATAAATTTATTATCAGACAACAATGGACACAAAACAACAACAGACACGACACGGACACGGACACGAAACAAGAACAGAGTTCATACAAATTCAATAACTTTATTATCAAAGCTGTGTAGAGGTAGATCCTTACAGAATCTGTTATAAACTAAGTCCTTACTTAATTTGTTATAATATCTGAACGTAAATATTAATACAAAATGAAACTTTAATGACTTTTAGAAAAGTAACGAAATGTACAAATATATATATAAGTCCAGTTTAGTTGTACCATCGCCAAACGTAACGCCTATCCAGTTTGAAATTATTTTGCTTTGCGTTAAAAACCAAAGATATCGAGCAAGCCGGGGTTGGCAACTATTCACTTCACAGAAAAAATACTAATATAATAAACCCTAGTAGTGGTGGTAAGGCGCAATTTTTGCTGACTATTCCTACCTAACCCAAGTGAAAAATAGAACAAGCACTCAACGGTAACTCTCCTTCCGATTCCGACTGTTATGGGTATAAAATTATTTACTTTTTAAATATTTGAAATTATTTAAAGCTCTGTCAATAAATAAATTTAAAGATCATAGACTTGCTTTTGATCAAATTTGAACCAAACTTTCCAGCCCTAGAAACAGCATACGGGTACCGGTTCATCAGATCCCCGGATAAGATGGAGATCGACGTTCCTCACCGGGACCGGGACAGCGAGGAACACCGGGAGACGATGGATAAGGAAGCGGAGTACTGGCACGGACAGGGCAACAGCAATGGACAGGCTGGACATGGACATATGGATCGCGAGAAGTATGATTTATTTGTCATAAATAAATAAATAATGCTGGACAATTCACACAGCATTATCTAGCCCCAAGCTAAGCAGAGCTTGTGTTATGGGTACTAGATAACTGATATACATAATACAATACACTACATAGATAGATATTTTTTATTATACATAGAAAAACATCCAGAACGCCCTGAACAAATGTCTGCAGATCGTACACACATTTGTCCCGAGGCGGGAATCGAACCAACCTCCTGCGTCGCAGGCAGACCTTCGCCCACCGTGCCACAGAGGTCGTCAAATCATACTTATATTATTAATGCGAAAGTTTGCATGGTTGTATGGATGGATGGATGTTTGTTACCTCTTCACGCCAAAGCTACGGACTGAAGGATCGGACTGAAGGATCGGACTGAAGGATCGGACTGAAATTTTGCATACAGGTAATTCTAATCCTGGAATCAAACATAGGCTACTTTTTATTCCATAAATCAGTTCCCGTAGGATATAAATCACCTTTAAACGTTTCCATAGGAACAACGCGTGCGATGCCGTGGGGCGCAGCTAGTTATTAAATAAAAGTAAACTACTTTTACAGGGAAACCTATGCAATAATGTGCCTACTTAGTCTTATTATATAATTATTTTTCATAAAAACTTAATCACACATTTCTTTTAATTGAATAAAAATTACCGATCCGTCCAACCATGGTTAATTATTAAATTCATAACATAATACTTATGATGATACAGAAAATAAACAATAACAAAAAAATGATAATATGTTTATCTTATGCGATAAACAAGATATCTTTATTGACAAAGAGAATTTTCAAAAATGGTTCATCAATTTCAATTCAGTTGATAGTAATTTTTTGCAAGATTTACTTTTAATTGATAAAGACAAGGTACTTCATTAGAAATCGGGTACCTCCGGGAATGGGGCCCTCAGGTACTAACCCAAAATTACAATCAAATGATAAAAAAAAATTAGAACTATTTACAATTAAAACAATTGAGCTAACTGCAGAGTGTTGCAAACAATCTACAGGTAGCTCAACTGATGCATATCATATCAATACCAGTCGGAAGCGAACCCAAGATGCTGGCTGCATAGCCCTGCTATATAGTAATGCTGATGCGCACCAACTCTCGGGTGACACGTCGTCGCTTCGTTATTAATATTTTTTAAAAGACAATCTTAAATAGACATAGGCATGCCTTATGGGCACAACCCTCCATGAGATAGGCGCCAATAACCTTATCAGGGGGAGGCCTGCGTCCAGCAGTGGACTAGGACAGGCTGTTGAGATTGAGGTTAAATAAACAATACATGTGTACTAAAGCAATACATAAATGTTAAATCCAATTCATTACTTTTATTTATGCTTGAAAATTAATTTATAATATTGTATAAATGTATTTTTATGTTGGTACCTTCCAGGGTGCATGTACCGAATTACAACTAATTCACTAAGACATAAGAATGAATTGTACATGTAAGCAAAATAAATTAAATATAAGTATGAAATAAATACATATCGCTCTTTGCTAAGTGTAAGTACTTTTATTATATTAGAATTTTTAAATTTTTATTTTAAACTGATCACCTCATCATATTTATTTACAGAGAGAAAAACGAAGAAACATATGACCAAGAAAAAGAACACCATCACAACAATCAACAAGACTACCAAAAGGAAATGAACCAAACCTACCAATCTGACAAAGACAAGGCAGAATCGCACCACGACGAGAATCAAGACCATCTCAATGAACATCACAACAATGATATAGATGAAGATAATCTACCGAACATGGAAACTGATGCAGGAGACCGATATGAAGATAAAGGAAATGATTATAAAGAAGAAGGGGCAGATAAGATGGAGAATTATGAGCCAGGACAGAATAACCCTTCTTTCACATATACCAGGGATTAAAATGAACATTGAAGTAGAGACCTTGGCTTTTGCATACCCGAGCCAATATGACAGCGCCACCTATTTTATCATATTATTACGTTTACCATACGAAATTTGAAAAATTCAACATACAGTTTGTGCTTTCTATTATAAGCTATTTTTGATACCTCTTTAATAGTTTTATCTAATATACACTCGAGAGCAATGAATCCGGGTCACTTAAAGAATGTTAAAAATCTCGGAAACTAAAAATGATAGGTTAATGCAATAAATTGTATTTAATAGACAATGTAATACTCCTTAAATGAAAGTAAAAAAAATATGAGTCACCATACATTTTTTTAACACAAAATTACATAAAGAAAAAAACTGCTGATCTCTCCTTAAAACAAAAATAGGAAACATGAAATTTTTGAACTTTATTACGATTTTCTTGAATTTTAATACTTCGTATTGCCTCCTCGTGCTTCCATTACTGCGTTTACGCGGTTTGGCATGCTGTACACCAAGTTCCTTATACGATTTTGGGGAATATTCTCCCATTCCTCTGTGAGAGCAATTTTGAGCTCGCGAAGCGTGATTGGGGGAGGGTTTCGTTGTTTTACGCATCTGCCTAGCTCGTCCCAAGCATGCTCGATCGGGTTGATATCCGGGCTGCGCGCTGGCCACTCCATACGAGTAATGTTCATCTCTTGAAGGTAGTCATTCACAATCCTACCTGTATGAGGTCGGGCATTGTCATGCATAAATATAGCATCCTCACCTAAATTGACCATAAATGGACCAACGTGATCATCGAGGATTTCTTCCACATATCTTACGCTAGTTAAAGAGCCGTTTTCTATGATCACCAGCTCTGTGCGACTTTCAGAAGAAATTCCGGCCCACACAAGTACAGACCCACCACCGTAGGCTACTTTTTCTTCGATGCATGCTTGCTTGAATCTTTCCCCTGGTCTTCGATACACTCTGTGTCTTCCATCGTGCTTGTAGAGCATAAATTTTGATTCGTCGGAGAACATAACTTTTGACCAATCTTCATTTTTAGTTTCCGAGATTTTTAACATTCTTTAAGTGACCCGGATTCATTGCTCTCGAGTGTAGTTGAGGAACAGATGCGAAAATAGAGTTTGTTGGCCAAAACGCGTAACCCCGTATCTCTACCTAATCTTTACAACATGAAACCATTACAGAGGCATTAATAAATAACTTATAATCGATACCACAAACTGTACGATAGATTTTAAAACTTTCTGAGTTTAACGTAATAATAAGATAAAATAGGTGGGGTCGCCACTTTCACTGGTGTATGCACCTTAAGGCGCCGTTAACTATTTTATCTTATTATTACGTTGAACAATCGAATTTACAAATAATTAAAGGCCAGTTTGTGATAGGTACCTGTCATCAGCTTTTTTTTAATACCTCTGTAATAGTTTTTTTTTGGATAGAGGAGAGAAGATGCGAAGTTGCAATGTGCTCGCATCTCCTTCTACAGAAGGGCAAAAA
Source organism: Eupithecia tripunctaria (assembly GCA_955876795.1). Classification (NCBI taxonomy): domain Eukaryota; kingdom Metazoa; phylum Arthropoda; class Insecta; order Lepidoptera; family Geometridae; genus Eupithecia; species Eupithecia tripunctaria. The sequence continues at coordinate 11,189,569 of OY041620.1, forward strand.
AAACTATTACAGAGGTATTACAATAAAACTCATGGTAGGTATCATGAAATGGCCTATCATTTTTTGAAAATTCCTTTCTTCAACGTAATAAGATAAAATAGGCGGCGACGCAATTGTACCTTGGGATACCGCCTCAAACCACGTTTTAGTATTGCAATAAAATTATTTAAGTTTGAGCATCATAAAAACAGTTTCATTTCCGTAGATAAGTATTGAAGATTTAAGGTAGAGTCTTTGATATAACAAGGTAGTATACGGGTTAAGTATAGCCGACACATGTGGCAAGTAAAGACATACCGATTCTCTATAATATTATAAACGTGAAAGTTTGGATGTTTAGATGTATGGACGTATGGATGGATGGATGTTTCTTATATCTTCACGTCATAGCGACTGGGCTGAAACTACATAGATGTAGCTCTAAGCATGGAATTAAACATAGGCTTTTTTATCCCATATAACAGTTCCCATGGTATAACTAAATAATGTTATTTCATAATTTAGTAAAAATGATTCCAGCGCGGGCAAAACCGAGGGCAGAAACGGTTTGCTTGTAAAGAGACAAGGTACTAAAATGATATCATACTAATATTATAAACATGAATGTTTGTTTGGATGTATTGATGGATGTTTTTTACCTGTTCACGCCAAAACGACTTAACGGATCAGGCTGAAATTTTGCTGAAATCCTAATCCGAATCATACTTTTTATCTCATAAATCAGTTCCCGTGGGATATAAATCCACCATTAAACGCTTCCATAGAATCAATGCGTGTGAAGCCGCGGGGCGCAGCTAGTACATACATACATTTATATAATTCAATACTAGTTACATAAGCACTCTCCCATTAGAACCAAATTACTGAAATCTCCTCTAAGTTTCCGGGGTAATATAGCTCGGCAGATTGAAAAGAAATTAATCAAAATCACTGTAATCAACCCTTACCATAATTACTGTAATCAAATGACATGAACACAGAAGTATGTAACATTTTTTACGTTTGTCAGGGGTTTTTACACACACGTAGTATCAGTTAGATACTAGCCGTATGGTGCCGGCTTAGAATTTGCACCGAATTTGCACCTAACTCATCCCGCGGGTATCGTAAGAGGCAACATCGAGCGGGTAACAGCGCCTGCAGTACAATTTTACCACCGAACTGTGATTCCCAACCCGATTGCCCAGCGAGGGGATTATGGGCATTACCCCTCATGAGATAAAAGCCAATATGGCGCATATCAGAGGGAGTCTGCGTCCATCAGTGAACAAATATAGGCTGTTGAGATGAGGTGAAGATCTAACAATAGGAATCAGTTGAATGAGGTATTAGATTTGATTGAATAAATGCCTTGTTCTTCTGCTAACACTTGAATCTCTATAGAAACTTTCGTATATTGACGAATTCATATGAATGTAAGCGGGTTAACTACGAACCTTGTTCTTCCAACACAAACAAGGTTTGTACTTAATTGAAATTGAAAATTGAAAATTGAAATTGAAATTGAAATTTGAAATTGAAATTGAAAATTCATTTATTCAGACTTTTACATCCATTTTGTTAGTAACACATAATTAAAATTAAGAATGGTTAGTAAGTTACAAAAAAGACAGAAAATCTAATCATAATCATAAGTTAACCCTAGGGAGATTCAAGTTCATTATGAATGTAAGCATTCTTAATGAACTTTAATCTCTCTAAACAAAACATGAAGTTTACATCATCATCTTAGAAAACTGTTGACCAGCACTGCCCCATTTAAATCTCTCCATATTAATACCATCCTACAGTTGTACCTATCATTGATTCTCGGCCAAAATCCTGACAAGATGTCAAAGATTCTGTATTGTATGTTGGTGGCAAGTTCCATCATCACTCTTGCTATTTGCGCCAAAGTTGAGGTTAAGAAAGATGAGACAACGGCACCTTCAGTTCAGCGGATGGACCAAGATGTGGAAGACTCTACGGAAACCAAAGACTACGATCTGAAAGCTGTTATGAAAGACTGCAACGAGTCTTTTATTGTGGAAATGTGTAAGTTTTTTTATACCTTTTGTTTAAAAAAATATTAGTTTTTTCAGAATCTTGGACTTTTTGTAGATGTGAAATTATGTACGATTATAAATTTTCTGAATCTTTACAGCGTTTTTGATGTCACTCAACGAAAGCGGTAGTTTTCCTGATGAAACTGATAAAACTTCAAAGGTAGGTTAAATTTATTTTAGTTCAAAAGCGAGATCTGTTAATTTTTATTCCATCATCAATTTAGGTGGTAGTACCTTGGAGTATTTATGCTCCGTCATCAGGTTTTTACTATTTTCTTTGGGTTAGTCCACCTAGTTATACTATTAGTTATACGATATAACAAAATGAACAAAAAAAATCCGAATAGTCATACTGAGCAGTATAACTAAACGGATCCGATTATTTTGGATAAAGCTTGTCCATTTAGTTATATTGGTAAATACACAACCGCCTAATGAAATTTATGGGTGATGTAGGTTATTAAAAAAAAAAAATAACACCAAGAATTTACATAGTTTAATAGGATTAACAGGTAGGTAAGTACTATCGCAATGTTTCCAGAAAAGTAGCTATTGAGATATCACCGTTAATTAATTGCATTTGTGCGTCCATTATCATGAAGTCGTTAACTATACTGCTTTCTTTCCGATTATCCTTACTTTCCTCAATGTTTATAATAGCATCTTCTCTATCCTCTACCATTGCTTTTAAAAATTGCATAATGCTAACATGTTTCCTTGTTTTGCATGCTTGGTTAAGGTTCATATGCCATGCCTCTACTTGGTTAGTACTGCGATGCCTCTCTCCGAATACGCACCGTGAGTTTATAAACGCATCGTTCTTGAGCCAGTAAGTCTCGAAGTATTCCACAAAGGCAGTTATTTTCTATTTTTTCATTAATTCTTGTATTTTTGCCGCTTTATTTTTAACATATTCCCATCCTTCGCGAATCTGGTTATTTGGAAGAAGTGGTAATACACAAAAAAGCCCTACAATTTTTTTTGGTCATTTCATATTCTTCTTTTTCAAATCGTTAGCTTTTCTCCAAAGGCTATCAGAATAATGGGTATAAGGTATAACATCCTTTAATCTGAACATTAGGAAACACTTTCGATGCAGTTTTTTTTGACGCTTTCTCATAGTCGAACATAAACTTACTTGGTTCCCAAGTTGAGATGCGTGACAAAATGATTCTGAACATGATTATGTAACTTTCGGTTGACATATTTCATAATTATTATTCATTAGGCGGTTGTGTATTTACCAATATAACTAAATGGACAAGCTTTATCCAAAATAATCGGATCCGTTTAGTTATACTGATCAGTATGACTATTCGGATTTTTTTTGTTCATTTTGTTATATCGTATAACTAATAGTATAACTAGGTGGACTAACCCTTTTCTTTCTACAAATAATATAAATTGCAGATGTGAAGTTTTGTCCATATTGTACCACAGCCATTTGCTATGAACCCAAAATAAACTTCGAATTACTTGTAGTTTTGGAGTCCGTTAGTATCTCTTACATGTCAATACACACCAAAACAACAATTGATTGCATTAGTCATTCACAACTAGAATTTAACTAGTTAGGTATTCCGTGATCATGGCGCATGCAATTGTGCTGAAATTAGCAAACTGAAATCATGGTAAATATTCCGTTGGTTATGACTTTTGTTGAGTATACTTACTCACAATTTTGTGTTATTTATTATCCTCTAGTTACTTTCCTTTGTGGTTATTTTCGATATTTTTCTTGTATTGTATTTCTTGTCCATAAATCTTGATGCAGGCGTAATGAATTGAATGAATGAATCGAGTCGAATGAATGTTCTCTTTTTGAATGAGTGAAGGCATGAACGATGGTTATTCTGCGTTCGGAAACTTGTTTGCCTAAACAACTTTAGTGATAATAACGTTGATGATGGATTTAAAATGTTCGTCTAAGCATGGTTTCGTAATAATCTGTGCCTACAACAGTTACGATAGTAGCACTTCATTATCCCCGCTAAATAACTTGTAAAAAGCAGTCGTCACCAAAACTAAAAGCCCAGTTTATTTCCTCAGTGCTACCTCCGCTGCGTCCTCGAGAACATAGATATCCTCTCCTCTGAAGGAGAGATGGACCCGGCGAGGACAGCTGAAGTCTACTCCGAGGAGTGGAAAGGCACCCCGCGGGACGGTATCGAGGAGATAGCGACCATGTGCGCTGAACGAAGTAAAATACTTTCTCCAGGGTTTTGTAGTTGGTATTGGTATTTATTATAGCTCGTAGCAGTTACTATAGATGCTGGATGCGGCTGAGAGCTAAAGTCATGGTGCTATGGCGCTTATAGAGGAAGCCTTTGCAGTAACCATGTTAGTTGTAGGTGCTGCATGCGGCAAGCTGAAGACAAGGCGTTATGGCGGTTATTAGAGGAGGCCCTTGTCCACCCGTGGACTAGCATATGGTGATAATCAGTTGTTTAATGCTGGATGTGTGATATTCTTTTAAATGGCCCGCTAGTTCTGCTTTGTTCTTGCATGCATCCAGGTCTTAACCTCTTGCAATCCTCATTCATGTATTGTCTTTCTATAACCAAAGGGACTAGGCTCGTAGTAAACCCGATAAAAATAATGAAAAGTATTAAACTAAAGGAGAAATTGTTCCTCAGTTAGATCTTCGGACCTTAGTTTTTTTAGCAATCGTAAAGAAATAATTGAGTTTGTTTTAAAAAACGAAACCAACTTTAATTATATGGTATTCTCATGGATGCCATTATCAGAACTGGACCAATTTGAAATTGGAAGACACGGGAAGCACCAGCTTTCAAATAAAAAATGAATAATCAAAATCGGATGACCCGGTCAAAAGAAAAACATAAAAAAACAGTCGAATAGAGAACCTCCTCCTTTTTGAAGTCGTTTAAAATAGACAAAAGGATATCCTACTAAAGAAATTAATTACTCTTGTGTTTTATATTTCAGATGAGCCCTGCATGTGCGACAGATCTTATAACTACCTGAAGTGCGTGTTTTCCATGAAAATAGAGAAATATGAAAAAACTTCCTAAGCCTACATCAATGTACCAGCCGACCCAATGGGAAAACGTAATTTACTGACAAAAGCAAGTTCATAATAGTTACATTAGATCGTTACTTTGCGGTAATCCATTTAAATATAAGCATGAAAATATTTAGTTATACTGAAAAAATAAAGAAGTTTTTCGGAGTCTTGTTACTAAATATTTTCGACCTTTTATTCCTATTAGTTATTTTTAGCAAGCAAAATTACACATGTGTAAAAAAAATGATCGCGTTTTTTTATTAGTCACAAATAGCTACGTAAAATTCATTTACATTCTGTAAAAAGGTACTTTATTTTCATAGAAAAAAATACAATCGTAATATAATCATAATAATTTATTAATTAAATAGAAATTCCGTACAAAATCATAGGACTAGCTATAAAGTATAGACTTAGAATCTACCAGATCTTTTTATAAAACCAATTAGACACACACACAGGATAGTAATTTTTTTACTCGGCCACGGATGCCCTACTGCCAAAAAGGTTCTGGAAAATTCCGCCGGACCATCCCGTCTGAGGTTCCCTGAAAATACATGATAAGTAGTTTAGTTATTGAAAAACATGAGCTAAAGATTCGCTTATTATAGTTAGACAAGACATGTTTAAAATTTAGAACAACTAGTGATTGAAAATTGGGAAATTTTACCTCCATCTACTTGGCTATTGGTAATTCAAAGACACTACGACGAACTGCATGTTCTGCCCATCATTGCATCATCACGAACACGTTCTTAAAGACGCCAGCCGGGGTATTTTAATTTGTCGGAAAGGATGGATTCGATATCGGAATCTTTTGACAAGTCAAAAAAGCGTTCGAAATTTCTGTCGGAATAGAATTCAAAATCGAATCCGACGTTTTCGCTTCGCAAACGAATCGAATGAATTAAAATATCCCTGCATGTCTAATTATTTTCTTTTTTACATGACATGTAGATACTAATTTGAGTTTCTGTTGGATGTACAACTTTTAAACCTTCGTGAAAGATACGCACAAAGGTACGCGATAAATACCTGATAAAACTGATAAATCATCATTTGTTCTGTTGGATGGTTTTAGGTACCCAAAGATCCATGTAACCTTCGTTCCATAGGATACATTAGAACCACAGATTACAACCAACCTTAACTCGGTAAACTAGAAAAATGACTGCAATAACTCTACTTGTATTAGGGTAGATACAAACCTGCTCAACTACCTTACACATCTATAAAATAAATAAATAATGCTGGTCAATTCATACATATTTATCAAGCCCTAAGGTAAACAGAGCTTTTGTTATGGGTACTAGATAACTGATATACTTACTCGTAATACAATACCTACAGAACATATATGTATAGATATTTTTTATTTTACATAGAAAACACCCAGAAAGCCCTGTACTGCTGTCGCGAGGCGGGAATCGAACCCGCAACCTCCAGCGTCGCAGGCGGGCCGCCACAAAGGTCGTCGATTTACCTAACTATTTAAATTCCCGAACGAAACACCCATAGACACCTACACAGTGTAAACACTTTGGTACAGAACCCTTGAAAGCTTTCCGAATATTAATATTCCTAAACAAACTTGAAGCTAAATTGAATTAGTTCAATCCCAAAGACGTGGAAGAATTTGGCGATGGCGTAATCAATATTCATCAATCGAGTTTGGTATCTTACCAGCGCTTATTCTTGGAAATTATTTTAATATCTGCTTGTATAAAACAGTTCATATGTCGAGTTTGAATTTGAGAATCGAGCTTAGGATTGATCCTAAGCTAAGATTATTTTATTTAAAGAGCAAACGTTTTTTGATGGTACTTTTAAAATCTGCCTTTCTTATTTTATTTAAAATAACAAACACTTATTATGTTTTATCTAAAATGTTAAGGAACAATTTTATACATAAATGCAGATCGTAACTAACTAACTACGTGCGACTATCACAGATACAGACACAGACATTGTGATGCTTCATATGAGTCAGAGTCAGAGTCAAATCGTTTATTTTTTAGACTTACAAAATAAGCCCTTAGAAAAGTCAAATTTTTACTATATAAACAGCTTGATATAAAGTAATTACTATCAAACAAGAAATAAGGTGCAATTCACCAAATTTTTTTGTCCACTAGCGGAAGAAGTATACATAATTTTTTTTTTTTTTTAATTTAAATAAATTTACATTTAAATAATGCTGGACAATTCACACATCATTATCTAGCCCCAACCTAAGCAGAGCTTGTGTTATGGGTAGGTACTAGATAACTGATATACATAATACAATACACTACATAGATAGATATGTTTTTTTTTATTATACAAAGAAAACATCCAGATAGCCCTGAACAAATATCTGCAGATAGTACAAATATTTGTCCCGAGGCGGGAATCGAACCCGCAACCTCCTGCGTCGCAGGCGGACCTTCGCCCACCACGCCCCAGAGGTCGTCAAATATATATTAGTCATCATAGCGTAGTGTTCTTTATAAAATAAAAAAATTATAAGCCGTTTCGTCGGCGTATGAAACTTTATTATATTTTCCAAAAACACATTAGCTATTATAGGTTCCGCCAAGACTCTTTAGTTCTCCCGGTAGGTCGAAACGATAACCTTAATGTTAACAAGACATGTTATTAATTGACAACACTTTATACCGGTCTTGTAACTGGAAAGGTTTTGCTACAAGTTTAACGAGCAACAGTGTCACAGTGTCAGTGATATTAAATTTTTAATTCTTTTAGGTTTTTTTGTGGTATGAAACAATTCTCCGTGCATTATAAAAATTATAATTTACAATCTGAGGAGGCTATTTAACTATTATATGTTTGACACACATTTGTTTATTTTGTTCTGTCATCTCATATTCCGCGAACGAATTTAGATTGGTTTGCGGAAGCACTAGTGCTGCAACAGATTTTCTTATTATTCAACGGCTTACGGCTATACCTCAGCTTTATCTAATGTAGCAAATCGAATTTTGGAAACACACCTGTCGTAATAAACTTATAGGTACATTCTCTCTGTATATACACCATAAAAATAATACAGACAAATTGAGAACCCACTCATTTTTAAAGTTGGTACCTAATATACTAAAAAAACAACTTACTCTTTCTTACAGTTGTACATATTGTTAACTTTCCGAACGTCGCCTCGGCTGAGTCCTTCCCTCTGGCCTAATTTCACACCTCCCACCTGTAAAAGATGACAACACACTTTTATTAAAAGTTACACTAGACAGAAAACTGTCAGATATAAATATGATAGATAGATAGATAGAGATACATTTATTGAGCAACACAGTTACAACACAGAACAGATAGGTATAAGTAGGTAGGTAGTAACAATTATACAGACTAGCGTAGTACATAATATAAAAATATAATGCTGTAACGATGCAGGTCAAAGGGTTCCACCTCAGCTAGATGCTACCTCGCATTAATGCAAGGTAGCGCTGGTTTTCAGATGGAACCTGTGAGGTGACCTCGAAACTGAGCGCTGATGCGACTAGGGCATCTCTTTCTACACTATGCAAACTGAGCGAGACGTAAAACCATTTAGTCTAATTCAGCCAGGAAGCGTTCCGTGACTGATGGACTGCTGTTCCATTTTAGGGTAGACTGCGTTTAAAATATCATATCATTAGTTGTTCCTGGAATACAGAAGTTACGATGGAAGGGCACTAACCTTGGAATCAATGGTCTTCTGTTGATAATAGTTGTTCCTAAAATAATAATAGTGCCCTCCTAGCCCAATGTCGGCCATGGCGGCCAGTCTCAACGAAGACTATCCAGGTTCGCCCCAACCTCCTGACTCCGTGCTGCTACTGTGAATTTTCTTGCTAGAAAAACCCCAATAACAACTATTGGCTCGACCAGGGATTTGAACCCCTCATAATCAGCCGTTGAAAATGCTGACCACTAGACCAACGAGGAAGTCAGTTCCTAAAATGCAGAAGTTATACGATGGAGGGGCACATACCTTGGACTCGATGGTCTTCTGCTGGTTCCTGGAGAAAGCGTACTCCGAGTAGTGCATGACACTGTTGTAGTCGTAGGTCACGCCGTATCCGTCGGAGCTCTTGGAGTCTGCTTTACGGAAGTTGTTCTCAGCACCTGGAGTATACCAAGGTGGTTATGATGACACTTTCAGGGTTAATAAAGTAGGTACTTTAAACGAAGAAAGCTTCGAAATGCAAATGTTATAGATCGGAATGACGAGAAGATTTTGTCCTCAGCACCCTCCTCAGTCACTGCTGAACGTGCGAGAGGGGTGGTTGCCATAATGACCACACTTGGCAGGCGGATTGGTGATCGTAGTTGAGGTGTTGAACATACGCAGAAGGATGCTGCTACCCATCCTATTGTTGATTCCCTACGTCTCTCTTACGACATCCACGGATTTAATTGGAGGGATTCGACTCTTAGGGCGTCGCGACTGCCATTGTGAAAATCACCAACAAAAATCCAGAAACGAAAAGTACCTACCTAATCACTTGTGATCGTACAAAAATTTACAGGATTGTGTGCTGAAGATAAACACCAGCAAAATATCCAAACTATCATGTATCAACCTGCCTACGACGAAGCACGACGATTATAGCAAACCCCTCCAAACCTTTGTGTGACGACTATATTCAGCAGATAAATGTCAGGTAGACTTTGTAAGGGCTCATATACACAGTCTGCGCGTCTCAAATACACGGACGGCATGTTGCAAGGCTCAACTGTAGGCGATTGCAGCCGACTGGCAAATTACCATCCTTGTATTTGAGACGTGCAGTCCGTGTGTAAAAGCCCTCGTGTCAGAACTGGCTAACCTGGTTTGATGTTCTGGTACCGCACAGACACGAAGTCGTCTCTCTCGGGGCGACTCTGCTCGTGCATGAAACCGATAGCGTGCAGCAGCTCGTGCAGCACGGTGCCTTTCTTGGACACGCAGCCCGGGATCTGCAGGTTAATCTCTTGACGACCACCTGAAAGGGATTGTGGACTTTGTGAGGTAGAAATATAGTGGATTTTGCTCTGGAGCGTAGAACGTTATCCATGGTTGGAGTAGAAACAGTACAGACGCAAGTTCACGCTAATAATGACATTTTATTCATTATTTTATGGTGGATATTGAATAAATGGTTCTTGTACATCTTTTACGATACAACAAAATTCGACATAAAACCCATTTTAAGATTAAGAAAGAAAGAAAGAAAGAAATAATTTATTCGTAGCCACACACCTTATAACAATAATAAAGGAAATACAAAATATACGTAACTAAGAAAAATATAAACCTTTGGATTTAAATGTCGAAACCTATTCTAAGCGTGTAATAGTCGAGTCCCAAGGGTATAAATAATTGGTCTTTCCCTATCTATGTGCGATTAACTATATCTTCCGTCACAGCACACAACAGACTGTTATCTCAGCGTTCGGAATATGGACATTCGGTTTCAGATTGATGATGAATTTAGCTCTTGAAGAAGGAAGTAGCGTTTAAATTGTCCAACGGGTGATGGCAATCTCTTGAATGGGAAGTGTGAAACAGGATCTATTATTAACAATTCCCCCCTTCGAAAAACCTGAGGAAGAAGCCTGTATACCTGAACTATAATAAAACCATTTATGTATATTAACCAATCCGATAGTCCTGCTGTCTGGAACGGGGAAAGAAGCGAAGGCAGTCGGTCTGTGGTAATCTGATATAACCTTGTAAGGAGCCAATCCATCCTACACTCGACCTGGATGGCTATATAATTTAGTCCTGCTGTGTGGAACGAGGCATGAAGCGCAGACAGGTCAGTCAGTGCTGGTCTGTTGTAACACTGTTAATTAAGAGTATAGTTACCAATCCGTCCCACACTGGACCAGCAGCCGGTGCTCTGTCCCTGGATGGTTATGTAGTCCTGCTGTGTGGAACGAGGCACAAAGCGTAGGCAAGTCAGTCTGTGGTAGTCTGCTATGGCCTTCATGATTGTGTCGCGCTGATCTTGATCTGTGGGTGTAAAAGATTCATTGAGTTTATTCCTTTCTTATTGGCACATCCCCTAACAATTTCGCTATTGTCGGACAGACATACAAGATAGTACCTATATCCAATTTCAGATCTAGTGCCCAAAGGAGACTGGAAGATTAAAAAACATGCATAACAGTAAATGGGAATTGCGGTTTGAGCCACATGCTTGATATCGTGTAAAGAAAAAAAGTTATTCGAATCGGGATCTATTGCTTCTGCCAGGGTCCTGGAACGATTGGTGGTTTATCAGTTATTTAACAATGTATATTTTCCTTCTAGTTTCTGAAACAACCCATCTTACAAGACAGATCATATTTACTATGCATATGTAGTAACTTACTAAAATTTCCTTCAATAACGTAAGGAATATGTCCATTTGGCCAGAGGAAGGCCTTCTCTCGTACGCCGTTCCTAGCAGCGTAGGGACCGCGAGGTAGCAGCATGTCGCCTTCTCCATACGAACCCATCTCCTCAGGGTTCATGAGGGAGTTTTCGTTCCAGGTGGCAACACTGTCTCCTGCAAGGTAGATTATGGGTAGGTGCAGTTAACGAAAATCATTGAACAAGATCAATCTCCCGGGTGAACTGTGCTTTGTATGTCTATACAATTATGGCTAGAATTTATCCTTATTTATATAAAAAAAATATTGTAGACGAGAACAAGCTTCCTTTCATAATGGTTAAAAATCATGGCAGAAATCAGTTCTGAACTTTGAAACTAAACAAACACTACAAATTCTATCCAAATTGGAGCGCCAAACAGGGTGCTCGCCGAGCACCCTGTATTGCTCGGGTGTTCGAGTCAAGCTTTTGTTTGCTCCCTCTGAATAATTTTGATACTTAGGACTCTAAAACTGTAACACCCTGTCAAACCCACTGACAACTGGGTAAGTAGAGCATTCATTACAATAAAGTAAATGTAAATATGGCGAGATATCAGAAACAACTCGCGATTAAGATATCAGAACGCACGGAAGCAGGCGTCACTACCAGGATCCGTGTCGTTTCACACCAGCTATCGCTAGTGGTGACAGGTACACGAAACGATGACAGGTTACATGTAGCATGCTGCTTGGTGAGATAATTAACCCAATTGGTTACGTTTAATATCATATAAATGTATAATTTTGTATAATTTGTTAGATTTTATCGCAGAAGGTTTTTTCGCGGAATTGTTACCAAATATTTTTCATTCTTATATTTACGTTTAATATCTTTAATACCTACCTACTCAAAACACTGCTTATAGGTACCTACAAGTATGTGTACCTATAAGCATGAAGGAAAACGTTTTTTGGTAGGGCAGGTTAAAACAAGCATGCCTAGAGTAATCTACGAATGAAACGATAGGCAGTCCAATAGCTTTGAAAGTTCAAATCATGTAACAAAACGTTATCAAAAAAAAATCTAATCAAGACACAAGGATTCAAGTACGGGAGGTAAAGTGAGCGAGTGATTTGATGATTATGACTATGAACAATTATCAGATCTCGTAAAAGGAAAAGTTTGAAAAACATGCGTAGCAGAGGAATATACGATAGCTGTATAAAGTGGTTGTAATATCAGGAAATAATAGGGTATATGCATCGATTTTTTTTATTGTTTTAATCGATTCTTTAGGTCTTTATTTAACCCAGGAATGATAAGACGCTCACTGAATTTCGCATTAACAAGGTAAAAAAAACAAATCAAAACTACAATCATTTTCGGGTGATAAAAACGCTGCCATATTGGCGCCATGTTTATGTGACGTCGACGTACACACTTGATTAAAACCTTTGGTGACGACCTCGGTAGTGATCATCTCAGGAAAGAGGTTTTCCGAATAAACTGAAAATAATCGACAATACGAAATGTCAAGTGGGCAGAATAGTGTCAAATCAAGGTGCAGCAAGCAGAATAAAAAAAGAAGAAATGCGTACAGTGATGTAACGTCCGCTCTAGTCAATGGAGTAGCGTTTCGAAATTTTGCGATTGAGATTTAAAATATCAATTTTTCAATGGTTAAATTCTACAATAAAAACATCTCAAAACGCAAAAATAAATATGTAGATATGTTTCTATATCAATAGAGAATACGTTTATATTTTTATAGCCATTTTGAAATCACATGCATATACCCTATTGTACTAACAAGAGCAATACCCGACAAAATCCGTAGTACCATAATGGTTCAACGGAAAATAAAAATTAGCACAGTACCATCAGTGGTACTATCTAATGGTAGGTACTACGGTAAACGAACCACATGCATTGGTAAAAAAAATCAAAGACGAACTTACCAGTTTCATTTGAAGGTAACCCAAAAGCTTCAGGTCCCAAGCTTGTGAGATCTATGGTCTGTTCACCGTCGATGCTGTTGTCTTCAATATCATTCGCAATGATTTCGACTGCTTCATTTGATTCCTCGATTGGTAACGCGTAGAAACAGGAGAGCAAGCACAGAAGATATACAAATCTTGCTGGATACATTTTGACTTGCAAAGATTGTCTATCTTCCTGTTTTTTACCGTTGGCTTTAAATGTATATTTTGTCCTTTGTAGAAATATCCGTTTTATATTTTTAAGTAGAGGTCGTTGGTGGTCCAAGACGGTACCAGGCTTACAGAAGTCTAAGAAAGTATGGTGAAAATTCGCGAACGCAGAGTAATTATATCGGGAAATTCGAGGACCAGCCATAGTGTACACAGACATAGAATACATAATAGCTACACAGGTGCGTTGCTCCCATTTCCTGATAGAGGATTCCGAAAATGTTTGCAGCGATAAGAAATAGCCTCGGTCTTTTTCGCTTTTAATCCTATTATTGTTAGTACTAGTTTTTACCCGCCGCTTCACTCACATTTAACTTGGAGAAAACGAAGCCATTATGTGCAATGCACTTAGGAATAGTGTACCTACCTCTACGAATACTTCTACATAGAAATATGTTTTTTTATTATTAGATTATTACTTAGTAACTCTAGATTTTTAGTTCTGAAATTCACTAGCAATCATAAGTAGTAATAATAATATATTCCGTTTTTGATGCACATACTAACTAACGCTATTTGATCACCAGAAGGAGCAGGAAAGTTTAAGACACGACACAAGTGTTTTATGATTGTATCTACAACTATCTATCTTTCTTTGTTATTGACTTTTTTTTTGTTTTTGTGAATACAACCATGAATGGTTTGGCCACTTAGTGGTTGAAGAGTATGTAGGTACTGTAGATCGTATTTTTATTCTTGTTTTTATCTATCTTTAATTCTATTTGTGCACCAAATAAGTTCCATTTTATTTAAATTTGTGTGTTTGAATACCTATTTGATTTGTATTTTATTGTTTCTTTTTTAAGTGTTTTTTGGTTTTATTTTGAGTAATGTGAGTATTTTATCCGTAACGCCAACAAGTGGCTCTGCCGGAAGACCAGCGTTGGATGCTAGCTTGCCAGCCATTCAACTCATGCTGAGTCAGAGCCAATTTTGTAGACGGACCTAAGTACACTTTTTTTCTTTTTCCTTGCTCTAAAATGTATACCTACTTATGTTCTGTCTATAAAATAAATATATTTTATTCTATTATTCTTTATTCTTAACATCAGACTTGTATAGAATTAAAAGTACAGGTCCATATTAGATCCCTGAGCCACACCCATTTCATGGTATAATTATAATTATTTTGTCGCTTGTCTCATAAACTAGGACATTAGTACTTCTAACATAAGCTTTGTGGCCTTGTTAACGTCAAGCCATTACGGCATTGTGCGAAATAAATTCCATCTGTGATTTTGGTTCGTTGACTTAGCCAAGGCTACGGAAGGCCGGAAGGATTTACAGAGCGATGCAGTCGGAAATTCAGTGATTATACTATTTTTGTCAGAAACTTCCGAAATCTGAAGGAAAAATTACAAAACATGCGTAATAAAATAAATAGGTACTAGAATTGAACGGAAATTATGACATTTTTGGGAATTTCGATAAACTACTTTCAAGGTTATTTCCGAATTTAATGTTTCTTTAGTCTCGTATAAACTTTGAAAATAATAATAAAGTAATAATAATAATAATGATGAACAATCCACACGAAAATGAACGTATAAACATTTTTTTCTCTAAGTTCATTTTCAAAATGCTACACCTCCGGCTACATCTTCGCTTTCCATCTGGTGAGATTGCGGTCAAACGAAGATCTATTATACAAAAAACAAAAACCTACCTCGATGATTACCTACGGGGCTACAGGTCAATCAACCTACAAACAGATAAGGTTTTAGTGCCCATAAAATAGACTAAAATATGGTCAGAAAGTAGATAAAGTCAAGAAATAGGGGACCCCTATTTCTAGCAATTAAACCTATTGAACCGGAAAGGAGAAGTTCAAATTGAAAAATCTCACTATTTCATTTAATGAAAGGAAAAAAAACCACATTTATAAATTTTCACTTTGTATTTCTCACGTATTAGAGCTTTATACACTAGGTACTATATTTTATATTTATTTACATGAGCATTTTCAGCTTCATAATATTATTATCATTAAAATATTTTTCTCTCTTCTTTTATTTATATTATTTTTACATTTATATTTCACCTATTTTAGGCAAAGTGACAAAATATATTTTAACAATTTGGAAAAATACTGCTACACACACATACTTTGGGAGCGGGGCCTAAAATTTAGTTTTAAAATTGTATTTACATCGATTTCAAATCAAATTGTGATATCAGACATTAAAATATACTTGTAGGTATAGGTTTGATCAGCATGCATTTTAAAATCATCAAATTATATAACCGATTAAATAAGTTAAAATTTATTGCACACACATTCGTATACGACGCATATCGGATTAAAAAAGAAAATAAATTAAATTTTATGAAGATCTGAATATATAAGTTTTTTAATATTAAACAAATGATAGTTTATTTAAAACTTTATACACAATGTTTAACACCACTAAAATACGTGTTCACTCCTCCAAATTGACATTTCTTAAAATTATAGGACTTATTTACAATGAAACTTATTAAAACTTTTATGTCAACCTTTAAGTTTTAACCAGCCCCAATTGGAGAATGCATTGTTACAAAGTTTAGAACCGGCTTCGGTCAAAGCTCTCGCGTTAGGGCCTCTTTCATAAACAGATAAATTTCACATACATTTACAAAAAAAACCCCCAAATACTCAAACGCTACTCAGAAATGACTTGATCTTCTTAAATCTGAGTTGCGTTTGGGTGTGCGGGGGTAACCGACTTCCGTCAGTCCCCTTTCCCCACTTCTGTCAATAGTGAAAAAGGCCAACAAATGGTTATCTAAACTAGCTTTTCCTCAGTTTTTCACACACAGTATAAGAATAAAATTTATATGTTCCTCTTTTTGAATTCATCACAAACGACCATCGAGAATTCTATCTCGAAGCAAACGACTCATTAGTTAAGCGATGACAAATTTCATTTTTACAATAAGTTTTAGTAAAACAAATGTCAAAATGACAGGTCTATCAAACTACAACAACATTCGACCTATCTATTAGACACAGTTTCACTGTTATTGGCACAGTATTTGTATCTATCCAACAAGATATTAAAGATAGTACAAAAGATCTAAGCAACAACAAACTGAAACTTAACAGCTTAAAGTTATTTTTACAGATTTTGAGACAAATTCTTACTTGTACAGTTATGTATACAGAGAATTCAAAATTCTTTAATACGCGCTTCGACTACCTACTTATTTATATTTAAGACCAATATGCAGCTTGCCTTCCCATTAGAAGTTAGTCTAGGGGACAGGCAAGTTAAGGGTATCTGAATGATTTACTTATTTGAGAGGTCATGCTGCATGTATTTATATTCCTCTATAAACCAACCTTTAGCCATAACGTGATGGTAATTGCCTGAGTCGACATATTTTACTTAAGAATACATCGTTTTTAATATTCAATTAGGTACTATATCAATGACTACCTTTCACGTACTTTCTTCTAGAACATTTATATTATACAGAATAAGTACTTCTTCCAGAAGTTTCGAAGGCAGAATACACTAGGACGGGTCATACGTCCACCATCTTTAAAAATATTAGATTTATTACAAAATATTTACATCAAATTATTAATCGAAGCCCTAACACAATGCAATAAGAAATAGTTTAGATTACAGCGGAATAACCCTACATTAGCGAGATTTTAAACCTTCTGTCTTAGACATAAAGATTATTTTCGGGTATAATACCGCTATAAAAAGTAAGACACTAAGCATTAAACCTCTCTCCAATTTATAAATAAGGCCTAGAATGGTCAACAAAGTTATTCACACCTACAAACTACTTCTGTCTCAGTCAAATAAATGCACTAGAGTGGGACAGAGGTCTTCTAGTGCAGCCTATCATAAAATTAGTAAAAATATTGCATTTCTCAAATAAGCCACATAATAGTTTATAATCTAATTCTTTACATCGACTCGGGGAGGTTGTTACGAACTTGTTTAGTTAGTTTGATATTTCGACTCTTCTATATTTTAGATACTTATATGTTTTAGACCGTAATAATATTTCCTGATTTTTTAAGTTTATGGACTGTAATAAACTATCTGGTTTTAAGTAAGCCCTCAGTTAGAATTGACAATACCTAGGTAAGACTTTGTACAACATTAATTGCATTAAAGTACCTATCAGACATCACAGATATAGAAAACATAATTATTTAGGTACTTTCTATACGTAACAAGTACACTTCATTTAATTCTACATTTAAAATAAAACTTTACGTCATACAAAATTGGTAGAAGTAAGTAAAAAGCTTTTTTAGCCGAATACACTCCTTATTATTTTAATTTTAAGAGTGTAGCTTGTGTAATGTGGTCTTTTAAACCTCTATAATACAAATCTTGGACGCCTATTCTAATTTCTATCGAAGGCAACCGCTCCAAACGTTAAATAAATAAATAAATTATTGTATTGTAATCTCAATATGGAATAGTTGTATAAAAATAATATTATTTGGCCTGGAGACGCAATCGCACCACATTTGCCACTTCTAATCACCATCCTTGGCTTATATTTGCTATGATTTCTACAGATAGTCGTACATGCAACGAAATCTGAAGGAACTGAGTTCATAATTACGATTTAGCCAATCCTTAGACAATCTTGAAGACACAAACCCAACAACTGATATTTATAAAAATATCCAATATCTAGAACATATACGTGGGTGTTCTTCCAAGACTAATAAGGTTCGTAGTTAACCCGCTTACATCCTAACACATCTCTGGTGGAAAGGAACATTATCACACACAGAAACGAATTTTATAAGTACACTAAGATGAGAGTACATTTTGGCTTGCAGAAGTTGCAGAGCTAGTAAGTGTGGAATCATAGCGAATATAGGCCCTTCTTTAAGTAGGTATTGCATTAATACACAAGACGCAATCTTAACATATGACGCGTGGCCATCCGTCCATTTTCAGTCGCGAGAAATCTGAAGAAATTACATTGAGAAAGCCTTGTACGCGGTCTAAATATATGTAGATAAATGTTATAGAAAATACGTTGAGGCATTTTCGCCTTAACTTCCATGAGGTACACGCCTTTTAATTACAACTCGTAATTTAAACTAGTAATTTAAAAGTATAATAAAATGTGAAAATATAAATTTTCTATCGCGTAATTCTTTCAGATATACTGAAATATACAGAAATTACGCGATAGAAAATTTATATTTACTACAACTACAAAATCATAGAGTACGAAACCCATCCATACCGAGAATTCATAGTGAAGTATTATTAGACATTTGGAACAATTATAAAGTTCATAGAAATCTATAAGTCTTGTTTAATGTGCTGGAAACGTTAACATTTCTAAGATATTCAAGTTTACATTCCAAACACTGACTTTATAACATTACATTTAATTGAATACTAATTTAACCGAATTGATATTTTAAACCGGCCTTAAACCGTAAATTACAGTGCTTAGATTATAAAACTTCACAGATATTCCCTTGTTTCGCAGTTCCTAGATAAGTACTTAGTAGTAAGGCAGTATGATATATTGCGAGTAGAGTCAAGTAATAAAACAAGACCGACCAATAAATTTTCCAGGTGAGCAAATATTCTTAGACTGTAGCGGCGCCGGGCTACTGCTTATGCACGAGGAAATTTATTTTATAATTGTGTTATTGCATTTCATTTTCATGAAAAGACTTTATCTTAATCATTCAAATGTCGATGCGTTCCTGGGTTTGACCGGCCTTGCGCTAAATATACCATCATAAATAAACTTCTCAGATTTTCCGTCTTCACAGATTTCACACTCCTTGATACACCGAACTGCAATCCCCAACCTAGGCCCAGCGTGGGTAGGCAATACCCCCATGAGATAACAACAATGCGCTTATCAGGGGCTGCGTGTAGCAGTAGACCAATATAAACTGGTTGAGGTTGAGGCTCCTAGATATAAAGTAGCAAACATGATGTATTGCTTATCTGGCAGTGAGGATGACACAGTGACACAGACGTGGCTCACGTGTGTGTGTGTGCGTTGGATACGACGACGATAGGTTTGACGAGGGTGGTCGTGCTGAGGTACTGGGCGCTCACCGTGAGCGGGGTCACTGAACCTTTCACCATTTGAGTCTCGACCATCTGAAAGAAGAAGGGTTATGGGTTATTTTCATTTTAATAGATGGATAGATATATAGATAATTTATTCATTAAAACTTTGTTACAGGCGGTGACTACCTACCCACCTGTTGATAAGGCGAGTGCACTGTTAGGTAGTGCCTATTAGCACTTGGTTTTGTTTGTTTTTCAATTTCGTTTTTTTTTACCTCATGTTCACTAGGTACCTACTACCTACCTACCTGCTTACCTGTACCTATGTACTTAATAATGTATGCCTTTGATGTTTGTTGCTGTTCTTTTTTGTTATTTTCCTGTGCTGTTTGTGTGTGTACCCAATAAAGAGTATATCTATCTATCTATCTACATATGTTGGTTAGCAATGCCTTAAAGCCTATGTTAGGTTTATCTAATAATAATGTATTGCAAGTTTTGATGGTATATTTAGTGTAATAATAAAAATATAATATAATACTACTAATAGCATAAATGTGGAGTTTGTGCGAATGTTTGTAACTATTTAAACTACTTTAGGTATAAGAATAACATAAAGCGAGTAGCGTTAAAGAAGAAAAACCACGCCAACTACTAAATTTAAGAAAGTCTATCAAAGTATCGGTAAAATGTATCAAAGTTTAGGTAAAATCAATTAAAGTACCGGTAAAATCTATCATAGTTTCGATAAAATCTATATATCGGTAAAATCTATATATCGGTAAAATCTATATATCGGTAAAATCTATCATAGTATCGGTAAAAATCTATTTTACGGACCCTAATGAAATTGGTCAAGGATGTTAATCATGGAAACTACTTGTATCCAAGAAAAACGCATTTGAAATCCGCTGACAGCGGCGAATATAAGTGTACCAGCTGCGCCCCGCGACTTCGCATGCGTTGTTCCTATGGAAACGTTAAAAAGTGGTTTTCAACCCACGGGAACTGATTTATGGGATAAAAAATGTATATGTTTGATTCCAGGATTACAATTACCTGTATGCAAAATTTCAGCCAGATCCATCCATCCATACATCCATACAAACTTTCGCATTTATAATATTAGTGTGTCATACCTTATGAGTGAGCGTATGCGTTTTTAAGAGATGCGTTCCCGGTTGAGACACCACTATCGGAGTCAGTCCGTTGACTACCACACTGGGATCTGTTGACAAAACAAATAATAAAATTAATAAAGAAAGAATAGAAAGAAATACATTTATTTATAATAACAGAAGAAACTTAGTATACGTATACGATAACGGATATACTTAGTAAATTATGCTACATTGATAGATATTTGTTTAACTAAACGCTGAACAAATATCTGCAGATCGTACAAACATCAGAATCTGTTTCGAGGCAGGAATCGAACCCGTTACCTCCTGACCTTCGCCCACTGCGCCACATAGGTCGTCAAATATATTGTAAGATAGTCCAGCAATAAAGCTCAAAAACAACAATAGTTACCAGTATGTGGTGCAGTGTTGCCGTTCTCAGTGTGTATCCTGTGCGCGTCGGTAAGTCCGTTGCGGGTCGCAGCTGGCAACACGCGAAGGCCCGCGCTGTGAGTCAGCAACTGTAGGCCACTGCCGACTACTAGTCCGTTGCTGGTAACAACCTGTAAGTAACAATTTTGTCTGTGTTGGTAAATATGAGACTGGGTCTTAGGTCCGTATTATGTAAACTTGCTCACACATAGATATAGATCGACACTTGCCGACTATAGTAACGCTTTTTTGCCATAGAAAAGCGTTCCTCAAGCATAGATTGATGACTGAGGAAGCTTTTATAATATGGGCCTTAAGAGTCGTCCTCTTACAAGATGGGACAATGACATTGTCAAAAGTATAGGATTTCGAGAAATATAAGACATATACCTTGCGAGCTAGCATGCGTGGTTGTCAATAGAATCATAGATAGGCCATTGCATCCGCTGAGTTTTTGGCCATTTTTTAAATTACTTATTTACATAATTTAAAAAAAATATGTGTAAATAAGTAATAGTAAGGAATTTAAGGTCTGTTTTTAGTTATTTCAAGACGATTAAATTATTGTTCATGTTCGATACATCGATCACGTAGGTACTTAGCATCATCAGCTGTTTGATCTAAGTAGGTTACTCGTGCCGCGCGCGGACCGGGCGCCTACGGACGTCAGTGCATCAGCAGCAATCACCCAAACCGCACTCATTTACACCATAATTAGTCGTAGTTTTATATACAATACAGCTATTGTTCCGTATACTCGACTTTTTATATATCAGCATCCCGGGAAGAGCTAGCCGCGATTCCTACAGTTCACGTTATTTTTTATCATAAGATTTTTGGTAATTATAGTTTTACAATTATGGCTTAGAAGTGCAACAAGACAATTTTTTAAGGTTTTATAGGGGATATTTTTTTATGTTTGTTAGAGTTTGTTCAAAAAGAGAAGAGCCATGGCGTTTCGGTGAACCAACACTTTTAGTCGTACTGCAATGACTGAGCAGTGTTGTCAACGCAACAAAAGTTGTCAATTGGCACACGAGCCCTCAATTCCCACGACTCTTCTCTCTTTGAATAGACTCTATGTGCACCCAAATAATTTCTTCTTTTATAAGCATAATAACTACTTATCTTAACTTTATAAGAGTGACGAAATCTTACCTGTGAAATGGGCAAATGGATTTGAGCTGGATGTACTAAGGTGTTCAGAGCGCTTGTTACGCAATTCACGCCGTTTTCTAACGTATGCCCATTCTGAAAAGAAAGTTATTTATATTTATAATGAGTTTAAAAGGGTCATATTTGCTTGTAAGTTATCCCTGGAAATACTACCAACGCTTTTACAGAATGTTGGTTTCAAAAAGCTTGGTTACGTATTGGTTTATATACGTTTTGAAGCGCAAAGGTAGAATTAGTAAGGTGGTAGAAAGGATTTTAATATAAGTAATATTTTAAGATTTTACCTGGTTGAGTGTGGTTCCATTAGCGGGAGCTAACGTGGTTAAGGTCAGGGTATTGTGCCTGCCGTATGAAGACCGGACTTGCTGAAAATAAAAAAAAATGTTTTTTGTTTTAAATCCATAATGGTTCTTAACACTAAAGACTACAACGGGATATTTACCATGATATGAGTTTTGAGCTTTCCATAACTCAAACACTATCATTATCATGATCATCATCATCAGCCTGTGTTAGTCCACAGCTGGACATAGGCGTCCTCTAATGAGCGCCATAGCACCCTGTCACAGATAACATAATACTATACTTCAGATTTATGTATGGACCGCTGTCTTTCAGACTCAAAACTCAAATTATAGAAAATATCCACTAGTAAATTATCAAAAAACTTTTACTAGTTTTGGGACCAATTTGAGTCAAACACCTTTTTGATCCTTAACACTAACACTTGATCAAAGCGCCCTCTGAACAAACGGAGACGCAGCGCTAACATTACACCCACACACTACACAATACAAATATTGTAAACCCAAACTCGTTCACAGCAAAAACACCCGAACACGTTCACGAAACGAGCGCCACTACCAAGCTACCGAAATAAAACACAGATGGCGCTTACTTCACCTATTCTAAATCCTAATCTCGGATTAGGAG
Organism: Eupithecia tripunctaria; assembly: GCA_955876795.1. Lineage (NCBI taxonomy): Eukaryota > Metazoa > Arthropoda > Insecta > Lepidoptera > Geometridae > Eupithecia > Eupithecia tripunctaria. The sequence continues at coordinate 11,212,862 of OY041620.1, forward strand.
GGTTCTAAATTGTATCAAAGTACCAGGAGCGCATACCTGCGAGGTGGTGGGAGTGATCTGTATGGGCAACGAGCGGAGCTTTGTGCTTAGGTTCAAGGAGTGAGGCGGCGAGCGCGGGGGGGTGGTGGCGATCTGGGAAATTAGTAAACACATTAACATTTGAGTCGAGATTAGAAATAATGACTTTTGTTTTAAATTGATTATGAGTAAATTTAGGATGTACGAAAATAGTTTTTACCAACAGTAGTTTAGTTAGATTTACCTGGATTCGACAACAGGTAATGTTGCTTCATAATTAGTGTAGGTGATTTTTGCAGGTAATCTTAGGTACGAAGTAGGTAGGTACTTACACTTATTCCTAAAACTTGTCCGTTAACTTGCTCTTCTATAATATTATCATCCGAAATAGGATCTGAAAATAATAAAAATACTATTTAGTCCGATGGAGCAAGTATCTCAAACGTAAGCAAAGTCAACACGCCTCGAACAGTCAACAGGTGGCGCCACGCGTTCGATATGCTCATTTGTTTACCGCAAAACAACTTTCCGTCGATTATTATCAACCAGTTTTACCAGTCGCGTATAATTAATATTTGCGTACAATTATTAAAATTAAATAACATTGCCATTGGAAATTAGTACGCAACAGTGCCAAATATTAAATAATCCCGGCGGCTGGTACCAGGGGCGCAGAAGTGCGTAGGAGGTGAACGTACCGGTCCGCGGGCGCGCGGTCGCTTGCACGGAGACCTCTCTCTTCAGCGCGGTCAGTCGCTGTTGGGCCGCGATTTTCTCTCGAGCCAGTCGCTCCATCTCGTGCTCGCATTCCCGCTCCTTGCGGCGAAGCACCTGCAGACAAAGTACCAGGGCGCTATAATAAACAAGGCAGTGAAAACTTTGTAACTAGGCTCCGTTTGTCGGGGGATGGATACGCGCATATTTCTTCGCGTAGAGAACTTTTTACGCCACGTTCGTAAGATTTATAGCACTGCGTGTGTGGCTTTGGCACTCCGCATAAATAATATGCGAAAAAAATCGTAATTGCATTGTAACTATCCTTTTGTTTTAGTTTTTTCAAAACTAATATTGAAAGCTTCTTTTAAACTTAAAACAAAACCGATTCGGTGCGCTTGGACTATTTCAAGAGGTGACTTTCATTTTTTAATGGCTTCTCGAACGTGACTCGAACTCGAGTCACCCAATCTGTGCATATACCAGCAGAAAATTGACATATTATGTGGATATGAATAAACTTTACAGCATTGTATTTGTTGACGTCTCAAATAATACATTACTATACGAATTTAAGTGCGAGCTGAAACTTAGCATATAAACATAACGAAAATTCTTCGAAACACTATTCTGAATTGCCCCATTTCCAATAATGCTTGGGCCTAAAATGGGATAAAGGACCGTACGTAGGTCATAGTCAACGTTTGACCGTAAATAATCGCCATAAGTCATTGTCCAGTATTTTAAATAGCACAAGGTCATATGGCCAAAACCCCCTGACTTGTGTAACAAAAGGTAAAGAACTGTAGAATGCCACGTGGACTAAGCAAGTTGAGGTCAGCTTATAATAGCTTTAGTGCACTTAGACGAGGCCTCACCTAATACGCGTCACTGACCGTATGAAAAAGCTAAAGCTTTTAAAACTAGTTCGAGTTTTCTTTGTAAAAATTGCAGGTCAAGTGTAGTGGATCAACTAGGTCATCAAATACCAAGTAAACATAACAAACAACAATACCAGTAATAAACTATAGTCACTCTTATAAGTTAAGATTGCTAGAAATAACATCGAAGCCTTTCCTTACATTTGAGAAAATAGAGGATAAGAAAATATAAAATAGGGTACGAATATTGATAGTCAGTTAAAGAAGCGTTCAAAGAAGTGGTTTGTTTGTGTAAATAAATGTTTTGTTTTCGTACAGAGCTTATAAAACTTTATTACCCCTGAGTGAGTTTTATACAGGGCGCCACGGAAAGGGTATACTAAGCCGGAAGGAAGATTCAGAGAGAAGGTGTACCCCTTTCAGTGGTAGCTAGATATGAAGTGAGCGAAGACGTAGGCAGAAGCCAGTTTAAAATATACCAAGACCTGTTAAAATTCAAATGAAACGTAACTTAACATCGTATGCGGCCTTCTGCGCTCATGTGCTGTTTTACATGCCAGCTTGGTACAAGTATCAAGACATGTGTGAGATGCATAAATGTTTCAAATGCAGATGTGCACTATAAAGAACAATGACATCATCATTGCCATCGTCAACGTAAGATGATTTAGGTTTCTATAAAGCTTGCTCAGACAACGGTCTATGCTTGAGGTAGCGTTGTCTATGGCTTCCAGGTTACTCAGTTATCGTTCTATGCTTGAGTAAGGCAAAGCTCGAAGGCACACCTTACTTAGATCGATGGCTAAGTTAGCTTATTAATTACGGACGTTAGATGGTCAGACCAGTAATCTGCATCGTGCAAAAAGTCAAAATTATTTTATAATTTTAAGTGCCAGAGATATTTAAGTTTAACACCCATGCTAGCATATGACGGCATACTTCCAAAACAAAAAAGTGCAATTTTAGTCAATCAATTGACTAGTTTATCTAACAAGCGCTAAATTGTTAAATCGGTGTCGAGTCTCACAATTGTAACAAAATCTAAAAACTTCTTTCTATGATTGAAGCACGCGGGAGCGTTTTTTCACAACTAACGAGCAAAGCGAGGCGCCCTTTGAGTATTACTGTCAGGCTCTGCTAGTGTGACGAGCGAAGTGAGCTCCGTTGTGTTGCTGTTTTAAAGCAAGCACAAGACGTTTTACACGCTTCACTGCAGCTGCGTCCCTGATAGTCTCCCCCATTTGTACCCCTTTAATTAAATTACGCTCGTCGGTTTTTTACCGACTTCAAAAAAGGAGGAGGTTCTCAATCCTACTGTACCTCAGAACTTTTAACTGGGTGGTCCGATTTTCATGATTCTTTTTTTATTTGAAAGCTGGTGCTTCCCGTGTGGTGGGACCATACGGGTTTTAATTTGGTCCAGTTCTCAAAATGGGATCTATTATAATTAAAGTCAGTTTATAGATTTTGTTTTAAAACCTGGCTGTAAGTAGTAGTGTTGACCTATCTTACTATTTAAAGTCTTTTCTACACTCTATAGATGACCCACCTGGATATATCTAATGGCGGATCCAAGTATCGACAGATTGGAGCACTTCTTGTCATCAGGCGTGGCCGGCAGCTGTCTCTTGAGCAGCTCGAAGCACTCCTTGAGGTGCGCTCGGCGGTTCTTCTCCAGCTTGTTGTGGACCTCGCGGGTGCCGGCGCGGGGAGCACTGCCGCTGCTGCCGCTGCTGCTGCCCACGGAAGGGGGGGAAGGGATCTGTGTTGGCCTGTGGGAGAGATGAGGTAAGTTATGGAAAATGCGGCCAATTACAACCAGGGTCTCTTCAAGACAAGGGTGAATAGGTATCTTCTAGACCTTCGTGATACACCGTCGGCCGTATATTCGCTTTCCATCAGGTGAGATTGCGGTCAAACAAAGGTCTATTTACCGTATAAGAAAAAAAAATGTATTATAATATCATATAACGGTTGATGTCTATTCAGATGTTGCTAAAACTAGACTAAACTAATCTGATAGGACTAAAACTGTCGCCATCCTTATTATTTTGATCGTTGTGACAGGGACAGGGACATTTAGTTTAAAAATTAGTTTAGTTTAGTTTTGGCGACTACTGAACCGATTTTAAAAATTCTTTCACCATTAGAATGCTTCATTATCCCTGAGTAACATATTCTATATTTATATGTTTAAAAAATAAATATCCGCCCGCGCGACGGCGGGCGGGACCGACCGCTAGTGTTTTATATAATACTAGCTGCGCCCCGCGGCTTCGCACGCGTTGTTCCTATGGAAACATTAAAAGGTGATTTTCATCCCACGGGAAAAGATTTATGAGATTAAAAGTAGCCTATGTTTTATTCCAGGATTAGAATTACCTGTATGCAAAATTTCAGCCAGATCCGTTCAGTAGTTTTGGCGTGAAGAAGTAACAAACATCCATCCATACATCCATCCAAACTTTCACCTTTATAATATTATATATATATATATAGTGTGATGTGATTAGTGTGAAGGTGTCCAATTATGAAAAGCGTAACAAAACAACATAGCCTAGTTTTATACCAATCAATAGGGTATATGCATGTGATTTCAAAATAGCTAAAAAAATATATACGTATTCTCTATTGATATAGAAACATATCTACATATTTATTTTAGCATTTTGAGATGTTTTTAATGTAGAATTTATTTCCATTTAAAAATTGATATTTTAAATCTCAATCGCAAAATTTCAAAACGCTACGCCATTGGCTAGAGCGGACGTGACATCACTGTTCACATTTCTTCTTTTTTTATGTTTGGCGCTGCATCATGATTTGACACTATTCTGCCTACTTCACATTTCGTACTGTCGGTTATTTTATGATTTTTCGGAAAACCTCTATCCGATAAACCTTTTGTAATGACCTCAGTAGTGATCATCTCAGATCACTACTGAGGTCATTACAAAAGGTTTTAATCGAGTGTGGAAGTTGACGTCAAGTAAACATGTCTCCAATATGGCAGCGTTTTTATCACCCGAAAATAATTGTAGATTTGATTTGTTTTTTTACCTTGTTATTGCGACAGTGAGCGTCTTATCATTTTTCGGTTAAATAATGACCTAAAGAATCGATTAAAACAATAAAAGAAGTCGATGCATATACCCCATTGTCTATTAGCCTGTAGTCAAAACAACAAAGTTTGTATTTATAGTAAACATCGTCCAGTCAGATAGTAAGTATAGGTATTATCGTATCTTATCCTCATTTATCAACAAATCAAAGTTATATTACGTGACAACATGTATGCAGGGCCGGATTTAGGGGAGGGCAACCGGGGCGAAAGCCCGAGGCCTCCACAAGCAGGGGGCCCCCACAATAGAGACTTCGGAAATAAAAATCTATTAAATTCCAACTAGTAAACACTAGTAAAGAAAAAAATATTGCCATTTTTAGTTTTTTGAAAAAAAGTACGGTTCGCCCATAAAATTACATTTGTCAAAAAAAACAAGTTGGTCTTAATCGACTCTATTTCCAACCTGGGGGGTTATGCTCTATGACCAATTCAACGTCTTACACAGATTATGTCAAGATATCGGCGGGGAATGGGAAAAACTGTATTGGTTTTGTGAGTTTAAATTAAGAACCATTGAATGAGTGACAGTTGTTGTTTTCACTTACTCGATTTTTCACAGAAAATGTATGGCGATTGTTTTTTTTAATTATTGCCTAAACTTACGATTGGATTTGGTAAGTTACTTTGAGAAAAGTTTTCCTGGTTGGAAATAGAGTCGATTAAGACCAACTTGTTTTTTTTGACAAATGTATTTTTTTGGCCGAACCGTACTTTTTCAAAAAACTAAAAATGGCTATATTTTTTTCTTCAAAATAAAACAGAAGGTTCCTAAGAACAAAACCTTCTAACTACAAAAGAAACGGTAGCTACCCTTAAGGGGCCAAAAATACAACATATAAATTAATTGCAGTATGTGAACAATTGGTGCTCTTTAATTCTTAAACAAATCAATTATTATTGACTATTGGTAGTTTTTTCATATTTCGTTATAAATAAATTATATGTAAATAAATAAATAATGCTGGACAATTCACACAGCATTATCTAGCCCCAAGCTAAGCAGAGCTTGTGTTATGGGTATAACTGATATACATAATACAATACACTACATAGATAGATATTTTTTATTATACATAGAAAAACATCCAGAACGCCCTGAACAAATTTCTGCAGATCGTACACAAATTTGTCCCGAGGCGGGAATCGAACCCGCAACCTCCTGCGTCGCAGGCAGACCTTCGCCCACCGCGCCACAGAGGTGGTCGTTATGCAGCAAGGTTTGTAGTTTGATAGGCAAATAATTATTATTGTGACACAATTAAATGCCATCAATTATTCACGAACTTTACTACATGCAAGAAATTGAAAAAAATAATAATACATAGTAAAACATAGTCGATCAATAATAATTCATTTGTATTTGTATAATTAATTATTGAAGAATATCGATTTGATTGTCACACAAACCCCACCCCATCGTGACAAGGAGTCGAACGCTAATATTAACAATCGAGTCGTAAGTCATGATTCTCGAGATTTCTCGAGGAAAGAATGTGTCCATTGAAGTTTCCGTGCGTAATTTCGTCTTCATGTAGTTGTCTATTCTTTTATTAATATATGTTTCCAAAAGCATAATTTTCTTCAACCAGCGAGCGAGTGTGAGTTTTTTTTGCCCTCTGCCTGTCCATGTGAATCCGCAATAGAATAAAAATTGCCAGTTCGGATGGGGAATTTATAGTATATTCTGCGGATTTTACAAGCCTATTCAGCCTATTTTTCGTATTTGAGTGTCGATACGAGATACAACTGCAACGACAGTACTTATTTCCTGCGTTTTATGTCTGTACGAGTGTAAGACCCGTCGCAGCGTTGACAAGTGTCCGCTGAGTGGCGTGCTTGTAGCAGGGAATTCCAGAATTTGATACATTCTCGTGCGTCTGAGAAGCTACGAACTTGCGAACATGGTGCAACAAATCTAAATCATTTCAAATTTTACGGAGAGACCTACTAAATTATTTATTAAAAAACTCGGCAGAAAAAAATTGTTTATTTTATTTGGAAAATAATTTGGGGCGAGGCTCCTTTGTTGCCCCGAGGCCTCTGGACCTCTAAATCCGGCCCTGCATGTATGCATTGATACTGGGAGGTACTGCCATCGGCTTCGTCATTGATTTATTAAAAACGAAGATGAGGTACTGGTTGCTCGAAAGTGGAAACCTCAAATTGTGTAAAATTGTGTTCTCCCACATCAGTCACCGTCTGACCGGCGGCACGGGCGTTCGTGATTCGCGTGAAATATTGTTGTCTCAGTCTCACTTCGGTCCTAGATACGTCTTTACGTCTTTGTTCTTCTTTGTATTGCACAGGACTGTAAATATAACTGTGAGCGTATGTGTTTGCGTGTGTAACACATGCCAATTTTTAAGTAAGCGCTGGGAGAACGTAACCTATCTTCCCTTTTTAAATCAATGGGCTTCGTACTCATTTTCCTAGATATGCCAATAGTCCTTTATCAGGATAAAATTTATTATCTTAACGTCTGGTGAGTATCTGGCGTATCATCATTGACATACAACGGGGCAATGCTGCCAGCGTCTTGGGGACGCGACGACTGGTATTGATATGGACCTGTTTAGCTTTAAATATAATTTTATTTGAGTATAATCAATTATTTTTCAGATATATCAACGATTTAGATTGCATAGCATTTGCAGCGGCAAATTTCATCAATGTTTTGTTAGGTTCGATTAACATTTGCAGTTGTACTTTCAATGTTATTATTGTAAGATTCCTCATCCAATAATGATAATAATTTATTAAAAATATCTTAGGAAAAAAGGTTCACAAAAGTGTAACAATAACCTATAGGTATTCTAAGTTTATATTTGTGCCTGTACAGCTGTCTGTCGATTGTTTGCAACAGTTTTTAGTAAGCTCAATTGTTGCAGTTAATAAACATACCTACTAGTTAATTTTTTTCTATTCTTTGATAGTTAAAAAGGGTGCAATGGAATTTCATTATTCCTTGGTTGGTTGGTTACACGATTACACGCAGCATCTAGCCCTGTTAATAAATATGTATCTATCCCTTTCACATCCGTTTGTAGTGAAAAGGTAAGAGACAGACAGAGTCACACGTTGCATTTATAATTTATGGAAACCTACGTACCCTAGTTTTAGGACACAGTATTCTAGGCGTTACGCGTTCGGAATAACAATCAAAGTCGTAAAAACCCTATACAATCATTGACACGGTGTGATCTGCATAAGAATTGTCAACAATTTCGACATACATATATATTGTAGTAGCTGCGCCCCGCGGCTTCGCACGCCTATCCCACGGGAACTGATTTATGGGATAAAAAGTAAGCCTATGTGTTATTCCAGGCTTAGAACTACCTGTATGCAAAATTTCAGCCCGATCCGTTTAGTAGTTTTTGCGTGAAAGAGCAACAAACATACATACATGTTTACAAACTTTCGCGTTTATAAAATTAGTAGGATTTGTTTGAACGAATCGGGTCACTAGATAAAGATGTTTATTTTAATTTTTTATTGATTTTATCGACCGAATGTGACGCGTTGGGAGATGGTCAGCCTTCGACGCAGGAGGTTGCGGGTTCGATTCCAGTCTTAGGACAAAATGTTCGTACAGTCTGCAAAAATAGTCCTGGGTGTTCTGGGTATTTTCTATGAATGTACCTATAATATACAAAAATATTTATTTACATAAACATAATCTATAAAGAAAATAAAAATATATGTCTGTATTGTAACTCTATGTATTGTATGAGAAAATATATTTTTTTTAACGAAAGAAAAGGGAAGGGTTCGGTTTTAAGAAAAGGGTTCGGTCTATTAGGTATAATTCCTGGAAAGTCTAGCCTGTCTGTGTGACTGAGTGTTCATTCCCCGAATGTCTAACTCTCCAGACGTCCAATTTCCTGAAAAATACCCAGAACACCCAAAACAAATATCTGCAGATTGTACAAACTTGCCCCTAGGCGGGAATCGAGCCCGCAACATTCTGCGTAGCAGGCGGACCTTCGCCCAACCACATCTGCATCGTCAATACAAGACAAACCGCCTGACTTCTGACGCTATTAAACTACCTGCCATAAAGTATGTGTACCCAGCAAGGATATATTTATTATGTTATTCAACGCACGATTATCCAAACCTTGACACATCAGATCCAGTACAAAGGAATCAATGCAGTATGCAGATTGCAATGGAATCTGAATTTACAAGACGACCTGCTTGCATTTCATTGCATGGTAATGTTTCAAAGCAAGGATAGTGGATAACTTAAGGTTTTCACTTTACCCTACTACCGAAGCGACTGAAATAAAAAATATGACTTTATATCCATGTGTGTATAGTTTGACCTTTTCAACAGACTTAAAAAAATTGAGGAGGTTATCAATTCGACTGTATGTTTTAACCAACTTCAAAATAAGGAGTAGGATACCAATTCGACTGTATGGTTATGTATGGTTGCAAAATAAACGCCTTTTTACTTTACTTTACTTTACTATTTTATTTTTATGTTTGTTACCTCAGAACTTTTGACTGGGTGGTCCAATTGTCATGATCCTTTTTTATATGAAAACTGGTGCTACCCGTGTGGGTGGTCCCATTTTAATTTTGTTCAGTTCTGACTATGGGATCCATGAAAATTCATAAAAAACTATAAAAATTGAAGTCGGTTTATAGTTTTTAAAATTAATTATTATCACTTAGATAATATATAGTTATTGTATACTCTAGCAGTGCCTTGCGGTTTCACCTACATATATCATTCCCTGAAAAGTACGCTTTTTAATGAACAAATATTTTTTTTCAATAGAATCAGTAGATTCGGAGCATATTCCATGCAAACAAACAAACAAACAAACAATCAAATCTTTCCCCTTCATAATATAAAAAAATATAATTATAAGTAAATAAAAGGGATTTGATTTGACTAGGTCATTTGTAATCTTTTAACCAAGTTCAATAAAAGGAGATTCTATGATCGGCTGTGTGTGTGGTTTTTTTTATTTAAGTTCTTCGATTATTCCTTCAATTGTAGACCGATTTGGATGATTTTTTTGCTATTGTATAGTATAGACAATGATCCCGAGATTGTCCGATACAAATTGTATTCCTGAGATATTGATATTCGTCTCGCAAAACTAAAAACACAGTGTAAATGCCAAGAAATTTGAAGTCGCTATTAAAACTTTGGTGTTCTTTCAACACAAATAAGGTTCGTAATTAACCCGCTGCCCGTAATAAGTTTTTAAAACCAATCTAATTCTTCTGAAGAAGAACCAATGTTCTAGCTAGATTAAGCTAAATCTGGAATGATCTGATAATTTCTGCTAGTTTCATACAACAAACAACAACGGTTTCGCAATCACCAAGCATTCAGCAATCAACTTCATCCAAACCGGTTGCATAACTCAGATAATTGTTTTCTGTGGACTGTCGCGGTAATTAGCAACGAGAATACCACTTATTACAACAAATGTAATAGGATTTACAATCATCTGCTTCATTATTATTCTGTCTCTTTTAAATATCTCTGTTTATTTGAACGCTGTATGCCAAAGTAATATGTAACGTTGACATCTACCTGTTCATCGCAATAATTATTCTGAAATTCTCATGCGGTAAATAATAATAATTATTGTTAATAATAACTATATTTAAACTATTGTATTAAGTTTTTTAGAATCATCTCGACTCGACAAAGCAAATACTTCTACCCACAGCAAAAAACTAATCGTTCTCAGCGATGCGGAATTCTTGTTTTGGTCGAGCAGAGTGGAATGGAATGGAACAGCTGTTTCTGACATCTCAAGTACCAGGCTCACATACCCATGACTGTTGCTCGTAGTACGCGGCCTGGAATGTTCTTGTACGAAGTCGAGGAGGGAGTCTGGCAGCGGTGCGGAGGGGAGGACCACCGGCAGGGGGGCAGGCGCGGGGACCGGCGGCGCCGCCACCGGCCGCAACGGCGACACCGCCCGCACCACGCCGTTGACTCCGTTGCTGACGCCGTTGATTCCGTTGACGCCGTTGATTCCATTGACGCAATTGACGCCTTTCCGCGGCGACACGGCCGTCACCACGCGAAGCGACACCGGCGACACCGGCGCTATCGGCTCTTCCTCTGCAAACAAAAAAAATCCTCGTTACTTTTATCTAATCATCGATCTCACACGAGAATAACGTTTTGTACACATAAGCTCCCGATCGACGCTTGTCAAACCCGTGTCAACCGCTCGTCCGCGGCTGCAATCCGTGGCGGTAAAATACCAGGCGAGCAGAACTTGCTAGGAGTTGTACGAGTCGCGGCGGAAAGCAAGCGCGTGGCGTGCGAGCGAGATAGCGTGACGTGCACGAGGCCGTCCTGTACTACTATTTATCGACAGTGAACGTTATCGCTAAAGAGATAAAGCTCCTAATAGTCTGTCGAGTTGTACGATCAGTCACGCTGCACTGCCGAGCGAGACGGGCGCTAATAGCCGTTGGTTAGAGCGAGACAGATACGAGGGGGCGTGGCATGACCGGTAAATTACGTCAGTACATGTGGTTACGCGCGTGTTGGGTTTGTTTGGCATTTGTAGTAGGTAGGTTGTTGCCACGCCGAAAATCAGCTGCTCGCTGCCAGAAAAACAGTGACGCGTAGCCGACCGTAAAAAATCGACAGAGGCGCTACTGGCACCGTTCGTCGAGGGATATCTTTTTATTGATTCATTTTCTAGGTGTTGCCGTTCCTAACCGAGAAAATGTAAATAAGATTATTTTGGAACACAGTTGTTTAATTTGATCCAGACAGCTGTAAACAAATTATACCTACATCGACTGACTAGACATGCTACCTACTTACATTTGTTTATTGCTGCAAAATAAACCTTGCAACGAGTTCTGATGACTTGTTTTTGCAAAACTCAAGACTCAATGACGAAATAATACCTAGAACCAAACCTAAGATCAGTCGTAACGACTACCGAGACTTGAGTATTGTTATTCAAATATTTTAATGTTACACGTGTAGGCAAATTTTAAGTTTAACGATGGAAATAAATTAAGCTAGTTAATATTGCCTACGACAGGCACATCTACTCTTATTATATTATAGAGAAGAATACCCAACTGTCCATACTCAAACAGCTAGCAAGACAAAGGATTGAGTCCAATCCAAGAACCATTTTCATTGTAACATTGTAAGAGCCATCTACGATCGCATAACTACTTATAAATAATATTATTAAAATAAAACCGATAAAAAGTGTCAAAATATTTATCGGTGGAAGTATTTTAGAACACAGAGGCTCGAGAATACGAAAATTCAGAGATAGAAGAGATATGGGGATATCTCTTCTATCTCTGAATTTTCGTATTCAATCTGGTCCGCTTTGTTTTCTAATTGTATTAGAGGAAAAATTTCAAACTCATCGAAACTAATGATCTAAAATTGTTAGGCATTAAATATCTATTCAGTAGCCAACGCCTATTTTAGTCTATACAACACCGGCGATATACTAGAGAAACATAATATATCGTAGGGGTAGTGACCGATAAAACAATACAGTGAACTAAGAATTATCCGATTTGGGCTAAGGTGGCGGGGTCTATAATCGCTTGACTTTGACGTAACCTGACTTTGTGATGCTTCGAGAATTATAATGCAAGTTCTATTGAATCTCTGGCTTTCTCTTATTAGGTAAAGGATGAATGGGCCTGGCCCTTAGGTGAAAGAAGTAACCTAACCTTATAAAACGCGTGTACGGAGAAATCGCTCTCGATAAGGTTTTTTTTTTAAATAACTTCGAGTAACCAAAAAATTTTTGATAAGTACCACCCTTATCTTGGATCATATAGTGTGTTGATGACTTTTCTGGTTTCAAATGAGACATGTTTTGCATGCGGGTACCTATTTTCTTCATTGTTGAAATATCGGTTGTTCTATCTAGGTACCCAAATCTATATATATATATATATTTCTTACAAGTTCTAACAGGGTCTAACTCTTATGTTACTGTAAAGCTCTATAATTAAATTGGGTCCTATATAAAACAAATAGATATAAATATTAAAAGACTGACTGCCGATGACGTCAAAGGGAGTGCCTAATATCTAGTATAACGCTTGTTTCTCACATCAGTACAGTTTTATGAAAATCTATGTATGCCTCATAGACCGGTTCAACAAAGTTTAATTCAAAACTGTTTATCCGACTTTTATGTAAAATAAATCTTTAAACCAATAATCAAATTCAAATGTAAAATCAGCCACGCCATTCACAAGTCACTGAAACTTAATTTTAATAGAACCATGAACTGTTTTCGTGTCACCATAGATTTGAATTTATAAAAACTGTAGATGAATGCTTTACATCCTGTTTTATGTAGTACACTAATTTCAATCGCATCAAACGCTTGGGCTGTGCTTCCAAATTATCACTCATAGCAAGCCGATGCCATTATAATTTAGTAGTTCTAGTTATAATTCAACCCGAATCCCAACCTAATCGTACACTAGCATAGCATTTAGCAGCCAAGTAAATACTGCAATAAACTTTAGGGTTGAAATTGAGTACCATTTTGCAGATGATGAGTCTGGAACGAGATAATTCAATCTGCCACTGACGTGATGAGATATTACGCCTTTTTATATTTGTTTTTGACATAAAGAATACACAATTATGTTAATAAGGCTTATTAGCTGTCGAACGCAGGCACCAGGGTGGCATAACTTGACAGAGGGTGGTGGTTATGCAACTGGTTGGGTAGTGTGCGTCAGCGGGCCCTCTAGGAGTTTCGCTGCTGATATTTATCTGTGGCGCTGGTGGGAGGCTGGGTGGACCTTCCTATCGACCTTGGATCCCGTACATAGCCTGTACTACTTATTCCATGACCTAGTTTTCAGACGGAAAGTTGATTGGATTTGCTGAGGGACGGTTCCCGGAATCAAAATAACTACCTAATCGGTTTATTTTTAGCTTTGCTGAAACTTTTAAAATGATTGACGAAGTTTTTAATAACAACCCTTAAATTACCATTAAATCTAAAAAGCTGCATAAAAAGCTTTTAACAACTCAGCCCACTGAAATGAACAAAATCTGCGTATTAAACTCCTATACCTAATAATCACACTCAGAAATCGCAAACCACGCAACCGGTTTCACGCGGTGACACAAGAAATAATTTATGCTCCTGTTGTGCTATGCTCGCCTGGTAAGAGGCGCATGGAAGCGCGCCTACGACCGCGAAACACGCGAGTCAGACACGCATACACCAACATATAACCTGTATTACAGAGCAATAAGGTCTATATCACCACTATTGTATTAGTGTTTCGAATGTGTAGCCTCCCGCAGTGTGTACGCACATGTGAGTAAAATGGCGCGGCGTTGTAGGTTCGGTATCAATGACTTTCCAACGGCATAGAAACTATCATTGTCTGGGGCTAGTAGAAAACGACTAGCTAATTTGTCATGAAATAACATACTACAAATTGTTATGGATATAAACCGATGTAGATTTGTTAGTCTTATTTCCTGTAAGGTGTGGTTGTTTTCAAATATGGTATGAAACAAAAGTAAAAAAAAAACTCTATGAAGAAGTAAATGACCTTAAAACTCAAGGGGGCTTTACGACACCAGTTTCTTTAAATCACATAGGCAGTGTTGGCTCAGCCATTGGCACGAATAGGAAAGGATTGGGCAGCATTGAAAATTTTGACATATACAAAAAAGTACGGTAAACTTTAAAAGAAAATAGAGCACTGAGAGTTGCGAGTTCTTGGAATATCAGTAGAATTACGAAATAATCCAAGTAACGTGACAATTTAGGTGGAGAAAAGAACCGTTATCCTACAATATTCTAGACATCGAACGGCAACGAACAAACGATAATACCTACGAGTAATAGCAACCAACACAACACGTGTTTATATTTTCCGTCTGTCACAATCATAACATAGGTACTCGTAACATGACCGTGATAATACTAGCACCAGACGTAATAATAATTAACCTTCACGATTATTATAATTAGTTAATCATAAACGCCTGAACAAGCATTGTTTTTTTATAACTTGTGCCTCCAATTTGTTACTACAAATTTTGTTTGAACAATGTTCAATATAGGTACCTACCTAAACATAATTTGCAGGTTATTGACATTTTCATATTTATGTATAACTTAACACATAAATGAATGAACCTAAATTTGGATAAATACTAAATAACAAAAAAGATTACCTATATATTTTATCAAATTTACTTTTTATCCCTGAACAGCAAAAGTTAAAAAACTTAGGTGCAAAATCATCGTTAATCCTTTTGCCACACTAAATGTAGGTGCATATTTCTTGGTTGATTAAAAGTTCGTTCAAACCATTGTCAAAGACATGTTTCCAACATAAAGGAATAAAAACTTAACACAATGAACAACTTCATTTCCATTTTCAATTCGCTTTAAACAGAAACAGCACCGACATAACAGCGCGCATTCCAAAGGTACCTATCGGAACAAACGCGCAAGTCAGCGCAACACGTTATTGAGTTGCTGCAATGTGCAGCACTGGCCTCCACAGGGTAGGGAGACTATGGGTTTGGGTGGTAAAGCGGATAGGGGGCGAAGGGCAGTGTTGCCAGATAATCTTTAGTGCTGTTGCAAAATCAAAATGCACTAGAAACGCAGAGCTGTTTCATAGTCACCCTTTGCAAGGTATGTAGTATTTAGTTAGATCATCTTGTTTGAGATAATGTTGATTCATGCTTTTCGACTGTATAAGACAAAAAATTTACAAGCAGAGAATCGCCTTGTGAATGGAGAGAATGTCGATGCATGCTTTGCCTTGATGCAGTTAGCAACACAGGGGAGAGGAGTCAAGGGGGGCAGTGGCACGTGACTGGCCGTCACGCGGCAAGCACTCGCACTGCACCCGGGGGAAAGGGAAGCGAGACGCGGAATGCCGCTCGCATCGCCACCTCGCTTTACCCCCACTTGTACACTCTCTCCGCTTTATGCCGCCCTGGTAGTTGGAAGTCATCGGATGGCATGGATTCCTTTGATTCCAGCAAATTAAGGTCTACGAGCGAGCAAGTGGAATACCGCGACAATTTTTAGCCCGGTTCAAAAGACTGAAAAACCTGCGAGTTTTTAATCCTTCAGAAACGCTGATCTAGGCCAGCTCGTTAGAAACAGACGATTTGCAAAAAATTTGCAAGTGTTTGCTTCGAAATTATCGCAATGTCAACACTCTCTCGTATGTGAGACGCGCGTCGCTCCACATTTCCACAGCGAACGTTACATGACAATCGCATGGCACGTGTAAACCATTCAATGATATATTTGGTTCCGGCATTGCGGCGACCGCTTTGTTTCTTGATACGAAAATGGGACTATGCATCATCATGGAATAGTTCAGTATAGGAGTATACGTACTATTCCACGGAAAGATGAGACAAACGCTATCGCTTGCGTCGACAAAATCTTGGGGATTACAGATGCTAGTAATGTTTTACGTCAAGCAATAGAGCATGCTTGCAATTAATGCATCAGAGGAAGCACTAGTTCTAGAACTAGACACAGATAACAACTCCGAAGTGGGTGCGAAAGATATAAAACTATCGAAGCAAAAAGAGACGTTATAACCAACAGCAGAAAGCTACAATTTCACATACAAATGGCTATACTATTATGACGTATATACGACAATACAAACGTCTAAAGTAAATAGAGACGTTATTACAAACGACAGAAAGTTCAGTATCTGAGAACCGCCTTGGTATACAATGACGTAGTAGTAATCGCTTTGTAAAAGTAAAACAAAAGAAAACACGATAAGATAACGCCCATGAAAACAAATGTGGTTCAGATGTTGTTTATGAAATAAATGTGGCTACTTTATTCGTAGTCTGAAAACTGTTAACATGCAAGCTAATACTAGTAGTAACGAAGGTAATATGGCGAGCATGTGCGCTTTTTGCAGATTTTACCGACATTGTTGTTCAGCTGCTAAAATACTTTAAAAAAATGCGGTGTCGTCGTAATTTTTGATGTTTTTATTTATTTACCTTGTTTTAAATAAGGATCACCTTGACATATACTAGTAGTAGGTCCTGGTTCAAACAACTAATTTAGTACCTACGTATAACATAACATCAGTCGCTTGTTATGTAACAGTGAGGCAAAGCGACGTCCATCTTTATTGGATTACGAGATTATGCCGATGTGTGCGAAGCATCCGTTACGTAACGTTATTGTTGTTTCGTTCTTTAATTGTTTTACGATGAATCGAATACGGATGCGGTATTACAGGAGTAATTGGGTTTAAGATAGGATTAAGAGTTGTTAGTCGAATGATAACTTTTTGACAAAACGGTCTTTATAGTATGATCATAATACCTCTACAATGACGAATTTCAATGTTTAGTGAAATCCTGGTAGGATACTAGATAATATACTTTTTTATTGAAAAGCATCATTTTGTCTCTAAAAAGTTTCAACAAAATGATGAAGGAACTAATCATAAATCTAAGACGCCAGACATTGGCCTTGCTAACCGTGCCTGCCTGTCACGTTACTATAAGCAAGGCCAAAATCCGTTTGCTGCGATGAAATCTGTAGAACCTCTCAAAGCTATAAAGGACAAAACATTCTTATATACGTTATAGAAAGCAGGCATAAATACAATTGAAGAGAATCTTTGATCCAATCAACCGCTTTTTAGAGGCAAAAATATCTAATGGAGACCCCTGAATGCGACGCGTCTTACGGTAAGGTAAACGCTAAAGTAAACAAACTTAACCCTCGTCAAAATATAGTAGAGAAGCCAAATTTCACGAATCTTTACATTTTTCTTCCTTCCCGGCAATTCATTTCCCGGACAACAGATTCAACAACTTTAAAAGATAGTAAATAAGGTAAGTTTCACGACACTTTACAATTTTCTTTTCAATTTCAATTTTTTTTTCGATTCAACAACGTTGAAAAGTTATGAACTAGTGCACTATTGAATGTGAATTTCAAGTCGTGCTGTTTTAGATCGTTAGCAAAAGGGATAAAACACGCCAATTTGTAACATTTTTAGAGATGCTCTGGAGTATGATATACTGCAGTGACCGAATTGGCAACATAATTACGAGAGTTAACTGAAATTGCACGACAGTGTATAACAGACATAAATGTCACGCACAAAATGTTCCTTGCCTCTGACAAGAGTCATATGATTCACAGATTCAATGATTTAATTCATTTGGTGCAGGTATGCTGACATCATACTAGGATACGCCAGAAGGTCGTGGAAAGAGAGATTGCGTGTCAATACGTGATCAGAAAAGTGTTCGTAGGTTACACGCGTAGTCGCGTACCAACGTGGCCTTGAAGCTTTGTGAGCGGGGGTATACTATGCAATAGTAGAGTACCCACGAGTATTTTGTTTTGATTTGTACGTAATATTCTATGTATGTAATCTTCTTTAACTTATTGTTATGAGGGGTAAATAAAGGATGCGTGAAATGTTATATGAAATCTTCAGATGTAGTTAGGTGGTAACTTTTAGAAGTAGTTTCAGAAGAGTTTATGATCAAGGATCACTATAAATTTATTATATCTTGTTAAAGACCAGGATCGGGCGCATCCCACTCTCCTATCAAATATTTGATAAATTAATTCGCAGAACAACGGTCAAACCACTCTCTTCATAAAATATTTACTTTACCAGAAATATAGATCTCGTATTTATAACCAGACGGTGGCGTCGATGGACTGCGGATATAAAATAACGCAAAAAATTTAGACAACATAAACCTGACAGGCGAATGTATAATAAATAATATCTTGACACGCTCCACGCTTGATAATTTGTTTCGTGGATGGGCGTGTGAGCGCCGCTCTTGGGTAGTCGTGCAAAAACGACACGAGGTCAACAGTAAGGTCGTTTCGTTATGCAGTTGCATTCACCGACGCACCCGGTAAAACATCAGCAAGTTTAACGTAATAAATATCCGTAATAAACTTACCTAAGTACTCTTTGATCCATTTCTTCTTTGGTGGCGCTTTGATGAGTTCTGACTTAGTTGCTTTGACTTCCGGCTTCGCAGGGCTTACAATCTGCGTTTCGTGCGAAGTGGAGGGGAGTGCGTAGTCTGGTACGCGGGGCACAGGCATATAGGAACTGATCGTTGGCTGCGGCAAGAGACCGTATCCATTCAAGGCCACGCCATTCAAGGGTATTTGGTGCATGTGGATCGGCTGGTACTCTTTCAGCGTTACAGGGATGGGCTCTACAATCTTGCCGAATTCAGTCTCTCTTGTGTTAAGGGCTGTAGTGTGGACGGTGTCCGTGTAGTAATCGGCCGGGGTACCCATCGCGCCGAAGTACTGAGGCTCCCTACGCCCAGTAATGTAGCTGGCAGTGTCCAGAATTACGTCGGAGGTTTCCATATGTATACCCATTCTACGATAGGCGGTAGTACTTGTTAACTACCAGTCCGCATTATCACAGTCTCACTTACGTTCTAATCATTACTAATGTTCACTTTGTTAAAAGTTGTTCTTTGAAATCACTTACAGCTCATTTTGTAGAACTTGACGTAGAACGCGTTACTGTTAAATTATTAATAAATGTTAAAAAAAAACTGCGAAGTATGTAAAAATTGTGTGTTTAGATGAACAAAGAAATCGATCGACATCAAAGAAAACCTTAATGCGCCTGCAAAGGCCTCCTCGCAAACAAAGGCATACAAAAAATTGAAAATGTTTTCTTAAAAATTAGAAAACATTTTCAATAATACAGACTTTTGACGCAACCGCTGTTTTACACAAAAGATTGTGTAAAGAAGTTTAAAAACTTGAGTAAATTTAAGAACTTTGCTGTTCTAACGTCGCTGAAGGTGGGGTTGTGTAATATTATTATGATAATATTACACGTTAAGGAACGAGCTACAGGAAAATCGTATAAATATAATTAATGAACAGTCGCCATGAACTCAGAAGAAGCCATATTATGATGGACTAGTCGAATTCAAATCAATACTACAGCGTACTCTAACATATTCGCACCAATGACAACGGGCATGTGTGAGTGTGAGTCAGGCTGTCGGCAAGAATGGTCGTTACTGCGCTGGCGGAGTTGGCGCGATTAGTACCCGGCGCTCAACAAGTGATGGGGGGAGAGAGCATGGCGCGACGGCACGTGCACTACCCCCTCCCCGCACTTGCCACTGCCACAGACGACGAGCCACCTCCACACGTATCATGCGGCCCTGGTACAGCGGACGATTCAATTGGCAGACACAGTGGATTCAATCCGAACAAAACAAAGACCGAGGCGGCGGGGGGACGGCGGCGTTTAGATGCCGGCTGATAATGTCTGAAGACGCAAGTTACGGCGATGATGACGAACCAACCAATTAAGAAAATCATTTAAAGCTTACAATAAATTGAAAATTGCTGAAGCTTTACAAAAATTTGCCAATAATGATTCAAACTTCATACGTAACCGAACCCACGGTTATTGGTATGACTAATACTTTAGTGCTGACGCACCGGGACGAGACGAATGGGAGCTGAGATGCGAATTTTGAATTGGGCGTGACAGTCTAAAGAAAGTGAAACAAGGAACAGGTGTTTGTTTTAGCGGATCGTTCGTTATCGGTTACTCAGCGATAACTACACGTGCCGGCTACGCTGCTGATATCACACACGCAAACATTGAGGACTTTAACAACATACGAGTAGATTACGACTACGATTCTGCCGCGTGTATACTATCTAACGTCATATTCGAAAAGACATTCCAATTTTATCAGCACATAGTGCAAATGAATCTATTAAAGTTACCGAAAATGAAGAGAATTATTCTAGACGAGAGAATAAACTTAGGAAACATTGAAACGTAGGCGGATAAACAGTTTAAAGATAGCGACAACAGTGGATAATAAAGAGGAGTAGGTCAACCATGATAGGTTCTGAGTAAAGTCTCAGCGTAGAGCTAACGCGAATGCACACACGCGCAAGTTTTATAAGCTACCTACACAAACTGTGACACGTGTCTGTTTATTATTATGTAACAGTTAGTTACTAGTTACCTACTCGCGTTTACCTAGATGTTAGGTTTAAATATGTTATTATTGCCGTTGAGTTAAATGAATGACAAATATGTTATATGGCGGAAATCAGATTTCTAAAAAAGAGTCAGGCAAGGTACTACACTAGGTCCAATATTTTTTCTTGTTTAAATCATGGACCAAGTCTTATTATGACCTGTATAGAACAAACAAGGCCGGAAAAAAATCCGTTAGGGTTTGACACAAACAACACCCACTCAACAGAACAAAACAAAATTTCTAATGTTTAGGGAAAAAGTTAATACAAACGAATGGTATAACAATAAGGATAAAATAGACGCCCCGTAACACCTAAGAAGCTAAGCAGCAATAAAGGCTGCGAACAAGTCATGCCGTCTGCATTTACAATTGAATTGCGCAAAAGTAGTTACAAATACCGATGAGTTGTGTAACAAACATTTAATATTACCTCCTCCGTAAGAATCTGTTACCAGGGAGAACGGACGGAACGTACTTTGACATTCTGATTGTACTGAAATCATATCTGACGAAGTTGAGTAAAGTAAAACTAGTTTGAACCATAAGGATTATGATAATCAACAAATCGAGTTCAAGTTCACATAACGATAACGTTATAATAATCACAGCCACATAAAACAATGGAGGGAAACGAATCTATATTTTATACAGGAACAAACAATATAAGTGTGGCAACTCTTAAGTTTTCCCATCCAGTGACAGTCGTAAAAGATAACTATAAAGGGAATAGTTTCACAGGCTTCGCTGCTAAACATTTAGGAACCGACAGCGAAATAAAAGAAGTGAGTGAGAGTTGGGCAATAAATTGTAATTTAGCAAAGATTTTATAATGGGACCCAGAAGTATCTATAGACGAAGTATCGTGATGTAAATGAAATACCATGCAAGTATTGCTTGGGAGTTTCTCAACCTAGCCAATTAAGCCCCAAAACGTCACATTATGATCGTCATATCACAAAAACATACATAAAGAACATTGTAAACAAGAGTTTCTTCAGTATAAAGAGTATAGCGAATTTGGGACACATCACTAAACCGAATCCTATTGCAAACAAACTGTAAAATCGACGAGATACAATTTTCGGATGTTTTCTATCAAGCGCTCTATCTATTTTACTATTTACACAGTCAAGATTATAACATACTCTTTTTAACAGCATCAACAATCATTCAAGTATCAAAGTGAAACGACGTTTATTGTTGCTATGTCCCTACAATTGCATAATCAATCATTGATCAATTGAAAAAATGATTATTTTTATCTATAAAACGAAACCCTCTACGTGACAAAAGTGATTCCACTTCACCTGTACGTATACAGTTCTTACAATAAACAACAAGTAAACAACTCGGAGGAATGTCAACAAGAATAGAAGAATGGTTTTTGTCTTGCTAATACCTACGAAACGTTAGTTGAATTTAACTGTTCATTTCGAAGAGAATCAATTTGTGGATGAGATACCGATAAGGCTATGGTATAGAGAATATTTTCATTGATCCCAGGCTCACACGGTGACATCCTGTGCATTCAACTATAGGACGTCATTGAGATCGGAGCTCGCCCGGTCACAAAAACTGGCTAACAAAACGGCTATCGATGCGATAAAGACAGCTGCTTACGTATTATAACTATAACAGAGTTGCCATGGAAAATGTTATGCAAGATTTATTACAAAAACCGAGGTTTTCCGACAAGATCGTCTATTAAAATTCAGATATAACTTCAAGACAAAATAAACCTGTCCGAGTCCATTGATGTCGATGGATTTGTGAGCGCGCATGAATGAAGACAATGCCGTGGAGTCGAGATAGCACGAAGAGGCTTGGCAGAGGCCCGGCCTTGCACCGCCAGGGGGCCAGTCGGCCTCCTGGCATGAAGGTCGGTGCAGCAGCGCACGTGGGGCCAGGTGCCGCCGACCTCGCGCTATCTCGTCTCGCCGCTCGAGGTCACGATGATAACGCACGCTATTTTCGACAAACGCCGGCAGCTCGACCGCCGTCGCGTTCGTGACCGTCGAAAACGCAGTCGAACAGAGAGAACTCCCGAAACGGAAGCGCGACTGGCTGCGCGGGTGTTATGCGCGAGGCGACCGCCGCCGACGCGATACGCTCGACGACTGATCGGCGTGCGTGGAGTGGAGCGGACGGCCGACCCGGAGGAGGCGAGAGGCGGGAGGTGCGCGACCTCCGGTGTCCGCGCGAGTGAAACCGCCGCCCGAATCGCAAGGGGGGCGACGGCGGCGCGGGGCGAGCGTGCACGCGGTCGAGCGCAACGCTCGCTGCACCGCCGCCGCGCGCCGAGAGCGGCTTTACATAACGCTGCACGCGCACTCCGCTCGCCGAAACGAGGTCGCCGCACACCCGTACGACACTGGACACCCGCAGAATTTAAAGAGCCTCTCGCCGCCGGTGCCGCCGACATCGGCATTAGCACGCTGATGACGTGTGCGGGAGCTGGTCAGAGTCACTGAACCGGCGGATAAGGTGAATGGAACGGTGCAGCCGATGCGAGAGCGATCTAGCCGCAAACGTAGGAGTCGAGTAGGTAGCTCGCCATTCCATATGCACGCCGACGTCTAGCTTTCTAATAAAACGCAACGAACCATGCCAATGGCGCTGCTGTTGATAGGCTTGTGCAAATGCAAACAGACGATCTATAGGCATCAAATGAACCCAGGCAGGCTCAAAAGAAAACGCACAATAATTTGGGTCAGACAGTTAGTGCGCAAACTGTTGAAGAAAACGAGGAGCTTGACATGACATCATGCGCTGAATCACCGATACGGAGCCCCAGAGGCTGCGGTTGTTTATCCATTGAAACATGGTGCAAAACAGTACGCAATAGGCGAGCACGAGCTTACGTCAGGGACTCTAATCTTTCTAATAGGATTTCTCCATGTGGCGTTTTACGAGCAACGCTTGCCCTCCTACGCGGCGTTGCTAGTGGCACGTGTTATCTCGATATATCTACACTGCACGTTATAGCTTAGTTTATGAGATGGACGACTATGAATAGAGACGGTAGGTATATGGTATAACTGCAACGAAACCCTGAACTGCAAGGTACGGAAGCGGAAGGATCAAATCGAGATTTTATTATGATGCCATGAAAGGAGTTTCACTGCAAAAACACGAGCAATAAATCAAAAAGTGAAGACCGCGTGATTTTACAACGTTCCAGGATCTAAAGTAGCCAGTCCAAACGCAGTCTCAGAACAAAACGATGGGAAGACTTAAAAGACAACAAATTAAGCAAAACGCATCTCTTCATTTGACCTAATGATCTAAATAGCTTTGACATTGACCTAACCTAACTAGGGTGGCAATAGCAAGGGGAGGTCGTGTAAGTCACAGGAGCGCAAATCCGCTTGTTCCGAGGGGAAAGTGCGCCGGGCGAGGGGAGAGACGGGGGAAGGCGCGACGCATGCGTGCGGCGGCTGACCTTGGCTCGGTGCAGCATGCATACCAGGAGGGGCCACCTTACCCCCCTCCCCCCGCTCCGGGGAACACCGATCCCTGCCGGTTTAGCAGGTTGCTGCGATGCTACCTAGCGTGCCTAGATTCTATTTCTGGAAACCAGGACTTCAACACGAAACATTGATTTTGTGTGAACAAAGGAAATATGATAAGGTGCATCTTGTTTTCTCTCTGTCTGTTAGAAAGTTCTAGAACGAAGACATTTAAATGCAGAAACCAATTGTAAGAAAAACTAAGTGACAACTGGTGGTCTGATAGCTGAAAAGTGCACTGTAGGTACTACAGTTTGACCTTGAATTCAATGGAACGTAAGATTTAACTAAGGATCTATGTGTAACATAATGTACTTTAATTCTGAAAAGAACCACGCCAAAACAAATCTTTTAAATTGAAAAAAGGTATCATTCACAAGGCCTCAAACAAACTTGGAGGAGCCTACAGCCATTTGTCACGTACCGCGAAGCAAACACAAAAGCGAACTCTCATTAACGGGCGAAAGTATACGTAGCGGGGTAATTGGTTCAACACATACCTACACACACAAGCTTACGTATATATCAAAGGTATTTGTCAAGGAAATAAACATATTAACTATACCTACTAGTTATTATGGTTTGCTTGCATGTGCAATGGTTTAACTTATGATTATGACGTGTGCTTTTGAGCTTGTATTAAGTGGTAACTATGTGATGTGATGACAATGAGTCTTGTAAAGTCTCATCTTACTTTGGGCGAACACGCTATGCCAGTTAGTAAGATAAGGGTTTTTTATTATTCTGGCTTTTGCTGGGTTTTTCCTTATCAAGCTTCACGTTACCCAATTTCTAGGGACATGGTTGGTAGGATAGGAAGTGAAGCATGGAATAAAGGAGAATCATTTTGCAAGGGAAATATTGATCCTGTTCATTTCCCTGAAATGTTTTTGTCCTGTTTAGGTGCTGCCTATGATTCACTAGAGGATAACGTGATATAAGCGCATCACACCTTTTGCTACCAATGACTTCTTTGTCATTAACGAGCAGTTACTACAAATTTCCTTATCATCGTGTCAGCTTCTAGAAAGACCTGAAATGAAGTCTGTATGACCGTTTGCAACTTCGAAGTAATTAGTTCGGATGCCTGCGCGGCGATGCGAATCACCAAGGCTCGTATAAGGTCGTCGGTACAGCGGACAGAATGGTGAAAGGACCGACCTCGGCATCTCCTACTTACGGCCCACACAGGTTAAATAATATCATGTTATAGGTGTCTCACTTGGACGTTTTAAAACGACATGTGATTATGACTTTGCTTTGTAAGTGAGTTGAATCATCCAGTAGGATTTGTTTCTCGTGAATAAACTTGATGCACACTTGGATGCGGAAAACATAGAACTGAGGAGTCTGGTAAGAATCCTAAGAGCCTTTGCCTTTGCCATATCTACCAGCAGTGAAACGACGATGATGGTGAAACTCATTTTCGAACAATAAGGTATATAAGAAAATCAAAGAACATCATAGGTATTCAAATTTAACATTCTCATCAAAAGTTTCGACCCTAATGGGATTTAAGTGTTCACCTACAGTTTTAATTGCTAATGCGTTTAGTTTGCCAATTATAGCACAAGTCCTTGACGTTAAGGCTCAAAAGAAAGGTCCTCTATATTGGGGGATATCACGCCATGCAATGAAATATTGTTATGATTGTTCCTATTATTGTGATCTCATTTATACATAATAATTACGATTATTAATTAGTATCTGTATGAAATTGGACGCATATTAAAGCAGACGTAAAACTTCAAACAAAAGGAACGTAAAACTCCGTCAATAAAGTGAAGATTATCACTAGCACTACAACTCTGCGCTACCGACTGGACTAAGGACGTAGTATATTGAACTGTGCGACTGCTACGCATTCTGCGGCGCAAGGCCTCGCCGACTCGCATTGTGCGTCTGGGGTACCACTTACACGGTTATGAGCGCCTGGTAGTTTTGCCTGACTCTGACGAAATTCTGTCTGGCGAATGAATATAAGGCAGAGGCAGACATGAGAGGATAAGAAGGTAGATTTAACAGGAACTGTGAATTTCTGTAATTTATCTATAAATGTACTTTTTTAAAAATTATAATAATTTTCCATAGGCATTGCTTATGTATAGGACAAGAAACGGTCGGTGAAAAACACCGTTATTTATACATTTTCCATGAGTTCAATTCTTAACCTGCAAAGTTATAAATGATGAAGCAAAAGTTATAAATTTTGAAGCAGTATAATATAACCAATACTCAGTCCGCAGGCCGCGGGTCCTATCATGAGCCTGTCTTTGACCTCCCTAAATGGATCCACTTCTCAATTTTCCTGTCCAATAAAGCCTGATCTTACGCGATTAAGTTAGCAAAGGCTGTGTTTATTCAACGTGTGGGTTATGCCGATCTGATATTTTTACACCAATATTTTTTTTGCAAATCTATATTTGTTTTACCCGAATTCCCTTTCCAAATTGTTCTTTGTTATTTTACTTTATCAATTTCGTTTAAGCTATTCTCGATTAAATTACTATAAGCATCGAAATAACATTTCTAAACGGTATTTGCGTTGTTGTTTTAAGTTTTAGATCGAAATTTGCATTTCCTTTGGTTTCTTAACACCTTTTATCTTCCTGAACAGAATACGTTAATTGTTCAGTAGCAGGGAAACGAAATTTGCTACATATACTAGACGTCTTTCAGACATGTTGTCATTGATTTTCGCACCTATTCACTCCGTGCTTCATGTGGCTTGACAAGCTTTTGTTGCGTCAATCTTCATGCGACTTTACTGCCGCCCCTCACTTTACCTCATCAGCATATATTCGAGTGATTTTATGTAAATATATGTTTATCGGCGGCATGTAGTGCATAAATCGGGGAGATCGCACAGAGGGCTCCTATCTCGCATCCGGTGGGTGGATATTCAATACCTTGTTTACTGTCAGGTTGGTTATGTTGTGCTTGTTTCTTTACCTACTGTTTTTTTCTTTCTGTTTGACTTTATTGTATTGTAGACACATAATATACTACACGTACAAACAGGATATGTCAGCGAGCGTGATTAATACTTTTCTAGCAGACCCAAAAGTTATAGTAGAGTCAATTTAAAAAAATATATTTAATAACGCGATAACGGCCTTTGGTTTGGGGTATTGTGTTGATCATAACGAAAAATGTAAATAACTCTCAAACATCAACGATTTTATCAAAATCAATCAGCCTACTATATGGGCCTTTATTCGAGTCCTGAAAAAGTATCAAATCTATCTTGGGACAGCTTGATCGGAACACGAATAGAGTTTCCTCAAACAGAATTTTTTTTTCATTATCTGTTCTTTTCTTGTATTTAATTTTACATGGAACTTACTAACAAAACATGCACTTAAATTGTTGTCTGATTTAATAAATGAACTATTATTAATATTTATCATACCCTATATGTTTGGTTTACATTACTGTTGTTGGTTAGGTAAGAACAAATTTATTTAACTAAACACCTACATTGCCCTAAGAACGGGTCTTCACGAAGACTATTAAAGTTACCAAGGCATCACCGAGCACCGAAGGGACATGTGACACAGATAACAACGCACTAGCACTACGCTTCTTACATAACCGGCCACGTGCCGGCTACATGCGCTATGATATAATTATACGAATGCAACTATAGACTGTAGCGCTATAAATATAGAGAGGAAAATAGTACTATAGTAAGAGGAAATAATATACGATGTTACATGTATTTTTGAATCTGACTCATATATAAAAAAGTCCTTTTGTATAGTTATACAGTGGTGTCAATTCTTTTGTTTTAGAATAAGATAAAATTTGCTAAAATTAGGATTAACGTATGTTAAATAGATGATAGCTTTTAAATTGAATAGTTATCTTCTATTTGAACTCAAAACTAACTGAAATAAGGATTTAGGTCGTTACGAATCGATTATGGAATCGAAATGTATCGTTTGACATTCCATAATCTTAATTTTAGCTAATTCTAAAACAACAGAATAGACACCACTATGGCTTGAGATGTGAGTGGATGGCCAAATTTGTAACTATGAATAAGATAAAAGTCTTGAAAGGAGCCATGGCCTTAATTTATAAAAAAAATAAAAGCTATGATCTCATTAGGGAAGGCCTTTGTCCAGTAGTCACAATGCAGCAGTTAGTAATGTGAGTATAACTGGTGATAATGACGCAGCAATACCTGAAAAAATTCTTCAAATATGAAGTTGATCAATTTGAATTTCGTGTTAATTTACTCGAATTTATAAGAAGTCTTTTAAAAGTAGAACAAAAGTCTTGGCTTTCGTGGACATTATTGGACCAGTAAGAGCAACTTAATAGTTGCTCTTACTTACTGGTCCACTAATGCCCTAGACTAAAATGTATGGTAGGACAGAAGCAAAGACGAAAGCTGTAGAGGTAATACAGCTGGAGGATCTAGCAGTCTGATTATAGTACTTAGGTTAAAATATTGGAGGGAAGTTAGTTCCAATAGGAACACAGTTCGCCAGTCCATATAATCCACGCATAAAAGTAAGCACATCAACCTGCTTTTATGTATAATGGTAGTGTAGTGTTCTTTATTGTCCCGTTTTATGAGGCAAATTACACCTGATTATTATGATATATAAATATTGGTTCGCTGGTGTCGTGCAACGTTTATCACCGGCCACCAACACCCGCCAAGTGATCCGTCCAGCCTGCCATGACTTTCGTCCACGCCACACCGAAACAACAGATTGCCTTCATGTTCCAGACATTTACTTATAATGTATATACTTGTGTATACTACAGGTAGAGTTCAAAACATACAAGAAAGGGGCACAAGACAGCCTAAGAGTTCCGTTGTACCACTTCGTTGTGAAGATGTCAACGTAGCAGGTTTGGCAAAGCAATATGCATTGTCATCGGAACGCGACAATATGCAAATTTTAAACTCAATCGGATAACGGAAACTGCGGCATCGTCCCGCAAGATTTAAATGACATGGCAGTTGCAGGCGGTAACAAGAACCATGGGCAAGGATATTGAGACTTGGTTTAGTATTACGACTGAATTTTAACCTTCGATCCATTTTCATTAAGATCCGTAAGTCGCTCTCACGTGGATATTCAAAGGTACCAACTAGTTTTTTTAATCAATGGGTAGACTGACTAAACTCATACCTGATATGTGGCGATGTGGCTAACAATGTATCATTGACGTCTAGAAGATCCTAGCTAGATCGTCAAGAGACTTTCCCAATATTCGACAAATAAAGAGCATTTCGATCAAAAACAGAGTATAAATTTTGAAAACTATATTTATGTAGGAAACCCACTCAATATAGAAGCATAGGACAGTGCAAAACAGCGATGTTCGATAGGGTATCGCGATATGGCATCGAATCACGTTCAAATAACGGTGAACCCCGCCAACTTGTAACCAGTTGACGTACATTTAAACTGAACAACATGATCGTAGAAAGGGACGGAAAGGACGTACTTCCTTATCTTTTTCACGTGTAAATTGAGAGACAAAGGACGACTACGCGGCAAAGATTTTACTTGACTAAGTGCTTATTTTGTAAGTGTAAAGAAATAAACGTAAGTGTAAAGAGATCTACTCAATGCGTGTGACATTATTAGCATCGCATCGTAGTGCGAACGCTCACACAGTGTAAAGACAAACAGTATATCAGAAGGGTCTCGTTCTCACGCGCGCCATATAGCGTACTCACACGGAAATAAAGAGAATTAGGATAATAAAGCGGCCATTGCTCAGTTAAAAAGTAGAAGAAAGAAAACTGCAAGTTTAATGGACGACCGAAGTGGCGCGGCGGGCGAAAGTCCGCCTGCGACGGAGTAGGTAGCGGGGTGGATTCTAGCCTTGGGACAAATGTTTGTAGGGTCATAAAGAATTTGTTCCGAATGTTTTAGGTATTTACTATGCATAATAAAAAATGCCTATCTGTGTAATGTAGGTATTTATGAATTACTAGCTGCGCCCCGCGGCTTCGCACGCGTTATTCCTATGAAAACTTTAAAAGGTGATTCTTATCCCACGGGAACTGATTTATGGGATCAAAAGTAGCCTATGTTTGATTCCAGGATTAGAATTACCAAATCAAAATTTCAGCCTGATCCGTCCAGTAGTTTTGGCGTGAAGAAGTAACAAACATCCATCCATCCATACATCCATACAAACTTTCGCATTTATAATATTAGTGTGAAGTGTGATAAGTAGCACTAGTAGGTACCTAAATATAGCACACTGCTTAGCTTGGAGTTAGATAATGGTGTGTGAATTGTCCAGCATTTTTTTTTATTTAAATCTGTTTATTTCCAACGTTCGTGCCTAGCCTTTACAACAATATAATTTAGAAATGTGCCTACTAACGCGATCTAACGCGCTTTATCTCATGTACGTAAAGAATGACCATTCTCTAAGAAAATGAGATAAAGCGCGTTTAAAGTTGGATAAGATTGGCTCAGGACCGTGTGGAGTGGCACGAAAATTTGGAGGCCTATTACCCAGCAGTGGGTGAAGTCGGGCTGCGGGTGATGATGATGAAAGTTAATCATTTCGTGAGAGTATTGACGCGAGATTGTTCTTTTGACAATAGAAATACTTGTAAACCTAAAGCTAGAAGAGACACGTCACACGTCACATGCATTAAGGTCTGCGCACATTAATCCACGCGGCTACAGAAGAGCACCAAAATGTGCATTCAAATAAGAGTTTGAACTCTCTTATATCATAAAAGTTCGCGAACAGCTGCTAAGCAGTATTATTTTTCACTATCATGTCTATTGAAGATGATTAGATGTCAGAACGAGAAATAACAGTGGGTTAAGTTTCATCATTATATTCATTATGTATGTAGGTATATAGGTAGGTAGTATAAAGCATGTTAGATATTGTTGTATGAAGTGTAGGTTAATATTAATATTGCTTTCTGTTCCTAAGTTTTTTTTTAAATGCCACCGTCTATATTGTTCTTTTATCTCCAGTCCATCCTAAGGTTGCCTGGAAGAGATCGCTGAAAGCTATAAGACCGCCGTTTGTACTTCCTTTATTCTGTACCTTATTCTGTTCCTTCTATATTGTATTTTATGTTTGTGTGGTACAGTAAAGAGTTATCTATCTATCTATCTAACAGTGTTTTAAGTTGACAGACTATTATGAATAAATCATAAAAATGAGTAAATCTTTAGACACATGACCCGCGGGCTGTCTGTGATCTGATGCCGTCAATATGAAATGCATGTAAATGTTACGAGTTAAAGCCCTTATTTGAATGCAATTTTTTGTGGCCTTGGATTAATGTACGCTGAGCTTTCTGCATATGACGTGGGTACCTCTAGCTTTAGGTATATTCCTATCAACACGTACGCTAATAAAATAAACTAAAACCAGACTATGGCGTTCAATAATTGTGCTTATTATTTAAACAATGGCATTTTCGACGCTTCCTTAGACCGCGCCTTATTAGACCCCCAAAATCGTCTGACGTCATATACCTAACCACCAGGATATTGAGACGAATCAATCTATACCGCATTCGTTGAAATTAAACAAGTAGTTTCAGCGCTACGTAAGAACAAAAAAATCGTCAAGTAGGTACATATATTACATAGGTTGCTAAACTCATAACCTTTCTCCGGTAATCGGGTAAAAACTGGTCAACGATCCACTCAAAAACTATCTTTACTTGGGTCATTTTGTGTTGGCGCGAGAATCAATTTCATTATGAACTAGCTGCGCCCCGCGGCTTCGCAAGCCTATCCCACGGGAACTGATTTATGGGATAAAAAGTAGCCTATGTGTTATTCCAGGCCTAAAACTACATGTTTCTGTCTACCCAAATTTCGGCCGATCCGTTCAATAGTTTAAAGCATACACACAGACATGTTTACAAACGTTCGCGTTTATAATATTAGTGGGATAAAATGCTTCAAGGAATTATTCTCTATATACGACCTCTGTGGCGCGGTGGGCGAAGGTCCGCTTGCGGCGTAGGAGGATGCGTGTTCGATTCCCGCCTCGGGACAAATGTGTGTACGATCTGCAGAAATTTGTTCATGGCGTTCTGGATGTCTATGTATAATAAAAAATATCTATCTATGTAGTGTATTGTATTAAGTATATCAGTTATCTAGTACCTATAACTCAAGCTCTGCTTAGCTTGGGGCTAGGTAATGCTGTGTTAATTGTCCAGAATTATTATTATTATATTATTATTAATTATATATTCGCGGAGAAATGGTGCTGTGCGTCTCTTATCTGCCAAAACCTTTACCATACCTACCGACACATAGTAGCGTTGCATGCAATATTGACTACTGATAAGTGCAGAGTAAACACGATAACGTACCGCCGCGCCGGCCTTGTGAAAGTACTGCTCTCCAGCGGGTTTTATACCTCTGATAGGGGAGCATTTCTACAAAGATTTATGTGTTGTCCGTTTAAGAGTATAACACTTTATCTTAAGGCTTACCCAAGCCAATATCACAGCGCCAGCACCACCTATTCTATCATATTATTACATGTAACACAGGAAATTTTAAAAATCCATCGTACAGTTTGTGGTATCTATCAAAAGCTTTTATTAATACCTCTGTAATAGTTTTAACTTATTGAAAATAGAGTTAGGTGGCCAAAAAGGGCAACTTCTTATCTCTGCTTAAGCTGTACAAAATAAAATTATTAAAGAGGCATTAATACATAACTTATTATAAAAGATACCACAAACAGTACGATTAATTTTTAAAATTCTCTGTGTAGGTAATAATAAGATAAATAGATGGAAGCGGCACATTCACTCTTATATGCGCCTTAAGTATCCACTGATCTGTCTATATCTTAGCTATAGGCTAGGTAGAGTCCAAATCGACGCAAAAAGTTAACAAAGCTTAAAATAAACATAAATATAGATATTTTTTTTAGCTTATTGATTTCTGGGCCAGAACTTTAAAATTCGTTTGCGGCACTACACATTCGATAGTCGATTTCATTTCAACATCGTTCGATAATCGATTTTTTCCACCACTATTTTACCTATACCCTAGAAATGTCAATCTTCTATGTGAATGGCACTGTCATGTCGCAGGGATCAAGCTATCTTTTTTACAGTTTATGCAAAGTAGTAAACAATATTTACTAGCAATTTTATACGAGTAACCTGTTCACCTTTTGTTCGTGTAAGTAGATATAATAACGTTTATAATAATTGGAACTGATAAAGTGCCATATTTTATTACTGTTAACGACCGAACAATTAACGCTCGAGATTTTTTCCCACCAATCAGATTCTACCCCGTACATTTTATTAAAACACAAGCAGCGCCTCGCGGTTTCACCCGCATAGTTCCCGTTCCCATGGGAATTCTGGGATAAAATATAGCCTATGTCACTCCCTGAAACGTAAGCTTTTTAATGATGAAAGATTTTTTTTATCGGTTTAGTAGTTTCGGAGCCTGTTAAATACAAACAATCAAATCTTTCGTCTTTATAATATTAGTATAGACTAGCTAATACGGCGAACTTTGAAATAAAAGATGTCTGATCTTATCTCACCCAAACCTACTTCTACAAAAATCAAAACCAAAATTAGCCAAATTGGTCCAACCGTTCTCTAGTTTTTTGAGATTAAGAAAACGTTCATTTTCATACATCAACCTCAATAGCCTGTATTGGTCCACTGCTGGACGCAGGCCTCCCCCTGATAAGCGCCTTATTGGCGTTTAACTCATGGATGGTAATGCCCATAATTCCCACGCTGGGCATGCGGGTTGGGGATCGCAGTTTGGTGGTATAATCCTTCTCCAGGGGGCGCTACTGCCCGCCCCCGGTGTATATCCCTTAGCCGCCTCTTACGACACCCACGGGAAGAGTTGGGCTGTAGTCGAGTTGCAAATTCTAAGCCAGCACCATATAGCAATTTGATAGATAGACAGATAGAAAATTCTTTATTGCACGCTTTAAAAATATTTTACAAACAAAATAAACATTACAAAATTGGCGGTCTTATCGCTCAAGAGCGATCTCTACCAGACAACCGTGGATGAATGGGATCGTTGGATTGAACATGGGGATCTGTGTGCATTATTATGTAGTTAGATATATTTCATACATATCAATTCAAAATCTTCATGACACGATCATGTGTCATGCTTCATGCATGACACAGCGGGATAGAGAGGATACAGGCGTTTGAAATTTGGTGCTGGAGGATGGAAGGATTAGCTGGACGGAGAAGGTTAATGTGGAGGTGTTGATCAGAGTTGAGGAGAGGTTTTTGATGAACAGCATTCAAACCAGAAGAGGGAGAATGATTGGATATCTTATACGGCATGACAACTTTATATGTAACAATGAAAAGGGAATAATTAATTTTATTTTACAAAACTATAAACCGACTTCAATTTGTATAGGTATTTCAAGTATTTTCATTAATGCGATCCGCATTGTCAGAACTGGACCAAATTTAAATGGGCCAAACAGGAAGCACCAGCTTTCATAAAAAAAAAGAATCATGAAGATCGGACCACCCAGTCAAATGTTCTGAGGTAACAAACATAAAAAAACACGTCGAATTGAGAACCTCCTTATTTAGAAGTCGGTTAAAAAGAAGGAAGAGGAACATCAAGAATTAGCTTATACGAGTCACGATCAAGGAGAATGTCGCTGTCATGTCGTATAAAGAAGTAAAAAACATTGTACTGGTGGGACATACCTTAGTGGAGAAAATTGCATCATTCACATAAATATGACACACATAAAACTGACATAAATTCCAACGTAATTCTGTATGTCTGGTGTTACCATTTCAAGCCTAAACGGCTGAACGGATCTCAATTTAATTTGGCAGGGAGGTAAATGGTGTCTCGGGAACGGATCATGCTAGTTTAAAAGCGAGTATATACGAAGCTGCGGGCAACAGCTCGTTTTTAATATAAGTAAATCTAATGCCGCTGATTCAATCAACATAACAAGTCTGTCACTCCTCAAGGGCCCTGCCTAAAAACCAGCGCAGTGTTCGGCAACTGTCTGATACTGTAATATACTGAGGCAGGGACCCATTTTACCCTTTACCGCCTTCTATTTAGTTTAAGTAGGTACCTAGTTAGTAAGATTGTTTTAAGTTACCTACCTATCTGTATTGTACCTACCAATTTAAGTGGTTTTGGGTAAAATAAATCATCTCTTTCTTTCTTTCTCAATAAGAAAGAAACCTTGACAGAAACACTGGTTATTATAAATATTCACGGATATTTATCGCGTTTATTTACCTATTTTTTCCCGACGTTGACTGTTATTGAAATTTGAAAGGATAGCAAACAACTAAAATTGTCAATAAACACCGAATGGGAACTCCAACTTGTCACCTGGAATTACCAGGAAAACATGAAACAGAAAGAGGGTGTAAACACATGTTCCTTCACACGTCCTGTGAAACTCGTAAACGGTGAAGTTGTCACGCCAATCGTAAATTGGCTTTAACGTGCGGTTTCGATAATGCACGAGACAATGAGTTCATCGACTAGCTGGCTAGTTCACAAATTCACTGGGCATCGGCGACTGAATTTCAACTTTATGCATATACATTTACAGTCCCTTTAGTATTTTAAATCAGCTTGTTTTTTCCACGGAAATTGAACGCTAACTATATGAACATAGAGTTTTGTATATACATTCACTTTATGAGCGTGTAGAACCAACCAATCCTGATAATATTTAGCCGTATGGTGATAGGAATAAAGTTTAAATTGCGTAGCTAAGTTCACGCTGGGTCATAGCGCGGTCGGTGTAGTTGATAGATTGCGAATGGAAGGCAAAGAGAGAAAGCTGTCCTTTTGCAGACAGGATTGCTAGACAAATATCGTCTTTATTGCGAACAAACTCCACACTATTGAAGACTAACATAGACAGGCTATTGTGTCTTAACTATGTTAGCTACATAGTTAAGACACAATAGCCTATGTCTATGCCAAACGACCGAGCTGTCAAGTCAGGCTAAACGAGGCTTAAACTTACTAAATAAATCTGGCCGGGCAATTAACTTACACATAGCCTCATCTATCCAGAGCTAAGCAGAGATTTTTTAATTACCATTTATTTACTATTTATTAGGGTTTGTTTGCGTAAGTGAATATGGCACCCTGATAATTAAATTAACTTAAATTAACCACTAACTTAACGAATTACTACTACTTAATCGCTTACTGCTTCTGTTATGGGTGTTAGATACTTGGTGAATTTAATAAAATACGTTACAGAGATAGATATTTTTTTAATGATAGAACTCACACACCCAGAACAAATATCTACCAATCGTACATCTGTCCCGAGATGAGGATCGAACCGGTAACCTCCTGTGTCGTAGGCGGACTTTCGCTGCGCCACAGAAGTCGTCGTAGACGACATCTATAGTAAAGCATAGGTGATACTGAGTGCTATAAGAGGCTATAAGATTTGTCCACATACAATGAGTGAACTTGCTCTGAGTGGAACCTGTGTGATTGAGTCGCCCATAGCATGACATGTATCAAGGGGGACAGAGGAGACAAACCAAAGGTGTGGTTGGAGTGAGAAAGGTGATGTTAGAAATCCCCAAATCTTCCCGCGGGTGTCGTATAAGGCGATTAAGGAATATCCACC
This sequence comes from Eupithecia tripunctaria, assembly GCA_955876795.1. Classification (NCBI taxonomy): domain Eukaryota; kingdom Metazoa; phylum Arthropoda; class Insecta; order Lepidoptera; family Geometridae; genus Eupithecia; species Eupithecia tripunctaria. Next base: position 11,249,792 of record OY041620.1, read on the forward strand.
AGCGGCGCATATCAAGAAAGGCCTGCGTCCAGCAGTCGACCGATATAGGTTGTTGAGGTTTATGATTTAAGGAATGAAATAATATCCCAAATATGTCTCGACTTCGACTAGACTTGAATCTGAAACCTTTCCTCAGTACGGGAATTTCCTTAAATCTGAGTTGGACGACACACACTATAATAACAAGAAACCATAAAGATGATCTGGCTTTGTTATGAAAAAATGATTTAGTTTTATCTAATCAATCTAATCATGAAAAAGGTATCGACAAATTGCCAAAAAAACTTTGAATTTAGAATTTGTGAAACTCCGAAATTTTGATAAATGTTATTTGATAGTAAAGATCCGACAAGAATGGGATAAGAACTAGATAAATTGCTATTTTCTAGGTATGTATATGACAACCGTAGAATTTTCACCACCCCAATTCTTCCCGTGGGTGTCGTAAGAGGCGACTAAGGGATATCTTCTGGGGGGCGGGCAGCAGCGCCTCCTGCAGAACAAATCTTCCACCAAACTGCGATCCCCAACCCGCATGCCCAGCGTGGGGATTATGGGCATTACCCAATGAGTTAAACGCCAATAAGGCGTTTATCAGGGGGAGGCCTGCGTCCAGCAGTGGACCGATACAGGCTGTGGATGGATGGATATGACAAAATGCATTTTCTCATGCGAATAAGAGACCTCAGCTAGAATCGTTATCTCTGTTTTAATTGTATGTGTCTGTAGTACCAAATTATTTAGGTATCTATCTGATCGTATAATCGTACATCCGAAAAAAAATCAGATTTTCTCTCCACAGAAGAACTCCCTACATCAAAGGAACCTGTTAGAAAATCTTACTAGAGACTAGGGTGAAATTTCGGTCATACAACCTAAAAGGCTCTGAATTTCGAAATGAACCTCCTGACTGGACCCTGACTGGAATGGGATTATAGAGTTATTCCCAACGTCTCACGTGAGACGTGATCATTCCCAACGTTTCTTGAAAACGCACGGCCCACGTCTCACGAAAGTCAGAGCGTCCGTCGTGATTACATTACATCATCAATTATTTATCTTTTTAATAGTGCCTATTTGTCAACAGATGAAATCATAACATTCAATGACTGCTGTCATTAATGACAGCAACCGTCACAAACGCTACTAACTTATGGAAAAAAGCTAGTCAGAACTTACAGCATGCAACAAAATGGCACATGTCAAATTAAACGGCCTATCTCAAAAACTACTCGTGCTACAATTTTGTTGTATTTTGGTCAAATGAAAGGTGATCACAATAACTTCATTTATGAAGACAGCTGTCAAAATTGTATTGACCATATCTCACAAACTACTCTTGAGGTATAAGAAAAAATGGTTTTCATCATAATAAAGGGCATTTTCCCTTGCAATCACAGTAGCAGTAGCAGCCCTATAAACAATAGCCGAGGTACTCGGCTCACGCAGTGTTACGCAACCGCGCCTTGTGCCAGTTTTTACACGTAAACAACGTTTGAAAAGCCTTATGCATTCGCGAATCTTAAGTAACACGCAAGAAAATACAGTCTACAATGCTTTACAAAAATGAAAAGACCGGCCAAGCGCGAGTACACTCGCACACCGAGGGTTTCGTCCCATCTTTCAAAATTATTCTCAACGAAACTCAAAACCATCTAGATCCCTCTGACAGACGAACAGACAATGGAAGCAATTGGGTTTCGTTTGCACATTTCGGGTACGAAACCCGATCAATTAAAAAATGAATGCATTTATTGTATATACCAATGTCAATTTAATTAATACCAATGGTAGCATTCGTTTTCTGGTACCATATATAAATAAATAAATAATGCTGTTTCATTCACACATCACCATAGAACCTCAATCTAAGCAGAGCTTGTGTTATGGGCATATCCAACGTGTGCACACATTGTATCAGTTATCTTAACAAGTACCAACACAAGATTTGCTTAGCTTGGGGCTAGGTAATGCTGCGCGGATTGTCCAGCATTATTCATTTATTGATATTATTTAATTATAAGATAAACTATTATAAAAACTACTGTAGTTTGAACTGAACTCATTCTGATGATGCCTCAAGGGATGAAACGCTAGTGTTATTCTGACACAAATTTGGTTCGTAGTTAACCCACTTCTATCATGATGATGATGCTGTGAGAATAATCCAGCACGTTTTATTTATTCTAATGATATCAAAGCAAACGATCTCTCTAAATAAAATAGTGCTCGGTTCAAACAGCTTTTCAATAGAGAGAATTGAATAATGTCGATTAATTGGCAGAGCCCCCTACCGTAGACCGTTCACTTTTACATCGTTTGTTTATTTCTCTTACAGTTTAGTTCTCAGGCGGACGACCAACGCTGTTTTTTTTTAATTGAGAGAAATTACCGCTTTTTGTCGTTTTCTTTTCACGTGGATAGGGTAGGGTGGCTTTTTGTGAAGTTTTTGTAGCATTTTTGAGCAGTGGTATAGACTGTTAACAGGCACCAAACCTAAACTTTATCTCAACTTTTACTAACGCTATGGGCTTAATTTGCACCGTGGTAGTAACTATGTGGTATAGTATGGACGGCTTGTTTTAACTTGCATCGAATTTGGCTAGAGTTTGTACGCACGTTTTTGTTTTTTAATGTAAAGAAACTTACAAATTTCCAATAAACTATGAATAACGTCAATTTCAGTACCTACATACCAACGTATGGTAGGTAGGTATATGACTCAAAACTCTCAATTACGTCAAACAACTGCGTTGTTGCCGCCACGTTGCATTGCTGCCACGACTTGCCCTAATATTAATGTAAATGTCATATTACGTGGGAATAATACACTATTTCGGGAATCCGAACAATAATTGAGACGTGTATCAGTTATAGTCTTGGCATCGAGTCCTGTTTTCCGATCAAAAGACGACACGACATCGATCAAATACCCACTATATCGGGAGTCGAATCAGTCCCTAAATATGAATGCATGCGCTTGCGTCGATCAGCTGACCGGCAGCGCCCCCTGCCTTTGCGGTGCGTCACTTTCCACGTAGCTATAGAAGATATAGCTCACCTGACACCCACACTATTTATTATTATACATTTTCGCAGATTTGTGCGTTGCGGTGGCGGTAACTGATGTCGCGGGCGGGTGCGGACGTGCGAGTGAATTTCAGGCTTCCTTTGTTTACGCTGCGCGGAGGGCGGGGGCGGCCGCGTTCAAGGTCAAGAGCGGCTTGCGCCGGGGGCTTGGGGATCCCCGGCGAGGGGCTGCCGGCAGCGGCGGAGGCCGAGGCCGGGGCTGGGCTGGGACTTACCGGTCTGCAGGCGGCGCTCCTGCAGCTCGATGTACCGGGCCGCCTCGAGCAACGTATCCAGCAAGCTCATATCGCGGAGCGCGCGGTATGAGCGCGCCCGCTGTCACGCCGCGACTGGGCCACGCGCCACTCCACCCGCTCACGTGGCCGGCGACGTATCCGACCAATGGGAGGCCGCCGCGCGCGTCACGTGGACACTCCCGGGGGCCAATCGCGGCGCGCGCCGGTCACGTGACGCGCACATGGCACCGGTAGAAAGTTACGGCGGGGGGAGGGGAGCGATCGATGCCATTGCAGCGGTCGCATGCAAGCCCCCGCCCGGCCGGTGACGCGGCACGTTGTACCTTTGTTTATCTATTACAAAAATGTTGCTTCACAACTTTTGCCGGCAGATAATGCGTAACGAAATGTGTATGTTTAAATACATGTAAGTTTTGAAGTGTCGAGTGAAGCACGTGCCGATATCGCTGCTAATCGACGGGCGTACTTTCACTTCCTTTCGACGCTGCGTGAGCTGCGACGCTGCTCTCCAATCCGCTAGTTACCTTTCTAATAATTGGGACATTAATATCATTTCTTTACGAATCTCTCAGTAAAGTACTGGAGTGCCTACGTGGAGAGAGGCATGGCTCTGCAATTAATGTAGGATGTGACTTTAACAGCTTGTAAATAAAACTGGTCGTTATTCACATGGCAATAGAGACCAAAATACGTCTGCATACTGTAACACTATGTGGCAATAAAGCGTACACGGCATAATTGCGTCTTCGCATAGCAAGATTAGAGGTTTACGGGCGTGTTTACTACGCTCTTGAAAATAATTATGATACATCAACATTATCACGCAGAATTTATGGAAGTTCATAACGAATAATAATTGCACATTACATTATACTTATTACATTATGCACAAAGGCCATAAAACTCTGATTCATAAGGGCCAATGGCCGAAGACCTATAGTCACACTCGCACTATTCAAGACCCTTCCGAACCTACCAAACCTCGGTAGGTTGCTCTTGATAATATTTTGTACAACTTTTCACTATAATGGTAATCCCCGGAACCGGAGCGAAGCCCCACAAGGTTCTGGTAATTAGTTAACATGCGCTTAGGTTGTATACCCACTAACAAATGTTTACAGACTTGTCAGTAGTTGAATTTAATAAGTAGGTTAAAATTTTATCTTTTATCCCACTTGCACTCACTTTTATAACTTTGGTCTCTTCTCAATAAAGTTTGCTGGAAGAGAACTCTTTTTAGGGTTAAGCTCGCCATTGACATTAATAAATATCTAAAGTCTAACGATATATTTTTTGGGTTATGATGATTTCATTTTTTGCAGACTTTTTGGACTAGGGGTTGTTAATAAATAAATAAATAATGTTGGACTATCCACACAGCATCGTCTGAAGATTCGTCTAGTTTGGGATTTAAATACTAACCCCCTTATTCATAATAGTCTGCTAACTTAGCACACTGCTAAATCTCGCTTTGTCTTTTTATATTGACATAAGTCAGACTGAGAAATAACACTACTTAGCCACTGTTTTATGTTAGCAGACCATTATGAATAAGGGGGCTAGTTGTTTACAGAAAGCTGTTATTTGCTAAAACTTCAACTTAGAGGAGTTGTAACATCTAAAAATTGAAATATTTTGGGCAAATAGTAGTTGTTTATTAAAGTTTAGCAGGGTGTTGACAGGCAGGGCAGGGGTCTTATAGGACGTTGAATAAAATAAGGCAAATATTCAATTAATTTATTCTCAGTAAGTATATCAGATGACAAGGTAAACAGGGCTACAAAAGATACATTAGGTATCACTTACACAACACCCCGTTTTCAAACAAAGAAAAAAGAGATGTGTAATAACAACCAATAGGATACATGTCGAGATGATTATGACGTTATTTTCAATGCACGTTATTGGTTATTTTTGCACATGTCCGTTTCGCTTTAGTAGAAACTGGGTCTACGATACGACTATATAAGGTGACAAAATATATGTATCTTTCAAGATAACAGAGAATCTACTTACTTAGGTTATATTAAATTTAAATATTGAAGAAGGATACAACGAATGCTGGCGCGTAGTAATCGCGTCGCAAAGTAAAAAGCCAATTTTTTAACACTCAATAGAGAAATTAGATCTCGATCTAAGAGATAAATTTGTACATTAGAATTAGAAGATAACAGAAAATTTAAAAATACATTTACAATAGTCATCGCCTAAATCGTAACTATGAAAATTTATAAAAATATTTTTAGAAAATATTGCTTTCTGATTGTTTAATCTTAAAAAATATTGCTTTAAAATATACCTTGTCTTTGATAACTATAAATCGCACCAAAATCTACAAGGCACCTTGTAACGGCAATAAAAAATCGACAAAAATTTTCTCTTACAATATATTATTGTAAAATATTGCTTACAGTATGTTCTCACTAAATCACTCAAAACTTTTACTCGGCTAAAACAAATACCCTATATGGTATAACTATAATACTAAATAAACTAATGTGAACCTTATATTTACGAGAGAATAATTTATCTAAGAAATTAAGCATTCGACTAAGGACTTATAATTTCTAAAATTTGCTGACATAGGTAGTTCAAATAGTTATATTTTAGATGTCACGATCGATGGATATTTGAATAATCTCTTACTTAAAGCGAAATTTAAATAATTGTTCTAACACATTCAAAACATTATCAAATGAGAAAACACTCCAAACAACAAAATTCAACAAATTGACTATGAAACAACGAAGTATTCCTAATATCTGCGCACTTCATAAAGATACTACTACACAGATAATATAGTAAGGAGGTAAATATTTAACCGAGTTGTCGATTTGATTTTTCATAGGTTAATTTTGGCTTTTAAGTAACAATTTTACCTACTATCGTTTTGTGATAATAAGTATAAATATTTTTGGTAATATGTAACTAATAATTTTAGTACGCTTTACATAATTCTATGCATAGACACACTCACACAAATTGTCTACATTAAATTGCCTTTTTAATTTAAAATTCCTACTAAATCTAGATAAAATCACACAGCTTTCACAGTTCTCTGGGATACATGATCACACTTTCAAACATAATACAATAAATTGTTCTACAGTGCAGAGTTCGCAACTCCGTAGCTGCTCCGATTATCTCTTTGCGGGTCGTGCAGCCCTGGTACTTTTGCTCCTGTAAAAGTAAATTTCGTCAAGTAATGGTTGCAGAACGTCGTAAAAACCAAATATAGTCTATTCAACTTTGCTGAAATATTGGATAAAATTTGCAAATTAGCACAAGAAAGGACCATACGTCATTATGGGCCCACTTCTCAAAATTTGTGGAACAGTGAGAGATGTGATTTATTTATTTATTAAAAAGGAACGCCAACAGCGTATACATCAAGCATTTTGTTTTAACTGATGAAACATAATGTCGTATGAAAGAATAGAATAATATGAATGTGGAAAAAAAATAATTTATGTAATTTTTATTGAAACAATTATGCACCAAAACCATTTTCACCCTAGATTTCTCAGATAAGTGAAATGTATTTCTTATTTTAACTTATTACAACATAATAATGAAATGAAGTACGAGTGTACAAGAGCATTCATTATGTTACGAGTATGACATATATTTCATCACTGTTGCACAAATGTTAAAATTGTGTCCATTGTTCGTACAAAAAATCCCATGGTCCTTTAAATACAAATTTAAATTATCCAATTTCGAATTAATAATTAAAGTACCAGGTATTAATAACAGTTAAAGCTCAAATATGATCAGAATAACAGCAAGCGTTAACCCAATACATGCAAGCAAGAAGCAAGCAAACAAGGGTGTAGTGAAGTGCTACATGTTAATAATGAAAGGAAAAAATACTTACATTCTTCGTGAGTAATAGCAGAAATATTCCTTATGTTCTCAAGCACACGCACTAAGTTAGCGCAACACAAACACAGTATGTACATATTATTTAACAAAGCATGCCAAAAGTGCATAAACAAAAACAGTGCAAAATGGGTGTATGGGTAATGAGTAGGAACAACAGACATGCACAAATGCAATCAATGCGTTACGTCGAAACTTAGTGCAATCCCATCCCAGATAGTTAAATGAATAATAATAAATAATATAAATAAATAAAAGGTCTTACAAGTAACATAAATTATTAGAAAAATAAAATAACTATTGTGTTCAGTTCAGACCTATTTCTCCGTTTGGTTCAACTCCTCGCTCTAACTAAGTTTTGCAACTTGTGATGTAGACGCGAGGGATCTCTACCTCTCGAATAAATAATAAATAATGTTAAACAATTCACACAGCATTATCTAGCCCCAAGCTAAGCAGATCTTGTGTTATGGGTACTAGATAACTTATATACTTATTACAATTCATTACATAGATAGAAAACATCCAAAACAACCTGATAAAATATCTGCACATCGTACAGACTTAGTTCAGTACAGAAAAATGCCCCGCTGGGTTTTTTATGCGAGAAGTGATAGGTTTATTAGTGGAATGGAGCTACTTTTTATTAGTCATCTCTTTTCATGCGCCCTTATAATATATGTACATCATGACATCAGCACAGACCTCCATTGATGGACATAGGCCTCTCCCATAAACCACCAGAAAGAACGGTCGTAGGCCAGTAGGTACTCTTAAAAACCAAATCGAAGTTTGCGATTCGTTTTCGTGGAAACGCTTATCTTATGCAAGCGCTATAATAGTAGGTTTTGCACGACAACGAAAATAAAACATTGATTTTCCGAGTCCCTGCAGCTGCTACAGTGTCGTCGATCCATGGACACAAAATTAAAAGAAATAAATAATGCTTTACCATACAAAAAGCATTATCTAACCGCAACGTATGAAACCAAAGCAAGGTGCAAGTGCAAAACTTAGAAACAACACAGCATGAAAATGAAGTTGATCCTAAATATGTGCTGAAGTGTCAGAAACATTCAGTGCCAGCGAGACACAGATTATTCTGCGGCAGTACATAGCAGCGACGCAATGCTTGGCAGTGAACGCGTTAAAAGCGCTATTTAACCAGAGCTAAGCGGTGAAACATGTCAAGCACAGCCAATATAATAAATTGTCTATGAAAATCGTGCAGCCAATAGAAGCTAAGCTAGCTCAACTTCTAGGTTGCGCTAGCTTAGTTTCAAGCAAAAAAACATTCAAAACAATAACACATTAATGTACATACTTAAGCTCGAAACAAACTGAGCCTACGCCATGCAACGTATGCAACAAAACGGCTAGGCTTACCGCCGGTTTCTCGAACGCTTGTCACATTGAATGGATATTCAATGGCTTGTTATATACGCACTGCGGAATCTCACAGCGTGAATTTTAATCTCGCGGAATATAACATGTGTACTTAACTTAACTTACAGGTACGAATAGAATTCCTTGCTATTTTAGCTACCTACTACTTTATAGTGCTCCAAACATTTATATTTTTCCGCTAGTGAACTTCCATTAAGATTCAGAATTCTGCAAAAAAAACGACGCGAGTAATAAAAGCAGTGCGTGTACAGCCTGACAAATTGTCAACAATTTGTCAAAATAATAAGCGTTCGGGAAACCGGCTGTTAGTCTATCTTTACCTTTATATACCAAAACATACCTTAGCCTCCTATAGTCGAGGAGTCGTCCCAGGCTATCGGCTAAGGTTGCTGACGTACAAGCTCTTCAGCTCGGTTTTGGGCGTGTTCTCGAACAGCGCCGCACGATTCTGACCTTCTCCTTTCTTCACCCAGTGGCCGTATACTCGGAACGCGCAGCCGTCTATCACCTGGAAAATGAGATTTGGTTCTGTCAGCTTCACTCCTTTTAGAAATAGGGTATAAAAATAAACGTTTCTATTTTTAATCGATTTATTATTAAATATATTAATCGGTTATTATATTACACTAGCAGCTCCTCGCGGTTTCACCCGTGTAGTTCCCGTTTCCGTGGGAATTCCGGGATAAAATATAGTCTATGTCAAAAACGCTAGGCGAATCTTTACACCTATCACTATCTATTACATAGATAGTGATAGGTGTGTATTTACCTTTCTGAGTGACCTCATTGTGTATGGATCCCGCATCGCATCGTAAAGCGGTAACGCCCGCACGGCCGTATTCGGAAAAAGCGTAATCGCATCTGATACGATTCCACGACAAAGTTTAGACGCAGTTTGACAGTAACAATCACTAGCTTTCGTAGTTACCTTTCTTAGTGCTCTCATAGTGTATGGATACTGCATCGCATCGTGAAGCGGTAACGCCCACACGGCCGTATGCGGAATATGGCGTTATCGCATCGTAGCGCGAACCGTCAACAACACTAAACGCAGTTTTACAACTATCACATCTATGTAATATTTACCTTTCTGAGTGCTCTCATGGTGTATGGATCCCGCATCGCATCGTGAAGCGGTAAAGCCCGCGCGGCCGTATGCGGAAGATGGCGTAATCGCACCGCAGCGCGAACCGTCAACAACACTAGACGCAGTTTTACAACTATCACATCTATGTAATATTTACCTTTCTGAGTGCTCTCATGGTGTATGGATCCCGCATCGCATCGTGAAGCGGTAAAGCCCGCGCGGCCGTATGCGGAAGATGGCGTAATCGCACCGCAGCGCGAACCGTCAACAACGCTAGGCGCAGTTTCGCACGAGCATTGAACCCGCCCGTTTTTATTTGCTGGAAAATCATATAATATGATTATCGGTTTGAAATTAGGAAGAAAATGGACAACCAAAGAATTTAGCGGTTAGTTTTATATGGAAGAGTTTAGCCCGCATGAGTTTCCAATGTCAATATACAAGGTTGGTGAGATAAGAAATCAAACAAGCCCTTATGTAGATACATGGCCTACTCATTTTGTAGCAATAGTTTTTGTCTATGATATGCTCTAAACTTTCAATAAATATTAGAATTAGAAGTCTCAACACTTCGTCTTTTAAAAAACCAAAGGGGTGGATGACGTATGTCGAACATCTGGAAAGCACCGCTGCAGCACAGCTCGAAAATGCGCATCTAAATATGACGGCATCAGGTGACAGACAGTTCGCGGCCCTCTCCTTTGAGACTGGTCACTGTAAAATGTATCTAATGGTATCAAGTTGAAGTAACCCATATTTAAATACACTGTTTTGTGCTCTGTGGTATTGGAATAATGTGCACAGAGAGTAATGAGGATAAACACAGTATTGACGGAGTCTTCTACATAGAGTTTAGCGGATAAAGCGTGATTCATAAACAGAGACATATTTTTACACCTATGCAGTATGCTGAATGTGTACCACCATACTATTCACTACAAAGTTTGCGTGATTTCTATGGAAATTTGATAGCGATCCAAGCGGGATGTAACGCAAATTTTACAGTAAACAATATGGCAGTCTACAGTAAGATACGAGTAATACAGAAAAGTAAGAAGCCCATAACCAATGCAGGCAGTTTCTTTCTAGCATAACCAAAGAGCCACCTTACCATATCGCATCGCTCCCATGCAAGAACACATATACCTCACCCGAATTTGTCGGAGCAGCTGACAAAGCAAAGGACAGGCATGCATAAGGACCGATTTAAAGACGAGGAGATATGCAAAAACGATTGCTGTTCTGATTTTAATAATCTAATGATCATTTTAATCGCGTGTTATGCTCCTGTGATGATCGCGTATGAACTTTCTATTAGAAAACTTACTCCCCTATTTCCACAACACGGGTAAGGATTTATTGTAATTGAAAGTTCATAAGATCTTCGCTGGAGCACGATGGATCGATAGATTATAATTATAAGTTTATTGCACCATCAATACATTTTAAACAACTAAATAAGAACTTTATACGAACTTATATCTAGTGTGGAACGTTGGTGTTCTTCCAACACAAACAAGGTTCGTAGTTAACCCGCTTACATTCATAATGAATTAGTGTGGCACGATTGTTCGAAAAATCTCTTCCAGGCATACGAAGCGATTAAACATCATTATGACTTTGATTATGAACATTAGATTATCAAATCACGATTTTATTATATAATATTGAATTGCGTTTGATCGAAGTTTTGCGATAATCGCAACGTTTCACATCGTTATGGGATGAGAGATTATGAGATAAAAATATGCGTGCGAGTTAAAATCATGCAATTATTTGTACAAAAATAAGCGAAACAAAAAATTGTGTTTGTATTATGTGTAAATTTACAAATGTTTGTTTGGTTTTAAACAAGGTTAAGGAAAATCTGTATCAACTTAAATGTGTTAGTATTGTATGTGTATTTATATTATAGCACCGATATTTCGTGGATTGTATTTATTATATTCCCTTAAATATTGGTTTCCACTTTCGCTTAGTGTTTGTAGTTTGAGCGAATATTTGTATTATAAATGTAAGCGGGTTAACTGTGAACATAGTTTGTGCTTGAAAATATGAAACCTTGGTGTTCTTCTAACACAGACTTGGTTCGTAGTTAACGTCTCACAACCATGATGACTTCTTTAAATTACGAAAACAAAACTAGACTAAACTAAACTGGCAGGACTAAAAATTATGCCATCCTTATTAATTCATCGTTATGACAGGGACAGAAACATTTGTAGTACTGTCAAATTAGTTGCAATAACTACAATAAAAAACGTTGGTGTTCTTCCAACTCAAATAAGGTTCGTAGTTAACCCGCTTACATCCGCAATGAACGACTACTTTCTCAAATAATCTGATAATCCCAATGATAATTATGCGCACCACATAATCTACTCAAAATGTAATCAGTGTCAGTACCCAAAGTCAAAATGTGTCTGTTTCTATTTAGAAATTTCATAAGTAAAAAGTCAATATCTTAGTCTTCGTCAAAAATCAATTATCATTAAGAATTATAATAAAATAGCATCTGCCAAGGGGCCTTATTCCACTAACACAATCGCCTCACTATGACAATATTATCGCTTCATTATCGCGTAACAATCACCGCCATTGACTCCTTTTGGTATTCTAGTAACACGATCTTTTTTTGTTTATGCCATATCTATGACTATTACGATTATGATTATATGCCCCACTACATTATTGACACGATATTATAAGTCATAGAGATTGTAATCTTATGGTAATAGAATACCAAATAAATTAACGACTAAATCTCTATCTTAATCGTATAGCGCCATTATGGCGCCATTATAGCATTTTTTAAATAGTGGAATTAGGCCCCAGGGCTTCGCACGCATTGTTTTAATGGAAACGTTTAAGGGTGATTTCTACTCCACGGGATAAGATTTAGCAATAAAAATATGTTTGATTCCAGGATTAAAATTACCTATATGCAAAGTTCAGTCTAATCCATTCAGTAGCTTTGGCGTGAGAAGGTAACAAACATCCATCCATCCAAACATTCTCATTTATAATATTAGTGTGAATACGGTAAGCCTTAGTGCCCGATGCAATTTGTCATAATGGCATTATAAATTAGGTAAACATTATAACGGTAAACCCAAATGGTCTTAACAGTAAGTTATTCCAACATGTTATTATAGGGACACACAACGTAACGTGCTATGACAAAACCCCTGAACACCAGTGCTTATCACGAATTTACTGACTGACGACATATCGATACACTAAGGAAGGATATATGGATCAAATGAGCTACCTATGATTGTTTGCAACTGTCTGCATAGCTGTAAGTATGTAAACTATAATAACCAACTTTGTAAATACTAGTTTAAATTTATTTCTTTTATTTGATTGTAATTTTATTTTTCAATAAAAAGCTCTGAGGAAGGCCATATTTTGGTAACATTCAGGCCAACATAAATTTTCAAATATTTACTTACGAATACAGTAAAAAAACACAAATTTTAACAAAATTTCCAAAATACTTATAATTTGAGACGGGTTCTCTTTATGCAACTTCGTAGATTCTTAGTTAGGTTATGTTAGTTAGTGTTTATCTTCTGTTTACAAGTTACCAGTAAAAAATGTACGTTTAATTTTAACTAAGTACCTATATTGTATTAAAGATATCGTGTCTTGTATATTATCTTATATAAACAAATTATTTCTCTTCCTTCCTAAGCGTAACGACACAATAGTAAATACAAGATGACTTCGTGATAAGATCCGGCCATGCGTAATCTATTTACCATTGTAAGTTGTTCGATCCGAGACATCTTTCTGCCGGCGGTAGATAGCGATTGCTTCAGCGGCTTCATGTCTTGGTCCCATAGCTAGAGAGCAATGTATTGTGTGTAATTTATTGTAATAGACCTTAATGTATGGGTACAGAGTTTATAATTCCTTTTTATTGCAGCTATGAATCCATCTGTATACATCTTGGTCCCATATCATGTAATGTGTGTAATTTATTGTAATATACTTTATGTTATTGGTACAGAGTTGATAATTCAATTTTATTGTAGCTCAGAAACCATCTGTATACATCTGGGCCCTTAGCATGTATTGTGTGTACTTTATTGTAATAGACCTTATGGTATAGGTACAGAGTTTATAAATCCTTTTTATTGCAGCTATAAATCCATTTGTGTCCATCTAAGTCTCTTAGCTAAGCTAGAGGGCAATGTATTGTGAGTAATTTATTGCAATAAACCTTATGGTATAGGTACAGAGTTGATAATTCAATTTTATTGCAGCTCAGAAACCATCTGTGTACATCTTGGTCCTATAGCTAGAAGGTACATCTTGGTCCTATAGCTAGAAGGCAATGTTTTGTGTGTAATGTATTATAATAAACCCTATGGTATTGGTACAGAGTTGATAATTCCATTTTATTGCAGCTCAGAAACCATCTGTGTACATCTTGGACCCATAGCTAGAGGTCAATGTAAATAGACCTTATTATTGGAGCTGTTGAAATTAAAGTATTGTTTCTAGGAGTGTGTGTATGTTTATAAATTTTCAAAAATGTCTTTGATTTTGTCGCAAAATAAAAATAAAAATGCTTAGTACACAACCAACTACTTAAGCATCTAGATTCTGGATAAGTACTAAAGCATTACTGGGAATACATAAAGCTTAGAAGTGCTAAAAACTGAATTGTGCTCTATACACTAAATAAATAAGTGTACGTCTGTGTTTTACAGATTTGTTTATGAATCATTTTCTCTACATTGCGTTAGGCAAGAAGCTAGAAAATTGTATTCTCTTGGAACCATATTTAAAAAATAATATGGGCTTTATAATTGCAGTGTTTCAAATGTTTTAAGAGCACCAATATTGGCTTTCCAAGCCGTTGAATTACATTTGAATTTCCACTCATTATATTTTTTCTATAGATAAAGAAAAATATTAGCAAACTATCTCAAAACAGAGCTATTATTGCCATTATAAGTTTGAAGAAAGTAATAATAGAAACATAAGTCATAAGTACCAGGAAAACATAAATAACCAGAAGACTTACCACGGTATTGAAGAACGGGTGTTTCAACGCCTCTTTTATGTCGATCCTCTCACTTGGTTCGACGACTAGAAGCCGCCTAATTAGATCTTTGGGGTCATCTGAAATAGAGAGATAGATATCCTTTAGATATATTGTTTATTTGGTTCATAAATGGACAGCATAAATATAATTACAACCGGGTGAAGCTGGTTGTTAGAATTCGGAACTCAACAAATCAGAAGCGAAATTACATTCTTCCGCCCTATTCTTCCGGTGCCTAATCCGAAACTACCCCTGCTCTATTTATTGGTTTTATTATCTCAGCATCCCTTATTTCCCCGCGGTTTCAGACGCGGTGTTTTTCAATCCCATGGGAACTGATTTATGGGATAAAAAGTTGATTCCAAGATTGGAATTAGTATGCAAAATTTCAGCCCGATCCGTTCAATAGTTTTGCCAGAGGTAACAAACATCCATGCATCCAATCAACTTTCGCATTTCTAAGTTGTACAATAGCAAATAATATTCATTGAAGGAAGAACCTTAACTCTACAAGAAAAATGCTTATGAAAAGACGCGTCAAGGGAGTGAATTTACCCAATTTAACTATTAATTTTATAGTGTTAGTAAGTTACTAGTTACGTAAGTCTATAAGCTAATATGAATATATGTATGTATGTATATTTCATTTCAGGTCATAAGAACATTTATTTTTTCTAATGGACTATAATGCCGGCCTTGACAGCGTTACCGGACTATTTTTTTTAAATTAAATTTGTCGAAAGAAAGTAAGAAAGAATAAATTCTTTCTTTCTTTCATAGGTATTCCAGCCAAATTTATATTGATTTTGAAATACATTTATTTATAACAACAGAAGAAACTTAGTATACGAATGTTGTATCCATCCTACATCTATGAGTAGAAGCAAAAATAGAGAGCCAGACAATCTTATAGGATGTAGTTATAATAAGGTTGTTATATAAAGGCACTAACTCAGCATAAATGCCGGCTAGGCTCCCGGAAGAGGTCTACCCAGCGCTGGTCAGCCCGAAAAAGTATATTAAATAATGTATCACCTGAGATATCAGCCCACTCGGGGCTGGTGAACGAGTATTTCCCCTCCATGATGTTGCGAAGCATCACCATTTGCTTCCTGTGCCAGAACGGCGGGCAGCCGACCAACCTGGAATAGCAACAATTTCGAATGACATAATACGCGATACTAGCCCCTGGCTTCGCACGCTTTTTAACAAACTTCAAAAAAGGAGGAGGTTCTCAATTTGTCAAAACTATCCCATTGTCAAATATAATATTACATAGTCAACTTATACGACGATAAGAAAGAATTACACACAATATGTAGGCTGGTATTCAAGGTAGGTTCAATTCAAAGTATTTTGACTATCACACGGTTTTCATTCAGGTGAGGTAGGTACAGAGAGAAGAGACATAAAACATGGCGGCTAATTGCTAATTGCACTGTGTCACAAGTCTTTAACCTAATCTATAAATGATGCGCGGGACATGTGAATTCCTTCTTGCATTATAAACATAATATATCTGCACCAAAAAAATACTGTATTGTGCTGAACCGACATCTTTTTGCTACTGTAAACACATTTTATAGCAGCAAAAAGGTCTCGGCTTAGCATAAATGCCTTACCAGTCGGGAGTAGGAAGGCGCTGATATTCTGCCGTATTATAAAACTATGTCAGTCATCGATCTATGCTCGAGTAAGACTTCTGCTATAGATCATTATTTAAGCACAGACTGAGCAAGGCTATTAATACGCGCCCAAGATAAACAAAAATAGGTACATAAACTACACAGCCTATATAAATAAACTAAGAAATTTTGCTCAGAATAATTTATATTGATTCACATAAACTGCCCTACTATCTAGTCCCTATTATCTAGTCTACCTATTCAATAATCTACCTATTGTTTGCAATCAAATCTAAACAAAGCTTTGTTTTGCACAGCAGAAAAAGGTTTATAAGATAAATCACCTCTATCATTGCCATTTGATCTGTCTGATTCTTAGGTCGGAGTGATTTTTCTTTTCTAATATCTTCGCTATGAAACTATGGGTGACTACGATAATTACGGTAAATTTTACTTGTTAATCAACTACTGTGATAAAAATAAATTGTGTAAAAGTGTGTTTTGTATGTATTTATGGTTGATAGTATCGTGTTGGTGCGAGATTACATTTTTATGGTTTTTAACTTTTGAGTGTTCTACCCATGTGTGGAGTGGAAAAGTAATTTGCTGCAAATCGGCAACATTTTTTTTTAAACTAGCCTGATTTGTCCCACTGCTGGGCAAAAATGCGTTCCCCAATAATGTGTTTCATATTATATACCAAAAAAACGACTTGGACGGGACTTGACACGTTGGGGTTGAATTTTTGGGTTACTATTAGATTTCTTAGAAATTACCTATGGGAAGAATTTTAACTTTAAAAAAACTAACTTCGATTTACTATATTTGGAGATTATATGTGGAAAGATCTCGGGAAAATAATCCCAAAATACAACTGAATCGTTATTCAGACTTAAAAACTCTTTATTTAAAAAAAATGGAAGGAATCGGTATATGGATATGGAGATATAAGGATAAGACCGGTCATTGTGCAACTGTTTTTGTGTTTTTCTTTTCTGTTTACTTGGTGTGCAATAACGAGTATTTGTATTTTATTGTTTCAGCTTATTTTATTGCCAGCAGTGTTAGAAGCCATGTCGCTAAATAACTATGGTAACGAGTTTTTCACACGGATGTACAAAAAGAGTCACAGAGACCTCTGGGAGTTTGTCATAGACCTCGCAAAGATGTACAACGCAGCTGGTGATATGTTTACATTTAACCAAAATAAGGAGGAAACAGCTGATAGCATTTATACTACGGTTTAAGTATTCTGTAGTGATAAACTTACTTATTACTTAATTTTAAGAGTACACTGTGTGTCATCAGTAAGCGCGGCCTGAATGCATGCTATCTCACCTGCCATTATAGATATACACGCGCGATAGAATGAAATGCACAATGATTAATGCCGCCGAACAGACTTTAGCACAAGGGTTATCATAGAAAAACTATTGAATGTATCCCTTCAAAATAAATTTATTTTAACTTATTAATAACTAAACTATGTCGGTAAACCCTTCATTTTAGAGTGTTCTTGCCCCGTGTGTTATTTATTTCAGCCCAAAGTTAAGCTAAAATTCGTGTTGATATACGAAAGTTTAGAAGCTTGTATTTTTCAAAAGTATACTTTTTTTACTGTTTTAGTTGTATACAAACATAGTTTATGACGGTATAAATTGATTTCATCCTTAGTTTTGGATGGTGAACATCAAACAGCCCTGTAGTTACCCTTCCACGTTTGTATGAAAAAATTAGCGACTAGTTCAACCTTAAGTTCTAGATTAAGATCTCTTGTCATACCCTACGTGACAGGGTGTTTCAATACTTTAAAACTCTGTAATATTTTTATTTAGCAATAAAAATAATGAATACTAGGCCGTTACGCGCCGATCGTGGTCAGTAGTGATATTTCAGAAATAAGAGCGCATTCCCACTATGTCGTAACGATTAATCTATCGTCACAACATAAAAAATTCGTGGAAGACAGGGACTACAGTCAATCGTCCATTTTTTATGCGAACATTTCTATTTGAATATACAAGCCGCGTTTAACTGCGCGACTTTCAGCCGTCACGTCAAAGTGAGAATGCGGCCTAATCCGCGATTGTCTGGTAGAGATCGCTCGCGATAAAACCGCTTTTCATTTAGTTTGTAAGCTATTTTGTTGTATTTTTTCTTTCAATAAATGTGCAAAAAAGGCTTTCTATCTATTCTATTAATCTAAATAATTGGAATGCACTTACAGGGTAAACATGATGACTCCACAGGCCCATCTGAAAAAAAAACACAAAAATGTTATTCATTATGTTACTATGTACATATTTGGTTTTTATAAGTAAAAGGGTATTTTTCACGACTTTCCGAAAACTAGCGAGCGCGAGAGCCAGCCCATATGACTGAAATTAACTGAAATGTTTACAAAGTTTGTTTTACATGTAAAAATACATTTTATTGACATGGTATTTGTCTTTCTTTAAAATAAATATATTTAATAGTGCCTTGAGTGCTTATAATATCTTTTTGAAAATCAATCTTCTAAAAAACGCCCCTTACTATGGTTGGGTTATCAACCCTAAAAAACAGTTAAAGGGACATTAATCATGGTAAATGTTCATATTAATATCACTTTGACTGTTATCTTAATATATCACGATATGAATGCTTTGAAATTGATGTAGGAATATCATTAATATCAAAATCTGTCATTAATATCAAAATCTGTAATGCTGATGGGTTAGCACCTTGAAGTTATCAATAACGATAGAATAAAAATGACTTTTGACGCATTTCAAAGTTACATAACGAACTTTGAAATGCGTCAGAAGTAATCTGAATCTAGCAACATCTGTAGGTATACGAATGTATTCTTTGAACTTGTAAGATAACCGCAAAGCTACTTATTTTAATTAACGTTATCTCTATCAGTTTGTTAACAAACTAAATTGTACACTAAAAGATTAATAGGTTGAAGGTCATCTGACTTTAAGATAGTTTTTAAGGTAGTCAAGCAAGAAAATTATACTACTGGGCTATTCAGACGGCTCTACCGTGTCATCGACACGGATTCTAGCACAGATTAGCGCGTAATTCAAGTATTTTTAATACTTTTTGCGTTTTGCAAGGAATTAAACTATCAGGACAACAGAAAATAAGAACTAAAGTTATTTACAACGGGATATTTACCAAGATTTGAGTTTTGATCTTTCCAAAATTATTTTTTGAAAAGCTCTTTATTATAGCTAAATAACTTTAGTACTTATTCATAATGGTGGATTTAAAAGAAAATTAGAAATCTGTCAGCGATCAACGGAAAAAAGCATTTCGGGCATAAAGAAATTAAATAAAATACGCAACACAACTATCAGAAATATAACAAAAATAAATAATTACACTTATCAATTTATCAGTTCAGTTTAAAGCATTAATTTATTCAAAAAGAACGTATAATAAAGATAATAAAACCGAGATGGATAGGACATACTCTACGCGGCTCGGGTAAATGGAGCATAACCATCACAAACTGGTATCCTTGAGACAAAAAAAAGAGTTCTCGGAAGACAATAAAAAAGATGGGAGGATGAAATAAAAGACTGCAGGACAGACTTGGTCTAGTATTCCACAAGTAAAGGAGTAATGGAAGCAGTTGGAAGAGGACTTTGCTAAAGCTGGGCAAACAGATACAGAGGTTGCGGATGTCTAAATTTAAGCATATTGTAAACTTACAGGGTTTTTGACAGAATTAAACTACTAGAAAAGTGCCCGACAACATTTATTATTATATACCGTTGAATTAATAGCTAGTGTAAGATCATTCGCTGTGTGAAACACTCCGAACTGCGAACCAGCATGTCCAGCGTGGGAATTATGGGCACTACAGCCCCCACAAAAGGCTATTATCAGAGGGAGGCGTGCGTCTAGCAGTGGACAGATAAAGGCTGGTGAGGTTGAGTTTAGGTCATTGATAGAAACTTACATATCAACCTCCATGCTGTATCCAGGCGCGTCTTCGAACATGTTTGCCTTCAGTGTTTCCGGCGCTAGGTAACCCGGAGTGCCGCATAGCTCTGTAAAAGATATAAACAAATAAGCAGGGTTGAGATAATTTAAAACAAATGGTTTTTTGAAGTGAAAACTTATTTAGCGGCGTTGTGCACTTTTTTGGCATGGGTAATAAATGGTTAACTCGCGTCAGGGTCACGTGATGCTGATCTAACATGTTAGATCACGTGACCGTGGTGACGTAACACGCTTACATTACTGTAATTTCAAATTGGTACTTAATTGTAAGCTTCTTAGATGAGCGTTCAAAAGTTACAGCTACCTGTTTAAATTGTTCACTAAGTTGAAAGAAGATGTCGCTTGTTCCGGGAGCAACGCAGAACCCAGTGTCAAAACAGATGACCTTACATAGTAGTAGAAAAGTGTCGCCGCAGGCTAACAGATGGCGCCATTCAAAGTATTTATCATCGCAAAGAACAAAATTGCCACTTGTGGTACATCGGAAGAGTCTGCGTCTTCACTTCTGCCGCACTCCCGGAGAACACCCTTTGTTTTTTTAAATCATGTGAATAATCAATTGTTTTTTTTTCACTGCAATTAAATCCGATAAACAGTAAAAATTAATATCCCGTTGTAAATGAGTTCTTAATAGCCATGATGGATTTAAATAAGATTTATCCTTATAGATTTTCTTATTCAGGTTTTTACAAGGATATTTAGCTGATAATTTAGTCTATAAATAGCAGCAAGATCTTTCTAGTCCATAAACATTAGGTACCTAGTCTCCATATGCGTCACAAAGATGCTCGGACACGCCCTCTAAGCTACGTGTGTAACCCCGATCTTTGGATAACGAGGTCGATAAGTTAACGGGTGTTACAAGTGTTTCGTTGATATTTTTGTCAGATTATCAAATTGCCTTTTGTGGCGCAGTTGATGACACAGGACTCCCGCTGATAAGAGCTTTATTGGCTTTCATTACATCTTCTTCTTCTTCTTATGGTGGCTCTCCACTACTGGAGGTTAGCCGTCAGCTCAGCGAATTTTTGTCGATCTTGTGCCAAGCGAAAAAGGTGTTCGATGCTGGCGATGTTCGTCCACTCTCGGATGTTTCTCAACCAAGACTTTTTTCTTCTGCCAACGCGTCGTTTACCCATTATTTTGCCCATCATAATAAGTTCTTCTTATCTTTCGTGCCTGAGCATGTGCTCAGGCACGAAAGATACCAGCTGCTCGTCTAGAGTAGAAAGGTTGGGTATCTTGGTCATGTGACCAAGATACCCAACCTTTCTACTCTTGATGGTCTGCAATAGTTCTCGGGTCTTCCCGACGCGTTGGAGCACATTGACGTTGGAAACCTTCTGCGTCCAGCTGATGCGTAGCATTTTCCGGTAGCACAACATCTCGAACGCTTCGAGACGTTTCTGGGTATCTGCTTTTAGGGTCCAAGCCTCGCTACCGTATAACACTACTGGCCACACGTAACAATGGAGCATCCTCACTCTAAGCTTAGTGTTAAGCTTGCGGCTGCACAGAACCTTCTCCATCTTCTGAAAGGTTGCTCGGGCAATTTCAATACGGGTACGGTTTCATTACATGGGGTAATGCAAATAATCTCAACGCTGCTGGGCAGGCGGATTGGGGATCGCAGTTCGGTGGTAGAATTGGTGGTAGAGATAGTTCTTCAGGGGGCGCTGCTGCAAGCACCCGGTGGTCGCCTCTTACGACACCCAGGGGAAGAGTTGGGCTGGTGAAAATTCTAAGCCAGCACCACAAAGCTTCACCAACTCATAATGACTAAATCTCTGGAACCTCGAGGCTGATATTTTGCAAGGGGCTTTCGTATAGGACTTCCTTGTCTCAATTTGGTTAAGGACAGGAATTAAACTTTTTCAAATTGACGCGATCAGAGCAAATTATTATATATTATTAATTATATTTATATTACATTTTCCCCGACGTTTCAACAGGTTTCAACAACACTCTGGGACTTTTTACGGACTACACCGTTAGCTCTACCTACATTGGAAACATTGAAGTAAGGACCATACGAGGTCCCGGTCCCGTCGGTCTGTGACGCATCTTATTATGTGTCCGTCAAGTTAGCAGCCCATTGGCACACGAGCGCCCTCAATAGGGTATATGCATGGATTTTTTTATGAAGGTTAATACATAAAACGAAAAAAAATATAACAGCCAAAAAAAAAATAATATTGAGGTAAAAAACTAAAAGTAAAACTACACTTAGTTTCGGGTGATAAAAACGCTGCCATGTTAGCCATTGCATTTTATGACGTCATGGATAATCGAGTCCCATATGTAAACTCAAAGTCAAAACTTCTTGCCGATACAAAACGTTCAAGTATGAGTCACGCTTCACATGCCAATAGCGTTGCGTTTAGACATTTTGCTGTTGAGACTTAAAATATCTACTTATCAATGATTAAATTTCACAAAAAAAACATATAATACAAAAATAAATATTTCTATCTATATCAATAGAGAATACGTAAAATATATATTAGCTTTTTTGAAGTCACATGCATATACCCTATTCCCACTACTCTAGTTCCGATAGTTTTGTCGCTCGACTAGCGGCCAGCGGCGGCAGTGTGAACAGTCAGCGAGCAACTATTAATTATGCATCCCTTTTGTGTACACGGAATGTAAGCGTAGATGGAGCTAACGGCACTATAATCCGTAAAAAGTCCCAGAGATTTTCGGATCGATAGTAAGACATCTGAGTGTAGAAGACGCCTGAATTGTCACCAATATCACTTTATCTATCTACAGCATTAAAAATACAAACAATAGTTCTTTTGTATATCATGTGACAGCCTCTAACCATTGTTCTATAACTAGTTGTAATATTAGACGTTACACGCGAAAAGATCTTCGAAGCGTGACTTGCAGTCGACCAACAACTGGGCTATTTTGTTACCCGACTATCAACTGAGGGGGGTTATGAATATGTATTTATGTATGTAGCCGATTTGTATGTTCCCACAAGCTGAAACTACTCGTTCGATTTCAACAAATGGCCCTTTTGAAGTCGGTTACTTAAAAAAACATACAATAGGAATAAGGTTAAAATAAAGATTCACAGAATTCCTAGGGTAGGTATTACCAGAGACGTGCGATCACTAAAAGGACTATTAACGACGTCCATACTTATTCATGCTAATATTATAAATCCGAAAGTCTGTCCGTCTTAGCTAATCTGTCTGTCTGTTACCTCTTCACGGCTGAACGGAGGTCAATGAAATTTGTTTTTTATTAAACAAAGATTAACATTCAGAACACCCTGAACCAATATCTGCAGATCATACAAACATTTGTCCCGAAGCGGGAAACGAACCCGAAACCTCCTGCGTCGCATGCGGACCTTCAACCGCCGCGCCACATAGGTCGTCAACATACAGGCTACTTTAAAAGCGCGAACCCGCGAGCAGCAGCTAGTAAAATTACAAATTCAAAAGTAACACTTGAACAGATCTTACTGAAATTTGGCAGGGAAGGTAGGCCGGGACAGACACGGATCATTTCTTATCCCGAAAAAGTTGGGATTACTTGTTGGGACGTCGGGACGTCTCACGAAAAGTATTCCCAACGTATCACGAAAGTCAGAGCGTCGTGATTTACAATCTGTTTTCTAGTCAAGGCCACTAATGATGATGAGTATAATCAAATTCTCTTTATACATATTATTTTTTCTTTTTTTCTATTTCTTCTATTCTAATTAGCTGTGTGGTGCTGGCTTTGAATTTTCACCACCCCAATTTTTCCCGTGGGTGTCGTAAGAGGCGACTAAGGGATATCCATCGTGGTGCGGGCAGCAGCGCCCCCTGCAGAAAAATCTTCCACCAAACTGCGATCCCCAATCCGCATGCCCAGCGTGGAGGTTATGGGCATTACCCCCATGAATTAAACGCCAATAAGGCGTTTATCAGGAGGTGGCCTGCGTCCAGCAGTGGACCAATACAGGCTGTGGAGGTTGAGGTATAATTCTAAGAACAATATCTTACCGAACAACTTCTCTCCTTCCTTGAGCACCTTAGCGAAGCCGAAGTCAGTTATCTTGACATTGAGCTGGTCGTCCAACAGGATGTTCTCTGGCTTCAGATCTCGGTGGACGATACACTTGCTGTGTACGTAGCGGACGCCTTCCAACACCTGCCTGGAGGTGGATAAGATAAATAAAAAAATAAATAAATAATGCTGGACAATTCACACAGCATTATCTAGCCCCAAGCTAAGCAGAGCTTGTGTTATGGGTAGTAGATAACTGATGTACATAATACAATACACTACTTAGATAGATATTTTTTATTATACATAGAAAAACATCCAGAACGCCCTGAACAAAATTCTGCAGATCGTACACAAATTTGTTCCGAGGCGGGAATCGAACCCGCAACCTCCTGCGTCGCAGGCAGACCTTCGCCCACCGCGCCACAGATTATTGATATAAGATAAGGCCGCCTTTTGTACTACATTTATTTATTACTAGCTGTGCCCCGCGACTTCGCACGCGTTGTTCCTATGGAAACGTTTAAAGGTGTTTTCCCGGCAGTTATTCGAATTTTTCTCGCCGTAAAATCCATCCTTGAACTTCAACGAACATTTTAAAAAAAATCAGCCAAATCGGTCAAGCCGTTTTCATGTTATGTCGTGACAACGGAAAACGGGTTTCATTTTTATATATATAGATTTAGATATAAGACTTTAATGTATATTTATTACTATTAGTACAATAAAGTGTTCATTCATTAATTCATTATTCAATAGTAGCGGTCCGTCCCGGTTTTGCACGAGTGGATGTTTAGATTAAGATTTTCAACATATAAATATAGCCTATTTGTAGGAGGACTCAAGGATGATGCAGCATTCCAGTGATGAAAGAATTTTTGAAATTGCTTAAGTAGTTTTAGAGTTTATTCGTTACAAACATCCATAATTGATTTTGATTTAAATACAATAAACCGACTTCAATCATATAGTTTTCATGGATTTTCATTGATCCCATTGTCAGAACTGGACCAAATTAAAATGGGACCACACGGGAAGCAACAGCTTTCATATAAAAAAAAGAATAATCAAATCGGACCACCCAGTCAAAAGTTCAGAGGTAACAAACATTCAAAAAAAAGATACAGTCGAATTGACCACCTCCTACTTTTTTTGAAGTAGGTTAAAAGTGATTAAGTGATTATGTCGCATGAAACTGTGTAAATGTATGCATATTGGAAAGCCCAAAACTCAAATTATAGCAAATATCCCGTTGTAAATAACTTTAATACTCTCATAATATTATATTATTATAATCATTTTGTCCAATTGTATACTGAATTATCAATGCGTGAAAAATTACATTCTATTTTTTTAACGGTTTCAATTTAACTGCAACATATTATGTCAAAACTGTTTAAATATATAATGTAATAGACAAAGAATAGGTACTTAAAAAATAATAGGTTTACCTATTGGTAGGTACTTCGATGACCTTGAATTTTATCAGAGCTAGCCTGTCATTGAAATGCATTTTTTTCCTATTATTACAATTTTATTTAACAACTCTATAAAAATTCTAAAAAATAATAAAAACAACGTACATAATAACAGCCACTGGATCCAAGAACTGGTAATCCCGGGAATGCACACTCATTGCCATTGTAAACAATATATTTTCATAATAAACTTTATAAAAACAAACAAAGATTTATAACTGAATGTACCAGGAGATTAGAACAACGCAAGAGTTCGCTCGACACTGGCGCGCGAATACGATTTTGCATAAACACACACAATCATATAGGTACACAGTGTAAGTTAGCTTCATAGCACAAAGATAAGCGTCGTGATTGCTATCAAGAGTTGAAAGCGTCATTTTCAGAAAACGCCGTTTTTGTAAACACGATAAATACAGTGCGTAATTCTCATGAAGTAAATAAAATATTTAGTAATAATATTTTTTTTTTGAAATATTTTCGTCCTTATATTTAAAATATAGAAGTAGTTACGAATTGTACCAAATTAGTTTACCTGCCTAGTAAAATATTGAAAACTAATTTTTATATGCATATATCTCTTTATATCATTTTTGATTTTATTGAATATCAATTCTTTTAGGAATGTCCGAATGTGTGAATTCTATGAAGGCCTACTTGAAAAGTAAATTTATAATTATTTGTTTTTTTAAATGCTGATTATGTGTTAATTTTGACCACTTTTTATGAGTTGTGTACCTAAGTATACAAAGTGTAGGTATCATATCATTATGTAGGTATTTACAATGTGTATATTATAACTATTTAAGCAAACCTGACATGTAAATTGATTTTACCAATAAATTGTATTTCTGTATTTCTATATTCGGTAGTACACGTCCTTGGGCCACGATGAAGATGGGGTCTAAATAAGTTTTGTGTTGTTTTGATTATTTATCAAGCAGTATACCTAGTAGTATTTTGCTTAGTTTAGCACATTTGAAGATTATAACTGCATTATGTTTTTAAGCCATTGCATATTTTAGTATTATTCGTTTTTAAATATTATAAAACATCTAGTAGAGACATATTTTTGTTTATTTTTAGGAGAACCCTTGGGTCGGTAAAACAGCTTAGGCTAGTTCAGGATCCTGCGGACTAAATTATATTTTAAACATTTTATTGTCAGAAATAGACTAGGTGTTTATTTAATTTGGTGTTGTCTGGCTAGGTACGTATTGACATGTTTATAATAAGTATAATTTTTAATTGACGTGACTAAGTATGCTCATTCGGTGAATAAATGGGTATGAGTCTGGAACATTCAAAAAATAAGTGGAGAATCCATCACGCCCGCGGCATGTCTACGCATCGAAGACAACATCAGACATCATAAATAACTTTGAGATGATGAATAATATTCCTATTAATAGAATAGATAAATGTGCCAAATTTCTAAGCTTAAATTTAATAGGCGTAAAACAACGCCGAAGAAATGTATTCGTCCAAGTACAAAGTTCATAGAATAACGTCAAAGAAATTTATTAAGTTCGCGGTTACTCTTCACATTATTCTAGGTACATAATCTATTTAGTAAGTAATCTGGGTAAGGTAGATGAAAATGAAGCTGAAAATGTTTATTTTGGAACCACAATAACAAAAAAAAAAGTTTTGGGCGGCTCTGTCTTCCGTTTTAGTTTTTAAAAACTGTGTTACAGAAGGCAGCGTCTGATCTGTTGATTATTTGAGAAGCTGTAACAAACCTCTTAACATCCAAACTTTCGCATCAAACTAATAAGGGCGAAAGTTTGGATTTTTGTTACCACTCTACTCCAAAACTAAATCAGAACGATTTCAATTTTGCGAAGTAATAAAATTTCAACGATTTTTGTTACCACTCTACGCCAAAACTAAATCAGAACGAATGCAATTTTGCGAAGTAATAAAATTTCAACGGCCTTAACACCTTCGATAGCGTGTTAGTCTAATTGGCAGATTCTTACGCTTGGAAGGACAGACCTTTTCCCAAGGGACGTGTTCAGCTAATTATAATGACATTCTGTTGCCCAAAGCACCCAAAGGTCACGTATAATGCCAGAACGTTTAAATTAGAATTTTGAGGCGGTTTAGTCAAAAGAGAGATAACACATACGTCATTCCGATCTCCGTTTGATATTGGCGCGTTGAACGAGTGACCTACATAGATTTAGCACCCGCATTGCAGAAATCATTGGATTGCGAGGCGACATTGACCCTAATTTTATTTCCTGTAATTACCGTTACACTCAGGAGTGAGCAAAGCATATAGTGCAAGAGAGATAACAATATTTCCATCAGTCTGTTTATGGGTCGTTCATTAAAGCCTTTACTTCCCTCTCTCCTATTGTATGATACGTGGAGTGGGGGCCCAGTATACACTGAAAAAATATGATTGTTAAATTTACTAAACTTGAGTATTTTGAGGCTTTAACTAATAAAATCAACCTAATTCCTCGTTGGTTTTACAAAAACTCGTTGTTTATTTTACTAAACCACAAAGGTAAACATTAACCTATAAAATATAGTTAAAGTTACTAGAAAACTGTATGTTAAATACACTTATGTATGTTTCGTAAAATGTTTATCGAGGGTATCGTCAAGTGACGTAAGCATTTTACTAAAGTTCTATGTAAAATTAACGATCTTGGATGTTGATTTTGATAAACGCAATTCAACATCCTCGTTTTTGTATATTCAACTATAACTTGATGTTGAATTAGTAAACAATTTGACAGTGTACTTTCGTAAAACTTACTTTCTAGTTTTGTAAGAATGTTCCTAAAAATAAAGTTAGATGTCGCATACTTCGCTACTAAAGTTCTGTGTAAAATTAATGATCTAGGATGTTGATTTTGCCAAACTCAATTCAACATCCACGATTTAGTATATACAACTATAACTTGATATTCAATTAGTGTAACAAATTTAACATTGTAATTTCGTAGAAACAACTTTCTAGTTTTGTAAGAAGGTTCCTAAATGTAATGTTAGATGGCGCATGCTTCGCAACTAAACTTCTACGTAAAAATAATGATCTTGGATGTTAATTTTGCTAAACGCAATTCAACCAAAATGATTTAATATATTCAACTATAACTTGATGTTGAATTAGTAAACAATTTGACAGTGTACTTTCGTAAAAAATACTATCTAGTTTTGTAAGAATGTACCTAAAAATAACGTGAGCTGGCGCGTGCTTCACTACTAAAGTTCTGTGTAAAATTAATGATCTGGGATGTTGCTTTTGCCAAACTCAATTTAACATAATACGATTTAGTATATTCAACTATAATTTGATGTTCAATTAATAAATAAACACTCGTCGCACGAACTCGCACGGTTTTTCCCGTTTTGACTACAGATTGATTTCTAAAAATAACAGCTCCATCTAATGTGTAGGTTAGGTATAGCTTGTTAATAGCTTTCAGCCCAACTGGGTACAATGTTTTGCTAGTTGTCCGTCTATCTAAATAATTCACAAGAAATAACAAAAACTGATTGCGCTCTCGCTTACGTCACGCCACTATTGTGGCGTTGGAAATCAAGCTTTTTCGCTGCGAGCCACTTTTGTGGCTGTGGTCGGTTCAGTGGTTAGGGTGTGATTGAGCCACAAACATCCAAACTTGTAACATTTTAATTTTAAATAAATAATTTGATTTTGATGCACAGTTTACACAAAACTATAATAAAATCAACAATGTACTGTCGTAAAAATAACTTTCTAGTTTTGTAATAGGGTTCCTTAGAATAGGTACCTATCGTTAGCTGGCGTATTTTGCCCCCTCATCAGCACGTATCTCACCTTGGCTAGAGTGGAATTATTTCAAACTCTACAGAACTAAAACCAGTAAATCAAACTCCAACTTGAGGGGCTTAGAAGTAGCCAGGGAAGATTTCCACAATCCACCTCCTGGCTCTGTCCCCAGACCCTCGTTACCAAACTAATCGAATGAGCTCAAACTTGAGAGGTCTACTAGCCAGTGATGAGTTCGACTATCACCTCCTGCCCCTCCTGGCTCCATTATCAGACCTTCGTTACCAAGCCCAATGTATCATACGAATCATAATGAGCCCAAACTGGAGGGAGTTAGGTACTTACTGGAAACAGTGAATCTAAACTACGAAGTAGGTACCTACCTTATCTACTCAAAAGTCTAAGTGCTTTAAGTTACAGGACTCTTGGACACAAAATTTTAATAACTTATAGTTAAACTAGGAAATAAGGTGATTACTTTGAATTTTTGATCACTTCAATCTCTACCTATCGAGCGAATCAGAAACCTTTACTTGGTTAGAATGTTAGTTTTTGAGTTGGAGCAAAACTTGTCCCAGGGTTTTTTATCCTCTATCTAGACAATCTGATATTTATTTTATACCTACTAGCCCCGTGGGAATTCCGGGATAAAATATAGCCTATGTCACTCCCTGAAAAGTAAGCTTCTTAATGGTGAAAGAATTTTTAAATCGGTCCAGTAGTTTCGAAGCCTATTCAATACAAACAAATAAACAAACAAACAATCAGTAGTAATTTTCCTTTTTAATAATAATATAGACGACACTTGCTCTCGAATACATATCAGGCAATTAGGTATGTCCCTAGGTATATTATAATAAGTAGGTACCTTCCTGCCTATGTATTTTCCATCTTCTATCTATATGTATGGTACCTACTATGCAGGCTTTTATAATACGGGCCTAAATCCTAAGCTGCTTAGGATTTAGGCCGGTATTATAAAAGCCTGCTCAGTCATAGAGTTATGCTTGAGTAACGCTTTTCTATGGCATAAGTGTCACTCAAGCATAGGTCGATGACCGAGCATGCTTTCATAATACGGGCCTTAGAGTCTTGGGGGTGGAAGTGCTCGTAAATGGCGCAGGTAATAACTAGGAAAACCGAAGACCAGTCTTCTCTTGGTACCTAGACCCGAAAGAACCTTGCGTTGGTAAGTAGGTAGGTAGGTAAATTACGGACAGGCATAATAATTTACAAAAGTAGTTTTGTAGAATCAATAGTGTGAGTGTTAATTTAACGTACCTTGTTTCGTATTAGAAAATTAATAACTGTAATAAGGGAGGGGGGTCGCGCTCACTTCGCTCAGTGGGACGCTAACGAGCGAAAGACGACGACTCCTGCTTTACATGGTTATTGTATTTTATTTGGACTCCTGCTTCTTATATTAAAACGATTCTGTGTTCATATGGGTAAAACAGAATTATACTACCTACTTTCATTGAAAGTACGCAATAAAGTGCCTTTTTTCGAAACTGTGGAGGGTGTTTCGTTAGCCATTTTGCTGAGCTTTGTCTGCCTGCCTGCCTGCCTGCCTGCCTGCCTGCCTGATCAATCATGGAAGAAAAGGAATCCGATCCGAACGTACTTTATATTGATACGGATAATAATTTCGTGATTGAGCTGGATCCGTGGGGAGTCTCGGAAGACACTCGAAGAGTGTTCAAAGGTATGTAAAACCTATACCTACCTACCTAACTAATTGACTTGATGACATCGATAAACTGTAATAATCTCGATGTTTGGTTAACTGGGCATCTTTGCCTACCTAGGGTAACTACACAGAAATCGTAATAATAGTAGCTTATTATTACAATTTCTGTCTGTGAGTAGCTAGTAGTGAATTATAATAATCACTCATTAGGGGAGGGCTATGTCCAGCATAGGCTTACTGTAGCCTGATGATGTTAGGTAGTTTATCATTAGGCTGTTTATATAATCATTGTAGTCGGGGCTGCAGTGGCTTTTGAATGACGATGAGCAAAGAAAGGATAGGTAGGTACTTTGCTCATCGTCATTCATAAACCACTGCAGTCCCAGTTATTTCATCATTGTTCCTACTTATTTCAAGACATTTTTAAATCATTTTTATATAATCTTTTCTAGAACACGATTTGGAGCTATTTCTGTGTTGAAAATATTACCGAGTCAGATATTAATGAACTCATACAATCAAATAAAATAAAAGATAGAATAAAGTTGAAGGCTGGACTATCTCGATTCGGAAATGAAAATAAAACATTGGTAAGCAAATAATATTATAGGTAGGTACCTACATGGATATGTGATGCTTTGTGAATGTACTTTAATGCACAATTATAATTTCTTTAAAAAAAAATTACAAATTAGTTAATATTTTCTTTGCACTTACTAAATAGTTTAATTTTTTTTTTCAGAGCACTTGTTCTATGGACTCAGAGTCTATTGCATCCAATGATCTTGATAAATTTGAAGTGGAATCAAATATCTCTGGGTTGAGTGGCAGTTTCAAAAGAAGTAAGTTTCTTTATTTACTACATTAAATATTGTAGTCTATTTGCCATTGATTACAATTATAATTTAATTACACAATCAATAAAATACAAATTGTAATATAAAATAAAATCCATCTTATGTGTTAACTAGCTCTATTATCATACTTTAAGACTGTATGGGGTGGCGAGATAAAGAAGAGGCCTATACTCAGCAGTGGGTGTTACCGGCTGGTTATATAAATAAATAAATAATAAACAAATATTTTTCTGACAATTCACACAGCATTATCTTATGGGTACTAGATAACTGATATACTTAATACAATACACTACTTAATGTAGATAGATATTTTTTATTTTACTTCGAAAATATCTGCAGATCGTACAAATATTTGTCCCGAGGCGGGAATCGACCCCGCAACCTCTTGAATACCTCCTCTTCTCCTAAAATTAAATTTGAAAAAAATTATGATAAAATGTATATAATACCTACTTACCAAAATTTAAATTATTTTCAGATTGAATCAGATTTTGACGTCCTGTTTTCGAACTGTGAGTTGAAGTTGTTTAAAAAGTGGCCGAATTTGATCAAAACAAGTTCTACCAAAAAGATTGCATAAGTTTAGTACGAACGAAGAAAACTACACCATAACCGTAAATACGGCGAGAAGATGTTTGACGGTTGTCAGCCTCTTAATTATGAATCTGGAGTTTCGAGATTGATAAAACCAGAAATGTTTATCATTATTTTGTAACTTTTTTTATGCCTGATGTGATTGAGATATTTCTTGTAGAATTCAGTTCGTACTTATTTATATAATGGTGGCAATTCTGTTACGTCTAGGTAAACTAAAATATGTAAAACGAGGGAACGAGCGTTTCCTACGTAATTTGTTGGTGTCATTTTGTGTTTGTTAGTAAAATAAAAAGTTCTTTTATTTTTTACATTTACTATTATTTGAATCCTTATCCTGGCCAAATCTGGGAATTGTAATATTCATTAATTAATTGTTATGTATAATATGATAATTCAATTGAGTGTAATGATTTTGATAATAATTTGTTTGCGTATAATGTCCTGTGTTATATATATTGTTGCTAAATTTGTACATTTCACGAATTTGTTTTGACTTATGCATTTGCTTTCGTTTATTTAATCTGCTTTGGAACTTTCTACTTGGACATTTTTTGTGAGTTTATAATACCCTTGACTTTTAGGTAAGTACGTATTGTTCTCCCATTATTTACTTGTTTGCGCTTTTTGGATTATTGATCATAGGTACCTACATGTTTAAGTTAGCTTCTTACAGCCATTCTCAAATATTCAATCCATCTGATTATTGGGAACGGCCGTAAGTAGCCAACTTAAAAACCCAGGTACCCTATAATATCAATAATAAAAAAAGCGTGGAATATACAAAAGATAATATGTAAATATTACGAAAGCAATACCTACTGTTAAAAGTCAAGCGTATTATATACCTATTCAATTTGTTTGTAGATTCAACCAAAGTAAAGTTGCAAAATATACGAAAGTAAATAAGTAAACAAATTTCGTAGAACGTACTATACAAAAATGGTATTTTAGACGATACTTATTTAGCAAAAAATACATACATGACCCGTAAATTATACGAAACTGATTGAGTGAATATTACAATACCACTATCGTACATTTTACGTATATTAGGGGTAAAATATACAAAACAGGTTTAATGAAATTTACTAAACGAAATCCTTAAATTATACGAAACAGAAGGAGTAGATATTACATGAGTAGTATCGTATAGTCTACAAAAGCTGAGGGGTAAAATATACAAAACCGATTTAGTAGAAAATACTAAGTACAACTCGTTAAATCTACGAAACAGAATGAGTAGGTATTACAAAACTAGTATAGTACCTTTTAGGTAAATCATGGAGTAAAATATACTAAACAGGTTTACTAAAAAATACTAAACAAAATCCTTAAATTATACAAAACAGAATGAGTGAATATTGCATGACTGGTATTGTATAGTTTACAAAAGCTATGAGTCAGTAATACTAAACCAGTTTTGTAAAAGTTTAACCATTTGTGTTTAGTTAAATTAACAAAAAAGTGTGTAGGACCCATTTTTACACGTTGCTTTTGTAAAAAATACTGAGAATTTAGTAAATTTAACTATTATATTTTTTCAGTGTACTTGCACTTTCAGGTTTTTCTTAAACACTCCAGTCTCTCACAATACAGGTACAATATAGTTCTACGCGCGTATAATATCATAATTTTGAATACACGTGTGTTAAGTGAAGAGGAAATAAACAAATTTTCAATATACTGCCCAGCCTTGGTGGGGTGCGACTCGCGGGGGAACGCCGCCGCTACACGGTGTCACTGACCCACATGTTCGTCTTGGGCTATGAAAGTATTAGTTTATCATGTGATGTTTTCATACATTTGTCCCGAGTCGGGGATCAAACCTCCTGGGTAGCGCACCTTCGCCGCTGTGCCATAGACTCGTCGAGAGCAGCCGTGGACGGGTGCAGTTGCCTATCCGTAACGTGCAGTCAGTGTATGAGAGCCCATAGGTTCGCCCATAAGTATGCCGCATTTTCGCGTTTTGCATTTGAGCAAAAGGGGGATAAATGGATAGGTTTTAGAGAAGCGATAGATGTCTTACCTCATAATATATCGAGTTTTCTTCTCCGACAGTGTCACAACAGAAGTGAGATAGTCGAATAGCTCTCCATTCTTGCACAGCTCAAAAACTAAGAATATGAATGTTTCTGATTCAAAGACATCTTGTAGTTCAACTGGAAAGAGAAATGGAACTTTTTGAGACAAAATTGTTCAATAAATAATGCAGGATTACTCCAAGCTTTAAAAGTACTCATGAAACACTCTATCATTTTTATGCGCTTTGCATAATTTTTGCTGAGGATAAAAAGAAGCCTTTTCGATATTCCAGGTCTAGAACAGGCTACTGCAGTGGAGCAATACAGTCAGCATCATGGGGACATTAAACTCCTTGTAGATTTTTAGCAACAATCTACAATTAGCACATTTGCAGTGTCACAAATTTTTCAAAAAACATAAGATACCTACTTTTACTTAGAGATATGTGTTTTTGTAGGTATCTTATGTACTTTAAAACTTAAATATTGTTTCAATTGTAAATACTAATTTATTTAAACTTCTTATTTGAGTCTATTCATTGATTGTAATAGAATATTCTTTGTTAAAATATTTTATTTACTATTATCATACTAACCATGTGCAAAATTTTAGACCAATTCTCTGAGACTTGAAGAGAGAGACACATCTAAACATCCTTCCAACTAAACTATTGCTTTTTAATAGTGTGTAATATTAATGTGAAGTTAATGTGCTCAATTTCTTATGAATGATAAACACAGTGACTAATAATTCTACAAATTGTTATTGACAACAAGCATTATCAGAATATTTATTGACAATAGAATTATCTGCTCAAAAACATGGCCAGCCTCAATTTGATTGCAAATATTTGTGTTGTTGCATATTTATTAAGAGGACTTCCTATTATGAATGAGAGCAGTCAGTGGCTTAATGAAAATGTAGATAGATGGATGATGCTTTTATTTTTTCAGCTTTTATCATCACAAAAAGGTCATCTTGTATGTAACTTAAGGTAGCTATTGGAGACAGGATCTTCGGATCAAACCTTACCGTACAACATTGCCCATAATTTTGTAATTTTCTTATATCTTTTTGATTAACATTTTATTGAAGAATTCACTTCGTTTATCTATCTTTATTACCGAACAATGTTGCCTTTATTTGAATTATACTCTAATAATACGGACATTGGCGAAATTATGTCAACCCAGACGTAGACAGACACCATTAAAAGGAGAAAGGAAAGGAAAGGACACAGGCCTCGGATCCAGCATCTGCCTGCAGACTTTCACATAATTCTAATTCTAATTGGGGAAACTGGGATCTGCACTGAAATCTCATAGTATCTTTTATCTTAGTATCTTGTATCTCTCTCTTTTGCATAATCATTTACCATAATTTGAGTTTTGAGTCAGAAGGGAGATGCAGGAAGCTAAAGACAGGGTGCTATGGTTAGGGGAGGCCTATGTCCAGCAGTTGACTAATATAGGTTGAAGGTAGCTATTGCCAATATTGTTCATTTTTCAATGCAGGTGTATTAGTATCATAAATTATACAAACAAACATCAAATCAAACTCAATCTAGTGCCGATAAAACAAGCTCTGCTTAGATTGGGTCTAGATAATGCTGGGTGGATTGTCCACCACTAAAAGTACAAAAGTAGTATATTTATTGCATAATTACATGTGAAATAGATGGTAGAATAAAATAATATTGTAGCAATGTAATTTGCCCTTTAAAGGCGTGCAATTTTTGTCTAGTACATGCTTAATAGGATATAATAAATTGAAATCTTAGAACAACAGAATAAAAAAAATTATAAAAGTAGGTACATAAATGTCAAGGAAAAGGAAAATAAGTCAATATAAAATAATAATTAATTTGGTTATTTGTCAACATTCTTATCATTCATAAAATCTTTAATTGTGTAATAACATTATTTATCTAATTATTTATTTATTTCAAAACTCTTGAACTTTGTTTCAATAACAAGATTTAACTTGACATAATTATTACATTAAACTGTTAGTTTTCAGCCTTGTCTAATAAATAGATAAATAGATAACAATGAATCAAAAATCAATGAACAAGGCCAGGATCTTCGAAAGAATATTGCAATCAATTAATAAAAGTAAATTGGAACTAGTATTTACAGTTGAAACAATTAACCTAACTGCAGACTGTTGCAAGTAATCTACAGTTAATCAATTTATCCATATCAATACCTATCGGTATCATCCCCAAGACGCTGGCTACATTGCCCTGGTGTAAGACAGCGGTGACGCACTAGTCCAGTAAAATAAAATAACTCAGCTTAAAATTAATTAAACAACTCACTCACTAATATAGGGATGTCCAGCAACCAGCCTTAATATCTGTATCTCTTGCCGAGTAGCATCTCTCATTGTATGCGTGTCTACACCATCTTGAGACTCCTGACTGAGATCTATGATCTTGGCTGCATATTCCCGACCAGTCTCTTTTTCTATGCATCTTCTGACTGTGGAGCTTATGCCTCTGAAAATATAGTTTACTTTCGAGTTATTGATATTACTAGTGGTCTAAATAATGAATTCTCTGGTAACATGCATGTGCAGGCAGCAAAGATTAGAGTTCGCATAACAATTACTTATGATCGTAATATCAGTAATACCAACATCCTGTAGTGTAGATGCAAGAGCAAAGGAAGTCAGATTCCCTCCCAAGGTCATTGAAGACTTACAACTGCCAACATTCACAAGTTTACAGGCTGTCCTAAATACTTCCCTAGTTCCTTTAGAAATTGGCACAAACACAATCACGAAGCCGCTAGCGAGAGATCGCCAAATTAGATCAAGCCGTGTTTACCTTCCTATGATTTCTTTGGGTTCGTATCGAGCATAAAACTCTTTAGCGGCGTCTTTATCCGGCAAGTTATCGTCGTCTTCCTCTTTCGCCATGGTGTTCACTTTCGGTTTTAGTGTTTCTATCTTGTACTACATAAATATACACGTTCTATTACGTATTTAGCTGTTTCACAATGACGAAAGGTTATTGTTGTGAACGTTTGACATAATCGATCGTGGTGTTTTTCTTTTCAGTAGTTTGATGCACGTTACTAACTAAAATCAATGTCCTGCCGTAGACTATCTTGGATGGTACTATAAAATACTATAAATAGGATTGAAAATGAGTTCCTCTACGCAGAGGCAAATTTTACTGGAAAGTTACAAAAATCAAGATCACATCGACTCGAGAATTTACGAATGATTGAAATTGAATGAGTGAGTGAGTTGATGAACAGAAATCATGGAATAGACATCAACCAATGGAACGAGTATGGTGCTGCCAACTTATTTGATTAAATCCAAAGACTTTGCTATAGGTTCGATTCGTGTTATTACACTATACTTTTTATTATTTTTATTCTATAGAATTCTATTGTTTGACTTTGTAATATTTTTCGCAGAAGTCACGTAGGTAAAAGGCACGATAAAAATTAAGAAAATATTGTCATGCAAGAACCAGTTTCTGTTTAAATCAAATTATCGTCCACAGTTAGTGTCACAATCACTTTATCACACAAATAAACGTTAGTAATTGATTATTACAGAACACAACCACAAAGATATAACATTGAAATCAAAATAATAAATCGAGAAAACACGTTCCGTCGCGTTTAGCTGGTGTGACCCGCGTCCATCTTCTAGCTCAACATAGCCGCCGTCGCTAGCATGCCCCCCGACGTTACGTGAGAGTGAATGCTACCACAGGTCACCCTATTATCTGCATAGATGGCGCACTCAGCTTGATGATGCGCTGTTTTTTTCGTTATATTGAAAAAAAAAAAAACATACCAAAGCGTACCAAATTAATTTTTCCTGCATTATGCGTAGAACAACTGAGTTGGCAGTACAATGAATGAATGAAACAATGCAAACCATAGACAAGGGACAGATTATAATTCAAACAGCTGTGAATGTGAACAGCTGTTTTGACTCAGTCTTGTTGACTTTTGTTGCGTATGCCTTCTCTTTCTTGTGACGTCTCATCTACGCGTCTCATTGTATTGATTTCTCTTTCAAATACATCCAATTTCTGAATGGAATCTGAGTACACTATACAGTCCTTTGTTTTTCTTTTGTAGTGAGTTATTTTTTGTCCTTGTCAGTCAAGTTTTTTCTACGAATTCGAATTATTTCGGATGTTTTTGCTTGACGTTGTCGTTGTATCGTTTGTGTGATGGTCTTGCGTTTTTCAGTGTTTGGTGAAATAATCTTATCAGTTTTACTTTGTGATAGTTTGCAAGGACTCAGTTTTTCTGTCGAATTTTTGATTCTGGTGTTGAATCCTCCACAGGGACCGCTAACATCTCGACCAGGTAAGAACTTATTGCGCATTTTCAATAGGTACAAAGTGACACGATCAAAATGCTTATAACATCATTTTGTCAACCTTGAGTGGGCTAAATACAATTTGCCCTATTATTTCTTTGTCCATGAGTTTTATGATACGTTATTATCGTATACAGCGGCCCACGGAGTCTTGGTATCGAGTAAATTGTCTAGGAATGCTTGAATGCCTACACTTTCACTTCTAAACAGTGACCAGTTTTATTTTGTACTAACCATCTCGGCCTTGGGTTTATTGCTACGAATATCAATTAGTACAAGCTAATATATTGAATTTCTATTACATCAGATCATCAGAATAACTTGATCAAGAAACCACAAACAAAAAAAATTAAAGGTTGCCCAAAAATAAAAATTTTATCTACAAGATAAGCTGTTATTTTTGTTCTTTATGATTCTAGGGAAATATATTTTCTTGTGTGCATAAATTATCTGTCACATTGAAAAAGCCTGCCTACCTCTCTCAATTTAAGTTAGTACCTAGGTACTTGACAATTAAAATTGAGATAGGGATTTGGTGTGATCAGACTTTATTGTATCCTTTCCCTTTTCCAGTGTCTTTGTCCGACTGGTTATACAAGAAATGCATAGGTTCATTAATTTTTCCAATAGAGACACCACTTTGAACAGCTGCCAATACAGTATTGATTAGGATAAGGCATAGATATGAGTAAAATTGTGTAGATATGGCATATTTCCCAGCGCTAACTCGAAAACTAAATTCGAAGACACTATTTTCAATCTTTTGCAAAATACCTCCTTAGTGAACAACAAAGAAGGTAAGACTTACCTAGACCAAGACAACAAAACAAACGTGAAACTCAGGACCGGTGAGGAGCGTCCAACCAAGACTAAGGGGGTGGACCTTATTTTAGTGTTTTACTTTCGAGAATTTATCATATGTATATACCTATATATTATAGGCAAGCTGCAATAGTAAAGTTCTAGATTTTTCTTATCGTCATCCGTTTGAAGCTTCCCAAAATCCCTTAGTTACTGGAAGTACCTTTACCCAGACTATTCATGACTTTTCTACTACCCGTGCTTCACGACTACCCCAGACTACTTATACTACCCGCCAGCCTAAAATCAACTGTTTGACTACTGACTAGGGAGACCTTTGCCCAGCAGTGGGACACAAGGCCATCATTTTATTATTTTTTGATTTAGTTTTGCAGATTAGAATGGACTTGTGCAGTATGTATGGTTCATTATGATGATCTACATAATGTTTATTATAACATGGGCATTTAAAACATGTGTGTTAAACGCATGGAACTAACTGATAAGCATGTTAAAATGTCAATAATCATCTCACAATGTTATGTTTCACCTGACCACGCTGACCTTTTAAGATAACACTGGATTGCTCATAA
This sequence comes from Eupithecia tripunctaria, assembly GCA_955876795.1. Lineage (NCBI taxonomy): Eukaryota > Metazoa > Arthropoda > Insecta > Lepidoptera > Geometridae > Eupithecia > Eupithecia tripunctaria. The sequence continues at coordinate 11,290,357 of OY041620.1, forward strand.
AGTTCCGATAGTTCCTAACAGATGGCGCTAGTGGTAAAATCGTTATCGATTTTATTGTATGAGTAATTTAGACCTAATGCACAACTTCCTTAGATAGTTTTTATACTAGAATGCGGTCATTTTGTAAAGGAGATTTTTTAAGATACAAATTTTGATCAAACTCAAGCCATGATCTTATTGTCTCCATAATAAGATCCTCAGGGAGAGAACTGAGAATATTCTAATCATTCTCAAGACAATTAACCACAATGTGCAATTAACTCTTGTGAAAGAAAGTTTAAGATTCAACAAAGGCAATCTGTCTTCACACAATTACTTAATTAATAACTTATCTGTCTAAATTGTCCGATTATGATAATAATCTGTTAGCCAAGAATTTTTTAATAGCATTAGTTCTAACTTTCAATTCCTAATCTCATACATAGATATGTAGGCCTGTTATTTCCCATTTTGTGGCCATCACTATAGGTATAATGGCCGCAGTGACACGAAAGCCATACAAAGAACAAAAAACATGATATCCCATCCCTAAATAACTATAAATAATAATGGAAATAATTATATGTTCCGCTGTGGGACAGCAACACGGTAAAAACATTGCATGCTCATTTGTTTGTTTTATAATTTTCACGTTAGTAAAGTAGAAAAAATATAGTGTAATTATAATCTGTGAACACAAAAACCATAATGATCTGGACTGGAATAACAAAATAGGCTACTGTTTATTAATAAAAAAATGCAGGCGGAGCCACAGGCTACTAAATAATTCAAATGTCTCTTCCATTATCTCTAAAGCCTTGTTTACGAAGGCGCGGCCCGCACTAAATTCAAACATATGGCGTTGGTAGAGTGTGTTTACGGAGATGCGTTTTTACACGCGTTTGTTTGATTTGGCGCGTCGCACGCGACGTGCACCGCCTCTCTGTACGCCACGCCCCGCCTATCCATAAACATCAACGTTCATTTCAGTCTCTTTTAACAAGGCCTAACTCTTATATCATCTCTTATCTACCAATTAGCTAGGTCTTTGCGTGGAAAGATGTATCACTCTAAATTACACAGGCGCTTTCTTAGTACAAGCGGTCGCTTAATTATATAATTTGCTGCAATCTCTTCTAGGTATGCTTAGGTCCACTTTACCAACATACTCCTTCTGCAGGTATGGCTTTCCTGATGGAAAGATATGTTTGATGTGATGTGATGACGAGTGATGATGACATACCACGTAGACACACCATCCGTACTCATCATCATCAGCCTGTATTAGTCCACTGCTGGACATAGGCCTCCCCTAATGAGCGCTATAGCGCCCTGTCTTCAGTCTTACTATTATCAGAAAATATATAATAACTAGCTAACTACCCGCCCAAGCTTCGCGCGGGTCCATGTTGATGTATTTTTTATAGGTAATCCTACACATAAAAACACCTTTGAATTACTATTAAAAAAAACTGTAGGTATCGTATATATTGACGACCTCTGTGGCGCGGTGGGCAAAGGTCCGCCTGCGACGCAAGAGGTTGCGGGTTCGATTCCCGCCTCGGGACAAATATTTGTACGATCTGCAGATATTTGTTCGGGGTGTTCTGGATGTTTTCTATGTATTATAAAAAAATATCTATCTATGTAGTATATTGTATTATGTATATCAGTTATCTAGTACCCATAACACAAGCTCTGCTTAGCTTGGGGCTAGATAATGCTGTGTGACTTGTCCAGCATTATTATTTATTTATTATTATTTATTATCAAATCCGTTGCGTAGTTTTAAAGATCTAAGCAAACATAGCGACAGACAAACAGCGGGGAGCAATTTTGTTTTATGCTTACTACATAGCATAAAATAAAATTGCTAATGGTATTTATTACCTATGTAGGACCTACTGGTCTGTGATTAATCACGTTATGTATGATTCTGCTACACAGCGTTAAACTTCTGCAGATGACATCTTCAAAACTTTTAGTCCATGTTCTGTACCAATAGACGAACTTTACTTTTGTTGAGATGAGAATGATTCCGAGGTGGTCAAAAAACAATTTATACACGAGGTATAAGTATTTGTCCCAGAAAACTTTTAAATCAGTAAAAAAGGGAATTTGAAGACAGTTATTTTTTTCAAAATTATAAAATTACATCACATACTATTGTTTATTTGCTACATCTACAGCTTAATTCCACTCCACTTTGGTGAGAGTGCCTAAAACGCCGCGGGAACGATCCAAAAGTATATCTATGATCTATTATTACCTATTTCAGTATAAAATAAATCACCATTCTCGCTACTTTATCAAACGCCATAAAGCGGCGAGATATTAAACCACATTTCCAGAGAGTTTACCGAACTTCCCCCACCTCTAGTTCTATTTTCTATACCAAACAAGTTCTATAATAAAATGTGTATAAAACTCGGTAAGTATTTGTGTTACGATTTTCTCTGGGTTTATGAAGAGTGCTTTTAATACCATTTTTTTTTAATTATGTTATCATATGAAGCATTATTCGTGCATTAACGTTTTCATGCAACATTAGTGTCTATTCAGATGTTCCCAAAACTAGACTAAAGTAATCTGACAGAACTGTAAATGATGCCATCCTTTTGGATCGTTATGAAAGGGACAGAGACAGTTTTATTCCTGTCAAATTAGTTTAGTTTAGTTTTGGCAACATCTGAATTGACACCATTATCTGTTCCCCAAAAAGCTGTTTCTAATTACACATCTCGGAAACATGTTTAAAAATCTGCTTTTGAGAAGAGACAAATAGGGAATTTATCTCTTCCCATCAGAACAGTTAAACGGAAAGCTTTATAAAAATAAAACAAATAAACTAAGATCTAGCTAAAATTCGGTATATGTTACTATATGTTACTTTCTCCCAGAGCGCTAACTCAATTTATTGGGTTCGTTTTAAAAAAAACTATAAACCGACTTCATTTTTATGGTTTTCTCATGGATGCCATTGTCGCTTATGATGATGATGATTTATCGTTAAAAAAACAATAGAAATACAGACTGTCAAAATTTCCACTGCCGTACTAATACGGTTCATAAAATACAGCCCGCTGACTGACAGACAAGAGGCTTATAGGTACTTTTTAGGACCCTTACGCGTACAAAACCCTAACAAAATCATCAGTCCAGAACTGATCTTCCTTCGTTCTATGTTATGCGTCTTCATTTATACAAGTACTTTTTGGATATCCTCCATACTTCCAATTTTTAAGCCTCTTGTTTACACCCGTTGCCATGGGAACCGCTAGAGATAAATTATAATGAGTGAAATTATCATACGAAAGGATGTTTTAGATACTTTTTCAGCGCACACATAACTTCCTCGTGAATTTTACTTGTATGGTACCACCTCAAATTTAACCTTTAGACAATAAAGAAAGAGACATTAAAGAAAGAATCATCAAACTTCGATGAGAATTGGCGAAGATATCACCAAAATTGTTGTAACTAGTCGTGATTTTTCTGAAGTATTTTGTTGTTTTTTAAGCTTGACGGGATAAATACTAATATTTTACGGGAACCCTTCTCTATACAACAGCAAAACAATTATTTAAAAGTTGGACCCTAATTGAAGGAGAAATTGATGAACATATTATTATGTAAATACAAAAAAACACAGACAAAAATTGAACCTCCTGAATTCCTTAAAAATGTGTTGTCGTTAAAATGTGACTGATCTTGAATAACCTATTTCATGCTTCAATAGGAATTAGTTATTTTATTATTTTTAATTCCATGCTATTAGCTCTTCTGTCGGCAGACAATAGATTATTTGATGTGGAAATCAAGGTTAAGATGGCGAAGCCGGTTTTTTTTTCGAGTTTGATGAACTAGCTTTTCCACGATAAGCCACTATCCTACTAATATTATAAACGCGAAAGTTTGTGAACATGTATGTATGTTTGTTGCTCTTTCACGCAAAAACTACTGAACGGATCGGGCTGAAATTTTGCATTCAGGTAGGTCTAGGCATGGAATAACACATAGGCTACTTTTTATTCCATACGTCAGCTTGTAAAACTATAAAAATAAAATGGCCACTATTTAAAAAAAATACAGTTGCGTTCATAGTTCAGTAATCCACCTGACGAATTCCAAGTCTCATAATTACATTTGGATTTGGTTTTATAATATCAATAGTTTTGTTATTATTTATAGCAACTAAAGCTTACTAATCACACAAATTTTATGAATGCGAATGTTTATATGTATTAATGGATAGATGGATGGATGTTTGTTGCCTCTTCACGCCAAAGCTCCTGATCGGATCGAGCTGAAATTTTTAATTGAAATTAATTCTGGAATAAATATGCAATTTTTTGTCCCATAAATCAGTTCCCGTGGGATAGAAATCACCGTTGAACGTTTCCATAGAGACAACGCGTAGCGTGAAGCCGCTGACAGAAAGTAAATCTCTTCTTCAATATTTAGACTGTACGCGTTAAGCCTGATTTATATTCTTTCGCATACAATTTTTACATCAATGGAAACATTCGCAAAATATTGGCAGAGCTTCAACCTGCATCGGCACAGTTTTAAAAATAACGCCACACCCATTTCTTTTCCACTAGCTTCCGCCGGTGGCTTTGTCCGAGTTATTTATAGGTACAGAAAGTGGCATAAGGTCAGGGCCCGTCCTCTTAAAAACGATATCGAAGCTTCTGGGCCTTTACTCTTAAAAACAAAATCGAAGTTTCTGATTTGTTTTCATGCAAACGCTCATCTTAAGTAAGTGACATAAGCGTTGGTTTCGCACGATAACGAAAACGAAACTTTGATTTTTCTTTTGTAGGCCTCCTGATTAGTTTTCGTGCAGAGCAAGCGACATTGGTCTTGTTTACGGAGACGCGGCGGTCCGCACTAAATTGAAACATATGGCGTTGGTAAAGTGTGTTTATGCAGAAGCGATGTCGTCGCTCGCTGCGTCGCACACTCTTCACGCCCGGTCTTTCCATAAACATCAACGTACATTGCGATATGTTTGTGTTTACACGTAAGAGTTAGTGGTTGCATGTACCAAAACGGTTAAGCTCGCCTATGTAGGTATATATCCTAATTAGTCCATGCTACGATTAATACAAATTACAATTGGTTTTGGACGACCACGAAAACGAAACTTCGATAATCCTTTTGCGAGTAGACCCCCAGGCTTTCAGCAAAGGTAGCGATCGGATTGGACGGAAGGTAGAGTAAACGTAGAGTAACGTCTTTAAAAATGAGATTAGTTGACCTATCATTTGACAAAGGTACCCATTAAAATGCATTATGTAGCGTTCCATATATGCATACAATGTAGCCCAGTAGCTCTTGATTATCAATAACTAGCTTCAGCTCGGGGCTCCGATCAAGCTTAAAGGGGGTCCAGGTGAGGCTTAAAAGGGGCATCAGCAAATATGGGTATTTAATGGAGTACCTATCAGAATACCCATGTAGCAGAAAGACGCTGTCAACAAACGCCAAGATCGTGAAATACCGTTGTATTCAAGTCATCGAGAAAGTAAAATGTTTTTCACGTCGTAATGTTTTTTCGAATTTTAGGCTCAGTGATTCTTATTCGTACACAACTTCTTGGTATTTAAGCGGATAATATGTAGATACGGACAAGGTACGGATGTTTCGAACGATATAGAATTAAAAAGCGTTTTACCAAAGCGCTCGCTTCAAAACGCCTAACGTTTACTCTTTATCAGTATAGCGCTTCAGTCATGTCACGTGTTCCATTCCCAGCGGAAAGAAGGACAGTCAAACAAACTTTCTCAAACTCAATAATAGTTTTAAATCTATATTCTTTAGTAACCAGTTCAACAAACACCCACCTACATACATTGTACTAAGAATAAACAACGAAACGTAGCAACACACAGCTCATTATTAATCCAGCGTTGTAACAATTACAGTGAATGTTTACGTAATGAATGCGTTAATATATTACGATGTTCAGAACGACTCTACTTGGTTTTCTTTAACGACTTCCCTGTTTGTTAAGCCGGCTTATAACCATACGAGTAAATCCAAGTTAAATTTTACTTATATCGCTAGTACTGACCCGTGGTGTTTACGTAATGTAACAATTTTACGGGTACCCAGTATACAGTGTCACGTGCCGTAATGTAACCATTCGCAGCGAGCAAGAGAACTGCGACGACCGCAACGACCGTTGTCTTGGGATTTCGAATAGACCGTGGCCCAACCAGGGATAAGCATATCGACAGCATGTGTGCCCGGCTGGGTGGCGCTGGCGCATGCATCGCTCTCCGCAGGCTATCGCGTGTGTTGTCCGTTGACGTGGTCCGCACTTGTTATTTCGCGACCGTTCACACGCTCATCCAGTATGGCGCAGAGCTGTGGGGGCCCGCTGTTGATCGAGAGCGCGTCTTCCGCGTGCAGAAACGTGTTGTGAGGGCGATCGCCCATTATAATAAGTTAATTATTTATTGAATTATTAATTAATTTATTGTTTAAATCTATTGAAATTATAATTGTATCATTATACTTAGTTAAGTATAGGTTAATGTTTTTGGACTTTTTTTTACCAATAAGTTAATTATGTTGATTCTTTTGATTATTCTTATTATCCTGTGTTATGGGGCGTAATGTACCATTATTACGGTTACCCAGTATCCAGGGGTAATGTCCTATTAGTAGAGTTCGTTTGACACATTGCGCAAGCTTTGCTATTATACGAGATGGAAACACAGCTTTAAGTCGGCTTGGTCAGTTTTGTTTCACACTTGTCAGAGCCAGAGAATCTATTCTAAAATGATGAATTTGAAAGTAAATCTATCTGTTATGTTTTCACACCTAAATGGCTGAACGGATTTCGATAAAATTTGGCAAGGAGGTAAATGGTATCCCGGGGCATAGGCTGCTTAATAAGCGCTGCTGGTATATAATTATTCTAACTCGGAGTTAAGCAAATAAGCATAATACTGTGGTGTAGGTAAAGTAAATTGATATTTATCCGGTATCGTCTGGTATAAGTAACGTTCGTGGAAGCACGTCTTCTTGTCACGATATCGCTTTATTAGTACTTGTATACCTATTTACACGACTTGGTTCTGGTTTCCACTAAAGCGTATGGTGAACAAATAGGCAATAGCTTAGAATTGAGTGGCGCATTACGAATATAGAAAAAGAATCGACCGACTGATTAGCGAAATATTAAACCGATCAGACCTCCCGGCCGGACCATCAAGTTGTTTTCCCCGCAAGTTGGATTCCCTGAAAGTTGAATTCTCATTAAGTTGAATTCCCATTAAGTTGGATTCTCCGAATGTTGGATTCCCGAAACAGATATCGAACCAACTAAGGTTGGATAACACTTTACACATACATTTGTAGTCCATCATAGTCAGATTCCAACATTTTTTTTATTAAGTTATTTGACATACCAATAATGTATGTACGCTATGTACACCACGAACTTTATCACGTCGTGTGGCAGAATACTTAATAATATTTACACGACTTATGCTAATACTATCGTATGCATTGCGCTATTAAATACATCGAAATAATTATGCTATTTATAATCTGCTGCATCTTATACTAACAGAGTTAAAGGTTACAAAAATCAACAAAACAACAAGTTTTATTACTTGTGGAAACAGGCTGTAAAAGAAACGTTAAATTATCCTATCAGCATAAAGGATTAAACCAGATTGGTGGTGAGCGATGAGTCTGATGCAATGCAACCAACACGCAGCGTACCAACTGCGATGGCAGCGACATAAATGGTCCTTTTATTTTCCACATCATTTTAATGTATACCATTCTTGTGAGACAGGTTATCTCATGGTCGCGTGTAATTTCTAAAAATCATATAATAAAATAGCAGCGCCTCGCGGTTTCACCCGCGTAGTTCCCGTTCATGTGGGAATTCCGGGATAAAATATAACCTATGTCACTCACTGAAAAGTAAGCTTTTTTATGATGAAATAAATTTCTGAATCGGTCCTGTAGCAGTCAAAAGTTCTGAGGTAACAAACATAAAAAAACGGACGAATTGAGAACCTCCTCCATTTTTTGAAGTCGATTAAAAATTAAATAAAAAGAACGCTAATCTCTACACCTCCCCACGCTGCTATTAATAAACTCTTTTAATCCGTATACACATACACTGCAATAAAACATGAAAGAGATTTCTTAAACAGCGCTTTGGTCGCAGTAATGAATGTTTTAAAATAAAGTTTTGGGGTGGCCTGGCCGTCGTCGCTCTGGGCAGATGCACTTGCGACCTTGACTGGCCGCTATGGCTTAATTCATGAGTTAGGTACTCGAGGGGTTACCTTTTTAACCTATTACTCGCTCCGAACGTAATAAGCTTTAAATCATTAATTCCTGAGTTATTGAGGGTTTAACTTGTTACGCCATTGCTCATAATGGGCTTAAATCTTCTCTCTGGTGTGGATGGCACGTGTCGAGCAAAGGCTTGGATGGTGATTATACCAATAAATTCTTGTGGAGAGTACTTCCTTGCTCAATAAATTACGATGTAGGTGGAGGATCTAGTAGGCGTGAGTGAGAGAGATATAATAAACTATACGGCGTTCATCGATTCTCGATTCTGCTTATTATTTCTTAGATCCCGCTATCTCGTTAAACCCCTAATATCGCCTGACGTCATATACCATATAACCAATTATGAAGAAGAAGAATGTTTGTTTAAATAATTAATTTTGTTTTAAAAAACTATAAACCGACTTCAATTTTTACAGTTTTTTCATGAATTTTCATGGATGCCATTGTCAGAACTGAACAAAATTAAAATGGGACCACACGGGAAGCACCAGCTTTCATATAAAAAACAAATCGGACCACCCAGTCAAAAGTTCTGAGGTAATAAAAAAAAAATATAAAAAAAAATAGAGACGAATTGAGAACCTCCTCCTTTTTTTGAAGTCGGTAAAAAAATAACCGGTGTATTGAGACGAATCAATCGATACCTCTTTTGTTATCTACCTATATTATATTGCCTTTGCCGAAATCATGTGTTCACACACTTTTATGGTCCTTCACCCCTGGTAACGGCAGCTAATAGTACATTAATGGGTTAATAGGACCTGCTAGGCTAAAAGGACCTGGTAGGTAACGGCGGCTAATAGGACGCTGGGCAGTGACTGGGTTGCAACTCCTCAGAGTTTGTTTCCATAATGAAGATACATGAGGTTTTGATGTTTTGAAACCTCTCAAAAACCATTAAGTTTATTGTAGAATAATTGATTTTGTTTTAAAAATCTATAAACCGACTTCATTATATAGGTAGTTTATTCATGGATTTTCATGGATCACATTGTCAGAACCAATATCTGGATCAATTAAAATATGGGACCACACGGAAAGCACCAGCTTTCATATAAAAAAAGAACCATGAAAATCCCATCCATCCAGTCAAAAGTTCTGAGGTAACAAACAAAAAATACAGTCGAATTGAGAACCTCCTCCTTTTTTGAAGTCGGTTAAAAATATTAATAAATTGTAGCTCTTACATTGCACCTCGGAAAACTACACTCGCCGGCCGTATCAAAAGGCCCGTATCGTATCGTATCGTACAGCATTCCGTGCTATTTTTATCCACGCATGCAGGCGGTGTTTTTACAGAGAACTTTATAACAGTTGTGCATATTATAATCACATGCATTGAGGAAAGTATTGTGGCCTTGCTAGTTTGTTATTGTTGGTTTAAATGATAGCGTCGTTTTTCATGTTATTATTATTAATAATAATGTTGGACAATTCACACAGCCCTAAGCTAAGCAGAGCTTGTGTTATGGGTACTAGATAACTGATATACATAATTCAATTACTACAAAAATATCTATCTACATAAGATAGTTTTTTATTTTATGTAGAGAACATACAAAACATCCTGAGCAAATATCTGCAGATCGTAAAAACATTTGTTTCGAGGCGGGAATCGAACCTGCAACCTCTTGCGACGCAGGCGGACTTTGGCCCACCGCGTCACAGAGGTCGACAAACAAAGATATAAATTGTTAGATACTACGCCCTACCGCCAAAAACTGTGGCATTTTCTTTGAATGCGTGCGTAACATAATGCCGACGCACAACAATATGAGTAGACAAAACTAGTTTTTGTATTGACAAAAACTAACTGTTATTATTGCAACTTATTGTGACAATCACATCTGGCTCGAACTTTTGTGAACAAGCACTCCCCAAAAACACACAATTCACTGATTCCTAATTACAAAGACAAGTTTGTGAGCGCACAAACGTCGCTTGGCAACAAGCACGGCGCGTCCTCACTATGGAAATAGCATATCTAACGATTGAAATATTTGGTTATTAATACATATTATACAGGCTGTTCTGCTCAACGTTGGTCATTTATTAAAACTAAGTAGCGCCAAGTAAAAATTCATAAAAATAGCCGAGGTGTCAAAAATTTGGTTTCACCTGCAGTGTACCTACATATTATTATGACAAACTTTATGCCGAATATCCTGTAATGAAACCTATGAATACACCTTAACAAATTTATTAATCTAATTAGAGCGAACCCAAAAATTCACTTTTCATTTACAAGACTTTACTCAACTACCATTCACACCAGCCGCCCTAGCACGGGGCCTACAGGTGAAGATTTTATGCAGGAAAATAATAGTAGCGCCCTGACGGGGTTTTTTTTTATCAGAAATAGACCTTTGTTTGACCGCAATCTCACCTGATGGAAAGCGAAGATGCGGCCGATTTATATATACATAGTGTACCCTCTAAGACTGCCTACTCCTAAGACCAATATACAAAAATACCTGTATGCATAAAATCACATTAAGTTATATGAATATGATCATCGATCGACTAGAGTCTGTTGAAAAAGGAAAAAGTCGTGGCGTTACGGTGAACTAATACTTAGTCGTACTGCAATGACAGAGCAGTGTTGTCAACGCAACAAAAGTTGTCAATTGGCACACGAGCGCCCTGCAATTCCCACGACGCTTCTCTTTTTAAACAGACTCTAGCCTAGTGTTCACATAAATGTAAATTTATATACTAGCTATTGACAAAAATACCGTAAAGTTTCAAAAAGTTGTTCATGTCTAGGTTATTGAAGAGTAAATCTGTCGTTACTAACTATCGCTGACCTGACTCTCTGCATCATTCTTTAAAAACCTAGACCACTACAATAATAAAAAAGTAAAAAAAATGTTTATTTTGCAACATTATGACATATAAAATACATAGGCACACAAGATATAGGTTAGGTACAAAAATGGCCAACACTCAAAAAATTCTATGTCACGGCGCAACTCACAAAAAATAAAACAAAGTTGAAAGATAAACACATAAAACAGACAAGCAAACACATAATAAAAACAGAAATATAAACACACAAATAAAACAGACAAACAAATCAAAATAAACAAATTAAGAATCAAAAAGAATGTATTACTACTACTAATATGTTACTACTTTTATGACTTGAAAAAACTGCATAGGCATTCGAAAAGTAGTACTTACATATATTTTACTATACTCTGTTCTAGAACTCAACAAATATTTAGGATTTGTTTTAAAAAAAGAGAAAATTTTATGACACATCATCCGAGCAAATCGCAATAGTTCGAAACAATTTTTCGTTTTGAAAACTTCCATTCATCGTCCGTTTAAAACTCCAATTTAAACCTTTTTCGTTGCGCTTGTGCAATTATGCGTTAATGAAGCTTGTCTTTTCATTTTTACCCCATTATTCATAATAGTCTGCTAACTTATCCCACTGCTAGATCTCGCTCTGTCTTCTTTTATTGACAAAAGTCAGACTGAGAAATAACACTACCTAGCAGCTGTTTTAAGCAGACAATTATGAATAAGGGCGTTAGTTTTAACCTTGCTTTCACCTTGTTCTCTGGTATCAGCATTAGTTTTTGTGAAGGGGTTGAATGAAAACCATTCACCCCCTTTTCTAACATAAAATATCTTGGATTCTAGTGCATAGATAGATACAGATCACCAACGTCAGCCTCGTGCGAGAGCTGAACCTTTTCGCCATCGAGTCCAAGCTATATTTAGAGAACCGGTCTATTCTATTACCGTAATATGCAATGCAACTGCGCCACAGATAGCTATGCACCTAACCCGACCAGCTACGGCATAGCTGACCCCACTGTCCACTAAAGCATGTAACTTTAAACTTACCTATAGGAGCCCTGTAGCTTAACAGCCTCGTCACCACAATAGTCTATATTGGTCCACTGCTAGACGCAGGCCTACCCTGATAAGCGCCTTAATGGCTTTTAACTCATTGGGCGATAACGTTAAAAAAAGTTGAGCTTTCTGTGAAAAAGCGAGCTCGACGGACGGCGGGCGGTGGTGGTCTCACATAATCAACAGAAACAAAGGGCCCGCTTTCAATTTCATAAGCATTTAGTACACAGCTGTCATTATAAACATACCCTTCAATTGTCCAGCATTAATTATTTAGTACCTGGATGACCTGACTGGTAATTTTTTTGGTATTATTTGTTTTTAGAAATTATAGTAAGATTATTCGCCAATAGATATCAGGAAGAGTCATATTTTTCAGTTTGGTCTTTAAGTTGATTAAGATAAAGTTGATTATTCAAAACACAAATAAAATAGTATTACTATTCGCCAATAGATGTCAGAAAGAGTCGATTAATTACGATAAAGTTGATGAAAGTTTATTGAAAAAACGAATAAAATGACATTTTCTAAAAATGAATCCTAGCTAGATCAAAACCCCCTGTATACTAAATTTCATGAAAATCGTTGGAGCCGTTCGCCAGTTTCAGATTATATATACATAAATTGTGTGAATTGTCCAGCATTATTATTATTATTATTAAAATGTGTGTATACAAGAATTGCTCGTTTAAAGGTATAAGATTTATTAAATTATAATACTAAAACCAATAAAGTAATTATTAGAAACAAATTAGATCTAATATTTATAATTAACATAAATAATTTAAATAATTTGATTTATTGATTTGTACAGAGATGAGTGCGTAGTGTAGTGTGTTGTGTAGCAATTCTAGTAAGGCTTTTTCTGATTCTGAATTTGGGTATTTGTATTAACTGTTCAGTGGACAGTTGCCACGTATACGAACACTTAACAATCTATTCAATTAAAACATTTCAATTTCATCCAAATTCCCGCATTTCTTATCTTCACTGAAGACTAAAATAAAACATCTTGATTTTCACTCGGCTGAGGGCTTTGATTCGCTTCAATGGGCTCGTGATTGAACGATTAATTTAACTTTGGTATTTCTGAATTTAAACTTTCTATTTCTGTAACATAAATTAATTTATTTCAATCGTCATTTGCTAAATTAATTTGTTTTAGATTTTCTTTCATTACATAAAAGAAAAGACGTATTTCGCTTGTACCTACAATATTGGGCCTTTTTTCGAATGTTATTTCAATTTCTCTTATTACAATTTTACTATCTATTTAATTAAACGCCGTCTTTTTTCCATTCTTCTCTTTAATTCATATTACTTTCCACTTTTAATAATTCATGATGCTCGCTACAGGATATTTTTTTATCAATATACAAATATTTGTTATATTGACGAGGTTTTCAACAAATAACAATGCGAGTTGAGTAAACCTGCTAGGTTATGTTAAACCACCTTCATAGTATTTATTCATAATATTACAAGTCTACGATATTACAGTTCAGATAATATAAGTTCAAGTTCTTTATTAACAAATAGGGTTACATGTCAAATAAACACAATAATAAATCAATATTTTACAAAAATATACAGATTACATAGTCATTCTACAATTAACTATTATACATTCAATTTTATCAAAATTCTATTAAATTGTATCATATATACATTGGATGACAAAGTGACGTAATTTTTTTTTATTCTACCCTAGACAAAAATCCCTGTGCTAAGCTAACAGGTGAAGACTTAACGCAGACAAATATTTGACCCTGACAGAGTTTTTTATACATTGTGTAGGTACGTACCTTAAACATAGATTACTTAGAATATTACAAGTCTGCAATATTACAGGCCAGATTAAATACACTGATACCTTAAACACATGGATTACAATATACCTAAACATTTTTATGACCCTGCACAGGTAGGTAATAAATATTTAAATTACTCAATAAAAATACATAAACTCATAAAATTAAATGTACGAGTACCTACCTTCTTAAATGCTTTATTACAAACGCAAGTCATACATAATTGTTAATAAAAAATGGACATGTACAAAATTTAACCCTCCCTACAGCAAACCTAAGGATATTTTTTTTTTATGAAACGAGTATGGATAAACCTTCCTGCGCAGTCAGGAGGAAAATAGTTTCCTCTTCTATCTAAAGCCTTCATATATTTACCGTGTCAAGCTGCAACAATGCCAGTTAATTGTTTATTACTTAATACAAACTGATAAGTGTATCAGGTTTTATCATGTGTGCATTAATAACAGATATGTCCTTTAGGTTTTCAAGGGCGATAGCTTTGTTTTGCATCGCGATAAAATACTATCATTACATAATTACAACTCGCAGATTCTATTTCTACTCCGTTTATTTGTTTGACCTGCTTATCTTTTGCAAATATTATTTAGTTTTGTAAGTACCAAGGTATCTGGTTTATTAGGTGAGCAAATGTTATGTTCTATGTGATTATGCTATTTAAAATTACAAATTGCATTTGAATGCCTCAATTATTTGGGTTTTTTAATTGATAAATTTTGTTTTTTAGAAATTATAGTATTATTATTAGCCAATATATGTCAGGAAGAGTCATATTTTTCAGTTTAGTGTTGTATCCTACTAATATTATAAACGCAAAAGTTTGTAAACATCTGTATATATATATATGTGTTTGTTGCTCTTTCACGCAAAAACTACTGAACAGATCGGGCTGAAATTTTGCATACAGGTACTAGGCCTGTAATAACACATATGCTACTTTTCATATATCCCATCAATCCCATAAATTAGTTCCAGTGGGATATATATAACAAAATAACCAATAAAGTAGCTAATACATAACCTAATCATCAATTTGTCTTACATTAGAATCGTCAATGTACATTGCATTGCTAAATCGCTTTGTTATAAATACTTATCAAGGTTATTTGCATGTTCTTCGTTTTGAGTGCATCAAGACCTTGGTGCCTCATTCTGTTTATACGCACGAAGGGCATTAACCTTACGGTATTTATATCGCGGAGGATTTCAATTTGTCCTGCTGTGTAGTTTTGTTTACTGAATTATGAAAAAATTATGGCTCTGGATATAGAAAGCTCTGCTTCTTGTGGATACGACGTGTGTTCTCTTGCTTTCCTTTCTCTCTTATTTATGATTTGGCGCTACAATCCTTTGTCACCCACCGATTACCACCAATGGGAATAATCTGTGTCACTCCTTATCTCTTTTCACGTTGACTGTACTTATCACTAAAGTCATTGCGTCAAGCTCAAAACTCTAATCATTGTAAATATCCCATTTTAATTGACTTTAAGGCGCATACCCGAACCAATATGACAGCGATACCTATTTTATCATATTTTTACGTTTATCATAGGAATTTTTAAAAATCCTACGTTCAGTTTGTGGTATCTATTATAAGCTATTTTTTA
This sequence comes from Eupithecia tripunctaria, assembly GCA_955876795.1. NCBI lineage: Eukaryota > Metazoa > Arthropoda > Insecta > Lepidoptera > Geometridae > Eupithecia > Eupithecia tripunctaria. Next base: position 11,305,976 of record OY041620.1, read on the forward strand.
ATACCTCTTTCATAATTTTATCTCATATAGTTTAGGAGGAGATACAAAAATAGAGCTTGGTGGCCAAAAAGCGCAACTTCGTATCTCTTCCTAAGCTTTACGAAATGAAACTATTACAGAGGCATTAATAAATAACTTATAATAGATACCCCAAACTGAACGTAGTATTTTTAAAACTTGCTGCGTTTAACGTAATAATAAGATAAAATAGTTGGGGGCGCCACTTTCGCTGGTGTATGGGCCTTAATAAAATCATCTCATATCAAAAATTTAACATAGTTGCTTTGAAACTGATTATATTCCTAACACCTTTATCAGCTGTTATCGTAACGTTATCATCGGTCTAAAACGATATCTTATCGTGGCGCCCCACCGCGATATGTTTATTTACGCCGCATTTATTGTTTACATTCTGAATTGAATATTATTTGACCGACACATAATTATCACCTTAGGGCTGGTCCACCAGCAGGGGTATTTTAATTCATTCGATTCGTTTCCGAAGCGAAAACGTCCGATTTGAATTTTAATTCTATTCCGACATAACTTTAGAACGCTATTTTGATTTGTCAAAATTATCCGATATCGAAACCGACGGCCTTTCTGACGAATTAAAATACATAAGTGCAGTTCAAAGTCGCTCAGAGAACTATGGAAAAGAGCTATGCTCGGAGTCTCTCTGAAGGATATACATATTCGTAAGAAATACATCCGACAGACAACCAAAGTTATCGACACAGCTCAAAGAATTAGCAAGCTAAAGTGGCAATAGGCCATATATCGGCACCGAAGAACCGACAACCGCTGGGGTAAACGAGGTCTTAAGTGAAGACCGCGACTCGGCAAACGTAGTTGACAGATGCTGGATGCGTCAAGCTGAAGACAGGGCGCTATGGCGCTCATTAGGGGAGGCCTATGTCCAGTTGTGGACTAATATAAGGCTGATGATGGTGACGAGGATTCTGAATTGAATGTTATTTGACCGATAAATATCTGGGAAAACGTGATTGATTGTGAATGTTTTGTATCCTGATTCATCGATAGCATCGCAATCAAAGATGAAGAGGTTTTGTCTTTTCTGATTCATCTTCGTCTAATCTATGACGACTCCATGGTGCAGCGTGCGAACGTCTGCTGGCGATAAATTCAAATTCAAATTCTGTATATACAGGGTGTGGCAAATTTTTGGCCCCTTAAGGGTAGCTACCGTTTCTTTTGTAGTTAGAAGGTTTTGTTCAAAGGAACTTTCTGTTTTATTTTGAAAAAAAAAATATTGCCATTTTTAGTTTTTTGAAAAAATGTACGGTTCGCCCAAAAAATGACATTTGTCAAAAAAAACAAGTTGGTCTTAATCGACTCTATTTCCAACCAGGAACACTTTTCCCAAAGGAACATACCAAATCAAATCGTAAGTTTTGGCAATAATTAAAAAAAACAATTCCCATACATTTTCTACGAAAAAACGAGTAAGTGAAAACAACACTGTCACTCATTCAATGGTTCTTAATTTAAATTCGTATGTAACTACTTTTTTAAAATGGTAGGCTAATTTTGAAGGCATCTCAGGAATTAAATTTTTACTTACTTTTTATTTTTTATTAAAAATCAAGTTATTTACTTACCAAACTTTTTTTTTAAATTAAACTCAATTAAAAATGACCGTTGTCTAAAAATTGTTAGGTATGTTTCTTATTTTGGTGTGAAGACATTTTTACCTATATCGTCGTTAGAGCGAACATGGCTAGGGGGCCTTCAAAATTAGCCTACTTGATTTTTAATAAAAAATAAAAAGTAAGTAAAAATTTAATTCCTGAGATGCCTTCAAAATTAGCCTACCATTTTAAAAAAGTAGTTACATACGAGTTTAAATTAAGAACCATTGAATGAGTGACATTGTTGTTTTCACCTACTCGTTTTTTCGTAGAAAATGTATGGGAATTGTTTTTTTTTATTTTTGCCAAAACTTACGATTTGATTTGGTATGTTCCTTTGGGAAAAGTGTTTCTGGATGTAAATAGAGTCGATTAAGACCAACTTGTTTTTTTTGACAAATGTAATTTTTTGGGCGAACCGTACATTTTTTCAAAAAACTAAAAATGGCAATATTTTTTCTTCAAAATAAAACAGAAAGTTCCTTAGAACAAAACCTTCTAACTACAAAAGAAACGGTAGCTACCCTTAAGGGGCCAAAAATTTGCCACACCCTGTATATATTGTATAATATTATTAAAACATGTCTATGTCATAAAATCTAGAGTTAATTTGGAGGCGGGAGTAAAATCAAAATCCAAAAGCACATTATACATACATACATGTATAAAAAAAATTGTTAGATATTTATAAAAAATTGTAATGCTTTATTGCCAACTTAACTAAGAAATATTTTTCAAAAATATATTTATGGACAATTTGAGGACTTTATCATATCACTCATGCATCGGCGATCTCTCCCTGACAATTTTGAATGGATAGGCCATTCAAAATTGTCAGGGAGAGATCATCATTGGATTTTACAGTAATATTTGTGCATAATATCTTATACCTCTAAGGGAGCAATTCTTGTATATATATATTTATATAGTCTGAATCTCGTAAATGGCTTCAACGATTTTCATGAAATTTAGTATACAGGTGGTTTTGGAGGCGATAAATCGATCTAGCTAGGATTCATTTTTAGAAATTGCCTTTTTATTCGTGTTTTCAATAAACTTTGATCAACTTTATCGTAAGCAATTGACTCTTCCTGACATCTATTGGCGAATATTAATACTAAAATTTCTAAAAAAGAAAATTTATCAAAAATTTAAACCGAGCGAAGCTCGGGCATACAGGTATTACTATTAAAGATACCATTATATGACTCTTCATGCGTTTATTTTATAATATGTATTACTATTAAAGATACCATTAAATGACTCTTCATGCGTCTATTTTATAATATATTAATACATGATAATATACCATTCCTTGTAAGGGAACGGCATTGGTCCTAGAGAGTCTTAAATTTTCAATAAGAGAATGTGTCGAACCTTATCTAACCCTTATTTTTAATCTTTCAGGTATGTCGTCAATCAATAAATAATAATTGATTCTGCTGGTAAGTATATTATTTGAACCGAGTGAACGCAGTGAACAAAGTTCAACCTGGGTCTACATTCTCGTTTTTTTTCTGTATGTCTGTACTCCTCTACAGGTCGTATTTTACAACCGATCGTTACGAAATTTCGTGTACAGATTCAACGATTTTATAGAATTTTTTTGTCGTCGGGGATTTTTGATTAAAGTTATACTTCCCCCAAAAAAGGCAAAAAGGGGGCTTTAGAATATCTCCGCTTTGAGATATCTGATTTCGATGATTTTATTTTTAAATAAAAGATAGATATTTTATATAATTCTCATAAAAAAGTGGTAAAGATTTGATCAGTATCTTAGGCACGACCAGCAGATCAATAGACGCAAAATGCAATATGTAAGCGTCGCGCCCGTCGCGTAACATTTCAAGAGTATTATACCTCCTATCAAGTTCACGCGCATACTTGCAGTTTGTGAAGCACGAACTACATTGATTTTTACAGAGATGGCGCTCATGTACCTAATTGAAAGAGTTTTGGTTTCAAAGATTATTTCATAGTTAGTAGCACAGGTAGTAGGTAAACACTATAGAGGCAATTTACACTCATAAATAATTGATGAAAATCTGATGAGGATTATAGATCTGATAAACAGAGTAGCTCCTCAAAAAATATTGTGATTTGCTAATGCTACCTAGCGCTACCTGTTGGTTGGGTGTTCCATGAAAGTGAAGTCTTATACCAATGAAACTATATTATTAAATACATTTTCAATTACGGAGCTTCAAAAAGCAAATTTAAAAATTGAATCAACTAAAAAATATTCTTTGCTATTTACTAACGACTCCTATTCTTTTACTTGTTTATCAATTTTGAATCGATGAATAAACGCCATCTACTAAAAATACCTAGGAACAGAATTTGGTTTTCATTGAATGATTGACTGGAAAGGAAGCATGAGAAGATGTTTGTCTCTCGCGCCGCCAGCCGGCGGCGGCGACGGAGGCGGCGGCGGCGGCGGCCTATATCGTATCCATTTTGAATGGAGCACAAACGTGAACAAACCGCCCATACTTAACCTAAAATTCACTTTGTTGGCGCGTCCTTTTATACGTAACTTACATTACTTGTTGATTTTAGATCCTCCCTTCAAAAAAATTGCTTACAATTATATCTGAAACTCGACGCCAAGCAAGTGAGATTTTGTTTTTTGTGTCGTACTTTGTTTACTTACATACTTCATTCAAAATGGATAAACCATAGGTAGTATCATAGGGAATTTGCTAATAGTTAATCGTTTCTTTCTTATGAACACCTAACCTCAAGCCACAAGAGTCTTCAAACTGCACGGACTAAGTAGGTAGGTAGGTATAAGGTGTTGGTCAAATCAATTTAAAATACCCAGCTAGGTACCCATTATAGGTACCTACCTACTGAAGAAGGTTGTTCACCTGAAATCACAGATTAATATTTAGTGAGAAAACATATGAATATTCAATTTTTTAAATTCCTGCACAAACGATAAACAAACCCGTAAGAGGTAGGTACCTACTTTACCTACCTCAAATTAAATTCTTGTGGACGATTTTTAAACATGGAAAAAGTAGGTGGGTTCCTACGTACTTGCTGATTTGAGATCCTTTCTTCAAGGTAGGTACCTACCTATATCTCTTTGTCTCGACGCAAAGCATGTGAATTTTAATTTATGTTATTAGGATCTGTTGACATACTTTGCAGCTATATGACAAAATATAGATCATAGCCGCAAACTACTACATATAAGAAAATTTGCCTGTTTTTCTGAAAATACCCGGATAGATGAAAAATTTTACCAGATACCCGTGTATTAAAAAAACGGGTAGGTACGGTTTAAAAATAGTTAGTGTTCCCGAGGTTCACTGTTCGGAGAACTACTAGTTTTAATACAGAAACCCACTAAGCGCTCACACCAAATATTTAACTCGTTAGATACGCCCTTACGCTCAAAAACTGTGTTTTTTTCTTTAAATGCGTGAATTAACAAAATGCCGACGCAAGCACAGTATGATAGGATAAAATTAGTGTCATTGTCAATAAACCTAACTGTTATTATTGCTTTTTGATGTGAAATCACTTGTGCCATCATATAGCACCAACTTCTGTGACAAGCACACCACAAAAACACAATTCTCTGATTCCAAATTACAAAGACACGGCGCGTTTTCACTACGAAAAGACCTACGATTTAAATCTTTTGGCCCGTTGATGCCGTACAGGCATCTTTAGAACCGAGTGGTGCACAACTGGAACCGGCTTCCTAAAGAAGTTGTAACAGCTCCCGTGGTGAAAGCTTCAAAAACAAACTACCACCCACCGGCTACGAACGCACAATCTGACCATAAGAAAAAAACTTAAGTGTATTGTATTATATTATCTGTGCTTAATTAAACATTAAGAAAAAACTATGATATAGACATACCACCTTTCAGCTGCTCGTCTATTATCCACTAATAATAAAAATAAGATACCATTCGTTATCTTAGGAATAACCGACTGATCAAAATCATATCCGGAAATAGTTTCTAATCTCACCAGTAGGTAAAAGATAACTATAAAGTATCCATTTTGAATGGAGCATAAACGTAAACAAACCGCCCATACTTAACCTAAAATTCACTTTGTTGGCGCGGCCTTTTACATACGTAATTTACATTACTTGTCGATTTTAGATCCTCCCTTCAATAAAAACTGTTTACAATTATATCTGTAACTCGACGCCAAGCAAGTGAGATTTTGTTATTTGTGTCGTACTTTGTTTACTAACATGCTTCATTCAAAATGGATAAACCATAGAAGCAATTACGCATCTCATTGCTATCAGTTATCAAGTTTATTTATAATTAAACTGGTAAAACTTTATCAGACCGTTATCGTGATAAGGTGTGATTAGTGACCTTTAGCACATATCCCGGAAACGATAGGGCACCTGGAGAAAAGATTTGGCATTATCAAAATTAGGTACAGACATTTTTTTATCCAACTTAAGTTGTTCTACTGCTCGGCATAGGTCTTCCAGCCCATAAAAATGCGAGACAACAATGTCTTATGGCATAAGAACAGACTCTCCATTTTATTTATTTTTATTTTTTATACAATACACTACATAGGTACCGGTATTTTGTATTATACATAGAAAACATCCAGAACATCCGAAAGAAATATCTGCAGATCGAACAAACATTTGTCCCTATATGTGGTCGGCACATGTCATGATGTTTCTCTTTTCCACTCGGGGAGAGTTGACGTGTTGAGTTTTACGACTGTTGACTAGTCATCCGTCTACCTATATAAGTACATCTTTCTCACCCGGCTTCTCTTTCACACCCAATTAAATGCATAAAAAGGTATCAGACCAGATGGAAGAACTCCTCGGGCATGAGCCACTCTAAATCATAGATAAACTCAAACTCAGACTCAAAAATGCTTTATTTCCATAAATACAATAAATGTACACTTAGAAAAGGTCAAATCATATTAAAAAATACACTGACACGGAAATAAAGTGGTATTTTTGATTTCGATCGCTTCGGTATGTAGACTAAAGTAAAGAAACGACGAAGAAACCTTTAGCCTGTTAGTTGTTATTTTTCGAGTTGGAGCAAAATCCGTCCCAAGCTTTTTTATCCTCTAGATAATCTGATATTTTATAGTAAGATTTTTGGATAGAAAAGTTTTGACAGTTTGTTTGAATTTATTTACTGATAATTTTTGCAGCTCAGTAGGGGTTTTGTTGTAGATAAACCTTCGATAAACGGAACACTAACCGCTTAGCAGAAACAACCTTCGCAGAACCCTAACAGAAAAAATAAACTGCTATACTTTAAGCCAAGCTATAGTGAAAGATGACAAATCTCTGTACCAACCAATCTTACATGGCGTATGTACCAACTTCAGCTGTAACTAGAACCTAAGCTAGCTATATATGTACATATAAATGATTTTGAACTTGAACTTTGAACTTGACACTGTTACCTCAACAAGCACATGTTCAAACTGAAGCTAAGCGAGACACCCACCTGCAGATTCTGTGAGGAGGCGGAGGAAATGCCTCTCCATCTTCTGGGAGAGTGCGGAAGACTGATGCAAGAAGGTAGCATCCATCAGGGCAAGCACCTGCACGGCCTAGATGAGCTACGAGACATCACTCCGAAAATAAACCTACAGTTCCTAGCAGCTGCAAGACTATGTTGTGAACTATGAACGCCGCTGCTTCGAGGCTGAACACACAAAGTGGCGATCATAATAGCCCTAAAATGGCCGTAGTGACACAAAAAAACCACATAAAGCATATAAAAAAGTAGACCAGATTCTACAAATTAATGGCGCTAGTTTTCCTCGCTCCTCTCAAAACCTACGTTACTCAAAGCGTGTCAGAAAACTTGGCAAAATGTTTCTTCCGTAAACAAAACATTTACCTACCTATGAGATAACAGCTACCTACGAGGTAGTAGGTATGCTCAAGATACACTGTTTATGATTAACTCAAAACTCAAAAATAAAAACGTTATGGCGTCGTTCTTGAAAAATTATTGTCAGTATTTTATATTTTACGAAACAAGTAAAAATACACCTACTTGTTTTTACTTGTAATTTAGGGAAAAAAAAAATCAAAAAGGATTTATTAGGTTACAGTTTTACAAACCTAAGTTTGTACTTACTTATGTTGAGTTTGGTCAAATAATTTTAAAATTTTGTTTTATTTAGAACACAAATAGTTTTATAAACTTAAATTATAAGTTTGAACCATTTTAGTGCCCTCGCTAGGTATACATACAAATGCGTAATATATGTATGTACATATATCATATGCATAGTATTATAGTATACTAGCATCGCGTAGTTCCCGTTCCCGCGGGAATTCCCGGATAAAATATGGTCTATGTCAGTCCCTGAAAAGTAATCTTTATATTGATGAAAGTTTTCAAACCGATATATTAGTTTCGCAGCCTATTCAATACAAACAAACAAACTAACAACCAAATCTTTTCTCATTATAATATTATTATAGACAGGTAACTATAGGTATACTACCTTCGTGAATGGTCATCGACTTTCACTCGTCGCATCCCCACAATCGATATAACAAGTAATCTGATCCAGACGGATCCCCATCCCCCAGTTCAAGGTCGACGGCGGCCATTTTAACTTTCAGACACAGACTACAATGTATACTACTTTGTATGTATAGGTGTAAAAGCTTATTGCGTCGTATTCAACTTGCCGCTATGGCGTTGTGTTACTAACGGTAAATTTCCAAAACGACCCCTCTGGCAGGTGCAGTGAATCGGTTGTATGCGTGTTCGTTTTTATAATTTTGAGATAAGAACGATTCGTAAACCCTCAAATGTAATTTTCAAAAGTTATAAAGGGGATAGCTGTTATTCATCACTTAGTAGGTACGCATTTTTGGTATCCTATATACTTTTTCAGGTTTATAATAAAACAATATCATTAAAGAAATCAAATAATCTCACTTTTTTTTCTTGAAATATACCCATAATAACTTTAATAAAATAACCAAAAATTTTACTATCCATAAATATGTTAACACGGAGTAAGTTAGTTACTACGAGTACCTTTAATTCCAATAGAATAAATAAATAATGCTGATCCACACATCATCATCGAGCTCCAAGCTAAGCAGGTATGTAGATGACTGATCGATTGCATTTGCATTGATAGTTTTTTTTTATTATACATAGAAAATACCTATAATCTCCCTCATTGCTTTTCGTTCAGCCATTATGTCGTAAAAAGGTTCATAAATTAGCATGAACAAAATGTACCTACTTCGTCATTATGCCTACGACATAAATTCTATTATAAATTTTTAAACATTTCATACATTTTTGCGACATCGCAGAATCAAGTAAAATTAAGGCAGAATCAGCAATTGAAAACACTTTACAATAATAGTAGAGTCGCCAATCCCATCCGTCTTATCTGGTTCGTATAGCCTCGATTATCATTTATAACCGAGACTACATTGTAACTCCTAGGCCATAGGGCTCTAATACACGGACGGCAAGTGGCCGACTGCAAGGCAACTACACCCGTATGCTCTTTTTGAAGTAAAAACTTCTTTAGCGTTATGCTTTTTTGGCATGGGTAAGAAATTTAAAACTCGCGTCAGATGCTGATCTAACATGTCAGATCAGCGCGGTGACGTAACACGCTTGCATTACTGTAATTTTAAATTGGTACTATATTGTAAGCTACCTGTGTAAATAGTTCACTTAGTTGAAAGAAGATGTCGGCTAGTTCCGGGAGCCACACAGAACACACCCATAGTACCATAGTAGTAGAGAATTGTCGCCGCAGTTAGATGGCGCCTTATCGCAAAGAACAAAATTGCCACTTGTAGTGTTAGTTCTCACTTCTGCCGGCACTCCTAGAGTGCAACCCATTGTTTTTTTTATGTGCAAAAGACCTTCGTTTGACCGCAATCTCACGTGATGCAAAGCAAAGATGTGGCAGACGGTGTAGCAAGAAGGCACGGTGTATCGTTGACGGCTGCTCGTCTGATCAAATGGCTATCAACGCTGGGGTACCTCAGGGGTCAGTACTCTCTGCTACGTTGTTCCTGCTGCACATTAACGACCTGCTGGTACCCGGTATCATTGGGGACGCAAACGACAGCACCGTGGTGGAGAGGTATCTTTCCAACGCCACGGCCAGTCAAAATAAGATACAGGTGCAAAGAGACATGCTACAGCGCTTGAATTGGACTCAGGCAGATTCTTAAGGCAATCAGTCTTGTACACGGACTGCACGTCTCAAATACACGGACGCCAACTGTTGCCGACTGCAAGGCTCAACTGAAGCCGTTGACTGAAGTTGACTACAGTTGACAGTTGACTACTGTTGACTGCAGACTACTTATTTGTATTGAGATGTATTTGAGATGTGCAGTCCGTGTATAAAAGCGCTAACTTTACCTGTTATCTTTACGCCTCCGTCAATCCGTAATCTACAGCTCTGTATCATCTGAGGTATAGACGATGCGAATCTTTATGCAAAATCACCGACCGTATCGGGTGTAAGATCTGGCTTCATATTCTTGAGAAGTTTTTCAATGTTAATATCAATCCCGCAGATTTATTTTATTGACAAAAGCAAAATAACAAATTAAGAATATGGACAAATTTGAACTAGTATGAACAGTTGTAACAGTTTAAATAAGTGCAGAATGTCATAACAAACAATACCAATCGGAAGAGTCCCCAAGATACTGGCTACATCGTCACATTGTATAGCAACGCTGAAACCGGAGTAGCCTGTAGAATTTTTCAATCTGGAATGCTATGTAAGCTCAAGATTGGGTGAAATTGATGGTGAAATTTAATGAAAGTGAATGAAATCGGTAGGCCTTGTCCAACAATGGAACGTTACAGTCTAATTCGAGATTTTTCTCCAACCCTATCGCTCAAACTTAAAACCACCTTTCAAGCAAGAAGACTGATTGTATGATAAGATTCAGATTTGTTAAGTTGGGAACGAGATCGGAACGGTCTTCAAGAATACGCACCCAGTGAAACTGGTCTCGTTTATCTCGATCGACTGATACATTGTAGAGCTGTGAACGATACAAATAATCCGCTTATACAATCTGCTTTTCAAAAGGCAATTTATCTGAACACTAAACGTAATTTTATGCTGCTTGCGTTGCTTGAGCAACGAGGTGGATTTTTGATGTTTCTTAATCGCTGCGAATGGTAGGTTAGGTACCTACATTACGCCGCGTGACACCTCGGTACCCGGTTAAAACACATTTTTTTTGGTTACTTGCGAGACCAAAAGATATTATCTAGGTGTTAACTTAATTATTGTACCAAGCTGCAATAAATAACTCATCATCATCATCTTGGCTTTATCGTGCTTTATTCTCGGAAGACCATTACCAATTCTCATCTATCCATGGCAAACATAAGCTCTTGGATTTAGGTCTCTTCTAAGACGCTATGTCAATCCGTCCAACACCTTGACCCCGTCTCATCACCATGACCTCCGCATCGTCTTTTGCCGTCCAATAAAACTACCCCAAATCTTGTTAGGCTTCACTAAAACATAATAGAGTTAGTGTAGCCCTAATACTTTGGCTAGTGCTGAAACATGTGCACAAAACAGGTGTCAGGGTGACACATATATCCCTAAGTTATTGTGTGGCGTGGTGTAAACAGACGCATGGATAGGTCGGGACACGACACGCGACGAAGCCGTAGGAAAAGGTACGCTAGATGATGTCCAGGCTATAGGTCGAGTAAAGAATTTTAAATACATTTTAGAAATCGTGGTTCGACGTAAGACGCTTTGCGGACGCGGCGCCCCTTTAGTTTACTTTCATACAAAATGTATAGATGCGTCGAGACGCGACGCAATACAGATAATAATTGATTTTGATTGAAAAAACTATTAGGTCCTTACATATGAAATTGGCGTTTTGTATGGGAGGAACAAAAAGTCGAATATTTTTTAATATAATATATTTAATTAATCAAAGTATGAACCATTATTTTCTATGCACTTTTGCCATCTTATAGGTAGTTCATTGATCCCTTTACTAAAAAAACCAGTCGGACGGGAATCAATAAAATCTTTGAAGGCGATTTGGACTGCCCCATCGGAGTTGAATTTTTTCCCTTGCAAGAAGTTATCCAAATTTCGAAAAAAATGGTAATCTGTTGGAGCAAGTTGGTCCGGGGAGTACGGAGGATGTCTTAGACTTTCCAATTGAAGCTCTTCTAATTTAGTAGCCGTCTGTTGCGCAGTGTGTGGTCTAGCGTTGTCGTGAAGCAGCAGTGGCGTGGAGCGATTGACCAGCCTAGGTTGTTTAGCCGCTAGCTTTTCCATCATGGTTTGCAATTGCTGACAATAGACATCAGCCGTAATAGTCTGGCCAGATTTGAGAAAACTGTAATGAACAATACCGGCACTAGTCCACCAAACGCTTACAAGTAACTTTTTTGGGGTTAATTTTCGCTTGGGGCAGGATTTGGCTGGCTGGCCAGGATCCAACCATTGCGCTGAGCGCTTCCGATTATCGTAAAGAACCCATTTTTCATCACAGGTAATGATTCGGTTTAAAATACCTTCATTATTGTGCCGGTTTAGTAATGTAACGCAGCAGTCGACGCGCGTTTGCCGGTTTGCTTCAGTCAATTCGTGAGGTACCCACCTTTCAAGCTTTTTAATCTTCCCAATTTGCTTCAAGTGAATTAAAACAGTTTTATCACTAACATCGCAGCCTGCAGCTAACTCGGACGTGGTTTGCGATGGATCCGCTTCCACAATAGCCTTCAACTCTTCATTATCAACTTGAGTCTCAGGCCGTCCACGGGGCTTGTTCTGCAGGTCGAAATTTCCAGAACGAAAACGTTGGAACCAAAAACGAACTGTGTTTTCTTTTGCAACACGACCGCCATACACATCATTCACCCTTCGACTTGTTTCCGCAGCACTAGTGCCACGGCGGAACTCGTACTCGTAAATAATGCGATATTTTAAGTTTTCCATTTTGTAAAATGAGTGACGCAAACAAAAAAAAACAGAAGAAAAAAAACAAATGAATGACGATCATCGAAGCACAAATACATGAGTCTATAGCTGTATAAATTTGAATTTTGAATTCCTTACCAAAGAGGAGAAATTTGTGATTAAAGTGGCCAGTACGAAAAACGCCAATTTCATATGTAAGGACCTAATATAAACCTATTTTAATTATATAGTTTTTTTCATGGATCCCTTTGTTAGAACTGGACCAAATTATTTGCCAACACGGGAAGCACCAGCTTTCAAATAAAAAAAGAGTCATGATAATCGGCGCTGACGCATCTTTTTTACAACAGATAGAAAAGACAGGGCACGGACGTGACAGCGGGCGTCGCGAGAGCAGGCAGCATTGTGATTTGCGGCATTCTGATTTGCGGCTTCTTCCGAAAATGAAGATGTATTAGCCGAGGACAGGAGGCGGGATGCAATCCAGCCCGTCCGCACCCGCGGTTACGCCCGTGCCCCGTCCTTTACTCAACTGAAGGCGACGGCAGTCGACTCTGCCGTCGCCTTCAGTGTAGCCTTGCAGTCGGGAACTTGCCGTCTGTGAATTTGAGCCCTAAGCGTCGTGTATGTCTGCGCCTCGTCTTGTTGAAAAGGAGGAGGTTCTCAATTCGACTGTATTTTTCTGTAAAATGTTATACCTTGTAGGAGTACGAAAAATGAAGTGTTCTTCGGAAATAAAATACAGTTTTGTATCGTTTGGTTCATTAACTTAATATTATTATTAATAGACGAAACTCAAACATTAATTTTCCTAATGGAAGATATCAAAAAAATGGATGTGTATTAGAAGCATTTCAGGAACCAAACGTTGATGTTGTTATTAATGATTGTAATACACTTGTTAAACAAAATGATATTCAGACAACACTGCTTAGACAAAACAATATTTATAAAACAATCCTTGAGTAAATTAATACAGATGACGGCTTTTACTGCCGACCTCAATCTCACAATGTCGAAAATAAAGTAACCGACCAAAATATGATAACATACAATACACAACACCTACGAAGTGTTTACTCCTCACTTTAAAATAAATATATAACGCACTTTACCTCGTTAATAAGCGGCGGTAGACAATGACCTTGTATTTCCAGGGTCGCAGATAGTCGCAGCTAAATTTGATGTATATTATGATCTATATGGTCCAATGAATCTCGTTGAGCGTATCATTGTCTAACGGTCGGTAACGGAGATTAGTTATAGTCTCATAATTGAAAAGAAATGGTTTCATATTACCTGCTTCATTAAAAGTGTAATGACAAGTAAATACTCATTATATCATATAATATTTTTACGTTTTATTTAATAACACACAATAGAGCTACGAATAAATAAAGCTGAATATACTTATATTTCAGTTTCATTCATACTTGAAACCTACGAATAAGAATTCTTATTCGTAGCTTGAAACAACACTATTTTTTGCACGAAATTTGTTAATTGTCAATCTCCCTACTTCTTTACATCATAAAATTAAAAAGTCTGAAATTGTAGTCGTATTTTTTATATGACCTGTTTCTAATAAGATTCTAGTATACGTGTACCAAATTGTAGGCATTCTATACAAAGTTAAAAAAAAAAAAAACTTTTTGCCGCCCCTGAACCACCGTGCGTCGCCGCTTCAGGCGCCGCTGCCCGACCCGCATTCATCAATGAAAACTTAACAAAATCTTTTAAGTAATAATAACAGAAATCAACAACAAGTTATAGCATGGTTATCACTAAAAACTAAAACACTTCAACAACGCATAATCCCACAAATGCAAAGATTTTTTTTTAATAAAATTTGAAAACGAAAGAGAGTTCAATTAATTAATGAATAAAAACTTTCAAATACAAAAGTTGTTCATGATTGTGTACTTATAGCTCTGATGATACTAATGTCGAAATAAAAGATATTCCTTATGTTTTGTAACCACTTTGTATACAAAAATATCCAGGTTTTTGAATCTGAGCACATTTTCCCGAAAGGCCATGCACCGTAATCGTTCACCATTATGTAAAGTAGGTACTCAGTACGGTTTTATGTTTATTTGTTTCTTTTTACGATCTTCGTGTCTCTAAAATACACGATGGTTAATATATCTTGTATTTTACTATTCAACTGTTTTATGGTTCAGTCAATTATTAGACCTTATCTATTTCTATGTCTTCACAACTAGGTACCCACTATTAAAATTTATATGTCATACTAAAATGTATGTATATGTCATTTTGGATAGTTCATTTTCAACTACAGGTTATGTACTCTTTCTAAAAGGCTTTTTTCACCGCTTATAAGCTTATTCTGTTTGATAATATTGACTACCATCTTACTAATATTATAAACGCGAAAGTTTGTAAACATGTATGTAAACATTTATGTTTGTTGCTCTTTCACGCAAAAACTACTAAACGGATCAGGCTGAAATTTTGCATACAGGTAGTTCTAGCTCTGGAATAACACATACTTAGACTACTTTTTATCCTATAAATCAGTTCCCGTGGGATAAGCGTGCGAAGCCGCGGGGCGCAGCTAGTTGAAACTAATTGAGTTCCTATTGGATATTTTGATGTTTCAGAAGGTAACGAATACAACAAATAGAATACTTTTTAACCGACTTCAAAAAAGGATGAGGTTCTCAATTAGACTGTATTTTTTTTATGTTTGTTACCTCAGAACTTTTGACTGGGTGGTCCGATTTTACTGATTCTTTTTTATATGAAAGCTGGTGCTTCCCATGCGGTCCCATTTTAATTTGGTTCAGTTCTGACAATGGGATTCATGAAAATTCTTGATAAAACTATAAAAATTTAAGTCGGTTATAGTTTACAAAATTAATTATTTATCATTAATAGATCTTCGTTTGACCGCAATCTCACCTAACGGAAAGCGAAGATGTGGCTGGACGTTGTCTCACGAAGGTCTAGAATACCTGTCCATCCCTTGACTTGAAGACACTTCAAATATATTGGACAATAATTTCGATTAATCAATAAATGATGAAGCTGTAGTCAGTTTAAGTTCCGCGTGACGTCACGGCTCAATAAAAAGTGTCACACTTTTTACTGAGCCGTGACGTCGTGGTCGTAGCCCCTATTCCCAAACTTTCACGCGCTTTATTTTCGTAATTTTTTGTTTGATTGACAAAATAATAAATACTTAAATTCTGATAATCTGGCTTACGTACTAATTAGAATTTTTGAGCCGTCAGGCCTATCGTTTCACTTGGTAATGAAACCCTTATCCACAGATATCAGAAACTAAGAACTAACTAACTAGACCTCTGTGCCCTTATCATATCAGTGACAATGTCAGTGAGTAACAGGTACTCGTAGATAAATGCCATGGTGTTTATTTCACGACGTTTACTAAATTCCACGGCCGACCTTGCCCTACTCCGTCTGTTGTCTTGAGTCTACGTGACGCCGTCCACGCACTTTTCTTCCTCTTCTATCCCTTTCCTCGCCAACAATTCCCTATCCGCCGTCCTTGTCTCGCGTTTATGGTTTTTAGGTCAATCAGCTGAGGTAGTCACCTTATGATTGACACTAGAAAGTTCCCGATCGTTGATTATGAAATGACAAGTTTTAATTGAATTGGGAGCGGCTGTAGTATATTTTATAGTAATTAAGTAAGGAAAGGTTGGTTTTTCCATTAGTCTGAACAAGACGCGGGTTTCCCTAGCTCATTTACTTAACCTATTATCGCTTTTAATTATCCACTATGCTTTAGCTTGAAGATTATAGTTTGCCGGTAAAATAAAATAGGTACTTACTGTCATGGGACACATCACCTGTAGCTTGCGACACTTCCTGGAAGGTCAGACTTTATAATAATAGATGAGTAACAATTTATATCAAGTCTTGAATAAGTCATTATCCCAGTTACTTCCCAAAGCCATTGCATATCGTGCAAATTCTCTAACAATTACTATGGAAGACATCGCGTGGGAATCAGAGATATTATCTCAATGAACATGAAACTACTAAACCTTATTGCTTATGAGTAAGAGCTAGAATTCAATTCAATTATAGAGAGTAGTAAGACTAAATGAAAAGCCACGAATTTATGTAAACTCAATTTAAACTTGTTAAGTTTAAACACGTAGTTCCACGGGAAAATAGAAAGTTATGAACATCGTAAAGTACTGGCTTGTAAGTTATAAGTGAAAGATGTTTCTTAGCGTCATTAATCTTGCCGATAGATCTCTAAACTAGAACAATTATAAAACTTGGAATAGATAAATCCAAAGAGAAGATACACAAAAAACTTTTTACAGAATCTGGTCAAAAATCTAATATTTAGAGCAACATTCAGCTGCCATAGTTCCTTTAGTTAATTTAGAAGTAAAGAACCTTATTAAAATACCAAATCTAAAGAATCTGACATCATTTAGCTGACAGGCAATTTACATTCCATTCGTATTGCATTGATGTTTGAGTTCAAAGTATAAGTGGCTAGTTTTTTCCGATCCTCGAGGTTGTTTACGGAAGTGCGACAGGAAATGATGATGCTGTGTAACCAAATGCAGATGTATGACCTCTAAGATCCGCGCACCTGCACTGGAAGTGAAGGTGCACTAAAGTACGCGTGCGTGTGTCAGCTAGTGTTAAGACTGTGCAATTATTGCACAGTCTTAACACTAGCTATCAGTGTTGCCAGAAAGTTACATATCTTACATTTTTCGTAACTTTTGACCCCCTTGCGTAACATGTAAGTAATTTTTATAATCTAAGGCAATTTTCGTAACATTTGAGAAGTACGAGATTTCTAATAGGTACTAGATTTAGACGTGAGCTCCTAAGTAAACATTGTGAAATACAATAACGAAATTTTTCGAAGAAAAGCTTTGTTTTTTATAAAAATAAATTGTTAATAAGTATTTTAAAGGCTTCTTGTTTCCTTTTTGTCGAGGCAACGTGAGCGCTTTACGTAGGCGCTCACGTTGCCTCAACAATACGAAAACAATGACATTTTAAATCTTTGTTTGCTACCAAACTTCGAAACTTATTTCATTAATGTTTTTAGGTTTCTTTTAACGTTAGGAGGCCCTATATGAGGACGGGGTATCATTTAAAAGTTCGACAGTTAGTTATAATGAACACAAGACGACCTATGTGTCAGACGCAGGAGGTTGCGGGTTCGATTCCCGCCTCGGGACAAGTTTTTGTACGATCTGCAGATATTTGTTAAGGGCGTTCTGGATGTTTTCTATGCATAATAATAAGTACTATCTATCTATGTTGTGTAGGTATTGTATTAGGTAAAGTATATCAGTTATCTGGCTAGATAATGCTGTGTGAAGTGTCCAACATTATCATTATTATTTTTGGGTTAAGATCTTAATTTATCTTCTCGATTTAAAACCGGTAAAATCCAAAGCGCATGGACCTAAGCCAAGTGCGCTTCAGGAGGAGAGACATTTTATTATTATTATTTTACTTAAAGAACTCGGAGCCCTAAGTCACTGATAGCGCTAACAAAAGGAGGAAAAATAACTTTTGCCTTCAAAGAATAGATCGGAAACATACTTTTCAGTAATCATACTCTGAAAGTAGGTTGGAAGTTGCCTGCACAGCGGGATGAAAGTAATGACAAGTACAAAACAAATGACAGCTGTCACCTCACTTTTCTTTTGAACCATGCATTCTACCTTTCTATACAGCCACTCAACTTCAACTTCTTGTGAGATGGCTTTTGCGTCTAGTTTGACACAATTCATACGGCCATTCAATTACAGCGTAATGTAAAAGTAAATAAATTAGAGGTAAACATAGATTTCGGCAATATATTAACCATTTTTTAATGATAAAAATTAATGGTAGAATAGTTCTCGGTATTCTACAATGTCTTTTCCACCATAGTAGAATAGCGAAAGCTACCATGGCTATATTCTGCCATCTCTAAAGAAGATTTTATATGCCTATGAAAAAAAGCGGGCATACGTCAATCCTATCTTCGTATGATTTTTCGAGTTGTACAATTATGAGTAATTATTACAATAAGTTCAGACATTGATATGGACATAGATTTAATGCCTGATTTTATAAAAGAAGAGGCTAAAGTAGTAGTGGAAAACCTTAAAAGAAAAGAAAATAGTGAAATCGTTAGAGGAATACGTTTTGTTAATATATTTTAACGAATTCTCAACGACTTACAAACCTTCAACATTATGGAGCGCATCGAATATTAGTAGTTAGCTTAATGTAAAACTAACTAACAGATATAGCATAGATTTAAATCGTTAGATGCGCCCTGCCTGACCACCAAATACTGTAGCAATGTTTTGAAATGTGTCGCATCATGTCCAAAACCTGTGCAATCTACACAAACAAAACAAGCGTACTGAGAAAATAGTGTCACACTATTCTCGCCCTCTCATACTCTCATACACTCGCCATTTAAATTTGTTATTATAGTCATTTTTGACAATGTGGACGATAAAATAAAAGTTATTTCATTAACTTGCAATACCTAAGACTGAAATGTTACACCTCTGGCTTTGTTTGTGTGTCTAGAATTGTTGTTGCGCTTTCGAAAGGCACACGTCATTTTGTGACGCTATAAACTGCTCGCAAACGTCCTTCACAACACGTCCGGCTAACACTGTGCTTAGATATACATATACTGAGTCCAAGTTTATGCATGCGTAAGGTTCGACTTGGACACAACACGGCGCGGTCTCACTGCGGTAAGGGCATATCTAAGATGTATCATTTACTCGTATAAGATGTATTACATTTAGTAATTTGAAATTGTTATTTATCTCAGAATCTGTTAAAGCTACCTCGCTTCATATTCAAGGAAATTATACTTCGATCTTTTATCTTAGTTGCTGTGTAAGTGTAACCAAATGCAGATGTGTGACCTCTGAGCCGCACCTGCACTGGAAGTGAAGGTGCACTAAAGTACGCGTGTGTCAGCTAGTGTTAAGACTGTGCAATATGTCATTTAGTATATCGAAATCTTAATTTATCTCAGAATCTGTGAAAGCTACCTCATGAGTTATTCCCAACGTCTCACGTGAGGCGTGCTTATTCCCAACGTCTAACGAAAACGCACCTATAGCCAACGTCTCTTCACATTCAAGGAAATGTTTTTTTTTATATATTTTTTGCACACATTTTGGTATTTATCTCTGGAACAGCACACTTTTTCTGTTTTTGTTTTGATATGAAACCTTTAAGCGATTCGTTAGATGTCTTTATTTTTCGATTGGGTATTTAATTAACTTGTATATAGGTAAAAACTGATTTGACGCATAGAAAATACGGTACACGTCTCTGCTCTGTACTTCTCACTCACGAGAAAAAAAATATGATGTCATCTCGCTTGAAATCCATATCATACCGGCATTATTGTACACTCTTAATCCATAAAAAGCTGCGACTTCCTTCCCCGTCAAGAAATTTAGATCATCCGAACTCGAAAACTCCAGGAAAATAAACTTTAAATACAGGTCGAATAAATACTTGTCTGACGAAGATGCCTGTACTTGCTTATTGATTCTTTTGGCCTAATTTTCCTGAAGGCTGGCTCAACTCGTTTTGGCACCAGTCTCGCTATAAATTATTTGAGACTATAAAGGGTACCAGTTTTTCAAGCTGGTTTTTTATTTGATTGGCGTTGAATTTATGGCAATATGTACATCAATCTGCTAATCGGTTTATTCTTTTACCAATCATAGAGCAAGATAAACTTAAGAGTCCCTTTTAATCAGTTTAATGTATTTGATAATGATAACCTTTCTGATGGTATTGTAAACAACTCGTACGATCTCTTTATTATTACATATTACAAGTGAAATTGGTTTGTGTATCGGTCGACTTCTTTGAGAAAGAGTTAGAGATAACTATGGTTCCTACATTAAAATCAGAATATTTTTTAAGAAGTTTTTCTTTTTCAATAAAATTATGTCATACGCTAGCATTATATGCTATACATGAAGTGGAAATAACTAACCTAATATAGAAGTTGTCATGTCAATCTTTATCATTCAATCACACTAATATAATATTATAAAGGCGTTTGGATGGATGTTTGTTACCTCTTCACGCCAAAACTACTGAACGGATCTGGCTGAAATTTTGCATACAGGTAATTCTAATATTGGAATAAAACACAGATTTTTATCCCATAAATCTGTTCCCGTGGGATGAAAATCACCTTTTAATGTTTTCATAGGAACAATGCGTGCGAAGCCGCGGGGCGCAGCTAGTATTAAAATAAAAGTCAATTTCGCAGAAAAGCTCTGCAAGTTAAGCTTTACGTTTCATGCATATTTATATACGTCGTCGGTGGGTGAAATTCGTGGGTGTATATTGTATACTCTACAATTTGCGTTTCCGCCCACTCGAAGTGGCCTCACTACTGACTAATAGTTGGCAAGTTTTTCGCGAACACCGCCACTAATGCCTTGTTATTCCTTTTTAACCGACAAAAAAAGGAGGAGGTTCTCAATTCGACTGTTTTTTTTATGTTTGGTAACCTCAGAACTTTTGACTGGTTGGTCCGATTTTCATGATTCTTTTTTTATATGAAAGCTAGTGCTTCCCGTGTGGTCATTTTAATTTTGTTCAGTTCTGACAGTGGGATCCATGGAAATTCATGAAAAAACTGTAAAAATTGAAGTCGGTTTTTAGTTTTTTTAATTAATTATTGTAAATCGCTTGTACTCATTATCAAGTAATGTACTAAATACTATGAGATATCTATACTAATATTATAAAGACGAAAGATTTGATGTTTGTATTGAATAGGCTCCGAAACAACTAAACCGATTTAAAAAATTCTTGGGAGTGACATAGGCTATATTTTATCCCGGAATTCCCACGGGAACGGGAACTACGTGGGTGAAACCGCGTGGCGTTGCTAGTATAATATAAATTTCGCTGAAAACGACACTGTGCATTTACTGCTGACCTTTGTTTGCTGTTTTATTTGTGTCCCTGACAGTTCGCTTGATTTATACTTCCTCATTTAAACATTTAAAATTAAGGATCACGTCTGCGTAGATTTACAATGAGCTGAATATCTAAAGAAAACTACAGGGTTGCATACAGAATGGGTTAATTGCTGACCCGGTGTAAATTATGATGAATATGTAAAGGCCTTTACTTGTCCTGTAGTTTCTGAATAGATCTGATTTCCAAAGCACCGCCACCTAAATTATCTTTTGGAAATGTAAGTCGCTAGGGCTCTACGAAACTATTACTCATTAATCAGCTAATCATCAAATAATCTTATATTCATCTATAGAAAAGATCTGTAAAACTTAAATTAGTATCAGAATCTGATATCGTGTAGTCTATCATTATATTTTATTTTATTTATTTTAAAACACTGCACTGAAGTACAAAGTGTGGGGTTAATGCCGAGATATTTTCTACCTGCCAACCAGAAACATGTTTTTACAGGGGGTTGGCTTACTAATTTAAGTTTTACAGATCTTTCTATAGATGAATATAATTATATATAACCTAGCCATTTAAATATATACCTATGTATATACATACATACTCTAATACCTACTAAAGCATAAGTAATATAGTACATATTAGTTAAATAACAAACAATTTATGCAAGCTTAACTATTTGTAATAATAACCTATTAAGAAAAAGTCTGTTTGCTTAAAAGCATCACGTGTTTCCGCCTCATAGTCTTCGTCCATTCTACTGTATAAATGTGTTGTTGAGCACAAAATATAAATTGCACTATCAGCATCATCTTATATCACGTCATCCATCTATCAGTATCTCTAGCATCTTATCCTCAATTTCTGTCCCGGAAATATGTACGACATTGCCTTAACTTGTTACCGACTTCAGGGGGTTCTATTTTTTTTTTGTATGTATGTTCTCTTGATTTCTTCGACAATTATGGACCGGTTTTAAAAATGGTTTCACTGTTGTATAGAGAATGGTTCCGAATTGATCACATGAAAGTTTTATTCTCGAAGAATTTTATTAGTGTTTATCCCGTCAAGCTTAAAAAACAACAAAATACTTCAGAAAAATCACGACAGCAATTTTGGTGATATCTTCGCCAATTCTTATCGAAGTTTGATGATTCTGTCTTTACTGTCTATCAAAAGGTCGAATTTGAGGTGGTACCATTATAGCGATTCAGGAGAAATTTATGTTTGCGCTTGAAAAAGTATCTAAAATATCCTCTTCTCATGATAATTTCACGCATTATAATCTGTCTCTACCGGTTCCCATGGCAACGGACCTAAAAAAGAGGTTTACAAAGTTGATACATGGAGGATATCCAAAAAGTACTTGTATCAACATTGATTTGAAAAGGGAAGATAGGTTACGTTCTCCCAGCGCTTACTCAAAAATTGGCATGTGTTACAACTACACGCAAACATATACGCTCACAGTTATATTTCCAGTCCTGTACAATACAAAGATGAACAAAGACGGAAAAACGTATCTAGGACCGAAGTGAGACTGAGACAACAATATTTCACGCGAATCACGACCGCCCGTGCCGCCGGTCAGACGGTGACTGATGTGGGAGAACACAATTAAACACAATTTGAGGTTGCCACTTTCGAGCAACCAGTACCTGATCTTCGTTTTTAATAAATCAATGTGTATCAATGAAGATGGATCGAGTTCGATAGATATAGATAAACTATATACCTAAGTAAGCTATGATGAATAAGAAGGTTTGGAATTTGATGGTTTTTTTTTTAACTATTACAATTATATTATATTCAGTTCGCGATCACCTGTCAATCGACACACGCGTCTCACTATCATTGACCGTACAAGTACATATAAGAACAATATTCTCATAATGCATCGTTTTGCATAAAATTTTGAAGGTCGCGTAAAGTGTCTTTTAAAACTGCATATTGTGCGGTTATTAGCAACCATTTCATCGATTATATGCACCGTGACGGTCACTGTTGGAATGCGTTTGTCGGAAATCGGAATGTTATCGCCTTGGTTATATAAAACTGTAATTGTATGAATGTTTTGCTATCGCTTGCATTCTTCGTTTTATGATCCTGTCGCTATAGTTACTGCGTCTACTCCACCACATATACGTAGCAGTCGAATACGGCACGTGTAAGGTTGCTAACTGCAACTGCCTTTCATCATCATCATAACTTACCCTAACTTCACTCAATGCAGGGAAAATTGCCCCCAACTCTTTATTTATTTTCCTCAACCTTTATCTAATTCAACAGCCTGTATTCGTCCACGGCTGAACGCAGGCCTCCCCCTGATAAGCGTCTTGTTGGCGTTTATCTAATGGGGGGTAATGCCCATAATCCTCACGGTGGGCATGCGGGTTGGTGATCGCAGTTTGGTGGTATAATTGTTCTGCAGGGGGCGCTGCTGCCCCATGTACCCTCCATGAGATAAACGCCAATAAGGCGCTTATCAGGAGGACGCTTGCGTCCAGCAGTGGCCCAATACAGACTGTTGAGGTTGAGGTTGAGGTAGATAAACAAAAGCTCAACCAACACATCTAGGTCCGCCCTGTACCCGCAGATATCATACGCCCATCTCGGACTAGACGCCAGACGCCGCCGGTCGAATAGGGTTAAAACTGAATGACATTCAAGGACGATAGAGCAACAGCCATTCATCTAAAACAACATCGTATTTTGTAGATACTAGCTACGCCCCGCGGCTTCGCACGCCTATCCCACAAGAACTGATTATAGGATATAAAAAGTAGCCTGTGTAATTCCAGGCCTAGAACTACCTGTATGCAAATTCAGTCCGATCCGTTCTGTTAGTTTTTTGCGTGAAAGAGCAACAAACGTACATAACAAACTTTCGCGATATATTAATGCGATTTGTGTTACATAAAATAAAAAGACGTGTGGCACTCGGGGACTGCCGCGGTAAAGCTGTTGCATAGCATTTTTTATCAATCTATGTGCCGGTCGGAGTGAGGGGGTGTTAGGTTATTTTCGTTACGGAATTTCTGGATTCGGTCTCTACGCTCAAGGCCCGCGATAGAAGCTATGCAATAGCTTAAAAACCTTTTAAAATGTTACGGACTAGAAACTGAACTCGAGTATCATATTACCCTATTTTATTTCAATTTGTATAACAACGTCATTACCAACAGCTGTTGTTACAAGAATGTCCAACATTTGACACAGATTAAGTAATGTCGATAGATGTTACAATTCCTTTGATGAGCTAACCGTTAACTTGATAACTTCTTTGTTATCTTTAGTTTCGTTAAAGTCGTGTTCATTCATCACTTTTTGTATTGCCATGTTAGTACGCGTTTTAGTCAGTGTCAGAGTCAAATCGTTTATTTCTTTAGACTCACAAAATAAGCATTGAGACAAGTCAATTTTTTTATTATATAAACAGCTTGATATATATTAATTAATATCAAATAAGAAGTAAGGTGCAATTGACTCTAATTCACTTCATATTTTTGTCCACTAGCGGAAGAACTGAAAAGTAGTGTGTTTATTACTATTACATTTACGTCTTGGATTGTTCGTTAAAAAAAATTGCAAATTCCAATGGAAATCGTTACAAATTGATGTATTACAGTATGATTACAGTACCCCTGTTTTATAGCCGCGAGCGGGACAGAAAAAGCGCTAATCTTTTTGCAGTCATTGAAGCGTGCTCAAACGATATGTTGAAATCCGAAACGTAGTTTTTAAATCCAACCTTGACTGCTGAAGTGGAATCGTCCGCCAAAAAAACAGTGGAAACTGCACACACTGCGGCGAGTATTGAATGTATGGGGAGTTTAAAGTTCTCAATGTGAACCTACTTAATTAGTAGTGTGGAAATAAACGCGAGCGTGTACAAGTTTTTTGTTGCGAAGTCTGAAGGCAATGATTGGTACGCACGCGCCCGCTGACGTTGCACAATCGTCGGGCCTCTGGGCCCCCGGTGGCATGGCATGGCGGTACGTAGCGACGTGGTAGACAGACGCCGGACTTCCCCGCCCCCTGCAGCCGGCGCCACCCCGCACCACCCCGCCGCCGCGCACGCCGCCAGTTGCCCCGCAGCTACCGCGCGCGTCCGTCGCATGATCCATGCGACTCCGCTACTCCTCTACCATAATATGGATATACACCACATCCGCGCTCTTATCAACATCCAGTTCGCGTATTTGTGGTTTCGTGAAGTCTCCGATAAATACAAATGGATTATATTGTAAAGTGCTCCGGGATACGATTTGTTTTAAAAGGTCCGCATTGGAATTTCTAATATGGCAAACCGTGCGCGCCGACGTGTTCCGCACATGGCTTCATAATAATATGGTGTTCAAGGATTACAATGTTGTGGTTGTATTTGATTGTGGTTTAGTAATGCGAGAATAGTAATATATACTATTTATTGATAGTAGGTTTTTTACTTATTCAAGATAAATAGGGAAACATGAATGTCTGTCTACGCCGTACTCGTGGCGTCCACGTTACGTTATGGCGGGTTTTTGCTTGCTCACGTAGTCGCTCGTATTTTCTACTGCACTACGGAGTATATTATTTTCATTGAACATTATAATATTAGTAGCACCAATACATAAATACAATACATGCAGTTGAATGAAGAACCAATATGAAAATATTTTTATAACAATTCAATGTTTACAAAAACTTTACTGAAGTTTGTTATTGATAATGTTTATAATTCTTCGAGCATTGAAATGCTATTTATTCGCTTTGTTCGAAGTACAATATCCGAGGTCACTTGCTCAAGAAAACTTGTCTAATCAATTCAGCATCATTTAATTGTTTCAAATACAACGCTTAGAAACTTCATTCATGAAATCTAGGTAAGTTCCAATAATAATCCTGGTGTTAGTGCTAAAGTACTAAATGTAAAATGGCGGCAGAATTTACCCATTCTGCCGTCTGCCTGTGTGGTTTTGCTTCTACAGATGTGTGCGTGCCGTCATAATGCAATGCAGTCGCAGCGTGCCATAGTACTATCAAGTACCAATCAGTATTCTTGAGTAGGGCTCTGTAGGCGTTGCCGGAGACATTCTCTTAACGCTCACTTCCTGGTAGGTTCACTATGCCTGTACTCGTTATGTTTGTAGAAATCACTGCCTACTCGTTACCAGAACTCATAATCAACATATACACTCATTTTCTAGCTCACACGTCGATTTTTTGCCAGTCACAGGTACCTATGTTAAAACCTGTCTAAAATTCACACTTGTTTGTGTGTGGACATAGGTCCACACGTCTTAGCTAAACAATGCGTTCGTTTACCCTGTACACGATACCTATATGCTAATTATTCGCGTCACGACATGCATTCTAATTAGTTTGATTTGAATATGCAGTAGGTTTTGCAGTTTATACTTGGAGTCATCTGCTGTAGCTTATAAACCTCACATATACATTATGTGTGTCAGAATGACATAAGTCTTTGTATCTTATAGCTTTATATGTCATCTGGACTATACATGGTATAGATAAACCTCTTTCACATAAACTTATCAAGAAGTGATGTCATAAAAACATGTGTAACATTCCGTTCTTACTTTATTCATTAATTTTACGATACCCATACGTTCACTGTGAAGTAGCGTGAAGATAAGAGAGACTATGAAAATTGAAAACTATAGAAAATATATTATGCTAGACAACCTTGTAGTTAACAAGAGGTTCTCTAAATATAATATATTTTGACCCGCATATTCATCTTTGCCTATGTGCGATCGAAATCTGCAGTCTTGAAACGAGGAGACAGAATAAGGTTATGCAACGAGGGTTCGCCACGTGGCTGCGAAGGATCCAGTGCGCATGCCCGAGCCAAGGGTGTCATGACATTGCACTGGGATTCTGAGAATTAATATTGAATTAACAACGGAGCGCCAGTCAATGGGCTTTAAAAGTATATCTATCTTTACTACTATAAACGTACTCACAAGGTGGATACCTTGTGAGTACGTTTATAGTAGTAAAGCTTCTAGGGGTTACCAGGAAAAATCTCTTCACATTAATTGTACATACATACTTTGTATTGGACGGCCATGGAAAAGTCTTACATCCCACATTATCAAGTAAACAAATAGAAATTTTCTGCAGAGATTCTGTATAAGTAGTGTTCAGTCTAGTCAGATCTGGTTTGGAGAGTCAATCTGCAATAAGAAATCGTGAAGTTAAGTGTTAGTATCCATTATGGTTTTCAACTTTTAATCACCATGCATGTCAATAGCTACGCTAGCAAATGAAGGGCAATATAAAATTTCGCTTTCATCGCGTATTCTCCACATATTCAATATTAAATTAAAAGTTGTCTGCTCCCCACGTGGCTGTCGGGGCTTCTGCGCATGTCTACACGTTGGCTACGTCTCAGCTGGCTCTCGGAAAATCGTTATTAAGGTCCGTCGCACCCACTTTTCTATCACGTGGTTAGCCTTACTGCCGGTGTCTTTATAACGGAACTAAAACATTTCTTACTCAATCACTATTGAATAATTAATGACATTTATGTGGCAAGTTGCCCAAAACATTCCAAGAACATAATAACGATAGCATGATTAGATTAAGTTATTAATACTGCAACACTTATCAGGCCCTACCTATTTGATGTGACCTCATTAAACATTTTGATAAACGGTTTTGTGTTCTCTTTTTCTAATTTTTTTTAAGATTACGTTCTTGACCTTGCTCAATGCAAAACATTAAGCCATTCGTAAAACTTATTGTATTGTGGAAACAACTTTATAAAAACTTAACAAACAAATTTACCGATTACCGAGAACTGGTATTAAAACAGTCTGAATCTTTGAGTCCATCGTTATCTTTATGTATTTAGGTCGCAGTTGCCTCGAACAGTTCGCGTGCATGATTGCAGAGATTTCATTAGTAGTTTTTCTTTGTCCTTTACTTGTTTTAAAACATTGTTTTTACTCCTCTCTATTAGCAACAGTTTTAACTATGTTGCAGCATTGTGTATCATTATTGCCAAATTAAACTTGCTAGATTGCCAAGACATGTCCGTCGCGACCTTTATCACACCATCCACGTGATTTCTTCAAGTTTGCATCGTCTAAATGCTTTTCACTTGTGATCTCTGTGCATGCCAAGTCTACTTTCACTCCCGATTCACTAGCTCCAATAAATCTCTCCCGGGCTTAATATAAATCAACTCGAGTCACGAGCGCGGGACAACAGGACCCGGCATCACCGTACCAGTTTCCAGATATCTCACAACTTTCATAAATTTACGTTTTCTTGAATTATTTATTACTCAGAAATTCCTCCCAAACACTTTCAATAAAGAATCTAGACTTCTGGGTTTCTTCAATCAACTTTTTGCCTAATCTATCATCCCAGAATAATTATCGGACTTAGTTGCTATTCTATTAGTTCTTAGAACTTATAATTCTGTGAATTATAGACATTGTAAGATTGTAACATAATAGGACTTTGAAATAGTGTTTTGTTTGCAGCCTTCATCGGTCATTTATTATCTAGACGACCTTGATCACGAGAATGTCACTCACTACCGCTTTAATTAGTGCAGCTGTCTGTGGCATTTAAGGAGATTAACGATTTACTACTTTCATATCCTCTGATTTAAAGTTCAGATCAGAATGTAGATTCAAGAAAAATATTCCCGCAGTCGCTTGCTTTAATTGGAAGGTTACGACCGACAGCAACTCAATTGTGTTCAATGGCATAGTGAGCTTTACTGAAACATTATTCACGTATGTAGTACCTACATGAATATTATAAAGTGATAAAATTGGTCAGTACATAAATTATTTATGCATAATATTTGTATTATTGTTTAAAATAATAATATTTATTTTGTATGTATAAAAGAGAGATTAAAACTTCTTCGGTGTCAATTCGCTTTGGTGGATGTGTGTCACAATACTCTACTCATCATTGCACAAGCTTTCGTTTACGCTCCGTTGGTGGCGGTAATGAAAGTGTAGTTGACCTGCTAAGCCCTAATGAGACAGCAATCTTAGCGAATCGCGGAAGCGTTTGTACATAACGCGGAAGGACTGAGTCTTGCCTACGACACCGGTCCATAAATACTTAATGCATTCGAGATTTGCATAAGTGTAGTCATTACCACGAGATTCATTTTCGTCTTCGTTGATTAGTTGCGTGCTCTTTCGTGCGCCTTTCGTAGAACTACTATTGCTATCAACACTACTGCATTTATGTCATTCTCTACTGGGTATGCTCTGTAATTCTCTCTATATTCATCTATTCTATATATTTCTAACTATACCGTGTCCATTTTAAATGAGGTATAAACGTATACAAACCGCCCATACTTAACCTAAATTTCACTTTGTTGGCGCGTCCTTTTATACGTAATTTACATTACTTGTCGATTTTAGATCCTCCCTTCAAAAAAAATTGCTTACAATTATATCTGAAACTCGACGCCAAGCAAGTGAGTTTTTGTTATTTGTATCGTGGTTTATTTACTAACATGCTCCATGCTGGATGGATACGGTATAGCTGCGACCCGCAGCTTCGCACGGGTTGTTACTATGAAAACGTTAAAAGGTGATTTCTATCTCACGGGAACTGATGTATGGGATAAAAAGGTAGCCTATGTTTGATTCCAGGATTAGAATTTCAACCCAATTCGTTTAGTAGTTTGGCGTGAAAAGGTCACAAACATCCATCCATCCAAACTTCGCATTTATAATATTACTTAGTGTGAATTAGTGAGATACATCGTACTAATAAAATGTTCCCTTCATACTTTGTATTTGCTTGCATCTTATTTTATTTTTACCAGTGAATTCAATATAATACTTCATATATCACCGATCATATCTTTTTAACATGCAACACAAGCACAACACAACCCTTTGTAAAAGTGTCCAACTAACTCTCGCTTGTAAAGCGTGTTCTTCATTATAGTTAAAGGTTGCAACCTTGTTTTTTGCACGGGCTATTTATATCCCTTTGTTGATGCACTCTATGCTTCACTGTATACTATAGCATTGTGTGTGTGCACCATGAATATGTTTTGCGATTCACTAACGCACCTGAAGGTCACGACCGGTGGCGTCGGCGCCATCGCTTCGCTCACATGACTTGTTTGTAAGTATTTGTACGTGGGCTATCGCGATTGGCTGGTTTTCTTTTCACGCTGGCTCGTTGCATAAACTGCCGTAAACGCTATCGTCTGCATTCCCTTACGTAGTAACGTTTGCATCATCTGTGCCGAAGTAAACAACTACTTCACCTCAGTATGGTCCAACCTTTAGTTTATATGTTAACGTTAGCTATTGGTTTGTTTTGTTTATACAATATTGCTTGACAATTGGTCATTTTTATTGATTGCTTTCTTTTATTTTTTGATCATTTAATCACCATAGTGTTCTGCTAATTGATTTGTTTTTTTTTTTGTCATGCTGAGAGATCCCATACTGGGATAAATATATATATATACATATGCATGTCTCACAAATAGATAAAATAACTAAGGATTTCAGTAGTCATATCTTATTGCTTATCACTACAATTTTGATTTCCCAGTTTATTCAATAAAATGAAAATAAATAAATCCGCATCTTTGTCTTCAAAATTCCGGTTTAATTAATTTAATTTATAAAAATTTAATCATCATCTTCATCAGCCTATACTATACTAGTCCACTGCTGGACTTAGGCCTCCCCTAATGAACGCCATAGCGGCCTGTCTTCAGCTTGACGCATCCAGCATCTGCCTACAGTCTATCGCAGATCGTCATCCCACCTGGCCGGAGGAGATCATCAAATACTACTTCTAAATACGTTTTTAAAATCTAGCGCCATCTTTATATCTCATAAACAATTTCATATATGATCCAATGAGAATTTCTTTTGTTCGTTAAGCGTGCAACCATGGCTCATTAAAAAAGTAAATCATAATCTATCAGTCCAATTATAATCATGCAACGCTAAGTAACTAATTGAGTCTGTAATGGAAAGCTTGGCTCCTCACGTCGTGGAAGTCACGTCTATGGATTTACAACCGGATCTATATGCCCATGACCGGCGTATATACTCAGCGTTACTCGTGATTCGAATATCCTTCACGTTAGCTATACGATATTTTACCAATTAAGAACTGCTGTGCGCGTTTTGTGGTTAACAACTTCCTAAATTTTATAATTTTGAAGAAATATTGACTTAAAAATCAAAACCTAATTACCCTTTATGAAATGAGTATTGCTTTCTTTTTCAATATATTTTTGACGTGAACTCTTCTTATGGTAAGCGACGATGTGGCCGACGATATACAATGTACGATAAAATAATATACGATTTACAATGTACGATAAAATCATATACGATATACAATAATTATACAATGTACGATAAAATCATATACGATATAAAATAATATACGATATAAAATAATATACAATGTACGATAAAACAATGTACGATATACGTAAGTGATGATGTATAACGAAGGTGTAGAAGACACCTATTCACTCATATCTTGAAAATACCCCTGTTGTAATAAATCTGAAAAAGGTAGCGAGTTCCCAACTTTACAACTATGTATTACGTCAATGTATGATTTATTCTATTAACTTACGTTATGGCTGACTTTCCAAATTAATTGCTCTATTTTGAATATTTAAATCATTTACCTATGTATATACATTAATAACGTCACATAAGTCGAAGCCATGAACTGACTGACGGGTCAATGAAATGTAATTTGCAATAACAATTTAATTATTTAATTATGCAAAAGAAACCTAACGATTACTATTAATTGCCGTAAAGATAACACAATTACTTTAATACAATTGCATAAAATAAAGGAATAGGGTAAATGGTACTAAATTATCAGTTTATTACATAAAGGGTGCAAGAGCACCTTATGAGTTGACATAACTTACTTTTTATGGATTTGATTTGCTGCATTTGAAATCGTCTTGCTTAACATTTATCTTTATACTCTTGTTATTCACAATACCATTGTGAATAACAACTTATTGTGTTTTTTTTATTGATTTGGTGGTCACTCTGATAGGTTGCCAATGTTGCCAATAATCGTAGATAACTGACCACTGGTACCTTACCTATATGACAAACTAGCTGCGCCCCGCGGCTTCGCATGCGTTGTTCCTATGGAAACGTTTAAAGGTGATCTTTATCCCACGGGAAATGATTTATGGGATAAAAAGTAGCCTATGTTTGATTCCAGGATTAGAGATTGTTTTAAGTTATTTACATATCTGTATTGTACCTACCAATATAAGTGTTTTTGGGTAAATAAATTATATATCTCTCTCTCTCTCTCTCTCTAGAATAACCTGTATGCAAAATTTCCACCAGATCCGTCCAGTAGTTTTGGCGTGAAGAAGTAACAAACATCCATCCATACAAACTTTCGTATTTATAATATTAGTGTGATGATGTGATTAGTGCGATGTGATATTTGAGACTGAGAATATTTCGATCAGGGCCTTGCTGCCTGCTATCGGATTCAATTCAAATTACATTATTTAACAATCTAAAATTATTCGACAGACATCGGTGTAGAAAATTTAGTTATTCTGTGTTAATACATAGATTGTTTTGCCTTTCAGCATATGCCTGCCCCAGATTCCTCCTGCAGTAATAAATACGGATGGCGATGTAATAAATTCGAGTATAACTCCAAAAGTTGAACACTGACACGGCCGGCACCAATATATAGATTTAATATTCACAAAAATTATTAAATATGGACATGGACTACTTACATTACATGTCGTTCGTTACAAAAGCTAACAGATCGCGTTCCTCTGTAAATCGACCCTGCAAACTTTGTCTTACCACTCACAATTTAAAGATACAGCCTAAAATACAGTGTATTAAGAGCTGGTTTTGTTTATTAAGTTGTATAAAATGTAGATGCGGAATTAATCTGGCCGCCGTCTGAAACTTGAGAACGTTGGCTAGCCAGACTAGATTGCGGTCCAGAGAGTCTACTGCGCAAAACGATTGCGATATGTTCCGAACGTTACTACCTCTATAATGTCTGAATTTAGCGTTGTTTTTTGTCCAGACAGAGCGTAGACGAAATGTTATTTTAGGAAGTTCTGTTCGGCTTTATGTGTTTGTGTTTTTATGTATATTTTGTCGATGTCTTCGTCAAATATGGACTGATTTTGAGATATCAGTTCAGTCCATTTATTTATTCATTTTTGATACAATTACGTACACTCGGAAAAGTCATTAACAAGGGTATGATTGATTATGATTACATACAAAATTCATCGGCAATAGCTTCATCAATATCATAGCTAGCTATTATTGAAGATCTAGGTGTTTAACATTTTTAAAAATTGTATAAAGTTAAGGTACGAGTACTTATTCGAAGTCTTCCGATTCTGAGTTTTTCAAAACATTATTTACCTATGTTATGTTCATTGAAAGAGAAAATCACAATGTATTAAGATAAATAAATTATAACTAGTATTTACAATTGAACTAATTGAATTGTATGTTATACGCGGACGGTATCTATACAATACATACATATATATAGTACATATATTGTAAAACGTTTGATTGCGATGCTTCGTTGCATTCATTCATTCCATTCATAGACAAGACACATCTCTAAGTGCTCAGTGATAGACTATCACTTAGACGCTTCGCATTCTAGGCTAGACGATCAGCTATTGTTTCGCGGTGTACATCAGGTAGGGTTGGTCGTCGTCAGCAATACACTCCATTCGCGCCGGGTTACATTCTTCCAATCCATTGTTTCACAATATGTGCCAGACAAAAACACCATTTGAAAATCCACACCAGCTACCTGTTCCAATTACAGTGTAATTGGCCCGGAATTTATCCATTACCGTTTTTACGACAAACGAGTTTGCAATCGCTAATCGCTTGGTCTCCTCAATCGATTTCACGCTTGTGCTATTCGCTCTTATTTGTAACACGTCTTTAATATAATTAAGTAGCTAATTGGCTTTTATAGGTACAGTTAGTAACTAGTTTTGTAATGTAACTATTGTTGAGGTAATTTCTAGCCGAATGTGGTTCTCATCTTAGACCCAATTAGGTCTTTACTTTCTGAGAGAGATAGAGTATATGTTAGAGCACCGCTTTGAGTTTTTGCACCCAAATCGGCATCAACGTCATTGTTTTCTTGACTTGACTCAATTTTATCTGAAGTAAATGTAAAGCGTGAACAATTTAATTATTTAAAGCCAGCGGAGTAAACACCGACCTTGTCCAAGAATTTTCTTGATTGTTCGTATTCTGTTACCTTATCGCATTTTACGAGGTTCTTATTGAGAAACAATGGCGTTTTGTGATTTCTTGCTGAACGATTGTCGTTGCTCCGTGATGCGTAGTTTTGTACTTTGTGCCGTTAGCAACTTAGTAGCAAATGAAAGACCACGCAGGCCTTACTTTATTTAGTACAACCATTTTTCTAATTGCGACAATCATCGTGATGAGTGTGATGAGTGACGACTAGTGGGCAAAGCCATCCTTCCCTTATTGTGTTTGTAAGAACTGTCAAAAATCTACACTCGCTTCCGCTGCCCCCGATAACGCAACAACCTCACGCGTTCATAATACTGTATAGTATGTCGAAGGTCTTCCCCATTGGCATAGCGCAGTGCAGGCTCACAAAAATGAATAAATAAAGTAAGAGATAAGACGACGACAGAGATCCAACTATACTCTCCAGTGTTACCAACTCCATAGTGTAACACGACCCGGCGGCTGTAGGCGCCGCTGACCGCATTCCTGCCCCGCGAACCGCAGAAAGTGGAGCAGGCATCCGCTCCTTTACGAGATTCGCAATGCCGTATTTCTTGGATACCTCCCACGTATCTCACTTCTCGCTTCTATTTCCTGGCTTCCTTATTGAGCGCTTTCAAAACTGAAACTGGCTGTTTAAAGTTCTCACGAGTGCACTACGCGAGCTTGACGAACTTGTGTTTATACTAACTTGTGGATATGTTACTTCAAGCAGCTTTGTCCGCATATTACGGGATAAAAATTAGCCATGTCCATTCCCCTGCATACCATAATTATGCCCTTTAATCCGTCGTGTAGTCGTGTGGTTACAGGCAGTCGGACATACAGAGCTTCTTTCGCATGTATGTATTGGTATGGAATCTATGGATACTCGTACATACATGCAGTATGTTGCTATACGACTCTATGTTAGTTCGACTACGAACTATCCAACTATTATTGTTTAACGTGTTTGAATTCGGGACTTCTTAAAATTTTCTCTCACTTATACCTATTAATAAGCAAGATTCTGCCTGAGGGATAACGGATATCAAAGGCCTCATAGGTAGGAAAAGATCACGAACATATCGACATTGATTTTTCCGTTTACTGACTGATTGAGAAATATGTTAATGAATACGTTTTCTACAAATCTTCATTCCCAACATTACCAATTTCAGAGGATTAAAGTTGTTCAAAAATCTGTTAGGCAATTCTAAGTCTTCCTTAGCTTGTCACAGGTAACTATAAGGGTAAATGACCTGACTGTATAATGTACTACTTGATCTCTATGGAAATTAAGCATATAAAACAGTTGATTTCATGTTTGAATGGCTTCTTTAATGAAATTTCAATTGTGAAACGTTTTGCATATAGACATGAAAACTACCAAGCCTATGAAACTCTACTGATTAATATTCAAGTAGATAAAACTTTATTCATATAATAGCCTTATAAAATAGTTTATTGTTTATATCATTATCGTTATTTTGTCATACTCTACAAAATAACGATTGTAACATGTCGCCCCTAAGCGTCGTCGGTCCCATATCCGTTGTCTATAATCTCTCCAAGTTCTATGACTACTGTTGAATTCCTGTCTTATTTGCTTGTGTTTGTATGTTCAAGTGAATGACAATCGACAATAAACAAAACATGTTAAACAATAATAGTGACGGGGGTTTCGTATCGATCAGGTTGAAAGGTCTTGATTTCCTTCAGGATTATTCCATTGAAGGGTTTTGAAAATTGTTTCAAAAGCATATTTTTCTATCATGCATCCTACTTACACTGAACATCAACTTTTTCTCTTAGTTGCTAATTGCGTTATCTGTTTGAATTTTGAAATCAAGTATAGATAAATCAATTATTATATGGGCACTAAAGCTTATTATCTATAAATCGTTATTACCATAAGTTATAGAAGGTATTGTTCGAACCATCGATGTAAAAAGGGGG
This sequence comes from Eupithecia tripunctaria, assembly GCA_955876795.1. Classification (NCBI taxonomy): domain Eukaryota; kingdom Metazoa; phylum Arthropoda; class Insecta; order Lepidoptera; family Geometridae; genus Eupithecia; species Eupithecia tripunctaria. The sequence continues at coordinate 11,342,781 of OY041620.1, forward strand.
ATGAGGCACTCGAAAGTGGCAGCCTCAAATTGTGTTCAGTTGTGTCCTCCCACATCAGTCATAGTAAGAACGGCGCCGCCGCTGGCGTTCGTTTCTCGCATGCTTATTGTTGTCTCAGCCACACTTCGGTCTAGGTACGTCTCTCCATCTATGTTGTTCGTAAGTAGGTATAATGCAAAAGAATGCACAAAGCGTGTTTGGAAAACGTAGCATATCTACAGAATTTCATATCTAGGGTTAGAATAGAACTGCCTTACGCATGTACCTACAATAAACAATTCTCGCATTGCTAACCTCACCACGTATTGTTCAAACAAATGCCATATTTTTATGATGCTCATTGTGCCTTCGCCGTGCTCAAGTTTAGTGTTTATCGAGTCCTTGAATACCCTTACGGTGTACGTTACGACTTCGAGATATCGTTGAAGCGTTGTTTTCCATTCAGTACTTTATCAGATCGCTGTTTCCTGTAATAATTTTAACAATTGATACAGTTTGTGAGATCTCAAGAACATCGCTGTTATGGACTTTAATAAGAATCATAAAGGCTTATCAGCGGATGCCTAACCAACTGTGGACTAAAATAGGCTGTAAATGAAGATAAATATACTCGTATGTAGTTGATAAATTAACTGTTCCAATCGTGTTTTAGGCATATCGGTAATGTTTATCATTCTATGCTGGTTGGTAGGATAAATCCTTGATTACTATCGGATAATCATAATGTTTCTCAATTATTTTTTTAACGAACTCTTCGGCCTTCAGAGCTAAAGGCAGAACGTCAACTACTTATTGTCGATGACCTTTAAACAGCTGTGTAATAGCGTCACTGATAATGGGAGACCTCGCTTCAACTCACGATAACAAGTGTCAAAAATATTTATTTTCCCCACAGATAAGTGTATGATTGGTGCAAATGTGATTTTATATATGTGTAGTGAATATTAACTTATTTATATAACAAAATATATATAGATTTATGAGCATTATGTGGATCATAACAATGGGGCGTTACAAAGCATTTCGATGGCGTGCTTCCTACAAACCGTGATTGTAGCATATCTACAGAATTTCATATCTAGGGTTAGAATAGAACTGCCTTACGCATGTACCTACAATAAACAATTCTCGCATTGCTAACCTCACCACGTATTGTTCAAACAAATGCCATATTTTTATGATGCTCATTGTGCCTTCGCCGTGCTCAAGTTTAGTGTTTATCGAGTCCTTGAATACCCTTACGGTGTACGTTACGACTTCGAGATATCGTTGAAGCGTTGTTTTCCATTCAGTACTTTATCAGATCGCTGTTTCCTGTAATAATTTTAACAATTGATACAGTTTGTGAGATCTCAAGAACATCGCTGTTATGGACTTTAATAAGAATCATAAAGGCTTATCAGCGGATGCCTAACCAACTGTGGACTAAAATAGGCTGTAAATGAAGATAAATATACTCGTATGTAGTTGATAAATTAACTGTTCCAATCGTGTTTTAGGCATATCGGTAATGTTTATCATTCTATGCTGGTTGGTAGGATAAATCCTTGATTACTATCGGATAATCATAATGTTTCTCAATTATTTTTTTAACGAACTCTTCGGCCTTCAGAGCTAAAGGCAGAACGTCAACTACTTATTGTCGATGACCTTTAAACAGCTGTGTAATAGCGTCACTGATAATGGGAGACCTCGCTTCAACTCACGATAACAAGTGTCAAAAATATTTATTTTCCCCACAGATAAGTGTATGATTGGTGCAAATGTGATTTTATATATGTGTAGTGAATATTAACTTATTTATATAACAAAATATATATAGATTTATGAGCATTATGTGGATCATAACAATGGGGCGTTACAAAGCATTTCGATGGCGTGCTTCCTACAAACCGTGATTGTAAACTAGTGTACATCAAGTCTGATCTTAGACTGCGTTAAGTTATTTATTAGTTAGTTTTGTATGTGAGTGTATATTATGCTGATCAATACGTTCCTGGACACGGAGGATTTCGTGCATCTTTATTATACGGAGGATGAGCCGGCCACGGCGCAAGGCTGTGCTGCCGGGGCCCGCATGGCCTCTAAGTACCCGAGGCCACCTTCCCCTGAATACTCACAGGTTTGTTATCTTTCCAATTCATAATGATTCCACTGTATTCTGTGCATATCACGATGACGCAATGCAAAGATAGTCATATGCGAGAGTATGTCACTGTGTCTTAGTGAAATGTACTCAGTTTTATGTCTCAGGAACTTTTAAGATAGTTGTTAAGAGTGTAAGTAGCAATGTACGTAACGAACGATTATGTTGAGAATATTCTGTGAAATCAAAACAGGAAGAATTCGTATTATGAACTTGGAGTAATAAAATGGCCATACTGAGTCTGTAAGTGAAGGAAATAAAGACATAATAACAAAGAATTACGAGACAACGGAAGCAGACACCAGAAAATCAGAGATGCGAATGCCGAATGACAAAAAACGAAACAGCTGCATCATTCTGGTGATTTAAAGAACAAAGGTTTTACAGAAAACCTCTTGTAAAGGGACAAAAAGCCGCAAAATGCTAATCTCAACTGTAAAGCCAAAATTATAACGACAACGACCTTATCCTGATCTGTCTCTTGTGAGTCAGATCAGGATAATCTCGCAGAACAATAAGATGTAAGTTGTCCGGCCATAAATGACTTAATTTAGCCAGTATACTAACGGGATAGGATCTCTCACCTTGAAACTGAATATATCTGTAGATGGTATGATGCCCGCCCCATTCATTTGAACTTTGGACGTAAAAGGAACAAACAAAGCACTACTTATGCAATCTGAACCTACTCGGCTATACGATACGTACGATACGTACGATACGTGAATGAAACAAAAAAAAACATCCAAAGCATTCAAACTAGGTTCGTTCACAGTTTTCGCATGAATGATGGCATCGAATTCGTGAATTACAATTTGAGATACCCAAGATCTGCATTGCGAAAAAATTGAAACGGTATTGTGGCAAATAGAAAGCTGAGCTCTCAAAATCTCATTTTCTAGAACTGTTGAGCTCGATGTAACTGTAAAATCCATATTATCTGAAATTTCAAAGGGAAATACTGCCATTATCTGGTTACTGCAAATGAACAAGTCAAATTGTATCAATTCCCTTTCTCATGAAATAATTGGATGTGTTGGTATATTTATTGCAAACCATGCAGTACCTAATTCAGCAATTTCATCAGGTCATCCATTAGTCTTGATGCGTAGGCTTCCTCGTCAACAAGGCCCTCTCTAACAACGTTCAGGAAATCTCCAGTGTGTCGACCAGGGTAGCGTACCTGATCCTTCGGCTGTCCAAGCGGTACAGCTTGAAGGTAATTCAGGTTTACGCACCGACCTCGGCACACTCGGATGATGAAGTGGAGGATATGTACGAAGACATATCCAAAGCCTTACATAACACCACCAAGGCTCACTTCAACGTTGTTATGGGGGACTTTAACGGCAAGGTGGGAATCCGGACTGGCAACGAATCCCGAATAGGCTCGCATGGTTATGGAGTTAGGAATCACAGGGGGCAAATGCTTGTCAACTTCCTTGAGAAGGAGGGGCTGTTCTTAATGAACTCTTTCTTTAAGAAACCGCCCCAGAGGAAGTGGACGTGGCGCAGCCCCGACACTGTGACTAAAAATGAGATCGACTTCATCATGACGGATAGCAAGCACATATTCAGAGATGTCTCAGTGATCAACAGGTTTAATACCGGATCTGATCACCGACTGCTCCGAGGCTCTCTGAATATCAACTTAAAGCTTGAAAGAAACCGTCTGATGAAGTCCACGCTCCGACCTAATCCAATCCAGATCATGGCGGGCACCGAGAAGTTCCAGCAGCTTCTCGGGAATAGATTCATTGCCTTGGATCCCACTGATGACGCTGACGAGACCCTACACAATCTGGTCGAAACGTTGAGGAACGAGGGCATCAGATTCTGCCAAAAGCAGCGTACTGGCAAGAAATCCAAACTCTCGGATGAGACTCTCGGGCTGATGGCAAAAAGACGGGAAACCACCCAAGCGACTTCTTCAGACAGGTCAGACCTGAACAAGCGAATTGCGAAGATGGTACGGCGCGACCTTCGGAGCTCCAACACACGCCTCATTGAAGAGGCAATAGAGCGAAACCGAGGGTCCAACGTATTCACTCAGCAGCTTGGCAGGAGCCACCTGACGAAGCTTAAAACGCACGATGGGAGGACCGTTTTGTCGAAGCTGGAGATATCCGCCGAGATAGAGGATTTCTATGGCCGATTATACGCTGCACATGCCCCTCGTCCCCAACGAGTCGACCACGATTCAAGAGCCACCCTGACACGCCACTATACCGACGAACTGCCAGACATCAGTCAAGACGAGATTGTGCTAGCTCTGAGGCAGCTTAGAAATGGAAAAGCCCCCGGTGAGGACGGCATAACATCAGAGCTTTTAAAAGCCGGAGGAGCCCCTGTTATACAGGAACTACAGAAACTCTTCAACGCCGTCTTTCACAGTGGGAGAACTCCAAAGGCGTGGAGCGGGAGTTTGGTGGTGCTCTTTTTTAAGAAGGGAGATAAAACCCTCCTTAAAAACTACAGACCCATCTCACTCCTGAGCCACGTCTATAAGCTGTTCTCACGAGTGATCACGAACCGTCTCGCCAGGAGACTCGACGAGTTCCAGCCACCGGAACAGGCCGGGTTTCGCGGAGGATATGGCACCATAGACCACATACACACAGTGAGGCAGATTATACAGAAGTCCGAAGAGTATAATCAGCCCCTGTGTCTGGCCTTTGTGGACTATGAGAAGGCCTTTGACTCTGTCGAAACCTGGGCTGTTCTGGAATCCTTACAGCGATGCCAAGTAGACTATCGTTATATCGAGGTGCTGAGATGTCTCTACGACGCCGCGACCATGAGTGTCCAAGTACAGGACCAGCAGTCCAAACCCATCCAACTGCGCAGAGGAGTGAGGCAGGGGGATGTTATATCCCCGAAACTGTTCACGAGTGCCTTGGAAGATATGTTTAAGACACTGGACTGGAAAGGTAAGGGCATCAACATAAACGGCGATTACATCTCACACCTTCGATTCGCTGATGACATAGTCGTAATGGCGGAGTCGTTGGAGGAGCTAAACCGGATGCTGGACGGCCTAGCTTTAGCCTCACGATGCATCGGTCTCGGCATGAATTTGGATAAAACCAAAATCATGATCAATGGCCTCATTGATCCGGGACCGGTCGTCGTACATGGCCACCCTCTCGAAATTGTTTCCGAGTACACTTACCTTGGACAAATTCTGCAGTTGGGTAAAAACAATTTTGAGAAGGAGGCCAAGAGGAGGATTCAGCTAGGCTGGGCAGCGTTTGGAAAGCTACGTCGAGTCTTCTCGTCATCCATACCGCAATGCTTGAAAACGAAAGTTTTCAATCAGTGCGTCCTACCCGTCATGACCTACGGAGCTGAGACGTGGACACTCACGATAGGGCTGGTCCACCAGTTTAAAGTCGCTCAGCGAGCTATGGAAAGAGCTATGCTCGGAGTCTCTCTGAAGGATAGGATTCGTAACGAATACATCCGACAGAGAACCAAAGTTATCGACATAGCTCAAAGAATTAGTAAACTGAAGTGGCAGTGGGCCGGCCATATCTCGCGAAGAACCGATAACCGCTGGGGTAAACGAGTTCTTGAGTGGAGACCGCGACTCGGCAAACGTAGTGTAGGACGCCCTCCGGCCAGGTGGGATGACGATCTGCGAAAGACTGCAGGCAGATGCTGGATGCGTCAAGCTGAAGACAGGGCGCTATGGCGCTCATTAGGGGAGGCCTATGTCCAGCAGTGGACTAATATAGGCTGATGATGATGATGATGATGATCCATTAGTCTGTCAGAGCAATTGAAACTTATAGTAAGGGTGCATTCAAGATAATGTTAGACTTTGCCGCTGCGTGAGCGGGATGCGTGACTCATTCATTATGAAGGCATCTCTACTCACGGTACTCACTCAGTCAATGTTAGGGACACTGCACGCAACACATGTATTATTATTTTCACTTATACATCCGCTGATTCATTGTTTACATCTGGTAAATCCAAACCTGTGTTATTATCAACGTGACTTTGACTTACATTGAGTATAGCGCCGGCGTTTATAAAGGCTCCTAGTAATTTATTTATTCATGTAGCTATTATTGAGATTAAAGCGATGCTCATAAAAAATGTTATTACCAATTTGATGACTTCTTCAACGATTATTTTAGCGACTCGCAAAGTTAATTGTAAATAAGTATAGGTACCAAACATCGATCAAAAATTTCGCGGCCTCCCGGCCTCCCGGCGGAATTTTTGATCGATGGTACCAAATATTAAGTTCGGCTTTAGTAGAAAGGCGATACCTGCCAGTTTTCCATTGCAACACCCTAAATGGGTACATACATACTGTGACTCACCTAATCACTAAGACCTGATTGTATGAATGCAATAAATACTGAATATTATGGTTAACAACCTGATATGATAACATAAGATGATATTTCACTTAAATGGTTTGACGTCACGCAGCACGATGACTATTATCCACGGTAGTACCTATGCACCGGATGTTTTGCATCTATTGTAGTCCGCAACCAAGATCGACGTATGTACAAAACGACAAACCGACTCCCGACGTTCCATCTCTGTCTAATACTCCGATGTTGATACCAGGGCTTCATACAGTAAAGGCATAAGAGCCTTGAATGAGCCTTTGAATGTAGTATGCGGCCCCTCGCCCGGTCGGGTGAATGACTTGACTGATGAAGTGTGTTCAGCTAGTCTGATACAGAACTTGAAGCAATAAACTCCCATCAGCATGATTAGAACATGTCAGTGCCAAATTGAAGCTTTGAATTACTCCCACCGATGATTGGAACTCGCCACTGCAAAGATTCTTGTTGGCAACTCATAAAATTAGATTGATACATGTCCCAATGTGCCCGTATGGGTTAAATTGTTGAATAGAGTCAGTTTTGTAACACGGATGCCATATGCTTGGCCCGCATGCACGACCTTAAACGGCCTCTACTCCATCTCCTACGCACAGCATTCGGATTAGTCATGCGTGAGGTTACGCAAGTGAGGGCTTGCCCCTACTATGTATCCGCCATTGCCTAACTTGGTTTGATCCACAGCCGCCGTATTCTATGCGACGTCCTTGTAATGTTTTTTGCCGGCCACCTCAGCTGACTAAATTCTGAAAATTGTAGGTGCTGTTGTTTTTTCCTCTTTTGCTTATTTGTCGTCGCTTCTTGCTGTTTTGTCATCGCATATACCTATAATTTGTTTATATATCATGGCATTATTTGTTTTCTAATCTGTTTGTCTTATTCATCGTTATCAACACTACACTCGATTGTCTACGTGTCGATTGATTTTAGTATTCGTTTTATGATCTCGGCTATAAATTGCTTTGTCTTGTAATCTTAATAATCGACGATTGTGTTTAAATCCAAGTTCTTTCGGTGCAATGACCGAATCTTACTACTCAACTACCTAGCTATAGTTAGCCAATTAAGAAACCGTATTCGTGACATAGCTGAGATTTGCGAGACAATAGAATTGTGTCACTGAGGATTCCTTTTGAGGACAAGATTGTGAAGGTGCTGGAAAATACTACGCATCTGCGTCGGCAGCTGCAATCCCTAAACAACTCGTGACTCAACATGTTCAAACCCCTATTAGGAAGGCAATCTGAAGGTCACTCAACTTTCGGTTCGGTGAGAATTCCTTTATTCAACACTTACTTTGATTTGGCTTCAGAAATATTTTAAATAGTGTCTCGGTGCATTTGTTGCATCATAAAAGTTGCTACAGGAAAATCCCAGTTTATATCGTGCGATATTTCTATTGATAGTACTTGAATGGGCACATTGTTAGGTCATTCCAGGAATTGTATCGCCTGGTTCTCGTATCTACGTGTTCATTCATATCTTTGTAAAATAAAACCCGTGCGAGGTGTGTTTGTTTCTGTTTTACATTGTCTGTAACATTAACATGACATGTGATCTTATGGAATTCAACTCTTTGTTCCGTTGCGTAGATCACTATGCACGTTTTCATGGCCAATCTAAGAATTCGACTTTGATCTTCATATTATTATCGTTAACACGTTATATCTTTGAATTCGAATTCAAATGAGTAAGTATAATAAATGTTATACGTACGTTCGTGAATATTTTTATTTTTTGTCTGTTGATAAAGGTGAACGAACGCAGCTCACTTGCTTGTACCATGCCGACCAGCATCAATAGGAGCTTGGTTCTCAAGAAAACCAATGACGTGTTAAACGTTTCATAGTTGGTCGGTTAACCAGTGACGCCCACCCGTGCTTTGACGACTGTTTTAATGATTGGGTTTACTTCAGTTTTACAACTGTTGCAGTGTTCAAACTGAGACGTTATTGTTTGAGTTTCGTTACTACTCAGTGCAACTGTGCAAGCAACCTTATTCCGGCGTTGTAAATCCATTGTATGTGAAATACAAGAAGCAGGTACTAGGTTTTTCAACTATCTAACGTTACATTTCGCCACAAAAAGTATTGCGCTCCGATTTCAATCTAGTTTTTCTACAGTGCTGTGATTATGTCATGTATTTTTGTCTGTGGTCTTATTTCACAAAAAGTGCAGAACAAAAAGGATTTCAGTTTTTGTTGTTTCCTTTTTTGGGAGCGTTTCGTGTTCGTTGAACCTGGGTGAGTGCGCCGAGAGGCGGTGGGCGCAACTCCTACGCTGGTTTGGTTTCATATTTTATTGTTGACATACTTTAATTCACACGTAATTTCCTGCCAGTTCGTTAGCACTCGAAATTGACCATAAAAGTGATATCGTGATTTAGTAAAACAAGTTAAACATTTGCCTAGTAATATTACGAAAGATAACATTTTGGCGCATGGAATGGAATTCGAGTCCTAAATGTAACTTACGTTTCGTGGTCTTTAGAACCGGATTGGAACCGGTTTTTTTTAAATGATTCAAAATATTCTTATGGTTATGATATTTGTTAAATACAAGTATGTATACAACACTTTGCTTCCACAAACCTCAGCAGCTGATATAATTTTGTATACAGGGAATATTTTGGGCAGGTATGAGGGAACAAAAGGTTCCCTATGAAGACAAAAAAGAGTATATCCTTAAATTATTTAAATACTTTCCAAAACCGTACGCCGTTGACATCATCAAGCTTATTGATTATTCTCGAATAGTTGCTTTAAAATATTTATGTGCATGACTCATAAAGTTACAAAGTACAAGTGTAATCGTTATGAGAACCGACTCAGGGGCCAGTAACGTCATTATGCAGGAATGTTAGACCAATTAGACTACGAGAATATTTATTAACCGCTGGAATCTAAATAATCATCATTATGAATGTGAAGTGCGGCTAGATCGTAGGGTGTGAATTCTTAGCACTAACATTCATTAATTGCTTAAAATAGACTAAGGCACCTGAAAGTCTAATAGATGTGGCCATGGAAACGTCAATTGGCTTGGAAATGATACTATCGTAATAGAAGACTCAACAATCTAAAATGGAGTTGCTAGGAGGCTATTGAATTGATCTAACAGGTAACGACAATGCAATACCGTTACAAATTGTAACAAATTTCACCGAAATGCCATTCTATAAGGGCCTGCTTTTTGCTTCCATTGATTCATTACTACCATGACCACCTGTTGTAAGCTTTCACTCTTCCTTTTGATACGTATTTGCCTTAATTTGTTTGCTGGGGGAAGCAATCATTTATAATGGAGTTTTCAACTCCTGACGTTCTGCCTGTCGCCTTTGCTAAGTTTGAATCAAAATATTTACCAACAAAAGTTTGGAAAATGACTGTCATGTGTCAATTCTTCATTAAGTCCTTTATAAATTTTTGAAAGCATGTTACTTTTGGCTTTTAAATTGGTTTTAAATGTTGACGTTCTTAGCTACGAACAGCCAGCCTCACTCTCTATCAGTGTGAACTTTACTTTTACGTATGTAATTGTAAGTGTCAGCAATGTCGAATCAATAATTGTATTGCGTCTCCTCAGATTTGTCCACAAATGTTGTGCTTGTGCAACCACCTGTATCTTTCAAATGAAAGAATCTATGAAAAATGCATTCAGACTTTAGCTGTGGAGCCTATGATGACCACAATGTCGTAAGAAGTACTACTACGAAGTACACTATCGATTGCTAGTAAAACACAATGGATCTGATATAAACAACCATCGGCACATTGATGAGGTGTCGCATATTCCATGGCGGCTCGTTCCTCAAGTTGTTTTGTAATTTGAAGAACAATGCTAAGCATTTGTGTCAGATACATTGTTTACATTGCAATTGCAGAATTGTGAGGATGTTTGCAAATTGCAACTTGGTTTACAAACTCAACAAGCTGTTTGCTGAGATGTCACATCGCAGAAATACTTGTGTTGTGGCACTTTATTTTCCTTTGATGCAATTTTTTTTGTGATAGAGCACGTCTAAAGTCGCTATTTTTTACAGTTTATTAAGAAATATGATAAATTTGCTGCTTTTTTATACGTAATATGCTTTTGAGTTTTCGGAATTATATGTAATATGTATCCCGAACGAATTTATTCGGAAGATATTCTATTTTTATTCAAAGGTAATTTTCTCTAACCAATGTTTTTTAATAAGTAAGTGAAGTTTCACAATGTTCCACATAGCATCTAATTGTAAGTTCTGTCTAGTCTCTAATTTGCCATTCTTGGCTCTTGACGATGAGCCAATAGCACTTCTGCGGCAATAAAAATATTTGCTTTCAAGGTAAGTAGGTACATGTTTCTGTTAGCTTGCATCAGTGCTGATTCAAGTGTTTGTTTGAAAATGATTGTATATACATTGGTGGTTTTGAGAATTCGCTGTCGTAATCTTTGTTTTGTTAACTATTGTGTAGATTTAACCGGTACCAAATCAATGTATAAGAAACATCAAATATTTAAAGTCGTTAAACTGTTGAGCTTGGTTCTGGGTTGTTATTGTCTGTGCGTCCGTTAACCTTGGGTATCCCCGGTCGAAACACTTATAGCATCATCAACCATTACAGGCATTGCATTTACATTCCGCTCGGCGCGGTTCCTTCCTTCATTAGGTCAAGTTAAAACTTTGAACATCGCCGATTCTCAAGGGGACTTAGTTGCTCAAACACAGTTTATACCCAATCCCTACACACGGTTCTCGTGTCAGAACAGCATTAAGTAACACTCTCACGTTCTCAGAGGTATGCGTGTGCGCTTAGGTAACGCAAGGTCGCTTTCTAACGATTCCAGTAAACAGCTACTTGTTTATGCCAGTTACCATACATAGTTACTTGTGCGTTCCAGCAACGGGCCGCATATGGTGTGCTATGCGCTCAAGCAGAACTCTGATTGGAATTTGTGTACTCTGATTATGGTTGTTTGGCACCGACGCGGACGATGTGATTGCTGTTTGCCGTACATGTGAATACTTACCATTAGCATCAAGGTTGAACCGGATCTGTCAATTGTTCCGCTATAATATGGAAAGAGAAAATTATATTACTATGTTTGGCGTATTGTTGAAAATTGTCTTCAATGTATTTGGCTTTCTACCCAATACTGTTATTAACTTTGTTAGTGATATTGATAACCATACCGCACGTGATTGGTCTAACCAAACAGATAATGAGAAAGTGATCTGTTTTCTCTCTTACACATAAACAATCTCAAAAGGAACTTTAGCCCTTATTGTGTTTCTTATTATCAATTAAGGTCAGTTAGTCACTTGACAGCCCTTTATTAGTGAGAACGTTGTGTGTAGTGATTTGAATATTTGTGTAATGTATATGTCCGTAGATACTTCTTGTGTCAAACTTCTGCAGGTATTTTGCGGTTGGAAAGTAATACATTGTTCCTATTACTAGTATTTTCAGTGTATTATGTTTATTAGAGCATAATATTACATACCCAAGCCATCTTACGTCGGCAAGGCAACTGCATGCATTGACGACAACGTGCCGTCCGTGTGTATAAGAGCCCTTACGTTGTAGGTCCCATATACATCGTATTATGAAAGCATGCTCAGACATCGACCTATGCTTCAGTGATGCTTATGTATAGTTTTGAGTAAATACTAATTTAAATATAAAACAAGGAACTGATGTCAAAATCTACACTCACTCATGTAACCCTCAAGTAACAATGCCTTCTTACCACGTTATTACGTATTAAAGAACAGTTACCAAGCATTACTTGAGTAATTGCCTATTTTAGAACGATTTCTAACATAAAATCTCTGCCTAGTGATTATATGAACTCATCCTTAGTCATATGTGGCCTGGACCACGCTTGAGTAGCTTTTTTTTTTTTTATAAAGCGCCAAAAATGTTTGATATGGTTGCGTTCCGTTTCACAAAAACCATCAAATCAACAAAAATACATTATGAAAGTCCGATTTATAGGGTAAAGAAACGTTTTTCGCCGTGATAAATGTTTAGAGTAGACCATAGCCTACTCACTCAAGTAGAGATTTTGATAGTTCAGCTAGCTAAGCAGCGTCAGAGTTACGTATAATAAAGATTTACTGGTGCAGAGATTCAAAGTTTGAGTAGAACTCACGTAATAACTGCATAAGTAGGTAAGGCTTGGGGACGCTTTCATAATACGGGCCTTAATCTCTAGACGTTTCCTCAAACCAGAGCTCTTATACTTTACCTTACCCTAGGTCATGGTATCTGAGTTTTGGAAGGTAAATTGATGCTTGACCTCCTACGTGACTTCGTTCAACAGACGTCTTGTCACGAGATAGTTTGCTCTTTATGGAAATCTGGAAAGTTCTAGAAACTTCTCATTATAAAGCCAAATTGAATGAGCCTTCTCGGCTCTATCGTATGGTGTATGAAATAAGCTGAGGTCGTGAAATCTTCTTATCAAGTACCTAAAGTAATTATCGTAGAGGAAATTAGAAACACAGTAAATAAAGGTTATCTTTATTGTAGTTATTAGTTACCAAAGTGACAAGACATCATTTTAGGATTGCCGAATTTGCCAATTAGCGAGAAAGACGAATTTCCTTTTATTTTGGTGTCCAATATAAACTTGTTGTAAAATTGTTTCTTTTTCAAAGATTGATTTGAATAATAAAGAAAATCTAAACATTCAAAATTACAAACTTTCGCATTTATAATAATAATTAGTGTGACTGTAATGTGATGTGCATTTTTTTAACAATACGTCCTCCTGTTCTAGGTGGCAGCACCGTCAAGCGAGATGAGTGATCGCGAGCGGTTCCGAGCACCGCCGCAGCCCGAGCCGCCGCCGCACCGCGTGCGCGCCGCTGACCTCTACCCTCGGCTCAGGACACACTACGACGAGGCAGGCCTCGATGTCCCCTTTACGCCGATATGCGGGGAGTTCGTACAGGTGAGGTTTTTGTCTCCATAAAAACAAATTTCAGTGGTAGAGATAACCCATTCTAAAAATGCACCCGCTTTTCACTAAACTTCATACAATCGGTGGGCATTTTAAGTATGGTTTATCTCAACCTCAACCTCAACAGCATCCCCCAGATAAGCACCATGGGGTTTATCTAATGGGGGGTATTGACCATAATCCCCACGCTGGGCATGTGGGTTGGGGATTGCAGTTGGGTGGTAGAATTGTTCTGCAGGGGGTGCCGCTGCCCGGCCCCCGGTGACCCTTAGTCGCCTCTTACGACACCCACGGGAAGATATGGGGTGGTGCAAATTCTAAGCCAGCACCAAACATCTACCTACTATCTCTACCTACTTACTACTAAAACCAACGTAAACACTGGTCTAGCAAGCGTTTAGCTAAACTGTGTCTAAACAGTTAAACATGGGTTTAACAAGAGTTTGACCGTCGCTTATACTGCAACACGTGCGCGCCGCTGACCTGTACCCTCGGCTCAGGACACACTATAACGAGGCAGGCCTCGATGTCCCCTTCACCCCGATATGCTAGGAGTTCGTACAGGTGAGGTCGATCTTCAGAGTCGGCCTCATATTTATTTATTGCAATCATTGTGGACATTCGTAGGTCTTGTATCTAAGTAATGTGAGACACAATGGTACCCCAGTAGCGCGTGGCAGAAGATACTGAGTGTGGAAGTGGATCGGATTTCTAGAAGAATTCAGCTGAAACATATAATTAAATAACTTATATTGTACAAATACTCCAAAAAGGAAACCCGAAGTTTCTGCTTTATTTTCGTGCAAAACCTATTCTTATGTCACCTATAAAAGATATGAAGAATGAATTTAGTAAATATTAAGGAATTTAAAACCTGTTTTACGATTTTCGATAACAAATTAAACAATCAAGTTATATTATGGCATGTCTGATTCACCGTATATTGTAATGAGAATAAAAATGGAATCGTTCCATTTCTATTTTTCCATTCGAAGACCTATTACATATAACGTTCGGAGATCCTTCGTAAAAGTCTAGGTGAGTAGGAATACGTCGTGTCTTCGTCGTTTGTCAATGGGGCTCTATTATTTACGCGAGGTTGGACTAGCACACTCGCCTGTGTAGGTATAGGTAGGTACTACCATTGCCACTTGTTGGAACATTGTCTTGGATGAATGCTTGGAATTATCTATATTTGTAAGTTAATTGGAGACATGTTTAGAAGATTTTTATGTGACATGTTTAGAAGAATTTTAAATTAGAGTTGGAAAACTGATGGATGACACACAAAATAAACTAATGTTAGCTTTCAAAACTAAAAATTGTTTCCAGTTTCTATGATTGGCTTCGATGATAAGTATCAGTGTCCTAAAATATTTTTTACTGTTGGTAAAAAATCTTTGATTTTGTACTCCTTATCCACAAAAAAATATAGTTCTTCAATAATTATTCCTTACAATTACCTCTATACGAGTATCTCCTCGACCCCCAACAAATGAGTTTAGTTATTTGTTTCGTGTCTTGTTTACAAACATTCCAAATCGAGTTTTACTAATGTATTGGTACAAAACAGTCCCACTTCCAATCAGTAAACCAAATTTAGACGGTCCAGGGGGCCATGACAATGTAATAATCGATTAACGAAAGCGATAGGATAGAGTCTGTTCAAAAAGAGAAGAGTGGTGGGAATTGAGGGCGCTCTTTTACCAATTGACAACTTTTGTTGCGTTGACAACAGTACGACCAAAAGTGTTAGTTCACCGTAACGCAACGACTTTTCTCTTTTTGAACAGACTAGTAGAAAAGTCCAAAAATGTGTGGGTTTGACATATACCATTATAAATGTCACGTGTCCAAAGTGCCACATAGTTAAATCACTGTCAGTTCTTGACGTCAAAGAACAAAATTCCTACTAGTATTATGTATGACTCATATCAATAACTATTAGAAACATCGATACGGTTGTTGGCCTAAAGGCTCCTATACACGGACTGTAAGTTGCCGACTGCAAGGCGCCTCCGACGACTGCAGGCGACGACGGCAGTTGACTGTAGTTGACTTAACGGCAGTCGATAGCCTCTTACTTTCCTTACGATCGAAGATGGAATACTGTACTATGGCATCCTGTCGTAATACAGTATTCACTAGTACGGAGGACTTGTCACCTTACTAGGGTTTGGTACATGCATGATGAATTGATGACATTATTACACAGTAGGTACATCGTGTTGTTAAGCTATTGCATAGCTTCTATCGCGGGCCTTGAGCGCGGGGACCGAATCCAGAAATTCCGTAACGAAAAAACCTCACGCTCCCCACTCCGCCGGGCAAGGAGGTGTGGCTTGAAGGCCGTGCATCGTCTAACGTCGTTTCAGTTCGGCAGTCTTCGACACGGCGTTGTGTGCGTGCGATTAGACTACGACTCTACGAAACTCGCACGAATCGAGACGAGCTGCTCCGAAATCGGACGAATACATAAGCAGCTGTTTATGAGAAAGTATATAGGTGTATAGGGTCACCACGCTCAAAAAGTGTTACTTGAATTAAAATATCAAAGAAAAAGCAATTCTGCATGAATAAAATAAATAAATAAAATTATAATTGCATAAGTTGATACAAAATGCTATGCAATAGCTTTACCGCGGCAGTCCCCGAGTGCCACACGTCTTTTTTTTATTATTTTAGTGTTATACAACCACCTATGCTTACCTTACTTAGTATTATATTGTACCAACCTACTATAGTTAAATTTTAAGTAATAAATAAATTGTTATGTTATGAAGATCCTATGTTCACCTTAAAAAATTGAAGCTTACACTGGCGACGTGTAGTTATAGTTCAAGTGTTATTAAGTTTGATGAGATGACACATTGATGAGACTTTTGACGAGCGTTACCATGGAAACCATTAGGTGGTTGTGGAATTATTATTATGTGATATAATTTTACAAACCAACGTTTTAAGATGACTTAGCACTTCCTCGAGAATCAAACTTATAGCAAACCACCTCAACATGAATCTATTACAAACAACAAAGAAAGAATCAGCGAAATCTATTTACAGTTAGCGCAAATATCATCAAAACTGTTTTAGCTAGTCTACTGTAGTCACCTGCACTGCAGTCGACGACTGCCGTCGTTGCAGGCGACGACGGGTGCAGTTGCACTTGACAACTTGCAGTCCGTGTATAAGAGCCCTAAGGGTTACCAGGTCGAGTTGAACGACCATCGACGCGACAGCCGTTTAGCATCGCTTGCATTAGGATTCCTTGCAGTACGATGACTGCCCTTTATCAGTTCAGACTACTTATTGCACTGGATACTAACTAGACCAGATATCGAACTCCTAACGGCTGAGATAGTAAACTTTGTAACGCTACTATACACTACCCAAACTTGATTTAGAATGTTTTTAAACAAACCACGACACAAACAACTAATCCTCACGTGCTTGGCGTCGTAGTTCCGGAGATAATGCAAGCAATAATTTAAAACAATCTTCTGCGATAAAAGCTAACAAAGTATACAATATGAAAGAACATTTATCAAAGTAAGTCGTCAACTAGTTTTGTCTCTCCACGAGACATCATCAGGACATCACACCACTCGATCTTGACACAGAGAGCGCCGAAAAACAACCGCAGAGTCCCACCAGAGATGTTCCCACTCCGAGGTCTGCGCGCTAAGTAGACTTGGCGCTGGCTATTTACAATGGATAGATAGATTTATTTATTTTATTTTATTTTGCTTTACTTGGAGAACAAACAGTTTTACACACTTTAGGAATAAACTTAGATACTAACTTTTAACAATTTATATGTCCTCGCATGTAGAAACTAAAAGGTTGCTTGCTTGCGGAGAAGGAGTGAAAAAAAAAAAATTATATAAACAATAAAAAAAAAAAAAACAGTCCTGTCCTTTTAACAAAAAAAAGGTACAAGAAGGTAAACAATGAGTAAACTTACAAATAACAGAACTTTAAATAACTAGATAGGTACCAATAATTGAAAAGAAATTATACACACAAGACAGGGACTGAATTATAGGGGAAAAAAACCTTAATATACTAAAAAATACAGAAACAGATAACAATATAATTGCATTAAGATGCCAACACATCAAACCAGCGCTTTGTCAGGAGTCTGTTAACTCTCTGTGATTTTGAGTCGAATAAATCTAGGTCGAAAATATCGACCAAAACAAAATAGATAGATAGATAATAAATAATAAGTAATAAATAATGCTGGACAATTCACACAGCATCATCTAGATAGAAAAAACTTATTGCACACTTTAAACTAAAAACAATTTACAAATGAAATGATTAAAACTAAGTGACAATTGTCGTGGCAGTCTTATCGCTCAAGAGCGATCTCTGCCAGACAACCTGGATTCCCGCAAAGTAACGCCTGAATCTATCATGTATGGAATAAAGCTCTTTTTTAAGTGCTTGCTAAGCCGCGTGCAGAATCTAGTGTTATTAATATTATTATACAATCTCTTATCAACTCATTAGGTATACACACATTATTTCGCACTAGTGAATAAGCTTGTGATTTAGGGTCCTTCTTGGGTTAAAAGGATCCTTCTTGTTTGATCCCAACCTCCCTGCACTTTCAGATAAGAACATGTCAAACCTATATCATGGCTGCGGTTCCTTGCATCATTTCAAGGACTGGAAGTGGCGGAAGCATCTCTTATTATTTCTGGAAGCTATCGCAAATTTGCGGTTGATAATAAGGCTTTTTGTTTGACTGCAAAGAAAGAACGCAATGTTTGAATGTGACAAAGGAATAACTTTCTATGTATAATACTGTATTGGTTTGTGATGTTGGTTTACCCATATAATGTTAAGGTTAATTCATCGATGCAGGTAAAATTCAGGAAATTGGTTACAAATTTCTCCAAAGTGAAAATGGCATTAAATCGGCTTAAGCTATTTTGATAAATACACCCCACAATATACATACATGTATACCCGGCCTGGTCTACTATATGTTATGTCAAATTTTTAGGTATTTTAGTAGTATTTGGCGAAAAAAAGTGAGAAAGAGAAGTTAGATTTTTTTATTCGCTGGTGTTCTTTTTATTTTTCATCAGACTCTTTTTTAACCGAATTCAAAAAAAAGGAACAGGTCAATTCGAGTGTTTTTTTTATGTTTGTTTCCTCAGAACTTTTGACTGGGCGATCCGATTTTGATGATACCTTTTTTTATTTAAAAGCTGGTGCTTCCCTTGTGATCCGATTCTGACCATGGCATCTATGAGAAAATTATATAATTGAAGTCTTTTTATAGTTTTTTAAAACAAACTCAATTATAAATTAATTGTTTTACCTAAATATACAGAAGTTCGATTCCAGCGCTTAACTTTACTAAGTTAGGCGCTGGAATCGACTTTCTGTAAAGGTACCGCCTTTTGTGACAAAAAATAATATTGCCGGTGTTGAAATGTTGTAATTATCTCACATGATTACAACATTCAACCCCGGCAATATTATTTTTTGTCACAAAAGACGGTCAGTACTTTTCGCATGTATAATATTATGGAATAGTAGCATAGAGCTGCAGTGCAATAGTGCAGATGTTGATTGTGGGACACGACAGTTTCCTATTAAGTCTTCCGGTTGTTCTGCTTCGAACCAGTTGCAAATGCGCACTTGCTCGTTACTCACGAAGACTAATTTGATGCGACCTAGACCAGAACCCTTAATCAGAAGGTTATCATCATCATCTGGGTTAAGGATCGCATTGCAGTTTCGTGGTAGAATTATTTTTCGGGGGGCACTGCTGCCCGCCCCGGTCAATATCCCTTAGTCGTCTCTTACGACACCCGCGAGAAGAGATAGAGTGGTGCAAATTCTAACCAAGCACTGGCTGACGTCGTCGCTGATGACGCTGATGATGTGCGACGGTATCATCATCGTCTCTGCTAGGTTTATAATTTCTGACATAGTCGTCAGGCCAACGTTTCTAGAAAGAAACGAAACAGATCGATACGCAAACGCCCACTTTCCGTAGGTAATGGAATAATGAATTGTTATTTGCTTCTAAACAGGTCGGACATGATTAGATCTCCTTTTTATAGAATTTTATTGTATTTAGAGGGTTTCCAAAGTAACCACCCTCTTAGGCTGTCATTCATTTGTCTCCACATTTTTACCTCTAAAACAATTTCATTTAAAGTAAGCTAACTTAGTTTGAAGTTTTCACAGAAAAACTGTCAGGAAACTGAAAGAGAAATGAGATAAATATCCGCTATAATAATATTAATATGTTCTCAACGCGTAAATTTTAAAGACTTGGTAATAACTAATAATAATAAGAAACGCAGCATTATCTAGTCCCAAGCTAAGTTACTAGACCACTGATATACTTAATACAATACATTGATTGCATAGATATAATATATTTTATTATACATAGAAAAAACACGGAACGAATATTTGTATATCGTACAAAAATCTGTTCCATGACGGCAATCGAACCCGCAAGCTCCCTACATGAAAAACCAGTTACTAAAAACACTTTCAAGTACCAGGCGCTCATAACTTAACACGAGCTATTTATTTCACAGTGGGTTGGCCGGATGGCGGACAGCGGTATCATAGCCATGTCGAACTACCGCCTACACGCGCAGCCCCGTCGGCGGAACGGGCCTGGAGTGTCGATTCCTATCCGGTTGATCGACGCGCTGGAGATACGGGATCTGCTGCATCTGATCGTGCTGTGCAAGAACGGACGACAACTCAAGTGAGTATTATGAATATCATTAAAAAGCTTACTTTTCAGGGAGTGACATAGGCTATATTTTACCCCCGAATTCCTACGGGAACTGCGAAAGTTTGTATGGATGGATGGATGGATGGATGTTTGTTACCTCTTCAGTCTTCACGCCAAAATTACTGAACGGATCTGGCTGAAATTTGCATACAGTTAATTCTAATACTGGAATAAAACATAGGCTACTTTGTATCCCGTAAATCTGTTCCCGTGGGATAAAAATCACCTTTAAACGTTTCCATAGGAACAACGCGTGCGAAGCCGCGGGGCGCAGCTAGTATTATATAAAAAATGCAATATCTCTATTAAAAAGGTTAACCCCCGGCCCCCGAGTGGCCCTAACAATTAGGGCCACACGAATTAATAACCTCTTTTTCTGATGCCGTGACAGTTAATAACAAAGGTAAACCGTAATACCCGCTCATTTAAGCTAATACGCTCGCATGACAGCTGTGGTATTGAGGGCAAACGACTGATAACGCGGTTAGCAACCATTCCGAAAGTGTCCTAGTAAATTTCCTTCAATAATAAGATATATACTGTTTATTATGATAATGTTTAATCTATTCAACCCTGTTTGGGTCACGAAGTTTCCCAAATATGCAACAAATAGTTTGCTTATCATTGACTTATGTGATTAATTTTAAAACAATGTGATATTGTTATTGTGGCAAATATCAACGAATAGCGAGTGGTGAATTCGATATTTGACTTATGGAAGCCAAGTTTTCAAGCGAAAAAACGATAAAAAATTCGACTCATATTTTTTTTTTGAAAGACCGCGACGCAAACTTTTTACAGAGTATTCCAAATAAAATTTAAAAAAAAAATTGGAAGTATTACCCCGAAAGTAATCCCATAATAAATTTCGACGGTTTCTTTTTTTGTTAAAAAGTGCTTATCGTAAAAAAAATCCTCAACCTCAACAGCCTATAGCCATCCACTGCTGGACTAAAGCCTCCTGATAAGCGCCATATTGGCTTTATCTCATGGTGGGCAATGTTCATAATCCCAACGCAAGCGGGTTGGTGTTGGTGATAGCAGTCCATGGATTTCGTTGCAAAGATTCTGCCACCATTCTGCTACCTAAGTTCGATCCCCAACCCGCTCTAGGTTTAAGAGTTGCTAGGTTTAGAGGTACACGGACGGTACGTTGACTATCACACTTAAGAAACCGCCGTTTGCGTTGATACTAAAGGGACTAACCCCCAAATACTCAAACGCATCTCACACTTAAGCACGTCTTAAATCGCGATTTTCTCACTTGAGACGTGTTTGAGTGTTTATCTGAGATGTGTTTGAGTGTTCTGTGAACTGCACCCGTCGACGTTTGAGTTACCTAGCCGGGTTAAGCGGGCGCGTGTAGTGTTCACACTGAACCCGTCGCGCTAGGCCCTTAGTCACTTTAGTATGAACGCAAACGGCGATTTCATATGTTTGATACTTCGCGCCCGGCGCTAGGCTCGCAGTATTTGAAACCAATAAGCCGACGTAATGAATAAGGCGCTCATTAGGGGAGGCCTATGTCCATCGGAGGACTAGTATAGGCTGATAATTATCATGATAAAGCTAAAATATGGCATACTTGCGGCTTTTCTCATTTTTCAACGCGTCAGGCAGTTTATTATAAAATTTAAGTTTTTGGTTATTATAGTTTACACTGTGGGTAATTTCTAAGAAATCAAATAATACTCCAAAATAATGATATTCTGTCGAACCCTCGTCCTTCCCTCAGTACAGGGATGGGACTCTGGGACTGTGTATTTAGCGCCGTTAAATTTAATAGTCATTCTTTACAGAAGGGGCCGGGGCTCGATGACTGAACTTCAAAATTTGTCTAACAGATTCGCTCTTTCAGATGCTCATTCACGACCGGCGAGCAATGTGTCGAATGGTGGAGGCGACTCAACGCTGCCATGGCGCCAATGAGCTCCATGCAAGAGACGTTCGCCGCTGCGTACGCGGCCTGGGCGAAGGAGCAACCCCCTTCGTCAGTCCATCGGGCGTTGTTGAAGGCTTCCAACTCCGCGCATAGACACTGGTTTGGTCCTGAAGTGAGTCGCTTGGTGCTTACACTATATTATCAATAGGTCTCGTGACTGTTTCAGGGATTTTCTATTGGTACTGCATAAAGCATTTCTTTTTAACAGAATTCAAAAAAGGAGGAGTTTCTTAATTTGTTGTATTTTTTTTTGGTGTGTTTGTTACCTCAGAACTTTTGACTGGATGATTCGATTTTGATGATTCTTTTTTTTATTTGAAAACTGGTGCTTCCTGTGTGGTCCACAACTACAACTTAGACAACTAAATCCAGTTCTGACATCCATGAAAAAACCGTATAATTGAAGTCGGTTTATAGTTTTTTAAACAAACGCAATTATCTTGATATAGTTTTCCAACACTGCAGACAGACACAGGTTAGTCCTGAAGTGGGTTCTTTTGTTTGTGTGTTAAACGGATCCAGAAACAAGTGGGCGTACACACGCGTTTCTGCGCTGCCGTGGTGAGCCCAAAAGGGTCAGCCTCAGCTTTCTGTACCAAGCTTAGTACAAAACTGCGCTGGTTTTCAGACTAGCCCAGTTTGTGTGACACCAGGAGCCGTGACCAGAGGTATCAGAATGATTTACTATGTTCTACATACCTACTAATGTAGTCATTAACACGCCCTAAAACAAATGACCAATAGTAGCTATAAGTGTTCTGTTCTATTGTTTTAGCTGGAACGGTTAGGGTTCACAACGAAAGGCGCGTGGCGGGTGACAGCCGCCAACGCAGAGTTCAAACTATGTCCTTCCTACCCACCACTGCTGGTTGTACCCGCTTCCATCTGCGACGAGGATCTGGATTCTGTTGCAAGGTAATAACGACTATTCTCCCTTAAGCAGCTGCCCACGTCAAAAAAGTGCCTTTGTGAATGAATGAGGTCGGAAGAAAGAAATAGACGTTATTGATTTCTGATTTCTGAGACCACGATTGGTTTGATCGAATGTTCTGGGTAATTATCAAAATAACACTTTATTACTATAAAATCATCAAAATAACACAAAATATTATTTTAGAGGTGTTTACCACCTCCCCTGCGATCATCAATCTTTCTGCCAAACGTGGTGATTATGGCAATACCGCTGGAGAAGGCCTTAGTTCAGATGTGGACGTACATAATATTAAGCTGATCAGGAAGTGATTTTAGAGGATAGTTTCTAAAGTTTCAGTACCATGTTAATCCTTATTTTGGCACAGGTTTAGAGCCATGCGACGGATACCAGCCGTAGTATGGCGACACCGAGGTAACGGCGCCGTCATAGCGCGATCATCACAACCCGAAGTTGGCTGGCTCGGCTGGCGGTCAAGCGAAGACGAGAGACTACTGGCCGCCTTGGGGGCCGCCTGCGGGACCGACCCTGGACTAGCGCCCATCACTAACAAGGTAAGATGGTAACTAAACCGGTGACGTCATGAATGGTGGCATCACTAGCGGTCCAGCGAAGACGAGATATAAGATAGGAAATAAGACTAGAGTTGGTGAGACTTCACAATTTGTTATTGAAGATTGGCGCAGCCAAATCAATCTTAAGCTCAAGAACCTTATTGATGAATTTTTCAGTAAGGGAAATTGGACTAAGTTAAGCGGGACTGGCGATATAGATTTTATGAAACTTATCGCACGACGCTGCCAGACCAAGCACGTACGCGGGAGGTACTTTACTCATTTTGCCCAGACTAGTAGACAAAAGCTTATCTTAGACCAAATAGATGAATAAAAGATAGGAAGGGATAATATACCCAGAGCAGTGAGATACGATAAGTTCTCTAGATTATGTAATCTATGTAGAGTACATTTAGTACTATCAAATTATTAAAATTACCATTTCTCTATTCCAGCAAGTAAAACTCCTAATCGTCGACGCTCGATCCTACGCATCCGCGGTCACAAATCGAGCGCGCGGCGGCGGCTGCGAATGTGCACAGTACTATCCCAACGCCGATATACAATTCATGTCGATGCCGAATATACACCATGTGAGAAGAAGCTTCCAGCAAATGAGGGCGTTGGCGGCTGAACCCAGCGATCAGGCCAAGTAAGTTTTAAATTCTAGAAAATAAACTAGCACTTTTTCTCGTAATTTTCCATTTTGGGCGTTTAACAAAAAGGTAAGAAAAAGTTTTTTAATCTAACGTGATCACAACACAATAAACTTTGTCTTATTGCATTCTAATTTGATATCTCCAAGGCATTCGCCTAAGTTAATTTTCCGTCCTTGTAGGTGGAACGAACTTATCTCATATGGGGTTCTTCAAGGTCGTTTGTTAGGACCAACTCTTTTCCTACTATGTATAAGTATATTGCTTATAAGGTTATTAATAGAATGCATTTACTTGTAGATGTACCGTCAGATTATTAGGTTTTTTTAAAATGGTGAGTGCGGGCAGTGCAGATTGCGTTACAGTCCAAAGTTCGTATAACCGGAGTATTGAGTCTATTTATTTTCTTAAAACGGTACTTTTGGCGGATTTCCAATCCGAGACAAAAGCACAAAGGAATCGGAGCACGTGATTTTGTTATTCTGTACGTGTTCGAATAAAAGGATCGTTAAAAAACAAATAAAAGCTTTAAGGTGGCGTTTTGTGTGGCAATAATAACATTTTGAGAGAAAGCCAATATCTCTTATTTTCCCAAAAGCTCCAAAAATACTGGTGAATCGAAATTCATTTAATTTGCTAAAGATAAATACTCCCTTAAATTAGTTTATGGTTTGCGCCAAACTACATTATTCTTATACCATAAAAACGCAGAAAAACACTAACAAAAAACTTAAATCGCTTGCAAACATGATACGATCAACTTTAAAACGTCGTCGTTTGCATTTAAATCTACCGAGAAAAGATGACGAAGAAAGAAAACGTGCGCAAAATGCCTTTCTTATCCTTACTGAAATACACCACAAGGAATTAGGTACCAACTTAACATTTAAAAAAGAAGCTTAAACACCAATAACGTGCAAAAAAGCGTGCAGTGCAATATGTACCTAGTTCATCATCATCGTCATCAGCCTATACTAGTCCACTGCTGGACAAAGGCCTAATGAGCGCCTTAGCGCCCCGTCATCCCACCTAGTCGGAGGGCGTCTTGCACTACGTTTGCTGCGTCGCGGTCTCCATTCAAGAATTTGTTTACCGGTGGGATGTATTCGTAACGAATCCTATCCTTCAGAGAGACTCCGAGCATAGGTCTTTCCATAGCTCGCTGAGTGGCTTTGAACTGGTGGACCAGACCGGTCGTGAGTGTGCACGTCTCAACTCCGAAGGTCATGAATGTCATGATGTACCTATGCCGTGTCCATTTTGAATGAGGCATAAACGTAAACAAACCGCCCATACTTAACCTAAAATTCACTTTGTTGGCGCGTCCTTTTATACGTAATTTACATTACTTGTCGATTTTAGATCCTCCCTTCAATAAAAAATGCTTACAATTATATCTGAAACTCGACGCCAAGCAAGTGAGATTTTGTTATTTGTGTCGTATTTTGTTTACTAACATGCTCCATTCAAAATGGACAAACCATAGTTGCATAACCTCATACTCACTGTTTCGTACGAGTCACGTGTACATTCAATGTGCGATGTCCTTAGAAAGTATTTATATCTTAGATTTATGTAAATAGGTTCATACATTGATTTATTAAAAACGAAGATGAGGCACTGGTTGCTCGAAAGTGGCAACCTCAAATTGTGTAAAATTGTGTTCTCCCACATCAGTCACCGTCTGACCGGCGGCACGGGCGGTCGTGATTCGCGTGAAATATTGTTGTCTCAGTCTCACTTCGGTCCTAGATACGTCTTTCCGTCTTTGTTCTTCTTTGTATTGCACAGGACTGGAAATATAACTGTGAGCGGATGTGTTTGCGTGTAGTTGTAACACATGCCAATTTTTGAGTAAGCGCTGGGAGAACGTAACCTATCTTCACTTTTATATCAATGGGTTCATATCATGTTTTGTGTTGTTTTCTTGGATTTAAATTTGACTTTCATATGGTAGGTAGTTATGTTTGTTCATGCGTGTAGGTAGACTAATTTAGCGTAGTTTTTTTCGTATCACTAGAATTTGCGATTTTCACTCTTTCGGTTTTGTTATAAATCGTGACATACAAGAATTTCTCCAAACGTCAATTTCTTGTCTTGTCTGCACTAGAGATGTAACGATCAGATCTCACTTTAATAATTTAAAAATAAAAAATTTAATGTAAATAAAAAATAAATCGTTCCGGCTTGGAAAAACACTTACGTTTCAGCCCTTAAGGCGCATACCCGAGCCAATCTGACAGTAATTCCTATTTTATCATATTTTTACGTTTATCATAGGAGTTTTTTAAAATCCTACGTTCAGTTTGTGGTATCTATTATAACCTATTTTTTAATACCTACCTCTTTTATAATTTTACCTACAACGATAGTTTTATAATAATATTAAAAAATTAAAAAACTCAATCCAACTGTATTTTTTATTTCTGTTTGAGAGAAATAAAAATACACTTGAATTGAGAACCTCCTCCTTTTTTTGAAGCCGGTTAAAAATAGCAAACTCTGAAATTTTGTCAAACTCAAGCTTATCTCGTTGTTCCAGCTGGCACAGCAACGTAGAACGCACTCTCTGGCTCCAGTACGTGTCTGGTATAGCGCGCGCCGCCGGCGTCGTCTGCCGCGCCGTGCTGGCCGCCAGACCGGTGCTGGTGCACTGCTCCGACGGCTGGGACCGCACGCCGCAGATCGTGGCCGCCGCGCAGCTGCTGCTCGACCCCCACTATAGGACACTGGAGGTACCTACTGACACATTCATTCATTCATTTTGTTCATTCATCTGAAAGCTGGGACCGCACGCCGCAGATCGTGGCCGCCGCGCAGCTGCTGCTCGACCCCCACTATAGGACACTGGAGGTACCTACTGACACATTCATTCATTCATTTTGTTCATTCATCTGAAAGCTGGGACCGCACGCCGCAGATCGTGGCCGCCGCGCAGGTGCTGCTCGACCCCCACTATAGGACACTGGAGGTACCTACTGACACATTCATTCATTCATTTTGTTCATTCATCTGAAAGCTGGGACCGCACGCCGCAGATCGTGGCCGCCGCGCAGCTGCTGCTCGACCCCCACTATAGGACACTGGAGGTACCTACTGACACATTCATTCATTCATTTTGTTCATTCATCTGAAAGCTGGGACCGCACGCCGCAGATTGTGGCCGCCGCGCAGCTGCTGCTCGACCCCCACTATAGGACACTGGAGGTACCTACTGACACATTCATTCATTCATTTTGTTCATTCATCTGAAAACTGGGACCGCACGTCGTGAATCATGGCCGCCGCGCAGCTGCTGCTCGACCCCCATTATAGGACACTGGGGGTACCTACTGACACATTCATTCATTCATTTGTTCATTCATCCGACGGCTGGGACCGCACGCCGCAGATCGTGGCCGCCGCGCAGCTGCTGCTCGACCCTTATAATAGAACGCTAGAGGTATAGACACATTCATTCATTCATTCATACGCTTGTTCATTCATCTGAAAGCTGGGATCGAACGTCGTGAATCATGGCCGCCGCGCACCTGCTACTCGATGTCTAGCCCCGAACCGGCCACTAAACTACGCATTTGTATTTTGTTCCACAAATGCGAGAATTCCCAGAATTCTACTTTATTAAAAAAAAATACAATCGATTTGAAGAAAACGTTTTGTAAAATACCTTTTTTTTTCAGGGTTTCCGCATCCTCATAGAACGCGAATGGCTTGACTTCGGTCACAAATTCGCGGACCGATGTGGCCATCAATTCGGGCCAGAAGAACCGAACGAGCGGTCACCTATCTTCTTGCAATGGTTGGACTGGGTCCATCAGATGGCGTTGCAGTATCCTTGCAGCTTCGAGTTCAATGAGGCTTATCTGGTTGGTATAAATAAGGTCTATTTTGTTTGTTCCTGGTCAAAAGCCTTTTGTACCATTTTTGGGGAACCCGCATGGGTGCGCCGCTGCCCAACAGAGATGGAGAAGCACGTACCGACATGCTTCTAAAGTTAAAGGCCCAAGTCAGAGGTCTTACGCCACGAACGTATTAAATCCGCTTACTATGTACCAAAAGTAGAAATGTCGGACTTCGATAAAAAAAAATAACCGGCCAAGTGCGAGTGAAACTCTCGCACGAAAGGTTCCGTAAAAACGGTAAAAAAATCATGTCTGTTGTATGGCAGCCCCCTTCAATATTTATTGTATTATGTTTTTTAGTATGTATAACATACTGTAGCTGTACTATGGTAACAGAAAAACATCATCTGTAAAAATTGAACTGAATAACTATCACGGTTCATGAGATACCGCCTGGTGACAGACGGACAGCGGAGTTTTAGTAACAGGGGCTTTACCCTTTGGGTACGGAATCCTAAAAATAATTGCTTTCTATACATTATATTATTATTTTCTAACTTCTTGTAATCTTTCCAGATAAAGCTAGCCACCCACGTGCATTCGTGCATGTTTGGCACCTTCCTATGCAACACGCCGCGGGAGCGCGGCGAGGCGAGGCTCATTGATACATCGGCCCACGTGTGGCATTTACTGCGCGCCCCGGCCTATAGGAACCATCTGTACCAGCCACACCAACTGGACCAGGTGAGACAATCTATTGTAGACTCTATTCGTCTAGCCACAAAGACGAGAGTGTGATACATGGGCCCACGTGTGGCATTTACTGCGCGCCCCGGCCTATAGGAACCATCTATACCAGCCACACCAACTGGACCAGGTGAGACAATCACAGGAATTTTATGATCTGATTCCTTTATCTCCCTTCCACTCGATGTAGGTACATTGCAATACCACCCTTACCTTGTGTTATGGTGTGATTTGCTTCAGTCGATTCTTTTAAAAAAAACTGGCCTGCAGTAGTCATCTACCGACATCATACCGAAAAGAACTCGGTAGTCCTTTGTCGATCAATTCTTCGCATCTTATGGTGTTAACCATTAGATGCGATCCTGATTATCACTATCCAGTTATGGTTACAAACTTGCATATCTGAGTTAGGCCGAAAATAATTCCGTAAACATCGGCTGATCCTAACTCAAACCTTTATTCCAGGTACTATGGCCAGACTACAGCGTCCGCTCCATACAAGTGTGGACGAGCATGTTCGGCGACGAGCGCGGCGAGCCCATCGACGACATCGACGAGCCGCGCGCGCACCAAGACCCGCCTCGCACGCAGCATGCCAACGGTGAGTCAACAAGAGTCCGCGCCACAACTCAAGTCTTACGGCAAGAGTTGTCCTCTCTACATAATTCCGAACACTAAGAAGCCCCATAAAAAGACTAGAGAAACCGGCTGATAGACATAGTCTTCACTTAGGTAAATTAACACCTTTTTTTACCGTAGAAAAAGTCAACAAAAACGTTTGCTACTGAATCATGCGGAGTTCAGGGAGTTCAGAGAGAGTTAATAAAAAAATCCAATTCCTTTGGCCATAATGAACGCAATCTATAATTGATCCACATTGTTACAGGTCTGATGACAAAGACACGATCCTGCGACAACTTACTGAACGAAGGCGAGAAGAGAACGACTCAGAGGCGATGCAGCGACCCCAGCATCGCACCCGATCTAATGTGAGTCTTATGCTATAAGTAATGGAGCACACTTTGCACCCAACGTTGTACCTTGTACGTTTCAAAGTCTTGCAAAAAGTATTTCCAACGTCTTCTGAAAGTCAGAGCGTCGTGATTTACAATCTTCATCATTGATTAATTATTTATCTTTTTCAATATTGCCTATTTTTAATCGACATCAATAAAAGGAAGAGGTTTCAATTCGACTGTTTTTTTTTTAAGTTTGTTACCTTAGAACTTTTGACTGGGTGGTCCGATTTTCATGGTTCTTTTTTTTTATTTGAAAGCTGGTGCTTGTGATCTCATTTTAATTTGGTGCATTTCTGACAATGAAAAACGTTCATAATTGAAGTCTATTTATAGTTTTTTAAGACAAAATCAGTTACATAAATAATTATCAGGCAAAATGAATAGAGAATACATTTCGAACGCTCACGAATGAATATCCTAACATGGAGAATCAGATTTGACAGCGAAACAAACGACGTTTGACAGATATCGAACTCACAACGTCGCATAGGCACAATAGTGCGACGTTGCCAACTCTACAATAAAAACAAGATACAAACTCTGGCCTTTTTTACGGGAAACACGGCGCGTACAGCGGCGTAGCTCGCTCTAAATTCAAACATATGGCGTTGGTAGAGTGCGTTTACGGAGAAGCTATTTTACACGCGTTTGTTTGGAAACGTTTTGGCAACGTCGCACTTAAATATCTACAATATATTGTAATGTTGCCGCCGCGTCGATATCAATGTAGGTACAAACATAATCTTGTGATACCCGCTTCAAAATTAAAAATTCACCAAACTAGTCCACACTCAATGGCGGTAAAAACATATAATAATATTCCAGACTCAATAAAAAGTCAAGACAATAACAATATTTTTGAAATTAGATTAAAATAGAAGCTATTGAAAAAATGCTACTGCGAACTAAATCAATTTTTAAGCGATACTTTTGATGACTTGTAATTTCTTTTGTTTTTTTAATATTACTTATTACTAAACTATAATATTACTATTACTAAACTATAAATAAATAAATGTACCTAATCGTCTCCCATTGCAACACCCTAAATGGGTACATATTGTGTGTACTTTTAATATATTTAGTCGATAAGTTCTGACAAATTGTATATACTTACCATAATAAGAAGCAATTAATTAATGAAATGAAATGTTGTTTCAGGAAACTATCAATGGTAGTAAACGAGTGCGAATCTCGGCGGGAATGTAGGTCCGCGCTCACTGACAGCTGCGTCGACGAGCTGCCGTTATTGCAGAGGAATGTGGACCCTACGAGAGACCAGGTACGGACTAGAATCCTATGTTTATCTCGTTTTTACAGCGGAGTATTCATTGGAACTATGAAGGATGCTGTTGTATACCCTGGTATGATCCTGGATATTCTCGCGTTTCGTGTGGTGCCGGCATTGATTTATTAAAAACGAAGATGAGGCACTGGTTGCTCGAAAGTGGCAACCTCAAATTGTGTAAAATTGTGTTCTCCCACATCAGTCACCGTCTGACCGGCGGCACGGGCGGTCCTGATTCGCGTAAAATATTGTTGTCTCAGTCTCACTTCAGTCCTAGATACGTCTTTCCGTCTTTGTTTTTCTTTGTATTGCACAGGACTGAAAATATAACTGTGAGCGGCGTATGTGTTTGCGTGTAGTTGTAACACATGCCAATTTTTGAGTAAGCTCTGGGAGAACGTAACCTATCTACCCTTTTTAAATCAATGGGTGCCGGCGGAATTTGCACCTCCCGAACTCTTCCCCCGAGTGCAGGGTGTCGTGAGAGGCGAATAAGGGATATCCACAGCAGGCAGCAGCGCCTTTTAAATTTTCAGTCCAAATTGTGATTCGAAGTTTTAGGGAACTTTCAAGGTCAGATGAGGTATCAAATGTATAATTTGACCTTTCTGTGAGTTTCATATATTTATCTCCAAAGTTTGCAGAGAGATCGCATGGTGCCGTCTTAAAATTTGATCCACTCCAGCTCTTCTCGCAGGTGTCGTAAGGGGCGACTAAGGAATATCAACTGGGCAGATGGACTGAAAATTTAGGCACCTTCTAAATTTTTAGTCCAAATTGTGATGTCCTAATTTTAAAAGACCTTCAAGGGGTATTAAATGATAGGTTTGTAAATTTCAAAACAGTATTCAGATTTCCTGTTTTCGGTATATTTCATACTTTTAAAAAAATAATTTTGAAAACAGTCGAAAAATAGCCTAACATTTGCGATTCGAGTGAGGGAACTGCAGACTATCAAACAATAGCTGTAGCGAAATGTATGTAGCGTTTTATTTACTCAACAATTTACTTCCCCTAGGTGGACGGCCTACATCCAGACCACTTCGAGAGCCCCCGCCCCCCCCGCGACCTCACCAGCGGTTCCAGCTCCCTGGAACGAGAGCTCTGCCCCACCATCGTGCCGGAGATCACTGAACTCGCCATCAATGACGTCGACACTTCGCCGGTCAACGTCAGCATCAATAGAAGAACGGTCTCGATTGACGTGGAAACGCCGGAGGATCAGCCCGTGTTTGTGTGTGATCCTTACACGGATGTCATTAGCATTGCTGAGGTTAGTGGTCAACCTTCAACTCGTGTCGACGACCTCTGTGGCGCGGTGGGCGAGGGTCCGCCTGCGACGCAGGAGGTTGCGGGTTCGATTCCCTCCTCGGGATAAATATGTGTACGACCTGCAGATATTTGTTCAGGGCGTTCTGGATGTTTTCTATGTATAATAAAAAATATCTATCTAATTAGTGTATTGTATTATTTATATCAGTTATCAAGTACACATAACACAAGCTCTGCTTAGCTTGGGACTAGACAGTGCTGTGGGAATTTTCCAACATTTTTAATTTAAATTTAATTTGTGTGGCTTCTGCGTCTGGTTTGACGGAATATGGTGTTGACGCTTCAAATATCGATGTCAGTGTCAATAGAACGGTCTTGGTTGACGTGGAAACGCCGGAGGATCAGCCCGTATTTGTGTGATTCTTATACGGATGTCATTAGCATTGCTGAGGTTAGTAAATTACTAAGTCGTCAATGACGTTGACGCTTGAAATATCAATGTCAGTGTCAATAGAGAAACGCCGGAGGATCAGCCCGTATTTGTGTGATTCTTATACGGATGTCATTAGCATTGCTGAGGTTAGAAGAGCACGTTGTAGATATAGAAAATACTAAAATAAATCCCTATTATAGCAATAATGATATATTTTACATTTTTATTGGAAACTCCTCACAGCATCATCGAACCCCAAGCTAAGCAGAGCTTGTTATAGGTCTAAATAAAGATAATATAAAACGTATCCAATATAGACGATTTCCAATAAGTATAAGAAAATAATTTTTATCCAAATAACCCAGAACAAAATCTACCAATTCATTACGAATGTAAGCGGGTTAACAAGAACCTTATTTCAAACACAACACAGTTATTTCAACACAAATAAGGTTCGTAGCTAACCCGCTAACATCCGTAATAAAAAAACTACCAAATTAACAAAAACTTCCCCCAGGCAACCAGAGAAGCCGGCCGAACAAGAAACATCAGCATCACTTGGCGTTCCATCTCCGAATCCTCCAACCAATCGTCCACCTTTGACGTTGGAGACACCCAGAGAGATGCCTCCAGGGGCACCTCCCACGAGGCGTCCCCCCAGGGGGCATCCGACGGGGCCTCAGATAACCACAACAGTACTGAAGGAGAGGTGGTGAACCATTTAGATAGCTTGAGGCTCAATGGAGTAAGAATGAATGGAGTCAACGGGATTGTGAATGGATTGGAGGAGGTTACAACTAAGTTTTTGGATGTTGAGCTTAATGGTGAGTAAAAATTATTAGGACCCGCATTTTCAAATGATTTTCCCCGCATCTCACATCAGTACAGAAATGTGCTATGCTAACCAACTACACCATGAGGTCAAGTGACGTAGGCGTTGAAAATCTCTGGCACTTCATACGGACTCTAGCGATGTTAGCTTTATATTCAAGTTTATCCAATCCTGTTCAAAGAGTGAACTACAACTACAACATTTTCGGCTTTATGCTGGTTTGCATCGGGGTACAAAACAGCGCTGGTTTTCAGACTGTCTCGGTCTTATTGACACCAAAAACTGAGACGAGCTTGAAGAGAGTTATCTTGTCTCAGGCGCTGGCACGTTGAGCAGCCTCAGCTCCGAGAGCGAGGCCGAAATCACCGCGGCCTTTTTTTCTGTGCTAGTGTGTCTCCTGTCGCGCGAGGTTGCCAACACCTCTTGCTTTTTTCCGCACATTAAAGAAAGCTCCCTTGTCTCAGGCGCCGGCACTCTGCCTCAACTCTGAGAATGAAGGCAAGGCCGGCGCGGCTTTTGTTTCTGCACTGTGTGTGTCTCCACTGTCGCGCAAGGTTGCCAACTCATCCTTCTTTTTGTTCTGCATATTAAAGAAAGCTCCTTTGTCTCAGGCGCTGGCACGTCGAGCAGCCTCAGCTCGGAGAGCGAGGGCGAGGCGGCCGCCGCGCCGCGCCGCAGCGCCCACGTGCGCGCGCGAGGCTCGCAGCTCACGTTGTGCCCCACCTCGCCGAGGCGGTTCGCCTGCTGCCACTGCTCTCGGCGACCTAGCACTACTAGTCAGTATATAGAAATAGAAAATCTATATTTGTGTGAAAATTAACATAACATAATTACAACTAAAATTAAATTACGTCTACCACAAAAAGATCACCGGCTCAGCATATTGCTGCAATGGTACTGTAGCAGCGCTGATTTTCAGCGGTGCCAGGGAGCTAGACGCAGCGCTATTTATTATTTAAGAGTCAAAGAGTCAAAGAGTCAAAGAGTCAAAGAGTCAGAGAGTCAAAGAGTCAAATCGTTTATTTCTTTAGACTTACAAAATAAGTACTTAGACAAGTCAAATTTTTACTAAATAAACAGCTTGATAAATAGTTATTACTATCAAACAAGAAATAAGGTGCAATTGACTCTAATTCACTTAAATGTTTTGTCCACTAGCGGAAGAAATTTAAATTTAAATTTATCTGGGAGAAATTACGTACACTTAAACCAGCCAAGTTATATTTTTCATTTAATGGTGGAAATCATTAAATGAAATACTTACATTTATACTACAAAAAGCTCAAAATTCAACTAAACACAATTATATCAAATGAGAAATTGTTAACCTGAGAAAACAAAAATTACGTGTAGTACTGTATGAAGTCCATTGCTGGAGTAAGCCCAAAAAAGAACAAAGAAAGCGATGACTTGCGCGGCCCGCATACAGCTGTTTCTGGAAAGTTTTTCAGACTTATATGCCGTTGAGTGGTTACGACAAATTCTTTGTTCTGTCTAAGGCCTTTAATTGCGAGAGCCATCGACTTTAGGTAGGTACAAGCTCAAATCCACTCTTTTGAAAACAAAGCACCCGATTTCCTGCTCTTCCCTTTTTCCCTCTTGTATTTATTGAAAAGTCCATTATAAATTAAAAATGTATCAATTATACTTTTCGGGCTCCCGCAGGGCCCACCAAGGGTACCTTTCTTCTTCCTTTTGTATAAATTTGCTATGACTCGACGACCACGCTGGCTGTTGCGGCTTTGATTCCCACCTCGGGACAAATGTGTGTACGATCTGCTCTGTTCAGACAGCGGGAAGCGACTTTGTTTTATACTATTACTAGCTGCGCCCCGCGGCTTCGCACGCGTTGTTCCTATGGAAACATTAAAAGGTGATTTTCATCCCACGGGAACTGATTTATGGGATAAAAAGTAGCCTATGTTTGATTCCAGGATTAGAGTTACCTGTATACAAAATTTCAGCCAGATCCGTTCAGTAGTTTTGGCATGAAGAAGTAACAAACATCCATACATCCATACAAACTTTAACCATTATAATATTAGTGTGAAGTGTATATAACAAAATGTTCTGTTTCTATCCTCGCAGGTGGTATCGAAACGTCAGGCGACAGCGCCGGCAGCGCCGGTGCTTGCTGGTGCGGTGTGTGCGGCTGCGCAGTGACGGGCGCGCGGGTGCGGTGCGTGTGCGGCGCGGGCGGCGCCAGCCCGCACGCCGCCGGCCCGCAGCGTGCGGACGCTATCGACGGCTTGCCGCCCGCTGCGGATCCGCTGCAGGCAAGGCTGCATCAGATCATACTGTACCAGCGGGTAAGGGTCTCCGCTTTTATCTGTGCAAGGCTTACCTTAACCTTACCTTAACACCCTGTATCGGACGCAGACCTCGTCCTGCTAAACGTCTTATTAGCGTTTAACTCATGGGGGTAATGCCCATAATCCCCACGCTGGGCATGCGGGTTGGGGATCGCAGTTTGGTGAAAGATTGGTTCTGCGGGGGCGCTGCTGCCCGCCCCCCGGTAGATATCCCTTAGTCGCCTCTTACGACACCCATGGGAAGAATTGGGGTGGTGCAAATTCTAAGCCAGCACCACACAGCTATGCACAGCGATGCAAGGCTTAAGCCGGTCAGAATTCGGGTAGGAAGTACCAGGATCGCAGCCGCAGTGGAGTACCTGAAACGTCTTGCATATATGCTACAACGCACCATGCCGTGCGAGGGCTTAATGGACTTCATTCATACACGGCAGCTATAATGAATATGACGGAGGGAAGGGTGTCCGCTAAGTACTTCATTTGGATGGCCCAAATATCCGAAACCCCAAAAATAACCATACCACCTCGGGACCACAATACAAACCAATCGGTTATCAGTCGATCACAATCATAAGCTAGCATGTTGGTCATAAATATAGTTGTTTTATGTTATTTTTGTGGTAATTGAAACACTAGGAATAATTTATACCCTCCATTTTCTATTACAGTCTCCGACATAATAATATATTAATGTACATTACATTCCTTCATTGCATACATGTAAAAATATATATTATAGCTACCATATGTGGTCTCCTGACGATTTCTAAGGAAATATGTAAAGAGATCTATCGTGCTATAATACTTCTATACATCTTTACATAATAGCTGACGCGTGTAAAACCCTTGGGGCTCGCTTCATATTGCACTTATAGCATCCATAATGATTATATTCACTAAAGTAGAAGGAATAAGTAAACGTAGTTCACGTCGTGCCAGCTTTATCGTTCTACCGAAAACTCGGACAAACTATGGATAATCTATACTATATGAAGGCGCACAGCTTTACAATAAATTGCCCTCCCAAATTAAAAGTGTAAGCTCTTTTAATGCATTCAAATTCAAATTAGCTCAACATATCATAAATGATGATTCATTTCTCATTAAGTGAACGCCTTAAAAGAGTCAACTATTGAACGACCACAACCTATGTATCTATACTTTAACTATAAACCCTGTTCTTATGTAAGTGACATTATTTGTACGATCTGCAAATATTTGTTCAGGGCGTTCTGGATGTTTTCTATGTATAATAAAAAATATCTATCTATGTAGTGTATTGTTATTATATATCAGTTATCTATTACCCATAACACAAGCTCTGCTTAGCTTGGGGCTAGATTATGCTGTGTGAATTGTCCAGCATTATTTATATATATTTATTTGTTTATTTATTATATAATTTTTCTGTTTGAGAATAAATGAATATTAAACTATTGTATTTGTTACAGAAAGTGGTAGAAGAACTGAGCGGTCAACTACGCGAGGCGAGAGAAGCGTTGCGGCTGTCTTCCCCCGCCCCCGCCTCCTCGCCCCTCGCGTCGCCCCACAGTGCACAGCAGCCCACCAATAGTAAGGTGAGGAATCTCAATAAATACTTTAACTGTACTAGGCTTGCCGGACTTGCCACTGTCACCTACAACATTAAGGCCCTTCATAACCTCAAAAAAACGAACCAACCGTACTAACTATTGCAGGAACACGCTAATCTGTGCCCTAACACGCTTTGAACGAGCGCGTTTATTTGACATTTCTTAGCCGTTATCGTACCGTGTCACAGTTGGGAGAGAGAAGGCGTTTAAGAGTTGTAAATCACTAATAACCATATTAATTGCCCCGATCTCCTTAGTAAAATAACGCTTAACGTGCCCCGTAAAATAATGAGATTTAACGAGATCATTCATACACCAATAGTTAGTACAAACTATCGCCAGAACTCCTATTTATGGCGAGTAGGCGATCAATTTAATAAACTTGCAAAACAAATAGATTTAGACCTCTTCTGCTCCAGTGTCAACTCCGTGAGGCGACGGCTCAGCACTGATTTTTTCTCACCCTCCGGTGAGGACGATGCAATTTTGGCATGAGATATAATGTTCTTTTAGTTTTTAATTTAATTTATTCCTGTTATGTTACTCATTCATCATCATCAAGGTGATGATAATGAAGTTTGATTGTTTGTATATTTTATTTTTCTGCTTTGTTTAATGTATTCCATTGTTTGTGTTTACTCAGCTTGTTCACACTTTTCATGTAATTATTTTTTTTTTAACCGTGAAAACCTCTTAATAGCCTCCTGTCTCGATGATTAATTTTTAATTTGTATGTATGTGCTGCTGGTTTTCCTTAAAATAAATAAATAAATAAATAAAAGAGTTCAGAGAGTTTGAACCTTGACTGTTTACAATTCAATTCATTTATTCATTTGTGATACACAGGTATTAACATGGATGTTCAGACATAAATTAGAGCACTGTGATCTGCCATTTGGCGTACAAATTTTCTTATTACATATTACAAAATCTAACAATGGAGAAAAAGTAATAGTAAGCTTACAACGGAAAACTAAAAGAATTGAAAATAATGCGTTACATAAAATTGGCAATGAGTAACAACCACTCTGTACTCTACATTTAGTTAATGCTAAACTGCGTCAATAATTAATTTTGTTTTTAAAAACTATAAACAGACTTATATTTTTACGGTTTTTTCATGAATTTTCATGGATCCCATTGTCAGAACTGAACAAAATTAAAATGGGACCACATGGGAAGCACCGGCTTTCATATAAAAAAAGAATCATTCAAATCGGACCATCCAGTCAAAAGTTCTGAGGTAACAAACATAAAAAAGAAAAAAAAATACAGACGAATTGAGAACCTCCTCCTTTATTTGAAGTCGGTTAAAAAATTCAATTTACATGAGTACGGTACCTTGTCCACAGCCAGGTGTAAACGGCAGCAACAGTGGCACCGCGTCCCCCAGCTCGGGCTCCGGGTCGGGCTCCGAGGTGGAGGTGGGCGAGGAGGCGCGCGGCGTGGTGTGGCTGCCCGACAGCGCCGCGCCGCGCTGCCAGCACTGCCACCACCACTTCTGGCTGGCGCGCCGTCGCCATCACTGCAGGTACAGTCTTAAGGCTCGTTTACGCCGAGGCAACAACGTGCGACAGTGTCACATGCTACACATTGTTGCATGCGGCACCTTGTGGCATGCTACGAATAGAAAGCATTTGCGGCATATGTGGCATACGGCAACCTATTTTACGCCGAGGCAACATCGTGCCTGGATAATTTCTAAAGCATCGAGCTGTTTAAGGAGTTGTCTGGTCTAACTACTTGTTTGATCGAGGGAATCCATACACCATAGAATATGGCAAATCAAGTAACTTTAGCAGCAGCTTATTTAATACTACTAAGCCATGCAGCTAAACAACGGAATAAGAAACTTTGGTGGAAAAGAAGATTACTTCAGAATGGCCCACGGACTAGTTTACTAACAAAAATTAAGGCAGACGATGGTGCCTTATTTAAAAACTTAACCTAAAAACTGTTTTGACGCACGAAAAATGTCGCATGGAATCCATTGTGCCCGGATACAAGTTGCGACAGTCTGCCACGTGACGCAAGGTGTTGCTACAATGTGCGACATTTTTGACTTTGTAGCATGCGGCCTTGTGGCATGCCGCAATGCCGCACAGTTTTGCCCCGGTGTATTATAGCCTTTACAGGCAACCCTTCCACCGTTTATTTTTAACCGACTTCAAAATAATTGATTTTGATTTAAAAAACTATAAACCTACTTTCGGCGAAGCATCAGTTTTATATAAAAAAAGATTCATGAAAATCGGACCACCCAGTCAAAAGTTCTGATTAAAGACTGGCAAGCAGAAGACTCACACCATATCTTCAGAAAATTGCTTCATCAGCATAATAGAGGTATATCCTTGTAGAAGTTAGACACCTTTATTTTATTATATTTTTATTTAATTTTATTATATTCTGTGTTTTGTGTAGGTTAAGTAGGTGTTTATAGTATGTATTATAAGTATCGTTTTCATTTTCTAATGTCACAGTCCATTTATTCCTTTTATTTATACGTCCAGTCCATTCCAAGGTTGCTGGGAAGAGATTGCTCATAACAATAAGGCTGCCTTTGTTCTTCGTCTACTCTTTTATTTTTGTACTGTTATCTGTTTTTATGTGGTACAATAAAGAATTGTATCTATCTTTGACAGACGCTGCGGGGGCATATTCTGCAGTTCCTGCTCGGAAATGAGTCCGTGGGGCGAGTGCGGCGCCGTCCGCGTCTGTAGGCGGTGCCGCGCGCTGCGGTGACGTCACAGCCGCCAGCCAATCACACGCTCGAGCCACGATCACTATATATACCCGCGAGAGATGCTGCTAAAGTCAGTGCCCGTCCAACGGTCGGAGGGATCAGTGCTCTGTGCGGTGCAAACCTTGATGGGTAGGATTCTCTTGATGTTTAGAACTGGGGAAGTTTCATGGCTTTTCGAAGAGAAACCAATCTGTTTAGCTAAACTGGTTATGAACCTTAGACATTTGATTATAAAATCCGTTGTGCAGTACCGGGATGTTTATAGAGTTACTGAAAACAGAAGAAAGAAAAACTTAACGCCAATCCATATTTCAAGGGACTTGAGGTTTGTTCTTGCGCAAAACATTGAACACTTGTGTGCAGGCTTGTATATACAGTTTCTACGTGATTGTACCTTCGCTGCTGAGAAAGAGAGAGTCTTAGTCGATTCTCCTCAGAACATGACAGAGACGAGAAATGTCGAGTTGAGTTTAGAAGCGAAATCGTCCCTACTGTCCGTCGATATATCTCGCGATTGTATCACCGTCGTTCCCTGACATATTTCTGTGACACTGCTGTATACAAGGTGCCACGGAAATAGTGTTTAAGCTGAAATGGGGTGATTTTGGAGATCGATGGGGTCAATGTTTGTTCTTAAGTTCTGAATTTAGATATTTTTTACCTATTTATCGTGTTTTTTACGTGTATTCTTACATTACGAGTACTATTATTGTTCTTTAACTTCAAAGGATGTACGTACAACTTAACTACAACTTTGGAAACACGAATAGGCACTAAAAACTTTATTTTTTAAATTCAAATAATTGTTTTTCACAAGTTGATCTCTGGGTCCAGAATCACCCCGTTGCAGCTTAGTACACCCTTACCGTGCACCCTGTATAACAAAAATGTATAAACCTACAGATATAGCGCTTTCAAGTTATATAAAATAGCACAAAATACAATTGTGATATATCTCTATCCTATTAAAAGCATTACTTAAATAGTGAACCTATGTAAACTATATATTCAAAATATATACGTTTATAGTACAAAATATGTGTTATTGAATTAGCTATGTATTAGCCAAATTAATATTTATGTTAGCTGCTATTGTGTGACGTATAGATAGATTTTTATATCAGCAGTGCTGCATAATCGAAGTTTTACCATAAAATATTATAGATAACGAACTTGTAGAAGCGAAACTCACAAATGTTATTAATTCTAATGTAGATTAAAGCCAAAAGGACATTATGTCAGTCCGAATCTGTTGGTACGAGTAACTTATACCCCGTATCTATAAACTAATCTGCTCAGAAAGTGGCTTATTCCTTTACACATAAGGGAGGAAGTTCCCTCTTTGCCAAATGAGTGAGGGAAAACTATGGAATTTCATTTCTCATGCGTTAATCGGAAGAGAAAAAGTGTTTAGAAATCCATTTCTAATGTGTTATTTTCTTTTATTTTCTAAAATACCAGCCATTTTTTGTCATTTGACCCATTATGAAAATAACCAAGCTACCTATGGTTATTTTCATAATGGGTCAAACGACAAAAAAATGTATACTCCGAACCCGTCATTATGATGGCCTCAACGCGGAATTGGAAACTTTCTCGTCTAGGTGTACAATGTACTATTTTTAATGCTATGGAAAGTTGGATTTCCACACATTTAAGCTTAGGGTACGATCTTACTATTCACCTGATAAATTATCTCATAACTGAGACAGAAACGACAAATTCGGTAGTTTCGCTTCTATAACTCCCATGTACTCTATGGCCTTACTACATAGTGCTAATACAATAGATGTAACTATAAAATTAATTAATTAAATCGGCAGTGTCACGGCGACTTGGACCTTACAGCGTCATGTTATAGTCTCATTTTGATTGTCATCATTGTTTAGGGTAAAACTGTTTAGACTATTTTCATTTTTAAGGACATTTCAACTTAATACTGAAGAACAATAATTTATGTAATTATTACCATTTCACGTTATTTTGTCAAATTAGGTGGTTAAAGACTAAACTTAACTAATTTACAGCACTAAAAATGGTGCCATCCTTTTTATTTCTAAAGTCGCGCTCCAGCCCGCAAGGGTACTTAATGAGCGCGATGAGTAGGCGGAGTTACTTTCAACGCTGTTACTCCCTCACTCCTTTACGCTCGACTATCTTTCTACTCGCTTACTCCTTTCCGCTTGACAATTTGTTGGTGGAAATGCAAGTATGCAGTTTACTATTGCGAGTTAAAATGGGTCCGCTCTGTATTAAACCTGGCTGAAGAATAGTACAGCATCATTTTCAGTGTTGTCAAATAATTTTAGTTATTATTGACACCATAGTTTTGTAAATCTTTATTTATTTGAAATTTTTAGTAAAGTATCGATTAATCTGTAACTTAGTCTAAACAGTTTTAGTCTATAATACTAGTCATATCGCTTACACTAACTTTTTTATAATCAACTAATTTATGTTTGTTATTATAAAACTTCACCACACGTCTGTTGATTTTCAACTCTATGGCGCTAGTTTTAAAGATTAAATCGAATGTGTAAATGAAATGCTAAGTTGGCATCTGTCTCTGTCTTATTGCCAAAGTGGAAAGGAGATGGTGTTTTTTGATAAACTTCACAGTAATGAGAGAGCTGATAGTGTGAAATTCACACAAATATGTAGGTACTTCAAAATCAAGTATGATAAAAAAAGCAATTTTTCATCACCTACTACGCGGTTTCTCCCGCGTAGCTCCCGTTCCCGTGGGAATTCCGGGATAAAATATAGGCTGTGTCACTCCCTGAAAAGTAAGCTTTTTAATGATGAAATAATTTTTTCAATCGGTCTAATAGTTTCGGAGCGTATTCAATACAAACAAACACACAATCAAATCTTTTCTCTTTATAATATTAGTATAGATACTTTCTGTCTCAGTAAGCAAACGTCTTTTAACTTTCGCTTTCAGTGGACGACCCATTATTTCCTCCTCTGATTTTTTTTCATATCGTATCTGGCGCAGCGCATCAGCATTACCATACAGAGTGGGGCAATGCAGCCAGCGTCTTGGAGACGACGCGAAGCGACGTCTGGTACTGATATTTATTTATTTATTTTTTTGGGAAACAAAAAGCATTAATTTTGGGTGACTGTAAGTTCTTACAAACTAGTACAAATGAAGCTAAAAACAGTTTCCACTCGTAGCCTTAAAAATAACCTTAACTAAATTTACAAGAGCTATAGTGATAGTTAAAAGATACAATATGATAAATGTAATATTGTGTAAAGTGCGCCCGTATTGAAATAGTACGTACAATGTACCTAATTATATGAATCAGTTGATCATACTTGATTTTGAAGTTCGTACTAGTAAATTAGCTATAGCTGGTATCTTTACACTGCAGCCGGCACTTGCTGTCTAGTCTTCGTGGTTTGGGTGTGGGCCGGTTTAGGAGGTAGTTAGGGCAATGTAGCAAATACTCAAAGGCTGATTTTAACGTAATATTTAATTGTTTACAATAGATTTTCGTTTGTGATTATTATTTTCTTTCATTAAAGAGTTTTGTCTACTGTAACTGATTGCAATTCTGATTTCGATTGAATGATGTAAAGGCGATTTTAATTGTTAGTTCGAAAGCTAAATCTGCTAAATCAAGTATTTAAAAATAAAATGTTGGAAAAAAACTGGCCCCTTGTAAGTTGACGTGAGACTATTTGTATAAAACTTTGTTATTTTTAAACTTATTTTTTTTTTGTATAATAGTGTTTTCATTTTGTTTTTATTCTTTGTATAGTAAAGTTTTGTTTCACACGGTCTACTGACGCTGAGTGAACGAGGTATGTGTCAGTGGAGTTTCGAATCTGTGAGCGTTGTAATAAGACTTAATTTTGTATATTCGACATATTTCCAATAATTTAAAATGTATGAAATACATTTGTTTTCTTTTTTAAATGTATGTACGACTGAATTCGCCTGTGAAAATGTCTTAGCCGTGGCGATATTTACGTTGTGCATTCATAAAACTAAATTTTGCATTTGGACTATTCTCCTGAAGACTTCAAAATATTCTATAATAGTTCTGTATTTATTCCTACAACATATTACACGACCATATCTTATAAGCCTTGGAGAATAGCCCATGGTGTGAGCGAGTTTGTATTTTATTTGTGATATTGATGGTAATTTTGTAATTAAGAGTTTAACGTTGTTAGAAGTTAAATTATACGGCTCGGTTCGGTTTATTTTTCAGAAAACTAATTTTGCCTTTGTAACTAATGTACGAATCTTGCTGTTCAACGGACCTGTCAATTCATCACATTTTGTTTACACAATCAGTTCAAGACAGTCGGGTGTTTACCGCGTACCTGTTTGTTTTCTTTCCTACAGCTACGTTGCGTACAGGGTAACACAAATAAAA
This sequence comes from Eupithecia tripunctaria, assembly GCA_955876795.1. Taxonomy (NCBI): domain Eukaryota; kingdom Metazoa; phylum Arthropoda; class Insecta; order Lepidoptera; family Geometridae; genus Eupithecia; species Eupithecia tripunctaria. The sequence continues at coordinate 11,387,586 of OY041620.1, forward strand.
AACAAAAGGTACGCGATACATACCTTATAATGAATACACAACGGACCTAATAAAATAATATGTATGAGTTATCTCTGAGAATTATAATTATTGTAACAGTGAATATGCAAAAATACCAAAGATATTGGTCCATTCATGTCGCTATAACTAAACTAATTCGACACCACTAAAATATATCCATCCCTTTCTTATCCATCGTAATAACAAGGATGGAATCATTTTTAGTGTCAAATAGTTTTGTTTCGGTCACATCTGAATTAACACAATTCATTGCAGTGTTATGTAAATTCTTTTCAAATATTATGTAGCAGTATTGAATTTACAAACTCAAGTTAAATAAACATAATACAATTTTATTATACATAAACTGTTGGTTGTATTAGTTTGTTAGACAGGTCCGTCAGATTGTTGTAAAGATTTTGTACAGTGCCTTCTGATTTAGCTGTTTGGCGACACTCTTTTCTTTAATTTCTTTTGTATTGCTCATATCCAAATTATTTCTTATCACTGGATACTTTCGATTATATCCTACTTAATTTAGGTCCTTATTTCGTCCTATTTCGCCGCTTCCAAAGAACCTTTGGGTACTTATTTAAATTTAAAATTAAACCCTATTTCATTCATTATTCTGAAAAATGTATACAAATACAAAGTTTATTTACAAAAGCTTATAAAACACCTTGTAAATTAAGAAATGGTAAATGAAATAGGTTTTAATTTTACTACTTATGCGAAAACAATTTGAAAATGGTTTCGAAATGTTAAGTTAAGTCACCAATCAGTTAAGTTGTAGGTACTTTATTATACATACTATAAATGGGGACTGTTGTTAGCTGCATGTTATATTTTATATCTTGTTTGGTAAGCGTGTTCCATTGTCGAAGTGCAAACGTTTGTGACCAATGAATAATGACACGATGTGAAATAAAGCATTATTTAGTTTTATGAAAACTGGATTTTATTTTTAGTTCCTTTATGTACCTATTTACTATACATATATTTCCCTTGGATAGATTATGCGAGGAATTGAGAAACGTTGCTTACAATATCGGCACTATGCAATACAGGTTGGCACATATAGATCGGTCAGTATAGAAAAGTCTGAAACTATAAGACATACGAAGATCTCTTAGGAACACCATGTCATCGATTTTAGTAAAAAGAAAAACTGCATTCATAAATTTAAAAAAAAACTTGTACTCATGTCGGGAATCGAACCCGGAAGTTATGAAAAATAAATAGAACACTGATCGTTGTGACACACGATTGATGTTTAGTACACTAATAAAAAGTACCTACAAGATATCAATGAACTAAAACCCAACTACGCGTCATATTTAGGTACCCCACAGACTTAGCTCGGTACATCTCTGTGATATTTATACACTATAACCACCCGGGTATTGAGACGAAACAATCGACACATAACTGTGTGGTGCTTCCCGTGGGTGTCGTAAGGGTCGACTAAGGGATATCCATCGGGGGCGGGGCGGGCAGCAGCGCTCTCTGCAGAACAAATCTTCCACCAAGCGACCCCCAATCCGCATACCCAGCGTGGGGATTATGGGCATTACCCCCCATGAGTTAAACGCCAGTAAGGCGTTTATCAGGAGGAGGCCTGCGTCCAGCAGTGGACCGATACAGGCTTTTGAAGTTGAGGAATCGATACACGAGGTATCGATTGTTGAAATCTAATTTCAGCGCTACGTGGGTACTTAAATATCGTGCGTACAAACATAGGGTGCCAACCTCATAACCATCCTTTGGTAGTCGGGTAAAAAGGAGGCAAAGAACCAGAATTTCTATGGGTATAAATAATAGAAGAAATCTGAAAAACGAACACGGACAGGCCGTACCTATATATAATTTAATCAATTGAGCTAACTGAAGATTGTTAAAACAATCTAGAGTTTGCTAAACTGAACCGTATTATTTGTTTCTTTTTTTAAGTGTAACTAATATTTTTTTACTAAGTATTTTAACCTAGATATGAGCTTGTCCACGCTGACCATGCTTGAGGAGTTTATTAGTTGGATATAAAATAAAAAAATGAGTTAAATTAAATCTCAATATTTTATTGACATGAAAACGCTTGTAAAGAAAAGTATTATACTTACAGTTATAAATTTGCACAGATTTATATTTGTTTCGAAAGGAAATAATTAGGTACCTAGGTTAAACAACAGTAAAATATGGCTTAAAAATAATTAACAAAGATAAATGCAAGAGAAATAACTGACTAAAAGAATAAATGCGAAAATGTGGATATTTGACTAGGTACATTATTAGCTATCTATTTATCTATAAATTTTTTACTTCCTAAATCTAAAGGAATCTCATAATTATAACATTTGATTTAGCTAATAAAGTATATATATATAAAATAAAGTATAAGTATTTCAAAAGAAGTGTAGTAAAAGAGACCGCATTGGAAAGAGTTGAGTGGAAGAAATTGCATCATTGCACCCACAAGAACTAGGCCTTTTATACAATATTTAAATTCAAAGATAACCAAGTGCAATTTAGGCCGTTATTTTAATTGTCGAGCACTAGCAGTTTCGTTCCCGTTAAGGTAGTTTGTTCATAGAAATATCTATGTTTTATCATAGTTTACACTATGTGTAATTTTAGAAATAACTAGTTATTTGGTTTCGCACGCGTTATTATGATACAATATTTTCTATAGCAACACGACAAGTGACACCTATTATAAAACTAAGTACACAGAAATTAAGACATTACATTAACTGACATTAACTCTTGGAGATGGTGAAATTGCTGCATCATTTACATTATAAATGAAATAATACTTTATTTTTTTCCTCTGATAACCTACTACTTAGCATGCAGTGTCCACCTATAATTGGTTGTGCAATTAGATATCTCAACATTATGTGTGAATTTTATATAATTATAAGAATTATTGCAACACCCACTGGTAGACCAAATAAATAAAATAAAATACAAAAAGTTGTCTTTAAGGCCAACTGTCCTATAGAGCTGAGAACAGAGAGGCGAAGTAGAGCTGTGTCAAAATCAACTAATAGAATTACATAAAATCTCCGCTTCAATGGACTAATGAAATAGCATAAATTCTCCTGCACGTTGCCTCTCTTCACGGCAATGGACACTATAGATAGGCCTTATAGTATTTTAGTGTTATGTTATGTTTAATTTAACCTTAAATAGAAAATAAATATAATATAAAAACATTTCAGTTAGAAGTATCTAAAACCTATGTATAGCAGACGCCATTAACTAAGAAAAGAAGAAGCCTATGTTAGGTTTATTAATTATTTTACCTAGACACGAAGTTCTCACCTGCCGGCCTAGTACGGCGATTGTTGTCTAGTGTAGAATAGGGAAAAATGACATCGCATCATAGGTAATAAATACATTGCGTAAATTATTGAAGTTGAAGAAATGAATTTCAAACATTTTATACATTCGACAAAGTGACGTATTTTTTTCTATTCTACCCTAGACATAATCCCCGTGCTAGGCCTACAGGTTCAATATAAGGTTTTTTCAGGTATGTATATTAATCGAAAGTAACAATTTTTCAAGCTATATTTAGAATAACTACCTACACTAAACTATAAGACAATCCGAAATACATCGAGTACATAATGAATGATTCTAATAAAAAACCGAAATCAATATGATTTTCTCGTGAATTCCACTGGCAGACCTGGACCAAATCGAAATGGCACTACACGGGAAGCCAGCTTTCAAATAAAAAAGTCTCATCAATATCGGTTCACTCAGTCAAAAGTTCTGAGGAAACAAACATAAAAAATGCAGTCAAATTGATAACCTCTTCCTGTTTTAAAGTTAGTTAAAAACATAACTTTAGGCAAATCGTATCTCATGCATGAGCCAACCTGCCAAGTTTCACTGTTCCTTACAGCAGTTTTGGAAGCTGGAGGAGTAACATTATCAACTTTTGACTTTATATTATTAGTATATATTTAGCTAACTATATCCTGCGATCAACCATAGACTGATATACATATGTATATGTAGTAAAAATGTAACAAAATTTTGTTTATCTAATAAATACTTACTCGTTATAACATAATAACTTAAGAAGTATTAGTTAGTACTAGTTACTTATCAAATTCGAGGAACTATTATCTTATTTTTGTACAACAAATAATGTATTTATTTACTTCATTTATAATATTTAATATGTAATTATTTACTTTGAGATCTTATGCACATCTTAGTTCTAAACGGATAACATATTGATTATAAAAGCATTCGGACAAACGTTATTTCAATAATAACCTCGAGAACAATTTCGCGAAATGTAAAGGTTTTCAGACAGTTCAGACTCAAATCCAAAATAAAAGTATAAAGTTAACTTCTACACACATTATTTATAACTATACTAGCTGCAGCTTCGCTTTCCTATCCCACGGGAACTGAGTTATAGGATAAAAAGTAGCCTATGTGTTATTCCAGGCCTAGAACTACCTGTATGCAATATTTCAGCCCGATCCGTTCAGTTGTTTTTGCGTAGAACAACAAACATACATACAGACATGTAACAAACTTTCGCGTTTATAATAATAGTAGGATTAAACGTTTAACAATACCCATCTTTTGGGGACATCCATGGCACAGTAGTGTAGCAATGGATATCGAGTATTGAAGAAACAATTTTATTTCTAATGTATTTCCTATCCAAACAAATATCCTTTTTGAGGAATAATGCACTACTATGAATCTATCTCATTGTAGGAAAGTGATTTTCAAATACAGAAAAGAAAAATAATCAAATGAATAAAATAATCTTTGTCTAAGTATAAAATACTTCATACTGTATTTGAATATCACTTGTCAACTATTAGAGAAATTCATAGTGGAGCATTATGTCAAAAAAGGATACATCTTTGGAAAGGGCACAGTGAAATAAATTTAAGAAGAAATATTTAATAGTCTGCCCAATGGTGTCTATTCAGATGTTGCCAAAACTAGACTAAACCACTAAAAATGATACCATCCTTATCATTTTGATTGTTAAGACAGGAACAGCGATATTTACATTTTTTTAGTACTGTCAAATTAGTTTAGTTTAGTTTTAGCGACATCTGAATAGACACCAATGTCACATTACTTTCTGACCAATTTAGTTGACTACAATAAGTCGTCAAAAAAGTATTTGCTAAATCAATTTGGCTGACCAAAACCTCTTTAATATGCTGACCGTTTAAAAGCCCTTATACCCTTTATAAATCAGCGCTGACTCATTGAGTTATCAAGCTCAACTTTCGTTTCTAGGTATAGGCCTTCAAAAGCTTATTAATAATAAATATGTCCCTAGCCGAATTTCGGCCTCGGTAGCCAATCTTAACGAAGACAATACTATATTAATCCACATAGCATCATCTAGCCCCAAAGACAACAGAGCTTGTGGTACTAGATAACTGATATACTTAATATTAATACATTAATTAGGTACATCGAAAGATTCACAGAGAGTTGTTTATTGTACATAGAAAACACCCACCCTGCTCCCGAGTTACTGAGGCGGTGATGTATGCAACACGGGAGCGGCCCTCCCCCGTCCCGTCCCTTGCCCCCGCACGATTGCCCTGTCAGAACCACGTTAAAATAGACAATGTATTTATACTACACCAGCTTAGAAAGTTCCTTATTCTTTTTCCAAACATAAGATAGAAAACCCGTCTTTGCCGGCGCGCGTACTACACGCGGGAGGAAAAACTCTATTAAATTTAATTTGTATTTATTGCTACATTGGAGGTTACAGTTTGAATTTACTCGGTATTTTTGAAGATTTTAAACGATGATTTTCCTCGAAGGTGTAGTTTAAAGCACTATAACGTAACCTTTGCCCGCAGCGACACATCTGTCGTCATAAACATTTTTCTCTCCACTATTACATTAGTACACTAGCTAAACTTGATGTAGAATGTTTGTAAACAAACCACCCACTGCTTAATCTAATGCCGCGTGTAGTACATAGTCGCGTATGCACAAAATGTGGCTTACAATAGAATAGTGTCCTGGTTAAAAAAACATTATGATCTATTTAGCCCATGTCAGTTGGGTTATCGTGAGATATTGGAAACATATTTTTTCTTTTGTCAATCAAACAAAATAATTAGTTTTGTTTTAAAAAACTATAAAAAGACTTAAATTTTTATAGTTATTTCATGAATTGTCATGGATCCCATTGTTAGAACTGAACAAAAATGGAACCACAGGTGAAGCACCAGCTTTCATATAAAAAAAATCATGAAGATTGGACCACCCAGTCACAATTCACAAACATAAAAAACAGCCGAATTGAGAACCTCCTCCTTTTTGAAGTCGGTTAAAAATACAAAAATAAAGCACGTTAAAGTTTGGGATTGGGGGCTAGTGACGACGTCACGCTTCGCTAAAAAGTGTCGCAAGATCTGCATCGCAGAACTTAAAGTGGCTATATTTTCACTATGAATGTAAGCGGGTTAACTACGAACCTTGTTTATGTTGAAAGAACACCAACGTTTCATCCCGTAACGAGGGACATCTTCAGGGCGAGTGCAATTGCACCTTATTTCTTGTTTGATAGTAATAACTATTTATCAAGCTGTTTATATTGTAAAAATTTGACTTGTCTAAGTACTTATTTTGTAAGTCTAAAGAAATAAACGATTTGACTCTGACTCTGCGGTTCTAAACGCGCGCGACCCAACGAGCTATATCTATATTTTGGCTATATCTTCATTTTTTTTTAATCTGAAAAAAAAACCTATCCAATATCTTTGGACAGACTCAAGTAGAATTTATTAGGACACTAGCCTTAGACTAAGCAAGTGAGTTTTAGTTTCTATTTCGTGATTTCTTTACAAACATTCCACATCTAATTAGGCTAGTGTAAAGGTACAAACACTATTTCTCCTATTCATAATAGCCATCCTTGTTAGATCGGTTGCTGGACTCCTCGTCGTGCCCCTTCCGGTAGTCAGCAACGAGCCTTGCGATGTTGTACTTGACTTGGTCCAACGCCTGGTACATTTCGTACGAGAACGGGTCGAAATCTCGTAGTTTCTTCTTTCGTCTGTATATGCCTTCTTTTTTATCCATCGTGCATTTCATGTCGGTCTGTAAAATAATTAAATTGTTATTTGTAATTTATTTATATTTATTTGTTTATAAAAATGTACCTCTATCCTTACGGGTACACCCAAAGCAATAGAGTACCGTTTTAATCTATTCTTGTCTTTATATTCAAATAATTTAATCATTAAAATAATCCTAATTACTTATGTCAACATTAATATTAATTACACAATAAAAAATTAAATGAAATTTATTTATTTTGATTGGTTCATAAAATGTAGTCTAAAATTTGATGGGTTATAGTTTCATAATCCTCCCCTCAATTGCATCTTATTTCTTAATAGCTGCGCCCCGCGGCTTCGCACGCGTTGTTCCTATGGAAACGTTTAAAGGTGATTTTTATCCCACAGGTTCTTGAAACACAGTTTCTAACTAGTTCAGGAGCCTATGTACTTATTACTGTCTGTGAAACTATAATATGTCAATAAAGCAATTTTTACTTTATTACTTTACTGGATGTGGTAAAAAACCGTGGTAAAAAACTCGAATTACATAAAATTTTATCACAATAATATTTGGCAGAGATGTAGAGCGGGTCAGCCTTAGCCTGTCGTAGGCCCGTATTATGAAAGCTTGCTCAGTCATAGAGCTATGCTTGAGTGACGTTATGCTATAGAAAAGAGTTGCTCAAGCATATATCGATGACTGAGGAAGCTTTCATAATACGGGCCGTAGTCTCCTAGACTACTATACTTCTTCAACAACCTATAAAGGTTCACAGCTGGATATACAGCTTGATATATATTTACCTCACAATAAGGAGGCATCTCTCATAATTAAGGGGGCTTGCGGGGGACCCCATGCGCCCCACCCCGCATGCCCCCTTAATTATAGCCTAGTTTAGCATAGTTAGCATATGTTACTTTAAAAATCTGTGCTATCGCTTTGTTTTACTTTATTTATGTAATTATAATTATACCTGTCTTCTAAGCAATATTTGGCATATTTGGCACGCTAGCAATATCAGGCACACGTAATTTATAGTTTTAAAGTTGTTATTATTTTTATGTTATACTTATACATTCGACTTAAGAAGTTTTTGAATAAATTATTATATTATTATTATTCGGTGGTAATTGTTCCACAGGGGTCGCTACTGCCCCCTCCGGTGGATATTCTCTCTTACGACATAAGGTTTATTCGTCGTCTACATACCGAAGCGACTAAAATCAAAAATACAACTTTATTTCGTGTCAGTGTAATTTTTAAGCTATTACATAGCTTCTATCGCGGGCCTTGAGCGACGAAAAAACCTCACGCTCCCCACTCCGACCGGAACAGCGGTGATACTTTTTAGTTTTGCCATCTATCGATGAATAGTAGAACTTTTAATGACTTTTGAAATATGACGTTTGTCTCTTTAGTTCAGCAACTCGCCTCTAGATGGCATTGCAATAGCTTTACCGCGGCAGTCCCCGAGTGCCACACGTCTTTTTTAGATATATTTCGACCTTTTTTAAGTGTACATTTATTGTTTTTATGGAAGATTGTACCCGCGGGAAGAGTTAGGTTGGTGCAAATTCTAAGCCTGCACCACAAAACATACTTACTTCCTCAACCTCAACAGCCTGTATCGGTCCACTGCTGGACGCAGGCCTCCCCCTGATAAACGCCTTATTGGCGTTTACCTCATTGGGGGTAATGCCCATAATCCCCACGCTGGGCATGCGGGTTGGGGATCGCAGTTTGGTGGAAGATTGGTTCGGCAGGGAGCGCTGCTGCCCACCCCCCGGTGGATATCCCTTAGTCGCCTCTTACGACACCCACGGGAAGAGTTGGGGTGGTGGAAATTCTAAGCCAGCACCACACAGCTACTTACTAGATACTTACTTCAGTAACATTATAATTGAGGAACTGGAGAACGCCTTCCAGACTCCGCTGGGTGTCCCGCACCAGCAGTTCGTAGAACAGGATATGCACGACGCCTGGGAAGCGGGTCAGCCACAGTCTGTGGAGAGTCTCCCAGACTATCAGCTGCGTGGACACGTAGTGGGACCAATCAGCTGGGGATACAAATGAAATAGTTTAATAAACACGACACATTACGACAACTAAACATTTATGGAAGGAAAACTGAACTATCTACAATATAATATTATAAAGAGGAAATATTTGTAAGTTTGTTTGTATTGAATACAACGTAGCAACGTGCATGTAGCTTCGAAACAACTGGACTGATTAAAAAAATTATTTCATCATTAAAAAGCTTACGTTTTAGGGAGTGACATAGACATATATACATCTGCGCTATACATCTTTGGAACACACTGCCAGTCTCAGTAAGGCGGCAAAGTCACTTTCAATATTCAAAAGTATGGTAAAGGAACACTAATTGTCTTGCTGTCACTGACCACACCCTTATTTCCCTTTTACAATATAGATATATATATATGTATGTATTTATATAAGTAGGTATATATAATCAGTAGGTATTTAAATTTTACTTTATTTTGTATGTAAGATTTGTATTATCTAACTACATGCACACGGATCCCCATGTTCAATCCAACGATGCTATCCATCCACGGCTGTCTGGTAGAGATCGCTCTTGAGCGATAAGACCGCCAATTGTCACATATTTTGTAATGTTTATTTTGTTTGTTAATTATGTTTAAGTGTGCAATAAAGAATTTTCTATCTATCTATCTATCTATATATTATCCCGAAATTCCATCGGGAACGGGAACTACGGGAGGCGCTGCTAGTATAAAATTAAAGACATTGAAGTATTTGTTAATAATGTCAAAATATCAGCAATATACAAACGGGCGCACCTATACTCGTAACGGGCTTTGTTGTCAACCTAGGTCGGGAATCTCACGAGAACTGAGTACTGAGAGTACTCACGAGATACCCCTGGTAAATCTGAATTATTCTTAGGTTTCTTTCTGTTTTTCTTTTTCTCGAATTGTGTTTTAACATTCAAGGAATGACTTTCAATTCGACAGTGACAGTGACTAAGTAATATATAATATTAAATCATAATATTTGAATCATAATGTATGCATTGTACTAGCAGCGCCTACCGGTTTCATCCGCGTAGTTCCCGTTTCCGTGGGAATAAAACATAAATACATATTCCGGGATAAAATATAGCCTAGGTTAGGTCACTGAAAGGTATGCTTTTTAATGATGAAAGAATTTTTCAAATCGGTCCAGTAGTTTCGGAGCCTTTTCCATTCAAACAAACAAAGCATCAATGTACATAGATAAACAACAGTAAACACGTTCAGTGGCTATGACGCAACTGCCCATTTTTTGTAGATTGATTTGTAGACATTGCAATAAGCCATTTGTCTCTGACGCAAACGGGCGTTCCTTTATTATTTCTGTAAGTTTCCGCGCGACCTATATTGTTTATATTGTATAGAGGGCTTGCTCGATAAATATGTACATTAAAGACTCAAGTCTCGACGCCAACTTCAACAGCTTTTATTGGTCCAAGGTGGACGCGGGCCTCCGATAAACGCCATATTGGCTGTTATCTGTGTGAATAATTCACATTGTCCAACATTATTAATTTATTATTTATTATTTTTATCTCATGGGAGGTAACCGTAACGTTCCCCACGCAGGGCATGCGGGATGGGGATCAAAGTTTGGTGATATAATTGTTCTGCAGGAAGCGCTGCTGTCCCCGGTAGTTATCCCTTAATTGCCTCTTACGATACTTGCGGTTGAGTTGGGGTGGCGCAATTTCTAAGCCGGTACCACACAGCACGGTTTACAATAGACTCTATAGTTATCGAATAAGCTCAAACTAATTCTCAATAGATGCGATGATCTCTTTTAGAGGACTGACCTTGAAACATTTACACCGAGGCGGGAATTGAAACCGCTACCTCGCGCGTCGCAGGTAAGACCCGCTATTAATTAATATTATCAAGTAAATTTTGCATTGATTAAGCCACTAACCTATGTCCAGCAATAGATTAATTTGGGCTGATGATGATGATGATGATGACGACCTCTGTGGCGTGGTGGGCGAAGGTCCGGCTGCGACACAGGAGGTTGTGGGGTTCGATTCCCGCCTCGGGACAATTATGTGTACGATCTGCAGACATTTGTTCTGGGCGTTCTGGTTGTTTTCTATGTATAACAAAAAATATCTATTTATGTAGTTTATTGTATTATGTATATCAGTTATCTAGTACCCATAACACAAGCTCTGCTTAGCTTGAGGCTAGATAATGCTGTGTGAATTGTGTCCAACATTATTATTAATGATGAAGCCACTAACCTGATCTCGATCTGTGATCATTCAACTTATTTTCGAACGCAGATTTTGGCGCTGAGCCGATATGCCCTTTGTGCAGCCTGTTGAAATCTGCCTGAAATATTTCAAACGAAAATCAAATTAATAAGTTGAATGCAATTAAAACATGGCTAATCACTACAACAATGGTTAAATAGGCTACCTAATCCTGTAGATGTAGACAACTATTCTAAAAAAAACTATGCTTTACAAAATAAAAATTACTTATTTGATTATTGCTACATTTGCAATTTGAGCTGAGGGGAACAAAATGCGTTGAGCATTATAGAAGTGCCCCGCTGTTCAATTATTCGCAATCGAGCAACAGGGAACTGCAGATTGGCAGTAATGCCAACTTGGTGACAAGTAAGTGACCTTCGGATTACTACCAGCGATATGAAACACTACATAGCGTGAGAGAATCTCCCTTATTAAAAACGAAATCAAAGTTCCTGTTTCGTTTTCCTGGAAAAGCTAATCTCATGTAAGCGACATTAGAGTTGGTTTTGCATGGCAACAAAAACTAAATTTTCAATTTTCCTACTCATAGGCCCCTTGATTTTCTCAATTTTCATAGCAAAGTTATCCTGCTTGGCTGTTGTTGACACTTTTTCTGCTAAGCTGCCAATCTTAGCTGGTGAAAAGATGAAAAGGGTGAAAATCAATAAAATAATAAAAGATACGAACTTTACCACATATAAGATGCCATGCTCCTTGCCGAACAATAATAGCCCTTGTGACATGTGAGTTGAAGCGCAACATAAAAGTCAATGCACTCATTCATGGTACTGGAACTATACAAACATAACATTTACAAAATCAATAGACATGCAAACAGATAACAGAAAGAAATAAAAAGTACAACATCTAAGCTTATATTAGAGACACATTAAAATTTTATAGTGTCTTAGAACACATCAAATTAAACATATTTCGCTGGAAATTACAATAGAGTAGTGTCTAGGGTAAATAATTAATTTTGTTTTAAAAAATTATAAACAGACTTCAATTTTGATAGTTTTTTCATGAATTTTCATGGATCCCATTGTGAGAACTGAACAAAATTAAAATGGGACCACGTGGGAAGCACCAGCTTTCATATAAAAAAGAATCAGGAAAATCGGACCACCCATTCAAAAGTTCTGATGTAACAAAAATAAAAAAAATACTGTTGAATTGATAACCTCCTCCTTTTTTTTGAAGTCGGTTAAAAAATACTTTTTTTAGTCCATGTCTATCTATATAATATCTATAGACACATGTTTTTTTTATAAATTAGTCGAAATTAATAATGCTGGACAAGTATGAAAAAATATGTGTCCAATATTCTGTCTGATAATGTAACACTGATGGACTAACGAGATTTTTTTTTTTCTAAATACATTTATTAGTTATTTCATTGTATCTTAATTTGGTTTGCTCTAGTCTACGAAGAAGAAGGCTCTAGTAGATAAAAATTAAACAACATACTCACTAGAATAGCATCACGGGGATTCCTAATCAAAAGCACAGCTGATTGGAACTTCTTCAAGTCCAATGGTGGGGCCTCGTGTGTCTTGACGACCAGCACAGAGCCATCTGTGATATTCTCACCCGGAAAACCATGCACTCGGAGACCATAGTCCATGTATATTGAGCCTGTGAGTATTCCTGTAAAAACAGAATAAGGATGTTGGAGTAGTAAAAGAGCTTTGCAGAAAACTCACACCACTGAAACAATTTGACCAAAAACATTTCAACTAATTCTAATTCTAATTCTGAGTAGGGGAACTAAGATCTGCACGGACATCTCGCATAGGAGTGTATTGTGCATTATCCCCCTGCCTAAGTAGGCCCTAACCAGCCCAGCTCCTTGAAGTATCGGAGCAGGACTTTTGGTGACTGACAGCTTCGTTTCAGCTTTTCTGCGGGTGTGGATGGGATAGATGCCTCAATGAGACACTTCAGCCCCGTTTTATGTCTGGCCTCCTCTGTGGCCGTGCAGTGTAGGACGACGTGTTCTACAGTCTCTTCTTCTTGGAAGCAGCCACGACATAAACTGCTGTCTGTGGCTCCAGTCTTAAAAAGATGATGGTTCAATTCACAGTGGCCTGTGATGATGCCCACCATCGTTCTTAGGTCCTCCCTGCTCATCTTGAGCATCGTGTTGGTGGTTTTCCTGTCTTTGGAAGGGAATATTGATTTGGTATGCTTGCAGTCTGTCCGACGCTCCCATAGCTTTTGGTGTTCTTTTTCAGAGTTAAGTTTTAGTCTGTTTTTAACTTCCGCTGTGGGCGGGTTCGAGAGACTTACATCTTGATGGGTTGGAGTTAGTCTTGCTCCTTCCTTTGCTAGTCTGTCTGCATTTTTGTTGCCTGGGCAGGATCGACTCTCTGTCCATTCTAGGCAGACTTTGCTGTGTTGAGCAAGATCTTGTAGTGCGTTATGGCATTCTACAATTGCTTTTCATCTTGTCTCTGTCCGTTTGAGTGCGTTTATTAGTGCAGCACTGTCTGTTTTAAAGACCAGCTGCATCTGTCTGTTTGGCTCCTTGTTGGCTGTATTCAGAAGCATATCATTTCCCGCTAGTTTAAGTCCGAGTGTTTCCGCCTGAAAGGCTGTTGTGGCCGAGTTTAGTGGTTGCGCTCTCGAGAGTCCAGTTTCGGGGCAGCAGTAGCCGCAGCCAGCTCCTGTTTTGTTCTTGGCCCCATCAGTGTAGATGTGATATGTGTTAACGTCATGTACGGTGCGGCGTTCTCTTCATGCGTTATTTTATAGGTCTTGGCAGTTAAGTAGGTCGACGCTATTCTATCAGTGCCATTCGCCGCTTCTGGAAATGCAGCAATTGCTTTACCTAGTATTCTACTGTGGTTTGTGAGGCCAGACTCGCCTTTCCACTGGTTTGTTGATTTTATTCATAGAGACGCCGCCATCGCCTCTTGCTGAATGTGAACATGCAAGGGCGTTAGTTCTAAGATTAAGTCCAGTGCTGCAGATGGGGTTGATTTCCTACATCCGCAAATGAGTGTGCAGGCCAGTCTTTGAACTTGCTGAAGTTTGTTAATGGTGGTGACTAAGTTTGTTCTTGGCCACCATACTATTGCACCATAGGTTAGCACTGGGCGGACCATGACTGTGTACATCCATAGACACAGCTTGGGCTTGAGGCCCCAGTCCTTGCCTACCGCTCGGGTGCATTGCCATAAGACGTTTGTGGCTTTTGTTTACAACATTTCAAACATTTCAACTATATGGTATCCATTTTGAATGGAGCATAAACGTAAACAAACCGGCCATACTTAACCTAAAATTCACTTTGTTGGCGCGTCCTTTTATAAGTAATTTACATTACTTGTCGATTTTAGATCCTCCCTTCAATAAAAATTGCTTACAATTATATCTGAAACTCGACGCCAAGCAAGTGAGATTTTGTTAATTGTGTCATACTTTGTTTACTAACATACTTCATTCAAAATGGATAAACCATAGTAACAATTGTCCAGCATTATTAATTTTGACGACCTCTGTGGGGTGGGCCCACCACGAAGGTCTGCGACGCAGAAGGTTGCGGGTTCGATTCCCGCCTCAGGACAAATGTGTATGATCGGCAGATATTTGTTCAGGGCATTCTGGATGTTTTCTATGTATAATAAATAATATCTATATATGTAGTGTATTGTATTATGTAAATCAGTTATCTAGTACGCATAACACAAGCTCTGCTTAGCTTGGGGCTAAATAATGCTGTGTGAATTGTCCAAGATTATTTCATTTCAATTCAACTAAAACAACTAAGGTCACATAATACCTTCTGTGTAGAGGAGGACGGCTGCTTCGCAGCCATTGGCCACTAATGAAACCTCACAAAACTTGTCACATTTTATTTTTTAAATTATTTTTTAAATCTATATTTTAATAATAATAATAATAGGTACCTACCTAAGTAATTTTCTAAATAGTAGATAGGTACATGAACTTTAACTATTATCCTAAAAGATCTCTGTAATTTATTAATACTCTGTAATACTTAATTAATGCCAAGATTAAGGTCTATTGCTATACTCTACCTGACATACATACATACTTAGAAAAAATTGTAATATTTTTGTCTTGCAATAAAATACTGAATACCCAGGTAGTATAACTTGGATACTGCAGTAGAACTTTAGCAGCTTTAGTATTTTTATCAAATCCGCTAAATAAATAAATTACTAACTAACAAATCAAGTCATACCTGTAGCTTGCTGCAGCAGATACCGAAGCCAGGTATTACCACTTCCCGGAAAAGACACAAGTGCAGTCACGTTAGGAGAAGCTGGTGACCGCCATTGCAGCTCCTTACACCAATTCACCACTGGAACTTGTCGTATGGACAAGTGGTTCATGTAATTACTACCGTAGTATGTTCCCTTCCCACCATGAAGAGGATTCAACATGAAGAGAATAATAGAGAAATACAACAACACAACCCCCGCAATGATAAAGAAGAACGGTCTCCGAGGCATGTTTAGATGTTTGGAGATCACGGTAAGAAAGTATTGCAGATGTTTTGATTCATAATATTACGCTACGCTACTGGCGGATAAACGCAAATGAAGATAAACAAATAGGCACCAGATTTATTACTACCGTGCAGCACGCTTTGGCCGTAATGAGTCTATTAAAATAAGTACATAGGCAACATTTTGTAACAAAGCTGTTCCTACTTTGCTTTGTAATTTTTCTTTTCCGGTTTCAGGAATTTTGGAAGAAATTGATTTCTTTTGGCTGGATTTCTTTTTTGAACTTTTATATGCTATTTCCACGGAGATAATGAAGGGGTCGTTGTTCAGTGTCAATGTCGATGTCGTCGTCTTATTTTTTTGTTGTGGACGGAAGAAATCAGCAAGCATGAAACGTTCTCGCAATACATTATAAGAGCGGACAAATAGCATGCGTGCTGTAACTGCGTGCGTGCGTGCGACCGAGAGAACGAAGAAATAACACTTGCATTGTGTTGTGATTTTCGATTTTCGATTACAAGAATTTTCTTTTTCTGGTAAATTAGTAAAATCCTTTCTGAATAAATGGCTAATTCCAAAGATCGCGAGGAGCCCGCAGTACTGGCTCACCAGTCTTTCCTAAAAAAAGACTATGCATCGGCTCTACACCACCTGAAGGAACTGGAAGGTCTTGTTGGAACGAACAACAAACGGGTGCAACACAACAAAGCTGTTGTGGAATTCTTTCTTGAAGATATGAAAAACGTCAGCAAGTTCAAGAAAGCTATTGCTCAGCAAACAGGACAGAGCTTCCCTGATATTGAACTCAAGGATTCACTTTCACCCTGCGTAGTATACAACTATGCAGTTATACTGTACCACTCCCGGTATTACTATCAATGTGTGGTCATTCTAGAGAAGCTACTTACCAACAAACCTATAAAAGACCCCAGACTTTTCCAGCAAGTTGTATTACTTCTGTTAGAAGCTACACTATGCAGAAGGACCTTTGACGAGTCTCTAGAAATAGCTAAAACTCATGGAGATAAAGTCAAAACTAACCCAGATATCAGCGAGTTGTATGAAAGACTCATTGGCAGAGCTCAGTTGATGGTTGGGCAGAAAAATAAACTGAATTTAAAGCCAGAAACAATTGAAAACATATTTCTTCTAGCTCAACAAATATACTTGAGCGATGATGTAATTGAAGCTGCCAAGATGCTTGGGAAATGCAGAACAATGAAATTTGACTATGATTTGAAGACCCAAGGAGAAGATATCTGGGCAGCTCTAAATAACAACCTTGGTGTCATCTACCTTTCAATAAAGAAACCGTTTCTTGCTTCTAAATACTTCCAGCATGCTGTGAAGGAACATTTCAGGGCTTTGGACAGTGAAGATGGGGATAGACTGATTGTATGCAAGGATAGGCCCATGTATATTTACAATTTAGGGCTAGCATTATTGGCAGCTACCAACTCTGAAGGTGCTTTTGAGTGCTTTGTAGAAGCTGCACGCCATTACCCAAATAACCCACAAATTTGGATCCACCTAGCTGAATGCTGCATCAAGAAATGCTGTAGTGATGAAGCAACACAGTACACCATGAAGAAACTGGGCAGCGGGGCTCACACCAGAGTACTCCTATCCAAAGAGTCAAAAGAACACTACACTCACTCTGCAGTAGAATCATTTGCAATGCCTTCACTCTCTCTGGAATTTGCTATACTCTGCCTGAGAAATGCAGAGTCTCTTCTCATGTACCAAGACCAAGAGCCACCATCTGATGAAAATACTCCTATCATCCAGGCCCCACCAGGTCCACCAATAACATGGAAACAAAGATGTGACCTAAAGAACTCCGTCTTTGTACTACAGAGCTATGTATTACTGCAGTTACAGGATCCCTTGCTAGCTTTGATAAGTGCAAACGAGCTGCTGGCACAGACTGATGCATCAAATGCACATCAGGCCTGGGCTCACATCTATGCTGCAGAGGCGCTTATCAATTTGGACAGAATTGCAGATGCAATTGAACATCTACACCCTCCTATGATTCATGATCTAGTATCAGTTCTCCCGTACCAGGCACGAGATATGATTGCAGTTTCTGTGTGGGCCAAAGCAGCAGTGTGCCACATCCTCAGAGCTGACTTGGTTACTGCCAGAAAGATACTCCTACAAATAAACTCTCCAAAAGTTCTACCACTGCAAATGTATTTAGAAATTTGTACTGGAAATATAGAAAACTGCCAGACTATTCTGAGGAAACTTAGATTGAGCAATCAACCATAATATAAACTGAAATATTTTATAGTTTTTTATTTGTATTTATAAATCAGGTAGGAGATGCCCTTTCACTTTCTTAGTACTTCTCTCCGCAGGTCTCACAACTAATTGCTTACCAAAAAGTTGTATTTTCATACTGTTCAATTTCAACATAAACACACATTCCTTTTTAGGTACTGTAATCACAACATTATTTTCTGAAAGGATTTTGAAAGTATTTTTTGTGTCCATTACACAAATTCCTGTCTTTCCAACGTAGCTTGGACATTTTGAACGGATCACGGATAAAATGCTACCATGAAAGTCAGCTCTGTAAATACTTTGTGTGAATGTTTCCCAAGCTTTATCTATTGGTGATGGAATAGACTTATTTTGAATATCTAGAACACTATCCATATACTGCAGCCAGATAGCATTCATTGGTAGATATTCTTCATAGATCATACTTTTAGGTGGTGCATTTTCTAAGAAGCCTAAAGCTTTTTTCTCTTTCCTAGTCAAAGTTAGTTTTTTCTTTTTCCTGGGTTTGCTCTTTGGTATTCTGGTTTTATTTTTTCCTAGAAAAAAATCCGCTTTCAATGCTGATTTGA
This sequence comes from Eupithecia tripunctaria, assembly GCA_955876795.1. NCBI lineage: Eukaryota > Metazoa > Arthropoda > Insecta > Lepidoptera > Geometridae > Eupithecia > Eupithecia tripunctaria. The sequence goes on from OY041620.1 coordinate 11,406,314, forward strand.
TGTTTGGGATATCTGATTTTGGCAAATTCGAAGTCAGAAGGGTCACTATTGTTTGTACAGCTTCTCGTCCAAACGCATTTTCTGTAGATTCCGACATTTCGCTTGATGTTCAGAGTGAATTCTTTCAGAGTTTTCTCAATCCAAGTTTCAATAACAGGTTATAACTGAAGACTCCAGGTTATCTATGTGTGTTGCCCATTTGTGTCCCCATAGTTAATAGTCTCAGTGCATAAACATCAGCTCAACTTTACCTAAAATTACAAATAAATAACAAGAATTAAATTAATTTCATAAAAGTGAATTTTAATAGGTATATAATTATTATGTGTGGTGTCAGCTTAGAATTTGATCCACTCCAACTCTTCCCGCGGGTGTCTTAGAGACGAATAAGGGATATCCATTGGGGGCAGAAGCATTTCCTAAAGAACAATTCTACCACTGAACTGTGATCCCCAACCCGCATGTCCAGGGTGGGAATTATGTGCCTTACCCCTCATGAGACAAGGCTATGCTCAGGGGGATGTCTGGGTCTTGCATTGGACCAATGTAGGCTGTAGAGGTCAGGAGTGCCCTATCTATTAGCAAAATAATGGTAAGCAGAACTAAGTAGGTAGAAAAAACCATTTCATGTAAATTTATTTGATACTTACTACTTTAATCTTTGACTATAATCTGTCGGGAACATGCCTTCTTATTTAGGTAAGAAAGTACTTTGTTTTTGGAACCAAATAAATAAGTAGTTAATGTAATAACTATGTTAAATAACAATCGTAAACCGAGATGTGCGATGCGAATTTCGTTCGTTTAACTTCAACTTCTTATTTCATGGCTTGCTGTGCCTGTGTCTTTGCTGCCACAACTCTGCCAGTGTCCATGTCAAAAGAGTCATAAACTTTAGTAGAGAAAATAACCATAAAAATATAATTACAAAATTGAATTGTAACTAAAAAAAAAAACAACACTATGTTAATAGGATGTTTGCACAAACACAAATGGTCTTATTCATAATGAGTTAGCAGGCCTTTAGCTGCTCAATATAAGACTGATTGCAAATAGGTAACTATATTCATAATAGTTAGCTAACGCTTGCGGCGACTTAGCAGCCCGCTAACTTTAGCAAACCTAGAACCCTACTTTACGTGTACTAGCGAGAAAAAATGGCCGAAATCAATCAGCTGTTTGGTTGTCAATGATTATGTTGTTTGTTTACTATTTGAAGTGAAATCAATAAGAAAGTACAAAATGTTCTAAAGCAAATATTGCAAGCAAATATTGCAAAATCGCGTGACACAGGACGCGCTTAAAAATTAGCGTTGATGTGAGTAGGGCTTTATGATCTATGGTCTCGAGCAAAGTGATATTTTGACAGCATTAACCTTGATTTGACCTTCATAGTTCATTGTCGCCTTATCGAAGATTGCATTCTCTTCTCTTTGGTCGCCCTGTCGCGTCTCGGCCGGTTATACGAAGTTATTGTATTCTCTGAGTAGTATTGTTCTGTGCTTTGGGCCGGTTCTTTTTAAAAAGAAAATAGTTGTACCTATTGTAATAATATTTTGTAAAAAGTTAAAAAATGGCTCCACAAGTGATTACTATAAAACTTTCTGATGAAAAAAAAATGCCTATGCTAGGCCTCGGGACCTATTCTGTAAGTTGCTCCATATTATCTTCCCTTCATAATTTATCGGATAAATAGCTATCAATGGTTCAATAGTTCTTTATTGATAACAAATTTTACATGGCAGGTTTTTAAATAAAATATTGCAACAACAATTATTATTACATACCTACAATACCACATATCGCACCTTCGGTAGAACAAGGGCCGAACTAACAAATTTCCGAAAAATGACTTATGTATGCCAAAGTGCTTTTAAAACGTATTTTTACCCGGAGGAACAAAGACACTCGTTCAATTCCATCTAATTTCGCCAGAGGGCGACAGTGCCTTTGTCACATTGAAGCGTTTTTTCAAACGTATTGGCGCGACAAAAGCCTATTGGTCAGTTGCGGCGCTGCCGGCGCGCAGAGTGGTTGTCAGCTGGAGCGTACAAGTCGTTAAGGTAAATATGCCCTTTTAATTTCAGAGTTTTGGAGGAACAAAGTCTTACTTTCTTTACTTATGCACATGAACAAAGTCTTACTTTCTTTACTTATGCACATTTTTTAGAAGATAATTTGGAGGTATAAAGTCGTTCGATCAGTTGTGCTTTTGTATGTTGAAAATGTAAACAATCTCGCAGTCGTAAGTGTGGGTAAATTTTTATATTTATATGAAAATAATTAAAACTATAAATATTTAAGCATTGTAGAGAGCACGCCATTATTCACAAAACTATAAGGTATATTTCACACTAAGGAAATTACCTCAAGGTCAATATAAGAAGAAGATAAATTGACTCTAATCACAAAAAAATCTTAAAATGTCTCTCCTGTAAAATCACAAACTTGGCAATTAGGCCCTTGTTCTACCGAAGGTGCGATATTATAATTGTGTAATTATAAATTTGTAGCAAATACAATAAAATATCTACAGTTGGTTGTATTTTGTATAGTAGGACGAAGATAAATTGGTCTCCTACTAGTAGGACCACGAAAGAAAACGGCGATCTCATTGCTGTTTTACTTTATAAAACCGGCCAAGTGCGTCTCGGACTCGCGCACGAAGGGTTCCGTACCTTTATTTAAAAAATCGGCAAAAAATCATGTCTGTTGTATGATATTCAAGAAGGCTCCTCGTAAATATTTATTTTATTCCGTTGGAGTATACTTTACGTGACGCTCCAAGGCGAAAAAGACTATTTTTTTTTATAAATCTGTAGTATCATCATTCATCACTCACCAAAAAAAAACTCTGAAATATATTTTATCACAGCCATGCTCACCTTAGAAATATTTGAACAAAGAAGCTTACAATATAGCCCAACACAGCACAACACAAATTAGGTTATCTTTATGGGATTATAGCTTTTGCTTTTATCCCATAAGGATTGTAGGTGTGCCACTGCATACAAACTGCAAAGGTGTCAGGTCCCAAACAAGCCTCGTAATACCTGATGGTATAAAAGGTATGCTGGTATGTGCTCCGGTCCTCTAAATCCCTGACTGGTTAAGTAAACTCACAACTTTGTTTACTTTGGATGTTTCAGAGAACAATCATCCCTGGTCAGTTTAGGCAAGCAGTGGAGGATGGCATCAATGCTGGCTACAGACACATTGACACAGCAGCCTGTTACAAGAATGAGGAAGAGGTGGGAGAAGCTATTCTGAATAAGATCAACCAGGGAGCTGTCAAGAGAGAGAACCTTTTTGTTACAACAAAGGTCGGTAGGAGTATAACAAAATTAACCATTCTTAATAATTTATAGGTATTTGATTGAACACAGCATCATCTGGCCTCGGTTAGCAAAGCTTGTATTATGGGGCCCGTACTATTAACACTTTCTTTGCTAAGTAAAGTTGACAGTTCGCTATAGATTTGTGTACATACTATTGTTTATTCAGGCTTTGTGCAAAAAGTACCTACGTTGAAAACTTACCTCATTCATAATTTATTTAGACAAAGTATCCAATAGACAAAATAATGATATTGTGTCTATTGGATACTTTGTCTATTTAAACAACCTTTTATGGTCTACCTTGAAAGTACAGGTATGAATGGATTAAAATACAGGTAAAAATTTAAATAATTCTTCAACAAAGTAAAATAAATCTGGGAAGATACCTAAAAAAATTATGTTATTCTTAAGGAAATCGAAGTTTTACGTGAAATTCACTGTGATTCCTCTATTTAAGATCTCAGAATTTAAAGACTCATCTTATGAATAGTAGCATACACGACACAAAAGACTTAAAATGTTCATAATGTGCTGCATTTTAAATTGGGCTAAACCAATTCAAGTAGAAAAAAATATACTAAAACTTACCTTTGGTATAAAATATACCTAACTTCAAAATCCAATCCAAGAAAAACAAATCGTAGTCCGTAGATCCAAGCCAAGTTCGTCGTTGTAGGAAGATTCCAGAAGTCAGTAGGTACACAAGCCAGGGTCAAGATCCAATACAAGAGAAATAAATCGAAGTCCGTAGATCCAAGACAAATTCGTCGTTTTAAGGAGATTCCAGAATAGAACACAAGCACAGCAAAGACAGAAACGCACTCTACGAACCGAAGCAAGCAAGTGATTGTTCTTATAATTTGCTCTGATTGGTCGCAACCGCTCTGCGTACAGAGTTTAAGATAAGGTGACAATAGACCCTGCTTACGAACTTATAGGTAGGTACTACATATTATTATTATGAACTAAATAATTAATCTGATCCTGGTGCTTCCCATGTGGTCCTATTTTAATTTTGTTCATCATGAAAAAACCGTAAAAATTGAAGTCGGTTTATAGTTTTTTAAAACAAAATTAATTATTAAAAGCTGCCGTTACCGACTTTTGCTTTTCGTATATTGGAGGCCTGGATTTGTCACGTCACGTCAATTATTTGTAATTTTGCTTTGTTAGGATTTTACTTCAAGTATTTTAATAACACAGGTTTTTAACTACTGAATGCTGATCACTTTTGCCACCCCTGGGCGTAAACGCATTCACTGCTCAGTCTTTGCGGTGCGACCAGCAGGTGCTCGCCGCCGCTACACGGGGACCGAGACTGGCACCTGCGTCTTGGGCCATGAAGGTGTTAAAGAAAAAAATACATACTGAAATTGGTAGCAGTTGCTCGTCCAGCGGCCCATTGGTTTGACAATATAGCATCCATCGTGGAACGGACCAAGATGAGACAAGCACAAGACTGTGGAGATCGGCACACGCTAAGATCCGAGTTCACCAACTGATGGTTCCATTTTAAACTGTTGTTTAGACGTTTTTGACACAAGTTTTCATACTTTAAACGTCAAAGTTAACTGAGGAAACTGACCAAGTGTCCGATTATATTTTGGTGAACTCCAGCCTAAGGGAGCAGCAGTGGGTGAAGTTAGGCTGCGGATAATGATGATAATATTGATATGTTTTTCACTTAACGCCTCCACGTAATATCTATGAAATTACGGAAAAAAATCTGGAGAGATATCCATACTAACTTATCATTTGAGGTCATTGATCCTTAATCATTCTACCTACTCCGACCTCTGGTTTTAAGGTATATTACATTACAATTTATATAAAAGGGCCTACCTATTAGGTATTTGTTAAAAATATTATGGAATGATCATCAACATATTCTAATTCTATCTAAGATTAATTTGCTATTTAATTTAAGTGATTTGTGTAATTTATATGGAAATTTGGTCTTAAAATTTATTCTTAATCATTTGACGTTTTAAATTATCTCATTATTCAATTTTTCGCTATTCATAAGTTTAGAATTATTTTGATGGTAATTGTTTTAATTTAGATTTTATCGCTTTAATATTATGGTTGTAGGTAACTAAGCACTGTTGTAAATGACTTTCGATTTGTACCTTTAATTGAAGTGGCACTCAGATGGGTTAGTATCATCTCGTCTAAAAAAGCAGCTGGTCTAAGTAAAAACTGGTCTAAAGCACAGCTGGTCTAATTAGCAAGTGGTCTAAAATACAGCTGGTCTAATTAGCAAGTGGTCTAAAATGCAGCTGGTCTAATTAGCAAGTGGTCTAAAATGCAGCTGGTCTATTTAGCAAGTGATCTAAAATGCAAGTGATCTCAAATGCAGCTGGTCTAAGTATCATAGTAGGTACAGTATCATGCGAATATACCATTACTGCCAACCACTTACATAGGGGTTAGCCGACGCTTGGATGAATATTTCACAAATTACACCTGATAGGTACGGAAGAAATGCAAAAATTCCATACGTATGTAAACAAACAGTAACTTTCCTTGCCCATGATTAGCTGTGCCAAGGAAAAACATCGCACTACAAACAGTGTTGAAGCATGGCATAGGAGGTTGAATGGCCGAATGCCCCCAAAGCCCACATTCGTGCATTTTATGCAAAAAATACTTCAAGAATCAAAAATACAGGGCATTAAAGTAATTAAAAAGATTTTTAATGTCAATAATAAAAAAAAAGGTTGACATAAAATTCAACACTGAATATAGTAAGCTATTAACTGCTTTAGAAGGGTTAGTATCATCTCGTCTAAAAAAGCAGCTGGTCTAATGAGCAAGTGGTCTAAAACGCAACTGGCACATGGTCTTTAACGCTTCTCGCCTGCAACGCAACTGGTCTAAAAATACATCTAGCCTAAAACGCAACTGGTCTATAATGCTACCCGTCAATAATTTAACTTGTCTAAAACGTTCTTTGTCTAAATCTCATCCCGTCAAAAATTAATATAGTCTAAAGGCTGATAAAAAACATTTTCATTGTTCTTACGACAAAGTATAAGAACCAGTGTATCTACCACGAGTTTTGACAATCTATACTCGCTAGCGACTGTAGTTACAAAATGTATGGAAAATTCTAAAGCGCCTCTAGCGGATAGTTGGGTACTAAAATGCACTGTGGATAACTATATGCGTATTTACGTAACTACTGTAGTAACGTCAGGCAATTTAACTGTGACAACTCATGGTAGAGACACAGACTTATATACAGGGTGTAACATAAGGGGAGCATCATCGGTGGCTGGAGGTGACTTCAGTACCTATCGATTTAACCCCCATGTTTGTTCTGCGATATTCACTGGTTCAAAAGTTATTTTGACTTTTGTAAAATTTTGGTTAAAATCAGATTTCAGACTGAATTTCGCAATTGCAGCCAAAATATTACGTCTGCGACCCTGTCTTTTTATTTTAAACAAGGTCGATAGTGGGCCTTTGGTACCCCTTTACCAATCAGAGTCCAAGATTTATAAAAAAAAAACAAAAAAGAATATTATAGCCAATTTTTTTTTCAAAATCAAATAATTTCATTAACTTTCAGTGGTTCTAAAATTAAAAAATCATACATTATTTTTTTCTGCAAACTATCTTAAAAACTCGTGGTTTTTATGAAGAATAAACTCTGAAAATTTCATTTGGCTAGGATGAAAGCATCATGTTGAAAAATTCACTTAAATAGCCTTAGGCGCCAAAAATACGTTATTTTTCGGGCCAAAAACTTCTTTAAAACTTAAGATATCGAAAAAGTTAAGAGAGCAGGTAACAACGCTTCTTATCAAGAAACAGCTAGCTGATGCATGTCAATAAAAGAAAAGCTAGATAAAATCACAAATAACTTCTGTTACTCTCTCCAAACAGTCAAATGGTGAAATCAAACCATCTTCTAAAGGGGTTAGTATCATCTCGTCTAAAAAAGCAGCTGGTCTAAGTAAAAACTGGTCTAAAGCACAGCTGGTCTAATTAGCAAGTGGTCTAAAATACAGCTGGTCTAATTAGCAAGTGGTCTAAAATGCAGCTGGTCTAATTAGCAAGTGGTCTAAAATGCAGCTGGTCTATTTAGCAAGTGATCTAAAATGCAAGTGATCTCAAATGCAGCTGGTCTAAGTATCATAGTAGGTACAGTATCATGCGAATATACCATTACTGCCAACCACTTACATAGGGGTTAGCCGACGCTTGGATGAATATTTCACAAATTACACCTGATAGGTACGGAAGAAATGCAAAAATTCCATACGTATGTAAACAAACAGTAACTTTCCTTGCCCATGATTAGCTGTGCCAAGGAAAAACATCGCACTACAAACAGTGTTGAAGCATGGCATAGGAGGTTGAATGGCCGAATGCCCCCAAAGCCCACATTCGTGCATTTTATGCAAAAAATACTTCAAGAATCAAAAATACAGGGCATTAAAGTAATTAAAAAGATTTTTAATGTCAATAATAAAAAAAAAGGTTGACATAAAATTCAACACTGAATATAGTAAGCTATTAACTGCTTTAGAAGATGGTTTGATTTCACCATTTGACTGTTTGGAGAGAGTAACAGAAGTTATTTGTGATTTTATCTAGCTTTTCTTTTATTGACATGCATCAGCTAGCTGTTTCTTGATAAGAAGCGTTGTTACCTGCTCTCTTAACTTTTTCGATATCTTAAGTTTTAAAGAAGTTTTTGGCCCGAAAAATAACGTATTTTTGGCGCCTAAGGCTATTTAAGTGAATTTTTCAACATGATGCTTTCATCCTAGCCAAATGAAATTTTCAGAGTTTATTCTTCATAAAAACCACGAGTTTTTAAGATAGTTTGCAGAAAAAAATAATGTATGATTTTTTAATTTTAGAACCACTGAAAGTTAATGAAATTATTTGATTTTGAAAAAAAAATTGGCTATAATATTCTTTTTTGTTTTTTTTTTATAAATCTTGGACTCTGATTGGTAAAGGGGTACCAAAGGCCCACTATCGACCTTGTTTAAAATAAAAAGACAGGGTCGCAGACGTAATATTTTGGCTGCAATTGCGAAATTCAGTCTGAAATCTGATTTTAACCAAAATTTTACAAAAGTCAAAATAACTTTTGAACCAGTGAATATCGCAGAACAAACATGGGGGTTAAATCGATAGGTACTGAAGTCACCTCCAGCCACCGATGATGCTCCCCTTATGTTACACCCTGTATATAAGTCTGTGTCTCTACCATGAGTTGTCACAGTTAAATTGCCTGACGTTACTACAGTAGTTACGTAAATACGCATATAGTTATCCACAGTGCATTTTAGTACCCAACTATCCGCTAGAGGCGCTTTAGAATTTTCCATACATTTTGTAACTACAGTCGCTAGCGAGTATAGATTGTCAAAACTCGTGGTAGATACACTGGTTCTTATACTTTGTCGTAAGAACAATGAAAATGTTTTTTATCAGCCTTTAGACTATATTAATTTTTGACGGGATGAGATTTAGACAAAGAACGTTTTAGACAAGTTAAATTATTGACGGGTAGCATTATAGACCAGTTGCGTTTTAGGCTAGATGTATTTTTAGACCAGTTGCGTTGCAGGCGAGAAGCGTTAAAGACCATGTGCCAGTTGCGTTTTAGACCACTTGCTCATTAGACCAGCTGCTTTTTTAGACGAGATGATACTAACCCACTCAGATGTGTCTTTTTGTAAGAAATAGTCCACAATCCTTTTTTCGGTGTACACTGCGTTGGTGCAATATAAGTATAATAAATGATGATGTGTCCATATCACACAGTGCTGAATTTAGTCATTGCGTCACTTTTTTTAGTTTATTTTTGTTGTCTCGTAACCAGTTGTCAAGTTTATTCTTGAAGGCGTTTATTGATGTAGCTGATTTAATGTCTTCTGGTAATAGGATAAGATAAGATAAATAAATAAGATCTGCACTGACATCTCACATGGGAGTGTATTGTGCATTATCCCGCTGCCTAAACAGGCCCTAACTAGCCCAGCTCCTCTTACTTTAGGTGACTGACAGTTTCGTTTCAACTTTTCTGTGGGTGTGGGTGGATGGGGTTGATGCCTCAATCAGACTCCTCAGACACAAGATGGGGATCTTCAGTGTGGCCTCCTGCGCCTCTCCACCATCATTTCAGCCCAGAATTATCTACTTCATTTTCTTCTTTCTTTTATTTGTAGTTGTGGAATGACAAGCATGCAGAGAAAGATGTGTTGCCAGCGCTGAAGGAATCATTAGCAAGGCTGAAACTGGATTATGTGGACTTATACTTGATACATTGGCCAGTTTCAATCAGTGTGAGTATAGCAATTTTTTAAAATTGACAAAACCTTGCATAAAGGTTAACCTACTAAAATATATCAGATTATCTCAGGAGGATAAAAATGCTTGGGACAGGTTTTGCTCCAACTCGAAAAATAAAAACTACATTGCTTCTTTACTTTAGTCTACATAATGTGTGTGTTAAAACAGTGTATAAAATTCAACCTTTTCTACGTAGACATTTATTTTATTTCTGGAAATAAATAGCTTTTTAATGTTATTTGGTGCATTTCTTTTCTAAAAGTTAAATATCTGCAGATCTTACACACATTTGTCCCTAGGCAGGAATTGAACGCCCAACCTTCTGCTTCACCTTCGTCCGGCATGCCACAGAGGTTGTCTAATAAGTTTCCAATAACTTCTCTACACATTAAAATGTTCACCAACTACCACATTAAAGACCTTAATTTATACAAAACTTGAGGGTGACAAAAATGTTCATATTTTTCAGGCTGACGGGAAAGACACTGCTGTTGACTACATAGACACGTGGAAGGGTATGGAGACAGCACTCAAAGCCAACCTGACCAGGTCTATTGGTGTTTCCAACTTTAATGAAGAACAACTCCAGAGGTTATTGGACAGTGCTACGGTCAAACCAGTGTGCAACCAGATTGAGGTACAAAATACAAAAATACAAAATAATTTATTTGACATTAAGATTACAAGAAGGAGTTACATGAGTAGTTGTTACATTTTTATGGTTTAATGTGAGAGTATTTCCTATGATCCCCGCACTAGGCTAGGCCTGTTTCGCGGGAGACCGACTGAACAAAGATTGAATTGCCATTACAAAGAGAGCGGTACACTAGCAAAATGTATATAAAAATATGAAAAAGGTACAGAGAAAAGCATGCAGTAAAACGAAATAATTATATAAAAAATAAGAATAATAAAGTTAAATATCAGCAATGGATTCTAAACAATAACAATTCTAATTCTACTTCTGCAGGATGCTATTACAGTGGGTATGAATGGGCGAGTGAGGTCACAGCAATTAATTAGGAGAGTGTGAGTTGAGTGAATGTGTGGAGTCAGCGTGCGCTACTGGTGGAACTGCTTTGAACAAATTAGGTAGAAGAGAACGACTAAGTAAGTAATCGGAAATAGAACGAGGTAGTAGGTTCATGAAAGGTTTACCAATGCCTGCCTGAAAATATATATATATATATATTATATATATATAGATTGTACTTGTATATAAAGGAGGCTTAGTTGCGGTTTAAGCTTGAATTACTAGTAGGTTTTCCGTTTTGTCGTAGTCTAAGGTGAGTAACCACCTTCGTATTTTTTCTTTGACACCATATAGAGAGGAAGATAAATGACAGTGTTTACTGGCACAGCGATAGATAAAAGGAAAGGCGAAATTTTTAAAGCGGTTTGCGAACTTTGACTTGACTGCGGGAACTTTGACCCTTACACGTCGGCTAGATTCTGGTCGGGAGCTTGAGGTCTGCGACCGAAAGGATTTGTGGTGCTTGGTGATGACTCTTTGAATGTAGAGTTGGCGAACATTAAGGATTTGGGTAAGGGCATATAATAAGTCAGTTGGATATCGGAAGGGCAGTCGACACATAACCTTAAGGACCGATCGTTGGGCTCTTTCAACAGTGATCATGTAAGTCTTAGCAGATCCCCCCCAGACTGTGATGCAATAACCCAAGATTGATTCGCATAGGGCTGTGTACACGAGCTTCAAAGTTTCCATGTCAGAACCCTCCCGGAGCAACTTCATGATGTGGATCATTTTTCGGACTCTCCCAGACAGTGCAGTGATGTGAGCCTTGAAGGACAGGTTCTCATCCAGTATGACACCTAGATAGCGAAGGGTGCCTGACCGTTCAATGGTGGGACAGGAGCAGCCGCTGGCACCAGGGTTCACAAAAGCGCATTTGTGAATTCGTAAGCCTTTCAAATTGAGAGGCGTAGACACTTTTGTTTTGTGAAAACATAAGAATTTAGTTTTGCTGAAGTTAAGGGTAAGAAGGTTGGCATCTAACCACGCAGAGACACGTGCTAAGCTCTCTTCTGCACAACGAGCAGTTTCCTCCCATGTATTACCAAAAATAAGATTGCCGTGTCGTCAGCATAGCAAACGATTTGTGTGTTAACTGAGCCATTAAAAATAGCAATTAAGTCATTTATGTAAAGAGTGAATAAGGTAGGTCCCAGAATACTGCCCTGCGGTACTCCAAAGACAATATTTAGAGTTTCACTCGTTTGGCCGGAGACAGATATACATTGCCCTCTGTCCGATAGGTAGCTACGAAACCATTCGAGGGCGACGCCCCTGATGCCATGGCATTCCAGCTTCCTTAAAAGGATTCTCGGAGAGACAGTGTCAAAGGCTTTGGCCAGGTCCAAGAAGACGCCGATACACTTCATTCTGTCGTCTAGAGCCGTGACTACCCCTTCAAGAAGCGTATGCACGGCATCCTCAGTGGACCTGGCTTTCCTGAATCCGAACTGGCAAGGTTCCCAAGTTGTTTACACTATAAACACACTAATATTATAAATGCGAAAGTTTGGATGGATAGATGGATGGATGGATGTTTGTTACCTTTTCACGCCAAGACTATTGTATGGATGGATCGGCTGAAATTTGACTCCATAAGTCAATTACAACAACTTTACACATTGGTGTTGATTCTGTTGTTTTAGGATAAGCTAACATTAGGATTTAGAAATTTCATTAGATAGAAGCTATTCTATAGTTGAAAAGTTAGACTGACTCGTTTAAAATTAGGATGACAGCTCTAAAATTAAGCTGACAGACCTAAAACAACTCAACTTAGTTATAATAGCTATAACCCTATTCCTTGCATAACATTTTAGTTGTTAGAAAAATAAAAATGACAGCTAACTATTTATCAAGCTGTTTATATAGTAAAAATTTGACTTGTCTAAGTGCTTATTTTGTAAGTCTAAAGAAATAAACGATTTGACTCTGACTCTGACTCTTTACCTGAATTAATAATTCCTATTCTAAAGTTTTAATCTAAGAATGATTGCTGTTCTATTTTAACTAAAACCTGTTCGGTCCTTACAGATAAACCCAACATTCACACAGCACAAGCTAGTAGAGTTCTGCAAGCAGAGAGAGGTCGTCCCTATAGCCTACACTCCCCTAGGACTGATATCTGAGGCCAGGCCAGAGTTCAGCGGCCTCGATGTTATTAGAACGGACTCTAAGCTTGGCCAAATTGCTGATAAGTACGGGAAGTCGCGCGCTCAGATTGCCTTGAGATACTTGGTGAGTTTAAATATATTATAGTATATGCTTGTAATTCCTATTTGTAGGTAGGATACCTATCCTACCTACAAACAGGAATTAGGTTGATGCACCTAGAAACAGGAATTCCCGTAGTAGGTACCTATATCCCGGTTACAATATTTGTGCACCTGACACTTAACAATAAATATTAAAAAACAAAACAACAACAAATCGAAAATATCAAAATTATCGGGACGTGTATCGGCAACGAAGATGCTAACCGTACTGTCGCACCGGGGAGTGCGCGGAGAGGGGACAGGGGAAGCGGGAGAGGCGGCGCATTCCAAAGAGGTGCACAGATATTGTGACCGGGTTGTACCTACTAATAGTAATTCAAAACTAAAAGAAAAATCCCATAAATACGTATCAGTAAAAATCTTAAAGATATAAGATAGAAGTTATCGTAACAATTTCGACATCATAAATGCGATTACTAATTTAATAGCCGATTTCGATATATCACCCGGTGAGTTATATCGAATAATCGAACGCTCGCATGTCACCCCGCCCTGTAGCCACAACTATCAACGTATGCAAATATAACGGTAATATTTCGTGATAACCGCCGGTAATTAATAAAACTCGCTGGGCTCGGCGATTCGATGATGTGATTGCCGCACGCATGATTTACTGCGCCCTAATGTGTATGACCTTAATGTTACTTACTAGTTCCGGTGTGGGGTTTTGCTTGCAGAATATATTGAAAAAGTTTAATCAAAATATTTGTACGTACGTAGCTGCGTAGTAGGTTAAGTAGGTACTCACTTACCTATTCACTTGGAATGGTAGGTAGGTACTTGTTACAGTTTACTTTACTTGAGGTAGGGATATTTTTTTACCGAAATGGTGCTCAAACACAATTCCGTTAGGATACCTACCTACCTAAGTAGGTATGAGGATATCGTTCTGTGGTCACAACGCGCCAGTTTAACATTCAATTAAAAGGAAATTCTTTACCTACATACCTAATTACCTACCTATGTTAGGTATTAAGAAAACATAACATAAAGTCAATGAAAAGTAAATTCTGTACCTACATAGGTTCCTTCCTACCTACCTAAGGTTTTAATATGACGTTGATAGATCAGCTCAAAATGGTTCTACCTATTCCACAATTAAACCAAGTAGGTATGTAAATGAATAAGAGTCGTTACCGAATCTCATAATAGATCAGAGATGTTCAGTAAAAATTTAAAGATCAAATCATTTTTTAAATTTACCATCTATATCGTATCCATTTTAAATGGAGCATAAACCTAAACAAACCGCCCATACTTAACCTAAAATTTACTTTGTTGGCGCGTCCTTTTATACGTAATATACATTACTTGTCGATTTTAGCAATTTTTATTGAAGGGAGGATCCCTTCAATAAAAATTGCTTACAATTATATCTGAAACTCGACGCCAAGCAAGTGAGATTTTGTTATTTGTGTCGTACTTTGTTTACTAATATGCTTCATTCAAAATGAATAAACCATAAATAATTAATTTTGTTTTAAAAAACTATAAACCGACTTAAATTTTTATAGTTTTAAAATTTTTACGTTACTGTATGTAGGGTATATAGGCAGGGCAGCTCCCCCTCCTCATCTTTGTGAATACCAGTGCATAACTAACCAGCGATCGTTTCACTTGTCTGTCCTCATATTTAACACTGTAGTAACGTCAGGCGATTTAACTGTGACAACTCATGGTAGACCTATACCGTGTCCATTTTGAATGAGGCATAAACGTAAACAAACCGCCCATACTTAACCTAAAATTCACTTTGTTGGTGCGTCCTTTTATACGTAATTTACATTACTTGTCGATTTTAGATCCCTTCAATAAAAATGGCTTACAATTATATCTGAAACTCGACGCCAAGCAAGTGAGATTTTGTTATTTGTGTCGTATTTTGTTTACTAACATGCTCCATTCAACGTGGACAAACCATAGACAAGACACACTGTTCTATTTTAATATTGTTAACTTCCACAGCACCAATAAAGTTATTTCTTGTTACAGATTCAACGCGGTATCCCCGCTCTGCCAAAATCGTTCACAAAGTCCCGCATCGAGGAAAACCTAAATATCTTCGATTTCGCGTTGACAGAAAGCGAAATGGATATAGTAGGGAGCTACAATCTTGATCACAGGTGTGTTCCGGGTACCGATTTTAAGGGTATCAAGTATTACCCTTTTTAATAAATAAAGCACTATGCTCGGATATAATCCTAGATATTTTATTTAAACTATGGCGAAAAAAAAGAGCATTTGTGTATGAAAAAACTAAACCAAAACTTAGAACTATAATAGAAAACATGCTTACAGCAAGGGAATCTCAAAAAACAAGAACTTACAGAATTCACAATTGCACACGACAAGTCAAAATGACATGATGAATAAAAACTGTCAAAACCGATAATTGTTTGGAACTTCTGCGATTCACTTCGATGATGGATGGGAGTACAAAACTTGTTTATTTCAGGACTCTGATGTCCTGAAATAAACAAGTTTTGTACTCCCTTTGTTTACAAAAAATATCTAGGATTCAAAATCTGAACATAAGTACCATACCAAGTACCCGGGATAAAAACTTAAGTGTAAAATAAAATCTACAAGGCATTCAATGTTTGAGTTTAATATAGTTCTTTGGTCCACGAGGTAATCATTGTGATATTTATTATAAAGCATCTTTTTAAACTTTGCCCGCTAGATATAAGATAAATGTCATATAAAATATGTTGTTAAAATAAATTGTTTACAGTTTTACTTAGCTGGTTTGCTTCTTAGTTGTCAATAACAGAATAATTTTAGGTAGGTAAACCATCCAATAAATAGGTGATCAATAAAAATCCATATTTGCACAAAATTGTATTTATTCGAAAACAAAAATATAAATAACCAGAAAATGGTAAATAAATGCAGAGTAAAAGTATTTCTGTGTCATTGTATAAAAACATTCGAATGAAATTACAAAAAATACTATTGTATAAAATTATAAGATTACAAACTTTTTAAACAAAATCTGTCAACAAAATGTAAAACTATTAAAATGCATGTTTGGAAGATACGTCAACCTCAACAGCCTTTTATTAGCGTCTGAGGACTTATCAGGGGGAGGGGGCCTCTTATTGGCTGTTATCTTAAGGGGGGTAGTGCCCGTATAAACAGACAGGAATATGGCCGCTTTAAGTTTGACAGCTATCATCAAAAATGTAAATCTGCCTTGCATTCCGAGTTGCGCCAATATCGATATTAGCGCGCTATCAAGCGTTCCGACTTACCGTGAGCGCGACAACGATGTCTCGTGTGACGTCATAGATGACGTCATTACATGCGCCATTTTGCGATATCAGTGACCATCCTAAATACAGAAATCACTGTGAGCGCGCTGTCAAAACTGACAGTTGACATTTATTTTCTTCGCCATCCTGTCCTCCTTCCGCGGAGAGTATTTATTTACGTTTCTTAATCTTGTCTGTTTGATAACAAATTTTATTTGTTTTCAAGTTTTTTAAAGAGAAATGGAAATTCATATAGATGAAGAAGTCAACAACGGTCGGAGAATAACTTTAATGCTCTCTCAAGAGCAGTACGAGAGGGCACAAATTGGATTGGTCGCCATCCCACTCCCCAACCGAGTCATCGGAATCATTGAAATTTGAAATTAAACAAAAAGTTCGAATTTTAGCCATTTTTACTGGATTTCGAATTGTTGCGCTGTTTATTTTTTTGACTAGAGTCCGCGCCACGACTCAAGTCTTACGGCAAAAGGGGTGCAACTACATAATTCCCGATCACGTTAGTGAAATAATAGATATCTGCGACCGATTTTGACTGCGAAATGTCCGGAATAAGACCTCTCAGACCAGAAGAGCATAATTTGTTGTAAATAAATAGGAAATATATGTTTTATTTACTATAGTTTTGCGATAGCAGCGCCGCATCTAAAGGACTTGAGTGGTGGCGCGAACTCTAACTTGTATCTGACAGGCGATGAAGCGACACGTGACCGTGAGCACGTTCATTGAGTGTTCCGAGATAGGATAGCACTCAACTGTCAATAATCGTGATAACTAACTCGGAACGTCAAATATCGTTGATATCGCTAACATCGATAATAGCTTGTCTCGGAACGCACGGCTGTTCTCGCCTTTCATTTAAGACAGGAATTATAAGTCTAGGACAAGCAGTTTACAAGCTATGGCCGTTTTAAGTTTGACAGCTGTCATCGAAAATGTAGGTCTGTTTCCCGCCTTTCATTTGAGACAGGAACTTTAAATCTAGAGTCCGCGCCACGACTCAAATCCTATAGACGCGACTCTGCTACCGCAGAACTATAGTAAATAAAACAATTATGATCTTCTGGTCTTGTCACGATAGTGTTCGGAATAACACCGAAAAATTACCATGGTAGAGTCCGCGCCATGACTCAAGTCATACGGCAAAAGACAACTACATAATTTGTCTTCTTTTGCCGTAAGACTTGAGTCGTGGCGCGGACTCAGCGTGGTAATTTTTATGCCTGTTTTAAATTTGACAGCTGTCGTCAAAAATGTAGGTCTTGTGACCTTTCATGACCTTTCATTTGAGACCGGTACTATAAGTCTAGCACGAGCCGTTCACAAGTTATAACTGTTTTATGACAGCGGTCATCAAAAAATTAGGTTTGTTCTAGGTTAGGTTAGGTTAGGAATAATCGGCCTACTATGAAGGGGGCGTGCATTTTTGATCTGTGAGTTCTTAGGTCTAGCGCAGGCATAAAGCCTTCGAGATATTGACTCCGTGCCGCCGCCGTAGCTCTGTTTTTTATGTCACGCCAAGATTGCACGTGTCAAGCCTTTATCTATTTAGTTTTACGTTCCATTCCCCCATCGCACGTATTACACAATTCTCAACATCCTTACTTCCAGATAAAATTTAAAACATCCAAAACAGTATCATAGATAGTAAACGTAATGGCAACATCGAAAGCTGAACTAATTAATCTGGGCACGGTACCTTTGTAGAAGGCGAGAGGACCCTCTTTCTGCCAGATTTTGACGAAGCAGTCGAGTGTGTTCTTGTACTTCTCAGCTTCGAGGCCTTGCATTCGCGTTTTGACGACGTCTATTGGTGTGTTACAGAAGACAGAAGTGGCCCCTGGCAGGAAAAAAAGAAAAAAACTAAGCACTTGAAATTTATCAGCTTGGATAGTTGAGTAAATTGTATATTTAAGAGTTACCCAGTTGGTTCCAGAAGGGCGAAGGCTTTTTGCAGGCCTTACCTAACATGCATGAATGCAGTTCTTGTTACTAAAATCGATGACAGGGTTCCTAAAAAGTGATCTTCGTATGTCGTTGTTATATACACACGGCGGAATCTCACAGCATGAATTTTAATCTCGCGGAATATAATCTGCGTACTTAACTTAACTTACACGTACGACTAATAAAATTCCTTGCTACTTTAGCTACCTACAACTTTATAGTGCTCCAAACATTCATATTTTTCCGCTAGTGAACTTCTATTAAGTTACAGAATTCTGTAAAAAAAACCACGCGAGTAATAAAAGCAGTGCGTGTACAGCCTGACAAATTGTCAACAATTTGTCAAAATAATAAGCGTTCGAGAAACCGGCTGTAATAGTTTCAGACTCTCCCATACTGACCGATCTAAATGTGCCATCCTGTATACTAAACTAATCTTACCAGCGATGCTTCCAAACATCCCCACTAGCAGTTTGGGCACAGGCTTGTCTCGATCGCCGACCTTGTACCAGTCTCTTAGCGACTCCACCACGAAGAAGCGCATGGCTTGGTTGCTGCCTTGCCTCATCACGGTGGCTGGCATGCCTCTGTATATTCCGCCTAAACCTGGAACAAGAAATGTTCCTTTTGTGTATTTAGTCTATGTAGATGATGTTATAATATTATCTAATTAAATATAAAACCTTATTAAAATTAAAATGTCGTTCATCGATCGCCGTACACTAAAAAGTAAAACGAAAAAATTCGTGGCTCGCTTCGGTCGCCGTTATTTTGCGTCTTGTTTTTGCGAAGAGCTGTAAAAGTCAATATATGTGTGTAATTTTGTTTAGCTTAGTATATGATACGAGTTCAGCTCGCTATTGGTTGGTTTTACAAGCTTTTTGTCAACAACCAGATACCTACTACGCACACAAACAAATTACAGTAAAAAACACATAAATTTTGCAGTGATCGCTACGCTCGCCGATAAATGAAGTAAGAAAAAAATAAATCGAGACAAAAGGCAATGGCCTTTTGTATCGATTTAGTTTTTTCTTACTAGGTACTACAAAACACTTGTGTCTAACAAGAATAAGAATGTATCGCTCCGCTTTTCGGTACCAGAACTTGGCCCTGGTTTAAAGTAACTACCCACCACCGGACAAATATTCATTATTGAATTTACATTCATCCTAAATTTTATACAGTACCTATCTAAGGCAAATCAAGGGCCACCACATTACCACATTAGCTACGAGCCCCACGCTGGCTTAATCCGGCACTGAGCCTTATAGTGTATATTTATTATCCTTCTATATCTGGAGACAGTGAGTACCATATGAATATAGGACGTTTTATGGCGGAACAGCGCAGCGGGGTCCTTGTGAACATTAAACGTTGTTATACGGAACACTCCTAAACAAGTGGCGTTCTTTTTTTGTTGCACCTACGGGAATTCTATGTGAACAACTTAAAATAATTTTAGTGAAAATATATGATGATTCCGTTATGGTTAAATTAAAACTCGTTATTATTTTAAAAGATAACCAAGAAACAATCGCTTACCTTCTTCCCTTACAATAGTCCGTACACCATGGAAGATTCCCATGAACCGTGGCTTCTCCCGCCTCATGTCATTGATGAACTTCACTTTAACAGTTTCCATGGGGGTGACTACTAAGATCGCCTCACACACCCCGGCCGATAGACCGGAGGTGAGCTTGCCTACTGTTGAGAGGGTGCCGTTTTCTTTTAACATCATAACCTTCATATGCTCGAATACGCCGAATCTGGAAACATTAAGGGTAATGTTTCTGAACTTTACGCACAAATTCATACCACCCATTCCTGGTCGACATACCACAGTGTCGAACCAAAAAATTCTGCTCTACTTTCATAATAACTACAGCCAAAGAGTGGAATGACCTTCCTGCATCTGTCTTCCCATTAGAGTACAATCTTGGAGTCTTCAAAACTAGGGTAAATAAGTTCCTTCTGGAAAAGCGTGTTCCATCTTAGGCTACATCTTCGCTTTCTTAAAGTAAGTTGGTAGCCAAAGGCTAATCCATCAGCAATAAAAAAAAAAAAAAAAAACATCTCTATTTTACTTTTTTACTCTAGTTTTACACAGTGTACGTTATGTAGATACGTACTTACCATAATATTATACACACACTGTAATTTAAACAACATTGGTGTCGATTTTGTTGTTTTGTCCTAACCTAAATTTTACGATTTCTAAATTGTTTATGATAGGTTGACCTAAAAATTATGGTATTCTTTATACTAATCCTGAAAATACCAACATTAGAAAACTTTATCTTTTCTTTCATGAGAACCTTCTGACCATAAAAAACAACAACAAAAACAATTACCGAAATTGGCCCAGTCTTTCACGCGTGATCCCGTGACGTGATAAAGATTATCCTTTTTTTATTTTACATAGAAAACACCCAGTACACCCTGAACAAATATCTGCAGATCGTATAAACCAAGGAACATAAATACTAGGCGGTATAAACATTCCCGAGGCGGAATACCCGGTTATATGAAAAATTTTACCCGATACCCGTGTATTAAAAAAACGGGTAGGTACGGTTTAAAAATAGTTAGTGTTCACGAGGTTCACCTGTTCGGAGAACTACTAGTTCTAAGTGGGGGAACTAAGATCTGCACAGACGTCTCGCATAGGAGTGTATTGTGCACTATCCCCCTGCCTAAGCAGGCCCTAACCAACCCAGCTCCTTGAAGTATCGGAGCAGGACTTAAGGTGACTGACAGCTTCGTTTTAGCTTTTCTGTGGGTGTGGATGGGGTTGATTATAATAAAATATGATAGTCAACATACCTGATAGCATTATTGGGGATGGATCCAAGGAGCAGCACACTGAGCCCCCTGTAGAGACCGCGGAAGCCATGTTCTTTAACAGTCTTCCTCACGCAGTCGAAAATACCAGAGTATTTCTTGGTTTCACCTGGAAATATATTTTGACTTTTATATAACCAGCTGTGGAAGTGGCTTTTAGGTACACAAAAGATATCTTTTACTTTTGAGGCCTTCATTCAGTCATAAGCGTTTAAGCCTGCGTGGAAAGAGTGGTTTAGGACCCATTCAGTAGGCACCAGGGCTCTTGTCCACTTACCTACGACCAGTAGTACTACTACACTACTGCGTACAAAAATGCACATATCAATGAGAGTGCGTAGACAAGGAATGGCGTGTGGTGGCTTAGAATTTGCACCACCCCAACTCTTCCTGCGGGTGTCGTATGAGGCGACTAAGGGATATCTACCGGGGGCGGGCAGAAGCGCCTCCTGCAGAACAATTATTTCACCGAGCTGCGATCCCCAACCTGGGGATTATGGGCACTACCCCCCATCTCAGACCAATACTTGGTCTGAGCCCCCCATAAGATAAAAAAAAAAAATGTTGGACAATTCACTCAGCATTATCTAGCCCCAAGCTAAGCAGAACTTGAGTTACGAGTTATTTATTTTATTTTGATTTACATGGAAAACAAACAGCTTGTAAAACTTAAATAAGTAGATACAATAGTGATATAACTAAAGCTTAACAGTTTTCGCTTATAAAATTTTCATATGCTTAAAAATAGAATCTATATAATCTAATAGTACCTATCAAGGTTTGCCTGTTCGTTGTCTACTATAAACGTGAGGTTTTTAGTGTAGTGTAGAGTATGAATAACGTGATGAGATAAAGGCCAATAGGGCGCTTTATCAATCAGGGAGACCTGAGTCCAGCAGTGGATGTTTATAGCCTGTTGAGGTTGAGGTAGTGACAAGCAATAGACTATGAACCTCACCTTGTTGATCCAGCTGGAGTTGCGTTTTTACGTATTCAGTGGGGTATGTTATACATATTTCAATGCCGCCCGTGATTCCTCCAGAAGCAACAGCTTTCAGGCCGGTCGTTTGAGCAGGGGGGAGCGCTACCGTCGCCGCTGCACCGTGTTCTGACCGCCATGGTCTGGATAACGGCTTCTTGGTTCCCGGCTGTTCCCGGCCTTGAAAACATGTTTTATTAATTAATTTTGAAGAAAATCGAGCAAGCATTATAGTCAATTGAAACATTTGAAACTGTTTTTTTTGAATGTTTTTTGAATTTTTTAGGTGCGTGTGTGTGAAGTGTGTCTGTTTATTATGATTTTGTCCGTCAGGCTCTTACGAAGTTATTGTATTATCTTTGCGTCAGGCCATCCAAAGAGAATACAATAACTTAGGCCGTCGTTAGGCGTATGTTTTATTCTCTCTGGGCGCATCATAGTTATTCTATTCTCTTTGAGGCGCATCACTTCGATCAGGGAGTCATGGGTATCTAAGCGATAAGAACTTATTTTGCGTAACTTTATAAACGTTTATAAGTAGTAATTGACCAGCCAGAGACATGGTAGGTAGGTACAGTAGGTACGAACGCCTGGACTGAGTAGGTACCTAGTACCTACTCGATGAATAATTGACTCGAAAACCGACCTAAACTTTGTAGGAACATAGGGTTTATTTACCGAAATATACCCATAGGCGCCGCGCACTGTGCTTATTTCTAATCTATAAATTGCAGAACGTAGGGTTTATTCCACATGACTTCTCAAATGACATGATCTATTAGTATAAAAAAATATCATTATCTAGCCCTAATTATAATCCTACTAGAAGTTAATATTCATAAACGCGAAAGTTTGTAAGCATGTCTAGTCTATAGGTATGTTTGTTGCTCTTTCACGCAAAAACTACAGAACGGATCGGGCTGAAATTTTGCAAACAGGTAGTTTTAGGCCTGGAATAACACATACTTAGGCTACTTTTTATCCCATAAATCAGTTTTCGTGGGATAGGCGTAATAAAACCTAAGGTCAACCAGTCTAAATGCGTCTATGGGGAAAATGCGTCTTTTTGAATTTATTCGAAAACTGTTCAACATACGTTGACTTCTGCCATCTAGTTACATTTGTTTCAACTAAATACTGAACATGTAGTTCGTGCGGATGGCGTTGCAGTTTAGCGTTGCGCAAAATGTGTCATTGAAAAGAAATGAATGAAGTATATCTTTTTGCTCAACGAAGTAGTCCACTCATTTAGTTCACTACTTCATTTAGTTCAGCATATCAGAACGACATGAAGAGAGATATGGAGCTCGCGTAGTGTACCTATCACACTCTCTAGGAGTTGCTGAGTTACGACTAATGAATGACACAACTTAGGTATTTCACTTTCATTCTAATCTTGATTTTCCTTCCTTCTTTGTTTTTTTAATATGATTTGACCTTTTCTAAGTGTACATTTATTGTATTTATGGAAATAAAGTATTTTTGAGTTTGAGTTTGACTTTGAGTTCAGACAGGCTTATCAACAATGAAATGAAAGAGAAACTATAAATGACTACCTGCGCCCCGTGGCTTCGCACGCGTTGTTCTTATGGAAACGTTTAAAGGTGATTTCTATCCCACGGGAACTGATTTATGCCCTACATAGAAAAACAACAATCCTTCATGAAATAATACTTTAACGTCATAGCAGAAAGTACATAATTCAGGCGTGTACGACCCGCCCGACCCGGCAGTGATCGGGCAGGCGGCGGCGGGCGGCGATGATAGACGAATGTATACGATACGATACGAGTGATGCGATGGATGTGTGTGAGTAAGTGAGTGCGCTCTACGCTGTGCGCCAAGATAAGTTCGTGCAAAGAAGGGTTTCGAATGATTGAACTAAATGAAGTAGAGATATATTTGAATGACTACTGAATGAAAGACAAGTTTATTTTGCGAAGTGAAGTAGTTCATTTCCTTCAATCGTTCGCGAACTACACAAGTCTATTGCAGTTCACATATTCGAGTATTTGGCCATTTTGAAAATTGCCCGTGGCTGAACAACTTGTGACTGCGGGAGGTGAGTTACTAAATCCATGTCAATCATTAGTTTTCTTCAATTAACTGATTTTATTCAATACTAATTGTAAGGAATAGCCTATGGGCAACCTACACAGAATATATTAGTTACTTATACAGTTATTTTTAGTGAAATAGCTTTATTTAAAGAAATAGTAATGTCTCAATTTATAAGGTTAGGATTAATTTCTTGGGGTAAATGCGTCTGCTGGTTTGGGGCAATTGCGACTATGGGACGCATTTGCCCCCAAAACATATATCATCAACCTTTTTATGTCGGCACATTTTAATACGAAAATCAAATGCTCATATCAATGTATCAGATAAATCCGTAATTTAATTTAATAATGCTGGACAATCCACACCGCATCATCTAGCCCTAATCTAAGTAGTTAATACAATTCATTATATAGATAGATATATACAGGGAATCGTTGTGCCTGAAAGTAACTGTGACTGAAAGTTAAAAAGTTAATATGATTAAGCTAAGTACTAGTAGTTTGACTAAGCTGTAAAGATTTGTTTTATAAACGCCATATTTTTATGTGAGTACTTTAGGATTTAACTGTCTCATGTAGATCGTTTTTCTACATTCAAATTTGATCTCGTAATTTCGAAACTCACTGGCTCATGGCTCATTTAATTTTAATAAAGATTTATATTACTTTCCAGATTTTTTTTCACAACTATCACCACTAATAACTATATACATAACTATATAACTATAACAGGTACAATACCTGTTTACTAGTACAGTATAGGAAGTAAGCGCGAGCCACCCAAGTTAAATGTTGACAGCATCTGCATTTGATAAGGGGCTAATGAGTCTATCAAAATATAGGCGCATTTGCCCCATTTTTACTAAATTGTCTCTATATGCGTCAATTATTCTTTTTGATTAGTTTAACTATTATACTATTGCAAAGAAATTTGAACCAAAAAGTAATACCTAGTTATTATCACGAAAAGCTTACCATTCAAGTTTTTATTCAATAAAGACGCATTTACCCCAAGCGAGGCAAATGCATCTAAAATTCCAATTTAAAATAAATGCCCAATTTGAAACATCTGTAAAGCTCCGGCGAAGATATCGCTGCTTGAACTTTGTGCAGAAATAGCCATAATATTGGACTATAGTTTCAAAAAGTGGATAATGCCATACATTTGATCACAATGAGGCGATAACTTGAAGTGATCAAGAAATATGACGCATTTGCCCCGGTTGACCTTACATCAAACTTTCATGGCTTAATCTACGCCGCCACTTCTGCAAGCCTCATAGGTACATTAGAAAACTCCATCGCCAAATTTGGTTAAGGTTATATTTTATAGTTTTTTTTTGAATGAACGTACCTACAATGAAATCGGACAATTCGATTTTCATCCCCTCTCCTGAGGGTGGACTCATATAGGCTGATGATGATGATGATGATGTCTATTTTTTAAATTTTGCAACATTGTTTCTAACAAAAAAGAATCAATTATATCGGACGTGTTGATGAATTACTACGAAGTACTACATTTTGACTTTCATCCCCTCTCTTAAGGGAACCGTAATGAATTCCGGGATAAAAAGTATCCTATGTCCTTCCTCGTAGTATGAACTCAAATCATGCCAAGTTTCATTTGAATCCATTCAGTAGTTTCGGCGTGATGCGCGGACATGATACAGACAGACATGAACGAAAAAAAATACTGTTTTGGCTTCACTATCGATAATATGTAGAGTGCATTCCAAAAAAATTTTCAAAATATCTTCAATGTACAGAATTGGACCCGTTACAGTTTTATTATAGGTATAGATTTATATTTACCTGTTTTGCTCATAGCATACATGAATATCCGCTCCGCTCTTGCTCAATAAACTGGAAAAGGCGGGAATAAGAGGAGCCTATGTTATGTATAAAGATTACCTAACCGCTTACAATATGTCAAAATGTAAAATGTTCATGTTGCTAATGAACCTATTAGTTACTTATGGTGTGCCTCAGGGAAGTATCCTTGGACCTACACTCTTTCTCCTTTAGTTAACAGTTTATATGTAGGCCGAACCCGCTCAGTTGTGAAATATTTACGTACGCTGAGGATACTGCTCTCCTCACCGAAGGCGCTAGTTCAAAAAGAGAAGAGTCTGGGAATTGAGCGCGCTCGAATGCCAATTGACAACACTGCTCTGTCATTGCAGTACGACTAAAAGTGTTAGTTCACCGTAACGCCACGACTCATCTCTTGGCCCATATTAATAGGAAAACACTATTCCTTTTATAATCACAACTTACTCTAAGAGTATGTAGTTAATCTCCGACTAAGCGTGTAGTTACGTAAGGTACATGAGACCCATGTAAGGCCCAGACCTTAGTAAGGCCTGCCGTTTAAAAATCCCGCTTCGCGTGGCGTCGTTCAAATATCAATGTCAAAGAAGAGAATACAATAACTATCAATGTGTGCGTCTCAACAAATCAGAGAGAAGTGCCGAACAAACAACTTCTTCTCTCCGGCCCTTGTGGGGGCACGGAGGGGGGCCTCGAGGCTTGGCCTCTTTACCCCGGCTTCAACTCGATGGGTACTCGACGACCCCTCGGTCCTTGGGTTGAGGCAAAAATGCTCTTTTGGTGCCGAAGAAACCATTCGACGGTGACGTTGAGAGAGAATGATTTTATAAATTTTCGGCGGTTTCAAATGTGAGTTTCGTGCGTTTTATAAGTAAAATACTTAAAAATCGCAATTTTAGGTATGTATCATCATTGTATAGCTATTTACTTACGCTATTACTCCAAAAAAAATACTGTAGCATGAACTTATATTTTGTGACGAATTAATAAAATAAAAATACCAGTGTCTCAATAAGGCTTATCAAAAAAAAATTGGTCTTATTAGATAATATTAAAAATAACTTTATATTTGTTTATTTACAGTGGAACATGGAAAAACATGGACCACCAACTGTTAAAAAACGAGCACCCTGGACATTCACACCAATAGAGAATGCTGTCAAGGCAGTGCAAAGATATAATTTGTCCCAAAATGCAGCTTCTTAACGGTTTACCCTTCTGATATCTGTGGTTTACACTTATCGACAGGGGCCTGGGGTCTGATTCCACTAACATAATCGTCTCACTATGACACTATTATCGCTTCATTATCGCGTAACAATCACCGCCATTGACACCGTTTGGTATTCTACTAACACGATCTTTTTTTTTATGCCATATCTATGACTAAGTATTACGATTATGATTACATGCCCCACCACATTTTTGATACGCTATTATAAGTCATAGAGATTGTAATCTTATGGTAAGAGAATACCAAATAAATTTACGTATAAATCTCTATCTCAATCGTATGGCGCCATTATGGCATTTTGTTTAAAAAATAGTGGAATTAGGCCCCTGGTTTTGTAACGGTTGTCATGAAGTTAAAATCATGGTCAAGCGGCAGTGCCATGATTGTGGCAAGTGGTATCATGAGCTCTGCGTGGGATTAACATATGAAGATGAAGATTTCACATGTCCAGGAGGCTGCTTATTAGACTGATTACGACTTAATTACTATTGTGTATGCATAAGAAAACCAAATACGGGTAAAATGTGATTGTTTAAATTAGTTTTAACACTGAAACGTTCCAAATTATTGTTGTTGGCGTTTTAGTATATTTTTTGTTGTCGATTATTTTTAATATTCTAGCTTTAAAATATTTGTCCTAATAAGGCCTATGTACGGCCCTATTTTGACCATATGGTCTAATAGAGGCCCAAAGAAAGGTTTTTTAAAAACTCCTCTAAGTTTGTAATAAACGTGATATTTACCGTCGATACTGTTGATTTTCGGGGTCTGTAGTTACAATGGGTGTACCGCAGGGATCTATCCTCGGTCCTTTTCTATTTTTAGTTTATATTAACGACCTGCCTCATCTTGTCAAGAATAATCACGAGATTGTAGGTATTGTTTGCTGATGATACTTCATTAATTTTTAAAATGAAACGACAAAACACTAATTACGACGATGTAAACAATGCAATCTCAAAGGTAGTTCATTGGTTTAGTGTCAACAATCTTTTGCTTAACGGAACCAAAACGAAATGTATTAGATTTACTCTACCTAATGTTAAACAAGTTAAGGCTGATGTAAACGTAAATGGAGAAACGTTAGAAATTATAGAAAGTACCGTATTCTTAGGAATCACCTTAAATAATAAACTTCAATGGGGCCCACACATAGATAAGCTATCGAAAAGACTTAGTTCTGCAGCATATGCAGTCAAAAAAATCCGTGATCTCACAGACGTGGATACATCTAGACTAGTTTATTTCAGCTACTTCCATAGTATTATGTCTTATGGTATACTGCTTTGGGGGAACGCTGCAGATATTAACACCATATTTGTGCTGCAGAAGCGGGCTGTTCGTGCCATCTATAAAATGGGTACCAGAGAATCCCTGCGTGATAAATTAAAAGAAATAAATATAATGACAGTACCAAGTCAATATATTTATGAAAACTTGTTGTATACTCATAAAAATATCAATAGTTTCCCAAAAAATAGCGATATACATAATGTAAATACTAGAAATAAACATAAACTCGCTGTACCCACAACTAGGCTGCATAAAATTAATGTATCTTTTAAAGGGCAATGTATACGCTTCTACAACAAAACCCCTACTGAGCTGCAAAAATTATCAGTAAATAAATTCAAACAAACTGTCAAAACTTTATTATGAAAAAAGGCTTACTATAAAATATCAGATTATCTAGAGGATAAAAAAGCTTGGGACGGATTTTGCTCCAACTCGAAAAATAACAACTAACAGGCTAAAGGTTTCTTCGTCGTTTCTTTACTTTAGTCTACATACCGAAGCGATCGAAATCAAAAATACCACTTTATTTCCGTGTCAGTGTATTTTTTAATATGATTTGACCTTTTCTAAGTGTACATTTATTGTATTTATTTATTGTATTTATAAAGCATTTTTGGGTTGACCCATGTCGAGGTGTGCCAAGGCCCACCTTACGAAGTTTCCTATATAAAATTGAAAATAATAAGAATTAATATCTTAATTTGTCTTTAGGTACTTCTGATTAATTTATTGAACTCAAACTCAAACTCAACAACATTTTTGAGTTTGAGTTTGAGTTCAATAAATTAATCAGAAGTACCTAAAGACAAATTAAGATATTAATTCTTATTATTTTCAATTTTATATAGGAAACTTCGTAAGGTGGGCCTTGGCACACCTCGACATGGGTCAAGTACCTACCTTAGTAGGCTTAACCTGCTTAGTTGCAAAATCTTAACGTACGCTGATAAATCATCAGCGTACGTATTATCAGTGTTTTATTATTTTCAGTATTATCAGTGATAATACTGCTCTCCTCATCATAGGCTGGGAATAGGAGTAATGCTGAAATGGCCCTATAGACTATCAAGAGTGGGTAATATTCTACGATTCAAAAATCTAATAAATTGACTGAATATTGAATTGTAAGAATTAGTTATATAAATCAGCGCCATCTGTTGTTGAACAGGTCAGCTTTTATTAGTTCAGCTACTTGACAATAGATGGCGTTAGTGACAATAGATTCGTGAACGGGATTTAAACGTAGGTACCTTACCTACTAGGTATCTGCTAGCTACTTTCAATAATAATTTTGAGGTTATTAATGACTAACAACTATGGAAATGTAAATGCTCAATGAAACTTCAATAAAGATAGTTACATGGCCGTTACCATTGCCACAGGACAGGAATGGCAAAGCGGCCAGGGACTGAGGGCCCTTTTTTGCTTTTATCATTTGAGGGTACCTGCCCATAATTCCCACACTGGGTTTGCGGGTTGGGGATCGCTGTACGATGATGGAGTTGGTCTGCAATGGGAGCTGCCGCCCCCGGCCATAACGGGAAAGGGTGGCACAAATTCTAAGCCAGCACTACTCAGCTAATCCTCAAATGATAAATTATAATAATACTAGCTGCGCCCCGCGGCTTCGCACGCGTTGTTCCTATGGTACGTGAAATAGGTGATTTTCATCCCACGAGAACTGATTTATGGGATAAAAAGTAGCCTTTCTTTGATTCCGAGATTAAATTTGCTGTGTGTAATTTCAGCCAGATCCGTTCAGTAGTTTTAGCGTGAAGGAAGAGGTAACAAACATCCATCCATCCATCCATGCATCCATACATCCATACATCCATACAAACTTTCGCATTTATAGTGTGATATTAGGTACAATGACAATTTAATTATTAGTTTAATATGTAAATTTTTTATTTAATTTGTTATCATGTACCAATTTTATTGCTGTGACTTGTAAATGATTTTACCTACCAATAAAATGACTATCTGGGGCCTACTCGGAAAAGGGAAATCGAAGTTTCGTTATCGTTGTCGTGATAAACCAACTCTCAGGTCGTTTGCACAAGATAAGCATTTGCATGAAAACGAATCAGAAACTTCGGTTTAATTTTTAAGAGTACGGGCTTTGACTATCTGTCTGAACTGAACTACCTATGTTTATTTAAAAGTTGACGGTTGACTATTATCTCATGTTCAGTGGTAGAGTCTGTTCGAAATGAGAAGACTCGCGGGAATTGAGGGCGCTCGTGTGCCAATTGACAACTTTTGGTTGCGTTGACTACACTACTGGGGCCTAATTCCACTATTTTTAAACAAAATGCCATAATGGCGCCATACGATTAAGATAGAGATTTCGCCGTAAATTTATTTGGTATTCCAATACCATAAGATTACAATCTCTATGACTTATAATATCGTATCAATAATGTTGTGGGGCATATAATCATAATCGTAATAGTCATAGATATGGCATAAACAAAAAAATATTGTGTTAGTAGAATACCAAAAGCTGTCAATGGCGGTGATTGTAACGCGATAATGAAGCGATAATATTGTCATAGTGAAGCGATTGTGTTAGTGGAATCAGGTCCCTGCTCTGTCATTGCAGTACGACTAAAAGTGTTAGTTCACCGAAACGCTACTCTTCTCATTTTGAACAGACTATAGACGTGGTTATCACTTAAAAAAAATAAAACTCGTCTTAAAGTAGGTAGGTACATACAAAATATTCAAAAGAATAGGTCATTTCTAAGTTGGTACAACCAGTTTTTTACAAAAATCAAGTTTAATCTAATTTACATACAAAATAATTAAGCTCTATAAATGGCAAAAACGAGAATTGATCTCTTCCTTTGCGCTTAGGTACGAAGTTAGAGTAATTTTGTTTAGGTAGGTAGGTATAGTATAGCTAGCTTTATCGTATCCATTTTGAATGGAGCATAAACGTAAACAAACCGCCCATACTTAACCTAAAATTCACTTTGTTGGCGCGTCCTTTTATACGTAATTTACATTACTGGTCGATTTTAGATCCTCCCTTCAATAAAAATTGCTTACCATATCTGAAACTCGACGCCAAGCAAGTGAGATTTTGGTTTTTGTGTCTTCTTTGTTTACTAACATGCTTCATTCAAAATAGATAAACTCATAGTTATATTATCTGTGTTAGATTAGAGGTATAGTTTATTTTAAACTTTGGGTAATTAATTAATTATTTTTCGGGATGTTATTTGATTTCTTTAGTCTTACTTAGGTATCCCACCTAGGTAGGTGCCGTGTTGCCGGCTTAGAATTTGCAGCACCCCAACTCTTCCCAAACTCCCTACTCTTCTTCTGCGCAAAACAAAATCTACCACCGAACTGCGATCCCCAACCCGCAGGCCCAGCGTGGGGATTATGGGCCTCACGAGATAACAGCCAATGGTTATGTATGCCTGGGACCAATATTGGCCAATAGGCTGTTGATGTGAGGAATAAATAGCCAAAACAATTTTTAATAAAACAGAATATTGTTTTTAAGTTAATTTTATTCTTTAAAACTATTTTATTCTTAATTATACATACCTAATTACTAGAGGATTTAACTAAGTCCTGTAGGTACTTATATTTAGCCTAAAATATAATACTAAATAGCTAAATACCTTCAAGGTGCTTACAAAAGTTTATAAATAATTTACACCAACTTAGCGTGTTCTATTAACATATCACAAGCTTTATGTTGTTTTAGTAAGTCCGTAGGGATTTTTGTGAAATAATCTGATAGAATTTAAATGATAACTAAGTTCGCTACATAAATACTCATCATTTATGCCTCTTTTAAATAATACTTGTCAATGCTGATTTTAATTAATATGTTGAAATCAAAATATAATATAGCTCGTCTTGAGGACACATCCGGCTGTTACTTAAGATCAGTTGAGCTACCTGTAGATTTATTCATTACGGATATAAGCGGGTTTACTACGATCCTTATTTGAGTTGAAAGAATACCAGCTATTCAACGGTTACATCCGCAATGAATTCGTCAAACTACGATAGTTTTTATAGTAAAATACATGTAGATTAATTACAATAGTCTGCAGTTAGGTCAATTGTTTCAATAGTAAATACTGATTATCTCGTTGTTTTAGAATTTGTTAAATTAATAATTTAGTCTTTTGGAATGTCAAACTGTCAAACATTTCGATTACTTAATCGATTCCTAACTATTCATACATTCTTATTTTATATAGTTTTGATGTCAAATAGAAGATAACTTATCAATTTGGAAAGCTATCGTCTATTTGACATTCGTAAATTTAGCAAATTTTTATCTAATTCTAAAACAACAGAATCGACACCAGTATCTCTAATATGCTCAGTAACCTGATCAATATCATTAATATGCTCAGTGACCACCGTGATCAGATCAATGATCAGGTTAATGATCATAATAATGATCACATCAGGTACTGATGTGATGACTGTACACGGCAGTTGTTTAGGTTATTAAAAACTACATTGCTTAGTAACAATTTTCTTCAGATATTTTTAATTGCATACTAGCTTTTTGAATAAAAACCAAGGCTTTGATAAAAACAAAGGAACAAAGCTATAATTTAAAAAAAGTTAAACGTTCGCTCAGCCCCATAAAGCAATAAAATTTATGTGCCAGAACGACGCGATCAAATTATAACATAAAATCGACATTCTATCGTAATAGAAGAAGTATTCGGTGATGATTTAGCGAATTTTGAAGGACAGAGTCATAAAAAACTTGGTATACCAACTTGTTCAACGACTTAAATCGTTAGATACGCCCTTACACCAAAATCTGTGGCATTTATCTTTAAAAAATGTCAACACACGCACACTACGAGTTTAAAACACTATAAACCGACTTCCATTATATGGTTTTGTCATAAATACCATTGTCAGAACTGGAACATATTGAAATGGTACCACAGGTCCACAGGGGAAGCATCAGCGTTCAAATAAAAAAACTATCATCAAAATCGGATCACACATTTTTGAAGTCGGTTAAAATACATCACAAAGTTCACAAAGCATTGATTCCAAATGAGCGAGCTATCTTATGTACAGAGAAATACATAAGATAGCTCATTTGGAGTCAATGATTAATGGCAACAACACTGCGGAACTATTTATCTCGCTTCCCTACTACCAGTCAAATAACCAATTAGAGTAATTCCCGCGCTCTCCCGTGATTCGCTAGCAAAAGCACTAATATAATAACGTCATTGTTCGTTAGTCGATTTCGAGTTTCCGGAACGCGCCTGCCGTCCCGTAGATATCCGAATCTGAGATAGGTTGAGGGGCTCTTTGGCAGACTTCGTTGATGTTCCTGATGAAGTCTCGGACCTCGTCGATTCTGGTCCTCCACTTCTTGGTCAGTACTTCTATTGATTCCTCTTCACCGCCCCATTCGACGGGCAGTACTCGGGCTGGAATGTGCTCGAAGAGCTCTTCTACTTTTGCGTGGAGGTAGTACTGAAACAAAAAATACTGATTGAAGCATCGATGAAATAAGTGAACTCACTAATTTGGAATCAGTGAATTCTGTGATTGCACAATAATTATCAATATTAACAGTTAGGTTTATTGACAATAACACTAATTTTATCTACTCATAGTGTGCGGGCGTTGGCTTCAGAGACAATGCCACAGTTTTTGGGCGTAAGGGCGTATCAAACAATTTAAATCTTTTTATTGAAGAGACGTCATACGTATGTTTGTAGTTCAGTGGACGAAGGAATAGTTTTCCTTGCGTCGGTGTCTACCACGAGTTGTCACAGTTAAATCGCCTGACGTTACTTCGGTAGTTACGTAAATACGTAGTTATATTATGCGACTCATACTGCGCATTTTAGTACGCAACTATCCACTAGAGGCGCTTTAGAACTTTCCATAAATTATCTTTACTACAGTCGCTACTGTGAAAACTCATGGTAGGGTAGACAGACACAGTGGCTCGGCGTCGATACTCGGCTCGCTCGACTCAATACAGTCGTCTCGATACCTATATAGTAAACATCCAAACTTTCGCATTAATAATATTAGTAGGATATTAGGATGAAGGCGTGACGTTGTATGAAATAACATTACATAACCTAATCTGTGACGTTTTTATGTTGAGATGACACTTCTGTATTTGGAAGGATAGTCACTTTTATACTAATAGGGTCGATGGCCGCTCAGATTTGTTATCATACCGTGTCCATTTTGAATGAAGCATTTAGCATTTTTTAATGTATATTATGGTCATAACCAAACCGCCCATACTTAACCTATAATTCACTTTGTTGGCGCGTCCTTTTATACGTTATTTACATTACTTGTCGATTTTAGATCCTCCCTTCAATAAATATTGCTTACAATATCTGAAACTCGACGCCAAGCAAGTGAGAATTTTGAGCTAGTAGGTAGGTTAGGTACTCTGTCTGTATTTATAATTTCCTAAGTCACCAGGACAGGAAGTATCAAAATCCGCTATTTTTGGTAACAACTGACACGTCCAATTCTAAAACGGTATCGGAAACCTATTTTATTTATTGCAAGGTCCTTCCTAGTGATGGTACCCGCCTACATGATGGCATTAGTTAGCCCGACCAAATTTATCTTATTATAAGAATGAAAAATATTTAGGAACAATTCCGCGAATATTTTTCATTTACTAAATATTTTTCATTCTTATATTTACAATGGATTTCCGCAAAGTTACGCCTGAATCTATTATTTGTCTTTAAAAAAATCCTCATTAAAAAGTTTACTTTTCAGGGAGTGACATAGGCTATATTTTATCCCGGAATTCCCACGGGAACGGGAACTACGCGGATACCGCGAGGCGCAGCTAGTAATAAGCTAGCTGCGCCTCGCGGTATCCGCGTAGTTCCCGTTCCCGTGGGAATTCCGGGATAAAATATAGCCTATGTCACTCCCTGAAAAGTAAACTTTTTAATGAGGATTTTTTTTTAAATCGGTTCAGCAGTTTCGGAGACTATAATTAAATCTAATATTGGTATAGAAGTATACATAGATGAGGAATATTCGAAGATCCATAAACTAGTTTGTGATACCTATAATTAGCTTTTTTAATGCCTCTGTAATAGTTTTATTTAAATAGTTTAGGCAGTGATGCGAGAACAAGTTTGGCCGCTAAAAAATACAACTTCGCATTCTGCTTATAAAAAATAAAACTATTACAGAGACATTAAAAAAAAGCTTGTGATAAGTACTCACCTATTCTAAAAATCTACCCCTTCATCTAATTACGCTTAGCAACGAGTTACTCAAGTAACGCTTTAGAATTGTAAAGGTTAACAACGTTTCTAATACAACTTTATTAGCTTGTTAAATAAATATTTCAAGGACAAACTTAACCTCTCCTTTTCAATCTGAAGCGGAAATTGAATAATTGCATTAATAGCTGCTCAAAAAATTTGCATGTTGTGTGATGTCCAAAATATTCAAGCTCCTACGATTTACGAGTAATATCTTAAACATTTAAACGAGCAATTCTTGTATTATATGTTATACATATATATATGTTATACATATAGATCAGGATTATATATATGTATATAATCCTGATCTCGGAAACGGCTCCAACGATTTTCATGAAATTTAGTATACAGGGGGTTTCGGGGGCGATAAATCTAGCTAGGATTTTTTTTTATCGTATTCAATTGACTCTTCCTGACATCTTTTGGCGAATAGTAGTACTATTTTATTCGTGTTTTCAATAATGAACTTTATCCCAATCACCTTAGGAATTAAAGTGAAAAATATCACTCTTCCTGCCATCTATTGGCCAATAGTAAGTACTACTATAATGTCTAATTAGCACAATTTACCAAAAGTAAGGCGTAACGATTAAAATATTTGCCTAACTAATTTATTATATTAGGCAAATATATTAATCGTTACTCCTTACGCCCTTATGCTCTATGCTTGTGCCCAACTTTACAATTAACCTTTGTTAGATAGCATAATAAGTAGTTTTTCATTATTAAATACTGACGAATGTTATTCTTAGTGTGTGTTTATTAAGGTTTGAAAGTAGGGTATCGGGACGTGGTCATGACGTCTCCTTCTTGTTTAGGATTTGATTAGTTACCTGTTCGCCCGACAGAGGCGCTGCGCTGTACCAAATTGTATGGATAAATTAATTTTGTTTTAAAAAACTATGAACCGACATAAATTTTTATAGTTTTTTCATGAATTTTCATGGATCCTATTGTCAGAACTGAACACAGCTTTCATATAAAAAAAGAATCAAGAAGATCGGACCACCCAGTCAAAAGTTCTGAGGTAACAAACATAAAAAATACAGTCGAATTGATAACCTCCTCCTTTTTTTGAAGTCGGTTAAAAAGGTGACGTTACGATCGCGTCTCGTTACTAGAACCGAAAGAAGCACATAATTAAAAAGATTACTTTATTTCCGTGTCAGTTGAATTTGATAATTTGACCTTTTACGAGTAAGTGGTTCGTATTCGTACATTTATTGTAATTAATTAATTATGCATCGATCAGATATTCCGCGGGCCGGCGAAAACTTTGATTTATTGAATTTTCAATTGTACTGACGTCATATCTTTGACTAGCAGCGCCTCGAGGTTTCACCCGCGTAGTTCCCGTTCCCGTGGGAATTCCGGGATAAAATATAGCCTACGTCACTCCGTCTGAAAACTTAGTTTTCTAGTGGTGAAAGATTTTTTTTTAACCAGTTGTTTCGGAGCCAATTCAATACAAACAAACAATCAAATGTTTCCTCTTTATGATATTAATAGGTACTTATAGAAGTATAGAAGAACTAAGCTTCTTCGTAGCGTCATAAAGACTCATCCCTTACTTCTCCTGTACTTATAAAGAAAACAAATGAGACTTAAGTAGAAAGATATACCCATTAATTCAATATTCGAGTAGGTACTCTTACTATTTACCTTATATATGAATAAAGATATGTCTTTTAAATTCGTGGCTAAAACCTGTAGGTATATTTGTATGAAGATAAACAAGCATTTTCAATATTCATATCTATTCTGCGTCAAAGTTAACAAAACAATTTACGCCATAATGCTAAGCGATATTGGTAATATTTATGTATAGTTAAATAATAAGTTAATAAGGGAAATCCATATTCAATCGTTATAGATGGAAATACTTGTTTGCACATACCAAATCAACACAACATGTAAAAAGTCTAGTGAAATTGTACAACATTTAATGTTCATTTTAATGTTCTCGTTTAATTATATAGATAATTAGTTTAGTTTGGTATATAAGTTATAGATAATTAGTTTAGTTTGGTATATAAGTTATCTGTTTAGTTTTTTATATTTTTTTTATTCTGTTACTTAGTTGGAGCGAC
This sequence comes from Eupithecia tripunctaria, assembly GCA_955876795.1. NCBI lineage: Eukaryota > Metazoa > Arthropoda > Insecta > Lepidoptera > Geometridae > Eupithecia > Eupithecia tripunctaria. Next base: position 11,444,114 of record OY041620.1, read on the forward strand.
ATAATCGCAATGTGATTAAATTAAAAAAAAAAAACTACCATAAGCAGTACTTTTGTATGTGACTTTGCTCACATCTATTTTTGTAATTTAGGTAGGTACTAGGTAGATTTGGTTTTTATTTGTTGTTGACACGTAAGGGTTTGAGTGTCAATTTTTATTTTAAAATGTTAAAATTAAAAAGTGTCACAAATGTTCTGAATATTGTGATGTGGCCGAAAGACGAGGGGTGAGTTTTTTGACGTTTAGTAATGAATAAGACTTGATCGTGACGTCGAAATAGGCCCCTCTGGTGTAAAGGATTATAAAGCACTTTTTGATATTTAGATGTTTCTCAAAGCACCATTATTATTATTTGAACTTACCTCCAAACGCATTAGCTGCAATTATTAATGCAATAGGACCTTCAAAACCAATTTCAGACACATTCGGGCGTATGCTACATCTATAATGATCCCGAAATGGCCCTTAACGGGGCCGTAATCGGATGCAATAAATATTACAACGATGATAATGATACCTGCTGGGCCAAGCGAGCGAGAACAAGCGAAGGCCAACGAAAGAACGCAATAGAACCATGGAGAGTTCATTGTGAAAGAAAGCAAGCCCAAACGAGGGCGGCCTCCGTTCGCCTTCAGTCATGCACTGGTGGCTACGTACCTGTAGCTACATCAAAGAAAAATACGCTACGAACGTACCGATCGTAGAGTAGATCGGCATCTAGAGATCACAGATGTTTAGAGTACTCAAAAACAATACTGCTGGGTAGGTAAGGTACGTCTTCTCGACCGCTGACCATTACCATTTAGTTCAGAGCCTACATTATAGCATTAGAGTTCCTACTCTAATGCTATAATGTAGGCTCTGAACTAAATGGTAAATGGTAGAGTTCCTACTCTAATGCTATAATGTAGGCTCTGAACTAAATGGTAATGGTAACGTAAAAATCACAAATTCTTGATGTACCTTCCTAGGTACATCAAGAATTTGTGATTTTTACGTCTCATTTTTATAGACTGCGGGCAATCGGACATTGCTGGAGCAATGTCCGAAAAGCTATCGCGATCGTCGAATCCCACTCAATTGCATTCGCTCACTCGCTCTTACAGCTGTGTGGTGCTGGCTTAGAATTTGCACCACCCCAATTCTACCCGTGGGTGTCGTCAGAGGCTAAGGGATATCCACCGGGGGGCGGGCAGCAGCGCCCCTTGCAGAACAAATCTTCCACCAAACTGCGAACCCCAACCTGCATGCCCAGCGTGGGGATTTTAGGCATCACCCCCATGAGGTAAACGCCAATAAGGCGTTTATCAGGGGGGGGGCCTGCGTCCAGCAGTGGACCGATACAGGCTGATGAGGTTGAGGTTGAGACTCAGGTCTGTATGTACCCACAGCGTTTTATAAAATTACTATTGTCTTATTGTCCCACGGGAATGGGGTATCCTATGTCCGTCTCCTGGTTCTAAGCTACCTCCCCCATTGATTTAAAAAGGGAAAATAGGTTACGTTCTCCCAGCGCTTACTCAAAAATTGGCATGTGTTACAACTACACGCAAACACATACGCTCACAGTTATATTTCCAGTCCTGTGCAATACAAAGAAGAACAAAGACGGAAAGACGTATCTAGGACCGAAGTGAGACTGAGACAACAATATTTCACGCGAATCACGACCGACCGTGCCGCCGCCGGTCAGACGGTGACTGATGTGGGAGAACACAATTTTACACAATTTGAAGTTGCCACTTTCGAGCAACCAGTACCTCATCTTCGTTTTTAATAAATCAATGACCTCCCCGCTAATTTTCAGCCAAATCGGTTCAGCCGTTCTTGAGTTATAAATAGTGTAACTAACACGACTTTCTTTTATAAATATAGATTAAGGTTCTTACCCGTCTCTTAATCTTCTCATTCACGAAGCTCCTCATGAGCTGCAGAGAGGAGGCTATGAATGTGGAGCCCACCACGTGGATCCTCTTCAGCCGCTGAGGGTACGCAGCCTGAGCCAGCTGGATACCACGTCTGATGGAGCCAACTGCTAGTGCTACGCGACCGGCGATCGAGGCTCGGACTTCTGAACACTGGAAAAAGAACGTCAGATATTTTTATCATGCTAAGTCATCGAGTTTTTATAGTACCTACGTATATAAACTCTATGTGCTAAGTGTAGTGTACGTACCTATTCTATGACTATAGACTATTAGTATTGTCTATGGCTATGGCTATGGCTTAAATAAATGTGCGTTTATGGTTTCGTGCACTGCCGGCCCGGCCATGTTGCTTTGCATCGGGGATGGGAGAAAAAAGAAAATGGCGGATTTGTAATCAGTTGATTAAACACAATATGAAAATTATTTAACGAAAGAAAAGGCAGTATGGCCCTAATATGGCTTTAGCCCAATTTGTCCAATAAAACAAAGATATTTTATTCTTATTCTATTCTTTTATTGTACATGTCACGAAAACGTCTAAATACTATCGTCAAATAGACGCGCCCCAGATTGAAATTTTGAGTAATATGTTGTTTTAAGAAAATCTGAAATAATTAGAAGCAACACCCTATATGCAAATATGACTTTGTAGGACTTTAGGAATGAATTATTTTTAAGCAACTTCAAAAAAGAAGGTTCGGCAATTCGACTGTTTTTATAAGTTTGTTAGGTACCTCAAAATTTTTGACTGGGTGATCCGTTTTTGATGATTCTTTTTTATTTGAAAGCTAGTGCTTCCCGTGTGGTCCCATTTTTTGTTGTTGGCCCAGCTCTGACAATGGCATCCACGAGAAAACCATAAAATTGAAGTCGGTTTATAGTTCTGTTAAACCAAACCCAATTATTTTATCAGTGATATTATTATTATTCAAAATTTGAACTTGGCATAATTAATTTTGAATGACACACCTACATATCGCAATACGATGCATAGTAAATTTTTATTAAAAAAAAATTAAAAAAACGCGTGAGAGCTGGTTTACAAAATATCCATCCTGCCATCCAAACTTTCGCATTTATACCTATTTTATTGGTGACAGTTCAAGAACTTTGTGCATTGAAAACCAACCGCTGCTGCGTATTCAGTCAAAGTTTAGGTTGATTTCTGGGATTTATTAATAATTAGATTTCTTAAAAAATTACGCATAGTGTAAAACTATAATAACCTAATATCTTTATAAATAATATTTAAAATACAGGAAATAATAGATGCCACCGTCAGCCAAACAAGTTCTAATATAGAGTTAATATATTTTAGATCATCATCAAAATAGAGTTGTTTTTTTGCGGCCGAGCATGTGGAAAAGTTTTCGTAAATAGCAACATTAATGCCACCTCCTTAACCCCTTGACGGCTAATGATTCCAATCCGAACCAACAAAAATACTAGAATGTTTGCATCCGTCTACGGCTAATGGTGCGGATTTGAACCATCGTACTACAGGTCATTTAAAACCTTTTCACAAGGGTATAGAGTCGATTATAGCATGGGAATTTTATATCTATCTGTTGTTTAGAGAATGAACTGTAAAATAAGCCCGCCATTCATTAGTCAAGTGCTATTTAGTTGTGACAAAAACAGTTGTGAAGTTGCCCTCCACGCACGCGGTTCCAAGTTTTGTGTTGTTCTGATTTGTGTGATTATTTGGATTTTCAAGAGATAAGTGCTGAATATTATTATGTAAAATGCTATTATTTCTTGTTCTATGCTAATAATAAAGCTGCTAAGATGTTAGATATCCCGAATTCAGTCATAATAATTGATTATTTCAAACTGAAATGCGCGCATCTGATTTCATAGTTTATGGTGTAATTTCTGTATCAATGGGCTTGAAATCAATAGAAATAGGTCATAATTATATATTGCATCGGTAATCACGATAATAACTACAAAATAAAGTCATAAAATCCTACGAAATTGTAAGGGAATTTTTCAGGCTGTGAGTTCACGAAATCAGTCGGAGATCACTAGTCCTGCGAGCAATTTTGCGACAGCAAATAATCGATTTCATTTTGGATTTTTTAGTTAATTTTTATTATAAACTATCATGAAAAGGAGGTTTGGTGGAAAATATGGTTCCTTCTTAGTGCCGGGGTAGATATTCTAGCCTCAAAATCGAGCCGAGAATGAGAGAAAATTACCTTGACAAAAAACTCATCTATTTTGACTTAGTGTTTGAAAATCAATATTTATAACTTTAAAAAAATTGTATATTTGTCACCTATCGGATAGGTAATATATTTCTCATCAGAACTACATTTACAGAATACAAATCGGTTCAGTACTTAAGATTTTATGATAAGTTTATCAAGTGGTCTCGCCGGGCTGGCGCCGTGAGGCAAAAAAGAGGTGTTCGAGTGGCGGTAACATATCGCGCGCGCTTGCTCGCACTGACAACTTCAAAGGGTTAAACAGGTTTTTTTTTTCTACAAATAACTTCAGTAGTTTATTTTAACTAGCTTATTACGTAACGTCAACCTCTCGTGGGTTAATTTTACGCACTATTTTTGTTTTATGGGTTTTTTGTTATCGTTTTAAACAAGTTTAGGTTAAGTATTTGCGGATTATTTACATACATTCTACAACGGCTGTGAATAGGTCATGTATATTTGTTTTGCTTAACCAAGTCTTTTATGGAAATAAAACTAGGACAGCTCTGCCTTACATGATACGCAAAAATAACACAGCAAATGAATTCATTAAAATTGCTTACCTAAATAAAATATATAAGTACCTTACCTACCTCTACCGACTGCTAATCTCTGACTATAAAATAAATATATTTTATTCTTATTCTTCTTCTATAATAAATATTGAATCGAAATGAGTGTTTTTAGTTATTTATTTCACGTAATAAGTTAGAAGGTATTATATTATCTATGCTATTGTATTGAAAATGATTCCCAGGTGGTCCCATAGAAATTTGATTCCCGAGGAATTAGTAGTGTACATGCGTAAATCCCGTAAAACTTAGGTTAATAATTTTCCCAATCATTGGTAACTAACGGTGTCCATGGCAACGGCCGTAAACAAGGGACCATAGGTACCTAGAAAATCAAATTACAAAGTTGACGGATATCGGATTGCATAAAAAGGATGACTGTTCTTTCAATGACCCTTCTATGATATTATTATGACTTTTATTTCATAAAGATCCGAAAACTAATCCAATGTACCATTTAGTGAATGAAGCAACGCACGTTTGCAGTAAGGTTTTTTACGATCAGTGTGTCTACCATGAGTTTTGACAAACTATACTCGATAGCGACTGTAGTTAAAAAAATGTATGGAAACTGCTAAAGCGCCTCTAGCGGATAGTTGGGTACTAAAATGGTAGGCCTTTCTTTCATTCTTGTTTCATCCATGTGTCATGTACATGAAACAATTTGAAGAATTTGAAGATTTTTTAAAACAAACCCAATTTTCTTCTGAATTCTGACAAGGGGTGAGTCACGCTTATATTTCTAAACGGGGTCCTGCAAAAAACAGGACGTTGCCATCGGAAAGGGTAATGTAATGAAACCCGCCTTCGGAAATGAAAAACCCCTAAAACAATTGCGTTCACCTAAAAACTACTGAACAGCCTGGAACTATTGTTTGTGGAGGTCTGCGTCCACCGCTGGACGCAGACCTCCATAAGCGCCTCATTGACATATAAATCATGGCCCAATGCCCATAATCCCCGTGCTGGGCATGCGAGAATCCCAGTTAGATAGATACTAGTATTGTTCCACTGCCCGCCTCCGGTGGATATCGCCTCTTACCACCCCTGCGGGAAGAGTTTTGGAAATTCTAAGCTGGCCATGGCCATACAGCTATAAAGAAACGCTCACCTCATAAATAAAGACATCACCAGCGATCAACTTCTCATCATACATTCTGGCGTCGCTGACGAGGAGGATGGCTCGCACCGCAGCCGCCACGTCAGCGGAGCTCTCAGGGTAGTTGGGCCTCACTCTGATGATAGTCACTCGGAGCCCTTCGTCGGTCAGCTTCGGCAGGGTCAGGATATCTCTGGATGCGACAAGTAAAATACTTTTTATGTTGGATAATTAATAATAATAAATAATGCTGGACAATTCACACAGCATTATCTAGCCCCAAGCTAAGCAGAGCTTGTGTTATGGGTACTAGATAACTGATATACATAATACAATACACTACATAGATAGATATTTTTTATTATAAATAGAAAACATCCAGAACGCCCTGAACAAATATCTGCAGATCGTACAAATATTTGCCCCGAGGCGGGAATGGAACCCGCATTTTCGCAGCATTATACTATACAGGGTGCCAACAGTATCAATGAAAGGGGGTGATTCTGGACCCCGAGGGGATAAACTGATTTTTAGAGAATACCTACCGATTTTTTTAAATTATCATAAATTTTTTCGTTTCTTGCAATAGTTGGCAGATTTTTTTCTTCCTATTTGTGTCCCTTTACACGCACTCTTGCATTATTTAACAATATCTGGATGATTAGTGTTTAAGTTGATTAGGATAAAGTTGATTATTGAAAACACGAGTAAAATAGTATAACTATTCGCTAATAGATGTCACGTTGAGTCATTTTGATTACGATAAAGTTGATAAAAAATTATTGAAAACATGCATAAAACAACATTTTCTTAAAATGAATTCTAGCTACATCGATTTATCGCCCCAATTGCTCGTTTAAATTTATTAGATTACAAAATGTTTCAATTTCATTGAAACATTAGCAAAAACGGTGTTTTATCATGCAATTATTACAAATAAATCTTTGAAATTTCAGAACAATAATATTAATTATGTTAGAATTCACGCAAAAACACAAATATGATCAAACGTCTCTAGGTAAATAATAACATAACAGTAAAAAAGTATGAAATTAATAAAATCGTAGAACAAACATGATGAAACCTTGATGTCTCTTTCTGCAACCCTTTCCGTGGCATGTGTGTGGCCCTGTGTATAAGCCCTTGAATAAGTGTACCACAGAGTTGACCAATTACATTCGGCCATCTCTGTTTCATGCAACCATATCTGTACACTAGACAAAATCGATGTGGAATGTTGGTATAAATGAAGCATATAGTATATATATAATATATATACAAGTAAACCTACGTATCGGAAAATATTAATTAATGGATGAATTAATCACTGTGGTATTGTCACTGAATCATATGGTATTAATTTTATACGCATTTACGTGCAAAGCATTTTTTATTGTTTGAAGTAATTTCTAGAGATTATGATCGCGTTATAACACTTAATTGTCATGAATAATCATCTAATGACCAAGTGAATTGTTAGCACTTAGAATAATAACTATGAGGAAGCATTTTCCAGAGGATATTGTTGTCTTATCTTCTTGGAAAACTGAATTATTTAATTCTGAAACCGTCCATAATTCCTTAAATGCAATTAAGGAAATTGGAAGCAGAGCGGTGAGTCTATTTGACGTAGGTATCGAGACGTGATGGCGACGACTGCTTTTTCCATACAATTCGGTACAGCGCAGCGCCTTTTTTTTGTGCGACCAGAGGCCTGACGACTCAAAAGAATTAGTTTCAAAATTAAATTAGATTAACAATTTAGCTTACAGACAGTTCGCAAGTATTTTTTATTTAGTCAATCAAACAAAAAATTACAAAAAATCAACGGGACCTTACTAGCCCTTGAGGGCTTGTGTAGCATCTCGGAACTGTAACTACATCTTCATATTTTTTTGATTATTCGACAAATAAAAAATTCGTATCTTCTGACGTTTTTCTGACAGACTAATTATAATTTTTTAGTTGGCGGGCCTTTTCCGCAAAATCCTTACAAAAAGGAAATCCAGTCTCGTTACTAACGCAATCTTGTATTTTAACAAAAAGTTATCAAACTTAACATCGAGTTAGAATCCTACTAACTCGATGAAATTTAATTATAAATTTTTGTTCAGGGCGTTCTGTTTTCTATGTGTAGTTAGTTTCGTGGAAGGTTTCGTGTAAGTATATCAGTTATCTAGTAGGCATAACATTAGCTCAGCTTAGCTTGGGGCTAGATAATGCTGTGTGAATTGTCCAACTTTATTTATTACTACTACTATGCTACACCCCGCGGCTTCGCACGCCTATCCCACGGGAACTGATTTATGGAAAAAATTAGCCTGTGTTATTCCAGGCCTAGAACTACCTGTATGCTAAATTTCAGCCCGATCAGTTCAGTAGTTTTGCGTGAAAGAGCGACAAACATACATACAGACATGTTTACAAACTTTCGCGTTTATAATATTAGTAGGATTATTATTTTAAGTGTATCTTTTTTTTAACGGTAAATAGACCTTCGTTTGACCGCAATCTAACCTATGGAAAGCGAAGATGCGGCCGACCGACGCGACGGTGTATCACGAATGTCTAGAAGATACCTATTCATATTCACCCTTGTACCTACTATTTCATACAAAAACTAAGATGTAGTCAAGATTTTAAAATTGTAAACATATTAACTATACGTAATTTATATAAATTATCTTGCTTGTAGCAGTTGTAGCGAGGCTCGAGGGGTCAACAGCGAGCGATGCAAGCTTGTTGTCAAACAGGCTTGTCCAGATATCTCGTTGGATACTAACATTACTAACTGTATACAAAGGTTCCATCTATTTTGCATTTAAACTACCTATACTTACGTACATTCTTTAGATTATGTAATGGATTAAATGTGGGTAATTTAATTAGCTCATATCTATTTTTTTTTGCTCTTATTTCGATTGATTGCTTGTACTTAATTTAATGTAATTTTATTGTGTGAACTGTACCTACTACATATTTTGCTTGCTCATATTTTACACCTGCTCATATTTTATTTTATTTTTGCTCTTATTTCGATTGATTGCTTGTACTTGTAATATTTAATTTAAAGTAATTTTATTATGTGAACTGTACTACTACCTACTATGTTATTTTATAAAATATTATCTTGAAATTTGTGTAAGTGTATTTTAATGTGTCTATGGACTTAAAATACAAAAAAAATGTTTATTTTTATCTTTTATAGTGTTGTCTGTTGATACATCAGCACAATAACGCACATAACTCTTGCGTACTTTGGTACCAGATGGTGCTGTGTGGATTTACAAGCATTAGATAATTATTATAATCACTTATTAAATAAGAGCTGGTTAATATCTGGCGCAGCCCGAGATCTGCGGGGGCAGCGCATCACCATTATAATATAGCGCGGGGCAATGCAGGCAGCATCTCTGTTTGCAACATTGTGCAGTTAACTCAAATAAATACTAGTTCTTTATTTTTTATTTTATTACATACCTACAAATATAAACTAATGCTATGTCTCCGTGTCCCTAGGTTGTAATGTAGGAAAGGCACATAAGGACAGAGCGCTATAGCACTAATTCCCCTAGTGAGTGGCCTATGTCCAGCTGTGGACTAATAAAGGCTGATGATGGTGATGATATTATGATACGTATTGTATTGGGTTCACTCACACCACCGAGATTACATCATACTAATATTATAAATGCGAATGTTTGGATGGATGGATGTTTGTTATTTCTTCACGCCAAAACTATTGAACGGATCGAGCTGAAATTTTGCATACTCGCTAGAGCTGGAATAAAATATACTTTTTACCCCATCATAAATCAGTTCCCATGGGATAGCAATAATTATATTATATATTAATTATATACCTTTAAAAGTCTCCAACATAGCTTGCAAACTATAATTTTTTTATGTTTTTATAATTTTCTATAATGTTTTTTAGTCATAGATATTTAAGACTTACATGAATTTACAGATGACGTTTAGCGGGGGCTCGTTCAAGGACCGATGCTCGTATAGATCCCGATGGCGAGCGCGAGCGAGGCAGAATGCCTCTAGCTTGCTTCTCGCTCTCTCCATATCCATCCGGCAACCGCACACGAACAGCTCCAGAACGTTTGAAGCTGTGTAACAAAAATACATAATACATAAATAATTATTTCTCAAACAATAGTTACATTGTGACGTAAATGTTCTTAAAGTAAATAAGCGCTTTCTTTAGAAGTAGTTAGGTACCAATACCAACAGAGCATTCCCAATTACCTACGTACATACGGCCCTTTCCCAAGGCCGTGCAGTTCTGCACGAGCACGACACGAACGGTTTTTTACTGGCTCTCACAAAAATCTTTGGTACACATTTATCATTTGCATCCTTTTTTCTGTATGTTATGTACTTATTAGGTAGGTACTGTTTTTTGCAGCGTAAACTACTAACCGGGAGGTTAGTAGTTTACTTGTTTCAATACTAACTGTCACACCGAGTACCATATTTACTTACGGTATCCTTATTACGTATATCTAAACCACTCCAACGGTTTTCATGAAATTTAGTAGGTGTACGGGGGTTTCGGGGGCGATAAATCGATCTAGCTAGGATGAATTCTTAGAAAATGTCATGTCATTCGTGTTTTCAATAAACTTTCATCAACTTTATCGTAATCAATTGACTGTCCCTGACATCTATTGGCGAACAGGAATAACTACTATTTTATTTGTTTTTTCTCTAATGAACTAAGTATATGATGATAATCAACTTAAACATTAAACTGAAAAATATGACTCTTTCTGATATCCTATTGGCGAATACCTACTATAAATTTCTAACAAACAAAATTTACCACAAAAACGAGGCGAAGCTCGGTCATCCAGGTACTTTAACTTGAGAATTTGACATTATTCTCCTCACACTGCATGATATTTTGGTGTACCTACTGTTTTTCAAACACAATTGTATGGTTGTTTCTGAATAAAATGATTTATGATCCTATAATAGTTGATTTTGTTTTAAAAAACTAAGCACAGCAATGATTTTTGCGGGATTTTTTTATTTGGAATATTAAAAAAAACCGTTCCCGCAGCACTGGGTGGCCGTGGGAAAAGTCTGTAGTTAATTGTAACTTAAACAAAAACTAATTCATTCATTATGTAAGTACGTTTCGGCATTAAGTTTCAGTCGTTAAGGGATGAAACGTTAGTGTTCTTCCAACACAAATAAGGTTCGTAGTTAACCGTACATCCGTTATTAATTCTTTTAACTACACTCGAGAGCAATGAATCCGGGTCACTTAAAGAATGTTAAAAATCTCGGAAACTAAAAATGATAGGTTAATGCAATAAATTGTATTTAATAGACAATGTAATACTCCTTAAATGAAAGTAAAAAAAATATGAGTCACCATACATTTTATTAACACAAAATTACATAAAGAAAAAAACTGCTGATCTCTCCTTAAAACAAAAATAGGAAACATGAAATTTTTGAACTTTATTACGATTTTCTTGAATTTTAATACTTCGTATTGCCTCCTCGTGCTTCCATTACTGCGTTTACGCGGTTTGGCATGCTGTACACCAAGTTCCTTATACGATTTTGGGGAATATTCTCCCATTCCTCTGTGAGAGCAATTTTGAGCTCACGAAGCGTGATTGGGGGAGGGTTTCGTTGTTTTACGCATCTGCCTAGCTCGTCCCAAGCATGCTCGATCGGGTTGATATCCGGGCTGCGCGCTGGCCACTCCATACGAGTAATGTTCATCTCTTGAAGGTAGTCATTCACAATCCTACCTGTATGAGGTCGGGCATTGTCATGCATAAATATAGCATCCTCACCTAAATTGACCATAAATGGACCAACGTGATCATTGAGGATTTCTTCCACATATCTTACGCTAGTTAAAGAGCCGTTTTCTATGATCACCAGCTCTGTGCGACTTTCAGAAGAAATTCCGGCCCACACAAGTACAGACCCACCACCGTAGGCTACTTTTTCTTCGATGCATGCTTGCTTGAATCTTTCCCCTGGTCTTCGATACACTCTGTGTCTTCCATCGTGCTTGTAGAGCATAAATTTTGATTCGTCGGAGAACATAACTTTTGACCAATCTTCAATACTCCAATTTACGATTTTTAGGATTCTTTAAGTGACCCGGATTCATTGCTCTCGAGTGTATAATAGTTTTTATGGTAAAAAGACATATAATATTTTTTGCGTCTGCCTTGATAACCTGTTTGTGCAAAAATAATACATTGGTGTCTATTCAGATGTTGCCAAAACTAGACTAAATTAATCTGACAGGACTAAAAATGACGCCATCCTTATTATTTGGGTCGTTATCATAGGGACAGTGACATTTTTAGTAGGTACTATCAAAAAGGTTAGTTTTGGCGATATCTGAATAGACACCAATGTAATTTTTTGCACAATACATTTTCAAAACTTCACTTACCTATTATTAAAAAATCGGCATCAAACAGGTTATGTATGGCAATGGCATTATTTTAAATAGGTAGCGAAATAAAATACTAGGTGTATAATATGTAAATAATAGGTGGAAAAACCGTTTTCCTTTGGTTGAATGCTCAAGTATGTACACTGCTACACGATAAAGATAAGTCTGTTGTAAAAACCACCGTGGGAAATAGGATTCCTTAGTTACTAACCACTGGTTAGGCTACCTAATTGTCCAAAACGAGGCCAACCTCACCTCAACTACCTACCTACAGCTTTGCGAAAAATAAAATCATTCAAATCCACCAAGCAAGTTTGCACCTCGCTGTATTGCGGCGAATTTTATTGTACCATGTACTATAATAATAATAATAATAATATAGCCTTTTATTCAGATACTACTTAATTAATACAATATTTAAAACTTAAAAACTTATTCAAGAATTTGCTGCTTGCTTGTTTTCTGCAGATCTGTTTGCCAATCGACAAAGGCCTCCTCTAACCTTTTCCATTCTGTTCTGGCCTTTCTTCTTTTTCAACCTTATATCACCATCCCACCTTTTCTGGGGTCTTACTCTCTTCCTTTTACCTCTCCTGGGATACCATTTTGTCACTTTCTTGCTCCATTTGTCTTGACGTCTTATCATGTGCCTGGCCCATCTCCATTTGAGTCTTCTAATTTAAATGTTACATCTAAGGTTTTTGTTTCATGATGATTCAGTAAGATTGAGTCAGATTGTCTTCAACTAGTTGATGCTTCGTTACGCAAACCGAAACTGAAATTCACGATTCAGGCCGTACATGGTTTGCATATAAATAGTATAAATAGATATTTGGCACAGATGCTCTATCAACTAGGTATTATGTGCTTTGGAACTTGCATACAAATAGTGCCCTAGGAAACTAGTGCGATATTTCGTAAGAATTTATCTAACTATACCGTGTCCATTTTGAATGAGGCATAAACGTATACAAACCGCCCATACTTAACCTATAATTCACTTTGTTGGCGCGTCCTTTTATACGTAATTTACATTACTTGTTGATTTTAGATCCTCCCTTCAATAAAAATTGCTTACAATTATATCTGAAACTCGACGCCAAGCAAGTGAGTTTTTGTTATTTGTATCGTGGTTTATTTACTAACATGCTCCATGCTGGATGGATAAACCATAGGTCCAATTTCACCGTTCTCTCCGCTTCGTTCCCTCCATAGATTTTTAACTAAAACGAGGTTTACATCCGACATTGAATGGAAATGAAAATAACAACCAAAAATACAAAAAAAATGGACCAGTATTAACAATTGAAATTATTGAGCTAACTGCAGACTGTTGCAAACAATCTACAGGTAGTTGAACTGTTGGAATGAAATTGGACCCCAGTCTGTCAATACAAAAGTCCCACCGTTGCAATTAAATGCGATCAATAAACTAAGGTTATTTCCTATGAATATATTTTGAATATCCTCTTTCCGAAATGCCGTATTTTTAACATAAAGAGTTGCCATCTGATATTTATAAGACAAATACCTCCTACTAAATTCAGTGAAGGTAATTTCCGTATCTCTAAAGATTCCGTTGTCAAATAAAGAAGCCTGATGCAGTTTTAACCTTGCACGTAAATTATGCATTATTAATTATTAACAAATTGAATTACCTTGTCTATAAAATTTTACAATTTACTGTAATTTATACTTATTTTATTTACGCATAAACATAGATTATTTAATAATTTTGTACCGTTGTACCAGAGCCTTCAAAGAATTAACATTTCTTGATATTTTTGCAAGTGTGCACGCACAGGGGGTTTTTCTCTGATCATAACAAGTTGATTATACCCATTAGAATAACTGCCCTATAATTATGCAGTTTAATTTTAATTATGTAACAAATAATAATGACTAAATTACTGTTTAGTTAATTTCGTCCCAACCTGTGTTTACGAACAAAACTGTAACTTTAGTGGCAAATAAACGGTCTAAGGCGTATTTTATGTAAAGGCAGTTATTATTATTATACAACAATAAACATGTTGTTTTTAATAAATAATTGTCTATCTATATAATTTATTGTTTAAAAAAAATATAACTGCCAATTGAGTCAAGATTTGTAAACTTTAAAGTTTAAAGTATGCTTTATATTTATTCACTGAGGGATCATAGGTTATATGATGATATGATTATGATATATTATGATATTATTATTATTACCCCCCTATGATTCCTCAGTGAATAAATAATTAATTATGTATTTAATATATTAGACATATGTATTGTGTTGTTATTATAAGTATTTTTGAACGGTTAATTATCGCGTTTAATTACATTTTAAAATAATACTTATAATGTGTTCAGTCAGATCGCGTAAGTTTGAAAATATTTATATTATATTGTATAAAGTAAGTAGGTATATCTTGTACCCATATAACACAAGCTCTGCTTGGTGCTAAATGATGCTGTGTGAATTGTCCAGCATTATTATTATTATTATCACACTTTACTATTATGTTTATAAGTATAATACCTATAATAAGTAGTTATAGTCCAAGTGACCGTCTCTGAACAAAAAAGGTAGTTTTTACAACGAATAGGGCAGGTGGGTGTGGGTACAAGCTTTTGAAAACTATCGTAGTTTGACCATTGATTTAAAAAGGGAAGATAGGTTTCGTTCTCCCAGCGCTTACTCAAAATTTGGCATGTGTTACAACTACACGCAAACACATACGCTCACAGTTATATTTCCAGTCCTGTGCAATACAAAGAAGAACAAAGACGGAAAGACGTATCTAGGACCGAAGTGAGATTGAGACAACAATATTTCACGCGAATCACGACCGCCCGTGCCGCCGGTCAGACGGTGACTGATGTGGGAGAACACAATTTTACACAATTTGTAGTTGTCACTTTCGAGCAACCAGTACCTCATCTTCGTTTTTAATAAATCAATGAGTTTGACGAATTCATTACGGATGTAAGCGGGTTAACTACGAACTTTTCAGTGCTCGATGAAACTTTATTGTTCTTCCAACACAAATAAGGTTCGCAGTTAACCCGCTACATCCGTAATGGAAGCTTTTGAAAATTGTCAATGTTCGACAGAGTACAGCAGTGGTCAGCTATTGTACTAAAAAAATTCGGAAAGAAGACGAAACCGCAGAACGTAATACCGTAAGTAATATGAATATATCTATAATATTTTTGTAATCAAGTATTTTTAACCGACTTCAAAAAAGGAGGAGGTTCTCAATTCGATTGTTTTTTTTTTTTTTTTTAATTCTCTAATCATTTGTTTGCTACTTCAGAACTTTGGACTGGATGGTCTGATTTTTATATGAAAGCTGGTGCTTCTCGTCTGGTCCCATTTTAATTTGGTTCAATACTGACAATGGGATCCATGAAAACTCATGAAAAAACTGTATAAATTTAAGTCGGTTTATAGTTTTATAAAACAGTATCAACCAAGGATTATTATTATAACATCCTGACAGGATCAGCGTCTCGACGAACGCTTTGCGAATTCCTAAGCGTACGTCACCCCCAGACCAGATGCAAGTATGCAACTTGATCTTGCCTAGCTAGCGTCCGATACCTAGGTAACATATTTATGTTATGTATGTACATGTACCTATGTAATGTGTATCGACATATAGCTAATGAAGGCATAGTAGGCCAGTGCCAGCCACTCTTTGAACGTGAATAGGTACAGTCATCGACAACAACACATGCCTTATGATAGATTTCATTTGATTTTTAACCTACTACAAAAAAGGAGGAGGATCTCAACTTTACTGTATTTTTTTATGTTTGTTACCTCAGAACTTTTGACTGGATAAAACTTTTAAATCCATCATGGTTATTAATACTAAAGTTAGGTATTTATAAATATTGGAAAGCCCAAAACTCAAATCATGGTAAATATCCCGTTGTAAATAACTTTTGACTGGATAGTCCGATTTTCATAAAAAAAAATTATATGCAAGCTGGTGCTTCCCGTGTGGTTCGATTTTAATTTGGTTCAGTTCTGACCATGGGATCCATTAAAAAACTATAAAACTTAAAGTCGATTTATAGTTTTTCAAACAAAATTAATAATTTCTAAATACATAGAATAAATATTAGATTCTAGAACTAGAATATAAAACTTACAAAAGCTATCTGGGTCAGGAAGATAAGGCGATGCAGCCAGCATACTCCGCAGGTCCCTGACACACCGCTCCATATCACCGGGTCCCTCCCCCAGCTCTTGTTTTATCATCTCCGATTGTTTTAACGAAGGTCCTTGGAGGAACGACATTCTGCACTAGGTGTTCGAATGTTCTGCACTGTCAAAAAAGAACACAGAACAAAAAGTCGTGTCAAACTGTTCCAATTACAATTGGTTGCGCACTCTAGCTGAGTAAGGACAAAACTGCGCGAGAAACGTGATTGTCACGTATTATAAACAAGCTGCCTATTGGAAAACTTAGGCTGTGTAAGCCGTGTACACACGCACACTGGTGTCGATTCTGTTGTTTTAGAATTTGCTAAAATTAGGATTTAGGAATGTCAAACAATACATTTCGATTCCTTAATCAATTCCCAACGATTCCTAAATGCTTATTTTAGCTAGTTTTGATGTCAAATAGAAGATAACTATTCAATTTGAAAAGCCATCGTATACCTAACTGACATTCGTAAATCCTAATTTTAGCTAATTTTATGTAATTCTAAAACAACAGAATCGACACTAATAAAGAACAAGAATTAAGTTTATCTTCAAAATCATAACAGATTGCTTTGCTTAATAATGCACGTTATTTGATTAAGTACCCAAAATGTTATTATTCTATAGCAGATACTTACATAAATAAATTTTTATTATTAGTAATAATTAGATGTCTAACTAGACTCAGATTTTGCTATGGAGCTACAAGCTAACGGTACCTACGTAAATTCGAATTGTTTTTCAGGTCACCTGTAAAGTTGTAATTTTGCCCTTACGCTACTCTAGTTCTTAACCCACGATACAATGTACTGTTCTACAGACAGATAACGGAACAAGGGACCGTGGTCGAAACAGAATTAAGTAGATATTTAAAACGTGGATGCGTCCCTCAAATGTCACTTACCCCCGCGTACAAAAGTTTACGCGTACGTTTCAATCTATGAAATTTTAAAATGAAGAATTATTGACAGATTTTCATGAAAAACTCAAAAAATCGCGACTTTAGACATGCTGCGTTTGAGTTTTCGGGGGATAGTCGTAATTTTATATTGACAATTACCTACCAATTTCTCATACAAAATCTCAGTTACAAAAAAATCATACATTAATTATTCACTTTAGGCTAGAATAAAAACTTAGTTAAGTTTAAAAAGTTATGGGTAGGTACATACATACCTACCTAGGTAGCTCGTTAAAAATAAAATTAAAAGTTTTTAGCCGTTACGACCTACGAGACGGATGTAAATTCTTGATAATATTTTGGACATGCTAATGAAAACCGAAATGGTGTTAATAAAAAATCACTATGGAATTTCCGACTATTGTAGTAGGTACTACCTTGTAGGTTTTTAAACCCGTAACACAGAAGATGACACGCAGTTTAATCGATTTTAGATTTAGATTTTTTCATCCGTATTTTGTACGTTGAATAGGTAAGGAGAGTTTGAATAGAAAATAATTAGTTAATTATTTTTATCATGAATTCATGATTCTGTTATAAAATGAACTAAAAAAATGTCGAAAAATATATGACCCTGTATAACGGATGTAAGGGTTAACTACGAACCTTATCTGTGTTGGAAGAACACCAACGTTTCCGTTCCGTTAACGAGAGACATCTTCAGGGTGAGTGGGTTTCTATTCTAGACACGCGCGTACCGGTATGCGGTTCGTTGGTGTTCTTCCAACACAAATAAGGTTCGTAGTTAACCCGCTTACATCCGTAATGAATTCGTCAAACTACATAGGCAATGTTAGAATTTGTATCGTGTAGCTACGGGCTTACAGAATGAATTTTTGTGACGACTCGTGGATTTAATCGCAAGCATATGTCAACTAATTTAATCTGCATCAGCATTACGAAAATGTCATAATTTTCATTAAATTATATTGTTTCCGTCTTCCGCCTAATATTCTGGACACTGTCTGACCCACAGAGGTCTACTGAAATCTGGGTTTGACCCATCAGGACACTTTTTAACCGACTTTAAAAAGGTTCTCAATTCGACTGTTTTTTATATTTTTTTCTGTTTACTATGAACTTTGACTGAGAGTTCCGATTTTTTAAATTCTTTTTTTATTTGGCATCTACCTGCAGTCTTTCGCAAATCGTCATCTTACCTGGCCGGAGGGCGTCCTATACTACGTTTGCCTAGTCGCGGTCCCACTCGAGAACTCGTTTACCCCATCGGTTGTCGGTTCTTCACAAGATATGGCTGGCCTACTGCCAATTCAGCTTGCTAATTCTTTGAGCTATGTCGATAACCTTGGTTCTCTGTCGGATGTAACTCGCTACGAATCCTATCCCTCAGAGAGACTTCGAGCAAAGCTCTTTTCATAGCTCACTGAGCTACTTTTAACTGCCGAGTAGGCATAGTTATTCTATAATGCCCTATAGGTAAGGTATCTTGCAAAAAAAAAACAAAATCACATTTGTTCCGGCTCGGTTTGAACCCGGGACCGCATTATTAGCTGCTGAACACGCAACATAATCCCCATCCCCATCCCATATTGTCAGAACTGGACCAAATTAAAATGGGGTCAACCTATTTTACCAACTTCAAAGAGGAGGGATTCCTCAATTCGACTGTATTTTTAATATATTTTTTTATGTTTGTTACTTCAGAACTTTTGACTGAGTGGTCCGATTTTCATGATTCATTTTATTTGAAATTTAGTGCTTCCCGTGTGGTTCCATTTTAATTTGCTTCAGTTCTGAAAATGGGATCCATGAAAAAAGTATAATAATTGAAGTCGGTTCATCTATACTTATATTATAATATAATAAATAATGCATAATAAAGAAGAAAGATTTGATTGTTTTTTGTATTGAAAAGTCTCTGAAACTACTGAACGTATTTAAAAAATCTTACATCATTAAAAAGCTTACTTTTCAGGGAGTGACATAGGTTTATCCCGGAATTTCCAAGGGAACGGGAACTACGCGGGTGAAACCGTGAGGCTCTGCTAGTAGTTTTTTAAAACAAAATTAATTATTATTAAATAAGGTGTATGTCATGTTAAAGGTTAAGAGTACATAAGTTAAAGTTACTAAATAAGGTACATATCAAATTAAAAATGTAACCGCATTCAATGTGTGTTAATCTAAACTAACCGAGCATATCTTTAATGATGATTCATTTCTTGAAAAATACGCACATTGAACGAGTAAATTTTGAACGACCATAACCAATGTAAACCTAGTTTTATGTAAAAACCCTGTTCTCAAGTAGTGACATGTATTATGTGTCTTTTTTGAGATTATATGATTTAAAACATAAAGGCCTCTGAGAGGGAGCCGTCTGGTAGGAAAATTTAAATCTTCTCAAATAACAAACACACCCATTTAAGCTGGTTTAAGTTAAACCGGTTCAAAGTTAACGTGTCTGTAGGCAACAATGAATGAAAAACATGACCTTTGATGATCTAATCGGCCGTTAAAAAATGTAATTTATTTGATAAAAAAAGTAATTGATTTTTACAATAAAATTGAGGATGAAGTTAAACAGGAAAATTTAAAAATGACGCTTATTATTTGGTGTGTTGAATTGTCTTTTCCTTGAAGATTTTAGATTGATGATAGATGCCTGTATCTTTTTTTACAGTAGGATGTTTTTTTAAATTTTGAGGTTTAATTTGTAGTCGATAAATTAGGTAATCTTAGTTAAGTCCTTCCTACACTACAGCAGTTTAAATTAAGTACCTACCTACTACTACCTGCCTAACGATTTTTATTTTTAAACCTCTAAAAAAAGGAAGAGTTTCTCAGTTCGACTGTATTTTTCTTATGTTTGTTACCTCAGAAATTTTCACTGGGTGATCCTATTTTGATGATTCTTTTTTCATGCCATTTCATGCAAGTCATCATGCCCTTCCTTTTACAACAAGCTAAATCCTTCCTATCTTCAAAAGTATAATTCATCAACACTCGGGGAGTTAAGTAGTTCCATGTCCGCACGATAGAGGGGCTGTATCATTTTTTTTTTTTTTATTGATGATGGATTGAAACAGCAGACGTCGTCATCACGTCTCGTTACGTTACTACCATCAAAAACGCGTCTAATAGACTGACTCCTCTGGACTGCAGTAGGTAACTAATAAGGGACAGAAATATTTTAGGTACATACTATCCTTCTCTGTTCCGTGGTTCCTTTGTGACATCATAAGCTTATCTGATACGTTAGTATGTATCATCCTTAGTTTCTGTGATCTGTGGTATCATCAATCATCCATGTGGTCATTGCTGGTCTGACACCAAGTATATATCGACGGCAGAAAGCGGAAGTGGCGTATCTCAAAGATTGGCCCAATCTTTGAGATACGCCACTTCCGCTTTCTGCCGTCGTCGATAATGTTCCTTGTCTAACCCGTGGAAACGACGGCCTTTTTTGCCACCCCTAAACGCTATGCAATTTTACCAACTTTTGTATCTAGGTATGCCCTCTGTTTAGAAAAATTGTAAC
Organism: Eupithecia tripunctaria; assembly: GCA_955876795.1. Lineage (NCBI taxonomy): Eukaryota > Metazoa > Arthropoda > Insecta > Lepidoptera > Geometridae > Eupithecia > Eupithecia tripunctaria. Next base: position 11,465,035 of record OY041620.1, read on the forward strand.
TGTATAGTAATTGCTACTTAATACTAGATGGCGCTGGTAAGTGGTAAATAATAAAATGAAATATTTGATGCTGGCAGCCCCAAATGTCAAAACTGGCAGATGTTCAAAATGTCATTGGCTTTTGTTATTTCGATTTTCAAAATAACGGCGCAAACTGTGTTTGGTTGGTTTTGTTGGTGAAAGAAATTCTAAAAAAATAAATAAAGCATGGGAGATGCTCAAGATCTATAATTTTAATTGTTAAACTCTGCGAACCAGTGTATATGACAAAATGGAACCTTCAAATGAAGCCATTGCAGTGCGAATAACGCGTCTAAACCGGCAAATTCTAGGGAAAGTGACGAGTGGTTCAACGAAATTTATCAAAAAGACAATAGATCGTGAGGCATTGTTGGATGCCCTCACCACCTTGTACGATGAGTGTAACGATGATCCAGTCAAGAAGGCTGACGAGCTGGTTCGATTGTTCGTGGACAAATGTAAGTTATTTGGCAATAGTTGTGTGTTTTCCGCGGGTATCGTAAGAGACGACTAGGGGATGGGTTATCCGTCGTCGGCGGGCAGCAGCGCCCCCTGCAAAACAATTCTACCACCGAACTGTGACCCCCAACCTGCATGCCCAGCGTGGGGATAATACCCCCTGAGATAAAAGCCATTATGGCACTTACCAGGGAGAGACCTGCTATCAGCAGTACACCAACATAGGCTGTTGAGGTGAAGTGAGGTGGGTGTTCTCAGGCAACCTGGATTGCCTAGGGTATAAGACATTCACACCATGGGAATAAATAAATAGAATATAGAACTTCTTTCCAAGTTGTCTTACAGTATCTGTAATGATTTATCATTGATTATTGTTTCCCAATTAGACATGTTTAGATACTTTTACTGCAAGATGGGGAGTCAATATATCTAACATTGTAGGACGAACCTGGATGAGAATGGCGAAGGACTGTGTGGTATGGCACAAAAGTTTATAGGCCTTTACCTAGCAGTAGGTGAAGTCAGGTAGCAAATGATGATGAGATACTTTTTCCTAGTGAAAAATGTACCATGCATGTCTTATAGCTTTTAATATATGAAGGGAATACTAGCTTTACTTAAGCCCTAACCTAATTATTATTTCTGTTTTTTTGTGATTTCTCATGTATCCTTAGTTGTTGGTTCATTAAATATATAAATAATCATGTTATTTCAGATCGCAGCACATTGGCAGACCTACGAAAAACAAGAGTTTGCTTCTCAGATTTTCAAATTCTTCAAACCATTGGAAGAGGATATTTTGGTGAAGTCCATGTAAGTATTGAAATCTTTATTAATCATAAATTGTAATTTTTAGTCTGCAATGATAAGCTCACTATTAAAGTTAATGATGGAATATTTTCCATGATTTAAGATTTCAGTTTTTCAGTATTTCCCAACAGTTTCCCAAAAAGAAAAACGACTGAAAAGATTGACTTGAAATTTTGTAAAGCTTATGTGATAATTGTCCAACATCATTTATTTAATAAACAGAAAATTAATCCATGGTTGTCTGGTAGAGATTGCTCTTTTCAGCGTAAAACTTAATTGCCACATGGTGTGACTAATTGTCACATATTTAGCAATTTTTCTTCTGCAATTAATTGTATTTATGTGCAATAAGAATTTTCTATCTATCTATGTTTTAAGTCCATGGAATTGCACTACATAAATTTATAGCTTTTACTCCAGAAAAACCTATAACAGGCATTTACAAGTAACCTTCCAATCCTAGCCAAGTCAGGTATTCATATCACTGATGTTTCCAGATGGTACGAGAGAAACAAACTCATGATGTGTATGCTCTGAAGATGGTTCGTAAGGAGCTAGCTCAGAAGAGAGTTGCTGGTGCTGAAGATGAGAGGGATGTGCTTGCGACTGCCACCACTGCTTGGATGCCTCGCCTGCAATATGCATTCCAGGTAGGTAGCTTGTACATATCACTTTCTAGACGTAAATCTTAGGAAGAGGCGCAAGGCATCTAATTAACTTTCTAGGATCTTCTGAGTTGAATAAAGTATACACAGGGTTAAGATGATTTAAATCAATATGTTGTTTTTTATTCATGGTATTTAAATTGTTTTTTTACCGTAATGAAAACAAAGAAATGTGTAAAAGGGAGTGCCAAAATTATATGTTTATTTCTTGAATGCCTAGGACTGCCAAATCAGCCTGCAGCGCAGGAGGGTTGGGTTCAACTCTCGGCTCGCGACGAATGTTTGAACTTTCTGCAGATATTTGAACCAGGTGTTCTGAGTGCTTTTAAAATAAAATAAAAAAAAAACATCTTCCATGTAGTGTATTGTATACAATAAACAACATGTATAGATATTTTCTTTGGTATTAAGTACATAATAGATTCAGGTTAAGGAAATCCATTGTTAAATATAAGGATGAAAATATAACAAATCCGCAAAAATTTTTTCACACTTCAGGGGCAGACCTGCATCCAGCAGTGGACCAATACAGGGTGTTGTGTGTGTGTGTGTTATATTTAAGTAGTTATCTAGTACCCATAACACATACTCAGCTTAGCTTTTCACTGGATGATTCTGTATAAATTGTCCCGCATTATTAATTAACTCAACATGGCTATCTTATTGCAGGACAACACAAACCTCTACCTAGTAATGGAGCTATGCTCCGGCGGCGACCTAGCCGGCCTGCTCTCCCGTAGAAACCATCCTCTTTCTGAGAAGGACGCTGCATTCTATGTGTGTGAAGTCGCACACGCGTTAAAAGCCCTGCACGGGATGGGCTATGTGCATAGAGACGTGAAGCCGCATAATGTACTACTAGATAGGTAAGTTGGTTACTTTTTACTTGTTTCTGGGCTGGTTTCCGCAACCAGGCCACAGGTGGGCCCTTTTTGCGTTTCGGGTGGGGGGCTGTTAATCTAATCTAAGCCACCCGATGTCCTCCAGGAAAGCCAGCAGTTCGCTGACGCCGGTGTGTGGCTCCCTAGGTGTCCTTGGTGTCCCGAGGCTGTGTAGGGTTGTGTAGTCGTTGAGAAGCTACGCTATCGCACTCTACAAACACATGCGCTGCCGTCTCCTCTGCGTTCATGCACCCTCTGCATAGGGGGCTGTCCGTGAAACCCAGATTAAATAGGTGTTTGTTTAGCATGCAATGTGCCGAAAATTAGTCGTGAGTTTGTCACGCTTCAGATTGAGTAGCTTTCGGGAGTATCTCGGGTTTAAAACCGGGTAGGCCTCCTTCGACTGTCTGCAATCTGGAATACTTGCCCAGTTTAGGTAAGTTGGTATAATAGCGCATATTGAACGAATAGATACTCTACTCGTTCTTACAAACCACTCTGAGAAGGATGCTGCGTTCTACGTGTGTAAGGTCGCGCACGCATTAAAAGCTCTGCACGGGATGGGCTATGTGCATAGAGACGTGAAGCCGCATAATGTACTACTAGATAGGTAAGTTGGTATAATAGCGCATATTGTACGAATAGTACCTACTCTACTCCCTTAAAGAAATTACTCTCTGAGAAGGATGCTGCGTTCTACGTGTGTAAGGTCGCGCACGGGATGGGCTATTTGCATAGAGACGTGAAGCCGCGTAGTTTACTACTGGACAGATAAGTTGGTATAATAGCGGGTGTTGTATGAATAAGTTCTGTGTGGTGCGGACTGTTCCCGCGGGTGTCTTAAGAGGCGACTAAGGGATATCAACCGGATACCAACTCGCTCATAGAAACCATTCTCCCTGAGAAGGACGCTGCGTTCTAAAGACACGGTGTGGGCTGTGTGCATAGAGATTTGGACCCTCGTATTTTGTGAAACTAAAATCATATTTGATTATGGTATACAAGATTATACGACAAGGGGATAAAGTCTTACGTCACGGATTGGTTGGGAATGTTTAAATGTAATTTCTATCCCACGGAACTGATTTATGGGATAAAAATTAGCCTATGTTTGATTTCAGAATTAGAACTACCTGTATGCATGTCTAGTACTTTCAGAGCCTATTCCGTACAAACAAACAATCGCATCGCAGTCAGTGTCGCACTGATAAGTAAGGGCGCAAATATTGACGACCTCTGTGGCGCGGTGGGCGAAGGTCTGCCTGCGACGCAGGAGGTTGCGGGTTCGATTCCCGCCTCGGGACAAATTTGTGTACGATCTGCAGAAATTTATTCAGGGCGTTCTGGATGTTTTTCTATGTATAATAAAAAATATCTATCTAAGTAGTGTATTGTATTATGTATATCAGTTATCTAGTACCCATAACACAAGCTCTGCTTAGCTTGGGGCTAGATAATGCTGTGTGAATAGGGTATATGCATGTGATTTCAAAATGGCTAAAAAAATATATACGTATTCTCTATGGATATAGAAACATATCTACATATTTATTTTTGCATTTTGAGATGTTTTTATTGTAGAATTTAACCATTGAAAAATTTATATTTTAAATCTCAATCGCAAAATTTCAAAACGCTACGCCATTGACTAGAGCGGACGTGACATCACTGTGCACATTTTTTCTTTTTTTATTCTGCTTGCTGTACCATGATTTGACACTATTCTGCCCACTTGACATTTCGTATTGCCGATTATTTTCAGTTTTTTCGGAAAACCTCTTTCCTGAGATGATCACTACCGAGGTCGTCACCAAAGGTTTTAATCAAGTGTGTACGTCGACGTCACATAAACATGGCGCCAATATGGCAGCGTTTTTATCACCCGAAAATGATTGTAGTTTTGATTTGTTTTTTTTTACCTTGTAAATGCGAAATTAAGTGAGCGTCTTATCATTCCTCGGTTAAATAACGACCTAAAGAATCGATTAAAACAATAAAAAAAATCGATGCATATACCCTATTGTCCAGCATTATTTATTTCTTTATTTATTTATTTATTTAAATATGCCGATTCAACCCAATTAGATACTTGTGTAAAGTATCTATCTAGTACGTCTTCGTACACAAATCTTTCCTCATTATAATATTAGTATCGATATAAGTTTTTTTTTTATCAGTAATAACTCTTCGTTTGACCGCAATCTCACATGATGGAAAGCGAAGATGCGGCCGACGATGTATCACGAAGGTCTAGAAGATGAAGTGCGAAGTGTGATAATGGTGTCTATTCGGTTGTTGCCAAAACTAGACTAAACTAATCTGACAGGACTAAAAATGATGCCATCCTTATTATTTTGATCGTTATGACAGGGACAGCGACATTTTTAGTACTGACAAATTAGTTTATTTAACTCCTTTATTCCCTACAGATGCGGCCACATAAAGCTCGGCGACTTCGGCTCTTGCGCCCGCCTCTCCTCTGACGGTACCTGCACCCTGCCCGGCGCCACCGCAGACTACGTGGCCCCAGAGCTGCTGGCCGCCGTCCACTGCGCCTCCACGCACACAGTCTGTTCCGCATACTGCCGCGGGATTGTTACGCAAGCCATTGTGGGTGCTGACCTTTAGGCTGGCTGTATATTTGCTGCTATCGCGCGGGTGTGAAAGTGTCTTTATACAGGGCGTTCCACGGCCATAACACATGGAGAGAAAGTATCTTTAATATTCGACGACCTCTGTGGCGGGTGACCCGTGCTTGAGACGAAAGAAAACAAGATGGCTGCCATATTATCGTGGAGCGACAAAAATAGGGATAGTGATTTGTCGATAAAATTTACCTTACTTCAGCCCCCCAAAGTCTCTGACACTGGTAACCAGACACGTTGTATATGATACTTTACTGCGTGGCATGGCCATGGGTGCCGTGTGGTGCCGGCGGCATAGAATTTGCACCACCCCAATTCTTCCCGTGGGTGTCGTAGGAGGCGACTAAGGGATATCTTCTGGGGGGCGGGCAGCAGCGCCCCCTGCAGAACAAATCTTCCACCAAACTGCGATCCCCAACCCGCATGCCCGGCGTGGGGATTATGGGCATTACCCCCCCATGAGTTAAACACAAAAAAGGCGTTTATCAGGGGGAGGCCTGCGTCCAGCAGTGGACCGATACAGGCTGTGGATGATGGATGGATGTGGATGGCCATGGGACAGCCTGTATAGTGTTCCCACAACAGCGCAGTAAACCTACTGCTGGGAAGTTATCGCGTAAAATAATAGTTTATATCCCTCGATGACTGCAAGGCTCAATTGCAGTCGATATGTAAATTGCCGTCCATGTATAAGAGCCCTTAAGCAATTATAGAGCACTCACGTGATAGTGGCTAATGTTTGGTCAGTTTTGTAAGACGAGGTTTATTTGTGCGAAGTTTCTCCTTCGTAGCGTATCTTGTCGTATCATCTCATAGGCGATCTACCCAATCTTTTACCCTTCACCACACGTATGAAATATTTGTTAGACGCTGCAACACCATAGGGTCACATTAAACAAGGTGTATCTTTAATAAAGGTTGTAATTAATAAAGTACAGTGTGTCTACCATGAGTTTTGACGATCTATACCTACTCGCTAGCGACTGTAGTTAAAAAAATGTATGGAATCTTCTAGCGGATATTTGGGTACTAAAATGCGCTGTGGATAACTATATGCGTAATTACTGTATTAACGTCAGGGGATTTAACTGTGACAACTCATGGTAGACACACAGATACTATAAAAAGTATTCGTGCCTGTCAAAAAGGCATTAAGCTCAGCGCGAACTCGAAAATTAAGAATTTATGTTTTCCTTTTTAAATAAACTAGCAGCGCCTTGCGGTTTCACGGTTCCGCGAAAAAAAATTTTTTAATCGGTCCAGTAGTTTCGGATCCTATTCAATACAAACACACAAACAATCATATTTTTCCTCTTTATAATATTTATTTATTTATTTATAAAAATGTACCTCTATCCTTACAGGCACACCCAATGCAATAGAGTACCGTTTTAATCTATTCTTGTCTTTATATTCAAATTATATAATAATTAAAATTATCCTAAATACTTATGTCAACATTAATATTAATTGCACAATAAAAAATCCTTTAAGGGTCTCAATGTCAATAACTAATCCAAATAATCCTTAAATCTATATTAATTACACAGTAAAATCCCAATAAAAAGTCAATAATTAATTCTAAAGAAATCAAAAAACTACATTAAATACACAATATAATACAATTTAAATGTTCCAATATCAATAATTAATAGTAAATAATTCTAAAAATATTAGTATAGATATGAATAATTAAATGCTGGACAATCCACACAGCATTATCTAGCCCTAGCTTATGAAATAAAACTCTATGAAAACGTTTCTTCGCGTAGATAAACCTCAGGAACTCCTAACGCTTTTGCTTTATTTGATAATCTGCACTAGTAGAAACTACAACTATTCCACTGCACTGTAGAAACTAGATATGTTGAAAATAATTGCCTGAAATGTTTGTCAATAATCTATTCAAAACAAGATGGGTTGCATTGTTGAAACAGCATGGTAGGAAGTGCAATACATGCCTAGGTAGCATGCAAGCATTGCGGTTTAGGGTGAGGAATTGTTTGATTTACACATGTATCAGAAAATAATTAAAAGTAGTGCTTTCTCTTACAAAATATGCTCGTTGACAAGTCCAATTTAAACTACATTATTATCATATCAAATACAAAGTAAAAAATTCAATAATATATTTCGTAATTTGTATCAAACAAAATTTTATAAATATTGTGTAATTTAAGTTACAGATATTATAATATGTTTAGTTAAAAACGTCACTTCAATAATTGTCCCTTGGTGTTCTCTAAAAGGTGTTCATCAGAACACTGAGTGTGAATTGCCATCGACTTTCATACTATTTAGTTTAGTGTCTGTTCAAAAAGAGAATAGTCGTGAGAAGTGAGGGCGCGCGTGTGCCAATTGACAACTTTTGTTGATTTGACAACACTGCTCTGTCATTGCAGTACGACTAAAATGTTAGTTCACCAAAACGCCACGACTCTTCTCATTTTGAACAGACTCTACTATAAAGTTCGATTTATTCTATTTTCTATGAAAATGTGACAGCTCCAAGCGAGAAGTTTATACAGCTTTCACATTTCTGTATAAAATAACGAAAACTTTGTAGTAAATAGTATGGCAGTTCACATAGAGCGCACTGATCATCTTTAAAAAAGCGATGATACATTTTAATTAACGTTTTGACATACTTTTCTTGCATTATACAAAGAGAAATTTAACCGAAATTTCGAAATTTAAACTAGAAGATGATTATAGAAGCCCTTTTAGAAGTTCCGTTGATAAAAATTTATTTTGTATAATGTTAGAAAGGAATGTCAAAATCTGTGTTTAAAAAATTGTAGTAGAAAATATAAATCAAAGATTACTTCAAAACATTCAACATTTAAATCAAATCAAAAACTCTAGTTGTTGAATTGCATTATTAATTTTTTAGTTAGCTAACACATTTATTTGGAACTGCAACACAGAAGTAAATAGTTATGATTAAAAATCTTATGCTCCTGTAAATAACAACTAACATTGTCTGTACAGTCTGCATGTGACTACTGGTCGTTGGGAGTGGTTGCCTTTGAGCTGGTGACGCTGCGAAGACCCTTCTCCTCTGACGAAGAAGACTCAGTGGCGCAGATACTTAGTAATATTCAAAGGTAAGTTAGTCTGATGCTTTCATTCCTTGAGTGTGAACTATACCTTGTCCAAAAAAGTAGGTATCTTTTTTTCTACACCACCAGTGTCAAAAACAAAAGTCATGGGAATTGAGGGCGCTCGTGTGCCAATTGACAACTATTGTTGCGTTTTTGAACAGACTATGAATTTCACTAATTGCTGACAAGAGATTTACAAATACTTACAAACATCCATCCATACAACTAAACATCCTAACTTTCGTTTATACAATGTTAGTGATAGGCTGCCAGTATTTTGTGTATTTCCTATGACGCTCGTATAGCAAAAAAGTTTATAGTCGCTAGTAAGGCTGGTTTTATAGACGCTAGTAAGGCTGGTTTTATAGTCGCTAGTAAGGCTGGTTTTATAGTCGCTAGTAAGGCTGGTTTTATAGACGCTAGTAAGGCTGGTTTTATAGTCGCTAGTAAGGCTGGTTTTATAGTCGCTAGTAAGGCTGGTTTTATAGTCGCTAGTAAGGCTGGTTTTATAGTCGCTAGTAAGGCTGGTTTTATAGTCGTTAGTAAGGCTGGTTTTATAGTCGCTAGTAAGGCTGGTTTTATAGTCGCTAGTAAGGCTGGTTTTATAGACGCTAGTAAGGCTGGTTTTATAGTCGCTAGTAAGGCTGGTTTTATAGTCGCTAGTAAGGCTGGTTTTATAGTCGCTAGTAAGGCTGGTTTTATAGTCGCTAGTAAGGCTGGTTTTATAGTCGCTAGTAAGGCTGGTTTTATAGACGCTAGTAAGGCTGGTTTTATAGTCGCTAGTAAGGCTGGTTTTATAGTCGCTAGTAAGGCTGGTTTTATAGTCGCTAGTAAGGCTGGTTTTATAGTCGCTAGTAAGGCTGGTTTTATAGTCGCTAGTAAGGCTGGTTTTATAGTCGCTAGTAAGGCTGGTTTTATAGTCGCTAGTAAGGCTGGTTTTATAGTCGCTAGTAAGGCTGGTTTTATAGTCGCTAGTAAGGCTGGTTTTATAGTCGCTAGTAAGGCTGGTTTTATAGTCGCTAGTAAGGCTGGTTTTATAGTCGCTAGTAAGGCTGGTTTTATAGTCGCTAGTAAGGCTGGTTTTATAGTCGCTAGTAAGGCTGGTTTTATAGTCGCTAGTAAGGCTGGTTTTATAGTCGCTAGTAAGGCTGGTTTTATAGTCGCTAGTAAGGCTGGTTTTATAGTCGCTAGTAAGGCTGGTTTTATAGTCGTTAGTAAGGCTGGTTTTATAGTCGCTAGTAAGGCTGGTTTTATAGTCGCTAGTAAGGCTGGTTTTATAGACGCTAGTAAGGCTGGTTTTATAGTCGCTAGTAAGGCTGGTTTTATAGACGCTAGTAAGGCTGGTTTTATAGTCGCTAGTAAGGCTGGTTTTATAGTCGCTAGTAAGGCTGGTTTTATAGTCGCTAGTAAGGCTGGTTTTATAGTCGCTAGGTGCACTGTAAAACGAGATTAGTACCACGCGTTCCGCTGCTGTGAGACAGTCCTGTACAATACGGACAACGCGCGCTTCGGTAGCGCCGACTTTGAAACGCAACTACTACCCCTATACATCTGTGAACGCGCGCGCTCCAACGGCGCTGCCGAAAGGCGTAACAATAAAACCAGCCTAAATACTGTAATCTAAATCTTATGATCCTCAGTTACGAACGGGATCCGAACCCACAGCCGCCATTCCCTTCGCCCAACTCTCCATCAAGTGACTGGCGCTCGCTGGTAGCCGGGCTACTCCGAGTGCAGCCTGCAAGGAGATACAACTATCTAGACACGCTGCAGCACCCGGCTCTGGTCGACGTCTCCGTGCATACTATAAGGGACCAGGTAACGCTATGTCTCCTCCAACAGTCTAGCCACTGGTGCTAGCTGGTAGCCGGGCTACTCCGAGTGCAGCCTGCAAGGAGATACAACTATCTAGACACGCTGCAGCACCCGGCTCTGGTCGACGTCTCCGTGCATACTATAAGGGACCAGGTAACGCTATGTCTCCTCCAACAGTCTAGCCACTGGTGCTAGCTGGTAGCCGGGCTACTCCGAGTGCAGCCTGCAAGGAGATACAACTATCTAGACACGCTGCAGCACCCGGCTCTGGTCGACGTCTCCGTGCATACTATAAGGGACCAGGTAACGCTATGTCTCCTCCAAAAGTCTAGCCACTGGTGCTAGCTGGTAGCCGGGCTACTCCGAGTGCAGCCTGCAAGGAGATACAACTATCTAGACACGCTGCAGCACCCGGCTCTGGTCGACGTCTCCGTGCATACTATAAGGGACCAGGTAACGCTATGTCACCTCCAACAGTCTAGCGACTGGTGCTAGCTGGTAGCCGGGCTACTCCGAGTGCAGCCTGCAAGGAGATACAACTATCTAGACACGCTGCAGCACCCGGCTCTGGTCGTCGTCTCCGTGCATACTATAAGGGACCAGGTAACGCTATATCTCCTCCAACAGTCTAGTGACTGGCGCTCGCTGGTAGCCGGGCTACTCCGAGTGCAGCTTGCAAGGAGATACAACTATGTATCTAGATATTTGCATAGTATGCACACACGCTACGTCTATAAAGGACCAGGTAACGCTATATTGTTTCCTTGAACAGTTCTAACAGGCAGATTGGAGATCGCAGGGAAGGTGTTTAGTAACACCTCCACAGAAGTACTGGTAGGCTCAAGGGCTCAACTCCAGCACGTTATTTTAGTCTATGTGGGGGAATTGGGAACTGCAGAGATATTCAGACTCTCCGCTATTGACGATTCGCGCGAAATTACAATATTCTAGCGATTTTTAATGTTTTCTGCATTCTGCAAAGAATTTAACTACTCACCAGAATAATAGTTATCCATAACAAAATCTAACATTTTCTGTGTGAACCATTGATTAATTAAAAAGGGATGATAGGTTACGTTCTCCCAGCGCTTACTCAAAAATTGGCATGTGTTACAACTTCACGCAAACACATACGCTTACAGTTATATTTCCAGTCCTGTGCAATACAAAGAAGAACAAAGACGGAAAGACGTCGAGGTAAGACCGAAGTGAGACCGAGACAACAATATTTCACGCGAATCACGACCGCCTGTGCCGCCGGTCCGACGGTGACTGAGGTGGGAGCACACAATTTTACACAATATGAGGTTGCCATTTTCGAGAAACTAGTACCTCATCTTCCCTTTTTAATTAATTAATGTTGTGAACCCATGTTTTGAGCTTTCGAAACGCGAATCTGTATAATTATTTTAAAAGATTTTCTGTTTCTCATCATACAATAGGCTCCGCCGTGGGTCCCGTGCGTGCGCGGCGTAGAAGACACATCGTACCTGCCTGAACCGGAAAGAGTGACGCCGCCGCCCTCGGCCGCTCCATTTCGAACGCGTCCGCCCTTCAACGGACAACTGCCTTTCGTTGGTGAGTCAAAAATATCTGCGACAGCTCTGTAATGTTATGTAAACATCCCACCTGGACCGCTGTCAAACTTTCATAATAATAAATTTTGTTTAACAAAACTTTAAACCGACTTCAATTTTTTTAGTTTTTTTCATGAATTTTCATGGATCTCATAGTCAGAACTGAACAACATTAAAATGGGACCACACGGGAAGCACCAGCTTTCATATAAAAAAAGAATCATGGAAATAGGACCACCCCGTAAAAAGTTCTGAGGTAACAAACATTTAAAAAAAAAAGTTGAATGGATAACCTCCTCCTATTTTTTAAGTCGGTTAAAAAGTAGAGTAACGCAAACTTTGTAGTGAAGAGTACGGCAGTCGATGGCAGTTCACACAGCATACGGCAGGGTGTGGCAGTAAAGTTAATATCTTGGTGGTTTCTTTGATGTTCTAACTGTTTGATTAAACCTGAACTTCTTGCAGGGTACTCTTACGTGGCACCGGATGACAGCGAAGATACACTCAGCTCGGCGGGGTTCAACGGGTCGCACGATTGCACCGCCATAGACTTGGCTACGTTCAAGTAAGATAGTCTTCCTCAACCTACATTATATTCGTCCACTGTTGGATATAGACCTCCCCCGAGCCGAAACCTGAAAGCCAATAAGGCTTTCGGGTTTGGGCTCCCAGTACCGAACTGGGAGCCCAAACCCGAAAGCCTTATTGGTAGAATTGGTCTGCAGGAGGCGCTGCTGCCGCCCTATGGTGGATATCCCCTCTGACGACACCGGAAGATTTGCGGGTTTTATTGTTGTTTTATTGGTCCAATCACCGTCACCCCACAGTGTGGCGTCGATCAGGGTAAAGGCCGCGGTTCAGACTGAGATCGAGACATACGCGCTTTAGCCTAAATCAAGAGACATATTCGGTCTCCGTCTTGGTGTCTGTCTTTAGTCAGGTTCAGATTTGAACCTGAGCGAAACCACCGTAGTTGGAACTCTATGGTGCCTGCTGGTTATCTTATCTGTGGTGGTGCTTTTGTGTCCTTTAACCCATTTGAACAGCCAAAGCCCTCTTAGCGCAATCTTACAGTGCAATCTACTTTTTCAAAGATATTTTTGTATTCCAGATCAGCCGAGAAGCTAGCAGCTATGCGTAGCCGAGAGATAACAGCCCTGCAGAGCAAGCTAGCGGCAGCCGAGGCGCACGCTAGCGCAGCAGCCGAGCGTACGCGACGCGAGCTCGACGCGGAGGCCGAGAGACAGCGCGCCAGGCTTCAGGCGGAAATCACTGCACTCAGCTTACAGAACAGGCGAGTTCATGCATTCAGTAAGCAAGCGGCTGTATCAGGGACGAGTCAGATTCAGAGTCAAATCGTTTATCTTTTTAGACTTACAAAATAAGTACTTAGGCAAGTACTTTTTTACTATATAAACAGCTTGATAAATAGTAATTACTATCAGATAAGAAATAAGATGCAATTGACTCTAATTCACTTCAATTTTTTGTCCACTAGCGGAAGAAGTGAAATAGAAACCACGAGCAAGTCTATCGCAATATCAGCTATAATATAATCTTTGCATATCTAAGTCTAAATATAATGCGACTTAAAGTAGATAGTTTAGATAGACGCAACCATAGAGTACGTGAATGTAGAAACACAGCAGCGTGCCGCACTGTCATAGCATCATAACACTCGACACGCAGCGTTGCTCGCTTAGCTCGCCACGTTGTGTGGGAGTGCGGCTCACTTGGTTTGTCGCGCGGTGTGATGGCATGTCGTCTAACGCGCACCTTGCTTCGCTCGCTGGACTGGGATTATCATGTGCCTTGTCAATCAAACCAGTCCCTCTCAAATCGATCAATAGGTGTACAAGCGTCAAATGTGAGTAATCATCACATTTAACGCTGTTTTTATCATTCATATCATTATTCATTCCTTCAATTTGCCTACAAAGCAGGTGACCTTATGGAGCTTCAAAATCCTTGACCATTTTGCCGTGAAATTCTAAAACTTTCAAACAGACCCAATCCATCAAAGTATAAATAAGCATTTATTTCAGAACATGTGGTCCATATAGTAGGTACATAGTTTAGAAATTTTTAATTTTAGCTACTTACATCATCTCCTGAATACCCTCTGGCTATTTATAACTTAACCAACATTATAACTCAATTCCACAGACGTCTAGAACGCCAAGTGGAGGTAGAGAAAGAAGAACGAATGGCGCTGCAACGGACCAATCAGGAGCTATCGACCGTGGCCTCGGAACGAGGCAGCGCCGAGGCAAGGACCGCGCGGGCCGAGGCCGACCGAGCGGTGGCAGAGAGGGAGGCTGTTAAAGCGGACCATGTTAGGTAAGATATAGGGGCTATTTTAGCTTGTCCAGTAGTGAAAAGAGAAATAGGTTGAAATATACCACGTCGTAGAAGATATACGCTATAGAAAGGGCTTTGCTAGAAATGTATAGTGTTGGAAGTGGGTATTATCAGTTGAGGAAATTTGTAGAACTGGATTTCTTTCGTTATGGTCGTAATTAAGAGTGGTTATTTCTTATTGTGGTCCTAATCGGCAAAAATGGTTGAAATAGACCGTGCCGGCTTAGAATCCGCTCGCACTGGTGTCATAAAAGGCGACTAAGGGAGGTCAACCGGGGAACCAAACTGCGGTCTCCAACCCGTGTAGCTTGCGGAAGGATTATAGGCAATACCTTCCCATACTAATAAGTCGAAATTCTAGTATTTTTTTCTTAAATAGGTAGTGTACTTTTGGAATATTTGATTAGATTTTTTATGGTTTGTATTGAAACTTGTACCTTAAAATACCTTAGTTACTTCATTCCTACCGATGCTTATTTTATTGTCTATATTTGTTTGCCATTTTACTCTTACATCTATGATAAAGCCTTTTCATTTATGCTATAGTCGTGGTGGTTTGAATAAAATGTAATATATGTGTAACGGTTTTTTAGGCTGGAGTCCCGTATAGAGGAGTTGCAAGGAGAATTGACGAGAGCCCTAACCGCGGCCGAAGCACAAAGAGCTCAACACCAACATTATAAGGTTCGTTTTACACTGAACATATTTAAACCGTCGTCGTCGCCCTAATTCATAAAAAGCAACCATTAATAATTTATTTGTTTCGAAAAAACTAGTAAAGTAAAAGTAAAGTAAAAAGGCGTTTATATTGCAACCATTACACATAAGTAATTAAGACATACAAAATAGATGGTTACACAAGATACAGGTCACAAAAAACGGCCAACACTCAGCAAATGATATGGCAGGATGTGTCCTGCTGGAGCGCTGCCACTAAAAACCTACTTCGAATTGTCGAATGTGGGGATTATTCTCTATAGAGAATTGTCAATTTCGATTCACAATTGACAGCAAAATCGAAGAACGTACATAAAAACATTTTATTCAATGTATTCTTATCTTTCCTAAATAATAGCTGGTTTTTTATGCGTCAATCTGAAGACGGGGCTCATTTGAGGAGGCCTATGTCCAGCTGTGGACTAATATACATAGGTTGATAATGATGAGGTTTATTTAACCAAAATTAGGTAACCATCCTGGAAATTCCACGATCTCCAATTTCAATCACACCAATATTATAAAGGCGAAAGTTTGCATGGATGTTTGTTACCTCGTCCCGCCAAAACTGCTGAAATTTTATTAGGATTAGATTTACCTCATATAAGTAATTCTAATCCTGTATTCAAACATAGGCTACTTTTTATCCCATGGACCAGTTCCCGTGGGATAGAAATTACCTTTAAACCTTTCCATAGGAAAAACGCGTGCGAAGCCGCAGCTAGTAAAAATTATTTTAATCAGTTATATGTAAATAGGAAATCTTAGAACAAGCGCAGGCATTGCGACACAGGCGTCTCACTGAGATCAACGTGCGAGCTATTGTGAGTTGGCAGTAGTAGTACATTCAATTAGTGCTCAAAAAACACCCAACCACCCGGGTGGAACAGTCGGAAGCAGAAAGTTTGAGATATATAATGTTCAGGGCGCACGGCGAGCGAAGCGAGCCGTACTGTGCTCCGTAGCTAAGAAACTTTGAAGTATTTCTTTAGTTATGTCTTTTAATTTTACGATTAGTTGTGTAATTAACTTGTAATTAGGTGAAAACATAGCAAATCGGTGCACGTGCTGCTCTGTACTTCTCACTCGCAAGAAAACCATATCTTGTCATCCCGCTCGAAATCTATCTTGTAGCGGCGTTATTCACACACATTGCACACTCATAAGCTGATGGCAATCCGAATTTAATAAATAAATAAATATAATAAACGATGTGTCATAGGATTTTTTTATACTACATTAATAATGAAAGCAGATTGATTTATTTTGTTTTTTTTTTCTTTTCCTAACGTGTTGTCAAAAAAAAAACAATCAAATAATAGAAACAAATTAGAACTACATACTTTACAACTAAGCTAACTGTAGACTGTTGCTAAAAAATCTATGTATGTTTGTCTCATAACTAGTCCAAAAAAGTACTGAAGTCAAACTTTCTGCTTTCGACCTTTCTATCCATAACTAATCCTTTGTTAACTGGACCATAGTTAATTAGTTATACATCAAAGTCTAGTCTAGATATTCATAGTAGTACATAATTTTTTTGTTGTTATCGTAATAGCCTAGTGTAGTTTGTTATTTTTTGGTTTTTAGAGTAGGCTTCTACGTTTTTGTGGTGCGATGGCTACGACACAGGAGATTGCGGGTTCGATTCCCTCCCCGGAATAAATGTTTTAACCATGTGCAGATATTTGTTCCAGGAGTTCTGGATATTTTCTATGTATAGTCAAAATATCTCTGTGTATTGTATTAAGTATATATACTTAACGTAGTACTCATAACACAATCTCTGCCTATCTTGGGACTTGATAATGCTGTGTGAATTGTTCAGCATTATTTCTAATTTTTTTATTAATGTAGTTGTATTTTATATCTCCATATATTCGATATCATTATTCTAGTTTCATTATCATCGCGTAGCGATTTTTTCGTTACCATCCCCGTAGTTTATTTGTTAATTGTAGACTATTGTAGTAGAATTATCTCGAATTAAGTAATTTAGTGAACGGATTGTTGATAATCTACTCGATGGATCGTTGTGAATACATTGTGACGGTAAGTCCATGGATAGAGGCGACTCTGGAATGCGGTTTGTGGCGTCGTCGTATGGGGGTGGTCTATGTTATAGTATATGCTACGCCATAGACTGCACCCTTTCCATCAGGCGAACCGCAAGTTGGCCATCTTGGTGGTACAAAAACGACCTACCTACTGAACTAACTTACAACTTTTATACCACAGGATTCAGTAGCAAAAGAGCGCGCAATCCGCCGCCAAACCTTATCCGGAAGCGACCATGAATTACGCGAAGCAAGTCTCAAGATCGCCGCGGCCGAAGCGAGCCTGGCACGCGAGACTCGTAACCGAGAGCAGATGGAGAAACGACTCGCATCGCTCAACGACGAGTATGACAAACTACTGGCGCAGTACAGGTCTCTGCAAGCTGAGATGGATGTGGCGAACAGGCAGCTTACTTCGGCGCAGGTATCTCTATACTATACTTATACTGGGGAGACTCGTAACCTACCTAGAGCAGATGGAGAAACGACTCGCATCGCTCAACGACGAGTATGACAAACTACTGACGCAGTACAGGTCTCTGCAAGCTGAGATGGATGTGGCGAACAGGCAGCTTACTTCGGCGCAGGTATCTCTATACTATACTTATACTGGGGAGACTCGTAACCTAGAGCAGATGGAGAAACGACTCGCATCGCTCAACGACGAGTATGACAAACTACTGACGCAGTACAGGTCTCTGCAAGCTGAGATGGATGTGGCGAACAGGCAGCTTACTTCGGCGCAGGTATCTCTATACTATACTTATACTGGGGAGACTCGTAAGCTAGAGCAGATGGAGAAACGACTCGCATCGCTCAACGACGAGTATGACAAACTACTGACGCAGTACAGGTCTCTGCAAGCTGAGATGGATGTAGCGAACAGGCAGCTTACTTCGGCGCAGGTATCTCTATACTATACTTATAATGGGGAGACTCGTAACCTAGAGCAGATGGAATAACGACTCGCATCGCTCAACGACGAGTATGACAAACTACTGACGCAGTACAGGTCTCTGCAAGCTGAGATGGATGTGGCGAACAGGCAGCTTACTTCGGCGCAGGTATCTTTATACTATACTTATACTCGCATCGCACGGGAAACGTATACTGACCTGAAAGGGGGTGATTCGAGACATATCGAGCCGTGAACATTTGTAAGATTTTTTGAATTGCGATTTTTTTTTATTAGATCGTCACCTCCATGGCAAACTTACGAATCTCCTATCACAAAAACAGCAGATTCGTAAGTTTGCCATGGAGGTGACGATATAGAGTTATCTTCAATCTCGTGCTATTTTATGTGTATTCTTATATTATTATTATTATTGTTTGAAAATTTCAAAAGAACATTAAAGGGAAGAATTACTTTTATTTACTTTTAAATAAATATAATGTTAAATGAAAAAAAAAACACCACCTGTTATTGGTGAAATTGAAGTTTTCTTTGTCTCACTCACAATAAGGTTTGCTGGTAGAGAACTCATTTTAGAGTTAAGCTCGCCTTTGCCATTATTTTTCCTATAAATATTTTACTTGTCTAATGTGCATAAAGAATATACAAATAAATAAATAAATTGTTACAGACAAACATCCACGATAAACAACGCTCCATAGACGTGTCGTCGGATCAGCTGGGGGAAATTCAGACGAAACTCGCGCAGGAGAAGCTTCGAGTGTCCACATTAGTCGCTCAAGTACAGGTGAGTACTGTATACTTTAACAGCCTATATTGGACAACTGTTAGACGCAGGCCTTTCCCTGAGAGGCGCCTGATTGGCTTTTATCTCATGGAGGTAATGCTATGCTCGATCCCACGCTGCGCATGCGAGGATCACAGTTTTTTTATGTAGGAGGCGCTGCTGCCTCTGGTTGATATTCCTTTATCGCCTCTTATGAAACCCGTGGAAGTTGGGGTGGTGCAAATTCTAAGCCACACAGCAAAACACAGCAACAATATGTAATAAAACTATGTAATATACAGGGTGGGGAATTTTTTTGGCCCCTTAAACTAGCTGCCGTTTCTTTTGTAGTTAGAAGGTTTTGTTTTTTGCGTTTTTTTGTATATTTCAAACGGCGAACAGTGGTGGCGCATTGCATGAGTTACAAACTGAATTGAAGAAAAATCTGATAACACTATTTCTCATTTGATAATACATAATTTGTAGTTAAATATTGTACTTGTCTTGAGCTTATTTTGTAAGCCGAAAGAAATAAAACATTTTGATTTCTGATGACCTCCTTCTATCATAACTACGTCAACCCAAGATAACAACGTAGAAAATGACACTCATCAATAACGGCATTATTTCAGGAATTCAACGGAACAAATGCGGCTACCATGATATGTTCAATCTTTTCTTTTAAGGGTTAAAAAGAAACCGCTAAAGGATCCTGTAATTATTGTGTTAGGGCACTTCTTAATGACCTAGAATCATAAAATTTTCTCTCTCTCGATGCGCGAGTCGACATTTTTTTAGTATCTTACAGTTTTTCTTTTATATCATAAATTTTTATGTCAATTGTCATTTATTTTTAACTTCACCTGTTGTAAATAGTTCCTTTTAGATATAAGTGTGTAATAAAGTGTTATCTATCATCATGATAATATAGCGGTTAGGATCACTACTGAGACAGACTAGACGAGCCTCCGCCTAGACAAACAGAGACGTAACATATCGTGGTCTCCTGTCTCCGTGCGCGGTGGCACTCATTCTGGGAAGCATGTCCAGCTGTGGACTAGTATAGGCTGATGATGAGTCAGAGTCAGAGTCAAAACGTTTATTTCTTTAGACTTACAAAATAAGCACTTAGACAAGTCAATTTTTACTATTTAAACAGCTTGATAAATAGTCATTACTATCAAACAAGAAATAAGGTGCAATTGACTCTAATTCACTTCAATTTTTTGTCCACTAGTGGATGATGATGTCGAACCGCCATTGTAATGTTTTTGTAATTAATTAATAAATAAATAAATAATAATAATTGCTCTCTTACATAGTTCACCATCCCGCTAACACTTTTGAATCAGTTTTTAGTTTTATTTACATCCCTTGCCCATGCTCTCTTTTTCTGCTGCTGTTCTCATTAACTGTAATTGTGTATGTTCATAATATATTAGCTATCGTAAGTAGGTATACCTTACTACAATAGGTACATTATTAGTAAGATTAGTTATTAAGAATTTGGAGTTTGCTCTACTACTAGTATACTAATAGTAAATTTGTGTTAGTTTACGTGACACGTCATTTGGTTTCGACGAAGATCAGCGTTGAGGTAACTACGCCCTCCGGCGAGTTATCACAACAAATGCTGAGTCGGACGCCATTTTGTAACATTTAAGTCTTATTTCTTTCTTTATTTCTTTTAATCTAGTAAAGTCTATGTTGTTCTTTCAAGTACCTAAGTTAAGTTACTAGATTAAGTTAAAATTGTAATGTTACAAATAAAGATTTCTTATTCTTATTCTTATAATTGACAGGAGCTAGAGAAGGGCATAGAGGATTCGATTCGTCGAGAGACGGCCATAGAGGAACAAGGCGCGCGGACCGAGGCGCGATTGAACGAACGCCTGCAGGCAGCCGAGAGCCGCGCCGCCGCCGCTGTGCAAGAGGATGTTAGGCATAGGGACAAGGTAACGCCAACCAATCACACTATCACACTAATATTATAAAGGCGAAAGTATGTATGGATGGATGGATGAATTTGTTACTTCTTCACGCCAAAACTACTGGACGGATCTGGCTGAAATTTTGCATACCGTATGCAAAATTTCAGCCAGATCCGTCAATTTAATACTATTATAAAACATAGGCCTCTTTTTATCCCATAAATCTGTTCCCGTGGGATGAAAATCACCTTTTAATGTTTCCATAGGGACAACGCGTGCGAAGCCGCGGGGCGCAGCTAGTCTTAAATAAAGTAGCAATTAACATCACAGATATTGACAATTTTGAACATTTAAACGTATAATTAAAATTTTCTTTGATAGCCATGCATTTTATAATATTAATGAATTTATGTGTAGCTTTTTATTGATTTAAGTAATTGAAATGTTCAATTTATGGAAAACCTCTGTTAATGACATAGAATAGAAATGAAATATTTGAACTATTATGAATGGAATATACATATGTATAATGTGCATTATTAATATTATTATACAGAGATTAAAATGATCTTGAATGTGATTTGTACGCCACGACTTGCCTTATATAACTTCCAATGTTATAAAACACAAATATTAGGAATGTGTAATATTTTGAAATCGTTTTTTATCTCAGAATCTGTGGAAGCTACTAGCACGTTCATATTCAAGTAAACGATACTTCAAACTCTCTTGGATTACGTGTTTTAACGATTGGTGTAAACTAGGTATCACATTTTTTTTTCATATACCCGTTTAGCACACATTTTGCTATTTATCTCAGAACCAGCACAATTTTTTCTTAGATTTTTGTTTACTGCTGGACACAGGCCTCACTCTGATAAGCGCTTTATTGGCTGTTATCTCATGGGGGTAATGCCCATAATCCCCAGGCTGGTAATGCTGGTTGGGGACCGCAGTTTTTTTTTTTTTTTTTTTTTTTTTTATTGCTGATAGATTAGCGTTTGGCTACCAACTCACTTTAAGAAAGCGAAGATGTAGCCTAAGATGGAGCACGCTTAGATGGTGGTAGAATTGTTCTGCAGGAGGCACTGCTGCCCGTCCTGGTAGATATCCCTTAGTCGTCTCTTACGACACCCGCGGGAAGTGTTGGGGTGGTGCAAATTCTAAGCACCACATGACAAATATATCCACCGGTATGCTAGAAATAAATTAAATTAGCTAAAAATAGTAATCAATCTTTAAATTTCCCAGGTCACTTCCTTAGAACAACTAGTCCGCCAACTAGAACGCGAGGTTACCAACCTAGAATCGCGCGCCTGCGTCCATTGCTCGCTCAACGAGGCCGAAGAGAGCCGAAAGAGCAAGGAAGAGGCGAATAAGAGCACCGAAGAGGCCAACAAGAGTTTAGAGGAGAAGAAGAGAGATGGGCAGAGTGATACTGAGAGTATGGGCATGGGGGAGGCGGTTGGGCAGGTCGCCTTGTTGAAGGAACAGTTGGAGAAAGCTGAGACGTTGTTATCGGTGAGTTTGAAATTATCTTGGTAGGAATACAGTGTAAAATAAAATGTACTCCGTATGGTTTCTGAAGTGAAAATGTCTTTAGCGACGTTGTGCTCTTTTTTGGCATAAACTCGCGTCAGGGTCTCGTGATGCTGATCTAATATGTTAGATCAGCGATAATCATACGGTCACGTGACGTAACACGCTTGCATTACTGTAATTTTAAATTAGTACTACATTGTAAGCGAGCAGCCTACGTTAGATGAGCTTTCAAAAGTAACAGCTACCTGTGTAAATAGTTCACTAAGTTGAAAGATGTCGCTAGTTCCGGGAGCAAAACAGAACCCACAACGTCAGTTGAGATGACCTTACTTAACAGTAGAGAAGTGTCGCCGCAGGCTAACATCTATCTACTACATCGGAAAAGTGTGCGTGTAGTTTTCACTTCTTCAGTAAGATACGTTGAGATGACAAAATAAATCGAAAAGAAATTATAAGCAGTACCTCTTTAGTACGAATACATCGACATTATTCTTTCTTGACAAAGTGACTTTGTAAAAGAGATAGTTTTTTGTGAAGAAGAGCGGGGATGGCTCCATTTCTAGGAATAAAAAAATTATGATGCACCTACTACTATAATGGTACAAGGGATCTATTAATTGACGACCTCTGTGGCGCGGTGGGCGAAGGTCTGCCTGCGACGCAGGAGGTTGCGGGTTCGATTCCCGCCTCGGGACAAATTTGTGTACGATCTGCAGAAATTTGTTTAGGGCGTTCTGGATGTTTTTATATGTATAATAAAAAATATCTATCTATGTAGTGTATTGTATTATGTATATCAGTTATCTAGTACCCATAACACAAGCTCTGCTTAGCTTGGGGCTAGATAATGCTGTGTGAATTGTCCAGCATTATTAATTTATTAATTATTAATTAATACAGTCTATACTGGTCCACTGCTGGACACAGAACTTCTTCTGATAAGCGCCTTGTCGGCTTTCACAACATAGGGGGCGATAATGCCCATAACCCCCACACAGGGAATGCGGGTTGGGGTCGTAGTTTAGTGGTAGAAATGTTATTCAGAAGCCTTTGCTGCCCGCCCCCGGCGGATATCCCTTAGTCGCCTCTTACGACACACGCGGCTGGGCTGGTGCAAACTCCAAGCCAGCACTACACGGCGACGGAACGAGAGATATCGGTATGAATGGAATTCATCTCTAATCATTTGATATTTTCAGGCTAAATCGGAAGAAATTATTGCACTCAAACAAGAAACGAGACAATCTAATCTAGCAAGATGGAGAAAGGTAAGTTAGCAACAAAATTCTGACTATTTTAATCAAAAATAAACCCTCCTGCTTTAACTACTCAGTCCTCTTTACAATACCATACCACCTTAAGGTTGTCGAAGATCCGTGCACAGTTACTACGCAGCGCTAAAATGTGCTATAATGCACATTTTTGTGTCACTGTAAAATGTAATCTAAAGATGAAGAGTTAAAGCTTTGGATGCCCGTTTTGGTGCTGCATGGTAGTGGCGTAGGATTAATGTCTGCAGAGCTTTACGCTCATAATCAGGGTTTTGAACCCTATCACGTATTCAATACAAGCCATTTTTCAAGAAGATCATGGATGCCAATAGCAGATAGCAATATTAGACCTTTATCATCATCCAATGATAGTCCACTGCTGGACATAGCCTCTTCTAAAGAGCGCCATAGCGCCCTGTCTTCAGCTTGCCGCATCCAGCATCTGCCTGCAGTCTTTCGCAGATGGTAATCCCACCTAGCCGAAGGCCTACACTACGTTTGCCGAGTTGTGGTCTCCACACTCAACACATTTACCCCAGCGGTTGTCGTTTCTTCGCGGGATATTAGACCTTATCAATTTTAAAATACAATTCCTTTTTCTCTTCACAGGAGCGAGAATACAACGAACTATCAGTAGAAATGAAAACTACAACTCAGAAGTCGAAGCGCTTGGAAGAGCGACTCAACACAGTGCTTGAATCCAAGAAAGCGGCTGAATTGAAAGCGAACACGCTTCAAAGCGAGATGGAAACATTGAAACCACAGTATGAAAGAGCGAGTAAGGATGTTGTAAGGCTAAAGGAGCAATTGGAGAAGTTGCAGAAAACTCATGAGATAGTGCAGAATGAAGTTGATAGGTATGTTTTTCTTCTATGTTTCCTTAGTTTTCACTATGGAAGTAGTTTTGGCGTATAGAGGTAACAAACACCGATACATCCAAACTTTCGCTGGGTGGATAGTATATAGATTATTCAATCAATATCATTTTTAATGTAATTTAATTTACTTAATGTTAATTTTAGGTCTTTAGTTCTTTGTACATAAATTATAGTGTTAATTAGTATTAATTAGTTAGTGTAATTGGCAATCGCCGTTCTAATTAATAAAAAATAAATAAATAAATAGATACCGAAACGATTAAAATCAAAAATACCACTTTTAAAATACCATTTCCGTGTTGCGTCAATGTATTTTTTTAATATAATTTGACCTTTTCTAAGTGTACGTACATTTATTGTATTTTTGGAAATAAACCATTTGAGTTTGAGTAAAGTATGATTGAATGAAATGGTGCTATTTTAAACTCCTTAATTCATATAATATAATCCACCGCATTATTTAATTTGTACTATTTAGCGGGTATTTAGAAATTGCCTAAGTCTGATTTTACTGGAGAAAATGTATATCACGTATATCATTCACAGATCACGTAACGACATCCGCAAGTTAAAATGCGAGCTCCAATACAGCGAAAAGCGAAGACTACACGCTGAAGAACAAGAGGAGATGTCCTCAAGAGAACGCGCCCAGATGAGAGACGAGAACCAAATTCTACGGGCCGATAACACGCAGCTCTCACATGTGAGTTTGAACTCTATTTTCTGGGCCTAAGATTCATTTTTAGAGTTATGATAGGGGTCTTTATAAAGTGGAGACTATAGGTGGAGACAAGATTTTACAAGACGAGATTTCTTTAAAAGAACGGGTTCAGATGAGAGACTAGAACCGGGCCGATAACACGCAGCTCGCACATGTGAATTTCAACTGTATTCTCTATGATATAAAATCTATGTATATGTATAGGTAAATCACTACTAATGCAGATTGAAGTGAAATAGAGTCAATTGTACCTTATTTCTTATTTGATATAATTACTATTTATCAGGCTTTTTATATAGTAAAAAAAAATCTTGTCCGAGTGCTTACTTTGTAAGTCTAAAGAAATAAACGATTTGACTCTGACTCTGCAGCTACAAATAAAAACTGTAGGTGGATAAAACGGACAAGCTTTCTCACAATTCACAACTATCGATAACAGATCTCTAAAACAATAAAATTTAAGAGTACTTAGACTCGAGACATGAAAAGGCAATGAGTGCATTGCATTGTTTCTAACAAAGGTCCATGAACAAAAGGATATGACAAAGGTTGTCATACCAACTAGGTTACTCACGCTTACCTAGCAACCTCTGCTGCTAAGAGTGTGCAATAACACCGCTACGAGATGGATCTCGAGCGGGATGACAAGATATGGTTTTCTCGCGAGTGAGAAGTACAGAGCAGAGGCATACACCGAAGTTTTTATGCGCCAGCGCCAAAACTGTTTTTAGAGTCTGTTCAAAAAGAGAAGACTCGTGGGAATTGAGGGCGCTCGTGTGCCAATTGACAACTTTTGTTGCGTTACTGCTCAGTCATTGCAGTACGACTAAAAGTGTTAGTTCACCGTAACGGCACGTCTCTTCTCTTTTTGAACAGACTCTACCTTATTACAAGTTAATGTAATAGTAACATTACTATAATAATATAATAAGTTATTGATTTTCTTTTAAAAAACTATAAACGTACCTCAACTATGCTAGTTTTTTCATGGATAATCCATAATAAAAAAATTACTTTTCTAAGGCCCGTATTATGAAAGCTTGCTCACTCATCCTACTATGCTTGAGCAACGCTATTTTATGGCATAAACGTCACTCAAGCATAGCTCTATGACTGAGTAAGGTTTTATAATACGGGCCTAAGTGCTTATTTTGTAAGTCTAAATTGTTATTATTATCAAATCATAAACGATAAAAAAAAAAACAAAAAATAAATGATAAAAAAGAAATAAACGATTTGTCTCTGACTCTGATCCCATTGTCAAAAATGTACCAAATTAAAATGGGACCACACGGGAAGCACCAGCTTTCAAATAAAAAAAGTCAAAAGTTCTGAGGTAATAAACATAAAAAAAACAGTCGAATTGAGAATGTCCTCCTTATTTTGAAGTCGGTTAAAAAACTATCGTAGTTTGACAAATTCATTACGGATGTAAGTGGGTATAATTTTTTTCAAGTAATAACTTCAATTTAAAAATCGCCATGTAACTTGTTCATTAATTAACATTAGTGTCATCCAGACAAGGCAGTTGTTAAATAACTCAAAGTGTAGCTGGTGTGGCATAGATTCCACAATTACTGCATCAAAACAACATACATAGTATTCAATAACATTTTTGTCTTTGTTTATATCCAACAAGTATGTTACAACAAACAAGCCAAGGCAAACAATAGCCGGGCTAAGATTTCATCTAGTTCCTTCAAAGCAGCCAACGTGTTTACACTGTTACTGGCCATTTATAATTAAAATATAACACCTACGTGTAAAAGTATCTCGTGTCGTTAAAACAAAAAATTGTTCGGATAAAAGCGTATAAAAACTTTTCGAATATGAACTTTTTAAGTAGTTTTTTTTAACCCGAATTCTCAAAATTCGGGTTGATCATGCTCTTTCGCGTCGGTAATGTGTGTCTCTCAGTGTCTGTGGCCATTACATTTCGTTACTTTCGCGTTGTCATTACTGTGGCCAAATTGCAGCTGATTTTCTCAATTAAGGCGCTACCACGATTCACACTAGCAGCGCCGCAACCCTCTATGCTAACTTATTATTACGTTAAACTATAGAATTATCTAAAATCCAGTTTTATTATCCAAAGGTTTATTATGTTAGTTTAGGCAGAGATGCGTAGTTGCTCTTTTTAACACCAAACTCTGTTTTCGCATCTCTGCCAAATATAACTACCTCTATTATAGCGGCGTTAAAAAGAAGCTTAGGTATGATAAATATCACAAACTGGCCCATGGATTTTGGAAAATTCATCCGTTTAATATCGTAATAAGATAAAATATGTCGCATGCTGGTATGAGTCGAACTATTTTAAAATGTATGCTAAAACCGTTAAGGTCTCCATAAAATAGTAGCAAGCGTTTCATCATTATCTTATCGTATCTTCTAGAACACCCTACGACCGCGATTTATTACATTTGAAGTCCCGCCATACACGACAAGCGAACACTAAACCTAGTTACATAGGTTTATAAAGTGAAAAGTGTTATGTTGTCTATAAAATAATTAGAGTGAGTCTTCTAGAAAACACAACCCGCGATCGCGATTCATTACACCATTTGATGTCCCTCCATACACGCTCCATCGCGCGAACTCTAAAATACGAACGACGGAGTAAAACCAAAGTTAAAATGGAGTATAAAGTGAAAAGTGTTACTCGAGAGAAGCCACCCGTCCGTCCAAAGCCGTTGTTCCTCCGCTACCTAAGGCTGAACGGGTGCGGGGCGCGCGCACCCTGCGAGGATGCGTGGGCGCGGCGCGTGCGGCTGGCGCTCGCAGCGGACCTCGTCCAGGGCCGGTGCCGCGCCCTCGACCATGCTCTGGGGATTATGAACACGCACTTTGCTTTGGTACGACTGTAACTAACATCTTATACCTTTAAAAGAAAGTTGTGTTTGTTACAACACTTATAACTCAAGAACGGCTGAAGCGACTTGGCTGAAAATTGGTCGGGAGGTAGTTTAAAACCAGGAGACTGACATAGGATACTTTTTATCCCCTTCCCGTGGGATGTGAGATTAATTCCACGAGGGCGAAGCCGCGGGGTGCAGCTAGTTATATATACAGGGTGGGGCAAATTTTTGGCCCCTTAAGGGTTAGCTACCGTTTCTTTTGTAGTTAGAAGGTTTTGTTCTTCGGAACCTTCTGTTTTATTTTGAAGATTTTATTTTTGCTATTTTTAGTTTCTTTTTTAAAGTACGGTTTGGCCAAAAAATTACATTTGTCAAAAAAAAAATAAGTTGGTCTTTTTCGACTCTATTTCCAATCAGGAACACTTTTCCCAAAGTAACATATCAAATCAAATCGTAAGTTTTGGCAATAATTAAAAAAATCTATTCCCATACATTTTCTATGAAAAAACGAGTAGGTAAGTGAAAACAACAACTGTCACTCATTCAATGGTTCTTAATTTAAACGGCTTCGCTCGCGTTGTTCCTATAGAAACGTTTAAATGTGATTTTTATCACACGGGAACTGATTTATGGTATAAAAGTTCCCATGTTTGATTCCAGGATTAGAATTACCTGTATGCCAAATTTCAACCCGATCCGTTCAGTAGTTTTGGCGTGAAGAGCTAAAAAACTGCCTATAGTGCAACTCTGTTAAATCTCTTTTCTTGTATTTGTTTTTGTATGTTTTTTGGTGTGTAATAAAGTGTATTGTATTGTATTGAATCTTATTTATAGGGCATGGGAATTTCACTTACCCACATTCCTATGGGATTGATAACATTATCAGTTTAGATACAGATCGACCCGGAACTCATCCGACTCTACTACACTATCGCATTGCATTTATCTTAGTCTTATCTGAATTATTGACGAATAATGTGTTGTGTTCTCGCTTTGTTTTGAAATATTCTTCATTTAAACTTCAAAGTTTAATAACATCGAAGTGTTTGTGTATGAATCATCTATACTTATAAAGAAACAATACCAGATCAAATTCTGTACATTTAAGATAATTTTTTATGGCGTTCTTTAATAAGTTACAGAAGTGATTTCTTATGTTCTATCTGGTTGAAGAACAAGAGGTTCGTATAACTTTTTATACTTTTGCGATTTGTTAACAAAATAAAGTTCTTCAAAGCCCAATAAAGATATTTATCGGGTATTTATGGCTTTGTTTGAACCGTAGGGGATAATAAAACAAAAGGGACCCTATAAATAATATTTTACCCATAGTGTATGTAAACTATAATAACCAAAAACTTGTTACTAAAACAGTTTCTATACGACATTGAAAACAGAACTAAAACTTCCCTGATTTTCGAACCGATTTCAATAAAAAGGGAGAGTTTCTCAATTCGACTTTTATCTCAGAATTTTGTACTGGGTGGTCCGATTTTCATGATTCTTTTCTTTTTATATGAAAGCTGGTGCTTCCCGTGTGGTCTCATTTGGTTAATTTAGTTCAGTTCTGACAATGGGATCCATAAAATCCATAAAAAATCTATAAAAATTGTTTATAGTTTTTTGAAACAATATTAATTATTTATAGTTTATCTCGGTGTTATATAATTCTATTATAATAATCTATTGTATTTTTAGAACAACAAAGCGCTGCAGGAAGCATGTGGCATGCTGGAGGAACAACTGACCGACTTCGAGAAGCTAGCCGATATACACGAGCTCAAGAACAAAGACTTTGAGGTATGCGATAATAGTAGATTGTACACCGAGCTAAGAAAGTTGCCAATTCCTATTGATAGTGTGTCATTTGAGGCACGAAGCGCAGGGCCTTAAAACATACGAGGTGGGAATCGCACTTTCTACCTAGTGAATATAGTGATTTACATCTGTGTACACCTTCGAGGAAAATCATCGTTTAAACTCATTATGAATGTAAGCGGGTTAACTACGAACCTTGTTTGTATTGGAAGAACACCAACGTTTCATCCCTTATCGTTTCAACTCTTCAAAATCACCGATTAAATTAAAACTGCAAGCTCCAATGTAGCAATAAATACGTACACGTACGATTTGCACGTGGTTCTTTTTTTAAATTACTGTTCCGAATACGGAAGAGGCCGATATCATAAGGCGAGTTTTAAGTAGAAACTTTTTTACGTCTGACTATAAAAATAACCGCCAGCTACCCGCTGATATTATGGCCAATTTCTGTAGGTTTCATACCGTTCAAATATAAAAAAAGCCTGAAAATTATCTATTCCCCTCCAATGCGGAGGGCATTGGATATGATATATACCTCATGATCAAAATTGTATATTTTTTTCAGGATGAAATAAACCGCCTACGCGGTGACCTATCCGAATGCCGCCTCCGATTAGAACTATCTCAGAAGCAAGCCATCGAATACAGCGCAGCCGCCAACCACGCCAACAGTCAGAGCGAAGAGGCGAGAGAATCATCCAGCCACGCGCATTGCCAACTGCAGCTGCTGCGGGTAATTACACCTTACTGTCTATACAACAGAGTTCACTATAGAGTACAACCAATCACGTCAACAGTCAGAGCGAAGGGGCGAGAGAAGCGTTCAGCCACGCGCATTGTCAACTGCAGTTGCTGCGGGTAATTACACCTTACTGTCTATACAACAGAGTTCACTATAGAGTACAACCAATCACGTCAACAGTCAGAGCGAAGGGGCGAGAGAAGCGTTCAGCCACGCGCATTGTCAACTGCAGCTGCTGCGGGTAATTACACCTTACTGTCTATACAACAGAGTTCACTATAATGCTAATGCTGCTTATTGATATGCATCTAATTACCATCTTTTATTACAGGAAAAATTAGAAAACCGCGAATCTCGAGTAGCCGAGCTAGAGTCCCTGGTGGCGACGCTAGAGGGCGCGCAGAGCTCCAGCTCGGCTGCGCTCACCAGCGCCGCGCGCCGCGTTCGGGACTTGCAGGTACTAAATGAAACTCGAGCAGCCGATGATCTTGACTAACCTTAATCCCCTCGCTGGGCATGAAATGAAATGAAATGAAAATGAAATGAAATGAAATGAAATTAAATGAAATGAAATGAAATGAAAATATTTATTGAAAAAGAAATACACAATAACAATAGTTTACTTTATGTTAGCTAATGTAAGGCATTATCAGTTTCTCGTCAAGTGGGTAGTTTTATGTATAAGCTACATAGATTGGTTTGATTTAGGCATGTAGAGATCAGGAAAGGTTCGTCTTTGGGGTATTACAAATTGTTTATAGTCATTGTCTAGGAATTCACTTACAGAGTATATGGTTTTCTCTAGTAAAAGAAGTTTCACATTATTTAAAAAAGATTGTTCACAAGTTATGAGTCGAATACACAATGGAAGTTTGTTAAAAAGTTTAGGGCCAATAATTTCAGGTTGCTTTTTTGACATATATCTGAGTCTATGAGGAGTTGATTCTAGATACATTTGATGCCTATTACTATATTTGCTTTGATTTCGTCTTACCCTAAATTGAGACATATTTTTTATTACAAACTTTAATATTTCATAGATATACAATGAAGCAGAGGTTAGTATTTTCAGATTTTTAAAATGATCTCTACAAGAGTCTTTAAATTTGGCACTAACCAGCACTCTAATTGCCCGTTTTTGCATCTTAAGAACTCTTTCACAGTCGGTAGAGTTGCCCCACAGTATAATGCCATAACCAATTATAGAGTGTATATACGAGTAGTAGATATCTTTAAGATTCAAATGGGATGTCATAGGACGCAGTTGTTTCAGAGCATATATGCCTTTAGCCATTTTTGTACAGGTAGAGTCTATATGATTTTTCCAAGTAAGGGCTGGGTCTAGTTCGAAACCTAACAGTTTAGTTAATTTTGCGCTAACTATTGATTTACCGCTTTTTAAAGGGATGTTAAGTGATGGTCGTCTAGCAGACACTGCATTAAATACCATTACGCTAGTTTTCTCCTCGTTTAACATTAGTCCATTCATTGAGAACCAATTTCCTAATGTATTTATTGTATCGCTAATGCTATTCAAAAGTTCATCCATAGTATCTGCGGAAACCACTATGGTGAGGTTTAGGGATCGTTCGGTGGTGGAATTGTTCTGCAGGGGGCGCTGCTGCCCGCCCTCCGTTGGATATCCCTTAGGGGAGGGGGAACCTTAGGGGACCCACGGGAAGGATGTGGTGCAAATTATAAGCCAGCACCACACAGCTACGTGCACAGTACAGCAGGTTCATAACGGATGTAAGCGAGTTAACTGCAAACCTTATTTGTGTGTTGGTAATTATTGTTGTTCTTCCAACACAAATCCTTGAAAATCGCGGGCTTTAGTTCGCGCGTATTTAATTTGATTTCTTTTTTATTAATTCAGCCGGCGTGGCGCTGTCGTACCAGCCAGGCTTTATTCAAACAATATTTGCGTTCGATGTCTTTAGCGATGAAAACTAACTTAGCACACTGCTAAATATCGCTCTATCTTCTTCTATTGATATAAGTCAGACTGAACTGTTTTATGTTTGCTGACCATTATGAATAAGGGCGTAGGATGTTACCGCTATACATCCGTATTGAATTCGTCAAACTACATAATAAAATACTAACAGGTTGTTTTGTTATCAGGAAGAGTGTGCGTCTCTGCGCACGCGAGCGCACGAGCATCACTCCGACGCGCTGCAGCTGCAAGCTAAACTAGCCGACACTCAGGTAAGCTACCTCACTCACTCAAACCGAGTGGACAGTGAACAGGAACTTAGTTCATGAAAACAAGTCTTGCCACCTGTGAGTTTTAAATGCGCTAAACTCTGCTATATTTGAATATAGCTCGAAACCCCCCTTCCACTCCAGGACAAGCAGACGCACAGCGCAATACCATCCATACTTGGTGGACGTACCCTCCACTCGCACTAAGCGGTTTTCCTCCACCTTTATTATTCGCACCGCAAAGGAATGGAACTCGCTCCCTGCCTCTGTTTTTCCAGCCAATTACAACCTGGGTCTCTTCAAGACAAGGGTGAATAGGTATCTTCTAGACCTTCGTGATACACCGTCGGCTGCATCTTCGCTTTCCATCCGGTGAGATTGCGGTCAAACAGTCAACAGATTGCGGTCTATTTACCGTAAAAAAAAAAGTGTGAGATTTCCCTAGCCTAGAGAATTTTGACTACGTGACGAAAACTCAAGTCCTCTCAACCAAAGAATAAAAACGTTTATTTGTAATTAAAAGATAAAAGTGTACAATAAAACAAACGGTTACTTTATTAAAGAAAGATATACGATATAACGATACACAGAGTATTGTTATATTATGAAACTTAGTTTTAGCTACGATATGGTCCCAATTCAGCTATGAAGGGGGACAGTATCGCTCACGTCCGTAGTTGTTGACCCTCTGATACCCTACACGTGTCCTCTGGGTGGTGCTAAGAGCGGTACCCTCTGGTGGTAGGCTTCGGCCGTGGCTTGTCACCACCCTCCGGACTGGGCCAGTCCGTGAAGCAACTCTGTTGTGTTTCGGAATGTGGTCCGGAGTAGCCATCTGCTAGACCTTCGTGATACATCGTCGGCCGCATCTTCGCTTTCCATCATGTAAGATTGCGGTCAAACGAAGGTCTATTTCTGATAAAAAAAACAGCTAGTAAATAAATAAAATACCATGTTTTTTTTTAAACAGGAGGAGTTGGATGCGGCGCGCGAGGCGGCCGAGGCGGCTACAGCGTGGTGGCGCACGCGGGAGACGAAGACTGAAGCCACGCTGAGGCAGCAAGCCAAACTTATTGACTTCCTACAGGTACCTAACTCATTCAGTCTTAAAAGATCCTTATTTAGGCTGGTGTTTCGGCAGTTTGTCTAACAATAAGTAATGTAAGCTGAGATGAGCTAGAGGTAGCTATGAGCTGAGAAGAACCTAATGGTGGGTACACACGTACGCACTTGCTCGATAAACTTGCTCGATCTCGACCACGTACGAACGTGTGTACCATGCAAGTCTCAAGACAAATGCTCGAAGCCAACCAAAATGTTCGATTCGAACAAGATTCAAACGATTGCTCGAAGAGTTTCAACGCACATTAAACATGTTCTTCGAACAAGCTTTGTGCCAGTCTCTATCTGCGTGGAGCTGCGGCGCGCCCCTGCGGGTCGCACCGCAGAGCTGGGCAGTGAATGCGTTATACACTAACACCTTCATGGCCCAAGACGCAGGTGCCAGTCTCTATCTGCGTGGAGCTGCGGCGCGCCCCTGCGGGTCGCACCGCAGAGCTGGGCAGTGAATGCGTTAAGCTAGAACTAAGTAGGTACATCATCACGTAGAGAACGCGCTATTCACGTTTACCGCATTCTTTCTAGCTAGCTAAATCTGTACGGCTAGTACAGCTGGTTTTATTATTACGCGTTTCGACAGCGCCGTTGGAACGCGCGCGTTCGGAGATGTATGGCGGTAGTATTTGCGTTTCAAAGTCGCGCGCTTATTCAGCGCCGGTCAGTAACCGGTCAGCGCTGACGAATAGCGCTCGTGATCGCGCAATCGTGCGCTTCTACAGCCAGTATGCGTTGTAGTGTGACGCCGTTGAAACACGCCGTTGTTCATATTATTTACGACTGTCTCCAACAGCGGAACCTCTAACTCAACCTCAACAGCCTGTATTGGTCCACTGCTGGACGCAGGCCTCCCCAAATAAGCGCCTTATTGGTGTTTATCTCATGGGAGGGGGGTAATGCCTGTAGGAGGGGGGGTAATGCCTGTAGGGTGCGTAGTGTGCACTCCACAATCCTATAAGTTGTTGGTAGAGTTGTAAGTTGAAAGAGTTTGTTAAGTTTCACGGTTTAATCGTACGTAAGTTTGGAGTTAAGTTAGTGGTCGCGAGTGTACGCCGTGACGTGTTGCCTAGAGGGCAGTTGTTTGCGACTGGCTGTAATTAGCCGTTAAGAGGCCTCCGTACAATGAATTGCCCATACAAACACAATACCAAAATAATTTCTAATTCAACCATATTTGCACTATACTATTGTATTATTTG
Organism: Eupithecia tripunctaria; assembly: GCA_955876795.1. NCBI lineage: Eukaryota > Metazoa > Arthropoda > Insecta > Lepidoptera > Geometridae > Eupithecia > Eupithecia tripunctaria. The sequence goes on from OY041620.1 coordinate 11,500,113, forward strand.
TATTTGAATAGTATTTATCTAGGTTCCTCCGTTGTTTTTTTTTTTTTCAAATTACTTACCTACAACGAAATTTAGCCAATCGCATTTTGCACATTTTTATACCAAAATAGACCAGTTTTCTTCCTATTTGTTTCGTATTAAAAACAATAATATCGTACGTGTTCTTAACGGTGGAACATAGCTTATATTGTCTAGTTACAGAATAACAAAACTATGTGAAGAATACAAAAAGTTTTCATTCATCAGTTTTGGTATTACGGAACACAACCAAATTCATACCATTTTTGAACGGCTACTATTGCTATCGCGCACGCACGGGGCGGGGTTACTTCGGTTGTGTGATCGCTCGGACAGGTACGCACGCACGCACACACGCTGTGTGTTCATGATAAATAGCTGCCTGACCGTTAGCACATCACAGGACTCATATAGGAGATTAGTGGGAAAGATGAAAGGACGAGAAGTTGCCACTTTAAGTATTGCTCTTTGTGCTCTTTCTACTGTTAGTAACAATGTTTTCCCCGCTCCACCCCATGTGGTAATGCAATAAGTTAAAATTGATTGACATAGTGCAAAGTAAACTTGTCTAATTATATAATGATCTGCAATATGGCGTAGCTTTTTAAATATAAATATTAGCTTTCGCAATCTACCACATAAGGTTTTTATGTGGGGCTTAAATGAAAGATTCTCGTCTAAGATTATACCTAAGTATTTTATCTGATATGTGCTTTTAATTATGGTATGCAAACTGTACAATGTCCATAATCTCCACGCTGGGAATGCGGGTGGGACACCCGCGGGAAGAGGTGTGTCCACCATCATGAAATAATATCAATATCGTAGCATTATTTAATTATAATTTGCAGGCTAAAGTTGAAGAAGCGGCGCGTAAGAAGTTCTCTCTTAGTAACAAGCTGTTTGGCCGGTCCGGACGACGGAATAACGCATCACCGCCGCTACGACGCTCTAACAGGTACAATACTTGTGGGCGACGAAACCCATAAATATTAGGCAGTTACATAGAATAGCTTCCAGCTAAATTCCTATTTATTTTTGTCCTAAGAATATTATTACGTAACTTGAAAAGGTACATTTTTGTTTTATTATCTTGTGATAAAATTTATTGGATTAAGCTTAAAACGTGGTTCAGTAGTTATATTGTGTAAATCAAATAAGTAGTTTTTAAAATCTGATAAGATTTATGTATAGAAAAACAGTACTAGTGTTAAAGTTAAGTTTTTTTTTTATTACCCTTTTTCGTCCCGTTAAGTTAAGTTCTAGGAATTCTTTGAATAGGGATGTTTTTACAATGTATAAAGCATAAAAAATAAGTGTTTCATAAAGAAACTAATAAATAACTGAAGGTTTAAGGTCTCGGCCCAAAGAAAAACAAGATAACTGACGGCAGTTGTCAGTCACAATCCAGCCGCCGAAGTGAAAAGTAGTCCGCAGGAAACAGCAAGTAGTCAGCAAGTTGTGAGACTAGGAGATCTTTGGATCTATTTTGAAGACTGGATTGTGTTTTCATTTCTACGCAAGATCCCCCGCGTCATTTCATTTCATAAGGTTCACAGTTAACCCGCTTACATCCGTAAAAATTCGATGTAGAATGTTTGTAAACAATGTAACGATCGAAAATGATCAAGTTGTTTTCTCAGAGAGCTACGTGACGAGGTGGACAGGCTGCGCGCTAAGCTGGCCGCCAGCAACTCCAGTTTCTACGTGAACAACTTCACTCCCACGCCCAAGAAGGAGAGGACTAAACCCACCTTTAACGGGTAAATATACTTCTAAGGCAGGGTGAAATACATTGTTAATCATCACACTAATATTATAAATGCGAAGTATGGATGTATGGATGGATGTTTGTTACCTCTTCACGCCAAAACTACCGGACGGATCTGGCTGATATTTTGCATACAGGTTATTCTAATACTGGAATAAAACATAGGCTACTTTTTATCCCGTGGGATAAAAATCAACTTTAAACGTTTCCATAGGAACAACGCGTGCGAAGCCGCGGGACGCAGCTAGTACTCTTATATTTTACTAAAAGATCTCGTGACGTTGTATCATCCACAACTTTTCTAACACTTCGTGTTACATCGTTGCCACATCGTCACTTCCCATGAGGTGAGATTGTGGTCAAACGAAGGTCTATGAACAATAAAAAAGTGTGTGCTGCAGTATTCAAATTCAAATTCTTTTATTTCAGATATACTTAATCCATTGTTTGTTAGTATGTAGTTTCTTATATTACATGTTAGTGACTAAGTTAGGTACATACTTATCTCTCATATTAAAATTATCTTATACTACCTACTACATTACAAATGAAATAACATTCAAGTACATAAAATAAATTACATATTATAAAATTTATCTAAAACAAATTAATTAGGCGGCAACATTAGATATCATATAAAAAAACTAATTGCATCAAATTTAATAAGTATGTCAAGTCGTATTTTCTAATAAAATTAAACCACCTTTGCAGGGTCACAAGTATAGACACTCCTGATGGAACCGTTGACGACACTTTACTCGTTGTTTGGTAAGTAAACTTCTTTATTTATTTATCACTTTATCGTACACAATAAAAAAGTACCTACACAAATGGTGGGCATAATGCCGATGGCTTTTACTGCCTGCCACAAACACTTGGTCAACATTTTAACAATTACAAAATGGCGTGCTTAAAGTAAGGTAAAAAATAATGTAGGTACAGACAAAACTAATTTAACTTAAAATTAAACAATCGTTCATACAAGTATTTTTATCTCTATTATAAAGAGGAAAGTATTGTTTGTTTGTTTGTATGGAATACGCTCCGAAACTACTGGACCGATTTAACTATATTTTATCCTGGAATTCCCACGGGAACGGGAACTACGCGGGTGAAACCGCGTGGTGCAGCTAGTGTTAGATAAAATAAAGCTAGCCTATATTCCTATCGTGTTTGTGTAGTGTTTGTACACTTGCATATAGTGGGTAGGAATAAAGGAACACAGAAAACAGAAGTTTTACATCAAATAAAATTTGTTTTTATTTCTGCAAATTATTTCAGTTATTGCATATTTGCAAGTTATTAAGAAGTGAAGTTGTTATAAAACAAGTATAAACTTATCAGTGGTGTCGATTATGTTGTTATAGAATTAGATAAAATAAGCTTAAATTAGGATTTACGAATGTCAAATATACGATAGCTTTTCAAATTGAATATTTATCTTATATTTGACATAACTAGCTAAAATAAAGATTTAGGTTTTGTTAAGAATCGATTAAGGAATCAAAATGTATCGTTTGACATTCCTAAATCCGAATTTTAGCAAATCCTAAAACAACAGGATCGACACCATGCCTTATCTATCATTTTAAATAAGAAGTCGCCTCTTTTCTTCATGCTGTGTCTCTAAATAAGATATAGATATTTTGATACTTTGTCTGTTCGTGACGTCACTTTTTCGGGCTCAAACGGAAGACCAGCGCTGGCTAGACCTCTTCCGGGAGCCTAGCCAGCATTTATGCTGAGTTATTGCCTTTTTATAACCACTCTTATCACTATATCCTTTAAGATTGTCTGGCTCTCTTTTTTGCTGATACAACATTCGTATACTAAGTTTCTTCTGTTGTTCTAAATAAATGAATGAATGAATGAAGAATGAATGAATGAACACTTTTATTGTACATAAAAACCAAAATAACTTATATCTAAATAAAACAAATGAAATTAAAAACAACGTACAATAGGCGGCCTTATTGCGTAAAGCAATTTCTTCCATAAATGTATTTATTTCTTTCTTCTTTCTTTCTTCTTTCTTATAATATCTGGTTTCACAGGCCAGATGACACCCGCGAAAGAATGCACGCACGCTGTGATGACAACAAGCTTGTCCTCAAGAGCGGAGACAGGGAACTTCGAGGAAAGCTGCTTCATACTGAGGCCAAGAACCTGCCTCAGAATGAGGCTAACCGAGCCTTTGTTGTAAGTACTTGTCATGCCGGGTACAGACCAAGAGATAAAAGATAAAGATGAAGATAGTTTATCTGCTTGAACACAATGTAGGTTACACAGATGTTATAGTATTTTAGTTTCAATTATGTTCTACTAACACTAGCATGCAAATGTTACAGTAGATAAGTTAAAATGTTATTATGTATTCTAACTATGATCTATAATGTAATTTTAGACGATGTCAAAAATAATAATAGTAATGTTAGGTTAATTTATTTATGTTTATAATATTATTTGTTTTTATGTATTTAAAATGGTTTAATATAATATATTTTAAAGTCTTTGGTACACCCCCTGCCTTTGTTAAATTCGCATAATTATATCCACCCAAAGATTGCCTAGAAGAAATCGCTTCTAAGCGATAAGGCGCGTCATTGTACTCGTTTTTAACAGACTTCAAAAGGAGGAGGTATATTTTTTTATGTTTTACCTCAGAACTTTTGACTGGGAGGTCCGATTTATTTGATTCTTTTTTTATATGAAAGCTGGTGCTTCCCGTGTGGTTCCACTTCAGTTCTGACAACGGGATCCATGACAATTCATGAAAAAACTATAAAAATTTAAGTCGGTTTATAGTTTTGTAAAACAAAATTAATTATTATGTATTGTATCCATGTACCTCATGTTATTTTTATGGTGTACAATACAAAAAATGTATTTTATTGCATCTAATCTTTCAGATAAAACTAGAAAACAGTCCAACCAAAGACTCTACCGCCGCCATCGTCTGCCCCAACCTGTCGTCGCGGTCCACCTGGCTGCACAAGCTGGAGGCCTCCCCCGTGGCCTCGCTGGCGTACAGCCCGGGGGCCGTCTCTCAGCACGACTCGGAGCCTGCAGTGGCGTTGTTTCTGGCCAACAACGCTATTGCTATAGGTTGGTTATAATAAATAAATAATAAATAAATAATGCTGGACAATTCACACAGCATTATCTAGCCCCAAGCTAAGCAGAGCTTGTGTTATGGGTACTAGATAACTGATATACATAATACAATACACTACATAGATAGATATTTTTTATTATACATAGAAAACATCCAGAACGCCCTGAACAAATATCTGCAGATCGTACAAATATTTGTCCCGAGGCGGGAATCGAACCCGCAACCTCCTGCGTCGCAGGCGGACCTTCGCCCACAGCGCCACAGAGGTCGTCATCCTAGTTGAATGCGATTTACGACTTGTTTAAAAGAGATAGAAATAGAAACGTTTATTTTTAACGGTAGACCAGCGCTGGCTAGAACTCCTCCGGGAGCCTAGCAAGCATTTTTGCTGAGTTAGGGCCTTTATATAACAACTTTTATATAACTACATCCTATATGATTGTCTGGCTCTCTATTTTGTTTCTACTTACTCATAGTTGTTGGATACAATATTCGTATACTAAGTTTCTTCTGTTGTTATAAATAAATGTATTTCTTTCTTTCTTTTAACTGAACAATAAGAAATAAAAAACATACAATATATAACAAATAAAACAGAAAACTTCTTTACAACGGGATATTTACCATGATTTGAATTTTGAGCTTTCCAATATTTCGGCACAGTTATTCCGTGATCATGGAGCATGAAACTGTGCCGAAATATTGGAAAGTCCGTGATCCGTGTACATCCTCAGCATCCTCAACCTCAACAGCCTGTATCGGTCCACTGCTGGGCGCAGTCCTCCCCTGACAAAAGCCTTATTGGCGTTTACCTCATGGGGGGTAATGCCTATAATTCCCACGCTGGGAATGCGAGTTGATCGCAATTTGGTGGAAGATTTGTTATGCAGGGGGCGCTGCTGCCCGCCCCCCGATGGATATCCCCTAGTCGCCTCTTACGACACCCACGGAAAGAATGGGGGCGGTGCAAATTCTAAGCCAGCCCGACACAGCTACTGTCCATCTACATAAAGGAGCCACATAAACCTATATGGTATAGTTTGCGTCACGTAAAAACATCGCTGGCGGTCAAGCTGCATGCCTGCCGGTACGCTATTGGCTCGTCAGTTGACATTTTCTTTCAACTGCTGTACGCTATTGGTTCGTTAACTGATATTTGCTTTCAAATGCGCAAACACACCCCTTCCACTTTCTTCCAGCGTTATTTGTACGTGACGCGACCTATACCTACGTAATTTTTGAATAATTATACGATACGTCTCTACGGCCCGTATTATGAAAGGTTGCTCAGTCATCGATCTATGTTCGAGCGACGCTTTTCTTTGGCATAAACGACACTCTAGCATAGCTCTATGACTGAGCAAGCTTTCATAATACGGGCCTACAACTTTTCCCCTTTCAATCCGCAGGTTGCAAAGATGGCTTGCATTCCCTGCGCGGTTCAGTGCGAGTAGAGTTCAACTCGGACGTGTCGCCCGTGAGGCGCGCGGGCGACGCCGTGACCGCCATGTGCGCGGTCAACGGACGGGCGTTATTCGTCTACAGCGGTGTCTTGGTGCAGGTAATGTACAACTGTAGCATCAAAAAAATGCTTCATTAGATAATAATTGTTTTTTTTTTAAACTATTGACCGAATTCATTATATAGATTTTTCATCGGTTGCTTAAAATTGCATGTCTACCAATATCACAATAGAGACGAATAAAAACAGACGCTTTGAGTTGCCAATGTGAGTTCTGACGTCAAAGAACAAGGGCCAACATGGCAGCGTTTTTATCAGCCGAATCTGGTTGCAGTTTTACTTTTTGAGTGTTGTATTTTTTTCGGTTATGTATTACTATTTTTAACTATTGTTTGCAACAGTTTGCAGATGTTTTAATTGTAAATACTGGATTAGTAATTAGTAGTTTTTTTTCTATTATTTTATTGTTATTTTATTTTCTAACAAAAAAAATACCTGATGTCGCTTACCAAAGCACCTCTTTTCCCAGGGACCGCTGCTAGCGCTGGGCTCCGCACTGCGCAGAGCTGGCTCGCTGTTCCCCAGCATCGAAGTCGGCTCGGTGATGCTGCCGGATGCCACACCGCCGCATTTGTTGAAGGTTAGTCATAAGAGTGTGCCTTAAGCAATTACATTGTTTACACAATTTCAAAACTATACTTTATTATCGTTATTTATCTTAGAAATCTGTGAAAGCTACCTACCACCTTTATATTTAGGGAAATGTTACTTCGATCTCTTGAATTACGTGTTTAAAAAAACACGACTCGAAAGTTTTATAGATTTTTTTTCTTCGATTTTTGTTTTGGTTAGAAACCTAAAACCTACTAATATCATCAAGTTAACCTTTCGGTAAACTTGATGATATCTTTAATTCTCACGTTCCACAGTGTCTGAAAACACGTCTTTATAATCAATGTGTCCTACTAACTATGACTCACGGTGCTGAGACGTGGCGGCCCACTAAAGAAGCTGTGCATAAAATCAGCGTTGCGCAGAGAGCCATGGAATGCTCCATGCTCGGTATTAGACTCTTATACCGAGTCCCCAACACCGAAATCCGTAAACGGACTAAAATACAAGACGTCACTGAGCGGATATTGGGGCTCAAATGGAGTTGGGCAGGACACTTGGCCAGACGGAGTGACGACAGGTGGACTAAAGCACTGACCGAGTGGTGTCCAAGAGACGGCTGTAGAAGCAGGGGACGTCCGCCGGCGCGATGCATCCCGCTCGAAATCCACCTTGTAGCGGCGTTATTGTTAAAGTAGTTATAGTTCATAGTTCATAGTTTATTTATTAATAACAATTATGTTACATGTCACACATAAAAATACAAATTACATAATGTAAAGTTCAGCCCTCAATGCAATGGACATATCTTTAAAATACATGATTAATGATAACATAAAATTAATTAATTAATTACATTTTACAGTCATAAATTCATTAATATCATATATAGATTGAACGATCAGCCACTTTTTCAATCTATACTTGAAGGATGTTATGGACTGTGCGTTGGTGATAGGAGTCGGAATACGGTTGTAGACAGCTGTTCCCATTACGTGTAGCAACTTCGACGTCTTCGCTAGTCGTCGTGGAAGTGCTCGCAACCGATTTGAGTGTCTTGTGTTGTATCTGTGACCGTCCCCAAACCTTGCATATTCGTTCAAGTTTTGACGCACATATAATGCGGCCTGGTACACGACAAGGGCGGGCACGGTCAAGATCCCCAAGGACTCAAAGTGCGGCCGCGCGGACTCATCCTGTGGAATTCGCACAAACGCCCTTACCGCTCTCTTTTGGAGTCTAAAGGCCCGCTCCCAATCGGATGCACGCCCCCAAAGCTCCACACCATATTGAAGCAGCGAATGGACATTTGCAAAGTAAATGCTTCTTACCATAGCTCTGTCTAAAGTCGCTGAGAGGCGCCATAGAGCAAAGCATGACCTGCCTATCTTCTTGCACAGTTTGTCTATATGCGCCTCCCACGTTAAACTCTTGTCCAAGGTGAACCCAAGGAAAGTAGTACTGTGGACTTGGTTGACTACTTGGCCTCCCAGGCTTACGGCCATCGGTAGACTGTAGTGCCCGGCCAGGTTAAAGTGCATGAAGTTGGTTTTTGCGACATTCAGAATAAGACCGTTCTGATTGAACCACTTCTGCAATTCACCTGCTACTGTGTTCAGCTTTTCCTGCAATGTCTCTGAATTTTTAGCTTCCACGACAGCCGCTACGTCATCCGCATACATGAGTATGTGTGCCTCTTTTATACAGTCGGGTAAGTCATTCATGAGGAGAGAAAAAAGTATATTCGAGACCGAGGACCCCTGTGCGACACCAATAGTGGTTGACGTCGGGCTCGATTTTACCTTCCCTCCTCTGCCCGTGACGATTTGCGTGCGGCCTGTCATGGAGCTGAGCAGCAGTCGCAGAGCCGGACCACTGATGCCGTAATGTGCCAGTTTCGACACAAGGACGGCATGATCCGCGACGTCGAAGGCTTTCGACAAGTCACAGAACATGACCGCCACCTGCAACCCTCGCTCTTTGGCCTTCATCACGCGGCACACAACCTCTCTTGCTACATCTGTCGTGGATCTCCCAGCCCGATAAGCGTATTGCCTATCGGACAGGGACGCCGTGCTGGACAGATGTGCCGTGAGTCTGGTGCTCAGCCCGCGCTCGAGTATCTTGGCGATAGCCGGGATTATAGACACAGGGCGGTAGCTGTTGACGTCATCCATAGTCCCTTTGCCCTTGTATAGCGGAGATACTCTGACGTTTTTCAATACCTGTGGATATTCGCCAAAGACAATACATTTATTAAAAAGTACCGATAGAATAAAACACAATGGGATGGCTGCTTTAATCAACAAGGATATGGATATGTCGTAAATATCCTTCGTTGGTTTATTCGCCACCCCTGATGTAAGTATTTTGAATACTTCATATGGAGTGAAATGTTGAAACCTTAGAGAGCGGTCCGCAGGCGCACGGCATTCCACCAGCGCGCGCACCGCTGCCGGCACGTCGGCGGCGGGCGCGCCGCACGTCAGCGGAGCGCTCACAAAGTGCAGGTTCACCGCGTCAACAGCGGCGACTTCATTCGCAAATTCGGACCCATCAGGATTCCTCAGCCTTTCAATAAAGTCCGTATTACTGCCTCGTTTCTGTCCGGTTTCAATTTTCACTAAGTCCCACATTGTTTTGGTCATATTCGTCGAATTATATATAATGTTACAGTAAAAACTACTTCTTTCCGATTTTAAAATCCTATCGTACCTGTTTTGATATTCGTCAATTTTTGCAGATAGAATTTCATTGTCAGGGAATTTAAACTTAATATATTTCATGTCATTTAGTAAATACTCCAGATTAATAATTTCATGCGATACCCATGATTTATTTTTATTTGAAACCGAACGTTTAAACGGGAAACAATCGTTCATTTTATTAACAATAACATTAACAATTGCATTCGCTAGTCCATTGACGCTCAACACCAATATTTGGGAGATATCATGCCAGTCTACGCTTTGCAGCGATGCAACAAAGTTGCAATAATTAGATTGAGTGAACGATCTAACTAGCGGCGCAGGAGGTGGTGAGTCACGCGGCTCGCATTCAAACGCGACGCGCACGGCGTAGTGATCGCTTAGGCCAGTTTGCACTGGGGTCGCGCATACAGTACCCGCGCGCGCGCGTTCGCAGTCCACGTAGACGTGGTCCAAGCAAGTACTCGTCGAAGTTGCAACACGGGTGGGGAAGTCTACTATGTTACAACAGTTCCGAGTATTTACAATGTCGTAAAGTTTTTTCTGGTCGCTATTTAAAGAACATACGAGGTCGATATTAAATTCGATATTATTGCTGCGCGGTGCCGAATTTCGCTCCACCCCAACTCTTCAGTGAGTGTCGTAAAAGGCGAATAAAACCACATTCACATTTGTCTGACGTGGTTGTGTCGTCGTGATGGCTACTGTTTACCATCGATCTATGTGACGCGTTACGTTGCGCGTTGATTGGTGTTTTCGCTGTTCTAATGAATATTTAAATGAATCAATAAATAACGACGCAAATTATCATCACTTCCGTCCTAGCTCTCGGAGAGTTTACACAAACATGTGTGTGTGATAACTAAGAAAATATTATTAACTGTGAAGGGCTTGTTATTTAGTATTGTTTGTCTTGTTCCAGGCGACATCAGGCGACGTCATCGACGGCCCGTGCGCGGCCGTGGCTTGCGGCCGACGAGTGTTCCTCCTACGTTTCGACGCCGCACTCTCAACCTTCAAGATATCTCGCTCTCTCACCGTCGACCGGCCGCCATACTCCCTCCTACTCACACCCAAGTGCCTCTACATAGCCGGGGAAAAACCTCTGAAGATCAACCTACCCTCAGGAGCCTTAGAAACCTTCGCGCTAGAGGAATCTATAGTCGCCGCGGCCGCCAAAAAACATTCACCACCGAAAGCGATACTCCTCATCAAACAGAAGCCGATAGAAATATTGCTCTGCTACTCTGAATGTGGCGTGTTCGTTGATGAGTACGGGAAGCGGACTAGAAACGACGATCCGAAATGGAGCTCAGCGATTTACAACTGGGAGTTCGTAGCTCCTTTCTTATATCTACTTGGAGACGAGAAAATAACGATCATTCACATGAGCGATGAGGCATATAAAGCCCCGCCATGCACCTGCGACAATCATTCCGTAGCGTCGACGACCTCCGAATGCTACGCGCCTGAGATTTACCAACTTAAAACCAAAGAGCCAGTTTTCCTCGGCACTGCTGCTAACGGTATCATAGTACAGACGAAAGAGGAAGATATCTACACAGTTTCTATCGTCCGAGGAATATCAGCGTTCAAAAGCATCGGCGCTTCTATAGATTCTTTGGACACGATAGCATCTGATCCCAAAGGCAGCACGACGAGCATAGACTTATGTCAATCAAACACTGACTTATCAGCATCGCCTCAAGATATTTCTCAAGAAAGTATCGAAGCTTCGACCGGCTTTCTTGCCGATATTAGAACGAGAGCTCGACAGCTGCGAGAGAGAAACAAACAGGATCACTCCGATGCTATGATCAAGCAGATCTTGACTACAGAAGTGGAGTTGCACCGTAAATCTTCGGTTGGGGGGAGGAAATCCCCCGCCACTACTTCTGAGTTTGACTCTGACTCAACTACAAGTGATGAGAAGCCGTCTTCTAAGTGTACGACTGACTTATGCGCTGAGATGTTTACTAGACAGGTTAGGTTTCAACAGAAATAGGACTTAAATCTATTACTGGGATATAGGTATGGAAAAGTTAAGAGCAGCTTAAAATGGAATGGAATCGTTTGAGTTACAAACACTTTATTTTACCTCAGTATGCGAAATGGGTGTACTGACATACTGTTAACTAAAATGTTTGCTTTATTTATTTTCTATGGATATGTGACAGCGGGAAATTTATATAACTTTCAAATCATCATCATCATCAGCCTATACTTGTCCACTGCTGGACATAGGCCTCCCCTAATGAGCGCCATAGCGCCCTGTCTTCAGCTTGACGCATCCAGCATCTGCCTGCAGTCTTTCGCAGAGCGTCATCCCACCTGGCCGGAGGGCGTACTACACTACGTTTGCCGAGTCGCGGTCTCAACTCAAGAACTATAGGCGGTTATAGGTTCTTCGCGAAATATGGCCGGCCCACTGCCACTTCAGCTTGCTAATTCTTTAAGCTATGTCGATAACTTTGGTTCTCTTTCGAATGTATTCGTTACGATACGAATTCTATCCTTCAGAGAGACTCTGAGCATAGCTCTTTCCAAAGCTCGCTGAGCGACTTTAAACTGGTGGACCAGCCCTATCATGAGTGTCCACGTCTCAGCTCCGTAGGTCATGACGGGTAGGACGCACTGATTGAAAACTTGAAATACCGCAATGCATGAATCGTTTTCAAGCATTGCGGTATGGATGACGAGAAGACTCGACGTAGCTTTCCAAAAACTTTCACATTTCCATAGAAAATAGAATAACGCAAGCTTTGCAGTAAACAGTATGGCACACTCGGCATCCTGAGTGACGAAAAATTGGGATATTTTTGTTAGTTGTTAGTAGTTTAATCAACCATTTCTAAGATGCTTGTAAGGAACATCCATGTAATTAAATTCGGGAGATAGGGCACTAGCTTTTTGAAAGTGGAATGCTCAAATTTGGTCCATCCACCTTGGTCATAGTTGGACCAGCGTCGCCGTTGCGTATTGTTGTCGTGGTCGCACTTCGGTCTAGGTACGTCTTTCCATCTTTGTTGTTCATTAGGTAGAGAAAAAGCGTGTCTTTGCATTTAGTTCCACAACACGGGCAGTTTGTTGAGTTAGCCCTGGGAGAATGTACCATATCTACAGATTTTACAATGAAATGTTAGGGCATAGAATGTTTTTATTTTTTTAATCGATTATTTAGGTTAATACATAACCGTAAAAAAATATAACAACCACAAAATTTTAAATTATTAAGGTAAAAAAACAAAAAGTAAAACTACACTCAGTTTCGGTAGTAAAAACGCTGCTATGTTGGCCCCTGCATTCTGTGACATCACGGTTCGACTGCCAATAGCGTTGCGTTTAGAAATTTTGCGAATCAGGTTCTAAATATCTACTTTTCAATGATTCAATTTCATAAAAGACGTATACGTAATAATATACGTATTCTCTAATACGTAAATCTCTAACACGTAAAAAAATAATTAGCTTTTTTGAAGTCATTGATAACTGGTAAATGTAAGCAAGTTAAATAAAAGTATTAGCTAGTTTTACGGTTTATGTAAATATGACGACGACCTCTGTGGCGCAACGGGATAAGGTCCGCCTGTGACGCAGGAGGTTGCGGGTTCGATTCCCGCCTCGGGACAAATGTTTGTACGATCTGCAGAGATTTGTTGTGTAGTGTATTGAATTATGTATATCAGTTCTCTAGTACCCGCCAGTACAAGCTCTGCTTAACTTGGGGCTAGATAATGCTGTTTCCATTCTCCATTTTCCAGCATTATTTATTATTATTTATTTAGTTTTGATAGTCTTGTCATTTGATAAATTGACTTTGCCCTAGGTTTTAATTACTGTTAACTACGTTTAGAATTTTTGTAAGTCTATAGAATGTGTATGTACTTAATTATTTATTTGTAAGGATATGTTAGTTTTGACTTCGAGTTTTTAATTTTAGCATATTAAAGAGACTTGTTAACGATTAACGACAAATTTACTGTGATTTAATATGTGACTTAACGTCAGTTTAAAATACTTTGTGTAAGCAATGCTGGTTTGTATTCTACTTAAGTAATTATAATTTATATTTTAATATAATAATCAGTTTGAATTATGTGTTTGTATTTACAATCCATTAAATAATCTCTGAGTAGTCTTCTTCATCATCATCATCAGCCTGTGTTAGTCCACTGCTGGACATAGGCCTCCCCGAATGAGCGTCATAGCGCCCTGTCTTCAGCTTGCCGCATCCAGCATCTGCCAGGAGTATTTCGGAGATCGTCATCCTGCCTGGCCGCGGGGCGTCCTATACTATGTTAGCCGAGTCGCGGTCTCCACCGTTTACCCCAGCGGTTGTTGGTTCTTCGCGAAATATGACCAGCCCACTGCTACTTCAGCTTCCTAATTCATTGAGATATGTCGATAACTTTAGCTCTCTTAATCGTTACGAATCCTACTCGTGACAGATTCTGAGCGTAGCTCTTGCCATAGCTCGCTGAGCGACTGAACTAGTGGACCAACCCTATCGTGAGTGTCCACGTCAAAGAGAATACAATAACTTGTATTTTTTTTTTATGGCAATTGTTATAGTTAGTACGGCGAGTTGTCCACGTCTCGGCTCCGTAGGTCATGACAGGTAGGACGCACTGATTGAAAACTTTCGTTTTCAAGCATTGCGGTATGGATGACGAGAAGACTCGACGTAGTTTTCTAAACTCTGCCCAGACTAGCTGGATCCTCCTCTTGGCGGTCTCATTTTAATTTGATCCGTTCTGACAAGGGGATCCATTTAAAAAATATATACTTAATTGAAGTCTGTTTATAGTTTTTTGAAACAAAATCAATTGGGTATATAATAATGATGTCAGTCTGTCTATCCGTAATTAAATACCTACCAGGGATACTTAGGCCGTAGTCCGTACCTTCTGTAGATATTAACCACAGTGCTGCTGTGGAACCTTCGATGAGAGAAAATAATTGTAAAGGTAGGTACTTACGGTTAATTTTGCGTTACATATTAAGTTACGCAAAATCAACCGTAAGTACCTACCTTTACAATTAGGCCATATGAATACCAAGGTAGGTAGATTAGATAGGTAGGTACAGAATTTGCGCTTATCAGGAGGCCTGCGTCCAGTAGTGGACCATTGGCGGATCCAGGGGGGGGGGCATGGGGGCCATGGCCCCCCCCAAAAGGCCAAAGAGTTCCATACTTTCGACTCAATTTTACGATTAAATTGAGATGCACTTTTACACGGGCCACCACGGCATACCTACTCTTAGGTAGGTTATGTAGGTACCTACTTTATATCGAAGTACAGAAATATATTTTTTAGGTAAGTCGGTACTTTATCTACAAACTAAATTCAAGAGGTTAATTTCTTCTCAGTATTACCACGTCCATCGACACGTTCAACGACTTTGAAATGAACATAGGTAAATGATATCTATTTCTCTTCTTCCGCTAGTGAACACAAGTGAATTAGCACCTCATTTCTTATTTGATTGACAGTAATAACTATTTTTCAAGCTGTTTATATTGATAGAATGAAAACGCATCCGAATTAGTTTTTAGTTTGGTTTCCATTCCACCCCTCTGGTTGCGACACTGGACTTCCTTCTTACTTACGTCAACAAGTAATGTGTGTGGATTGCTCGTATTTTTCTTTTAATAAAAACTCAGTTCTAAATTACAAAAACGCTCTATATTTGACTAAAACCTACATATATATTAAATAAAATTACTCGTCTAAGTATACCTCGGTATTGGATTTAACTTGAAAAGATAAGTTAAGTAAAAGAAAAAGTAGTACAGTGTGCGCGCATGTTACTCGCGAGTACGCGAACTTGCGAAGAAAGAAACGTACGCGTTCCCGCTTTCGTAACATTCAATTCAAACAATTTAATACACAATACAGAGAGATGACAAAAATATCACTGCTTTTTGCATTTTAAATTGTTTTTTGCATTGAGGTGTTCTTGCCCTTTATTAGCAGAGCCTTTTAAGAATACTTAGCTAAATAAGTACGTACGTTAGAGTTATATACGTATCGAATATTTGTAGTTAGTTCATTGTAAAACTAACTAACAGATGTATCACCACGGGCGTGGCGAACATCTTTTGCCTCTCTCGACGTGGCCTGGATCTGAACTAAAGCCTCCTTTCAGTTTTCAGTTCAAAATATCAAAATATCTAACAAAACGACAAAACAGCAAAAAAATTCGGTTACATTGTCCTCTGTTTCGTGGTCCATTTTTAATAATACATGGTCTCGGTCTCACAATAAGATGATTTTGACTACTAACGCGAGAAATTAACAAAAAATATTTTGGTTTCGCGGCTTGCTCCGCTGGAGTACTGTCTCGTCTCTGGCTGTGCCCATGAAGGCCCCCCTTATACTGAAATGGAAGTTTCTGATTCGTTTACGTGATAAGCTAATCTTATGCGAGCGAGAGTTCATTTTGTACGTCAGCGAACACAACTTCGATATTCCTTTTCCAAGTAGACACCAGATTTTGATTTTCGTAGATTCTTTAGGGCAGGGCTCATCTATTTTGTTGTAAATCGTTAAAATTTTATTATTTTTCATAACTTACTATCATAGCTTTCGCGTCTTGCTAAGCATACCTCACCAATTTCAAAAAGACTGCGACTCACCGATATTCATTATGTATCTAACAATTCCTCCTAACAATTCAATCTCAGTCGCGCACTCTTTAAAATTTTCAGGGCTGTCTCTGCTTGCTGATTGTTTTTCATACTGATGTGTTTCTACCACTGCGCACTTACTTTTCCCTAAAACCCGGAAAAGTCCCTAAAAAATTCGTGGTTTATTGTTAGTAGTGATGCGTGACTCAAATTCTTGGGCTACGACCTCGCCTTATGAAGGTACATTAGGTATATTCTTTGTTTTTTTCACCCGACCCCCCTTTACAGAATCCTGGCTATTAGTCCAGTCATTTAAGCTTAAATTAGGTAAGAATCTCGGAATTTGAGAAACCCAGCTGTAAGTCTGTAAATACTTGTATATCGACAACCTAAAAGTTGTCTCAAAACCTACATTATGGTAGGGTGTGCACAACTATTACATTTCTAGGTCAAAGGTCACAAAAAATCGGTTTTTTGTCAATATCTCATTTCCTATGGGTTTTTTGCTATTTGTATGTATAATCAATATTGTAGCAGACAAAATTTTGTTTCAAACGACTGTGGTTCAAAGTAATAGAATAAGTTTGGTTAGGTTAGGTTAGCTTACATTTGTCGCCGGAGTTCGACCCCAAAAACACGTCCATAAAAAAACAATAATGATACTCTTGCTTGGAGCAAAAATGTAACATTTCAGGAAACGAAACGTAACTTACGACTCAAGAACCCTGGCAACAATGATCTGTTTCCTCTTGTAAGTAGTTTTAGTGAAGGACGCGGGTTCAAGTCCCGTCAAAGTAAAAAAATTGGGATATTATTAACCCCCCCCCTCTCCCCCCCCCCCCCCTACCTGAGGCCTGCGTCCAACAGTGGACCAATACAGGCTGTGGAGGAAGAGGTTGTGATTTTTTTACCCTATATCTGAACATTGTCAAAATGGCCCCCCCCAAAATAAAATCCTGGATCCGCCCCTGTAGTGGACCAATACAGGCTGTAAGAATTTTTTAAATGGGTCCATTAGTTTCGGAGCCTATTCAATACAAACAAACAAATCTTTCTCTTTATAAATTAAATTTTTGGTCGCATATAGCGGAGTCACTATACAGTAGGTACCTAGGTATAGAAATTATTCAAATATCCCGCCATTTGCTCCACCTGTCCAAAAGTTTACAAGAGGGTTACACTGGCGACGCTAGTGTAGTACTTCAACTTCTTTTGCGAACCACTTTTGCGGTATGACGTTGGACTTCTTCGCCTAGTATTTATGTTCCTTGCGTGCGATGGTGGGGCCGCTGCACGCACCACTGTACGCCCCGCGTCTCCCTTTCTGTTGAAATAGTGCAAAACGCCTAACGCGACGCCGCACGCGCCGCTGCACGCCCCGCGTATCCGTAAACAAGGCCTTACGTTTTTTTTACCGCAATTTTTCGACTACTTTTTAAGATTCAGAACTTGAAATACGGCAACATTAACATAAGCTGTGAAAAATGGCGAGATCAGTCCCGGCGCCGTTGGCAGCACTGTTTAGTTCAATTAGCATCTGGGAAGGGGGGAGGCCGTGGCAGCCGTTGCTTGTTGAAATTTCGTCAAATATAATTAATAAATCATGTCTTCAAGGACGGGAACATTCAAGAATCCGTTTTCCAGACCATGGATGTCAGAAAATGGTGCAGCGGCTGCGACAGGGTCTGCCCCTGCCAAAACAACCGGCCTGAAAGGTGTAGTTGCTGGAGGAATCACGGGCGGCATTGAAATATGTATAACTTATCCCACTGAATACGTAAAAACGCAGCTCCAGCTGGATGAAAAAGGTGAGTTTCTTAGTCTATTTGTTATCTACACACTCTTATTGATAAGTGGATGGACTCAGCAGTACGAGCTCGTAAACATGGGACATCATGACAACATAAACTTGATATTTCTGCGTTTCTGTCAAACTTTTCCACTATTGATCTACAGATAATGCAGTATTTATTTGGGTTTATTATTTTCAAGTTCTACCTTGGTTTTACCTATCAGATTCTTGTTAGAAACAGGAGAATGCTATCCGTTTTTCAGGTTAGACCTTGAACATTCTATCTTTAGATTCATTTATTATTTAAAAAGTGTCTGGAAATATTTACGCGGTGTGGACTTTGCTCATTACACTGTAGATGTAACTGATCACACAAACAAATATCAAGGTCTTATTTATCTATGTATTGAATGTATGTACCTAAATCTTATATTATCTTGATAAAGTTTTACCTTTTTACCCAATTGATTTTGTTTCAAAAAACTATAAACAGACTTCAATTAAGTATATATTTTTTAAATGGATCCCCTTGTCAGAACGGATCAAATTAAAATGAGACTCAGCAGTACGAGCTCGTAAACATGGGACATCATGACAACATAAACTTGATATTTCTGCGTTTCTGTCAAACTTTTCCACTATTGATCTACAGATAATGCAGTATTTATTTGGGTTTATTATTTTCAAGTTCTACCTTGGTTTTACCTATCAGATTCTTGTTAGAAACAGGAGAATGCTATCCGTTTTTCAGGTTAGACCTTGAACATTCTATCTTTAGATTCATTTATTATTTAAAAAGTGTCTGGAAATATTTATGCGGTGTGGACTTTGCTCATTACACTGTAGATGTAACTGATCACACAAACAAATATCAAGGTCTTATTTATCTATGTATTGAATGTATGTACCTAAATCTTATATTATCTTGATAAAGTTTTACCTTTTTACTTTATTTTGTCAAAGATATAAAGAATATAAAAATATAAAGACCTATCAAGCAATATTCTTAATATGTTTTAAATTTGGCCTTATTGTTATGTATGTCATAGGGTCATGTTAATAACTTTTTAAAAGCAAAAACATGTATACATAGCGTCTATACCGTGTCCATTTTGAATGAAGCATGTTAGTAAAGAAACTATGACACAAATAACAAAATCTCACTTGCTTGGTGTCATAATTAGATAGCTGTTTTCTAAGTTCATTTTTATACTACTATGTGTATGTACTCTGTAATGTTATGTCTAGTTTTGATATTAACAAATTGAATTGAACTAGTTTCTGCCTGCAGCTTCGTACAATTTTTTTTCTATGGAAATGTTTTAGGTTGTTTCTATCCCATGGGAACTGATTTATGGGGTATTAAGTAGCCTATGTTTTATTCCAGGCTTAAAACCACCTTTATGCAAATTTCAGCCCGATCCATTCAGTAGTTTTGGCATGAGGTAACAAACATCCATCCATCCAAACATCTATATAAACTTTCGCATTTATAATATTAGTGTGATAGTGTGATCAATCAATGATCATACTGAACAGGTGTGTCTAGATAACACTTACATAATGAATGCATAAACCTTGTTATCAGAGCACCATGATCAATCACTGAGGCTATTCACCTGACTTTGGACTTGACCTACTGATTCATGGCCTAAATCTACCTATTATGAAACTGTAAACTATGATAACAATGGAACCTTGTTTCATTCAACCTCTTAGGGATAAGAGGGGGGAACATGCACACTATAACCATAACCTCTTATCGGGATTATTACTTGTATCACTCGAGGAGAGCAGGTGCGCCACCTGCACTCCTCGAGTGATACAAGTACGCTTCATACAAACTGCATGTACTGCAGGCCCTTAGCGGGCCTCTTAATAACTGGTATAAAAGGTGGTATGGTATAAAAAGTCTGCTAGCCTGACCCTTGCCTCGAAACCCCTGAAAAGTTGAAATTAATTAATATTTCTTGTCAATCCATAGTTTACTTGCGTATTTTGGCCTTCATTGATGATTTAACTTGTAATTGAAATTAAAAATTCATTTATTCAGACTGTAACCTCCACTTTGTTAAATATAATATACATAGTTAAAATTAGGAATGGTTAGTAAAGTTAAAAAAAATAACAAAAATAAAGTCTAAAAGTCCCTGAAAGAAACATAAGAAATGGCTTTCAATAGGTAATTATCGCTAGTTAAATTGCTTGCAAATATCCCCATTTTTAATTAGGACAGTGACATGGGAAGATCTTATACAAAAAATGGTCCTGAAAGGGTTCATAAGATGCATTTCGGTTATAGAATTATGGGTATCTACTAGATAACTGAATATACTTATTACACTACACTACAAACACAGCTCCATATTCCAATGCGAATGCGCAGCAATAACCCACGCAGCTACAGCAATACACAAGAGAGACATAAATGGCCAACATGTACGCATTCTCTCTGACAGCGCTGCCACACTCAAAGCCCTGGAGAGCAACAGCTGTAACTCCAGGCTAGTACACGAATGTCACCTGGCACTAGAGAGAATATCCACTGCTAATCGGATCATTCTTCAATGGATCAGGGGGCATAGCGGATCACTAGGAAACGACGCCGCCGACGAACTGGCACGGAGGGGATCGGAAACAACCATAGAAGGTCCCGCACCTTTCCTGCCCCTGCCATTCTCACTACTCCAGTCATGGATACGGCAAAGAACCAGAAAAATACACAACGAACGATGGTCACGCCTACTAGAGTGCAGACAAGCCAAAGCGGCGCTTCCATCAACCTCACCCAGGCTTACGAAACACCTACTCAACCTAAATAGAACAGACCTGCGTATCCTGGTAGGAACTTTAACAGGTCACTGCCCTCTTAACAAACATTTATTCACCATCGGAGCAACGGATAGCCCTCTCTGTAGAGGGTGCCTCAGCGACGACGGCTGCCCACGTAGTCCTGGAATGCGAGGGAGTAACAGCGCAACGAACAGAAATCCTCAACTTGCCGAGGTCACTCCGCGAGGCCTGTGAAGATCCCAGGAAGATTCTGCGCTTCTGGACGGAGTTAGGCTGGCTATGCTAGCGGAACGCATAATGGACCTAGTGAGAGTCCAAATGCGGAAATAGGAGTACTTCTACCAACCAACCAACCAACCAACTACACTACAAATAGAAATTTTTATTATAAATAAAAATATAATTATGCCAAATAACCGTTTTGGCTGTATTTGAAATGTTTCCCACTTTATTTACTTACAGATCTGTTAGCATAGTTATCTTGGATGTAAAGGCCACTTTCACAGCCGGTTATGTAATCTCAAATAAATTTACAGGTGGGACTAAAAAATACACGGGTATGGTCGACTGCGTGAAAAAGACTGTTCAAGGACATGGCTTTTTTGGCCTCTACAGGGGGCTCAGTGTGCTGATCTATGGATCCATCCCCAAATCTGCGGTCAGGTATGTTGACTATCAAAGACATCTGTAGCATAAGTGGTTGAATAGCTTATTGATTGTTGAGTGGTTGTGTGTGGGACCTAGTTAAACGAACACTTTCATGGCACAAGACTCGCATGAGGACACCATATGCGTTAAACAATGCTCGATTTTGATCATGTTTGGAATTCTACTTACAATTCATGTTATTATGGGATCAAAACCAAATTAACTGCAAAATCTTTATCTTGTTTTTACTCTCAAGAAAGCAAAGAAAAAAAAAAGTTTTCGTAACTCAAGTTTTTTACTCCGTAAGGACTGAGCCAATCTCCATAATAAGTAAGTAAGTTTACATAACTACCTCAACATAAATTCCTTGTACAAATAAAATAAAAAACTCCGGTTTTGTCAAATAATACTTGATCTTAACAATCAATCGGCCAGGCAATTTTAGTAAGAGTAAATAGTTTTAAAAGTTGGCGATACACTAAAATTCCAATGGTACACGAAAATAGATGCATTTGAGAGTGTGAGTGGTTTTTTAATTTTAACGTTTTAGTGACGATTGCTGTGGCGCAGCGGGCAAAGGTCCACGGTCCGTCTGCGATGTAGGAGTATGCGGGTTCGATTCCCGCCTCGGGACTAATGTTTTTACGAGTTGCAGATATTTGTTTAGGGTGTTCTGAGTGTTTTCTGTTTACAATAAAAGTAGTATTATTTATATAGATAGGTACCATCATTATTGATTTAAGTAAATCGCACTGTAAGTGTAAGTGCTGAAAACTTTATTATTAACGTCCTTATGCCTACGGTTTTGCACGCGTTTATTTTACTTATTATCTAAATAGGTACTTATCTAAAAAATGTCAGCTGCAATCTGCGTTAAAAAATTGCCATTATTTTATTTATTTCTGAAACCGGTTTAC